>OX384532.1:23013896-25603896 GCA_947538915.1 Tenthredo distinguenda
TAATGTATTGAATCACGGACTGCGTGTCGACATTCGCTTGGGCAGCAATTTCGAGCATCTCATAGATATACTCCTGGGACGTCTCTTCTGCTTTCTTTCTGCGCTGCGACAGCTCCATATGCACCTTGTGGCCACTGACGGCCTCGTCAAACTCTTCTCTTAAAGCTTTTTTAAACTTACCCCATGTTTTTGTACATTTTTCGTGTTTGACGAACAGTTTCGCCGATCCTTTCAACAGTCGCTTGCCGTAGGCAATCTTGTGGACATCAGTCCATTTGCACAATTCAGCCATTTCTTCAAAGTCTTCTAGCCACTGTTTCACACTCATATAATCGTCGCCACTGAACTTTTCGAGAGATTCCTCAACGTCTTTGAACGTTAACAGCGCGCGTTGAGGTGATTCTCGTCTTCTGCGTCGTCTTGCTCGGGCTGGAGCTTCGTCTTCTTCTTCTGAAACTTCTTCATCGTCTTCGTCGTCGTCGGTATCTGCGTCTGGGTTTAATTGGCCGTTGCCGTCTGCGCGGACCTCTTCGTCGTTACCCTCAGCATCATCTTCTTCGTCGTCAACGTCGTCGCCTTCGTCGTCTTCTTCGCCCGGAGCAATGCGTTCCCGTTCTAGCAGCAATGCTGCCCTTAGTCGTGCCTGTAACTCCGGCTTCCTACCGGTCACACGGAGTTGTCGTCGTCTGAGTTCTTCTTTGAGATTGATGACCTTCATCCCTGCAACCCGTTCGTCATTGAGCTCTACTGCGTTGAGTCCTTGTACCACTTGTTCAACCTGGTCGGCCATAATTTACAACTTATTGAACTTAAACTTACACTTTACTTTCTACACTGTCACTTATCACTCGTGTCTTTTCACTTGCCAGTCACTGTCACCGTTCGCTAACTACCCTTATCCCGGACGAGCCCCCAAAAATGTAGTATAAACTACCGAAATGTGTGGTTTAAGGGTGAGCGAGGATGTTTAAGGATGATCAATAAATGCAAGGTCCATTTAAGAAGTTAAAAACAATAAGTAGACTTTATTTTACTTCGCCCTCGTGCAATTCACTCAACTCCGTACATACGTCTTACTGAGTCGCTGGTCAGGTCAATTCTGTTCTTTTGCCTTTTTCGAAGAGAGGCTTACACCCTCCACCCAACTCCTCCATCTGTTCATCGTCACACATGCAGCCTCACTCGCACTTTCCATTTTCTCCACTCAGACATACACTTATTGCTAACGGTCATACCGGCGCCTAGCCTCCGACCCTAGCTATCCTAAACCTTAGATTTACGACTTAAACATATCGGCTTTCGCCCTTCATACCATCCTAATATTTAAACCTAACGTAAACTAATTTTTGTCCATATAATACACTCGACACTACATCACTTACATTTACTTATTTCTCAACATTTCAATCCTACCTGTAACAAACGAAACGACATTAAAGTTTATTGTTCTCTCCTTGATGTCATTCCCTTTTCTAAATCAAATTAATCTGTAAATTGCTCTTTCTCCACGTGGTCACTCTCTCCTCCTACCCACCGTTCATGTAGGTATCTACTTCTAATGGCCGCGTTCGTGAGTGAGCGGCAGATTTAAATTTTAAAGAAGTGCGCATACGCACTTTCTTTACATATATATGTTTTACTACTGGGGATACAGGTGTAAGGGTCTCTGTCTTTGGGAGGTCGGAATTATAACGGGCCCGTGCATGGATGGAGAGGGGTTGATGGTTATGATTCGTGAAAGAAGCACATTTGTTTATGGTTTCAGCTCGTGTTTATTCATATGCCTTAATGCATATACACCTATCACAGGCTTAAATCTAACTATAATAAGAGAAATCACTAGTTGAGCGTTGGATAACATAAAATGAACTTATTACTAGAGAACAGGGTATACTTATTTCTAATGCAGAGAAATCGAAAAAAAGCGAGATTCAAATCTTCTATAATGAGTCGAATCGCTAGTTAAATACTGTGTAAAATACAATGAATTTATTACTAGTGAACCGGGTGTACTTATTTCTAATACTGATACAGAGAAATAGAAGAAAAAAGAAGAATATGGATGATGAATAATTAGACTTTTTTTACGTCGACAACACCGGATACAGTTTACACGAGTGATACTGCTCCGTATTCTACGTTTCAACTTATTCAGCCTTAAACGACTGTGAGATGAACTGACTAGTTTATCGTTCCACTCCAAATTTTCAGTGAAAATACTTGTGAACTGTTCAAGAGTGAAACCCTGCGCCATGTAATATAGGAACATGATGCAGAATTGACCACATACCAGGGATGAAGAGCTCTGTAGTTGTTTATCGTTCCAGCGGTAGCCTATACAGTTCCGACGCAGAGCTCGGATGTGATGGGGTATAATAGGTGGTAGACCAAAACTATCAAAATAGACACCTTGTCCTGCGGCTGTTACGTGGAAAGCGATCCAGTGTGTCCCGGGTCGTGTATGAACATCTGTATTCGCCACGATAGCGGTCGGGTGCGTCCAGAGCAATGGGATCTGATCAGCTGCGTAGACGCCCTTCGTCCGTGCAGGTGTCTGTTCCAGCGCACTCAGTATTTGAAAAGTATCCATCCTCTTTGCCTGTCGTGAATCCACTAAGAGTTCTGATGGAAAAACTGAGAAACGAGTAGTCACAGTTTCCGGCAGGCAGCCTTCATGCGTGCAGATATCTCTTCTATTCCCCCGGGTCCACACTCGTCTGATCCTCGTTCGAGTGGGTTGCTCGCACTTTCTTTCTCAGTATCAATAGGCTGTTCAACTGCGCTTAACAATCCAGTGCGAAAAGGGATTGAGCACAGGCTCTTTTCGGATAACCCCCGTGACTGTAACCACTTCTTCAGTTTCATGGCATTACGCAATGCACAGTTGAAGTTCTTTCGATCACCAGAGTGTAGAAGACATGACTTGTCCGAAGACAGGTCTCTGAAGGGTGGACACTCGCATTCACCACGTTCCAAGTTTACGATTTCACGTGACATCACTTCTTGAAGAAATTTAGCTTTTTGAATCCCACGGCAGAAGATGTTCTTAGCCATATGTGGAATAGCACGTAAATTCGCATTCAGCTGTTTATGGGTCACATCGCCCTCAAACCATTCTATCCCATGGTGATTACTTGTCAGCCAATTGTTCTGCGAACGTCTTGATGAAGAGAGCTCTACGATGGAGTGTGGAGGAGCGACGAACCAGTGGGCTACAGCCTTATTCTCGTAGACGACGACTGCAACCTCCTTTGGCATGAACTGCCCGCTCTCAGAGCAGAAGCCCTGAATATCGATGATGTAGTTCATGGTTAGCTGGAGAACTGAGCGACTGTTACACGGGAGGTTTGAATCACTACTAGCAGACTGAGGTGAGGACTATGTTCGCCGAGGTATTTAAGCTCCCCTGTTTTATGCCTTTTACCCCTTTCTGTATTTGGTGTGATGGAAGGGATGAGCAAGTTTTAGCAGGTTTTACAATACTCGCAGGATATCGTTCGAGCAGGATGACTCAGCTGCAGGTTTATGACGTACCGGATTCGTCGGGATGCCGAGAGCTGACCTGGCTAAAAAAAAGGCTCGCATCTATTTACCAAAGTCTGTATTGACCTGACGCATTGAGTCAATCTCGATTACGTTGTCAAACTCTGCGTATACTATGTAGTTTATAGTCGCGGTCAAAGGTTTTTCTAAACGTGTCTCAATCCGAACACTACCACGCCTGATGAGATTCCAATGACCGTTATCACTGGCCGAGAGATCGGGGGTGAGATCAAAAGCCGTGAGACAGTATCCCTTCTCGTAATGCTCCCGAGGAATCGCGTTCCCCTCGTTGTGAAAATGTATACCTGTGCCCGAGAACAGGGTGTTGTAAGAGTCCACAAATAAATTGGTCTTGAAATTTGGTTGTAGCGGTTTCGAGGGAATCTGCATGCCCTCGATGTATAACGAGAGATGATTCAGTCCAAATGACAGGAACTTAAACGGATTTAGTTTCTTGTCTCCGTTATAGGCTTTATTGTTGACAAATCCGATTATTATACGTTTCGGTAGTTGTCCGATGAAGACATTATCGAGAGTCTCTGCCTGCACCCCGCTATGTATTGTCATTGTCTTGATCCCCACGCGGGTCATCGGGTATTTTGCTGTAGTCTTGGCGAGGGCCCTTGCATGCGCCAGTAGAATACCGGGTGTGATTTTCACACGTCGTATGAGTAGGGTCACGTCCGCACTTTCCAGCTTGTGATTATCACCGGCCTCCATCAGGCAAAAGGTATCTCGTGATCTTAGAAGCCTCAATCTTAGTTCCACACCGTTCAGTAGAGACTTTTCCTGGTTGAAGACGTCGCAATGCAGACGACCGACCATGTCCACAGGGGTGTTTCCGGCTAGATATTTACTTCTACTCTGTAAACCTATGTTGTCGGCGAAGGTGGTCTCCTCAAAATACCCTGGAGTATCGGAATACCATAGTCCCGAGGTAAGATGTGAAGTTTTAGCACTGGGTCCGTACGATAACAATGTTTCAGTGTACGCTCTGTACGCATAGGAGTTATTGCTTGGAGAGACAAGTTTCTGGTTGGAATACACGTCCGCTTGATTGAACATAGTGTGGAGGAAATTATTCACGGGGGTCATGGTAAGGCTGTTGGTGCTAGTCAGATCTTTTCGGGCTGCGCGTACAGATACCCGGAGCATCGTGTGCGAAAGATCTAGGTATTCATCACCCTGTCCCGGTACTGCAAATTCTATTGGAGATTTATCGGTGAGCGCTGAAACGGGTTTATACTGCACCCATTGACCACTCTCAATAGAGGTCTGTGTAGGCGGTAGAGTAAATAGGTCTAGCTCAGATTTCAGACACTCGCAGGAATGAGCATGTAGGTAAGCCATTTTCGAAGATATGAGCGACAAAAGTATATACCACAGTCTTTTACAAGGGACCGAAAATATCGGAAACGGCTCTTTTCTTGCAACACTTTTCCTTTTTTCCTTTGGCTACCGGGCCTTTAGTACTCTTTGTCTTCTTCTTTGAGCGAGGCTTAGCACCCTTCTTTTTTCTCCCCCGGGTTTTCTTGGCACTCTTACGGGTCTTGCTAGATTTAGACGAGGTAGCCGCAATGGTGAGTCGTGGTGCACGAGCGAGTCTAGACTGGTCAAACCCTCTCGCATACTTGAGTTTATAGCCCTCTTCAGGTTCTGACCTGTTTCGCTTGCCCGTGTTCTTATGGCATCCTTCCATGGTACATCGTTATCCAGGTCCGTCACAAAGTTCATACCGCTGCGTAAAACCTCTCTACCGACCACGCGTGCTCCCCGTTTCAACAGCGGAATAGCTCGCCTAAATAACCCACTCAGGAAACTGCCGATTCCGTGACCCCACTGGCTGGGTGCCCCGATGAAAACACGATCGATTCCTCCTCCTATTTGAGACTCGTAATGCTCAATATAATGCGCCATTTTACAATTTCTTTCCGCTTATTCCTCTCGCCAGTTGACGGGTATCCGCTATACTCGCTTGAAGTGTAACGTGACCGTCAAGGTTCCAAGATCGAATGGTATTGCCTTGCCCTGGTGGCCTCTTATAGATATTTCGACTGTTCGGAAACTCGAAAGAAGTAAGGGTAGATAGTGTGGTGGTGAAAATGTTTTCACTTTCGTATCGCCATTATCGTTGTTTTGCCTTGCTTGAAGTATACGCAAAAGTGGTGCATATACATCACCCACAATTCGTGGTTCTATGATATCGCAATAGACAAACATGAGCGAAGGTATCTGTCGGTACTCCTCACCGGTTTCCTCAGACACCTCGGGGAGCTCTTGCGTTCCGAAGGGTTGGAAAACCGAGCCACCTTTCTCAAGTCTGGTGATAACGGCGTTTGCAGTATATCCCCCACTTTCCACTATTTTACGGGTAATCTCCCTTTCTTCTTTACTAGGCAAGTGTGATAAAGGATATTGTATCTCAACAATAGCGACTTCCCACTCGCCAGGAAGGTTGATCGTGCGCGGCAGCTGAGTGATATAGCAGCAGGTATTGTTGTAAGGAAAAATTTGCATTGAACTATTACTCGGAAGGGTTATGTAGAACTGTGACTTCATCATGATGTGAGATTCTGAAGATTGCTCGCAGGTATCCAGCTGTTGAACTTGTCAAGGTATCCTTTCCAGCTGACTGGAACCTTCTTACTACACCCACGACCCTTGCTGCGTATGATTTTATCAATTTGAAACGCTACACTTCCAAGGTCTTTGGTCACGCGCTGTAGTTCGGGTTCATAGAAATATCCGTCTATCTCCTCTCTACCCTTTGTCTTGCTTATGCGCACAAAATCGTCCTTGGTGAATTTTGGTTTCCGAGTTCTGTGTAGCGGGTGGCTACGTTGAATGTTTGCGCGTGCTTCCGCCGCGTTGTAGAGTGTCACCGTGGAAGGAGCCATTTTGATGCTCGAGTGTACGGTATTATTATACGAGCTAATGAGTTTTTCTAGGACATCGATGTACCGGTGGGTGTTTTTGTGGGTAAAATATCTCCACATTCGCTCCTTCAGAGTCCGATTAAACCGCTCAACAACAGCAACTTTTATATCAGGGTTACGCGTCACACGAAAACGTATATCATTCTTGGCTAGCAGTTTTTGAAACGCTCCTCCGACGCACTCTTTACCCTTATCGCTCTGTAGGGTCACTGGTCGACGTTCTGTGGATGATGATATCTGCTTGAACCCGGCAGCCGTGCCAGTGGTCGATTTACAGTACAGAGGAATCACCCATACAAATTTGCTCAGGACGTCGATGACGACTAACAAGTAACGGAATCCGTTGTTATCATCCTTTATAGAAACAAGCTCTACCAAATCAGCCTCCCAAAGATCGTCTATATTTGAAACGTTGTATCGCAGTCTTTGAAACTTTCGTCGTACCGGTTTGTGCAAAGTATAGGCATCCTGATTACCTAGCCAGTTTTCCATTACACTACTGTTTACACTCTGCACAGCTCTTTTTAACTGTCTTGCCCCTGCATACCCAGCTGGGTGTGAGGGGTCATAATACAGACATCCTAGCCCGCTCATTTTCGCAACCCAAATGACAGCCAGCCTTGTTTTGATGATGTGACCGGCGAAGTACGAGGCGTATCGCTATCGCGCCGCGATTTCGACGGTGGGGAAGGCTCATCCGCTCTTCCCTCGCTACTTCCGTCTTCTTTGGACGAGTGTCCGGCGCTGGTACTTCCAGTATTTCTAAAACCGCGCAATGTTCGGCGTCTTTTGCTACTGCTCCACATCATGACATTTTCAGCAGTTGACGGTGACGATGCCTGTGTATTCTTCCAAACATTCTGATTTCCGACATATTTCCGAGGTGCATTGACACTTTGGAGAAAACGTGCGTACGCATGTCTACCATGCGCTTGAAAACCCTTTCTAGAACGCACAGTATCGTTAACTAGGTCAACAATATTTGATCCGGGAATAGGTACGTTGTCTATGGTCACACCACCTTTACCATCCCAAGAGAAACGTGAGGGAAACTCAGCCAGATGTTTGAGAAGTAGCTCCGCCTTTGACTGATATTTTTTCGGCACGGTCAAGGCAATTTTCGATATACGCTGTTGCTTGTCGGTGGAAGTTTCTTCTTCTTTTCCGGGTACGAGTTCCGCGGGATTAGATTTATCAGGAAGGGAGTGAAGATCTACTCGCAGTGGTTTTCTTGAGTCCTCGGCGAAAAATAGAAAACGATGTAAAAGCTGTTGATAAAGCTTCCATTTCTTCGCGTCATCCAGGTCGAGAGAGTCCAGAATAGCACGCATTTCATTATCGAGTCTAGAGGTTGGTGAATCTATGCTCTGTTCTTTATTCTCGTTGCTGCCCCCGGAAGTTTCATGCGTGGAGGCTATCCTACGTTGAAAACGTTCCACGGTATCCGATGGTATTAGCACCATCTTTTTTGCATGCTCCATCGTTCTTCATGTATTTATTGACCGAACAGGTGGGTGAAAAGTGTTCCGAGAATGGGGGCTATTAACATAGGTAGAAAGCCGTTACCTCGTTGAACTAGTAATTTTTTTTTGCTCTGCCAGCTTCCCTTGCTAGTAGACAGTTTACGGAGAAGATCTTTATGCCTGGATAGCCGGGACTTTTCCCGCCTACTGGGTATGACGTTACCACGCACTGTGTTCAAAGCGCATTCACATATATTTTTTACAAGCGAATTATCAGCGGCGCGTAGTAAGGCTAACCTTTGCTGCGGTTTCAAGCTGCACAGGGCTTTCAGAGTAACCGTGTTCGCACTCCCGAATCGCCTACGTGCCTCGGCACCCCGCCTGGAGCCAGCTCTGCTTTGGACGGAGCCCGCGCAACCGCCTGTTTGTACAACGCGTGGCATTACAATCGAACGACTGGTAGACCGTACTAAGTGCGTGTCTTCATATCCTTCCTCGGAACATATACATACTGCTGGTCGTCACTCGGAAATATGTTGCTACGATAGCGACAGTTCTCGGGGGTGCTTTGTTTCAGATCAAGTAAAATATAGCCGTGCGGCTGAGCTGTTGCATCATGGTAGGCTTCCTGAACAAACCGAGGATCCTCAGGATAGACTTGCCGAGCTAAATGTTGTATCTGAGCGCGATCTCGCGGATTCTTGAAAAATATAATATAATTCGTGTTGAGGGAGATATCGCGTTGCCCACGACCTTGATGAAACAGGTTCTGCGTGATAAAAAACACGCTTAGGTTCTTATGATGACAGCCCTTGGTAAAGAGATCAACAATTATATTACCGGAAGCCTCTCGCATAAGGTCATCTATTATGAGTAGCTTAGGTAGTGTGTTCGCGTCATAATCAGATTCTTGAGGTAGTCCTTCTCGATACTCGATGTTACTGAGAACTGAGTTGGTTCCGCTTTCGATTCCGCGGAGCGATTGCTGCTCGGCGTAATACCAGATTATACGATTGAATCGTGTATCGCACATCTCATCGATATGACGAAGGAACTTTTTAACGAAAATTGATTTCCCACAGTCAGAGGGACCAGCTATTATCGCAGAAAACGGATGATTCCAGCGAGTATCCATTTCGCAATGTGAATAGCACACGGTGTTTCCAACCCTTCCCCAGTGAATACCTCAGGAGATATGAAGAAATCAGGATAACAAAAGTCACTGTATGCGTCTAGATTGAATTTTCTACCCCGCGGTGGGGCCCCGGCGACGCGGTGTGCGCCATTTCTTAGCTAATACCGAGCGCGCTCATAGGCTCAGCATTCAGGACGGTGATCAGCTGATAAACAGTGTGTGAGCTGCTCGTATGGCCTATACATCTGAACTAGGCGATATTTAGCGTTTGAAAGTGTGTAAAAAATTATGGGTACTCGTTGCGATCAAATACTAGCGGTCGTATGTAACAAGTCAATGACAACTCAGTTCGTTAAAAGCAATGAAATTTCTGGGTTTCTAGAATCATCTTCAACTCTATCGTCAATCAAGGAGCATTTTTTTTTTTGTAGCCTAGCGGAGGTATTTCGAGGGAAGTGACAATGGTGGTATTCAAAGGTACAGAAACAATGGTTGATTTCATTCATATTTTTATTCAAGCTCGCGATCCAGACAGTGGAGAGTGTGAAAGGTTAGGCAAGTAGAATTAATACATTTTGCTTCGTCAACTCTTTTATTACGAGTACTGTAATCACAGTGAATGACCCATACTGAGCATAGAACAAGAGAGGTCCGAGTCAGGTATCACATACCGTCAATTAGATCATCTTAAAACGTTTTGATATATACATTTCCTTATAACTAATAGCACTTTTATTTTACAGGATAGCTACTCAGTAGCAGTAGTACATACCATCGGCCAAGTTATTCTACTCCTAATACCACAGACATAGACTATGAGGAACAGTTTAAAGACTAAATTATATCATGAATTTACAAGTGTTGTACAGCTAAAAATCCGGTAAAACTAACTCGGAACTGGAAGTGGTGTGGTATCTTCTAGGTCGTTCGGCAATTGTTACATACGGGCTTGGGATTGTACCGGCTACACGCCGGCATACCCGTATGGGAGGGTATCAAAGCTATCCCGACAGCAACATCTTTTTACAAAAACTGGTCGACATGTTTTCGACTGATCGCGAGTCACCACATCATGCATTGCGGTTCGTCGGATCGCACAATAGTTTAAATTAATACTTCCCCCCTCCTCAATTACCATTTGATGTATGGATTTGAAATTTATCTTCAGACGCGTCGTATAATTAAGGGTAATACCTTTTACCTTGCAGATTTCTACTTCCCTCCCATCTGGACATACCACAATAAAAACATAAAATTTTTCCCCGCCGGATACAAATGCCCGTATGTAGTTGCCTTGATCGTATTGCTCTAACTCATCGGTCAGGTCACCCAGAAAACTACCAACCGCTGGCTCGTACTCTCCGGGGTCACCAGACCTACGTAGATGACAGAGTCAGTGTCATAGTATAGTACCCGCCGATCCAACTTCTCTAAATAACCGTATAATTTGAGGCGCGCCTGTGCCGTAGTATACGCGGCTATAACTACATTCGCAAGACTCGAGGCTTCAACGCTCCCGTCTTTGTACGACCAGCGAGCGTATAGAACCTCATCGTTCACAGGCACTAGATCTTCCAGTAGAATTGCCGGGCTTGTCGCCAAACCTAGCAGTTCTTCTCTGGTCGTGACCACGCTTGTTTTCGAGAGATTATGTCGCTGACCAAACTTGCCCCAGCATGAGTTGAGGCATAGCTTCGACACAGAACGCAGCCCCGGATTTTTTTCTATTTTAGCCTTATCTAATAAGATTCCCTCCACCCGGGCGTATTCCTCTAAATATCGAGACTGAGTCTCCTCATCGTTACAGCCAGTGGGCCAGCCACTGGTCTCCTGTTTTATTTTCAGAAATGTGTCAATATATTGTGCAAAGTGGCCACCTTCCCGGGTAGAGGGATCAAATACCGTCACCTCGTACTGCCAGATCTCCGACACCGATACCACCCTATACCCCACCGCTACGGCCTTTTTCACCTCGTCTGAAACCCATGTTCCCATTATGTACCGCTCACGCTCGTCCGTGTGAGGGCATGGGCCTTGCTCCATGGTACGGCAGCATCAGCTACAGAGAGGGAACATTAGTTTGCCGTGCATGCGAACAGGCAATACCGGATGATAGAGATTCTGAGGCGGCAGTACTTTACATTTAATCAAAACCTCGACTCTAAACAAATCTACTTCACTGGCCCCGGTCAGTTTTTACATTCTTCACCTACATATACAACGGGATGACCCTTCGGAAATTTACCGGTTTTACATATACAAGGGTATAATGAGCAGACGTCAACATAACGGATCTCCTCACCGAGTCTGGCATCTACTTCGCGGAATCTAGACGTGTTACCCGTCCGGCCACCGTAGAAGGCTTCACGCGGGTTCAGCTTAGTGTCTACCGCGCTCGGTAGGAAACCGTTACGTTCGAGATTTGCCTGGACATCATCCCTTGCACCAACCAGTCGTGAGAATTCACACTCCCACATCTCCTCCACAACATATCCATGTGTGCGCATACGTCGCGTCTTTGCATGTGTTTCCTCAAGCCGCCTGTCCATGCTCTCGCCGCCTACGATTTTATTATCCCTATTCACACGGTAACAGTATGGACATCCATGCCAATAGCAACCGTGAAACTCTAGTACGTGACGCGACCCGTCCTCCGACTCGTAGTACCCGTCTACCCTACACCCTAGCACTCGCTGTTCCCGTGCCCCACCTGCATGTAAGATCTCGCGCCCTAGCTCATGTTCTTTCCAGACTAGCCACTGCGTAGCTTTGGAGGATTGTTTATCGGCTAGTCGGTACCCAGCGGGTAGTATAATGCCGATGCTGTTATCCCGGAGGAAATTTTTCCGGAACAGCATTGAACATGCAGAGGCTATTATCGTGCTTTCTGTGAATGGACAGACTTTTCCGGTGCGCAAAAATATTTCCCGGAAAGCTAGGCACGCGAGTCTTAAAATGCTGACATCGGAGCGGCAGTATTCTACAATCTCCCTATCGAAATCAAAAACGTAACCCTCAGTTACAGCTCTTTCATACCACGAGAAAAAACGAGCCCTACTCTCTACCGTCATGGAGTCCGGTGCATAAAACTCAGCCGCAGGTGATACACCCACATACCCCTGATTAGCAGGGGTATTAAAAAGGTGCGGAAATAGTCCCTCCTGCGTTGCCTCAGGTAGTCCGAAAGCCCGCGGCAGTGCGGATAAGGCCATCGGCATGTACGCGAGAGAATCTAGAAAGCGGGTATTGGCCGTCTCTAGAACTATTTTACTTCCGTTTGATATTACCTGCGGAGCCTCGCCACCTTTCTCCACTAGGTAGCGGCGAATAAACTGCCCGTCGAAACCTTTCGCGTTATGCGCCATACAAATAACCTTCTTATACCCCTCGATTTTCCTATCAGCTAATTCTACTAACTCGCGGACCGGGTCATCCCTAAATACAAATTCGCGCTGAGCGCCACACCCGAGACAGGGCTCGAGAATACTTGCGGTCATACACCGTGTACAGGTTCGTTGTCGCGTCTCAATGTCGTAAAAAATAAATATATCATTCGGAGCTTCGCCAGTGTCCCGCTTCACAGGCCTCATGTAACACCGGTGATTAATTTCTTGGCTCGAGCGGCAGGTCCTGCAGTATGTTAGCCCGCAGATATGCTTTCCCTCCGAGGTATTCGTAAAGATATCGCAGGTTCCGCATATCCGTAGGGTGCTACAGACCGATCGTTTTCCGCTGAACGAGCCCTGCAGAGCGTGTCGTCTATAACATTCTACACCGTAAAAATCGCGCTTACAGAGTTCACACTCCACTTTTACGACTTCTCTGTCACACGCCGGTGTCGACAGACAACGGTTGCATCTGTTGGAGCACCGGTGCTCGTTACCATGAGTGTAGCCTATGTTACATGACTGACAGAAGAAATCAAAGGCAGCAGCTCCTCTCATATTCAAAATAGTGTCATAATGGCCAAGGCGTGGATAATAAAGAATATCGAGTCTATGCACTACTCCGTGATAACCCATACCCAACACATTGCAACCCTATTACATGGTATCACCGAAAATAAAAGACGCGATATACACAGAAGTAGACAAGATGATCGAGGAAGACGTAATCGAACCATCAGATAGCGAGTGGTCAAGCCCAATAGTAATGATAAAAAAGCCTAACGGCACATACCGATTCTGCTTAGATTTTAGAAAGGTAAACTCGGTATCACGGAAAGATGCATACCCCCTTCCATACATGACAGCAATACTCGACAAATTACGCGCAGCACAATACATATCCAAACTCGACCTCAGTCAAGCATACTTCCAAATACCACTACACGAAGACAGCAGACACATAACAGCATTCACAGTACCGGGAAAAGGATTATACCAATTTAAAAGGATGCCATACGGCTTAACAGGAGCACCAGCTACCTTTCAAAGATTGCTAGACAAATTAATAGGACCCGAATCAGAACCATACGCATTCGCATACCTAGACGACATGATAATCGTAACACAAACATTCGAAGAACACTTACACTGCTAGGAAAAATACTACATAAAATGACACAGGCAGGACTCACAATTAATCCAGACAAATGCGAATTCGGTTGTTCACAAGTTAAATACTTAGAATACATAGTAGATAAACACGGATTACATGTAGACCCAGAAAAAAATACAACCACTGACAGACTATCCGGAACCGAAAACATTAAAACAATTGAGACGATTAATCGGAATGGCTTCATGGTATAGAAGATTTATCCCAAATTTCGCACACATAACAGAACCACTAACACGACTACTAAAGAAAGACCAGAAATGGACCTGGGGAGCAGAACAACAACACGCAACGAACACAATCAAACAAATCCTCACAACACCACCCACACTCACATGCCCCGATCACACACTACCATTTCAAGTACAAACAGACGCGAGCGGAACAGGCATAGGTGCAGTACTAACACAAACAAAGAACGAAGAAGAACACGTAATAGCATACGCCAGCCGTGCACTTAGCGAGGCGGAGAGAAAATACACAACAACAGAACAGGAATGCCTCGCGGTAATTTGGGCAATATACAAATTCAGACCGTACCTGGAGGGTTACCGTTTCACAGTGATCACAGATCACAGCGCACTCAAATGGTTACACAATTTAAAAAATCCAACAGGCAGACTAGCAAGATGGGCACTAGAATTGTTAGAATACCACTTTGAAATTATACACAGAAAAGGCACAGCACATCAAGTACCGGACGCACTATTACGATCACACGAACACGAGGAACAATTATAATTAGACGCGTCAGAAAACACCTCGGATAAATGGTACACATACAAAAAAACACAAGTACAAACACGACCAGAAAAGAACGAATCATGGAGAATACGCGACACAAACCCATGGAAATTAGTTATCCCCAAAGAACAAATCACACAAATATTACACGAAAATCACGACACAACACAAGCAGGACACCTAGGCATAGAAAAAACATACCAAAGAAAAGCGAAAGAATATTACTGGCCAGGGATGTACAGGGACACAGTGGAATACGTACGAAAATGCGAAATTTGCCAAAAAACAAAAATAGAACAAAAACAACCAGCAGGCCTAATGGGACATAGAATAATCGAAGAACCATGGACAGTAGTAGCATCAGACATAATGGTACCACTCCCTATCTCAAAAACACGACACCAATACATAATAGTTTTCCAAGACCTATACACGAATGGGCAGAAATCATACCATTAAGGGTAGGAGATACTGAAATTTGCCCATCTCAAAAAATTGCAATTTTCAAATGAAGTTTTACATACATGTTCTCCATCTCAAAACATAGACTTTGTGCAAATTTCAAGTCATTTGAACCGATAAGTACAGAGTTACTCCTCACAATGCTCTGGAAATAGCTTTTATTCGAACACCTCCCTGCGCTCCAATTATTCTTGAATCTTGCTGGGCTTCCACGGGCATACTTTTGGATACCTAAGCTACAAGACTACGTCGTATTTTTGAGATGGCTGCGAAACTTGTTTTGGACACTCTTTTTCATGAAAAGTGAAAAATTTCATTTCAATTATTTTTTCTAAAATCCGTAATTGTTTCTCGATTTTCATAATCTGACGTAAATTTGTAGCTAATGTACGTAAGAATGTGCCCTGAAAATTTCAGAAGTCCACAACAAAAGCTTCAGCGCAGAGAGATCTTTGAATTGACAAAAACATAGTTTTAAGATAAATCGATTTTAAGTTTTTTTTTTAGACTATTGATAAAATTCAAGATTTCAATTACTGTATAAACCAAACTAGTCTCGGACGAGATTGCCAATAGTTTTGAAGCATGTTACGTTGAAAAAAAATTGCTCCTGCAATATTTGAGTGGAATTCACATTTTCATTATACATGCTACATTTCAGAAATTACGATTTCAAGGAAATTGGAGGGAATTATAAAAGATATAAATTATTTCAACTTTGAAAAATTTGAACATATATTTTAGCAGTTCGGTTGATATAAACTTGGTCTCATCGAGTGTGAGCAATTTGACTTGCGGACTGCGGAGCGAATTGTGCGGTTGATAACTTGTAAATCTGGTTCTGTGGAATGAATACAGGCGTTTTGAACTGCATGTCGATCATCATACTGACAGCTTTACAGGAACCGTTTCTGTAAATACAAATATCAGAGTGAAACAAGATGATAATTTTGCTTTGAAGAATAATACAAATAATATAATAGAAAAGGAAATGGACACAATTAGATATTTAGGTGTACTTATCTTTTGAGGCTTGATGATAAACATCCTTTTTTGAGCGAAATGCAATTTTGTCAAGACGACTCTTACGACTTGATAGCTGAAAATGAATCAAAATTATTACACCACATGGTCATATCACTACTACAACTATAGTTCTTGATACGTGGACTTGAATAACTATCCAACTATCTAAAACCACACACACTACACTTCAATAATAATTTCACACTGAAACCATGATGATCACGCACTTGCACGAACACTTCTTGCCTTTCACAGTTATTGCACTTCACGTTTTTCACTAAATCCTGTAAACACGAAGAGTAAATTAGTAAAAAATCACCTGCTTCAGGAGATGGATTTGGATGGGGATCAGGATTGAGGTTAGGGTCGTTCGAGCCACGCGGCTCTATTTGATGTTCTGCCGGTCTACCCGTTTTTCGCCCAGAATCCTTCGAGCATCTATCGCCTGCTGCTGCCGAGCGCTACTTCTCCCTTTAGGCTTTCGCCAACGTCGATGAATTCGATGCATTCTTTTATTAAACCACGTTATTTGAGTGAAGCACACCGTGAATTTCGCTCGTAATGCTCGAATTCCCGCCTTCGCGGTATGCCTAGTGCCTACCCAACATGAGTGCCATCTCACGCCAATGACCAAAATTATAGATTCAGAAACTGCATTACCAAGAACATCTTATGTGAATCACTTTAGTGTGGTAGCTGGATGAAAAAATGCATCTCAAGTTACTTTTTTTTACAAATTGAAATAGCGATAATCGAAATATAGAAAAATTGGAAACTCCTGCTGAAACACTATACGCTTTATTGAGTAAACGAGGCATAATAAATTTTTTTCGGTTCAAGGATTTACGTACGTATAGATAAGAGTTCAAAGAACACTTTTCTGTAGAAAACCGAAAATCGATTTTTTTGAAATTTTTGCACTCAAATTTCAGTATCTCCTACCCTTAAAGAAAGCGACAGCACAGACAGTAGAACACGCATTACACAAACACGTCATATCATGATGGGGTACAAAACGCGTAATACTCACAGATAACGGCACACCATACATAAATAAATTAATTCGCGAACTCACACAAAAATTTGGCATCAGACACACAACAATCCCACCATATCACGCTCAGGCAAACCCGGTAGAACGGATAAACAGAACAATAAAAACAATAATACAAGCGTACGTAGAAAAAGACCACAGGGAATGGGACATACACCTACAAGACCTGCAATTTGCACTAAACACAAGCACACACACATCCACAAAACACACACCTGCATTCCTAAACCTCGGGAGAGAACTACACCCGACACAATGCCTGCGGAACAACATCGAGAACGAAGGCGACATAGAACGGCAAGACACGGACGAATGGACAGACCACCTACGTAGACTACAAATAATTAGGGAGGAAGTACAGAGACACCTGACAGAGGCAAACGAGAGACAGGCACACTATTACAATTTAAGACGGAGAAACACGGAGTACAAGGTGGGAGATAGGGTTAGTAGTTGTTTAAGGAGAGTCTGGACCAATCTAGGTCACGACGTCATCAATGCTGGTTCAGAATCCCCCTGTGTTCTGATTGGTCGAAAATCTCCCCACCGGCTGCAAGGGCCGTCCCTAATAAGGGTAAATCGATGATTTCGCAATTCTAACGGGATCTATCGCAATGACGGCCCCTAATTAGCGGCGACCTGCCCCACCCCTTTTCGATTATTTCACAATTTTGCGGATAACGGGATCTACGGGGCTGCCCCTGAACGGGGGATCTATCCGCAAGGACCGCCCCTGAGGCTGATTTCGCCTCGATCACGCGCGCGTGTCTTCCGATTAACGGTGTCTGATTTTTCTGAATAATTTGTGCGACCTGATTTCTGAATTTCTGCTAGCTGATTTCTGAAATGACATTTCTGAATTATGCGTGCTGATTTCTGAAATGACATTTCTGAATTATGCGAGCTGATTTCTGAAATGACGCGAGCCCGATCGATGCTATAGCTTCGTCGTCGTCGTCGTCGTCGTGAGCGCGCGCTCTCTTACCGACCCTCGATCGCGCGCGCCTGTCCGATGAGAGAACTCTCATCGATACCGACGACGACGACGACGACGACGACGACGGGGTTACATTTTTTCTTTCTTTCACAGTTCGAACGTTCGATTGCTCTGCGTATTGGTGGCCCTGAAAAGGGCCGATTTTGTGTTTTTTAGGATTTGGTGTCCCCCCTCTGGAAAGAAAAAAATCGATGATAATTAATAATTATTAGAATTACCAAATAAATACTTTGTTTAAATTAATAATTTTTTCTTCTTGAAAGTAACTTTGAACTCTGTACATACCACTCCACCTCCTCCACCTCCTCCGCTTCAAATTTTATTCTTTCTTCACGCGTTTCGGGTACCGCATCTTTGGTGAGCTAGCATCAAGGGTAGATGTATCTACCTCGACCGCAGGTGTATCTGCCCCAGACGATTGAACGAGCTCAACCATCTCGGGCAGTTGAGCAAACGCATCTCCCTCGAACGGTTGAGCAGGTGGCTCGACTGAAAGAATATAAAAACGCTTTAATCGTTCGAAGTACTGAAATTAGCGTGTTTGAATTATGTATTTTGAAAGCCTTTACCTTGTGGACAGTTTGATGACTCAGCAGTCATCGATGCTTCAACAGCCTGTATGATGGATTCGAATTTGTACCGACCGTTATTATAATTGTGCTTTTGATCAGCGTTGAGATATAATTTTGCTGCTTGGATGCACTTCATACATTTTTCCCACTTTATCCTCAGTAACGGAATGCCGCATTTATCACAAAACCAAATTTGTGGTGTTGCATGGCTGGGTAACAGTTGGTGCTCCAGCTCAACATCCCACGGTCCGGGATTTTTAATCACACATTGTTCACAAAATATACCCACTTTCGTGAAGTCTTTCAAGTACAGTGTGTTGTAACACCGAGCTTGTAATCGGAACATCTCCCAGAAATCCTTTTCACGCTCAGCCCATTCCATTTTATGAGGTAAAGCCCATGCTTGAACCATGGGAATCAGTTGTTTAACTGTAGCCGTTTGAAAAAGATTCGGAAGCGCTAAAAAATAAAAAATTAGAAATCAACAAATTGAAAGATTCCAGTAATGCACAGAACCACTCACACACACACGTAAAGATTTTGCAATACCCACACATTTGAAAATTGGTGATATATTTTGATATTTTTTTAATCGAACGAAACTCAGCACTACACTCTCGAGATCTAATTTGCGAATGAGATCGGTATGCGATTCTTCAGTGTGCAGACGTCCAAAGCCGTATACAACAATAAAAATAAAATATATACTTACCCCTCGGAGTCTTTGTCGCGTACATATTGAAGTTAGAACCTCACTGGTAGCTTATAGTTAGATTATCTAGAAATCATACGATCATATGTCAAGCTACACAACGTACCGAATATTCTAAACAATACGATAACCACGTTGGCTTGAGCGATTCGGCGAACCACAGTAAATTCGTAGCTAAACAGTTGAAGACGTTAAATTTTTCTAAAGATTTAATGTGAATAATAACAAGCCTACCGATATAGTACCTACGCACGCATACATATTATTTATTACTAACGGTATTACAATCTGCATAAATTCACCTCTAAGCTGGCGCACTACAAAGGCTAACGAGTTAGATAAGCTACGGAGAAAGGAATTAAAAATAATCGTGTGTGTGTGTGCAAGGGTTATAGACTGTAAATTTACAGTGAATTCTTTTTATTCTTCAAATTAGAGAACACATAAATGACAGAAAGCGTAAATTTATTGAATCGTTTGGCATTGTGAGCAGTCTCTAATCATAGGAGTAGATTCAGCGAATTCTCCGCTCTGCGTTTCATGATGTATTTGACATCGCCGACAGCCTGCGATATCTGCATCCTTCTTCATAGCCTCCGATAGTTTGTCCCACATCTCATCCATGATGCTCGAACCGTAAATAAGAATGAAATCTTTGGTCAAATAGGCGATGTCTTCCGCCTTCATTCGTTTCAAACCCCCTACTTCAATGGACATGATCAATGATTTGTAAAGTGATGGTTTGCATTTCTCCAAATACCAAGCTTTCAATCGCTGAACGTTTTCGAAGGCGCACTGATATCTGGGTATGTTACCGTGACTGTCCTCGTGCCAATGAGTCACCTCGTATTCTCGCATCCATCGAAAACTTGGACATCGCAATTCTTCTAAATTGATCACAGGCTTGGACTCGTCGTTAATGATTTTTTTAATCCACTCTTTCTTCTCCTTTCCCTTGACGTAAATATAACTTGCGTGCTCGACAACTTTTTTTACCACTTCTCGAACCTTGTCGTAAGATATATTGCCAGCATTCCATGGTATTCCGTGATGATTCCGCATCAACCAAGTATTGACAGCTCTACATTTTACAGATAAGATTTTCCAAGCACACGGCGGTTTGAAGAGAATGCGTGCCAGACCCTGCTTGCCCGTCTTATCCGCTTGAATGGTAATTACACCGAGCTCTTTCAGTACGAACTCGTTGACGGGATGTTGAAAACCTTGTACATCCAATATCATCTCCATTGTAACAATTTTATTTTTCTAGAGTGGTACGATGTGGATTTCAGAAAAATTGAGCGTTAACTAATTTCAAAATATGTTCAACCTCGCTTTTATACCATATATCCCCTCTGAACGACTGTCGTACACATAGCTGGAACTGTGAAATGGTAAAATAAAATAAATATCATTTTTTCTTTACTTATCTTTTTTTATTATTTAATCGCAGTAAGGTACAGTTATCATAAAATAGGACAAGTACAGTTGTTGCAAATTATAGATTGTAGAATCATAATGTAACGTAGGATGATATAGTTTTTCTTATGTTAATTTCTTTACACCACC
This sequence comes from Tenthredo distinguenda, assembly GCA_947538915.1. Classification (NCBI taxonomy): domain Eukaryota; kingdom Metazoa; phylum Arthropoda; class Insecta; order Hymenoptera; family Tenthredinidae; genus Tenthredo; species Tenthredo distinguenda. The sequence continues at coordinate 23,034,670 of OX384532.1, forward strand.
GCTGATCGGGTTGTACTCAATGATACGATCGTGTAAAATCATACAACAGACTGAAGTTTGCGGTGGAAAATCATACGTTGACTCGAATTCAAGGCGAATGTCCACGGATCCGGATTTCAGGGAATCGTTTTGCTTCGAACAATCGATGACGATGAGCGGTGCATATTTCAGAAATTCATTCCTGCTCAACAGAGGTTCGGAATCTTTAACGTAGTACGATGTCTGGAAGTTTGCATACATATCATAAAGCAGAGCGTACTGGTTACGAGCAACATCGAGATTTAGGTTTCCGTAAGGATAACTCTGCGAGTTGAGAAAAAGCTTCACATCTCGGATGCTGCAGTGATCGAAATGACTCGCGTTCCTAGCTGCATTATTTTTTCAACCCGTCTGAAAACCTACTACAACGTATCGAGGTTTTTCCAGCTGAGTGGAGGTTTTCACGACCCAGACATGTTTTGAGGTAGCGGGTAGTAGTGGATACTCGTATAATTCCCATGTGCGGTAACTGATGGGGATGGGTGTGTCTTTGGCAATATAGTTCAGCAACTGAATTTTTCGTTGATCGGAGACCTTGATGTACGGAATCATCCACTCGAGTTTGAGAAGTGAAATTTTGAATTCTTCCACAGTACCATCGGCGGCTGTCTGTATAATTGCATTCGTATCGGTGTTTGTCCTTGTAAGAATTAACTCGTGCTTGGCATTGACGATGATTCGACGATAGTCCTCGGCGAAACCCAGTAACCAACTCAGCGGTATGGATATATCGAAGTAACCGTTCTCGTCGACTATTTCATTATCGTTATCGATCCAACCGGCGTTCTCTCGCAGAGACCTTTGGCTAGGACTTTGCGATATGTAATTCTTCATTAGGGTTGTAATGCCTACGTGCTTATTTCGATCGATCTCAACAGCATTCAGCTCGTAGCGTATATCCTCAAAGAGATGACAGATGGCATTGTTGACTAACTTCGTGGCAGTGACCTGAGTTCGTCCATCAGCCTTGGTCAATCTACCGTGTACGTGCAGTGAGCTCCTACTCGGTAACAGACATAAATCTTGATGTTGAACGGCGATCCGAATTTCATCGTTGTTTTCGAAGCTCGTTGATGCGAAGGGTTGATGCGCGTGGGTCTCGTAGTGTGCGACGGACTCGTCAAAGAAAATTGGTCTTTGTATCGTTAAGATCTCCTCCATGGTACGAAGCAGACGATTGCGATACAGCAGAATTGTACTCTTACTTTCCGGAAAATCCTCTTCCACGAACTCTGAGTCCCAGACTCTTCAGGAACTTGATGTTTTGACGTCTGAGCTGCCCGGAAGCTGTGCGACGACTGCTCGTCCCGTGACATGTCGGTTCTATTTTATAACTCCGTCCGACTTTGGTTTCGAAAACGATACCCATCACGATTTCACGTGCAGTCTTATCGTTATCACTTCACCTTGGAAATTAACCAATCGTCCGTCTTGATCGACTAGTCTGAGCTGAAGATGATCTATTGCTTGAACGGTGATCGGTAGGTAAATGACGTTCGATGGTACTTCGATGATCTTATATCCAGGTGGAACGACGGGGAAAAACTCGTGAATGGTGTGCACTTGTTGTCCGTTGAGGTACGCACCCGTAGTGACGTTGCACTCGACTCGTAGGGAGTTAACCTTGAGAATAGCCACAGGCAAGTCAGACGTATGTGTGACATCTGCATCAAGGGTGCGTGGAGTGAAACCCAATAGTCGTCCGATAGAGTCGGAGGGTTTAAAATTTATCTTACGATTGCACTTGATTTCGCTACACAGTGTATTGTTGTTTGCTCGTAGGGTGATGGAGATGTTACGATCGGTTAATACCTGCTGCACATAACTCTCTATGTCCTCAATTTCGTAGCTTCCGGTGGGTATGGTTATAACTTCAGTCCCGTCGATGTGAAGCTTGTTGTTACCCTCATCGATGTTAGGAATCGAGTTGAAGGTTAGCAACTCGACAAGTCCTAACGTGTAATTTTTGAACGGTGATAGCTCGATGGGTGGGAAATAGTAGGCTTCTAGTACAGGTGGCGTACCCGATAGTGTTAACGTGAAAGAATCACCCATGATGATCCGCGCTCAACTGACGTTTTGCGTGCGGACAGCGTTTTTTATAGTAGTCCGCTGAGGAATTTGAGACACAGATGTCCGCACACCACCGTATCATAGTCTTGATATTTTTTATGATTATACATTACAATGCTACCACCACCGAGGTATGAGATCTTTGGGTGGTTGTAAATCACCAAAGCTGTCAAAGTAATAGTATATTGTGCATCAAGGGAGGAAAATAGGTGATTTCTACCAAGTGTGAAGTTTGCTGCCCGAGGCGAAGCCGAGGGCAGCACATTCACACGAGGTAGAGAGCACCTATCCTCCCGTGTTGCACACGATATTTTTTATTACATATACACGGAAACACCGATTTCCCGAGCAAACCAAACTGCCTAATTATAGTATTATACAGTGATGTCTGGTGACAATTGCCTACGTAATCTGAGAACGGAGACGGGGTCCAGGGGCATAGCCCCTGGTGGGGCCCAGGGGCAAAGCCCCTGGTGGGGTCCAGGGGCGAAGCCCCTGGTGGGGGGTGTGGGGGGCGAAGCCCCCTACAAAAGAAAACAACGAATTCATTCTTATCTTCAAAAAGTTTTATTAGGTTTAGTCTTATTATGAACAAAATTCAAATTACGAAAACATAACTGAAATTATGATATACGTTAAATAATCTTATTAGGAATACTTTTTTTTTGGCATAGTCTTATTTATAACAAATTAAAATTACGAAAACATAACTGGTATTATATACGTCGAATAATCATATTAGGAACATTTTCTGGCATTTCTCAGTTCTCTGAGACAATAAAGTACGCTTCAGTCTTGTAACGTGACTGTGAACGTTTGATAACATTACATATAAACTTTATAATCAAAATAGTTTTTCTCTGCTTAAAACAGCTACTATAAAATATAAAATTTAAGAAATATGCTTAGACTATATATTAATTATATCATTCCTTGTTTTGCGGGTTCATCATGTTCAAAGAGTGAACGGAACTGATGTTTATGTTATAGATTATTTGAGGCGGGGTTGAAGTTTTGGAGGTTGACGTGTCACAATTAATATTATGGCCTTTCAGTTTTTTTGATGACTGATTCTCCAATTCCACATTATGATTTTGTGGAACACTAGAATTAATTAAATCTGTTAATTGGACAGATCGTTTGGTTTTATTTTTGACTGAATCATCAAGGTATCCTTCCGCCACTTGGTCAGACTTCCATCCTCCGTGGCGCTTGATGGCTATCATATCTGCACCAGCGTCAGCCAGCATCGTGGCTGAACTTCTTCGGAAGCTATGCCCTGTATAAGATTCTGGTTCTTCCAATTCCAAATATTTGGCAATATTTTGTGGCATTGATCCAATTTTGTTCTTTCCGATAACCTGGTTTGTGCAATTTCCGTTGCGGTAATTAAGGAAAAAGCGATTTGATGCTGCAGGTTTCGGACGACAGCTTATGTATCTTCTAATCATAGTATAATACTTTGAGTCGATCACAAATAATCGTGGAAGATGGGTCTTTGTATCAGGAATCCTAACTTGAAATGTCGATCCGAGATCTGAAACATCTTCAACAGTGAGGTTGCAAAGTTCTCCGCCTCGACACGCACCATAGATTCTGATGACCAAAGCCACCTGTAAGAACAAAAATATAATTATGTGGCTGTACGTGAACATCATTTACAAGAAATTTTGTCAATATAAGTTTGATATTTACCTTAACGTCCAGATATTCGCGATCCGGAGCTTGTTGCAAGAACTTTTCGATTTCATCGGGCGATAACGTTTTTGATTTTTTTGCTTGATAACCAACATGTTTTTGTTTTAGAAATGACAGCAAGCGCTTATAGTTGTAAATATTTATGTTGTGTTTATTGTTGATCATTGACCGGAGCATTGAGTAGGTGGACCAGAGAGTTGAAGATTTATATATTTTTCCAAGATCGTGAAAATAGGCGACCAAAACTTCCTCGTCGAAAGACTTGGTTCCTTGTTCTTCTCGCCATTTCACGAATTTATTATATGCTATATTATATTTTTCTTTCGACTTGGAGGGCAGTGATTCTTCCATCGCCTTTTTTGCTTTTTTCCTGATTGCCGCGGGTAATTTATTTTCGTCATCACTCGAGTCACTCATTGTATTTTTTATTCATTTCACGTGATTACAAATACGATAAGGACGTTATTTCAGGTTATGTTTATGTTCAGAACGTGAAGTTCGATGTACTACGTGTTTATTCCGTCTGATGGCGCTGTTTGTCGTGAAAGAGTAGTCATTGTAGAGAGTAAAACGCTATTTTCTTCCCGCTCCCTAGGGAAGAAAATAAATTCTCCACGACATGCGCATGCGCGAGTTCATCTTGTGTACCACGGGAGACAAAATGCCTTTTTACTCTCGCATAACAGCGAGGAAAATCGGGTTTTCCGTGCATGTGTGATAAAAATTACTTTGTTGTTCTTCTTTCTGTACGCAACCCAGTGTGTACCAGGACCTTCTTTATTATCAAGATTCACTATGGCAGCTTCGTACTTCCTCGGTCCACCTTTCGGCATTTCGTTTCTCATGTACACTCCGCGAAACCCCGGAATTTTCATGATCTTAGCGTACTTCAGCAGATCGAAATCGGTGAGTGCTCGGTGTGGTAGCCTTACGTGTTTTTTGGATTCAACTGAAGACCTAAACCTTTTTTGTAGGGTTTCAGGTACAACCCCTTTCCCAAAGCGATCGCCTCCATTGTCTCGTTGTGACGTTGCCGCTCGTGTAATTCGCGTTTTGCTGCGCTTGCCTCGTTCACAGCTTTTGCGATACCAGCTGCCCCACCTGCTAGAGCTCCTGTAGCACTCAGCCCGGCAAATGGAGGTATGAGAAAGGGCAGGAAACCTCCAACTTTGGCTGGTATAGGGAGAATGCGTGGAGTTTGCACTTTGTTCCTACCACCCGCATTTTTGACAGCCTCGCGTGCCCCTCTGAGAGCCGACTTGATAGGGTCGGCACTGTTCGACCGCGTGGCAGCTCGTGCCGCCTTCGCTATCTGTTTCAGAGAGATTTTTTTCTTGTCGCAGGTTTTTTTCCCCGTGGAGTTTTTTTTCTTCCGCATACCCATGCCGAACTTCCTTTTCACTTTCATTGCGTTGGCTACACCCCAGGCGGCTGCCTTCTCCGTAACGCTCGCGTCTTTGGCGAGTACGCGGTGCCAGGCCTTCTCCGCGAGTACTTTGTCCGCCTCGTGTCGAGCAGCAAGATTATCCCGTTCTTTCGAGTAAGCGATGTCGTGTTCCTTGCACGCAGCGTCGAGAGGATTGATGCCCGGATCACCGCGTGCGAGTCGCGACTTCAGTTTTGTTCCGGGACCGCAGTACTGATAGCCCGGTATATGCAATTCAATGGAAAGTTTGTTGATGATTCTGTTGACGAGACCTTTCCCCCTTGGTCGCTTTCGTTCTCCGTCAAGTTTGTGCACGATCATGGCTACCGACACACTGACTCAAATCTTATAAATAGCGAGCATTTATAGTTTTTGGAGGTAGTCGGGATACGTCAGCGGTCTTTGATTGCACCCTCGCGTTATACCATCATGAAGTTCAAGGAGCAAAGTACCAAGTTACCGGTAATCAATTTCGACAAACTGACGCAAACGAGTGTGAAGGAGCGGGAGAAACGTCACGGTCCGCTACTACCGAATAGCGTACGCGCAGTGATTTGCGGACCGTCCAATTGCGGCAAAACCAACACCCTCTTATCCCTGATCACACATCCGAATGGTCTAAAATTTGCGAATATCTACGCTTACTCAAAATCGCTCAATCAGCCCAAGTACCAGTTTCTCAAAAGGCTCCTCGATTCGATCAAAGGTGTTGGATATTTTCCGTTCAGCGAACACGAGCAAGTGATCAGGCCGGAAGAGACACGACGAATTCCATCATGATTTTCGATGACGTGGCCTGCGAAAAACAGGATAACATCAGAGCCTTCTTTTGTATGGGGAGACACAACGCGGTCGACTGTTTCTATCTTTGTCAGACTTACGCTCGTATTCCCAAACACCTCGTACGTGACAATGCTAATATGCTAATACTCTTCCGACGAGATGAAATGAATTTGAAACATATATACGATGATCATGTGAACACGGACATGTCCTTTGCACAGTTCAGGGACCTGTGCTCAGCCTGTTGGAGTGATAATAAATATGGTTTCGTTATGATCGATAAAGATAGCGATCTCAACGGGGGGAGGTACCGCAAGGGTTTTGACTGCTTCGTAGCCATGAATACGGGGCAAACGTTGTGACAAAAGTAGTTATATATCAAACTCAGAGACATCAACATGCAGAGTGCTGATTTGCGTCAACAGAGAAATGTCTTGCATCAAATTACATAAGCGAGCGATGCTATTCGACGCAAGCATAAAATGTTGAAGATGGGTCAGGATACCAACGAAAGGGCTATGATGGAAGTTTTCAAACCTGTAACAACACCTCTTCAGCAGCTGGTGAATCAGTCGCTGAAACAGGAGACCATCAAGAGTGAAATTCAAGAGCCACCCATGAAACGGGAATTTCCGCAAGAGAACGTGCGGGAGTCGGATGAGAACTCTTTTGTCACGGCTGACGAAGAATCCTACGATGAGAATGAACCTGTCACCCCCTTGAGGCGTGAAGCTTCCACCGCGGTTGGCAACGATTTGTCTCAAACGTATCTTCGAATGTTCGAAACAAACGAAGCGAAAGCCTTGGATACTTCGTACGGTGTTCGTAGATTGAAGGGTAACGTTTTAAAGATTGGGAACTCTGAATTGACTTTTGACATGGATGTCATTCGCATTGGGAGCACGAGTTATCAATCAACACCAGGTTTGCTCGAATTACTGTTCAAAAAGTCGCCCAGTGGCACCACGGTGAACCAGACTGATTTGGAGAATTATAGAAAAATCGTGCTCAACACGAACGCACATCGAAAGTATTATCGCAGTGACACGGCTATTCGTTCCGAGAATAGCGATAAATTCAAAAATATCATTTCTCAAATTCCCACCTCTGGGGGGCAGAAGGGTGAGGCCTTACCGCGTTTCAAAATCGTCGCAGGCAAGAAGAGTCGAACGGATTACGTGTATTGGGACGATCCCAATGAGCTAGTCGAACGACTTCGATTGCTCTACGCATCCCAGGCGGCCGGCAACACGAGCCACTCCAATGAAATTATTTCCATCATTGAGGAGTTGCGTGAGGCTGGAATCATATATTAGGCTTTCTCATTATTTGTCCGAGCTCATTTTCAAAATGAGCGTTGACGTGTTTGGTCGACAATTGACGAGGGTGAAAAGTCGTGGTCTGTCGGGAAACCGCGGTCCTCCCGGTTACGGTTTCAAAAAAACCCTCGACGGACGGTACGATATGGATAACAAGAGATTGAGCAACCTCGCGGATCCTGTGGAACAAAATGATGCAGCGTCCATAAGGGCGGTGCGAAGCGCTGTACGGCAAGAAACTCAACTCTTACACCAAATCACGACATCTTTGCGAAACGAGGTGAAAAATGTGGGTAAGAGGATCGAATCTCTCGAAAACCTTACCACTCGCCATTCTCAATTCATTCCACAACTGGAGGAGAAGCTGACAACATCGGAGAGTGAAAACAATTTTATGATAAGAAGCCTGGAATCGAGTGTGAACGAAACTCTGAAACGCCTCGAAGCGGACAACAAGACCGGTCAAGACTTGGCATTCCACAATTCCGGAATAATAGTGCGATTGGACGAACGACTGACCAGACTGGAGGATGGGAGACAAGAAGCTAGCGTTGGTGGAGGAACTTCATAAGCCTGCACGAAGAAATTATCCGCGTCGTCGCGTTATCATGCGAGGAGTGGATGAGACCTGGCAGGCTGATCTCGTGGATATGAATGCTTATGCGAAATACAACAATGACTACAAATACCTTCTAACGATCATAGATATTTTTTCAAAATTTGCCTGGGCAGTGCCGATTAAGACCAAGAGTGGAAAGGATGTGACACATGCTATGAACTCTGTTTTAAAGCAGGGTCGCGTGCCGAAGAAATTGCACGTTGATCGCGGTAAAGAATTTTATAACGTCGACTTCAAGGCTCTCCTAGAACGACACGGTATCAAGCTATATTCAACCTTTAGCAACCTCAAAGCATCGATCTGTGAACGTTTTAATCGTACGCTAAAAAGTAACATGTGGAAGCGTTTTTCTCTCCGAGGAAATTACAAGTGGATAGATATTGTGTCGGAGTTGATGCTGACTTACAACAACACCAAGCACCGTACAATTGGAATCAAACCGAATGAGGTTACAGCTCGAAACGAAAAGAATCTCCTGCGCAACGTGTACGGGAAATTTCAAGTTAATCGAACGCGGAAAAAGAAGTTCAAGCTGGGTGATAAAGTTCGAGTCAGTAGGAATAAACATACGTTTGACAAAGGCTACACACCCAACTGGACAACTAAAATATTTACTATAAGTAGGATAGAGAATACTGATCCTGTCACATACAAACTCGTAGATTATCAGGATCAACCGATCGAAGGTGGCTTCTACGAAGAGGAACTCTCCAAAGTCAAAAACCCTGATGTTTACCTGGTGGAGAAAGTGTTGCGGAAGCGTGGCAGTAAACTGTTTGTAAAATGGTTAGGTTTTGATAATTCACACAACAGTTGGATAAATAAGGCGGATATGTAATTTTTTATTCAATAAAGATACATAAATATGTTATACATTGTAACTTTTTCTGGTTATGCTTCACCAGCAGAAGGCTGGTGAAGTTAACCTAGTCCGCGTGTGTCCTTTGTCACGGGTGAAATGTAATTTTTGGAGCTCCTCTAAGGGGAAAATTGGAAAAACCCTGAAAACCCTAATACAGACTCGGATGGATGTTACTCCACCAGAGCTGCCTCCCTACAGACTTGGGATATGCTTGACTCACAGACTAGGGTACCAATTATAGCTATACCGTAGCTGCCTTGAGTCAAACTCACCGAAGCTGCCTGTTACAGACTTGGGATATGTGTGTTCTCAGACTAGGGTACCAATTATAGCTATACCGTAGCTGTCCAACACACTCACCGAAGCTGCCTTTTAGCTAAACAAAGTGAATCTAAGTTGCTGAAAGATGAATTTAATGTTTGATTAGTAAGAAAGGATCTTTGAAAATGAATTGATAAGAATCAGATTTCTACAAGTGTTTAATATTTATTATCACTTGCATAGCATCCTGATGCAAGGCAAATGATAACAATACTCGTTGAGTCTGATATTACAAAAGAAAAATATAACAGAAATCATAAAATAAAATCATAGTCTTGAGCTCTCAATAGAAAGAAAAATAAAGAAATACAAAAGAGAAATTAAAACCTAAATTAATCTAATTCTTATAATTACTCGCACTAGTTTTGTCTCTGAGTTGGTTTGAATTTAAGTTTGATATTTCAGTGATTTTAGTTCAATTGCTGCTTTAGCTAAATGACTTAAATCTTATATAAAAGCAATTCGATTAGGCCGCTTTGGCACAAAAAGAAAGAACAAGCGAAATTTCAGGTTATGTGAGTTGAAAGTTAAGTTGAGAGAAAAGAATTTATATGAGTCGCACTGCCGCTCTGGCTAGATACGCTCTAAGGAAGAAGAAATATGCTATGAGTCGCACTGCCGCTTTGGCTAGATACGCTGATTTGCGTCTCAGCGTTGCTCATTATATACCGTTGGTGACGTCATCAGGCGTCACCCCACCTGCGCGGAGCGTATGTGCGGTGTACGACCATATCAGCATAGGCTGGTATAGCCGTACACGTTACATTGCCCCCTTTTTATCAGCTGATGTTCGGTGATAAGTGTTTTACGAAGCGAACCGGTAAGCTGATAAAACCTTCCGTCTTCTGATGTTCTTTATCGTGGTGATCGTTGTTCTTCGTCTTGTCCTGCCAGTGTCCGTGTTCTTTACTCAAAGATCTTGATTCTTTTTTAACCCTAGTGGATCGCATGGGTCAAAGTTTGCGACGTATTCCGGTGTCCCTTCTTCCATTGGTTCCGGCGTTTTAATGTTTTTTAAACAATCCGGGGTCTCGCTGTGATCTGGTCCAGGTAGGTCGAGCGATCCGAATAAAGTCAACAACTGCAGTTTGTCGAGGTGTTTTTGCCTTTCTTCTTCCGATCTTTGAGGTAAGTCAATTTTTATCAATTTCCAGGGCATATGTTCCTGTATCTTCGCTTTTTCAGGTGCTGTTTCGTCCAAAATTTTCAACTTTTTTTGCTGGTGGCGGTGCATAGCGTCTCGTTGGGATCTGCTTAGTCTGGGTGGACTTCCCTGCAGCATACTTGCCAGTCCCTCCCTTAAAACTGCCGGATGGTATGATTGTTTTATATAGATTATTGTTTGCGTCTCGATTTTTCAGGTCTTGTTCGGCGACTTGGACTCCCCGGTCCTGCACACTGGTGTATCCGTACGTAATCTTGTTCATTTTCAAAACTGTCAATTTGAACTGAGAACGGTGTGGAATTCTTCCCGGTTTATATATCTTGAGTCTTGTTTGCCTTTGTACATCCTCAATGTAATAAACGTGGATTATCCTGTCATTCTGTCGATCTCTTATTGTGCACCTTTGAAATCGTAACCGTTCCATGATTTATCAAATGGCTCTATTATTTCGTTGACTTTAATTTAGATTTCTAGTCGTTTCGCTTCGACGATTTTCTGAATTTCTATTCTGGATCATAATATAGCTTAAACATGTTTACATGGAATCGTCCTCGTTCTATGCCTGTATCAATATGTTCTAAGATGTACGTGGCTTCTCCGATTTCTCGTTTGATTTTATACGGTCCTTCATAGATCGCAAAGAATTTAGCCATTTTTTTATTAGCCGAATCAGAAACGTTCAGCGCCCTTACGAGTACCTTATCTCCTATTTTAAATTTTGCTGTCTTATGTGTGGAATTGAACCTATCGGCTCTTCTTTTTCCGTTACGTTTGATATTTTTTTCTACTAAACAAAGTTTCATTTCATATGGTATTTCGTTATGTTCGAGTTTTATCCACTTTTCCCAAAAGCGAGTAGGCCTTTCTTTTAATTGAATTTCGCACGGAGCGAATCCAGTGCTATCATGGCAAATCTCATTTATGCACGTTTCGATAATTCGGATCCAATTTATCCATTGTGTGTGTTTTTCTGCTAGGAATGTGCGGAAAAATCTACCTATCTCCCGGTTAACGCGCTCTACAATATTCCCTTGTGGGTGTCGTATGGATGAGAAAATTAGTGTTATATTTTCTTCCTTTAGTTTGTTAATCCATAATGCCGAAGTAAATTGGGTGCCATGATCGCACTGGATTCGCTTCGGTTTCCCTAGCTCAGGGATATATTGTTTAAATATGCAATTTATGGTGGATTGCGCATTAGCCGCCTTCAATGGAAACAATCTCACGTACTTGCTAAATGCGTCGATAGTTACTAATAGCCACTTATAGTTGCCCTTGCTAGATGGTAAAGGCCCTAGAAAGTCAATTGAAAGTAAATCTCCTATGCCCTTTGGTGTAATGTTCTGCATGGTTGCATAGCTATAGCGATTAGGTACCTTGCACCTCTGGCATTTGTCGCATTTCGATAGAATTTGTCTAATTCGTTTGCCAAATTTTGGATAATAAAATCCTTCGCGCAGCAATTTGTAACACTTTGACGAACCTACATGGCCGTAGGCCTCATGGCATTCCTCCACCAGGTTTTTTAACAAATTTTCAGGGATGTAGGCTTTTAAATTGCCCCCTGGACTTTTATAATAAAGGATGTCGTTTTACAAATTCTGTCATCTTGTTTTTGATGATCGTGGAAGAGTTTTAGATCTTTAATTAAGTTGTCATCTATATCTTTGGCTAACGGAGCTATGGTGCATTCGGTAATTTCTAATCTTGGTAATTTTTCTATTTCAGGTGGGTATCGACTGAGGATGTCGGCTACGACGTTATCCGTACCCTTAATATGTTCAATATCAAAATTGTATGTTTGAATAAACAAGGCCCATCTTGCCAATCGCGAGCTTACTAATTTACATGAGAACAAGAACGTCAGTGCCTTATGATCAGTTCGGATAGTTAGTTTTGCGCCTATTATGAAAGATCTAAATTTGCCTAAAGCAAACACGATTGCCAGTAATTCTTTTTCAGTCGTGAAATAATTTAATTCCGCGCCTTTCATCGTTCTGCTAGCAAAGCCAACTATCTGCTCGTCATTTGTACTCGATAGCTGATACAAAACTGCACCTACTGCGTGGTTACTTGCATCACATTGCAAATAGTATCTTTTTCTTGGATCGGGGTGATGGAGAATCATCTCTTTGCAAAAGATGTCCTTTACTAAGTTAAACTGCCTGTTCATTTCCTCCGTCCAATCCCACTTGGCGTCTTTTCGGATTAGCGTTAATAACGGAAATGTTGCATCGGAATATGATTTCGTGAATTTACTGTAGTAATTAGTTAATCCAAGAAATCCTCTTAGTTGTTTTACATTCCTTGGTGTCGGGAAGTTTTTTATTGCGTTTACTTTCTCAGGTTGAGGTCTAATACCTTTTTTTGTTATTTTATGTCCGAGAAAATCTATCTCCTCGCGAAAGAATTTAGATTTGTTGAAATTAATTGTCATGTTATAATTCCGGAAAGTTTCGAACAATATCCTCAAGTGGGCCAAATGAGACTGAACGGAGTCAGAACAGCACAGGATGTCGTCTACAAAATTAATTGTAAACTCTTCTGTATTTTTTAAAACTAAATCTAATGTTCTTACTAAGCTGGCTAGACTCATGTTCAGACCGTATGGTGTCACTGTGAAATGATAAGTTTTACCCTCATGCATAAATGCAGTGTATTTCCGGGAATCAGGATGAAGTGGTACTTGCCAAAAACTCGCGGTCAGGTCGAGGCTAGACATATAGGAATTATTCTTACATCTCTGGAACAAGACCTCAGTTGATTGTGCACAGTCATGGTCAGGCACTATGAGTTTATTAATGAATCTCGCATCTAACACCAATCTGATTTCACCTGATTTCTTTGCAACGACGACTAACGGGTTTATGTATTCACTATACGACCTTTCTATAATTCCAAGATTTAACATTCTTTCTAATTCGATATTTACTTTCTCTCTGTGGACTATTGGGATCGGATACGATCTCCTTACAAAAGGTTTATCCTCATAAATTCTAATTTTATGTTCGTAGACTGTGACTCGACCAGGTAGTTTGTAGAAAACATCTTTATATTCTTTTAATAAGTTAGTGAATTTACTGATTTCATCTAAACTCAGCACCTGACACTCAGCCACTTTTTCCTCAACTTCATCATTAGTCAAGTTATAATTCTCAATGTCTTCGACCTGACTTGGTTGGGTTTCGATTTTTGCTAAACGGTTTTCCATTTTCACGTCGGACTTATACAAGAGAATTGATTCGTATCCCGGTGTAGCCTGAATCGTAAGTTTATCAGTTCGTAGATCTAAATCCGCTTTCCACCTATGGAGAATATCAATTCCTATAATAACATCCTGTTTGAGGCCACCTACAATTAGGAAATTTATTTGATCTAAAGATCGGTTGATTTTAACCGTCGCTAATATTTGTTCCTTGATTTTGGTAGGCTTGCCCCCTGTCACACCTATAATTTGAAAATTAACCACGGGTAATTTTTCGCAGTTCGACAGTGATTCTTTATTTCGGTCGTACCAGTCTTGTGATATGCACGTGACCTGGCTTCCCGTATCTATTAAAGCCTTTACTTCGATATTTTCTATGAACAGGTATATCTGTGGGCACTGCTTATTTTCTTTTTCTGCAGTTTCTTCTTCTTTTAACAAATACTCGGTTGGATCCTCAAACATGCTGTTACTACCTTTTGAATTTTTAATATTAGCTACGCATATCATTAGATCCCGCTGTGTCGGTATCATCGTAGCTGAAGCCGGCACAGCGCCATCTAGTTTTTTTGATCGGTCGTTTCTACTATTTGTTCTGGTATTGTTTCCTCGCTTACGTCCTCACTAATACCTTGGACTCGCGAACTTGTCCAATTTTCGGATTTATTTTGGGCGTGCTCGTTTTGTCCAGTTCGTCGGCTAAGTTCTTGTACATCCGGCTTCTCTACATAATTCCTATAGACTGGTTTGCTCGGTAAGCTGGAGCGCCATGAAACATGTTTGTTCCTGTCGTCTGCTACGCGATTTGCCGATGGCCCTTGTTTACTTAGATACGACTGTTGGAAAGGATTTCGTGGTGCATTTGATCGACCACCTGACTGTATTTCGTCGAGAAAACATAGTAAAGAATCTATGTCAGCTATGTTTCGACATCTTGCCGCCTCGACCACGTGTTCGTCAAAGTGTCTAATCAAATTGCGTACGATCTCGGTCTCCGCGATGCGGGGACGCAAACAAGCTGCTGATGCGAATTTACGGTTTGCATATTCTGACCATGTTAATTTGGAATCTATAACGTAGTATCCGAACTCTAAATCTTTTCTAATATCTCGCTGTATTTCTTCTCCCCAGAACCTGGCTAAAAACTTTGTTTTGAACGTATCCCAGTCATTGATGACGTCACGCCGCGCAATCCACCAGTCTTTTGCATCGCTGGTGAGGCTTTGCCCTATTAACCTTAAACAAAGTTCCTCATCGGCTCCTAAGAAAGTGAAATATTCTTCTAATTCGCGGATATAATTCATGGGTTTTTCCCAAGATTTACCAGAGTACGTAGGTAACCTAATTTGTTTTATTACATGCCTTATAGACTCGTTATTAGTGTTGGTTTGATTTAGAGGCCTATTCTTTAAACGTTTGATCTCTGCATCCAAACCTATCTTTAAGCTTTCATGTTTGTGATCTAGTTCTCTGATTTTCTCACTGGTAATCCGATCTCCTTCTTTAATTT
Organism: Tenthredo distinguenda; assembly: GCA_947538915.1. Classification (NCBI taxonomy): domain Eukaryota; kingdom Metazoa; phylum Arthropoda; class Insecta; order Hymenoptera; family Tenthredinidae; genus Tenthredo; species Tenthredo distinguenda. Next base: position 23,049,690 of record OX384532.1, read on the forward strand.
TGCTTTTAAGTAATTCAAAATCTCCTAAGTGCTCATTTCTAATATGAATTTCTGTTTCTGAGAGCTTCCTATTATACTCGGTGAGATCGGTGTCCCATTTTTCGAGAACTATCTGTACTTTATTTTCAATATTATCAAATTTCTTTTTATTATTTTGAGTTTGTTCGTCAAATCTTTTGTTAATCTTGGCTTCGAAAGTAACTTGAGCTTCGATATTAGTTAGCTGAAAATTGTGCATGGTTCGCTCCATTGCAGCAAATTTATTGTCTATTTTCTTTTCAAGCCTTTCGTTTTGTTTTCGCAGAGATTCGATGGATGCAGCGATCATTGCCATGGGATCGTTTTGGCTTCCCTTTGGACTTTCTGCCTGACTGACGATACTAGTGTCTGTTAACATGGAGATGTCTCGTTCATGATAACCTGTATCCCTATCTACGCTCCTGGCAATCTTATCGCCTGCTTCATCAGAAATCTGATCCTTATCTTCCATTTTACTATGATTTTAATAAACAATTTATTCGAAAGTAAAAGAAGTTGAATTTAAATTGGCTTGAATGACTCTAATTTTAACAATGATTTTATAAAATTAAATGAATTTAATTTTATTCTAGAGGAGCCCCACGTTGGGCGCCAAATGTAACTTTTTCTGGTTATGCTTCACCAGCAGAAGGCTGGTGAAGTTAACCTAGTCCGCGTGTGTCCTTTGTCACGGGTGAAATGTAATTTTTGGAGCTCCTCTAAGGGGAAAATTGGAAAAACCCTGAAAACCCTAATACAGACTCGGATGGATGTTACTCCACCAGAGCTGCCTCCCTACAGACTTGGGATATGCTTGACTCACAGACTAGGGTACCAATTATAGCTATACCGTAGCTGCCTTGAGTCAAACTCACCGAAGCTGCCTGTTACAGACTTGGGATATGTGTGTTCTCAGACTAGGGTACCAATTATAGCTATACCGTAGCTGTCCAACACACTCACCGAAGCTGCCTTTTAGCTAAACAAAGTGAATCTAAGTTGCTGAAAGATGAATTTAATGTTTGATTAGTAAGAAAGGATCTTTGAAAATGAATTGATAAGAATCAGATTTCTACAAGTGTTTAATATTTATTATCACTTGCATAGCATCCTGATGCAAGGCAAATGATAACAATACTCGTTGAGTCTGATATTACAAAAGAAAAATATAACAGAAATCATAAAATAAAATCATAGTCTTGAGCTCTCAATAGAAAGAAAAATAAAGAAATACAAAAGAGAAATTAAAACCTAAATTAATCTAATTCTTATAATTACTCGCACTAGTTTTGTCTCTGAGTTGGTTTGAATTTAAGTTTGATATTTCAGTGATTTTAGTTCAATTGCTGCTTTAGCTAAATGACTTAAATCTTATATAAAAGCAATTCGATTAGGCCGCTTTGGCACAAAAAGAAAGAACAAGCGAAATTTCAGGTTATGTGAGTTGAAAGTTAAGTTGAGAGAAAAGAATTTATATGAGTCGCACTGCCGCTCTGGCTAGATACGCTCTAAGGAAGAAGAAATATGCTATGAGTCGCACTGCCGCTTTGGCTAGATACGCTGATTTGCGTCTCAGCGTTGCTCATTATATACCGTTGGTGACGTCATCAGGCGTCACCCCACCTGCGCGGAGCGTATGTGCGGTGTACGACCATATCAGCATAGGCTGGTATAGCCGTACACGTTACAACATATATAAAGTTTTATTCATTTACGATAACCCCATGGTACGGTATCGGTAGTGTTGGGGAGAATAACCCTCTTATCATCGCACCAACTGAGTGCTATTTTCTTTTGTAATACGGTATGAACCTCATGTTCCTTGCCCCTAATAAAGTACTGAGATTTAACTAAATTTTCATGTTGAATGAGACACTTTTTGTAATCATCGAACATTATTGTTCTCAACGTCGTTGCCTTGATACCTTTTGCTCGCTTTTGCTCTTTATCTTCCCCAAAAATTTTAAAAGTGTACAATTTCGCTCGTAATCCTACGAATTCTTTCATAATCTTCCCGTTACATTCATCCTTCATTAAACCTACCACTTTTTTGTTCATCAATGGGATTCCATAGATATTATCGAGCGGATAATCGGATGTATCGAATTTGTGTGAATCACGTTTGATGTATTCGTATATGTCGGGGACAGTGAAGTGATACAGAAGACTATCTGTGTCCGTGTACAATAGCTTTGATCGGTCGGCAAAGGTACGTTTCACGTAGTTGTAGTGAAAATCGTAAATGAAGATCTTGGATAGATCGAGGATGGAAAATCCAGCGTAAATCGGTTTATTAAAGTGTATTTTGACCCGACTGAGCTCGATAATTACTATATCATTATCAAATACGGTACAGCTGTGAAAATTCGGTTTTGCGATGAGTGCTTTGGCTCCGTACCTCCCCTCCCACTTTGTCACTAATTTAACATCTTTTTGCTTTCTTACGTTCTCCATAGTCTTGCCGAATACCGCGTTATTCATCAATTTAAAGAAATTCTTCTCAAACTCGTTATTCGACTTTTTTCTCAATTCAGTGTTCAGATCTATGTACGGTTTCAACCACGGAGATTGTTCAAATTTTAAGATTCTATGAATTTTCGATAATTTCAGCCCCAAGCTTAAGTATTGTTTTAAATTCTGGTAGTGAACAACGTATTTCTTTTTCGGATAAAGAGTAGTCATTAATTTAGAATTTTTACCGTGCGAGGGTGTATAGTGTTCGGGGCAAAGAGGCAGATCCTTGTGTGTTTCGTAAAGTTCCAAAGGATACTCCAAATCCACTTCAAGAATGTATCCTACATGTGAATCATCGGGAATATTACAAACATCAATCGACTCGGATTCCTACTGGAAAGATCCACGAGGTAGGCACTGACTCATCGCTCCACCGTACAGATTGTTTACATCGAAGTACATGAGGTAGGATTCCTCTTTGCTGGAATCAAAGTCCTCGCCCATATATCTATTGTTACTCTCAGCGTACCGGTTTGAGCACTGAGCTACACCACCCCGAATCCCCTTTTGGATAAACAAAAGCATCTCCACATCGGTGAGGAGTTCTAACTCGACGCGCGTGGACTTGAGCATCGCGTCAAAGGCAAGTCCAGGAGCGGTGTAATAGTGCAGAGGATCCAGGCTATACGTTGAATGACAGTTACGATGAAAATTTTCAAAAATGTCCGCTAGGAGTAGAACATCCGTTTTCAAATATAAATCAGAGTATTCGCCAAGCGTATCAATATTAAACGTGTCCCAGACTTTTATTGCATGTCGATAATTCACTTCCGAGACGTTGGTATCGTTCAATTTTGAATAGAATTTTTCAATCGGTGGTAATTTTTTCTCGTCAAGCTTTGCCCAACTATCTATATATTCGTAGGGAAATACCCCCTTTCTCGTAAGCAACTCGAATTCCTCTGCGCTATTACACAACTTTCGTATAATTGTTTTATCATTATTATTCAGATAGGATGCCAGTTTGTCTAAACTACTTGCCATAAACCGACACGAATCGATAAATCGTAGGCTTACATTTGTACCTTGAATCTTTTTTGTAAAGGAAATGTACCGTTCTTTGTTGACCGGAAGAAGACTCAATTGACCGTCGAACAGTGTAGCCAAACCTTTGATTAAAAAGTGTGAATCATAGCCGGACAGATTGTGAAAAACTACTGGAATAATATGCGAAGTTTTATAATTCAAATTACAGCTCGGATGCGTCACACCGCGGTACTTGCCTGTGAAATGACAATGATCGCGATGTTTCTCATCCGTAGAAGTGAACGGTTTCTCGCAAATATGACATATTTTAGTATTATGAAAATCTTGTTTTTCCTCGCTAGTGAGTTGCATCGGTACGTTTCTTTCTAGGTAAAAATTTGTTAATTCCGCCAATTTTTGTAATTTTTTAACGAACCATTGGATGCAATCGGGATCACGTTTTATTTCAAATTTTGATAGAGAATCGTCGAAGGTACAGTGTAGATAGAACGCTGTACTATGTGGAATATGCTTTTCGTATAAGGTTTCATTCTCCGTCGGCTCAAGGATACACTCTATATCAACGTATACGACGAACGGTACAAACTCCTTATATCTATAATTTCTAAAACTTAAAATCTTATCTTGTTCTTTCGGTAATATCATCTTACACTTGTTTATATTTTCACAGTCTTGCTTATGTCTTTCGTAGGAGGCTTGAATTTGGAAATGACACAAACATCTATCACACAGAAATTTCGCGCCCTTATGTTTCGATAGTTGTGAACTTAACAATCTGGATAGATTTTTGATCCAAGCAAAGTGGAAAACGAATTGACCATTGATTTCTGTACAACTATCTATAGCAATAAGGTGGATAGTAGGTTTATCTGACTTATTTTTACTCAAATAAAGGGGTACTATTTCACTAGGCTTCTTCGGTTCGGTTTCCACACCGTAAACGTTTATTGTTAGACAATTGATTCGTTCAAATTTTGAAATATCTTTCAAAGCTATAGGAAACTTGATACCCTCACATTTGAATATCGTGTTATGATGAGGATAAGAAGTTGTTCGATCAACGTGATTATCTGCAGGATAAAGAGCTGCAACGACGGCCCACAGAAAGCAGAATTCATCGTTGTTCTTGACGTTCACCACAGCTTTCTTCTTCTGTATATCCAGAGGTAGATCCGCGTAGGTAGATAAACCTCCCCGTAGCGGCTCGTACCGATTGATATTAATCATTAGGTTAACAATTTCGATTAATGTCCAACCGGAGTCTTGCTCTTGAAAGTCCTCAACTTTCGCCAGGAGACGATCGATCAAATTCTCATCGAACCATCTCTTAATATCCGTTGCTCGAAGGATAACTTCATTTTTTGTGTTGAAATATTTCATCTCTTCGACGGTTTCAGAGTTTTTCGGGATGGAAAATTTGCAAGCCAGTATACCGTTCACTTTCAGATTACCTCCTTGCTGTAGAGAATTCTTCAATCGTACGACAGTTAACGTTTTCGAATCCTCTAAAAAAGATCTCAGATCTTTGTGACGTAGATTTATAATAACACCAGTGCGTATTCGACCTTTAAATACAGATTCCAAGTCCTTCCACTGAACTCTGTCTCTTATCCTTCTTCTCGATGTTCCGATACCTTGGCCACTTCGTTGTTTGTCTTTAAATTTCTCACCGAACGATTGGAGTATGGAGACTGTTGTTACAATTCTGTGTCTCTCTCCAACAGAAAGAGTAACTGTTCTCAAGATTTTATTCAAGAGTCTGATATTGCGATTGCACAAATTTTTCCATCGCTCGATTTGATGAGGTGACGCACCGTCCAACAGTTTATAAGCATTTTCCACAATGTCGATCAACTTCAAACACGTTTCAGCATCCATTTCACGAACAAATTTTCAAAATTTAATATTAACTTATTATTATTATTATTGAACACCTAAATCTCAGTAAAAATCGGTACAGCAAGAAGATGTAATAGTTTTACAAATAAAGAAATTCGCACTTGTTGTATTGTCCACCGAGGTACCGTAAACGTAGACGATCTTCCGAAGCAGCAGTTTCATGTAGTTGTAACTGTTCCTTATCATCGTCGAATGCTTTTGATATTCTGGCTGGTAGGAACATCAGAATAGTTATTGGCGTAACTAGTAGGCTAAGTTACTCATAACGTGTCAAGCGCAATGTTTTTAGCAAGAGTCGGAGGTGCGCAGGCACGAGCGAAGCGAGTGCCTACCGCGCACCGGAGACGAGTGCTAAAAACATTGCGCTGGACAGGTTATGACTTAGCCTACATGTTGCGCCCATAATTTTATACATCTCATGCGCGATATTCACGTTTTATCAAAAGCCTAAAAAACGAAGTTTGAATGGTTGTTTAGTGACATGGTGGAATAATTTTTACATTAAAATCTTGTCAACGACCCCAACCGCACGATCGAAAAGCGTTTATGAGTAAACTCCACATCAAAAACATTCGGCATATAATTTTGGCTACTCGACAGGTAACAACAGGGAGTGGTAATTACCCCGCGTTTCGTTAAGGCTCGAAAAACTGTTACGTTATTTTTCATTACATCACAATGGTCGGTATTGTAGGAATATCGTTGCGTTTTCACGAATAATTCGTTACCAGTCGGTAAACGGCCACTTAGGGTCCGGCTTTTACGCACGATAAAACGTGAATAGCGCGCATGAGTTGTATAAAACTATTATCGATCTCAACCATGGTTTTAGATCCGAATTTGGTGGCGACAGATTTGAACGATGAAACTTTATAGTCTTTCCCGACCTCCAACTCTGATATTTTCTTCGTAGGTAAGTAGTCATCCATGCGACAAACTTTGTTTATTTTTCCAGAATCCATTTTGAACATAAAATTCAAAATAGACAAAGTTTTTTCTCGAGAGTGTGCACCTTATTGCACGACTAAAATTCGAATGACTGAAAAACGTCACGAATACACCGTTTTTATAGGAGGTGCAATCAAAAATGTGTGCGTGTACATGCTCTGCTATTCCTGGAAAGCTTACTATTCGAAAGTTTTTGCTGCTCTATATTCGTTTCTTTACATGGATTCAGTTCATGCAGTTTTCAAAAATACCGTTAGTAATATGTAGGTACTGTATCGTTAATATTCGTGTGGTTCGTTCAAGATGACGCGCTCTCGTATCAATTAGACTATTCGAGTGTTATATATACACACGGCTTGGCATAGGATTATTTTTCTTCCTAGATTATCTAACTATAAGCTGTCCGTGACGTTGCACTCGACTGTATATATGTGATAGGTACTCCAAAAGTAATTATATATACATATATGGTTGTGTATGACTTTGGAGGCGTGCACACTACCACAAAAATGTGTACCGGTCTCATTCCCATCTTAGACCTTGCAGAGGTAAGTTCAAATAGAATACAGTGAATTTTCGAATCGAAAAATTGTGAATTTTAAAATGTGAGTTTTAATTTATTGATTTTCGGATTTTTAGCGCTAAAAATACAGTTAAAAATGAATCCTCAAATCGTTGAAGATCCCTGGGAAGATGATCGAAGAGATGATGGGTATGAGACCTCGGACGATCTGAGGTGGGTTCAAAGTTACTTTCAAGAAAAAATTATTAATTTAAAAAAAGTATTTATTTGGTAATTCTATTAATTATTAATTATCATCGATTTTTTTCTTTCCAGAGGGGGGACACCAAATCCTAAAAAACACAAAATCGGCCCTTTTCAGGGCCACCAATACGCAAAGCAATCGAACGTTCGAACTGTGAGAGAAAGAAAAAATGTAACCCCGTCGTCGTCGTCGTCGTCGTCGTCGTCGGTATCGATGAGAGTTCTCTCATCGGACAGGCGCGCGCGATCGAGGGTCGGTAAGAGAGCGCGCGCTCACGACGACGACGACGACGACGAAGCTATAGCATCGATCGGGCTCGCGTCATTTCAGAAATCAGCTCGCATAATTCAGAAATGTCATTTCAGAAATCAGCACGCATAATTCAGAAATGTCATTTCAGAAATCAGCTAGCAGAAATTCAGAAATCAGGTCGCACAAATTATTCAGAGAAATCAGACACCGTTAATCGGAAGACGCGCGCGCGTGATCGAGGCGAAATCAGCCTCAGGGGCGGTCCTTGCGGATAGATCCCCCGTTCAGGGGCAGCCTCGTAGATCCCGTTATCCGCAAAATTGTGAAATAATCGAAAAGGGGTGGGGCAGGTCGCCGCTAATTAGGGGCCGTCATTGCGATAGATCCCGTTAGAATTGCGAAATCATCGATCTTACCGTTAGGGGGGCGGGAGGTTTCGACCAATCGGAACACAGGGAGCTTCTGGACGTCCTCAAAATTGCGAAATAATCAATTAGCGGGGCGGGTTATCGCTAATTAGGGGCGGTCATTGCGATAGATCCCGTTAAAATTGTGAAATCATCGATTTACCCTTATTAGGGACGGCCCTTGCAGCCGGTGGGGAGATTTTCGACCAATCAGAACACAGGGGGATTCTGAACCAGCATTGATGACGTCGTGACCTAGATTGGTCCAGAACTCTCCTTAAACAACTACTAGGGTTCTTAAGAAAAATCACATGCTTTCGTCAAAAGCAGACCACGTAGCAGCAAAACTAGCGCATAAGTATACGGGACCATATGTAATAACAAACAAAATTTCACCAACAGTATGCGAACTAACAACAGAAACTGGAAAAAAAATGGGAAAATGGCACATAGATAATTTAAAACTGTATATATAAATAACTAATGAATGCAATTCGACCTTAACAGATACAAAAATGGACAGAGCAACAAGGACACAAACACGAACGCCGCTACTACCGACAACACGACAGTCAACACATCCGGACCGACACAGGATAGAAGACACACTACAAACAGACAGACGAATACAGCGACAGTACAATATACACCCACCCACACCGGCCAGACGCACACTACTACGAATACCGCAACAATACACGCTACCCACGACACCACCAACAAAAATACCATTATTACAAACACCAGGACTCGCACCACACACACAGATACCCCAACCCACCCTCCACCAACACGACATCAACAGCCACACAAAAACATTCAACCCCAACCACTAAAACACCAACCACAGACACAAAAAACGACATAGAACAACTAGCACAAAGAGTCGAGACACAAATACAAATACTTGAATCATTAGACAGACACAACCGACTACACCGACGAAAAGCCGCACAAATACACTCAGTCGTAGCCACCAACACGATAGACATACACAACCTACCACTATATGAACCACCACCAAACCCAGAAAACACAGTTACAGTCACACAAACACCACTAAAACCCATAGCCAGACACCTCAGACGCACACGCACAAGAACACACCCACCGTTCCCCAAAAACTATTACATTACACCAAAAGAACGCACACAAAATACACAAGAAGACGACACAGAAGGAAGTGAATACGAGACAGCGGAGGAGATGGACACGGACACGAACACGGACGCAGACACACTGATAATCGAAATCGACGACGAAGACACAAAATGGTAAAACGAGAGACAACGACGAAGGGAACGGAACACAGTAACGACTCGACGACGGAGACACGACAGGAGTATGAAGAAAAAAAAAAAAAAATAGGAATAGGAACAGGACAAATAATTTTTTTTTTTTTTTTTAGCTTTTCAAAAAAATAATGATTTTCTTTTTGGTTTCTTGGTTTTATGAGCGAGTATAGGAAGAATACATTTTTATTGTTTTTGGGGGGATTCAAGGCAGAGAAGGGTATACAATTAGGAAAATAAGGATAACGCAAAATAGATAATAACATAGAAATAAGGACACAGTAAACAAAAGGAAAAACTCAAAACCACGAAACACAAACACACATAGGCTCACCCTATAGGCTTCACTCCGCGTGGGGAGGGGGGAGTTGTGACGTTGTAAGTCACAAGCCCCCAAACCACGCGGGAAGAACCGAACAAGCACGAAGGTAGCCGACGCCGATCGGCAGCGTGAGCCGATCGGCACTCTAATTAGAGACTCCGACAGTCACCGACGCGCGAAAAGTGCTAAAACCCTTTTTGAGACCACGACCGCCTGCTCGTAAGGTCAGTACCTTTTTTTTGTATCGTTCTTAACGAAGTAGATATACTCATCCACCCCCATACACCCACACTTACACTTGTAAATCCTAGGCAATAAGAATAGCGAATAAACCGTTCTATATACACCAGAATCCTCTCGAGTCATTACTCCCCCGCCCTCACTCCCCTTATTGGTGACGGCCTAATCACTCGTTACAAGGCTTAGCACCACAGCGTAACGAGGCTCGAATCTGTATACATATATATATATATTGTTGCGAAATTAGGTTTCGCGATTATAAAGATGATTAAATTTGGGTTCCCGAGAGAAATAAGTTGAACAGGAAACGAAATAATGGGAAATAAATATTGGGTTGTATTTAGGAAAATACACGTCCGTTTAAGCCCAAAGCTAAAACAAGACTGTTTTGTACAATAATGTCGTTGTGAGGAGTAACCGATTATCATTTATCAGATGTTAACATCATTTATCTTAGATGACTACTAGACCTTGCAAATTAAATATGAGGGGTGTTTTTCGACCTTTGTAACACTACCCCCCCTTTAGTAAAAGAGTCGACCCGACTCTCGAAATGCAAAAATTGAAAGAAAAACGAAAAGTCTAGTAGTCAAATTGTGTGTGCTTGCTCTAATAGGGAAAGTTAGTGTGGTGGATTAAAAATTTGAAGAATTCTTTCCCAAAAACTATCCGGCATTTGCCTTCACTCTCAAGGAAAAACCACACAAAAGAACTTGAGAAGATAGTCGAACCTTAACCAATCAAAGTGAAAAATTTAGTATAAAAATGTTCTTCAAAGTTTTTCTATCTTGAAAGAAGAATCCAAAAGGAACAGGATCAGGATGTGAGCGGTATTGTGGTTAGATCCTGCAATCTGCAAAAGGAGGCGACAGGAGGGCGTAAAAGGGGGGAAGCTCTGGAGTATTTCAAAAATCAGAGCTTTGGTCCCAAAATCGCTCGATCCAAGCCTCTTCAAAAGTTTTTTTTTTTTAGTAAATGACCTATATAGGAGGACAAATATGAGTTTTACACGTAAAACACATTGAACACGTAGAAAACGTGAAACAAGAAATGTGAGATATAATCACAACTAATCAAGATAATAAAAATGGAACGATCTTATCTGAGGGGTAGCAGGAAAACAGGATAAATAGGTCCAGGATGGGATGCTTTCCGCTTTGACTTTCCAACCTCAAAATACTAGATAAATCCAGCTCTGAAAATCTTGTATCAAATTAGTTGCTTAAACTAACAATTAAATTTAAAATCCTATTCGGATCTCTCAAACAAGCTGGCAATGAAACGTTTTCAAACAACGCCTGTAAGATGCCTCTTCAAAAGAGAACAAATAAATATCATTAATAGACAAAAGAAAGATTCCAAGGAGTCAACGAAAACCCCAAAATTCATGTAAACGTCAATTGACGATTTACAGACAAATGACCGAAGCAAAATCGTTGATCAAATCAGCCAATTTATCAATCTACGAAAGCTCGATACTATGTTCAAGGATTATAAACTTAACCCAAAAATTGGAAGTTTTCATAACCTTGCAAATGTTAAAAATGGTAATATCCCATCTACTTCAAATAGAGACAACCTCTAAAATCTCGCAATAGAGATATAAAATCATCAATATGAGACTCATCTAAGTCAATTAAAGATCGCAAACACGATCAAAAGGTGTGTGGGCTTTGATTAAAGAGTCTTTATTCGAACCTTTTTCGTGTTCAACCTCGTCTTCAAACAAAGTTTCAAGAAAAATTTTCGGGTCTTCTGTAGAATGTGTCAAACTACGCACCCAAGGTGTATTACGGAAAGGATCGGAAAGAAAATCTCTGGTCGTTAAAAAAGGAATCTCACCTCGACCAGAAATTAATGAATTGGTAGCAATAGAAATAATACACCCATGAGTAGTCAAAAGAATCTAACCCCAAAATTCCATCATCCTTTATCAGTTACATAAACTTCATGAGGAGATGTACTAAAATCGGTAATAACAACCTGAACGGAAGTTTTCCCTAAAACTGGAGTAGTAACCCCAGTAACTGTTCGCAAAAAAAGGAACAGGCAAAACATTTAAAATGGGTTTTAAGAGATTCAAACAGACTACGGTAACCTCAGTCCCGGTATCTACAATAGTCCGGTTTGACAGAGGCCCTTAATTAAAAATTGGGTAATATTAGGACTACCAATATAAGACTTCTTCGATGATTTAAGCGCCACTGAATCACCAGAACTTAGTTTTTTGAGGTTGAAGATTCAGGATTGGAAGAGGAATCTCTTTCTCTCCAAGATTTTTGATTTGAACTTTTGTTATCATTATTTTTGGATTTGTCTGAATTATTATTTTCAGAATTTCTTTTTTTAAGTATAAAGCAATAATCTATTGTGTGACTGTTCTTCTTACAATAACGGCAAAATCTAGGCGACTGAGTGTTACCATCATCATCAGAAAAACCCTTATACTGGCCACGACGCCGCCAGGGAGTGGGTTTATTTTCAGGGCAATCTTTTTCATCGGGCGAAGGTTCGTCAGTTTGAACCTGTCTAATTCTACCTGATGCTAAATATTGCTTATTGAGAGCTTCTATTTCCAAAGCTCGTACAATAGCAGCTCTTAAAGACGAGGGTCCTGCCAAACTCAAGGCATGTTTTAACTCTGAATCAAAAATAGCGTTAATGAAACGACTTTGAGCTCGCTGGTCTCTCGTCTCGTCATCGCAGGTCGGTAAAGCCAACCTGGTCATTCGTTCGATTTCGTGCCCGAGCGTTACGAGACTCTCTCCTTTAATTTGTTTCCTATTTTCTAGTTCGGTTAGATGTAATTTTTTAAGGTGATGACCACCGTACCTGAGTCTTAAACTTTCGCTTAGTTTATCAAAATTGCGAATTTCTACTCCCGAAAGAGTTGTTAGCACTGAAAGAGCTGGACTTCTGAGACTCAGGGCTAAATTCGAGGCTTTCGCGATGGGAGTCCAATCGTTTAATTCCGAACAGAGGTTAAACTGACATTCATATTCGGCCCAAGGGGTTGAGCCATCATAAAAAGGAACTTTGAGATTATGATACATTTTTGGATGGGGGTTATGTTGAACCCTGTCAATTAAATTTTCCGGATTTCTGACCGGGACTTCGCAAATTTCGTGACCACTCGCGGCGCGAGACAAAACGTTTTCTACGTTATCAATATTATTATCGTTAATTAAAGCTTGCGCGTGTGGCGATTTCGGAATCCCTTCTCTCGAATGATTATCGCCACACGTCAAGTCTCGACCTTCTGCTCTTTCGTCCCGCATTGTATTTTCAATGCGGTCGTTTTGAGTATTGGTACGGGTGCGCGGCGTAAAAACAGCCGCTCCACCAGTACGAGGCCTACGAATGATAGGGGAAGGTTCTACTTCCCCATAAACTGGAACAGACCTTAAAACTGGAGGTTCAGGAGTCTGTTCAGAACGCCGGCGAAGTCCCTCGCGAAGAAGGGAAAGGGTGGCTTGATCGCGTTCGCGTTGAGCCGCAAGATCTGTTTCTCTTTCCTCGCGTCGGGCCTTGCGCTCTTCACGATCTCGTTCGCGCTGTGCTAGCAGGTTGGCTTCACGCTCTTCGCGTAGCGCTGCCAGGTTGCGTTCTTCCCGTTCGCGTTGAAAAGCTCGCTCCTCTCGTTGAGCAGTTAAAGTGGCCTGTTGTTGGGCAGCTAAAGTGGCCTGTTGTTGGGCCGCCAAAGATTGAAGGAGGCGTTCCATCATATCGAACGGCAATTGGGCTGGTTGTGGAGAAGGTAGCTGGGTACCAGCTGATCCCGAAGTCGAAGCAGCGGGTTCGTTGTTAGCAGAGTTTGTAGCCCGTCGGCGAGAGGACATTATGTTATCGAATTAATTCGAATTATTTCAAAAGTTCAACTTATCGATCTCGGGCAAGATCCTCAGTTCTGACACCAATGTTGCGAAATTAGGTTTCGCGATTATTAAGATAATTAAATGTGGGTTCCCGAGAGAAATAAGTTGAACAGGAAACGAAATAATAGGAAATAAATATTGGGTTGTATTTAGGAAAATACACGTCCGTTTAAGCCCAAAGCTAAAACAAGACTGTTTTTACAATAATGACGTTGTGAGGAGTAACCGATTATCATTTATCAGATGTTAACATCATTTATCTTAGATGACTACTAGACCTTGCAAATTAAATATGAGGGGTGTTTTTCGACCTTTGTAACAATATATATATATTTCAACCGGCGGACCCATACTGCCGAAGCAAAGAGAATCATGGGGCTCTATATCTATATATTTGGTTGAAGAAACGGGCCCATACTGCCGAAGCGAGAAGAGCTATGACAGAACGGATAGGATTCACTTAGGCTGGATTCGCAGAAATTCACCTAGGTTAGATTAGGTTCTCCCCCTAGGGATTGCAAGACCTTGACGAGGTGGGGGAGCTTGCGTGCGTTAATGACCCGACGGACTATGCCGGCGGGGGGCTCGTCCCCCTGGCAGGGTCACCCAAGCCGGACAGGCCGGCGGCGAGGCGCCAGACCAAGGAGCAATCCAAACCAACCCAAGCCAAGGTAAAAGGCTAAACCGTGCCGACGGCTGCGTGGTACTGGGGGAGCAGTATCGTAAGCGAACCGCTGGCGGACTGGGCGAACCCGCCCTCTATCGCAGACTTACCCGCCCATGCGGGGCTCTGGGCGGGCGGACCACCTAATTCCCTAGCTACTCGTGGGATCTAACCATGTCAACCGCACAAAACAACGGCAAAAAAAACAAAAAAACAAGCAGCAACGCACCCATGCCGATGTCACTGTCTAATGACAACCGGCAGGGCAAAGACCAAGACGAAGAACAGTGGGAGCCGATATCGATATCCGAAGAAATATATGAAGCAGAACGCTACAACAAAGAAAGAAGTAGGAAAAACTCAGAGGCAGAGACGGACTCCGAAAACGAGGAGGATGACACGGTTGCAGCGCAATCGAGGAGAAGGCAGGGTGTCATTGATAAATTGCTCTCCCTCTCCATGGACATCATGAAGGTCTTCGGAGAGAGCAAGAACCTCAAACGCGAGGATAAGGAGGAAGCTAACCAGGCTGCCCGAAAGATAATGACCGACATGAGAGAGGCAGGCGGTGACGCAGAGGCAGCAAGCCACCTCATTATGGACTGGCCGACACGAATCGGCCAAGTGATGCTGAAGGTGTCGCAAGGCCGACGATTCAGCGCGGCAAGGATCGCCAGCATGCAAAACGTGGGGAGTGAAGGGCAGGCCATCATCAACAAATGGTGCGACGATGAACCCCTGAACTTAAGCAAGGAGGATGCGGACAAGGCAAGGACTTCGTGGACGCAGGTAACCGCAAGCAGGAGGCGGAAAAGATCAGAGATGGATTCCCTCGGGAGTAGAGAGGACTCCGCAGGGGATAAGACCCCAACGCAAAAGCGTAGTAAGGTCCAACAGATCGTGGGGGCCGCCTCCAAGAGAACCGCAAACGCGGACAAACAAAGTAAGGAGGAAGCGGAAGCCCGCGAGGAGGGGACCTACGCTACGGCACGGGGGAAAAGACAGACCCTGCGAAACTGCGGAGTCAGATCCACGGAAGAGGAAAGAGGACTCGCTCTGGAAACAGAGAGAGGACAAACGCCCCCCGAGTCGGAAAAAGAGCGTAAGCCAACGGTCGCCATCAGAGCGGAAGGCAAGTCGTTTACAGACTTACTTCAGGCGCTAAAGAGGCGAATATGGACGGACGACATCCACGTCAGAGGTGTGAGGAAAGCAGCGAACAGCGAGGACGCCATAGTGGGGTTATAGAGGCAAGAAAGGACGCAGTAACATGGTACAGCGAATAGAGTATGAAGGGCTTACAGCTCTCATCCTTGGCCCAAAAAGACAAAGAGTGGCGATAACTGGAATCGAACCGACCGCAACCACCGAGGAAGTAGAACAGGCCCTCCGCGAACAACCCGAGGCCGAGCCTGTTCTGGTCAAATTCATGCGGCAGAACCGCGGTGCCAACTCGCAAACGGCGTGCGTGAAGCTGGTGGAAAGGCATGCCAAACGGCTGTTGGCACAGGGGGTTGCCAAGATAGGATGGTCGATGGCCAGGGTCAGAGCCTGGGAGGCCTCGCCTTCCGCGCGGGCACGGAAGGGCACATTGCGAAGGCCTGCAAGAAGGCGACGAGCGTGTGCTACCGGTGCAAACTGCCGGGGCACACCAAGAAAGATTGCGACCACGCGGAAAGTAGGAGCGAGGAAGACGACGAGCTAGCGGGACAACCCGAAAAAGAAAACGCAATGAGACAACAAAAAACCCAGCGCGACCAAATCCCGGCAGGACCTATAGCAACGGGGAATGCGCGAAAAGGAGTACCCACCCGGAGGGACAGGGAAAACAGCGGGGGTCCTAGCATCAGCGACACCATAAGGACAAGCAAAGGGAACCGGCAGTATAGGTCCATTGCGGTGCAAACTGAGGAGAGGTAAGAAGAAGATCGCGTAGTAAGGGGGATCATGAAAACCACTGAGGGCAGACCATCAGTGCTGACGCAACCAACAACCAACAACCGAACGGGCAAGAGCGCGCGCCAGCCAGCGTCAGATAACAGTACCAAAAAGTCGACCCAGGGGGAGGCGAGAACAGACGCCATTCTGATCGATCAGAAGGGCAAGACATTCGTAGAAACTCTGAGGGAGATGACAGTCAAGCTGATAACGCAGGGCTCGGTGGGCATACAAGCCGTCCGCATGTCAAGAGCAGGAAAGGTGCTTATACAGACCAAAAAGGGCAGCGACGCGAGGGCGCTCGCTGAGCGACTGGGGACCATGCTCGACAAAGACGCGACTGTACGGATGCTAGGGGATCGTATCACCATCAAAATCAGGGGAATGGACGCCCTGGTGGAAGAGCGTGACCTAATGGCCGCACTGAAGGCGGAGGTACCCGCCACGGAGGAGGAACAGGAACAGATCGAAATAGTCAGGCTCTACTCCTACCCATGGGAGGAGAAGGGGGCCTTCGTCAAGCTACCGCGCCGCCTGGCACGGCCACTTATGCAAGCTACGGCCATGCAGGTGGGCTGGACTAGGGCCAGAATAATCGCGCAGCCCAACGGCAGCCCGATCTGCGATAAATGCGGACGGACGGGGCACATGGCGAGAAAATGCCGTAGAAACCTCCAGGACCGCCACACTCGCAAGAGGCCAGATGCAGAAGCAGAAGGCACGGGTAGACGCGGGGAAGAAGGCATAGAAACATCACCACCAGAGGAACACAACGAAGGAGACACACTCCCAGTGGAATGCAGCACGAGATGTGAGGAAGGCACAGAGGACTCTCCATCAAGGAGGGACACACCCGGGAGGGAACCTGAAAAAGGGAACCAGGGCCAAGCGGCCGGGCCATGCCAAGAACACTCAACACAAGGATGATGGCTCACAAGACCAAGATCACGGTATGGCAGGCAAATCTCAATAATTGCCACCAGGCACGGGATCTAATTGAGAAGGACGCGGGCGACAAGAACGTGGATATAATGATCCTTTCGGAAATCCCCTCTGGGACAAGGCCGGGAGGGAGAAGAATGGTGATAAGCCATGACGGCAAAGTAGCCATCGTCGCCATAAATAGACAGGTCCAGTTCAAAGCCTCAAAGATTGGACGAGGATACGTAATCGCGAAGCTCGGCAGTGCCACCGGGATAGCGGGGGTGTATTTCTCGCCGAACAGAACAGCCACGGACTTCGACGAGTACTGGGGGGAGCTTATAGCGGAGGTCTCCAACTTCGCGAGGAGAGAGCAAGTCGCTATGGCCATAGCAGGCGACCTGAACGCGTGGTCACCGGCCTGGGGCTGCCGGTTGGAAAACGCTAGAGGAAAAATAATAAGCGACACGATGAATCAACTGGATTGGGTCTGTATAAACAGAGGACGGACGCCAACCTTCCGCAGAAGCAACGCAGAATCGATAATTGATATTACCCTGGCTGCGACCCCCGCAGCAAGAAGAATAACGGGATGGCAGGTACTCGACGACGAGACACTCAGTGACCACAGTTGCATAAGCTTCGTAATCGATGCGAAAGGGAACCGAAGACAGACAGAGGAGCGCGGAGAAAGAATGAATGAATGAATGAATTTTATTATGCCATGGCTAAGCGCTAGGCAAAAATTGAACAAAGAACAGAAAAGCAAAGAAAAAATACGCAATAAGCAATCATGAGCAAAACTTGCAAACAAAATACTTAAAAGCAATCATATAAACTATGCTATGAACATAACATAACATAGGATAAAACAGAATGAAACAAGATGAATACAATAAAATAAGATAGAATAAATAGAATAAAAATCGAATAAAATAAGATGAATGAACTCAGTTGAGATAAAGTAAAATAAAATAAAGTAAAAATATAAAATATAATAAAGTAAAAATAAAAATAAAATAAAAATAGAAATAACAATAAAATAACATAATACAAGGTAATATAAGTAACACAAAAGTAACACAGATATTACCATATAGAGATAGGAATTATATGTATCAGGTTGTGTAAAAGTAAAACGAGAAAACATTATAAAAGTAAGTAAAATGACACAAAATCGGCAGAGAAATAAATTAGAAAAATATGAAATAAAAATGTCGCATTACTACAATAGTAGAACACAAGGTAAACACAATCGGACACAAGATATGCACAGTGTAAATGAAGTCAGAAAAAAAAGAAAGACAATAATGATCGTTACGTAGCATATTACGCTTGATCCGTGATTGTGCGAGAGGACAGATCGAGCAGGTGCGCGTAGAGATCTCGTTTAAAAGCCGAGAGGGCCGTTATGGAAGTGAGCCGCGGTGGGAGAAAATGCCAAAAATAGGCTGCAGCAAGGGCATAGGACCGTTGGAGCGTAGTTGTGCGATGCACCGGAATAATGAAGGTTGGAGGAATGGGTAGACGCACTGAACGTGACGTGTGTGGAACACGTAAAAACAGATCGAGAATATAATCCGGAGCCTCACCACGCATAATTTTGAAAACTGAAATACCCAAGGAGTAGTTCCTCCTGGACGAAACCGCTAACCAGCTCAATCGAGCCCTGTAAGGAGAGATATGCTCATCCCTACGCAGATTGAAAATGAATCGGATGCATTTGTTTACCAGCCGTTCGAGAATGAGATTTTGTTCACCAGACAAGTCATTATATACCAAGCAACAGTAGTCAATTATTGGAAAGACTAGAGAAATGACTAAGGACTTGCGCAGCTCCTGAGAAAGAGAATTCCTACCATGCTTAAGTCGGAAGAGGGTGAAATTAACCTTCTTTGAAAGAAGGAGGACATGTTTGTTCCAGGACAGATTTGACGAGAAGACTACTCCGAGATTACGGGCCTCATTGACAAAAGGAATGGCAGTTCCGTTTACAGTGATAGGAGGAAGAGCAAGAAGATCAAGTCGGTTTACATACGCACCAATACCCATAATCAGTACCTTGGATTTAGTAAGGTTAAGTTTCAACCCATTGGTGGAAGAATAATTGACGATAGCGTTTACGTCATGGGAGACTCTTTCCAGCGCCATCAACAGATCTGAGGGAGGGCAAGAAAGATGTTGTAATTCGGGTTGATTATCCCGAAATCTAACTACAATTTATTTAAGGGATTCGTTTGCTGAATGAGGAGTTAAAACTCCGCCGTATGAACAAGTATAAAAATATGATTTATTATAACATGAAAGAGTTTACAAGAGAAATATGATAATGTTTAACAAAAGTCTAACGATGCTTCTGCAAATTGGTCTGATGTTCTGACCCGGAGCGCCTTGTCTTTCCGTCCTTTATGAACTTTAGGAGCTGCATCCGCGAATTCTCTAGCATAGCGCAACGTACGGTTCATTAACCTGCTGAGTTGCGCTTGCACATTCCGTTGTATTGCAAAAGGCTATTGGGCTTACAACATCCCTTCCCCCTTGGAAAGAAAAGCCTTCGGGTTTTCTCTGAAATCAATCAAATCTGCTGGCTTGCGTCGCCGTGCGTACGCTTGCCTATTATGCTATATCTAGGTTAGTAGTTTACATAATGTATCCCGTTAACATATTTTTTATATAATCGTTTCTTAGGCTAGGTTAGTATAATTAATTTTTCCTGACTTATTATTTGATGAGAATATTACAAAATGATTAGCTCTTATTCGATAAAATGCTTTAAACGATTTACATGTACTCTAAGAGTTTTCCTTTTTACCTTTATGGTACAGTTTACTTCTGAATTTACCTCTAAGATTGTGTAAGGGCCGATCCAATGAGATAACAGCTTCTTTGATCGCCCTCTGCGTATAGTTTCGTCGTACAGGAGTACCTTATCGCCAACCTTGAACCCTGTTTGCTTGGTTCGTCGGTCGTACTCAATTTTTGACCTCTCCTTGGCTTGTTGCAGATTTTCTTTGGCTATGAGATTGCTGGCCCGCAATCTCTCTCGTAATTCTCGCGCGTAGTCGTCATAGGTGTACGTTGGTTCTGGATCCTTCTTCAGCGATGTTGGTAGTTCAGCTGGGTGCCCATACACCAGCTCGAATGGCGTAAATTGTGTTGCAGTATGGGGTGTCGTGTTATATGCAAACATAGCATATGGTAACCATTCGTCCCAGTTACTCTGTTCCTCGTTCACGTAGTGTCTCAGGTATTCTGCTAACGTCCTATGTGAACGTTCTAAGGCTCCATTGGATTCAGGATGATACGCCGTCGTCTGGATCTTGTCGATCTTTAACAATTTACAGGTATTTTTAAAAACGTTACTCAAAAAGTTGGTACTTTGATCGGTGAGTATTCTCTGCGGTATTCCGTGTTCGCATACGATCTTGGTCGCGAATTCCTTGGCTACAGTGTTAGCTTCTTGGTTCGGAATGGGTATTGCCTTACTGTATTTAGTTAGACAATCTTGAAATGTTAGGATATATTTGTTTCCTTGTTCTGTTTCTGTCAGTGGTCCTACGATGTCTAATGCACATTTCTCAAACGGTTGATTTGGAGTGTCGGTTATGATCATTGGTGCCTTCGTCTTCCTGCTGAGTTTGTTCTTCTGGCAATTCTCGCATCTCGAGATGTGTTCTTCAACGTCCTTCCGTAATCCTGGCCAATCGTGCTTCAATCGAATTCGTTCAATCGTTCGGTTTACTCCTTGATGTGCTCCTAATGGCGTGTCGTGGTACTCATAAATGATCCTATTTCGGTCTTCTTCCGAGTATTCTAATTCTCTTAGAGAGTTTTCATCTTTCTGCTGACTTCTGGTCACTGCGTACATGCGACTCAAGGCATCTGCGTTAGTGTTTGCCTTGCCCGCCTTGTACTCGATTTCATAGTCGTACTCTTCCAGCTTCAGTCGCCATCTCATAAGTCGTGATCCTGGATCTTTGACTCCGAATAACCATGTGAGTGGTTTGTGATCTGTAACAATCTTAAATCTGGTACCATACACATACGGTCTGAAATGATTAACTGCCCAAACTATTGCCAGTAGTTCTTTCTCTGTGGTGCTATAATTGCTTTCTGCCGAATTTAGAGTTCTACTTGCGTAAGCTATCGGCAAATCTGTTCCTACTGCGCCTTGTGATAGTATTGCTCCGATGGCTTTGTCGGATGCGTCTGTTGTCACGATGAACGGTTGCTCGAAATCTGGATACTGTAGAATTGGCGCTGTCGTCAACGTCTTCTTCAAATTCTCAAAAGCCTCTTGTTCCCTTGAAGTCCATCCAAATTTCACCTCTTTCTTCAGCAAGTATGTTAGCGGTTTTGCTAAACTCGAGAAATTCTGTATGAATCGTCTGTAGTATCCGGCCAGACCCAGAAATCCTTGAATATCTTTTACAGTCTTCGGAATGGGGAACTCTTCTACTGCTCGTATCTTCTCTGGATCTGCCTTGATTCCGTCTCTGGTAATGACATGTCCCAAGAAGTTCACCTCTTTCCTCAGAAATTCACACTTGTCCGGCTGTAGCTTCAATGAGTTCTGTCTTAGGCGTTCCAGTACCTCTTCCAATCGTTTGTTATGTTCCTGTAAACTAGGAGCATGTATGACAATATCGTCAAGATAGACATAACATCTAAGTCCTTGTATTCCTGAAAGTACAGTATTCATTAACCGTTGAAACGTAGCGGGTGCGTTCTTTAATCCAAAAGGCATGCGATTGTATTCGTAGTGACCGTGTGGGGTAGAAAATGCAGTTTTGCACTTATCCTCCTCTTCCATGGGAATCTGGTGAAATCCTGATGCTAAATCTAATGTAGAGAAATACTTCGCCTTACCCAACTGGTCCAATATTTCGGTGATATTAGGCAGTGGAAAGGAGTCTCCTACAGTCACGTCATTCACCTTACGGAAGTCTACTACGACTCTCATCTTCGTTTTTCCTGATGCGTCCGCTTTCTTTGGTACCACCAGCAGTGGCGCGTTCCATTGGCTTTTGCTTGGCCTGACTACACCGTCAGCAAGCATCTTGTTTACCTGCTCGTTTATCTCCTGCTTGTGTTTCTCTGGAAGTCTATAAGGTCGTACATTTATTGGTGCGATATCTGAATTCGTTGTAATCTTGTGAGTAGCCGTGTTCGTATGACCTAAATGGTCTCCCTCCAAATGAAATACATCGTGAAATCTTTCGCATACGTCTAACAAACTCTTCTTTTCTTCTTGATTTAGATGACTGGTACGTCAATTGTCTCTCAGCTGTTGCATTCTGTTCGCGTTACTCGGTGTCATCGTCCGACATGCATAAACTTGCGTAGTCTCAGCGTTTTCCTGACCTAGTGCCACGATTCGCACGCTCGGCCGCTCCAATTCTACTTCATAATCGTTAGTGTTCAAAATGCTGACTTTGCACTCACCGTCGACTGCGTTGGTGATGCAACTCCCCATGTATACTCCTGGGTGTAACTCGATCCCTTCGACAATGCCTTCCGCATCATCGATCGTCTTTGCGTAAATTATCTTCTCACTTCTTGATTCAAGCGAAATGCGAGCTCCTGTAGCTCCTAAGCTCCAAGTTGTTCCGGATCTAAGCTCGACGGCATGCTTCTCGAGGAAGTCGCCTCCTAAGAGACCGTCTGCTTCTAGTGGAAAATCGTCTTTAACGGCGTAGCAAGGGTGCGATATGTGCCTATCACCAACCCTTATATTTAACCTGACCTTACACAAGGTCGTAACCGGTGTTCCGCATATTCCTCTGAGCGTGATCACACCGTCTTCAGCCATCACCTCGCCGTCAATTCTTCCGACTTTTACTAAGCTTACCTCAGCTCCTGAATCTAATAACATAATCCCATGTCTCGTCTTGAATTCGTCTGCCTTGATCATTGCGTGATTTTTCTGCCCGGCTCCATTTACTAGGCAATTTACTGGTACGACGCGATACGGTTGCCTGTCCGCCGCGCCTGCTCCTCGTTTCCCGAAGTCTCGTTGTCTCGCCTGTTAGCGTCTCTGGACGGACCTGTTTGAGAACATCCTGTTTCCCTAGGATGCCTCTGATCACCTTCGGAACATTGTCTGTTCTCGCTGGCTAAGCGTTTTCTGCAATCTCGAAATAAATGTCCTGGCTTCTTACAATAATGGCAAATTACTTGAATTTTTCTTACGTATTTACTCGGTGCCGGTAATCGTTGTCGACTCTGTGCACCGGTGTTTCCTGATCGACAGTCGCGTGCTATATGTCCTGGCTTCCCACAGTTATAGCAATTATTTCCTTTGTTACCTTCCTTGTTCCATGGTCGTTGCTGTCCTCGGTCTGGACCACGAATAGGACCTAGATCGCGTTCCTCTTCTATCACAGTGGATATCGCTTCCCTGAGCTTCTCACATCGTTGACTCTTGACTAATATCTTCAGTCTGTCATTTAACCCTCGTACAAAAATATTAACAGCTTGCTTTCTGACCTAACGTTCCAGCGTCGATTTCGAATCTTCGGCTGCCGCTTCTCTCATCGTTAACTCGACTACCTGTGCGGTGAGTTGTTCGACTCGTAATCCGTATGACTTCGCGTCTTCGTTTGGTCGTTGCCTACAGCTGTTGAACTCCACTTGTAACGAAGCTAGTGTTCGTGTATCGATGCTCATCAACTTGAGCTCTTCCTCCAGTGCATCCCAGGTGTCAATTGATTTGTATTCTAAAGCTCGTGCCGGAGCACCTTTAATCCGCGTGCCCAAAACAGCCCTGAGTAGGTTTTGCGTATCCGCAGGTCGTATTATCTCACGTGCATATTTACAAGAGCTTATAAAATCACAAACTTTTCCTCGGTCACTGCTATC
Source organism: Tenthredo distinguenda (assembly GCA_947538915.1). NCBI lineage: Eukaryota > Metazoa > Arthropoda > Insecta > Hymenoptera > Tenthredinidae > Tenthredo > Tenthredo distinguenda. The sequence continues at coordinate 23,073,595 of OX384532.1, forward strand.
GAGGATCTCGATGTCCTTCAGCACTTGTCTCGCGGTGGGGGTGTCTTCTGCCATGTCTGCTAGGGGTGTGCTTACTTCTGTATTCTGATTCTGACGGGGTGCTGCGAGTTCTCGAGTCTGATTCTTAACAAAGTCGCGCAGTTCTGCACGAAGTTCGTCAACCGTATTTTCTTCGTTTACGTTTATGCGAAGGTGCTCACAGGTTTGGAGAAGATGATCTCTTCGTAATTCTTGGATCCACGCGGTTTTACTTTCTGCGATACGTTGTTTCACCAAATCCCAGTTCAGTGGCATTTGCCGTTCTCTCGAAGCTTCCTGTGCTGTTGCAGCCAGTGATAAATGCAACGCGTACCTCTGGCTGGGAGGAAGTACACCAAACAACGGTGAATTATCTCCAAAACTTACTTCTCCCTCTAATTTAGGTGTAGTTGGAGAGTTTACGGATGCTGATCGTTCGATTCTCTGCGACATATGATAGCTAGGCACTGTACAACGTTCGTTGTGTTCTCTTAGGATTTCTTCTTCCCAATGTAAATGCTTCCAGTCTTCTTTCTTCTCACTGATTCTTCACTTGTTTTTACGACTCAACAAATCTCACTCGCTGCCACCAGTTGTTGTAATTCGGGTTGATTATCCCGAAATCTAACTACAATTTATTTAAGGGATTCGTTTGCTGAATGAGGAGTTAAAACTCCGCCGTATAAACAAGTATAAAAATATGATTTATTATAACATGAAAGAGTTTACAAGAGAAATATGATAATGTTTAACAAAAGTCTAACGATGCTTCTTCAAATTGGTCTGATGTTCTGACCCGGAGCGCCTTGTCTTTCCGTCCTTTATGAACTTTAGGAGCTGCATCCGCGAATTCTCTAGCATAGCGCAACGTACGGTTCATTAACCTGCTGAGTTGCGCTTGCACATTCCGTTGTATTGCGAAAGGCTATTGGGCTTACAACAAAAATATAACTGTGTATCATCGGCGTAAGACAGGTGTTTGGTATACAGGAGATCAGCACCGATATCACTAATGAAGATAGAGAACAATAGTGGTCCCAGCACGGATCCCTGTGGCACACCGGTGTTTGTGCGCCTCCACGCTGAAATCGCACCACTGTCATCTACCACAGCCTGGGTTCTATTCGATAAATACGAAAAGAACCAGGTAAGAATACTGTCCGAGAAGCCCATGCCACGCATTTTATTCAGGAGCACAAGATGAGGTACCGTATCAAAGGCCTTACTAAAGTCGAGTAGGACAAAAATGGTCAGCTGCCTATTGTCAACCGCTTGTCTCGTATCCTGACATAGTTTCAAGAGAGCTGTCTGCGTGCTGAAGCCCCTCCTGAACCCCGATTGTAAAGGGTCCATTAGCTGGTGTCTAGTAAGGAAATCAACAACCTGCTTATGGACAAGTCTCTCGAACAGTTTCGAAGTTTCCGAGATGTTAGCAACTGGTCTGATATCAGATGGCGACGCCGGAGGACAATTTTTGACCAGCGGCCGGATAAAGACACGCTTCCAGATGGACGGAAAAGAGCCGGATTGTAGGCTAGCATTAAACATAGATGCCAGGAAAGGAGCAATAACATGCGCGGCTTTGCAAAGGGCGAACAAGGGTATTCCATCTGGCCCATGAGCAAGGGACTCAGATTTTGATTATAGCAGAGTAGTCTCGATCATATTAGCGGAGATTACTGCGAAGTTGAAAACAGAAATGAGAGGGGGGAGCTGTTGAACAAGGGCTGGAGTAAAGCAATCAGGATATGGCAATTCAGAGAAAGAGATTTTAGCAAAGTAGTCATTCAGAATATTAGCGGAAAAGAAGGAAAAAGGAGAGACACCCCTCGGCTTAGTAAGTCCCAAATGTGAAAGCTCTTTCAATAAACGAGATGGATCGGTTACGGCCGATAAACGATGTTCTAGAAACTCAAACTTGGTTCTGCGCAGTTCAGCGGTCAACTGATCCCTATACTCCCTGTAGATGCCCATATCCAATACATCGCATGATCGTCTCGCCCGCTGAAATAGCCTATTCCTAGCGGTAATTTTAACTTTTAGAGAGTAGGTCAGCCAGGAAGCAAGCGGCCTCAGAACAGTCCAAGACTTTCGCGGCGCGTGATGGTTGAAAGCTTCCGAGAAAGTGGTCAAAAATTTGTCGACAGAAATGTCAAACGTGAACGACAGAGAGAAATCATGACCCTCGCAATTGGACCTAAGGGAATCTGTGAGCATGCTAAGAAAATCCGCCTGGCTGAAATGCTTAATATCGCGTCTTCGGATGACTCTATTCTGCGGGGCCTTCGCGAAGAATTCATAAGTAAATTCAATGTAGTCATGTCCCGCACAAAAAGGTGCATCGTATTTAGTAAAAGACAGGACTTTTGACGGACAATCTACGATGGCAACGTCCAACCAGCTATTCACAGTACCCGAATGATAAGTAGCATCACAATTAAGAATATGTAGGCCATGGGACGTCACAAAATCCTTAAGTGCAGAGGACTCAAAATGCGAGCGTGATAAATTACAATTTTGGTCTCCAGTGATAACAATATTTTTATAAGTATGCGAGTAACACGACAAGGCCTCCGAGAGGTTATGAAACATAAGACCTTTCGGTCGACGGTATACACACGCAAATAGCATAGCTTGGTCGCACTGATTTCTGATTTCAAGAATAATGAACTCCGGTGCATTAGAGAAGCCGGGAGGAGATGTGCATAAACATTTAAAGTGAAGCGAATTATGTACAAAACAAGCAACACCTCCCCCTCGCTTACCTATCCTACCATGCCTGATCACATTATAATTTTCTATATTTATTAATTGATTCGAAATATCGTCATGCAACCAGGTTTCGGCGACTGATATAACATGGTAGAAATTCATAGTTAAATGGGCTAGCAAGAGTTCAAAGTGACCAAGTAGCGAGTTTGCATTAAAATAAAGAACTTTCAAACTATTACTATTCTCCACCACGCCAGTCGCGGGAACGGCGCTGCAGGCTACTTGAGGCGACGGTCATACCAGCTTCGCGAGATCTTCCTCCGACTTGATGAAAATGATATTATCACCATCTGTACGGCGTACGCGAATTCCCGAATTCCACCAGACGTATTTATAGTTGGCACTCGCGGCTTTAGATCGAGTTAGCTTTAGTAGCCGATATGAGTCTGCAGGTAGAAGCTCATTCACGAAAATGCTACCAGCACGGTCTAGTGCAAAGACTTCATGGATGGTGAGAGACTTCTTTTCACGCTTCTTGGTAATAACAAAATCACGTATTGTCGGTGATTTCATTTTTACAATAAATGAGACGAACGAAAATTGACGTTCCGGACTCGAGGAAGAGGGCCCCCCAATTGCCATGCTTTGATTTTTCTTTACAGTATATCGTATCTCGAGAATGTCAGAGACTAGCTCAGCAGCGCCCAGGGAATTAAAAACCTTCTGGATAATGGTGTGTTTAGGAAGAGCGACGTTTAAAGGAATGCCACTAATGATAAGCTCACTAGAAGACTGAGACACGTTGGAAGAGGCAGTTGCTAATTGCGAACGCAGTTGCCGCTGATCATTTTTAAGAGTAGCGACGTCGATTTTAGTAGAGTCGGCTACAGTCTCCAATTTTCCTAGTCGATTCGCGAAGTCCTGATGTGCACTAGCCAATGCAGCAATTTTTCCGCTTATGTCCGCAAAATTTGACGACATAGTCTCCGAAAGATTTTCAAGCTTGCTATCAATTTTAGTGGTTAAAAGTTTAAGCTGCTGCATTACGCCCTCAAGCCCTACACTGCCAGGAGCATCAGAGGTGCGATGTGGCGAGCTGTCCGGAGTGCGAGGAGTGCAGGTAGAGCGATGCATATAACAGGGATCGCAACGAAATTTTCCTGCCGCTAAATCCCTCGGATCTCGCTTATATACCGATATCACACAGCTAGCATGAAATAGCGATTTGCATTCATTGCAAGTAGCAGTCTTGTCAAGACGCCTGATAGTGTCATCGCAGATACAACAAATGGTTGGCATTATTAAATATAGTTGCAATAATATTTAAATTAGTACTTGCGCGAAACGTGGAGGCAGGCAAATACCCGTGGTGACGTGAAAACACCAATAAAGATCAGTGATATGGATCACAGGCTTTGAAGTCAGTAAGGTAGCCTGTTGATTAAGCAGATGGTCGATAAGTAGGACTCGATGATCCAGCAACTGATCTAGCGTCGAGGATCGAAGAAAGATGGAGTTACAGTGTACGTTGAATACGTCAGCAGCCGTATCAGCTCGGGAACGAAGGCGCATGCGTCACCAACACATTGATACTGATAGATAACAAGGATACCGGGACGTGTGTGTAGGTGGCCCAGAGGAACATGTCGTTTGAAACGGACGCGACCGACACCCCGGCCGCAAAAATTCTGGAGGAAACGGAAAGAATCCTCCGCGCGGCCCTTGACGCCAGCGCGCCACGCAGGAAAAAGATAACGGGAAGGACACCTAAATTCTGTCCGAACGAAAGCATCAACCAAGCGAGAAAGGCTTGCATAAGTAAGCGAAGAGTGCTCAAGCGGGAGAAGGTGAAAAATCACCCCGAAACGGAGTTGCAGAGGCTCGCGGAAGACCTGCGTGACGCCCGCAAGGTCCTAAAAACGGAGATCAAAAGAAGCAAGGAAGCAGCCTGGAGAAGCCTTCTGGAGGAGGCAGAAAGGAACCCCTGGGGAAGGGCATATCAGCTAGTAATGGGCCGACTCAGGGGAGGTGGCCCCAGTGCCCCCGAGTACAAGGAGGACGCAGAACGGGCGATACATGAGCTCTTCCCGCAGTGCAGAACCACTCACGCGCGCCAAGGAAGGGATCTACAAGGAATAGCGGAGGAAACACACCCGGAACAACTCACGGTCACGCAGCAGGAGATCCGCGCAGCGCTCAAGGGAAGCAAGACAGGAAAAGCCCCGGGCCCAGATGGAATACCGGTCGAGGCACTGAAGCTGATGCACGACGAACACCCGCAAGTGCTCATGCGCCTATACACCAGAAAAAATGGCGGCGAAAAAATGGCGGACCCCCCCCCCCCCCCCCAGCGGGGGGCCGTTTTATTGGGGGCCATAAAATAGGATCCATACTGCACCCTATCTACTATCAACTTTGCAGTATTCCATGCTTGTGAAGTAATCCTCTCCTGCTGACAGCGGCATCAATTTCAAAACGCAGAAAACATCGAAGGGAAAAAAAATAAATGTATTCGCGTAAACGAAAACTTTTTTCTGCACTGGCTATTATATTCTTCGTTACATATTTTCTGAATAAACGCATACTGCGATTACACGAAATGTATTTATTTTTCTTACGTCGAATACCTGTGATTTAGTTGTAGAAACTCGGGTTCCCCAAGGTCTATAAACCGAGCAAGGGGAACGTGGGCTGAGCTCCGACCCAGCGCGTCTCCAGGAGGCGGATAGGAGAGGGCCAGGGAGAGGCGCGGCACCTGCGGTCTCGGGGACCGGGGTGCCGGCTGGCAACTGGAAACTGAGACCGCTGGCTGCGGGTCCCCGGGTCTGTTGGTGGCTATACATAACCCGGCCGGCGTAACAACTGGCCCAGGGGAACTAAGGCCCCGACCGCAGACCCATGGCTCCCCAAGCCAAGGTGTAAGCTATCGTGCTGAGGGCTGAATGGCACTGGGGTATAGTGTCGATAACGATGCCCTTGGGGTACCGGGTGACCCCCCATTGTATCTAGCCTTACCCCCATACGGCAGGCTCTGTGGGGGCGGACCTTATATTTCCTGCATACTCGTGGGATCATAATGGATCAAAACAAAAACAAAATGGAAAACGTAAGCGCGGAGGACGCGACAGAGCTGAGTTCGCGCGGTGAGGCTGCCTCAATGGAGGTGGACTCACCGGCAGGTCAGGGCTCCGGGGAAGGTGGCCTGGCTGTGGACATGGAGGCACTCGTCTCCATGACACGCGGCGGCCTGTCGGTCTCGGGGTCCAGTCCGACCCCGACTCAGTCGACAAGGGTGGAAGAGGGCTCGGTACCCACTGGGACCTCGGACACCACAAGCGAAAGGGCCAAGAGGGCAAACCGCTCGGGGGCGGCGAAGAGGAAGGCGAGGAAGGCCAAGCAGGCCGCCGCGGCTTCCTCAGAGCCGAGCCTGGGCGGGATCGTCCAGGCCAGCACGGCAGAGCGCGCCGAAGCGGGGGGCCCAGCCAGTGGGCGACCCGTGGATGGAGCGCCTACCGGCACCACACCGGTGGGGGCGGAAGGCTCGGGCACGAAGAGGCCCAGGCCCTCGGACAGTACCCCGCCGGAGGTGTATTCGGCGCCCAAGAGGGGCAGGAAGGCTCACCCGAAACCGATGAGCTACAAGGAGGCGGCGGAGGGAGGCGGGAGGGTGGTAATCGCACCCTCCGGCTATCCCGAGGTCACCCTTGGCTCTGGGGGAGGGAGACCTGGTGGTTCCGGCGCTGTACGCGGCGATGGACTCCATCCCGGAAGGGAAGGGGGTACCTTGCTTCGAGCAGTACCGATGCGACCAGGGCATCCTGTGGGTGTGACCTGCTCAGACGAGAAGGCTCTTGACTGGCTGAGGTCCACAGTTCCGACGTTGGTGCCCTGGGGGGGGCCTCTCTCCAACTACTGGAGAAGGGGCAACTACCTAGGCTCACCAGGATGGTCTCGGTCTTCCATGATATCCCAGAGAAGAACGAGGTCATCCTTAAAAGGCTTAGACGCCAAAACGCCGGGTTCCAGACCCACCTATGGAGGGTCTGGGACAGGAGGGAGGGCCAAAAGTCGGTCCAGCTTGTGCTGGGGGTGGACCCCACCTCCAGGGACGCGCTGAGGACGGGGGGCCACCTGGCCCACTACGGTCTCGGGAGGGTCCTCCTCAGGGAGGCCCACCAGAGGCCGAGTGAGGGACGGGAGACTCCCGGTCCATCGGGGCAGAGAGTGACCCCGAGGGAGGCTCCGACACCGGAAACGGTGGAGGGGCCCTCCAAGGGCACAGCCCCGCAAGCGGCCGCAGGGAACGAGGGGCAGGGCCCGTCGACCCTAGGGAACCAAGAGGCAACTCTGGGACCACCGGGTAGGATGGGCCCCCCCCTATAGCAGAGGCGGCAGAGCTGGCAGGGGCGGCGGACCCAGCAGGCCCAGAAGCAGTCTCTCAAGGGCCTCCGAGATAAGGAGGACCGGGAGGGAGGGCGTCAGGGCTGGGGTCCAAACGACCCTGACCGGTGAAGCGCTGAGGGCGAGAACACCCGGGCAGGAGCTCCCCCCAGCGGGGGCTCATGCACCGGCGACCGGGGAGAACTAGAGGGCTCGGTAAACGGGCTCTTCTACTCTCTCCGAGCTACGGGGGTAAGTTAGTCTAGTCCCACAGCCGTGGACGGACTCGCCTTATCACAAATAAACTTGCGCCACTGCAAGGCGGCCTCGGCAATACACAGCCGAGACCTGGCGGTGGAAACAACAGACAGCGCTGCGCCACCAGACTGAGCCAGTTGTGCTGCAGGGACCTGGCAGCGGTCTCCATCAGGGTGAGGTTAGCCAGAGGCGGCACAACCGACGTAACTGTCTGCTCGGCGTACCTGCCCTACGACTCTGAGGCACCCCCACCGACGGAGGAACTCAGGGCGCTGGTGGAGCACTGCAGCAACAAGAAACTCAACCTGCTGATCGGGAGCGACGCTAACTCGCACTACGAAGTATGAGGCAGTTCGAACACGAACAAAAGAGGCGGGGCACTGATAGAGTACCTCTCCTCAACGGGACTCGAGATTCTCAACAGAGGATCGAGACCCACCTTCGTCACCCCGCACAGGCAGGAGGTGATAGACATCACACTCTGCACGCCCAGACTTGCCAGTCTGGTCAAGGATTGGCGGGTGCGGAACGAGGACACTCTCTCAGACCACAGACGCATCTCGCTTGTCCTGGATGCGAACGCGTCGTGAGAACGGACGGAGGTATACAGGAACCCTAGGGCAACCGACTGGACCTCCTATAAAGAGGGGCTAGAAGGGAAGCTTGGGGGACCCCGCAGCCGGCCGAGGACTGAGGGAATGGTAGAGAAAGAGGTAGCCCACCTACAGGCAACCATCGCAGAAGCTTACGAGGCCGCGTGCCCGGTAAAGCAAAGAAAAGCGAAAGAGAAGGTGCCCTGGTGGAGCAAAGAGCTAGACAAGAGCAGAACTAGTTCTCGCAAACTGCTCAACAGGGCCCTTAGGACGCAACTCGAGACGGACTGGACGGCCTACAGGGAAGCTCAGAAGGTCTACAAGAAGCTGATTAAAAGATCCAAGAACGAGGCCTGGAGGGGATTCTGCGAGGAGACTGAGGCTCTAAACGTAGTGGCCAAGCTCCGCAAGGTCTTCACTTCCGGGCCCCAATCAAGCTGGACAGCCTCATGCTACCTGACGGCAGCATGGCGGAGAGCCAGACGGATATACTGTCGCACATGCTGAGTACCCACTTCCCCGGCTCCACGCCAGCCACACAGGGACCTCCCCAGAGGGAGGTCTCTGGCAGGCAGGGGCCAGGGGACTGGAAAACAGCGGTAGAGATAATCACGCCGTCAAGGATAAGATGGGCGATTGACACTTTCGACAGTTACAAGAGCCCAGGCACGGACGGTATCTTCCCGGCCCTCCTCCAGAGGGGAGGGGAGAACCTCGTCGCCGAACTGAACGCGATCTTCAAGGCCTGCCTAGCTCTCCGCTACATACCCAGGAACTGGAGGGAGGTCAGAGTGGTCTTTATACCCAAGCCGGGCAGAGGATGCTATGACCTCGCGAAGTCATGGACACCCATCAGCCTCATGTTCTTCATGCTGAAAACCATGGAGAGACTGGTGGATAGGTACATCAGGGACTGTGTCCTGGTCGAGAGACCAGTTTCACGGGCCCAACACGCATACCAAGCCGGCAAATCTACGGAGACAGCGCTCCACCACCTCGTGCGCGAGATCGAGGGGCCGCTCCTCCGGCAGAGAGCGGCGCTGTGCGTGTTTATGGACGTGGAGGGGGCGTTCGATAACACCTCCTTCAACTCGATATGTGATGCCGCTGTTCAATTCGGCATGAACACCACGGTGGTGGACTGGATCAAGCAGATGCTTCAATCCAGGACGGTCACCGCGGAGCTTGGAGAATCGGTTGCTAGGGCTGGGTTCTCTCCCCCCTGCTGTGGGCTCTGGTCGTAGATGGCCTCCTGGCGGAGCTTGACAAGCTAGGGGTGACGGCCGTAGGCTACGCCGATGACGTGGCCCTGGTCGTCGCGGGCGACCACCCACACCACATGACGAGCAGGATGCAAAAAGTACTGAACATCGTGCAGGACTGGTGCACCACTCAGTCACTGAGGATCAACCCCAGCAAGACCGAGATGGTGATCTTCACCAAGAAACGACGCTTCGAGGAAGGACCCGTTGAGGTCTTCGGGTCGAGGCTAGTACCATCCGCCACAGTGCGCTAACCTGGGGGTCACCCTGGATAGCAAACTGTCGTGGAAAGCCCACGTCACCAAGCAGGCACAGAAGGCTACGGCCACATACTGGGCCGGCAAGAGAATGGTGGGACAAACCTGGGGACTCAAGCCAAAAGTGGTCAAGTGGATATATGTATACAGCCATCCTCTTACCCCAAGTGTCATACGCCTCCGTAGTGTGGTGGCCAGCAATGGACAAGGACACGCTTCGCAGGACACTAGACCGGGTGTACAGGTTAGCGGGCCTAGGAATAACGGGGGCGCTCAGAACCTCGCCGACGCTCGCCATAGGGACACTCCTGAACCTTCCGCCCCCCCCCCATCTCACGGTGGAGACTGAGGCACGGAGGGCTGCTCTGCGCCTGTGGCAACAGAGCCACTGGAAGAGAACGGGTGTGGGGCACATGACAATACTGCTGAGACAGGGGGCACCCCAGGTAGACCCATCCCAAGGCGGGGATCGCTGCCCCAACCGTTACCAGTTCGACCCGTTATACATGGTGGAGGCACCGAGCAGGCAGTCATGGACGAACGACCGGGACAACCTGCTCAAACCACAAGGGCTCGTCTGGTACACAGACGGGTCCAAGACGAACACAGGGGCTGGGGGCGGTGTGTGGAGTGAGGGACCCAGGACGCGCATTTCGCTCGCTCTGGGGCCCACCGCCTCAGTCCTTCAAGCTGAGGTGTTCGCCATATGGACCTGTGCCAGGACTATCCTGGCTCACAACCCCAAGGGCAAACACATATACATATGCAGTGACAGTTGGGCGGCGCTCAGGTCAATACGCAACTGCGTCATAAGATCCGGGCTCGTCAGCGACTGTGCAGAACTGCTAACACAGATCTCACGTGGAAACCGCGTGAAGCTTCTATGGGTGCCGGGTCACAGCGGCATACAGGGAAACGAAATGGCCCACAACCTGGCCAGGGCGGATGCCGTACGCAAAGAAGCCGACGACGGGTGCCGGATAGGCCTAACCTCGGCTCACGCCAAGGGCCTAGCGGAGGGCTCGATGGACCGCCGCTTTAAGGAGCTCTGGGCGCGGGTACCTGGCATGACTCACACGAGGGCCCTGTTCCGGGGGCCTTCACGCGAGCTGGGTGCCACATTAATCAATCTGGACAGAACCAGTCTCAGGGCCCTGGTAGGACTTGTCACCGGCCATTGGTTCACAGGTAAGCACCTGGTGCATATGGAGCTCAGAACCGGGCCTCTCTGCACTAGGTGCGGGGTGGAACAGAAAACCCCGCGCCATCTGATTGCGCGGTGTAGGGGCCTCGAGGGACCTCGGAAGGTGGCCTTTGGAGGAACCTACAGCGAAGGCATGAAGATTGAGGAGATCGGGGTGGGTGGGCTGATGCGATTCGCCAGGATGGCCAACCTGACCTCGACTCCTAGAATATAGGGTGCCCTCACCCGCTCGGGCACAATGGTCCGCATGGACTGAGCGCCCGGTAAGAGCTCAGAAATACAATACAGTAGTTGTAGAAAAAACAATGATAAATTTGTTGTTTTATTTCATCGTGCATGCAAATCAAATTTCTTCTTTCAAAAATCCGAGAAAAAATGTTTCAAGATTTTCAAAAATAATATATTTGATTAAATTTTGGTTTTCCATTTTCAAATCAATTTTTAAATACCTAAATGATTCTGCAAAAATCCAATGTATTTTTTGTCGAAAAGTTGGATTTAAGCCGAATCCATTGATCTGGGATTTTGTAATGAGCAAAATTTTTATTATTGAGAACTCCAAAATGGGGGTCCGAAAAATTTTGAACAAAATCAGGAACGGTACTCGCACACAGTATAAGAAAATCCTGAAATATAAACAAAATTGAAGGTGGTGAGGTCTGAAGCTGGCCCACTTGACGTGGAAAAAATTGTAAGTACCGATTTTCCTTCGCGAATCGTTGGGGGGGCGGGGGGGTCACTGGCAGTCTACATTTCAGTTTTTGAGAATCGCACCCCCTGGCTTCAGCCGGAATCTTGAATTTAAGGGTGAGTTTTTATTTATTGAATGACTCGTTTCTTATCATTTTCACACGAAAAATGGTAATGACCAAAGTTGTTTGTAATTAAATTTTCTACAATGTTGGTCCTCATCATTTTTTTCCGTAGAATCAATATTTTTCGATTGAGACACGAAAGAGGGTGTGAAATTTAATTATTGCATTATCTTGTTTATTATTGATTTCAACGTCTAAACGATAATGAGCAAACTTGTTTAAAATTAAATTTGCTACAACTTTGGTCTTTATTGTTTTTTCCATATCATCTATATTTTTTTTATTTAGACTCGAAAAGAGATGGAGGTGAACCTAAATATTGTATTATCTTGTTTATTATTGACTTTTTCGTATAAACAATCGGAGACGAACTTGTTAAAAATTGAATTTACTACAACTTTGGTTCTCATCTTTTTTTCCCTAGGACCGATATTTTTTTATTTTTATATTTTTTTAAAGTTGATCGCGCCCTTTGCATATGCCACCATGGATAGCGCTGCCAAAGTATTATATATACAATTTAAAAAAAAACGAAAATCGATTTTTTTCATGTTTTTGACTAAATCATCTGTATAGGCTCCCCGTTAAGATAAGGGACAACTTGTTGAGAAATGAGTTTGCTGCAACTTCACGGTAAAGTGAAAGAGGGGTGTAGATAAACCGTTTCTACTTGTAAATACATTCTCTGGTGAGCTTACGTACTCAATTAACATGGCGAACTGTTTTGTGTGCGTAAAATCTACAAGCGATAAGAATGAGTTAACGGTGAGAAATCGTGGTGTTCAGACACTTTTCTTGACAAGCATTATTAGAGGTGATAAAGAACACGAGCAAATGCTCTAATCTGTGAATAGCGTTATCATACACCCAGCGTGCTATAAAAGTTACGCTGATAAAAGATCGGCTGGAATACGGCGACGAAGCCGTGACACGGCTGAACCGTCTACGTCATCAACAGTGGAATCGCAAGTACCACCGACGTTTGATTCTGAAAACCATTGCTTTTTTTGTGCGGAAAGAATCCGGGATTTGTCGGCTCAAATGAGGTTGTCCGTTGAAATGCGGAAACCTGTACCAATTGTTACGCGAAATTCATGCAGGAATACGATTTTTAATCATTGTAATTCACGCACCGACGCCTTTGCACGAGAAATAATAGCGCGCATTCAAAATTTCAGTGACCTTACAGCCGTTGGTGCGCGATATCATAGCTCGTGTTTCGTTAAAATAAATCGTGCAATTGTGAATGAGCGAACAGGGAGACCAATCTCTGACGAAGTAAATCGTGCTATGGAGTACATTTATAACTACATCGAAGAGAATAGCGACGAATGTCAATCTACATTGAAACAACTGCAGGAAGCTGTTAAAGGAGATTTTATTCCGGATGTAAAAACTATGAAGCAGCGCTAACAGAAAGATTACGATAACGAAATTTTATTGTTTGACAACAACGGAGTCAACAGTATAATTTGTTTCCGTAATACTGGTTACAAAATACTCTCAAAAGCCTGGTACGAGGCAGGCAATTCCAATCCGGAGGAAGAAAGGTTGAGAGTTATTCGTGAAGCAGCTGCCACTATTGTCGAGGACATACGCTCAAGACCATATGATACGAAATCGTATCCACCCTCCGATAATTTCATGGATAACGTGGACAACTCTATCCCCACTTCTCTCGACGTGCTACTCTCAGAAATCATTCTTAAAACCACAAAGGGATAGTTTGAATCTTGGAAAAGGAAATGTACTTCTATCGCGCATGCTATTATATCGGCATTTCGTCCTCGATCTTTCATTTCTTCATTACAAATCGACGTCGGCGCTTTGTTGTACAAAAAATTTGGGTCCAAACTTTTGATTAACCCTCAAACACCACACTGGGTTACCGTAACCCGTTAGTCCCTCAAACCATGTGTCAGTCCTAAACGGAATGCTGGGGCAGCGGTCGGTACTAGGGGGGAAAAAACTTTAGGATCCCTACTACTATCTCCACCCCAATACAGCTCTCGTCCGTGCGCAGTAGTCGGGATAGAGCATCGCCAATTCAGTATCTGGGTGACCATCACCCACTGTGGTTGTAGCATCAGAAAACCCGTAATACAGTGGACTATATAATTTGGACAATTTCAACTTTGCGAACAACGTTGCGACTTCAAATCGAGGCCTTTATAGAAGAAAAAGATATTCCAGAAAATGAAGATCCAAGGAATCTATTGGCCGATAGTAAAATGGTCAAACAAAAAAGATGCAGCTTCTGCCCAGTGGCCCTTGACCGCAAAATATATTACAAATGCTTGAGGTGCCAGCTACCAATGTGTCGGGAACATGTGGCCAAAGTTTGCTGCGACTGCTCTTTGCAGATGCAAAAATAATTCAATGCACTGTATGAATCTCGATATCTCTGGGAACAAGCAAATAAACAATAATTCTTGGAACAACTTCATCATGTCAGTTGAAAATCACCCAAATCCACCTACCCAAATAAATATATTTTTTGGAACCAATCGAAATGTCATATTTTTTTCCTTAAAGTTCAACTCAAGACCTTTCTACTACTATGCAATTAAACCTCCGTAACTATTTTTATTAAGAAAATACGATTTTTCAAAAAAAAGTGATGTCTTCCAGATTTTTAAATATTTCTCCTCATTTTTTTCCATATACCTTGAGAACTATAAAGTTCACGGCATTCTCTTTTGCATATTCTTTCTTCTTACTGTTTGGCGTACCGATTAAAAAAAAAAACACATCTAAATCGGTGCATTAGGATCCTAGATATCGGCAAAACAAAAACGGCGGGTTATGCTCACCCAGTGTGGTGTTTACGGGTGGCCCAGACAGTGTGGGGTTTGAGGGTTAACATTCTTTCATCGTTGGGATTTTCCTCATCGTATGAAGACATTTCATTGTACGAAGCTACTTCCATCATGCGTCCACAGCGCCAAGTGAAAGACACGGCTTTTATGCAGTTTGTTTACGACAATGCGGATTTCAACATCAATACACTAGACGGGCATGGCACTTTTCACTGTATGGGAGGAATTCAATGCGTAACACCATTCGACGCTATAGAACCGGATACAGAACTGAGTCGAGGCTCAGACAAAAAATCTGCTGCGGCAGTTGCACAAATACCGTATGTAGAAATTCGTTACTATGGAAAAGAGAAATTGGCTGGTTTCCGAAAGGTTGAAGTTGCTGAAATTTGGAACGTGGGCATTATTTCTAAAACATATCTTCCAACCATTAGCGATTTCATGTGGCTGTACGGAAAATGGGCCTGCGTAGCTGGCATACCACGGTGGAATGGTTTTATGGAAGAAGTTACTGGCCAGAAAAGCTTCGTCAGGTCGAAAATCATGTTTCTCCCATTCACGGCTAAACTGTGGGCGCAGTACTTTAGAATGGTCACGTTGGTTGAACATTTTATAGAGGCTGAACGTTCGGGTAACTGGGAACTCCATCCCGACACAATCCGAGGGATGCTGCCCTTCTTCCACGCCAGCGGTCACTTTCTATACGCGAAGAGCGCTCACCTATATCTTCAAGATATGGAAAGTTTACGTGGCAAAATGCCGGCAGATGAGTTTGAACAATTCACAACACAAGGATATTTCACTATAAGGCGCAGCAATGAATTCTGGTCAGGCATCATGTCCGATTAAGGGATTGAGCAGACGCTGAATAGAGAATCAAAAATTCATGGTGAAATGTTTGAGCGGGGAGCAGATGAGAGCGCGGTAGCAAGGTGGACCATAAGTTCGGTACATATGCAAAATACTTGCCAACAGATTGAAGATTTTTGCGATGTTCATAGCGGAACAACTGAGCAACACATCGATTTCAGACCGACTCGTGTCTGTAGAGACAATTCAGATATGGAGAAATTTGACCACTGGTTCGATGACCACAATCCTTTCCCTGTGGATTCTGAAATAATGTCGATCAGTGCAGGTATAATTGGCGCTGAAAATATTAATTGTCATCTTGCTTCAGAAATTGGTGCAAAAAGCAATATGGTCGGTACAAATTACGATTCGGTGAAATTCAAACGAAAAGATAAAGTTTCACCGTTATCAACAGTTAGCAGCAGCATAACAATCGATAAAACGTCTGTGCCTATAAACCCTCTCTTACTTTTCCAACGAATTAGTATTCCCAAACAATCTAATGAAGACCTGCAGGATTGTTTTGCCTATGAGCTTTCACCATACCCTCTTTCTTTATTCAACGAGGAAGGAATGAGAAAAGGTACAAAGTCTACGCTTTACAGCGCCTTTGAGCCTTTACAACGTTCTGCAGTGTTGGGAGAAAAACGTCTTGATGTCGTTGGCGAAGGCTTTTTATCGCATAAAGTTGAGTGGCCTCGCTCGAATGCGACGTTCAACACGATATGCAATAACTACGTGTCATATGTGAAGAGACACTCCGAAAAGAACATCGTAGTTGTATTCGATGGTTACCCTGAAGATTCCCAAACAGTACTTTTAAAGGGGTGGGAACGGAGAAGACGCGCAGCTAAGCACCGTTCGTCTGAAATGGTTGTCAACGCTACTTTGTTTCCTTCTACGACGCAGGAAAAATTTTTAGGCAACGACAAGAACAAGACAAGGCTTATTGATATTGTGAAAAAAGCTTTGCAGGATTCTTATGTCGTTGTTAAGCAGGCACCGGCAGACGCAGATTCTTTTATCGTAGAAACGGCAATTCAAGAAGCCGTGAATTACGACGAAGTCACGATCATCGGCGAAGACATCGATCCCCTCGTATTACTGACTGGCTTAGGGTATCATTTGAAAAACGTATTTTTCAAAAAACCCAGCAGAGGACGGACTCCGGAACAATTATATTCGCCGGCAAGTTTTAAATATGAAGAGGCTGTAGCAAAACACATTTTATTTCTACATGCCTTCAGCGGATGCGATACTACGTCTTCAATATTCAACGTAGCGTGTGTATGATTATGGTTGTGGATGTTGTGAGTCTGTTGAGATCGTTGAGTTCGTACCTCGTTTTTACACCTGAGGGTAACCGGATTACGTGCGGATGGTTGAAGTGAATAATACGTACTCGTTAATATGATTACAATTAGAGATGTTTATTGATACGTAGTTATAATGATGGTTGAAGACAAGTATGCGTTAACTATAATTTCCTAGAGTTAGGTATTAACTATTAAGATATAGGATTTGAGTGTTTAAGAGTTGGTTGTTCGAGAGTTAATTGATGTGTTGATTGCTCGATGGCAACCTGCGTATTATTGAGGGCTTTCTAACGAGGGTGAGGCCTCAATAACCGGGTACACCGATGGTCTTGCGCGTCTTTTGGGCGCCACCTAATTTAATAAACTAGGAAAATTCTCTTTCTGAGTATCATAGTACTCGTTTAATTCTGCCAGGGAAGCTAGTTTTGAGACTCACAGGGTGAGGTTCGGCACGTAGGCCCTCCTACCTATTTTGTTCTGACGCTGAGGCGTTCTTCCTTCTGTCGGTATAAACCTTTAACAATCTGTGCTAATTAACTACGTCACCGGACGATATTTTCGATGTTCTTGATGAACTCTGGTTACTTCCGAGGAAGAATGAGGAGACCCAGGGGTTGAATAATTCGGACTCAGTGATTTTGAATTAATAGACGGGTTTATATTGAACTTGGCTTTCTTTTACACTTATGATTTCCACAAGCACTCGGTATATCACTTCGTGATACACTTCACTCTCACACACTCACGCTGGGTCAGGGTGCAATTTTGCTTTCTTAATACCTAAGGAATTAACTAAATAATTACTATTTAGTGAGCAGGGTAATACTAGGATCATAGTAAACACTTTTCTGTCTCATTAGAGACTCAGAGCCGTACTCTAGGCAATGGTTATATTAATTCTGAGTACGACGATTATTAGTCGCGGTGTAAATACCCATCCGTCTCAATAGAGAATCAGAGCCATACTGATGAATTCTATGGAATTCGTGAGTATAGAGGTGAGGGGTAGCTAACAGTGTCGATTGCGATTCGAGGGATAGCGTTACTCGTATGATTTGGAAGATACATATGTGATGAAGTGTGGACTAAGGAGCCGAAACTCATCTAGCCGCACGGCGGTACATTGAAATAGTGGAAAATGTGCGAACACATTGTCACAAGGGAAAATAAAATTCTTCAACACTCTCAAGAAAAATGACAATTTGGAAAAAGCTCTGAGCTTGTTCCGCGAGGCAAACATTCACAAACATTGCTTGGCTCAAGCTGGGGATTGTTTTAAAATCGTTCTGAAGAGGACAAATTTACCTTCACTTCGCTCTTCTAGAAAATTCTCTACGATTTTTCTTGGCTCCGGTACATATCTTTGAACATGGCCGTTTTCGGCTATTTTCTAGCTACCGAAAATTAATTGCATGGCTTAGGGAAAATTTTTTCCTTGGTTTTTTTTAATGACTAAAGGATATCAAAACCTATATTTTCGTTTTTTAGAAAGTTTGGTACGATTTTTTTTCGCCCCAGTATTGCATTTTTAGCTAAAAAAGACATGTTTCAGAAAAAAGGTCGTAGTCCAATAACTATGGGGTTTTAGAAGAAATGTCAACAGGGTAAAAAGTTGCATAGATTCACACTGGAGTAGCTAGAATTTTTTCAGAATTTTTGTCGACAATTTTTTTTTACAATTTTTGGTCGGGATTCTGATGAGTGGACGGGCTCCATTTGGGAATTGTGGGGCTTAGGACAATATATCGAGAGAGAAAATTTGTTTACTTTTACAGTTTGAATTAATTACAATTTTTTCAGAATTTTTTTGAAATTTTTTTTTTTACAATTTTTGGTCCAGACCCTCAGGAGTGGGGGGGCTCCATGTGGGAATTATGGGGCTTAGGACAATACATACTGCCGGTCAATAGTTTGAGACCACTAGTAAAATGTGGTCATTCATGTGAAAAAGGAAAAAAAATATTTTTAATTCATTTATTAGCACACATGCGTGACCCTAGAACTACACATAACAGGTCATAAATCAATATTTATTGTTAGTTTCAAGACAATTCTCAGTATACGAATAGCGCCTTAATTTTCCAAGAGCCTTGCCAAAGCTTATCGGCGATTATTTTTGTCATTCTGAAACTTGATATGATCTTTTGTTATTATTTTGAAAGTAGCGATGTTATTTACTCTATTCCAGTAAAAAAAAAAAAATTAAGCCCTTCTTTTCTTCACTAAACAACCGCAAATTACTCATTCTCATTTTGGACCTTATCGTGTTAGGATTAACAAAAAAATGGGAAAAGTTCCTGAACTCAATGTTGCGACCAGATCAAAAATACTAACTTTGCATGAAGAAGGGAAATCTGAACGTGAGATTGCTTCTAAAGTGAAGTTATCGAAGACTTGTGTTCATAGCACTATACAGCGCTATGTTCAGACCGGCAGTCACGAGGACCAGCCGCGATCAGGAAGACCCAGAGTAACAACTGCGGCTGAAGATCGATATATTGTTATCACTAGCAAACGAAATAGACGTCTTACAGCACCAGAAATTCGTTACAAGTTGAACAGAAACCGCAATAAACCTGTATCACTCGCTACAGTAAAACGACGCTTGAAAGACGCAAATTTATTTGGAAGAGTTGCTGTTCGAAAACCACTACTACGACCACAAAACAAGAAAAAAAGATTAGGTTGGGCTTTGAAACATCGAGATTGGTCGATAGAAGATTTTCACCAAGTCCTTCGGACTGATGAATCAAAATTTGAATTGTTCGGCTCAAAGAGACGAGTCTTCGTCCGTCGTACTGGCAGCGAAAAAATGTTACCAGAATGCGTGGTGCCCTCAGTGAAGCACGGAGGTGGTTCCGTAATGGCGTGGGGATGTTTTGCAGGCGCTGGAACCGGAAATTTAGTGCACATTGAGGGCATTATGAAAAAAGAACGATATAAAAACATTTTAGAAAGTCATGCACTCCCATCAGGCTTGCGTGTGATTGGTCGTGGATTTACAATACAACAAGATAACGATCCCAAACACAGTTCGCGACTGTGTAGAGGCTTTCTAGAAAATGAAGAAAAACGAGGAGTTTTAAAAAACATGGTGTGGCCGGCACAGTCACCCAATCTCAACCCAATCGAGTTGTTATGGGAAGAATTGGACAGGAGAGTAAGAGAAAAATGCCCCACGTCGAAAGACGCGATGTAGAGAGTGCTAAATAAATGCTGGAATAATATTGCATCAGAAACAATAAATAAATAACCTGATAAGTAATTAAGTGCAAGGGTAGCTTTTGTGATGAAAATACAGTTTGAGATATTTTAATAATAGATGTACTACTCATGTGATTCTTTGTTTCTGTAGAAGTTGAATTTTGAGTTTATCTTTAAATACTTTATTTTAACGAATAAATAAATTAAAATTTTTTTTTTCCTTTTTCACATGAATCACCACATTTTACTAGTGGTCTCAAACTTTTGACCGGCAGTGTATATTGTCCTAAGCCCCATAATTCCCACATGGACCCCCCCCGCCGCTCCTAAGAGTCCGGACCGAAAATTGTAAAAAAAAAAAAAAATTTCAAAAAAAATTTCAAAAAAATTGTAATTAATTGAAACTGTAAAAGTAAACAAATTTTCTCTCTTGATATATTATCCTAAACCTCATAATTCCCAAATGGAGCTCGTCTACTCATCAGAATCCCGACCAAAAATTGTAAAAAAAAAAAATTGTCGAAAAAAATTCTGAAAAAATTCTAGCTACTTCAGTGTAAATCTATGCAACTTTTTACCCTCTTGACATTTCTTCTGAAACCCCATAGTTATTGGACTACGACCTTTTTTCTGAAACATGTCTTTTTTAGCTAAAAATGCAATACTGGGGCGAAAAAAAATCGTACCAAACTTTCTAAGAAACGAAAATATAGGTTTTGATATCCTCATTAAGTTAGTCATAAAAAAAAACCAAGGAATAAATTTTCCCTAAGCCGTGCAATTAATTTTCGGCGGCTGAAAAATAGCCTAAAACGGCCATGTTCAAAAATATGTACCGGAGCCAAGAAAAATCGTAGAGACTTTTCCAAGACTGCAAAATGAAGGTAAATTTGTACTCTTTAGAACGCCGCTTGAGAAATTCAATTATCTTTATTTTTGAGTCCGTTATCTGACTTTTAGTGCGGCAAGAAATTTTGACCGGTGGTCTCAAACTTTTGACCGGCAGTGTACATACAGAACGTACGTGCAGGTGCAAATGTGGCTGCAGTATGAAGCCGATGCTACGGAGTGGGGGTGGAAGAAAACTAATCGTGGACTAGAACCTGTCGTTACAACTGCTGATCCAGCACCAGGATTTTTGATGAGGACGATTTCGTGCGAATGCAAAACGACGTGCGGAAGAATGTGTGGTTGTCGCAAATCAGGACTCAAATGTTCTGTCTTATGCCACAACTGCGGCGGAGAAACGTGCGAGAACGTAGTCACAATTCGAGAGTTGCTCGATGAAGATGACATCGATGGTGACGGAAATCTACCGTCAGAACGAGTCACCACCGACCCTCCTGAGCTCCGGGACGGAGATATCGATGTTTCCGAGGAAGAATCAGATGACCAAAACTTGGCAGGACCATCGGCTGAACGTTCGAATCAGGCATAATTCGAATTTCGAAGGGTTTCAAAAAATGTACTTGAGAAAAAATAAATGTTCATTTTTTTCATTGTAAACGTGATACAGTTCGAGACACGATTTATTTACACCCCTCTTTCCCTTTACCGTCAGCGTGCGTCCAAAAACATAAATCATACAAAAAAAAGGTCAGTATCCAAGTTGCAGAAAATTTAATTCCCAACCAGTTTGTTCATTATCGTTTATACGTTGAAATCAATGATAAACGAAATGATGCAATAATTAAATTTCACACGCTCTTTCGGGTCTTAATCGAAAAATATTGATCCTATGGGAAAAAATGATAAGGAACAAAATTGTAGAAAATTTAATTCCAAACAACTTTGGTTATTACCATTTTTCGTGTGAAATTGAAAATAAACGAGTCATTCAATAAATAAAGATTCCCGCTTGAATTCAAGATTCCGGCTGAAGCCAGGGGGTGCGATTCCCGAAAACTGAAATGTAGACTGCCAGTGACTCCCCCCCCCCCCCCCCCAACGATTCGCGAATGAAAATCGCTACTTACAATTTTTGCTGGGTCAGCACGTTTATTGGTATAATTTGTCTGGGCTACTCATATACCGTGCGTTCTCGTGGATGAGCGACATGTATAGATCCGAAGACAGCCGAATGTACGTCCTATTATATGCAGTTAAGGGTAAAGTCATAATAACATGTATAATATGACATGCACTCCTAATTGCATATAATAAGCCGTACGTTCGGCTATCTTCGGATCTACACATGTCGCTCATCCACGAAAACGCGCGGTATATATTTTTCAATTTTCATTTTTCATTGTCTCTCTCTCTCTCATTTTCTCTAATCGACAATTTTTACCAACCATTAGACCGGGAGATAGTGGCAGATTTTGGGATACGATTTTACTCAGTATGCCTTTCAGAGGACAATATTATTCGTATATCCTCATGATAATAATGCATGAATCAAAGAGTCGCCTTGGGTTCTTCATGTTAAGAAATGATTTGTCATTTGTTCGAAAATTGTATATTTTGGTACGATTCTAATCAGGCTGCCATGTGTTTTGTAATGAAATTCAAAACAAAAATTCCTCGGAAAACCATTGGCATACCGTTAGGGTGGGCTCGAAGGGCTGGTATGGTCACGTGAACTTGTATTTGAATAAGGAAATTTTCCGCGTTTTTCAACAGGCTGCTACTGAAAAGTATATGAGTTCTTGCTATAAAACTGCTTAAGAAAAGATGGCATACCGATTGCGTATGCCTAAGTACTGTTTACATTGCAAAAATTTTGTACAGTTATGGAAATACATTCCGTGATTTTAGTCAGTACGCCATTCTATTTTCATACAGTTTATGGTAACGTATGATGTACATGAAATTGGCATATCGTTTGAGAGGGTAATAACGCCAGCCATACTCAAAAAACATTGCAAAATAGAAAAAAAAATGTCCGTGTTTTAAAGCAGTATGCCTTTCTGTTTTTATTATAATCATAGTACATGTAGATAGAATAACAAATGGCATACTGATAAATAAGGTCCAAGGTTGTTGAAAATATTAAAAAAGAATGCAAATATAGAGAAAAACGGTGTAAGACAATCGTAACATTTTTTGTGTTTTTAAGCGGTATGCCTTTCTGTTTTTATTAAAATCACGGTATATGTAGGTGGAATAACAAATAGCACACCGATTGATGAGGTCTAAGGTTTTTAAAAATAGAGGATAAACAGAGAATTTATGAAAATAGAGTTTATTGGAAATCAAGTATATAAATCATAATTGTGGAGGAATTTCTGTTCCATTACTCCGCAATATCTATTTCGAAGTTTGACTCTTCGTTGCTATTACTCTCCTCTTCTCGTGTGTCACTGTCCACGTCGATGTCGTTTTTATCATCTTCATCATCATTGAAGCCGCCATTATCATCTTCTTCATTATCATCATCATCATCCAAGGCTGTGATCATTTCGCTGTCATCTTGCGCGTCCCTTTCATGATCTGTAAATAATCATAGGTATTTCACATGTCAATGAGGACCTTCAATAATCTGTGACAAGTGACAGTTGTCATTTCTTTTTTTATTACCTTCTGTATCGTTCGGTTCAATTGAGACTTCATGAACGAATTGCGGAACCTTATCGCCTTCAAACCAACGGAGGGTGTACGTATTATTCGGCTCTATCATCCATCCAAATTCCGTTGGATTTGAGGTGCTTGGATTGGACAAGTATGCATTGCTCCACATATTACCAATATATGCCGTACGCAATATACATGTTGAAGTTCTCTATTGCATGGTGGTAGAACGCATGCATCGAAATTCAAAAGACTTTTTCTAAAAGATTCGGTGCTATCGATCACGCTATAGTTACAGGTAAACAGATGAACTCGCGCCTCATTTTCAGTCGTACATTGTTTGCGTCCGTTTTTTTTGGTTGCATACATTTTGCAAACAAAGTCCTCTATTACTGTAAATGAAGATGCGTAATTTTCGTTTGCTGGATCTTGTATACAAAAAAGGCCTTTTGATAATCTTCGTTTGCTTTGAAAGTTTTCCACGGCTTGTTTTTACCTGATCGGTAAAATGACGGGTTGAAATCACACACAGTGAACGCGTGGAACGCGGGTAAAGCCGTGCGAACGGTGGTTCCTAGTGATTCGTAAACTCTTGTAACATTTACGAATCGTTGGCTGTTACCAGTACCAAAAAGCAGCCAAACTTTGAGAGGCTGTGACAAGTGTGCCATATTTCTTAATAAAATTACAAGGATGTCTGTATCGGAGCACTGTATACCTACATCGCACGAACCTTCTATTTGTCTCAAAAAGAAAGCGACTTTTGTGTCAGCTTCCTCATGGCCTTCGCACTTATAATCGCTAATGATTTGGCAGGCAATAGATCCTTGATCGACTTTGTAGCTATAGCATTTCTTATATGAAACACAAATCTCTTGATCGCGGATGATCCCAACAGCTAGTGGTGTAGAAATCCAATGATCAACTAGGAACGATACGAAGCATTCCTTAAATTTCGGATTTTTCAATTTGCCACCGAAATCCGACGGCCTAGTTTGCTCCGGACCTGAGGGGATGAAAAAAATATTTATACTCGAGTTCGAAACTTTCGTAAATGTTTAGAACATGTATTATATAATACGTATTCAGGATGTAATCCATTTAGTGTCATCGGAAAAACCTTGTCGTTCTCTACTCCCACCTCAATGTAAAGACAAAACTGAATACACTCTGTATAGTATGTACAGTTGGGCAATAAAGTTCTTGTAGGGTCGAAATTTAGACTCATGCGTTTCTGTGTCTACGCCGTTGAGCAGGCCCTTCACACCGCATACCCCGTTCGCAAAACCCATCGATGCATTACGGCCGATCGGTCAGCTAGCCTAGCCCGATCGGCCTGTGGATATTTCGGAAGTATTTCTTACTTTACTTTGAGTAGGTAATCTGCCCGGTTTTGCCTTCTCGCCTACCGATTCGTCAAACGTTGTCGACAAATACGTACAGAATATTTCGTCACCTGATTTCAAACATCTTTATTTTAGTGAAAAAGAGTTAAATTCGAACTCGATTTTGATGTTATACAGAAGTAATTTATGTAATGAGTTAAAAAAAATGTTATCTAAACATATGATGCCCAACTGATCAAAATTCGCAATTCAGATTTATAAATTTTCGATTACAGCAAATTCTTAATTTCTTGTAGGTGTTATTCTATGTGAGTTTTCTATTGAATGTATGGCTAAGTTGAGTGAAAAAATGGAAAATTGAGTCACAGGGAAAAGAATTGAGGTAACGGACTCAGTTGGCCGTTTATAAATTCGGATAACATTGTATATTTTTGTTAAATAAAAAAACAAACCTCCAAAATCAGAACTCAATAATAGATAAGAGCAACACAATATCAATGAAGTATAAATGAATTATGATAGAGATGATTTGTATAACATACATAAATATAATAATATGAAAACTTAGAGATTCATAAAAGATTTTATTAATAAATATTCCGTCGTATTTTCTTATTCAGAATTTTAACCATTAACGTTAAGATATTATCAAGAAGTAATTAATTGTTTCTTGAAATATGAATACGATGTTATGTGATCTACCTGCCTTTAGAATTTATTGCTTTCGAATCACATTTAGTGGATGATTATACTTTTATAAATTTGTAAGTTTTCATATTATTATTATATTTATGTATGCTTCAAATCATCTCTATTATAATTTATTTATACATCATTGATATTGTGTTGTTCTTATCTATTATTGAGTTCTAATTTTGGAGGTTTGTTTTTTTTTATTCAATAAAAATATACAATGTTATCCAAATTTATAAACGGCCAACTGAGTCCGTTACCTCAATTTTTTTCCCTGTGACTCAATTTTCCATTTTTTCACTCAACTTAGATATACATTTGATAGAAAACTCACGTAGAATAATACCTACAAGAAATTGAGAATTTGCTGCAATCGAAAATGTATAAATCTAAATTGCGAATTTTGATCAGTTGGGCATCATATTTTTGGATAACATTTTTTTTAACTCATTACATAAGTTACTTCTGTATAACATCAGAATCGAGTTCGAATTTAACGCTTTTTCACTAAGATAAAGAAGTTCGAAATCAGGTGACGAAATATTCTGTACGTGTTTGTCGACAACGTTTGACGAATCGGTAGGCGAGACGGCAAGACCGGGCAGATTACCTACTCAAAGTAAAGTAAGAAATACTTCCGAAATATCCACAGGCCGGTCGGGCTAGGCTAGCTGACCGATCGGACGTAATGCATCGATGGGTTTTGCGAACGGGGTATGCGGTGTGAAGGGCCTGCTCAACGGCGTAGACACAGAAACGCATGAGCCTAAATTTCGACCCTACAAGAACTTTATTGCCCAACTGTACATATATGTAATATTTCGGGTTTGTACCTTCCGGCTTGACCTATCGGAGATTACCTACCGCTTCTTTCATGTGTATTCACCCCATAATTGTCAAATTAGGCCTACAATAAGGCCTGGAGGAGGTGCATTTTTTCCTCTTCCTTCGTGTAATCTATAGTGCCGGCTAGCATGTATCGTCTGGTCTCGGGTTTCGGCAGTACTCGCTCCGATTAAAGCCGGCAAGGCCTTGTCTAGGTCAAGCCTTTGGCAAGACCCGAAATAATCGTTTTCCTCCCTTCGGGGTAGAAAACGGTTGTAGATCGTATTTTACCTATAATGCAATAATCTCGACTAAAGTTTTCTCCGAAAACATGCTCGTTGTCCTTAATCGATGGGCTGTTGTACTCGTCAAAAATGAGGTATATCCTTTTTGCTTATTTCATTGCTAGTATTCGCAAAATTTTGAGTGATGTATGTCCAAATTTCTCAGGTACTTGTTTCAATTGATGCAGTAGGAAAAATCCATCGATAATAACAACCTCAGTGTTTTGCAGTTCTCCATGATCTTCGAAGGTATTCATTAATATCTTTGCCAAAACGGATTTGTCGGTTTTATTAATTGTACCATCTAAGTGGCACAGAGATAACGGTACTGGTGTCAGTGGGTAAGATAATATTTGTGTGACGGGCGCAGTTTTGTTGTATAATCCGAGCGGTTTATATTAATAAACGAACTTTATTAACCGGGTGAGTCCCGTCACAGACTGAATAAAATAATGAAGTCAAAGGATCTACCTCTTGATAGATCGGTAAATGGGATCGTTGCCACCTAGTCCTATACAGGGCTCAACTGAAATGTTTAAACTATGGTTGAGGCTAATTATTATAACTAAATGAAAATGAGGTGATTAAAATGATTGATGAAATATTAACCGGTAAAAACGATAATATATTCTTGAACATTTAATTAAATGAAATGGTAATACTGTACGACTCAAGAGATGAACAATGAAATATCTCTTGAGCGAATGATGAACAAAAATAAAATAATAAAATATATGAGTTACTGACGTGGGGATCGTGAAGCTTTGTTACATAGGAAAATATTAATATTAGATATCGAAATCAAGGAAATAATTATTCACGATTCACACGTTAGCGATATGACAACAGAATATATGATTATAAAGTATAATGAAAATTGGAACTCTCTCACTCAGGATATTAATTGAAGCGTAAATATATATATATAAGCAATAATAATCTTTGGTCATTATATAATAAGGGTTTCAGTCAAGTCGGGTCTTGAGAACCTAGAAGATCTATTACCCGTGTGAGGAGTCCCTCACAGATCTTTGTAAAGATTAAATAATAGCAATATGGAAATACCCGAGATTAGGGAACTGGCCCGAAATATATGATATATTGTCCCGGATAATTACACTGACTAAATCTCTTTCCAGACTTGACAGAAGTCTTTCCTTAAAGAATATATATATATATATTGTAACGGATCGGGTGATCTAAGCCCGAAACAATACGTCACAACGCGCACCATCAACCGCGCACAACAAGTGACGTCAATCGGTGACTATACTATAAGCGCAGCTCTAACATGGCTAATTAGCAGTGCTAGGCAAAGCGCCACACTGACTCACATCTTTCTTCTCGATACTAGGAAAATAACCAGATCGTCACTCTGTTTCAGCAGTGTTAGGCAAAGCGCCACACTGACTCGCCTCGACTTTTCTGAGACCAGACAGGCAAAGCGCCCTGGTACTCTTTAGATTCACTTTGTTTGAGACGGAAGCAGCCATAGCGGTGCTTTACGTAGTAGATTCGATTTTTTCTGATATATTATTTGATTTATTCCATTAATTTCTTATTTCAATTTGATAATTGTTTAGAGACCAAATTATATAACGTGTGTAACGAATATAGGATCGTAGCGTAGCTAAACCTATAAATTTTGACTAAATTTATGTAATTTAATTTATAGAATAATTTACCGGTTACAACCATTTCACAAATTACGAATTTATTTGATTAATTAAAAACCAATGTTAATCGGGACGGTTTCCTTTTCTTTAAAACCTTTTTCTCTGTAGGCTGAACTGACCTGACTAACATCTTGTATTTAATTAGCTAATATACAGCTTCGGTGACGACTGCACTGCACAGATCAGATACTCGCTTCGGTGCGCTTTGCGCATCCAAGTCGAGATACTGTCTCGGCAGGTGCGTCGAATCCCAAGTCTGATACAGCCTCGGTGCTGCTTGCAGCATCCAGGTCTGAGGGAGGCAGCTACGGTGTGATTCGCTCCACCCTAGTCTGTATCAGGGACTAACAAATTGATTGCCTCTACCAAGGAGCCCTAGAAATTAATCTAGAGTAAAGACACTCACAAGTAACTAGCCATACGCGACACCTTCTGTGTCGCGTAAAGCACCCGAAAAGTTACAATATAAATGTGCTAATTTAAAGAAAGCAATAAAATAAATGATCGGATGGCTTTACTGGCTAGTGACAGTAAACAAAGGTATGGCCAACCTACGGGTAGCTTCAGCTCGCGGGTAAAGTATAAGGGAAATAACCCGAAGTACTGGTATTACTATACTGACCCTTTGAGCAGGATAACCATGAAGTTATAATACAGAGAAAGAAATATCTATAGGTATACTGGTCCTAACAGAATGCTGGAAAACGTGTAAAGCGATGGGATGTATATGTGTATAGGATTATACCCATCTACACGTATATATATATATATATTGTTACTATGTAAAATAAAGAAAATGAAAGTTGGTGAACGAAACGCAGTGACTTAGCTTTGGTCGACTTGGCCTTCCGTCAAACGGCTGGAGAAGGGTGGAAATTTGCGCTGCCCTCACCTTCGCAGGAACCTCGTCGATTTGTCGTTGGTTAACTGATGCGTCACGTTAATTTAGAACGAATTAGTGAGAGATTTAATTTATTGAATTATCCGAAAGATAGTTTAGTAAAATGTCTTTTGGCGAAATAAAGTATTAACGATGAGTCAGAATGAATGAATTGAAGTTGAAGAAGAATTTATGGTGAATCAATTTAGTTTTAAGAATTACGATAAGATATAAAATTTGATTGCGCTGGGATTATTATTATTGAAGTATTGCGAATGATTTTGGAATTAACGAAGATCTTGATAATTTTAAAGTATCTTAAATTTACATACAACCAAAATTGAGTGTATGGCGCGAATCAGGAATCAGAATTAAAATGATTAAATAATATGCGTCCTTGCACTGAATCTAAAGCTAATAAACGGATCACTAAACCTTTAGATTTTATCACGCTTATATATCGATTATCGGGTACTGAGTCCTTTGTGCTACCACTAGACTTGAAAAAGAAAAGATCGAACACAACTCTTGGCTCTATTAGCACACGGTTCTTTACGTCGACGCACCTCGCGATTTACCAGAAGAAAGACGCTAGTTCAACAGGGCCGTCTTTAGGATTGACGAGGCTCTGGGCCAAGGGACTGGCTGGGGCCTACTTAAGGGATGGAAAATTCTGAAATTTTAACTTTATCAGTTTGACCGAATAACGCAATAGGCGAAACCGCAACCCCTGAGATCTCTTAACACTCCACATATGAGAATTCAATAGCCGATTTTGCTGCCAAGAAATCTCTTAAAAAAGTTTTTCAAATTTTGTAAGATCTTGTTTCTATTTTACAAAGTGTGTGATCAGATTTTTTTTTTTATTATATCATAAAATTCTTTGATATACATAAAAAAAATTCAGGATTGTGGGGCCTCTGTCCGACTCAGGGCCCCGGGCCAGAGCCCTGCGGGCCCTGCCTTGAAAACGGCACTGTAGTTCAAGTTCAAAGGCGACGAGGTCCCCGCGGTTGCGAAGATGCATGTATTACTCCGCGCATTGACTTAACCAATTAGCGTCTTGCTTATTTTCTATGCGCTTATTGATTGGAGGGGGCCCTAGCTTAAGTCAGCGTAGGCGGAGGGTCCTCTGTGCGCTGCACGGTCCTCAACCGTTCGACGGCTCACCTATAGTCGACTCACACTAGCTTAGATGTATTATATTTAATTCCATTTACAGCTTGATCCTCTAATGGAATTTCACACACATTCATCCATTCATTAATTTTGAATAATTCTACATAATTTTTAATATAATTAATCAATCATTAACTGTATTATTCATAGTCTTTATGTGAATTGAGAGAGAGAAAAGATACGTTTACTTATGAATATTAGTGTGGTAGTAAGGGGCAGCAATAGTTGGGGGTTTCCTAGGATTGCCTCTCCTTACTCCACTGTCTTTTTCGGGTGATGCTATGCAGGCCTCGATATCGGCGCCTGCGTGACGGTGATTGTATATGGGAGGTCTAAAATGTTTTTGAATTATGAGTATCGAGTGTGAAGAGAAATATTGAATTTCTTTGAGTTTAGCTTTAGACTATCGTTTCCTATGTAACTTAATAAATATAGGGTTGATAATTAATGCTTCGAAGAATAAAGCGATAGTTTAAATAATTATTAATTTTGAAGAATAAATAAAATGATTGTTAATTTGGAAAAATATTCAGGGAGAACGCAGGTAACTAATTTACGCACGTAACATCTGAAAAATCGAAAGTCATTAAGTACAATATTATAACTGCTAGAAATACGAACAGTACCTTGTCTATGTCAATTGTTTCTTGCGAAGACAAAGAAATGCCCAAGTGCCTCCCGAACAAATCTCGTTAAACTTTGACTTCTTGCACTTTGCCAGCAAAAGTAACTTTTCTCTTTTTGGCGCAGCTGGCGAAGTTCAAAATCTTATTTCTCTTCACAACGAATTTCTGAAAGTTATCCTTATTTTCTGAGCATTCGTCTTCCATTTTTTTCCGCATGTCCTTTCCAATGTCTTCAACATTTGAAAGAAAGTCTGCTACTTCATCGGAAACGGCTTGTCCTGTTGCAATATTCAAAAGGGCATCCTTTCTCACTTGCGAAGAAAAGGGATTCATTCTGTCCATCCATTTGCGCTTTACTTTTATTAATTCTATTACTCATCAAGTCGTTGGTGATATCTTGCTTGCTGCTAAGCCCGCAGTCGTTAATAACGGTTGAGATCAAAGAACATCTCACGCCACGGTTCAAACTCCATCTTTGACGAGCGCCTATCGAATTTGTCAGATATATGACGCCGATGAGCCTCCTACCTGCATCAGCATTTATAGTTTGTTCCAAAGTAAGATCTATAGGAACCCTGGAGAATGGCTTATCAGTTCTCTTTACGCCAAAGCTTCCTTTCATGAA
Organism: Tenthredo distinguenda; assembly: GCA_947538915.1. Classification (NCBI taxonomy): domain Eukaryota; kingdom Metazoa; phylum Arthropoda; class Insecta; order Hymenoptera; family Tenthredinidae; genus Tenthredo; species Tenthredo distinguenda. Next base: position 23,104,929 of record OX384532.1, read on the forward strand.
TTCATCTTTTAGGCCAGGATGAGTATGCTCGACACTTAAAAGTGCATCGTTGTACCATGCGAGCCAGCGCGCATAGTTTTGTTGGTTGAATGTGAAAAATAGATTGTTCATTTTAGCTATTGCATAACAGTACAGTTGAAAGTCTCCGGTTCTAATGCTGCGTTCAAACAGAAGATAGTGATGTATAAGTTGAAAGTATATCACATAATACTGTTGTGTTTTCCCGTGTAATCCTTGTAAGGTCTCCATTTTCAAATTTTTGAAATCGATCAATAAGATAAAGCACCTGCAAGTTATTAACAGTTAGATCGGAGAGTGACGTTTTCTGCAAATCGTTCAAGAATTTTTTGACGTTGTTATCAATATCCATCTCCTTCGTCTCCAAAAACGACTGAACATGTTGCATCTGCAAACATAAGGACACCAAAACATGCAGTCTTTTACATTTATTGAATTGTTTACCGGATAAATAACCAGCAACAGATCTACTTTCTATGAGTTCGCTTTCCACCATGACTGTTGTTAATCCTGAAGAGTCAATAAACGAGCTTACTGCTTTGACGGAAGCCATTTCAATGTGAAAGCCGTCAACGTGAATGAACAAACGTTTAAATTCGTCCCGCTCAGTATTTTGCAATGGGAAAGCAATTTTCGCGATGCCCAAATCGTGAGTTACTTGAGCGTATGGCTCACCACACTCATCAGCAATTTGTAAAGCCCTGCGCATGGTTTCCAACACCACAGATTTATCCGTAGGAGACTGATTGATCGGCGGCAAATAAGCAATCCTTTGCTTCGTGCTTTTGTCGGATATCAACTGCGCATTGAAACCGACCCACATTGGAGTTCAAATTCCGCACACATGTAATATCATCCATGCCGCGTCGATGATTTGAATTTTCGGTAAGTCAGCTGGAAAGATCTGACGCAAAGGAGGCTCGTAGAGCAGCATTGTGGATTCCATTTTTGTTTTTTTCGCATATTGTCGCGGTTCTGACAGAATAGCCTTGTAACTTTTCCTTCGTTTTTGTCCAGTAATAATATTTAATGTCGATGGAGACTCATCCTGCATTACAGAATCGTTAGCTGATTACATTGTTCGTGCATCGTCATCACTTACCATAGGTTGTTGCTCGTCGACAGTATTTTGGAATATAATACCAACAGTATCGTTGATTGTTGTTTTGCCACTGGTGTTCTCGATAAAACGATAGAAATGATCAAAAGCTGTTCCTGTACACAGATCTTCATCAGTTTTAATGTGAGATGGACATAAACGAGACGCATCCGTCGTTGCGTATGTTGCTTCTGTCTCCAATTCTTGTTTCACACTGTAGCTGCAAATGTACCCCTATCTATGCCGGATTTGTACTACCTTTTCATTGCTTGTCAAGCTTTTTACGGCACTTCCTGAAACAATTTGCTCCGATGGTAGGATTTGACCATTCGTAACTGCATGTACCAAGTCGGAAGCAAACGAATTCATGAGTCTCGTTGTTTTATCACTTGTACCTCTCCTGTAATTGAACGCAGTAAGCAAAGTATTTAGAAAAATACTTAGTTGTTCCGGCAATGCGCATTCGCCTCTGATGAGCTCTATGACTGTGACATTGTTTCCCAATTTGCAGGTTTCAGAAGTAAGAATTACACGTCAAAGAACTAATGCAGCTCTATGTAAGACGTCTGCATCATTCACATCACTCAAATTGATTGGGATACGTGTGCCACAAGGGACTATCATTCGATTTTTTTTTTCAAAGTAATGAATTTTAGGTTATTTCGAAAGTTTTCCTTTATCCTCCTTAGAATATGCTTAGTATACAGCATCGTCTTCAAATTGTTACCCTTTTTGTACTGCTGCAGAAGAAATTCTGTAAAGAGCTCGAAAATGAAGCTTTGCATGCAGGCGTTGCGGTTTTTAATCACATACTCTTCAAGAAACACGCTGTAACGTCCTGGCAAAGCCACTCCGTTCCCACTGCTCCTTGTCACTCCCCGTATGCTTACCTCCGCACTTTTACCACCCCACCTTGGTCAGAACCAAGCATTCCTCATTATTATATATTAATGTTACGACACTTCCAAGACAACTCTTCTTGTGCTTATGCTAGAGTAATATATAACAGTTAAATACTTACATGCTTGGTTAAAGTTCATTAGACCTATATTTCTGTTTTAAGGCGATATGAAACGTTTGTCAAAACCTCGAAAACGGGAATCGTGAATTCTCCGAAACTACGCAATCAATCGCAATGAAACTTTGGGGAATTACGCAGTTTTTTGGCAGAAAGCGGCTGATTATCTTACTTTTTCAAAATTTGACAAAAATTTTTACAGATTGAGTTATCGACCACCTAAATCATGCGATTATTCACTGTTGCCGTAAATAATTGTATTTTCAAGACAATCGGCCACTCCGCAATGAAAAACCACACACTTTGAGCCTAATCCCGTGTCATTTCATAGAGAAATGGCTGAAAATTCACGATTCTCCGTCACTCGAAACCAAAAAACCGACATTTAGTCGAGGTGACACTTTGTACCGACATTGCACCCAGTATACTTGTAAGTCATGCGGCGGCGCTAGTGAAGGTTTCTTAGGTCACTATACGTAAGCGTGAATGCTGCTCCCGCTTGACAAAAAATACTAATAATCGACATCGGATCGCTACCAACCGACAGCTAACCTAAAAGACGACCGTCGGATGACTAAAATCGTATTTGCGGTTGACGTTACAAAAAGACGTTTGCTCTGTTATTTATTTTACTCATATTGTTCATCCTGATTTGTAGAAAAATGAAGTTATGTATGTGAATATCAATAATCAATATCGAACCGCAGATGATATAACCTGACTCGTCTGACAGCTAACCTAAGATTCGAAAATGGGATGTATAAACTTTCATTGTAGAATTGAGGTTGCGAAGAGAATATTAGTCGTTTATTCATTTCAAATATGAAAATAAATTCCAACAATCGATAGAGGATCCTGGACGTTATAACCTCACATTTTTGACAGCTAACCTAGCAGCCGAACATAGGTTTTAGTTTAGAGTTGAGGTTAGGAAAAGACTCTAGCTAGTGTATTCGTTTCATGTGTATTTTTCAGTTCCTCCGCCTCGTTGGACAAAAATTAAAATATGAAAATAAATTCCAATATTCGATCGAGGATCATAACCTCACATTTTTGACAACCAACCTAGAAGGCGAAAATAGAGTTTCAGGTTGGAGTTGAGGTTAGGGAGGGAAAAATAAATTCAAATAATCGATAGAGTATCTCGGACGTTATAACCTCACATTTTTGACAGCTAACCTAGCAACCGAACATAGGGTTTTAGTTTGGAATTGAGGTTAGGGAGAGACTCTGGCTAGTTTATTCGTTTCATGTGTATTTTTCAGTTCCTTCGACTCGTTGGACAAAAATTAAAATATGAAAATAAATTCCAATATTCGATCGAGGATCTCGGACGTTATAACCTCACATTTTTAACAGCTAACTTAGAAGCCCGATGTTCGGCTTTTAGGATAGCTGTTGAAAATGTGAGGTTATGATTCTCGATCGACGGTTGGAATTTATTTTCGTATTTTTATTTTTGTCCAACGAGTCGGAGGAACTGAAAAATACATGTGAAACGAATAAACTAGCTAGAGTCTCTCCCTAACCTCAACTCTAAACTAAAACTTTATGTTCGGCACGCATTTCGTGTGTGTCGGACCCACCGATGCTAGGGGCCATAGAAACACGTGTGAGTGCACATGGTGACGTGACGTTTACTGGAGATCTGTCCGAGCTTGTTAGTGCGATAGAATGATTAAGAAACAATTGAATAATAAGTTTCTAAACACAGCAGGTGTGTAATGTGTTAGCTGAACTATTTCTGCTGAATTTATTTCCAGTATCTACGGGTATGATAGTGCAGCTTATTACGTGAGATCTGAACCTAACCTCAAGAAATTTTTGCGAGCATGTGCTTCTTGTTCATTGCGAATACGTTTGTAAACACTGTGCTGGGACATACAACGAAAGACAAAAGTGACTATTTTCCGTATATATCCTGTGGGACTTGACACAGCGCGCTAGCTATACTTGGTTATTAATTTTTATTATTTCAATCTGCTTTGAGTGATAATTTAGTGAATGAGATTTCACTCATATCTTCCGCTCTGCTCAAGAGCGAGGACGACTTGCTCGTCATAACCATGAGAAACCAGAATAAGGATTTTGTCCGTATTCATTGTTCAAGTCTAATTGTAAGTTAGAATTATTATAGTGAATCAGTTTTCACTCATATATACCGCTCTGAACAAGAGCGAGGACGACGTGCTCGTCATACCCATGAGAAATCTGAATAAGGATTTTCTCCGTATTCATTTTACATGTCTAATTGTAAGTTAGAATTATTATAGTGAATTAATTTCCACTCATATATACCGCTCTGAACAAGAGCGAGAATGAGCCACTTTTGTTGCTGGACACTGTGACGTTTGTCGAACACAGTGGTACGTACATGATGTACATGAATAATTCTCGATTTGTTCGGGATATAATTCAATGCAATTATTTGCATGCACTGCGGTGCTTATGGACACTGCCACAAAATAATCGCGAGTATTAGTGTACGTATATACTGGTGTAGCAAACGTCGGCTAACTGAGTTTCTGCTATTGAGGCTGGTGAGAAGACGCGTGCTGCAGCATCTAGCGGTATGCAGAGGTACTAATATTGGGACATCTGTTTTACCGCGGTAAAAGGGATCCGGCCGTGGCCTTGAAACGTTTCATATCCCCTTAAAGCATTGAAGGTGCTATAACACCTCGGGTGGTAATCAAAGGTGGCACTCACTTGCACTGGTACTTGACACTCACTGTACTTCAGTTTGTGCTTAATTCTCAACTGCAAAGTTTCCGCGTACTTCGATAAAGTACTGTCTGTACACAGTTTTATGAGAGGATCTGATTTTTCACACACAAAACACAGTTTCTCCATCTCTGAGAAACGTGTACGCACGCTAGAATAGTTGTAGAAATACTGGGCCTACACTACATACATATAATGGTCCTGCGGCAGAGGACCAGCGTCGGAAAATCGGAATAGTTAAGAACGTTTCATTACATTTTTTAATATGACAAACCCGCACAACTTGTATGCCATTTTTATTTGAACAAAGTGAATTACTAACTTTAATTATAAACCAAAAGCATCCTGATTAAAAACACGAATTTAAAAAAATAAATTTGCAATTTTCTTCGCAATTTTTTATGTGGAAAACTTGCCCAACTTGTATGCCGTTTCCTATTTCACCTACATATACCATAATTATCAGAAAAACATAAAGAACACTGAAAACACGAATAAGAAAAACATAAAGAACATTGAAAACACGGAAATTTTTTTATCTATTTTGCAACTTCATTTTCATTTTTTAATATGACGAACCTGCACAACTCGTATGCCAAATTGCATATCAACATTTTAGGATACAAACTTAATATTACAACAAATTTTTACTGAATAAAATCACGGAATGTAATTCCATAACTGTACAAAATTTTTGCAATGTAAACAGTACTTGGGCATACGCAATCGGTATGCCATCTTTTCTTAAGCAGTTTCATAACAAGAACTTATACCTATACTTATCAGTAGCAGTCTGTTTAAAAACGCGGAAAATTTCCTTATTCAAATACAAGTTCACGTGAGCATACCAGCCCTTCGGGCCCACCCTAACGGTATGCCAATGGTTTTCCGAGGAATTTTTGTTTTGAATTTCATTACAAAACACATGGCAGCCTGATTAAAATCGTACCAAAATATATAATTTTCGAACAAATGCCAAATCATTTTTCAACATGAAGAACCCAAGGCGACCCTTTGATTCATGCATTATTATCATGAGGATATACGGATAATATTGTCCTCTGAAAGGCATACTGAGTAAAATCGTATCCCAAAATCTGTCACTATCTCCCGGTCTAATGCGATAGGTTATTGTAATAACACACATGAACAGAGAAATCTCATGCACAGCATAACAAACGCCACACGAATGTAGGGAACCTCTATGATATTTTGAGAACTGCGTAAAAACCTTCACTACCCGTCGTCCCAAGTATATGACCGTTGATCCCTCCGTCATTATATCTATGCCTCCGACCCTTTTGTCCGTGTATTCTTTTCAAACTTTTCCGTTAGCAAGACAGCCAGGTAGGCCATTCGTCAGTACGATGTGAATCGTCGAACCGGATAGTAGTGGATTTTGAAACGAGGATATTGACAGAATATTATACAGGGTGATTCAGGTTGGGCGCACCACCTTGCGTGGGTGTATTCCTCTTGAAAATCTAAGACTAAATTTCTTTTACCAAAACTTCGAGGGACTAACGGTTTGGGAGCTATGGAAGATCTTAGTTGACTAATCACAGGGCTTATGAGTGACGTAGATAGGGTCGGTTCAAGAGTGTAAGTCGAGCAGTGCCCGCGGCGGTTCGATTTTTATTGTACGACGTTTCAGTTCGATTTCTAGATGAGTATGACAGCGTCGCCTCCTGGAGATGTCTTCGTACGGCATTCACCTCCGTTCTCGTCGTCCTGATCCTCTGCTTCATAGTTTCAGTCGTCCAGGTTCTCCACTCCGCAGTTTGAGTCGTCCAGGTCCTGCGCTTCGTAGTTCTTGTAGTCCAGGTCCTCCGCACCGTAGTTTGAGTCGTCCAGGTCCTGCGCTCCGTAGTTTGAGTCGTCCAGGTCCTCCGCTCCTCAGTTTCAGTCGTCCAGGTCTTGCTCTCCGTAGTTTCAATTGTCCAGGCTTTGCGACCACGAGAACTCGATCTTCAACATCGATGAGACTGGCATAACTACAGTACAAAGGCCAGGTAAAGTTATCGCACAAAAAGGTGAAAAACAAGTGTCTCGCGCGACTTCCGCTGAAAGAGGAACCCTGGTCACAATGTGCTGTGCTGTCAGCGCTATCGGCACGTCAGTTCCGCCTTTTTTCATCTTTCCACGAAAGCGCGTAAGTCCTCGCATGTTTATTGGAGTTCCTCCTGGTTCGGAAATTAGCGCACATGATAGTGGATGGATGACCGCAGAGAATTTCGAAAAGTACTGGTTACACTTTATTAAATATACCAAGTGTTCCAAAACTGATCCGGTAGTAGTCATTTTTGATAACCATGAGTCGCATATTACACCCAAAGGATTACAAATATGCAAAGATAATGGAATAACATTGGTTACTTTACCACCACATACTAGTCACAAGCTACAGCCACTCGACAGAAGTGTTTTTGGTCCATTTGAACATTTCTATAATGCTGCTGCTGACGATCATATGGTGACTCATCCGGCGGAACCAATTACGATCTATGATATTCCAACATTGGCAGCACAGGCTTATCCGAGAGCATTCAATCCGATGAATATACAAAAAGGGTTTACCTGTACCGGAATCTATCCATTTAATTCAAACATTTTTGGCGAGAAAGATTTTCTGAGTTCATACGTAACTGATCGGCCTAATCCCACGGCTACGATTGTTGATACTAGATCTACTTCAACAGTTACCGCAATATCGGTTCCAAACGAAACGATTGCAGCTGGAGATGCCGGACCATCAAAAGAATCCTCTTCAAGACAGTTGTGGCCCGAAACTGCTTCAACTATTGTGCTGCCTGAAGAACTCAGGCCATTTCCAAAAGCAGGAGCAAGAAAAAGGACAAGCTCTCGCAAAAGGGTGCAAAGTCGTGTACTAACGGACACCCCGGTTAAAACAGCCATAGAAAAAGCACACCAAGAACGGCAGGAAAAAAAAAAGAAAACAGAAGAGGTGAAAAACCAGAGAGCCACTAAGAAAAATGATCCTAAAACTGGTAATAAGGGTACCAGGGGAAGAAAATCAAAAAAATAAGGGTCTGGTACCATTTTATGATCTCTAGTACTCATACTCGTTACTCGTTTACGTATAAAATGTTAATTATCTAAAAATAAAAATATGTGCAATGATATTCTGATTCTAGTCCTCATTTATCTATTGGTCAAACCTCTCCAAAAGCCCTGGTCAAACCTCCCGTATATGGGGAGGTTTGATCACAGTTGCACGCTTCAATAAAACTGAAGATAATTTTTTTTTGAGTGGTTGAAAAATTATGAAATAATTCAGGTACATTCTGCAAAGTACTCTCAAAGATAACATAGCATTGCGCAAGTCTATAATTCGAGTATGACGACAAACGAGACGATACAACAAAAACGTGGTCAAACCTCCCCAGTCTCCCCTACTGTGTCGTCTGTTTTGTCCGTTAGAATTGAGATAATTTGAACGACTAGATTCTGATATGCCTTGTATATAAAAAAAAAAAAAAAAATTAACATTCACCGGTTTACTATTTTATGAAATTATCAAAATTGCACGACTTATATAATTTTGGCTGTTTTTCTAATATTATACAAATTTACTATTGATAGGTGATATTATCCATTGCAATTTCAATTATATGCATTTTTAAATGAAAATTGTAAATAATCAAGAGTCAGGAAATATTAAACAAACAAAATTAGGGAATATTATAATAACACATTAACTGAATCGTTGATATTTTCATTTCAACTCCAAGACCTGTTGCTACGATAAAGACCTATTGTTCATATCAACGATAAAATATTCAAACTCCACAAAGATTTATTTCAATCAAAAAGGCTGAATTTTCCATCATACAAGTAGCAAATAAACAAATTCGTAGTTCTCAGCTCAATTATCCGTTGTTGTGTTATATTATTCACCTAAACCTGAATCTTTATAAACTAATGTAACGAAAAATCAATATGTATGTGTGGTGAGGAGATCGTTTTTAACTATCAAATCACTACAGACTTGTGAGCATTTGTCTATTCGCTGATGAGAAGACCGTCCAACTTCAGCCAACATTTCTGGTGTAATTTCAGCACATGCTCGGCGTATTCTGTCTTTCATATCGTCAGATGTAGTAGGTGCTACCGCCATTACGCGTTCTTTGACAAAACCTTATAAAAAGTGATCTAATGATGTTAGATTTGGCGAACGAGGTGGCCAAGCTACAGGACCGCCTCGTCCTATCCACTTTCCGCCAAAAATGTCATTCATCACTCGTCTTGAACACCGAGCATAATGGGGTGGTGCACCGTCGTGTTGCATCCACATGTTCATCTGAAAATGCAAGGGTCTTCCAGTAGATGAGGCAGTACGTTGTTCAGAAAGTTTGCGTAAATTTGCCCAGTCAAGCGATTTTCGAAAAAATATGGACCAATGACGTGACCACCGAAAATGCCACACCAACAATTAACGGACCACGGATGTTGAAATGGTACAATTCTCATCCATCGAGGATTGTCATTTGCCCAATAATGAATATTATGCCTATTCACAAGTCCAGTATTTTTGAAGTTAGCTTCGTCAGAACAAAGCACCTGACTCAAAAATGTGACATCTGTGCGCGTTTTTCTACGAATTATTTATATTTACATTTTCTACGACAATTACAGAAATTGACGCGACTTGGGAAATCATTGTCATACAAATCCTGATGTAATGACATATGATACGGATGGAACTTATGTTGGTGTAAAATTCTTAATAAAGATCGCCGACTAATTCCACTCTCTCTTTCCATTTCCCTGCTGCCTACATATGGATTAAGTGCAGCGAGAGCTAAGATAGCAGCTGCATTCGTTTCATTCACAATCGGTCGACGTCTGACGCGTGTTTTTTTTACTCTACCGAAACGACGGAAACGGTCAGCTAATCGCTTACAAGCCATGTGCGATTTTTGTTCTCTATCCGGATAACCAGCCGCATACAAATTTTGAGCGTTTCTGTAATTATTCGGCATTCCCCCAGTACCATCAACATATCAAAAGATTCTTGAAAATCATTCATTTCCGCAATCCGATGAACTCACATTAGAAGGTAACGCGTGACCCTCTGATATGTCAACAGAAAATGCATACTTGCTGCCAATGTAAACAATACCTGTCGATGTGTATTATCATGGGTATCATAAGGTATGAAAACAGCGAATAAACAAGTGCTTACAAGTCGTGGGTCATCACTTCGAGCATCTTCTGTAGGTTTACCCAAACCAATGTTAGTGAATTCTTTGAAAGTGTTTATTCCGATTTGACTATTCCATTTTTCGACTATTTTCATACTTTGAGTGACTAGAATGACCTTGTATCGTAGTCACTGAATTCGTTTCAAAGTCAGTCATAATGTGATTGGAAAAAAATACACGGTTCCATTCAAAAAAGTGGAGTTGATCTTGACGTAGCTTCAGCGCCTCCACCGAAAAATAAAATAGGATGGTCCAGTATGACGGCCTTCTCGAATAATATAACTTTCATCTGAAACATTTTTGGATATCATCAATACTTTAGGTGCTATTGCTCTGTAACACTCTAAATGCCCCACCCTGTATATGAATGAAATATCATCCTTGTTTTTCAGTTATCTAATGATTCCCCCAGGTCCCAAATCGATCTGACGTCATGACCTTTGACCTCAATTTTTTCAAAAACTGAGGCGCAGTGACCTAAACCCTTTTACACGAGTTACTTCTGAGTGGCCCCCGACCAGTATGTTAAGGTCGATCGAACTCGGTTGGTCGCAGGATCAGCCTTCCCCTTGTTAGAGAGATTAGGAAACATGGGGTCATGCAGTTCGTTTGACATATTGAATATTTCCGTCCAAAATTCTTCCATGCTCTCGACAGTCTCGTCTTTATATGTATGAAGTTCGGAGAGGTCAGGCAGTAGCCGCCACTCGTTGTTAAGTTTTTCGATATCGTCCACAACTGAGGGGAACAGCTTTAATGCCTCTATAGCGATACTTGGAACTTTTCCATTAGAAGCTGTCTTGGGGCTGAAGTGAATTACGAACAAGAGAGTCGGATTTTCAAAGTCAAATCGTTTCTTAATCTGTTCCGACAGGACGACATAAAAAGAAAGAGCGTGAGTTCTGAAATTATGGACATCTTTTGGGTCAATGTTTTCGTTTTTCATGAGCAATTCCGTTTTCGCTCCGAAATATACATTTTCAAGAGGCATGAAGTTTCGTGCATTGCTGGGCTCGACTGTTTGGAGTCGGATTGTATCGAGATAATCCTTATGAAATTACGAAGGATGTTACGATAGAGACCTCTCACTTGATTTAACAACAGGTGCAATTTCGGCTTTTCAACTTGAAACTCGATGTCCAATCGATTCACCGTATCTAAAATATAGGAGAGAAAGGTGAAATAAATCTTAAATGCCGGACTCTTGAGCTGAGAGAGACTAGTCTGATTGGCAGGAAGATGATCTTCGAAGCATTCCCTTGTGAAGAAAAGAATGAGAGCTTCCCAGTTCTCTAGCACGCGATCTACTGCTGCCTATTGTGGTTGTGGGAGTGAAAAATTTATAATTGTTAAACCGAGAAATGATCGGTGATATTCACGGTCAATAGTGAAGGGTACCCAGATCACACAAAATTAGTGCTTAGGCGACAACTTGAATACTTACACAGTGAAGAAGTCGAATACTTACTTGGACAGACAGCCATCTCGTCTGACTTGGGCGCAGAAATTTAGGTATGTGGCTTCAAATCAACAAAAGCCTGGAGCTCTTGCAATTTTTCCAGCCTGTTGCTGCTGTGCGAAAAATAGTTGAAAATTGACCGGATCATTTCTTCAACGCTTGTAGGCAACTGTTTTGCGGCTGCCGAAGAGCATAAGTAAAAGGAGTGGCACACATTCCCGCACGAACAGGTCCGGCAAAATATTCCTGAATCGAGCCTGTACTCCGCTGCTGTTTCCAATCATGACATATGCGTTATCGGCAGCGAACCCTATCATATTCTCGATTGGAACAGTATAACTTTGGAGATGTTCAACGGCGTTGAAAGGATCATCTGCAGTACACGATGTAACTCTGATGAGGCCAAGGAAATTGTCTCTACACTGCCCAATCCTATTGTCATAAAATTTCGCAACGATAACTAGACACTTTTTCGTGCCGATGTCCGTCATTTCATCAATTATCAAAGAGAATACACTCTTGTTGAGCTTCTCGGACATTTGAGCCGTTTGCTCTGTCGCAATACAATCAGTCAAATTTTTCGCTTTTTTACGACCAGATTTCACGGCCTTGGCCACTTCTGAATCCGGACAAACAAAAACAATGAATTTGGGAAGGTGATCCATAAGAAGAAACGGCAGGCAATGCCCGTGTGGAAACATGGCCATTTTTAGTTTCGACGATTTTACCAATCTCTCTCGATTCCTCAATTGTTGATCAACGCCCAAATATATGTCCATTGAGATAGTCTTTTTAACCTTCTTACAGTTCGATTTGTGAGACTCTGTGACCTCATGTCTGTCCAATTGACTTTTCCCCCCCTTGATAACTTTGACACATGCTTTGCAGAACGACGTTAAGTTGCCCACCTGCGACTTCGTTCCGAGCCAACGATATTTTTCTGTCCATTCTTTTTTGAATTTTTGTGCGTACGACTTTTTTCTGGTTTTATTCAGTCGTGACGGGTCGTTCGATTCACTATATCGGTATCGGTCGCATCGATGCCATCGGTGGTATCGGCCATCTCCGTCGAATGAACCGAGAGCGACCTACGAGTAATACTTTGAGCCAAGTATTTGAAGAATTTTCGAAATATACAGTCTTTTACATACCTCTTTTCGTGCTGTGTGATGCTAGGTATATTTTTTTGTTTTGCAATTATGTTGTCTTTGCTGCTTGCAACGGTCACTGAACTTGTGATGCCGAAGCCGAATCAGTCAAATGATTTGTCTCTTCAATTCGTAAGCTGAGAATCTGGAATGGCGAAATTTGTATTTGAATGGCGAAGCAGAAAGTTCATGAAGTAGTATAGCGTAGTAAATAGTCAAAGTTACTCGATTTGGGAGCGACATGTTTCGGGACGAATGATTTGTGATTCAATACAATAGCGTAAGATTGATACGTCCCATATTTTGGTTCATATAGACAAATTTTCGATCTTTCAATACTTATAACATGGACTGAAAATATTAAATATTCGTTTTCATTGATAAACAAGAATCGTGCGGAATTTTTATGACAATTTATACTTTTTGAAAATCGCCCGTGTACGCTCTAACGGTGTGCTTGTGCAATTTTATGAAGCTTCAAAAAGATTTGATGCTAAGTTTGTCAAGCATCGATGAAAACTCGAATTGTATGCATTTTTCAGTTGTTAAAAAACAATATAAACGATGTAACTAGTGCCAAAATTGAATGAAGCATTGGCAAATGAATGCTCAAGACTCACTAGCATGAACTTCGCAAAACCAATGAGGAAACAATTCGAGCCGAAAGGAAAACTCAAGCACGAAAATTTTCTCTTTGAGCACCCGTGATCGTGAATGAAGGAATGCTTACATGGTTCCGAGTTCTTCACAAAAAATGAGTAAACAAATAATTCAATATGAAGGAAGTCAACGACATCGAAAAAATACTTCAACCAAATTGAACATACATTTTCATCGAGACTGAGTTTAATTGTTTTTTTTTCTTTTTTTTGTTTCGTCGGTCGGAGAGTCGATACTTGATCCCGAAGATTCGTTTCTCTCATTGCCTGTTTCGATTGACATTGCATTTTTGCAACCCTTCGTGTGCGTCAACTCGACAAGATTCCCAGTACTAGCTGGTATTGTTGAATCATCTTTCCGTCAAATGATCAAATATCTGTGGTGAAAAAAAATCCAAGGCTATCCAGTCGTTGGATAAGTCGGTGCATTATGGATCGGATACGGTTAAAAACCGCTTTTCAACGAGATTTGCTACCAGTAACCAGGAGCCTTGGACAATAGCTCCAAATTATTCGGAAACTCGAAGGCCGTTAAAAATAATTGTTACATACCTGTCTTTTGTAATGAAAACGACACGGAACGTCACATTTCACATTATTCTTATAAAATTATGCTTCACAGGTTGGCGAAATAGATCGGGGAATCACTGAATTCCGAACATCATTGAGTATCGAGGGTTGAGGATAAGTTGAATCGAATATGCTCGGATCTCGGATTTCGGATGGATGCAATATTGCGTTGTGGATAATTTTCGAGCAATCGAGCTATGGCAGAAGTCGAGAGTCGAGATATAGGCTACAGCAGGTTATTCTAATAGCATTTAAGTTCAAATCGCGACTAAGTTGACGCGCTCCCGAACTGCGTCAGTGCCACCTATCAGTTTACGGAGAGTATCAGAGAGTACTGTCAATTGTCATCGAGTGTCTATTGTCTTCTAGCTAGATCTTCGCGGCTCGATGCCAAGTGATACAAACATGCAGTTATTATTATTGCGCCCAATTCTTAATACCTAATCAGAAAAAAAAAACACAGTTACGAAACGTACTAGATCGAAGGAAAGCGACCCACATGAAGTTGGCCGAACAATTTCGATTTTCGAATTTTTTTTTTATTACGAATGGATTGTTGGTCGTTTGTAGGTGATTTTTGGATTAATTAGCACGTTCGTTGGTTTATGGTTTTCTTTTTAATTGCAAAATAATTTTGACAGTAAAGTTAGCCGCAGAATTTTCTATTTTTTTCTCAATCTCATTCCTTGAGAGTCTAAATGATACGTAATCGTTTGTTGGTCAGAAATAACGCGGTTCGAACGTTTGTTGGATCACGATTTGCTTATGAAACGTAAAAGAAGCGAACGGCCGATAAGGCTGCAGTGAGACGTGAGACTAGCCGGTTGGCCCTTAGTAATTTCGCATTCATTTCATTTTCCTCATTACTTGGATTTCCTTTGGGGGCATCTAATTAGTACTTCATCGTTTGTCAGAAATAACGAAATCAGAATGTTCGTCGGAGCACGATTCGCTTTATTTTAGCAATACTTCAAATTCGATAAAAATGGTCACTGCTTATGACAGAGACTCATATTTACTGATCGTCAACGATGTTAACAGGCCGGCTTTTTGTACATACATTATTCATTTAAATTTCTTTTTGTCTTTCAGATCTACTTGAGAAATTCTCATCAGAATAGTGAGCCAGCTAGAGGATACTAATTGCGAACAAAAACAGATCATGCCTTCTCCCATAAATCAATATCAGAAAAACCTACAGGAGCCGACATCTGACATCCGATTAAGCGCACTGTACACCGATGGTTGAATTAGTAGGGTTACCGATTGGTTTGATCCTCCCAGACAGTCTACAAGGTAAGCATTTGTTCTCTTTTACTGAGGTTAGGTTATATCCATTTTATATAAGTACATGAAACTGATTACATTGTCAGGTGAATTAAGGTCGCAGTAATAAAAAATGTTGCTGGTGATGCATGGGGTGACCATTTTGTGCATTCTTCAGCACAACCTCAGTAATTGAGCAGCATTCACGGATGGGCCATGACTTTTGAATCTAAAGTTTGATTTATTTTTCCTAGATCGAGTAACCTACTCTAATTGTTGAGATGAAAGAGATTTTCTTCGTTTGAAATTATCTTTGAGATTTTTCTTGCCCTGCCCATACACCTGCAGGATCTGGTCCTAAAGTTTCACTAAACACAAAGGCATAAGTTTGATGATGAATGCTTGCAAAATCGGGATATAAGATATGACTAATCAATTCAAATTTCTATTGCTGGCAGTTATTCATTCATTCGTTACTTCCATGGGGAAAGCCCATAAAAGTTATGGTTCTACCTTGAGATATATGGCTTCTTTACAGATTTCTTTTTTCCTTTCAGGCACATCACTAACACTCGTCATGTTTCACGGAATATGGCATTGGAACTGAGTCTTTATTGGGGGATTCCACCTGGATGAAGTTTGGTTTTAAGAAGTCACAACTTTACAATATATTGACCTCATATGGTATACTGCTATTAGGACTACATGTAAAATATTTGTAATTATATAGTAGACGCATTAGCTCAATGAACTATAAACCAGTGTTTGATATCATGTAACTCAATTGGATATTTCGAAAATATTTATTCAGAAGAATACTGATGCGTATGTATAGACATCGATGTTAGTTGGGTGATAATTCTAATAACGTTCTACAAATTAAAGCTTCATCCATCTCGTTTGAATGAAAAAAAATAATTTACAGTTTCACTTTGTATTCTCAACTATGTACTATGAACTTAAAAACTACATGAAAGATATTTGAGCAGGTTTGTAGTACTTTTGAGTAGATACAACAATAGAGCTTGGCTTTTACCTATAAAGATTATCACATCGCTTTAAATTGGTTAGCATAGGATATTTTGAGAAAACCCGATTACTACCTGGACTAGCTATAATACACTTTAAATAGGAATATTTCCACGATGTTAAACTTTGAAATATGTTACGTAACGTGATGAGGAGCTTGTAGTAATTATCACAATATTTTGCGACCATTAGTCTAAGCTTAGGAAATTGAATGCCAGATATAGTAAACAACGCATGGTCTACGTTTCTGTGTATCAAAAACGTTCTATGGTAAGCATAAGATAAGCTTATAGCAATTATCACAATATTTCACGACCATTAGTCTTAGCTTAAGAAATTAAATCCCTACTAGTATTATAAATGCGAAAGTAACTGTCTGTCTGTCTGTTACCTCTTCACACTTAAACCGCTGAACCGATTTAGATGAAATTTGGTATACAGATAGTTTGAGTCCCGGGGAAGGACATAGGATAGTTTTTATCACGAACATCCATTGAGAGTGTGAAAAGGGGGTTGGAAGTTTGTATGGGGAATCAATCATTTCTTAAGTAAGGAATATAAAACTCATTATAATTTAACTTTTCGTAAGAAATACCTACTTAAGTAAAGCCACTCTTACATGCAGTTGTAGACTGTTCGAATAGGCATTTGTTTCATTTGTGTTACACATTTTAAATATGTAATGTCCATTCGAACAGGTTACTACTACACACAAGAGGGGTTGAAAAAACAGCTCGGATAAAAAATAAGCTACCCGTAGTACTAATTCTACGCGGACGAAGTCGCGGACAGAAGCTAGTTCCAGATATAGTCAACAACGTATGGTCTATGTTTCTGTGTATCAAAAACGTTCTATGGTAAGTATAAGATAAGCTTATTTTCTGTCATTTTTTCGAATGTATATAGCGAGATGGGGTTCGATGTTGGTGTCCGAACTGCATGTGCGCATATCTGGTAGTAAGTCATTGTATGATTCCCAATGTCCACTCGTACAGAGGCAGTAGGCCGAATAATGACCAAGTGTGTACGGTACTACTTCAACAAGCCTGGGAAAAGATTCGTGACAAAAATCATCCAAAAAGAACTTAAAAAATGCATGAGCGTGAAAGTAGTTCGACGCACCAATATTCGTAAATCAACTGTGGATTTTAGTTCAAGTGTAATATGGTCGGAATTTGCCGAATCATACATTTTAAACCGCGGGCGGCTTGTAGATTCGGACGAATGTCCAGTTCGATGAATATAT
Source organism: Tenthredo distinguenda (assembly GCA_947538915.1). Lineage (NCBI taxonomy): Eukaryota > Metazoa > Arthropoda > Insecta > Hymenoptera > Tenthredinidae > Tenthredo > Tenthredo distinguenda. The sequence continues at coordinate 23,122,390 of OX384532.1, forward strand.
GATGATTCAATTGCCTGAGAAGTCTATATTCGCCTGGGCATGGATCACGACAGCGGATATTGTATATTGGAGACTGAAATTCCAATCCTTTTTCTACAGAACCAAAGCCATATTTTTCAACAGTCTTGTGATTTGGGGCCAGCGACATGCACGGATATACTCGACGACCGGAGTTCGGACACTCTTCAATGTTCTCGATACTAGGATCTGATTTCATAAGTTGTTCCACTAGATGGGCAATACTCAATTCTGCATCAATCACATATGACAGGACGCGTTTGTCTGTACTCATTAGGGTGTCCCTTATTTTGGTCATTTTGGAATTTGTTCGAGCGCACCCCAAGAATATGTTCATATTACAGAAAAAAAAATTTCTGCCAAGTTTGAGCCTTTTCCGATAACGTTAACACGTGCCTCTGAGCGATTGAAAATTCAAATGCGAATTACATTGGTTTTTCCGACTTTTTTAAATTTTATTTTCGTTGTTACTTAAAATGAGTTAAATAAAATATTCAAATGCATAAGTTTGATGTCCATACTTTCTTGAAAAGGCAGACAATTTTTTTAAAATAAAGAGCCTAAGGATTTAGTTCTTGAACATGGTTAATAAAGTCGTAAAACGATTTTATTTACCATCTTCAAGAACTAAATCCTTGAGCGTTTTATGAAAAAAACTTTTTCTGCCTTTTCTAGAAAGTATGGACATCAAACTTATGCATTTGAATATTTTATTTAACTCATTTTAAGTAACGACGAAAATAAAATTTTAAAAAGTCGGAAAAACCAATGTAATTGGCATTTGAATTTTCAATCGCTCAGAGGCACGTGTTAACGTTATCGGAAAAGGCTCAAGCTTGGCAGAAATTTTTTTTTCTGTAATATGAACATATTTTTGGGGTGCGCTTGAACAAATTCCAAAATGACCAAAATAAGGGACACCCTAGTACTCATTTGTACTTTTACTGGGTAGAATTGTTCTAGAATAACAATCCTTTCCGAGTAAGTTTTCAGCGACACCCCGCTTTGAGTAAGATGCCAAACCAATCGCAGAGTCTTATTTGTTGAGGTTTTAATGGAGGCGGAGTACTCAATATGATCGAGAGCACCTGTCAGCAATAATTGTACGAGAGAATCAAAACTACACGTTCGTGCACAAAGCATGACTGCTTATTTATATTCACCGCAGGACAATGCAATCCATTTGCGAGCAGTGAATTTTTTTTTCTTCTTGTTTGGAGTACATTCATTTGGCGGACTTCTGGATACGGTCTGAAATATTTACTGATTTTTGTAGGCTTCGGTTTGGCTGTGTCTGTTTCTGTGGAAATTTTTAGCAATATCGGGTCATGATGCTCCAAAGCTGTCAATGGACATGGTCTGGGATTCACTTCATGAAAGGCTCTATCTTTACCCACAGAAGTGTTATGGTATAACATGGCCGCATTTGTGTATGCTGCAGCATCACTCTCATCTCTGATTTGTAGAATTTCTTCAGAGGATTTAAGCTGTTGTTCCGCAGGCACGTTTGTGCTTATCATTAGGATGCATCTATTTGATCTTGAGAAGCAGCTCCTACTATACATATATTATATATTATTATATTATTTTCGAATACAATGAGGCCTTCAATTTTTTATACCGCTTCCAAGCGGGTCGAACACGGCAGATCTATTGCAGAATTTAGGTACAGGATTATTCCAATCGCTGTTCAAAAGAATTTGCATCTTCGACGCTAGGTGCTGTAGTTTTTCGGTACCGACTTTCGATAGTAATAAAGCTTCGGTCGTTGCTGATTGACGCGACAAGGTTCGATATGTGAATGTTTGAGACGTTTTCACTTCAATCTTCAATGGGCATGAAGTCTGGCTCATGGCTTCAACTGGTTTAGCTTTTCCACGCCAATTTTGAGTGGACATCAGATCTGAATCATTTTAGATAATATCAAGTTCTCCATTGTTTTCTTTTTCGATAGACATGCAAACTGAGTCATCGATAGTTTCGCTATCTTGCCTGGATTGATTTGCAAAGGGATCAAGTTTGACTCATGGAAGTTGATTGCATCTATGCTTTGGGATTCACTACCCAATATTTTAATACGTGCTAAGTTTGAATCAGCGATGTTCTGAGTTACAAATTGTACTTTGATATTGTTTGAAACCTCTCCAGAAATTTGCTGTTGTGCACATGGGTCCTCACATCGCTCCATATTGAATTGAATTAGTTTTGACGAAAAAAGCGAGGTGGCCCCAGCGATGTCACCAGCATTTATTTTAATGAACTTGTCGACACGGATTGGCCGCGATGTGTTCTTAAAGACCCGGTTCTTAATATCGTTAAAATAGGCCTCTACGTAACTAGATGTCGCCCGTTGAGTACTGTAATCCATTCCAACCATAGTCCAGAAAGGAAATTCGCGACAAAGTCTTGACATATTCTTTATACAATCAGGAAGATAAAAAGGATTTAATTCTTGACCAGAGATTCTCGTCTCGGCAGGTCTAAATACTCTCTGTTGGATCCATGCAATAACGTTATTATCCTGGCAATTGTCGGGCGCATTGATATCATCAAGCTCGAATGATTCTGGACGGCCCTTTGCTCGGTCCTTTATTGGGTCTTCGATGCCAATGTCGACATTTATACCCCAATTCGCGATATAATTTTCCAGCTTTTTTCGAGCTCCTCTGGCTGTATTGGCTTCAGTAATTACAAGCTGTGCATCCTCATGCGTCTGCGAACCCACAACACAAGTGAGGATCAGGATTTTTTCGGAATCTGAGAGGGATTTACACTCCACCATAAGCGCAAGACAGCGAACAAAGAATTTCTTGATGGATGGATGCCTTAGACTTTCGAAGCACTTCCACCTACAGATTAGATGAAATAAGTGAGCAACATCCACTCTTATGCGAGTTGCAGGTTTCTCGGAAGTTTTGGATCTTGATTTCAATATTTGACTGAAGCAGGAACTAACGTAGGCATTGACAGTCTGGTTGTTGAATGTCAGACTTAGCACTGAAAGAAGCGCCCGTGAATAATCACATACAGCCTCCTTCGGTTTCGTTGCTCCTCCTCGGATCCATCGTTTCAACCAGAATTCGATGAATTCAGTATCATGCTGTTCCGAGAGCATCTCATTAACGGCAATTGTCGTACTGTCAAAGTGACACTGGAGCACAGTGAATACAATAGAGTACAAAAAAATGGGTCCTGTTTTCGTGCCATCACTTCGACCCAAGGTTTTTACCACGCTACTAGTAGCATCAATGCATATAAAGTTTGATTCTCTGTTGAGTCAGCAATACTCTTTATATGCATGCAATTGAACCGGGGCACAATAAAATACGTGAAACGGCTGTGAACTCACACTGTGGATGATGCCAAAGTATTTTTGCTTTAATGCCATTACCTCAATCGTCCGTACAAGGTCACGCGAATCATTTTTCTTTATGCTTAGTTCTGCATTCAAGTATTCTTGCTGAAGAACGCTACTACGAGGTAAAATTGGTGGTTCAACATCACCGGGCTGTATACGCTTCCGTGCTTCTCGCTTTTTCCAGGTAGCTTCTCCCTCATGTTTAATATCTATTTGAGCCTCTTTACGTCTTTTACCATTGAGGGGATGTTTAATGATTAGACCCTTGAAATTAAATTTCTTTCAGCATATCCATAAAAAGTGTTTGCACATTTTTTGCTTTTGCATGCGCCTGTGATTTTTATTTCATATATCTGCTCATCATTGGATAGTAATACATCTGCTCGTTTGAATACGAATGCACACGGCATTCGAAATTGTTGCCACATTGCGATCGAAATTACATTTGTCCAAACGCCTGGCGTCAAACTGAGTTTCGGTCTTACAGAGCATTTCTCAGAATCTGTGGTGTTGTATAGGCTTTATTACTGTAGCCTACTGCGTTAGTAATTCGGAGGGTCGGCGTCTTCCCAGAGGTGAGGTAAAGGTTTCACTTCTAGTCGCGTTGACGAAACTTGATTTTATTAATGAAATACAAAGAATGATACAAAAGGTAAAAGGTTCTAGTTGTAGGTTGAGCACTTGCTCACGTTCGAGTTCTTGAGTATTCCGGGATTACTACCCAGCTCCAAAAGATTCTGCTCAAGACTGGCGCGGCCGGAGTCGACGCCTAATTTATGCCTAAACGATGCATGGTCAGCTTTCCCAAGTATTTAGGTCGATGCTGAACCAGTGCACCTTCTTTATTGCTTAACTATAAACGTTTGACAAATAAGCTATTTGCTAGTTCAGCTAATTAATGAGGTTAGCTTACAACAGTGGCGATTGCAGTTGGTTTGATCTCTGTCCATTGTAGCTTGGTTAATACCAAGTCGAAAGTCTCCAAGTTTTGCTGATTTATTCCAATACCGCCTGATTCTAAAGAAACCTTGCCGTCACTTGATTTTTCTACGATGCTCACTGTTGTTTCTTCTAAACTCAAATTATTGTTGTCATCTACTATTTTAGAAACTGAAATTTTCATGTTTTTTTCTTGCGAGATCTAGGATGTTCCTTCTATTCTTAGTGACATTGGTATAGACGCATTCTGCAGTCCACGCACCATTCAGAGTGGTAGACATCTGTTTCCATATTTCGCATGACCATGCTGGCAGTCTTTCAGTCCCAGAGTGTGACCCAAACTGCATGATAGCCGCAACGGCATTTTGCACGCTTACTGCAGCAACACGAGGTATATTTTACCTGAAATTATGTAACAGTAATATAAATTGCCGAAAACCTCAAATGTAAGTTCAATTTAGGTACCTTACAGATTATTTTTAATCATATCACAAATATTTTAGAGTTTAAGCCTACGTTCAAACAGAGTAAAACGTTCTTACTATTGCAAAATAAACTTGACCAAAAAAACACGTTGGTAATGCTCTGTGAAAAGAGAATGGGACGCATATAATAGTGATCAAATCAACAGGTGCTAACATATCGACATTAATTATCGTCACAGAAGATTCAGGTGTTAGGAATAATAAGTTGAACAGCTATTAAATGAATTTATCTTCAATTGTCTATTTAATAGCACTTGCGGAAATTAGTGGCATCGTGACTCACTATAAATTCTTCTTCTGCCTTTCACATACACTCTACAAGTTAGTTGGATTTTCGTATTCTTTGGTAGACTATGTATACAGTAGCAGGTGGTCTGTAGTGATAGAATTAGGCTGAGATTAGATACATCCCAGGCTCCACGATTGTGCATGATCTGAAAATAGTGGAATCGTGAGCTGTCCGTCTTCTACATTACCTAAATTTCGTATCAGGCCTTAATGTTTGAATTTAGTTTATAGGATTTAGTCCATGTCATTCTCATTATCACCAACAAGTAAATGATCTCAATAACACTGTAATTCGAATGAAATTTACTAACTTTGTGTTTGTAGTTTCTTTTCCCATAATTGTAAGTTTAGCAAGTATCACATTTTGGCATTGGTATAATTATGGTTCGTGCTGGAGTTCATATCCATCCCAAGCAAGATCTCCCATCTAAGTAATCGGTAAAAATCGGGGATATAATATGTCCGTTACTATGGACAAGATCGAAAATATGGTTAGAACCATTGACCTGTATTGCCATATAACGGAGGTGTCAACGCTCTCCAAATTGCCCTTCAACAAATGAGAAGACACATTTCTGATTGAATTCAAAACTGGTATGTCTTAGATTCTATATCAAGATTCGCGGCAGCGAATCGCCGCCAAGTACCAAGCCCCGAAGTTTTTTTTTCTTATTATTTTTATTTTGAAGTTAGGCGAGCGCAGCCAAGAATTATTTTCCCGAGGCAACGGTTTATACCTGTAAACATACCGTTATATCTCCCGAATGCGTGAATATTATCGGATGAAATTTTCAAGATTATGAGTCCCAGTCCAAATGAGTATGTTGTCGAAATTCGAACAGAATCGGTCGTTTGATTCCAGAGATATTAACTGTTAAAGTTGATGAAAAAACACAATCTTCTTCTTCTTCTTCGCCCCATTTTTCGCTAGACGCTTGCTAGGGACCACGATATCAATCGAACGGCTGTATGTATCGACTTGAAATTTAAAACGTAGCTGTTCTCCATCGAAATCTAGCTCCCTATTGTTTTTGGTGCGAATCGGTACTCACACTCGGTCAGGAGATTTTAATAAAGTCACAAAGCGCTTAGTACGGCAAAATGGCCGCCCGAGGGCGTTAATTAAATTTATATATTTTTTATTACAGGGTAATTCAGGCTGGACGCACCACCTCAGGTGGGTGTATTCCTCCTGAAAACTAATAATTTCTTTTACCAAAACTTCGAGAGACCAATAGTTTCGGAGCTACACGAGACCTTACATTAGTGGACCGATCACAAAGTTTATGAGTGAGCAAGAGTGCAAGTCGAGCAGTGCCCGCGGAGGATCGATTTTTATTGTACGACGTTTCAGTTAGATTAGATTCCTAGATGAGTATGACGGCGTCGTCTCCTGGAGATGCCTTCGTACGGCATTCACCTCCGTCTCGTCGTCCTCATCCTCTGATTCATACTTCCAGGTCCCCCACCCAGTGATTCTCGTACTAGATCCTCAAAATCGTAGTCTCATTTGTCCAGATCCTCGACTTTGTAGCTTGCGTAGTCCAGGTCCTCCGCTCCGTAGTTTGAATCGTCCAGGTCCTTCGCTCCGTAGTTTCAGTCGTCCAGGTCCTTCGCTCCGTAGTTTCAGTCGTCCAGGTCCTCAAACTACGGAACGGAAGACTTGGGCGACTGAAACTACGAAACCGAAGACCTGGACAAATGCGACTACGATTCCGAGCATCTGGACTGCGAGAATTACGGAGTAGGGGATCTGGACGACTGAAACTATGAATTAAGGGATCAGGGCGACAAGAACGGAGGTGAATGCCGTACGAAGACATCTTCAGGAGACGACGTCGTTATACTTATCTAGAAATCGAACTGAAACGTCGTACGATAAAATTCGATCCGCCGCGGGTACTCCTCGACTTATACTCTTGAACCGGCCCTGTCTTGATCTCTCACAGCCCTGTGATTGGTCAACTAATTTCTTCTGTAGCTCCGAAACTATTAGTCCCTTGAAGTTTTGATAAAGGAAATTTAGTCTCAGATTTCCAGGAGGAATAAACCTGCCTAAAGTGGTGCGTCCAACCTGAATCACCCTGTATATAATTTACGATTCTCGATCGATAAGATATAATCGACTTGACGAAAATCAACAATTTTTTGAAAGCAAACGTTGAATGAGTCATTTTCCGCGTTACGATCTCACGGTATCATAGGATCACGTATCGAATAGTTATACGAATATCATTCGGTACAGATCAATAATATATACATAATGCAGGTAGATCTGCACTATCTGACTTCATTCTGAGTTGTAGGCGTGTACAACATATCCATCGGATGCGAGTGCGATCTATCTTAAAATATTGGAGGTATCACTTATATTAAACGTCTGTACGGTACGCAGCATTACGCGGCTTACAAAAAGAAGTGAAATCCGGGTCCAAAAACATTTGAAATGTAAAAAACTCCGCCAAGTACCCAAATTATCTCACAATGAAAATTCACGACAAACATATCGCCAGTCTCTGTCATGATATTAGGAAAGTCTACAAAGCACTGAAATTTCCCTGCAAGTGTACGTCGTGGAGTCGGACCTCGTTGTTTCGTGTAGTGATAGCGCAACATCATTCCAAGAGCTACGTACTTGGCGGGCACATTTTTTTTTTCTTATCACTTGTACCATTTCACCTTTCCTCTTTCCTCCAAGAAATACTTGTGAAAAGCAGTAATAACATTTTCAATAATCGGACTTATAATTATACCAATCATAATACGTATACAAATAATGCGAAAGTTTTCATGGTATAGACATAGCAGGTTTTGCATAAACAGCCCATAGTATTCAATCATCAGCCTTATCCTCGGTGTGTGTAATTCTCTTTCCATATCTACGTACGTAACTTCAATACAAATTCTTAATAAGACTCGCCTACAGTATGAACGATTTCATGTCATATAATCTAGGAGCAATTAAAATTGATATTATTTGCTGCAAAATTGCATACCCAGAACAAAACTCAAGAACGATACGTACGACGGCGAATAAAATTAAAGAATTTAAATGAATATGTAAATTGCAGAGATACGCAGTATAATCGTAGATATCCATCATAATTAGGTACAGTATAATAGCAAACCGTCATACTGCTATAGTCTATTTATATATATTATGGTATCAGCTGTTTGCTTGAACATAAGAATAGTATAGATGCTATTTCACCTTGGCTCTTTTAACCGAGACCCAATTCTGTCGTCAATTGTGTTACGGTATACAATGACAAAAGATGTAACGCCGACAAACTGGATGAGGACCTTTACGGAGAGGACAATTACTCATTTTAAAGTAGCTGCTTATCATGAACTCCTGAATTATACGTAACAATGTTCTTATTCTTATTGATAATATCCGGATTCCCCAATAATATGTGTAACAAAATATCATCAATAGGCGCCCGCACGCAAAGCGCGTTCTTACACTCGCGCGCGACGATATTCTGATATAGTATACGAACGGGAACTAGCTTGAACAAGGTTATTCGAGGCACATGGTGATATACGGCCTATTTACTTCTGTAAAATATATTTCTTGCAAAACAAGACTCATAACGCGTAAATGTAAGAATCAGGATTATGCTCTAAGTCATCAATCAGATGATGATTCTTGTATGAAATAGGTGTCAGCGACTTGACTGGACTCTGGTTCAAATTAATTTGTAAATCTACTATCTTATGCATAAACAAAGGCAAATTCTTCATTGATCTTGCAGCTAAGAAAAAAAATGTGCCCGCCAAGTACGTAGCTCTTGGAATGATGTTGCGATATCACTACACGAAACAACGAGGTCCGACTCCACGACGTACACTTGCAGGGAAATTTCAGTGCTTTGTAGACTTTCCTAATATCATGACAGAGACTGGCGATATGTTTGTCGTGAATTTTCATTGTGAGATAATTTGGGTACTTGGCGGAGTTTTTTACATTTCAAATGTTTTTGGACCCGGATTATTTACAATCTGTAATAGGTGCCAGTTCATAAGTCAAATATCCAAAGTAAATATTTAAAGGATTATTTAAAACGTGCTAATTAGATCTTAAACGTGGGATAATGAGCTAGTTTGTTTATCTACACTTTTTCATGTAGAGGTGTTTGTACTACACTTTTCACACTATCACAGTATCGGACCAATCAGGTGCAGTATTTTAGATTTCATTGTAGAAAGTGTACAAAAGTGCAGCAGCAGTAAAAAGACCGACATAACCTATGAGGTTCTTTGTTTCAGATGATTCGATTGTTCATGACAAATTTGAATCAGAAAAATTAGCCATCTCATATGATAGTAACAACAGACATCGTGGAAAATAACAATGAGGACATAACTTGCTCGATAACTTACAAAACAGTCCCACACTTTCATCGCCAGCGAGATCGCACCAGGAACGGAAAGGTAAACCGCCAAAAGATATGGCGGGAAAAACCAGACACTGATCTTTAAAGAAAAAAAAACTTTAGATACATGGAATATAATATCGTAAATACGGGAGCCGGGGAGGGTCATCGCTTCAGATTGTGTATGTCGGCGTTCCTACGTTAAGCTAATTTAACGCCGAAACATGTGTTGATACTCAAATTTTTTTAACGCGAATCGTGATGCGGCAAACATTCGGGTCTCGTTATTCCTGACCGACAAACGATGAAGCACTAATTAGATCCCCCCAAAGGAAATTCAAGTAATGAGGAAAATGAAATGAATGCGAAATACAAAGGACCAACCGGCTAGTCTCACGTCTCACTGCAGTCTAATCGGCCGTTCGCTTCTTTTACGTTTCATAAGCAAATCGTGATCCAACAAACGTTCGAACCGCGTTATTTCTGACTGACAAACGATTACGTATCATTCAGACCCTCAAGGAATGAGATTGAAAAAAAAATAGAAAATTCTGCGGCTAACTTTACTGTCAAAATTATTTTGCAATTAAAAAGAAAACCACAAACCAACAAACGTGCTAATTAAACCAACAATCACCTACAAACGACCAACAATCCATTCGTCATAAAAAAAATTCGAAAATCGAAATTGTTCAGCCAACTTCATGTAGGTAGGAAAGCGTACTAGCGTACTAAATTCTCTTAAATCGTACGAGATCTAGTACAATTGTACTAGACTGGCAACACTGGTGGTGACAAATGTTTGGCGAGCCGGGTAGTACGGCTCAGCTGTACGGCGAGCCACGGCTTGTGGACTCGGTAGGCGGGACGGGACGGCAGGGGGAGGGCACACTCGCACGCTGCCGGCTCAGCTGACACGCTCACACAACTATACCCCGTTCACGGAGAGAATACCCAAACGTCGCGCAGCTTCGAACGGCCTGAGAGTCGGGTGGGGGTAACGGAGCTCACAACTCAACGCCGTATCTAAATTATCATACGTTTGGGCCCCGGCCGATAATGTACGCTCTGTAAAGAAATTGACCGCTCGGCTTAAAGACTCCGGGCCCCCGCGTCGGCTATACCGGGTCTGCTTAGCCATGCAACCCGTTTGGCGACATGGAGAGGGTAAAATGGGTGGAGCGTTGGGTGGGATCTGACCGAACCGGACGAGTTCTGTTTCGATCGTTGGGTATTCTCTCCGTGAACAGGGTATAGGCGGCGCGCCGTTGGCGACAGTCGTGCCACACACACTCACGCTCACACACACACGCACACGGCGGATAGCCGGAGAATTGCGCCTCCGGGTCCAGCACGTAGATCTCCCCAAGGTAAGGGAGCAGGCCAGGTGGAGGTGGCCGAGAGCCTTAACTACACAAGTAGAGGATATAAAAATCAGACTCCCGACAATCGTCGAACGCGATGGCAGCAGATTAGAGGCTTTGGAGACACCACGAGCTGCCAGGAATATAGTGGTAAGGAAAAGAAAAGCCACTAAAAGAGATCGTAGCGCCGCGCGAGACGGTTGATCGGTGGTCTGGTGAGAAGCCTACCTCGCTCTCCAACAGCAACTCCTGCGGCACGGCACGGGACAGCAGCAACGCACTCACACACACACACTTCGCGCAGCGGACGTCGGTTAAGCCGACCGAGCTATAAAATTCAAATATTAACTACAAAAAAGACAAAAGATGTCACAGTACTCGACTTAACTAAATATATCAGAGAAGTGCAAAACGTAAGAGGAAGTGCAGCAGACCATAGAAAGTAAAAACAAAATACGGAAAAGATGGATCCAGCAAAAACGATAGCGATAGCCAACGAAAAGCTAGCGATAACTCAGCTCCATAAAGTTAGCCCCTCATCTACCCCGATCAAGTTAATTCTTGTCTTAATCGATTGTAGGTCGTTTGTAGGTGATCGATAATGCATTCGCGACGTTTGATAGTCAACCGTTTATTTATAAAAATTAAAACAAATTTGCCTAGGGAATTAAGTGAAGTTAGCCCCTCATTATCATAATTCTTGGTGGAATTTAATTTTGCAAGTGCGCAATCGTTTGTAGGTCGTTTGTAGGTGATTGATAACACATTTTTGATGTTTGATAATCAATCGTTTGTTCATAAAAAAATAAAATAAGTTTGAATCGGGGTCAGTCACAGAGGAAATTCCCTAGACCGGTTTCCCCTAGAACTAGTAACCGGAAGTTAGCTGTTTGTTTACTATTTTCGTAAACAATTTCAATATCTTTGTGTGCAATCGTTTGTAGGTCGTTTGTAGCTGATTGATGACATATTTTTGATGTTTGATAATCAATCGTTCGTTCATAAAAAAATAAAATAAGTTTGGATCGGGTTCAGTCACAAAGGATATTCCCTAGATTGTTTTCCCCTGGAATCAGTGACTGGAAGTCAGCTTCTTATTTACTATTTTCGTAAGTAATTTCAATATCTTCGTGTGAAATCATTTGTAGGTCGTTTGTAGGTGATTGATAACTCATTTTTGATGTTTTATAGTCAATCGTTCGTTCATAAAAAATAAAATAAGTTTGGATCGGGTTCAGTCACAGAGGAAATTCCCTAAACTGATTTCCCCTGGAACCAGTGACTGGAAGTCCGCTTCTTATTTACTATTTTCGTAAGCAATTTCAATATATCTCTCTAAAATCATTTGTAGGTCGTTTGTAGGTGGGTTGTAGCGGATTCCCGACGTTTGTAGGTGTAATATTTGGTGTATTAATATCACCTTTCGTTGATTGAAATATTTCTCCGTTGCACAATTGTTGATCATATTCAGTCGCTGCGATATGGCTGCAGACATGTAAACGCGCCGAATCATTGCAGCTTCATTTGAACAGAGGTGAACGAATTATTACTACTATGAGGGACGAGCACATCAAGTATGGCAATCAGCCACGGTACTACGTAGGGCGCGGCGTATTTAAAAAAAAGGATGGAGCAGAGTAGTAGGAAACTACTGATCGTTCATATACGGAATCAATGCAAATAATAAAACGGTATACAGTTTATGGAGAAACTTGAAGGTTGCATTCTATTATGGTATATGTTGTAATATTGCCATTCATCCTCATAAGTTTAGATGTATATATGTATACACTTACTGTTTGTAAATGAAGTCCTTAGAAAATGTGGAATTGATTAGCAGATGTGTAAAATATATATGCAATTTGACGAATTTGAAGATAATATGGAATAAAATTATGAGCTATAGAAGATATTGGTTATTGTTTCAACAGTGAATAGCAGCTTGACTCCTTAGCACAGCTTGTTCGACTCGTTGAACAGATGGAGAAGAACTTGTCGTAGGTGTTGACATGTTAACTTTCAATCCTGCGCAGTAATTAATTAATTAATTCAAGAAAAAAAAGACGTAACTGAAAGTAAATAATCAATGACGTATGAAGAAAACAATGATGAACATTCGTTTATCAATATATTGTGAACACCTAAGTGAACTGATAATGAACAAGTTTGCAATATACGTGCTTTTATTAGAAGCCTGGCCTACATCAGAATTTATATGTGCCTCAATTGTGTGTTCTGGAAAAATTGTGGGCACGCTACCCTTGCGCAGTCTTGTCATATTCCACCAGCGCTCAAAGCAATCGCTGGTGAAATGGTTAGAACAAAGAACTGCTGTTTTTGCAGGTAACCAATCTGGTCTGCCCATATTCTGGACCCATTTTTTTCTGTTAATTTCATCACTTGGAAATCTAACAAAGTTTTCAAGAGTTATTATTCGACCCTAACCGCCAAAGAATTCATATTGTAGTACTCACTGTAACGGGTAATTAGCCCGTTAATACTAAATGGAATTAGGACGGGGCTGGGGGGGGGGGGGCATAAAAGATGATGTCTGACGGTTACTATTTTAACCTATGCTCATTTTTATTGTCTCTTCTTAATTCTAGGGGTACAATAGGGTTGTATAGGGGTGTGTGAGTGTATGTAGGGGTGTGGGCGTGAGGGTGAGTGAGTGCGAATTGTAAGGGGGTTAACAAGGTACTGACCTTAATGGTTATCTCGATTTTTAATTGCGTCTAGCCACTAGCTCTCTTCCTTCTCTCCGTCCTTTTCACTAGCTTTCTCACTAATTGTCTTACTCCTCTCACACGTCTTGCTCGAGTGCCGGCCGGCGTGAGGCGCCGGTCAGCTTCGGTTAAATTCGCCTAATCTCGTTTCTATTCGTTTTTATTCCCCGCGTGGGTTGGGGTTTGGGACTATCAACGTCACATCACCTGTGAAATGTTATTCCTTTTTCTGTTGTCAATTTCTTGCAGCACGCACATCTTCCCATTTTCAATTTTCACCACAGTTCTTATTATGTTTCCGCTTTTTCGATCCACTACTACACTACCGATCCTTTAAAGTGAGTTATACGCTTTTTCGATGCAACTTAGCACTGATCCGGCATTAAATCGAGGACCGCTTGTTTGGTTATGTGAATGTAAACAACGTAGTACCGTGGCTGACTGCCAGGCGTCGCGATGGTCGAATTCAAGCTTCTAATGGGTACAAGCGCCGGCCGATGCCTACCATAGTGAACTCGTATCCAGTTAGTATATATATCAGTGGCGAAGAGGCTTTCCCCTCCCCGTTTCGCCGAGCAGCGCTGCGCGTCACTCCATTACCGACCACCTTCGACTGATGTTGAGCTACCTGTACCTTACCGTCCAGTTTTGAGCTCTCTTACGTTTATTGCTTTTCATTTTTTTTCCCTAAGTATCTTTTCTTATCTTTACTCTACTTTGTATTTTCTTTTTTTTTCTCGCCCGGCTACGTCCCTGATTGAAGGTAGGCTTTTCTTTTCGTTCAGACTCGACCATCCGTCTCCAAGTGCATTCATTCACCTTGTTGTCGCCTAACGGCCGATTTCAATTTCCGCCAACGACGGGTTCACGTGATCGTTCTTTATCTTATCTCAGCCTAGGATAATGAGATTTGAGATCTCTTATTCTAGACTATTCCGTAGTGCTCTGAGAAAGAATTCCCGTACCGTTCCGTTCCGTACTGATTCTTGCGTGCTCTTGATTCAGCCGAGGCCGAGCGTAGCTCCAGTTAGCTTAATGGCGGTAGTCAGACGTCTCGCGAAATCGGGATTAGATATTTTTGCTATTTATTTTTATTGTTTTGAGATTCTTTGGTTATTTCTTCGCTCTGTGCGAAACTGCAATTGTATTTCTTTTGTTTTATTTGAATGTATTGCCTGAGCGAATCCAGATTATACTATGACTGTGTGTTATTTCTACGCCTCTACGTTCCCCTCTGCTGCTAACTAGTCGGTTACTGTTTTGAGTTATTGAGCTTTGTTTGTGGCTAATTTGAATCTTTCTATTTTGCCGTACCGTTCTTTCTTACCTTGGCGCATTCGTGTGCCTGGCGCCCAACACTATCTCTTTTTCTTTCATCTTATTTCGTGTGCCTTTGGGTTTGAGTGTGATTACGTTGGTGTGCTTTGTGCGGAATTTATTTTTCTATTCTCCGGGTAGGAAAATTGCTCGTTAAAATATATACAGGGTGTCTGGAAATTCGCACACCATCGGCATACTGCCGGATTCCTTGTGAAAAATTGAGAAGAAAGTTACCTATGCAAAAAAGTCCGCAAGGACTTAGTTTTCGTGTAAAAGCACTAAATTACGGACCAATCAGCATCGGTTTTAAGAAAGACTGGCTAAAGCTCTGCATCGCCGTCCGCCCCACTACCGAGATCGAGACAATAACGTGTGGTGTTCCCCGCTTCGCCCAGGAGTGGGGCGGACAGCTATGCAATGTTCTAACCATTCTTTCCTAAAGCTGAACGCTGATTGGTCCGTTATTGAGTACTTTTACACGAAAACTGAGTCCTCGCGGACTTTGCTGCATAGGTAACTTTCGTCTCAATTTCTCGCAAGGAATCCGCCAATATGCCGATGGTGCTCGAATTTCCAGACACCTTGTATATATGTATACCCTGTTCACGGAGAGAATACCCAAACGTCGCGCAGCTTCGAACGGCCTGAGAGTCGGGTGGGGGTAACGGAGCTCACAACTCAACGCCGTATCTAAATTATCATACGTTTGGGCCCCGGCCGATAATGTACGCTCTGTAAAGAAATTGACCGCTCGGCTTAAAGACTCCGGGCCCCCGCGTCGGCTATACCGGGTCTGCTTAGCCATGCAACCCGTTTGGCGACATGGAGAGGGTAAAATGGGTGGAGCGTTGGGTGGGATCTGACCGAACCGGACGAGTTCTGTTTCGATCGTTGGGTATTCTCTCCGTGAACAGGGTATATATCGTAACCGTTCGGCGCACATCAGCGAAGCCGATCACGCACCACCAACTGCGCAGCGCACGGGATCACGCGATGACGTCACTAGGAGTATAAAAGTCGCCCAGCTGCGGCGCTCGAGGAGCGATTCGTGGCAAAGCGCCCATCGTATCCACTTGTATTCTATATTTCAAGCAAATTGCTAAAACTGAGTTTGACTTCTTAGCTTCAATTTGCCATTTCGGAATTGTCCAAAATTGCTATTATCGAGGCCTATGTAAAACTTTCTTGATAAAATTAACTTTATTTACAATTCCAAAAAAAAAACTTCACGTAATAGAATATAATCCAAATTATAAATGCTAGTTTGGATATTTATAGGTTATCCGATGTTAAAGTCATAGCAACGATGCTTTTGAGCTAAAGCTAATTTGACCGAATTTGCATTTGATCAAACGTATAAACTCACCATTAAACTTCAATTATCAATTCTTGATAAGTCAAACAATATATTTTTTCCAATACCCACGCGGAAAATGCGACTTTGACGACTAGTTTTGAGTTGTCAAAGTGACCGATTTCTCGATCATTGTTCGTGATAGTGGGAAAAGTGCCCACTACTCAAAGCACACCACGAACAATGATCTCGAAACCGGTAACTTTGACTTTTCTCAACTAGCCGTCAAACTCTTATTTCCCGCGTGGGAGTAGGTGATTTCTAATGAGTGTGAAGTTGCTCGCACGAGCCGAAGGCTCCCACTCGTTGCACAATGTACTATTATTTTATTTTGTTTTTAACTTCGACTAAATTTAATTTATTATTATTTGAAAATTTCTTCATTTTTTTTTTTGTACAAACCTTGTTGCAACCAACATGATTTAATATTGATTTGATATAAAAAAATTTGTTGATCCTCAAGGAATTTGTTTCTTATCTGCCATATTAAATTCCTTACGTTTTCAGGATATTACAAGATAACCCTAGCTAGAGTCAGCTTCGGTCAGACCTATTACAGGTCGCACTTATAGAGCTATAATAGCTATACGTGTATGGGTATTAATGTTTGTCCCAAGTCTGATAGGCAGATACGGTCGCGAAAGCGTCCCTGTTCTGTAGGGGACGGTTCTGGTGGAGGTATGATTCCCATCCGAATCCGTGCCATAGGAAGGTGGCTTTACCGGAGGGTTAACACCCGGTCAAGTCCACGACATAGGGACACGATTTCTTTAATTTTGCGTATGCGCTGCTCCGGGTCCCTTCCGGAAAAATTACTCACAATAACTGTAATTTTCACCTGTCTATCAGCTCGGTAAAAATTAACAAAGGTTACAATATATATTGTACACAGGGTGATCCAGAATGAGGTATTTTCCTTCTACCAGTAGATTCCTCGTGAAAATCTAAGACGAAAATTATCAATGATAAAATGTCGAGGGTGAAGCCGTTTTCGGACAAGAGCCGTTCAAAGTTAGCCAATGTGAGAGCAGATACGAAACTGTCTCAGGGCCGCACCGCCGGCCTGGCGGTCCTCGCGACGCGTCACCGGCCACCGCGATTTCGCCAACTGACAAAACGACGATCAGCGGCCCTGAGGTGGTTTCGTATCTGTTCTCGTATTCGCTAACTTTAAACGGCTCTTATCTAAAAACGGCTTCACCCTCGACATTTTAGCATTGATAATTTTCGGCTCAGATTTTCACGAAGAATCCACTGGTAGAAGGAAATTACCTCATTCTGGATCACCCTGTATACAGGGTGATTCAGGTTGGGCGCACCACCTTACGTGGGTGTATCCCTCCTGAAAATCTAATACTAAATTTCCTTTACCAAAACGTCGAGGGACTAACGGTTTGGAAGCTACGGAAGATCTTAGTTGACCAATCACAGGGCTTATGAGTGACGTAGACAGGGCCGCTTCAAGAGTGTAAGTCGAGCAGTGCCCGCAGCGGTTCGATTTTTATTGTGCGACGTTTCAGTTCGATTTCTAGATGAGTATGACGGCGTCGCCTCCTGGAGATGTCTTCGTACGGCATTCTCCTCCGTTCTCGCCGTCCTGATCCTCTGCTTCATAGTTTCAGTCGTCCAGGTCCTCCGCCTCGTAGTTTCAGTCGTCCAGGTCCTCCGCTCCGTCGTTTCACTCGTCTAGGTCCTGCTCTCCGTAGTTTCAGTCGTCCAGGTCCTCCGCTCCGTAGTATCACTCGTCCAGGTCCTGCTCTCCGTAGTTTCAGTCGTCCAGGCCCTGCGACTACGAGAACTACGAAGCGCAGGACCTGGACGACTGAAACTACATAGAGCTGAATCTGGACGACTCAAACTAGAGTGCGGAGGACCTGGACGACGAAAACTGCGGAGCAAAGGACCTGAACGATTTCTAGATGAGTATGACAGCGTCGCCTCCTGGAGATGTCTTCGTACGGCATTCTCCTCCGTTCTCATCGTCCTGGTCCTCTGATTCATAGTTTCAGTCGTCCAGGTCCTCCGCTCCGTAGTTCTTGTGGTCCAGGTCCTCCGCTCCGTGGTTCTCGTAGTCCGGGTCCTCCGCTCCGTAGTTCTCGTAATCCAGGTCCTCCGCTCCGTAGTTCTTGTGGTCTAGGTCCTCTGCTCCGTAGTTCTCGTAGTCCGGATCCTCCGCACCGTAGTTTGAGTCGTCCAGGTCCTGTGCTCCGTAGTTTGAGTCGTCCAGGTACTTCGCTCCGTAATTTCAGTCGTCCAGGTCCTGCGCTCCGTATTTTCGGTCGTCCAGGTCCTCCGCTCCGTAGTTTCACTCGTGCAGGTCCTTCGCTCCGTAGTTTTGGTAGTCCAGGTCCTCCGCACTCTAGTTTGAGTCGTCCAGGTTCTGCTCTCCGTAGTTTCAGTCATCCAGGCTCTGCGACTACGAGAACTACGAAGCGCAGGACCTGGACGACTGAAACTACGGAGAGCAGAACCTGGACGACTGAAACTGAGGAGCGGAGGACCTGGACGACTCAAACTACGGAGCGCAGGACCTGGACGACTCAAACTACGGTGCGGAGGACCTGGACTACGTGAACTACAGAGCGTAGGACCTGGACGACTGAAACTACGGAGCGGAGGACCTGGACTCCAAGAACTACGAAGCGCACGACCTGGACGACTAAAACTACGGAGTGGAGGACCTGGACGACTGAAACTATGAAGCAGAGGATCAGGACGACGAGAACGGAGGTGAATGCCGTACGAAGACATCTCCAGGAGGCGACGCTGTCATACTCATCTAGAAATCGAACTGAAACGTCGTACAATAAAAATCGAACCGCCGCGGGCACTGCTCGACTTACACTCTTGAACCGACCCTGTCTACTTCACTCATAAGCCCTGTGATTGGTCAACTAAGATCTTCCGTAGCTCCCAAACCGTTAGTCCCTCGAAGTTTTGGTAAAGGAAATTTAGTCTTAGATTTTCAGGAGGAATACACCCACGTAAGGTGGTGCGCCCAACCTGAATCACCCTGTATACATATACAGGGTGATTCAGTTCGACCGGACCATATTTTAGAGGTAGATTCTTTGTAAAAATCTAAGACTAAAAGTCCTTTGCGAAAAATTCGAGGGACCGACGGTGTTCCAATTAAAAAATATCAAAGTTGACCAATCACGGAGCTCATACGTAACCAAGACAGGCCCGGCTTGTACGTGAAAACTTAACAGTGCCCGTGGCAAATCGAATAACTGTCAAGATTTGAGTTTAATTACTTGTTGATAATTAAATCGTTGTCTCCGACTGAAATCGTCATGTCCAGGTACCTTGTTGACTTTACTCAGGTCCTCCGCTGGGTGGTTTCCGGAGTTCAGGTCGACCGCTTCGTAGTTTCCAGGATTCAGGTCACGCGCTACGTGATTTTCGCCGTCCGGGTCCTTCGCTTCCTGGTTTCCGGTGTCCAGGTCACGCGCTTCGTAGTTCTCGCCGTCCAAGTCCTCCGCTTCGTAGTTTCCGAGGTCCAGGTCGACCGCTTCGTAGTTTCCGGTGTCCAGGTCACGCGCTTCGTGATTCTCGCCGTCCAGGTCCTCCGCTTCGTGATTCTCGCCGTCCAGGTCCTCCGCTTCGTAGTTTCCGAGGTCCAGGTCGACCGCTTCGTAGTTTCCGGTGTCCAGGTCACGCGCTTCGTGATTCTCGCCGTCCAGGTCCTCCGCTTCGTAGTTTCCGAGGTCCAGGCCGACCGCTTCGTAGTTTCCAGTGTCCAGATCACGTGCTTCGTGATTCTCGCCATCCAGGTCCTCCCCTACGAAACTACAAAACTACGAAGCGGAGGACCTGGATGGCGAGAATCACAAAGCGCGTGACCTGGACACCGGAATCTACGAAGCGGTCGACCTGGACCTCGGAAACTACGAAGCGGAGGACTTGGACGGCGAGAACTACGAAGCGCGTGACCTGGACACCGGAAACCAGGAAGCGAAGGACCCGGACGGCGAAAACCACGTAGCGCGTGATCTGAATCCTGGAAACTACGAAGCGGTCGACCTGAACTCCGGAAACCACCCAGCAGAGGACCTGAGCAAAGTAAACAAGGTACCTGGACACGACGATTTCAGTCGAAGACAACGATTTAATTCTCAACAAGTAATTAAACTCAAATCTTGACAGTTAATCGATTTGCCACGGGCACTGTTAAGTATTCACTTACAAGCCGGGCCTGTCTTGGTCACGTATGAGCTCCGTGATTGATCAACTTTGATATTTTTTAACTGGAACACCGTCGGTCCCTCGAATTTTTCGCAAAGGACTTTTAGTCTTAGATTTTTACACAGAATCTACCCCTAAAATAGGGTCCGGTCGAACTGAATCACCCTGTATATATATATATATATTATATGTCAAATGGTAGTTTCAAGGACTAATTTCAATTTCAAAATTATTGAACTAAAAATGTCTATTGATTAACGTTGATCAAAGATACGTGTGATTTTTCGAATTCCATCGAATAAATTCCAAGAAATATCCAAAAAAGGATGTAACGTCATGTTTCAGAACTTCTGTATAGTCACATTCCGGGACATCAGAAATTTTCCGAACTGGTAGTTTTCAGGAGTCGATTTTTATCGAATTAGTTGGTTTCAGGACGTTGTATAAATATACATTACTATATACAATGTGTTGTCCTGAAATCTATCATACGGTCACCTGATATTAGTACGCATTCACAGTTTTCAGGACGTTGATGGCCGATAAGCAGCTTTCAGGACAGCTAATATAAAACAAGGTCCTTAGAACTGTCAACCAGCTACGCTTTGATAGGTTTAGGGACATATATTTATATAAATGTTTTGCCTCACCAATTCATTTGAAAACCAGTCTAATCAATATAATATACAACTAATGGTGTAAGTTCACCGTCCGACTATTCATCCTTCTTTTGTGCCCTCAGTTATTTTTGAATTCTTACGAAGAAGATTAGTGTGTTCGAAATCCGATCATTCAGTTTTAAATTGCGCGCTAAGTGCAGCCATCCTTTATGTGGCCACAAATTTAAGCCTGGCTTGCAATCGCGGTAGCTGCCGCACTTGCGTTTCTACTGCAATTGTAAACCAGGTTTTAAATCATACTGATCGCTCTCCATTACCTTGCTCATATGTAAACGCGCCTTGTCGATCGGGACGGCGCCGGGGGTTCTATTGTGTATTTGTCTTTTTTTTTTCAAATATCATAATATCATAATATCAAAAAAATCAAGGAGGTTTAATGTTTTTGGTGCATCGAGTTGACGTGGAATTTCTTATATATATTGAGTGACTACGAACATTGACTCAAAACGAAATGATATGCGTAAAAGAATCACTGACTTACAGGTAATGTCATGGCGCAACGACAAGGTACGAGCCTACGGAGTTGGAGGTTCTGAATTCAAGCCCTGCAGCACAGGAATTTTTTTCTTTCTATAAACACATTTACGATTACGTCGACAATACGTGATAAAAGACGTCGTCAAAGACGTCGTAGGAGACGCCGTAGAGACGTCATTCATTATCCCAATTTCACATCTCGTAGAATACATCGTTTTAGAAGTAGGAGCTCATACGCATATTCGAAAGTAGTTTCTGGTGTCCCAGGAGACGTCGATCCGATATCGAATCGACGTCAATGCGACGAAAGTTTTTTCAATAGGGGTGGAATTGCCCAAATACAAGCTCTACGAGTGAGTTGATTTCCCATTCCAAGTTTTTACTTACCTTTATTCGTAGGATAGACTATTCGACAACAATTTTATATGTAACGCCCATCTTCGGAACCGTCAGGAATTGTAGGTAGCTTATGAAAATGGATAGGGCCCTCAAAACTATCGAATGCATGTGCATTGACAGTTTCAGGGACTTCTACATTGACATTAACTGGATCCTATTGTTCACACGCTCGTACTGAATTTTTGTTCTGGTCGATTGGTGTATCAAATCCCTCATCAATTCGGTTCTTCGAATATCCCGAGAAATAGCCGACTTCTCAGAGTTACTTCCACAAACTATCTGCCGTAAGCGACCTGAATCCTGGCGTAACGTGCTAATTTTTTTATAGCGGTATAGTAGTTCAATAGAAAGCGGCCGATATTTATAACGAATTCAAACGGATAAGTTGTCCGTATCATTTTTTGATAGCTTCTCAAAAATAAAAGAATTTCAAAAATTTGCGATGCGATGATTTTCTTCCCATAAGTGATTTTGTGATTTTGTGAAATAATTAGTACAGAAAGTTGGATAATTATTATTCATAATAACTTTGAGTCCCGATACCTGTATACCGTTATGCAATGTAATAATAGTATTTATTAGCAGTTACTGAGATTCACGAAAAATTGGTAGTTCTAACCTGGATACCAGTGATATCAGCTTCTAGGACTTTAATCGTCAGTATCAAACTATGATACAAGGTCACAAATAGTGTCCCCAGATCTACTAGATGAGAACTCCATTCTCACACGAGTTCGTTATTAGAGTGCTGATAATTGCTCGATTAGCTGTAATTATCGATGGATTTCAAGCCTATTGGTCTCGTAGATAAACATTAAGTGGCCCAAATTTTTTGTTATTTCCAATTCCGATAATTATGCAATCCGTCCTTATTTTGGATGATTGGTTGATTTCGGGACGCTTGACATTTTTTGCTGTATTTGCGAAATATTGTCAACAGTCTGAGCAAATCTATGGTATGAAGGATATGATTGCCTGCGTCGAGTCTTGTTAATCAGAAATTTATAATTCAACATGTCCTTTTCTTGCGATGCCTCAGCAAGTGATGACCTAACTTCCGATCATTAGCCTTTCGGTTGATTTCAGGATACCTACCTTTGATTCTAACTGTTTATCAAGATTATCGCAAAGATCTGTTGGTAGTGGCTACCAACCCGTAGCAGCCTCATATTATCGAGCCCCGTCTAGCGGGTAATAAATGGAATCGCTGATATGCTTTCTATTGATAATTCTATTGCATACGTAATCAGCTGTTATTTCGGATTATTGGTTGGTTTCGGGACATCTCACATGTTAGCTGCATTCGCGAAATTTTATCGAAAGTCTGAGCAAATCTATATATAATATGTATTTCTCTTCATATCGTGTGACTAATGCCATGTTGTCGTAACTGACATTATACCGACTCTTTGGCATTACTGAAGCGAACAAGTCTGATAATTCGTTTTTCCAACTCAGTGTGCAAAGTTCGACTTTTGATGCCTATTTTGCGTGCGCACAGTACCCGTTTCGCGCACTAGTGCGCAAAGTGCTCACTTTGCACACTGAGTTGCAAAAAGTAGTGTACGATACGCGTGCGCGTACGTGATTAGGTTCACACTCGTGTTCTTGTCTCCCTCGCTTCGCTCGGGCGACAAACTAACACTCGTGTGAAAATCACGTACTTTGCGCACTTGTGTCGTAAACTACTATTTTGCTTTCTTTTATGTTAATGAGAACCATCACACGTTTTTATATTTTTGGATTAGTACAATAATCCTAATCCGAATAGTATTCCCCGCGATCTTAGGGCTTACATATTAGTTCATATAACCTCAATTAAATTTCTTTTTGCCGTTATGATCTTCTTGTGATTTTTTCTGATTAGTATACGAGTAATAATTCGAATAGCAGTATCCGTAATTGTGAAATTTACTAATAACTATTCGCAGTTTTGGTTTCAAATGATTATCACATTGTATATACCTAAATATAATTTTATTTGCAGATTTCTTACAGTTCAATCAAAAGAAAATTACAATGTCGGAAAAAGCGATGCGCCATCCGACAAATCCATGCACGCGGGTGCAAAAAAACCATACGTAGCACTCTGTGAATCGTCGAGTTCAATCATTCATTCTCCTGAAAAAAGTATTTCTCCAACTCTTTGAAGACGATCTTGATTTATGTAATGCTAAATTAAGACAGTCGTAATAAATCTTTTTTGTCTAAATGCTTTGGGTTGATTATTGTTAGGTGTGCCAGCGCTAGGAAAAAGGGTAACCGGTAAATCACAAATAAGTCTCCACGTCCACCTAACCTCAATCGTCGTTCTAAACTTGTATTTTACACGCTAAAAAAAAAAAAAAAAAAACACAAACATGCATCCGAAATGTTTAATAGATTGCCGCTTGGTAGCAAATGTATGAACAAGCAAATATACAAAAAAAGATAATTACAGTGTAATCTTTAGGAGATAGTACTATAGTACTATAGTCTTCTATTTCTGTTTGCTTCCTCCATTTGTATAATGACACTGAGGCGCATACTCAACACTTATAGCATTTTATTCATGTAAGAGCACATGTGACACTGGTGACGAAAACGATCTCATAGGTCACACAGGAGATGATCAAGATTCGCGGCAGCGAATAGCCGTCAAGTACCTGTTATTTTTCTCTTTTTTTTACTTCAGGCGAGCGCTGGCAAGAATCATATACCCGGGGGGTCGTTGGAATCACGCTTTTGCATAGAAGAGTACGTCATATCTCTGGAAGGGAATAATATTTATGGATGATATTTACAGGGCTGGAAGACTTACCTAAAAGGACTTTGTAGTTTAAATCTTAACCAAATTGGTCAAATGGATCTCGAAATATTAATTATCAAAGCTGAAAAAGATTACAAAAAAAATTAATCTTCTTCTTCTTCTCCGCCCGATTTTTCGCAGACATGGACCACGATATCTGTCGAACAGCTGCACGCATGTAATTAAAACTTCAAACGTAGGTATCCACCGTCATTTCCCAGCCCCCTATTGATTTTGAGCCGAATGTGAACTCGCATTCGGTTACTAGATATAAATAAAGTAACGAAGTGGTGGGTACGGCTAAGTATTAAAAAAATGGCCGCACGGAGGTGACGTCAGAATACTCGTGACGTCAAAATACTCGTGACGTCAGAAAAAAAGCGCCCACCCTCAACCGTAATAATTTCGATCTATATAAAATGTAATCGATGTTTCATCGATGACAGTTATTATTATCTACTATCCTAAAGTGTCCTTGGCTACATTCCATTGTGGAGTTATTAACCCTAGAGCGGTGACCTAATTTTTTGTAACCTATTCCGGTAACGTGAGGTGAAAAAATACCCCAATTTTGAAAAATTCATATCTCAGGTATAATTTCACGTAAAGGGTCCTACAGGGGCTTATTCTTTTTGTTTTCTAATGCAGAATCATGTAGGCCTACGGAAATTTTGCGTGAAGTCTGAAAAATTGGTCAAAAATTAGGTGAGAGGGTAAAAAAATGGGAAAAATTTGTGAAAATGACTTTTTTAATATTAAATTTGCAATATCTCCGTTAATTTTCAACGAAATTGAGTAGAACCATCGGCACTGTAAAGTGAAAGTATATAGTTTCAAGACAGGTAGATTAGTTTTTACTCGGTTGTCCGAAAAGTCCATTCATTTCGGGAATCGAAGTCTGGGAAATTCGAAAAAGTCGAAAGATTGACTTTTGCCGCGAAAATTGGTGTAACCACGCCAAATTATGTGAAAATCGTATGAAACCCACTCCGTTTTGGAGGGGAAAGGTACTTCTGATACGTCTCAGAAAGAAAAAGAACCTAAGTGCCAAAAAGTGTGTACCAATCACAAGAAAAGAAGAAGAAAAAGTTATAAACCTGAGTCAACCTCTTCGTCGTAGTCTATAACGATCAACTAAGGATCAATCAAACAATCATCCTCTTCGTCGTGCAGTCAACAGATTGTACCTGTCATTTTTAAATCCACTATCTGACTTCGTTAGACGTATATACGATACATGGTAATATTATTTGTTATCACGATCTTACAAAAAGAAGTGAAATCCGGGTCCAAAAACATCTGAAATGTAAAAAAATCCGTCAAGTACCCAAATTGTCTTACAATGGAAATTCACGACAAACCTATCGCCAGTCTCTGGCATGATATTAGGAAAGCCTGCAAATCACTACAATTTCCCCGCAAGTATACGTCGTGAAGTCGGACCTCGCTCTTTCGTGAAGTGATATCGAAACATCATTCCAAGAGCTACGTACTTGGCGGGCACATTTTTTTTCCTCCACTTATACTATTTCACCATTCCACTTTTCTTCAAGAAATACTTGTTAAGCAATAGTAACGTAATAATTGGACTGATACCTGTA
Source organism: Tenthredo distinguenda (assembly GCA_947538915.1). NCBI lineage: Eukaryota > Metazoa > Arthropoda > Insecta > Hymenoptera > Tenthredinidae > Tenthredo > Tenthredo distinguenda. The sequence goes on from OX384532.1 coordinate 23,148,754, forward strand.
CTAATCATAATCCGTATACAAATAATGCGATACTTTTCTTGTTATAGACATGACGGTATTTGCATAAACTGCTTATAATATCTAATCATCAGCCTTATTCTCGGCATGCGTAATTCTCTCTTTAATATCTACGTTCGTCGCTTAAATACAGATTCTTAATGACTCGCTTATCGTGTCGACGTTTTCATTTCATAATTTATAAGTAATCAAATATGATGTTACGGCAATAAATTTGACGGCAAGGAGAGGACAACAAATATTCTCAAGTAACTGTTTGTCGTGTGGTCCTGAATTGTACGCAACGATGGACCAATTCTTGTTGATGATATCTGAAGTCACCAATAGTATGTGTGCTTCTCCTTCCTCTTGGTTATACAATAATATGTATTAGCAAAATATCGTCGCGCGCGAGTGTACGGATGCGATGGAGTGCGGGCGCCCGGAAGGCGCCTCAATCCCAAGACAGCGTGGCATTTTTTGAACGAATTATTTTTATGAACTGGTACCGATCAAGTTTTGGAATCTAAAATCCATCGCCTTGTGCCAGAACGTACAGTCGTATCTTTGTTGATCCTGTAGCTAATAGAATGTGAATATAAACTTGTGTACAATCACGGTAGAATGCAGAAAAAAAATGTGCCCGCCAAGTACGTAACTCTTGGAATGATGTTTCGATATCACTACACGAAAGAGCGAGGTCCGACTTCACGACGTATACTTGCGGGGAAATTGTAGTGATTTGCAGGCTTTCCTAATATCATGCCAGAGACTGGCGATAGGTTTGTCGTGAATTTTCATTGTAAGACAATTTGGGTACTTGACGGATTTTTTTACATTTCAGATGTATTTGGACCCGGATACCGATATTCCGGCAATGGAAACAATCAAACCAAACGCAAAAAAAATCTTATCAGCAATGTTACGAACGGCCCTGAACACGCGTCGCCTGTGCCTTGCACCGCCTGCTTACCAAGCGCATTCTTCCCCGGTTACTCGCTCGGACCAGAAACAGGTGAGCCTAGGAATGCGTTGACCCTAAGAAAAATCGCAACTAGCGATCAGCAAAATAGCAACCCCACCGCCGAGAAACCAAGCTGTAATGCGAGACCAAACGCCAGCCAAAAGTCAGTCAAATTTGGGGAGTGAAGAGTCAAAGTGATTCTTGCCAAGAAGAGGTGTGAGGTGCACCCCCATCGTACGCAACCAGCTACCAGAAGGCCTTCCATCACGCTCAGGGATACCTGAAGGACGAGCATCTCAACGGCTTCTTCATTGGCTTAGCTTCGGTCCAGTAACGGCACCCTCTGACGACTCCTGGAGACTCAGGTCGACGGTACAGCTCGGTAGTTCGGTAGTAGGTTCTTAAAGTCATCTCCACTCTATCCTCGGCGGCCCACTACACGACTCACCCTTTTCTTCCTAATTTAATATAACCTTATAATCTATAGTAGGACTCTGAAACCGTAAAGACGTAAGCTAATTGTCATGACTATCTTCTTTTGAATCGTTCTATTATTTCTCATTCCCTGTTTGTACTCTATCAATACCTATCTTTTGTTGTATGAATTAAATACAATTCTTACTGGTGTGTACGGATACCTCGATTCTCCGGACTACCCCAATTCCCAGCCACTTAGAACAGAGCATACTAGTTCAGCTCGTATGCTTCAGCATTTAAAATAGCAAACAACCCTATTGGTCAACCCCTAACCGCTCGAGGGTAGATCGAATAATAACATCGGCAGCCGAGGTCATTAGATCCCCGTCTGCACGTAACAGCAACAATTAAAAAACAATTGGAAAAAGAGCTTTCCTTGGATGGAGAGGAAATTCGACAAATCCTATTGCAGAGCATGTAACAAAATAATCAATGGTGGAATCACACATCTAAGACGACATGAGACTTCGGTTTATCATCAAGAGAACGAAAAAAAGGCTGAGCGAACTGTCGCAATAAATGAGTATTTAATTTCAACAGCGATCAAAAGCGCAAGGAAGACCTAATCTTATCTGGAGAATTGAAGATGACAAAGTTTTTACATGAACACAATTTGCCGTTCAGCTTAATGGATCACTTACCGAAAATCGTCACTTTTGTATGTCCAGATTCGCAAATAGCAAAAGCTATTAAATGCTCTCGAGCCAAGGCTACGAGCCTAACAAAACAATGTATCGCGGAAGAACAAATCAGTGAGATCTCAAAGAAGCTGAGAGAAAATGTGTTCGATTATAATTGATGAGACAACAGATATCAGCACAGAGAAATCGCTAGCTATTGTAGTGCGATTCTATGACAACGAGGAATGCAAAGATCGATTTCTTGGGTTGATTCAAGTCAATTCTTGTGGCGCAGAAGATGTATTTAATACGATATGCAGTTCCTTTAAAGATCACGATATTCCTATCACCAACATGATTGGCTTCACTGCTGACAACGCATCAGTAATGATGGGCAAAATCAATGGGGTACAGGCCCGTTTCAAACAGATCATTCCCCATGTATTCGTCACAGGATGTGTCTGCCATCCATTTCACCTTTGCTCCTCGGCTGCAGCCGAGAAGTTACCGCGAAGCTTAGAAGATTTAATACGAGCAATCTATAATTATTTTGCACACAGTAGCAAGAGATCAGGAAGATTGCAGGAATTTCAATCATTCGTCAAGTTGAAACCCCACAAACTGTTGCACCCGAGTGCGACACGATGGCTGTCTCTTCAAGTAAGTTCAATGAGAAAATCATAATGGATAGTTCCACTGATTCTAGATACACTTTTGTTTCACTTGCTTAGATTTACTTACTCTTACATATACATATTTTTAATTTTGACTACAGGCTGCAGTCAATAGGGTATTAAAGAATTGGGATGCACTGCTTCTTTTTTTACACACGAATGCTTCGAAGACGACTTGCCTGCTACACAAACGATTCTTTCTCAACTCAAAAACCTAATATTCAAAGTCGGTTTCACATTTTTATCGTATATTCTCGAGACTGTTAATCGACTGAATCTCGAATTCCAGGCAGAGAAACCACGATGACATCTCCGACTGAACAGAGTTAACGATTTGTATAGAAATATTCTTAGAAATTTGTAAAAAAAGAGTATCTCGATCGTGTCCCGATAAAAAATGTCAAGTCTTCCGATCCAAAAAATTTCATTTCACTTCAAGACGTATACTTCGGAGCAAAAACTGAAGTTTGACTGTCAAACGAAAACATCGATCCAGTCAAGCTGCACAACTTCAGACTACATGCTTTAAATTTCTACATAGAGCTTTCTGAACAAACACAAAAAACTTTGAGGACCCGGTTCTATTATTCATCAGCCATTTTAGCCCGAAAGTTGCTGTATCCGGAGAGATTAGCAATCTTGTACCGCAAGTATTGAGGAGTTTTACACATCTTGTGGATGATATCGAAAAACTCAATAACGAGTGGCGGCTACTGCCCGATTTACACGAGCTCGAAGTCCGCAAAGATGAACCTATCGAAGAATTCTGGATGAACATTTTCAAGTTGAAGAATCAATTGAACAAGCCAATGTTTCCGATTCTTATGAAATTGGTCAAAGGGATACTCTGCTTACCACATTCTTTCGCGGCAGCTGAACGTGTTTTTTCTCAGCTCAATCTGATGAAAAGTAAGATTCGGAATAGACTACATATTGACACGGTGTGAAAGCATCTTACATGCCAAAGAATTATTGAGTGGCAATGATTGCTACTCGCGGGAGCCGAAGGCTTCATTAATTAATAGGAAACCTCAATATATATAATATAAGTGTTGACATAACTATACTACATATACATTATATGTAAAGTTTCATGTACTAATTACAATAGCATGTGCTACCTATTTTGAAGGCCAAATACTAGGGTTAAATTTAAGATCGCAATATATCTCTAATTAATATAGAAAAGAAAACGAAACTGAAAGAGGACGACTGATGCTTTTAGCAATATTGTCATATTTATAGTACCGAGAGGAAATCTTGAAAGTATACAGTCGACCGCGCATGCGCCAAATAATTGGATTTTATTGGTCGATGAGATCGTCCCGCGCTGATATTTTAACCTACGAGGCATGGGTGCCAACTTGTAAGAAATGAAGCGAGAGCTGTCGAACTCTCGCGCGTAAAGTAGTCAATCGAGGTTATGTTGTTTTTTATTTCAATTTAATTTCTACTGTATCAAATTAACACGATTGAATAAACTGTTCCCACCTAGCTGCTTCGTTTCTTCCAAGCACCCATTATTTGCAGTTAGACCTCTAGTTTTTAAGTGTAATTGGAAGAAAACAAATCCGCTATAAATAAACCAATACCATCGAATCGAAACAAGCAATCTGCAGCTGTTCGGAATGAATCTCGACGGCTCTTTTAGTACCTCAGGTTTCAATCTCAACAATAAAAGCTTTCCAAGCCTTTCCGAATCACTACCGCATTTCATTGAGATCCGAACCTCAAAAGTTCGTATCAATTATATCGGCGCCAAAAACAAAATTTGACAGCTGAAATACGGGATGGCCAGCCTGCTTCAGCAGACGACAAAACTCGCGCATACGCAGTCGTCTGTATAGTTTCAAGATTTCCTCTCGGTATATGTATACAGGGTGTCTGGAAATTCGCGCACCATCGGCATACCGGCGGATTCCTTGCGGGAAATTGAGACGAAAGTTATCAATGAAAAAAAGTCCGCAACGGCTTAGTTTTACTGTAAAATCATTTAATAACGAACCAATCAGCATTCGGCTTTAGGAAAGAATGGTAGGAACATTGCATAGCCGTCCGCCCCACTCCTGGGCGAAGCGGGGAACACCACACATTATTGTCTCGATCTCGGTAGTGGGGCGGACGGCGATGCGGAGCTTCAGCCAGTCTTTCTTAAAGTCGAACGCTGATTGGACGTTTATTAAATGCTTTTACACGAAAACTAAGTCCTCGCGGACTTTTTCGCATAGGTAATTTTCGTCTCAATTTTTCGCAAGGAATCTACCAGTATGCCGATGGTGCGCGAATTTCCAGACACCCTGTATAAAGGTTATATATTCAATGTTTCAGTTCCAGTATGAAACGTACAGCCCGTGGCCTCTGGGTTGTGGGCTATTAAGCCCAGAAGCTGAAAATAATAAAATTTATCAGTGTCACTGTTATTCGGGGTTATTTATTTATCCCGCCCAGTAATGAGAATGGAATCGTGCATGCGCGTGTGCGAGACCAGTTTCTACTATAGTGTTTTTACACACACACACGCGCGCGCGTGTATACGTTTGCATATATATTGTAACTTTTTGGGTGCTGTACGCGACACAGAAGGTGTCGCGTATGGCTAGTTACTTGTGAGTGTCTTTACTCTAGATTAATTTCTAGGGCTCCTTGGTAGAGGTAATCAATTTGTTAGTCCCTGATACAGACTAGGGTGGAGCGAATCACACCGTAGCTGCCTTCCTCAGACCTGGATGCTGCAAGCAGCACCGAGGCTGTATCAGACTTGGGATTCGACGCACTTGCCGAGACAGTATCTCGACTTGGATGCGCAAAGCGCACCGAAGCGAGTATCTGATCTGTGCAGTGCAGTCGTCACCGAAGCTGTATATTAGCTAAGTAAACAAAAGATGTTAGTCAGGTCAGTTCAGCCTACTGAGAAAAAGGTTTTGAAGAAAAGAAAACCGTCCCGATTAACATAAGTTTTAATCAAACAAATAAACACAAAGTGTGAAATGGTTGCAACCGAAAAATGTCTTATAGAATTAAATTACATAAATTTAGTTGAGAGTTGTAGATTTAGCTAAGCTACGATTCTACAGTCGTTATATATGTAACATAAATTAAATCGTCAAATGAAGGTAATCAGAAGTTAAATCGAAATACAATCAAATACAAAATTAATCAGACTCTAATACGTAAAACGCCGTTATGGCCGTTTCCGTGAACAAAAAGATGAAGCTAAAGAGAATCGTGGCGCTCTGCCTGTACGGCCTCAACAAGAGAATTTAGCGAGTCAGTGTGGCGCTTTGCCTAACACTGCTCTCATTAGTATAGTGATCTGGTTACTTTGCCTAGTATCGGGAAGAAATAGGTGAGTCAGCGTGGCGCTTTGCCTAGCACTGCTAATTAGCCATGTTAGCGCTGCGCTTATATAGTCACCGATTGACGTCACTTGTTGTGCGCGGTTGATGGTGCGCGTCGCGACGCTTGGATCCGAGCTCCCTCAGCTACGATTCCATCGTAGAAATTTTCAGAGCTTATTCAGGACATAACAGAGCAACTTTCCTGAAAATTTGAAGCAAATCGAAGTTCGGAGAAAAAAGTTCTTGGTATCTGAAAATAGCGATTTTTCGAAAATAAGTTGACTTTAGATGGCCATAACTTAACGAAATAGAAACAATCAACAAAAAATTGTGTAGATTTCATTAGAGTACACCTGAACGAAAAATATGAGCTGCTGATCAAGCCTCTACTTCGGAAACTGTAGATATGACAGCATTTCAAAAATAGGCAAAAGTTCTCTAAAACAGTGGTTTAGTTTTCACAGAGAATAATAACGCCTTACACGAGTCTCTAAGTTATATAGAAGCTGAGATATAAATTTTTGAAAATGACTAAAAAAATCGACTTTTTTCGAATTTCAAAATATTCTCTGGCGGCCAGATTTGATCGTATCGGGCTCAAATTTTCAGGATCGTCTCCTTTTCCAGGGTACTTTCAGGGAAAAAATCGGCATCAAAATCGCTGACCTAAGTGCGCACACTTTCGTCGAAAACTATAATGGATCTGCCCACATATATATATATATATATGTAGGATCGGGGGTGGATCGGGGGTGTGAAGTAATCAGTCCGTTATGTTTTAACAATATTTTATTAATATAAGCAATGAATGTTAACAGTCAACTTGTTTTTCTTTAGGAGACCACGCGCGCACACCTTTATTCTTTTCGCCATCTTTCTTCTTACTACCCTAGTACTTTTTACCGTCATTTTTTCATTTAACCTAGATAGCAACGGTATAGCTATAATCGGTACCCGAGTCTGGAAGGGAAAACAACCCCAAGTCTGTAAGGAGGCAGCTCGGGTGGACCAAAGTGTCTATCCGAGTCTGTATTAGGGAAACAAAAGGTTTTACACGTTTTTCCAATGAGCGGCTTCAAATCATTACCCGTGACAAAGGACACACGTGGACTAGCATAATTTCACCAGCCTTCCGCTATTGAAACATATGCAGAAAAAAGTTACAATATATATATTTTGTAACGGGTATTTCCTGGACTCGGGTGATCCAGGAAGGGAGCCGGCTACAAACCTGGGACCACGGAATACTAGGGGTAGTTGTTGGGCGCCAGACTTCGGGAGAGAAGTCCTCTCTCTCGCTCTTGGGGCCTTCCGACTAGCTCGCTAGGGTAGAGGGATTTCGTGGGGGCGTGGAATAAAGACACCAATGGATTATGGAAAATTAGAATGTTTATTAAAAAAAAAGAAAAAGGTCGCGAATGTAGGTCACGCCCGCTACCTGGCGTATGGAAATGATAAATTAATAAAACTAAATTGAATTGAATTGAAGTGACTCTAGCTAAATTAAATTAACGTAAGGGGACTCTACTCTAACTAAATTCTGGGCCTAGACTAGGCTCGTAGGCTCGCTCTCCGGCTACGTGACAGTCAGCTGTCACGGTAGCAGGATTGCGTGTCTGGCTCGACGTCTCACGACGGAGTGCCGCGGCTCGCTCTCTAGCGGCGGCGGGGCAGTGGTGGGAATGGCTCGGGGAAAGCGGCGGCGCTCTGACGATGAGTCGTAGCAGCTCAGTGCAACGCGTGACGTCAGGAGGCCGTGGCTCTGGTGTGTCGGCGCGGTGTTCTCGAAGATCGGCGCAGCGGTGACCAAAACTGGCACGGCTACGCGCCCGGCAAACACCACGTGACTCGTTCGAACGGTCAAATCCAACGGTTCGCGGGGAACGGTTGAACTTTCACGCTGGAATGACGCGAGGCTCAAGGGCGGTTATTAAGAAGGCGGGGTGCTGGGGGGGGGGGGGGGGGGGGGGGGGGGGGGGATCGAACTTAGATCAGATGGATCCTACCTGATGGAACGCTGCTCTAGCGTTCTCCGGTACGTTGGTGATAGTCCGTAAGGCAACACGTGGTCCGGGGGAAAACGAGGGTTATATAATCAAGCGGCGGTAGTCCAATAAATCCAAGCTCAAAATCCAGAGGGGTAGCACAGTCAACAGAAATCACACTAGGTTCACAATACAAACTCCGCTCTCTCTCACAAACAGCCAAACTCTTCTCTCTCTCTCTCTCAACTTTCAAAACTATGCGCACGAGGTTCACTCCAGCAGGTATCCAAAAGCAATGAGGGTGATTTCCGCTCTCTCTAGTACCGGCCGGCTCCGTTCGGCCTGGGAGCGCTGACGGTTGCCGGTTCGCTGCGTGCGACGGTATTTGGCCAAGATGGCTCCGCAGGGCGAGGCGGCACCGATTCAAATCGGGCGGCGGAGCTCGCGTACGTCGGTAAGGCTGGGGGAGGAGGAGGTCGAACGTTTGCCACGTCACAAAATAATAAAAATGAAGAAGTTAAAGTAACGGTAAAGGATGTGCTATTTGTTCCAACGCTAGACACGAGTCTATTGTCAGTAAGAAAACTAGTTGAGAAGAATTTGCAAGCTAGATTCAAGAGCAACAGCTGTGTAATAATGAAGAATAATTCTATCATTACAGTAGGAGATTTATGCCAAAGTTTGTACAAACTCAGAACAGAACATCAAGTGTTACAGGTAACAAGGACACACAGCGAAAACTGCCAGCACACGTGGCACAAAAGGTTGGGAAACCGCGATCCAGAGACAATGAATGGACTTGTAAAAGAAAATCATGCAACAGGGTTACAAGTAACAGATTTTGGAATCAGGGCAACGTGTGAAGTTTGCATCAAAGGTGAAATGACGAGAAGTACCTTCCCAAAGAAGTCATGAGCAAATCAAATGCAATTCTCGAACTTGTGCATACCGACGTATGCGGACCGATGCAAACCAAGACACCGGGAACAAACGATACGTATTAACCCTAATAGATGATTACAGCAGGTATACCGAAATTTATTCATAGCAAATAAATTCGAAGTGAAGGACAAAATTCAGGAATACATCAAAAGGATGAAGACATAATTCAATAAAGTACCTGAAATAATAAGATCAGATCGAGGAGGAGAACTTGTCAACGAAGGGTTGAACAAACTGTTGAAGCAAGAGGGCATAGGCTCACAGTATACAGCGGCTTATTCTCCACAGCAAAACGGAGTGGCTGAACGAAAAAACAGATATCTCATGGAAATGACAAGATGCCTGCTCATAGAAGAAAACCTGGAAAATAAGTACTGGGGAGAAGCCGTGACTGTTGCAAATTCGCCGGGGACAGGTTACCGACAAAAGCAACAGGTACAACGCCTTTTGAGAGATGGGAGGGACAAAAACCAAACCCAAGCGATCTACGTATTTTTGGAGCAGAGGCTTATGTGCAAATAGCAGAGGAACGCAAAAGAAAACTGGACGAAAAGGCGAGGAAACTGATTTTTGTTGGTTATGCAGAAAACACTAAAGGATATCGTTTTCTAGACAAAAGCACAGATCAAGTAACAATCAGCAGAGATGCAAAATTCTTACAGTACGATTCAGAAAGTGAAGACATCAGAAAAAAACGAGAAACGGATTTAGAAATAGAATTAAAATCTGATAGAAAATCCGAAATGGAAGATACTGACGAAGAAACACAACCGATAGGAAATGCTGGAACAGAAGATGACAAAGGTATTCGACGATCTGAAAGAAAAAATAAAGGAATACCACCAAAGAGGTATGATGCTGCAGCAAATTTAGCGTCAATTGAAACAATAGAACCGGAAACCTATAAAGATGCAGCAACTGGAGAACAAAAGGAAGAATAGAAAGAAGCCATGGACGAAGGAATTAGATCACTTATGGAAAACAAAACATGGGAACTAACCAAATTACCAGACGAAAGAAAAGCAACAAACTGCAAATGGGTATAGGAAATAAAACGCAATGCCGAAGGTGTGATCACACGTTATAAGGCAAGGCTGGTGGCTCAGGGATATTTGTAAATATACGGAATAGACTATGAAGAAGCGTTTGCACCAGTCGTAAGACAGACTACATTCAGAACATTACTTGCTATTGCAGGAAAACGGAACTTAACAGTTCGACACTATCATGCGAAAAATGCTTTTTTTAATGGAGAACTCAGAGAAACCATCTACATGATTCAACCGGAAGGCTATGAAATAAATGCCAAGGAAAACCTAGTATACAAAGTGAATGAAGCAATCTACGGACTGAAACAGGCAGTGTGAGTGTGGAATGAAAAGCTGAATACCATCCTACGTGAAGATGGGTACACACAGAGTCAAACGGATATATGTCTATTGCAACGGTGCACTTTTACGGAAAGGGTTTACCCGGGAACCGCGCACTTCGGCGTCAACGTTTATTTAATAGAAAACTAATAAGAAAACTGATAGTTGGGCGCCAGACGTTTTCACGTCACTCGAAAGACTAAAACATATAGTTTGACGGCGGAAATTGCCAGATAGCTCAGAATATAATAGCAACTAAACGGTAGAGGGGCAGGGTGCCAATTAATACTCAAAGACAATGAATTATGTTTTCGACTGATTTATTCGGACATAAAATGCCGATACGGGAAAACTAATGCACAATCCGCAATAATTACGGGAATGAGTAACACAATATTTACAAAATTATGTTCTGTGATTCAGACAAATTCGGGAAATTACGGGAACAAACTAATAATCAAATATCCCAAAATATATGACACAATATAGCACAATATAGGAAAATTCACAACAATCGTCTTGATACAAGATTAATCAAATTATACGGGACTTAGAGAAGAAAATATGAGAAATATATCAATCAAATAATTATTACCTAAGAACTAAATACTAAATAACAATGCTGGCTTCTACGCTCGCTAGCTCCAGGAATAGTACGTTAACAGGTCGTTTGTGATCGAAATAATAGAATAAGAGAGAAAGACAGAGAAAAAGAAGAAAATTTAACAGAATCTACCGCATGCTGAAGCATAGAGAAAAAGCCACAAATAGATACTAAGCACGAGTCGACTCGCGAATCCGTTTCTAACAAGACTAAATATAATAAAATATAACCGGGACGAAGTCGAAGGACTTAACGAACCATAATCGTGGCCTACGCCACACCAAATATAACCTACTAAATAACTAAACGGGATTCATGAGCGACCTCGTGGTTTTACGTAAAATAGGTCTTACCTTATCAGCGATAAGTTGGCTTCGAGCACAAAACGGGAATAATAAAGACAATATAACAATAAACTAAAACTTTAACGGTAACTAAATAACAATGATATAAATTTTAACCAAATCTTTAACACACTATTTAACAAAACTCGGGAACTCGGGAATATAGCTGGTGTTCGTGACGTGAGGATGGCTGAGCGTAGAAGTAGGTCGAGTCCTGCGTTACCCCACATTTTATAGCTGCGGGATCCCCTAGCTGCTAGGCGATTTGAATCGTCGTACTTAGATTTTTCGTCAAAATCTTAGTCGTCAGACCCAGCCGTTAGTTGGCCGCGTTGGCGTGGGTTCTCGTCGCGGGACTCCTCGGGAATATCGTCGGGACGAAGTGCACCCTGGCTGCGTTTTAACAAGAAAAACGGACCAGTCAGAGGATCTGGCGGAAGTTCTGATGCCCCAATACCCGGATCTGCATCCAGAATTCCCCATGAGCGATGTGGAAGGCTTACAGGCAGGCCTGCCTCACATGGTTGCAGTTCTACTACCGGGACTTTTCGGGAGTAACGCCGGTAGCGGGACGATACCAGGAAAGCCGATGACAAAGTCTAGCTCGACTCCAGGTCGATAAGTCATTGGCAACGGGAAGCTTTGTTGGGTTACTTGGAGTTTTCGCCCTGCTCTATTCAACCATTGCCTAGACGTCCAGAATTGGTTGACGGGAGTGGTTCAGCACCAGGCTGATCAGTCTGCGGGAACGGGAGGGTTTGACTCCGGGAGTCACCCTTATTCGACCGCTCCTGCGGCATCCACGACCGGGAGTTGGGAAAGAGAGACGTGTTGACTAGAAGCTGTAGTTCGGGAAGGACCTCGGTTTCAGACGTCGGATGTAGTCCCTCGACGTCCTGGCGTTGTCCTCCCGAGCTCCGCTATTATAGAGACTCGATATAAAGAAAAAAGGGGGGTTATATAATAAATCAGGTTAACCGTACTAATAATCAAACTATCGATAGAAATAATAATCAAATTAATTAGCATAATAATAATCAAGCTATTTTACGACCTGTACTACTTCTCTGGAGCTGTCCATCCTCACGTCAACCTGCCACTCGTGCGCGGTATTGTGACGGTTGCAAAATGCAACGTCACACTATATACAAAATTCATTAAAGATGAGACTATATACCTGATAGTATACGTGAACGATATTCTAATTGCAAGCAACAACGAAGAAGACATAACAAATACAGTAAACGTATTGAAGGAGACATTGACAATAACAGATCTCGGAGGAGTGAAAAACCATTTAGGATTATCGGTAGATCGAGATAAAAATGGACTATACTACATAAACCAACAATCATATATCGATAAAATAGTGAGAAAATTTGGTTTGCAAGGTGCAAAGGAATTGAGCATTCCATTAGATACTGAATATAGAAAGTTTGAAGAAAAACAAGAGTATATGGAGAATAATTGACAATATAGAGAATTAATAGGAGCACTATTGTACACCAAGCGTGTTTGATTCTGACCGGTATGAAGTGGGCCCCACAGTCTTCCGTCTCTTTCCTTCTCTATGTAGCCATGAAGGATAGAAGAAGACAAAAGACTGTGGTGCCAACTTCATATCGGTCAGAATCAAACACGCCAAGCGTACGTCGCAACGAACACAAGATTAGACATTGCAGCAAGTGTTTTAATATTAAGCAGACAAATGACTAAACCTACGAAAACAGACTGGACAGAAGCAAAAAGGGTAGTAAGACATTTAAAGGCAACAAGGGGAGTAACATTGAGGCTGGAAAATAAAAACTAAAATAGTAAATGCACTCTAGACGGATTTGCGGATGCAGATTGGGCTCAAAATACAGAGGACCGAAAATCAAACACAAGATATGTATTCAGACTGAATGGAGGAAGCATAAGCTGAGCCTGCAGGAAACAGAACTGTGTAGCACTATCCTCAACTGAAGCGGAATACATAGCTTTAGCTGAAGCTTGTCAAGAGAGAAAATGACTACGCAAGCTTTTAGAGGATCTAGAAGAAAAACAAGAAGAAGCCACAACAATCTACTAATATAATCAAAGTTGTCTGAAACTGATGCAGAACTGGAAATTCAGCAAAAGAACAAAGCATCTAGATACTAAGTACCATTACATAAGATATCTGAAGGAAATGGGTATCATGAAAGAGTACTGTCCAACCGAAAATATGCTCACTGATATTTTAACGAAACCTTTACAGGCAATGCGACTAAAGACGCTCAGAGAGAAAAATGGGTTGAAATTAAAATAAAAAAAAAACAATAATATAGATATGTTGTATTGTTTTATCTTTATATAAAAATGCATCAATGTACTATAAACAGGTTTGTCGTTGAGGAGGAGTGTTAAGTTGGCAACGACCAAACTTCCAGTAATGTTCAGTTCCAAATCTAGGATGGCAACATTGTAAAAGAAATGTATCTCTATATCTAGTGTAAGAAAAATCTTTGTAAATCAAAAGGTGCCTCAGACGCAGACCGACCGAAAGTAAATGGCCCATCTTTCTTAAATGTTGAATTCTAATACCACCAGGTGCGCCGTTATAAATAAAGCTACAAGACAAGTAAAACAGAGCACGCACCGTGTCATTATTACGCAAACCTGCTAACAAAATGTCACGTATAGAGCAAATCCGAGCCAATGTCATTGATGAATAATGAAGAAAGAAGTGGCCCAAGGACCGAGCCCTGGGGGACGCCTGCGCAAGTATACAACCAGAATGAACAGGAGCCGTGGTCATCAATAACGGCCTGTGATCTTCTAGAGAGGTACGAATAAACTCACCGTAACGCATCCACAGAGAATCCGAGGCCTCTGAGCTTGCGAAGGAGGTGAAGATGATTGACTGTGTCAGAGGCATTGCTAAAGTCGAATAAGACCAAGATCGTAAGGCACTTTTCATCAACTGCACGTCTTATGTCGTGAGATAACCTTAGCAAGGCTGTTTGCGTGCTGAAGCCTACTCTATAGCCAGATTGATAGGGATTGAAGAGACCGTGGCGTTCGACATACTTCAGGACCTGAGTATGAACAATCCTTTAAAAGATTCTGGAGAGCTCACACAAATTAGCAATGGGTCGGGTGTCAGACACAGACGGCGGAGGATTGACTTTAAGGGCGGGGTACGGTTAATTCGGTGAAAAAAAGACACTTTTTCAAACATTTTTTTACAAGATACGGGCAATATATTTTGAATTTATTTATCACAGTATTGTAGAGTAACCTTTCCAGGATATTTTCTGAAAATTTCAGCGAAAAATATTAAAAACTAAGCCGTTGGCAGCAAATCTCCGGAGACGGCTGCAAAAAAAGTTGTTTTGCGGTGACGGTTGTAACTGATCACTCGATCATCTGAAATCAAAAAACAAAATTGATTTGATTAGTTTATGAGTTCCCCCAGGTAACGCTGTCGAGTTTTTTCTTTTTAATTTTTTTTTTTCAGTTTTTGGTGACACTGGAAAGTCAAAAACGCGATTTTCGCTTAAAAAATCGGCAAATTTGTTATTGTAAAATAAAAAATAACAACAAATTTGAAAATAACTCGACAGCGTTACCTCATGAATTATAGAAAGAAAGAGTGTACCAAATTTGAAAAGGATTGGTGCAATACATTTTAAACTACAGCCGTCACCGACTTTGAAAACGTGAAGTGTGGGAAAATGACTTTAAAGATTTTTACATGAAAAAATCCGATTTTTTTTTCTTTTTTTCGCTATATACTCACACAGAATCATCGATTTCAGGCCCGTACAGTGAACAGTTATCATTCATGATGTCCAAAGCATCTTTTTGTTGTTGTCTTCGGTGAACTCGACCTTCTTTGCTTTCCTTTGCAGCTTTTTCTTCCGCTCGACTCATGCGTAATCTGTCGGCTGCGCGCGCCCATTCGTGAGCACTTGGTCCACTTTTGATTTGCATCTCTTGCATGATGGTTAGCAGAGCAAAACAGCCTTCATTGAATGTGCATGCTGCCACATTAGCTGCAATTTCAACCAGAGCTGCGGTACCACTCACTGATTTTGGAGCAATTTTCCAGATAAGTTGATTCAGGCTTTCATTGTTATTTTGGGTAAAGCCGCCGAGACATCGCTGCAGAAGAGCCTCCTTGCTCAAATCCTCGTAAATAGGTTTTATAGCAGTGAGAACATCACTAGGAAGCGCAGTATAACTGCGTTTGAATGTCTGCAAATTATTTGCCGCTGCAGCTTTCTGAAATTCGCACCAAGAGTCGTCGCCGCTTGGGCATTTACTATGCTGCGGATTCTCGTCAGTTGATGAGTAGTGGTCGTATGTTGCCCAAATGGCGTTTCTCATTTTATCCACAGAATTATGGTTGCGACGAATAGCTAAACCATAATATACGGTTAGCTTATCGATCATTTTAGCCGTAAGTTTTCCTTTACCAGAAAGACTTTTCCTTTTAACTTTTTTCCAGCCTTTGTCTCCGTATTTACTACAGTCGTCTTTACTAGAGCTCGCAAACGTGTACCCATCCGTTTCTGCACGTGCCCTATGCATTCTTTTTTGTTGATCAAAAAATTCTCGCCGTAAGGTTTAGAATTTACGATGCCAGTGTACGTCTTCGAATCCCCATCTCCAATGTAGTTTCGATACCGTACTCCCAAATTAGTAACTGAACGATTGAACATTGCTACAATAGCTCCGACCTCCATGTTGCCAGATGCTCCGACGTGATTAGTCTTGCACTGTCCGCTATTTGTATGTTCCTCAAGCCACTCTTCATATTCTGCGCTGTCTAACTTGCTCTTCCAAACTTCGCAACAGGAACAAATAGCTACTTTTCACAAAAATATCAACAACTTTTCCAGTGTAGTGTCCAATCAACGAAGCAACACCATACAGCGAAGAAAATCCTCGCTTTTTCCATGTACCGTCTCCTGATACAGTCAGGTCGGATGTTTCTGCAGTATCATTCGCTTTGCACGTGGCTTCTTTCTCTTCGTTTGCGGCAGAAGCAAATAAGGTACTTGCAACTTTTTGTATACTTTCATTCATTTTCGCGATGTACGAGTTATAGCTTGATTTCGCCAGAAACGAACTGGCTAAATCCATCAGCCCGCAAAATTTTTCGCATCCAGATAAGCCCAAACCTAACACACGCATCGCAAAAGCAAATCTATAATTTATTTCATAGACACGAGATTCGATTCTTGCACTCGACGGAACGTAACGAGGCTCTTGACATTTTTCGCAAGTCACTTTTATTTTGAAGCCGAGACCTTCCTTGTTGCATGTCTGGAATGATATTTTTCCTCCACACTCCGCACACTTCACTAATGTAGGAAGAGTGGAAAACACTAGAAGAAAATCTACAATTCTGTAATGTTTTTGAAGATCTTCTTCCACACAACTATTTCCACTTATTTTCTTCGACGAAGTACTTGTAGCCTCAACAGAGTGTTTCTTGCGTTTATGCGGAGGTACAACTTTTTTTGATTCGCTTAATCGTGAACCACTGCTCTTTTTTTCTTCTCTACTAATTTTTCTCGGCATTTTCCACGAACAAACGACACGACTAGCACAGTGAAAATCGAACGAAGGCAGTACAAATAATCGAAAACCGAGACGAAACTTGCTAACGTACGCACACAAATGCTCGGTGGGACGCGTCGTTCTAGACTGTTCGGTGGTCCACTGAATATCTATAAGGTCCACAGGTACTACATAGGTATACGAAATCGGAGCGGACCGACCCAGAGCCGCGGATGGTTAAAATTCCATATCTCCGTTAGTTTTGCTCTAATTGCTCTAAAAATTTGATACAACATTCTTGAGATATTGTGCATTCATAAAAAAAAAAAAATAAAAAAAAAATGGAAAAAAAAAGTTTCAAGACCATACCCCGCCCTTAAGCAAAGAGCGAATGAATTCGCGTTTCCAAGAAGTAGGGAAATGGCCTAGTCGCAAGCAATGGTTAAAAAGGGACGCGAGCGCTAAAGAAAGGCGTGGGAGCGATTGATGCGGTAGAAATGGCGAGATGCCATCAGGTCCAGTGCTGCGCGATGGCGAGGTGGAGGACATAATAACAGTGAAAACTCTCTCAGGCGAAAGTGGTGAAAACTCGAAGGGTTCCATAACTGCCTGCGTGTCCACGATCGAGGCAATAAAATTGTTGAAAGTATTCGGGTCGGAAGAAGTAAAATTGTTGGCATCGAGCACAGTGGTTGGAAATGTTCACGAACACAACATTGAGCTCATCCTTAGTAAAAAAAAATGAGCGGAGAAATCGACCGAGATTTTACAAGCCCTAAGTTCGCTAATTCTCGCCATAATTTCGCGCTGTCAGTAATACCTGAGAGAGTACGCCAGTTATGGTCGTCAGCCATGTGCCGTAAGTCTGAAGAGTCGGTCACGATATCGCTTAGAAGTGGCCAAAGCGAGAACGCTGCTTAAACGCCTAACTTGCTTATACAGCGAGTTTCGTATTTTGATGCGTGCTTTCAAGAGTTCAGAGAACCACGGTGCATGCGGTTTGGTGACAGTGAAAGAGACGATCGGCGCATGTTGATCAACGGACGAAGTGAGTGATCTGTTAAAAGCATTGGTAAAGCAGTCCAGGTCGCTACAGGTGGAGTCGGGCGATGAAAGGATGGGACAGTTAAAACTAAGGTCAATGCTGAAAATGTCTGTGAAGGCTCCAACGTCAAAATGTTTGAAATTCCGGTAGTTTATGGTGCGTCGCTGGCCACGTACTGTAACAAACTTAAACGTAAGCTCAATTAAGTCGTGACAAGCAATAAAAGGGGCGTCAGATTTGTTAAAGAATACGGTTTTGTCCGGACTGTCTGTGATAAAAACGTTGAGCCACGAATCGGAGTCGGCTGTATGGTAGGTTGCTTCGGATTCAACTATATGAAGTGCTTCGGACGATATAAAATCACGAAGAAACGTTGCTTCGACGTTCACACTCAGCAAGTTACAGTTCAGATCGCCACTTATTATAATGTTGGTATAAGCAGATAAGTTGGAATAAGCAGAGCCTAGAGAACGACGCAATGGAATCATTGAAAAGTAGGGGCGCACGTATACATGCTGACAAATAGGAGCAACTGAAAGCCAGCGCATCGAACGTCAAGGATGATGAATTCAGGTGCGTTAGAAAACTGACTGGGAGAGGTCGCTAGTACTTTTACGCTAAGTGACTCATGTATATAACAAGCCACACCTCCACCCCGTCTACCCTCCCTGTCGTTGCGAATTAGAAAATAGTCGCCTAGACGCACCAAATCATCCGGGATGTTAGAGTAGAGCCAAGTCTCGGAAATGGAAATTATGTGATAAAAATTAGAAGCTAAGTGCGCTTTAACTAAATTAAAATGACCTAAAAGAGAATTAGCGTTAAACTAGGCAACTTTGATAAAAGGTTGAGATCGAGCGACGCTACGAGGCGGTGCAACAGGAAGTCACGCCAGCTTACTAAGATCGGCATCCGACTTAATAGAAACGACAGCAAGTTCATCTGATTTGCGCACGTGTGTGACGCCCGCTTTTAGCCAAACATATTTACAACCGAGCTCAGCGGTGCGTATCCTAGTGCGGCAAAGTAGACTATAGACGTCAGATGGAACAAACTCGTTGACGAAGATCTTTCCAGGACTAGTCAAACCAAAAATTTCGCTGATTGCCAGGTCCGTTTTTGCACGCTTCGAAGAAATAATATGATCGCGTACCATTGTAGACTCAAGGGTCACAATGAGTGACTTGGTACTCGACGAGGCTGACGTGAACTAGGCTGCCGTGGACAGGCCGGGGTTACTGCCGACAGCATTAGGCGATCGGCGTGTCATAACGCGAATATCGGAGGATTCATGTAAGAGTTCCGGGATGCCGAGAGCAGTAAAGACGCTATGAACAATCGTTCATGGGGGCTGGTTGAGGGATACAGGAATGCCCGCCAAAATGACCTCATTAGAAGTCGGAGTGGGCACAGTTGAAGAAGCAGCACTGATGCGTTCGAGTTCATGCACTGATTTGGCGTTGCAGGTCTCCAGACGGGCGATGCTTGCCTCCAGGCGGGCGATATGATCGCCATGACCATCTTTTTTCGCGACTAATTCTGGCAAGCTGTTTAATGTATTGGCAATGTCGCCAATGAACCTAGATTGCTCGGTTATCAAATCTGCCAAAACTGCATTCGTCTTGTTAGTCTGGTTCATGAAGTCGATAAGTCTTTCCAGAAGGGTTTTATCCAAGGTGGAAGGCGCTGGTTGCACGGGATCACTTACACAGAGACTGCCAAGGTGGGCTAGGCAGCAAGGGCTAGCACTTTTATGTTGCACATAGGCGGAGCAGCAGTCCAGATGAAATTCTCGCTTGCAGTCTATGCAAGATTGAACCGCACTTGCAATGTTTCGTCGGCACTTTAAACATTTAGAAGTCATACGAAATGTTCTCACTGATCACGGTATACAAGCACCGTTGACAGCAGCTCACGGCAGTCAGCTGATAGTAAAGTGGCACTTGAGAAGTAGAGTGGGGGTACGTTGACAAGGCTGAACCGGTAACGACAACAATAGCACAGTCCTTTGAGTGAAGTCCGAATGTATTCGAATGAGCGGCGCATGCGTTGATAACGGAACATCAAGATGTAGGCGACCCAAAAGATAGGTTAGGAAAGTGAATAGCGGTCCGAAGTAAAACGCTTTTACTCATGGACCTAGTATTATAGGGACGGAGTGTTAACTGCGAATGTAGACGCGGGGGGCTAGCCGTGAGACGGAAGGGGTAATCTTGACTCCGATTGGTTACGTCATTTTGACCCCCTCACTTGTAACGCCATCTGCCGCTGATTTGTGACATCAATGTATATACGTGTCAACGATACGTGTGTGTATAACCATAGCAATCAATTGATTATTGCTTGTATTCCATCAAAACTTCAAATTTTGTTCGACAGATGGCACTATGACTGGGGTGGTCAAGATGGCGTAACCCTGTACCGCCCTTCCGTCTTACGGCGCAACCCCGCAAGGCATATGCTCCGTCCCTCTAATACTAGGTCCATGCTTTTACTCCATAGAATCACAGTTTGGCATGCTGGAGTCTGCAAAATGGATGGCCCGAAGGCCGTTGCGGCAGATATGTGGCTAAATATATGTAGAGCGAAGTGTAATGTGACTGGCAATACTCACAGGATCCAGAGAGAGAGAAAGAGAGAGAATAAATGAATGAATAATTTTTTATTATGCCCTGAAAAATTTTTCTTAGGCAAGAGAGAACATAACGGCGCTTAAGGCAAAAACAGAAAGTAATAATACAAACTAAAATAACAGAATATAAAGTGAGACAAAAAAAAAAATAGCACAAAAGTAAAGTAAAAATAATAATAATACGATAACTTAAGCCGAAGTGAAAATAAAAATAGAAATAGGAAAAACATAAACCAAAAGAGCGGAAGGTTAAGCTAACCAACCTACAAATAAGCCTATGTACCGGCTATAAAAAGAAAAGAAAGTAAAACAAGCTGACACTCAAGCTTGCTGAGTACTTAGCAGAAAAGCATGCAGATCCCTCTTAAATGCGGAAAGGAGCTGAATCAAAACAATATCGGCAGGAAGCGAATGCCAAAAATATGCCGCAGATAATGCGGAGGAATTCCGTAGCGTGGACGTACGGTGCAGAGGGATAGAGAATGTAGGGGGGATAAGGAGACGGGATGGACGAAGTGACGGTGGATCACGAACAAACACATCAGCCATGTAGGGAGGAGCACTATTTCGAAGCATTTTAAAAATGAAAATGCCCAGAAAGTATTTCCTCCTATTTGCAACAGTGAGCCATGACAACCTGTTACGATAGGGTGAGATGTGTACATCTCTGGGCAGATTAAAAAAGAGGCGAATGCACCTGTTTACAAGCCTCTCCAGAAACAAGTTTTGCTCACCCGACAAGTCGTTGTACACAAGACAGCAATAGTCGATTTGCGGAAGGACAAGAGCAGTAATGAGCACAATGCGTAATCGCTGTGACAGTAGGTTTTTATTGTATTTCAGGCGATAGAGAGTAAAATTGACTTCAGACGAGATTTGCAAGACATGTTTATGCCAAGATAGATTTGATTGCATGATAACACCAAGATTTCGTACCCCACATACAAAAGGAAGCGCAGTGCCATTTACCAAATTACTAGGAAGAGCGGAGTAATCAATTTGATTGATAAAAATACCACTACCGAAAACAGTGACCTTCGACTTGAGTTTTGAGTTTGAGTTTGATTTATTCGGCGCCCTGGGATAAATCCCCTCAAGCGCTTAGACTTTTAAAATATACAGAAAATTGTAGCAAATTTTACACCTCAAGGTTACATCTCTTTCTGTGGTTAGTGCGTAGTAAGCTTACAAGGTAGGTGTTAGTAAAGGGTGAAAAAGCGAATGCTATATAAAAGCAGATGATATGTGCTGGCAATCCTAAAAGTAGTGAAATTAACAGTAGGGGTGAAAATAGTTGACAAAGGATAACAGTTTGTAGAGCAAATTCTGAGGAAATGATCGAAGGTTAGAAGTCATTGCGTCTGCAGCCGTCTTAGAGATAGTACCTCCATTCGGAAACTTGGTAGTAGGAAAACTGCAGAAAAACCTATACCGGGTACTCGATATGCAATTTGGCATTCAGTCGTGTGTCACGTCACAGGCCAGTGTTACAGTCTGTCTGCTGGTCGTTCCGTCCGTCTCTTGCAGTAGGTATTCATGCAGTTTCGCTTTGAAGGTGCTGAGGCAAGTATGGTCCCGTACGACTTCCGGGAGCGAGTTCCACAGGTGCGATGCGGCGAAGCCGAATGATTGTTAAAGCTCCGTTCTGCAAGCTGGTAGGACTAGGTTTTTGGTAGACGTTCTGGTCTTGCGGGCCGTGGTCTGGTCTCTAATTACAAGTTGCCGTGCCAGGTAGTGTGGCGTTTTCGCTTTCAGCACGTTGAATGTCAAGCAACCCAGAAAATATTTACGCCTCTGTTTGATTTTAAGCCATCCAAGTTTCCTGTAGTATGGCGTGATGTGCTCGTCTCGGCGGAGATCCAAAATAAATCTTATACACGCATTTAGTGCCCTTTCTAGCAGTAGATTTTGTTCGCCCGTCAAGTCCAGGTAGATGAGACAACAGTAATCAATATGGGGAAAAACGAGTGACGATATCAAGAGGGTGCGTAGCTCTGTTGGTATGTTTTTCCTGTTGATGCGGAGTTGGTGGAGTGTAGTGAAAATCTTTTTCAGTGTCCCCTCGACATGTGGATGCCACTGCAGCTTGTGTGTAATGGTAATCCCAAGATAGCGCGCTGCCGTTGAGTACGGTATTAAGGTGGAATTGACCGTAACAGGCGCAAGGGTTTCAAAATCGATTGTGTTGATATATCTGGGAGTTCCGATCACCATAACCTTCGTCTTTTCGGCATTAAGGAGCAGTCCATTTTCAAGTGCCCAGTTGTTGAAGGCCGCTACATCCTCGTTGACTCGTTGGATTCCTGTCTGAAGTTCATTAGGGGTGCAGTGCAGGTAGAAAACCGTGTCGTCTGCGTAGATGTTGTAGTTGCAGTGCTTCAGCCTCTTGTCCAGATCTGTAACATAAATGAAGAACAAGAGGGGCCCGAGAACCGAGCCCTGAGGAACTCCGTTCTCTACCTCTAACCAATCGGAAAGATTTCCGCAAGAGTCTCGAACAGCTTGCCTTCTCCCTGTCAAGTATGAGCATAGCCATCTGAGCACCGAATTTGAGAAGTTCAAATCCCTCAACTTTGAGAGGAGTATATCGTGCCGGACCCGATCGAAAGCTTTTGAGAAGTCGAAGAAGACTGCGACCGTCACTTTGCGCTGATCAGCCGCTTTTCGCACGTCATCTGTCATTCGAAGAAGTGCCGTGTTTGTACTGAAACCTTTACGATATGCGGATTGGTACGGATCGAATGCACCTTTTTCATTTAGAAAATGCGTGATCTGGTCTGTAACGATTCTCTCGAGTGCCTTGGAGAGAGCAGGTAGGATAGAAATCGGTCGATAATCGCTGCAGAAGACCGGCGACTTCACCTTGGGGATTGGAGTTATCATCGAGGACTTCCAGTTCTCAGGAAAGATGCCATGTGTTAACGAGAATGTAAAAAGGTGGTGTATTTGAGCTCGAAGACTTGGCAACGCCATTCTGATCGCGTTGATGGGTATGCCATCGCTCCCTATCGCGTTAGATTTGGAATGGCTAAGGGCTCCAACAAGGCTTTTGTATGTTACGTCTCTAAAATAGAACTTATTGTCGCCGTATTCTACCTCCCCTATATAGTACGGGGCCGTCGAGGCTCCTTCCCTCCCACCCCCAGCTGACACAAAAAAGGCGTTTAATTCATTTGTTGTTAAGTGGACGGGGGTGTTTGATTTCCTTGCAGGAGTTAATCTGAGCTGTCGCAGTTTAGACCAGATTGAGCGAACATCGCTTAAGGAGCGAAAGGAATTGACATAATAAGAGGCTTTAGCTTTTCTGACCATCTCCTGCGCCCCGTTCCGAAGTATTCTAAACTGAGCGTAGAGAGCAGAGTTGCTCCTATTCCTTTTCCAGACTCTGCGCGCTCTATCCCTCTTTGCCATTTCGGCCTTGACGTCAGGGGTTAGCCACGGCGCTGGTGGATTTTTGGCTTTTACACATCGGAAAGGGGCATGGTGATCAAGTAGGTTAATGACCGCGTGGTTGAGGATCTCGATCTTGGAATCAAGGGTACCTGCTTCAAAAAACTCCCTCCAGTCCGCCTCATCTATATCTCGGAGGAAACGTTCGAGATTCATGTCCCTGAAATTACGACAGAAGAAATTACGAGGAACACTACGTTCTACTCTTAGGTTGTAGGTAACGTGGATAAGGTCGTGGGCTGAAAGGAATGGAACTTCATGTTGACCATGGTCAACAACCTTTTCCATGTCGTCCACTATACACAGGTCAATGAGAGTTGAGCTGTTCTGAAGATGGTGAGTTGGCTTATAGGGGATGAGGTGCAGATGAGTGCTATCAACAAACTGTTTTAGTCGATTACTATCATAGTTTTGGACTAAAAGATCGGTGTTCATGTCTCCCATAATGAGCAGATTTCGATACATAGAATAGTGTTGGAGGAGGGCATTTTCGAGGGTTTCCATGTATCCCGTGTGCGGAGGTCGATATACGACTGCCAGCAGGACTTTGGATCCGATACTAGGCGAGAATTCAGCGAGCAGGAATTCAGGCTTGTCACAATAGTCTCCACCAGAGTCCTTGAGTACTCTCACCCGCAGATGATCGCGGATGAAGAAGCCTACTCCGCCACCGTTTTTACCTATTCTATCACATCGGAAAATATTGTAACCCGGGAGTGCTATAAAATCGTCAGTGATCGTGGGTTTGAGCCAGGTTTCAGACATACAGATAACATCGTAGCCCTTCGCTCCGAAGAAATCCCTAAACTCGTCCAGATGTGCAACGAGAGATTGGCAGTTCACATGACATATCCTGAGAGAGCCGCTGGAGCACGGGGCCGCGCTATCCATAGTTGGTCAGATGGACCTTATCCATGATTCGCCTCTTGAGAGATGGGCACTTAGTGCCTTCAAGCGCCGAGTGCGCAGTGTCAGCACTATGGCCAATCTTACAGTTGTAACAGGAGGGAGGCTCCTGTCTTTTGGGGCAATCGCGCATTTCGTGACTGCCCGAGCAGTGTCCGCAGTGTGCATTTACTTTGCATTCTCGTGCATGATGGCCGAAACCCAAGCATTTAAAACATTGTAAGACCTTTACGTCGTCGTCGAACTTACACGCCGATAAGCCTATATATACCCTCGATCCGCTTTTAATTGTAGCCCTGGTCTTAGGGGAAACTTCTAAAACGCAGCTTGTGTGGGATGCTCGTGCGCGCGGCGGATAGATGTAAACTACCTTAGTAGAACCGTCGTCTTGACCATCAAGATTTAAATTCACGAAGTCTGACCTAATTTGGTCACTTGCCAGGTCTGTGGAAACACCGTAGATTATGACCCTAGGATTATATTTTTGGTCATCGGTAACCTCAAGGCCTGCTTGCTTAAGTGCCGGAAGTGCGCGGATCTTTTCTAAGTCGACTTTATTCGCCTGGATGCGTATCCCGTTATTTCTAGCCCCGGTGATGCGAAGAACCTGCATACCTACTTCCGCGGGTTTGACAATAGTTGTAACCGCTAATCTGGTGTCCGCGGACGAAGTGTACTTATTATCCGCGTTATTTTTTGGTGCAATAATGAAATTAACCGTTTTTTGGACCTCTACCGTGGGCCCTTTATGGACCTGTACCTTGTCCTGCCTAACTGCAGCCGCAAAGCTTTTGGGTTGTGCCAGTGCTTGTGCTGCTGGGCTCTTTTTGAGCACTTCGCTCACTCCGGCCAAGCAGTTGCGCGTAATTCCAGCACACGCTGCGATTACTGCCTTCTTGCAGTCCGCGGCGGTAGTGATTTGGGCCGTTAGTGTCAGATACGCTGACATCAGTTTGCTGACCGTGGTTTGGTAGCTTAAAAAGGCATCTTGAAGTGCTGTTTTTTTGTCCACCGTTTCCTTACACGCCCTCGGGTGTTTTCCGATAATTACGTCGTGCCTAGCTAGTTCTATGCGCAGCTTGTTCATCTCCTCGTTAACAATTGGGAGAAAAATATCTGACTTCGCGCACGTTGACGTGTTTCCCGCAAAGACCGAGTTATTAAGCAGGGAAGCCGCGTCGGCTCTAGGACTGTCGATAACGCCTGACCCGCCGCTACCCACACGCGCTCTCCCAGTCATGTCAGCCTTATCTCCGTTTATCGGCGCTAGATAACACTACTTGCGGCTCTGGCTCGTAACGGCCAGGCCGCCAAAAAGATTAGCAAGTGTCAGTTTGTGAAGTGAGGTTAGGAAAATATCGGTGAGAAATACCTTGATTTTGGTACAGAAACGATGTTTATTCCACTCCTGCAGGCTCTCCAAGGAAGAGGGTCAACTCCCGTTTCGAAAAACGCCACCACTAGTAAGACTTAGGTGCAACAATAGCGGGAAGAATAGATGAAATGAGGAGACCGATGAAGACCACAACCATCCAACGAAAGAGAGAGAGAGAGAAAGAGAGCGGTATTTATTCGACCTTGGAGCCATGCTCCCTCAGGCCGTAGGCAAGAATACAGTAATATATGTAGAAATATAAGTATTATAATTAGGCAATAAAGTCAACGTAGCCAAATCTAGGGACTTTTCGCTGTATCGAGTAACTAGACATAGGAAAGGCTGCACTGATAATACTGTCGAGTTCTCCGATTTTCCTTCTTCCCTTCTCGTCCTTCGAGTTATGCGCACGGTCGTTTATCAAGAAAAAGGAAAACGTGTTTGTAATAGAAATGAAATTAACAAGTAAACAATAAAAATTGAAGTACTAAAATAGTTATCGTTCCTTATTCAACTAACCTGGCTTAAAGTAATCATAACAGGTTATGGGCCCAGGCACCGCAGATTGCAAAAATAGGTCTAGATTGTGAAAGTGATGTTAGTCTACGGCGTGGCAGACGCCGGTCGAAAAAGTTGCGGTAGTAACAGAAAAATAAAGAATATAAAAGTATGAAAAGAGTGTACGTGAATACAGGCGTTGAACTCGAGGGGAGTAGTAATTGGAAGATTTGGAAGTTTCAAATCAAAGTAATATTACAAGCCATGGGGCTGCTTGGCTTGGTCGAGGGAAGCATGCTGAGGCCGGCACTATACACCGTTCACGGAGAGAATACCCAACGATCGAAACAAAACTCGTCCGGTTCGGTCATATCCCACCCAACGCTCCACCCACTTTACCCTCTCCATGTCGCCAAACGGGTTGCATGGCTAAGCAGACCCGGTATAGCCGTCGCAGGGGCCCCGAGTCTTTAAGGGCTTTTGAGCGACCGTCTGTTTTACCGACGGAGTACGCATTTTCCGCCAGTCATCACGACTGCTATTTAGTCCACGGATCACGTCTCTATCGGTCCACTGATCACTCTCAGGTTCCGTAGGGATAATCCTTAGATTTTCAGCTAGCGCGCGCTGGTGTCCGAAAATTAAATGAATTTATTTCCAATTAATGATGAATTTATCTATACGTAGCTGTGAAATCAGCCGACACTAATACATCGCCGATACACAGACACTGGAAAATATTAACATTATTTTCTGCACTTTCAATGAAAAATCGGTGTCGGGACAACCAGCGCGCCGTAAAGGCTAATGTTAGCAATCGTTTGATATTATTCCGAGGAAGATCAGAGAAGCAGGAGCAGTATAAGACGTGGACCAAAATTCGAAGTGACAGGCTAGCGTCGACACGAACACATGCAGAAATTGTCGTATAAAGGTAGTTGCTGCTTCCCCCGCGCGCTTGCTGTGATATCAGCGCCATCCAGCTTTACGATATTCTACTCATTTGTCAGTGGAGCTCAAACTTGTCAATAATGAAAACTGCATCCGTGGGAATGTCATATTTTATCAAATTTAACTTCTTTCGTCAACTCTTTGGAATTTTCAAATCTACAGGGTGGTCCGTTTGAATTGCCCCAGGCGAATATCTCAGAAACTGAAAGTTATACAAGACGAAATTTCATACAAAACTTAGAGGGTTTCGAGAGGGAAAGATAATACTGGTATGTGTTGATTTGTGGATTCGCCACCTCCGGGATCTCGCAAGTAACTCCGGATTTTATATAGGGAACACATGTTTTGGTTAGGATCAGCTAATAGCAAGATCAAAGACTAATTCAAATACGAAATTCAAGAAAAATAAAAAAATAAAAATATTTAAAAAATAAAAATTTCATCCATTATTCTTAGCCAATTAATCCATGAGGTGTTTTTTTTTTCCTTTTTTTTTCTCTCGGAAGTGGCAAAATCCACAAGTGAACGCATGGCAGTATTGTAACGAGTAACTATCCGTCAGCTAAGTCGGGAGTGAGGGCGGGGGAGTAACGACTCGGGAGGATTCTGGTGTATTTAACTATTTATTTCCTAATCTTATTTTCTACTAAATACAAGTATGGGGGTGGTGTGCGGTGTAAGGGTCTATATGCTGAGGTACTAGTAGGTACTGACCTTATGGTGTTTATAGCGGGGTCTCAAAAAGCTCCTGTTCAAACTACACGTCTAATACGAGTCTCGTCTGTAATACCTTCGGTTATCCTCGATTTTTCCCCGCGTGGTTTTGGGCTTGTGGCTTTCAACGTCACAGCATTATCTTTCCCCCTCGAAACCCACCAAGTTTTGCATGAAACTTTTTCTTGTATAACTTTTAGTTTTTGAGATATTCGCCTGGGGCGATTAAAATAGACTACCCTGTATATCATATATGTATATGGTGTATTTTGCCTCGAAATAATCTACAGAAATACGAGTTATGTTCCGAGATATAGGGAAATTCACCTCAAATCGACGTGATTTTGGAGGTTTTTATCTTGTAATTTAAACATCGATTGAAATTTTCCAACGTGAAATATATGTAAAAAAAAATAGATTTTTTTTTGATTGCGCAAAATATTTTTTTACGGAAGTTATAAAGCAATGAATTGCGTATTATATTGTAATTGCTATAAACAATTCAAATATTATGCGAGTCTTTCTCGGATATTAGCCATCTTTCAAATTGTAGAATAAGTATGATGGAATTTTTCATTCAATTCTTTAGAGTAGGCAATTTAGAGTAGCCCGCCATGCGCCTCATCGAGGATTCGGAAAAAATTGAATATATAATAATACGATGCTCTGAGAACAAAAATTGTCTACTCTACAGAATTGAATAATGAACATGATGTTTTTGCTGTCTAAAATAAAAGAAATGGTTCATTTTCGTGGAAAAATTCGCTGAACATTTTTATTGTTCATAGCAATCTGGTCGTTAGTTTATGAGTTCTGGTCGCTTGTACATACGTAGAATGTCTGTGCGGAACGTCTAATCTAACCATGCACCGAATAAGTACCTTGCGGAATTCTACGTTGTTACGAAAAATGATTGAGAGTGTAAATTAGAAATGACAAAGAAGACATGTGTTCGTTTGGAACATTTTTTTATGGTGATATAATATACATATATATATAGCAGTGAAATAATAATAATAATAATAATAATAATTATTATTATTATTATTATTATTATTATTATTATTAATAATGAAAATGATAATCATTCATTTGTATAGAAAAAATAAAGAGAAAAAGGTATATAAATTAGCATTTGTTCGGAAACGTATTATACGGCCGAAACATATACCGGCATTTATTGCCGGGATGCCCCGTCATTGCATTGGTATACGTAAATGTTTCGGCCGTATAATACGTTTCCGAACACAGAGCGGGTTGCGATATCGCCGCCTTCGCCGCCTCCGCCGCGACCTCCGCCTCCGCCGCCACCTCCGCGGCCTCCACCGCCACCTCCGCGACCTCCACCTCCGCCGCGACCTCCGCGGCCCCTACGGCCCTCGCGGCTCCTACGGCCTCCGTAGCCCCTGCGGCCCGCATTGCCCCTGCCGACCGCACCGCTGCCGCCCTCGCCGCCCCTGCCGACCCCACCGCTTCCGCCGCTATCCGGCCTCCCGGCTTGCCCGCGGCCGCTGCTGCTTTCGTGACCGCTATGCGATCGCCTTAGGTAATGCCGCGGTGGCGTCAGCAGCCGCGGCGTTACCATTATCGCCGGTGAAGCTGCGGCTTGCCTCGGCGGTGTCGCTGGTGGCTCTGGCGATACCGCTGGTGGCTCCGGCGATACCGCCGATGACTTCGGCAGGGACGGCCAGGATTCGTGGCTTATTCTAAACACAAATTCAATAAATTATATGATGTCGGAAAAAAAGTACGATCAAATCTCAAATATAGTATAAGAAGGGGGCACAGCCCAGCAATATGTATTTTTTGTATGATTTTCTTACGATAGAAAGCGTGACTTGTTTCAAATGAATTTCTGACCTGATTGCTATGTATCCATTAGCCAATGGTGAGACCCGAAATAAAAGAGACATGACTCATCAAAATTACCAATTTTTTATATTTTTTTGAAGCGGCGATACAAGGCAAGCATCTTTGATTGTTTACGAATATACAATCAACTACGATGAGTGAACATACTTCTTTCAACTTTCAAACTCCTCCAGCACTGATAAGTTCAAATGAATCTGTACAATTTCAAGGATGAAATTGACAATTTACGGCATTTCGATGTTAGTTTGTAAAGTCATTGAATTTCCGGAAAATTCCAGGACCTTTAAAAATAGTAAGACATGATTTTTATCATTGAGACATGAATAGTAAGACGACTCCTCCACACTTACCCTCCTTCCAGCTTCTCGGTCGTCGCCCGTCTGCGCTCCGCGTCCCCCTCGCCCTCCGCGTCTCCCGCCGACCTGATTTGTCTTATTTTCTGTAATCGTACGCAATAATTAATTGATTTGAAAAAAAAAAACAGAATAAACTACAGTCATGTTCAAATGCATGTAATTACGAATAGAAACATGCATAGCGCTAATGAAATCTCGTCGATTGTAAGAACCCGCATGGATAATAGATTTACATTAGTATACATTCATGCACTATTATAGGGCTTTCTGTACTAAATCGGTTAACTTCGGGACGTGACCCTCTTGCAATTTTTGCTTGATTGTTTGTAGTGATAAACTCATCGAAATAAAAATATCTGAATTTCCACAGATTTTCATCGCGAGTGGTGTTCGAGACTGATCAAAGATTCAAAATTTTGACGACGGACTCCACAGAACGACCAAATAAAAATATTTAACAAACAATGTATTGTCAATCTATAAATGTTTTTAATTTGCAAGTACTTGAGAAACCTTATTTATTTGATCAAAGAAGCCAACAAAAAAAATTTGTGATACTTCACACATAATCTGCTACACACATTTGTGATAATAATTTGGAGGTAAAACGATTAAATTTTTTGCAAAATAATTTTAAAAAAAATGAAAAATCTTGAGACCCATTATGACTGATGGGTGTATGTGTTCATAAATAATTATAGAATTTTCGAATGAATTTGCGTCATAATCAATTCTGTCATATTTTCAGAAAATTTAATTTTTAAGTTCCGGATGAAAACGGGATACTGCGACTGTAGAAATATTTTTTTGAAAGTAAATTCTTTCCCGAACCAATTACTGGGTCGTCTGTGGAATTAAAATTTTTTAAGATTTCAAGATTTTGGATTATTGAACATTCATATCTCTAATACCGGTTGATGCACAAATCTGAAAAAATTCCGAGATGTTTATGTCGATGGATTAGATTATTATCAAAAATCACGCGGAAAATCCAAAGGAATTAGGCCAAAGAGTTTCCCGATTTGGCATGAAAAAATCGCATATACCTACACTCACGCTAGATACTGTAACTGAGAAAGGTGTAATGTTCGAAAAATGTAAATCTTGTAATCTATAATTGGCCATTCTAATATTATTATTCACTACATAGAGTACACAACAAACGAGCACTATCCGAATCAGCGCAGAAACAGTTGGTCTAGATCAGAATTACGTACCCTAATTTTTAAAATTTTTCCTCACCTACGGTTCGTTAGATATGATTTTGTTGATTTATCGAAAATTCTGGACGATTGAGAAAAGTAATTACACTTTCACTATTTCGTTGTTAACTCGCGCTTTACTCCGAAATGCCATTGCTGACACGAAATTATTTTTCAGATTCATATCGTGTAATATTAATGTTTTTGATCTGGGTATTCCAATTGCCTATAATTTCTATACGGTGAGTTCCATATAAAATCCGAGATTTGCTGCCTACATCCCCTCTAACATTTCTTATGAATTGACGACGATAAAAGTTTAATTATAACAATTTTTCTGAATTATAAAAGTTCTTTCATTCACTGGTCTGAAGAATGACGTCTATGTTCTAGGAAAATCGGAATTTATGAAAAGTAATCCAACTTTCCGAATTGTGTCAATTCACTAGAACTGTCAAGAAAAATTATGCTTCTACGTACTGTTTTAACTACGCGATGAAAAAAAAATGTAACATACGGCACAGGCTATTATTTAATTGTGAAAAAAAATCTGCATTTTAGTGACAATTGTCTTAGAAAATTTTAATCACAGGTTTGACGGAGATTGACCCTGCGTAATGGTCGTTGCGAATTCTGATATATTCTGTATATCTATAATCCACGCTTCCATAAACGTTTTTTTTCAAACCAACGTATGTACGAAACGATGAATACGTTTTCTTCTGTACAGATGCAATAATTGTAGAATACAATAAATTCTGTAATATTTACTTACTTGGCATGATTGTTGATAAATGATGATTCCGTCGTGGCAGTTGAGTCACGACTGTCTCAGTTTGGAGCAACGTACGATCTCGCAGTCGACACAGCGGTCGAAACGCGCGATGCTTTCCACAAAGTAACGTAGCTTGAGCAACGGAACAACAGTGTCTTCATCGTTAGATATTATTTTATTGGGTTCACGTTTACGTGTGATTGTGAATTGTGTTCAGGAGTTATCATTATGGATAAGAAATTTCGTCGCGGTGATCCAGAACGAAAACGATATCGTCTTGGTGGAAAACGGCTTTCTTTGTCGAAAGCTGCACGCAACAGGTTAGTGGATTGTAATTGGGGATTTGTATTGAATTCTTTCGTAAATTGTTATATGTGCATAAAGTAGAGTAACTTGAAATAATTAGGTAATATTTTTTCTTTCATGTTCGAAATAATAATTGCAAATGTTATAGGCAATTGAATTTTGATGATTTTGCTATATCATCGGTGATATTATATTATTCTAATTTTCAATCTGCTGAAATTGGTTATAAATTGTCGAAATTTCCTTATCCAAGTTCGCAGGAACATATGATGTATAAATACCGAAAAAAAATTATCGTAGTACACAGTGAAACTCGAGCCATGATTATTTCTCGCACCTATTTCATTCGGTTAGATGCATGTTACATTTTCAATTATTTTATTAAAATTCGGATAAACCACGAATTCTCGAAAAATCTTTACATAAATCCATGGTCTCGGAATAGAATAACTTCCAATCGAATCGATATAATTATGTGAAATAAAAATGGAGCAACGATCGTATCGACGATATTTTCAAAGAATTCCACGAACGCTGAATAACTGATTGCGTACTTATTTGAACAACGATCGAGGGTTACACTTATATAATCATGCTATATTCCAATCGCCGTATACAGGGGGTACTGTATACTTTTGCTAGTCCATACATGATTTTTTCGAATCTAGATCATCTCCTAAACCAAATAATCGTTCACTACGGACTGAAATCCTGCCGGATAAATTTCAATGAAAAATCACGATGAAAAAAATTCAATTTCCCAAAATTACCGTAACAAATAATTACGTAATCTATAAAAAATTGGAATACTATGCATTTTTTACTGTAGGCAGCTCTATGATAAATATTTCGGAATCACCTTGCGGAACCTTCTCATTATATAAAAAAATTAGGATAGGCTGGTCAGTTCGAAGATATGGGGTATTTCGTGTAAAGCAGATGTGACCACCATGAGATTTTTTATTTTATACATCGACAGTCCTTAGAACTTACCGATACTGCGAAATTGATTGAGATATTTACTATACCAAGTTTGTAAAAATTTGAAAAATAAAATGATAACTCTGTCACTAATTATATCAGACCGAAACTGGTTATTTCGATTCACGACGAGTGTAACGGATTTCGAAAAATTACAAAATACATGACTACATAAAAGTGAATTTTTGAATCGTATATTTGTCTGTGCTCCAAGAATTAGGAAGAAATAAAATTTGATTCGAAAGTGTCTTGTAGTTCTATAGATAACATGCTTCCAAACTTGTGGTGTGCGCAAATTTGGCGTCCCAGCTGATCAACCCATCATGCGCTTGCCCCCCTCCACATATATTTTACAGTCGTACATGTAAGAAATCCACTATTAAATAACCAATAAATTCATTTTGGTGCAATTACATATTTTTAATTTATAAATCTGTTTTCGCGTCAAACGTAGAAGAAATTTGTGCTCTAACATGAGTTACGGATTGTATAAAACTAAATTCAAAATTTTCTTTCAGAAATATTTCAATGAATATCGCGCCGGCACGATAATCTATTTACAAAAACGGCTGCCTCACAGAGAACGATATGGGTAATGCGAATATGCACCACCGTGGATTTATGTATCGGAAAGTTTCTTCGATAATGTGTTTATATCTATTATAACTATTTATTTTGGATGAAATTCATAAATATGCACCAAAATAACTACCTTTTTTGTGGAAATAATATCAGATTTTCTGTGTGGTTCACAATGATACATCAGCCAGTTTGAAATGTATAGTCCAGGAAAAAAATCGAAAGGTAGCATTTTTTAGGTATGAATCCGGAAACTTGATCTAAGGGTAATTCGATGACGCTGAATCGAATGGCGGTAATTATTTTGCGATCAACCCCCGGGATCAATGGACAAAAAGGGTTAAGCCGTTCAATTCGGAACCTGATGACTTTATCGAAAAATATGTGGAACAAAAGTTGTTCGGGACAAAAAAATACGTGAAATAGTATTCTATCTTCATCTTCGTATCTTCAAAAATAAGGGACGCAAAGAAATGTCTGTCTCTTTCACACTTGTTGGCGAATAAAATTAAATTAAATGAAATAAAATAGTTAATTAAATAGTTTTTCGTTTTTTTCTCCCTTAGTTTCGAAGAGACGAAGATAAACATAAAATACTTATTAACGGTTTTTTTTTGTCCCCAACGACTTTTGTTTGATATATTTTTCGATAAAGTCATTAGGTTCCGAATTGAACGGTTTAATCCTTTTTTTCCAATGATCCCGGGGGTTGATCGCAAAATAATTATCGCCATTCGATTCAGCGTCATCGAATTACTCTTAAATCAAGTTTCCGGATTCATACCTAAAAATTGCTACCTTTCATGGATTTTTACTGGACTAGTAAGGGTGATCGCGTCCGTCGAATCATCGTATATAGCCGGGGTTTGAGCGTTTTTGAGCATATATTCATATCTTCATATCTGTGATAACATCGAAGTTCGATTGCCATTTTGTTTCACACAATTTTATCTTTTCATGAAAATAATTCTAATATCACTATTCACTATACGTAACAATAACATATGACACTTTCGTTTCCAAAAATTGTGAAATGAGTTTCACAATCGTATGACAAAGCATCGAGCTTTCTTACAATATCTGGAAAACCAGTCATATTAGTTTGCTACAACCGTGCCCGGATTTGAATTCTTCGGATTTTTTCGAATCGATTCGAATTATCTACAATAAAAAAGAAACATATTGATCAATAAGATTTGAAAATCTGGAAAAATATTAAAAAATCCCGTGGCTGATATCGACATTTTTCCACCAAGTCCCAGAGTGGTGTGGCGCGCGCTTATAATTTTTATCAACGTTTTTTTTGTTTTTCAAAGTTCGACCGAATTTTCTCAAACGTTTTTTTCAATTTTTTTAATAAAACCTAACGCAGGCCCATTCCGGCTCTAGGCTGAAAAATTTCGATATCTACTACAGGATTTTTGAAAATTTTCTTAGATTTTCACATTGTGTCGATCAATAGGTTCGTTTTCAAAAATTATTGATAATTCATCGATTCGAAAAATTTCGATCAAAAAAAAGTGAATGCTTTCGAAAGTCAGAACAATCATATAAAACATCGCCAGCATATAATCTGCGAGGTGAAGGGTGAGATCCAGGTTGAAGTAGTATGGAATGCCCCATATATATTTAATTTTTTCCGTCCATCGTGACAAAATCATCTAAATTCTAAATCATGTAATGAAAATAACATTATGGGCTCATTGGGTTACTTTAGACGACAAAATTCCAACGATCTGGACGGCTCATCGACTGATGTCGATAGCTCGATTTTCGTTGCCGAGACCTGTACCAATTCAGTTGCCGAGTTCGACAAAAACGGTGCTGATTTCTTCAGTGGCAATCTTCTATTCTCCGAAAAAAATGGATCGAGGGAAATGAACATCCCTGCCCATTGTGGCGTAGAAGAGATTGCGTCCGTCGCAGAAAATCTGTGTGCCTTGAGCATGGATACGGAAATCGCATTAGAAGGAGTTGAACCTAATTATGAATCGAGGCAAAAAAGTTGCCCGAGGATCGTCAGAGGTTCATTTCATCAAGGCGACTCTAGGTTTTCGTGGCGTAGTCGAGGAAAGCAGTGTACTGCAAATGCCGCAGCAGCCCTGGCTATGTGCAAGAACACACATCCCAATTTATGGACTCCAGCACTTGTCGATTCCGTACTCATGACAGGCGATAAACTGTACACAGACAGCATGACAGCCCGAAATGACGTTGATCCGGATGAAGAGCATACGGAATTTTTGACGCCTACGGAGCTGAAGACGGAAATTGATATCCACTCTGACAAATACATTCTCCTCGTAAAACCTGAGTGGATATGCGGTCATTTGGATAACGATTATCCTGACGATGGATTTCCAAAATGGGGAATCGAATCTGCGACTTTTTATCTGGAGAAAAATTGGGCATTCTAACTTCAAATTCAGTTTCCGTCGCTGTTTTCAAAATGGGAGGTACAGTGTGGATGTTCGATTCACATAGTAGAAGTCAAGCAGGAGAAGTTACCTCCGATGGTCGAGCCTGTTTGATGGAATTCCCCGACGTGGAATCCTTGTTCGAACTGCTTCGAAAAAATATTCCCGCTGGGAGACCAGATGACCCATCGCAGGATACTTATGATCTTACAGAAGTTGAGTTACAACGTGAGCGTGATGACGAACAACTGTCTGTACAGGTTAAAGCAGCATCCAATCCGCGTAGTTCACCTCAAATGGAATGCGATAAACTTCCGGAAGCCTATCGAGGAGAAGGGTTGCATTTGGAAGAAATGTCGATCGAAGAACGCAATCTCGAAATAGAAATGGCAAACATAGTCGAAGAAGAACGATTAACCGACAAACATGAAGTAGTAGTAAGCCACGATGCGATAAACGAAGGCTTGCAGGATGTCAGCGGGCTAGAAAAAGGAGTGTATTCGTTTCTCCATGTCTGGAATAAGCTGCATGCGCTATTCGATGAGCATGAGAGAGGCGTAGAATGCCATTTCCGTGACCTACGACTTGTCGGATATCGCCATGTTGGACTGAAGACATCATTGCACTTCAAGTGCGCAATGTGTTCTTTCCAAACATCTATTATGAGTGAGCCCGAGGATGAGAATGTGTTGGACATCAATACAGCGGCCGTATTGGGGAGTCTGTGTGCAGGAATAGGACACTCTCAGCTGGAACAGCTTCTAGGTGCGATGGATGTGAAATGTATGGCTGCTACAACATTTCGACGCGCACACGACACGGTTTACGATGGATTAGTACAAACCGCAGCATCGGAGATGAAGTTAGCTGGTGACGAAGAGCGAGAACTTGCCATACAGAGAAACGACATAATCAACGGGATTCCACATATACCCGTGGTAGCTGATGGCAGTTGGATGAAAAGATCGTACAAATTGGGGAAGTACGATTCATCATCTGGCTTAGGAGCGATCGTCGGCTTTCACTCGAAAAAAGTGTTGTTTGTCGGAGTGAGGAATAAATTTTGCTCAATCTGCGAACCGGCGATGAAAAAAGGCGCAACTCCTAGAGAACATACGTGCTACAGGAATTGGGGTCGCAACGCAAGTTCGACCAGTATGGAAGGCGACGCGATCCTCGAAGGATTCAAGAACAGCTTAGATCAACATGGGCTGATATACTCCGTTCTTATAGCGGATGGAGATAGCAGTGTCTATAAAAAAATAACTGACTACAATCCGTATCGTAATCAAGACGTATACGTGAAAAAAGTGGAATGTGGAAACCACTTGGTAAGGAATGTCGGGAGTAAAGTGAAGGAACTTGCTAGAAGAAAGGGAATACCCGGCCCCTTACGTAGGAGGATAACCGACAGTGTACCAAGGTTCAATGTTGCCATCCGAAAAGCTGTTCAGTATAGACTGCAGCAGAACATGTCGGCGACTGAGACGAACAAGATGCTGAAAAACGACATTTTGAACATTCCTAGTCACATTTTCGGAGAACATGCAAAATGCGCCTCTATTGGGTATTTCTGTAACGGTGTACCCAAATTGAATGAGGAAAATGTTGTTCCGGAGATGAAAGGATTAGGGCTATTCGATGCACTGGAAGACACTGTGTCACGTCTGAGTCACCATACTGATAGCTTGCTCTATAACGTGAATAACAATACTGTTGAATCGTACAACGGCATAGTAGCTAAATTTATAGGTGGAAAGCGCATCAACTACGGCAAGAGAAATTCTTACAATGCGCGAAGCTTAGGGGCTGCTGTACAATTCAACAGTAAGAAAGTTGTAACGCGCTTCAGAGAGGTGGCAGGTAAAGAGCCGTCACAGGTAGCGAGCGCCATGGAGAGTAACAGAGCAAGGTGGGCAGAGTTACAAAAAGAACGCATCGCGCGTGCGAAAGAAACTAACGTCGCCAGACGGGCAGAGACGAGACAGCAAACAGTGGACAAAGATTACGGTCCAAGCTCTGAAAAAACAGATTTGAGTGAGGAAGCGTATGTTGCTGAATTTGACCGACATACCGCAAGATTGAAAGCTTTCCAACAGAATCGAATTACTCTGGAAAGGGAAACTGTCGATCAGGCGAATAGCACGCAGTGGTTGTCTACGAGACGAAAGCTGCTTACCGCGTCTAAATTCGGTAAAGTGTGTCACATGCGGAAAAACACGTCTTGTAAATCTACCGGGCAGGCAATATTATATTCAAATACTTTGAACAATGTACCTGCTGTAGAATACGGACGAAAAAAACGAAAAACACGCTCGCTTAGACCTCGAAAGGCAAGCAAATGTCCAGGTGCGCGAATGCGGTTTATTCGTGGACACCGAAATTCTTGGTTTGGACGCTTCACCTGACGGTCTCATTGGC
Organism: Tenthredo distinguenda; assembly: GCA_947538915.1. NCBI lineage: Eukaryota > Metazoa > Arthropoda > Insecta > Hymenoptera > Tenthredinidae > Tenthredo > Tenthredo distinguenda. The sequence goes on from OX384532.1 coordinate 23,188,081, forward strand.
GATGACGGAATCGTAGAAATAAAATGTCCGTATTCCGCCCGTGAGTTAACGCCAGACGAAGCTATTGCCCAGAAAAATATCTCTGTGCGTAGAATATTTAAAAATGTCGACGCTACTAAGATGAATGAGAACCATGAGTACTATTATCAGGTACAGGGGCAGTTACACATTACTGGAAGAGACTACTGTCTCTTCATGATGTGGACGCCGAAGGGTTCGAAAATTATAAAAGTAGTGAGAGATGACGAATTCTGGAACAAAAAAATGAAATCTTGTTTGCTACAGTTCTACGAAAACTGTTTAGTCCCTGAAATCGTGGACAGTCGCTATGTTAGGAGTATGCCTATAAGGGACCCACCTTACATACTTGAGGCACAGGAAGTAGCCGCCAAACGAAGGCAAGAGAATGAAGCAAAAGTGATAGCGAAAAAAAAAAGAGGTAAATGAAGGGGATCCGCGCTAAATTTTAGCGCGATGTTACTTGTGACGGCGTGTGCATGTATTGCGTTGAGTTTCGTGCAAGGAAGGTGCAAACGCCTGAAAAGTAAAACTGTACACAAATGTTGCGTGCAAGCGCGCAATGTGTCTGTACTTTTGAGCCGAAGCTATACGTGCCGCACAAATATTCCGTTGAGATTTCGCGCAAGTTGCGAGCACGCGTAGTAAAACAGCCGTACATATATACAAATATGGTTCATCCGGCAGCACTTTCATATATTGCGTTGATTTTCGCGCAATGAAGATGCAAGCAATCGCACCACTTTTGCTATCACCTGTATACCCCCTACCTGATGGAAGACATCCCACCACCTTCTCGTGGTTTCCGTCGAGCAGTAGCACTTGTACATAACACTGAATCATTTATTGTATAGGGAAGACCGGGAAAACTGTGCACCTCTGCTGAAAATTGATCCAAAGAAAATGTACTTTGTTCAGGGCTATTTATAATCGTTTGAATAGAATCATTTTGAATCCATGTAAAATAATAAATCCTGATTTAAAATTTCTCCCGAGATTTACCAGCATAACAAATCGAAGTATCAATAATGAAAACCTATAATATCGCGAAAACACTGGGTGGAACTGAAAATCGATATTTTGAAACGATAATTGAAAAATGGTCTCCCCTATTTCAACAGCAATATTTCTCAATACGTATCATTCAAAATGTACAATTGGTATTGGCCAAAAGTGGGACTCCCTGTTACTAATGTATGTAGAAATAATGATTGAAAATGTATGTGGTATGTATGTTATTGGAACCGAAACATGTACAATAAATCTAAGCTAAAATAAACTTGTAAATGAATATACGAATGTACAAGTCAATAAATCTGTTGTTCTATATTCAGCTCCAGCAAGATCGTATAAATATAATTCATGCTCTATACGTGTCAGAAATAGGTTCGAGTCTGCGGCAAACCGCGTTATGCATCGACAGAGTTTAACGATTTTGTGAGAGACATTTTTACTCGAAGGACTTAGCTGAAGTTTATATATGTATATAATGCGAAGATATAAAATTTTCAAGAATTTTGCAATGTGAAATTACTCACGAATAAATATTTGCAGTGCTCGTGATAGGTTACATGGCAGTTGAACTAGAAATAATTGAAATATAAAATTTAAATTTAAATAGTTGAAATGGATGAAAATAGTATTATTGAAATTACGAGTTCTCCAAAATAATATAATCTAATTTCTAACATTTGGAGTAATTATTTACAACAAAGCGTCATAGAAAGAAATGTCAAGAATTGAATATGAATCGAAGAAGTTGGAGGTCCGTTTTCATTTGTGTCCTCGAAATTCGAGGTTGGGCTTCAGAATTTATGAAATTTGTATTAAAAAAAACCAAGGGATCTAACTTGACGAAAATCAATTTTTATATTATACGTATAAAAATGATCGAGTTTATGTTGTATATTCTTCTACCTATTCCCATGTAAAGTGCAACGTAAGACAACAACAAAACGTACTTGTTAGTTTCGATACCCTTCTTCACTACGAAGTTATAAATAGTAAACGAATGCATAATTCCGTTTATTTTTTGGAAATTTATAAAGCTAAAACGGATTGGGATAAACATCCGAAAATTGGTATATATTTTTCAGTCATCGGTAGCTTTCATATAGAGGAAGACTGGGTGAATCAAGAATGTCAAGGGTCAGTGACTAGGTCATTTCGCATGGAAAAGTCCATATACAAGTATAGAAGTTCAAAGAAATGTATTCCTACTACCTGTAATGGTGATTCGCATATAAGTTTGAAAATAATATTTCATAAATCCACAATTCATTTAATTTCACAAACTGTACTGGCGAGTACGTCGATTTGGTGACAATGAAAATATTCGTTATGTCATGAAGCTAACATCATTGGAACGGTATTACACCTCATTGAATATGAAGTTTTCAGAGATTTTCTTCTCAAGTAGATGCTCAATCTAGTGAGAATTATTCCTATAAAGAATATTCCCATGATTGTGCCTTGAATAATATATTAGGGTGCTCCAAAAAAAAAAAGTTTTTTGGCTATCATCTCAAAAGTTGCTAGTAGGTATAAAAAAAATTCTCCCACAAGGACAGCTCGATATTTTGATTCTACGTGACGCTCAACGGTTTTCCGTTTTCCCATATAGATAACACGTAAGAAATTTTTTTTTTTGTATTTCTCAAATAAAACTACTACAAAATTTTTTTTTACAATTTTTATGGACATGTACTTGTAGGAAATTAAATTGTCTACAAAAAAGCTCTGATATGATTTTCTCGTAAACCTAACGGGTAAACCGTTATCAGACTTTGAATACTCACAACTAAGTGGATATAGGTTGAATTTTTTTTATTTCCAAAAAGAAATTTGACTGCAATATGAGCTAGTATTGAGACTTATATGTCTCTTTTTAACCACTGAGTAATTATTCGCGGTGTAAAAACAATATAAATCATACAGTAACATCCGGTGAAATACAAAATGCGTTCTAAAATCATATACGGTTAGATTTAACTTGGTTGCGGGTATTCAAAGTCTGATAACGTTTTACCCGTCAGGTTTACGAGAAAATCATATCAGAGCTTTTTTGTAGACAATTTAATTTCCTACAAGAACATGTCCATCGAAATTTAAAAAAAAAAATTTTTTTAGCAGTTTTATTTGAGAAATACAAAAAAAAAAATTTCTTACGTGTTATTTATATGGGAAAACGGAAATCCCTTGAGCGTCACATAGAATCAAAATATCGAGCTGTCCTTGTGGGAGAATTTTTTTTATACCTACTAGAAACTTTTGAGATGATAGCACTTGAAAAAAAATTAAAAAATGTTTTTTTTGGAGCACCCTAATATATACAGGGTGTCCCATTTTGAAGTACGCATTACGTTTACAGCCGACCTAACGTTTCAATTGGAAAATGTGTCCTACAAAAGTTGTCCGGTTCAGAGGGGGACATATGAAGAATTTTTTTTTTGCGGTCCAGCATCATAATTGGTGATGCTGTGGAGGATGGACCAGTTTTTTTAAATGGAATCATACATTTTTGTTTAAACTAAAATATTCTCCATTCAAAAATGTACAATTTCCTCAGGAAATGTTTTTTTGTAAAATGAATAGTTCGTGAGATAGAACAAAAAAACAAATTCTGCTAGGCACACGGAGGTCGAGTCTTCCGCGCGTGCGTGTCGTCACTTTCGCGATATTTTATTACTCCATACCCTCTCTGTGATATGTGTGATATGTCGGAGCATCAATGGGGTGACTACATATGTTCAAAAATACCACCATCAAGAGCAAGACACGGTCTCACTCGCTTTTCGAAGCTCTGCGCCGTTTTTTTTTGTTTTTCTCGTATCCGTATTTGTTATTAGAAGGTCGGAAATGACACAATACGGCAATGTTACGGAAACGGCGCAGAGCTTCGAACAACGAGTGAGAGCATGTCTTGCTCTTGATGGTAGTATTTTTGAACATCTGTAGTCCCCCCATTAATGCTCCGACATATCACACATATCACATAGAGGGTATGGAGTAACAAAATATCGCGAAAGTGACGACACGCACGCGCGGAAGACTCGACCTCCGTGTGCCTAGCAGAATTTGTTTTTTTGTTCTATCTCACGAACCATTCATTTTACAAAAAAACATTTCCTGAGAAAATTGTACATTTTTGAATGAAGAATATTTTAGTTGAAAAAAAATGTATGATTCCATTTAAAAAAACTGGTCCATCCTCCACAGCATAACCAATTATGATGCTGGACCGCAAAAAAAAAATTCTTCATGTGTCCCCCTCTGAACCGGACAACTTTTGTAGGACACATTTTCCAATTGAAACGTTAGGTCGGCTGTAAACGTAATGCGTACTCTAAAATGGGACACCCTGTATATATATATTGCGATGTCCGTAAGCATTCGCAACATAATTATGCAAAGGTATTATCTAATCGTAATACAATTCCTCCACTGACAAACTAATGATAATAGAACGAATTTTCGATTTGTGTCGTTATTATAGATTTTTTGATTTTGCTAGTCAGATTTCAGGCCAGACACAATTATCACGTAGATAATAGCGTGATCGTGAATACAAGAATCCGAATCTGAAAAATTTACGTTACATACAACTTTTGCAATAGCACTGTGTGTAGTTCGAGTCACGCTACGCTGCTCATCCTCACAATTGATGCAGAAATGTAGAATTATTATCATGTCGTAAAATCACAAAATTGAGCAGCCGAATATACGTATTTTACAAATAGGTTGAGCGCCTCTACTCTGAGGCTCCGCCCATACTGAGTTCTCGGGCTCGGTGCTAGAGGCGCCGTAGTCGCTAGATTATTTCAATACGGTTCTTGAGCTGGACGCTAGAGGCGCTCAACGGATGAGGAGTTGTCGGGGCTCGCTCAAAAGCCCTTAAGCCGAGCGGTCAATTTCTTTACAGAGCGTACATTATCGGCCGGGGCCCAAACGTATAATAATTTAGATATAGCGTTGAGTTGTGAGCCCCGTTACCCCCACCCGACTCTCAGGCCGTTCGAAGCTGCGCGACGTTTGGGTATTCTCTCCGTGAACGGAGTATAGATGCGGAAGGCTATGCGGATTGGGTATCCAAGGATGACAAGGCTCAGAGAATCATTGTAACCCACCTACAAAAAAAAGTCATGGTATACGTGATACACTTCGTCACAGCATGAGAATCAGTACCTACGGAGAGCCAGAGCATGGCTGAGCTGACAGCTAGGCTACTGGTTGAAGAAGAGCGTTTCACTGAAAAAGATCCGCCAGAAAAAGGGGAAACTTCGGTAGCGCTGGCTAGCGACAGCTCTCGCAATGTGGTGAAGTGCTTTGGGTGCGGAAAGGAAGGACACTATAAACGGAATTGTCGGCCGACGAAAGGTCAGTGTCATTATTGTAAAAAGTACGGGCACCACATAAGCAAGTGCAGAATGAGGCTGCACAAGTTGAATCAAAAAGAAATGAAGGACTCGCAGGGCCAAATGGACAATGAAAAAAGTAACGCATATGTGGCAGAATTTAGAAATAACCAAAGTTGGATAGTCGATACAGGCGCCAGCGAACACATGTGTTATGTGAGAAAAATGTTTGCAGCCTACACAGAACTAACGAATCGAAAGAAAGTAGTGATAGGTGTTGGTAGTGAGCTAAATGCAGTAGGCTGCGGAACAGTCAAAGTGAAGGCACATGACGGTGTCGAGTTGGTAATCACAACGCTGAGCAATGTTTTATACGTGCTTAGAATGACAGTCAATTTGTTTTCAGTGAGAAGCGTGGCAGACAAAGGCCATTAGGTGGTGTTCAACAGTGAGCAGTGTAAAATTCTCAAAAACGGTCTAGTGACTGCCATCGGAGACCGAAATCAAAAGTTATATGCTATGCGTTTCAAAGACGGCGAACAAGCAGCAGTAGGCTACGCCAAGGACAGTTTATCCGTATGGCACGAACGATTAGGGCATCACAACATAAACTACGTAAGGCAGGTGTTAGACGAGCACAAAATCCCTTATAATATAGACAATGGCAGGTGCAATGGATGTGCCAAAGGGAAAATGCACAAGGCTCCGTTTAATCGGAGTGAAACCGTCACGTCGCGCACATGCGAACTGGTCCACATGGATGTATGCGGACCCATGGAGGTCGAATCACTCGAAGGTTCAAGGTATTTTTTATTGATCAAAGATGACTATTCTGCTCATAGGTACAGTTGGGCCATAAAGTTCTTGTAGGGTCGAAATTTAGGCTCATGCGTTTCTGTGTCTACGCTGTTGAGCAGGCCCCCCTCACACCGCATGCCCTGTTCGCAAAACCCATCGATGCATTACGGCCGATCGGTCAGCTAGCCTGGCCCGACCGGCCTGTGGATATTTCAGAAGTATTTCTTACTTTACTTTGAGTAGGTAATCTCCCCGGTTTTGCCTGCTCGCCTACCAATTCGTCAAATGTATATCGAGAATATACATTTCCCTGTGACTCAATTTTTCATTTTGTTACTCAACGTAGATATTCATTTAATAGAAAACTTACATAATAATACCTGCAAGAAATTAAAAATTTGTCATAATCGAAAACTTATAAATCTGAGTTGCGAATTTCGATCAGTTGGGCATCATATTTTTAGATAACATTTTTTTTAAACTCATTACATAAGTTACTTTTGTATAACATCAAGATCGAGTTCGAATTTAACTCTTTTTCACTAAAATAAAGAAGTCTGAAATCAGGTGACGATATATTCTATACGTATTTGTCGCCAACGTTTGACGAATTGGTAGGCGAGAAGACAAAACCGGGGAGATTACTTACGCAAAGTAAAGTAAGAAATACTTCCGAAATATCCACAGGCTGGTCGGGCCAGGCTAGCTGACCGATCGGCCGTAATGCATCGATGGGTTTTGCGAACGGGGTATGTGGTGTGGAGGGCCTGCTCAACAGCGTAGATACAGAAACGCATGGGCCTAAATTTCGACCCTCCAAGAACTTCATTGCCCAACTGTACATATACTGTTTAAAAAGCAAACAGGACGTAGCAAGAAACATTAAAAAGTATCTCAACTTAGCTGAGCAGGATACTGGAAACAGGGTAAAGATTATGCGATCAGACAACGGGACCGAGTTAATCAACAAAGAGTTGAAGAATACGTTTGAGGAACGAGGGATCAGACATCAGACGTCAGAAGTGTATACTCCGGAGCAAAATGGTAAGGTCAAGCGTGATAACCGAACCATTTTAGAAGCGGCTAGGTCAATGCTAATGGCAAAAAGCCTAAATAAAAACTTGTGGGCCGAAGCTGTATGTACGGCAGCTTATGTACTAAACAGAACGGGAAAGAGTTCAATACCCGGAAAATCTCCTTTCGAAGTATGTTTTAAGCAAAGTTACAATATAAACAAATTGAAAATCTTTGGTTCAAATGTGGATGTTCTTGTCCCAGCACAACGCAGACAGGAATGGGACCCAAAAAGTACGAGTGGATTATTCGTCGGCTATGGCGAAGACACCAAGGGTTATAGAGTGTACTTTCCAGAGACAGGAATAGTCGGAGTCAGGAGGGATGTGTATTTCGAACCTGACCAGAAACAAATACCACAGCAAGCGATACTACTTCATCATACTGAGGAAGAGACACCGGAAGAAGAAGACGTAGCGCACCAAGGTGAAGACGGGCAGTCGGATCTTCAATCGGGTAGCAGTATCTTCGAAGAATGCATCGAAAAGTTCAGTGATGCAAGTGAATCTAGTGAGTCAGGCGAGTCATTGGTAGATTTGATTGCTATCATGGTACGCGAGTCTGGTAAACGTAAAATAGTAAGACTTACACGATATACAGACTACGAAACAGGGTTTATCAGTGTATTAAACGAAACAACTTCCTACGAGGAAGCAATTGAAAGTGTGTATGCCGATAAGTGGAAAGACACTATGAATAGAGAGTCAGATGTTCTGCGAGAAAATGACAATTAGTCCATAGTACTTACCCCTGTAAATAAAAGAATAATAGATAGTAAGTGGGTTTACGAGTTCAAGCAAGACGATGAAGGAAGCCCATCTGTTTTCAAGGCAAGACTAGTAGCAAGAGGTTTTCAGCTGAGGGAAAATTTTGAAACATATGATACATATGCACCCGTAGCAAATATATCCACATTCAGAATTGTATTGGCTATAGCGAATAGGTTAAGATTGCCAGTATATCACATGGATGTAAAAAGTGCCTTCCTGTACGGAAATACAAATGAAGAGGTGTATATGAAATTACCGAAAAATGTCGAGGGCGAACAAGACACGGTTTGTAGATTAAATAAATCAATTTACGGTTATAACTGGAAGAGGATTTGTCCGATCTCAAGATGATTTTTGTTTGTATTGTTGCGAAATTAGGTTTCGCGATTATTAAGATAATTAAATGTGGGTTCCCGAGAGAAATAAGTTGAACAGGAAACGAAATAGTGGGAAATAAATATTAGGTTGTATTTAGGAAAATATACGTCCGTTATAGCTCAAAGCTAAAACAAGACTGTTTTGTACAATAATGTCGTTGTGAGGAGTAACCGATTACCATTTATCAGATGTTAACATCATTTATCTTAGATGACTACTAGACCTTGCAAATTAACAAATTAAATATGAGGGGTGTTTTTTGACCTTTGTAACACTACCCCCCCCCCCCCCCCCCCCCCCTTAGTAAAAGAGTCGACCCGACTCTCGAAATGCAAAAATTGAAAGAAAAACGAAAAGTCTAGTAGTCAAATTGTGTGTGCTTGCTCTAATATCGAAAGTTAGCGTGGTAGATTGAAAATTTGAAGAATTCTTTCCCAAAAACTATCCGGCATTTGCCTTCACTCTCAAGGAAAAACCACACAAAAGAACTTGAGAAGATAGTCGAGCCTTAACCAATCAAAGTGTGAAATTGAATATAAAAATGTTCTTCAAAGTTTTTCTATCTTGAAAGAAGAATCCAAAACGAACAGGATCAGGATGTGAGCGGTATCGTGGTTAGACCCTGCAATCTGCAAAAGGAGGCGACAGGAGGGCGTGAAAGGAAGGGAGCTCTGGATCATTCCAAAAACATAGCACTGGTCCCAAAATCGCTCGATCCAAGCCTGTTCAAAAGTTTTTTTAGTAATCGACCTATATAGGAGGACAAATATGAGTTTTACACGTAAAACACATTGAACACGTAGAAAACGTGAAACAAGAAAAATCCTTTTTTTTAAGGTTAAAATGTGAGATATAATCAAAATTAATCAGGATAATAAAAATGAAACGATCTTATCTGAGGGGAAGCAAGAAAACAGGATAAATAGGTCCAGGATGGGATGCTTTCCGCTTTGATTTTCCAACCTCAGAATACTAGATAAATCCAGCTCTGAAAATCTTGTATGAAATTAGTTACTTAAACTGAAAATTAAGTTCGAAATCTTATTTGGATCTCTCAAACAAGCTGGCAATGAAACGTTTTCAAACAACGCCTGTAAGATGCCTCTTCAAAAGAGAACAAATAAACATCAATAATAGACAAAAGAAAGATTCCAAGGAGTCAACGAAAACCCTAAAATTCATGTAAACGTCAATTGACGATTTTCAGACAAATGACCGAAGCAAAATCGTTGATCAAATCAGCCAATTTATCAATCTACGAAAGTTCGATACTATGTTCAAGGATTATAAACTTAACCCAAAAATTGGAAGTTTTCATAACCTTGCAAATGTTAAAAATGGTAATATCCCATCTACTTCAAATAGAGACAACCTCTAAAATCTCGCAATAGAGATATAAAATCATCAATATGAGACTCATCTAAGTCAATTAAAGATCGCAAACACGATCAAAAGGTGTGTGGGCTTTGATTAAAGAGTCTTTACTCGATCCTTTTTCGTGTTCAACCTCGTCTTCAAACAAAGTTTCAAGAAAAATTTTCGGGTCTTCTGTAGAATATGTCAAACTACGCACCCAAGGAGTATTACGAAAAGGATCGGAAGGAAAATCTCTGGTCGTTAAAAAAAGGAATCTCACCTCGACCAGAAATTAATGAATTGGTAGCAATAGAAATAATACACGCATGAGTAGTCAAAAAAATCTAACCCCAAAATTCTGTCATCCTTTATCAGTTACATAAACTTCATGAGGAGATGTACTAAAATCGGTAATAACAACCTGAACGGGAGTTTTCCCTAAGACTGGAGTAGTAACCCCAGTAACTGTTCGCAAAAAAAGGAACAGGCAAAACATTTAAAATGGGTTTTAAGAGATTCAAACAGACTACGGTTACCTCAGCCCCGGTATCTATAACTTAGAGACAATTTACACCATTTACGATGCCTCAGGTGTATAGTCCGGTTCGACGGAGGCCCTATAAAAATTGGGTAATATTAGGACTACCAATACAAGACTTCTCCGATGATTTAAGCCCCACTGAATCACCAGAACTTAGTTTTTTGAGGTTGAGAGTTGAGAATTTGGAGAGGAATCTCTTTCTCTGCAAGACTTATGATTCGATTCATTATTATTGGATTCCTTGGATTCGGAATCTTCCGAATTTCTTTTTTTAAGTTTAAAGCAAAATTCTATGGTATGCCCGTCCTTTTTACAATATCGGCAAAATCTAGGTGACTGAGTGTTACCATCTTCATCAGAAAAACCCTTATACTGGCTACGACGCCACCAGGGAGTGGGTTTATTTTCAGGGCAATCTTTTTCATCGGGCGAAGATTCGTCAGTTTGAACCTGTCTAATTCTACCTGATGCTAAATATTTTTGATTGAGAGCTTCTATTTCTAAAGCCCGTACAATAGCATCTCTTGAAGACGAGGGTCCTGCCAAACTCAAGGCATGTTTTAACTCTGAATCAAAAATAGCATTGATGAAGCGAGTACGGGCAATCTGGTCTCTCGTTTCATCATCACAGGTTGGTAAAGCCAACCTGGTCATTCGTTCGATCTCATGACCCAGAGTAACAAGACTTTCTCCCTTTAATTGTTTTCTGTTCTCGAGTTGAGTTAAATGTAATTTCTTTAAATGTTGGTCTCCATATCGGAGCCTTAAAGTTTCGCTTAGTTTACTGAAATCGCGAATTTCTACTCCCGAAAGGGTTGTTAGCACTGAAAGAGTTGGACCTCTGAGACTCAGAGCTAAATTCGAAGCCTTCGCGATCGGGCTCCAATCGTTTAATTCGGAACACAGATTAAACTGACATTCGTATTCGGCCCAAGGGGTCGAGCCATCATAAAACGGAACTTTAAGGTTATTATATAGTTTTGGATGGGGGTTATGTTGGACCCTGTCAATTGAATTTTCCGGATTTCTAACCGGGAGTTCACAAATTTCGCGAGCACTCGCGGCGCGAGACAGAACGATTTCTCCGTTATCAATATTGTTATCGTTAATTAAAGCTTGCGCGTGTGGCGATTTCGGAATCTCTTCTCTCGAATGATTATCCCCACACGTCAAGTCTAACCCTTCTGCTCTCTCGTCCTGCATTGTATTTCCAATGCGGTCGTTTTGAGTATTGGTACGGGTGTGCGGCGTAAAAACGGCTGCTCCACCAGTACGAGGCCTTCGAATGATAGGGGAAGGTTCTACTTCCCCATAAACTGGAACAGACCTTAAAACTGGAGGTTCAGGAGTTTGTTCTACAGGGGATCTGTTGGGAGTAGGGGTCCGTAAGTGTAATTCCGGGCCCTCAGATCGCCGGCGAAGTCCTTCGCGAAGAAGGGAAAGGGTGGCCTGATGACGTTCGCGTTGTCGCTCAGCTTCGCGCTCTTCACGTTCTCGCTGAGCTGCAAGATCCGTTTCTCTTTCTTCACGTCGAGCCTTGCGTTCTTCACGATCTCGTTCGCGCTGTCGTTCAGCTTCGCGCTCTTCGCGCTCACATTGTGCAAGGAGATTGGCCTCTCGTTCTTCGCGTTGAGCAGCTAAATTGGCCTGTTGTTGGGCTGCCAGAGATTGGAGGAGGCGTTCGACCACATCGAATTGGGCCGGGTGTGAAGAAGGTAGCTGGGTACCAGCTGATCTCGAAGTCGAAGCAGCGGGTTCGTCGTTAGCAGAGTTTGTAGCCCGTCAGCGGGAGGACATTATGTTCTCAAATTATTTCGAATTATTTCAAAAATTCAACTTATCGATCTCGGGCAAGATCCCACTTCTGACACCAATGTTGCGAAATTAGGTTTCGCGATTATTAAGATAATTAAATGTGGGTTCCCGAGAGAAATAAGTTGAACAGGAAACGAAATAATGGGAAATAAATATTAGGTTGTATTTAGGAAAATACACGTCCGTTATAGCTCAAAGCTAAAACAAGACTGTTTTGTACAATAATGTCGTTGTGAGGAGTAACCGATTATCATTTATCAGATGTTAACATCATTTATCTTAGATGACTACTAGACCTTGCACATTAAATATGAGGGGTGTTTTTTGACCTTTGTAACAGTATGTACGTAAAATGCGATAGTGTCAGTAAAGTCTATCTACTGTTATTCATCGACGATATCTTGTTGTTTGGCACAAATAAGGAAGAAGTGTGTAACCTTGAGAAATATTTGGGAAATATCTTCCAAATGAAAAATATGGGATTAGTAACAAATTATTTAGGTATAGGCGTGAAACAAGATCCCCAAAACGGGGTAACTGAACTGAGTCAAGCGATATACTTGAGCCAAGCGCGAGAAAAATTCGGTATGAATCAAGCAAAGCTCATGCAAACACCTATGGATAGTAAATTTCAATTTAGCAAACCAGAGGTTAACGACTCAGCACTAGAGGTAAAATGCAGACAAATAATCGGTAGTCTCATGTATGCAGTTCTAGAAACCCGACCAGATCTATGTTTTAGCGTCTCATATCTAAGCCGATATCAGAACTATCCAAATCATGAACTACACACCGCGCTGAAACGTGTAATGAGATATATTAAGGAAACCCTACATCTGAGTCTGATATTCAAGAGTAACGCAACCGTTAACACCTAAAGTAAATATGTAGACTCAGACTGGGGTAGTGACGCAAATGATCGAAAGTCAACGTCAGGCTTCGCTTTCAAATTATTCGATTGTGCGATAGTGTGGTCTTCGAAGAAGCAACAAACGGTTAGTCTATCTTCCACAGGCGCCGAATGCATCGCACTAAGTTCAGCTGTAGTAAAGGCCGGTTGGCTATTAAAATTGTGGAAAGACTTTAAAATAGCTGGCAAAGATCCAATGACTATGTATGTTAATAACCAAGCAGCTATTAATCTAGGAAACAGCCCAGAAAATAATAAAAGGGTTGAATACTTGGACATTAAGTTCAACTACATAAAACAAAAGATTGAAGAAGGTCATATCGCCCTAAAGTATGTGAAATACCCCAAAAAGCACCTCACGTGCAAGAACCTTGCGCCAAGTATATTGATGTGGTCATCACCTGAAAAAAACAACTGCCTTCGAAAAAGTATTGAAATCTGACATCACCGCCAAGTACGTACAGCGTCATTTTTGTTTTTTTCCGAGCACGAAATAAGGCTTCAATATTTGATGTACGCATATATGTCCCATGTATAACTTGCTAGTGTGCTGATGTAAGCAAGCAACATATGTCTACCTTCTGTAGACAAGTTGCCTTCTGTAAACAAGTCGGCCCGCCAAGTACCACTACCTCCAATTTTTCTTTTTCAATTTTTTTTCAAATTGTTAAGAAGTTCAATTTCCGATTTTCTCATGAGTACGCATGTTGCTTGCTTACATCAGCACACTAGCAAGTTATATATATGGGACATATGCGTACATCAAATATTGAAGGCTTATTTCGTGCTCGGAGAAAAACAAAAATGACGCTGTACGTACTTGGCGGTAATGTCAGATTGCAATACTTTTTTGAAGGAAGTCGTTTTTTTCAGGTGATGACCACATCAATATACTTGGCGCGAGGTTTTTGCACGTGAGGTGTTTTCTGGAGGATTTCACTACTTTTTGTACAGTGCCGTTTCGATATTTATTTTTGTTTTTAATCGATCGTATCTAGACACGTACTCGGCGATAGTGTCTAGTTTTTCGAGTTTTTCGAGGTGATGACGATAAAAACGTACTTGGCGCAAGGTTTTTGCACGTGGGATGCGTTTTGGGGGGATTAACCTATCGTGACTATTGGTGATACGAATTCACCAGACACACACTACTTCAGTTAAAGTCGACGTGTTTTGAATATACCTACAAATGCTAGTGCAAGGCAAAACTCAATCCACTTCGAATCTGTTGGAAGTATTTAAAGTTGCCGCCATCTCGATCAATGCGCGCCATATTGCATGAATCGACCTATTGTTCTGATCGACTACTGTACCTGTATACTGAGAGAAGAGTAAGAGCTTGTGTAAAAAGTCGCATGTTATAACACTATTAAAACACAAGATTGACCCAGTGTGTGTGTCGTTATTTACTGAAATAACCCAACAGGTTATGGCCCCAGGCCACGAATAAAAGCGAAAGTTTGCGCATAACGAAAAGAACTACCGAGTCTAACTATGCACGCGACAGGTACGCAACATATCAAAAGTTGAACGACGAAAACTATGAGTCATGGCGGTTGCAGATGAAAAGTATCCTTGTATTTAACGACTTATGGGGCTACACAAATGCACAAATTGAGAGACCAACAGCCATAGAAGAACGTTCAACATGGACCACAAAAGATGAAAAAGCATTAGCATTGATTGTATTAAGTATTGGCAAAAGTCAACTCAGCTATATGAAGAAAGCAACGACAAGCAAATCCGCTTGGGACGAGTTGGAAAAAGCTCACAAATCAAAGGGACCGGTAAGAAAAGCAGTGTTATATAGACAATATACCAAATGAAAAGAAAAGCAGAACAATCAATGACGCAGTTCGTAAACGATTTCGTGGAAAAATCTCAGCAATTAGAAGAAACTGGTATTACCATACCGACCGAATTGTTGTCGATAATGCTGTTAAGTTCTTTACCAGACGAATACGAGAATTTTAGAGTCGCAATCGAATCAAGAGATGAAAGTCCAACGGTCGAGAACTTGAAGTTAAAACTAATTGAAGAAGATGCGAGACGACACGAAGCAGACAAAAGTGAAGACAGCAGCCAAGGAGCCTTTTTCTCGAAAGGAAAGGAAGATCGTCAGAACAAAGAAGAGAAAAGTAAATCATCAAAAAGATTTCCTGGTAACTGCTATAATTGTGGGAAAGCTGGACATCGTGCTTCAGAGTGTAGAGGTAAGAAACGAATCGAGAAAACGAATCAAACAAACACTGAGGATGCGATGATTATGACAATGATGGCTTCACCAACAAAAAGAAGTGAATGGTGCCTAGATAGCGATGCGACTGCACATTTGTGCAATGCACGAAATGATTTTCTGGATTTTGAAGATGAAAAAGAGACGATTGTTCAAACGGCTGTGGAAAAAGAACCCGATGCAAGTACTAAAGCACTCGGAACAGGAACCGTAAAATTAAGCGTCAACATGAACGGTATGCCTAACGATATTAGATTAAAGAACGTAATGTATGCTCCAGAATTACGAAGCAATCTAATTTCTGTATCACGAATTGTCGAAAACGGTTATACTGTAAACTTTACCACAAATGGAGCAAAAGTCTTCCGCTCAGATGATACCATAGCAATGATGGTTGAGAAAAAAGGTCGACTCTACATAGTGAAGAACTCTCAGAACGCAACTGCTATGCAGACTACTCTGGAAGATAATGGACTGAATAGGTGGCACAACAGGTTCGGACACCTAAATATCAACGACTTGAAGAAACTAAAGAAAAAGCAAATAGTGCTAGGATTGAAATTCGACTCGAATGAAGAAATCTCAAACTGTATAGTTTGCGACTTAGCCAAAATTCATAAGTTACCGTTTAAACCATCGACAACTAAGCAGCAGCGAATACTTGGACTGGTTCATTCAGATATCTGCGGTCCAATGAAGGTAAGCTCACTCGGCGGGGCAAACTATTTTGTAACTTTCATTGATGACAGGACAAGGTTCATAACAGTCATTATGCTCAAGAATTGCTCGGATTTTTTTGAGGCTTTCAGAAAATATAAAGAACGTGTCGAAAAAGAAACAGACCAGAAAATCGTCAAGCTTCGAACTGACAATGGGAAGGAGTTTCTCTCCAAAGAATTCACATCATTCTTGGAAAACAATGGTATCCAGAGGCAACTCACAGTGGAGTACACACCAAAATGGTATTGCCGAACGAGCAAACAGAACTTTGGTAGAAATGGCTCGCTGTATGATGGTGCAATCCGGACTCCCACCAAGTCTATGGGCTGAAGCTGTCAACACAGCTGCATTCATCAGGAATATGTGCTCAACAAAAGCTCTAGATGATGTCACTTCAATAGAACTATGGTCAGGAAAGAAACCATACGTTGGATTTCTGAGAACCTTTGGAAGCAAAGCCGTAACACTAGAAAAACGACCCGGACGAGGGAAATTTGACCCGAAAGGAAAGACGTACACACTCGTAGAATATTCGCAAGAATCCAAAGCTTATCGCCTGTGAGACGGAGGTCGTAGTAAAACAAAGAGCAGAGATGTACGATTTCAAGAAGACCTACGGATCCAAGGAGAGGAGAGCGCCGAATATTTCGAGGTACCGCTCTTACCAGCTAAGAACAAAAGTTTTCTACAGCAACAGGAAGACACTCAGAAACTTGAAGATCCGCAGCAAAAAGACTCGGACTCACCTGAGTCAGAAAATCAAAGTGGGGAAAATGAAGAACCCCAAACTACTAGAAAAAGACGTGAAAGACCAAAAACCTAAAAACCGGAAAACCAGGTCGCCCTAAGAAAGTATACCACGAGATAGCAAATCATATCCTTGGAGAGCAACCAAATATCCCGAATTCTCTTGATGAAGTCATGCATCGAACAGACAAGAATAATTGGCTGGAGGCAATGCGAAGAGAATATGATTCACTTATGAGAAATGGAACCTGGGAGTTATCAAATCGCCCGACGAATAAGAAAGTCCTATCAAATAAATGGGTGTTCACCTTAAAGAATATCAAAGATGGCCAAATCAAACAACATAAGGCAAGATTGGTTGCAAGGGGATGCGAACAAAAATTTGGCTTCGATTACGAAGAAGTATTTTCACCAGTAGCCGGATACGAGACAATACGCGCATTTCTCGCTGGATGCGTAGAAAAAGGATTGTATGTCCACCAGATGGATGTAGTTACAGCCTACGTACAAGGTGACTTACGCGACGAAATCTTTATGGAACAGCCAGAGATGTTTTCTGAACCAGGGAAGGAAAATTTGTAAACTAAAACGCCCGTTATATGGATTGAAGCAAGCAGGCAGAAAATGGCATCATAAGCTGGATAACTATTTAGAAAGCATAGGGTTTCAAACAGCTGATACAGACCCTTATCTTTACAACAAGAATACCGATGGAAACACCGTTATAATAATTATCTATGTTGATGATCTGTTAATTAGTTCAGCAAATTTGAAGGACCTCCACGACGTCAAGAAGATGCTGAAAAACGAGTTCAATATGAAAGACCTTGGAAGCGTTAGCAAAATTCTGGGAATCAGCGTCGACAGAGATGGTGAAACAGGAAAAATGAAGCTATACCAGGAACAATACACAGAATTCATATTGCAGAAATTTGAAATGAGTAACACAAGTCCAGTGAAAACCCCTATGGAAGTAGGTGTGAAGCTATCAAGAAACTTAGAGCAGATCACAGAAGAAGAGAAAGAAGAAATGGAAAACAGACCCTACAGAGAGTTAGTAGGCAGCTTAATATATCTATCGAAGACAACACGCCCGGATATAGCATTCGCAACAAGTGCTTTAAGTAGGTTTTGTTTAGACCCAAGACGAGTACATTGGCGAATAGCAAAAAGAGTTCTACGATACTTACGAGGGACAGTAGATTACGGCATTTTCTATGAAAAATCTACCGAACCAATGACAGCATAAACAGATTCAGACTGGGCAGCAGACGCAGATGACAGAAAGTCATGTACAGGCAACATCGTGATCTTAGCAAACGGACCAATTAGCTGGGAATCACAGAAACAAAAATCTGTTGCGCTATCAACAATGGAGGCAGAATACATGGCACTTTCTCAAATATCTGAGGAGGTTGTTTTTCTTAGAAAACTGCTCGAACAAATGGGATTCTCCGAATTTGTTCACGAACCAACACCGGTATGCTGCGATAATCAGAGCGCTATCCATCTATGCAAGAACGTCACGCAACACGGCAGAAGCAAACATGTGGACATTCGGTACCACTACTGTCGAGAAGTTCAAGAGCAGGGTGAAATAAAAGTTTTATACCTTGCAAGCAATCAAATGATCGCTGACATATTGACAAAACCCCTATCAAGTAACGATTATTATAAATGAAGATTACATACCTAGTGGGACAAAACGGTGAGAGGTTGGTAAAAGTTTCTGAGGATTGTGACTGTATGTCCTTGAAAATCGCGATTCTTTTTGGCGAATCACGAATGTAATTAATTGCATCTTTTGCTACCCCAATAAAATGGTTCGCAGCCTCAACATTTTTCATCCCATCTTGAACCACTAGGTTGAGTGTGTGTGCAGTGCAATGAACAAATAATGCCCTTGGTTCAATTTCGCGAATGCGTGTTTGTACGCCAGATATTTCTCTACTCATATTGGCTGCGCCATCAAAGCATTGTCCTCTTAGATCGTTAACATTCAGGTTGAATCGTAACAAAACATCTTGTATTATTTTCGATAGAGTTTCCGACTTTGTATCGAAAGTTTTGTAGAACCCCATGAATATTTCCCCCATGAATAACTTTAAAATTTGGCAATGTGACTCGGAAACTAATTGATACTTGTTCTTCTCTAGAAATATCCGACGTCTCGTCCATTATCGCCGCGAAATATTTTGCTGCTTTTATCTCTTCTAAATTTGCTCTCAATACTTCATTTGCCATCAGTCCCAACATCTCGTTTATAGAGTCATGATGCAGCCATTTGTATCCACTTTTCTTAAGCCACCAATCTAGGTGTGGAATATCTTGAGCCCGCATTTTTAAGATTCGCGGTAAACACGAATTTTCATCATTTTCCCGACCCCGAAAGGGTAACCCTTGCTGTGCCAGCACATTAACGGTATCAAATAATTTTTCCAACGCTATTCTAGAGTCTGCCATTTCTTTTTTCTTAGCATCAGAGATATATACAATGACAGACTTTTTCTCTTTCAAATTCTGTAGAGCAGTGAAACAATTTCGATGAAAATTAATTTTTTCATGTGTGACGTGGATTTTTGTTAGACCCTCGGATCTGGAGCGGATAGCCAGACTCCGGGGTCGATCCAACGGTGCACACAGCTATACTTCAAAATTCAAATTGGTTGGGCGCCAGGCGAACTATCTTCGCCACTTTCAAAATTTCACCAACAAAACAAAAGGCTAACGGTAACCTAAGCGGCGGCTAGCAACAGTACCGCGGAGAGGGGTCGGGATTAATATGGAGGATTAGCTAGGCGTTAAATAACGACTCGTGGAGTTAAATTTAACAAAGAAATATAAAGAATTTATTCAATAAAAAAAAAGGTAAAGAAAAACAAATTAAAATAAGTAGAGAATGATCGTATACCCGGGGGTACTCCCCCGCGGGTTAGTTGTGGCCAAGGACCGTGTATAGGCGGTCTCGCCACGTTTCACAAATTTGACGAAAATACAAGTTTCCCCGTAGGAACGCAATAACAAAAAAAAAAAAATACCAAAATAAAATAATCAAGAACTTAACAAATTAGTGCCTCGCGGAACAATGATAACGGGTCATAGGCGAAATTTACACCGCGAGGTGTTAAGTAATAATTTCCCAAATTTTTACAATAAACAGTAACAATAACTTAATCCTAACTCTGCCTTGTAGGCGAGTCCACAGGACCTTGACTCGAAAATTCCAAAACAAAACGCGACTCGACTCTAACTGACTATTTGAATCTCTACGCGAGATAGAGAGAGACAGCGACTGACTTAGACTTTGTCACTCGCTCTCATAGGCGAGCCTCGGTACAGCTACAGTTTGGCTACTAAATGGCCACTTTTTGGGCCTAAAACCAAATTTCTCGAACGCGAAAATTCTTCTAAAACACTGGCTACGGCCTACCGACTCGCAGTACGGCTTAATCGACCCTCAAAAGTGTTAATTCGCCTCGTGGCACAGATCAAAGGCAATATGGCGAATGGCCGTTTGCCGGGTTCGAAAATTTTGGGGATTAGATAAGTGAACGCTTACCCTAATCCAGCCACCTCAAGTACAGAAGTAGTGCCTCGTGGCGATAAACCCGAAACTGCACTCAAGCACACGCTAGACTCAAACTTAACTCAAAAAGTATGCCCACGCAGGGGAGTCGCAAAACTAGCCTCGCGGCTTAACAAAATTATGGACTCAAGTTAGAGCTTGACGCTCTGCCTGCTAAGCAGGCCTACGGCAGAGTGATCTCTTCCAAAATCGCTCGTCGTGCGGATACTCATCCGCGCTCTATATTTGCGCATTGTCGCCGGGATTTTCAAAAATCGGCTGGCGGGTTGCGCTACGGTAGGCGCCGGTCGACGGGTTGTTCCCGCGTTGACGATTTTCTTGGCCTACGGTTTCGGGAGGCAGGGAACGCGGCTCGCAGGCTCTTGGGGCGGCGGAAATCTCCTCCACCGCCGATTTCCCACGTCGATGAGTGCCCCCGGCACTTCTCCGCGTTCCTCCAGGTTAACAACTAGGCCTCGTACGTCGGTCCAATACTTCGTGTCAGGACTCGGATCCCAGCCCTCGATCTAGGGACATCTCCCCTCGGCTCGCACATAATAGAGAGTATGGAAGAAAATAAAACACAAAAAAAATAAGAACTCAAATCGGAAATCTAAGTCGGTCACGGTCGCCTCTCGGAGTTAGATAACCCTAACTGTGGGTGCATTCACACTGGACCTCGGTGGTCCTCTCACTCTTTCGCTCCCTTAATTAAGCCTGTCAAGGGTTTGGGGCGAATTGTAACGGCAGTCACAAACTGCAATGTTACAACTCCCCCCCCCCCCCCCCCCCCCCCCGCCCTTAGACGGGCCGCTGGGGCGGAAGCGCCAACTTACGTAAGCCAAGGGCCGAACTCCGAGTGGCGGCCGCAAGCCGTTTGTTTTGAAGTCTAGTGACCAAAAGACCTCTAGTTATTAATTACATTAACGCGTACGTTCAGGCAGTGCCATGTAATAACCAAAAAAAAAAATTATTGAGGCTAAAGGATGCTCTGGTCGAGCTTGTAGAATTAACCCAACACCAACAAATACACAACGACAAAATTAATGACAGGATTGGGAGCTTAGGTTACTACGGACTTAGTTCACTCGAAAGATGTTATTTGATCGTCACCCCGATTCCACCGTCTATCCTTACGTAAAAGCCGCGTTACTGGCTCCGAAGAACCCGCGAACGCCGGGACAGACCGGCGGTGCCTCGAGGCCATCCCTACAAATCGTCGCGATTGTTTACAGCTCCGGGGTGCCGGATAACTAACCATCGGTTCAATCTTGTAGAGGTCGATCTGCAGCCCGTCGTTGATAACCCTAAACCCCGGATATTTCACTACATCTTTACTGACCCAGTATCTCTACAACCGAGCCCTCGAGGCTATTATGCAGCGTAGTTGTCAGCTGGGACAACTCTGCACGACTCAAGGTCCCCCAAAAGGTATCGCGTGAAGCATCGGTCGTCCTCATGGCTTCCCGTGTACTTCATACCGCGGTTAACACCACAAAAATTACTAAAACGCGAACGCGCGGAATAAAACTCTGCAACCCAGGATTCCGCGGGTCGCAGATTTCAACTCGCCACGCTAAAAGTCGCGCGTTCGTCAAAAAGAAAGCACAAAAACAAACGAAAACTCGAAAAGTCAACCCGAACTCCAACTGCATAGGCAATTTCGAATCTCGAACTGGAGCGCGCGTAAATAAGTTTTCCAAAAAGCGGCTCTGGCGTTCGCACTTACAAACGGGGCACTCGAAAGTGTCGCGTGTTGGCTTCTAAACTCCCTCGAGAGGCGAGAAATGGAAACCAAACAAAACTTCGAACGCGAAAAATCAAAATCTGAACCCAGAATGATTTAGACGCGAAAAATCACTCAAAACTCACGCGAAAGATTGAAAACACAGCTCCAAACGCGAAAAATCAAAACGCGAAAATTCAGAACTTCAATAAGTTTCCAAACGCGGAGGGTGTTTTGAACTCGAAGTCTTCCACCGGAAAACAATCCCAATGGAACCTCGAACGCGAACTCGAACTCGAACCCGAACGCGAACGCGAAAATTAAAAACTCAAAGTCTAAACTCAAAGCATTAGCTCAGACTGAAACGCGAACTTAAAGTCGAACTCAAACTGAACCGCGAACTCGATCTCAAAATTTCGCATGCCAACTTGACTTCGAACGAGGGTTCGAACTCTAAGTGCTAATTCAAAGCACGAACTCGAACTTGACCTCGAACGCGAACTCAAAAACACCGCACGCAAAACGTGAGGACTCAAAACGCGAAAAATCAAAGTTCGAAAAATACGTCGAACGCGAAGTTAAACGCAAAAAGCACAGCGGTACTTTGAACGCAAACTTGAACTCGGACGCGAACTCGAACTCGAAACTGAACCCGAACGCGAAAACTCAAGACGCAAAAAATGATAACGCAAAACTACTGGCGGTTCTATACTGGCGGCCTTCCGCCAGAGGAAAGAACAACTAAACGTCAAACGCGAACTCGAACTCGAACCCGAACGCGAACGCGAAAAAAAAATAAAGTCTGAACTCAAAACATCGTGGCGTACCTACAACGTACTAGTATGGCAACAGCTGTAGGGTCAAGACTCAGAACCCAAAATCTGAACTAAGAGAATTATCTCGAACGAGAATTATCTCGAGCTGACTTTGTGAGACAACACGTAAATATTCCCTCGATACGGGGTGTACTAAAAGTCCGTCGAATAATGACTATGTTTTTCCTCCACCCGGGTATCTGATCGCGAAAACTAAATTATCTGTCGGTTCACAGCCTATGCACCAGACCGCGACTTATCTAGCTAGTTATGTCTTGTCTGTGATCACCTACAGTACACATTTTATGTCCCTACCATTCAGGCACAGAGCACAGAACATAATAATCCAGCAAAACAAAAAAAAATGTCAACAGCGAGGTGTTATACAAGTTTCAAATTTTTCGTAATGCTTCAGCTAGGGTCGCTGCCAGTGTCCCAGAACAATAAGTGCAAGTAATCGAGAGGCTTATGTGCCGACAACAATTAAATTCTCCTACTCCAGCGAGGAAAACGCGGCTCAGATTTGGCTCAAATTTTAACGGAGAAAACTCCACAGGAATTCGCGACACAACGCGAAACCCGAATAAAATAGTTGCCAAAAAATACTAAAACTAAAAAAGTAAATTCAACAAGTACTCAAAACGTCGAGCGACCTAACACTCAATCTCCACGAGCGCACGCTCTGCCGATCCTCTTCCGGTTGAAAACAACATGCAATCACACACGAGGCAGGGGAATCCCGATATAAGATATGAAAACTCAAAAATTTTTGCACTCGTGATGCTAAAAAAAACGACTTGAGAAGGCCCCACGTTGGGCGCCAATTTGTCACGTGGATTTTTGATGACCCTCGGATCTGGACCGGATAGCCAGCCTCCGGGGTCGATCCAACGTTCACACAGCTATACCCGAGATCTCGAATTTAATATGTTGGGCGCCAGGCGACTTCTCGCCACTTTCAAAATTCTCTAAACAAACAAAACAAAAGCCTAACGGAATTTTATGCGGCGGCTAGCTTCAGTACCGCGGAGAGGGGTCGGGATCAAATGAAGGATGAGCTCGGCGTAGAATAATTACTCGTGGAGTTGAGTTTAACAAAAATATAAAAATTTATTTAATAAAATGAAAAAAACGGATTTGAAAAGAATAACAATAATCGTGCGTACCCGGGGGTACTCCCCCTCGGGTACTAGTCGGCTGCAGGCCGTGTAAAGGCGGCCTCGCCTCGATTTGCGAGTTTTACAACAATGATAGAAAAACAAGAGCTTCCACGTAGGACAGCAATAACACATAAAAATTAGGAACTAACAAATAACTCGGCAAATCGGTACCTCGCGGAACAATATCACAGTTAACAAACCAAATAATTACCACGAGGTGTTCGGGAATAATTAACTAAAATCTAATAACTGAATAACAACAAATGACTCGGCCGTCGGTCGTGTATAGGCGACCGGCGAGCCTACGGGAGGCTAGGCCTCCTAGTTAATTGAATATTTACAAAATTGGACCTTAACACTAACTTAACCTAACTCTGCCTTCTGAGGCTAACGGCAATTTGAAATAATAAAAGAAAGAGAGACGACAAAAACAAAGCAGGCTCACGCCTGAGCTCGACGACTAAGCCTCCTCGCAGGAGGAAGAGAGACGGCGACAGTGCCGAACTAAGACTGTCCTTCTCGCACTCGTGTGCGGCAGGACATAACGCGACAAAATTACAAATCTCGACTCAAAAAATCGTACTTAAAATACAACGCGAAAATTCTCTATTAAAGTGAGGACACTGGTGACGGCCTACCGACTCGGGGGTCGTCTTTATTCGAATCCCAAAATTCTAAAGAGCCTCGTGGCTTGACTAGTGGCAAGATGGCAGACGGCCGTTGCCGGATTCAAATCAGAGAATGGGTAAAGTTGGCTAACGCTTACCGCTTTCCAGCCACCTCAAAAATTCCTCCGCCTCGTAGGCAAAATCCATCGTCTATTCCCGAAGAATATCCCTTCGAGGGCTCACACACTCCCTACGATACAGAACTCTACCGAACTACAACACAACGAAAGCTCTCGATATCTCTTACTATATCGCCGGCCTAATGCAGAGTGATCTAGCGAGACCGCATGGCGCCGGTGTTGCGCACCCTCGGTAATTAGGCGATCATCGATCTGTCTATCGAACGCTAGATCGCCTTACATGGCAAGTTGGCCGCACTACGCGCGAAACTTGAAAGTCGTGAGGGGTGATCCTCGAGGATTCTTCTGGCGGAACGCGGTTCGCTGGCTCTTGGGGGTGGCGGGAATCACCTCCACCACCGTGTTCCCTCGTAGCTGAGTGCCCTCGGCACTCCTCCGCGTTCTCGCTGGCTGTTCCGTTGGCTGACGTAGTGTTAGGCCCCCAGAAGCGTAGTGGCCTTAAGTTTAGGTGGGCCTTATACTGTCCCGATCGTCCACGTAAGTTTAGGTCGGTCGTGTCATGTCGGACTCCACCAACAGTGTGGCCATGTCTCCCACATAATAGAGAAAGCGAAAAAGAAAACAAACAAAATCAGAAATAAAGCCAACAGTCACGGTCGCATCTCGGAGGTATGTTTTAACCTTGCGGCTACTCTAATGCATTCGTGCTTCCAACATTCACTCCAAATTACTTAATTACGGTCGTCTAAGGGTTCGGGAGCTGATTGTAACGGCAGGTGCACCTTGCAATGTTACACATGATTGGTAAAACGTAAAGTGACATTCTTCCAACAGTCGAATCCATCTTTTACAAACGCATCGTGAGATTTTTGAGCACGACTGCAAACTGGCGAGTAAAGTTTTTTTTAGATTGCCTCGGTGCAAACAGTGCAAATTGCTTTACCATTAGCATTATATTCTAGCCATTGAAATTTTTTTTTCCACTTATCAAAAGATTGAGGCTTGTACACACCTAAATAGAAATAGAATATATCATTCTAATAATCAGGCAAAAGAGGTTTGCATTATTAACTTCAAAATTCATTCAATAAATAAAAAAAAAAGCCCAATTAGGTTCAATTGCGGGTGCAGAGTATAGACGTGCAGTTCTTAGGTACTTGCGTCTCTTACAATCATGAGAAATATGTATTTTTTTCAAGAGTATATTCGTAAACTAGATACAACGGAAGAATTGATTTCTACAATAGTACATTGTGTAACGAGTGCGCTATTAGCAACTACACCGCACGAGTTACACACACTATTTTTTATCATAAGTGCCTGGAAAATGCGTGGGAAAGAGCGAGGTGAGGCAGGCAACGGCAAAGGGGGTCCAGGGGGCGAGGCCCCCGGGGGGGGGGGGGGGGGGGGCGAAGCCCCCCGATTGTAGACATAACCAAATTTCAAATGATTTTTTTTCAATTTCGTTCATAATGGAAATTTTGTTCATTTGTCCTAGGACAAAAAAATTAACGAATTGAATCCTGATTCAAAAAGAATCATTTTCCGCTCCTAAATAAGAACAAAAAGGACTCACTTTTGTGTTAAATGTGTTAAAAAAAATATTACTTATGAATAAACATTTTAAAAGTATATTGAATATATTTAATTTATTATTATTATATCTAGTAATCTTTATGAGTTTTTACATTATAATACTTAGATTCAAAATGTCAACGCTTACATTTAGGTAAAAAAAGCTTTTTATAAAAATATAAAAAAGTAGTAACATCAATTTTTTTTGTGATCTTCAAGAATGATAGAAAGGTTATTGCAATTAGAAATTTGTAAATTGATAGTTTCAGAAGGAATTGCTGAATCTATTTGCACTCTCTTTGTTCGAGTCTTACTGCTTTCATGTGCAGTTGAAGTGCTTGGAGAATCGAATACTGAACCAGCGATCATTTTAGCAACCCTTGCTTTGTTACATTCAGAGTCTTCTACATAGCCTTCCGCAACTGTGCTGCTTTTCCAACCCCCATGACGTTTAAGAGTTAGAAGATCTGCTCCAGAGTCTGCCAGCAAAGTAGCAGAGGTTCTGCGAAATGTATGACCAGTATATGTCTCTGGCTTATTCAACTTTAGATATGCGGCCACCGTTCTTGGCATACTGCCAAAAGTGTTGATCCCAATGACTTGTTTGGTGCACTGACCATTACGGTAATTCAAAAAAAAATCTTCGGATATCAATATCTTTCGGACGTAGGTTTGCATATTTTTTGTAGAACTGGTAGAAGTCCTCAGTGACTATGAATGATCTTGGCTTATAATTTTTGGTTACTTGAATTTTCACTAGATCATATCACCTTTGTCGTCTATGTTGTCGATGGTTACATCACACAATTCATGTCTGCGACATGCACCTTGAACACCAAAGATCAAGGCTACCTGCAACATAAAAATTGATTCACGATTACAATTATATTGTGCATCTATCAAGATAAACTTGAATGTCTATGTTCCCAGACGAATAAACAGAACACTTGACTTGAATTAATTAACCACATTTCTTCTAAAGCACAGAGCATACATAACAATTGAATATATTATTTGTTAAATATATTACTCGTATTTACCTTGACAGCCAAATATTGGTCATCGGGAGCTTCTCTTATAAATTGGTGGATCCGTGATGGACTCAATAACTGAGCTTTCTTGGCAATATAACCTGTTGATTTTCTCTTCAAGAACTGTATCAGTGGTGCATAATCATAAATATTAATGTTGTGCTTCATATGAATTAGACTCCTCAACATTGAATAAGTTGCCCATAAACTGGTTGGTGCAAACTTTTCAGTCAACTCATCAAAGTAGGCAAGTAACACAGTCTCAGAAAAGCTTTTAATATTTTTATCTGCTCGCCACTGCATAAACTTGTTGTATGCTGCTTCGTATTTAGGTTTGGATTTATCAGGCAACAAGTTATTGAGTGCCTTTTCTGCCCTTTCTTTCACATCTGCTGGTAATTCTTCAGAATCGTCATTACTTGATGGATCGCTATCTGGTCTGATGGTTGCTCTACCGTTTTTGAGTCTGGACACTGGAAAATGACAATTTATACTTTCTAAATATTTCTACGTGATTGAACATGTTGAAATGACGAATACTTTTAATTTTATATCTATTTTTTCTAAATTTGTTTGTACTTACTGATGCTTTTTTACACTCGCGATGTTACACGAAGCGATGTTGTTGCAAGAAAGGGTCTCATGCGATAGCTTCTATGCCATCAATACAAAGATGCGAAGAAAAAAGAAAGAAGGAAGAAAAAAAAGAGAAAATCGTAAAAAGAAAAGAAAAAAAGAGGGATATGAGGGCATTTATTTTGTTTATTTTGTTACCTTAGATACACCGTGAGGGTGCATTATTATCATTACGCACGCTGTCGAGTGTGTTATAGGAAATAACGCTTGCGGTGTGCAATTGGTCATTTAGCGTACGCAAAACCCCCACGCAATATGGCATTTTCCAAGCACGTATGATAAAAAGATATTGAAATACATTTTAGTTCTATGGAAAAAAAACGAACCTAATCTTTCAATAACTTTATTGGTTAGATTATTTTCTTTTTCCGAGTTTTGGTCATAGCTAGATGATGTTCCTTCTAAATCCGATTTCGAACTACTACCTGGGTCTGGCAGGTTCGGAGAGACTACTGTCAGAGCAGCTGCATCCTTCCTTCTCTCTTTTACTATGTACTTATCCATCGTATGAGAGAGATACGTATAGGTCGGGCCTTACAAGTCCCACACACACCGTTAAACGTTTAGGACCCGCGCAAGTATTGTCAGCTGACGTAAACTCAAAACGAAACACGGCAGCAAGAACCGGTACGCGCTGACATGCGTGCGTGTGTATATTGCAGTCGATGCGCCTCTAGCGATCAAAGGTGACCTATGGATTCTAAAACTGCAGACTACCTTACCCACAAGGGTAACGCCGTCGGTATTGTAAATTTAATATAGCTAAATATAAAAAAGATGTGTTTGGGGGCAATCCCATCTTTTTTTTCGGATTAAGAGAAAATTGATATTCTTCGTACTTGCAAAATTCAATTTCACGATTAGTGAAATGGTGGATTAGTGAATTAGTGGAATCCCACACTCCGAAAATTTCGAGTGTGGACATCTCCACACCTTCCACACAATAGTCGCCGGCGTTGCCAGTGGCCGACTAGAGAAGCTCCCGGACTCGAATAGTGGGGGGAGACCTCAGTTCATGATAAATCTACGAGACCGACGGGAACTCCCCTGATTACACTTAAATTTTTGCCCATGACTGTAGTTTCACTTTGCAGTGATAAGCTAATCGAGGAGATATTTGCGCTCATAGACTGCTGAGTTTCAAAATATATTGTTCCCTCACAACCGCCAGAAGTGAGAGGAAGCAAAAGATAACATTTTCTGTGCATCACTTTATCCTGTATTCTATGTAATTCTATATAATTATCTCGAGGGTTAACAATGTTTGAATTACATCTTATATCTTAAATTGGTTTCAATACAAAGCTTTATTGCAAGTTACATTATTTAAGATACGGTTTATTCCTATAACAAATATATAGGAACTATACACATGTCTTGTCATGTTTGTAATATTACCTATGTATGCTTATTTTCTTAGATAATAATTTTAGGGTTAAATATTATATAGTTATGGACAGTATGGTCATATTGCTAATTAGTTTTGAGCTACTCAAAAATCATACTGTAAGATAAAAAGTATATATCAGTAATATTACAAACATGGCAAAACATGTGTATAGTTCCTATATATTTGTAATAGGAATAAACCATATCTTTAATATTGTTACGTGCAATAAAGCATTGTACTGAAACCACTTTAACATTTAAGATACTACTCAAACATTGTTGTGTCCCTTGAGATAATTATACATACATAATTATATAGAAAATAGGATGAAGTGATGCGTGGCTTTCTTTCACTTCTGGTTGTTGTAAGCCCAATAGCCTTTCGCAATACAACGGAATGTGCAAGCGCAACTCAGCAGGTTAATGAACCGTACGTTGCGCTATGCTAGAGAATTCGCGGATGCAGCTCCTAAAGTTCATAAAGGACGGAAAGACAAGGCGCTCCGGGTTAGACCATCAAGACCAGTAGTCAGTCACAGTAAATCAGATATCAGAATAATCAGAAACCTTTGTAAAGATATTAATTGTTATTTAATAAACTATTCACTTGATTGTACAATTGAGTTCCAACTCTTAACTCAACACGAACCTCCTAAATAAATAAATTGTAGTTGTCTGAAGGATCTCAGGATCCCGATTACAACATGGTACTTGTGAGGGAACAATATATTGTGAAACTTGATAGTCTGTTAGCGTAAATACCCTCTTGACTAGCCTTCCGCAAAGTAAAATAGAACTAGCTACAACTGTAACACGAAGAACGTTTTTTAATTAGCGTTGCTTTGATTGATAGAATATATGATTTGGAAACATGCCCATGCAAAGTCATTATCAACTATCTTGTTACTTGCCTACACAAAATACACGACATGAGTAATAAACTTTCCAGTGACTGAAGGATTCTATAGTACACGTCCGGTGAAAACTAAACAATCATCCAAATACATCTGACGATTGAAGTTTGCTAGCAAAATACATCCGCTACCTATACAGGGTGATTCAGTTCGACTGGACCATATTTGAGGGGTAGATTCTTTGTAAAAATCTAAGACTAAAAGTCCTCTACGAAAAATTCGAGGGACCGACGGTGTGCCAATTAAAAAATATCAAAGTTGACCAATCACGAAGCTCATACGTAACCAAGACAGGCCCGGCTTGTGAGTGAAAACCTAACAGTGCCCGTGGCAAATCGAATAACTGTCAAGATTTGAGTTTAATTGATTGTTGATAATTGAATCGTTGTGTCCGACTGAAATCGTCATGTCCAGGTATCTTGTTTACTTTGCTCAGGTCCTCCGCTGGGTGGTTTCCGGAGTTCAGGTCGACCGCTTCGTAGTTTCCAGGATTCAGGTCACGCGCTACGTGGTTTTCGCCGTCCGGGTCCTTCGCTTCCTGGTTTCTGGTGTCCAGGTCACGCGCTTCGTAGTTCTCGCCGTCCAGGTCCTCCGCTTCGTAGTTTCCGAGGTCCAGGTCGACCGCTTGGTAGTTTCCGGTGTCCAGGTCACGCGCTTCGTAGTTCTCGCCGTCCAGGTCCTTCGCTTCGTAGTTTCCGAGGTCCAGGTCAACCGCTTGGTAGTTTCCGGTGTCCAGGGCACGCACTTCGTGATTCTCGCCGTCCAGGTTCTCCGCTGCGTAGTTTCGTAGTTTCGTAGGGGAGAACCTGGATGGCGAGAATCACGAAGCGCGTGACCTGAACACCGGAAACTACGAAGCTTTTAGGGGGCGAAAGGACTTTTAGTCTTAGATTTTTACAAAGAATCCACCCCTAAAATATGGTCCGGTCGAACTGAATCACCCTGTATAGCTACTCTGAAGAGAGCTTAGGTAAATAGGCGTATATGTTATCAATATATTATCAGAACCGTTATATCCCGAAAATTCAGAAGAGGATCTCAGAATAGGTGTCGTTTCACCCAACTCGAAAGATCCACCTAGAACTATATTGTAGTGACAAACATTTTTAAACTGGCGTCACATAAATTGAAGATATATAATATATTTTCAAATAAATTCATTCGAAAGTTCGATGTGTAACATTTTAGATCATAGTTTTGTGCCTGCCATTATACAGGGTGATCCAGAATGAGGTATTTTCCTTCTACCAGTAGATTCCTCGTGAAAATCTAAGACGAAAATTATCAATGATAAAATGTCGAGGGTGAAGCCGTTTTCGGACAAGAGCCGTTCAAAGTTAGCCAATGTGAGAGCAGATACGAAACTGTCTCAGGGCCGCACCGCCGGCCTGGCGGTCCTCGCGACGCGTCACCGGCCACCGCGATCTCGCCAACTGACAAAACGACGATCGCGGCCCTGAGGTAGCTTCGTATCTGTTCTCGTATTCGCTAACTTTAAACGGCTCTTATCTAAAAACGGCTTCACCCTCGACATTTTAGCATTGATAATTTTCGTCTTAGATGTTAACGAAGAATCCACTGGTAGAAGGAAAATACCTCATTATGGATCACCCTGTATGTACTTTTTTTTATGTAATTTATGGGAATTAATTGATGACAGCTATTTATCCTAACCTCAAAGTCTTATGCATGACAGATATTCATATTGCTATTCATAAATGAAGGGGATATTGACCCTTAATTTTGACCTAAATCGTCGATCTCAGGATACTACCAAATACGCTAGAATCCGCTAGAATATATGAAACATTATCCCCCGACTCCGTCAAAGTTGGGTCGGTGCGGTATAGATACTCGGTCCAGCGCGCTACGGTCTTATATTTTCTGTCTTTTAATATACTTGGCGCGAGACTCTACCGAGTCTCTTGATCTGAAGATCATAGCTAATTTGTTGTGTACCAAACCCCTAGCGAAAGAAAAATTTGTCAGATTCATTAGGAAATTAAATATGCTAAATGAAAAATGAAACTATTCGAAACCAAGAAAAAGCTCTTGCGCTCGAAACCAGGGGGCGCACAAATTGTATTGTATTGTTAGTCCAGTCGAATAGAACATGAGGTCTATTCCGAAATATGTTAGGTCTGCAAATTTTTTGACAAGTTCATTACATCTCCACAAACATACCCATAAGTTATCGTACAAAATTTCTGACGGCTGTGGTGGCAAAAAATTGTTCAACAATTGAAAACCTACTTTTTGCGATTGAGCTTTTTTCCTATAGGATTTACAACAAAATGCTTCAAACAAAAGTTGTTCGTCTCATCGAGCTCGAAAAAATGAGCTCTTCAAAAGTCATGTATCGTTATTAGCTTAGCTATAAAATGAAGAAAACCTGGGAATTTTTTTTTTTTTTGCAAGTAACTCTCCGAATTTCCAACATGCGGTTACCAAACTCATACTGCATCTAGTATGAACTGTCCTCTGAAAGAATCTGCAAACCCGATCTGGCTATGTATCGTTACAAAGGTCGAAAAACACCCCTCATATTTAATTTGCAACGTCTAGTAGTCATCTAACAAGGGGACCATCAAGGTTATCACTCACGGATTTTGATGCGCCTCAGGTATGTTGTAGAGAGACCTACCCTGAGTACCTGAGTAACAGGATTTTTTTCAACGCCTCATAGTTTCCGAGAAAATTTTGTCGGAAATTCAACTCGTACCTAATGTACTGGTAAGTGCAACAAATTTCAAGTCAGCGAGCGTAGCGGAGTCGACAAGATACTCGGCTCCTACGCTAGCGGCCTAGGTTCAAGTCCCACTCTTGAGTTGCTTTTTTATTTCTTCCTTTTTTTCACAAAATATCAATAAATGAAGTGGACTATGAAAAATCATCTGATTATTTTTACTTTCACGCAGGAAAGATTATTGCAAGAGACGAAATTAAAACATCCTTCATAAGAAACTGCAGTTTATTGGTTTTGGTTATGATATAAATTTTTGAATTGTCGGGCCGTTATTTTAAACACACCAGTCAGGTTCGCTACCCGCATTCCCCATCCCTGTCCCTACCCTTTGTCATACAAGCCCCCACGAAATTTGCGACCCTCAAGCAGTCAGATGACGCCAGTTCTTCGCAAGCGTGAGTTGTGCGGATAAATACGTTGGGTATAACGTCGCTACGAAATAAAGTTTATCCCAAGCAGAAGACCGTGAAATGGAAATAACAAGCGACGACAGTGATAGCGAGTAAGAGAAACCATACCATTCATGTCATAATCAAAAACGATAAACTGCAGTTTCTTATGAAGGATGTTATAATTTCTTCTTCTGTAATAATTTTTTCCTGCGTGGAAGTAAAAATAATAAGACGATTTGGCATAGTGCACTTCACTTATTGATATTTTGTGACAAATAGAAGAAAAAAGAGTGAAGCAAGGGTGGGACTTGAACCCAGGCCGCCAGTGTAGGAGCCGGGTACCTTGCCGACTGCGCTACGCTCGCTGAGTTGGAAATTGTAGCACTTACCAGTACATTAAGTACGAGTTGAATTTCCGAAAAAAATTTCACGAAAACTATGAGGCGTTGAAGAAAATCCCGTTACTCAGATACTCAGGGTAGGTCCCTCTACAACATACCTGAGGCGCATCAAAATCCGTGAGTGACAACCTTGATGGTCCCCTTGTAAGATCAAAGATGTTAACATTTGATAAATGATAAACGGTTACTCCTCACAACGACATTATTGTAAAAACAGTCTTGTTTTAGCTTTGTGCTAGACTAGACGTGTATTTTCAAATACAACCCAATTATCTATTTCATCTTATTTCGTTTCCTGTTCACCTTATTTCTCTCGGGAACCCACATCTAATTATCCTAAATAATCGCGAGCCTAATTTCGCAACATTGGTGTCAGAATTGAGGACCTTACCCGAGATCGATAAGTTGAATTATTCTTTAAATAATTTGAGATAATTTGAGAACATAATGTCCTCTCGCCGACGGGCTACAAACCCTTCAAACGACGAACCCGCTGCTACGACTTCGGGATCAGCTAGTACCCAGCTACCTTCTCCACAACCAGCCCAACAGCTTGATATGGTCGAACGACTTCTGCAGTCCCTAACAGCCCAACAACAGGTTAACTTAACTGCTCAACGAGAAGAACGAGCTTTTCAATGCGAGGAACGAGAGGCCAATCTGCTGGCACAGCGTGAGCGCGAAGCTGAACGTCAGCGTGAGCGCAACTGCGAAGAACGAGAAGCCCGACGCGAAGAAAGGGAAGCGAATCTCGCAGCCCAGACCGAACGCGAACGAGCCGATCGAGAAGCGAATCTAGCAGCCCAACAGGCCACCCTCTCCCTTCTTCGGCAAGGACTTCACCGGCGTTCTGAGGGCCCGGAAATTAATTCACGGACCTCTACACCGAGGAGATCCCCCGTAAAACAGATTTTAGAACCTCAGGTTCAAAGGTCTGTGCCAGTTTATGAGGAAGAAGAACCTTCCCCTATCATTCGTAGGCCTCGGACTGGTGGAGCGCCCGTTTTTACGCTGCACACCCGTACCGATACTCAAAACGACCGCATTGGAAATACAATGCGGGACGATCGAGCGTTTCGGGCTTTCGAGTGTTTTCTGGCTTACTTAGTTTTGTGAGAGACTATGGAAAAATTAGTTATGGTGTATGAGATTGAGACTTCTTAAAAGTATGGACTTATAACTATAGGTAAAATAATATAAAGAATTTAGGAAAAAAAAATTACAAATGGAATTACATCGATAGAGGTGTTATTGAAACTCTGATGGTAATTGCACGTCGGTATTTTCTATACCTTGTAACGTAGCTCTTGACTAAGGGGAGGAATTGCCCTCACTACGCCACTCTTCGGCGACCCCCAAGAAGATAACACGAATTTAAACAACTTTAGTTGGGCGCCAGGTACTTCTTAGTACCAGTTTCTTTCAAAATTCTTTACGATATTTTAACGAAAGGCTGGGGAAGTCGACGGACGACACTTAGGCTAGCTCAGATGCTATGCTTTAAGGTAGAGGGGCAGGGTACACCAGAACACATTAAATAACTTTCAATGAGCCTTACGGCCGTATATTAAATAAGAGAACGAAGTACAGTAGAAGCGATAGGTGAAATTATAATTCCGGGAGCAAAAACGCGTCAGGCCGCTTCGATATAATTTTTAAGAATAATACTCTACTCGCATCACAAAGCGATATTCAGTACTTGACAAAAGAAATATTCTCTGTCTGACGGCACGATTGACCCGGTATAGGACGAATTACTATAGAGAAAAATACGAAAGGCACGCAGCTAATGCGCAGGAGAATAAACTCGAGAGAATAATATATCAAACCATACTGTACGGGAGGATATTCTACTGATTGATACGATACTAAATAATAAGATACTAAACAATATTATACAAAATGATGAACTACTAAATAACGCAGACGCGGAGCCATGCGGTCTCCGCGACTACCTACGCTTAGGCCTTACCCCAGGAAAGATTAGCAAACAGTATTTTATAACACATGCGATGTACAATATAGAAGAAAAGAAATAGAAATAGAAATATTCAAGCTCGACAACGATAGGCGTTACGATAATAAACGAGAGAAGCTCTCACGTGCAAGAAATATAATCACTAAAATGGCCAGCCACGAGGTTGCTTCGTTAGCGAAACTATAGATTACGGGACACGAGACCTCTTGGTCCAACGATATCTTTTACAAATTATTATACAAAAGAAACTACCTCGTGCATTCACAATAAGCAATATCAGACCTTACCTTACAAGAGATGGCTGCCGTAGCACTTACACAACTTTACTTTTATTTTAAATTATAACAAGACTCGAGAATTATGTTCGGTACGGGAGAGAACGACGTCTAGCCGGGCGGAACGATAAGCGCAGAATAGGCTGAATGCTGTGCCTCGCTCGACCGGCTGGCCGTGATCCTGAATTTTGAGGCGATCCTGATTGGCGATATGGGTCAGGTGACATCTCACCGTATGCTAGTTGGCTCGCTTTTCTCGACGGTAGGTCAGCCGTCACACTGGGTGTTAGTGTGGGGTCTATGTGGGGGATCCCCCTTGGCTCTTCCGCTTTTTCGATACCCCTCTCCTCACTGCCGTCTTTGGTGGTTCCTCGACACTGGATACACGGTGATATCTCGCTCGTCCAATGATCTAGGTGGAGGGTGACGACCTTACAGCTACGGTCAATTCGCCAGGTCCTCCACCAGGGTTGTCGTGCTGGGCAACGGGAGCCTCGATCACGAAAGGAACTCTGCCAACGGAACGTCTGCACCGGGGGTTTTCTCGACCAACCTGGTCGCGGTAACAGTGTTTGAGACAGTAGATGATCCAGGTGCTGTTTTTATGAGTTGGAGGGCGGGAGGCTCTGAATGCGTTTACACGCGGCCCTATACTCCACCCTCAGACATCCAGCTTCGGTGGCGATAGTTTCGTCAGATGACGGGAGGATTGCTAGGTGCTTCACGCACATCCCTGTACGCCGTCCATCCGCTGGAGAGCCAAGGTGACCCTCGGTACTGGTAGGATGCGCCTTCTCCGATGCTTTCTTGGCGAATCAAAGAACGCGCTTCGTGTGGTACCTGCTGGTCCTCGTCGTTACGTCCTGTGGTCTTCCCACGGTAGTAGAAATCTCGTCCGTTTTACATAAATTTATACAAAAATGAAAGAATATCAGTTAAGCCTAAAATTTCCCTAACCGTTTGCCAATCCCCCGGAGTTCCGCCGACCAGACGCCCCTTATTTCCCGACCTTGTAACGACATTACTAAATGCCGCGTTACAACCTACGGTACTAACTACGGTATCTGTTATACCTAAAGATTATATGTTGAGCTTTCAACCTAGGACGTAACATAGTGTAAGAAACTTAGACAGTGTGAGTTTAAAGTCGCTTTATATTTCGTTAGTGTACAATAAGCTAGGGTGAGAGTAATTATTGAATGTCGATGTTGTTCCCCGAACGAGTCCCGATTATTAGTGTCCTCTTCCCTCTTTGCATCGGCTGAAGGACCTCGGTCCCTACCCCAGGCAAAGCGGGGGAGAGTCGTCTTGGGCCCTTAAGGGCCTCTTCGTCCTAGGGGAGGTGGCGAGGTAGAGTCGGGCGGGGTGTCTGGTCTACTTCACTACGTACCCGGGGCTCGGTTGTTTACAGTCGGCCTTCCTGACGTCGTTCGCGACCCCGCGAGGTACGTTGGCGCCTGATGGGGACGCGCCTTGGGCGGCCATACTTCGGGTTACTCGTCGCTCTTCTATAAACAAATAACAACATCGAAATACCTTTCCGAAAGTACCCCTTGGATGCCTTCGTGCTCTACGATCCGACTTGCGTCCTTATTTTATTAACAATCAGTCATAATTTAATTTAACATGCGTTATCAGTTCAATCGTGCTAACGTGCACCTCTTATTCCAAGCTGGGCCCAAATAGTCGCTTAGCGCTCGCTAAGTGACACCATGCTACTACTTTCACCTGCTGTCCATCTTTACCGTCATCATTGACATGGCTCAGCTGTTACTAGTCACCTCGTAGCAGCAATACTGTTATGGCCCGGGCATGACCTGTTTACTTCACAACCCATGCGAACCACCGCCATTGGGCGCTTGATCGAGTCGATGATCTTCGCAGTCCGTTTTGCATGGTTGCTACGTAACACATTACTTCACAACCCATGCGAACCACCGCCAATGGGCGCTTGATCGAATCGACAATCTTCGCAGTCCGTTTTGCATGGTTGCTACGTAACACGCCGAAGCGCCGGTTATCGTCCGGTCATCTATCGATGACACGCCACGACACGACCGTTGTCCAGAGCCATACCCTCTTAGCCCATCGCTTGTGCGACCAGCATTACTCTGGCACTTCGGCCGATGCATTACCGCACGCCCCCCCCCCCCCCCCCCCCCCCTACCCGATGGGTTCGGTGCTTCGGCTTCACTTTCGCTGCCCTCGGAGTCAGGGTCGCTGACCTCCGTGCGCCAGCTTTTCAATTTTTTGCCAGGGACCACCCCGCAGTAGGGGTCCTCTGGGCCCCCTTCACATCTGTGATCATGTATCGGTCGCGGTCCAATACCCTGGTGACTTGATATGGCCCAGCGTACTTCGGCAGTAGCTTCTTACTCAAGCCATCATTGTTGCTCACCACACGTCTGGTTACTACTATATCGCCACATTTATATACCCGAGGGAGAGCTCTTCTCTTATTAAACCTATTTTCCTGCTCTTTCTGGTTACGCTCAATCGTTTCCTTGGCTTTCTCGCGGGCCTTCTCTCGATTCGAGACATAAGTTGACTCTCCTATATTATTCAAAATTTGGGATTCGCTGGCGTTCCGAGGCCTGAAACCTAATAGCAACTCGGAGGGACTTTTCCCCGTTGCTTTATTCATCGTGTTGTTGAGTCCCCAAACGGCACCGGCCAACTTCTGATCCCAATGCCGTTCCTCGTCAACGCTAGCTGCCAGCATGTTGAGTATTGTCCGATTATAACGTTCGACTTGACCGTTCGCTCTTGGGGTTGCCACGGCGGTGGCCACGTGCTGGATGCCTTTGTCACAACAGTATTCCTTGAATCTTTTGCTTGTAAACGCGGTACCCCGATCGTTAATGATCCGCTTTGGAAAGCCAAACGTTTCACCAATTGTGTCTAGAAACCGCACGACTGGCGATACCTGCGTGTTCTTTACCGCCTTCGCGAAAACGAATTTCGTAAACGCCTTTACCACTACCAGTATCTGGGTGTTTTTGAACGAGCTGCTCACGAATGGACCCAAATGGTCGATGTGCACTGTGTGCATTGGCTCGGGGACCTTCTCTATGGGGTGCAAGTGACCTGGCTTTTTCCCTGCTGGTTCTTTATTGTAAAGACAGTCCAAACATGCGGCGACGTATTGTCTCACATAACGTCTCATTGAAGGAAACCAATAGTCCGCCTGCAGTTTACCTAACGTCTTTGCCACCCCTAAGTGTCCCATCTTGTCATGGCACAAGCTGACTATATTTCGTCTTACTGCCCTTGGCACTGCCCACTTAAGCCCATCCGGCGCGTTACGGAATATTCTGTTGTCCTTTAACACAAATTCGGGCCTAATCTGTCTTTCCTCATTGTCTCGCGCGTCCCTGTTTAGCACCTCATACACGTAGCTTAACCGCACGTCCTACAGTTGCACGGTTAGCAGCCAATCAGCTAGTTCTATATGCAATAGCCCCACATCATCTATTTCTTTGAAGCTATCTCTCTCGTCCGGACTACGACTTAGTGCATCAACATGCGGCATTTTGATTCCGGCCCTATATTCGATGGAGCAGTCGTACTCCTGTAGGTGGATCCACCACCGGGCCACACGCGGGAGCAGATCCCGCTTGACAAATGTAGCTCATAGTGCACTACAGTCGCTGACAATTTTAAACCTGATCCCTAGCAGATAAA
The DNA here is from genome assembly GCA_947538915.1 of Tenthredo distinguenda. Taxonomy (NCBI): domain Eukaryota; kingdom Metazoa; phylum Arthropoda; class Insecta; order Hymenoptera; family Tenthredinidae; genus Tenthredo; species Tenthredo distinguenda. Next base: position 23,227,833 of record OX384532.1, read on the forward strand.
CTCTATATCTTTGTAAGCTAATAATCACTGCGAGTGTTTCAAGCTCGTAGGAATGGTATCTCTGTTCTTCCTTGCTAGTTTGGCGGCTGAAATAGGCGACTGGCCTCAGCGTGCCATCCTCCTGCCTCTGGAACAGGATACCACCCTACCCTACTTTGCTCGCGTCTGTATGCAATTCCGTCTCTGCGTCTTGTCTAAATAGAGCTAACACTGGTCTTGTGACTAATCTACGTTTGAGTTCGTCAAACGCATCCTACTGTGCTTCGCCCCATTGCCAGGGTTCGGATTTCTTTGTTAGTTGCGTTAGAGGCCTCGCAATCGTCGCAAAGTCTCGAATGAATTTCCGAAAATAGCTGGTCAAACCTACGAATCGTCTGACTCCATGTACGTCGCTAGGTACTTGAAAGTTTGAAACCGCCTGAATTTTATGGCTGCCAGGCCGGATACCCTGCTGTGTGACTTCGTACCCGAGATAATCGACCCTTGTCTGTAAAAACGCGCACTTGTCTAACTTCAACGTTAAACTGGCCTTCCTCAATGCTTGTGACACGAGCTCTAGTGCCTGCAACCCTGACTCTACATCCCTTGACGGGACAAGGATGTCGTCCATGTAGGCTAATACGCAGATCTCTCCCCTAAGCGGATCTATGATTCTGTTAATCATTCGCTGGAAGACTGATGGTGCATTCGCGAGACCAAAAGGCATTCGGAGGAATTCGAATTGACCATCCGGTGTAACAAAGGATGTCTTTTCAACTGACTCCTCCGCGACGGGTATCTGATAATATCCCGAAGCTAAATCTAGGCTCGTAAAGCACGTATTTCCTTGAAGGCTATTTAGCTGATCTTCTATCAAGGGTAACGGATGTCTGTCTTTCTTGGTCATCGCATTTAAGGCTCGATAATCTACACACATTCGTGTTTCGCCGCTCTTTTTACGAACTAGCAAAATTGGGCTCGCAAATGGAGAGCTCGAATCGCGAATGATATTATTATCTTTCAGGTCTGTTATGATCTCGCGCACCTTATCGCGTTCCGAATAAGATAACCGATAAGGTCTGTACTTTACTATTGAATCGCCCGTTAGCTCTATACGAATTTCTGCCGCTTGCGTCTTTCCTAATTCCGCTACGCTAAATGCAAAGCAATCTCGGTACGCCTCAAGCAGCTCGACTAGCCGTTGTCGATCAGCCTTAGCCACCTCGGAGCCTACATTGACCTGGTTCTCTAGGACCCGGCTCTCTGTCGCTTTTCTAATAGCACCTACTGACCGAGGTCTGGACTCGTCAACCAATTCTTCCCTAGCTAGTTCCGCCCTGGCGACAACTCTTCCCTTCGGAATCGTCAGTGGGTTGTCCGACAAATTGACTACCGGCAAAAGCCCCGATGTCGTACCCAGAACGCAACGCGGAATGCAATGCTCTCTGCCTATCTCGCCTCGTACGCTAAGCTCTACATATAAGTCACCAGTATAGTTATCTCTCACCGCTACCTTGATGTCTGCCGCGTGCTGCGGAGAGATGACAGTCGTTTCAGCTGCCCATAACACCAGTTTCTGCGGCGGTAGTTGTAGTGGCGGCCACGGACTTATCGAAAAGCCGTGGATGCCCGTCTCGCTGCACCGTCGTAATTCCCGGTAGGTCTAGGAAAGCTTGACCCACGATGAGCGGCACGTCCTGCAGGTCATTTGGGACCACGTGTATGTCAGCGGATCCCTCTGCTAGATCGATCTTCAGGCTGGCTTTAACAACCCCAAATGGACGGACCGTCCCTCCACCGTATCCTCGGAGAACAGCATCCGTCGGATGCAAGTCCAGCCGCATCCTGTCCGCGTCCTCCTTCTTCAGGGTCACGACTCGCTCCCAGAGTCGATGTACGCTCGAAGAGGCGTACTTCCGACAATCGCCTCCTGGAATCGGGCGTCACCAATCCTCGGTTCCGTACCAATGCTTAGCACCTTCTTCACGTTACCTTCCTGTTTGGCCTGGGGACACCTTCTCGCCACGTGCCCCAGTTCATTACAGCGATAGCATTTCACACCTGATAACTTGCTCGTGGGTCCTCCTGATGTCTCTTGTGACTTTCGCTTCTCGGAGCGATCGCCCTTCGCATCACATTCGGGCTTACCGTCCTGCTGCTTTCGCCCCTCGTGGTCGCTAAACTGTTTGCGGCCGTTTTTGTCGACGCGTGTATCGGCGGCCTCTTCTGTCTTGCTCAGAAAGACACGCAGATCCTCAGGTGTTTGGAAATCGCTCCTCTTGATCGTCATCTTCAAGGAGTAGTTCGTAAGGCCATGGGCAATGCAGGCGGCCGCATCCTTTCCTCCTATTCCACACGCTGACACAAGGGCTAGTTTGCTGAAGTAATACTGCAACACCGACTCGTCCTTGGACTTCGTACCTGCCAGCATTGCTGCAAGACGTTCCGGCAACTCTGTATGGTCGGTAAACGTCGTCACAAGTTGTTTCTTCCACTCGGCCCATGTGAAGGATATAGTTGGCAATCCGTCGTACCACGTTTTTGCTAGGCCCGTCAGGTTTTCCAGGGCGAAGCTGGCGACCGTAGTGTCGTCCCAATCATGTATTTTCTTCAGTTATTCTACTTTATGGATCCATACCTCGATCGTCTGGTTTTTCTGACTGGGGTCGAACAATGGAATTGCTTTCTTTCCTTCGAAACTCCTTGACGCCCGAGCCGTCGGCTTGTCGACCACGACGTTAACCGTCTCAATTAGCTTCCGAAAGGCTTCTTGCCAATCAGAAGAATCGCTATTGCTGGGCGTACCCAGATTAACAAGGGAACAGCGTCGCCGGTAACCCTCGCACGACTTCGAGCGTTCTCGCCTACTCCTAGCCTCGTGATCCTCATGAGATCTACCACAAGTTCGTCGTTCCGGTGTATAACGGGAGTAAGATCGCCGTGAACGAGACCTTGAGCGTGATCTTCGACGATCATTGCGCGAACGACCCATTACTGGTTGCTCCCTTGTACCGCCAGAAAGTCAAAACACCAACACGGTCACTCACTGATCACTGCCAATAGAGGCTGGTCACTATAACTTAATTATATCACCACCGTTGCGTGATATATACACGATCAGATTCAGATCCCACTTCTGAAGCTGTAAGAAACTTAGACAGTGTGAGTTTAAAGTCGCTTTATATTTCGTTAGTGTACAATAAGCTAGGGTGAGAGTAATTATTGAATGTCGATGATGTTCCCCGAACGAGTCCCGATTGTGAGTGTCCTCTTCCCTCTTTGCATCGGCTGAGGGACCTCGGTCCCTACCCCAGGCAAAGCGGGAGAGAGTCGTCTTGGGCCCTTAAGGGCCTCTTCGTCCTAGGGGAGGTGGCGACGTAGAGTCGGGCGGGGTGTCTGGTCTACTTCACTACGCACCCGGGGCTCGGTTGTTTACAATAGGATCCAAAACTAATTAAATCAAAGACATTTTTCACATAAAAATATGAACTCCAAGATTTCTGCATCTGCAGAAATAATGTTTGGCCACCCGTAGCTCCAAAATGGTTGGCCCTAGAGGAAACTTTGTTGCACATTTTTTGTCGCGGCAGCTATAATCTAAATACGCATTTTCTTGTTTTTTTTTTATCGATGCATCTAGACTTGTTTTTCAATGAAATGCTGCTTTGGCCAGCCGTAGCTCCGAAACGGTCATTTTAAGAGGAAACTTTATTGGACGTTTTTTGGTGCTCTATTGTTTATCTAGATACGCATTTTCTTGTTTTTTTTCATCGATGCATCTAGACTTGTTTTTTAATGAAATGCAGTGTTGACCATCCGTAGCCGAAGACCGATCCGTAGAGTCAAATTCGTTTCACATCTTTCGTTAATATCAATTATCTGGATACGTATTGACAGAAAACATCCACTGCGACGAAAGGATAGCCAGTAGTTGACTCTCATCTCTCTCATAAAGAAAAGTAAAACACTTATCCTCATAGGAAATTTGGTTACGCACCTCTTTCCTTCTGAACAAAGTCCAAGCTTTGACGTCTGATGACGTCACCAACGGTATATAAAGAGCAACGCTGAGACGCAAATCAGCGTATCTAGCCAAAGCGGCAGTGCGACTCACAATAATATCTCTATAATAAGAGCGTATATAGCCAAAGCGGCAGTACGACTCATATTAACTCTTCTTCAATTCTTCCTAACCTAAAATTTATCATATCTTTCACTTCGTGCCAAAGCGGCCAAGTAGAATCAAAAATCACTTCTATTAGAGACCTTTAACTAAAGCAGTATTTATACTCAATCAATTCCAAATTCAAATATAAAACTAAAACTCCGAAAACAGAAACAATCTAGCGCAAATAATTATAAGAATTAGGATAATTTAGATTTCAGGTTTTCTTTTGTATTCTTTTCTTTTGTAGTATATTTCATTTCATTACTTCACTTTTATTGATTCAATTGAGATCTCAAGACATTTAATTTATGTTTCTTTATGATTTATTTTACTTGGTAAATTTATGATTTTTGTTATAATTTTCTTTCTTTATAATACCAGATTCAGCCAATACTAGTATTATTTGCTAGCTATGCAAATAATACCAGATATTAAACAAATATAGAAATCTGATTCCTATCAATTCATTTTCAAAGATCCTTTCTTACTAATTAAGAATTAAATTCATCTTTCAGCAACGTAGATTCACTTGTTTAGCTAAAAGGCAGCTTCGGTGAGCGTGTTGGACAGCTACGGTATAGCTATAATTGGTACCCTAGTCTGAGAACACACATATCCCAAGTCTGTAACAGGCAGCTTCGGTGAGTTTGACTCAAGGCAGCTACGGTATGGCTATAATTGGTACCCTAGTCTATGAGTCAAACATATCCCAAGTCTGTAGGGAGGCAGCTCTGGTGGAGTAACATCCATCCGAGTCTGTATTAGGGTTTTCAGGGTTTTTCCAATTTTCCCCTTAGAGGAGCTCCAAAAATTACATTTCACCCGTGACAAAGAACACACGCGGACTAGGTTAACTTCACCAGCCTTCTGCTGGTGAAGCATAACCAGAAAAAGTTACAATACATATAATGATATAACCTGTAACATTGCAAGGTGCACCTGCCGTTACAATCAGCTCCCGAACCCTTAGACGGCCGTAATGAAGGAATGTCGCGTGAATGTGGGAAGCACGAATGCGTTAGAGCAGCCGCGAGGCTAGGACCTACTATCCGAGAGGCGACCGTGACTGTGCTGAGACTGTAGACTTGATTTCTTATTCTGTTTGTTTCTTTTTTCACTTTCTCTATTATGTGGGAGACATGGCCAAACTGTTGGTGGAGTATGACACGACCCGACCGACACACACTTACGTGGACGATCCAGACCGTATGAGGCCCACCTAAACTGCAGGCCACTATGCCCCTGGGGACCTAATCCTACGTCGAGCACCGAAAAAGTCAGCGAGAGCGCGGGGGAGTGCCGAGGGCACTCAGCGACGAGGGAAACCGGTGGTGGAGGTGATTCCCGCCACCCCCAAGAGCCAACGAACCGCGTTCCGCCAGAAGAATCTTCGAGGATCCCCCTGTACGAATTTGAAGTTTCGCGCGTAGGGCGGCCAGACCGCCATAGTTTACGATCTAGCAGTCGATAGGCAAATCGATAATTACCTGACTGCCGAGGGTGCGCAACACCGGCGCCATGCGGTCTCGAGAGATCACTTTGCGTTGGGCCGGCGATATAGCGAGGCGTCTAGAGAGCTACTAATTGCGTTTTAGTCTTTTTTTTGTGTTTTGAGTGTGTCATTTTGAGTGTGTGTGAGCCCGCGAGGGACCTAAGTACGTTAAGAGGCGATGGATTGTGCCCACGAGGCAGAAGAGTTTATTAGGTGGCTGGAAAGCGGTAAGCGTTAGCTCACTACACCCATCATCTGATTTGAATCCGGCAACGGCCGTCTGCCATCTTGCCACTAGCCAAGCCACGAGGCTCTTTAGTATTTTGTGGGTTCGAATAAAGACGACCCCCGAGTCGGTAGGCCGTCACCAGTGTCCTCACTTTAATAGAGATTATATTACGTCGCCTCGTCCTCTAGGTCAAATGGTAGTAACGTTAGTTGCTTGGTCCAATCACAGTATTCAAAGCCTGCGGTGTTAATTTTTCCCGCTTAGAGGCGCTCCTCGCGCGCCCCGGACTTCATTACGTTTTTCTGTGCGGTCCAGTACACACGTTACATACATACCTCACATCAAAAAAGAAGAAAAAATGAACGAGAATCCTGAATATTCGGGACAAGGAAGGGAAAGGAAGAGGACTCTAGAGGCAGAAAAGGCAGAACTGTGGCGAGAGCTGAAAAATTTAAAGAAAAAACTGAAACGGCGTCTCTCCCATACACGCCGGGACCGATCGCATGAGACACGGCATAAAAAGAAAAGGTATGACAAAAGACGCAGTGATTCAGAGTCTTCAGACAAAGACGATGTCGAGCGATGCCCGAGAGGCTCGTCGCATCGTAGTCGAAGGCGTCCATCAGGAAGTTCATCTAGAGAAAGTTCTAGAAACAAAAGATCGGGCAGCCATGTTTCATATGCCGGCAGAGAGAGTAGCGAGCGTTCTCCGAGAGAGGCGTCATACTCTAGCCGAGGTTCTCAGCGACACCACGAGAGGGCATCTCGAAGCCCGGGCCAGTTAGCAGACGTCACAAAAATCACACATAACCTTGACAGTCAAGCGCGTTCGAATCCTAACAAGACCCAACAGACGCTTACGTCAGAATTGATGGAAAATAAAGAAAATACGAACGAAACCAACGATAACGGGAAAGAAGAATTGAACGAATCTATACTAGAACTGTTAGGTGAGAATCCCTCAGATGACAAACGCACTGGCCCCCCTGTCCACGTTGCACTGGCGGAACGATGGACGAAGATATTAAAAGAGGGACTATCGAAGGAGATTAAAATAGACCTCCTTAACAAATACCCCCCAACACAAAATTGCCCATTGCTGAAAGCCCCACAACTGAATCCCGAAGTTAAGTCAATAATGAGTGCTATATCATTGAAAAAAGACAGTTACCAAATGCTAGCGCAAAATGCCCTTGGTGCAGGGATAACAGCGATAGGTACTGCTCTGACGGAGGTTCTACAAGGGGAGAAAAACAACAACGTACAGGTGATCGGGCAAAGATTAATCGCTCTCCTCGGAGATGCGGGCAGAATCCTGACAGATCTGCACTACACCTTCTCAATGACACGACGTTTCTTCATAACTCCTGGTCTGAACCCACTGGTCAAAACAATAGCAGCTGAAAGCAAGGTTGATTCCCTGCTATTTGGCGATAATTTCACGGAAAAAATAAAATCCGTGAAGGCTGTAGAGAGCTCTAGCAAAGATCTGGCCAAGAAAACTACGCCCTTTGCGACGTTTCTCAGGAAATGATAGCTCTAAATACAACGCTGCATCTCGCTCCAAAAATTATGAAAACACCGGTCATTTAAACTGGAAAGCCCCCCCCAAACGAACTTTCAAGAGGCCACAACGGGGAGGGGGCAGCGAGAAGGCCCGACAGCCGTACGAGAGGAGCAGCCGTCAACCTCGACGATAAATGTAAGTATGCCAGCAGGTCGACTAAAAGACTACGTCGATGTTTGGAAAAGCATAACCTCAGACCAAGTAGTCTTGAAATGGTTACAAGGATATAAAATTCCGCTCGCCTATAAGGTTAAACAAAATTTCACTCCAATGGAGCCAAAGCTTTCCAAACAGGAGTTTGAAAATCATTCAATAGCAATTAAAAAACTAATAGATAAGGGAGCTATATCAAAATGCAAACCTACAAAAGACCAATTTATTTCAACCTATTTTTTGGTAGATAAGCCAAACGGCGAGAAAAGATTTATACTTAATTTGAAAAAATTCAATGAACACATAATTACCCCTCATTTTAAAATGGAGGACCGGAAGACAGCAATAAGCCTCATGCATAAAAATTGTTTCATGGCTTGTTTAGATCTGAAGGACGCATATTTCTTAGTGCCGGTAGACGAGGACCAGAGAAAATATCTTAGATTTTGTTTTAACGATGAATTATATGAATTCAGGTGTTTACCATTCGGACTTTGTACCGCCCCGTTTGTCTTCACTAAACTAACAAAACCAGTGGTTCATAGGTTAAGATCCAGAGGTTTTGAGTCGGTAATATACCTAGATGACCTTTTATTAATTGGTCGATCGCAAAAAGAATGTACAATAAACGTCCAGGAGACCAAATCATTGCTGGAATCGTTGGGGTTCATTCTAAACCTGGAAAAAAGTCAACTTCTACCATCAAAAATATGTAAATTCCTCGGTTTCATACTTAACTCGACAGAAATGAGAATTGAATTGACAGACAAGAAAAGAAAATCTATCGTAACCCTAGCACAAAAGTTTAGATCAAAGAAACGTTGTAAAATCAGGGAGTTAGCTCAACTCATAGGGTCCCTGGTAGCAGCTTGTCCAGCCGTAAAATACGGCCCTATGTACACTAAAAGACTGGAAAGACAAAAATTCTTGGCACTGGAAAGATCAAACGACAACTTTGATCAAACAATGGAACTATCGGATGTCATCCATCCAGATTTAGACTGGTGGATTAAGCAGATACCAATTACAACTAACCCTGTTAGAACAAACAATTTCAAAATAGAAATTTTCTCTGACGCTTCGTCTACAGGTTGGGGTGTTTATTGTCATAGAAATAAGTCACATGGTTGGTGGAGCAGTCAGGAAAGAAATGAGCACATCAATTTTTTGGAACTGAAAGCTGCCTATTATGGTCTTAGGTGTTTTGCCAAAGATCTAAGGTCTTGTGAAACATTGTTACGAATTGACAATACAACAGCGATTTCATATGTCAATAGATTGGGCAGTGTTCAGTTTCCAAAATTGAGTGAGCTCTGCAGAGAAATTTGGCAATGGTGGGAAACAAGAGATCTGTTGATTTTTGCCTCATATATCAAATCAAAGGAAAACACAGATGCTGACGCTGAATCGCGTATAATTTCGGAAGACACGGAATGGGAACTCAGTATGAAAGCCTTTGCTGTAATCGAAGAGGTGTTTGGCAAATTCGACATAGACTTATTCGCTACAAACATTAATGCAAAGTGCTCTTTATTCATATCCTGGCATAGAGACCCAGGCGCAATCAACGTGGATGCGTTTACAGTTGTCTGGTCAAAATATTACTTCTATGCCTTCCCTCCCTTTTCAATAATCACAAGGATTTTGCAAAAGATAATTATCGACAGAGCGGAGGGGGTTTTGGTAGTGCCAAATTGGCCCACGCAACCCTGGTTCCCCATGTTGAATAAACTGCTAGTCTCAGACCCAATTTATCTCCAACCCAGCAAAGATTTATTAATTTCACCTTTCAGGAAACAACACCCGATCAACCTTATCCTGGTAGCAGGGCGATTATCAGGCAATCATTTACATTAAAAGCAGTACCAGATGGAGCAACACCGATGATATTCGCTTCGTTAGCATCAGGAACAATCAAACAATACGAGAAGCCGATAAGGCTTTGGTGGGAATTCTGCAAGAAAGAAGAGATATGTCTGTTCAGGGCTTCAGTAACCAAGGTCATAGAATTTCTAGCCAAGCAATTCGAGCACGTCAAGTCTTATGGCACATTAAACAGTTACAGATCTGCGTTATCTCTCATAGTTACATCAGACATTGGCACCAATGCTCAGGTGAAAAGATTTTTTAAAGGAGTAGCTACTCTCAAACCTCAAAAATCTAAGTATGATTACATTTGGGAACCTTCATCAGTCCTAGGGTTCTTATCTTCTCTTTGGCCCAATGACAAAATTGATCTCAAGGACTTAACAAGAAAACTAGTCACCTTGTTAGCCCTAACTACTGGTCAACGGGTTCAAACATTGAGTAAAATCACTCTAGATAACATTAAAGAACAGGAAGATATGATACATATCATAATCTCAGAAAGAATAAAAACTTCTGGAGTAAACCGTGCTCAACCATTATTGGAAATACCGTACTTCAGGAATAAACCAGAACTCTGTGTTGCGACAACCCTGAAACAATACCTAAAAATAACAAAAAGTATCCGTCCTAAGGATGAAAAAAGATTATTTCTGACTCATAAAAAACCTCATCAGGCAGCAAAAGTTCCAACCATCAGTAGATGGGTAAAAGAAACCTTGGAGCAGGGAGGAGTAGATACAACCTTGTTTACGGCGCACAGCACAAGACATGCATCAACCTCAGCGGCCTATAGAAAAGGAGTCAATATCGAAATAATCAGGAAAGCAGCTGGCTGGAGTAAGCAATCGGAAGTATTTGCTCGTTTCTATAATCGTCCCTTAATAGAAAACTCGAGCTTTGCAAATGCTATTATCAATACTACCTCAGACTGTTGAAGCCAATTACAAAAAAAAAAAAAAAAATATATGAGTATCCACCTATAATTGTAATTCAAAAAAAAAAAAAAAAACGAAAAAGATTAGTATCACTAAAGTTATCTAATATATATAAGTACATATAACCTGCATGGATATAATTTTCCATGTTGAAAATAAATACATAACTCACAACATATAGCTTCCTTCTCTGAACAACTACCATTTGACCTAGAGGACGAGGCGACGTAATATAATTGAACAATCAAACGAACTTACCTAAGTGAAGTTCGATTGTAATTATATGAGTCGCCTCGTCCGAATAGGTCAAACCCACCCTAGTTTTAAAAAAAAAAAAAAAAAGCTTCCCGTTCCCCAAAGTGTGATCGAAACTGGCCAATGTTGCGAGCATAAGCTTTGAAAATAATGAAGTCTGGGGCGCGCGAGGAGCGCCTCTAAGCGGGAAAAATTAACACCGCAGGCTTTGAATACTGTGATTGGACCAAGCAACTAACGTTACTACCATTTGACCTATTCGGACGAGGCGACTCATATAATTACAATCGAACTTCACTTAGGTAAGTTCGTTTGATTGTTCAAACTTTCGCGTTTCCTTTTGAGTACGATTTTTCTAGTTGAAATTGGTAATTTTGTCGCGTTACGTTCTGCCGCACACGAGTGCGAGAAGGACAGTCTTAGTTCGGCACTGTCGCCGTCTCTCTTCCTCCTGCGGGGAGATTCAGTCGTTGAGTACAGGCGTGAGCCTGTTTTTGGTTTTTCGCGTCTCTCTTATTGTTATAATTTCAAATTTCCGTTAGCCTAAGCAGGCAGAGTTAGGTTAAGTTAGGGTTAAGTTCCAATTTTTTAAATACTCAATTCACAAGGAGGCCTAGCCTCCCGTAGGCTCGCCGGTCGCCTATACACGACCGACGGCCGAGTCATTTGTTGTTGTTAATTTATTAGATTTTAGTTAATTATTCCTGAACACCTCGTGGTGATTATTCCGTTTGTTAATCGTGATATTGTTCCGCGAGGTACCGATTTGCCGAGTTAATTGTGAGTCCGTATTTTTCTGTTATTGCTGTCCTACGTAGAAGCTCTAGTTTTTCTAGTATTGTTGTAAAACTCGCAAATCGAGGCGAGGCCGCCTTTACACGGCCTGCAGCCGACTAGTACCCGAGGGGGGGTACGCCCGATTATTGTTATTAATTTTTCAATCCGTTTTCCTATTTTTTCCTTAATAAATTTTTATATTCTTGTTACACGCAACTCCACGAGTCATTATTTAAGGGGACTGGAGAGGTTTGAAATTTGTATATGTTACGTGACTTTGATTGCGCATATCAAGGGTACTAATGAATTCAATGGATTTGTACTTTCACTATCCTTTATTGGCATGTTTGTGTGTGAAAATATGCTATATACATGGTGCCTAGGTCAATAATATAAGCTGTCCAACGTTAGTAGTCGAACAATGGAAATAGTGGTTTGACCACGATTCCGGCTGAACGGATGATCTGATCTAGAGTTTTTTGGTCTTGATCTCTTCGTTTGACGCCGCTCTATCGATCCCACCTGAAAAATAGAAAAGTCGATAAAAATTACAAAAATGGCGATCAAAAAACGCAAAATTTGAAAAAAAAATAGGGAAATTTGTTATTATAAAATCGTTGCAAAACTTGTTAGCGAAAATATTTCAGGTGGGATAGATAGGCCAGAGAATTCTGCAACTTTTCGTTCAAATTTCATGTTGATATCTTGAACGGTTCTCGAGATATCGTGGTCATAACATCTAAAAATGTAGTTTCGCGAAAAACGGGTTTGAAGTTTAGCCTGTTCTGGCGTTCGGCTGGCTGCGTGTCACACTACAGTCTCGACTCTGCGTACCAAAATTTTGCAAATTTCTCGGTCAACTAAATGAGGCAAAGTTCATGAAGGTTTACACACATTCACAGAACAATATTAACTTTATAAGAGTTGTACTTACAAAATTTAAAAAGCTCCAGCGCTGTAAAATGCAGTCTCTAAATCACAATCTGCTTCGGCATTAGCCGCAAAACGTCGGTTCTTCTCCTTTCGAGCCTGTTTCGTGCTTCCGAGCGCCTTTTTATCTGCGTCCTGCAACCGAATACGGTCTTGCTCCTTGCACCTTGCGAAAGCACGTGGTCCCATATTCAATCCCAATTTGCTCATTATGTCCAGCATTCGAACGGAACCTCCATTGAATGTCGCAACTGCCGTATATGCTGCGATTTCAACGGTTTCAGAACCACTAAAGTATTCTTTTGGAGCCATTTTCCACACGACCGAGTGGAGGCTTTCGTTGGAATTTTGTGTAAAGTGTCCCACACATCTCTCCAATAATTCCGTTTTTGATAAAGCGTCGTAGACTGGCTTGATTGCTTTTTGTACATCCGCATGAAGTGCGGGCTTGTGTTTGTATTCTTCCAATGTACCTGAATCCTTGGCTTTCTGCCATGTGCACCAGCTATCTGATCCAGCGGGGCAGGTGTCATGTTGCGGCACAGCATCCGTGGAACATTTGTGATGATACGTTGCCCATATCGCTGAATGCATGTGTTCTACGGAATTGTTACTTCTTATAGCGTTACCGTAGTATTGTGTCAGTTCTTTTATAAGAACGTCTGTTAATTTGCCTCTACCGCCAAGGCCTTTTCCCACTTTTTTGACGTTACGCAGCCTGGTACCCATACGTGACCGACGCACTCTTCTTTGAACATTTGAAAGTCGGGCCCATAAGGTTCCATTTTTTGTACGGCTGAAAACGTTTTCGAATCCCCGTCACCAACATAGTGCTTATATTTGACGTTGTACTTCTCAACTGATCGTTGGAATATTTCGCACGTGGCATCCACTTCCATTTTACCGGCAGTTCCTTGATGGTTCTGTGTACATTCTGCTCCATGTTTATCCAACCAATCTAAATATTCCTGTGTACCACTACGCGCCTCCCATGCCTTGCATGCCGCACAATACGACGATTTTATGTTGACATCAAGTACTTTTCCTGTTGAGTTTCCGATGATCGCAACAAGGCCATGTAAAGACTTGAATCCTCGCTTTCTCCAACTGCCATCACCCGAAATAACAATGCTGTCCGCATCACCAGTCAAATCGACTTCTTCAGCCGCCGCTCTCATCATTGATAGTTCAGCTACTTCTGAAGCCGCTGTTTGAATACATTTCACTATTATGTTGTATGGACAACGAGTTAGAAAATCTGGCAGGTCCATCAATCCACAAAACTTTTGTATTCCTGAAAATCCAATGCCCAAGACTCTCATTGCATATACAATGCGTATATTCAAATCAGAGTTTTTGTGGCTTATTTGAGGGCACGAATCTATGTAACGGGGTTCACAGTTCTGGCACTGCAATTTAATTCGGAAAGCTAAGCCAACATGATCCACTGTATCGAAGGTTATTTCTTTGCCGCAATCTTTACAGCGAACGAACTCACTTAGCGAATCAAAAACACTACGAAAGTTTATGATTTCGTACGCGATGTTATCATTCTCAATCGTACACTCTTAAAAAAATATAGTTATGTCAACCATATTTTAACTATAAAATAAAGTGACTGGAGGGGACATCTATTTTTTATAGTTGCCATTACGTACAAAAATATATTCGGGTTCACTATAATATTATCGTTGCAAGCTACTATATCTACATCGTAAGTATAACTATGTGCAGCCCAACTCTCAAAATAGTGAAAAGAACCAAATTAAAATAGTTATCAATACTAAACGATTGCTACTATTAAATATACTTTTAGTGACCGTAATTGTAGTATACAGTAAATTCTACGTAATCAAATAATTCAATTTATTGTACAGTAAGGTTGAGTGAAACAAATTTTTAACTTCCTGTAACGCGGCTAAATGTTTGTGTTAACAATGGCATTTGAGCAATTTTATTATATTGGATAGTAACTTTAGCAAAATTAGTGTGAACCAGACTCGATTTCGGAAAAAATAAATTTCAGATGGTTACAATGAATTTATTACAATGTGTGATGTGTTGAGCAACACCTACTAAGTGTGACAACTCCATATTGATACAAAGTAAGGATTTTTAAATTAGAAAAACATCGCATTATTTCGGCCGGGATCGAACCCGAGTTCGCTCGCTCGCTCGCATTTCTAGTCGCACGCTCTACCGACTACGCTAAACTATTTATTGAAAAAATATATCACTTTTTCCTATTTGTTTTGAACTTGGTATATGTCTTAATGATATCAGCGTTATGGAGCTGAGATATCTTGTTGATAGTGGGCACGCGGAACATTGATTCAAATATGTCGCAAAATGTAAAGTCGACAATATCGGTAAAGGAGAATCAACTATAATGATAGTGCAATCACCTCCCAAGATGTTAACGTAACTGAACGATATTGTCGCTCCAACTATAGCAGTAGTACCGACAATATCTAGTATCGTAATAGGTCCTACAATATTTTTTGTTGCCCCTATCGAACATAAAGTACGGCATACTAAGTTTGCATCGTTGATAGTGGAAAGGCGAAACATTGATTCAACTATTTGGCAAAATGTAAAGTCGACAATATCGGTTAAGGAGAATCAACTATAATGATGTGTAATCACCTCCTAAGATGTTAACGTAACTCAATCAAGATTGTTAATTTGACTATATAAAATTAGTGCCGTTCATAACAGATATTGTAGTAGGATTAACACAAATTTCAGTAATTTGGCTTACTATAATGCTAGAATTGATGCAATCATTTCATTATGATGACGACAACTATATGATGATTCATAGAACAATAAATAAGTGCTGGTCAACTATAAATTTACAACTGTGCAAAAGTCTACTATATACTATATTTTTTTCTTAGAGTGTACTTATATTACTATCGGTACTTAATTTTCGCTTTGATGAGGTACATGGCTGTGAATTATTATTATCGTCTCGTTTCAGAAAATTCTTATCCACTCTTTGATTACCGTGGAATCGAAATTTTTTCGGCCGCCCTGGACGTATACGCTTTTGCGGAATTGTGTTGTCGGTTGCTTTACGAGGCATTTTTAAAGGAGAACATCAAAACAATATCAACAAAAATATAATCGTACGCCAAACGCTCGTGCTACCCTAGTTTGGTATAACACGGAGTAAACTAAATAACAGGCGGCTACAGACAGTGAGCGGTCGCACGACTCCCTGTGACGATACGGCAGCGCGACTATCTGTACTGGGCTGTGAGCGCACAGTTCTACTGTTTTTGCTCTCCTGACCTCAATTTTGCGAATTTTTTCAAAAATCAAACGGGAAAATATTCTTAAAGAATCACACTATCAAACTAGGATAAAAACAGGAATTCAATTTTTTCAAAATTTCAAACCGTTCCAGTCCCCTTAACGCCGAGCTAATCCTTAATCTGATCCCGACCCCTCTCCGCGGTACTGAAGCTAGCCGCCGCATTAGATTCCGTTAGGTCTTGTCTTGTGTAGAAAATTTTCAGTTACGTGGCGAAGATAGTTCGTCTGGCGCCCAACTTATTAAAGTTTAGATCTCGGGTATAGCTGTGTGAGCGTTGGATTGACCCCGGAGGCTGGCTATCCGGTCCAGATCCGGGGGTCATCAAAAATCCACGTCACAAACCATATATTAATATGGTAATAAATTGGATCAATATGTTTGCAAATTGGAAAGACTGACTACTGAGTAAATCTATCATAATGCTACATTAATATCTTTGGATAAAACGGCTCTGGCAATGTTTACAAAACATTCCGAGACAAACGTCTTTAATGAGAAAGAAACAGACAGGAAGAGATAAGAAGGATTATTCTTATCTCTTTCTGATTAGTGTTATAAAACAAATTTACATAATGCCATGCAGGAAAATATTATTTTCCAAACGTAGCGGCCGTCCAGAAAGGTGGCCGTGCCGCACGTGCCTACCCAGCGCGGAGCCGCTGCACCGAGTTCTCTACTTGCAACGCCGCACGGCTCGCTCAAGATAATAATTAAACACACGTATTTTATTAACGGCTAATTCAATTGGAGTAAAACTTTACAAAAAACTTCTATACATCCCGATGACCATTTCATCTACTGGAAGTTTGTGACTGCTCAAACTTGACTCGATAACCCGAGCGATTGAAAATATTTAAACGCGATTTGTGTGATTACTCAGAAAAAATTAAATGACTTTTTAGATTGAGAAAAAAATGAAAATTCAGTTGCACTACCAGCTTTAGAATAGTTTGACACATAATGGCTCCAAATTTAAAGTAAAAACTCGGAATATTTTAGGATTTAAAGCGAGTTGAAGTGGGATATGTGGATACTATACGGATAGGTGTCTGAAAAATCAAAGTCACTGTTACGTACCAACTTTACGCTTTCCCCTAAAAATTTATAATAATCAATAAATTTGAGTTGAGATCAGACAAAGACATCAGCATTCGAGGAAACCCTAGTCGTCACTCTTCTTTTTGGATACTCGAGAAGGAGAATTATTAAAACGTGCATTTTGTCACGATTCGCTTTGTTATTTAGAAAAGATTCATTACCTCCTCAATGTCGAAGAAGTCACGTATAATATAGAATATCTAGGATTAACGCTTACAACGTAGCAGTTTCTGTTGACCTAGCACCTATAGTCGCATCGTTATAACTCTTTCTAATAAAACCCTAATTATCCTAGTATAGACAAGGTAAACCATAAGACCTAGGAAATTCTAAATTAAAGAATTGGGATGTGTGTTATGCATGGAGTGATTGTATCTAGCTAACTTTAAGAATCTAGCATAAGTATAAATTAATTACTACGGTGAACCGACTATGTGGGTGCGGACGGCTGACGCGTGCACTTCTTGGGACTTAAGTCCCCAAAGTCTTGACGGCTGATTACGAGCGAGGTAGGGATCATCCTTTTGTGTCTTTCTTCTGGTAAATCGCGAGGCGCGTGAATGCAGAGAACCGGGTGCTAGTTAGAGCCTAGAGTTGGTGTTCAATCTTTAACAAAGTGGTGACCCAAGGGACTCAGTACTCGTCAAAAAAAAAAATTATTCAGTTCAGTTTTGCCAAGTCTCGTACTTGTAATTATAGATTCAGTTTTAAGTCAATAAATTCAAACCTTACGTTCCATTATAATCAAAACCTAGTGATAGACATTTTTCAAATTCAGGACCTTATTAATTTCATCAAAAATATTCAAAATTCGAGTCAGTGTATAGATACTTTATTAAAGACCGAGACTGTTCAAAAAAAAAAACCACGTCGATAGTGCAAAGTTTGGAGTTAGAAGATACTAAAGGTGAGGACCCGCAAAATCAAGGGTGCGACGCGACATCCAGCCCTCCATGGTCGGTTCTACTAAAGCTAAGTGTCGACGATCGTTATCCATGTATTATCATTCATGCTAAATTCCATCTTTACTATCAAATTGGTTCCAGTATTCTCACAAGTATACTAGTTATACTTGTAATTACACTATTTTTTGTCATTATCCTGTTACCTATATCTATTATCTATGCTTGCTATGATAATTAGTTTAAGAAAGCCCATAGACCTTGCCTAGAGCTAGTGCAAAGACACTTCGGGGAAAACCCTCAGCTTTAAGCAAGTTCGCGACGTCTCCAACTTGTCGAGCATGGCTATATAATCTTAAGCAATATAATATTAGTATAACCATAAGGAATTGCAGCGAAAGAGTTATAAGGAGTTGCTAGGTTGCAAAGATTTATCAAACCAAAAATTAAATTCCGAGCGACATCAGATTCACACATTATATTATTTTATCACTACCAAGGTGTCAACGCGAGAATCGAGAAGGGCATATTTCTGTTTGGTGCCTATCTAAAGGTTTCTTTTAAAGTAAGCTCTCTTCACGAACCCGCGTCGACACACACATCATTACCCTTGTATTAGCCATACACGATATTCATTTATGTTCAACCGTACGTTTTACTTCAAATAATCGTTCAAGAATATAATCTATTTCTATCAATTAATTTTCCTTATCGTTTTACCCGACCTAATACATTCCTGACAAGACAATTAGGCCCTTCTGTTTAAATAATTAATGCGAGACCTGTATAGGACTAGACGGCGTAGGATCCAAAAATCGATCTATTGAGAGATAGGTCAAAGTTATTTTTATTTGTTATCATAGATAACGGGCCGATCATACTTAGACGCTACGCGGTTAGGCATAGTCAGACAACCCATGTGACGTTCGTCACACACCGTTCTTTTAACACCACGTGATGTTCGCATCCTCAATAGGATGACGAAACTTTACCTGCTGTTCCAGGCTTTACTGCTCACTCCACCATTATCAATATCGCTAGTTGAATTAAATCGTCATCTTCTGTACTACAAATTTTCTCTCGTTTTTCTAATACTCTTTATTATCGTTACCTTTTCAACTTCATGCCTTCCGAGTTGATTAGAGTCGTTCCAATTCGGACCAATCTTAGGCCAAGTTGAATGTTGTCGCGATCGCCCCATTGTCGATAGAGTAGTGGAACCTACCTGAGGCTCAATCTTACCTTCATTCTCATTCAATATTACATCGCTGTAAACTTCGCTTCTTCGCTCCGAATATCTATTCACAATGCCATTCAATTTCAACAAATTGGTGGATGCTGTCGTTCATTCTGCGGACAACATTGAGGACTTGACGTCTGGCCCCACAACGTCAAAACTATTTCCCAAGATTTGTGAGTTCTTAGATGTGCGGAAAAAACAATTATCAAATTGCTGCGTACAAACTTAGAGTTCTCGTGGAAGCGAAATGTCGGTAACTTTTCGGATATCGTTACAGAGAAAATTGTATGTAAAAGCTTCAACAGCACTGTAGTAATAACACCGGACCGTCGCTCACAAGATTCGGATAATGATCCATGTTTGAATCTCAACAAAACAAGTGAACGTCGGCAGGATGTTGCAGAGAAATCAAAGAAAAAATTCTTGCGTTATATTGTAACGGTGGAAATCGAAACTTCGCGAATCATTGACAAATGGGGAAAGGTATCATCCGATAAATTGCACCGAAAACTTCGCAATAAATTGCCATCGGCAAAAAAAAGAATAACCTGCTGTCTCACATTCAATGGTTTCAAAAACAGCGAAAATCCCAAGACACCTTGGAAATTTTGGGACTATGCATATTGTCGCCACCCAAAATGCCATTGCACATACAAGTTTATCGGGTATCAGGAAGACAAATTTACGAAAATCAACATATATGCGATTTGTAAGAGTGTAGCGCATCACACTTTGCCTTTAAATTATCAATTACGTGGTAGACAGCGAGTAAAATTCCGAAAACGTTTGCGACACGAAATGCCTTCTCGCGTACATGCAAGGCAGTACTCAAAAATGAACGTAACGTTGGCGGAGAAAGATAAAAATTATAAGTTTACGCACCCGTTGAAAGTTATTCAAACAGTGAGATGCGAAGCATTAAGGTATAACGACCAGGATTCAGATGACACTCTCGACATTGTCAGCAGACTAATCAGTAATCCTTCCCACCAGGATCCATTTATAAGAAGATACATAAGTCCATTTACAATATACCTCGGGTGCATGGAACAAATTCAGTTTTTGCAAAACAATCCTGGTTGAGTCTTTCACTTTGACGCAACGGGTTCTATCATTAGAAAACCATATGGCGAATCTAATCGAGTATATTTATATTCTGGTGTTGTAGGCAGATCGCATAAGATTATGCCTTTACTTAAAATGATAACGAACGACCATAGGGCTACTACCACCAGAAACATGCTGATTTACTTCAAAAAGACATGGGAAAATGCGGGAATCGAATGGCCACCTTTTGAAGCCGTAGTCGTTGATTGGTCGTGGGCTGGCATAAATGCTATCATGTCAGCTTGGAATAACACGGACGTATCCAAATACTTAGTGGCAGCGTATAAAGGATTACCAGATAATTATCTCACCGTTCACTTGTGCTATGGGCATTTTATGAAAATGATCTTCTCATTTCTCCGTAAGCACCAAGTTCATGGCGTGACTAAAAAAATAATTATGGAAGGAATGGCAATACTATGCCACTGTAGATCCCTGAATGAGCTGAAACAAAAAGTGGCGGATCTTGCAACGATACTTTTATTGAAGAAAAAAAACCAAACTCTACTCCGCGCGGTCACAAGTATAATCGGTGAAGCAGTTATCTCTACAGAAAATTTGGTAGAAGAATACGGTAACGCAAACTCGAACAGTGATGGAAAGAAAAACGATACAACTCAACCCAAGTATGATCAGATAAAAGAAGGTCCGGCATATTCTACAAGTCCCTATTTTACGGAATTTGATAGTCTATTGGATGGTTTTGAAGCGTCCATTAACAATGACTGTGATCATGTCTTAGAAGTCAACGAATATCGCTGCGAGGTCTACATCACATACCTACGCAAGAAATTATTGCCTTACGCACCTTTGTGGACTGGTATGTTAATAAAAAACAAAATGCGACGCCACTATACCAACGCTATCGCCGAAAATTCATTCAAAATTGTGAAAGAGTCTTTGTGCGAAAAGCAGGTTCATTTAAAACCAGGTCGAGTTATCGATATGATGCACGACTATGCTGTGTTAACAGCGAAGCAATTGCAGATTGAGCCGTCTTGGCAGCATATCAATAAAAGGGCACGTATTGAAAAGGTCGCCGAATCTGTAACGGGAGAGTCAGTTGCTTTATCTTTGGGCAATAACCCTCCGATATCCGGAATGTGCAAGCAGACAACGTATTCAGACGATGAGGAGTCTGTAATTGAATCGGACGGAAGTCTGCAGCTGTCTTCTCAGAGATCCTGTAAATTAAAAAAGAAACGAAAACGTGGCCGAAGGATCAACGCACCTGGCAATATGAAGTCCACCGAATATTGGTTGAGGAAACGGCCAACGGGCACTGTACACAACAAATATGAGAAAAACTCGAATCTAAAAAAAATCGGAATGGTAGAAGATAACCTGACGACTGCAATCAAATTCAATAATAAGACTGGCATCAAAGAAAAATCGATTCGTTACAATTCAAATGGGACAGTTGCAAATCGAGACTATTACTATGCGCCTGATATGATAAGAGACTACTTCGTAGGTATTGTAGCCAAAAGTCCGACGGAAAGAGACTATTACAGAGTAGGGGAGGGGAGGGCAACATGGAAGGAGCGGGTAAGACGGAAATTACCCACACAACCAAAACACGTGACATGTCGTACGCATCGCTATGCATAGAAATACACGCGGTCGCCTTGAATTTACGCATGAAGTTCAGTTCGGTTTGTGCCAGTCAGTGAAGTGCGTATTTCCTTTGTTCATTTGACGCCGAATTATTACAAAAACATTGGAGTTTTGCGGTAAAATTCTTCAAAAAAGGTAAGCAATATCACTATTTCGTTTTGGCAGTAAGTATCTATTAGAAAAGGAGTGTTTGAATTGATATTTAGAAGAATAAAAAAAAAATTTAGGTTATAAATGCGTTGATATTATTATGAGAACCGGCGTATGGGCAAGTTGGAAATCTGAATTTTAGGGCAAGATGGAAAACTTTCCATTTTGCCTGCATGTAAGTAATTCAATGCTTTATTTTAATCTCTCACCTTAATTGAGAATTCTTATTTTCTAGATGGTCTACACATACAAAAGAAAGACTAACAGAGGATCTTGGACGGAAGAAACAATGCAAAAAGCAATGGATGAGGCTAAAACTACAACGATAAGTTCAGCTTCAAAGAAATATGGAATTCCCATCGGAACTTTACATCGCCACATTAAAAAAGGTGACGCTTCCAAAAAACTAGGTAGGTTTCAGCCTGTTTTCTCAAAGGAGCTTGAGCAGAAGATTTGTGACCTTGCCATTGAACGAGACACGCTTTTTTATGGCCTAACAAAAGATAGTCTACAAGAGTTAGCTTATGAGGTGGCGACATTGAATAAGATTCCGCATCCTTTTACGTTTAAAAAGGCTGGGAGAGCATGGATTGAAGGCTTTATGAGAAGACACCCCCAACTAACATACCGAACGCCAGAACCCACAGCCCTTGCTCGATGTTCTGCTTTTAATCGCGCTCAGGTGGAACGCTTCTATGATAACATATGGGATATTTTTTTCCATCATCAGTTTCTGATGAGACCCGACGACATATATAATATGGACGAAACTGGTGTCAAGACTAGCGCTTCCCGACTCCCTAGAGTAATTTCTGTAAAAGGCAAAAGACAAGTAGGGGTTGTTGCTACAGCAGAAAAAGGGCAACTTACTACAGTGATTTGCGCTTGCAGTGCTACGGGTCGCTTCATTCCACCTTGTTTTATATTTGGACAAAGGAAAAGAATGAATGAACGGCTTTTGGACGGAGCTCCCAATGGCTCTCAAGCTTGGTGCTCTGATTCCGGTTGGATAACTAACAATACCTTTAACAATTGGTTACAAATATTTATCGAGAAAACAAGACCAACAGCAGACAGACCGGTTTTATTGATTTTAGACAACCACAGTACTCATCAAAACCTGGAAGCTTTAAATTTAGCACGAGAAAAGCAAGTGATTATGGTCAGCATCCCTCCGCACACAAGCCACAAGCTGCAACCATTAGACGTCTCAGTCTATCGTGCATTTAAAGTGGCTTTTGAACAAACAATTGACATGTTCCAAAAAAATCATCCTGGGAGACGAGTAACCCAGTTTGACGTTGCCAGACTTGTATGCACTGCGTACGGCAAAAGTGCTACTGTGCAAAATGCCACCAGCGGTTTTAGGAAGGCTGGAATTTTTCCATACAACAGAAATTTATTTACTGATTTGGATTTTGCTCCAGCCTCCGTTTATGAAAACGCACCAGTACTAAATGAGAATGTCGACGCAAATAAAATAGAAGATTCAGTCATAAACAAAGAGATCGAAAGAGATGACATTTCGGAAAAAGAAAAAAATACTGTGCAGGATGACTGTGAAAAAACTACTGTTCAGCCATCTACATCATACATGATTTCTCCGCGGGAAGTACTTCCTTCACCAAAAGTAACTCCTACAATAAAAAAGCGAAAAGTTAGATGTCAGAAATCAGAGATCCTAACCAGTTCGCCATTCAAATCCATGATTGAAAAGAAGAGTGAGCTGAAAAAGAAACCAAAATTAGATATTGAGCAGGACAACAAAAGTAAAGAAAATAGACAGAACAACAAAGAAAAATATGACTGCAAAGGAAAAGGGAAAGAAAAGGGAAAAGGGAAGGGAAAAGGGAAAGCAAAAAGAAGAGAGGAAACCGAGGAAGGGAATAAGAAGGATGTGCTTTGCCTGTTTTGTGGAGAAAAATACGAGGAGCCACCTACAGAAGACTGGCTGCAATGCCCGTCGTGCTGTGGTTGGGCACATGAGCTATGTACTGATACAGAGGGTGGCTATTTTTTATGTATCAATTGTAAAACCTAAGGTTTTCCTAACATTACATCTTGCCCGTATAAGGTTTCCATTTTGCCTTCTGGATGAGGGCATAATGGAATATCACATGGTTATACTTTTTGAGTAGTGTCTGATTTTTGAGCAAGTATTATTTATTGTTAATGACAGAATTATATTAGCGTTTCACTCATCTCTCAAGACTGATTAAAATAAAAGATTTATGTGATGTGTTTTTTTTGTTTTTACAACACAAAGTTAAACCTTCCATCTTGCCCTCCCTTCCCCTACTCAGAGGTGAGGACTACAACACTTTGTATGGCCAACGCTGGATCAGCAATATGGTCATAGATTACTGTTTCAGCTACACAACATTTGATAGTGCACACAGTGCTCGATTTGCGTTTGTCGCCGGGGAAATTGCCAGTAAATACGTTGGCCAGGGCGAAATGGCAGATATATGCCATGAATTTAAGATAAAATGTTTAAGCGACTGGGCAGGCAGAGAGGGTATATTGCGTCCGATAAATATACACAACCAACATTTTATCCTAATGTACGTAGACGTACAATCAAAGGTAACGTATCTTCTGGATCCTGCAACGAAAAGCGGTCAACATTATCATGCGATGTGTCATGAAAACTGGGTAAAAATGTGGCAGCTAGTATTTGATGCGAAATGTAATTTCACAAAAGGTTCCTACAAGTATCCGTATCGAGCAGACGGGTACAATTGTGGAATCTTCGAGATCCATTACATTCAAGAAATACTTCGTTATGGTGCCCTCACTATCGGTCCGGTCAATCCCGATAATCTTCGGGTTTCGCTACAGCACGATTGCGTGGTGAAATCTGCGGACGTACGGGAACGTTGTCTACACTGTGGATGTGGCGAGACACGTCGAGTTGAAACATGGGTTGGTTGCGACTGCTGTGGAAAGTGAACACATCTCAGCTGTCTTCAGCATCTCCACAAATCGAAAGAAGAAATCGAAAGTAACACATACACATATATTTGTGATTTGTGTACAAAATGGATGAATTCCACATAAACTGGAACTACGTTATTTCAGTACTTTTATTTACATACATATCGGTTGACGTTAGAAATGAGTAGATGGATACTAATAAAAATATAAAATTGGTAAATGTTGAATCAGTATGGTTCTCGGTGGAGTCAGAAAAAAAAAGGGTTTCACGTTATTTCTGCACCTTTATGTAATAAATTGAAAATTTGTAAATATGAAATCAGTAATTCTCGGTGGAATCAAAAGAAGGGGAGTTTTTTTTTCATCATTTATCCTTTATTATTTATTATATTCCAGTGATGTTTTCCGTCAATTACGTTCCAGATAATTGATATTAACGAAAGACGTGAAACGAATTCGACTCTACGGATCGCACTACTATAAGCAATTTCAACACAACCTGAATAAACCAAATGAAGGTATTTTGTACTATCAATTATAAACCAAAAACCTATATCTAATGTAACGAGCAATTCCCCTACCCGGGGGAAGCGAAAAGAAAAACTAGATCTCGCACGAAAGGCACCAACGTGATCCACCCTCAAGAGGTACCCCAGACGTAGTTAGAGAAAGAGAGGGTGTTGGGCGCCAGGCACACGAACGTGCCAGATAAGAGAAAGCGAGACGGCAAAAAAGAAAGACGGAAATCGAAATAAGCCACAATCAAGCTCTAAACTTAGCAGGTAACCGGCTAGTTAGTCGGAGAGGGGAACGTGGAGGCGGCGAAATGACACACTCCGATACGGTACGAAAAAGATAAATATATTTGCCCGAAGGCCGGAACGGTACGCAAATTAAAAAATCAAGAAAATAACAAAAGAAAAGATAACGTAGAATAAACAATGTAGTGCAAATAAATAAATGAAAAGATAAGGGTAGGTAACGGCAACAAAACCAAGAAAAAAAAAATAAATAAAATACTAGACGACGCACGTGGGGATCGAATTCACGACCGGTAGAGCGGCGGAGTACGATCGAGGTAGGCGCGACGGGTCGTATACAAGACGGCAGAAAGGAACAGTAAGTTACCGAGCCGGGTAGTACGGCTCAGCTGTACGCCGAGCTATGGCTGGTAGGCTCGGTATGCGGTACGGGACGGCAGGGGGAGGGAAGCTCAGAGCTCAGCTGACGCGCTCACACAACTATGCGGCGCGTCGTCGGCGACAAACGTGCCACACGCACTCACGCTCACACACACTCGCACAGACGGCGGATAGCCGGGGACTTACGCCTCCGGGTCCAGCACGTAGGTCTCCCCAAGGCAAGGGAGCAGGCTCGGTGGAGGTGGCCGAGGGCCCTAGCTACACAGGCAGAAATAAGATGAAGAGGCAGACTTCCGACAACCGTCGAACGCGCGAGAGCTAGGCGAGAGGCTCGGGAGACTCCACGAGCCACCAGGAGGTACCGAATACAGAAAAAAAAGAGATAGGTAAAGAAATCGCACAGCCATGCGAGACGGTTGGTCGGTAGTCCGGTGGGAAGCCTACCTCGCTCTCCAGCAGCTACTCTTGCGGCACGGCACGGAATGGCAGCAGCACTCCACACACTCAGACACACAGCGGGTGTCGGTTAAGCCGAACTATACTAAAGAAGCTAGATCTACGAAAAAACTAAGACACTAGATACAAAATAAGAAAACTAAAAAAAGAAAGCAGGCAAAACGGAACTAAACGGAACGGAAGCAAAAAGAGAAGGAAAGCGTAATGTAAAGATAAGCCCAAAAACTCGGTAGCGACAGAGAAGCAACGGTCCTCGGTTCGGCGTGCAAAAACGGGAAGATGGCGATCGCCTTCGTTTCCGCCGTCCTCTTCTTCGCCGGCAGAAGTTTAAGGCAGACAGATATGCTAAAGCTGGGGGACTAGAGGCTTGCCTTGGGGAACCTATGGAAATTAGCGTTAGGAGTCGCGGATCGTCCCGGGGTGCAGGGAAGGCTGGTCAGTGGCGGACTGGGAGTTCACCACGTTACACTAAATATTGCCTGAATATTAGTCTCTTGAGTCGCAAACGCATCATTTTTCCAAAGATGAAACTATTTTCTTTAACAGCGCCAAGGCCCTATCCCACTGCTCCATTTTTTCTTTGTGTCGTTTTTCACGATTCTCTTCGGCGGTTTGTTTTGATTTTTGTATAACTGCAATTATATCTTTGTTAGAGACCTTGGGACAGTACTTCGGGGTTCTATCTCCGCATGGGCGTCGCCAGGATAACTGTCAGGGGGGTGCATCCATCTGCCTCTACACACTATGATATTAACTAGTAAAATATAATTTATAAGTAATTATACATTTATGTTATGTCACTTAATTGAATGTCAAATTCAAATCGCGCGGGTATTTGAGTATGTTTCGCACGTCGACCACAGAGACTCTGTGGTCGATAGTTCGCATCATTGCTCGGGGAATCCCTGCTGCCGCGCGATAGATGCGGGGCAGGGCACTTCCCGCCTGCGACGTCACGCTGTTGTATTGGACCTACTATCGTAGTTGTTGATAGTTGGCAAATCAGTCCAGTCACCTGTAATAAATCTGCTTAACCAGCGAGTCTATTGAGAGTCTTTCGTAGGCATTTGTTGTGCTGTGGCCTACTTTTCTCTGTTCCGATTATGAACGACATAAGACGTTTTTTGTGCAGAAAACGTAAGACTGATGTCATCAGTCATCAGTCTGATGATGATGATGATACACCTCATATTAAGACATCTAGTCCAGATAGGTTATGTTGGTTTTTCTACCCAAATTATTTACTGTATTAATTATGTCCGTACACAGAGAAAAATGAGACTCAAAAATATATGAAATAATAATAGAAAATACATCTAATTTTTTTATGATAGCCAATCAAATCCGAAACCGTTAAAATCGTTATTCGTTTATAATATTTCGCCGAACAAAAATAGAAAGCATGATGTTCATTTGTATAATTCGTTGCAGCAATAGTTATACTTATTTCATTATACTGGCACTATACATTTTGTATACCTATATACTATCAATGTAAATAGATTGTTTGAATAAATTATTGAAAAATTCATGCTGGAAGCAACAAATATTAATTAAGATCTATTTTTATGGACATGTATAGTTTGAAATTCCTTAAACTAATGACATGGACCCTATGAGGGTATGGCAATTATAATTTACACTATTTATATTGTTACGCAGATATAAATATTTCTATCTGTTTATTTTTATTTAATAAATATTGTATTGGTAGTTGAATTGTGCCATTTACTTATAAAATAAATTTTTACTCAAATGTAATAAATATAGTAAGATATAGGTACTGCTCCGTTTATTGTTTTTAAAATATTAAAAAGTGTAATCATTAATTACGAATTACGATATTTATATTATATTATAGTATGATTACGAAAATACCAGCCGATCAAAATTTGCAACTTATCATTCATTATTTGAAGTCTTTGTATTATTTTCTCTAGAATGATTATAGAACTTATAAAAATAAAGGCTTTACAAATTATTAAAGACTCGAAAAATTATTACTTAACTGTTAAATGATATGTTATCACAAAAATTCGTTCAAGTATACATCATATTATTTCATGAAATATTTGCGGGCTGTTTTTTTCGTAAATGCGTTAATTTAGTTGTTTATTTATTTAAAAATTCTGCTTTGCTTATAGGTACCAGTTCTACCAGTAAAGATCTTCAAGCAGATGCATCGCTCGATTCTACTAGCAGTAGCACAACTCATTCATTATTGGATATTGGGTTCTGTTTAGATTTTAATCATCACGTCGATGACGATCTACGTTTGAAATTATTAAGATATCCTTAGAAACCTAGTAAAACCTACAATTTTGAAAATGACGTTAACCTTGATGCTAAACGAGCCTTCCGATATGGATGGCTTACAAGCTGATCCGTGGTTGGCTTACTCAGCTATAGCAAAAGGCCCTCTGTGTAGAATATGTGTTTTATTTCGGCCTCCAGTGCAGCGCGGTTTACAAGGACAGTTTATCACTTCTCCTTGCCTCGAATATCAAAAGTTTCATGAAGCTGCACAGTCTCATGCGACAAATCAAAGTGGCATTATGACGCACTAGCTTCTTCAAATAGATTTGACAAGACCATGGATAGAAGGGAACTGAGTGTTCATGAATCTTTAAATACGGCATATCACAAGGAAGTTGAAGAAAATCGTATGAAACTTCGATCTATTGTATCAACAATTTTATTTTGCGGACAGTTTGATCTTCCACTTCGTGGGAAAATCGATGAGGGTTCTGTTTTTACAGACCTGCTACATTTTCGAGTTGACTCGGGAGACGAGATTTTGAATAATCATTTAGAGTCAGGAGCAAAAAACTTATTGTACATATCATATCAAATTCAAAACGAACTAATTGAAACTTGCTCTGACGTGCTGAAAAGCAAAATAATTGAGGAGGTGAAACATGCTTCGGCTTTTTCGGTGTTGGCTGATGAGACTGCTGATATTAGTGATATAGAGCAATTATCGATTGGAGTTCGCTATCTACGTTGTGATAAAGATGATAAAAACTCAACAATTTGTGAAGAATTCCTTGGATATGTGTCGCTACAAGAGTTGAACGCGAAAGGCATTTCGGAATCTATTATTCGCTTTCTACAAGATTGCAATTTTGATTTAAATAAACTTGTTGGTCAGGTCATATAGGTGGTGTTCAGAAAATTATTAATGACAAATATCCTTCAGCCCTACTTTTCCACTGTGCAAGCCATGTACTGAATCTTGTCATCAATGACCTGAACGATGTCAGTGAAGTGAGAAATACTGCTGGGACTACAAAGGACATCATACATTTTTTTAGAGAGAGTACGTTGCGGCGAAGTAAAATTCCAAATATACCTCTGTTTTGTGAAACGCGTTGGACAGCAAAGTACAAAAGTATCAGAAAGTTTTCTGAAAACTTTCTGACTATTGTACGAGCTTTAGAAAAACTTTCACACGACGCTCCGAATTCTAAAACGAAAACCAAAGCATATCAGCTTCACACGACTGCAACAACTCCAACATACATTGTGACACTCTTAGTAATTGCTGCCTATTCTGCCAAATTCGAACCTGTGTGCAACCAATTACAAGAAGTAAATATGAATATAAAGGCAATACACGATCACGTGAATAAATTAACGGGCATACTTCAGTCTCACCGCGATAATGCCTCCATGGAGTTTGCGGTCATTTTGGAAAAAGCTCAAAAAATTTGCGAAGAACGGGATGTTGAACTTAAGCGTCCTCGAGTAGCGGCAAGGCAGGTTTACAGATCAAATCAACTATCTGAAAATGTAGAAGAATTTTTCAGATCATCTATCTTCATCCCATATTTAGATTCTATCATTTCTTCTCTGAGAAATCGATTTTCTTCAACGCACAAGAAAGCATTTTCGCTTATGCAACTCCACCCAGACAATATAAGAAAATTAGACAAATCTTCATTTCTAAGTATAACAGAAGATATACAGAACCTTTATGGAGGTCTTCTACATAATTTTATTGCCGAGGCTACTATGTGGTACGAGATGTTGAAGACAAATGAAGCAAGTGATGCGGCTTTAAATGAATCCGTTGTTGAACTCGCAGATTTGATTGATCAAGCCACTCCGTTTTACCCAGCGGTATATAAGGCAATCAAAATTGGTTTAACTATTCCAGCAACAACATGTAGCATTAAACGTACATTCAGCACGTTACGACGTGTCAAGACGTGGAATCGGTCAACGATGGGAGATGCGAGTCTAAGCGGCCTGTGCATGCTCAGTGTTCACAGGAAAAGAGTAGAGGAGGACACTAAATTTATTGACAAGGTAATTGACAAATTTGGACAGCAGCCTAGACGCCTTAAATTTTTATTCAAACATTACCTTAATAAAAAAGTTTTTCTTGATCTTTTTCTGCGTATTCTTTTTCTGACAGGGGGGGTGCAAGTGCACCCCCTTGCACCCCGCTGCCAGCGCCCATGTATCTCCGAGATGAGAATCGTTAGAGCTCTCCGACTCTGTTCGCGATCGCTTTCCTGTCGATGAGACTGTTCTCACAGGCGCCATGAAGGGTTTCATCCCTAATAAACTGTCCATTGAAGCAAAGTAGTGCCAAACTCTGGTAGCATTACCTGATTTACCATTATGGTCTTTCACAAATTCATAAGTCTTTTTCAAGCCGCTAAACTCAGACACACACTGAGGACCACTAATGTCATAGCCACTCTGTATGAGTTTTTCAGAGATAATCTCCCATAGCTTTTTTTGGGAAATCTGCGCAAATGCAAATTTATCTCCTCTTTCTTTACACTCTCCAATAAGTAAAAGTTTGGCTTCATGAGGCCATTTGAAGAGGTTCGCATCTTGTTTGTCGATCATTGGGGAAAGAACTGTCGAAGCTTTATCTTTTTTAGAAGACAAAATTGCTGCGTCTTTGACTTGCTTTGCCTCTTGCACTTTCTTCTTCGCAAGTACCGTCGGAGGCTCATTCTCTTGTTCGGCGCACGCTGCCGATCGGCCTCGGCTACCTTCGTGTTTGTTCGGTTCTTCTCGCGTGGTTTGGGGGTTTGTGACTTACAACGTCACACCTTCATATTTCGACAAAAAAAAAAACACTTTTACAAGAGTGACATAAATCGATATTCGGCTCAGGGACGCGGTGCCGAAGCGATTGAAAAAAAAAAAAAATTATTTTTATGCTATATCGAAGGCTTTTTGTTGAAATCTTTTCTAAGATAAATAAATAAATAAATCTTTTTTTTTCCGGATTTGCAGACCATTCGCGTTACCCGGAATACACCACGTGGAGGTTGTCTGCTTAGTATTCCAGTGCTACAATTCTGTAACTCGTTATGCTGCGTAACGATATGTTGTTATTTTTATAACAAGTTACGCAATTGCAGCACTGGCCCTGATAAGAGCCGTTTTAGTGTGTTTGCTTGTATGTGTGCATATGCATAGAGATCAAGCTCCGCGGTTCGTCATTGCCGCAGTATTTTTTGACTCCACGCCCTCTTTATTGTGTGCGCGCGCGTGTGGGTGTATGTATATGTATATGTATATGTGTGCTGTGTTCAGAACATGAAATCCGGATCCGCCTCAGCACCGTCGCAAGTCTCATCATTCGCTCTCTCGATCTCTTCGTCGATCGTTTCGATCCGTGGACGTTTCGAAGGAACTAGTTCATCAAGGTCTTCAGACTCGACCGTAGGAGGATCGATGTCCTGTAACTCGAGTCCAGCTACCTTCTCACCGTCCACGATTCCGGGATACACTTGCTTGATATCGAGGAGAAAGGTCATAATCTGGGAGCCAAGATGATCTTTATACCCCTTCTCTAGATGTTGCTGCCGATAGTAATGAAGCGCCATATACTGGTGGAGAAGCTTCGGCGTCCGACGGCACAAAAGGGCACGTTTCAACAGCTTGTTCTGATTTTCGAGATCGTTGATTGTGTTTCGAGGATTGTCCCTCGAAACATACTCGCCAATGCTGTGATTCGTAGCCAGATGTGCCGTGCTTTCACTGCACAGATTTTCCACACCAACATATTGCTTCGCGGCATCGGTACACAGGTGACGCGTGTCTCTATCAACGTATTTGCTAATGTAAGGCCATAAGTCGGTTTTGTTCTTCGAATTGACTTTGAAGAAAAGCCCGATCTTATCCTCCTTTTAATACAGCCCCAAAACTGTCGTCGTCATCTGCTCCGTGACCCGTCCGCGGTGGTATTTTCGTTTCGTTAAAAACGTCTCGTCAACCTGTACGGTCTTGCCTTCATCACCAAGGAGAACGTCGTCATGAGAAGCGATCACTTCAGCTATCTCGCGACAATAGCTGTAATAATCAACTACCGTTGATCTGCTTAATATTTCGCCATCTTCTTGGCAACGCCATTGCTGCATATATCCATACAGCTCTGTCACGTTCATTTTGCTGACGAAACAGATGATTATGGCAAGAACTTCGCGGATTTTTATGCGACAATTCGCGTCATCGAAAAACGTGCCAGTGCATGGGTTCTCCGACGCCCTGCACAATTTGGCACCTGTAATGTAGGTACCCAATCTTAATGTTAAATGTGAAATTATGAATGTTCAAGACTCCAGTAGCATCCCTATGTGCATAAAAATGTCCTATTTAAAACTGCAATCTTATCCTAATTCTAAACAGACGACATTCTGTACCCTCATAAATTCTCAAAACTTCGATACCATACTCTTTTTTATTCAATGAAAAATTATATTTCACTTGGAAATATCTTGTATAATTTATTCATAGTCCATCAAACACCTTTTTTTTTCGCCCCTTGAGTCGAATAGCGCCATACCTATCCTAATTTTTTTGCCGTTCACTTCTCGATTTTCATCGGCTTACCGCATCATTGCGGAGGTGTCGACGATTTTGACGGAAGAAGGCCAATCTCTTCGAGAAAAGTTATCGCTTTCTCCTCTGTCTCGATAAGGTCGTGGAACGAAGTTAAATATGAGAAATTTCTCAACTTCGGGTGAATTGCTGGATGAACTGATGCCATGATTAGATCAAAACAACACAAGATTATGATATCGATGCAAATCTTCTGCCGCGAAACGAATGACGATCCTAAATACTACTGTCGAACGGTGGTAAAAACACACTACCCCATGATAATCTTTATCTTAATCATCAGAGTAGTGAATTCAATAATGTAAAACACACTACCCCATGATAATCTTTATCTTTATCATCAGAGTAGTGAATTCAATAATGTAAAGTGTCCGCTGTCATAGTGTGTTTTTACCATCGTTCGATAGTGGTATTTATTATAAATATCTCTGTGATAAATTCTGTACGAAGGGTAAAGTGACACCTACTGATGCCACCTACACGTACAGACACACCCACACACGTGCGAAATACCCAGACGGTGGCCGTGGCTCCCGACCGGTTAGAATAGGTTAGGCCACCCTACTGATCCCACACACACACACACACACATGCGAAATACCCAGCGGTGGCTGTGGCTCCCGACAGGTTAGAATAGGTTAGGCCACCCTACTGATTCCACACACACACACACACACATGCGAAATACCCAGACGGTGGCTGTGGCTTCCGACAGGTTAGAATAGGTTAGGCCACCCTACTGATTCCACACACACGCACACACATGCGAAATACCCAGACGGTGGCCGTGGCTCCCGACCGGTTAGAATAGGTTAGGCCACCCTACTGATCCCACACACACACACACACACATGCGAAATACCCAGCGGTGGCTGTGGCTCCCGACAGGTTAGAATAGGTTAGGCCACCCTACTGAATCCACACACACACACACATATGCGAAATACCCAGACGGTAGCTGTGGCTCCCGACAGGTTAGAATAGGTTAGGCCACCCTACTGATCCCACACATACCCACAGACGATAATACCCAAAAGGTGGTCCACCATTTTAAAGGTTTAATTTTGGAAAATTAAAAAAAAAAAAAAATTTCTCTAAATCGTGTCAACACGGCGTCCCTGAGCCGAATATCGATTTTTGTCACTCTTGTAAAAGTGTTTTTCTCGGTCGAATTATGAAGGTCACGTGGTCAAAAATAGGGGCCACAGATATCGTAATGCTGCCCCCTCGTTATCTGTTGTTTATAGTGTGTCTGTGTCGTCTATTTCGATTATCAGTGTGTCTGTGTCTGTGTCCATTTCGTCCGCTGTGTCATATGTGTCTGAGTCGCTGTCTCGTGTGTTTTGTGTGGGAGTTGTGTCTTGTGTGTGTTTTTTCGGTATGATGTGGTAGTGTTCCGGGAATGGTGGGTGTGATCGTGTGCGTGTGCGTCTTGTGTATCTCGCTGTCACGTTGTGTATGGGTGGTGTGTATGTGGGTATAGCTTTTGTTGGTCTGGTAGAGTGTAAGGTGGTAGATTTTCTAGGTCGATGAGTAGTGGTTGTGTGGGTGTTGTTTTGTGTGTTCGTATGTTCTTGTATCTTCGTGCGTTGTGTCTTTCTACGTCTTCCATTATTTGTATTTGTTCGTCGATTCTGTGTGTCAGCTGTTCTATGTCGTCTTGTGTGTCTGTGGTTGGTGTCTTGGTGGTTGGGGTTGGGTATTTTTGTGTGGCTGTTGCTGTCGTGTTGATGAAGGGTGGGTTGGGGTATTTGTGTGTGTGTGGTGCAAGTCCGGGTGTTTGTGATAATGGTATTCTTGTTGTTGGTGTCGTGAGTAGCGTATATTGTTGTGGTGTTGGTAGTAGTGTACGTCTGGCTGGTGTGGGTGGGTGTATGTTGTACTGTCGCTGTATTCGTCTGTCTGTTTGTAATGTGTCTTCTGTTCGGTATCGGTCCGGGTGTGTTGCCTGTCTTGGTGTCGGTAGTAGTGGAGTTCGTGGTTGTGTCCTTGTCGCTCTGTCCATTTTCGTATCTGTTGGGGTCGAATTGCAGTTATTAGTTGACATGTTTTTCAAATATATAGTTTCAAATTGTCTATGTGCCATTTTCCGGCCTTTTTTCCGTTTTCTGCTGTTAATTCGTATACTGTTGGTAAAATTTTGTTTGTTATTATGTATGGTCCTGTATACTTATGCGCTAGTTTTGCTGCTACGTGATCTGCTTTTGACGAAAGTATGTGATTTCTCTTCAGAACCCTATCTCCCACCTTGTACTCCGTGTTTCTCCGTCTTAAATTGTAATAGTGTGCCTGTCTCTCGTTTGCCTCTGTCAGGTGTCTCTGTACTTCCTCCCTAATTATTTGTAGTCTGCGTAGGTGGTCTGTCCATCTGTCCGTGTCTTGCAGTTCTATGTCGCCTTCGTTCTCGATGTGGTTCTGCAGGCATTGTGTCGGGTGTAGTTCTCTCCCGAAGTTTAGGAATGCAGGTGTGTGTTTTGTGAATGTGTGTGTGCTTGTGTTTAGTGCGAATTGCAGATCTTGTAAGTGTATGTCCCAGTCCCTGTGGTCTTTTTCTACGTACGCTTGTATCATTGTTTTTATTGTTCTATTTATTCGTTCTACTGGGTTTGCCTGGGCGTGGTATGGTGGGATTGTGGTGTGTCTGATGCCAAATTTTTGTGTGAGTTCGCGAATTTATTTGTTCATGTATGGTGTGCCGTTATCTGTGAATATTACGCGTGGCGTACCCCATCGTGATATGACGTGTTTGTGTAATGCGTATTCTACTGTCTGTACTGTCGCTTTCTTTAATGGTATGATTTCTGCCCATTTCGTGTATAGGCCTTGGAAAACTATTATGTATTGGTGTCGTGTTTTTCGGATAGGGAGTGGTCCCATTATGTCTGATGCTACTACTGTCCATGGTTCTTCGATTATTCTATGTCCCATTAGGCCTGCTGGTTGTTTTTGTTCTACTTTTGTTTTTTGGCAGGTTTCGCATCTTCTTACGTAATTTACTGTGTCCCTATACATCCCTGGCCAGTAATATTCTTTCGCTATCCTTTGGTATGGTTTTTTCTATGCCTAGGTGTCCTGCTTGTGTTGTGTCGTGATTTTCGTGTAATATTAGTGTGATTTGTTCTTTGGGGATGACTAATTTCCATGGGTTTGTGTCAGGTAATAAGTTGAGTGTAGTGGATCGGGTCTACGGAAATATAGGTGTGTGTCGCGTATTCTCCATGATTCTCCTTTTCTGGTCGTGTTTGTACTTGTGTTTTATTGTATGTGTACCATTTATCTGAGGTGCTTTCTATCGCGCCTAATTGTAATTGTTCTTCGTGTTCGTGTAATCGTGATAGTGCATCCGGTACTTGGTGTGCTGTGCCTTTTCTGTGTATAATTTCAAAATCGTATTCTAACAATTCTAGTGCCCATCTTGCTAGTCTGCCTGTTGGATTTTTTAAATTGTGTAACCATTTGAGTGCGCTGTGATCTGTGATTACTGTAAAATGGTAACCCTCCAGGTATGGTCTAAATTTGTGTATCGCTCAAATTACCGCGAGGCATTCCTGTTCTGTTGTTGTGTATTTTCTCTCCGCATCGCTAAGTGCACGGCTGGCGTATGCTATTACGTGTTCTTCTTCATCCTTTGTTTGTATTAGTACTGCACCTATGCCTGTTCCGCTCGCGTCTGTTTGTACTTGAAATGGTAATGTGTGATCGGGGCATGTGAGTGTGGGTGGTGTTGTGAGAATTTGTTTTATTGTGTTCGTTGCGTGTTGTTGTTCTGCTCCCCAGGTCCATTACTGGTCCTTCTTTAAGAGTCGAGTTAGTAGTTCTGTTATGTGTGCGAAGTTTGGAATAAATCGTCTATACCATGAGGTCATTCCGATTAATCGTCTTAGTTGTAGAGTGTTTTCGGTTCGGGGTAGTCTGTCAGTGGTTGTATTTTGTCTGAGTCTATGTGTAATCCGTGTTTGTCTACTATGTATCCTAAGTATTTCACCTGTGAGCAACCGAATTCGCATTTTTCTGGATTAATCGTGAGTCCTGCGTGTGTAATTTTGCCTTGTATTTTCCCTAGCCAGTGTAAGTGTTCTTCGAATGTTTGTGTTACTATTATTATGTCGTCTAGATATGCGAATGCGTATGGTTCTGATTCGGGTACTATTAATTTGTCTAGCAGTCTTTGAAAGGTATCTGATGCTCCTGTTAGCCGTATGGCATCCTTTTGAATTGGTATAATCCTTTTCCCAGTACTGTAAATGCTGTCATGTGTCTGCTGTCTTCGTGTAGTGGTATTTGAAAGTATGCTTGGCTGAGGTCTAGTTTTGATATGTATTGTGCTGCGCGTGGTTTGTCTAATATTGCTGTCATATATGGGAGGGGGGATGCGTCTTTACGTGAGACTGAGTTTACTTTCCTAAAGTCTAAGCAGAATCGATATGTGTTGTTGGGTTTTTTTAATCATTACTATCGGGCTCGACCATTCGCTGTCTGACGGTTCGATGACGTCTTCTCTAATCATTTTCTCTACTTCTGTGTATGTCGCGTCTTTTATTTTCGGTGATACCATGTAATAACGTTGTTTGATGGGGGTGTGTCCTTGTGTGTCGATTTTGTGTGATATTAGGTGTGTTAGTCCTAGCTGTCCTGGGAGTGATGTGATTTTGTTTGATAGAAGTGTTTGTAGTTCTGTGTGTGTGTGTCTGTGAGCTGTTGTATTCCGCTGCAGATTTACGGTGGCGGTGTACTGTGTCGGGGGTATAGGTTTGGATTTGGTGGGATATTTGGTGTTGGTAGTAGTACCTTTCGTATACGTGTATCCGTTTGTGTGTGTTTTTCTATGTCTGTGTTTTGATTATCTGTAGGTTTGTATAGGTTCGGATTAGGTGCAATTTTTGGGGTGGGTAATAGTGGTTTTCTTTTTGGTGGAGTGTTTGTTTTCGTTGGTTCCGTTACGTCTGTGTTTTGTTCTTGTGTATTTTCATATAGGTTTGGGTTAGGTGGGATATTTGGGGTAGGTAATAGTGGTTTTCTCTTTGGTGGAGTGTCTGTTTGTGTTTGTGTTTGTTCTGGTCCCTCTGTTTTTTGGTTTTTTGCGAGTGCTTCTCTAGCTCTCTTTTCCTGCAATGCTGCTGCCTTCGCTTGTTTCGTGTGCGTTTGTGTTTCTTGTTTCCTAGTTTCCTTATGATGCCTATTTGTTTCCGGCTCTGTGTTTTCTGCCTGTTTACTGGGGATTTGCGTCGGTATTGGGGTTGTCTGTGGCTATCGTTCCATTCTGTATGTCAGGTTTGGTTTTTCGTTTAGTGTCCAAGTGTTTTGTGCGAAGTCTAATTGCATACCAAATTGTCTTATGGCGTCGACGCCGATGATGCATGTCCACGCGAGTGTGGGTTTAATGCCTAATTCTACTTCTCTGGCTATGTGTGCTATTCTAATCTGTCGTGTTGTTATGCCCGCTATTCCTGCACTTGTACCGTTCGCTACTAAGACTGTTGTGTTCGGTGTTTTTTGTATTTGTGTGTGTCTGTCTTTTAAAATCTCTCCGATTTTCTGTCCTAAGTATGAATGTGTCGATCTCGTGTCTATCAGCACGTTAAATTCTAATCCGTCCGTCTCTATTTTTATGTGGAATCTGTAAATCGCGGAGGTTCTGTAAAAATTCGTACAGGTTCTCAC
Source organism: Tenthredo distinguenda (assembly GCA_947538915.1). Taxonomy (NCBI): domain Eukaryota; kingdom Metazoa; phylum Arthropoda; class Insecta; order Hymenoptera; family Tenthredinidae; genus Tenthredo; species Tenthredo distinguenda. The sequence goes on from OX384532.1 coordinate 23,266,689, forward strand.
CTGGTTCCCCTGTATATTCAATATTCCACGATTGTATTGTTTTTATTGGTGTCTGTGTATAGCTATTGCTCTCCTGGTGGGTGTATTGTGGTTGTATCGTCTGTGCGTCATATGTTATCGGCTGTGTTTGTGGTGGGTCCAAGTCTATCAGGTTTCGTATGTGTTGTATGTTTCGCGTGTTTGTACCCAAAAACGTTTCTGCGCCTGGTATTTCTTGTCTACGCCGGTCGCCGAAAAATGTTTGCCCGTTTGTGTTTGTGTGGTTGGGGCTCGGTCGTATAGTATGCGTGTAATCTGCTAATTCGAAGCGTGTCGGTTGTATGTTTTGACGTGTGTACTATGCAACGTGTGTTGCACTTCCCTGTCTAGTGCGATCGGTTCGTCTAATAGATGCTGAGTGTTAAGTGTTCTATCGTCTCTGTATGGTCCGTGTATTTGCATGCGTGGTAGGAAGTGTGTGTGTGATTCTTGTGCTTGTACGTAACTGTGTGTACCTTGTATGTTTCTGGGATCTATGTCCAGCGTGTTGTTCATAAAGTGCGCACGTACAGGCCCGTGCGTCTGTGTGCCGCTTGGCAACGCCGGTTCGCTTAGCCGCTTAGTGACATTGCGTGTCTGTGTGTTTGACCGTTTCAAATTTGAATTTCTGTACCGTATTTTTGGTATCCGCCTCGTGTAAAACCGTTCTACTTTTCTACTCTACTCTACTTCTCTACTCCCTGTATTCTCGTGTGTTAATGTGCTTTGTGAATTGTTTAACATCCTCTCTTAATCGGGGAATTCGTGGATTTTCGCGTTGGGCGCCAATTTGTGACGGCTATCTATCCGTTAACTAAGGATGGCGGTAGAGGGGGGGGGGGGGGGGGGGGAATGATGTCTCGGGGCTATTCGAATGCAATTAACAGTTTATTCACTAGCTTTTTCTCTAGGTACAAGGGTGGAGGTGTCCAGTGTACATGTGCGGGGTGTGGGTGTGGGTGTGGGGGTGGATGTGCTCAGCTGATACTTTATGAATAAGTACTCGTAGAAACTGACCTTTCGGTGCGTGAAATAGGGTCTCCAAAAAAAGGCTCTCTGGCTAAACGTCGGGGTGTCCTTACGTCTCTCACTAGAGTGCCGATCGGCGCACGCTGCCGATCGGCCTCGGCTAACTTCCCGTTTCTTGGGGGTTCTTCCCGCGTGGTTTGGGGGTTTGTGACTTGCAATGTCACAGAGGAAAAGTATGAAAATTACTCTATATATAGACCGGGAGCCCATAACACTTTTTTCATGTATCATAACCTACCGCTCACAACTATCTTAGGTTCCATAAATCTGTGGCCCACATCACGAAAATCGCAACGCCGACCAAAATCCGTGGCTACAAGATGCTGCGCCGGCGCGATCAAAGTGTCTCGAAAACCCAGATTTTCGAATCATTTGCTGCCGTTCGGCATGCGTTGCAAATTGCTATTAAAAAAAAGAAAATTTGGGCGGAAGCCAATGCCGAACGTGTAGGGTGGCTACGGAGGGCACTAACACCCCACACTTTTGTAAAAAAAAATTATTCTTAAAATTATTATAACTTACTGTTCGGCATTTCGATAATATCCCTAATTATTCACTACAATTCAGAGCAAGACGATCGCCGAATATTTTGGTTCGCTCGAAGCCTAGCCGCACCTGCGCACTTCCGTATTTCCGGTGTCGTTATGAGTGACATCATAGCCTACTGTTCGGCGTTAATTTTACAACATATATGAAATGAAATGAAAGTATAAAATATACATATATGCCGAACATATTAACCGGACATATATATTATAAACAATAAAAGACAAAAGTTGTTGAACAAATTATACTGTACCGTTTGGCGATGGTCATTTATGACTAATTTTATCATATTTAACTGAACAATGTAACCCCCGAACAAAATGATTAGCTATGTTATTCGTAATTACTGAAGAAAGATTGCATCAATTTTCTTTTATAGAATTGAATGAGCAGCTAGTTATTTCAAAAGAAAATTGATGTCTCTACGCTGTCCCAAGCAAAAGAACACTCTCTAAATTAATAGATTTGAAGTACGAAGTGCTGAAAGAGCGGGGCAAAAACAATTTGCAACAACCTCAATCTTACTCCTTGACATGTGATATTTGGACGGACGTCAGTAACTAAAGTTATCTGGGTGTGTCAATTCACTATTTATCGAACGACGTCGAAATGAAGGCTGGATGCTTAGGTGTAATGCCACTGTTTGAAAATCACACGGCTGAATATCTCACAACTGCGTTGAATTTTGTGATTGATGACTTTCATTTGGACAGAAACAAAATTATGGCTATTGTATCTGATAATGAGGCAAATATGAAAAAGGCTGTGCATAACACAATAGGCAGAGATAAACATCTCTCCTGTCTTTCACACATTCTATCCCACCTTATACCAGATGGATTGAGTACTATACCAGATTTGACTGCCATAATCTCTAAAGTAAAGAATATTGCTACACTTACTCGACGAAGTGTCATTGCATCTGATGAATTAAAACGATTGCAAATTCGTGATGGTAAAAACGACGGTACAGCACTGAAGTTTATTCAAGACGTCCCACAGTGGGGCTAAATCCCAAAAAGCTGGCCAAAAGTCGAAAATGTTTCAAATTCAGGTAAAATTCAGTACTCGGGGGTTTTCGGGGTCGCTGATCACGAATCCGAAGTCAAAATTTGAATAAACAAAATGGCGGATCCAATATGATGGGTGAACTAAACAAAATCAAAATAAAACGGAGCGTCAATGCTCAATCAGGCCCGCTAAAAATCGGGGAAACTCACCACACAACACAACAACTACAACAAAAAAAAAGAAAGAAAAGACATAAAACTCAAACAAAAGAAAAGGAGGTTCACGCTTCCAACCCTCGAGGGATGGTAGGGGATACAATCCGGACCTTCCCACAATAGAGTGGATAATCCAAACTGTAAATGATCCCCAGAGACTTCCTTTTTTAGAATGGCATCAATATTGGTCAAATCTTACGAAGCTGCTTTGCATAAATAGCAACGTTGAGTAGATGCATTATTCGTGATTGCATTACAAACTTTACCGTCGATCATGGTCAAAGCTAGTTGAAAAGAAACTCTTATTTGTTTTCCGTCGATGATCTTTTCGAAAGGGACGAGATTGTGCCCTTGTTGTTTGATATACTCCATTTCGTCTCGGATGGCTTGAGTACTTTCGTGAAGAAATTGGATTTTAATAGGTCTACAAAAACGAGGAGATGACGGCCTCAGATTTTTCCATACAACAAGTCTAGCGTTGGTTTCTTGGTCGTCTACTACAAGCTGTAGTGGAACGATTGAGGTAAAGAAAATAGTATTAGCGTCGGACTGGCTTCCATCATCATTGGTAAACTTTTGTTTGTATGTACTTTGGCCAGAAGTGCCATCGCAGCCCCACTTACAAATTAAATCCAACTTGCCAATATTTTCAGGAGACAAACTCTTGACAACATCCATTTGCGTTAATAATATTCTATCAACTGTGTGATCCAGCAAAGCCTGCAATTTTACTTCAGCACTGCATTCATTGACACTGATATCTGACTTAGGCGGATAACATTTAAGCTTCGCTTGATATGGCAATTTATACGGTGAAAATAAATTACAGCCGTTCTCTTTGCTTCTATTACGAAATCCCTGATATTGTGATCTTGATAATTTTAGTTCCACTATAACGGACAGAGCAGTATCGGCAGAGAAAGTCGTTTCTTGAATCGAATCTATAGATTCCTTATACTTCTTAACTTTAGATGGGCTTCCCAATCCCACATCTCGGACAATATTTGCAGCATCTGATTTCCCCGATGACCGGAGGCTCATTTGAGTCGCATATACTAATTCTTCAATACTTTTCTGTGCACGTACGCGCGACACGTCTAGCTGGATTGACGGTTACCTTTCAACTGAATTACAATAGCAGGTATAGGGGATCGGCCCCACTGAAGTCTAGACTTCGACCTCCTGACTATTACTCAAACTAACCCATGACTCAAAATTTACGGAAATTAAATTTTATTTTTGCAACTCAGTGCGCAAAGTTCGACTTTTGATGCCTATTTTGCGTGCGCAAAGTACCCGTTTCACGCACTAGTGCGCAAAGTGATCACTTTACGCACTAGTGTGCAAAGTTCGACTTTTGATGCCTTTTTTGCGTGCGCAAAGTACCCGTTTCGCGCACTAGTGCGCAAAGTGCTCACTTTGCGCACTGAGTTGCAAAAAGTATTGTACGATACGCGTGCGCGTACGTGATTAGGTTCACACTCGTATCCTTGTCTCCCTCGCTTCGCTCGGGCGACAAGCTAACACTCGTGTGAAAATCACGTACTTTGCGCACTTGTGTCGTAAACTACTATTTTCGACTTTTGGCCAGCTTTTTGGGATTTGGCCCCACTGTGCGTCCCCACACGCCGCAATTCAACATTATACATGTTGGAAAGGTTTGTTGTTTCAGAAGAATACGTTTACCCAGTTCTCTTGAAGTGTTCGAATTCGCCGGATATGCTCAGAAGAGAGGAAGTACAAATTATAACTGATATCATATCACTTATCAAACCTGTAAAAAACGTCATCAGAGAAATAAGTGCCGATACATATCCGACATGCAGCATTATCATACCCATAATCCGATGTATTGAAGCGACAATTAATCATATAATACCTGAAACAGAGTTAGGAATGACATTTAAGGAAAAGCTTCAAATTGCAATCACAGTCAGATTCAAAGACTTTGAACTTAACCCCATTCTTGGAGTTGCCACCATACTGGACCCTAGATTTGAAAAAATACACTTTGAAAGTGCCTTAGCTGCTCCCACAGCCGTGACTCGTATCAATCAGCGAATTGAGAAAATTGAAAAGGCTTTAACTCAGAATAAGATAATAGAACGAAAAACTCCCACTCGAACTGACAAAAGTATCTGGGAATTTCACGACGACTTAATGTCAAGAAATTCTGATTCCAGTATACACTGTGACGTGGATTTTTCTTGACCCTCGGATCTGGACCGGATAGCCAGCCTCCGGGGTCAATCCAACGCACACACAGCTATACCAGAGATGTTGAATTTACTGAGTTGGGCGCCAGGCGACTACTCGCCACTTTCAAAATCGTCACAACAAAACCAAAAGCCTAACGGAATCTTATGCGGCGGCTAGCCACAGTACCGCGGAGAGGGGTCGGGATTAAATAAAGGATGAGCTCGGCTTTGAATAACGACTCGTGGAGTTTGACGTTAACAAAAATATAAAAATTTATTCAATAAGATTTAAGAAAAGAATTCACAATACTGAAAATAATCGTGCCTACCCGGGGGTACTCCCTTTCGGGTACTAGTCGGCTGCAGGCCGTGTAAAGGCGGCCTCGCCTCGATTTGCGAGTTTTACAATTACAAACGAAAAATAATAGCTTTCACGTAGGACAGCAATAACAAGGAAAAATAATAAACTAACAGTTAATTCGGCAAATCAGTACCTCGCGGAACAATATTAAAATTAACAAACAGAATTATCACCACGAGGTGTCCATAAATAATTACCTAAATTCTAATAAATTATTGACAATGACTCGGCCGTCGGTCGTGTATAAGCGACCGGCGAGCCTACGGGAAGCTGGGCCTCGTCGCTAATTGACTATTTACAAATTGCACTTAGAACTAACTTAACATAACTCTGCCTTCGTAGGCACACTGAAATTTGAAATAATATAAGAAAGCGAGACAAAAGAACAAAGCAGCTAACCGTCTGAGTCTCCTCGTAGGAGAAAGAGAGACAGCGACAGTGACGAACTTAGACTGTCCTTCTCGCACTCGTGTGCGGCAGGACGAAACGCGACAAAACTATAGATTTCGACTAGAAAAATAGTACTGAAAAGAAAACGCGAAAATTCTCTATTAAGGCTGGGACACTGGTGACGGCCTACCGACTCGGGGGTTGTCTTTATTCGAATCCCAAAAATTCTACAGAGCCTACTAGAGGCAAGATGGCAGACGGCCGTTGCCGGATTCAAATCAGGAGATGGGTAAAGTTAGCTAACGCTCACCACTTTCCAGCCACCTCACAAACTCCTTCGCCTTGTGGGCAAAATCCATCGTCTATCTCGGGTGCTATCTTCCACGCGGGCTCATACACCCAGGTGCGTGAAGTGGGCACCCGACCTTAATGGATTTTGATTTGGTCATGTGTTTTCGATAGATTTCTAGCCATAGGTGACTGTAGAAGGATCTTTTTTTTTTGTAGTTGATTAATAAGTGTGTAATCCGTTTTTGAAAGATAATTAGGAACTAATTTATAATGACAGCTAAAATGACATCAGATTCTCATCTACAATCGTTCGTAGTTGATTGTAGATATTACATTTTTTCCGTTGACAGAAAAATAAACACGTACTCAAGTATTTGATCATCCCAGGGATCAATTCGCGTTAAAAACTCAAAAAAAGATTAGATACTCGGTGAAATTCGTTCGTAGTTATTTGTAGTGCCAAGATTTTGAGCGGAAAATTCGAAACAAGCGTATTATCAATCGCTCATCGATAATTGACTATCAATTGTTTTTTCATCATTCAAAATTAAACTGCAAGTGGTATCCGTGTCATATTTGAAATTGTTATAGTAGTTGATTGCAAAATCATGGATGGCTGTTCGAAACTCAAATACTAATAAATTGTCGTTGAAGTATGTTTGTAGTGTTATGAAAGGGCATAAGTTCGAATTATAAGCGAGAAAATTACAATATCATTGATCATATATCAGGCATTTTGGGGCAACTTTTTTTTTTAACTTGGAAACAAGTTATACACTTGCAGGAAGGTAAAGTAAGAAACCTGTTAAAATCTGAGCTCTGAATATCAATATTAGGAGGTGCCTCATCGCGAATTTCTATTTCCCATTTAAATAACATAAGAAAATCTTCTTTTTTTTTTGTTTGGAATTTAATACTTCGGTAATGGCATATTGTACAGACAAGCCCATGACATATTTTTATAGAGAATCGAATGCTCTACAAAAAATGTCTCTTATAATTTTTTGATAACTCAACTTTTTTTTAATACCTACCTAGAGTACCACGAGTGTATTAATCAATCAGGTATAGGTATTAGAAAGAGTTGAGTTATCAAAAGATTATAAGGGACCTTTTTTGTAGAGCATCCAATTCTCTATAAAAAATATATCATCGGCTTGTCAGTACAATATGCCATTACCGAGGTATAAAATTCCAAACAAAAAAAAAAACAATTTCCTATGTTATTTAAATGGGAGATAGAAATTCGCGATGAGGCACCTCTTAATATTAATATTCAGAGCTCAAATTTTAACAGGCTTCTTATTTTGCCTCACTGTAAGTGTACAACCTGTTTTCAAGTTGAAAAAAAAAAGTTGCCCCAAAATAACACACCCTAATCAGGCTTCCGAATTAATAAGCGATGAGACATTGGTAGCCATGGCATTTCAACCCCAATTCGTGTGTAGTTGTTTGTAGTGACTGGATCTTGAATTCTCATGTCAGTAGAAAAGGAATCGTTATCAGCTACTAATTGATAATTGACAATCAATATATTTACGCAAAACATTCGAACATCGTGGAGATCACGCTTCATTTTCACCTACTAATGATTTGATTTTCATCAATTCCTCCCTGCGACGATAAGAGATTAAATTTTTGAATCTGAAGCTTCGTTCAACTTGCAATTTTCATATAATTGTTTGTAGTAAACTGTAGTGCTGATTATTTTGTTAGTAGTTGGGAAATTATCACGGTATCGATTTTTGAATGACAGGTAAGGATTATTTCATAGTTACGGTTTAAATGGCATCGGACCCATGTACACAATCGTTTGTAGTTGATTGTAGAATCCAAAAAAAGTTCCAAAAGAGAAAAAAAAAAAAAAACTTACCAATTTTTTAATAAGATTCGGGAGCCAATCGGTGCTAAGATTACAAACAGAATTGAATTTTCATTCGCATTCGTTTGTAGTATTTTGTAGGAATAGAATTGTGGTTTGTAGTTGAGAAAATAAGAATATTGCGAGTTATTTAGTACCGGTTCAAACTTCATAAGCGAACAGAGCTCAAATGCCACGACATTTCTACTTGAATTTGTTTGTAGTTGTTTGTAGTGCCGGAATTTGGATTTGTAGTCTTGAAATGAGTATGTCATGACGTGGTACAATCGATGATTCACAGCTAACCAAGGAATTCATGACATCTGATCCTCCTGAATAAGGGTCATCTTCATCCTTTCTAACCAGTGAATGATTGAGGACAGGTGATTGCTGAATTAATTATGTCTTGCATAGGTCGAAAATAAATGTACAATCAGCCGGTGACAGGTAGAAATTGATTCATCATTCCACCTCAAATGAAATCAAATTCAGAAAATGAGCTGATATTTTGATCCCACCATAATTCAACAGATAGCTTTGCCCGAACTTCATTCTTCTATAAGAAGTTTAGGTGTGTTATGAAAAAAAAATGGTTTGTAGTCGTTCAGATTTACATCAAAGATTAAATGCTGTCAATTTTTCATCATTCGCGTTTGTAGTTAATTGTAGTGGCAGCATTTTCAGTTCCAAACTGAAAGGGAGAAGATGAGCAACTATAAGGGGAAAAGAGGAGTCGTGTTGATAGAGAATCAGTTGATAGAGATAATTCATAATCTATGAAATTAGAACATTCGACCGTCGCAAAAATTTCGATCTCACCCTGAAATTGAGAAATGTTGATACATGATACAGATTCGTGATACAAACAGGAATTTGATTCTCATGGGATTTATCAGAAGTTTTTCGTGCTAGAAAGATTCACTGTCGTCCGGAATGGTGAGAATTAGGAACTATTGATTAATAAGAGAAAATAATCATCGACAACCAACTTTGAACAAAATTTTTTATTCCTAGCAAGAGAATACATCAATTTTCGGTTTCGTCATTTTAGATTTTGCAAGGATTAGCATCGATATAGAAAAGTATAGGTATACATCTTTTTCTCGCCTGTTCTCGTTGGTTAAGTTTGTAGGGCTTTGCGTTTGGAGTTAACCCGTCGTGAACTTGCCAAAAACCAGCTACGCTACGAGTTCGCAGAATTAATGCCCTATAATGGTTGGAGGCTCCTGGAATTGATGAAGGAATATATTCAATCGCTCCAACCAGTTTGTATGAATTATTGCCACAGTGCAAATCAGTGGGGATTTGCTTCACAGAAAATTTACTCTCGTAGTCCTGCAAATATCCTGATCTTTTGGCCACTAAAGCCCATTGCAAAGCTTCAATATCGATGAATAAATGAGGCCCATAACTGGTCTCAATAGCTATTTCTCCATCACATGTTTTACAAGTTTTCAGTTTTTGTTCTTGAGAATGGTTATCTAATGATTCTTGGAGCCCGCTCAAGCCTCTTTTGTATAAAGGATCCAAATCAGTTTCTAATACTGCTTTACTTCTTCTTTTAATATTGCCGCAGGCTTTGCAAACTTGGATTGTGACGATTGATGGCTCTTGACAGAATAATTGATCAACAACATTAGAAACATTCGAATCACAATCTACAATATTACCGACAGGTTTCTTAATCGTTAGTAACAATTCTGCTCGATCTTCATAGACCTTCCTAACTGTTCCTTTTGTTGACAATACTTTAATTATATTAAATATCTTTGTATCAGATTGATTGACGTACTCATTGTATGTAGCCCAATCTATATACCCAGCTCGAACACAATGGATCATTGAATCGAATGCACAGGTATTTTTGAACTTGAGTATGCCTCTAGTAGTCTTAACAAGAGACATGTGATTACCGTTGATCAGAAGAGATATTTTTTTAACCAATTTGGGACGTTGATGAAGATTTTCGATGTCAGGACAACATTCGAGATACACAGTCTTTTGTTTCTTTTGGGGAAGCAAACCACCCCAAGCATCCACTTCATTTAAATAGGCATTTTCCGTATTAGAAATATCCTGTAATACTGATGTAAACTTATCTGCGGAGCTATTGACCTCGAAGGATTGATCAGCATTATTTTTAGAACTTAAATCCAGGAGAGTCGATGAAGGTATATCCTCATCAGAGTCTTCAATTAGTATTTTCATTTTTTTTAACACCGGAAAAATGGGAGATGTATCTGGCTCCAAGGATTCGCTAACCATGATTTTAGGGGAGTCATCTTGATAGCTAGTTAAAGTGTAATTCATGGGTGATTGAGCAATGATGACTGGGGAATCAACTGCCTTCCCTTCTACATAAGGATTAGTAATCGACCCAGAACTATTGATAGCAGATTCACGAGTAGTATATGATAGCGAGTCAGAAATATTTATAGGGCTCTCCAGAGGGCGTTTGGTGGTTTCAGGAAATACACGTTTTGTTGATTTCTCCTGGTAGTTCTCCGAATTATCCTGGAGACTATCACATGTACTCAAGCATTCTGAGCCTTGCGGAGGACTAAACTCAGCCCTGAAGTTAGCAGAATTACTTCGCGTTGATTCAAGTGTTTCTGGTATTGGAGATTCTGCTGCTTCATCACAGAATTCTGCATTTGTATCCTGACTAGAATGAGTAATTTCCATATCACTGCCTTCGGCTTTTGAATTATCAGCACTTTGGTGTGGATTATGCAAATGTCTGTTCGGTCCTAACAAATTCACAGTACCGCTTAATGCTCGTAAATGTTCGAATATAACCCCATCAAGCCTGACAGTTTTCTTCCCCTTCAAAATGAAGTTCTTAATGTCTTTAAAATATGCTTCACTACGTGCTGAAGATGCTCTCTCGATATCAGCTATCTCGCAATTCATTTGTGGACGATGGAGTTTCGGCACGATGTGCGTCCATAAAACAAACCGCCTCGATAATGTAACGAGCTTCTCTCCGAAGTTTTTGCACATGTATTTATTGTCCATTCCTCTCAATGTTATATTTTTCTGACTTTTTTGTGCAATCGCTCTTACGAACCTTGCAATTGGTTTCTCGTTGGAATTTTCATCTTCTTCATCTTCATCAGGATTCATATCGCTGAGATTACCAAAAACATCGTTTTTAGGGCTACGTTGATTGGGATTCCAGTCTCCGAGGCCAGTCTTCATTAATTTCAATAACTTGTTTTGCGATGTGCAGCACTGACCTTCGTCATTACCGTCTTCAATTTTCGGGGAGAAAGCCACAGTCAGCACTGCGAGCAAAAGACTCTCAAATTGTTTCACATCAGTTTGGAGTACCAGCAATGCCACACATCGTACAAAAAAATCTTTAATATGAGGCTGATTTTTGGAGAAGCATGGCCAGTTGCTGACGAATTTCATCAGGTGAGCAATATCCAGGCGCAAGACAGTTGATTGTTTGCAGTTACTACTTGATCCTAAAACTTGAGAGAAGCATTGATCTACATATTTTTCCAGACAGCACTCATTAAACGCCAACGAAACCCCATTCAAAAGTGCCAAAGAATAGTCCGTAACCACTTCCTTTGGAGCTTTAGCACCTGAGCGCAGCCACTCACGTATCCAATAGCACAACGTGTTTGCATCATGTTTTCCTGAGGCCATTTGAAATAATGGAAGAATCTTGCCATTATAACCCATTACAGCTTGATACAAGAAGATTGTACTCTTGGAACCATCAGTTGATGGTAATGGTTTTGTTATACTACCAGTTCCATCAATACTGATGCTACCTATTATGTCACTTCTGGAGGCAATCTGCCACATTGTTAGCTGTTCAGGTAGCCAATACATAACGTATGGTTTATGCAGACCTATTTCGCGAATACTACCTGAAAACTCAGCGGATTGGGTAGCCTTAAACAGGGAAACAAGCGGGTTATCTCCTGATTTCAGTCCTAGTTCTTTTTCTATGCTTTCTTGTATCACCTTACGGAGGACTTCTGACGAGTACAAGTCCGCAGGTTTAGGATCACCAAACTTCATACGCTGATGTGCTTCTTCTCGTTGCCATAAATATGCTGATTTGCCACGCAGCTCATCAGCCACCACTCTTCTCTTATCACCTCGGAGTTGTCGTCTCTTTGTGTGTATAACTCCTCGTGTATCCAGCGTTGATATATGAAAATCAATTCCATTCTCAGTTGGCTCAGTTAAACTATAGAAATGAATTTCCGTTCCGCATTCGGTACATTTGCCGTTGATGGTAATGAATGTACCTCCTGAGTTCCTGTCAATTATTGCCTTTTTGAAACTAAACGGACAAGGCAATTTCAAATGTTCAAAAATTGTGTAGTAGATTTTATCACACCATCCATCTTCTAGAACTTCATAAGTCCTGCCTTTATACTGCTTCAATTGAAGGCCTAATTTATCCCATTCTTTCGAACTTAAGTGAATTCTTTCTCTCAGATCTTTCAAATCCTTGTAATCTTTCTTTGGCGCCTTCATCGACCAGTTGACTTTATCTTCATTCCTTTTTTTAATTTTCTGTCTGTACATAGGGATAGAACTTCCATGGATACGGTACGATAAACCAGTCTCGGCTTTTTTGTTAATAGCCCCACGATTTTGCTTGATATACTGATATAGGTAGTCTTTATGTAATTTACCACCTGTTGCATTAGATGCAGACTGCCAAATGTCATCACTGTATGGTAGGTATTGTCCATCTTTTAAAAAGTTCCAGCCTCTAAAAATTTCGTATAACTGATCACAGTTCAACTGTGGTTTCTTAGGCATCATAAATGTCAATAGAAAAAGACTAGATAAAACTAGATTGAAGACTATCTGATTATCTAAATGTGACCAGATCAAAAGTACTCAATCAACTTTGGAAATATATGCTATCTTATAAGGTATCTATGTACATATATACATGACTAATCCTAAATTCTGGGTCTTCAAGTGACTTTATTTTTCCCTTTAAGGAAGTCGTGGGGCGATTATTTCGATCTTAATTCTGTGCCTCAATTTTCTTCTCATGGCACCGATTCTCTTTTTCGCACTATTCCCCCTGAAAAAAAAAAAAACGTAAAATTACGATGATGGATTCGGTGGATTGTAGTGTTTCCGATAACAGAAAGATTATAAAACCGATGGAGAATAATACAGTAGCAAAGAGGTAGACTTCAATAAGTCTAATTCGACATTTTTGTTAATTGTGTTTTTATCTCGAAAACGAATGACATTACTGAAAAAAATCAGACCTCTTTGGTAGTTGCAAAAATTGCCAACAAAAAATTTCCCTTGACATTTCACCCCAAAATCACTCATTATCCGGATAATTGAACATTTGTCAAGATGTGAAAAATCGGCTTTTTACCCTTTACCACTCCACTACTGAATTCTCTCCCTCAAGGAAAATCTTGTTGTCCCAAAGACGCATGCAAAAAGCCACGTCATATCTATTTATATGCCACATAAAATTGTGAAATTTTTCTTACCTTTGTCACTGATTAGAATGCACTCGCAACACTTTCAATAAATATTTCGAATAGCTGACTGACGGAGTACGAGGAAAGAGATAACAGCTATGTCAAAAAAAGAAAAATACATTGGAATTATTAACGCTTTCAACAATCAATTTTACTGTGAACAAAATTACTGTAAATATTCACGAGATCAATCCTCGCTGCTTCGTTTCGTCTCGACAAAATCTACTCAGTGTTTTCAGATCTCGTGTGGAAGTAGGTATGGTTTAGTACATTTGTTGAGCAACGGAAATAGATGGCGTAAGTTAGCCATGGTCGGTAAGATCTTGGCCAGTACTTATCAAGTACCGCCATCTAGTGCTCCGTATCGCGGACTAAGTTATCGATGAATAATATGTAATGATTTCGAAATCATATTTTTTCAAGGGCGAAATTCAAACTTTCTCTATCAACACGACTCCTCTTTTCCCCTTATAGTTGCTCATCTTCTCCCTTTCAGTTTGGAACTGAAAATGCTGCCACTACAATTAACTACAAACGCGAATGATGAAAAATTGACAGCATTTAATCTTTGATGTAAATCTGAACGACTACAAACCATTTTTTTTTCATAACACACCTAAACTTCTTATAGAAGAATGAAGTTCGGGCAAAGCTATCTGTTGAATTATGGTGGGATCAAAATATCAGCTCATTTTCTGAATTTGATTTCATTTGAGGTGGAATGATGAATCAATTTCTACCTGTCACCGGCTGATTGTACATTTATTTTCGACCTATGCAAGACATAATTAATTCAGCAATCACCTGTCCTCAATCATTCACTGGTTAGAAAGGATGAAGATGACCCTTATTCAGGAGGATCAGATGTCATGAATTCCTTGGTTAGCTGTGAATCATCGATTGTACCACGTCATGACATACTCATTTCAAGACTACAAATCCAAATTCCGGCACTACAAACAACTACAAACAAATTCAAGTAGAAATGTCGTGGCATTTGAGCTCTGTTCGCTTATGAAGTTTGAACCGGTACTAAATAACTCGCAATATTCTTATTTTCTCAACTACAAACCACAATTCTATTCCTACAAAATACTACAAACGAATGCGAATGAAAATTCAATTCTGTTTGTAATCTTAGCACCGATTGGCTCCCGAATCTTATTAAAAAATTGGTAAGTTTTTTTTTTTTTTTCTCTTTTGGAACTTTTTTTGGATTCTACAATCAACTACAAACGATTGTGTACATGGGTCCGATGCCATTTAAACCGTAACTATGAAATAATCCTTACCTGTCATTCAAAAATCGATACCGTGATAATTTCCCAACTACTAACAAAATAATCAGCACTACAGTTTACTACAAACAATTATATGAAAATTGCAAGTTGAACGAAGCTTCAGATTCAAAAATTTAATCTCTTATCGTCGCAGGGAGGAATTGATGAAAATCAAATCATTAGTAGGTGAAAATGAAGCGTGATCTCCACGATGTTCGAATGTTTTGCGTAAATATATTGATTGTCAATTATCAATTAGTAGCTGATAACGATTCCTTTTCTACTGACATGAGAATTCAAGATCCAGTCACTACAAACAACTACACACGAATTGGGGTTGAAATGCCATGGCTACCAATGTCTCATCGCTTATTAATTCGGAAGCCTGATTAGGGTGTGTTATTTTGGGGCAACTTTTTTTTTTCAACTTGAAAACAGGTTGTACACTTACAGTGAGGCAAAATAAGAAGCCTGTTAAAATTTGAGCTCTGAATATTAATATTAAGAGGTGCCTCATCGCGAATTTCTATCTCCCATTTAAATAACATAGGAAATTGTTTTTTTTTTTGTTTGGAATTTTATACCTCGGTAATGGCATATTGTACTGACAAGCCGATGATATATTTTTTATAGAGAATTGGATGCTCTACAAAAAAGGTCCCTTATAATCTTTTGATAACTCAACTCTTTCTAATACCTATACCTGATTGATTAATACACTCGTGGTACTCTAGGTAGGTATTAAAAAAAAGTTGAGTTATCAAAAAATTATAAGAGACATTTTTTGTAGAGCATTCGATTCTCTATAAAAATATGTCATGGGCTTGTCTGTACAATATGCCATTACCGAAGTATTAAATTCCAAACAAAAAAAAAAGAAGATTTTCTTATGTTATTTAAATGGGAAATAGAAATTCGCGATGAGGCACCTCCTAATATTGATATTCAGAGCTCAGATTTTAACAGGTTTCTTACTTTACCTTCCTGCAAGTGTATAACTTGTTTCCAAGTTAAAAAAAAAAGTTGCCCCAAAATGCCTGATATATGATCAATGATATTGTAATTTTCTCGCTTATAATTCGAACTTATGCCCTTTCATAACACTACAAACATACTTCAACGACAATTTATTAGTATTTGAGTTTCGAACAGCCATCCATGATTTTGCAATCAACTACTATAACAATTTCAAATATGACACGGATACCACTTGCAGTTTAATTTTGAATGATGAAAAAACAATTGATAGTCAATTATCGATGAGCGATTGATAATACGCTTGTTTCGAATTTTCCGCTCAAAATCTTGGCACTACAAATAACTACGAACGAATTTCACCGAGTATCTAATCTTTTTTTGAGTTTTTAACGCGAATTGATCCCTGGGATGATCAAATACTTGAGTACGTGTTTATTTTTCTGTCAACGGAAAAAATGTAATATCTACAATCAACTACGAACGATTGTAGATGAGAATCTGATGTCATTTTAGCTGTCATTATAAATTAGTTCCTAATTATCTTTCAAAAACGGATTACACACTTATTAATCAACTACAAAAAAAAAAGATCCTTCTACAGTCACCTATGGCTAGAAATCTATCGAAAACACATGACCAAATCAAAATCCATTAAGGTCGGGTGCCCACTTCACGCACCTCATACACCCTCCACAATCGCAAATTAAAACGTGCAACCAAACAAAACCAAACAAAGCTCTCTCTTCCACGGGGCTATGTTGCCGGCCTAACGCAGAGTGATCTCTCGAGACCGCATGGAGCCGGTGTTGCGCACCCTCGGCAGTCAGGCAATTATCGATTTGCCTATCGACTACTAGATTGTGAACCATGGCGGTCTGGCCACTCTACGCGCGAAACTTCAAATTCGTGAAGGGGGATCCTCGAGGATTCTTCTGGCGGAACGCGGTTCGCTGGCAGTAGATATTCTAGGCCGGTTCTGGATCAACGCGTGTTAGTGCACACATACAGGCACACACACATGGACACCTCCCCGTGTCCGTGTGAGGGGCGGGGAGAGGCGACGGGGGGTGTCCTTGAGAAAGTTCTAGAAGGTTTCGTGACGTCGCGTCTACGTCACGCCTACGTCATGTGACGTCACGCCCACGTCATGTGACGTTGCAGCTGCGTCACAGCAACGACGCGTCGGCTCGATCGGGGCCCTGCCATTGAATTTTTCTCGGCAAGGGCGAGGGGTTGCTCCCCGGGGTACGCCCCTGACGATTCTCGAAATTTCGCGAACGGTTCTCGAAATTTCGCCAACAGTTCTTGGAATTATCGGCATAGGACCCTCGGAATGATGGCTCGGAATGATGTCACGCATTTTCAAAACGGCGTCACACACCCTCAAAATGACGGCACACACCCTCGATATGCCGTCACATACCCTGGAGTTAACGTCACACACCTCAAAATAAAATTCCGAACCCCCCGTCAGGCTGGAAGGTCGCGCTTCCGGAATTCGCGCGGCAGGGGGGAGGTGGTGCGGAGGTCCGTTCGAGTCGCATCGACGGGTCGCGACTCGTTTTTTCCGCCGGGACGCTCCTTATCGCTTGTAACCCGACACCTCTGGTGAATTCGCCGCGTCGGATTTGGACGAGCAGTTCCCGGAACGCGGAGAACGACCTTGGGCGCGCTTCGCTCTAAGCTTCCGGCATGTAGTCGCGCCCGATGATGGTTCTTGGAATTTTTCGGACAAACGGTTCTTGGAAACATCGCTTCGGCACTCTGTGAGACGTGACGAGTTTCGGAAAGTCCGTTATTCAATACCCCAGCGTTTCCTATTAAGAACATGCAGATGCGGGTCCGATAACTAACGATTCGTGGAATTTTTCAAAACAAACAGTTCCCGGTATGTCCTTCGAGTTCTTGGAATTATCGCTTCGACACCCTGTGAGGCGTGACAAGTTCCGTAAAGTTCGTTATGAGATACCCCAGCGTTTCGTATGAAGAACATGCAGATGCAAGTCGGATAATTATTGATTCGTGGAATTTTTCAAAACAAACAATTCCTGGTATATCCTTCGTTTCCCAGAGACACAAAGCATTGTTTCAGCATACGATATATTAGGCTTCTAGAAATATCTATCAGATCGAATAAACCCTATGCCAGAGATACCACCCTTAATTGCAAAAGACGAGTAGTGGGGGTAAAAAACGATTATAAAAGTTGGGAATTCGCACTGGAACATCACATTCCACAATTATTTCTCGAACGGCTCAGACCACTCTGAAACACCGTGAATCAAAAGCGCGACTCGAGCTGTTAATAAAAAATATCAACGAAGTGAAAGATTTGATCCAGACAAAATCAGACATCAACCGTCTCACGAAGAAACTTGAAACGATAAAGATTTGACTGAAAACATGGTTTCAGTTGCACAGATATCTGCAAGACTTGTCACGATCAATCGTGTCATAATTTCGAAAAAAAATCATCGATATATACCGTCAGACGATCCACAAGAAGATTTCTTGCCAGATGTCCTGTGTGGTGTAGATGTAGATTGTCGTAGCGATGAATATTTAGAAATACCGACTAAAAAAATTAGATTAGATTAAGAAGTTATTGTTGTAGATTTTTTGTTACGGTACAGTCATTTTATACGTTCCTTTATACAGGGTGATCCAGAATGAGGTATTTTCCTTCTACCAGTAGATTCCTCGTGAAAATCCAAGACGAAAATTATCAATGATAAAATGTCGAGGGTGAAGCCGTTTTCGGACAAGAACCGTTCAAAGTTAGCCAATGTGAGAGCAGATACGAAACTGTCTCAGGGTGGCCGCCGGCCTGGCGGTCCTCGCGACGCGTCACCGGCCACCGCGACCACGCCAACTGACAAAACGACGATCGCGGCCCTGAGGTAGCTTCGTATCTGTTCTCGTATTCGCTAACTTTGAACGGCTCTTATCTAAAAACGGTTTCACCCTCGACATTTTAGCATTGATAATTTTCGTCTTAGATTTTAACGAAGAATCCACTGGTAGAAGGAAAATACCTCATTCTGGATCACCCTGTATGTAAGATAATATATTTCAATCTTGTTATTATTGAATAAAATCAGAAATTGAAACATTATTGTTCAATATATAACAAATATGTAGGACTTTTTCATAATCATGCAGTGCAAGTCGTATTTTTATTAAACATTTAATAATGAATTTAGATTAAATAGATTAAAAAAACTGTGCAAACATTATTTTAGAGTAAATATGAACACCAAATGAACCAAAAATTTAGAATTCTAGGTACTAATCATTTAAAAATATAATGCATATCAACTTCAAATAATGACAATTATCAATTTCACCCGGTAATATAACTTACAAAAACATTTAAATAATTCAAGAAGTTAATACTACATTTACGGAGGTTGAATGAAGAAAATGTATAAAGGCCATAGGCCGATAAGCATAGTGAATCGGCCCCAGAATGATATTTGGATCATCTTTTGAGAGTATGTTGGTACTAATGAGATATATTGATCCTGCAAGTTTCAGACCTCTATCTATTTTGTTTTTCGAATAAATCGAAAAAAACGAAATATCAGGTAATCAATTTTTTCTCAAAAACGGCTCAACCGATTTGAATGACATTTGGACACATTATAGAAGTATACAAAGGCTATACTCGGAAGAAATAGCAGCTCATAATAATCATTAGAAACAGACGATTTTTTCCGAAATTATTTTTTTTCCTCATGATAACGTTCTAGAACAATTTTGAAACTAACTTTTTTTCATGTCTTTTCCGATGTAGAATAATCTCTCAAATCCTCAAATTGATCGAAAAGGTACGCCATATTGAAAAAAAATGAAAACCGATTTTTTGATAGAAAAATCGATTTATTTCAATGTTTATACTTTTGAAACAACAGAAACGAAGCTTATTTGATTAATTTATAAGTGCAAATAACGTTAAATATTGGAAACAATCACGTGAAAACAATTTTTTTTAAATCAAAATATTAAAATATTTGAAAATTAACTATAAACTATATTTAGATGTTAATAATTTAATCTAAAATATCCTTATGCATTTTAAAACATCAATATAAATATCATTCATTAATATATTGATTCAATCAGAATCAATTTTCATTTTTTATATAATAAATGTTACGTGCGTAACTACAGCTATCCACAGAACACCTATCATTTTCCAAAATTATTAATAGTATATCACAAAATACAAGTTGAAATAAATAAATATCGATTCCGTTCGTGATTTACGAGCAGCAGTGCTTAGCACTTCGGGGCACCCTGGCTGCTCTCAAATTACGAAGAACGTGGCCCAGAGTCAAACCCAAGTCAAATCACACTTGAGAATATAATATTTCTTTGAAGAAAATAAACATCCTCCTTTCTTAAGCAGCATAAGTCACGCAGAAACCGATAAGGAAACCTGCATAGTCTCAGTGACTTGGAGCCCCGTGGTGAGGGGCGAGGCAACGCTGGAAACCCCAGTTTTGCTGACCCCTCATTATAACACTACCATATATTAGTTCATAGATGTGAATTCTCTCTCTCTCTTTTTCCATAGAAAAAGGAAAAATTAAGTTACAAGTCTATTGAAATAACGCAATAATAACACCATAAGTGATCTAAAATAAGGAATGAATGAACGTATGACCATAGAGTGTAAAATATGGTGATAAGGATACTCAAATAAGTTAGTGTGAGTTGACTATAGGTGAGCCCCGGGATGGCATGGGACCACACAACGAAGCAAGGGCCCGCGCGCCTACGCCCGAGCTAAGTAGGTCCCTAAACCAATGAGATGCTCGTTAGCCACTAAGTAGGCTCCTAATTGGCTAATTCATACGCGCAGTAATACACGCATCATTGCAGCCGCGGGAACCTCGTCACCTCTGAACTTGAAATAGCGTCTTTCTTCTGTCAAATCGCGAAGCGCGTGGACGCAAAGAACCGAGTATAGTCATTGAGCCAAGAGTTGAGTTCGATCTTTTCTACTAGTGAAGTGGTAATTCAAAGGACTCTATACCCGAAAGTAAATTTAACTAGACTATTAATCTCAGTGCAAGGACACATTATAATTAACACTTAGCTTAGCTTCATGCCATAGATCCTTCTTCGGGTTTATGTAGCTTTAAGACAACTTAATGTGTAATCAAATAGAGTCATAGATTCGTTCTTTAATATATATATATCGTCTATCCGAACTTTAGTGAACGTAAATCCAAATTAAATATTAGTGAACTCTATCTAAATTCAAAGACTATTTTCCGACGTGCTCCTAAATTTATCCGAACTCTAATACTCTACAAACAGTAACGATTAAATCCATCTAAATACGTGTGATACAAGCGATCTGGTGACAAGGTTCCTGCGAAGGTGAGGCCGGCTATATAAAATCTGATTTACCACAACTTCCATGCCGTTCCGTACTACGCCAAGTCAACAAAGCTAAGTTACCACGATTGTTCACCTTAAGTCGTTATTAGACCTAACTAGCTGTATGCATGCTTGAATCCAGAATTCTTACGATCATTTCGCCAACTAGTACACGTACACATTTTTGCTCTGATTGATCGCATTCAATGGCTGCAACATAGCACTATCACAGAATACTGCTCCCACTGAGACAATACTGTTTTACTGTATTTTGGGTTTATCCCTAATCTCGGTCGGGGTTATTTTATTCCTGCATTTTGCCCGTAATAGAAGAACCTATACTAAAGGGGCGCCCTATATAGTGATCCCCTAACGCGCGCTATATTATTCTAGAACTAAAGTTACCTTACACACCAATAGAATTTAGTTAACATTTAGAAGAGAGAGAGAGGGTACCAATTCTCATTATATTATATAATCATATATTCATTTATGTTATATAATCATATATATTCAGTTGTTATATTGCTAACGCGTGGATCGCGATTAACTGTTTCCTTGATTCTAATATATAATATTAGCATTTTCCTATGTAACAAAGCTTCACGATCCCCACGTCAGTAACTCATATATTTTATTATTTCATTTTGTTAATCATTCACTCAAGAGATATTCTCTTGTTCATCTCTCGAGTCGTACAGTATTACCATTTCATTTAATCAATCGTTCAAGAATATAGTATCATTTTTACCAGTTAATATCTCACCAATCATTTCAATCACCTCATCTGCACCTAATTATAACAACTAGCCTCTAAAATAGTTTAAGCATTTCAATTGAGACCTGTATAGGACTAGACGGCATAGATCCCATTTACCGATTTATCGAAAGGTAAATCTTTTATTTTATAATTTTATTCAGTCTGTGACGGGACTCACCCAATTAGTAAAACTCATTTATTAATCAACCGCTCGGATTAAACAACATTACCGCGCCCGTCACATAAAACTACTTTCTAATCTTTGTGACTCATCTTCGTCGCTATCTTCGTCAATAACGGTTGTAATTTTGTCTTTATTAAATAATGTGTTGAGTATTGTAGCTGGTCTAGGGATTTTAGATAAATATCGTCCGTGTGCTAAATAGAAAATTATTGCAGCAACGTGTGAACAACAACCGATAGTCCTGAGTCCATTTGCACATTCACAGCAATATCTTGAAATTCCACTCCACCCAATCGTATTTGGTTTATATTCAATAAAACATCTGTAAACCTTTCTACCGATATGACGAGATTGTACTTGAGCTTTTAGTATATTGGTTTATCTTTAACAAACTGAATAGTTATATTATCTGATTCATTTATCATTTCTGCTAAATATGATATTGCTTGTTTATATTGATAAGAACCAGTTAATAAAAGTTTCAAGTCTTTTTCGGTCATCTCTGGAAAATCCATTAAATCACGAGATGAGATTGTCTGAAATGGAAGTTTTTTTCGCTGCCAACCATATTTATCTACTTCATCAGCTAGTGTATTGTCAGTATTATTTCGAGATTTCATCATGTCTACAATTTCATCTGGATACTCTAAATCAGAAGTAAGACGTTTGTTGTACTTATTGTGAAGAAATTATGCAATTCTGTAAAAACTACGGATTCTGGGAAGCATTTTATTGTCGAATTTTTGGTCAAGTAGATGATATTTTTGTTTCAACATTCCATGTGTTGCTTCTACTGCCCAACGAATTTTAGTGACATATGTTGAAGCGTTAGATTCAGCAGTTGTTAACCGATTTCGCTTCCCTTTTAATGCTGGCATTAGTACTCGATAACCACTTTTTTCTAAGTGCTCTTGAACGTCACGAAATCCTCGATCAACAACGAAAACGTCATCCGGTTCCAATAATTTGCAAATGCCGTCAGAAGTATCGATAATTTCTTTCATTATAGTAGCGTCATTTAGGTTGGCGTGATATGGCCCTAACATATCAACTATGTATCCATTTGTTGTACAAATAGTGAATGGTTTACAGAATGGTATTTTTTTTTTGTCCAGAAAAAGACTTTCTTTGATATTCGTTATTAGAGCTCTTCTGATGGCGAGCATATGTTCCATCACAAATCAAAACAAGCTTATCATCAAGATCATCGTACAAACGTTTTACTAATGGTGATGAATTATTCTGAATGAGATCATTTCTGGACATGGATCGAAAACCGAAGTAACGAGGTAATACATCTTTTTCGAATGATTGTATCACTTGTTCACTATATTTTGAAACCAACTGCTCATCTTCTATTTGTAAAGTCGCTGATATCAACTTGTTTGAATTGCCGGTACGGAGTTTAAATAAAAATACAATAAGAGCTTGAGTTACAGTACGAGAATCTGTATTTCTCATCGTTGTTAATAAATCTCGCAATTCAATTAAGTTCTCTCGTCTTAAGCCAGTAAATATATAAAGTTGTTCATCAGGGATACGGAAATCATCCATCTTATCGAGCAGTGTAGAGTCACATTCAGCAGCAAAGCTTTCCATAATTTTAGTTAACTCTGATGATCTCAAAATGCTCCAATTACAATAAACTTTTAATAAGTAGAGATCTTCTTCATAAAAGCGCTTATTTATCAGGTGATCTTCGCAACATCGATTTCCATCCGGAATGAAAATCCGTCGCTTAATCATGGATTGCATACGAGCATTTTGGGGAACAACTACTAGATTTCTATTTGGAACAAAACATACACAACAATATCTATGAGTTATGACAATTCTTTTGAATTGAACTTCAATACACTCCTCAGTATCATTGCATACAACATTCAGATTAAACGATGGATCATCAGAGCTTGACTGAGACAAAGTCATCGATGATAAGCTTGATTCAGTTTTTTCTAATAACTCTGCACATGTATCTGGAGGTGATTCATCTCCCAAAGACTTTTCCTGCTCCTCATCATCAATTTTTATTTTCTTATATTTCAATACACGGCAATTTGGACACACAACATCACCAACTACAATTGCACGTTCAAAGACAGTCGAGAACTCTTCAGCATTTTCCTCTGAATCTATATTTTTTGGAGTACCCGATATTTTTTTTATCAATTTTGAACAAACGCAACACCTCGGATTATTACTTTTAAACGTAGACATATTTTTATTAACTTGAAAAAATCTTTAAATAAAAATGATTATTAAATCAAGAAAAAAAATACAAACAAAACTTGTTTTTAATGTCAACAATTAATAATTATTAGGTTAGCTATCTAGCTGCTTGCTACCAACTAGTAAACAATGTACAGCCGCGGGTCTGGTAATGGTTTGTCGTAGACACAACAGTGTCACCAACATTAAATTACAGTGCCATTTTATGGTTGCCGAACGAACTGATAATCGAGAGGAAATCCTTATATTCTCTAAATTGTAGTTCTATTTTATAAAAAATGAAAATTGATTCTGATTGAATCAATATATTAATGAATGATATTTATATTGATGTTTTAAAATGCATAAGGATATTTTAGATTAAATTATTAACATCTAAATATAGTTTATAGTTAATTTTCAAATATTTTAATATTTTGATTTAAAAAAAATTGTTTTCACGTGATTGTTTCCAATATTTAACGTTATTTGCACTTATAAATTAATCAAATAAGCTTCGTTTCTGTTGTTTCAAAAGTATAAACATTGAAATAAATCGATTTTTCTATCAAAAAATCGGTTTTCATTTTTTTTCAATATGGCGTACCTTTTCGATCAATTTGAGGATTTGAGAGATTATTCTACATCGGAAAAGACATGAAAAAAAGTTAGTTTCAAAATTGTTCTAGAACGTTATCATGAGGAAAAAAAAAAATTTCGGAAAAAATCGTCTGTTTCTAATGATTATTATGAAGATTATGAGCTGCTATTTCTTCCGAGTATAGCCTTTGTATACCTCTATAATGTGCCCAAATGTCATTCAAATCGGTTGAGCCGTTTTTGAGAAAAAATTGATTACCTGATATTTCGTTTTTTCCGATTTATTCAAAAAACAAAATAGATAGAGGTCTGAAACTTGCAGGATCAACATATCTCATTGGTACCAACATACTCTCAAAAGATGATCCAAATATCATTCTGGGGCCGATTCACTATGCTTATCGGCCTATGGCCTTTAATGGCAGTATTAGATTCGTCTCTTCGAGGTACCTCAAATTGAAAAAAAAATTATGAAAATCGATCAAGTAGTTGTCGAGTAATAGAAACCATTGCGAATTTAAATAGTTCATATGAGAATTCTCGCGTCGCGTCGAGTAGACGCTTCTGCGCGTGCGCGCGCGGCAAACTCGTTCCCGCACATCGAGGCCGTAAAATTAGATCAACTTTTACTGCAAATGGCTTATTAATTACATGAACTACTGACATAAAAGTTATATTTCCTTCGTTGAGGAAAGACTCCTGTCCCTTGGTTAGAACCGGGGGAGGGGATTGGTGGATTTGGGGTGGCTGGTCTACACCAGCCGAAAAAATATGCCGGGTTAAGGCGCGGTGGTGTTGGTCCGGGCCGTTGTTGTGCGATGCTTGGGGGCCCTGGGTCGGATGTAGGGCTGATACGGTGGTAGCAGCGGAGGTGGTGGCTCAACCTCGCTGGGCAGTTGCTGGACGGGGTTTCCGGCGAAGGTTCTCACTACGCACGTCCGTCCCTTGGCAGGGGTGAACCGAACTTGTTTGGAGGGTCCCTCCATCTGGGTCCCGCTCTCTGTTGTCTGGGTACGGGGTACTGGCCGGGAAATCCTCGAACTCGGTGCGGTCTGGGTGCCTTGGGTCCGGGTGTTCGGCTTGGTAGACCATGCTGGACGGGCTTCCTCGGTGCAGCGGGGCGCGTAGCGTTGGGCGAGGGCGAGCCGTCGGGTGTCGTCTGCAGTCAGCGCTAGGCGCTAGGAGAACAGGTTGTTCGCGACCATTCGTCGGCGTGGTCGAGGTAGTCGGTGGAGTTGGAATAACTGAGTCACCGTATTTAGGGAAAGTACGGCACACCGTTCTCTTTATTGGTTTTAGCGAGGCTTACTTACAAAAGTTCGGCCAGGTATTCTCTCGACCTTAATTAATAGGAGTCTTACTTCTATTGCGAGAGAGGTGTTAGGCGGTGCGCTACGCCCCCCCCCCCCCCCCCCTGCCGGCATAGGCGGGCAACAATTCACCTGCAAATAAAAGTTGAAGTCTTTTCTAAGCTATCACCAAATCTTCAGCCGCAAATATGTTATAGTTTATTACCAATAAATATTTTCAAAAAAAATGCTATATTCAAACAGGAAGGTCGGTGAATGTTTTTCTGGTCCTTGAAATTACAGAAAAAAAAGCTCAATAGAATGCAAAAAAAAAAAAAAAACTTTAAGCAGCTTTATACAAAAAGTTATGCCATTTGTTCATGCTTGAATTACGAGACCCCCACTTCCATTGCAATAATGACCGACTCAATTTTAAAAATTTCAGAATTTTCTTTCTTCCAATGTTCCTTTAGGGTAATTAAAATCTATAGCCAAGAGATTAACTTTTTGAAAAATTGTTTAGATATTAAACAATTCGTTGCAAAAAAGTCAAGGAAATTAATTAATAAATGGCTTGTGCAGCGAAAATCGGACCAATCAATCTGAAATTTGGCACACATATCTGGCATTGAATGGCCATCCTGCTCCTGCATTTTTATAACGATTCTAGAATTGTATCAATAATAATGTAAATTTTTCGAACATGCCATTTTTCGTGTTTGCCGTTGATTTTATCATCAATAATTAATCGAAATTAAACATTTTACGGCTTAAACTGTGTTGCTATGTTTTTTCTGTCAGAGGCATACGTTTTCATATTTAGTATAAAAAGCAAAAAAACACCATATTTTGGCACCTTATTGCAATTTACCGTTGTAGCACAAATTCGTTTCAGTTAGTTTTTAGATATTATCATTACACCGACTCTTCCTAATCTGTAATAAAATTGCTACTATTAGTTTTTTTATGTACAAATTCTCATTCGACTGGACAAGTGGATGAACGGTGAGTCGATTTAATTCCTTTTCATTCCTTCTAGAATTTTTTTCGGTCTTTTCATTCATATTTCGTTGTATCGCTATATCTATGTGCCTTCGTTTACCGCAGAGCTGCTCAATTACTTTAAAACACTTCAGGATCTTATTCTATACTGCCATTATTCTTCTTGAAGAACTCGTTTCATTCTCAAACGCAGGTGATAAAAAATTAAAAAACTCATAGACAAAAATTCAATACAATATAATGATAATTAATGATTATATAAATAGGTATATTCAAATATTTAGAAAAAATAGAGATCTGTAAAAAGATAATAAATATTAATATTAAATTTATGTAGGCTTACATATAATGAGCTGTAAACAAAATCTGAATCTACAGGTTTATGAAAAATCGAGTGCACTGTTTGAGATGGTACATCTCGTAGAAGCACACAAAGCAGAGGTACTCTCGACACCATGAGCACTTCACGAAACTCATCGATTTCGTGCGACTTTGACGGGATGAACACTTGCACATCGTTTTCGAAGGCTTTTCCGGGAAACAAACTTCTTTAAAGTTCATAAAGACTTCTCTAGTTTGGATCAACCTCGATGCAAACCAGGCGTATCCGATCATGTCTTTGAAAATAGGCGCAGCAAGTTGATTCGCCACCGGAGAATAAATTTTCATGGCATCTTTCCTGCTACTGATTTGTCTCTGCTCTTGTAGCAAATGTGTGCAATTCTGCAGTTCTTTAATGAAGATTTTGACCTGCCTATGAAAATACACATCTAATGGCTGACAGAAAGGAGTACAACCTGGAGGAATCATTTGCAGCGTACAAGAAAATTCCCCACATTTATTCCGGCACTTGTCAAATAACTTGGTATTCGATTGACCACCCCTGTTCACGCGATCTTTGGTTTCGTAAGTTTTTTGTACCACGTGAACGGTCTACACCAACTAATTAAAGGAGTGTAGGGATTTTTTGTGGTGGTAATAAATCATTGTTTGATAACGTTAAAAATTGAATGTATTTTAAACTGATAAATATATAAGCATATCAAAATTGAAGTTAAATGAGATAATAATAAATGTGTTTCAAGTTGCTGTTAGAAATTGTGTGTTTGTTGCTTTGACTTAGGAAAGATTTGAACTGTTTGATTAGTGGATTGAGACTGCAAGATGATGATGCGAACCGACTGGTTCTGTGGTTGAGGTTGTACTTGAGTCGAGCGGAATGCTCGAACTGCTCTGTACGAAAGTTAGTTACAGACTGATTTGGCATGCAAGTAGGTAGTTGGGTGCATACGTGCCGAAAAGTAATGATAGAAAGAAATAGAAAAGGTTTTTGAAAAGAATGACGAAGTTGGAAAAACCGGGACCTGGGAAGACCCGTCTCGCCAGCGATGTCTGGTCGCCAGATTTTTTATGACCTCGTGGTGCTGGTCGAGTGCGACCCTTCCAGGTACCGCGGAATTGGGAAAAACCCGAAAACGGTTCGCGGGTAGCGATAGTCGAAAACTGTGAACAATAGCGAAGGTAGAAAAATAGAAAGAACAGGAAAATATTTACAACTTCAGTATGTGCAAATGTTTGAGTGGCATAGGCGTATATGAAGACATAGTCGCCACAACTTGAAAGCTAAGACTTAACGTAAACTTTCCCATGTTCTGGTCTTTGCTCTGCAGAATATCTTGTAAAGAATTTGGACTAGATGCACCACGCAACAACCCCAGCTGTCCAAAATCAACGCAAACTGATTATCCTTCACGTACGGTTGTAGAACATTCGTTAAATACGAATCGAGTAAGGACGATGTTAATTTGCCAGACTTCGAGCAGGTCAGGTATACATTTTCATTGTATTACACCGACTCTTGGCCAGAAGATGCCCTTTGGTTCTTGCGAACACAGGAATACCTTCGGAATCAACTTTCCTGATGCAGTTATTTTTATATTGGGCAGTATACGTATGCGTTACACGATTCAAATCTCTTGAGTGAAACTCAACAGTCTTCTACCCAACATGCTCCACCGTGCGCTGCACTTGAGACCGATGTAACCCATTTGATCAGTATTCAGCACGTAGTCAAGGTCAAATGAGAGAATTGTAGTTGAACAATCATTCTAGAAATCCTGCGCAGCTTTCTGAATTTCATCGAATGATTTCTTCTCTATTGATTTTACATACCTAGTAATTTTCCTTTGTCTAATCCGGATTTCCGGCTTAAATCGATTTGCCCAAGTTTGAGAGGCAGTGAAATTAAGGTCTTCAGAATCGAATTGCATGGCGGCTTGCAACGCCCATTCTTGAATGTTCCTGGTTGATACAGGAATTTGATTTTCTCGAGCTGTGCAGAATCGATTATAAGTCTGCTTCTTTACCGCAGCGCTTTTATCGTGTTTGGTGCCTTCATGTTGTATTTCTTTCTTTCACCAGCTCAGTTTATCCATCCTAGTCAAAGAAGAAGCTCCGCGAGTTTTCAAAGTTTGGAGGGACCATTTTGGATGTTCTCGCGCCAAATTTACAATTTTCATCTTTGTTTCCAAATCAACTATCTCAAACTTGGGTTTCTTTTCCTCTGGCTCATAGTCACTAGGAAGCGGCTGATTAATCGTACATGATGATGCTGTTGAACATTAAATTAATTAAACTGTGAAATATTTTAATCATATGTTTGTAGTATAGGTATAGTTTTAATCATTTGTTTTTAGTATAGGTATAATTTGAATCATGTTTTTAGTATAAGTATAATTTTAATCATAAAAACCAATACACAGAATTGTAAAGAATTATTTGTGATTATTGGAAATAAAAAAAATATGTATTGTGAATGACGTTGATCAATTACCTGACGTTGCTGATTGGCTTAATTCTTGATTTTGTATATTATCACCGTCATCGAATGAAACATTTTCGGAATCCCCATCATCCGCGATTAGTTCATCACATTCTGTAGCCTCATACTTGTCAATTACTTGGAACAATGCGTTCGCCATATCGTTACCGAAAATCCATGCTTGCGCAGGAAGATTATTGAACACTTCGTTCAAAATGATATTACGTGCCTTTAGAAGTTGAAGACAAGCACAGACACTCCGGGTCATAATCTTTTTCATCGAAGATTCATCCGAATCTTCGATGAGAGCACTAGTGCTCGGCACACTAGCCATTACGACACACAAAATATAGCCGAAACAGGAAAAATAACAACAATAACTATTAGAATATCAATGAAAACGTAAATGAGTAACAGCAAGACTAATAAAAATAACAATAACTGAAAGTAACAATAATCAACAAAATATACATATCGGAGTAAATTGCTTTCCTAGCCCTTAGGCCAGGCGAGCGCGCTTCCTCTTCGCTGGAGCTCATTGAGATTCAACAGTTTAGATGCGTACTCGGCGACGGATTGCCGAGTTCTGTTGATCCTCGGAGTGATAGCCGATTAAGATACCTCTGTATTATCGTTTCGTGCGCTGTTTTGATTGGTCGAATTGACGTGCTTCACAATTGTATTGAAACTATTTGTCTGGCCTGGCTTAACGCAGGCCTCCCAGCCGATTATTGGACTATTTTTTGGGGGATTTTAGGAATTTCGTCATTGAAATTTTGGGACAATTTTAGGACAATTCAAGATATATTTAGGTACCTTAATTGGACGGTAATCAAGTAGTACGTACATGAATCTTGTACATCTAGGGTTAGATTATAAAATTTTTGAAAATCTTCGTAACTTTTCAGACCTTTCGAGAGATCACATTCTGAATTTTATCATAGTACTTTCATATATTTATTTGGTAGGTATATTTACTTATATCTTTATATTACTTATATAAAATACTATTTAGTATTTAGTATCACAGTATCTCACTTGAATGTATATATTTTAGTGACTCTGAATTCTTTCTATAATTCTATAAGTCTACTAATTCTATAAGTCTATAAGATAATGACTTTTTTCGTATATGTATAGACTTTGGTATTTCTTTTTTAATTTTACTTCTCGACTTTTTTAATTTTCATGTCTAGACTAGTCTTTTCGCTTTCAAATTTTTCAATTGTCTGATTTATTTCAGTGACTCGAGCTAATCCCATTGATATCATGACTTCCGCACGCAAAACCTCGTCTTTATTGATATGTTTTGTCTTGTACAAAGCATCTTTCAATTTTTCATTGCCATCTGCGATCAATTCATTTGCGATTGATAGTTTGAGTTTCTCTTCGTGAATCTTGTTAACTATTTTTTCGGAATCCTCAATTATCTGAAACAGGAAACATTACTGTACTGATCATATAACTATTAGAATACTTCAACTACGTGATAGGAGTGATACATACTTTTCTTTTATTTTCTTTGTCCTTGTTTGCCGCTAGACTATCGCTTTCATTCTTGAACTCTCTTTCTATCCTATTCTTTTCGTCTTGTCTCTTTTTTTCCATAGATACCTTGTATCTTTTGTGAGCATCTTTGGCCAACTCTATTAATCTTTTATTTATTTTGACATTCAAAACTCCATCTACTGTGTTTACGTAATCTTTGACTAGCCGTATAGCAGTTATAGTTTCCTCAGCAAGTGATGTCCGATTCTCAATCAAACTTTTGTTTAAACTAAAACCTCGTTCTGGAGTTGCATTTCCATGACTTATGCAGCAGCATGCTTTTACAAGAGCACAGAGCTGGGGATATTTGTATTTACCTGTGACATCTTTCAAATTATCAATTTTTTTCCAGTATTCGTCTATTCTGATGTTTTTTCCAGTTTCTGTATCTTCATACCATGAAGGATCAATATCTTCGGTTTGATAATGGCACCACTGATTATTTATTAAATCACTTATTGATTCAGAGTGGACATTATCGTTTGTTGAAAATACTTTTTCTAATTGCCCTTTGAAAGTGGATGTCATTGCAGTTGAAAGGCGCGATATGGCAAACTTGCTTCAAGGTTCCATTCTCATGTTAGGATGGATAAATTGAACATCTTTCAAGAATATTGAATCTAGCGGTAACTTTTTAAACAAGTAACTTGCCATTTCAACGTAGCAAGTTTTTATTTGTCTACGAACCTCTTTCTCATCGTTCGGCGGAAGTCTTGCTTGTATTAAAGCTGTTTTAGCTCTGATACCAATATCTATTTTTGACAGTGGTATTTGATTTTCAAAGTTTGTAATGTCTATCTTAGACAACTCGTAAGCATCTTTGCATTTTGAATTATCATTGCAGAGAATTTTCTTTTCAATAACTGGACTCAGAATGTTAAAAAGAAGTTTACTGAAAGATGGGTAAAGGATATGAATCAATGGTTCTTCAGATTGAAACACGATCAAAAAAGATTCTAACATTTCAGCGATGTAAATAGCAAACCCTATAAAGATTTTACTACGTGGATCCTTCAAAACCGATGTTATATCTTTATATCGATGGGTTGACTGGAGATCATTTTTAAACGTTTTTTGTTTTGGCAGGTACTTTAAGAAATATTCATCGAGGTTATTCCATTGATCTAAAATTCGTATCAACACCTTTTTCAGACTTAGCCATCGAGATTGAACGTGTTTTAATAGAAATTCAGCACAATCGTTGGTGATTTCTTCCATTGAAATGTAATCTTCTCTTCTGGCACTCGACAATTTGAAGAAAAAGTGCAAGTCCTGAGCCAACGAGTTAAAATCAAAATCCAGTTTCGATAATCCTTTCATGAACGATGTATGCACAGGATGCAGAGAGCAAGTACCAAGTTTTAGTATGGATTTGTCATAATCAACTTTCAACTTATCTTCGAGCTCCCTCTGGAAAGCTAAATTAACGTTTGGTCCATCCATTCCTATGTGTATTAAGAACACATAGTTTAATGCTAATTCCTCGCCAAATTTGAAGAAGTGTTCAGTTAGGTGTTGAGAAGTACAATGACCCACGAATAATGAACCTACGTATGCATTGATTACCCTGTCGTGTTCCTTTGACCAGTATTGCAGATAAGCATGCCTAATTTATTCAAATCTTTCATTATCAACTGACCTTACGCCGATGAGCAGATGCTTTTGTCCTACTTTTATTCAAATCTTTCATTATCAACTGGCCTCACGCCGCGCCGATATACATATAATGAATAAATCAGTTCAAACGAAAGTAGTGGTGACAATTGAATGGCGGTGTGGACAGAATTCAAATTTATCGAAGGTGTTTGAATCTCTTCGATAATCGATATGTAGTCTCTATCGACCTACAGCACTTGAATACTACTTGCATTTTCAAGAAGCATCTCATTGGTCGATATTTCAAAGCCGACCAATCACGCGTAGCTTCCCAACGTCTCATGTGAACGAGCCGCGTAAGCATCGATCGAGATCTGTCAACCTCTACCTGCATAGTGTTGTGTAAGCAACATTCGTATTACCAAGTTATTGTACCGTCGTTTTTTCGCAGAAGCTGTTCGTGGGCGAAATAGTATTCATGAAAGGTGATTTTTGATGTATGCGATACGAATATGTCTGTTAAATGAAGACGGTTTTATTTTCTTTACACATATATTTTAATTTATTAGATAACAATTACATTTTCTTATTACACCTTTTCTAGCGTGATTCTCTAGCAAGACTGATACCGCTTATGTGTGTACAGTATAGGTATAATTCGCACAGCACATGAAGGCACTTTGGCCAATATAACGAATACAAATGTACTAACTTGTTGACTGTATAGCCAACACGCTTCCTTACATTTATATTTGTTATTTCAGCTTTAATAATTCTCTAAATTTTAAGAATTTTTCCTTTGACAGAGCTTTTGTAAAAATGTCGGCTATATTATTTTCTGAGTGTATTTTTATGATATCTATATTACCTCTTTTGTAATTTTCGTTAACAAAGTGATATTGCACCTCAATGTACTTTGAGTTTTTTGTGAAATTCCCATGCTTTGCAATTGTTAAAGCACTAGAATTATCTTCATGTATTTTAACTGGTTTTTGCACTTCTAACGGGAAGGGTCTACCCGGTAACCGCGCACTTTGGCGTCAACGTTTATTTAATATAAAATTATAAGACTAAGATTTGGGCGCCAGACGTTTTCACGTCACTCGAAAGACTATAAAAGATAGAAATTGACGGCGGAAATTGCCAGATAGCTCAGAATATAATAGTAACTAAACGGTAGAGGGGCAGGGTGCCAATTAATACTTAAAGACAAGGAATTATGTTTTCGACTGATTTATTCGGACATAAAATGCCGATACGGGAAAACTAATGCACAATCCGCAATAATTACGGGAATAGGTAGTACAATATTTACAAAATTATGTTTCGTGATTCAGACAAAATTCGGGAAATTTACTAGAACAGACTAATCAATCCAATACTCAAGATATATGACACAATATAACAAAATATAAGCAAATTCACAGCAATCGTCTTGATACAAGATTAATCAATTTATACGGGACTTAAAGAAAAGAAACTATGAAAATACATCACTCAAATAGTTATTAACTAAGAACTAAAAACTAAATAACCATGCTGGCTTCTACGCTCGCTAGCTCCGGGAAATAGTCGTTACAGGTCGTTTGTGATGGAAATAATAGAATAAGAGAGAAAGACAGAGAAAAAGAAGAAAACCTAATAGAATCTACCGCATGCCAAAGCATAGAGAAAAAGCCACAAATAGATACTAGCACGAGTCGACTCGAGAATCCGTTTTTAACAAGACTAAATATAATAAAATATTACCGGGACGAAGTCGAGGACTTAACGAACCATAATCGTGGCCTACGCCACACCAAATATAACCTAATAAATGACTAAACGGGATTCCTGAGCGACCTCGTGGTTTACATAAAATAGGTCTTACCTTAGCGATGATAAGTTGGCTTTTAGCACAAAACGGGAATAAACAATAAACTAAAACTTTAACAGTAACTAAATAACAATGAGACAAACTTTAACCAAATCTTCAACACTATCTTTAACAAAACTCGGGAACTCGGGAATACAGATGTTGATCCTGACGTGAAGATGGCTGAGCGTAGAAGTAGACCGAGTCCTGCGTTACCCCACATTTTATAGCTGCGGGATCCCCTAGCTGCTAGGTGATTTGAATCGTCGTACTTAGATTTTTCGTCAAAATCTTGGTCGTCAGACTCAGCAGTTAGTCGGCCTTGTTGGCGTGAGTTTCGGGACGCGTAGTCCGGGACGCTCTAGCTGTAGGAGTTTGTCCAAGTGTTCACCCAACATGGCGGTACGGCGGGATGTTTCGAATGTGGTGTAACGGGACTCGTACGGGATTCCGCGCGTTGCGTCTTCTTCTCCAACCTCGGTTCTCGTCGCGGGACTCTTCGGGATTATCGTCGGGACGAAGTGCACCCTGGCTGCGTTTTAACAAGAAAAACGGACCAGTCAGAGGATCTGGCGGAAGTTCTGATGCCCCAATTACCGGATCTGCATCCAGAATTCCCCATTGACGATGTGGAAGGCTTACAGGCAGGCCTGCCTCACATGGTTGCAGTTCTTCTACCGGGACTTTTCGGGAGTAACGCCGGTAGCGGGACGATACCGGGAAAGCCGATGACAAGGTCTAGCTCGACTCCAGGTCGATAAGTCATTGGCAACGGGAAGCTTTGGTGGACTACTTGAGGTTTCGCCCTGCTTTATTCAACCATTGCCTAGACGTCCAGAAACGGTTGACGGGAAGTGGTTCAGCACCAGGCTGATCAGTCTGCGGGAACGGGAGGGTTTGACTCCGGGAGTCATCCTTATTCGACCGCTCCTGCGGCATCCACGACCGGGAGTTGGGGAAGAAAGACGTGCTGACGGGAAGCTGCTGTTCGGGAAGGACCTCGAACTCAGACGTCGGGAGTAGTCCCTCGACGTCCTGGCGTTGTCCTCCCGAGCTCCGCTATTATAGAGACTCGATATAAAACAAAGGGGTTACCTAATAAATCAAACTATTATCAGACTAATAGTCGTAATATCAATTAAAATAATAATCAAATTAATAATTCAAATAATCAAGAAGCTATTTCACGACCTGTGCTACTTCTCTGGAGCTGTCCATCCTCACGTCATCCAACACTCGCGCGGTATTGTGACGTTTGCAAAATGCAACGTCACAACCCCACCCTCCTTACAGAGGGGAGTCGGTTGACTCCGAGTTCCGCATTGCTGAAGGCCTGTTTCTTGTCAACCCTAGCGATCTTTTTGTGGTTATTGTTTTGACGCGAAGCGTCTTTGATCGGGATTTTGACGAGCTGTTATTTAAAGTCTGGTTGACTCGAAGTTAACAATATCTCTGCGAGCAAGCGAGGCAGAAAGCTGATTGAATCAAGTTCGAGTTCTTTGCTTAAGCTAAGGAATAAAAATTGATATGACGATTAGATGTTTTAGCGTACGGGATCTCGACGTGTTTTATCTTTGGTTTAGTTATTCTGGACCAAAACAGAAGAAATTCTGGTAACACCATTTCGCAATCTTAATTGACAAAGTTACTTGAGTAACAAGGTGAAGATGACTATAAAATATACTAAACTAAAGGAATGCTAAGATTTTTCACGCCGGTTCACAGAAGCGCTGTTTCATTTTCTACGTATGCTAAGGTGATTGAATAGGTGATTGAGATAGTCGAAGACGGTATTAGGCGTTTACGGTTTTTACGATTTTAATTCGCTACGAAGTTTTACATGTTTAATCATCGTAACGGGAATTAAGCGTTACGGAAAATTTTGAAGTTAATCGAAAAAGGAATTTTGAGTTATAATAGCCGAAATTGGATTTTACAAATTTGTCTGCGACGCAGTTTCTCAGCTAGGCTGGCGGGAATAATGTTTTTACATTTTATTAGAAGAACGAACGGTAAATGAGCGGATCCACGTCACTTCACTCGAAAATAAACCGTCAAGTCACGGATTTTTGCGCCATTCAAAATATCTTTAGTACTATGGAAAAAAAAAATACAACTTCGAGGATTTTGAAAAATTTTCAAAAATGGCGGAGTTAGAGCTATGTGAATTTTCGTAAACCGGTGTTGCACCGCTATGTTTAAAAATTCATATCTCCAAAAGTATTCAACGGAGCGGATTGATCTTCGGATCATTTTGTTCGTAAAAGAATACGCTTTCATGAAAAAAATGTCAATCCCAAAAAAAAAAATTCCTTTACTTTTTTTTCGTCGTTTGTTTTTTTAATTTCACTGCCATTTTCGCGGGACTCACAGAAATTCATGGAGATAATTTTTTTGGATACCTGGATCCTTCCCCTTCAATCCTAAAAAAAAAAATTTATGGAGAAAATACCTGGGCCGAAGAAAAAAAATAAAACGTCCCGT
Organism: Tenthredo distinguenda; assembly: GCA_947538915.1. Classification (NCBI taxonomy): domain Eukaryota; kingdom Metazoa; phylum Arthropoda; class Insecta; order Hymenoptera; family Tenthredinidae; genus Tenthredo; species Tenthredo distinguenda. The sequence goes on from OX384532.1 coordinate 23,304,097, forward strand.
CGCGCGTCGCCGCGCGCGCCAATCCACGTCCGCACTACTCCCGCAAGCTCGTTGTGTCGCATAGTGGAGTTATGACTGATGGATCTTTTGCAATATTTTGGTGGCTCTGAAAAGGGCCGATGTTTTTAGCGATGATTCGCTGGATGACACTTAGTAGATCACCTCTGTTTTATACCAATTCATAATTTTCATCGAATCAAATTTATCTGATGCGGAAAATAATTTTGTTTTGACGAGTTTATGGGATGTTGGACTGACCGCATGTAATTTCAGAGTACCATGAACTGTCAATGCTTTATCGAATCGATTTTGTAAAATACATTCTTCCGCTTGATGTTCTGCAAACGTACAGTACGCGAAAGATATGCTGCGAAAATAAGAACATGCCCAATCATCGTTGCAAGAAGCCTTCACAAATAATGTCATCAATGATGTTACTTATAAATAGTGGATATCAGTGGATCGAACGGCTTTCGAGACACTCACCAAAAAGTCCGAGGATTTTATAGATAACTTCTGTGATCAATTGTCAAAATTGGTTGCACATGATTTTATTGCGAAGCAGCAAAGTAGTTATTCGCAGAAGATGAAAGAGAGCTTGAATGTTAGCGAATTTTTAGTAGTATGCGATTTCGAGGAGAATTATGCATTTTTCGTACACGATTCCACGCAAGGGTTACACTGGAGCAATAATCAGGCGACTATTTATCCAATCCTGGTTTAATATAAAAGTTACGGTCACGACCAGTCGAGACATTTTAGTTTTGTGATCATTTCAGAGCATCTGAAACATAATCCAGTTGCAGTTCATTTATTTCAAAAAAAGTTAATCAACTTTATGACAGAGAAGTTTCAAAATTCAATTTCTATAGAAAAAATAATTTATTTCTCCGATGGAGCAGCTTCCCAATATAAGAACAAAAAGAATTTCATAAACATAACACATCACTTCGAAGACTTTCAATGCCAAGCCGAGTGGCATTTCTTTGCTACATCACATGGGAAAGAGCCGTGTGATGGGGTAGGTGGAACTGTTAAAAGATTAGCTTCACGTGCGAGTTTACAACTGATTGGCAATTCCGATCCTATTCAAACATCGCTGGATCTATATAATTGGGTATGTTCTTATTTTCGCAGCATATCTTTCGCGTACTGTACGTCTGCAGAACATCAAGCGGAAGAATGTATTTTACAAAATCGATTCGATAAAGCATTGACAGTTCATGGTACTCTGAAATTACATGCGGTCAGTCCAACATCCCATAAACTCGTCAAAACAAAATTATTTTCCGCATCAGATAAATTTGATTCGATGAAAATTATGAATTGATATAAAACAGAGGTGTTCTACTAAGTGTCATCCAGCGAATCATCGCTAAAAACATCGGCCCTTTTCAGAGCCACCAAAATATTGCAAAAGATCCATCAGTCATAACTCCACTATGCGACACAACGAGCTTGCGGGAGTAGTGCGGACGTGGATTGGCGCGCGCGGCGACGCGCGACGGGACGTTTTATTTTTTTTCTTCGGCCCAGGTATTTTCTCCATAAATTTTTTTTTTTAGGATTGAAGGGGAAGGATCCAGGTATCCAAAAAAAATTATCTCCATGAATTTCTGTGAGTCCCGCGAAAATGGCAGTGAAATTAAAAAAACAAACGACGAAAAAAAAGTAAAGGAATTTTTTTTTTTGGGATTGACATTTTTTTCATGAAAGCGTATTCTTTTACGAACAAAATGATCCGAAGATCAATCCGCTCCGTTGAATACTTTTGGAGATATGAATTTTTAAACATAGCGGTGCAACACCGGTTTACGAAAATTCACATAGCTCTAACTCCGCCATTTTTGAAAATTTTTCAAAATCCTCGAAGTTGTATTTTTTTTTTCCATAGTACTAAAGATATTTTGAATGGCGCAAAAATCCGTGACTTGACGGTTTATTTTCGAGTGAAGTGACGTGGATCCGCTCAAATGAAGCTAAATTTTGAGTTAATGGGCCGCAAGAGAAGAAAAGATTTTAGGAGAACAAACGGAATTTACGGAGGTTGGAAGCGAAAATCATTCTCCGGGATGTGGTAGGGGTCGCTAGATCGTGGGCCTTGCCTCCACGCGCGTCGCCGGGCGATCGACGGGATTACCTGGTCAGGGGCGTAGTTGTGGCTGCAATTCGGGCACTCACTGACCCTTACGCCCTTCTTTCCACAACGGTGGCAGACGATGCGTCGCGGTAGGGGGCATTCTCCCCGTTCGTGCCCCGGCTGGTCGCAGTTCCAGCAGAGTGCATCGGCGGCGGTGCTCGCGGCCGTTGTGGGCCTGGATGCGGCCGGTCGAGCGGGAACGTGGGCAGCAGTGGGTTCTCCGCGTCGCGGGTACGCGCCTCGGGACGTGTCAGCTGACGTCGATGCGGTATTGGCATCTTCAGCCTCCGACCAAGTCGGGGCTGGCGGGAAATAGGTGACGTGGTGGTCAAACGACACGTTTTGCCAATGCGTTTGTGTAGCCCTGGTGTCTTTCTTCGGGACTAACCGAACTTGCGTGGTTTGGTCACACATCGCGGGACGCTCGCATTGCGTTCCTTGGCTCGAGGCCGCGGGACGTTCGGTCTGCGTGCTACCGTCTTTCGTAGGCGGCACCTCCCGTATTCGGCCGTGCCTCTCGGCCTCCTGCATGCGTAGGTGGCGCGCCTCCCTGGCCGCGATTAAGCCAGCGGTCAGGTCGCGTTGCAGGTCGGGATGTTGTTCGACGATCTGCCGAAGTAGTCGTTAATGGCGCGCGATATATGGCCATGCAACGACTAAATCTTCCTCCGCGGCAAAGAACATCGTTAGATGTCGGGAACAGAAACTACGGGACAAATCAGGCAGCGTCATGATAAATTTTCAAATCCTTAACATGCACAGTTCCCACTACTTTATTACGACCCATATCACCAAGTTCACAAACGACGGGAGAAAGTAATCTAAGTATTTGGAATGGTCCATGAAATTTCTTCGCAAGCTTCGCTGCAACATGTTGAGTAGCAGATGACAGAACATGTTGTCGCTTCAGAGCAATATCCCCTGGCGCGAATCGTTCGGGTCGTTTGCGAAGGTTGTAGTATCCAGCTTGTCGCGTGTGAGCGTTTTCGAGGTTCTCGGTGACCCAGTCTCGGAGCAGTTGCATGCGTTGCATTCGCTCAGCCCATAGCTTCGGAGCTTGCGGTTCAATTTCGGGATCTTGTTCGAGTCGGGATTTTAACGCGTTTACGGCTCGCGGGACTCGGCCTAAGTTCAAAAATGCGGGACTTGTCTCCAATGACGAGTGGTGGGCGGTATTGTAAGCAAATCGGAAGTCGGATAGATGAAGATCCCAATCACGGTGGTCCATTTCGAGAAAGGCTATTATCATCGTTTTTAGTATGCGATTTACTCTTTCAACGGGATTGGCTTGTGGATGATACGGAGGAGTCGTCGTATGCTTAATGTGGAAGGTTTGCGCTAATTCTTTAAGGGTGTTATCGTTAAATTCGGTACCGTTGTCTGTTAACAACACTCGCGGGACACCCCATCGATTGATGACGTTTTCTTCGAATGCGTCGCGAATGTTTTTACCGGTAGCTTTCCGAAGAGCGATACATTCTATCCATTTGGTAAATAAATCCTGAATAACGAGAATATACGCAAAACCTGATTTACTAGGAGGTAATGGACCCATGATATCCATAGCTACGACTAACCATGGTTCTTCGATAACGCGTCTACCCATGAGACCGGCGGGAGCAGTTTGCTCAACCTTACTTCGTTGACAAGTATCGCATAATCTAACATGACGGGAAACATCACGGAACATTCCTGGCCAATAGTACGTGTTAGCAACTTGTTTATATGTTTTGTCGGTGCCTAGATGTCCGGATTGCGGTACGTTATGCGCTTCGTCTAAGACTTCGTTACGTTGATTACTCGGAACTACCAATTTCCAAGCATTTAGGTCGTTTACTGCGGTTCCGATAACGGGATTTGGTCGATGAAAATACAACTGGCCGTTATCGATTTTCCAATCCGGGAAACGTGTCGGGAAAGATTCTACATCTCTTTTTCTTTTATCATACCACGGGATACGCTGTGGAACTATCGCTGCACTTGTCTCGGAAGTCTGTTCGGGAATCCGCGATAATGCATCTGGTACGTGATTAAGAGCACCTTTTCTATAAATTATGTCAAAATCGTATCCTAGTAATTCAAGTGACCATCTGGCTAATCTGCCAGTGGGATTCTTCTGGCCGTGAAGCTACCTCAGACTGTTATGGTCGGTAATGACGGTAAAATGATAACCCTCGATGTAAGGTCTAAACTTTTGAATTGACCAGATGACAGCAAGGCATTCAAGTTCGGTAACTGAATACCTGCGCTCTTCATCGGTCAAGGTTCTACTCGCGTAGGCTATCACACGTTCGACATTACCGGGAGATTGCGTTAAGACGGCACCTAGACCAACGATACTTGCATCAGTTTGCAAAACGAACTTTAACGAAAAATCGGGACACGCGAGAGTCGGAGCTGTTGATAGGCATCGACGAATTTCGGTAAAAGCGTCGGCCTGCTCTTTCTCCCAGATCCATGATTGCTTTTTCCGTAGAAGACGGTTTAAAGGTTCGGTAGTAGTTGCAAAGTTCGGGATAAATCGACGGTACCAGGAAGCCATTCCTAAAAATTTTCGTATCTGCTTCACTGTCTTCGGGACAGGATAATCTAAGACGGGAGCTACTTTATCGGGATTCACTTGTAAACCGTTTTGATTTACGACAAAGCCTAAATATTTAACTTCGGAACAACAAAATTCGCATTTCTCGGGATTTATAGTCAAGCCTGCTTGATAAATAGTGCGTAACACGCGACGCAGCCAGTGGAGGTGTTCATCGAAAGTTCTAGTGGCGATAATTATATCATCCAAATACGCGAACGCATAGGGATCCATGGCTGGTCCTATTAACCGGTCTAATAATCTCTGAAACGTTGCAGGGGCTCCAGTTAATCCGTAAGGCATACGAGTGAAGTGAAAGAGACCTTTAGTTGGAACGATAAAAGCGGTAACTTCTCTGCTCTCTTTAGCCAGAGGGATTTGAAAATAGGCTTGGCTCAAATCGATGGTGGATATATAACGAGCTAATCTTAATTTATCCAGAATAGTATCCATCCGCGGGAGAGGGTACGCGTCCTTTTTAGATACGCTATTGACTTTGCGAAAGTCGATGCAAAATTGGTATGATCCATTTGGTTTCTTTACCATGACAATAGGACTAGCCCATGCACTGCGGGATGGTTCGATTATTCCGGTGCTAAGCATTTTATCTACTTCGAGATCAATCGCGTTTTGAATTGCGGGAGAAACACGATACGCACGCTGTCGGATTGGAGGATGATCTCCTACATCGATCGTATGGGTGGTTAGCGGAGTAATTCCTATAACGTCGGTTGTACGCGGGATTTCTTTAGTTAATAAAGATTTTAATTCGATCGACTGCTCATCCGTTAACGTTACAATGCCGTTATAGTGCGAAATAGACGTAGATGATAAAGTTTCGAATTCAAATTCGCGGAAAGGATTGTCTCGAAAATGCCAAGTCGACGTCGTGAAATCAGCTGCTATCTGAAAGAGCTTAATGAAGTCTAATCCGAGGATACACGAGAAATTCAAATCGGGAATGATTCGCGCGGAAATTTCGCGAGTTATTCCTTGTAATTCTACGGGAACTGTCACTTGACCGGTAATTTCGGCTTCTTGTCCAGCAGCCATTAATACGGGAGTGGAACGGGATGTAGTAGTCGCGAAGCCTAGTCTTCTTAATGAATTTTCCGTGTTCGCATTGAAGAAAGTACGGGAAGAACCAGAGTCGAATAAAGATTTAAGAGGAATACCGTGAATTGTTATCGTGATGAATAAAAGCGAAATTTTACTGCGTGAATCTACTGGACTACAAAATTCGAGGTCATTATCTATGTCTTTTTCTTCGGGCGTTGGTTGGGAGTCCGCAATAGCCCGTGTAGACGGCTCCTTTAAGCGTTTCCCGAACAGCGGGGACATGTTAGTTTCGTGACGTCGTCTCGCCCACATCTATAGCAGAAGATGCGACGAGATTCGGTACACTCGGGCCAACGATGACCGGGTTTTCGGCAGTTATAACACATAGTATTACGATTGGTGGTGTTTGCTTCGGGAGTCGGTAAGAATGGGTTACTCGCGGCTGGCAACGTGGCACGGGAAGTCGACGGTAAATCGGGATTAGTGATGGCTGCGGTAGCCGGCTGATCTTTAGCCTTGGATTCGTTTTTCCTATTTTTACGGGAAGCATTACGGGAAAAAGTTTTAGCCGAGTCTTTGCTCTTATCATTTGGCGGCTGTACAGCGTTTACGCGTTCGGGAGATTCGTCGGGCGATTCGTCGTCGTTCAGGTGGAGGTGAGCCAAGGTAAGACGGTTATGTCGACTCGCGTTACGCAGTCCGCGGTACGCGAGTTCTGGCATTAGAGATCGATCGGGAGTCGGAGGTGCTTGGTAGTTGTTAGCAGCCTGAAAACTGATCTCTAGGCGACGAGCGAGATGCTCTAACTCATCTAGGGTCATCAAATCATCACGGTTAATCAAAACTTGGTAACGCGGGAGTAGATTACGGTATGCGTAATCTAGTTGCTCTTCTTCTGGCCAAACGGGACTCAGGCGATCGAAATACGCCCTCATGTATGTGAGGTAATCGGCAACGAGTTCATGCTCGCCTTGCGTACGTCGTCTAATTTCTTCGCGTAACGCGAATTGTAAATTAGGGTTTCCAAACCTATCGCGCCACGAAAATTCGAAATCCCTGAAGGTATGCCAGATGTTGCGTTTGGAACGGAACCAATATAAAGCGACACCGGATAAAAAGAACGTAATACAGTTTAGGATATCGGTATCCCGAATGTTGAACAGCTGTTTACCTTCCTGTAGTCGAAGGAGGAACGCTTCGGGATCCTCGGTACGGGAACCGGAAAATTTTAAATTCCACCTTCGCATAACTTCATAGGCGGCATGCGGAGAAGTATTCTGATTCGGCCGCGGCGAAAAATGGTACTGTTGCGCGTGCGAATTAAAATTGCTACGCGGGAAGTTTTGCGGACGGGAATTATATGGTGAAAAGTTGGCTCCCTGTCGGAAGTCTGGTTCAGGTCCCGAATAGTTTCGAAATTCCGGACGTGTACTCGTAAACGGTTGAGAATCGGGATTGAAGTTAGAATTTCCGTGATTATTAGGTGGTAAATTATCTTGAACCGGTAGTGGATCGTTGTTGTAAGGTGGTTGCGCATTAACGAATCGGGAAGTATCACGAATGTTTGGTTGATTGTCGTTTAACGGTAATAGATCTCCGGTAAATCTCGGGATGTTTACGTCTTCCGCGTGCGTCGTATTGTTTTCTCTGTCGTCAGGCGGGATCACATGTGTTGACTGCGGACTGTCGTACGCCGCATCATTTATTTGAAGTCAGGAAGGATCAATCTGTACGGGAGTATCTCCCGTAAGAGTAGGCGGTTTCTCGATATTTTCTCCTCGTTGAGACATGAGGAATCGTAATAATCGGTACCGTAACGTGGGTACTGTTCCTGTCTGTGAGAGTAAACGCTTGCCGAGTTCAAAACGTAGCTGGGTCGCACGAAGTAAATAAACCCACGCGTCTTTAGAAGACGGTTGGTTCATATAACGGTCAACTTAAATTGTAATCAAGATTTCGCTAGCTTGACAACACAAAAGCATAACACACGGGAGAGAAAAAAAAATCGGTATCTATCGGGATTAGTATTACGGTCGTTAATACTTCGTTGTTAATACCTTGTTATTCACCAACGCTTAATATTCAATTTCACCTATTGTTCTTATAGTATGGATTATTAGAGGCTATTGTGAACCTTAGTGAAAAATTTCTTTTGTCGAGCTCTATTCTCTCGGGATGGTGGGTTTTTCTTATAATTGTATCGAGACTGTTGTGATTTTTGAATTTAACGGAATTTTCGTAAATTATCTGAATCACTGGATATTTTAATTTTGTAAGTGTTGTATAGGCTTTATTACTGTAGCCTACTGCGTTAGTAATTCGGAGGGTCGGCGTCTTCCCAGAGGTGAGGTAAAGGTTTCACTTTGAGTCGCGTCGACGAAACTTGATTTTATTAATGAAATACAAAGAATGATACAAAAGGTAAAAGGTTCTAGTCGTAGGTTGAGCACTTGCTCACGTTCGAGTCCTTGAGTATTCCGGGATTACTACCCAGCTCTAAAAGATTCTGCTCAAGACTGGTGCGCCGGGGGTCGGCGCCTAATTTATGCCTAAACGATGCATGGTCAGCTTTCCCAAGTATTTAGGTCGATGCTGAACCAGTACATTTTCTTTATTGCTTAACTATAACCATCTGACAAATAAGCTATTTGTTAATTCAGCTAATTAATGAGGTTAGCTTACAACATCCCTCCCATCGCAGAAGAATAGGCCTCCGGACTATAGTGCCCGTCTGTATCGTATTTCACTAAGCTGGTGTCTTTCTGTTCATGGGTTATGCCTGCCACCGGACTACCATTTCTGTGCCAATGCTTTATTTGAGGTAGGTCCGATTGGCTTACATTTCAGGGTTATTGCGTTCGAGTTAGTTCCTTGATGGCTATAGTTAGTATTAGGTACAGTTAACTATTCTATGTAAACCCGTGTGTTCCCGATATTTTGTGTAATCTTAAAACTAACTTATACAGTACAAGTGATAGGCGAATTTCTCTTAAAAAAGAATCTGCCGGTAGGCAGTTTCCGCTCCCGTGGCCGTGGTGGTTCCATGGCAGGGGTCCGAGTGTCACCTCCTGTGACTCTTCGCTTGCTTATATACCTATACACTATGAAACCCATGAATGGTAATACTAATACACTGCTTATCGAGTAGGAAGTGGCGGTATGCGCTAGATGCGTTACATAATTAGTTTGCCTATTTTCCATCTCGTTATGCAGATCGCTCAATCTAGACCCTAAAGAGTTGAGTTCGGCGGCATCGTGTAGTACGTTTTTTAGCGCCACTTTCCCACTGACATTCCCTACCTTGGGGATCACTTGTATGTCGTTCTCGTGTAGGCTAAGGTTAAATGTCGGTAAGTAGTTGAACTTTTGCGTTTGCTGGTATCGTCGTAGTGTTTCCAGACGGAAATCTTTTGCAGTTACAGTACATTTCCCGTTGAGAGTTAACGTGCCAGTCCCTAATAATGTTTCGTGCTGCGCAGGGTAACCGTCACAAGTTATCGCGACAGTATCGGGTTTTGGAACAATGAATATCCACGCTCCTTCTCGGTGTAACCTAATTATTACTGTCCTGTCTAGCTTCATTATCCTTTTGGGACACTCCGCTAAGGGCGTGTCAGCCTTTGCGAATATTGAAAGTTCGCAAGGTATTCCGTCGCGAATCACGTTCGTGGGATGCCGGGGGTCACACAGGTAGTGTGATCCGAAATGTTTGCAGGATTCTAAATCAACCTGCCGCATACGTACAAAATTCCGGTATTCCTGGTCTACTACGGCTAGTTCTTCTGCGGTTTCTAGGCAACAATAGGTATCGTTCTGTACATGCAGGGGAAGTGGATATATTTTGCTAACACTATACTCCTCATTCCCGACTAGAGGTATCTCTATCACGGTTACTATACCGTCCTGGCGTCCGTAGGATTTTACGTCAGCTGTCGCCATTAGTGCTGGGATACCTGAGCGTGTCAAGGGTATAGGGAAGCTATGCCCTTGAGGTAAATGCGGTAGTGCTGACTCAAGGTATTCCAATATTTTTGCGGGCGGAAGTACTTTCGGGTTGACCGCTCCCTTGCCTATATCGCTCAGATAGTCTACGAGATCTTTTACGTCGTTCAACAATGCTTCTACTATTAAACCTATTGATTCAATGTGCTCGTCGAGATTCTGTCTTGCGGAATTCTTCTCGATGGCATTGGTTAGACTTAACTCTAAATGTCTGTTAACCTCGAGTAATGCCTTTTCGTTAGCCTCTATGTTCTTCATGGAGCTATTAAATATTTCTAAGGAAGAGGAAACAATCTGTATCTGTTTATTCATTACTGTCTTCAAATTAGTCTGATCGCTTCGGAGAGCATCTATTTCTTCGTCTATTCTTGCTGCGTCCGCTGCGTCCATGGTCCCGAATAATGACTTTGCTATCGAGCCTAAACCGTCGACTAAACCTCGTCGTTTCCGCGTTTCTGTGCCTACTATATCGTGTAATAAATCTAGGTCTTTTTCCACTTTACCTAACATACTACTCACTTCGTCGCTGAGCGTCTCACACAGTATTGAGTTCGCGTTGGTTGGTTTCTTACATGTTTTGCCTATGTTTGCTAAATGCGTCTTTACGTTCATTTCGCGTTTGAAAAGGCTACCCAAGTCCATATTCACTACTAAGCTCCACTTATTTTTGTAGATTTGTAGTGTGCCTATCTTCTCAAAATAAATCCCTGGATTGTGATCGAACTTGACTACCTCGTATGGCGTTCCTTCTACTGCGCCGTTGGTGCCTATAACCACGAACAATCTGAAATCCCGACAAAAAGGTATTACTATCTAGATCCCCTCCCTCCTGTTGAAAGTGATAAAGGGTTAGGATGGGGTAGGAAAATTTTTTTTTTTTTTTTGACGTTGACGACTACCGATTAGTGCTCCACGAACAGTTTTAACCGGTTGACGTGCACTTTCACCTCCTTTCTACCCTTTTTGATGGTGTAATTGACTTCCGAATTCCTCTCTAGGATAACATAGGGTCCTATGTATTTCGGTGTGAGTTTTTTCGACCTGCCTCTTCTAACTGTTTCGTCCAGTAACAAAACTTTATCCCCTGGATTGAATATCGTTGTTTCAGTTTTCTTATCGTAATATGCCTTTGCTTTTTTCTTGGACGCATCTAAATTTTGTTTCGCTGTAAGATTGGTTGTCCTGAGTCTTTCGCGTAGCTCTTGTACGTAGTCGTCGTATGCATACGTCAGCCTTGGTGCCTGCTTCATCGATGAGGGTATCTCGGCGGTATGTCCGAAAACTAGTTCGAATGGCGTAAAGCCCGTCGACGTATGAGGCGTCGTGTTGTAGGTGAACATTGCGTAAGGTAACCACTCATCCCAGTCGCCCTGGTCCTTATCGATGTAATTTTTTAAGTACTCGGCTAATGTCCTGTGGGATCGCTCTAGTGCTCCGTTTGATTCTGGATGGTATGCCGTCGTTTGGATTTTTTGTATTTTCAAGAGTTTACACACGTTTTTAAATACTTCTCCAACAAAATTCGTCCCCTGATCTGTGAGTATGACTTTGGGGGTTCCGTATTCACATACTATGTTTTTCACGAATTCTTTGGCAACTGTTGTAGCTTCCTGATTGCTTAATGGCATGGCTTTACTGAATTTTGTTAGTGCGTCTTGAAAAGTGAGCACATACTTGTGCCCTCTTTGTGTTTCAGGCAAAGGACCTACAATATCTAGAGCACATTTTTCGAATGCCTGCTCAGGCGTATCTGTCACTATCATCGGTGCTTTGCGCATTTTTTGCGTTTTATTCGCTTGACATTTTGCACACTTGCTGATATAGTTTTCTACAGCTTTCCGCATGTGGGGCCACTCGTGTTCCATTTTGATTCGTTTTAGAGTTCGTGATGTTCCTTGATGGCCTCCCATGGGGGCGTCATGGTATTCGTATAATATTTTTTCCTTTTCCGCCTCTGTGTAATTTTGTTCCGAATCTTCAGCTTCGCTTATCTCTGTTTCCTCTTCTGAAGCTACCTCTTCCTCGAGCTCCTGAAGATGCGAGTGTATAATGTAGATTCTGCTCAATGCATCCGCATTGGTATTCAATCTTCCTGGCTTGTAAACTACGTCATATTCATATTCGGCGAGTTTGATCCTCATTCTCAATAACCGCGAACCAGGATCTTCGATTTTAAAGATCCATTTTAGGGGAAGGTGATCCGTGATCACAGTAAAATGTGTTCCGTACACATACGGGCGAAACTGCTTGGTTTCAAAAACGATTGCCAGCATTTCCCTCTCGGTCGTTGAGTAGTTTCTTTCGGCCTTGTTTAGAGTTCGGCTCGCGTATGCTATCGGCAAGTCCTGACCTATTTGTCCTTGAGATAGGACAGCTCCTATCGCTTTGTCGGAGGCGTCTGTAGTTATTAGAAATGGTTTCGCGAAGTCTGGGTACTGTAAGATGGGTGCACTAATCAGCTTGTTTTTTAATATCTCGAACGCGTTCTCCTCCTCCTGCGTCCATTGGAATGTCACTCCTTTCTTCGTCAGCTGCGTTAGTGGTCGTGCTATGCGCGAGAATCCTTCTATGAACCTCCTGTAATAGCCTGCTAGGCCTATGAATGATTGTACTTGCTTGACGCTGGTCGGGCTTTTAAATTTTTTAACATCCTCAATTTTCGAGGGATCTGGCAGTATACCATCCGCAGTAATTACATGCCCTAGATAACTAGTTTCTTTTCGCAGGAACCGACATTTTTCTGGTTGAAGTGTCAAATTACTTTCCCTAAGCCGTTTTAAAACTTCGATGAGCCTGTCGTTATGTTCCTTCAGCGTTGCACCATGGATGACGATGTCGTCCAGGTAAACGTAGCATTTTGAAGCCTGCAACCCCGCTAGTACTGTGTTCATTATACGTTGAAACGTCGCGGGAGCATTCTTGAGCCCGAATGGCATCGAATTATATTCGTAATGTCCGTGCGCTGTTGAAAAAGCGGTTTTCTCCTTATCCTCTTCGGCCATTGGGATCTGGTGGAATCCGGATGCGAGATCTAGCGTAGTAAAATACTTTGCTTTTCCTAATTGGTCCAGGATTTCTGTTATATTGGGTAGGGGGTACGAGTCTCCCACCGTTATCTCGTTCAGTTTTCTATAATCAACTACTATCCTGAATCTCTGTTTTTCCGAAGCGTCGGGTTTTTTGGGTACCACTAAGAGTGGTGCGTTCCATTGGCTCCTACTTGGACGTATCACGCCGTTCTCAAGCATCGTCTCTACTTGTTTCGTCACTTCCTGTTTCTGCGTTTCTGGTAGTCGGTAAGGACGAACATTTATGGGTTTTCCTCCCTCCACAAGCGTTATGCTATGCTCCGCCGCATTAGCTATACCTAACTTGTCCCCAGGTAAATAAAACGTTTCGCTATAGTTTTGACATATTTCCAGCAAGGCTGCCTTTTCTTCCTCGTTGAGGTGATCTGTGTCGATGGTATCAAGCAACAATTTAAATCTCTGATTTCCCGTCTCTTTGGTCAGTAAACCAATGTAGGCTGTCTCTTCTTTCTGTGCTTCGTCGTCTGCTTCTCCTAATTCCTCCAATTCCACGGTTGGGGTATCTAGTAATACTTCGTGATCGTTGAGGTTCATTATGTCGACGACGCATTCCCGGTTTACTGGCCTGGTTACGCAACTTCCCAAGTATACCTTGTCAGCGAGTTCTCTTTTTTCTACAATGCCAATGTACTGGCTGTTTGTTTTCACGCTAACTTTCGTTATTGATCGTGGTTCTAAACTTATTTTCCTCACTCTCGGTTGTCTTAATATGTTTAAACGTTCCCCGTACAAGAAGAGTGCGCTGGCGCCTTTCCCTATAGCGGCTCCATGGTTCTCTATGAAATCTATTCCTAGTATTCCGTCGGTATCTAGGTTAAAGTCGTCTCCTACGACAAGAAACGTATGCTGGATAATTCGATTTTTTAGTCGAATTTCTAGTACGGCTTTACATAGTGCTTTTATCGCACCTTGTCCTATCCCTGTGATACTTGTCGCCTCATCTATGACTGGTAAATCGTCTGCTAGCATACTTACTTTAATAATGCTGACATCCGCTCCGGAGTCTACTAACATGGCTAATCTTTCTTTGGTTGTTCCGTTAGCTGTTAATTCAATTCTATTTCGACTTGTTCTTTCAGAATTTGCAACGTTCACAGATTTATACGAGCTAGCGGTCTTTGTACCTTGATTTGGTCCCGTGTTTTTATTTCCTGAAGAGTTCTGTTGGCCAGTAGTATTCTTCTGGTTTTCCCTAGGTTCCTCATCGTTATTTTTAGTCCGTCGCTCATCGCGGCGCATTCTATCGCGGCAGTCTTTGTATAGGTGTCCTTTACGTTTACAGAAATTACAATGTAGCTCTATTCGATTTATCGTTTTATTCGAGCCTCCTCTAGCCTGTGTCTGACCGTCAGATTTCTGAGTACAATCTCGTGCGATGTGCCCTATTCGATTACATTTTAAACACCTTACGCCTAGTCCGTTTCTATCCCCAGTGTAGTTCGCTCGGCGGTTTATTGCGTTCGTACCGTTCTGAGATTTTTCTTCTTCTTCTGCACCTCTAATGGATGCAGCTAGATCCGTATAGTGATATGATTTCACCAGTGTTCTCAGGTTGACCCTCAACCCGTTTTCGAAGATGGCTAGTGTTTGGTATCTAAGTAGATCCTCTATGACTTTTCGTTCACTAACTACCTCTGTTCTAGCTCCGCATGATCTAATCAAATCCATCATGAGTTGGGTTACTCTCTTTCCATAATCGTGCACATTTTCGTTTGTGCCTTGCTTGCTTGAGAATAGGTCAACTAGCATCGCGGGAGTCGAACTTTTCGCCCCGTATAACATTAAAAGCTCATCTTTTAAATTTTCAAACGAGTTTATCTTCTTGTATCTAAGTTCCATAGCTGCTTCACCCTGGATTTTTGTCTTCACGATTAATTCTAATACATCTGCCCTCTGTGCTGGGTTCACCTTGTCAATTGCATATTCTGCCGTCTGCAGCAGATCGTCTACTTTGCGCGGATTGCTACCGTCGAAAACGTCGATCATTTGTCGCGCCTCTTTTAATGTCAGATAGTCCGTCATTTTGGTTGGTCCCTCACTTTCCGGCTTTTTACTCGACCTTTCCGAAACGCTTGGAGGTACGGTTGAAAAAGGGGAAGAGGGTTGTACAAAGGGTGATGGTGAGGAGGTTGGAGGGTTTAAAGACTGTGCTGTATTTCTAACGAAATTGCGTAGGACTCTACGAATATCTTCGATACTATCTGCCTCTGATACTGCTATCTCGTAAAGTTCGCAAATTAGGATTAGTTTTTCTTTACTTAGATCTTGGATCCACGAAGTACGGCCTGAAGCAATAAGCTCTTCGATCTTGGCTTGGCTACTAGACATTTGTTCTAATACCTGTACAGCTATTTTAATACGTAACTCTGACGCATTTCCTTTTTCAATTTTCTGGCAGTTAGACTCTCAATAACAATGTTTCCGGCTTAATGGTTAGGTACCGCAAAAGATTGACTTACAGTAGGACGATCATCTTCTTCCTTTTCCTCTCTGCGATAGCTGAATGGCTGTGGACTTCCGGCTGGCCCGTGTTGTCCTCTACTGCTACTGATTACGGCTACGACTGCGTGTTGTGCTTGTGCGCTTGCACTCTCGATCTTCGAGCTTCCTTTCCTTGGATATCACTCTCGCTTCGTCTTGCGACCTCTGGTACATCCACTGACTCGATAAAAAAAACCGCTGCCACCGATGTTGTATAGGCTTTATTACTGTAGCCTACTGCGTTAGTAATTCGGAGGGTCGGCGTCTTCCCAGAGGTGAGGTAAAGGTTTCACTTTGAGTCGCGTCGACGAAACTTGATTTTATTAATGAAATACAAAGAATGATACAAAAGGTAAAAGGTTCTAGTCGTAGGTTGAGCACTTGCTCACGTTCGAGTCCTTGAGTATTCCGGGATTACTACCCAGCTCTAAAAGATTCTGCTCAAGACTGGTGCGCCGGGGGTCGGCGCCTAATTTATGCCTAAACGATGCATGGTCAGCTTTCCCAAGTATTTAGGTCGATGCTGAACCAGTACATTTTCTTTATTGCTTAACTATAACCATCTGACAAATAAGCTATTTGTTAATTCAGCTAATTAATGAGGTTAGCTTACAACATAAGGATTTTTTATGGCAAATACCCTTTTGTTGTTGGCGTTGCCTCACGTTGGGCGCCAATTTGCAACGGTGCACTTCTAACGGGAAGGGTCTACCCGGGAACCGCGCACTTCGGCGTCAACGTTTATTTAATATAAAATTATAAGACTAAGATTTGGGCGCCAGACGTTTTCACGTCACTCGAAAGACTATAAAGGATAGAAATTGACGGCGGAAATTGCCAGATAGCTCAGAATATAATAGTAACTAAACGGTAGAGGGGCAGGGTGCCAATTAATACTCAAAGACAAGGAATTATGTTTTCGACTGATTTATTCGGACATAAAATGCCGATACGGGAAAACTAATGCACAATCCGCAATAATTACGGGAATAGGTAGTACAATATTTACAAAATTATGTTTCGTGATTCAGACAAAATTCGGGAAATTTACTAGAACAGACTAATCAATCCAATACTCAAGATATATGACACAATATAACAAAATATAAGCAAATTCACAGCAATCGTCTTGATACAAGTGTAACGAACGTCACATGAGTTGTCCGACTATGCCTAACCGCGTAGCGTCTAAGTATAACCGCCCGTTATCTATGATAACAAATAAAAATAATTTTGACCTATCTCTCAATAGATCGATTTTTGGATCCTACGCCGTCTAGTCCTATACAGGTCTCGCATTAATTATTTAAACAGAAGGGCCTAATTGTCTTGTCAGGAATGTATTAGGTCGGGTAAAATGATAAGGAAAATTAATTGATAGAAATAGATTATATTCTTGAACGATTATTTGAAGTAAAACGTACGGCTGAACATAAATGAATATCGTGTATGGCTAATACAAGGGTAATGATGTGTGTGTCGACGCGGGTTCGTGAAGAGAGCTTACCTTAAAAGAAACCTTTAGATAGGTACCAAACAAAAATATGCCCTTCTCGATTCTCGCGTTGACACCTTGGTAGTGATAAAATAATATAATGTGTGAATATGATGTCGCTCGTATTTTAATGTTTGGGTTGATAAATCTTTGCAAACTAGCAACTCCTTATAACTCTTTCGTTGCAATTCCTTATGGTTATACTAATATTATATTGCTTAAGATTATATAGCCATGCTCGACAAGTTGGAGACGTCGCGAACTTGCTTAAAACTGAGGGTTTTCCCCGAAGTGTCTTTGCACTAGCTTTAGGCAAGGTCTTTGGGCTTCCTTAAACTAATTATCATAGCAAGCATAGATAATAGATATAGGTAACAGGATAATGACAAAATATAGTGTAATTACAAGTATAACTAGTATACTTGTGAGAATACTGGAAACAATTTGATAGTAAAGATGGAATTTAGCATGAATGATAATACATGGATAACGATCGTCGACACTTAGCTTTAGTAGAACCGACCATGGAGGGCTGGATGTCGCGTCGCACCCTTGATTTTGCGGGTCCTCACCTTTAGTATCTTCTAACTCCAAACTTTGCACTATCGATGTGGGTTTTTTGAACAGTCTCGGTCTTTAATAAAGTATCTATACACTGACTCGAATTTTGAATATTTTTGATGAAATTAATAAGGTCCTGAATTTGAAAAATGTCTATCACTAAGTTTTGATTATAATGGAACGTAATGTTTGAATTTTTGAACTTAAAACTGAATCTATAATTACAAGTACGAGACTTGGCAAAACTGAACTGAATAATTATTTTTTTTGACGAGTACTGAGTCCCTTGGGTCACCACTTTGTTAAAGATTGAACACCAACTCTAGGCTCTAACTAGCACCCGGTTCTCTGCATCCACGCGCCTCGCGATTTACCAGAAGAAAGACACAAAAGGATGATCGCTACCTCGCTCGTAATCAGCCGTCAAGCCTTTGGGGACTTAAGTCCCAAGAAGTGCACGCGTCAGCCGTCTGCACCCACATAGTCGGTTCACCGTAGTAATTAAATTATACTTATGCTAGATTCTTAAGGTTAGCTAGATACAATCACTCCATGCATAACACACATCCCAATTCTTTAACTTAGAATTTCCTAGGTCTTATGGTTTACCTTGTCTATACTAGGATAATTAGGGTTTTATTAGAAAGAGTTATAAGGATGCGACTATAGGTGCTAGGTCAACAGAAACTGCTACGTTGTAAGCGTTAATCCTAGGTATTCTATATTATACGTGACTTCTTCGACATTAAGGAGGTAATGAATCTTTTCTAAATAACAAAGCGAATCGTGACAAAATGCACGTTTTAATAATTCTCCTTCTCGAGTATCCAAAAAGAAGAGTAACAACTAGGGTTTCCTCGAATGCTGATGTCTTTGTCTGATCTCAACTCAAATTTGATTATTATAAATTGATTGATTGATTATTATAAATTTTTAGGGAAAGCGTAAAGTTGGTACGTAACACAAGATTAATCAATTTATACAGGACTTAAAGAAAAGAAACTATGAAAATACATCACTCAAATAATTATTAACTAAGAACTAAAAACTAAATAACAATGCTGGCTTCTACGCTCGCTAGCTCCGGGAAATAGTCGTTACAGGTCGTTTGTGATCGAAATAATAGAATAAGAGAGAAAGACAGAGAAAAAGAAGAAAACCTAATAGAATCTACCGCATGCTAAAGCATAGAGAAAAAGCCACAAATAGATACTAGCACGAGTCGACTCGAGAATCCGTTTTTAACAAGACTAAATATAATAAAATATTACCGGGACGAAGTCGAGGACTTAACGAACCATAATCGTGGCCTACGCCACACCAAATATAACCTAATAAATGACTAAACGGGATTCCTGAGCGACCTCGTGGTTTACATAAAATAGGTCTTACCTTAGCGATGATAAGTTGGCTTTTAGCACAAAACGGGAATAAACAATAAACTAAAACTTTAACAGTAACTAAATAACAATGAGACAAACTTTAACCAAATCTTTAACACGATCTTTAACAAAACTCGGGAACTCGGGAATACAGATGTTGATCCTGACGTGAAGATGGCTGAGCGTAGAAGTAGACCGAGTCCTGCGTTACCCCACATTTTATAGCTGCGGGATCCCCTAGCTGCTAGGGCCCGTATTCAGCAGTCGCTTTTAAGTCGCTTTTAGCTAATAGTATGGTGATTTTCCCTAGATCTAACTAGTTAAAAGGAGACCCGTATTCAGCAGTCGCTTTTAACTAAAATTTCTGGTAACTTTCTTAAAAGCGTTCCCACGGTCGCTATTAGGCAAATTTTCGTATTCAGATGTCCTTTTAACTCGCTTTTAGCTATCGGGACCCTAAGGGAAACTGAAAAGTGGGTCTGGGCACCTTTAACGAGCCGACAAAAATGGCGGACGCGTTCGAGGTTGTGGACGCAATAAACGAAGCGGCCGCCGTTAGGGATGTGGTGCAAATGCGGGCTCGAAATCCGGCAGTTTATCGGGAGAGATTAGATCCGTTCGACATTTACAGTGATCGCGAATTTCGCAATAGGTATCGATTGAGCAAAGATAGTGTACGTTTTGTGATAGGCCTGGTCGAAGACAGGTTAGCTCCGCAATCGGTTCAAGAATCGAATATATCTCCATCGCTACAGGTGCTGGTAGCGTTGCGTTTCTACGCAAAAGGCTGCTACCAAGTAGAGTCAGGTATGGTTCATTTCTGTGCTGTCCCTCAGAGTAGTAACTCGCGTGTGATAACTGTGTAAAGTAACTGCCTGTGTTGTAGGTGATTTACATGGCATTTCCCAACCGTCGGTGTCCAGGATTGTCGCTAGGGTTTCGGAAGAAATCGCGTCGCTGCTACCTCGATTCGTGTCATTTCCACCGAGAGTAGAAGACCTAATGACGGACTTCTACCGCATAGCCCGTTTTCCGCAAGTGGTCGGTTGTATCGATTGTACTCATGTACCGATACAATGCCCCAGCGGAGAGCAGGCTATGTTGTATATGAACCGGAAGGGCTTCTACTCGTTGAACGTTCAGGTAGTTTGCGACGCGCAGCGACGAATCCTGGACATCGTCGCCAAGTGGCGAGGCAGTGCCCACGACGCTCGGATATGGGACAGTTGCCGTCTAAGGGACGAGTTTGAAGTAAGTTCTGATATTCAAATATTCCACGAAATCACATGTGTATAGGTTGTGACAAAAGTAAATACCTATCATCCGACGAAATTTCAAGTTGAAAGTCGACTAGTATACAGGGTGATCCAGAATGAGGTATTTTCCTTCTACCAGTAGATTCCTCGTGAAAATCTAAGACGAAAATTATCAATGATAAAATGTTGAGGGTGAAGCCGTTTTCGGACAAGAGCCGTTCAAAGTTAGCCAATGTGAGAGCAGATACGAAACTGTCTCAGGGCCGCACCGCCGACCTGGCGGTCCTCGCGACGCGTCACCGGCCACTGCGATCTCGCCAACTGACAAAACGACGATCGCGGCCCTGAGGTAATTTCGTATCTGTTCTCGTATTCGCTAACTTTGAACGGCTCTTATCTAAAAACGGCTTCACCCTCGACATTTTAGCATTGATAATTTTCGTCTTAGATTTTCACGAAGAATCCACTGGTAGAAGGAAAATACCTCATTCTGGATCACCCTGTATAAGAATATTATATTACAGGCATCACGGATGAAGGGTATTCTGCTTGGAGACTCCGGATACCCATGCAGAAGATACTTATTAACACCTATTCTTCATCCGCAAACTCGGCCCGAAGACGTGTACAACAGTGCCCATAGACGAACCCGCGTCAGTGTGGAGCGCTGCTTCGGTGAATGGAAGGGGATGTTCAAGGCACTGAAAAATGGTCTGCGAATTTCGCTGCCCACCGCGAAAGCTGCCATCGTCGCTATGGCGGTTCTCTTCAACATCCGCAAAATTCACGGCGAGGAAGCCAGATACGGTACAGATACTGATTCATCAAAGTCTAATAATACATTCAATTGTATTTAAGTGCTGAATTCAGACTTTGATTTACAAATCAAAGTAAAATGAAAATTTTAATGGTCGACTAACGTGATAATTGTGATGTAGATACTGACTCGGACGAAGATCCGGACAGTGACCTCGCCGAGGATGTTGAAGAGGCTGAGCCTAGACGACGTGGGCAGCCAGAGCCGGGTAGTGCTTTTCGCAGAACATTTATTCAGCGCCACTTCACCTGATTCTCATATGCACCATGGAGCGATTCTTGGACCGATCGAGGAGGCTGTCACAAAACGTACATTATTTGTAAATGTCGAACGAATCTCATCTCAAACCAATGGATTTCGAGCTCTTATTTTCACCACGTCCCAGTTGGTACAATTGTATCATATATATATAATATATTTGTATAATATAGGCGTATATATTATATAAATAAATTATGATTCATATAAGGTAACTCGTAGCTTCTTTTTGAATTCTCTCCTATGCTTCCGTCATCTGCTTAAGCATGTATACCTACTCTCCTTCGTAGCTCTCGCAACTATTCACCTTCTCTATATACCTAAGTGTATCTTACGTTCTTTTCGTACGGCAGAGGGTTACAAATAAAAATAGGTACTTTATGAAAATAATTTGTATTTCTTATGCAAAACTATGTACATACACTTCAATTTTAGTACTGCGGAAAAATCGTATATAATCAACTTCGTGAGGGAACATCGTGACGTGATCGAAAATAAAAGCAACGACGCAACGTTACAACGCGAGAAACAAGCGAAGTGGCAGCTTCTGTCGATCCAATTAGCAGCTACCGGTACCGACAGGAGCTGGACATCCCTCAGAGAGGCGTATCAACGGTGGAGCGACAGGTGGTGGCCCAGGCCATCCGGAACTCAGCGCACTCGATTACGAGATTGAAGCCATCACGCCTAGCGACTTCGCTGGACTTCACTCCAGCCTTCGGCGCCAATACTCCGCCTCTAGCCTCACTCTCTCCAGATCTTCCTTTTCTTTGGCCAGCTGCGTTTCCAGAATCTCCATCTTGGCCTCGTGTTCTTGACGCTGCTGTTGAATTGATTCCTCCATCTTCGCTGTCTGCAGCTCTAAAAGAGCTTCTTCGTAGGCGCTTAGGCCTTTGGCCTTTTTCGAAGGAGGCTGTCTCTCCGGTGGAGTTTGAGACAGCCTCTTGCCCTTTTTAGAACTGCCGACAGCTGTACCAGATGTTGATGGTTGAGGATCGGGAATCAATTCACTATTATAATCAGTTAAAATAGACATGTCAATACTTTTAGTAAATTTTACTCAGATTACTTAGTGCAAAAATTTTTGCTTACCCAGAGCGTTCGTCGAGGACGTACTTGATGGAGACTTCTGGCAACTGCTGGGCCTCTCTACCTCTTCGCTAAAGAAAACGGGAATACGGACAATCATTTCTTTGCTCAGAGATGTCATTAAACTATCATACTATTGAATTATCGATCATAAGTACCAAAGCATCGGAATCAAAGGCGCTCTCATCCTGACTGAAGTCGCTAGGCGTGATGGCTTCAATCTCGTAATCGAGTGCGCTGGGTTCCGGATGGCCTGGGCCACCACCTGTTGCTTTCAGCGATTTCTTATAGGCAGAGATGTTCTTCTTTGCCGCGAGCTTCCACCGTTGATACGCCTCTCTGAGGGATGTCCAGCTCCTGTCGGTACCGGTAGCTGCTAATTGGCTCGACAGTAGCTGCCACTTCGCTTGTTTCTCGCGTTGTAACGTTGCGTCGTTGCTTTTATTTTCGATCACGTCGCGATGTTCCCTCACGAAGTTGATTATATACGATTTTTCCGCAGTACTAAAATTGTCCTGTCGTTTTGGAGCCATCTAAAATTATAATATTATGTTAAATGTCACTTTACTTGACGTATAATACCATTTATTTAGCGATTGTTCACTTACGTTACAATTTCTGCGCCGTCGTATGTTGTACTGACATAAGGTCACATTGCGCTCACGTATATGTATCATCGTTCGAATACCGGTGAATTGGCGCCAGTCGACACGGCTTGGGCGTCCGTGAACGCATCGTTTCGGAACAAAATGCGACGTTGTCAAATGTACTTCCCTAGGCCACCGCTTTTGGCTAAAAGCGACTTAAAAGCGAGAGTAGAATACCGATTCCGCCTAATAGCGCTAGTGACTTTTAACTAAAAGCGACCACCGCTTTTAGCTAATAGGGACTGCTGAATACGGACCTAGGTGATTTGAATCGTCGTACTTAGATTTTTCGTCAAAATCTTGGTCGTCAGACTCAGCAGTTAGTCGGCCTTGTTGGCGTGAGTTTCGGGACGCGTAGTCCGGGACGCTCTAGCTGTAGGAGTTTGTCCAAGTGTTCACCCAACATGGCGGTACGGCGGGATGTTTCGAATGTGGTGTAACGGGACTCGTACGGGATTTCGCGCGTTGCGTCTTCTTCTCCAACCTCGGTTCTCGTCGCGGGACTCCTCAGGATTATCGTCGGAACGAAGTGCACCCTGGCTGCGTTTTAACAAGAAAAACGGACCAGTCAGAGGATCTGGCGGAAGTTCTGATGCCCCAATTACCGGATCTGCATCCAGAATTCCCCATTGACGATGTGGAAGGCTTACAGGCAGGCCTGCCTCACATGGTTGCAGTTCTTCTACCGGGACTTTTCGGGAGTAACGCCGGTAGCGGGACGATACCGGGAGAGCCGATGACAAGGTCTAGCTCGACTCCAGGTCGATAAGTCATTGGCAACGGGAAGCTTTGGTGGACTACTTGAGGTTTCGCCCTGCTTTATTCAACCATTGCCTAGACGTCCAGAAACGGTTGACGGGAAGTGGTTCAGCACCAGGCTGATCAGTCTGCGGGAACGGGAGGGTTTGACTCCGGGAGTCATCCTTATTCGACCGCTCCTGCGGCATCCACGACCGAGAGTTGGGGAAGAAAGACGTGCTGACGGGAAGCTGCTTTTCGGGAAGGACCTCGAACTCAGACGTCGGGAGTAGTCCCTCGACGTCCTGGCGTTGTCCTCCCGAGCTCCGCTATTATAGAGACTCGATATAAAACAAAGGGGTTACCTAATAAATCAAACTATTATCAGACTAATAGTCGTAATATCAATTAAAATAATAATCAAATTAATAATTCAAATAATAAAGAAGCTATTTTACGACCTGTGCTACTTCTCTGGAGCTGTCCATCCTCACGTCATCCAACACTCGCGCGGTATTGTGACGTTTGCAAAATGCAACGTCACAATACATCTACACCAAACGTATCTTTTAGCATTCCACACATGAGATTCACATTCGTCACTGCCTCTGATAACGCTACATACTCTGCGAAAGTTGAAGACTTCTAGTAGGGGAGCCCAATGGGGGATTTCGGGATTTACTCGAGCGCGGCAGCTTAACATATGGGGGGATACCTTGGACCCTGCTGAGTACCTCCACCAAATATTAGCCCTCAATATAGGAACCCGCGGCTAGGGCAGCCGATCAGAATAGTAAAAAAAAATCGATCGTTCGAAATACTCGAGCGCGTCAGATTAAGGTAAGGTGGGTTAATTACATGCTGAAAAGTGTGCAGTTCAATAATATGACGATTTGAGCATGACCTAAGGGAGTGGGAAGGTCACAAACTTGTAAAAAAAAAACGTTACCTTGACATTCTCGAGCGCGGTCAAATTTTATTTTATTTTGAAGGGAATAATTTAAGAATAACGGAAAACATATAATCTGCCGATTTCCACAAGCCGAAGTAGCACAAATCGCCCGAAAAGTGTAGTGCGTGCAGCTGCAGCGAGGCATGTATTCCCCACTCCGCGCCTCTATCTCCCTTTCACTTTTAAAAATATTTTTAAAGCTTTTTTAATATTTCACCAGTTTTTTTGCTCTCTGACAATTGAAATAAATAGATTTTATTATTTCCATGCTATTCTCCATGCTTTTTATTCGTCGCATTTAATAATTTAAAAAAAAAAAAAAAAAATCAATTTTTTTTTTTGAAATTCGTCAGAGTAAGAAAATCCCTCCAAATAATCGTCAGATTATTGAACTGCACACTTTCCAGCATGTAATTAACCCACCTTACCTTAATCTGACGCGCTCGAGTATTTCAAAATGGCGATTTTTTTTGCATTTTCAAAAAGCCGCCATGAGCCTGCGTCATGTCCGAATCGTCAGTCTTTTGAATGGGAGCTTCTTTCGGGTTCACTTAACATCCCCTCTGAAAATCTGACGCGCTGGAGTAAATCCTTTTTTTCCAGATTTTTAACCCTTCCGTATAGCCACCCCCACCATGCAAACCGGCAGATTAACATATTTCCGATATCAGAGACACGTGGCGCGTATACACTATCAATATCTGACGCGCTCGAGTATTTCCATGTCACTGTTTTTTTTTACATTTTTGAGAACCTGTAGACGCTTCCCCCACCGCTGAAAGGGTGTACATTATACAACCTTTTTTTCTTTCTACCATCTAATCTTCCGAATCCAATAGGTCTCCACGACGCTCGAGTAAATCCCCATTTAGCACGCTGGGCTCCCCTACTATTCGTGACAGAGTTTTGTTTGTGTGTTTTCCAGTAGACGGTGTTTCCGAAAACCCTTAGTAAATAACCCGAGGTAGATTTTCTGTCTAGATTATCGCCACCCCAGTCGGCATCTACTAAACAATCTAGGACATCGGCTTCTGTATCTCTGTTAAATGTTAGTTTTAATTCTTTTGTTGCATACAGATATTTCAGCACCCGGAGTGCATATTTAAAGTGAGTTTCGTCGTAGCAATTCTGAAATCTGCTTAGGTAATTTATAGAATAGGCAATATCTGGTCTGGTGCCGGCACTTATGTACAACAATTCGCCTATTAGATTTCTATAAAGAATGTTTGTACTTAATGTCTTAGCAGGCTCTAGCTTTAGATTTGCCTCCATTGGTGTATTATATAATTTTGCTGTTTCTAGATTATATTTCGCTGCCAAACTTTCGATATACTTTTGTTGACTCAATGTCATTACACTGTTTTCTATTTGATACTCTATGTTTATTCCTAAATAGGTTCCAATTTTGCCCATATCACGCATTTTGAAGCGCTCGGACAATTTTTCTTTAACCCTTTGAATTTCATTTTGACTCTTACTGCATATTAATAAATCATCAACGAATAGTAGTATGAAGATGTGTTGACTTTGTTCCCGTTTGACATATAAACAGTAGTCATAATTGCTTCTCACGAAATTTAAGTCTTCCATGAACTTATTAAAACAGTCATACCATGATCTGGGGCTCTGTCTTAATCCATATAGGGATTTGAGTAATTTGTAAACTTTGTTGGAGCCATCTTTATACCCTTTTGGCTGATTTACATAGACTTCGGAGCTAATCTTACCATTTAAAAACGCCGTTTCAACATCCATTTGTTCGATTTTAAGCTTATTTTGACAACAAAATGATAACAATAGTTTCAAATTTTGTGATCTAACTACTGGTGAGTATATATTATCTACAAACTCTTCTTGTTGAAAGCCTTTAACTACCAGTCGAGCTTTGTAATTCTCGTCGTTTTTCTGTCTATAAACCCACTTTACATCTATCACACTTTCATTCATTAGCTTATCGACTAGTATCCATGTATTATTTTCTTTCAAACTATTTATTTCAGAATCCATAGCTCTTTTCCACTGTTCCAAGTCTTTGTCGCTTTTCGCTTCCTCAAATGTGTTAGGGGTTACTGCATTACAAAAATTGACATATACATAATGAACTATGTTCTCATTAAAGTAACGACTATTAGGTTTTGGTTCCCTTTTTGATCGTCTTAGACCTGATTCTAATTCTTCTACATTGTTTTCACTGACTTTATTGGTTGCTACCTTTTCGGATTCGCTAGTATTTGGGTTGCTTTGATTTTGACTGGCTTCATCTGTTTTCGATTCATTACAGTTACCATTTGCACTTGTTTCCTCGTTAGAACATATACATACTTCTTTCTCTTCTACTACGTCTACGTGTCTGGCTTCTATGATCCGGTCTTCAATTAATACCCTGTATCCTACTTGTGAATATCCTAACAAAACGCCTAATTTTGCTTTATTGTCCCATTTCGACTTTCTCAATTGTTCAGATACTCTTACGAATATTTTACTCCCATATAACTTAAGATATGTTGCACTCGGTTTCTCATTAAAGAATATTTCATATGGTGTTTTCTTTTCAATCGTATTGGCTAGTGATCGATTTTTTTGGTATGCTGCCGCTTTAACAATTTCCGGCCAATAGACTTTACTGACTTTTGCTTCCGCAAGCAAACACCGCGACATGTCCATAATAGATCTGTTATACCTCTCGGCTACGCCATTTAGTTCGTGTACGTATGGTGGACACGGGCTTACCCGGATGCCCTTTTCTCTCGCAAAATTGAATACGTTTGAGTTTATATATTCCTTCCCGTTGTCACATCTCAAGACTTTGATTTTTTTGTCAGTTAAATTTTCTATTTCATTGACGTATCCCACGAAACAATTGTAGACTTCAGACTTTGATTTGATACAGTACACCTTTGCCAGTTTGCTATATTCATCTATAAAGGTAAGAAAGTACTTTTCACCAGAATACCCTATCGTTGCATGTGGCCCATTTAGGTCTGTATGTACTATTTCTAATATACTTTTGGCCCGCTTTCTATTATTTTCGAAAGGAACGTTATGCATTTTGCTAGTGATACTCTCTATTCGCTTGGTATTCCATGTAATAATTCATTTTTGCACAAGGTATCTAAGTAATTTAAGTTAATATGGCCTAGTACCCGATGCCACTTTTCTTTTAAGGACATTTTGCTAGTTACATTCTGGGCGAGACTTATATTTGATTCTCCTTTTACACTTTTGCTATGTTCAGTATAGCTTTCCATAAAATATAGATTTTCCTTTTTGTTTGCAACTGCTATTAGCTCATTATTTGGATTATAAACTTTTGATATATTGCCTTGGGAGACTATTTTGTTTACTTTGGTTACCCTTGAATAGCTTATTAAGTTTAATTTCATTTCTTTGATATAAAAAACGTTCAACAAGGATACTTCACTTTTATTTCCAAAAACATTAAAATCTGTAATTACTTTGCCGACTTTTGTTGCCTTTAGAATTCTACCATCACCCAGTTTTACATCTATAGGTTCCTTTAATACTATGGAATCAACAAACAACCTGTCATCATTTATGATGTGATCGGTACAACCGCTGTCTAAGATCCAAATAATTTGATTTCTATCACCTGTAGGGCTTGTTGTGCTTGCTATAGCATTAACCTGTGTTACAAATACGTTTCCGTTCGAAGGTGCCTCGTTTTGTTGACTGTTGCTTGTTGAGACGTCTGCTGCGCCGCTCATGTTGCCTTTATAGCTACCGCGATGATTCCAGCGACCACGTGACCACGCTCGAAATCTGTCACCGCGTTGCCAACCTCTTTGTCTTGAGCAGTTTTGCCGGCAATCTTTTATGTAGTGGCCAGGTTTTCCACATTGAAAACATTTTACTCGTACATCCGATGTGAACACACTTGCTTTCGATTGTTCGTCTTCCTTTTTATTTATACACTTGGACTCTTCCATAGATTTTAATTTAATTTTGCTTTTTAAGTACTCTACTGTTCTTTCGGCTTCTGGTAGAACGTCTATAAGATCACCAATGTGACTAAACGTGGGCGGTAATGCCTTCAGCATATATCGCAGTTTCTCTTGTTCGTCGACTCTTGTACCCGCCACCTTGAGTTCGTTAACGGCTTTTTCAAATTCATCGAAAAAGTTCGTTACTTCTTGAAAGTTTTTCAATTTTATGCTTTCAAGATTATTTCTGCACATGATTTGTAAGGCCGTTGACTCCTTTAGATACATTTGATCAAACTTTCTTATGATAGCGTATGCTGTTTGTAAGTCCCCGATGTACTCCAATTGTTTGTTCGAGATCGCAGTGTATATGTAGTTCGTTGCTTTTACATCTGCTTCCTTCCAATTTTCCTCATTGTCCGTTGTAGTTCTCCTTCTTTTGACGACTTCTTTACATTTTCTAAACTCGAGAAACTTTACAATTCTTTTCTTCCAGTTAGCGTAATCTGAACCATCGAATATTGGTATGGTTATATCGTCCGCCTGCATGTACGACATTTTGCTTATCGGCTTGACTCACTTCTTATTATTTTTCTTCTTTAATAATCTGTTGCTCCTTATTTTGTTTGCTCACTTACGCTTTTCGGAACCACTCACTGCTACCATGTTAAATGAAGACGGTTTTATTTTCTTTACACATATATTTTAATTTATTAGATAACAATTACATTTTCTTATTACACCTTTTCTAGTGTGATTCTCTAGCAAGACTGATACCGCTTATGTGTGTACAGTATAGGTATAATCCACACAGCACATGAAGGCACTTTGGCCAATATAACGAATACAAATGTACTAACTTGTTGACTATATAGCCAACAATGTCAAACTGATTTTTCCAGATACGTTCGATGAAAACCTAACCTGGCCGATACCTCTACCAATATGCCTATTTTAGATGACTACAAGTTTACGACAAATTTTCGTAATAACTTCACGAAATTTGATGCTTCGTGGTAATGTGCAGCTTTTGAGATACTGTTTAAAAAATGATAATCCAGTTGCGCCTTCTGACGAACAGGTAGGCATAATATAATAGTTTTTCAAGGAATCACTGCGCCCTACCCAGGGAGGAACGCTGAATTTAATCATTTTTTACCTTGAATTATGAATTTTGGCGATCGTACTTGCAAAAAGTACACTTTTCAGGGTGAAAATACTTTCTTTTTTCTAGGACAGTCTATTTCCAGTCAAAATAAGCTACGAAACTGAAATTCGTTGCAACATTATGAAGTAATGCGAAAGGTGCTGAATTCTGGGATAATTTTCCAATTTGGGTGACGTTGAACCTGAAAGGGCCTATGAGAATGAATGAAGTATGGTGGGCCTCATATTTTGGCCCAAGGAAACACCCCTGGCAGTTTTTGTCCAAAAGCATTACCCGGAGTTCCGCACTCTCCTTGTCAGTAGTGCGTGTCATTTTTACTTGGACGCTCACACTTCCTGGCTCTCCTCAGCCAATAGTCTAAGATTCCGACTTATTGTTAGATCGACCTTCACCCATCGAGTTTTCTAATGGAATTTGAATTTTAATCATACAATGTATTAATTAAAAAAACTTGATTTGGTCGACATCCAATTTCCCGGCACAGCTATTTTTAATAAAAAATTAAAGGTGTTAATTTTATTTCATAAATGTAGTTATTGAGTTTCCGGATGAATTTATTACCAATCGAAAGTAAAATATGTATATAAACTGCCAAAGTTTGGTCGCCATTTTTGTCCTTGCATAAAACCAGGTAGACAGGTATAAGCAGGTAACTTCGAATTAGTATTTTGTAGTTATAGGGTTTTCTATATTGTTACATATGAAAATGTAGATAATTTTATTGCGAACACGATGGTATCTGGGCGACACAGCAAAAACTCGCAAAAGTTAGGGTCTTCAAGACTTCAAGTTCGGAAATTATAGAAGAGAGTAGGGTGCGACAGAGAAGCTCTCTGTGTACAAGTTTATACTTGGAAGAAGGATGCCGAATAGCAGCGGCTTGTGAGGGGCCTACTCAGTTAAAGTAAGTGCGCATGAGTATTTCACCAAATGATAGTAAAAAGGCCTGAGTTACCCTAGAGAAGCTGTTTTAGAATGATTTTAAAAATTACACATATAGTTTTATTAATTTTCGATGTGTGCATTTCTTTGTTTTGTTTTTATAATTGAGAGATCGATCGAACTTACCTGTAAGTGATGGTCGATCGAGATTATATGAGCCGTCTCGTCCGAATAGATCAAGATGTAGTCACGATTTACTGATAAGTATGAGTACAAATTTACACAGATTTTATTCCAAAGTTTTCTAAGAATGTATCCTGTTGCGCCCTCTCTGGATGCATATAAGACCTAGTATCGCTGGAAACCTCATTACGTTTTTTGAGGAAGAATAAAAAGAAAAGGAAAATTTTAACATTAATCGAGGTGGGGTGGGAATTTTTTGGGAAGGGTCCTTGATCTATTCGGACGAGACGGCTCATATAATCTCGATCGACCATCACTCACAGGTAAGTTCGATCGATCTCTCAATTATATTTCACCGTCTCATCCTCTAGATCAAGATGTAGACGTTTAGAGAGTCTTAGATTAATGAATTTTTCTTTTTTTTTTTTTTTTATTTGAGAACAATGATTATGCAATTGGGGAACAAATTTGAATCGTTTAAGGCTTGGATAACACTGTGGATACAAAATTTCCTTGTTGTGCTTGGGGTATGTTGTATACTTTAGCAAACATTTCCGATTTTTCTGTTCAACCAGCCATTTTCCGAATAACTTCCACGTTAAGGGGGGCCTATACTGAAAACGAAAACTTCCACAATTCTAATTCAAATGAATTGCTATTTAGACAGAATGTTCACCACCTAAAAAGGAAATATTGTACCAAATATGAACTCATTCCAAATAGTAATGCCTAAGTTACGCTGGTTCATTTGTATTTATCGAGCCAAAAATACCAAATTTCAAAATGCTCCTTGCGT
Organism: Tenthredo distinguenda; assembly: GCA_947538915.1. Taxonomy (NCBI): domain Eukaryota; kingdom Metazoa; phylum Arthropoda; class Insecta; order Hymenoptera; family Tenthredinidae; genus Tenthredo; species Tenthredo distinguenda. The sequence continues at coordinate 23,335,614 of OX384532.1, forward strand.
TACAAATATGAAGTTATCCAGTTCAAACTTATTTGGCTTATTTATGGACACAATCTGAAGAAATTAACGGAGGGTTTTTGAAATCGGATTATTTTTTGTCACACTACACAATTAATTTTTTTTTTTTTTCCTCATCGATTTGGTCAATTTTGTGCAGAAAATGGACTACAATTCTAGTTTCCTTCACTCTAGAGTGAAAATACTCCGTTAATTTGTGAGCAAGGTATCTGTGCCTATGTAACGCAAGGGACTTTTTCAAGAAGTAAAAATGTAGTTTTGAGAAAACAGCACTTTTGTGAAAACTTAAAGAATATCTGCTTCTGGATATTTGAATGGGTTCTGGAGGGTTCAGGAAGTAATGGGAGAGTGAAGGAAGGGGGGGCCACCCACCCACCCACTTCCCCCCCTTCCTCCTAGGGGCTGCTCGATGCATGGCCTTCTCGTCATTACTTGTCGAGTCAGTTAGGATGTCCAGTTGGATATCAATAAGAAATACCATTATAATTTCAGAATGTCAAGGTAGTTTAATATTTTACAAGGTCAATTCTAGTAACATACATCAAATGGAAAATAAATTACAAAAATGTAAGGTAACAAATATTTCTTAAAATTAAAACAGTTACTGTAAAAATAATTTCCATGATCCTGTGTCGTAATTTCCACAATGGTAGCCGATGGATATTCAAAACTGCCCTGCTCCATATGTTGGCCCTTCTTTTTTCTTCATTGCTTTTTCAGCTGTGGCTTTTTTAATTTTCAGTGTACGGCGGAACTTAGTTGCCAAGTCAGTACTGCGGGCATCACTCTTTCTTTTGCGCCTCATATCTAGTTGCCTACTGATCTTTTCAGCACTTGTCATGCCTCGCTCCTCCTCTGTGGACGTTTTTGTGCCTCGAGTCACTGCACAACCCATGTTGAACACAGCTACAGCCTTGGTTACGGCAATGTCAATTCGTTGTTTCGAAACGAATGTTCCTTTAGGACACTTCCTCCAGATGGTAGAATGGAGGCTTTCGTTGGCATTTTGTGTCGCCCCACGACTACAAGCTGCTAAAAGTTCATCGCTCGATAGTCGTTTGTACAGAGGAAGGAGCTTGGTCACCACCTCTGGCTTCAATTTCACTGGTATCTTTTCATGACTACCAGGTGTCTCACCTTTTGCCAATCTCTTGTTGAAGAAGCACCAGGAGTCTGGCCCAGTTGGGCAGTCTAAATGTTGAGGCTTTCGGTCCGTCGACATGCAGTGATTTAGCGTGGCGAAGATCTGCCGCTTCATTTTTGTCACATCTGGAAGATTCTGTGTGACGGCACTTCTATAATAATTAGTCAGGGCAACTATTGCGCTCTCCTTTAGTGCACCTTCTCCGCGGCCACCGAGTGTGACTCCTCTTGCTTTCCAATCCTTCACGAGATTTCTAAGCCCGGTGCCCATTCGTTTTGCCACATGGTTTATACACTCTTCTTTTTCAATGGGCATATCTGGACTATAAACAGCCTCTTTCTTCAGGTGGGTGTAGGTTTTAGCATCGCCATCGGAAAGGACTGTAGTGTACCGCATTTTGCATTCTGCAATTGAACGTTTCCACATACGGTCTGCGGCGGCTGTTTCCATTGCAACTGAGGATCCCTCGTAGTTTATGTTGCATTCTCGACTTTCCTGATGTCCAATTTTCCACACTGCATACTCGGGTGAGTCTTCGCCAAGCTCAGATGCAGTTAGCGTACACATATGGCAGAACTTTGACAGCACTTCAAAGTCAATGACAAGGCCAGTGAGTATGTCAATCACTGCGCCAATTCCATATACAGACGTATATCCACGTTTATGCCATGTGCCATCATAAGACACAGCGATGTTGATTACCTCTTCTGATGTAGGGCTCCCTAGGGATAGAAGGATGGGATGTTACTTGCAACCCAGATGGACCGGGTTGTGGCTCTGAAGAGACCTGGGGAATATTTGGTGTCTTGGCATGCCTTTTTTCTACAGCTTTCTGGAGTCTACGATTGTACTTACCTGGTCTATTTTGTAGGGGCCGCCAACGGCCAGAAGATTTATCCATGACTTACCTTATCACGTAATAAACTGAAACACTATCGAAAACTAGCCTCTAAATGCAGATACTAGTATTCTACACAAAGTTACACAGACACACGTGTTTACACAAGTCTCAGATTTTGTTCTGAAAAGAGGAGTTTGTCAGATTTCCGTGGAAACGAAGACTCCTCAGGAGCTCCGAGCTCCGGAGTTCTGGCCGCGTAAAAATATTCGCCAACAAGCGAAAATAGAAAAAAAACGGATGAAAATCGGTATTGTTCTGAAGAGAACAGGTATTTATTGAAATGTAGCTTTCTCAATATGGAAATAAAGTGTTCTAATAAGAACAGGTTTCAATACTCAAGAAAAAAGTGTGCACAGGCAAAGTTTTGATCTTGCGTAAGCCAAGCGTCAAAGCGATTGTCATTTGTCGTCATTTGTCGTCTGCTAAAATTTGCGCGGTAAAGTTGATGGCGCGGTTTGCATATGCCACCATAGATAGCACTGCCAAACCTTCAAAAATGATCAGACGGACAAATCACTTCACCAGAAGTTGCGGGACTCTTTGAAGTATTATATAAGACAAAAAACCGAAAATCGATTTTTTTCATGTTTTTGACCAAATCATCTGTATAGGCCCCCCTTAAGTCCTTTCAATGCAGCCGCTGATGTTGCAGCGTGTCGTGCGCTATGAGCTGAGAAAATGGACGTATCTATGCCACTTTTCTCTAATGTTACCTTTACCCATCTACTGATAGTTTGTGTTGTCGCGGGTGTGTGCGGTTTCTTGGTGATTATAATTAGATTGTCGCACTGTGGTGATCGAAGATCGCGAGTTTTCTTTAGGTATTCAGAAACAGTTGAGGCAATGCATACCTTAGGGAGTTCTACGCCGTTCTGTTTTTACCTGACGTTTTAAGCCGATCAGGAATTTTTATTGAGTTCTGCTTTTCTGAAATCTTAATGAATATCACTCTAATCTTGGAGAGAGTCTATACTCTTTGGACCGTAGAAATCGCCAATAAAGTGACCATTTTCTTAATAAGTTCTTCCAAGGATAGTTTATCGTTAGGATATAAGGAACTTAAGTAGTTCAGTACTGCTTGTGGGTCCCAAACATAATTATATTTTGGAGCTCGCGGTCTTAAGGGGGTATTCTAGTCTAGAGGCTCGATTTTGATGTGATTTTACGGACGTAATAAAAAAAAAACACTTAACATTTTTACCCTACATTTTTTTATCAGTTTTTTATTGACATTTTGAAAGTATAAAAATGTATTTAAAATAAAAAAAAATTCAAAATTGAAATTGATATAGGCCGGTGAAGCGAGGACTCAAAAAAAAAAAGGTGTCTCCTGGTTGACGTGATTCCAACCTTCTTAGTGATTTGAAACGTAAAATTTTGGTGAATTCTTAAAAAACAAGGATGTAGAATTATCTGGACGTAGGCGATTTGAAAAAAAAGATTTTTTCACAAAATGGCGTCCATCTGAAAAAAGAGGTCATGTTTTTGCTTCCTTTTTTTAACTTTGGGAATTTTTTAAAAATAGTAAAGTTATTTTTTTCAAAAATCCCTACGTCGGGTCAATTTTGATAGTATTAAGAACGTCTGTACCAAATTTCAAGTAAATCGGTGTATTAGAACTTGATATATCATGTCAACCGTATCGAAAAAAGTAGTTTCGAGAAAAACGCGTTCAAACTTCGGAGTCTCATTTCGGGCAGTCTGAGTCGCTTAATGGTATGTTATACTTACAATCAACAAAATACGTCACAATGAACTTGCAGAACCTTTCAGGTGCTCGTTTTCCAAGTATACATATATTGAGAACAAAAAAGTTTATGCTACCTAGTTTTCATTCAGGTACTATTGATTCGTTCCGGCCGGACCAGTTTAGTTGGCGCGTCACAAAAGTAACTATAACTCCGAAAATAATCCGAATTTTCAAAAATCCTCTTAGAGGCTTATTCTTAAAGGTCAAAACTTTGAAAACATGAAAAAAAAAAATCGATTTTTTCAAATTTCTAGACTAGAATACCCCCTTAAAGAGCTTACTCCTTTGAAGAAACGAGTTATTCTTGCATCTCTACCAATGTCTTCTTTAGAGATAAGAGATAGAGCTGCCCTGACGGTGTTAAGTGATGAGTATGAATTAGTGTTGTCGACAAGATTTCTGATATGGATGCCGAGAAAATTGAGATATTTTGTTCATTACAATATGACCACCATTTCTTCCAAACCACGTCATATTGATTTCGTGTACTGTCTGTAATAGATGCTATTGAGACCTCTAATGATTCTTCAGGAACTTCTCTTTGTTTAAATGCCTCGCAGATAATAAACCTGCTACCAGGGTAAGATAATGTGCTAGAGGATGACTGTTCCTAAAATTTGATAGAAGTAGATCAACATGAGGTACAAATTCTATCATTTCTTTTCACTAATAATTTTTTGTAATACTCTTGGTATCAGGAAAAAGGGAGGGAATGCGTAAAAGTAATAATTAGTTCACTGGAGAGTGAATGCATCGATGGCATAAGATTCTGGATCTCTTTTCCATGATACGTATTTTTTACACTTGTTATTCAAGTGTGAGGCGAATAAGTCAATATTAAATGGACCCAGCTCATTTTCAATTTTTTCAAAAGCTCAGTCTGCTAATTCCCATTCCGTATCAGCTGGAAGCTTTCGAGATTCTTCATCCGCTTCTATATTTTCTTCTGACTTAATATATGAAGCAAATATACGAATATTTCGACTTTCGCACCAACTCCATATTGCTTTGCTCTCTTCATGTAAATTAGCAAACTGAACACTTCCCATTTTATTAATGCAAGCTATAGCTGTTGTATTGTCTATGTGTAGCAAAATATCGACGTTAGAATAATCTTTTGCAAAACACTCTAACAATAAGCCTAGGAATGCCGCTTTTAACTCATGCTGATTTATTGCTCGTTTCTGATCCTCCTGGGTCCACCATCCATTAATGCGTTCATTGTTACAAAAAGTACCCCAGCCCGTCAAGGATGCATCTGTAAAAATGTCTAATGCAAAGGAAAACTCCTTCATGCTCCGCGAACTGTTAGATGATAAACAAGCCCACCAGTTTAATTCCTGCGAAATATTCTTCGATAATCTAATTCTTGCCGAATAGTTGCCTTGACATGATTTTAAAGCCAAAACCTTTTCACGTTCTAGATATCTCGTATAGAGTCTACCATACTCTACAGCTACACACGCAGAACTTAAAGTTCCGATAAATCGTGCTAGTTCACAAATTTTACATGATTTCTTGCTCCTAAACTGAGAAACTAGTTTTAATATTCTTTCGATTTTTTCATCGGGTAAAGCGAATGATAATTGTAAACTATCTATGATCACGCCTAAGAATTTTATTCTCGTATTTGGCTCTAGTTGACACTTGACTAAATTTAATACAAATCCCAGTGATTCTAATAATTTTCTCGCTTTACTAACATCTATTAAACATTGTTTATACGATGGAGCAATAATGAGTTTATCATCAATGTGAGCTGCTGATATGACGCCTCTCACTCGTAACCACTGGCTCACTGGCTTCAATAATTTTGTGAAAACCTGTGGAGCTGTACACAACCCAAACGGAAGACAATTAAATTCATATAGAATTCCCTTAAACATAAACCGTAAGTATTTTCGATGTCGTTTATGAATTGAGATTAAATAGTATGAATCTTTTAAGTCTTTAGTCGCCATGAAGCAGCCTCTAGTTATTAAACGCTTTACTGTTTTTAAGTCCTCCATTTTGAAATGAGGAGCATCTATGAATTTATTCAAGTTTTTTAAATTTAAAATAAATCTTTTTTCCCCATTAGGTTTGTCAACTAGGAAATAAGACGATTACGAACTGACCTTTTTGTGTTTGACAAACGGAAACTACCTGTCGATCTTGGAGATCTTTGATCAGTGCTTCGGCGATTTGACTATCGACCTCTGACAGCTTCTGCTCTGCTGGAGGCACAGATTGTCGTACCTTACTAGTAAAGGGTATCTTGTATCCCTTTATTGTATTTAATATGTTAGGATTTGAGGATACGTCAGTCCATTGTTTAAAACATAATTTTAAACGACCTGCTAACAAACTTGCCTCTAACGGCGGTGACTGGTCCGAGATTTCTGGCTCTCCCGTTGAGAGTTCACACATCCGTACTTATTTCTCAATGGGAGCTTCGAGTTTGAAGATGAGCTCGGCTATCGTGATACATACGATTTTGTTAATGTCTGACCCTGATATGACGAGCTTTGACGGGAAACTGGCTTTGAAATAATTTTTGTCGATTTTTCAATTGTTTCTGCGGACTTCAAAGCCTCGGAAAAATTTGATCCGAATAGTAACGTATCAACTTTACTGTCGTCTGCAATTCTTTTCGCAATTGAACTGAGATTCATCAAAACGACCTGCCGCCTAGACATTGATATTGAATGATGTAGATCAGCTAATATCTTTCCGGTGTCACTGCGACTTGAAGTAAGTTTTGCAGAGTCCACTTTTTCTTTATTCTCAAGTACTGAAGATAGTAGTGCTCCAATTGCTGCCAGTGATGTACTAATTTTGGATTGTGCAAGAACCTGGAACGTGTCTTTCTTAATAGCTGTTGAATTTAAAGCTGATTTTACCTCTGGATTTAAGATTGGCGCTTTCATTGTCTCACAATTCTTTGATGGAGGATATTTCTTTAGCAGTTCAAGCCTATCCTCTTTTGATAGTCCACCCTTGAGTATACGCTGCCAGCGTTCTGCGACTGCGCCATGAATATTTGGGCCTAATGGGCCATCTGGTGATGGTATTTCCCCTAGTAGGCTCAATAACTCAGTATCTGGACGAGTAGAACCTTGTTCGGAGTTGATACCGACTAGTGGTTGAGCATCTTTGTCAACAACCCCTGTCGCGCAATCTTTTGGAATCGAAGGTGGTGCGTCTTTGTCACCATCTTGATTATTCGTAGTGGGTTGTGTATCTTTGCCACTATCCACTGCACTAATGCCCTCATTATTACCTGGTGGTGCGTCTTTGTCACCTTTCTCCAGAAGCTGGATTGTATTTTCCCTGGACGCCGGACGAGCATCTTTGTCTCTTCCGTAGTCACGATAATGACGCTTAGATTTTTTACGATTACAATAGGACGCTTCACTGTGATGGGAGGATTCATATGAACCACCATCGGTACTAACACTGTAAGATGAACTTCTAGAGTACCTGGAGCGTTTACCACTTCTGCCAGAAGCGGAACTATTCGTTGAGGACCTGGATCTTTTTCTATAACGACGCCTTGCTTGCTCTCTGACCGCATATGTTAGATTACTAAGTTGTTTTAATAAGTGATCATACTTCGATCTGCTTCTTGAGCGTTTTTGGGTTCTTGATCGTCCCCGACGTCTTTCGGGCACATTTCTGTTGTACATTTCCTTATTTAATTATGTTTTTCTTATTTTTTGCAAGAGAAAAAATCTTAGGTTGTACTCACATCACTCAGAAAAACGTAATGAAGTTTCCAGCGATACTAGGTCTTATACCTATATGCATCCAGAGAGGGCGCAACAGAATACATTCTTAGAAAGCTTTGGAATAAAATCTGTGTAAATTTGTACTCATACTTATCAGTAAATCGTGACTACATCTTGATCTAGAGGACGAGACGGTGAAATATAATAATTAATTCATTGAAAAAAAAAACAATAACAAAAACGAATACATTTACTAATGCCTGCAATTTTCAGTATTAAAAAATACTGTTGTGAATTAAAAAAAAAAGTTATACTTACCTCATAATTGCTAAGAAAATTAGAATATTCTTCATTATATTTTTGCGTTAATAACGTTACTTTTTTGTAACACGATAGATGATAACCTGAAGATGTAGCTGACTCTTTGGTTAACTCAACATCGTGATACTTGAAACCTTTTGCTATTAACTTTCAGTCAACAACTTGAAACCTTTTCTTTCACGAAACAATAACTTATCAGAACAGTTTTTTAATGTTTCATTATTAAAATCGATTATTTTCGATTCACTTTTACCACATATAAAACACTTCTTCATATTTTTATCATAAATAATACACAAAACAAGATAATAAACAGCGAATTATGTTCACAAACGTAGCGGTCTCTCTAGGGTAAGTCAGGCTTTTTTACTATCATTTGGTGCAATACGCATGCGCACTTACTTTAACTGAGTAGGCCCCTTACAAGCCGCTGCTATTCGGCATCCTTCTTCCAAGTTTAAACTTATACACAGAGTGCTTCTCTATCGCACCCTACTCTCTTCTATAATTTCCGAACTTTAAGTCTTGAAGACTCTAACTTTTGCAAGTTTTTGCTGTGTCACCCAGATACCATCGTGTTCGCAATAAAATTATTTATATTTTCATATGTAACAATATAGAAAACCCTATAACTACAAAATACTAATTCGAAGTTACCTGCTTATATCTATCTACCTGGTTTTATGCAAGGAACAAAAATGGCGACCAAACTTTGGCAGTTTATATACATATTTTACTCTCGATTGGTAATAAATTCATCCGGACACTCAATAACTACATTTATGAAATAAAATCAACACCTTTAATTTTTTATTAAAAGTAGCTGTGCCGGGAAATTGGAAGTCGACCAAATCAAGTTTTGTTTATTAATACATTATATTATTAAAATTCAAAATTCATTAGAAAACTCGATGGGTGAACGTCGATCTAAGTCGGGATCTTGTACTACAATAAGTATGTCAGGCAGCGATGCCGAAATTCCGATAGAAGAGAGGCAGACGTCATTTCAGGCCGCAGAGAGTTCCAGAATTGAATCCCCGACACAATAAAAGATTTTTCAAAGGTGACCGTACAAAAGTGGGAAACATTAAGAGTGTCCGTCCGAGTCAAAACTCGACTGTTCGCCATGAAGTCCGGACTCGCTTAGGCATAGGGCTCTGTAGAATAGACAGCCAATAAAGTATCTTCGACGGTTACGCGGTGTAAGCTAGCCTAGATTTCGACGGTGATGCGAGATGTGGACATGTCGAGGAAGCCGCAGCAGATAAGGCACACAGTCATCCAAGGCGACTTGAAGCTTCCTCTCACCTCTTTCTGAGAAATTAGTGAGCGCTGCAGCCCAATAATCAAAATGCGGAAAGACCAAGGCGATTACCAAGGGACGTCTCAAGGTAAAACTTAGGTGGCTATCATTCATACGTGTGCGATACAATGCACCTGACGCCCTACAACATGCAGAGAGGTTCACTGGAATCTTACCACGCCCTATGGTAGGTAACTCGTGTCTTTGAGAGAATAATAACGCCGTGGTACGACCATACCTACAGACAAGGTAGCGACAACTGACATTCTGTGGCTGTTCCATGGCTGTTCGTACGACACAGTTGTCAATTTCGCAAAAACACGAGTTGCCTACCGTAGGGCGTGGCAACTTTCCAGTGAACATCTCTGTACATGCACGACATGCTCGGTCCAGGTTAGCGTACAACCAAGAACTACACCGAGGTAGCGAAAACTACTGACATAATTAATTGGCTCGCCATGTGATTGGTGTGTAGGAAGCGATACCATACTAATGTTATTCACGTATCTTGCACTGCTAAATATCATCGCTCTGGTCTTGCCCAGATTCAAATGCAATCTATTATCCTCACGCCAGACTTCAATCCTACCGACAACTTCATTCAGCATGCTGATATGCTCTCGGAGTTTATCAGGCAAACAGGTGAGGTAGATGATAAGGTCATCTGCATACAGTAAATGTTTGCAGTCGCGAAGGCAGTGCGCCAAGTCATTAATGGAAAAAGAGAAGAGAAGGGCACCAAGAACGCTGCCCTGAGGAACACCTGAACGCAGAGACAGCCACTCAGACAAGCCACCGTCACCATCACGCACTGCTTAAAGGCGGCCTTGCAGGTATGAGTGGAACCATTTAAGAGTATCAGCTGGAAAGGAGAGGCCCCGAAACTTCCGAAGTAATAACAAGTGATCAACCATGTCGAATATCTTGCCAAAATCGAAGAGGACGGCAATAGTAACCATGCCGTCATCAACACCTTGACGGATATCATCCGTCAGCCGCAAGACAACAGTCTGAATCCCCGAACCTCTCCGAAACCCCGTCTGATACGGATTGAGAAGATCGCTTGTCTCAAGGTGACGCGTAGCCTGATCAAAAATCGCGCATTCAAGTACCTCGGAAATTGCACACAGCAGCAAGATTAGACAAAAATCGGAGCAGGAGTCGGGTCTGCGTAAATTAGGTGAAGGAGATACGAATGAAAACTTCCACAGAGATGGAAAAGCTCCGGTTTCCAGTGAGCTGTTGGAAAGCATGAGGATGAGAGGGACAAAAGGGAATTGGATTGCCTTGTACGCCTGTATGGGCAAATCATTAGGACCATGAGTCCACGTGGTGACCTTTGCCATAGCATCACACACACATTTCGCATCCACACTAGAGAATACGAATTCCACAGGGCCACAGGGGGCATTTAGAGAGTCAGTAATGTCACTACAGCTTGGCAACAGATCACCAGCAGACACAGACGCAAAATGCACGTTAAGCGTGTCTAACGACACGTGTGCTGAAAGCACCCGGTCGGCTGTCTCGGTGAGCCCGATCTCTCCCATCTCGTTCCAAAATAAGCGGGAGTTGCCTGCAGCATCAAATTTCGCCTGAATGTAAGCTGATTTATCAACCGATAGTTGCCGCTTTACCTCTCCGCGAAGCGAAACGAACCTCCCGTGCAACGTCAGAGAATGCGAGCGCCTGAAGGGTCTGTGACACGTATCCCGATTGCGCATCAGGGACAGCAGCTCGGGGGATAATCATGGCGCTGGTGGGCGACTTATCACGACTTTGCGCACTGAAACAGAACTATCCGACAGATCGACTAGCATGCAATTAAACAACGACACCTTACAATCAATATTCGGCTGACGATCGAGCAGCAAGGAGCCGACTGCGGCGAGTGAATCGGCCGCAGTTCCTCGGTCTGCTTCTTCACAAGACCGGTATCGGATTGTCCTCGGTGCCCGGTGAGGCACAAAGTAGCGTAAGGTGACGTATATGAGATCGTGCGCCGAGAGAAAGAGCTGTGCAGATTGACCCCAGGCGGCTAGATGACCAAAGTCATTGACAGCACAAATGTTCAGCCAGGTGTGCGACGACTGATTATGATGCGTAGGCTGAAAGGGAACAAGACATAAGCCCTGTATAGCGAGGAAATTCGTGAGATGTCTCGAATCAGTGTGTCAGTAAGAAGATATTCCGCATTCCGATAAGCCGCATTGAACTCACCAAACACATAAGCGAACTTGTACCACGGTAGTAGTACCGCCAGCTCATCCTCAAATAGATTCAGAAAGCCTACTTTTGGAGGCCTTTATACAACCGCCACCACGAACTTCGAGCAAATTCCAGCCCAAATTTCTATCAAGAGAAATTCCGGGACCCCGTCGCGTTGCAGCTCGATAGAAGAACCCACCATCCGGACACTAAGTTCTTTCCTAAAAAACAGGGCCACAACACCACCGTGTCGGCCACGCTGATCAACGCGGAGGAGGCTATAGGATGAGAAAGCAACTTCTTCGTCTAAAATGCGCTCATTGAGCTAAGTTTCAGTTACGGCGATGAGGTGGTAAGGGTTGACACGAAGAACTCACGAAATTCGTCGATATGAGCGGGTAGAGACTGTGCGTTGAGACAGCAGGCATTGAGAACCGTATCACAGACGGACGGAGACGAAGATGGGCGAGAAACGACTACGCCAAAATGTCAGATGGATAGCTGGTTGAAATACGTTAATGGAAAGATTCTGATGGGCTTAGATTTAGCATCCTTTCTGATAAGGACTGCCGCATCCGCGATCCAAACGAATTTAGGTTGGAAGGCATGAAACCGCCGGAGGACACGATTACGCAGTTTATGGAGCTGCACAGGCTGTCGGTGATTGACGTATACCTTGCAGTCTCGGTATTGCTCGTCAATAGAGGGAGCCCGCAAGTCAGGCTTTGCCTTTTTTGCGGCGATAAGTTGGTCACATTTCGCTTTCGTTGCGAGCTTCAACAGTATGGCACGAGCTCCAGTACCAGAGGTCCTCTCCGTCCTCCGAACCATTCGCTCCACCGAAACCACGGCGGGAACTAAAGACATATCCAGCGCACTGACAAACTTAGACAAAAAGCCCTTCAGATCTTCTCCACGGTTGGTACTCCCAGGCACACAAGATATAATGATTTGTGTAGCCATGTCGCGACACACCACACGTAGAAGCATAGCTTCCTTAGATGTGGATAGCCCACCGGAAGTTTCACTGGCGATCTCGTCCTCAAATAGCTTTAAGGCGAGTTTGATTTGCCACAGTCTCCTGGAAGACGTTATCCAGGCCCAGCCTGACGGATTCGACCTCTTCAGGAACCTCGTTGAGCTCCTCTTCAAATCGCTTGCTGTCAGCTGCCAAGGTGTCAATCTTGCGATTCAAGTTTGCCATGTCTGAAACAAGCAGGTCAACCTTGCCTGCCGTAGCATCCATACGTGCTAGCCCATCATCAATTGAGGTAAGGACAGCCAGTTGATCTGCGACAGGTCGACACACAGGACAAACATCTCGAATTGCATTACCAGCATTCCTCGTTGTCTCTAGGAGAAGCTTCCCTGGTGAAAATGGGGTGTAAAAAAAAGTGTTCGAAAGGTGTTTGGGAAGCGTCTGGACGCTTCGTGAAGCGTTCATGTACATCAGCGCACGTTTCGTGAACGCTCGGAGCCTTGAACACTTCCAACATACTTTCCGTACATTCCGATTTTTCAATTACTGCACACTTCGTGCATATTAATCTACGCTTTCCTGAATGAACATTTAAGCACACCCGAGCACACGCCTTGTTGATCAGTTTGTGCACCTTTCGTGCACATTAGCTCTAGTTTTTATTTTTTAACATTCGTGCACACTCTACTGACACTTATGTTTGTTAGATGCTGCACACTTAAGTCACAGTGACCGACGTGTTGCTCTATGAACATTTGTATACATTGCAGCGCAAACCTTTGTTTTTCAGAGTCTTTACACTCCGCGCACATTAGTTCCTATTTTGCGCTACGAACATTTGTACACATTTAACTAACACTGTTGTTTTGTGGTTGCTGCACACCTTGTGCACATTAAATCATATCCCACGGAAAAACATCGTAGATGTAAAAAAAGCTGCCAAGTACCTACACAAAAATCACAATTGCCTTATAAGCAAAATGTTCCGCCAGTCTCTGTCGTGAAATCAAAAAAAAATCCAAGCACCGAACGTACCCCTGCGATCTCTTAGCAAGTCTACGTTGTGAAGACGAGTTTCGTGTAAAGATATCGAAACATCATTCCAAGAGCTACGTACTTGGCGGGCACATTCGGTTTTTTTTTCTTTGTGTTTGTTGTTTTTGATTTGGATTGATAGTACTTTCACGTATCTTGTGAATTATTTTTTTACGACTGTTTTTTTCATATTGTTTATTCATCAAATCTGGCATACAAAATCTATAGATTAATAGAACGCGACTTCTTGCAGTTTTATTTTGTGTTTGGTTGTTTGTCTAACAGTTATTCCGAACTGTGAACAGTTGCTTGTATCGGTACTCGGCAGCTGATGGATGTCTCAAAGTACTGTTTCCGGTCGCTAGATATATGTATACCTACACGTCGTGAATCTTGCATCGACTGACGAATATCCGATTCGCAGATAACATTGGTTCCATACACACTCATTCAAAATGCATCCTTCGATCTTGTGGCACGACCTTGTCGTGGCAGTTGAAAGATAAGCGCGTCCGAGTTGACGTCAGTGCTTGCGTGCACTCGGCGTGAACTCGCACGCGCTTATCTTCTTGTACTAATGTGTAGTTGCGAATGATTACACAGGCCCACAAAAAAAAGTGTCTGAACTCGGCATGCGAAACATGTTTTCTTACGTATTTTTTATCGCTGAATCCGAATCTGAAGTCAGAATGGGGGGTCTTCCGGGCCGATTTTCAGTAAATGGCTGTTGAAAGTAAGAGAACAGTGACACACAGTCGTATGAGTTTTCGAAATTCATTCATCATAACTATACGTTTTTGGGGTCGCTGAATTTGAATCTGGGGCCCGTTTGTTCCCATCAGGTCAAAATCAGGTGACGTTGAGATGACCTTGCTGAGAGATCGCAGGGGTACGTTCGGTGCTTGGCTTTTTTCTTGATTTCACGACAGAGACTAGCGAAACGTTCTGCTTATAAGGCAATTGTGATTTTTGTGTAGGTACTTGACGGCTTTTTCTACATCTACGATGTTTTTCCGTGGGATTTTACTCCTTTTTGCAAGTATAGAATATTGATATCGCTGTTATATATACACAACCTACAATCCTGACAAAGTCCAATCATTCACAGGTCATGTACAGAATTGTGTTCGCCCATTGACAATGTGCCACGTCTAGGATGCGTGGAATAGGCTACCGAGGATACATCTCATGCTATTTCTTACAGGTGTATCGTCAGTAGTCTATTTAGTGCATCCTAGGCGTGGCACAGTCGTTGTCTATCGGTCATAATAATCCGAAATAGTAATGATTTCGATTGGATTTACGTATCACTATCCCAATTTTCGCACATCTGCCACGCGTTCGATTACACATATACATATGGTGTAGTGTTCAGAGGAGATTTCTCAAATATCTCGTTCTCAGAATAGATGGAACTTACCCCCCTCGCGGCATAGATAATGTCACGCTGTGCGGACGCTTCCACGTCCAGTCACTCGCGTCGAGACGCAATATCTCCGCTGTGACACTTCTCTACAAGCTGCTTGTTGGTGTTGTTGACTGTGCGTGCTTGCTGTGCCGAATCCCGTTCCTTGTACCCAGGCCTTCTGCGGGGCGTCATGGAGCTTTTTACCTTGATCAGGGGCGCACAAACATATTGGAGCGCTCCCCGGTTTTGATCATGTGCCGCAACTTTAATCTTGTCGCCGACTTCTGTGATGTTGGCTCAATGCGCTCCACTGAGTTTGCCAGGGTTGTGCGGGCGCGGCTCGCAGACCAATGAAATGCATGGCATCGTCTCTGGCCGGTGGCTGTATCTCGCGCGGCATGTTCCCGGCGTCTTGCCTGCTCTCTCCGAGGTCCTATTATCCATTATCTAGCTCCATAATATGTTTTTATACTTTGTAACGCGGCAAAATATTTGCCTCGTAATGGAACAATCGACTCCTCCTCAGACGAAAGCGACCCCGAGAAAATTAGAAATAAACCGAAACAAGAAGTCCCCAGCTCAGGTTCCGAAGGTCCCCTAATTTAATTTCTATCGTTTGTAATCCTTTATTTTTTCCGTCCTTCTCTATTATCGTACGTGCCGTCTCGACCGGATCAACGAGGGAGATCATCCCTCAATCCCACTACGCCTGGCAGGTCACCTGGAAGCCTCAGAGTCAGTAGCCGGGGCGGTCCAGATCATCATATCCTGGGATACGCCCGGAAGCGCGCTGCATTACGATCTGCCCCTCGCCAAGAATATCCCGCTCCCCTCCCCATCTGTCTCGTACCGGCCTGGTCCACCGGTCCACATGCAGATATTTCCGCCTTCCAGGGTATCGCGAAACCTGAGATGCCATCTATCAACCCCCTGGCAAAAGCTCTGAGTGCCAAAGGCCCTGTCAGGCCCGCCACCTCGTCATCGAAGAAAGAAGAGAAAAACCGTCCACCAATTAAATGCATCGGATGCATTTGTCTTACCCCCCCCCCCCCCCCCTCCCTCCCTCCTCCCACTAATTTTTTGATTTGGGTAGTAAGAAGCCAAAACACGCCACTTCTTGTTTGGATACCGTAACAGAGAGGAAGAGTTAATTCTTGTGAACATTTCTTTCGATTATTAGAGAACTTTTGTGTATCATTTCCGATCTTCCTTAATTTTTTTGTCTTTTTTTTCTCGTTCGTAACGTCATATTTTGTTTGTGTGTGTTTATTTGTTTGTTTTGTTCTCTTTTATTTGTGTGTATTTCTGAAAAACTATTGATTTTGTGTTTGTGCCGTCGAGTCCATATTCCTAAGGTAAGCTTGCCATTTCTAAACGACCTTCCGATAATCTTCAAATTAAATTGTCCGGCTTCAGCTTCCCTTAAAATCTAATCGAATTGTTGTGTTTCGGTTTTCCCTCATTCTTTGTAATTCCCTGAAAATTAACATATTTGTAATTGTGTATCGTTAGATCGATTTTTCTAGAAAGCCTTTGGCCCAAAATATCGCGTCGTTTCTATCCCTGCATTGAAAGCTTGGGTTTTGTC
This sequence comes from Tenthredo distinguenda, assembly GCA_947538915.1. Taxonomy (NCBI): domain Eukaryota; kingdom Metazoa; phylum Arthropoda; class Insecta; order Hymenoptera; family Tenthredinidae; genus Tenthredo; species Tenthredo distinguenda. The sequence continues at coordinate 23,351,979 of OX384532.1, forward strand.
CTTTGTTATTGTTTGTATCGTTACCTACCCACGTGTCTCTAGAAAGATCGACTAACACATCCTAGATAAGATTCTCCCTAAATTTGTATAAATCCCTCCCATCCTGAGTAGAAATCCCCTAAAGACCCTTCGAGACTCTGAGCTGGTTTATTTAAGATTTTTGGATAGCATTATTTATAGTCCCTTCTTGTAATTTCTTTATTCATTAATTATTATAGTGTGTTGCCTCATGGCATAGCGTGTCTTTTGTGGTTGTATTCGTGCATGTCCGTGAGAGTTTGTACGGGTTCGCCCCGACGCAATACACTTTTCGGTTAATTGTTCTACTTTACCGACACTTTTAATTGATTTTCAATAGTTCCAAAACGTATCGACCCTAGCTCCCCCAGATCCCCCTATATTATCGACCTAGTCTTATTCTTTGCTTTGTATCCTATGATTAATTCCTACGGTACCCTAAGGTAGTTCTTTTTCTTTGTTTTGTGAAATGTTCTACGTTACCCTAACTGTTACCTCTTTGTTTGTGACCCATATACCTCGTAGTCTATCAGCTGTTTGCGAATTTCGGTCATTGAGTCACGGCCTCCCTGTTTGACTGTTTTTAACGATATAGTTTGTTTATCTTTTAATTTAATTGTGGGATTCGCTGTGGATTACTCACACAATCTGATATGAATGTTACCCTATTACTTAACGATAAATAAATTTGGTTTCTTTGTGATTTTTCCATAAACTCTAATTGTATCGCTTCGCCTATAATTATTCGCCCCCACGTTCCCCTCACCCTGAACTCGCCGAGTAGTCCCGTCTGGTGTTATCAAATTGATTGAGTTATTTAAATTTTGAAAATCACATTTCCTTTTTTTTAATTATTTTATTCTTTTCGTTACCGCGGTACCCTAGGTACCTGGCGCCCAACCTTCTATTGTACGCAGATTTTGTCTGTTGAATAATTAGTTATTAACTGTCAAATCTCAAATTTATCAAACGGTGGGATCGCCTGGTTTTGTGCACGTAGCTGACCTCGATAACAACCCCCCCCCCCCCCCCCAATCGTCGGTCTTGCCCGTCACAACTTTTATCTCTTTTGTCGCCATATTATTTTATGTTACTGTATTTTTTGTATCTCGCTACCTCCGTGGATTTTTGCCCAGTATGGGTTTGCCTGTTGGGCTCAACACATGTAAATAAATAAATAAATAAATAAATAAATAAATATGTATGCATACATACGTATATGTAGGTGGACGTTCTCTCTACGAAAAGTTGCTCATTAAATTTCAACGGGGCTATACGTTATCATAGTGTGATTATATCACGAATGACATTCGGTAGTGCGTCACGGGGAAAAACATTTTCAGTACAACAAACACATTGACTTTAACTGTCAACCGTGACAAACATAAGTCATTTATTAAATAGAAGTTATTTCATTCTATACAGTCGTAACTTAGACTTAGAATTTCACTAATTTATCAGTTATAGCTTATAACAGGTGCTAGCTTAGAACTATCATTGATTATTTCAAGATGCGAGTATCATCAAATAAATAATTAAATTCGTTACATTTCTTTTGTACATTTAACTGTTATTACATGATTTTATTTTTATTTTGTAAAGTTCACTCATTCATCACTATGCATTCCGCAATTAATCAATAAAATATGTCCAAGGATAAAATTCACGAATAAATTATTTATTTGTAAAAATAACAGTCAATAACTCAAATTTTCTAAAAAGGCTTAGCTTATAATTTCTCGATTCGTTATCAGGTCATGCCGTATCCTTGCAATTAGTTTTTCTCATTTCAAGTCAAAATCAGTTAAATTTCTATTTCCAACAGGGTTCGTCGATTTGATATATATTTTTGCATTACCAACAGACTGCATGGATTAGATTTTATGTTTTATGTTAAATATTTATGGAAACAATGAGAAAATTTTGTGGCTCTGGGAGACTGTGATAATAGCTCTACTTATGTATGTATAATTGACTGACCAGATTGTTTGCCGAGTGATCAGCACCTTCTTGTTCTTAGCTCTCATTCGCATATAGTGGATGAGCGTTATAATAAAATTATACTTTTATTAATAAGTCTTTTCTGTTATCGATTCTTGATAAATAAATTGATCATCAAGCTGGTTACTAGATCGAGAATACCCATATGGTATGTTCTCTGCGAGTATTTGTTGATATGAAACAAGCACGTCACTGTGTCCAAATAACGAGTTTGTATAATGCTTCGTTATTATTGGAGGTAGGAGAGGGGATGGAGGGAGGGGGGGCCACCCGCCCACCCACTTCCCCCCCTTCCTCCAGGGGGTTACTTGGACTAAGTCCACTGCTCGAGATGAAGAAGAACTCGAGCAGTGGACTTAGTCCAAGTAACCCCCTGGAGGAAGGGGGGGAAGTGGGTGGGCGGGTGGCCCCCCCTCCCTCCATCCCCTCTCCTACCTCCAATAATAACGTATTAACACCATTGCTATTAACTTTCAGTCAACAACTGTATAATGCTTGCGAGAGATTGGACCTGTCAATCGGAGCAAGAAGTAAATTCTTGTATCTAAGTAAATTCTTTGATGAAACGAAGTGTTGGGTCATGAGGTGTACTTGAAGAATCATTGGTAGATCAGGCTAATGTACCCTCAATGGCCATTTTATTGCTGGTTCATCAGTAGTTGGGTAAAATCGACGTTTGGCAGCATAGTCGACATTGGATGGCAAGTGTGAGTTCTTGGACTAACCGATGAGTCACCTTCTATTTTGAAACATCTCCATTTGCGAGCTTTCATGCTCTTTTATTCCAGAGTATCGATGACAGAAATAATTCTGATTACCCTGTTAGACATAGAAATGTACGAATAATTAGTTATTGACATAAAGCGTGCAGACGTGGCCCCTATTCTATGCTACACGAATGAAGTTGGTTGAAAATGTTACAGTCAGGGTGCTATCCCATGGCGCCCGGATCGACGGAACAGAAGCCCGGACCCGTAGAAGTCCCTAGATTTAGTGAACCCTCGTTCCGCGATTCCCCTAGATTTAGTGAATCCGCGTTCCGCGATTCCGTTCACTTAAACATTTGAATTTTTGAATCGACGACACGGCAGCGTTTTAGAGGGTGACATACAATAAGGTTATGCGGTTTGTAGATATTCCAAATTGAAAAAAAAAAAATAAACAGTAAAATGAGTAGCTCCAATTGCCATCCGGTAAGTATTGTTCTATGCGTATATATAACTTGTGTATACGAATAATAATATCGAATGAATACGAATGATTTGCTGCGCGCTCATTAAGCTTGCGGATAAATTTGGTGTACCTAGTTTATTGTACAACTGCACAATTATTCTTATATTTCATCAATCTGTGATTATGTGCATGTAGCAATCCAAGTGTGGTTATTGCGGGTGGATCCTATTTGGCGCACGATTAGAAGCCTACGGGTGCTTCGATACATACAATGAGGAGAATGACTTAATTGTGGTGGACGACAACGGCGTCATCACAATGAGTAGGTCTGATAATTTCTGAATGACGTCGAAATGAAACAACATACGAGTTTTCATATTATCGTATATCACATTCGCAGGAACCAGAATCCCTGATGAGAATTTAGCGATGCCTCATCACTTGAGCGGATCCTTAAGGAATACGGGAGCATGGACGGACGTTGACGATGAACAGCTTGTAAATATTGTAGAGGTGAAACGGGGGTTGTGGGATCACAGGCTACACGCCAGTCACCGTACAAAATTAAAGAAGCAGGCATTATGGGCCGAAGTGTCCAACCTGATGGGTGGTACGTTTACGATTTACAGGTCTATAAAGTTTACGCAATACACAATTCTGGATCTGATGCCTGAAACAATAATTCGTATTAATCGCAGGCGAGATAACTACGGTGGATATCAAGAAACGGTGGCAGCATTTGAGGGATAGCTACGTAAAGGCCAGAAAGCGAATGCAATCGTACGTTCCGAGTGGATCTGGTTTCGCTTTTACGAACGCATGCGTTTTTTACAAGACGTGACGACACCCGAACCGTGAATAATACATCGTTTTATGATCGATAATAATGCATGTCAAACTGAGGTTTGCATAATTTTTGAACGTAAGAAGTGTACAATTTTATGTTCATAGGCGAATATTTTTTTTTTAAATAAAGTTTAAAAATAATATAATACTAGATTTGCATTCCAATTCATAAACGTTTTTATTTAATACAGTACAGAAACTTCATTGATTGACACAACTCCAGACCAATCCTCCTCTCTCGCGCAATCCTCATTCCACGAGCAATCCTCATGCATTACACCTCCACAATTACCATTACCGGATGATACACGTAACAAGCTGGCAAACTCTACGACCACATCTGGTTCATCAGCTGGATCATCCAGGAGTCGTAAGAGGAGTAGGTGAATCGTAACACATATGTGCTCACACTTATCAATACGCATGTAATATTAATTGACAGTATGTCTTACAGCAGCTGCTGATAATCTTTCGAATTTGGAAGCCGAATTTCTTAGAACATTCAAAGAAGCACAGCCAAAGCGCGATGCGGTGGACGGATTCTTGGATCAATTAGGCGATGTATTGAGGAGACTGCCGTACGTAGCGCGGAGAAATTTTCAACTACGGATATTGACACAGGCAGCCGACGAGGAGGATAAGTTATTGGATTTATGAATATTAATAAATATGTGTTGTTATCAATTAAAAAAATTAATTTTATTATATGCAATTTAAAAATCGTTATTGAGTACTCTCTCTCATTGCCATGGCAAGGGATTGATGTGCTCGAAGTGGTAGGCGAACGTATCTCTGATCCCTGAAGCAGCCCCTCTACCGTTATTATGTACTTCGTCATTATTGCCAATGTCTCTTTCAAATCCGCTGTTATGCGTGTGATCGCGGTCATGATGACCCAACGTGCAATATTGTCTACTTTGCGGTGACAGCTGCTGTTCCTCTTTAATCACAAAATTGTGTAGAGCAGTTGTAGCTTTTATAATTTTGTTCACGCTTGATGTAGATGCAATAATTTTTGTATGTAATATTCTCCATTTTGCGGTAAGTATCCCAAATGCACTTTCGACTACTCTTCTCGCACGACTCAATCTGTAGTTGAAAATTTTTTTCGTCATATCCAAATGACCTTTGCGAGGATACGGCCTCATCATGTATCTGGTCAATGCGAATGCTTCATCCCCGACTAATACATATGGGTATTTTATGATACTATTGGCCAAACGTCTCGGTGAAGGCACTTCCAATAAATTAGATTCGAATAGATCGACCATGCCGCAACTGTTAAATACTCCCGAATCGCTCTGTCTTCCCCCGCTCCGATATTAACAATTGTAAAACAATAATTTGCGTCAGCGACTGCGAGTAGATTAATGCTGTGCGTACCCTTGTAGTTGTAAAACGTTGACCCACTGTTTTGCGGAGCCTTAAATGAAAAAATTCTCAATCAGACTATAAGTCAAGAGATTCAACGATATATTTGATGCTCAAATTAATAATTAAAGATAACTCATGATTACAATTTTTATACGTGAATTAAAACGTGTTTTCCATCGATTGCTCCGATGCAATTCGGGAAGTTCCAGAGTCGTTCAAAATCGTCCGCAACCCGCGGCCAATTTTCTTCACTTGGCTGCATAAAAACTGTGTCCTTTAACACATTCTAAATTTGATCCAGAGTCTCCGACAAAATTTTCGAAATCGTGTTTTGTGAAATTCAAATTGCGTAGCTTAAAGACATCACGCTATCACCTTATGCTAAATATCGCAGAGTCAGTTCAAGTCGTGTGCGCGCTGGTATAGGATTTCTGATACAATATTGCTTTGTTATACTTGGTCCTACCAGGTTCAACAATTTATCAAAAATTTGTGTAGATATTCTAAAGTAATTTACAAATCTGTCTTTGTCAAATAGATACATTTGTTTAATCAAGTTTCCGCTCACACCTTGGTGTAGTCTTTCTTGCTCCTTAAATATTTCTCTAACCCAGTACTTCCTTTTTTTTTGTTTTTTCTTGGCGTAGTTTAATCTTTCGGTAAGTTATCCACATTTTTGACAGAGCGCGGTATGTTGTTTCTCCATTACGATGTAGAGCATTTACTGATTCCTTCAGTAAATGCATCATCATTAATAAAATCGTTGTAAGGTCCATTATCGTTTTATTTGAAATTTTTCTATTTTTATTTTTATTTACCGCTGCCGTGTCGTCGATTCGGAAATTCAAATGTTTAAGTGAACGGAATCGCGGAACGCGGATTCACTAAATCTAGGGGAATCGCGGAACGAGGGTTCACTAAATCTAGGGACTTCTACGGGTCCGGGCTTCCGTTCCGTCGATCCGGGCGCCATGGGATAGCAATCTAATTACGAATGATATATTTCATGTTACCGTGATGAATGTAAGTTGGGAAATATCGATTCGATACATACCTTTCAATATGTGATATCCAGAGTGATTCTTTCACTTGCTTTGTGGGATAAGATTTCAGAGAGTTGTGTAGATTGTAAAGCCTCGAAGTAGCAATTGAGAAGAATGGTGCAGTTGTGTTCTTCTGGATGCTCTGTTTCATCGATCAATGTGAGTTAGGGGCATTGATTCCATAGCATGTCTTTCCACATAAGATCTTTCGAGGTATTCATTCAGTCGTTTCGAATATCAACTGCCCAAGTTTGGATGATTCTCTTTTCACAATAGTTGTGTTCCTGTGGTGACGCTTGTTCGGGTGAAAAATGAAGCAAGCGACTGAGAATGTTGAGTATAGATCATGTGATCAGCATGCTTGATATCATATTATTCAGACGCCGCACTGGTGTCGGAGTTGTCTTCGTACGGCATTCACCTCCGTTCTCGTCGTCCTGATCCTCTGATTCATAGTTTCAGTCGTCCAGGTCCTCCACTCCCTAGTTTGAGTCGTCCAGGTCCTGCGCTTCGTAGTTCTTGTAGTCTCGGTCCTCCACACCGTAGTTTGAGTCGTCCAGGTCCTCCGCCTCGTAGTTTCAGTCCTCCAGGTCCTCCGCTCCGTAGTTTCACTAGTCCAGGTTCTTCGCTCCATAATTTGAGTCGTCCAGGTCCTGCGCTCCGTAGTTTCAGTCGTCCAGGTGCTCCGCTCGGTAGTTTCAGTCGTCCAGGTCCTGCGCGTCGTAGTTCTAGTAGTCGCAGGACCTGGATGACTGAAACTACGGAGAGCAGGACCTGAAGACTTAAACTACGGTGCGGAGGACCTGGACGACTGAAACTACGGAGCGCAGGACCTGGACGACTGAAACTACGGAGGGCATGACTTGGATGACTCAAACTACGGTGCGGAGGACCTGGACTACGAGAACTACGGAGCAGACGACCTAAACCACAAGAACTACGGAGCGCAGGACCTGGACTACTCAAACTACAGAGCGGAGGACCTGGACGACTCAAACTAAGGTGTGAAGGACCTGGACTACAAGAACTATGAAGCGCAGGACCTAGACGACTCAAACTACAGAGTGGAGGGCCTAGACGACTGAAACTATGAATCAGAGGATCAGGACGACGAGAACGGAGATGAATGCCGTACGAAGACATCTCCAAGCGGCGACGCTGTCATACTCATCTAGAAATCGAACTGAAACGTCGTACAATGAAAATCGAAGCACCGCGGGCACTGCTCAACTTACACTCTTAAACCAGCCCTGCCTTGGTCAGTCATAAGCCCTGTGATTAGTCAAATAAGATCTGCCGTAGCTCCGGAACCGTTAGTCCCTCGAAGTTTTGGCAGAGGAAATTTAGTCTTAGATTCTCAGGAGGAATACACCCACTTAAGGTGGTGCGCCCAACCTGAATCACCCTGTATATACTGTAACGGATAGGGCGTCATAATCCCGATACAATACGTTGCCACGCGCACCTTCAACGGCGCACAACAAGTGACGTCAAACGGTACCTTTATAAAGCGCTGCGCTAACCTGGCTAATCAGCAGTGTGAGGCAAAACGCCAGACTGACTCACTCCTTATCTCGGGCAGTGTTAGGCAAAGCGCCACGCTGACTCATATTTCGCTTATCCGAGGCTGCACAGGCGTAGAGCCGCAGTTCTCTTTAGATTTGATTGTTGTAGACGGAAACCGCCATAGCGGGGTTTTACGTGTTAGCTTTATTTATTTCATTTTGCAAATTTACTTATTACTCACATAAATTATTATTTCACCACCATTTAACGGTAGTAGAGCCCGTAGCTTACAATCAGTAATTTTGAATTGTTGTTAGTAAGAATCTGAAGAAAGACTCTGGTAAGTAAGTCATTGATATTTATTAGAAATCATAATATTCTTGAAATGTTTAATTTTTATACTATTTAGACAACTTGATAATTTATAAAAACAAAAAAAAATTACCAATAATAACCTAAAATATGAATAAAATAGCCCATGGCTACAACTGACACAGCAAAAACATACAAGCGCTATTTTTGGTCATACCATGGCCACAAGTGGTGCATGCTCTATCCAGTTTTGGTCATCATATTGATTTATTCGATACATCACGTTGCTTACGTGTTTGTTATTCAATTATTAATGCTTAAGTAATCAAGACAGTATATTAAAATTAATGGAAGTACAGAAGTTAATAAAAAAAAACTATTTTTTTTAATTTCTCTATATTTTATAGGTTAAAATGCCATCGAGAATAAAAAAGAAGACTGCTGAAAAAATTCCTAAATCAGCAAACGCCTCAATTAGTAAACAAAAACCTAAAAGGACATTTTTCAACTATTCGGAAACCGACTTAAAAAATGCCCTGGATTTAATTAAAAATGGGACCGCTATCGCAGCAGCTAGTAAATTATACAAAATTCCTAGAACTACGTTACGTAATAAAATCCGAGGAAAAGTACCAGAACCTTCCGGTCGAGTTGGTCCCGAATCTATACTTGGTCGCGGCATTGAAGATAAATCGGAGGAATGGCTATTAGGAACTAGTAGAATGGGTTTTCCTATAAACAAAGATTTTTTGATACATTCTGTAAAGCAATTAGTGAAAGCAGAAGGCTTAAGTAATCCTTTCAAGAATAATGTTCCGGGAAGAAAATGGTTTGAAGGTTTCCTTAAACGCCATCCACGTGTTGGACAAAAAAGAGCTGAGCATCTTTGCAAAGCTCGAGCAATCGTCACTGAAAATGTCATACGTTCATGGTTTTCTCATGTGGCAGAAGAACTGGGTCCAAATATCAAGATCTTTGAAGATCCTCGACGTGTTTTTAATATGGACGAAATGGCGGTACATCTTGCACCAAAGGGTGGCCTTGTCTTGGCAGAAAGAGGAAAAGCTGTGTATGATGTAGCTGGTAATGAAAAAGAAAATGTTACTACACTGTTTACTGTTAACGCTGCTGGAGAATTCGCACCATCGCTGACAATTCTTAAATATGAACGATTACCCAAAATTTGTGTTGATTCTGCTCCAAAAGATTGGGGAATAGGAAAATCAGAAAATGGATGGATGACGAGCGAATCTTTTCATGAATATTTTACTAATATTTTCTACCCATTTCTTCAGAAGAGTGACATTCATCTTCCTGTGATTGTATTCTTAGATGGCCATGTTTCTCATATGTCTATCCATTTGAGTAAATTCTGCAAAGATAAACAAATCATCCTGTGCTGTTTCCCTCCCCATTCAACACATATTTTACAACCACTGGACGTATCTTTTTTTTTTCCTTTGAAACAAAGCTGGAAAAATCTGATTCGAAATTGGCGCATACAAAATAATGGTGGAGATGTTCAAAAACATACCGTTCCGGCTTTTTTGTCCAAACTTATTACCGAAGCAGATTTTACAGAGGTAATCAAGAATGGATTCAAAGCGTGTGGTTTATATCCGTTTGATGCGGATTCAGTGAATTATAATAAGTGCATTGAAACAAAAGATTACCAAAATAATCAAAGTACATCTAATGAACTAAGTTTGAAAAAATCTGCGCAAAACTTAACTCATCGAGAATACGTTGAAAGCAAAATAGATGCCGAACTTCTACAACGATTCAAAAATGCGAGAGCTGCAGGTATTGGTTAGGAAACTGATGACAAATACGAGACATTGTATGATTTATGGGTCAAGGTTGTAGAAGATGAAGCAGGTCCGGAAATTGGATTACAATCATCACCTTGTCTTCCCCCCGCATCTGAAGATCCTTCTCCGTTGACTTCTAACAATAACAATAATATTGAATTTCCGTTTCCTGAGTTTCTTACGCCTACCGTTGATGAGTGTGAGTATGAATGAAAAAAACATGATTGAAATATAACCTTTCAATATTGATCTTTTTTCAGTTATCTATCCTTTGGTTGTTTTATTAGATTTTGAATCATGTTTCAATTTGATTAATTTTTTTTGTCCTTTTTAGTTGAAGAACATTTGGAACCATTCGAGTCTCATGTTCCTGACCAAAATTCCACCTGTGAAATACCTTTTTTGGTTGAATCTCCTATCCTCGTAGATAATAATGTAAATCCAAATGCTGTTGCAACAGCCATTCCTTCCAGTAATGAAACTATCCAATCATCCGTTATTATTGACGTAATAGAAGAACCTGTCATTACTAAGGTTAGTGCAGAAAATGTTTCTAATTTTAATACCATTACGATGCGTCGAAAGTCATTAAATGAAGTTATTGACGAAATTGTTTTGTGGCCTAAAAAAAAGACCACAAAGCGAAAACGTCAGGTTGAACATTTACCTTCGGTAATAACAGCTGATAAGTGGATAAAAATAATGGAAGCTAAAGACAAAGAGAAAAGCGATAAGGAAGAAGAAAAGAGACTTAAGAAAATCGAAAGAGAAGAAAGAATTGAGAAAAAGAGAAAAATACAACAAGAGAAATTAGAAGAAAAAACTGAAAAACAATTAGCTGCGAAAAAATCTGTGAAACCAAAAAAAAGTTCTAAAAATAAGTAACAGTTTCATATATATATAACCAATTTATTGTATCTCATTCAACTATATTAAAAATAAATGAATATTTTGATTAGTTATTAAGTAAATATTTATAATACTCCCTCCAGCAAAAAATATTACTTAATATGACCAAAAGTGGTACAAGCAATGGTCAAAAATAGTGCTTCTATGGCCACTACTGGTAACATAGGTATCATCAAGAAATTTAATTTTTTTTCCTAATAAAGGACGTTTTAAAGGTTTTCGCTTATTATAATTCGATTACTAATACACCTCAGATTTGATTAATTGATTTCTTTTTCTTGAATATTTTGTTCAAATTGGTTTAATTCTTGATCAAAGATACAAAATCGCCTAAAGTGGCCACAAATGGTACTTCTACCCTACTTGTACTGTACACTGATACCAACAAAACAGATGTTACACCGATTCAAATTTGTCCAAAATGTATCCAGATAACATACATCGCGTCGTAATTCACCGAAGCGTAAGCAATACGCAATTGATATCTTGCAAGTTAGGGATATCAATTAATGTACATGTCTCTATAAACTCACGGTACATGTTATATGACAGTCGCCGGAGCCATATTTGGTACAAGTCAACAGCTGTTTCTTGGTAAAGTGTAAATATTATGTATCTTATATTATTAGTAAGACAGTTTATTCTGTAATACAACAATTCACCTGAACGATGTACTATGATCTCTCACTGACTGGTTATGCGTATATCATGATTACGTACATATATTCTGCGTTATGCATTCCGAACCAATAATTGACTGTGATTTAATCTCAATATCAAAGAAATCAGTCTGATTTTTATCAGTGATTTATAAATTTTAGTGTTCTTTAATTATCAACTCTTTGTTCGCATGTATTATGAAGTACCAGCTAATTTATCGATTGCATGTCTGTGCATATAAGCTGTGGTTATAATATGTGAGACAAATGTATTTACACTGCTTTGTTAACTGCAGAGTTCATATTTCGAAGTTTTTGTATTTTTTTCACGTTTTCAGGTAAAATTATTTACAAATAATTGAAGACAGATAGAAACGACCTCGAATGTGGATATTTGATATACTATATGAGGCATTCCACGCCGTTTCGCACGGTCGAAAAGTTGACCGACCCCGAAAAAATCATAATTTTGTCTTATTACACAAATGTATCGAAGGAACTTATGTGAATTTTTTCAGAATTTTCGGACCGCATTTTTTGAGTTTTTCCAAATTTCAACTTTTTTCTACGAACCTCCGTATGTCAAAAATATAAGATCATACAAGAAAATTTATAAGACAAAAAAGTTGCAGTTTCGGATCAACTTTCTGGAAAAATTTTTTTGGGAATTTCTCGAATCCCAAAAATACCAATTTTTATCAATAATACACAAAAATATTTTTTTTCAACCAATATGTCACTTTAGATTTTCCTCAAAAATTTACAGAAAATACTCTTGAGTGTTTACAGCAACCACATATTTTTTTCAAGATGGTTGGCTCAATCGTTTGGGAGCTATGATTACGGGAAAACTGGTGAATATGGAGCACCACCGCGATTAGCACGTCAATCAACGAAATGTGGACCGGTCCGTATTCACTGGGTTTACCCTAATCTTTTTTTCGAAAAAAATTAAATAATTATGTAAATTATATTCTTTGCGTGCATATCAATTTTTCAAAATTATAAACACTAATCACAATGTTTATAGAACGGGGAATAAGTAAGGCATAAACAGATCGTTTCAAGTTATTTATTTTTCCAAACTCGGTGAGTTACGAAGTCCGTGGCAACTGAATACCTTTTAAATTTCAAAGTGCCAGCGTGTGTTGGTATAACGCAATGTTGTTGTTGGGTCTTCGGTACAGCTTTAATTTGCTTGAATCTCGATTCCAACATTTCTTTCTGGGCATTGTAATCATCAGTAGACGAATAGCGACCGGTGATACTCGAAACATTCGCAGGCTGAGATGCCCATTCGTAAAGATCTCGCGGCGTTAAAATCTGTTGGTCCAAAGGCAACTGCATTCCGGCTCGAGCCGCGAGTCGTTTCAACGTACCTCCCACCCCATCGCATGGCCCCTTGCCATGAGCACTCGCAAAGAAATGCCATTCCGCTGGAACGCCAAAATCTTTCTCGTGAAAAGACAGATTTCCAAAATTCTTGAAGTTTTTATATTGCTGCGGAGCTCCATCGGAAAAGTAATATGTTCGTATCGGATTCTCACAGATCGACCTAATGAACTCTTGGATAACTCTGTTGAAAACGTGAACCGCAATCGCATCGTGGTGAAGACAATCTGATATTATTGCAAGACTTTTGTGAACGACTGATTGATTTTCGCGGAAATATACAACAACTGGATATACTGTAGCTTGGTTATTATTCCAGTGAAAACCGGAAACCGCTTGTTGTACGATGAAAGAGTAATTTTCAGCAAAATCACATACTACAAGAAATTCACCTTCCTTCAAATTTTCTCTCAAATACTTGAAATATTGAGCTTGTGTTTTCGCGATAAACGCATGATCTAATAAATTCGTAGCCGAATCACAAAGTTCGTCGATGAACTCGTCAGCGCTTTTCAACATTGTTTCAAGCGTCATTCTCGGCTTGGAAACCCACTGTTTATACGTGATGCTTTCAATATCACGATCATCGATAGCTTTCTCAAGAGTCTGGCGAAGTTTTCCTACTCCGGGACAAACGGCGCAGTCACCGAAATAACATTTCACATCTGGTTTAGCGCATATGATCATATTTAAGCAATCTTCGTAGCCATTTATCGATAACTCCGAATCCTTCAACAAGCTGCGAATATCACACCCTGAAATATAAGTTCAGTTGTGTTGTGTTGTTATACCCCACACACCCAACCATTAAATCTATAGTATCATTGTAACCGTAGACGATCATTTAGCGTCTTTCGTGTCTAGGTTCTGTTTAAAAATTTTATAAAGAATTATACTCAGATATTTGCGAAATTAAACGAAAATTGGATCTTGTCGTAAACATTTCAAATGCATATCTGAATGCAAATATTATACGGAATTCTTTTTGCATTCTGATATAGACAAATGTACGTCAGACAGGAATGACCGAAATATGATGTGACCGATTAGGGACGATTTATGGAAATTTTTTAATTACCTAGGAGCATCAGCTTCATGTTCTGATGCGTTATACATACGCAGCTTGTGTGCGTGCCACTAGCGCCCGCTGAAACGCAATGTTTCGGTCTCAGCGACGCGAATTTCGAGAAGCCAACGGAAAAATCAGGATGACATGATTTGAAATGTGCGTAAAGCTCTTTCAGATTAGCCAGTAGCAGACGTTTTTGCTTATGTGTCCTCTTTCCATCGGCGTCTCGCACCGACACGAAATCTTTCATGCCGGGCATATTGACACTCACTGTGTCATCATTGTAGAACGATTCTACTTCGTTAACGATATTTCCAGGTAGCGCAGAACCTTGAAAATAAGTTAGTCAATAGTTGATTCTTAAATAAATTTTACCAATAAATTGGAGAGTACCAATTGGATGAATAATGAATTCGTGTAAAAAAAAACAGTAACGAACCACCAACTGGCGGGTTGCGCAGAGCTAGGGCGCCTTTTTCTGCCTTCAATCGTTTGGCTTTGCGGACCGTATACAACGGAGCATCGAATTCCTTTGATATTTTTGCGTTTGACCAAGAATCAGGCAACACAGTCAAAATCTGTATTTTTTCCGTTCGTGTTGTATCGTCATCTTGATACTTCCTTTTCAATCCAGTGATCACTTCGTTGAAGGCAACTTTGTTCGGAGGTTCGTCATGACAACCCAACTTCCCTTTCAGAGCGCCGCAAACACGATCGATTTTGTTCGAAATCCAATGTCCGTGTCCCACCTTCCAGGAAGGAATCGGAGATTGTTGTAGCATTTCCAAAGCAGCATTTATTCGTAGCAATTCTAAATTGATATCTGGAGCCGATTCTTGGCTTGTGAAAGACTGAGTTTGACTAGATAAAACTCCCGATTCTTGGGTCGCCAAGCAATCTGATTGATGATCAGCTGAAATTGATGGCTCTTGGCTCCTCGACGTTGATGCTTCACTATCCTGGAGTACAGCTGAATCTGCTGAAGATTTTGCCATGGTATTGAGACAATCACAATCAGACTTGTTCAGGGAGATGTGACACGTCTACAAAAATACGCGAAGTCTACGAAATACGAGAGGCTGCTATGTAATTTTCAAAACTAGAAGCGTGAAAAATTCTGAATCATTCGAATGAAATATGAGCCGATGCTGGTTGTGAAGTACCAGAGATATGTATACG
This sequence comes from Tenthredo distinguenda, assembly GCA_947538915.1. NCBI lineage: Eukaryota > Metazoa > Arthropoda > Insecta > Hymenoptera > Tenthredinidae > Tenthredo > Tenthredo distinguenda. Next base: position 23,367,271 of record OX384532.1, read on the forward strand.
GCGTGAGTAAATTTCACATCGCTTGTATCTAGATGGGACACGAGTATAAATGCAAGCCAAAAATAACTATTAGAGAACGGTAATCTACTGAAAAAATCTGGTAAGGTAAAAAAGATAATCTTTTTGTTGGGGCTCATGAATTTTAATTGTCATAATATTAAATACTTACTTGTACTCATTTCAATCATGTCATCATCCACTTTCATTGATTGAATCGTTTGCCTGCACACAGTACACAACTTATCGGTCGCGTTTAGCGATGGAATTTTCTCCAATGCTACAGCCGATGGGTTTCGTAAACATTGTCTTTTAACATGTCCGGGATGTTTTCTTAGTGGGTCGCAGCACCGACTAAATTGCGCCGTCATTTTGTTGGTTGATGCCATTGTCGGAATAATTAAGTATGAATTATTTTTGTACAGTGTACTCCAAAAATCATATCGAAAGCCCTCCGCGGCACCATGAAACTGTTCGCCACTGGATAACACACAACTTCACTACTCGCGGCATGAACAGTGTAAACAAGAACGAATATAAACTCTATGAGGGCTACAATAGTATCATGGCATGGAGGGGGTATGTTGACCTTGCGTTCGACCAAAAGCGTGTATCGCGCTCTACAATAATAATGACAAAAAATTATTAACAAATAATTTAAAAAATTAATTATTCAACAAAAAAATCGGCGAACCGTGTTTTTTATCATTTCAAACCAATTTGTTGATTACTTAGAAAACATATGACCTTTTTTAGGATTCTCTTACATTTTTGAAATTTCTATTCGTTAATTTTTTTAGAAGCTATTGCAACAAAACTTTTCATACGACCACTCCCAAACTTCTGAAGTGTAATGTGGAACTTGCCTACGAAAACATAATGTCCAAAATTCGTGACTTTACGTTCATTTTTTGGAATTTCGAAAAAAAATTTGAATGTAAGAATACTTTGAAAAAATTCATATGGCTCTTAAAAAGTCAGCGAATTCATTCGAATTGAGGAAAAAAAGGTTCACCAACTTTTTTATCGATGAATTATTTTTTAAACAATTTTTTAATAAAATTTTTCATAACAATTTTATACATTTTTTTTCGAGCAAAAAAAAAGAATTAATAAAGCATAGCTTCCAAACGATTGAGCCAACCATCTTGAAAAAAATATGTGGTTGCTGTAAACACTCAAGAGTATTTTCTGTAAATTTTTGAGGAAAATCGAAAGTGACATATTGGTTGAAAAAAAATATTTTTGTGTATTATTGATAAAAATTGGTATTTTTGGGATTCGAGAAATTCCCAAAAAAATTTTTCCAGAAAGTTGATCCGAAACTGCAACTTTTTTGTCTTATAAATTTTCTTGTATGATCTTATATTTTTGACATACGGAGGTTCGTAGAAAAAAGTTGAAATTTGGAAAAACTCAAAAAATGCGGTCCGAAAATTCTGAAAAAATTCACATAAGTTCCTTCGATACATTTGTGTAATAAGACAAAATTATGATTTTTTCGGGGTCGGTCAACTTCGGAGGAATGCCTCATATACTGTAACGAGCAATTTTCCTACCCGGAGGAACGAATAGAAAAATAAATCCCGCACAAAGCACACCAACGTGATCACACTCAAACTAGGTACACGAACGAAGCTAAAAGAAAGAGAGGTAGTGTTGGGCGCCAGGCACACGAATGTGCCAGATAAGAGAAAGCGAGACGGCAAGAAAGAAATTCAAATAAGCCACAAACAAAACTCAATAACTCAAAACGGTAACCGACTAGTTAGCAGGAGAGGGGAACGTGGGGGCGTAGAAATAACACACTCCGGTACGGCAAAGATACGAAAAAAAAAAAAATAACAAAATATATTCTCAATTCGCTCAGGCACTACAACGTAAAGTAAAACAAAAGAAATACAATTGCAGTTTCGCACCGAGCGAAGAAATAACCAAAACTCCAAAACCATAAAAATAAAATAAAATAAAATAACAAAATTAGGTAATCCCGATTTCGCGAGGCGTCTGACTACCGCCACTGAGAGAACCAGAGCTAGGTTCAGCGTTGGCTAAATCAAGAGCACGCTGAAATCGGTACGAGACGGAACGGTACGGGAATTCTTCCCCAGAGCGATACGGACTAGTCTAGAATAACAGATCTTAAATCTAATTATCCTAGGCCAAGATAAGATAAAGAACGACCACGACAACCCGTCTATGGCGGAGTTTGAAATCAACCGTTAGGCGGCAACAAGGCAAATCAATGCGCTCGGAGACGGATGGTCGAGGTCTAACAGAAAAGAAAAGCCTACCTTTAATCGCGGACGTAGCCCAGCGAGGCGGCACAGAAAAACACAACAAAAAAAAAGATAAGAAAAGCTACTCGAACAAAAGAAAGAAAAGAAAAGTAAAAAGCGCAAAAAAGGTACGGTAAAACTAAGAGAAAAATTAAACGTAAGAGAACTTTAAACTACGGTAAGATAAGGTATGGACTCGACATTGGCCGAAGGCAGGCGGTAACGGAGTGATGCGCAGCGCTGCTCGGCGAAACGGGGAGGGGGAAGCCTCTCCGCACACGGCATGTTCGCCGCACCTAGATGGCGAACATTTTCGAATTTCAGCCGGGAGGAAAGGAGGCAAACGAGGCAGGCTGGAGGCTACAGCCCTCTCGCGGCTGACCGGTGACGAGGCTGCTTGGCTGGACGCTGGAGTGACGTAGGTGCGGGTACTAGTGCCGAGGCATCGAGGACATTCCCCCGCGATGTTGCAGCGGCGCTGAGATCCCGCAGTGTCCTGTGGGTCCGGCGAGATCTGCGTTTACAAAAAAAAACTTACGGCAGACAAAAGAGTGACAGTTAAAATAAGAACTCCGTCGCTCTGGGGAGAAATCGAGAGGTGGTCGCGGTACGGCACGGCAAGGTCGCTCACGTTATCAGGTGGAGGCGAGGTCCGTGGCGGATGTAAAATCCACCACGTTACCATACATATAGTATAGTGCACGACTTGTGAAAGAAGTCTTTATCGTTATTTTTTTTTTTTTTTTTTACGGTGGAAAATCTTTGTACAGTATTTTCTTACTGATATATTCGGATAACGGATCGAATAATCATATATTGGGCTATAAAATATGATTTATATTGGTAATTGTGAGTAATAGGGCTGGTGGTATGACCGCGATGGTATACATGGTATTTATATTATTAAACAAACATGAAATTGAAACAGCATTAATGGCGATATAAATCGTGATTTTCACGATATCGCTTCTAATACCATCATGTAAGCATCCTTGGCTCCACGTGGCCAGATCTGTTTACGCACTTGCGTATCGCTTATACCCAGCCAATTATGTGCTTCATTTTTTAGCATTGCGGTATAGTGACCACTATCTATACTTGCACCGTGATGAAATATTGCACTAGTTATCTCGAATTTCTTATTGTCGAGGGTAATCTTTGTGGTCGGTACTGCGTTCAATTTGAAATTAGTTATTTTAGATGCCTGTCCATCTTGATACGTAAATATCATGAACAGCAACGACGAAGCAACGACAGTTTTTTTGTAGCTTATCGCTTTTCTGACAATTCTCGCACGTACTGTCAAGTCTTGTCCATCGTGACAAAGTGTTATTTAACAAATCTTGTAGGTCCTTAGGGCTCTTGATATCCGGTATGAACGATACGGGTATGGCTGAAATGTAATTTGGTTGTGCGGTTACAGAGCTAAGTCCGCAATTGTTACATCTGATGGTCGTAATTAACTGATGTTTACTCGCTTTCCGAGTCACATCAGATTTCTCGCAAATAGCTATAAGAAATTCAGCTGCGTCTTACTGTACATTTACTGTGAAGCGGTTGCCTGCTAATTCTCGAACCGCGAAGGAATTTAGTGGTGCACTACTTGTGACGTAAGAATAGGCTAATTTTTCTAACGGATCGTTATTATTCAACTTCATCAATTCTCGTACTACATTTGAACATCGGAATATACACTGCAGAGTGGCATTCGTGTAACATGAAATGGTTAATGCATGACAACTCGGCCCAGCGCCCACTGCATGGGAGGTAAATTCTCCCACGAGATTGTTCCCACCTTGATTGTATGCTCGCCGTGGGTCTACTTATGTCTGACGTTGAGCTCGTTGAGGTACTCCTTGTGCCATCTGGCCCAAAAGTCTCGTCGAACCTTTTGCACGTGTTGCCAATGGGATAATCTATTTGTAGGCGTGCAGCTGAAATCAGCTTCTGGTAAACTCGTCAACGAATCACCGATTAGGAAGTGACCGGGAGTGAGTACAAGAATATCATTTGGATCTGTTGGTATAGGAGTGAGAGGGCGGGAATTTAGTATCGCCTCTACTTCGGTGGCAAACGTATTAAATTCTTCGAAAGTCAAGAGAAGTTCTGAAACAACGCGTTTTAAATGATGTTTGAAGGACTTCACGGCAGATTTCCATAAGCCCCCAAAGTGAGGAGATAAGGGTGGAACAAAATGCCATGTTATTTGATTGTCGCTTGGAAATTTTGTGACCATTTCTTGATGATGGTCTGAATTGAAGATTGAGTACATTTCCTTCAATTTATTATCCGCGCCTACGAAGTTTGTACCATTATCTGAATATACGTTTTGTGGACGTCCGCGCCTTGATATGAATCTTCGTAATGCTGCGAGGAACCCTTCGCTTGTCATATCGCTGACTACTTCAAGGTGAACCGCCTTTACTGCCAGACACACAAATACCGCGACGTATGCTATTATACGTGTCCGATTACGAAACTTTTTTTCTTTTATGAAGAATGGTCCGTAATAGTCTACTCCTACGTTGGAGAACGGTCGTGCCTTTGTGTGCGAGCGCGCAGCAAGTCGCCCATTAGATATTCCATCGTTGGGGGGTTTGCTCAAAAACATGGTATGCATTTTCGTATGATTTTACGCACTTGATTTCGTCCGTAGAGCGGCCAGAATTTTCGTCTGAGAGCGTAAAATGTCGTTTGAATACCTGCATGAAGATTTTTATGATGATATTCGTTAATTATGAGATCTGTGAGCCGATGAGAGTGAGGAAGTAGCATCGGATGCTGCTGCGCATAAGGTAATGTCAAGTTCTTCAATCTTCCGCCTACTCTGATGACTCCATCTTGATCAATAAACGGATTGAGGGAGAGTATTCGACTCTTTTTGTTTACTCGTTCCCCCTTGCTGAGATCGCGTATTTTTTCGGCAAAGCTAACGCCTTGAACAAGTTTTATGATTTTTTTCTCAGCGTCCATCAATTCATCCGGTTGTAGATATCGCGTATGCGAGTTCTTCGTCTTAAATCTCCGGCAATATGCAATAATTCGTTTCAATTTTGTGAACGAGGAAAATTTTCTGAAGAGGCTTGACATAAAATCCTCCGTTCTTGCAGCTAGGCAAATGTTTTCCCGCATCTCTGGTATCTCGTTGATTCCCATTATATCGGTCTGCGACCATGACGATTCTTGATATTTTAGCCATCCCGGTCCATTCTGCCATTGAGAATTTTATAAGAATTCAGAAGGGAGTTGACCTCTGGAGAGCACGTCGGCTGGATTATCGTTTGATCTAACGTGTTTCCACTGACTGGCGTGAGTCTTGTCTGGAATGTCTGCGACACGATTTGCGACAAAGGTCTTCAATACATGTGGTGACGTGTTAATCCAGTGCAGGGTTATTGTCGAATCTGTCCAAAATACCGATTTCGCGACGGACAGTACGATCTTATCCATCGATTGCTTGTACAATTCGGCAAGCAGTTGTGCCGCACATAATTCCAGGTATGGCAGGGTGACCGTCTTCAAAGGTGCGACTCGTGATTTGGCAGAGAATAGTGTGCAATGTACTCGCCCCTTACAGTCCGCTGAACGTATATAAACGCATGCTCCGTATCCTCGTTCGCTTGCATCGCAGAACCCGTGTAATTGCACTGCCTCGACATCTGAGATCAAAATTTTTCTATCAAAGAATAAATTGTTGATTGACTTGAGTTGTGTGCAATATTCGGTCCACGACGTGTAGATGTGGTTTGGAACCGATTCATCCTAATTTAGTTTCAATTGCCAGAGCCTTTGCATTAATATTTTTGCGTAAAGAATCACTGGGCCTAATAATCCTGAAGGATCGTAGATCCTTGCAATTTCCGATAAAATTATTCGTTCCGACGCGGTGAACCCTATCTTTAGCAGTGTAGCCGTGTATTTGATCGCATCGCCTTTCGCATCCCAGGAAATACCTAGCATTTTTGTCGTTTGATCCTTATCCAATTGGAAATTAGGGTTAATGTCTGTGTCATCTAAACCATGAAAAATCCGCAAGTCATTGGGCGCCCATTGTCGCAGAGTAAATCGTCCACGATTTAAGAGTTGCGTGATCTCCTCTCGAATTCGACGCGCTTCTTCCATGGTTTCTGCTCCTGTGAGTAGATCGTCCACATACAAGTCCTTCTTCAGAATCTTTGCAGCTGTCGGATATCGATGACCCTCGTCATGTGCTAATTGATGCAGGCAGCAAATCGCGAGAAAAAGAGCGGGAGCTGGGCCAAAGGTAATAGTATTCAGTTCATACGTTTTTATCTCATCCGCTTCTTTTCATAGAATCCGCAGGTATCTTCGGTCCTTTTTACGTATTAATATTTGACGATACTTTTTTCAATGTCTGCGATCAAAACGTAGTTATGCAGTCGAAACCGTAGCATGAGCGAAAAAATGTCATCTTGAATCGTCGGCCTTACCATGAGTGAGTCGTTTAATGACTGTCCGGTACTCGTTTTCGCCGATCCATCAAAAACTACGCGTAATTTCGTTGTCAAACTCGTTTCTTCAACAACGGCGTGATGAGGCAAATAAAATTTCATTTCTGAAACGTCCTCAACCGCTTCCATGTGTCCGAGCTGTATACATATATTCCTGAATAACGTCCGAATATTGCTGCTTTAAGTTCGAATTTCTTTGCAGCTTATTCATTAGAGAGTTTAGCCGTTTCTGTGCTCTCGCTCGCGATTCACCTAGCTCTTTTACGTTGTTCCTGAAGGGCAGTGCGACGACATAACGTCCCGTTTCGTCACGCGTCGTATGTTGCTGAAAATGCCTTTCGCATGCAAGCTCTTCAGTTGAGAAATAAGGAGGTCTAGATACTTCCTCGATTTCCCAAAAACGTGTCAGATCGCAGTGCAATTCCGTGACATTGCAAACTGCATGATTAGAATACTTCGACGGATGATAGTCTCCCCCTATGACCCATCCAAGTCTCGTTTTTTGCAGGTAGCAATCTGAGTCCTCCTGTGATAACTTTATCTGCTCGATGCAGAATAAAGACAGAGTTGGTCCAGAACCGATCAGCATGTCGATGGATGCCGGTTTGTGAAATTCCGGATCTGCGAGACGTATATTCGCCGGAATCGGAAATTTGTCGCGTTGAAGCGTTTCGCTGGGAACTAGGTCCGCTATGCGCGAAACGGTGAGAAACTCGAGGGTTTTCGCATACTTATTGTGTAACGAATGAAATGTTACAGCAACAACATACTTTGTTGCTGTTGTAAGTTGGTCGAGTGCCCCTACAGAAATGCAGCATCGTTTTTTCGGCAGTCCGAGGTTGCTTGCCAATCTTTCTGTAATGAAGTTAGCAGTAGAACACGTGTCTAATAACACTCGACATCGCGTAGGTTGATTCTTCGCATTGACGATGCGTATGACCGCACTAGTCATTAATTGACTTCTTGGAGGTCGGGCCGATGAAGTGATGCAACGATGAACCACTCCTGCAGGCTGTGGCAGTCAATCTTGACTTGCTGATATTTAATTTTCCGCGATTCCATGCAAGAGCGTGTTGTGCGCTTGGTCACACACCATACATTTGCTAAATTTGCACGGCTCTGGACCGCGTGCTCGGAGGCAGTTGACGCACAGTGATGCATCTTTCACTACTTTAAAACGCTTCGGCACGGTCAATTTCCGGAATTTTTCGCATCTGTACAGTGCATGCTGTTCTTGTTGGCAAACGATGCACTTTTTCGCGGTATTCGAGACAAACGCTTGCCGGGATGATTTCTGTTCCTTATTACGTCCATTTGGAGTAGGTTTCTTCGAGCTTGCATCTTTACCGCGTGTGGATTCGCCGTTGTCGTCTTCGCGTTTGGATAACCGCGCGGCCGTCTTGTCGATAGAGGAATTCCATCATGTCTTCGAGACTGGGAAAGACGCTACGTTTTTGCGTTTGTTCCCATTTCTCTGCCGTCGATTTATAAAGTTTCTCCTCAAGATTTTGCACAACGATTTCTGGAGTTACGTTTATATCGAGAGTTGCTGACGATTCGAGGTGCTGTTGCGTTTCATCCGCGAGTTTCCTCAATCCTTCCGCCGACTCTCTATCTTGTACCGGTAAGCGTATCAACAAACTGAGATGTCGCGCGATTATTAGACGTTTATCCGCGTAGCCTCTTTTTAAAAAATCCCACGCCTGATAATAGTTATCTTCTGTGATCGTGATATTTTTGATTTTTGTTGATGCTTCTCCTCGCAACGTAGATTTTAAAGATTGAAGTTTCTCGACGTCGCTCAAATCGTCCTGCTTATCAATCATCGATTCGAACGCGTCTTTAAAGGATAACCAAAGTCAAAGCTTGGCAGCGACGCCTCTGGTAGCTTTACTCTCCGTTTACTCACGATCGCCGGGATCGCGGTGTTGGTCGCATGATTTATACGATGATTCGGCGGTTGCGCGGGACGTAAGAGTTTCTCAGCCTCGTACGCGTGTCGAGAAAATCCTCCCGAAGCGCAAATCTATCGTGTTCGTATTTGTCTTCATTTGCGGGGTCCAGCAGCTCAAGTTCATCGTATAGCGAGTTTACACCTTCAAATGTTGCGGTTATGTTCTTTAGACGAAGTTCGAGTTTTAACGCATCTGGTTCTCCTTCGGCATATTGAACGAGGAATTTCTTGAACGTTGTTAGTTGACTTTTAACCCACCTTTTTGGTAAGTACTTTGATCGCCGTTGCGTTTGCCATCGTATTGAATTATAGGAAAGGAGGAACCGACAATGATGGAAAATAACTCGGTGATTCGTGTGATGAACGAGCTTACCTTGCTGTTAACTCGGTGTTCGTACGAAGATGGACGTTTGTCGATTCGATGAAGACGTAACCTCTTAGATCTCCGTCGCCTTGGTGCCGTCTGTGTCCCAACGCTGAGTGCTCTTTCGCTTCAGAGAGCAACAGTGATGGCTGGGGTCTGTTTTGGCCAGCGTGTGAAGAAAAACTGCGATGTTGCAGGTTGTTAACGTATAATGAGTCGTAGTACTGAGTTTATTGTTCTTTTCACTTGTTTCACGTATTGTTCGTATGCATTTGATAACACAGTCGTATCATCCGGCTCGAAGGACCAATGGTTAATGCATGAACCGTCACGACGCGATTTTTTGGTCGAAACTCAAGCTACGTCATAACAGGCACGGGTTACACTATAAATTAATATAGTGCAACTTATTTGGTATAAATAAATACGAATCGTTTTGCTAACGAAGGTTATTTATATTGAAGCTATCAAAGTTAACAAGTGTTTGATATGATACAGAGCAGTGAAAAAGAATAACAGTATAGGTTGACGCGTTAGATCTTTGAGTTTGAGTTTTAAGACGTGTTACTCGATCTGATAGTTGGTGCTAGACCGACAATCGTCATCCGTGGCGGAAATCATCAGACGTGTCCGATGACGTTTGTCTTTCCTGGCCAGCCCCCCTTTGGGGGTGGAATTTTTACCTTTTTCATTTTGATTGGTTGGCGGTGCTAAGGGCGGTTTCAACATAACGCGGGACGAGACCATACCTCGGGTCTTCCAAGTCGCGGCAACGTCATGGGTTTTCATGGAGGAAAGAAAAAAACCCCGGTTAATTATCGGGCCCGAAGCAAGGTCCCATTCTCATGGTTCTGAAATCTAGTGACCATATGTATCGCACGGGCCTAGTTACCTGGATCCCTTCGCGATCCTTTACGGGTGCGTTCCACTAAACGATCGCAACGCTCGCAACGCTCAAGAAGTCGTTCCACAAGGCGACCGCGAGTCGTGTGGTCGCGCGTGAAACGTCACAGATGACGTCATTGTTCGCGACCACTTCGAGCTCAGAACGCTCGCGGTTTTACGGTGGGTCGGTGCGATCGTTCCAAGATGGCTACACGAAAAATTTCATTGTACAATTCTGAGACAGACGCAATTATTGAGATCGACGTATCCGTAGAAGCTGCTCAACGTGCAGAAAACGGTAAGTATAATAGGAATTTGATAGAATTGAAGCTTTTTCTGAACAAAAAAATCGATGCTTCGAAAATAACTTAACCTCTTTGTTCATAAGTATTCTGCGTTGTAGTTATAATTCAGTGTTTTATACTTTTAGATATTAATTTTGTGACAGCATTAATAAATAGTGTTCTGGAAAATCTGTCAAATCCGTGCGATGCAACCGGAGAGCAAACTGACACCATGGATGTAGGAAACCTTACGTCCATCGTTGACACTGAGATCGATGTTGGTGAAGCTAGTGAGGTCGAACTCATGTAAACTTCTATACAGGGTGATCCAGAATGAGGTATTTTCCTTCTACCAGTAGATTCCTCGTGAAAATCTAAGACGATAATTATCAATGATAAAATTTCGAGGGTGAAGCCGTTTTCGGACAAGAGCCGTTCAAAGTTAGCCAATGTGAAAGCAGATACGAAACTGTCTCAGGGCCGCACCGCCGGCCTGGCGGTCCTCGCGACGCGTCACCGGCCACCGCGATTTCGCCAACTGACAAAACGACGATCAGCGGCCCTGAGGTAGTTTCGTATCTGTTCTCGTATTCGCTAACTTTAAACGGCTCTTATCTAAAAACGGCTTCACCCTCGACATTTTAGCATTGATAATTTTCGTCTTAGATTTTCACGAAGAATCCACTGGTAGAAGGAAAATACCTCATTCTGGATCACCCTGTATATTGACGTTGACTGAAGCAGTCAACTATATTAACTACAATCACCATCTCTGAATGGAACCATGAGTAATATGTATGATTTCCATATTTCGCAGCTTCTCTGTATCGATGGTCTGAACCTTGTGTCTTGTGTCTCTGAGACATATATAAATCCATGGAAAACAAATTCAGCAGTGGAAATTATTGTCAAAAAAAACCTTGGGAAGAAATTGCAAAACTGTTAGGTACCAAAGGATACATTATTACTGGTCCGCAATGTGCTGCAAAAATGAGGAGTTTGAAAAAAACATACAAATCAATCAAGGACCATAATAATAAATCAGGGAACGACAGGCGAACTTGGCAATTTTTTAAGGTATACAAAGACAATTACAAGGAGTTGCCATTTTAGTTTTTTCATTATTTTACAATTTTTGTAATAGTATAAAATTTTTGCTAGATCATGGATGAAATTTACTCTAAAAAGGCATGGTGCAATCCTGTCTCTGTAGCATCTTCCACTGGGCTTTCTGTCCAGCAAAAAGAAGAGAATAGCACCATGGATTCTGACAGCGGATGTTCAAGTAGTAAGTTGATGCATATTTTTTTAATAGATGTAACCTACTGATGATTCAAACCTTCCAGACTCAGCTACATCTAAGACTTCCATGAAATATTTCCTGGCAAAGAGACTCAGACAAAGAGAAGTACATGAAGAAAATAGAAATAAACGACATAAGGAACGATTGGAGATGGGTACAAAACTCTTGGAAGCTTTGGAAAAATTATCGAAAAAATAACTTACTAGTTAATAGTCATTATCATAATACTCAAGTGGTGATTATTGTTTTGAATTTGACATTCACAGATCCTTTCAGTTTTAAAGCCTTGTTGGTATTTTCGAAATATATACCTATAAATTACATATGAATAAATAAATAAATACCGTTTCGATATAGAATAAACATTTGTTATATACATAAAGTGTACTTACCCATAAGATGTGTCTATCGCAGACTACGGCTGTGTGAATAATATAAGAATTTATTCTATATTTGCTTTGAGTTTTTATTCCCATTTAACAATTAACACTTTATATAGATAATTAACAATATTACTTTATGGAGTATTCATGATTGCAGTTATTCTCTGTATCCAAGCATTCAATTACCAATTCATGTATTTCTATTCAAGAACCTCACTTCTATAACGTATTCATAATTAGATTTCGTTTTTGTATCCCAGCATGTCGCCTTGCTTGATGAGCAATATCAAAATTTTCGACATTTCTTTGTGCAGATGGTATTGTGAGAATGGATAGATTATCATGCTGCAACGTACAAATATTGTGGATCAGACAACATGCTATAATATACTCCGCCATCAAGTCTATTCTTGACATTGGTAAGCACTGTAGTAGGCTTCTCATGCGTCCTTTTAATAGACCGATGCATCTCTTTACTGTTACCCTGACTGTCGAATGGGTATAGTTATATTTGTTTTGTCTCTCTGTTAAATGGCCGTTATCTCGGAACGGAGTAAGTAAGTGTTGATGCAGCTCATACGCCGCATCCCCTGAAATATGGCCATCACTCGGAAATTTTCCATTGTGCTCTAGATAATTATAAAATTCTGATAATCGAAATACTCTCTGATCATGGACTGATCCAGGATGTCTGACGTAGCAATGCGTAATTAAAGTCTTGTGATCACACACCAACTGGACGAATACATAATGACAGGTATAAGTCACTATATTATCAACTACAGGTATGCATTATATAAATGGAATTAATTGTCACTTACCTGTAGTTGAATAGAGTGATATCCTTTGCGATTTATATAATCTGCAGGGTTTTTCTGCGGAGCGTTAATACGAATGTGAGTGCCATCAATGGTTCCGATGACTTTTGGAAACCCACTGGCTACTTCAAATCCTCTCATCACATCTATAGCTCGATCTTCAGTAGGCCATTCTATGAACTTCGAAGCCCTTACAAATAAAACGTGAGTACAGCTCTGACAGCTGTTGCTCTCCCTACGTTAAATCTATCACAAGCAGATCCGTAATAGAAAATTAATTTTCATTTTGCAATCATACGAATCCTTATCATGGGATTCTGATTCATTTGTCACCTGTATGAGTCTGTGCTAGCCATTCTCCAAAGAGCTATCAGTAATTGCCGACAAGAAGAGATTGTCGGACATCCAGGTACATGTCTTATCAAATCTTCACGCAAAATATCATTCAAGTAATCGAATGTAGTCCTAGACATTCTGCAAATACCAAACAATTAATAAGTATGGTACTCGAGCGTTGACACATTCAAGTTATGAATGTATAACTATTTACTAACCTGAAATGACTTTTCAACTCATCGTCAGAATATCGGTAAGTCAGGTCGATATAATTATCAATACGTGGACGGCACTTCCGTTTTGTTCTCTCTCGTAAGGATGTTTCCCATTCCTCACTAGAGCTTGATGAACTTTCGTTGGGCACGTCGTACCTACGACGCATCATCAACATTCCAACTGTAACCTCAATACTCATTTCGCGATTCATTTGATACAGATGTTTCACTGAAATGAAAAACATCCAATTCAATTCTACTTGTACAGGATATTATTCGTTATGTACAACTATATTCGAGATTATTACTTACCTGTGACGTCGGACCACTCCTGGCTGTCGGTAGTGGTCCTTCGTTCATTGTTGTCACTGTCAAGGGAAGGTTGCGGGGAAATAGATGTGAACGAATAACAGATATATGTGTATGTTAACTTGCTTGTTTATTTGTAGTTATGAGTGACAATGGGATTTGGTAGGATGTGGATAGGTGTGAGAAAGATAGCGAGGTGAGAAGACAGGATGTAAAGTATCATCTCAGGAGATATGATAGCAGGTAGGCGAAAGGAACGTGGAGTAGAGCTGTAGGCTCTGACGTAACACCCCCCCAACCAGAGGAAGCATAGGGTTGAAACAACTATGTTTCTCTATGTGGAGCATTACGGTTGAATGTGGACATTGGGATGTTTCCGAATGGAGGTATTTCGATGGGAATCTGCCAAAAGGTGTCAGAAGGCTCATGATTACAAAAATGTTCTCGAAATGATAATAAAATGTTTCATACTGCTTTCCTTACAGCTAGGTAAAGATGTGATGAATGTATATCTTATAGTTCATATGTGTTTATGTGTACTGTTGTTGTGAGCAGACCCTTTTTATGGAAAAAATCCTTCATTCGGCCGTGTAAGTTACATTTGTTTCTTGTGAGTGCATCAATAAATTTTGAGAATATAATATGTAATATAGCTTATGATTTCATGTCAAGTTATATGCGTGAGTATATGACTGACAGAGTATTGTACTGTGTCATGTTGTTATCAGTTCACAGCTGAGAGGTGTCAAGTTCGAAGAAGTGAATTTGAATGTATCAATAGAATATAAATGTAGTAATAATTATGTTCATGACATGAGGTAAAAGTTGGGAATTTGATCGTTCAAAGTTTGTGTATGATGAGAAGATTCGATTTTTGGCTAACGTGATGTTTGGTCTCTGATCATTTATCTCGTTCGTTGATGCTTGATTTTTTTTGTTTTTGTCGATGATGCGTTCCATTCGTAGATGAGCGCGTGCGGCTCTGTAGAACTATTCGTTGATTCGTAGATTTGGCTCGTCGGCTTATTGAGAATGCGGGAGACTTCGTAGATTCGTAGATTTGATTCGTCGGCTTATTGAGAATGCGAGAGACTTCGTAGATTCGTATATTTGACTCATCGGCTTATTGAGAATGCAAGAGTTTTCGTAGATTCGTAGATCATTTGCTTTGTAGTTCGTAGATTATTTGTTTTGTAGATTTGTAGATTCGTAGATGCGCAGATTATTTGACGAACGATAAGGGAGATTTGAAGATGAGCACAACAGCACTGTATTGGTAACTTTGGAACTGTTCACTTTTCTGTTTTAACCGACTATACGTCTTGTGTTTGATTCATTGATTTGGGAGATAGATACATGGTCACTGAGAGTTTTTATTTTTCACTTTAAGTTGAGAGGTTTATCAAAATTTCCACTTTTATCTTCAAAGACGGGTTTTACCGCTGCCACCAGTTGCGACGTCGGACCATCCCTGGCTGTCGGTAGTGGTCCTTCGTTCGTTGTTGTCACTATCAAGGGAAGGTTGCGAGGAGATAGATGTGAACGAATAACAGATATCCGGGTCCAAAAACATCTGAAATGTAAAAAAATCCGCCAAGTACCCAAATTATCTTATAATGAAAATTCACGACAAACATATCGCCAGTCTCTGTCATGATATTCGGAAAGTCTACAAAGCACTAAAATTTCCCTGCAAGTATACGTCGTGGAGTCGGACCTCGCTGTTTCGTGTAGTGATATCGCAACATCATTCCAAGAGCTACGTACTTGGCGGGCACATTTAATTTCTGCATTGTACTGCAATTATATCTGAGTCTACATTTACATTCTGTCAGCTGCAGGATCAATGAAGAATTTGCCTTTGTTTTTGCATAAAATAGTAGGTTTACAAATTAATTTGAACCAGAGTCCAGTCAAGTCGTTGACACCTATTTTATAAAGGAATCATCATCTGATTGATGTCTTAGAGCATAATCCTGATTCTTACATTTACACGTTACGAGTCTTGTTTTGCAACAAATATATTTTACAGAAGTAAATAGGCCGTACATTACCATGTGTCTCGAATAAGCTTGTTCAAGCTAGTTCCCATTTGTATACTATATCAGAATATCGTCGCGCGCGTCCTTACACGCGCGCGCGACGATATTTTGTTCACACATATTATTGGTGAATCCGGATATTATCAATAAGAATTAGAACATTGTTGCGTATAATTCAGGAGTTCATGATGAGCAGCTAGTTTAAAATGAGTAATCGTTCTCTCCGTAAAGGTCCTCATTCAATTTGTCGGCGTTACATCTTTTGTCATTGTATACCGTAACACAGTTGACGACAGAATTGGATCTCGGTTAGAAGAGCCAAGGTGAAATAGCATCTATACTATTATGTTCAAGCAAACAGCTGATACCATAATATATAAATAGACTATATCAGTATGACGGTTTGCTATTATACTGTACCCAATTATGATGAATATCTACGATTATACTGCGTATCTCTGCAATTAACATATTCATTTAAATTCTTTAATTTTATTCGCCGTCGTACGTATCGTTCTTGAGTTTTGTTCTGGGTATGCAATTTTGCAGCAAATAATATCAATTTTAATTGCTTCTAGATTATATGACATGAAATCATTCATACTGTGGGCGAGTCTTATTAAGAATTTGTATTGAAGTTACGTACGTATATATGAAGAGAGAATTACACACACCGAGGATAAGGCTGATCATTAAATACTATGGACTGTTCATGCAAAACCTGCTATGTCTATACCATGAAAAGCGTCGCATTATTTGTATACGTATTATGATTGGTGTGATTATAAGTCCGATTATTGAAAATGTTATTACTGCTTTATAAGTATTTCTCGGAGAAAAGAGGTAAGGTGAAATAGTGCAAGTGATAAGAAAAAAAAATGTGCCCGCCAAGTACGTAGCTATTGTAATGATGTTGCGACTTCACGACGTATACTTGCAGGGAAATTCCAGTGCTTTGTAGACTTTCCTAATATCATGATAGAGACTGGCGATATGTTTGTCGTGAATTTTCATTATAAGATAATTTGGGTACTTGGCGGAGTTTTTTACATTTCAGATGTTTTTGGACCCGAATTTCACTTCTTTTTGTAAGCCGCGTAATGCCGCGTACCGTACAGACGGTTAATATAAGTAATACCTCCAATATTTTCAAGATAGATCGCACTCGCATCCGATGGATATGTTGTACACGCCTATAACTCAGAATGAAGTCAGATAGTGCAGATCTACCAATATTGATCTGTACCGAACGATCTTCGTATAACTATTCGATGCGTGATTCTGTGATAGCGTAAGATCATTCAACGTTTGCTTTCAAAAGATTGTTGATTTTCATTGGACGCACTACTTTAGGCAGGTGTATTCCTCTCGGAAATCTAAGACTAAATTTCTTTTACCAAAACTTCAAGGGACTAATAGTTTCGGAGCTACAGAAGAAATTAGTTGACCAATCACAGGGCTGTGAGATCAAGACAGGGCCGGTTTAAGAGTATAAGTCGAGCAGTACCCGCGGCGGATCGAATTTTATCGTACGACGTTTCAGTTCGATTTCTAGATGAGTATAACGACATCGTCTCCTGGAGATGTCTTCGTACGGCATTCACCTCCGTTCTTGTCGTCTTGACCCCTTAATCCATAGTTTCAATCGTCCAGATCCCCTACTCCGTGATTCTCGCAGTCCAGATGCTCGGAATCGTGGTCGCATTTGTCCAGGTCTTCCGTTCCGTAGTTTCAGTCGTCCAAGTCTTCCGTTCCATAGTTTGAGGACCTAGACGACTGAAACCACGGAGCGAAGGACCTGGACGACTGAAAATCCGGAGCGCAGGACCTGGACGACTTAAACTACGGAGCGGAGGACCTGGACGACTGAAACTACGGAGCGAAGGACCTGGACGACTGAAAATGCGGAGCGCAGGACCTGAACGACTCAAAGTACGGAACGAAGAACCTGGACGGCTGAAACTACGGAGCCCAGAACCTGGACGACTCAAACTACGGAGCGAAGGACCTGGACGACTCAAACTACGGAGCGCAGGATCTGGACGACTCAAACTACGGAGCGGAGGACCTGGACTACGCGAGCTACAAAGCCGAGGATCTTGACAAATGAGACTACGATTTCGAGAATCTGGACTACGAGAATCACTGGGTGGGGGGAAGTATGAATCAGAGGATGAGGACGACGCACTGTGGGCAGATTCACAGAAAAATCGGCAAAATCCAAAAATTGAGTGTTCTCATTTTTGATTAGTATGTATGTCATTTCAAAGATCAGGTGTTTCTACGCCCTATTGTAGAAGGATCGGTCTCTACCCTTCGCGGTACTCGACTGACGACAGTCCGAATTCGACCGTTTGCGAGTGAAGAACGTAGCGATTTTGTACTCTGAAATTTTCGATTCGCGCGAAGTGAAATATATTTTGTTCTACGCTACCGATTTCAAATCGGTAAAATGGGAGATAAGCTTGGAGGTATGTAGAATATCATTATGTCAAATAGTTTTTTGAAATTTTAAACATTGTATGTTTGAAAGAGTGTTCAATGTGTACATTTTAAGCAAGCGTGTAAATTTAATACTCTAAAAGAATTATGAATATAGTTATGATCGCGGGAGATCTCAGACTTTTGAACATTGTACGCTATTGATAATGTTATTAAGATTAGAAATTGATGAAAACTTTCCGCAGAATGCTGCATATCTGGCTTTGGGAAGCGCAATTCTCATGTCGCGCAACGCTCGGCATGTTTGTTCAGGCTGGGCGCATAGTCCCCAGCAGGTATACCTGTACCTGCTGGGGACAATAGCCGTTCCTTGTCGAATATAAAATAATTTTCTACCCACTGAATCAATGGAATACACCAGTGATGAATCAGAATCCACCAATTCCTCTGACGACGACGACCGCGACGCTGACGATTATGATTAATATTGAAATCAGGAATAATTATTCTATGTAACTCACGTATTATTTTCGGTAGTATTTAATTCGTAAAGTGTCGATTGCTGTTTTAACTGTGTTTAGCAATAAAATTCGTTTAAAATGCTTTATAACTAATTTTCCGAAATTCTTTGAAAACTTTCCCTCACTTCCAGACAAACGTTTTATTTTCCCTAATTCTCATTCAAAATTTCTAAAAAAACAACCTTCAAAACACACAAATATTGATTTCTGATAGAAAAAGTTGCCTGTGAGTAAGATAAAAATATATTTCCGGTTCGCCATTTTGTTTTTTTCGAAATTTCGATTCAAGATTTTCAATAAGTGATTTTTAAACCGCAAATTGGATGCTTTTTAGTAACGCAGATAGTCACTTCCGGTTCGCCATTTTGTTTTTTCGAAATTTTGATTTGAGATTTCAAATCAGCGAGGTCAAAAACTCAAGAATCACCATTGCATTTTCCAGTACGCACATCTGCCTAGTTTTGCCGATTTTTCTGTGAATCTGCCCACAGTGCGTCATACTTATCTAGGAATCTCATCTAACTGAAACGTCGTACAATAAAAATCGATCCTCCGCGGGCACTGCTCGACTTGCACTCTTGAACCGACCCTGCCTCGATCACTCAGAAGCTCTGTGATCGGTCAACTAATGTAAGGTCTTGTGTAGCTCCGAAACTATTAGTCTCTCGAAGATTTAGTAAAGGAAATTATTAGTTTCCAGGAGGAATACATACACCTAAGGTGGTGCGTCCAGCCTGAATTACCCTGTAAAAAATATATAAAATTTAATTAACCCCCTCGGGCGGCCATTTTGCCGTACTAAGCGCTTTGCGACTTTATTAAAATCTCCTGACCGAGTGTGAGTACAGATTCGCACCAAAATCAATAGGGAGCTAGATTTTGATGGAGAGTAGCTACGTTTTAAATCTTAAGTCGATACATACAGCCGTTCGATTGATACCGTAATCCCTAGCCAGCGTCTAGCGAAAAATGGGGCGAAGAAGAAGAAGAAGAAGAAGACTGTGTTTTTTCATCATTTTTAACAGTCAATATCTCTCGAACCAAACGACCGATTCTGTTCGAATTTGGACAACGAACCTATTTGGACTGGGACTCATAATCTTGTAAATTTCATCCGATAATGTTCACGCATTCGGGAGATATCACGGTATGTTTACAGGTATAAACCGTTGTCTCGGGTAAATAATTCTTGGCTGCGCTCGTCTACCTTCAAAATAAAAATAAGACAAAAAAACTTTGGGGCTTGGTACTTGGCAGCGATTCGCTGCCGCGAATCTTGATGCTAAGTGTGCTTAAGGACCGACGCCACGCCATTGATGGCAAGCAGGAAGATTAGGGAACCCAAAACGGAGCCCTGCGGGACGCCGCGTTGGAGAGGCTCCCAAGCCTAACGGGAACCACCAGGCCCCGTGACTGCTTGAACCCTTCCATGCAGGTAAGATGCAAACCACGTAATGACATGGTGCGAGAACCCTGAGAGTCGCAGGTTTCCTAATAGTATGGCATGCGGAATACTGTCGAACGCCTTAGTAAAGTCGAATAAGGTGGCGACGGTGACGAGACGTTTGTCCATGCTATTGCGGACATCCTCAGTAAACTTGAGTAGGGCCGATTGGGTGCTGAGTCCAGCCCGAAACCCAGACTGGAAGCGATCCAGCAGACGCCTACTCTCTAAAAAAAACCCCGGATTTGAACTAATACGATGCGCTCCAGTATTTTCGACAGGGCAGGCAAACTGCCGAAACTCACCTAACGGAGAGGGTACCCGGACCTTGGTGACCGGAGTCACGAGGGCTCGCTTCCAGATCGCGGGAAACTCAGCGCGGGATAGCGAGGCGTTAAATATAGCCAGTACATACTGGAAGGTAACCGGAAGAGAGTGCGCCACGCCACGCAAGGAGAGACCGTCTACGCCAAGGGACTGGGATGAGAAGTGACCGAGGGCGTCCGAGAGAGCCAGCGGAGATGTATCCTTGAAGTAGAAAAGCTTATCATCATATGACGCCGCGGAAGAGAAGCAACATAGTCAGGCCCGGTCAGCGAGTGGGAGCATTGCGCAACAGCCGCGAAGTGCTTATTAAAGTCATCCCGTGAGATCGTAAGACTAGGTGTAGCCGGCGAGGCGGAAATGCCAAGCGAGCGAAGTTCCTTCCACAAGAGGCGCGGGTGTTCGATGCTGCTAAGGCGCGCAGAATAATAACGGGCTCTGGCCTCCTCGATAACTTTGTGCATCTCGTCGCGGGCTGCACGGTAGGACAAAAGGGCACTTTCAAGCTTCGAGCGCTTATAGGCCCTGTACAATCTGTCCCGGCGGCGCATTGCAGAATGCAACTCAGGTGAGACCCAAGGACTACGGCGCTTTGCAACGACCTGACGGACCGGGGCGAGGCGGTCGAGTGCCGCGAGCAGGTTGGAGTTAAAGCACAAGAGCTGATCATCGAGGGACGACCCGCGAAAGAGCGGCGACCAGTCAGAACCTTCAACCAGGGTGTAGTACTCCACCGAGGGGAAGTTCGTAAATGATCGGGACCAGTAAGAGCCAGCCGGGGAACGGAGCCTAGGTACATTAATAGAGACGGATACAAGGTCGTGACCCGTTATGAACGGGACATCTGACTGCGACTGCGAGTAGATCAGGTCGACGCTGCTCACCATGATAAGATCGAGTAAGGAGCTGGCACCTCGAGCATGGCGGGTGGCTTCGAAGGGTACCAGGTGCAAGCTACGGACGAAACAGAAGTTCCGGATATACGCGGTTTCGAAGGTATTCGACAACTGATCCGCATTGAAGTCCCCAAGTTTAGTGAAACCGAGAAAGCATGAGAAAAGGCGTCGAAGTCAGCTTCGAAATCAGTCAGCAGCGCAGCTTTGGGTGGCCTATAAACCATCGACACAAGTATTGGAGACGCTCCGGTAGGTTTGACTTCAGCTATGACATAATCAGGTTTGGATGAGTAGGGTGCAGGCGACACCACTAAGACCTTCGAGGAAAAGGTGTCGCGCACATATAGTGCAACACCCCCACCATGCTTGCCTACCCTATCCTTGCGGTGCAGGACAAATCCCGGCAGGGTGACGAGCGCGTCAGGGACGTTCGGTGACAGCCAGGACTCGCTGACAGCTATGACGTTGTAACGATTGACTTCAAAGTAAAACCTAACATAATTAATGTGACCAGGCAGAGAGTTCGCGTTGAAGTGGCAGAAGCGTAGCGGCTGAGCGACTTCAGGGGTAGACCCTGGGGCCGGGCGATGTCAAGTGGATTCAAACGCCATCAGGTCATCTTGGGAGCGGATACGCTTTACTCCTGTCCCATCGGATTCCCGCACAAGACCGACCCCATCGCGATGCCAGACATATTTAAAGCCCTTCTCCCTTGCTGTCGCTTTAGTTGCAATGAGAATCTTATGAGTGTCCCCAGGCAGAGTCTCATTAACATAAATAGTGGTGATCAGGCCTACAGGCGGGTCAGAGAGCTCCGACGAGCGCAGGTGCCCCTTCGATTTCTTGGCTGCCAGTAGCCGCGCACAAAGCTCACGCGAGCGCAGCTTAACAATTATAGGCAAGATAACGCGACGACACAATATCATCGTCATCGATGAAGCAGCCGAGAGCTTCCGCAACTAGCCCAGTTGTTGCAGCAGTGTTATTGGAGGGGCAGGGGGCACCAGAGATAATGTTTTCGGCCTGCTGGACAGCGGCAGCCGCGCGCTCGGTTTTCGCTTGCACAGCCGCCGGTGCCTGATGAAGTGCCGCAACATTCGCGCGGAGAGTAAGGCTTTGCTGCTCTAGCTCTGAGATACGGTCGGCATTCGACTCGACTTGAGCCTGGATGGCTGGTAGGTCGCTCAGCTGAGCAGAGAGAGCGTCAAAACGGGCATTTACGACCGAGAGAATCTCGTTTCGAATGTCGCCAAGCGTAACAGGCACGCTGGTTGCAGACGACGAAAGCCTCGACGACACGGGTGCAGCAGGGGGAGCAGTTGACTGTAGCAAAGAGGCAGGCGAGGCGGCGTCCAAGGTAGGCGACGGAGAGGGTGAGCGAGATGCCGAGCCCTGCGGCACGTACCTAAACTGCGCTTCCGCATAACATCCGGTAGCACCAGAGGGGAGCTACTTCTTTTTCACGCATCCGGGATGATAGGACGCCTCGCACCGCATGCAGCGCACACAGTCAAGAGCAACCGCCTTATTGCACGACGCACACTTACGCGCGGGAGCCATACCTCAAAGTCAGCGTGCTGGTTTACCGGGTGAGCAGACGAAGTGACGTAGGTAATCAACAGATGGCACTAGGAGGCACGGGACCAGTAGTACCGACGCAGTCAGGACCAGAAACTCAGGCGGAGATATTGCGACGAGAAGTGAGGTTATGTCTCACGGACCTGATCTCAAGAAGCAGGAAAGCTAGGTCCATAAATGAGTGGGGTGCAGCATGCAAGCCAAGGAGAAGGCTTGCAGTAAGGGGCATGCAAGGGGTCCTGTAACAAATCGCCCGCAGGCAGGAGACAGCAGTACTAGGCGAAAAAATCAGGAGCTTGGCGAATAACATGCAGGTGTACTCACGGATAGAGAGAGAGAGCCGGATAGAGAGAGAGAGGAGGTGGTAGAGGAAGAGGAGGACAAAGAGGAGGTAGCGGAGGAAGAGGGGATGATAGAGAAACAGGAAGTGGTGGAGTAAGAGGAGGCGTGCAAGAGGTGGTGGAGGTCGACAAGAAAGAGGAAGTCGAGGAAGTTATTACGGATGGGGATGGGGCCGGAGCGTTGGATAGGGGCGAGGGGGATGGAACGGGAATGGAGAATGGCGAAGAGGGGGATGGAACGGGAATGGAGGATGGGAAAGAGGGGCAAGAGGGGAAAGCAGTGCAAGAGGCAGAAGACGGGGTGGCCGAGGGGACAGCGTCCAAGTTTTTTTCTAAGTTTTTATAATTAAGTTCTTTCTCTTTCTGCTACTCTTTATCGTTCTTCTTTTCTTCTTCTTCGTCCTCCAACTTCTCTTTCTCCTTCTCTTTTTCTTCCTCTTCTTCTTTGTTCTTCTCCTTTTCTATCTCTATCTCTATCTCTATCTCTATCTCCTACTCCTTCTTTTTTTCTTCCTCTACCTCTTGCTTCACCTTCTCTATCTCTATCTCTCATATTATTTTTCTTCTTTCCTCTTTTATTTTTATCAATAAATATAATTACTAAATCCACGACAAGGATCTAACGAACAAGGGATTTATATACAGCTTTGCTTGTTAATGTATGCATGAATATAATAGTTTATTTTAATAATCCATCGTACGCGTGTGGTATAGTTCTTTTGCAATATAGTATTAGCATTAACAGGTTGACTTAAATAATCACAATTGGTTAGCATATTACACCAACAAGGAATTACATGTAGTATTGAATAGGTAGATTGGTTCAGTGGTTGGATCTACAGTCGAGATTGTTTCATACAGATACAGGCCAGTGTGTATGGTTTGAAGTGATTGGTCAACAACTTATCATTCATAGTGCATATATGAGCTTCAAATGTCTCAAAATTGCCTAAATGGTTAAATACTACAATTAATTTCCTTGAATCTTAAAAGGTGTTACATAATTTGAAATGATTTTAAAGAATTACTGTTATTTCACCAATATCTAACAATCAAGGTATCAAACGATTGAGGTAGATTTTAAAAGATAGTAAATGTCCTAACTAATTACCTGGATCCTAAAATATTTTATAACACTTTTAATGATCAGTAATTTCAAATATATTAATCTTTCGGCAATCAGTCTGCGGTGTCGATGTAAAGGTAGGTGAAGTTAGTGGCTGATAGGCTGGTAGAAGTTAATTCATTCGAAGAAGCTACATAGAGTGTTATAACTTTGGAGCAACTGTGGGCTACCTCTGTTACATTGTCTTGTTGAAATGTTATGTTTGTTCCAACGGATCACTAAAAGGATAGGAATGGTCCGGATGACTGTGAAACATAAAAAATAAAGAATTGAAGGAAAGGTTTCAGTATATTACAAGTAATTTTCGTAGCATTGTTATTACTTCGGAGCAGGTGCGGGCTACCTTTGTTTCGGGACGTTGTTTTGCCAAAATGTTATGTTCGTCTATTCCAATGGATGGATAATAGAAACCTTTGTTTTGGGACGTCAGTTTGCCGAAGTGTTATGTTCGTCTATTCCAACGGATTGATAATAGGATAGGAATGGTTCAGGTGACTGTGAAATATAAAAAATAACAAAGAATTAAATAAGAGGTTTTACAAGGGGAGGCCGCGACGTTCGGATCACGGATTTTCTTCAAACTCTGTATACTTCTAGTAGTCCATTAGGACAACATAATGTGCAAGTAGTAAGGTGCACTACTCAGGCGTTTTCGAGAAAATCGCAAGAGAAGTTTTACGCGTCGAATATGTAGCGGTGCGCTGTGACTATGAGCACGAGATGGCGGCGGTCGAGTGGTTAGCGTTCAAGCTTCGTAATCGCTGGATCGCTGGTTCGAGTCCTGCTCATTTTTTTTTTGTTTTTTCTTCAACACTGGTGATATTCTTTCATATATATTACAATTCGAATGTAATATAATGAAAAATAGTACATTACACACCTAGGGAGTAAAAGTAAGCCGTTCCAAACTGCGTGTGAAATTGACACCCGAGCCGAAGGCGAGGGTGGCAAAAACGCAGTTTGGGATGGCCTCTTTTACTCCCGTGTGACGTATACTATTTTTCACCACCCCCTGCACCGGAAAGTACGACTTTCCGTTCACGCGAGGGGCCGAAAGTCGCACTTTCGGTGCAGGTGTGGTGAAAATGCATGTATTTGCATGAACTTTTATTGAATTTACAATGTTATTTGGCTGCTTACTAATTTTTATTATTACAACAAACATTATATTTATAATTATCGCCAAGTAAACGACCAAACGTTTTCCTGGAAATCTATGCCTGTCGTGATTTGCGAAATCCCTTATACTTGCAATCGGGTAAGTCACCCGGAACTGCTTTACACCTGGACGGTTTGACCTGCAGACATAGGTTTGAAAGGATAAGGAGAGGGCCAGGCTAGAAAGCCCAAGTCAAACATCGATAAATAAAGGTGTGAATAACTTTATTCAATAATATTGTGAGTTACAATATGTCAGAATATAAGGGTAGTGTACAATTAATCGTCGGATGTGCTTTCGACATTACAAGTTACAGGATGATATTTTCCATACAGACACAGAAAACATAAGTTAAAACGGCATCTACTACATCGAATAAATGCAATGTTCCCGCATGCACAAGGAATCTAAACCTTGTTGACATTTTCAAAAATTTCTCTTTCTTCCGACAATTTGCATGCAAACCATGCGTAACGCAACATTTTCGCAAATATCGGTGCTGATAATTCGTGATGCACTATAAAATGTATTTTAATAGCACCTTCACGAGAAGCAATTTCTCGTTCGTTTTCAATCAAATATGAACAATTTTGAAGGCGCTTGATAAAGTTTTTACCTTGCCTATAGAAATGAACGTTGCACGGTTGGCAAATCGAAGTACATTCAGGGGGTATGAGTTTAACCGTGCAAGTTCCAAGACCTGCGTCATCGGTAAAGATTTCATCGTACAAACCAGGATTCGTCTGACCCCCCCCCCCCCCCCCCCCCCCCCCCCCCCAAGAATCTATTATGAGCAAGAATTTTTGTTTTTCCACGTACAGAAGCATGACGCTGGTTAAAAATGAATTATAGAGCTGTGTGGTAAGTCTCCCAGATTTTGAACTTGTTACCATGACATTTGGAAGGTCTTTTCTTAAATTGTCAACAGTTTTTTAAACCCTTGGACTACACTTTCCCGTGGCTTCTTGCAAACACAAAAACACTTGCGGCAATAATTCACCAGACATCGTCATCGCGTATTGTGCCGTGTATGAGTGTGTTACCTTGTTCATAACGCGCCTTTTAACAAACACAGTTTTTGAATTTTTTTCGGCGAGAGTTCTATCATAAGTTGACTGGTACTGGCAACCTGTCTGGTCTGTATTAATCACAAATTTTTTGTCAAAATTTGGGATAATTGCATTCGTCTGCAGTTAAAACTTCCTTGCGGCTTCTAGTGTTTCTTCCAAAGTCACAGATTCCCCGTTACTCACATATCGCGTGATCTTCTAACTTTTAGATCTTTTAACCCATGAAAGTGATGCTTTAAAAATAAAGTCATCCGATTGAAATGAGCCTGCAGCAGCCAAAGCCCACTGCTGTGAGTTCCTTGTTGTCACCTGAAAAGTAAAATCAAAGTTTCATTTCATTACCATAATTTGTTCTTCAAATACGGTTATTGAAAATGAAAAAATTTGATGTAAAGTGATAAAAATGTACACTTACTTGCTGATAACTTATGCGTGCCTCCACGAAGCCGTCATTGGTCCATGAATCAATCATTGAATATTTATCGATCGTTGTTCCTCCAGTTTTTATGTTTTCTTCCCATCTCTTCAAACCGTCCTTTTTTTTTAAACTTCGAGACCCTTTTCTCTGGAGAGTTTGTAGATTCCACGTGGGGTGTTCATTTGCCAGTCTAATTACTTTCAATTGTGTTTCCAACGGGCCGTATCCGGCTTTTGCCTTCTTCTTGGCTGGCTCATAATTCTCATCGTCGGAAAAATCTCCTTCAACTTCATGGAATAGACCTTCTTTATTTACTTCGTCGAAATGAATAAGGTCCTCGTCAGTAATAAGTATCTTTTCTCCTAACATTTCGACGGTAGACTGATACAGTTCTTCTCCAATCGCCATTGCATCTGCAGAAATCGGTGCTGATGATTCTGTATCAATAAGGTCCGCTTCTTGAAAAAGACTATCACAGTACACGAACGCATCTTTTAACTGACGTCTTGCAACTGCATTATGCATTGAATCTTCATGACATTCATCATTCGGAGTAGTCGAAGAACCGGAAGTCAACTCCATTTTTGCAGTAAAAATGTTAATTTTGTGATATTCAAAAAATTCGCACGTGAACTATTCGTTCCTGCTACATTAGCAAGGTCTCACCGCTACGCAAGTTAACTGCCGAATGATGCCTGTGCTATCGTATCGGCCTTATAAGAATAGAACCCAAGTCCAAGCCTGGCCTTCCCCTTATCCTTTAAAACCTATGTCTGCAGGTCAAAGCGTCCATGGGCAAAGCAGTTCCGGGTGACTTACCCGATTGCAGGTATAAGAGATTTTGCAAATCACGACAGGCATACATTTCCAGGAAAACTTTACGCGTTTGGTCGTTTACTTGTCGATAATTATAAATATAATATTTGTTGTAATAATAAAAATTAGTAAGCAGTAATATATATGAAAGACTATGACCAGTGTTGAAGGAAAAACAAAAAAGAAAAAAAAATGATCGGGACTCGAACTAGCGATCACAAAACTTGAACGCTAACCACTCGACCGCCGCCATCTCGTGCTCATAGTCACAGCGCGCCGGTACATATTCGACGCGTAAAACTTCTCTTGCAATTTTCTCGAAACCGCCTGAGTAGTGCACCTTACTACTTGCACATTATGTTGTCCTAATGGACTACTAAAAGTGTACAAAGTTTGAAAAAAATCCGTGATTCGAACGTCGTGGCCTCCCCTTGTTAGTATATTAGTACTAATTTTTCTAGCATGTGTCATTGCAAGCGACCATATCAATTGTACGGTTTGGAGTGAGTAGCAGACTTTGTTCGAGATTAGGTTATTCGTTGTCGATTTACATGAAGCTTCATGTTCATCTACTCTATCGATACGGTAATTGTGAAATATTTCAGGTGATGGTAGGAAACATGCAAATCAATAAACAAATAACCAGTCACGCATTTAGCGAAAATAAAGAGGTTGAGACTGTTCTATTCGTCTATTATTGTGTGAACAATTGTCAAATCTAGTGAGAATTAATGTACGTATCATACCGTTTGATGTAAGGCACCGTATAACTATTTTTTCACTTGCTCCAGTTAGTAGTGATAATGTTTCGCCAGATTTATGACAAAACGAACAACCCTCTTCTGTGCATTTCCTTGCTAGCCATTTATATGTGCGACGTATGTTGCTGATTGTATTTCGATTAATATTTAGGCTGCTTTTCAAAATTGTATCTGATTGCAGGTTATCACCCCTTCGTTGGTTTAATTCTCTATATTCACACCCAGCTTGAAGGATCTGTTTCGGGCAATTACAAGAGGCCGTCACGCAGATGTCAATAATCATATATTATATTAAAGTTCGAAATCGGATGTCCGCGGATGTCCGGATGTCACAAAATCGGGGATGTATCTATTCATGCCTGTATGAAGTTTCTGTGTTATCGTCAGTCGTATATTGTGATCGTCAATTCGAGCCAAAGGGAATTTTGGGTTAATGTGAGAATTTTTGAGATCATGAAAAAAGTATAGCAGGGGCAGTAATAATAACATATCTTTGAGTGATATTTTTTATATTATATTTTTTTATTGATTTTTTATTTTTTTTATTTCACATCAAACATTCCATCTGAAAAAACTCGAAAATTGTTCATCACCGCCTCTTTGCGGACTGTTCTCGCCGCTGCTCCTGCCTCCTCCGCCACTCCCGAGCGCTGTTACCGCCCCTCGTCCCCCTGTATGCTGATTTTTATATTGGCAATTGTCCCAAAAAGCTAATACGTGTTCTTTTGTTTCTTACTCACGACGATTAATTCGAACCCTAATTCCCCTCCGATTTGATCAACACAGCCAGAATTATTGAGAATTGAATAATTAACCTTTCGATTGACGATTACAGACAGGTGCGAATTCGCATCAAGGGTATCTTATTCACCTGTATCTCTTAGAAATCGAAAAGTATCATACGTTTCCCTCACCACGGAAAAAAAAGTCCAATAGTTTCCCCAGCAGATGGCCCCGGACCAGCATTCAATTATATTTTGGCCATCGAAGGAGACGGACGTAAATTTATTTACGGCGCGAATTTCGACCGGTGTACAACCACCGGCTGGTAAACGAGTTTTTGGCAATGAAGAAATCAAATACTTGAATAAAAATTGCATTGTAACAACATTCTGCGTTAATTTGACATTTTTTTATTCATTCGAAACAAGAATTATTCTTGGAGTCGTTGAAACACTATAAAATTTTATTTTCGGGTTACTTCGATAAATCGATTGTTTTCCTAAATTGCGAGAACAAACTTATATATACCCTCGAAATATCAATATTCCCGTTGATTACAGTCTTTACAATTTTCATCATTTTAATAATCAAGAATTTGCTCCAGTGTGTAAATCTAAGGTTTTCAAATAGGTGTTCGATCAAAGGGTTATGGATGAAATTTCTTTTCGATTGTCGCCGCTTATCATCACTGAGTAAGTATAAAGCAAAATTGATCAACAATCGAAATTTTAAATCACTGTCGTCACTGAGTTCACATGCAATCTCATATCCAGGGTCTACTTAATGTCATCCAACTTTAACTGAATATAGTTCAACATGTTATGAACGTTTGGTAAGATTTTCAGCTTACCTTTTTTCTTTTGATTGCATAAATTTAATAAATTAATACATTAATAAATTTTTTATATAAATATATTATATATACGAAAAAATGTATACATAATAATTGACAGCAAAAAAAGGCGAATGGTTTCCCCACTAGGTAACCCAAGATTAGCATCCAATTATATTTTGGCCATCAAAGGAGACGGACGTAAATTTATTTTCGGTGCGAATTTCGACCGAATTCTTCCTAAAATTGACTATCTTCAGTTTTCCTGCTCTATCTTAAAAACCTTGCACTCAATCACAATTTGCCAAAAATGAACTTGAAGCTTATGAAATTGCGCACATTTTAAAAACAAAAATCGTTGCGATTGGATGATTGGTGACGAAATGGCGGCAATTTGAAAAAAACATGGATTTTTTATTCTCGGAAGAACCCTATTTTTATGAAAATTTCAAAATAGCCCAACAGAGGTTGGGAAAAACATCGTTTTTCGCCAAAACGCAGAAACACGTGTCTCATGAAATCGCATGAAAATTGATATACCAAAGTTACAAATGAATCGGAAGTGGTGGCCAAAAATCATCGGTGAATCCATATGGACTGGGCCATATGTAAGTTAAATATATTGCCAATTTCGCTAATCATCCTCATATTGATAATAGTTGCAGTTACAGATTCGCGAGCAAACTTTGTGAGCTTTGAATTATAGGTAATTGAATTTTGTTCGCCCGATGGTTTGTCATACACCACATATCTGACTCACCGATTTGCAATCCGTGCAAGTAATCTGAAAGTATATATTATCTTATTTATAAATAAGGTATTTTATGTCAACTTAATACAGCGTCTTTCATGAAATTCAACACCTCAAAATCAATTTATTACTCGACTAACGTGCATTTGAGAATATTCAAGAAAGAAAGGTCAATAAAAGTACTGGCTGCCCACTACTATCGAGGTGTAAAAGAAATCAATCGACAACTGAATTGAAAGTTTTTCAAATCCTAGGTGTATGAAAGACTTCTTGTAAATCATTTAAAAATAGTTCCGACTTACCGTTGATTTCGGAAATCCCTGACATCTCGCTGTCTGACATGATGCCAAAATTCACACTGATTTGTTCACACGATTTGTTCAAGGTTAATACACACAAGTAAAGTAGGGATAATTCCCGTGACCACGCACAGACAAATCCTAAGTCAGCCTAAGCTGTGACGTGTTTATATATTCATATTATGACGTATTTCTCTGTAAACGGATAAGTACCTATGAGGTAAGGAAAGACAAAAGAAAATCGAGATTAGTTGTAAATGTTGAACGTGTCTCGCGGTGATTACGCCATATCGCTCACTACGCCGAAGACATGGGGCGAAGAAACAACAAAAGTAAGTCGACTCCCACTAAAATATAAAATATAAATTTGATTGATTTATCTCACGATAATGTATTCTATGTTTCGTTCATATTATTTGAATTTATTCTACAAATATGTTCTATACAAATGGATGATCTAGAAAGAACCCTCCTATTTAGTACCAGCTGCTTCTTTAAAATTGCTTTCTCTTCTTGACTATAAATCAACATCCAACTTTTCTCAGATTATTACCATTACAAAAATAATTAGAAGTCGCTCGGATCACATTTATGACCAAAATCGGTATGTGTAGTACCTATATGCATGTATGCATCAAGCACATGTTCTGACGATAATTTTCATGTATCGGTTTTCTTTCAACTTGACCGACCAGAGCCTATCTAAAATTATTTGAATACTATTTACTTGAAAAAATTTTTAATTTCCAGCTCAGAAAATTTAGGAAAAAAGAAATTGAGAATCACTTACACACGTTGCTTTCAGTTTGCTGATGGTAGAAAAAAAATTATCAAAAATCTTGAAGAGGGTGGGATCCAAGCCTGACTCATTTAAAAGAGAATACTTCATATAAACCATATATACGTGTATATGATTTCGACTAGACAAATTCAGTGTAAATATTGTGCTAATTAATTTAATTTGCGTTCCAGATTCCGAGAACAAAAAAAAATCAAATATGGTAGGCGTCCAGGCCACCAATGCTAATAGTGAGTACTCTTTGAACTGCTTAATAATGAAGAGTACATAAATTCTCAGGGAGAAAATTGCCGCTAATTACTATGATTCGTATTACTATGATTCATAATCAAATTGAATATGATAATTAGATAAAGAATATACGAGAAAAATCAAATATTCTGTTATGTAAGTATTATGAAATGACAGGACTTGCCGGAAAAGAAAAAACAAAAAAAAAAATCGCATTAAACTGCCATGATTCCAAAGAAAACGGAAATTCATAATTCCAAAAAGGATACAAGACGAAAACAAGAAACCCCGTTATAATCTGTTGAGTGACCTTGAGGAAAAAATTTAAATTTTCGCAAAAAAATAAGAATTGAATTACTATAGATTTGAAAGCAAATTGAAATTGATCGTCAGAAAATAAGAAACGGAAATTTCTGTTATTTTTCAGCATCCATTAAAGATGCGGCCTTGGCAGCCATTGTGGCCGCGTTTATGAAAGGTATGATACAACTCCAAATATTTGAGTGTGTCAAAAAAAAAAAAAAACATAAAAATATGTAGATATGGATTTTGATATATTGTTGTCGTTTCCAGGCGATGAGTGGGACGCCGTCATGGCGGAGATGGCAATAAATATAAAATAATAATAATAAATATAAAAAATAAAAGTTTCATGAATAGTTAAATTTTCAGTATCTGATGTTTGATTTATACCCCAAAAAATTCCCTTTAGTTCTATCTTTTCATCATCATAATTGTTCTTAAATTGTTCTTACATTCATATATCATGTTATTTGTACAGCTCATCATAAAAGCTGTCAAATCACCATAGAATGTATATTGTTTTGTCACAGTGGATGTTGCGTTTAAACATCAACGACGTACGATTTTATAAAAATGACATTCTCAATTTTATACATTCAAGTTCGTTTCGACGCGCGACAAAAATCTGCAAGCACTTTCGAAGACCAATTTCCTTGATATCTCTTTTTCATCGCCATCATGTCTTGATTAATTCGTAGTGGTCTCAATTAAGGGGTGAGAATTTTTTCCATTATTAGGTATGAAGAAGTACCATCGGCTAAGAGTGTGATGAAATTTGTACCTGCCGTGCTATCCGATTTCGGACTTGACTACTATATATGATATGATATCATTATCAAGTACGCTCCTATTTCAATGTATGAGTTTTTGCAATTCTTTCGTGCACTGAATGGGTGTGGAAAGAATTGAACAGAATATCTCATGTAACTTGTGACAACATATTTTCCAAACAATTGGTAAACCACTAACAACCGAGCGAGCGTAGCGAGTGAGGGACAACGCAAAATCAAACGAGTGAGCGAGCGAAGCGAGCGAACGAGCACAATTATCAGCTAGTAATTATTAATAACATTCATCGGCATGAAATGACGGTCGTTGCACTTTTCACTCTTGTTATGATTCACTGATATAAACCCATTAGCATGGCCGATTTTCACCAAGTACGATTATAATAAAAATAATAATAAGATAACATATCATATAAATATAAATAATTGTATATAAAATTGTGAATATTTTATTATATATAAAATTGTGTATATTTTATTAACGGTCAATAGCGCTCAATAGCGCGAGCCGACGGCCATGTTGTTTAGTCGACGTTTTTAGCTCACTTTGTAACTTTATCAGCACATACCGACCGAGTGCGGATTCTGATTCATACCAAAATCAATAGGGGGCGAGATTTCAGTGGCTTGTACCCACGTTTCGAATTTAAAGTCGATCCATTCAACCGTTCGATAAATATCGTGGTCTCAAGCAAAAATGTCTAGCGAAAATTCATGACCAGGAAGGAGAAGACGATGCTTTTTCATCATCTTTCGTGACTGATATCTCGGAAACCAGTATACCGATTTCAATCAAATTTGTACAGCGAGGTCGTGTGGGGAGGGAGTTCCTGTCGTGTAAATTTTATCGAAAAACATTCACGCGTTCCGAAGTTATGACACCGTGCTTACAGGTATAACTAGTTCCTATGAGAAAATATACGCGGCTAGCTCTCGACTGTTTACGGGTACTTGGCGGCGATCCGCTGCCGCGAATCTTGATTCTCTTCTATGAACATTGGTACACACTCCTGTGCTAACTTATTTTCCTGTTCGTAAAGAATTCGGGCACATTACTCTTTCTTCTCCTATGAATGAAAATCCCTACACTCAATTTTTTTAACTTTGCAAAAATTGCTTGTACATAACTCTATAATTTCCAATGTGAACATTATATTCTCACCAAAAAAAATATGTACAATTTTGTTCAATTCAATAACAGCTCGCCATGATGCTAGACCTCAAAATCTTCTGCACAAAGTGCATAAATTTGAGCGGATATATAAGAATTTTTGAATAAACGAAAGTGCTATCTGCAGTACATACCACTGTTTATATCGGAGCACGAAAAATAATGTGCTTGTTGTGTGTAGGAACTACGATAAAAAATTGTAAGTGAAGTGTCTACAAATGATCAATGAGCTAGAAAATAATGTGCCCAGAGTGTGCAGATATTCAAAAAAGAAAGTGTGCGCTGCAACGTGTTCGAATGTTCATAATGCAACACTCAAGTTAGTGTGCTCGAAGTGTGCAGTAACTACAAAACAAAAGCTAAGTGAAGCGTGTCTGAATATACACAGGTCAAAACGAAAGGTAATGTGCACAGAGTACGCAGAAACTCATCAACGAAGTGCACGATTGGGTGTATTCGAACGGTCATTAAAGAGAGCTTCAATTAATCTGCACGAAGTGTGCACAAGTTTAAAGACAAAAACGTCCGTGAAGTGTCTGTTGAAAGTGCTCAAGACCTGAAGCAATCCGCTAATGTGCCGAATTGCTCCAGGAAGCGTGCAGACATCTCACAGACACCACGTGAACATTTCGTTTTGCTAGAGATCATTTCTCTCATCTCGCGAATGATGAGATTGATTATAATAGTTCCATATTCAACCGGAATAACAGTTCACCTATAGTATTTTTACATGTACACTAACAAGGAGAGGTCGCCTACTCGTCATCACCGATCTCGTGCGGATTTAGAGTATATGTAGGGCTCGACCAGGAATTAAAGTGACGCCAGTGGAGCGCTAGATGACCAAGCGTTTAAAAAAGAATTTTTTTGTCGCGGACCGGTCAATACATAAGTCTTTCATGTTATGATGATTTTTAAGCAGGGGTTAGCGCAGCGGCAAGATCCCGGATTCGTGGTACGAAGATCGCGAGTTCGAGTTCTCATGCGGGAAGTTTTTTTTTCATTTTTTTTTATTTGGCTTCTTTTTCATTTTTATGATACTCACGCCACAAATGAACTGAAATAATGCATAATTTCCTGGAAAGTTATTCGCAATCCCAAATTTTCCATGATTATCCACCTGTTGAAATAATGACGCCCTATATGCCTCTTGTGAAAATATAATTAAATACAATACATTATGCATTATTTCGATTCATTTGTGGCCTAAGTACCCGCTGCGCCAACCACTGCTCGGAAAACAGATTAACATGAAAGACTTATGTATTGACCGGTCCGCGACAAAAATTTTATTTTCTAAACGCTTGGCCATAGAGCGATTCCACTTGCGTCACTTCATTCCTCGTCAAGCTCTACATATACTTTAAATCCGGACGAAATCGGCGATGACGAATAGACGACCTCTCCTTGTGAGCTTGGTGGATTCTGACCACTTGAAGTTGCACCGAATTCTATTTTCGCTATGCTTATGCATGATAATTCAGAATTCGGTGCAACTTCAAGTGGTCAGAATCCACCAAGCTTAGTGTACTTCATTGAACAAACTATAAATGTAGTTATAAGTTCATGGAGGTAGAGGAATAACACAAAACGATTTCGATATTTTCTCCTCTTACTTTGTATGACTGTAGGAATAATAAAGGTATACATAACCCGGAAAATCACATTCAAGTTTTCAACCTACCAGTGGCTCTAATCTCCATAGCAACCATATGGCACCCGACCTAAATAATTACTCGTTCCGAGTCTCATAATTACACATTGCGAATTAATGTCTGGCGGGGTAACAGCAATAAGTTCTCCTTCAGCTAATATTTTTTTGATGTGAACGCAGAACTTTAGATTCTCAACAACGATTTTTCTAATTATCAAAACAATCACCTCCTTATTATCGCTGTTTTCGACCACAGTAGCCTCTATTTTTCCAAGAACTCCCTGACGCACACATACAATCAGGCCCATCTTTCCGCATCGGCTCGCTGGGCTTGAGCCCAGGGCTCCGCGATCCATGGGGCCCCCTAGCCCCGGCGACAGCAGACCAACCGAAAAACAATTTTTCAACCAATCAAAGATCCCATTACTATTACAAGCTAGTTCAGTCTAAAATAAACTGTAATGGATTGTTTTCTTCACTGTACTGTAACGAGGCAAATTATTTGCCTCGTAATGGAACAATCGACTCCTCCTCAGACGAAAGTGACCCCACGCAAAATACCTAAATAATCGAAACAAGAAGTCCGAAGCTCAAGTTCCGAAGGTCCCTTATTGTAATCCCGATCATTTATAATCTATTGTCTTTCTCGTCCGTCTCTAATATCGTACGTGTCGTCTCGACCGGATCAACGAGGGAGATCATCCCTCAATCCCACTACACCTGGCAGGTCACCTGGAAGCCTCAGAGTCAGTAGCCGGGGCGGCCAAGCTCATCATATCCAGAGATACGCCTGGAAGCGCGCTGCATAAAGATCTTCCTATCGCCAAAGATATCCCGATCCCCTTCCCACCTGTCTCGTACCGGCCTGGTCCACCGGTCTATATGCAGATATTTCCGCCTTCCAGGGTTATCGCGAAACCTGAGATGCCATCTATCAACCCCCTGGCAGACGCTCTGAGTGCCAAAGGCCCTGTCAGGCCCACCATCTCGTCGAAGAAGCAAGAAGAACGAAACTGCACACTAATTGATGCATCTGATGCACTCTTGTTTCCCCCTCCTCCTAATTTAACCATAGAATGGCACACTGGGGTACATTCGTACCCCACGCCGATTTTAAATCTCCCGCAAAAGCAGGAATCGCTCGGAATTGAGCTTGGACCTGAACCATAATTCAGTTGAGAGTCTTGAGAGAGTGGGGAGATGGTAGGTATTGCCGGTCTGGCGATAGCGTTTAACAGAAACTGATTCAAAGTTGCGTGGGGTACATTTGTGCACCAGTGTGCCGTTCACAGACAGTTTCCGTTCGGTGAAGCCAATCTTGTGTTTTTGAATTTTCGAGTGTAACCTGATATTTTTTATCATTTGAAAGCTCCGTAAGTACATAATTAATATTTTTAAGTGGAACGCGAGGGAAAATTGAAAGTTTCTACATACAAGCGGTGTCTAATGTTTTTCATAGGCATCAGTCTCTGTGAAAATGGCTCGTCGGTACAATCTCCGTAGTATCGAGGCTGTTGCTTCTAGTATTAGATTTACGGAAGCTAAAGAAGACCTGGACATCAATTCCGATCAGGAAAACCTGTCCATAGCTGATTCGAGCACTGAGTCTGAGCAAAGCGAATCTGCGTCGTCGGAAGTATGTTTCGGTCATTTTCATAATATCTACTATACTATATATAAATTGATTGTTTTCATTCGTGGACTCATATACTTGATCTGTTTATATGGCAGAAAGAAGGAATTGGATATGAGCACGTTGCGAGTAAGCGATCAAAAAAATCGAATGATGCTCGAGCAAGTACAAGAGGACGCAGAAAGTCAGTTGTCACCGGAAAAAATAGGCATCGTTGGTTTTATAAACCTCGAGAGCGAGTTTCGGATCGTAACAATTCCATCACATCGTTTTTACCAGGTCCGATAGGAGAAGCGAGGACTGCTCATACGCCGCTGGAGATCTGGTCGCTCCTTCTAACCGACGAGATTCTGAACATTGTTGTTTTGCATTCGAACGAAGAAATCGAAAGATATTGTCGCGAAATTGAGGTGGAACAACTGAATACGTATAGAAAGATAGATTTAATTGAATTGAAGGCTTTCATTGGGCTCTTGTACTGTTCGGGCTTGCAAAAGACCAACGGTTCAAATGTAGAAGATTTATGGAGCGCAGATTTGGGTACTGCCATGTACAGGGCAACGATGCCATTACCTCGCTTCAAATTTATTTACAAGTGCCTGCGATTCGATGACAAGACAACTCGCGAAGCTCGTAAGCAGATTGATAAGTTCGCTCCCATTCGCGAGCTTTGGTCAAAATTTATTACTCGCTGTACGGAGTTGTATAATCCGGCATCATACTGCACAATTGATGAACAGTTATTGTCCTTCAGAGGCTGATGCCCTTTCAAGGTTTACAATGGCAGTAAGCCGGATAAATATGGGATCAAAGTAGTGATGCTAAATGATGCACGAACTTTTTACATGTATACAGTAATTTCATATACAGGTAAGGTAATTACCGAACCTTCCGAAAAAATACCGTCATATTACGTGAGGAAATTATCGGAACTAATTCACGGTACAGTACGTAATATTACATGCGATAACTGGTTTTCTTCCATAGAAATTTTTGACAAAATGTTACAAAATCACGGGATTACCATGGTCGGAACGCTCCGTAAGAACAAGCGTGAGATACCATCTGATATAAAAAAAGCTGGACAACCTGGATCGACGAAATATGTTTTCGACGCGACGAAAACTCTTATATCGTTCACGCCAAAAAAGAATAAAGTTGTCCTGGTGCTTTTTACATTCCACCGAACAGAGAGTACAGATCCCACAACGCATAAGCCGGCAATGATTGCTTTTTACAACTCCACAAAAAGCGGTACAGATACTTTTGACCAACTTTGTCATGAATACACGACAGCACGGAAAACGCGACGATGGCCAATGCGATTTTTTTTTGGAATGTTGGATCAGTGTAGCGTGAACTCCGTTGTATTATACAATTTCAATTCTACCCACGCAACTATGAGCAGGCGTGAGTTCAATAGGTCCCTCGTGCATAATCTAATCAAGCCGCACTTGGAGAGGCGTCGGTTGATACCAACCCTGAGAAGAGATATCCTCTTGTCCATTCAAAGTATCCTGGGGTTATCTGATGCACCATTCTGCACCAGCTCTGTGAAAGAAGTTGGAAAACTGATCCGATGCGTTTATTGTCCGAGAACACTCGACAGAAAGACGCGGGTCAGATGTTCCAATTGTAACATTCCCGTATGCGAAGTCCACAGACAAACTCTTTGCGGCAAATGCCTATCGGAGTAGTTTTTGCTATCCATGAAATTTTTTATCTATCTTCTTTACTGTATTTTGATGTATTTTGATAAAAAATATACTAAAAAGCACTTATCAAGCCATGAGAAATGTTTTTGAACCATTTTTATCCACTCTGACCAATTTTCTGATTTTTCGAAATTCCCAACTTTTACTCGCCGGAATAATTATACTTTTGGGAATGAATCTGAAATCTATTTTATACCAGTTCTAGAGAATTCATTCACGTTTCAGAATCTTTTTGAAATTTTGAATTTGGTTAAAAATTAGCCGAATTATGCTAAATTTTGTAAAAGTATTCAATTTTACCAATTTTCAATTTTCTTTTTCCTTTGAATCAAACTGTGACGCACTTCTCGAACTTTCTGAAATTTTTAAATGGTACCATCGTCTTTCTCGTTAAAAAACGAAGAAAATCATGTGCTTCCAAAAATTTTATTCACTATTTATAACCCCGATAATCGGGTTGCAACGCGTGGGGTACATTTGTGCCCCAGTGTGCCATTAAAAGGCAAAAAAAATAAGTGTACCGTTCTAGGGTTAAATTTGGTTAGCAACAGGCGGAAACACGCCACTTCTTGTTTGGATATCATTGAAAGGAGAGCGATATTTTTCTCGTAACCAATTTTCCATTCATAGAGACTCTCTCTCTTCTGTGTTCAATTTCGATTTTCGGTTTCGTTCTTTTTCCCATATATTTTTTTTTTTGTGTTATGTCGAAGCGATCATATCCGAGTGGCTCGGAAAAAAGAAAAAAAACTGTACATGAAAAGCACATAATTGAAAAGTTATGAAAATTAACATCATATTTTACACCAGGAGCTTCAGTGAGCAGCGATCAAATTGATCTTTCACACGAGTCACACCGACCACAAATCGAGGGAACTTCAGAACCCACTTGTTCTAACCTAACTTCTTCCAAGTCAGAAGAACCAATTCGCCAGATTATGCAGGAAGCGATCGTCTCGATGGGAAAAATACATCGATTTTACCGACAACTACTTTAGCTGAGCAACAACAGTCTTCAGCCCCAGAAAACATTTTACACGATCCAGGTGATTATTTTTATGAAAATTTTACAGAAAAGATACGCGAATTTTGGATTTGCAAAGGGCCTGCGATTTTTCAAAATAAAGATTCTAACTTCTCCGGAGCAACCAGAACTTACAAAGAAGCAGATCGTAGATCAACAACTAGGAATTTCAATAGAACACTATTTTATCGTAAATTAAAAAACAACGAAAGCGTTGAAAGAAAAAGG
This sequence comes from Tenthredo distinguenda, assembly GCA_947538915.1. Classification (NCBI taxonomy): domain Eukaryota; kingdom Metazoa; phylum Arthropoda; class Insecta; order Hymenoptera; family Tenthredinidae; genus Tenthredo; species Tenthredo distinguenda. The sequence goes on from OX384532.1 coordinate 23,407,959, forward strand.
TTGTTACATTCGCCTTCGAAGAAATCTTCATATTGTTTTTCATGTTGTTTATTCAAACCTTCTAATATAACCTTCTGTTCGCCGAGTGGATGCAATGATTGGAAACATATTAATCACATAATTTTGCACATAGACAATCTATGATGATTTATCTCGCACGAAGTAAAACTGTTGGTAGGGTAGATACAGGCTTGCTATCTCAATATAAAAGAGTAGTGGATTATTGGAAAAATGTACTCAAAAGGGTTGTCGCAGTTGTGAAATTTTTGGCATCGAGAGGACTTCCATTTCGCGGTGACAACGAAACCCTTGTATTTTAACCCTTGATTTTTTTAACAGAATATTCACTGCAGACGAGAGCATTCCTAAGTGTTTTAAGTACTTGGGCTTCAATATACCATCAAGGCAAAGTGCGAAATAAAATATCAGCCAAGATCTCCATTCTGGAGCTTGCCATAAAGCTCTTTCGTTGATGCTTCTCGGAGGTCTTGTTATAGATCGCGGGCGTTGAAGTTTTGTCAATCGTTTATTTATTATAGCCATTTTATGCTCCAATCCAATGTAATACTTCTTCCTCACTGAAGTTATAAGCAATTCCATGTGATGTTTCATGACTCCCAGTAAAATGGCATGCATGTATCCGCGAGCATCCGCAAAATCAGGTTGAAGTACATTGACATAAGAGGAGATCGTCCTTTAACGCCCCTGACATCTCGCTTATCTTGATTTTTCTCGTCCCTCAAATTATAGGCTTCAATCATTTCGTTGACTGTACCATCATGCGTTCTACAATGTGCGACTGATATCGGGATTGTAAATCTCCGCCCTCGTTCTGTACGATCGGTTTTTTGATAACATAGAGGGTGTCTGGAAATTCGCGCCCCATCGGCATACTGGCGGATTCCTTGCGAGAAATTGAGACGAAAGTTACCTATGCAAAAAAGTCCGCGAGGACTCAGTTTTCGTGTAAAAGCACTTAATAACGGACCAATGAGCGTTTGGCTTTAGGAAAGACTGGCTAAAGCTTCGCATCGCCGTCCGCCCCACTACCGAAATCGAGACTATGACGTGTGGTGTTCCCCCCTTTGCCTAGTAGTAGGGCGGACGGCTATGCAATGTTCTTTCCTAAAGCCGAACGTTGATTGGTTCGTTATTCAATGATTTTACAGAAAAACTAAACCGTTGCGGACTTTTTTTCATGGGTAACTTTCGTCTCAATTTTTCGCAAGGAATCCGCCAGTATGCCAATGGTGCGCGAATTCCCAGACACCCTGTATAGTACAGCCGTGATGTGAATTGAATTGTCTCATATTAAGCATTTTGCAACGAGCAACCGAATCAACTACTGCACAGAGTGGAATGACTTTACTGTGTACTTCTATGTCATCTCGAGTCCAGCTCAAACCTTCAGTAGAAAGCACATTTATTCCATCAACAAACGGTTTACGAAATATAGCCATGTTAGGATCTTTATTCCCAACCCATATCCCTGCCAGAAGCATGTGCTTGGTACGCTCTTTTGGAGGCAATTCATTAATAGTAATATAAATTGGCCAAATCGTCTTCTTTGATGATTTACCAAAAGGAATACCATGAGTATTAAATGTACAATATGAAAAGTTTGACGGCGAAGACAATATTTCACCTGGTGCAGATGAACTTTTGTAGATATCTCCGTCGCGCATATCTTCCATGGCATCATCGTTTGTCTTTACTCTTTCAAATCTATAGTTTAGTGCTTTTGAAATCTCAGGTTTCTCAAAAAGATCTTTCAATTGGTCTTTGAGGTCTACTGATAGAAAAAACGTTTCTGCACAGGAACCCGTGATTTCCTGCCCACACTCACATCGAATCACATTTCCAGATAGATCCCCTCTTTTCCCTGAATATGAATCGCACATTGGACAATACAGGTGGTATACAGTACTTCAATGTCCCTTTTCCACATATTTCAAAAAAAAAATATTTCGAGGCTGGAATCACAGGATCTCTGTACAGATTGTTGATTAAGTGTAAATTATCAACGAGTGCCTCCCAAGATAAATTATGCCTGAAGCCTAGTGCTAAGCACATCACAAGGACATCACCGACAGTGGTATCCGTACACTTGCATAGTGTATCTGGTAGTAATAGGGTTGACCGTTCATTTTTTTCTTGCAATGAATGTGGCTGTGCACTGCAAGCATTATCATCTGAAGAGGAACTGGAAGTTGTCCATAGTGTTTGCAGGGGAATTGGAATATCTGCTTCATCATCCGAAATTTCAAAACGTTCCTGTGTATGATTGATGGATGTGCTTGCAGCATTTTCGGCTGCAAGCTGATCACAACTCACTCTATTTGACGCATCAACATAAATCTTAAAGTTACAACAAATCAATAATCACTAAGCATGACATGTAACATCACACCCACAGGTCAGTGGAAATTAACTAACATTTTGATCATATGAAAAATCGTTAACGAAATTGATGCTTTCCAAGCACTCTGGATTCATCTCCTGGTCTTGGTCTGATTGATTCGTCATCATCTTTTCACCACACCTGCACCGAAAGTGCGACTTTCGGCCCCTCGCCTGAACGGAAAGTCGTACTTTCCGATGCAGGGGGTGGTGAAAAATAGTATACGTCACACGGGAGTAAAAGAGGCTATCCCAAACTGCGTTTTTGCCATCCTCGCCTTCGGCTCGGGTGTCAATCTCACACGCAGTTTGGAATGGCTACTCCCTAGGTGCGTAATGTACTATTTCTTCTTGAGAATAGTCCTTGCCAATATTCGTATCTTGCAAGTTAACATTTTCAGCTTTGTATTGTTCGTCTTCAGTCTCCGTGCTCAATTCTTTGTATATTCTTTGTATAGATACGGGTAGGCTGGAACAAAATAAAGCATCTTAACTATGAACATATTAAATACCTATACCTATACCTCAACCTTTTGTGTTTTGTGTAACTCTTTTAAACGACGACGATGAGCTGTAGTCTGAGGTATCGGCACATCGGCATACTGATATCGTTTGTATTTACGCTCCATGATTATTTATAAAATATTTAATATGTTTCCATCGAGATGAAAGCTCAAGCACTAATACAAAAGAGTTAAATACACTCTAACAGAACCTTCACGCCTTGAAGCCTGAAGCATAAACTCACGCATGGCGCGCGTCCTCATGTACGCTCTATACTTCCGGTGTATCGGTCGTTGCAACATGCTTGGGCCGGCAATTGCGTGCTTTCAAAGGGTGATGTTTTGAGTGTCTAGTGAAGTGTTAAGTGACTCTATCAAATCTCTGTATTAAATCGATAGAAATCATCTCTTTCTTTCACGCATCGAAGAAACAAACATACAATGCCTGATACTTGGTGGGTTGCTGTGCGATACACAGACGGAGAAGGGGAGAATGTTTCCGTCAACACCATAAAGAACTTCCGACCGAATGATGTTAACGACTATGAATCGGGTGAAGAGTATACAGTTAGAACTAAGAAATGGAATAAAGAGTGTAGAGAAGAAAAATACAAAGCATGTATTGTACGACTTGCTGGTAAGTATATTTGGCGTGTATTACATTGCATTGGTTGGTTAAATTATTTCAAGAGTGAGGTTATGTGAGGACTCTCTCGACGGGTGAATAATTGAAACCCTGGTTGCAAGAATCTTCGAGTTGCATATTAATTACAAAATTTATACTTTAACACTTTCCTCGTCAGATGAAATTAAGTATTTTAAATCACTTTGAACGTGTGTGTACAACAGAATCCTTGCCTGCGCTAGAGCAATCCCTTTTGAAAAAAACGAGGAACTTGTCCCCTGTTAGAAGTGAGAGATTCAGATGGCCCAATAACATCGACTAATGACGAAAACGAAATATCCAACGCGATTGAAGTCCAGAGAAGCTTACACGTATGTTTACAATATATTTGCGAGTCTTTGTAGCCTCGTGTTGTAGACCCAATAGCCTTTGCAATGCAGCGGAATGTGCAAGCGCAACTCAGCAGCTTGATGAACCGTACGTTGCGCTATGCTAGAGAATTCGCGGACGTAGCTCCTAAAGTTCATAAAGGACGGAAAAATAAGGCACTCCGCGTCAGAACATCGAGACCAGTAGCCAGTCACGGTGTATCCGGAGTCAGTTAGAATATTCAGAAACCTTTGTGAAGACTTCAATTGTTATTTAATAAACTATTCACTTGATTGTACGACTGAGTCCCAACTCTTAACTCAACACGAACCTATCTCAATGAATAGTTGTACGAAGGATCTCAGGATTCCGATGACAACACTCGCATAAGAGTCATTCCACGTCAAGCGGGAGACCTTTTTGACACGATGTTCTTGGAAATTGTAACAATGTTTTGTACATGTTCTTTGAAAAAAATAAATGCATCAAACAATCTGTCGTTGCTTTTTCATCTCAATAGTTGAGGATTTGTGTAGGTAGAAATTCAGGAGAAGAAGCCACAAACGCGAAATACGCTCTCTTTCGAATGCTTGTATCATGTATACAATTCATCCTACAATCTTGAACAAGGATTTATTTTAGAGCTCTTGAAATATTCTAGCAAAATAATTTGATTGAATTTATTGATAATAACAATTATTATTCATTATCGACAAATAGCAATTGTTATCATCGATGAATTAAATAAAATTATTCTAAAAGCGTATTCCAAGAGCTTGAAAATGAATCCTCGGTCAAGTCCGCAGGATGAATAGAAGAAAAAATACGAGCATTTGGAGTAAAGCGTGTTCGAGTTCTTTGCCTTTTTTCCAGAATTTCAACCCCCGTAACTCCCAAATTATTGAAGTGAAAACAAAAACGAAGTATTCTTTGATTTCTTTCTTTCATACAAAGAACCTGTAGAAAAATTGACAAGATAATTGTAAACATCGAGTGATATTTTTGGAATAATTCGTCTCGACTGACGTGGAATGACTCATATAGAAGTCATCATTTTTGAATTTATGTTGTACAAATATAAATAGGTTTTATTATTTCAGCAAGATAAACGCCGTAAGAGAAAACAGGCATCTGATACCATGAAGAGCAGTTTAATTGAACAGGCCAAGCTTAACTGTTTCTACTTCAAATTAACTGCACCTAGACCTGTTCCTTCTGAAGATAATGTGCAACCATCGGTTTCAAAAAATGAATCACCACAAAACAACGATCTTCTAATTGAGCAATTAACGAAAAAAATTAAGCTTTTGGAGAAAGAACTCTTCAACAGATCTGAAAATGCTGTTCTGCTAAAATTAGGTGAAATAGAAAAGAGAATAGAAGAATTACTAGGTAAGTATGACTTCAACAGGAGTCCCCACTATGTGAGACAGTGGTTGGAGCACCATAATTGGGGTTCAGCACAGACATCTAATGAAAGTGCTGAAGAAAATGAATTCAAGACTGGTCTCTTGTCTTGAATTTGTAGTTAATTCATAATATCCAATGTAGCACGAGTGACAGTTGCTCCAATTCTGTGTCAAATTACGGGGTTGGTAAATTTGCTGCAATCAACGATGATTATAGTGTCGTCCATGACTTTTAAAGAGTATACGGTGGCTCCGTTCTACGGATATCAATTCTGTGGGCACCTGGAAAGCTACGGCTGTATATTTCAAATGATATAACTTTTTCGTGTTGAGGCAATAATGCTAAAAATAGGAAAACTTTTCAATAGAACAATTGACAAACTAATATAATATATCATGATACAATATCTAACCATTAATCATGTTAGACACACAATTTTGTGTAAGATGCAAGATCGACAACATATGAGAAAAGGCTGAAATTAATGTGAATCATGTAATTCTAACATTATATAACATACAAAATGAATTTCATCCAAAAAATACTTTGTCGCAAAATGCCTTCTTTCACATTAGTGACTTGTATGTGTGTATTATAAGTACAGATAATACATTAGGGTGGTCCTTATTTGGGGTATGTTCGAATTTTTCTTCGGGATAGTCCTGAATAGGTTCCAAATATATAAAAAAAAAATTCGTGCCAAATTGCAGCTCTTAATTCTAAAATTAACCCGGCCCCCACGACAGCCAAAGTTTTAAATGGAAATAACATGGGAAAAGTTCTGTTATTATTTTGGAATTTTTTAAGTCATGAACTAATGAACGGATTATATCGACACATGAATATTCTTGTAGCAAATTCAACGCTCTATAAAAAAGGTCTCTTGTGATTTCTTGCTAACTTGACTGGTTCAAAAGTAATTCGAGGTCAAAATCAAAGTTCTAGTCAATTTGATGGTTTTTCAACTTTTGAACCAGTCAAGTTAGCAAAAAATCACAAGAGACCTTTTTTGTAGAGCGTTAAATTTGCTACCAGAATATTCGTGTGTCGATATAATCCGTTCATTAGTTCATGACTTAAAAAATTCCAAAGTAATAACCGAACTTTTCCCATGTTATTTCCATTTAAAACTTTGGCTGTCGTGGGGGCCGGGTTAATTTAAAAATTAAGAGCTGCAATTTGACACGAATTTTTTTTGATATATTTGAAACCTATTCAGGACTATCCCGAAGAAAAATTCGAACATACCCTAAGTAAGGACCACCCTATAATACATATAGCATAAGATATGCATTGATGTGATATATGCTGAATAGATGAGAATTATTCTTTCCATGTAATTTCAGAACGTTTTCATTAGTTTTTATACACAGCTATATGAGTCATTCCACGTCAAACCGGACACCTTTTTGACCTCGATGTTTCCGATTTCGTTCTAATTTTTTTAACGGGTTCTTTGGAACAAATAAATTCATCAAACAATTTTTCGTTTTTTTTTTCCGCCCCTATTTTCCAAGTTACACGGGGGTGAAATTCACGAAAAACGGCCAAAAATCGAAAACATACTCCTCTTCAAACGGTCATATCTTTGGCTGTGTTTGTCCTAGAGTCTTCTTTCAAGAACCATTTTGAAGCTATTGAATGGCACTATTATTATATATTCATTGAATTCTGCGACAAAGAGCGATTCCATTTGTTATAAACAAATATATTATTCAAACGTGGGTTTCTAGGTGAGAACCACGCTTTAAAATTCCCAAAAAAATATGAGCGTATTCCTTGATCAATTTCCTATAAAACTGGTAAGTTATAGAATGGAACTCCGATGGAAACTATATTAAAACGATTTATTTATAAGCGACGGCGCGCGCTGCCGCTGAGAGACCTGGCTCGGGTACGTGTAGCTCGCGTAAGGAAGAAATGGTGGGCATCTAGATCTATATTAAAAAAATTCACCATGTCAGAAAACAATGTATATCATATTAGTTTATTGAATATCTAACTAACCATAAGTAAATCATGATCCTAAATCTGACATAAAGATCCCCTAGTCACATTATACCATATAGGTATAATACCTGGAAGTCGTTATATTTGCTTATAATTAGTGGTTTATTTAGAAACAACGGCCTCTACTGACTTTTCGGCATCAGAGTATCTCTTGTCTATTAATTCATTTTTTGTTAGTCGCATTAATTTATTTTTTTGTTATTGGCTTAGGAGAAGCCCTCTAAAGACTAGCAGCTAAAGCAAGTCTGGAATCCTTGCAGGAACCAATAAATACACCACAATTTTTTTTTTCTATGGGCGCAGAATATCAAAAATATTAAAAATACTGATTTAGAATTTTCCACTGAACTGCATTGCAGCCTTGTTTCGGGAAAGCTAAATTAGTTCATGGTACACTGACATTTCATTGTATTCTACCACAAACGAAAAATAAATTAATAACTAATGTAAGAGATACTCTGATACCGAAAAGTCAGTGCAGGCCGTTGTTTCCAAATAAACCACCCTAAAATTTTTAATAATCTTTCCTAATTTAATTGCTTTATTTTCTTAATTTGACAAAAAATTGCCCCGTTATTTCTTTCAACTAACTTTAACAATAATATAATTATTTATATTTTTGCTTTAACTTCAACAGTTATGGAAGCAATTATATGAATAAACCAAACTTCTATTGCATTAATTATAGTGTATTCATCAATTCAGGTATTATACATATAGGTATAATATAATGTGACTAGGGGATCTTTATGTCAGATTTAGGATCATGATTTACTTATCGTTAGTTAGATATTCAATAAACTAATATGATATACATTGTTTTCTGACATGGTGAATTTTTTTAATATAGATCTAGATGCCCACCATTTCTTCCTTACGCGAGCTACACGTACCCGAGCCAGGTCTCTCAGCGGCAGCGCGCGCCGTCGCTTATAAATAAATCGTTTTAATATAGTTTCCATCGGAGTTCCATTCTATAACTTACCAGTTTTATAGGAAATTGATCAAGGAATACGCTCATATTTTTTTGGGAATTTTAAAGCGTGGTTCTCACCTAGAAACCCACGTTTGAATAATATATTTGTTTATAACAAATGGAATCGCTCTTTGTCGCAGAATTCAATGAATATATAATAATAGTGCCATTCAATAGCTTCAAAATGGTTCTTGAAAGAAGACTCTAGGACAAACACAGCCAAAGATATGACCGTTTGAAGAGGAGTATGTTTTCGATTTTTGGCCGTTTTTCGTGAATTTCACCCCCGTGTAACTTGGAAAATAGGGGCGGAAAAAAAAAACGAAAAATTGTTTGATGAATTTATTTGTTCCAAAGAACCCGTTAGAAAAATTAGAACGAAATCGGAAACATCGAGGTCAATTTTTGATTTATTTTGTCCGCTTTGACGTGGAATGACTCATATTTACGTAATTACGGTAATATGCTTGCGCTGTGTGCTACGTACTTCTATACTCCGTTCACGGAGAGAATACCCAAACGTCGCGCAGCTTCGAACGGCCTGAGAGTCGGGGGGGGGTAACGGGGCTCACAACTCAACGCCGTATCTAAATTATCGTACGTTTGGGCCCCGGCCGATAATGTGTGCTCTGTAAAGACATTGACCGCTCGGCTTAAAGACTCGGGGCCCCCGCGTCGGCTATACCGGGTCTGCTTAGCCATGCAACCCGTTTGGCGACATGGAGAGGGTAAAATGGGTGGAGCGTTGGGTGGGATATGACCGAACCGGACGAGTTCTGTTTCGATCGTTGGGTATTCTCTCCGTGAACGGAGTAAAGATGCATGTATTTAAATACGTATCATTGATAATTTTTTCAATTATCTTTTCCTACCTTCATGGGCCCTATTGGTTCTTTACTTTGAAACATTTAATAACAGAGTCACCTTAAGGGTCTACCTATGCACCTGAGAGCATATGATATATTTTCAACTTGACAAGCATTTCACTTGGCAGTCTATTTGGGTTGTGGTCTATTTAAGTTATGCATGTTATCAGTTCTCCGACAGTAACGCAAAGGTATCACATTACTAAAGTTTCGTTTCATGTAGTTATCATTCAATTTCTTGTACTTAACCCTCAGACGGTAATGTGATTTACCAGTCCATAAGATTACCATGCTGTTGGGGTTGGATCCAATCCCAACCTTACAGTTTGAGGGTTAAAATAAACTGATCCAATAAGAGTTGCATGCCCATCATGTAAAATAACAAAGTAAGACTCAGCTTAGGTGGTTTTCTCGTATGTTATTTTATTTCTTCGGTGATAGTATGACGGAAATTCGAATAAATGGTAAATAGCTGAGCGCTTCAATAAATTATATTGCCAGCGATCACACCAGTGCAACTATAAACAATAAGCATTTCGACGAATAGTTCCCAGCTACCTTGAATCAAAGCTGGGCTGCAACTGAACTGAGGTAAAATATACAGAGTAAAACGATACTTTAAAGTATGTCAGTCTCTCCAAAAAGTAAACTTTTCATTGCTCTAGAGTAGAACTGTTTGGGATAAGAAACTGCAGTTACTAGTGGTGTTTATTTATTTATTTTCGGCCTTGATGCTTTCACAATCTTTGCATATACGTAATTTTCTGATCTACCTATACTATACATTCTCTTTTATTCCTCCAAGAAGACTTAAGCTTATTAATTATGTGCATATTGTAAGTTATTTTTATTTTTCAAACCTATAACCAGTAGCATTTTCCTTCTCTCTCTTCTTCGTCTATTTTGGCTCATTGGTATCTATTAACATTTCTGTGTGCATTTTCACCTAGATCACTATATTCTTTCTTTTTTTTCCTTCAGCTTCCTCAACTACTCTTCGGCTTCTTTTCTGCCTTTTCTACCGATGACGGTCCTTATCTGTACTCCTTCTGGTCGTCATCTGCTGCAGTTCTCTACACCTTACTCTTGCTTTCAACTTTTTACTCATTCCCTCCGTGCTTTCTTGATGTTTGGGCGGTTGCCTTGTTGATATTCTCCATATTTCTTGTTGTATTTTGTTGTTCAAATTTCATATTACGCTTGCACGCAGTGCAAGATTATTTTGGTAATTAATAATATAACATCGCTTCTTTCCATTAAATTCTCAATCACAATGAATAATTTTGATAAATGGATAATGTGGGAAAATTTTAATATGTAACGATAATTCTTCCCAGGGGAACTTTCTCATTACACACTTACAAAAAGGAAATAGTGACGAGGAGAATTTAAATAATAAAGGTGGAAAATAGTTGATCATGTGCTTGCATCTGGTGCTTTTTTATTTGCGCTTGATTGTTGCAGTAACAAAAAAAAAGGCACCGAAGTAATATGAAACAAAACAAAATAATAAAATAAGGCATTCACTCCAGCATTCACACTCATCAAAATTATATTGAAGATGTAGTTAAAAATAAATAACTTATCACGGGAATTTATAACCGAAGACGGTGAATTTTGATTGAAGTTGAAAGAAACGTTAATCAGAATTGAAAGGTGACTCTACGAATGACTCTAAGTTATCAAAGGTAAGATTATGAAAATTGCACAATATGTAAACGAACGTAACTCGGATGATTGTAAACGAATAGTGGCACAGGACGCCGAAAATTCGTTACTTAGCTGGATCTTGATTGCTCATGAAGGTGAGGCGCGATGGCTCCGGAAATGATGTAGATAGAAGTGATGGCGATGCCTCCTAGGATAACTGGTCGTCACCAAGTTATTCTAGTTGTTCGTTATTTGATGTTTTATTGTGGCTGGCTCTCAGGCTTCGTAATGATTCATTCAGTTCAGGAATGCTTCCAGCTTTTGTTTCTTGAAGATCGAGTTACGAATTTACAGAAATTATTTGCACAATGAAAAATGAAACCAAGAGGAACTTAGATTTGAGCTGATCGCCTCGAGGGCTTCCCGTGGAGAGAGAGTCTCTTACTCTCTTTCGTAAACTAGGCTGATTTTGTGACACCTGTCGTTAGGCGTTTGAGTTATTTGGGTGAAACGTTTTGAAGCGCTTCATCTATATTTAGCGCGCGTGACTTTGAAGACTTACTATATCTATATTGTAACGTGCCAGTCCTACCCAGGCCTGTGCCGTTACAGTTCAAACTGAAGCGAGCGTGCACACGGCACCACACTGTCAACAACTACGCTGGCCTGAGTGACGTCACGACGGATATATAAGTCGCGACGCCACTCAGATCGCCAGCAATACATGGCATAGCGCCTTATTGGCTCACTCTCTCCTTAGTTAGCTAGTCTTCGAGGCAAAGCGCCCGGTGAACTAATAAATTCAATTAGTTTTTGGATAATTGTCAAGCGTACATTATACAAATTAGAGTCATTTCCTTTCAATATAAAATCTTTTTCTTTGCACAATTTACTTAACCATATTTCAAACTTAAACGAAAACAAAGATAGAAATTCAAACTCAAACAAAACAAACATCTCAGCACATATTAGCTATTAGATTTAGACTTAAGATAAATTCGGTCGCAACCTCAGGATACACTTGTATATTATTATTTCATATTATTTCATTGTATATATTTTATATTTTTTTTAATTCATTTCATATGTTCTGTAGTAAAATCTAAGTTAAAGCACAACGACGCAGGCTTTCTTATCCCGAGTTTTTCTTATATTTCGCGGCTTCACTCCACCATAGCTAGAGGAGAGCTTTGGCGAGTTTAACTCGCCCAAGTCTGTGACAGCCTTGGTGTGTCTCAAGCACACCCAGGTCCGAGGGAGGCGGCTTTGGAGTTTTCCACTCCCAAGTCCGCGACTAGGAAATCAAGGCATCCTTGGTGTACAATTGCACATCCAGGTATGTAAAGGCGGCTTTGGAATCTTCCATTCCCAAGTCCGCGACCAGGGAAACTAGGCATCCTTGGTGTGCATCTACACACCCAGGTATGTACGGGCAGCTTTGGAATCTTTTATTCCCAGGTCCGCAGTAGAAACCAGTCATATTAAATTCGATAGAGTGGCTCTATATTCTGAATTAGATAAAAAAACTCACAATAACTTCTTGTTTGCGCCACTCCCGTGACGCAAACAACCTCAAGAAAGTTACAATATATTTGTTACAAATAATTGATGAATCAGTGATACGACCGCGGAACGGTCAATTCGAAAGTGATGTAACTGTTGATATTCAATTTCATTCACTTAGGATAGTACCAGTTACTTCTTTGTCCTCCACGGTTGAAAGGTATTTTAATTGATTTTTCCGATTGCATTTTCTTATTATATTTTCCCATTATTTGGGTAATGGATAATGCAATTCGAATCCATAACCCATTAATTTGGTAATGAATAATGCAATTCGAATCCATTACCCACTACTTTGGTGATGAATAATGCAATTCGAATTCATTATCCATTACTTTGATAATGAATAATGTAATTCGAATCCATTATCCATTACTTTTTTAATTATCAATGATGTTATAATCCATTGACCGTTATTTAAGTGACGGATAATGCATTACTTTTGAAATATATTAAATCAAGAAATCGATATGGAACGTACCACCGCCAATTAATACGATTGTCGCCCGCACACGAGTCTCGCTTTTTCAGGAAGAATTCATAATCTCTTTTGTGAAATTTGGGACCCGTAAACACGTGACAATCGCATTGGTAAGAAGCGTTTACTTGCTTCATTCCTATCACTGTCGTACCACCAATTCAGAAAGTGTACACTTCTGGCACAGCTCACCCTTGACTTCATATACATTCTGATCATATTATATCCTTAATTGCATAACCATGCCGTGCACACTTGAGGCACGATCCATCGGCGATTTTATAAACGTTTCGCAGATGCCTGCTGCACAGTCCATCATTGATTTCGCGAACATTCAGCGCGCTCTTAACGCACAGCCTCCAGGGGGGGGGGGGGGGGGGGCATTCGCATCGATGGGCCGCGACTTGTTTTTTCCGGCGGGACGCTCCTTATCGCTTGTAACCCGACACCTCCGGTGAGTTCGCCGCGCGATTGTAGCTGTAGTCGGATTTGGATGAACAGTTTCCGGAATTATCGCGAAGAACGACCTTGGGCGTGCTTCGCCCCAAGCTTCTAGCATGTAGTTGAGCCCGATGATGGTTTTTAGAATTTTGCGGGCAAACAGTTCCTGGGATGTCCTTCGAGTTCTTGGAATTATCGCTTCGGCATCCTGTGCGACGTGACAAGTTTCGGTGAGTTTGTTATTTGATACCCCACCGTTTCGTATGAAGAACATGCAGATGCAAGTCCGATAACTAATGATTCGTGGGATTTTTCAAAACGAACAGTTCTTGGTATGTCCTTCGTTTCCCAGAGACACGAAGCATTGTTTCATCAAACGATATATTGGGCTTCTAGAATAATCTATTAGATCGAATAAACCCTATGCCAGAGATACCACCCTTAATTGCAAAAGACGACTAGTGGGGGTAAACGATTATAAAAGTTGGGAATTCGCGCTGAAACATCGCATTCTACAATTATTTCTCGAATGGCTCAGACCACTCTGAAACACCGTGAATTAAAAGCGCGACTCGAGCTGTTAATATAGAATATCAACGAAGTGAAAGATTGGATCCAGACAAAATCAGACATCAACCGTCTCACGAAAAGGCTCGAAACAACAAAGATTTGACCGAAAACATACAATACAATACAATACAAATTGGGTCGTTTGGAGGAATTTCTCCTGACAAAAAAGCTGAGTGACCTGGAGGTGTTGAAAACCTATCCCATTACCGACCTCCAAAAAGTGCAAACCAAATTTGGAGTCAGGATAGTGGTGGATGTGGACAACAGATTTTGTATCTTCTTACCGGCTCAAATGGCGAAAATTTTGAAGGATGACGCTGACTTATTGCAGAAAATGAGAGAAGCTGCTGATGAAAACCGCTTACATATGAAGTACCTTGATGGAAAATATAATCAAGTCGAATTCAACTACATATGAATTTTCTGTTGAAGCATACACGCCATATTTCATTATTCAAACATTGTAAATCAAATTAAATTGATCTATATACAAAGTGAATTCCTAACGGGTAGACAGGTGCATTCCGAGTGCGCATGCCCAGGTGCCCGATCGCCGATTGTTTCTCAGTGCGGCCAACCGTCGGAAATATGAAATTTATACATGACAGATCGCCGCGATGTATCTAACCCAAAATATTTTGACAGTTTTCTCAAATCGGTCATTCATTATTCGTGGTTATTGATTAAATATAAATAAAGGCTTCGACACAGCGTAGTATATCTTTAACAATTGCAAATGACACGAAATGTTTTATGTATTACAGGTGCTGTTAATTTTTCGTCGCATTTACAAAATTTTGGAAATTATCTTCAGACTGTGATGACTTTTCTCCGCATTTACAATATCATAGAAATTATCTTCCGACTGTGATGATTTTTCGTCGCATTTGCAATATATTATAAATTATCTGTAGCCTGTGAATACGCTTTCATCATGTCTTACAACCCCTCTGACAAGTGATTAGTTATAGGTTATATTTGTGGTTATAATGAAATTCACGCAGCATCGACAATACTGACATAACGATGAAACCTTTTGCTACAAGACCTCTGATTTTATTTGCCGTATCAACAACTTACAAACCATACCCGGCGTAGCGTACGAGTTCTTTATACAAAATTAATCAATTGATCGACTCGCATTTTATTATTAATGATTACATGTAACTTTATTCGGGTAAATTATTTACAACAATTATGGTTATTCGAAGCACCATGTCTCAAGCCGGAGGCTTATTCGCATGCTCTGGTGTTGCGTGATCTTTCATGTGTGGTAGAGAAGAGGATGATATGATTTGAACTGTCAACTGGGAACTGGGAACTGGGAACTG
The DNA here is from genome assembly GCA_947538915.1 of Tenthredo distinguenda. Lineage (NCBI taxonomy): Eukaryota > Metazoa > Arthropoda > Insecta > Hymenoptera > Tenthredinidae > Tenthredo > Tenthredo distinguenda. Next base: position 23,423,151 of record OX384532.1, read on the forward strand.
GAAACTGGGAACTGGGAACTGGGAACTGGGAACTGGGAACTTGGAACTGGGAACTGGGAACTGGATTCTGCAAATTTTTAACAAGGTTAGTCAGTTTGTATCGTTAATTATCCCAACGTAAACAGTCAAGAACTTCCTACAAGCACATGCAAATACAAAACGACAATACTCAATAAGATTTTTTATGTTATCATTTGACTAATCAAGACTATATGTCTTCCGCAATAGAAGACCAACATCAGCTGATATAAATTTATATCACTCGCCATGACACGGTCACAAGTGTTTCAGTTTATCTGTTACAAGTGAATACTTACAAAGTTAATGGAGGAATTTTTCAAATTGTTTCCCCTCCGCTAGGGTGCAATAGCCCAGCCTGTCATAAAATGCATTGCTGGCATTCCTTAATTGCTGCGGAGTGACGCTCGCCAGGACCTCTCGAATTCCGTTCTTCAGGTCTTCAACGTTATTCATGTGCCTTTTGAAGAGTTGGTTCTTCACGTGTCCCCATAAAAAGTAATCAGGGGGAGTGAGGTCCGGCGAGCGTGCAGGCCAGGCTATTGGACCGAATCTACCTAGCCACCTTCCGGGGAACTCCTCATCTAAATATCTCCGCACTGGTAGGGCCGAATGAGCGGGTGCTCCGTCCTGTTGGAAATACATCGACTGGTCCTGTGTTTCGTGAAAAACAGCTAATTATTCAACAGTATAATGCTCAGCAAGCGGTAGAGTAATGGCGGCTGCGACGACAGGTCTACAAAGAATCGAAAGTATTATATTCCGTTAAGTTAATGTTCGTAATCACTAAAAACTATTTAATTTAAAAATCAATTACATTATCCTCCAGTGCCCGTATCTGCGGCACAACCTATTGCTGCAGGATTTCTAGATACTGCCCCCAACGAAGGTTTCCTTCTATGAAGATCGGGCCAATGAGCGTTCCTCCGTAGATCCCACACCACACATTGACTTTATGCGGCCACTGCGTGTTCACATCGACCGCCCTAAATGGATTATAGGACTTCCGGATACGGACATTCTGCCTATTTGCCCTCGTCCGTGAAGAGAATGCGTCCTGGTAATCCCGGGTCTGCGTTGATTCGCTCCGTCATCTCTTCACAAAATACCATTCTCTGAAAGGGGTCCGGCTCCCCGGTGGGGGAGCCTGGCCTGCACGCTCGCCGGACCTCACTCCCCCTGATTACTTTTTATGGGGACACGTGAAGAACCAACTCTTCAAAAGGCACATGAATAACGTTGAAGACCTGAAGAACGGAATTCGAGAGGTCCTGGCGAGCGTCACTCCGCAGCAATTAAGGAATGCCAGCAATGCATTTTATGACAGGCTGGGCTATTGCACCCTAGCGGAGGGGAAACAATTTGAAAAATTCCTCCATTAACTTTGTAAGTATTCACTTGTAACAGATAAACTGAAACACTTGTGACCGTGTCATGGCGAGTGATATAAATTTATATCAGCTGATGTTGGTCTTCTATTGCGGAAGACATATAGTCTTGATTAGTCAAATGATAACATAAAAAATCTTATTGAGTATTGTCGTTTTGTATTTGCATGTGCTTGTAGGAAGTTCTTGACTGTTTACGTTGGGATAATTAACGATACAAACTGACTAACCTTGTTAAAAATTTGCAGAATCCAGTTCCCAGTTCCCAGTTCCAAGTTCCCAGTTCCCAGTTCCCAGTTCCCAGTTCCCAGTTTCCAGTTCCCAGTTCCCAGTTCCCAGTTGACAGTTCAAATCATATCATCCTCTTCTCTACCACACATGAAAGATCACGCAACACCAGAGCATGCGAATAAGCCTCCGGCTTGAGACATGGTGCTTCGAATAACCATAATTGTTGTAAATAATTTACCCGAATAAAGTTACATGTAATCATTAATAATAAAATGCGAGTCGATCAATTGATTAATTTTGTATAAAGAACTCGTACGCTACGCCGGGTATGGTTTGTAAGTTGTTGATACGGCAAATAAAATCAGAGGTCTTGTAGCAAAAGGTTTCATCGTTATGTCAGTATTGTCGATGCTGCGTGAATTTCATTATAACCACAAATATAACCTATAACTAATCACTTGTCAGAGGGGTTGTAAGACATGATGAAAGCGTATTCACAGGCTACAGATAATTTATAATATATTGCAAATGCGACGAAAAATCATCACAGTCGGAAGATAATTTCTATGATATTGTAAATGCGGCGAAAAGTCATCACAGTCTGAAGATAATTTCCAAAATTTTGTAAATGCGACGAAAAATTAACAGCACCTGTAATACATAAAACATTTCGTGTCATTTGCAATTGTTAAAGATATACTACGCTGTGTCGAAGCCTTTATTTATATTTAATCAATAACCACGAATAATGAATGACCGATTTGAGAAAACTGTCAAAATATTTTGGGTTAGATACATCGCGGCGATCTGTCATGTATAAATTTCATATTTCCGACGGTTGGCCGCACTGAGAAACAATCGGCGATCGGGCACCTGGGCATGCGCACTCGGAATGCACCTGTCTACCCGTTAGGAATTCACTCTGTATACCTTATATGTATGTTAATTTTAACAACTGTTCTTTCCATTCATTTTTTATGGAAATATGAACTATATTTCTGTAAATCTATAGAATAAAATTAAATATTTCGATTCTAGTAAGTCAATCATTTTATATGTGAATGTGACTATTAAAATAAACGTATCGGATGAACCCATCCAACTATCATTTGCAGACGTACCCTTATACATTTATCCTGTAGTATACCTGTTTGATATATTATGTTATAATATAGTGCGAAGAACCTGAGCAGGAGTCTCATGTTACTTCGCTACGAGAGTGTAAACTTATAATTAGTTTAGAAAGAGATGCATGATGCAGTTCTTAGAATTCATTGGTGAAGCTAGCCTATAAAATGATCACTCCGCAGTGTTAACGCATCATTCAAGTTAAAGCTTTCGTAACATAAAATTGTTGTTAGCGATCACGAAGAATGGACTCGGGCAAGTGTCTCAAACTTATTAGCATTATGGGAAATGCTTACGATATTTTGAAAGAGAAATCATCGACTGTAAAAATACAGAAATGGCTGCGATTTGAAACTCAAAACATTAGACTTTTGAATAAAATTTTACGAAAAAAGGCTTTCACTGTCGGGAAAAGAACGAGAATTTTAATAACCATAGGAATCCTTCATTGAGAGCACGGTTTGAGCAGTGTCGGAAAAGAGGAAAAGGTATAAGGAGATTGCGGCGAAGCGACAAAGTGAAGTGGGAAGATCTAGAGTCAGCTTTCAAGGGAAAAATGAGAACGGGGGTCATAGCGAATTTGCGACTCAAAGATCTGAAACATTTTCTGGATGATTCGAAAAAATTGATCATTATCAGATTGAAGAACATTTTGCGGAAAGAAGGAAATTTGAAAGTGAATGTAGTTTTATACTGTAAATTTGGTACCGTGAAAGCGGTGAAATTGTTGAGGAGATGGAGTTCTTCAATACCGGAAACGAAGCTATTCTACCAGCGACGAACATTGATGAATGGTTTGATGCGAATGTAAAGGAGAAATTGTTAGTCAAGATCGAAGACTTCTAGGGAAATGATTCGGGATGGTCGTTGACTGAAATTATGAATATGGCTGTAAATATCAACAAATATCTACCACTGCCAGGAGGTTGTAACGTGGCAAACGTTCCACCTCCTCCTCCCCCAGCCTTACCGACATACGCGAGCCCCGCCGCCCGATTTGAATCGATGCCGCCTCGCCCTGGGGAGCCATCTTGGCAAAATACCGTCGCACGCAGCGAACCGGCAACCGCCAGCGCTCCTTGGCCGAACGGAGCCAGCTGGTACTAGATATAGCGGAAATCACCCTCATTGCTTTTGGATACTTGCTAGAGTGAACCTCGTGCGAATAGTTCTGAAAGTTTAGAGAATAGAATAGAATAGAGTTTATTCAGCCATGGGACAAGTCCCCTAGGAGTCATTCCACGTCAAACCGGACACCTTTTTGACCTCGATGTTTCCGATTTCGTTCTAATTTTTTTAACGGGTTCTTTGGAACAAATAAATTCGTCAAACAATTTTTCGTTTTTTTTTTTCCGCCCCTATTTCCCAAGTTACACGGGGGTGAAATTCACGAAAAACGGCCAAAAATCGAAAACATACTCCTCTTCAAACGGTCATATCTTTGGCTGTGTTTGTCCTAGAGTCTTCTTTCGAGAACCATTTTGAAGCTATTGAATGGCACTATTATTATATATTTATTGAATTCTGCGACAAAGAGCGATTCCATTTGTTATAAACAAATATATTATTCAAACGTGGTTTTCTAGGTGAGAACCACGCTTTAAAATTCCCAAAAAAATATGAGCGTATTCCTCGATCAATTTTCTATAAAACTGGTAAGTTATAGAATGGAACTCCGATGGAAACTATATTAAAACGATTTATTTATAAGCGACGGCGCGCGCTGCCGCTGAGAGACCTGGCTCGGGTACGTGTAGCTCGCGTAAGGAAGAAATGGTGGGCATGTAGATCTATATTAAAAAAATTCACCATGTCAGAAAACAATGTATATCATATTAGTTTATTGAATATCTAACTAATGATAAGTAAATCATGATCCTAAATCTGACATAAAGATCCCATAGTCACATTATATTATACCTATATGTATAATACCTGAATTGATGAATACACTATAATTAATTTAATAGAAGTTTGGTTTATTCATATAATTGCTTCCATAACTGTTGAAGTTAAAGCGAAAATATAAATAATTATATTATTGTTAAAGTTAGTTGAAAGAAATAACGGGGCAATTTTTTGTCAAATTAAGAAAATAAACCAATTAAATTAGGAAAGATTATTAAAAATTTTAGGGTGGTTTATTTGGAAACAACGGCCTGCACTGACTTTTCGGTATCAGAGTATCCCTTACATTAGTTATTAATTTATTTTTCGTTTGTGGCAGAATACAATGAAATGTCAGTGTACCATGAACTAATTTAGCTTTCCCGAAACGAGGCTGCAATGCAGTTCAGTGGAAAATTATAAATCAGTATTTTTAATATTTTTGATATTCTGCACCCATAGAAAAAAAAAATTGTGGTGTATTTATTGGTTCCTGCAAGGATTCCAGACTTGCTTTAGCTGCTAGTCTTTAGAGGGCTCCTCCTAAGCCAATAACAAAAAAATAAATTAATGCGACTAACAAAAAATGAATTAATAGACAAGAGATACTCTGATGCCGAAAAGTCAGTAGAGGCCGTTGTTTCTAAATAAACCACTAATTATAAGCAAATATAACGACTTCCAGGTATTATATATGGTATAATGTGACTAGGGGATCTTTATGTCAGATTTAGGATCATGATTTACTTATCGTTAGTTAGATATTCAATAAACTAATATGATATACATTGTTTTCTGACATGGTGAATTTTTTTAATGTAGATCTACATGCCCACCATTTCTTCCTTACGCGAGCTACACGTACCCGAGCCAGGTCTCTCAGCGGCAGCGCGCGCCGTCGCTTATAAATAAATCGTTTTAATATAGTTTCCATCGGAGTTCCATTCTATAACTTACCAGTTTTATAGGAAATTGATCAAGGAATACGCTCATATTTTTTTGGGAATTTTAAAGCGTGGTTCTCACCTAGAAAACCACGTTTGAATAATATATTTGTTTATAACAAATGGAATCGCTCTTTGTCGCAGAATTCAATAAATATATAATAATAGTGCCATTCAATAGCTTCAAAATGGTTCTCGAAAGAAGACTCTAGGACAAACACAGCCAAAGATATGACTGTTTGAAGAGGAGTATGTTTTCGATTTTTGGCCGTTTTTCGTGAATTTCACCCCCGTGTAACTTGGGAAATAGGGGCGGAAAAAAAAAACGAAAAATTGTTTGATGAATTTATTTGTTCCAAAGAACCCGTTAAAAAAATTAGAACGAAATCGGAAACATCGAGGTCAATTTTTGATTTATTTTGTCCGGTTTGACGTGGAATGACTCATATATCGGTACGTGGGTCGAGAAGTATTACACCTCAGATTAATGCCAGAAACTATGACACCTCAAGTCAACGCCGAAAACTACGACACCTCAGATTGCCGTCCAAAACTATGACACCTCAGACTCAGGACAGAAACTATGATACCTCAGATTCAGGACAGAAACTATGACATGTCGGAATAAAGTTGGAAACCATGACATATCGCCTGATCTTGAAGAAATATGACAACGCTGCATTCAATCATAAATTAAGAAATGCGTGAAAAGATAAGTGGTCACTGACCAGTTTTGGACGGCAATCTGAGGTGTCGTAGTTTTGGGCGTTAACTTGAGGTGTCATGGTTTCTGGCATTAATCTGAGGTGTAATACTTTCCGACTCACGTACCGATATGAAGCTGTCAGTTTGATATTCGTGCAATACCGAAAAAATAATGTTCAGCTATTGAACTACCCATTATGTTTCATCCTTTGTTTTGTATAAAACTTATTTCTCAAACGTTTATGAGATACGTAATTCCACACCCACTAAAAACGTTTACTTTTGTAATACTGCAATTGAAAATAAACTGAGCGATCTTGTACGAGCGGTTTTTGGTGTTAAACATTTTTTAAATCTGAAAAAAGTCTAGAAGGCAAGAGAAAACCACGATCGGCCATAGCTCAACATGTTTGTTTTTTCTCGAAGTGTTTTTGAGAATTTTTTGGAAATTATGAATCATGTCATACTTTGAGAAAAATCGATTTTGCATGTTTCAACAAACTATTCACTATGAAGGACGAGGCAAAATTATCCCGACATACTTTTTTTTTGAAAAGTACACGTCTTTCCGATTCATTTCATATAGTCATATTTTGTAATCCGACTGATAGATTCAGAAATATAGGCGTGTAAACATTTGACGATCGTCAGGAATTGAACATTTTCAAAAATATGTAAATCGAAAATTAATTGGGATAACAATTTGACAAAAATCATGAGCACTTCTTTCAGTCTACCGAATATCAGGAAAAAATATGAAGAAAATCGAAACGGGTCAAGGTCAGAGGCTGTCCCGGTTGGCGTGGAACTCCCCATATGCATTGTTGGTTATATTTTACAAAGAGAAACTCATATACAATGAAGGTACAGAAAACCTAGAACCTATAGGCAATGCGAACTTGGAAAGTTTGGAACCTGTCGAACAGAGTTGTTCAGAGCTAACAGAATCCGTAAACGTGGAGAATTGTGACCCAAATTCACAATTAAAAAACAAGCAGTGTCATTCACCTGATCTGTGGAAAGATGATGAAACAAAATTCATGCTAGATCAGTTTCATGAATACTTGCAGCAGATTGGACCAATGAAAAGATTCATGAAAAAAAAAATCAATGTGGGAACAAATTTCGGAAGATATCCAAAACAAATTCAGAAAAACTTATTCAGCTACACAAATCGAAAATCAATATAAAACGGTCATCAGGCGAAAGAAAGAAGCCATCATAAATAATTGAAAACCTGGGCGCTCAAGACAAGACAAGATGTACCTTTTGATTCCGAATTGAGTCAAATTGCAGCTATTGACGACAGTATTCAACCTACAGTCATTCGCAGCGCAAAGAGAGTAAAAATGTTGAAACAGTCTCTTCAAGTCGATAGTGACACTGACAGTGATGTGGAAACTTCAACAAACGAAACTTCGATAGCTATAAGATTTAAACATACAAAGAATGTCATTAAGAGAAACAAATCATCAAGCATTGCAGACACTTTGCGAGTACTGAGTCAACAGAGAGAAGCAGCCGGGCAGGAGCGGCATAGAGAAAAAATGGAGCTGAGGCGTGAACTGTTCGCTAAAAAGTAACTACTTGTGGTACGATATTTTATTCTATAAGTACCTGAAACAAACGACTGACTATATGCCTGTGCAACTCTATATGAGCGGATTCACGGCACTTCACTCGAAAATAAACCGTCCAGTCACGGATTTTTGCGCCATTCAAAATATCTTTAGTACTCTAAAAAAAAAAAAATACAACTTCAAGAATTTCGAAAAATTTTCAAAAATGGCGGAGTTAGAGCTATGTGAATTTTCGTAAACCGCTGTTGCACCTCTATGTTTAAAAATTCATATCTCCGAAAGTATTCAACGGAGCGAATTGATCTTTGAATCATTTTGTTCGTAAAAGAATGCGCTTTCATACAAAAAATGTCGATTCCAAAAAAAAATCTTTCACTTTTTCTTCGTCGTTTTTTTGTTAATTTTACTGCCATTTCCGCGGGACTCACAGAAATTCATAGAGATAATTTTTTTTAGATACTTGGATCCTTCTCCTTCAATCCTAAAAAAAAAATCCATGGAGAGAATACCTGGGCCAAAAAATAAAAATAAAACGTCTCGTCGCGCGTCGCCGCGTGCGCCGATCCACGTCCGCGCTACTCCCGCAAGCTCGTTGTGTTGCAAAGTGGAGTTATGACTGATGGATCTTTTGCAATATTTTGGTGGCTCTGAAAAGGGCCGATGTTTTTAGCGATGATTTGCTGGATGACACTTAGTAGGACACCTCTATTTGAAATCAATTCATAATTTTCATCGAATCAAATTTTTCTGATGCGGAAGATAATTTTGTTTTGACGAGTTTATGGGATATTGGAATGACCGCATGTAATTTCAGAGTACCACGAACTGTCAATGCTTTATCGAATCGATTTTGTGAAATAGATTCTTCCGAGTGATGTTCTGCAGACGTACAGTACGCGAAAGATATGCTGCGAAAATAAGAACATGCCCAATTATATAGATCCAGCGGTGTTTGAATAGGATCGGAATCGGTTACCTGTGTGAAGTTGGCCCCCCAAGTTTTGAAATAATTATTGTTTTTGTTTGCAATCGTTTGCACATCGTTTGCTCATGTTTGCACAGCAAAAATTTTCGTTTGCACAACTACCCATTCAATAATATTTTTCAAATTAATTTCGGGGGGGCTCGCTTCACAATATCCCCCCAAGTTTGGATTCTTTCAACTTTTTTTTTTACAATCGTTTGCACATCCTTTGCACATGTTTGCACATGAAAAAATTACGTTTGCACAAACACGCACTTATGAATAACTTTCAATCAAATTTTTGGCGGTAGCCCCCCAAGTTTAAATTTTTTCAAATTGTTTTCTTTCAATCGTTTGCACATCGTTTGCACATGTTTGCACAGCAAAGATTTTCGTTTGCACAACCACCCATTCAATAATATTTTTCAAATTAATTTCAGAGGGGCTTACTTCACATTAACCCCCCCAAGTTTAGGGAATACAGTCTTGCCCTGACTTCAGTCTAGCTCAGACCTGTATTTTCTGAATGAAACCCCATTTGTTTATTCACTTAATTTCGCTTTTGATTCACTCTACTTCCCTTGAGAACTCACAATTGATTTATTATTTTGTTGCAAGTAAATTTCGCAACAATAGAATAATATCAATTCATTTCCTGCTTGCGAGATATTGCAATTTGAAAATATAACTTCTAGTACAGCCAATCCGTGATATGATAATACATTTTGGGTGGGGAACCATCTTCTTTTTTTTTTTTGGTTTTGTAGGGGGGTCGGCTGTGAGCGTAAAACTCAGTTTTCGGGATTGGGGGTGTTGTCATTGGGCCGTCATCTTGAAATTGAGGGTGTAACAAGTTTTTTCGATTCATCCCCGTAACCATGAGGGTGACAAAAATGTTGTAAAGCGCATTTTTGTAGTTGCTAGAAGTGCTTGAGGGCACCACGGCAAAACATATCCATCATCAATTGAGTATCATAGCATTCACAAAGCAATGATTTTCGTCTGCCGATTATGCATTCAAATTATCAAAGAGATTTAGCAGACAAATACAAAAAATGATTTTGTTCGAATTACAAAAAAATAAAAAAAAACCATGCGGGCCACAGCGGATTGACGTCATGGTCCTTGGCAGACACTACATTCATAAACATATTTGCGGATCCTGCTAAATAGTCCAGTCAATCCGTGCGTCAAAAAAGGCCAACCGTTGGTAGGCAGCGATTTTTTTTACTTTTCATCACGTAAGTGATAGGAAAGTATTGGTTTCGTGTCAAAAACGAATTTCGCCAATTCGAAAAATTTTCGACATTCCGATCCATTAGTTGACGTTACACATGATTCTGAACATACGTTGGTCCGTCTGTCTGTCGGTCTGTCGGTCAGTCTGTCTGAAATATAAATAAGCCAAGTGTTCTGGAAAACGGCTGGACGGAAAATTTTTAAACTTTACAGGATTATAGTCTGTATTGTCATATCACGGATTGGCTGTACTAGAAGTTATATTTTCAAATTGCAATATCTCGCAAGCAGGAAATGAATTGACATTATTCTATTGTTGCGAAATTTACTTGCAACAAAATAATAAATCAATTGTGAGTTCTCAAGGGAAGTAGAGTGAATCAAAAGCGAAATTAAGTGAATAAACAAATGGGGTTTCATTCAGAAAATACAGGTCTGAGCTAGACTGAAGTCAGGGCAAGACTGTTTTCACAACAATAATGTCGGTTGACGCAGCAACCGATAATTCTTATTTTCAAGTGGTTTCTCATTCATCTTCCTGACAATTAGATAGGGAAGATTATGTATCAAGGGTGTTTCATCACGCGTAACAATATTATAAAGAAGGTTGAATACTCATAACTCGAAGACTTTTACACGGAAAAAAATAAAATAAAAAAGCTGGTGGTATTTCAGAGGTGCTACTGTCACCCGGAAACGCAATAGCAAGTAATTATATTACCACTGTGTAAACGATGTGCGAACGATTGCCAAAAAAGGAAGGTTGAAACGACCTAAACTTGGGGGGGTTAATGTGAAGTGAGCCCCTCTGAAATTAATTTGAAAAATATTATTGAATGGGTGGTTGTGCAAACGAGAATCTTTGCTGTGCAAACATGTGCAAACGATGTGCAAACGATTGAAAGAAAAAAATTTGAAAAAATTTAAACTTGGGGGGCTACCGCCAAAAATTTGATTGAAAATTATTCATAAGTGCGTGTTTGTGCAAACGTAATTTTTTCATGTGCAAACATGTGCAAAGGATGTGCAAACGATTGCAAACAAAAACAATAATTATTTCAAAACTTGGGGGGCCAACTTCACACAGGTCAATCAGTTGTAAACTCGCACGTGAAGCTAATCTTTTATCAGTTCCGCCTACCCCATCACACGGCCCTTTCCCATGTGATGTAACGAAGAAATGCCACTCGGCTTGGCATTGAAAGTCCTCAAAGTGGTGTGTTATGTTTATGAAATTCTTTTTGTTCTTATATTGGGAAGCTGCTCCATCGGAGAAATATATTATTTTTTCTATAGGAATTGAATTTTGAAACGCCTCTTTCATAAAGTTGATTAACTTTTTTTGAAATAAATGAACTGCAACTGGATTATGTTTCAGATGCTCTGAAATTATCACAAAACTAAAATGTCTCGACTGGTCGTTACCGTAACTTCCATAGTAAACCACGATTGGATGAATAGTCGCCCGATTATTGCTCCAGTGAAACCCTTGCGTGGAATCGTATACAAAGAATGCATAATTTTCAACGAAATCGCATACTACTAAAAATTCGCCAACTTTCAAGCTCTCTTTCATCTTCTGCCAATAACTACTTTGCTGCTTCGCAATGAAATCATGTGCAACCAATTTTGACAATTGATCACAGAAGTTATCTATAAAATCCTCGGACTTTTTGGTGAGTGTCTCCAAAGCCGTTCGATCCACCGATATCCACTGTTTATAAGTAACATCATTGACAAAATTATTTGCGAAGGCTTCTTGCAACGATGATTGGACATGTTCTTATTTTCGCAGCATATCTTTCGCGTACTGTACGTCCGCAGAACATCGAGCAGAAGAATCTATTTTACAAAATCGATTCGATAAAGCATTGACAGTTCGTGGCACTCTGAAATTACATGCGGTCATTCCAACATCCCATAAACTCGTCAAAACAAAATTATTTTCCGCATCAGAAAAATTTGATTCGATGAAAATTATGAATTGATTTCAAACAGAGGTGTCCTACTAAGTGTCATCTAGCGAATCATCGCTAAAAACATCGGCCCTTTTCAGAGCCACAAAAATATTTCAAAAGATCCATCAGTCATAACTCCACTATGCAACACAACGAGCTTGCGGGAGTAGCGCGGACGTGGATCGGCGCACGCGGCGACGCGCGACGAGACGTTTTATTTTTTTTTTTTTTGGCCCAGGTATTCTCTCCATAGATTTTTTTTTAGGATTGAAGGGGAAGGATCCAGGTATCCAAAAAAAAATTATTTCCATGAATTTCTGTGAGTCCCGCGGAAATGGCAGTAAAATTAAAACAAAAAAAAAACGACGAAAAAAAAGTAAATGAAGTTTTTTTTTTTGGAATTCACATTTTTTTTATGAAAGCGCATTCTTTTACAAACAAAATGATTCGAAGATCAATCCGCTCCGTTGAATACTTTCGGAGATATGAATTTTTAAACATAGCGGAGCAACAGCGGTTTACGAAAATTCACATAGCTCTAACTCCTCCAGTTTTGAAAATTTCTCAAAATCCTTGAAGTTGTATTTTTTTTTCCATAATGTTAAAGACATTTTAAATGGCGCAAAAATCCGCGACTTGACGGTTTATTTTTGACTGAAGTGACGTGGATCCGCTAATATACTGAAGCTACTAATGTGATACATAAATAAGTATCACTTATTAATGTGATAAGATCACCTAGTTTCACTCACAAGATATGATGAAAATTTTATATTTCATTTTATTGTTTTTTAAAAAAGTTCGAATTTTTTTCATTTTTAAAAACATTCTCATGTCCAACCTGAGTGATACAAGGTTCTGTGCAATTAGCTAGTTGATCGTATAGTGTGATATCTATATTTAGTTAACTTGAGATATTTTTAGTTTTTGATATGAGTTATAATCAAAGAAAATAATACTACAAACGTATAATTTATAAGTACTGTTTTTATAATTTGATAAAATAGTCTTCCATTAGTCAGATGTGATGAAAAATTTATAATTCGTTTTTTTGTTCAAGAGTTTAAGATTTAATTCATTTTTGAAAGTGCTTTTGTGAATAACTTATATCTTTTTCCAATACGTACTGGTAGTCTTCAATAAAACTATGAAAAACCACTCGCTTTTCATTCTTGTGATTTATTATATTAAGTTTTGATTACAAATGTTAATGATACAAAATATACAAAATACAAAATACAAAATAAGTACATAAACAGCTTTTCATGAGATGTACAAGTTAATCATCAGTCTCCATCGTTCTCAAACTGTCTTGTCAGAGCATCCCCTTTTCCTTCTCCAAGTCTTTTTAGGTGTTGGTCAGGTTCGTCCTCAAGTTCCACATACTCAACATGTTCGATTTTATGATAACAGACGTATTGATCGTCATATTCAATGCATAAATTGCGTAGCACACAACAACTTATGATGAACCTGCAAATTTTGTCTACGTCTTTCATATGAACTTCGAGAAGTTGTCTAAATCGCCCTTTGAGAATTCCAAAACTATTCTCAATTAGGACTCTAGTTGCACAAAAACGCTTATTATACAACTTCTGGCCATGGGTCAAATTACCGTAATGTCGGTAAGGAACTAACAACCACTCTCTTATGGCATATGCAGAGTCGCCAAGTAGATGATATTTATTTTCACATATTTGAGGCAGTTCAGAACTGAGATCAGAAAGAAGAAAAACTCGAGCATCGTGAATTTTAGAAGGAGACCCGACGGAAACATCTATACATTTTTTTTTGGCGTCACACACTGCTTGCAGAGTTAAACTGGGGATATCATGCCTGTTGACGTATGTAGACTTGATCTTGTGAGCAGGGGTCCGTACTGTGATGGAGGTTCCATCTATGCATCCGAGGGTATCCGGGAATTGTGCAATCTGTTAATCAAAATCGTGTGATCATTGTAATCATTATGATAGCGTTACTTATATTATACCACGTAAATGCATCAGCCATTTCTCTTGCGGCTTGTTGCTTATCCTCCGGAAAGCAAATAATGCTTGAAGCATTGTCGAGAGGAAAATCCATTGTTCGGCTCATTTGGTGAAAGGTAGTTGACAATCCAACACCAAATTTTGAAGCAACATCTCGCAGTGACACTTTATTGCCAGCAAACCTGAAATCGTTCAAAATTAAAGCACATCATCCACGTGTTAAGTAAAAATTTAAAAATTGTTTGAAAATCTTCAACTTACCATAAAAAAGATAAAAAATCGTGTTCCGCTGGCAATGGTGGAGTGCCTCCATGAGTTCTATCTGAGGGATAAGATGGTGATGCCTTGTATCACTGAATAATAGCGTAAGCAGTACGCCTTTCCAATCGAAAGTGTGATCTGAACTACAGAATTACAAAAAATAACATTACTTTTTTCAAACAGCAGTTACAGTTTATTGGACTACAATGTTCTTCCACATCAAAACTACTTACTTCTTTTTCCGTGAATTGCTCGACAGTTTCCACAAAATTATGTCCTTTGACCTTTTCTCTTCTCTGAAACACGCATATTATGTCGTCGTCACTGTCTGACAGTAGATAGGGTGCAGTATGGATCCTATTTTATGGCCCCCAATAAAACGGCCCCCCGCGGGGAAGGGATCCACCATTTTTCCGCCGCAATTTTTTTTTCCCCCAATCATAACCTAACCTAACCTAAGTGAATCCTATCTGATGTTTTTTTCCCGATTTTAACCTTTTTTTTTTTTTTTGAACTCCTATCTCACTGGGCTTGGAGTGCACCCAGCGTGCAGCCCCGGGGATCGCCTTCTCGGCATTACTTCCAGGGACTGGACCTTGCGGAGATGGGGGGGGGGGGGGAAGGTTAGGCCGGCTAGGCCCCTCTGCCTTTCACAACGCGGGCTTGGGACCGGCTACGGCGGCGACTCGTGACCTTTCCATCTCCTTTAGGGTCTAGGGACGAAGGAGGCGGAACTGCCTCAAGACATCAATTAGATGATGATTCTTTTATGAAATAGGTGTCAACGACTTGACTGGACTCTGGTTCAAATTAATTTGTAAACCTACTATCTTATGCAAAAACAAAGGCAAATTCTTCATTGATCCTGCAGCTGACAGAATGTAAATATAGCCTCCGATAGAATTGCAGTACAATGCAGAAATTGAATGTGCCCGCCAAGTACGTAGCTCTTGGAATGACGTTGCGATATCACTACACGAAACAGCGAGGTCTGACTCCACGGCGTATACTTGCGGGAAAATTTCAGTGCTTTGTAGACTTTCCTAATATCATGACAGAGACTGGCGATAGGTTTGTCGTGAATTTTCATTGTAAGATAATTTGGGTACTTGGCGGATTTTTTTACATTTCAGATGTTTTTAGACCCGGATATTACAGACTATGAGTAACAGCTAAAGACAGCTCAATATGATAAATTTACAAACACTGTACAACTAGAATACAATGAAAACCAACTAAAATCTAGACTGGATACTGAGGTGCATTTTGAACTAAATCCCCGATCGCTACACACGAACCCTGATTGTACCGGCTACTCGTCTACATGCTCGTAGGGAAGGGTATCATAACTGTTTCTACAGCACCGCCTCTTTACAAAAACTGGACGGCAGGTTTTCGACTAATCGCGAGTTACTACACGATACATTGCAGTACGGCGGATAGCACGATACCTCAAATTGATACTATCACCATCCTCAACTACCATTTGTCGAAGAAATGGAAATTAATTTCCAACCGAGTTGAATAATTCAGTGTGATTCCCTTCACTTTACAAATTTCTACCTCCTTCCCATCGGGGCATACCACGATAAAAGCGTAAAACTTTGCCCCACCGGATATAAAGGTCCGTATTGACTACCCTCGCCGTATTGCTCTAGTTCGTCGGTCAGATTGCCCAGAAAACTACCAACTGGGGGTTCGTACTCTCCAGGCGCGCCCGACCGTATGTAAATAACAGAATCGGTGTCATAATACAGTACCCTACGATCCAGCTTCTCTAGATAAGTATATAATTATTTGAGTCGCGCCTGCGCCGTGGTATACGCAGCTATGACCACATTCGCGAGGCTCGAGGCTTCCACGCTCTCATCCTTGTATGACCAGCGAGCGTATAGAACATTGTCATTCACCGGTACTAGGTCCTCTAGCAGAATTGCTGGACTTGTCACCAGACCTAGTAACTCCTCTCTGGTCTTAATCACAGTTGTTTTGGAGAGGTTGTCTCGCTGGCCAAATTTACCCCAGAACGAATTGAGGCATAGCTTTGACACAGAACGCAACCCCGGATTTTTCTCTATTTTAGTCTTATCTAATATGATACCGTCTACCCGAGCGTACTCCTCGAGATATCGAGACCGTGACACTTCGTCGACACAGCCAGCGGGCCAGCCGCTAGCCTCCTGTTTTATTTTCAGGAAAGTCTCGATATATTCTGCAAAGTGTCCCCTTTCACGGGTAGAGGGATCAAACACCGTCACCTCGTACTGCCAGATCTCTGACACCGATACAACCCTATACCCCAACGCAACAGCCTTCTGCAACTCGTCTGAAACCCACGTTCCGCTCGAACACCGCTCGCGCTCGTCCATATGAGGACACGGTCCCTGTTCTATGTCGCGGCAACATGAACTACAGAAAGGAAACATTAGCTTACCATGCATGCGATGGGGTAGTACCGGATGATAGAGATCCCGAGGCGGCAGTACTTTACATTTATTTAACCCCTCGACTCTAGACAGATCTACGCCACTGGCCCCGATCAGTTTTTTACACTCTTCACCTACAAATACAACGGAATGACCTTTTGAAAATTTACTTGTTTTA
The DNA here is from genome assembly GCA_947538915.1 of Tenthredo distinguenda. Lineage (NCBI taxonomy): Eukaryota > Metazoa > Arthropoda > Insecta > Hymenoptera > Tenthredinidae > Tenthredo > Tenthredo distinguenda. Next base: position 23,440,046 of record OX384532.1, read on the forward strand.
CATATACACGCGTACAGTGAACACACATCCACGTAACGGATCTCCTCACCGAGTCTGGCGTCTACCTCGCGGAATCTCGACGTGTTCGTGTTCGGAATCGTGACGTGTTACCTGTTCGGCCTCCGTAGAATGCCTCACGCGGGTTCAGTTTAGCATTCTCCGCACTCGGTAGGAATCCATTACGCTCTAGATACGCCCGCGCATTTACCCTCGTATTCATCAGTCTTGAAAACACACACTCCCACATCTCCTCTACTACGTAGCCGTGCGCTCGCATTCGTAGCGTCTTAGCATGCGTTTCCTCAAGACGTCTCTCCATAATCTCACTTCCTACACTTCGTTTGTCCCTGTTAACACGGTAACAGCAGGGACAACCGTGCCAATAACATCCGTGAAACTCGAGCACGTGGAGCGTTCCATCCTCCGATACATAGTAGCCGTCCACTCTGCGGCCTAGTACTCGTTGCTCCCGGCCCCTGCCTGCATGCAGGATCTCGCGACCCAGCTCGTACTTTCTCCAGACCAACCACTGGATGGCCTTGGTTGACTGTTTGTCGGCTAGTCTGTAGCCGGCCGGAGGGATAATACCGATGCTGTTATCCCGAAGGAAGTTTTTCCGGAATACCATCGAGCAGGCAGAGGCGATGGTCGTGCTTTCTGTGAACGGACACACATCCCCAGTACGTAGAAATATCTCTCGGAAAGCTATACATGGTGGACGCAAAATGGTGACATCGGATCGGCAGTATTCAACAATTTCCCTATCAAAATCAAAAATATAATTTTCCCTTATAGCTCTTTCGTACCAGTTGAAAAAACGAGCCCTTCCCTCTACCGTCATGGTGTCAGGCGAATAAAACTCAACCGCAGGTAACACACCCACATACCCCTGGTTAGCTGGGGTATTGAAAAGGTGCGGAAATAGCCCCTTCTGCACGGCCTCAGGCAGTCCGAAAGCCTTCGGCAATGCGGATAAAGCCATCGGCATGTACGCGGGTGAGTCTAGAAAGCGGGCGTTAGTCGTCTCTAGAAGAACTATTTTACTTCCGTTTAGTATTACCTGCGGGGTCTCACTGCCTTTCTCCACTAGGTAACGAAGAATAAACTGTGCGTCGGACCCTTTCGCGTTATGCGCGATACAGATCACCCTTCTATAACCATCAATCTTCCTATCTGCTAATTCCATCAGTTCTCGGATCGGCTCATCCCTGAATACAAATTCTCGTTGTACCCCACACCCGAGACAGGGATCGAGAACGCTTTCCCTTATACAACGTGTACAGGTTCGTTGCGCAACACAGAGATTTGGCACGTGGATATTTGCTGTATCGTCACCGTCTACAGTCTCGTCTTGTCGTGTCTCGGAATCGTAGAAAATAAAGATATGATGCGGAGTGTCACCCGTGTTTCGCTTCACGGGCCGCATGTAACAGCGATGATCAATTTCTCGGCTCGAGCGGCAGGTCTTGCAGTATGATTGCCCACAGATATCCGTGAAGATATCGCAGGTCCCACATATTCGTAAGGTACTACAGACCGAGCGCTTACCGCTAAACGAGCCCTGCAGCGCCTGTAACATTCTGCCCCGTAAAAGTCACGTTTACAGGCATCACACTCCACCATTGCTACAGCCCTGTCACATGCAGGAGTCGTTAGACAACGACTGCATCTATTTGAACACCCGTGCTCGTTACCATGCGCGTAGCCTACGTTAGACGGTTGACAAAAAAAATCAGAGGCAGCAGCGCCTCTCATATTTAAGATAACGTCATAATGTCCAAAGCGAGAATAGTAAAGAATATTGAGCCTATGCAGTATATTACGATGTCCCATGCCTAACGCTATATCCTCGCCGTTAAAAAGTGGCCGGCCACCCCTACCTATTGTCTCGCTGTTGTATAGTAAAATCGCGTAGCCCTCCCGTGCCAGATATTGCTGGAATTGTGCAACCTCCTCGATACCTGCGTCTATTACTAATTGACGAGCTTTCTCACCCTGGTATTTTTTACATGATGCCCTAGCCCTGTTCCATTCCGCCTGTAACGGTCCATCCCGTACAGAACCTCTCCTCGCATGCACTCCAGCAACGAACAGCGCCCTCGGTAAACATGAACTATCGCTGTTCGTTATGGTTAGGATCAAGCGTTTACCGACCAACTGTTCGCCGTTCAAGGCTACGCGTCTTCCACGACCTGCGGACACTGTAATGGTTGATATGTTTACGGTGAACGGTTGGTCGATAAGAAACTCGCTTGCGCTCTGTGTGACGCGAAACACAAGACTCCATAAATCCTCAAAGCGAAAATCGCGAGCCGGTCGAAAGCTTAGTCCCGCTGAAGCCCTTGAGAACCCCTTAGTATTACAACTAATGCCAATGATATTGTCTGGAGTGCAAAGCGACGTAGAATATCTGTACAGCTCGCGGAAAGCCTCTTCTAGCCACGAAATAGGCTTCGCGGATTCGGGGGGAACACCAATTTTTACCGTTACCTGACAGCCTCCTAGGCCGAATCGCTGAAATCGACGCTTTACTCGCCTGGTTATTTCAAAATGCCTCGAATTTTCAGGATTCTCCACATCTGCCTGCTCCGCGTGATGATGGTCATCCGCGTTGTCATTATTCGACGGAGCAGATTCGTAATCGGCTAGACTAGCCCCGCGATCGTCTTGCCTCGTCGATGGAACGACAGCCCCTCCCGTCTGAGCCGTCGAGGTACTGGCTCCGTTGTTGACACCGAATAGCTAGCTATGTGAGCGAACCTTCACGCCCGAGCGGGTACCTGCGGAGATTGAGTAAAACAGCTGTATTATTTTTTTCCTGTGAAACTATACATAATACATAGATCTTTACGCTAGAGTAAACAACCGTACAAGCAAAACTACTCCTCCTCGGAGGCGATGAGAAACTCGGTTGGAAGCTCGCCATAAGGGGACGGTATTATAATCGTTTCCGCTGGATCAAAATCCGAAGACGGACTCTCCCGAGAAATATCCGAACTGGGGTGTGTAACTACGGAGACCTGAGTCTCATCATCAGAGTTGCCTATCACCTCGGCCTCTTTCTCCTTCGCTGCAATATTATGATTCTCTTATTATAATCTACCCGAAGAAATGAACAACGAATTATCCTTACGAACGGAATACTCACAGGAAGAGACGGCGCGATGGTCACGGCCTAGCGCGTAACAACTCTCTGCCTGCTCATACGCCTCGACCGCCTCGACAACCATCTCGTCATCGTCAACACCCTGATGAAACATGGCTAGCTCTGAAATAACACCTCGAGATGAGATAGAGCTATTTATAGTGTAGCATGTGTTAGGTATAAATTATCGGTTACGGGGAAACAAAAACGAAATGATTGCCGGCCAGCTATTTTCTTTTTTTATTATTGACAATTACTTTGGACGTCACGACAGAAACCTCGATTATATGCACAAGGGCTTAGCCCTACAAAGAACATTAATCTAATTAAGATAACAATTATTATTAATTTAATTTACTTTAATTATATCACGCGTATTAGATATCGGTCGTCGCGAATACACGTCTGTATCTTAATACGTTTCACGTTACACTGCCCTTTCGGCCTAATCCTAAATAGTACACAACCTCGCGCGCACAGATAATCCTTCTCTCATACATTCTCTCATACATACAATTAATGACCGTTGACGCTAACACTCGGCCATCCTAAGTAGTGCACGTCCTCGCGCACTATTCAAGTAAATCATAATCCGCTAATCGTAAAGGTTTCGCTCGAACGCGTTGCGGTCGTATTGCATTCGGAGTCACTTGATCGCGGACAGATACTGCCCTTTCTTCGTTAGTAGCACAATCTACGGCTCCTTGGTCGCTTACCGTAGGAATAGCTTCAGAGGAAGGCTCGTGTCCGTCGTCGGCTTCGGTTTCTCCATCTTCTCCGAGAAGCTCGTTTGGCGGTCGCCAAATCTTGAGTTGACTTGCGTGAGCTGTGGAAGCATAAGCACGGCCTGATTTTGCTCCGTGAAGATCTGCGACAGCGTACGTATCGCTAGGTAAAATTCGTGTGATCACCAAAGGTCCTCGAAATCTCGGCTGAAGTTTTGTTGATTCTCCAGTCGCTACGTGTGCAATTTTCATGAAAACTATGTCTCCTACGTTGAATCTTGCATGTTTTATTCGGTGAGTGTCAAATCGCTTTTTATATTTCTCTTGCTCTTTGCTTATGCGCACTCTCGCTTCCTCCTGGAGAATATCCGGGGGTTTATATCGCGAAGAGTCTTCTTCAGTCAAAGTCCGCAGTTCCCCTTCATCATGTCGCGGAACGTACCCATATAGCAACTCAAATGGACTTTTTCCCGTAGTGGCGTTGGCGGATTCGTTGAGATCTCGTTGCACGAATTTTAATTTCAGATCCCAATCTCGGCCCTCGGGATCCTCGATTCTAGACATGATCGTAGGCAGGAGGGTGGCGTTCATCCGTTCCACCATTCCGTTCGCTTGAGGATGTCGTGGAGAATTTAGTGTGTGCCGTATGCCGTGTCGTGCGCAAAACGTCTTGACTTGATCCGAAGTGAAGCGACTACCACGATCAGAGATCATTCGGTTAGGAGCTCCATAGTTTAAGACGAATTCTTCGAGTACCTTCACTACATTCTGAGCCTTCGTATCTCTCACGGCTTTAAGGATAACATAGCGGGTTAGATTATCAATTAAAGCGAATACATGCTTGTTTCGGCGTCCGGTGGTAACTAATGGCCCTAAATGATCTACATGCACCGTTCCGAAAGGTCGGGTTCCGGGAGGAATCGGGTGGAGTTCACCTGCTTGTTTCCCCGTCTTCGTCTTGGTCATAATGCACTGGATGCAACAACGTATATGTACCTTCAAGTAACGCCGCATTCCGGCGAAGTAATAATATTCTGCTAATTTAGAGTAGGTTCTCTCCAATCCCGGGTGTCCTCGCAGGTCATGGAATCGTATCACCAATGCTTTCCGCATAACTTTAGGCACTACATATTTAAGTTTATCGTCTTCGCGTTTATATAAAATTCCTTCTCGGTATTCATAATTTAACACTTCGCCTTTTTCACGGTTTGAGAGAATTTCACGTTTTCGTTTGAGATCGTTATCCCCATACTGATACATGACTATCTCATCGCTCTCATTCAATATAGTAAACACTCCATTCACTCGTTCCGTATCCTTCTCACACTCCATCTGATCTATAGGTGCTCTACTTAAAGCGTCAACATGCGCAAGTTGGGTGCCTGGTCTATGGACTACTTCGAATTCAAATTCACTCAACCGATCTGACCATCTGGCTACTTGCGGGTTTTTCGGCTTATACGCGTGTAAATATAATAACGCTCTACAATCAGTAACAACCGTAAATAATGGTATATTGATCAACAAGGTTCGTGAACGTTCGACTGCCCATACAATGGCTATTAATTCGAGTTTACTCGAGTGATAATTCTTTTCCGTGTCGCTGGTTCGGCGACTAATCGCATATACCAAATGCAATTGTTTGTCTTGTCCGCGTTATAGCAGCATGGCACCTAAACCTTTGGAGCTTGCATCGGTGTGCAATTCCGTCGGGTTCTTAGCGTTAAACGGTTGTAGGATAGGTTTACTCGTTAAGGCTAATTTTAATCTGCGTACAGCTTCCTCTTCGTTTTGCCCCCATACAAAGGGTTGATTTTGACGCAATAAGGTATGTAATGGTTCGGCTATCTGCGCGAATTTCGGTACGAAACGTCTAAAGAAACTAGTTAATCCTAGGAATCGTCTGACTCCGTGGACGTCAGTCGGGGTCGGAAAATCCGTTATGGCTTGAACTTTACGACTTCCAGGTCCGATACCGTCTTTCGAAATTTCGAACCCAAGATAATTGACTTTCTGTTTCAAAAATTGGCACTTCGATAGTTTAATCGTTAACACTGCGATCAATCGTCCCTTGAGGTCGTTCCATCCCTTGCCTGGTATAAAGATATTGTCCAGATAAAATAAGACAACTTGATCGCGTAACGGTCCTAGAGCTTTGTACATTGCTTTCGAGAAATAGAATGGACTATTCATGAGTCCAAACATCATCCTCGTGAATTCCCCGGTTTCATCGGGCGTAATAAAAGTGGTCTTCGATCTCGTTTCTTCGGATAATGGTACCTGCAAGTAACCGTGAGCTAAATCTAAGGTGATAAACAAAGTACTATCACCAATTTGAGCTAAGTGCTCGTCTAGATCGGGAAGCGGAAAGTGTATACGTTGCGTCTGTTTATTTAGGTATCGATAATCTATCACAACTCTCGGGTCTTTATCAGCTTGACTAACTAACAACGCTGGACTCGCATAGGGCGATTCCGTTTCGGTTACAATTCCGGCTTCTTTCCAGGTACGAATAATTTTCTTCATGGTCTCACGATCTCTATCGTTCAACCGATATGGTATTTTACTTACGGGTCTAGCGTCAGGAATTTCTTGTATATCCATCACTACATCCCGTGCGCAACCTAATTCACTAAGATTCATCGAGACACACTTTCGATACTTATTTAATACGCTTAACAAGTCCTCTACGATTTCTTCCGGTTGTTCTGGCCCTACGTTGAGGTCCGCTCGTACAATAGGTAGATAAGACCCTTGCGGTGTTATCGTCGGTACTTTGACGATTTCGTCCGGTAAACATATTTTGTCACTCGCGAACTTCTGTGTATTCAAACCAAGATTAAGGATCGGTACTTCATACACCTGCCGAGTAGTCGACATCTGTATAAAGTTTATCGACAGTGGTGGCAGTTCCACATTGTTCGCCTGCACCCTCACACTGTTTTCACTTGTAGTTATCTCGTATTTCGGAGTAGTTTCGTTAAACTGAAAGATTAAATCATTTCCCACTTTGTGGAATTCTACGCTAGGCGCTTCGGTAAATGTCCGTCCGATTAGCACGTCGACAGTCTGCGCGTCGTCCGGTACGATTCTCATTGTCACTTCGTCTACGGTTACTGTATCCACGGTAATATCCGCACGCACGATACCGGGAGAGGTAACTTTAAAATGATTTGGACCGAAACTTTTCAATTTCGACGTTATTCGAATAATTTCAAATCCTGCTAATATCACTATCGATGCTTTTATTGTGCACTCGGAGCTACCGGGATCGATTAACGCATTCATCTCCGTACTGTTCACTTTAATTCTTTTCAGGTATTTACTAATCGCTTGGCGATCGTCATGGCCGTTTATCACATTCACCGTTCGCACCGTTGCACTGTCTTGCACGGTGCAATGTTTCTGCGTATGTCCTTTTCCTTTGCACTTAAGGCACGATAACTCTCTTCGTGGCTGAGTACAGTCTCTCGATATATGTCCATATTCATTACAATTGAAACATTTCGGTTGTCCCTCTGAATTGATAAACGATGGTCGTTTATCTGGATTGCGTTCGTTTGAATTACCTTTCGTCGGTGATTTCGTAGTGGATGTCGTTGCAGACCCGGTAGTTTTTGGTTTGCTGGGGACTGTTTCTTTGTTAGCTGAATCGATTCACCTGTTGTGATGACATTCGATCATAGTCTATCATGTCGTGTAACAGCGCATTGAGCGTGTAATGCGTTTTCGCGGCCATCGCATAGCAAAGGTCCTTAGACCACAGTCCTACTAAAATTTGTTCCTTCGTATCTGCGAATCCTAATTCAATATCTTTGCATAGTTTAGCCTTTCTATGGAAATATGAACTCAGGGTGTCGTCTTTTGTCTGAACTCGCTCAATCATTCTTTTCCAGCGTAAGGATCTGCTGTCCTCTATCATAAACGTGGCGCGAAATGCAGTTTTAAACGTCTCCCAGGTCGTTAGATCGTGTGCATTCATTGCATGCCAATCCCGCGCTCCTGCTTTAAGATGCGTTCTTGCGGATTCTAAAGCGAAATTATCTGGCCAATTATGGAGTCGACGAATACTATCAATGGTCTCCAGCCACCTACGCGCAATGAGGCTGTCGGCTTCTCCGTGAAACTCGCCTATATTCGCACTCAGGTCCGGCATAATATGGTACTTCGAAACCGCTGTCTGAGGCTCGCTGTCCGAGGGGGGGTGTTGTAACCGAACTCCCATCAGTTGGTCAAGAAGATTGTTCATCATCATGTCTCTCCGTCGCCCCTCCTCTATCATGGCCAACATGGCTCCTTCTAATCCATCACCTCTACGTACCTAGCCCCCCCACTTTCGCAAAAATAAAAAACCAAATATGGATAATTATGAGCTATTTATGAGCTCTCGGAATATTCGAGTCCCGATTTTTGAGCTCGAACCCTGGAGCAGGAATTCACGTTTTTGAGTGGGGGGGCTGAAAACGTAAGTAGTCGGCCCCCCCCCACCTCTTAGGAATAATCGAATTGAAACAAAAAAAAAGACGAGAATTATGAGCTATTTATGAGCTTTCGAATCGTACAAGTTTTCATTTTTGAGCTTCAACCCCTATACTGTTTCAACCCTGAAAACTCATTTTACATCAAGAAAATATTTAATTTCATCGAATCGAAATGTTTGTCGTGCACAAATGTTCAGCGATTTACGACCGCCCGAAATATCGCGACTCTGATTTTTTAGCTGCAACCCCTACCGACTAGACTCCGAAAAACATAATTAACTCCAAGAGAGAAGTACCCTCAAAATTCATGGAATCGAAATTATTTTCGGATGGTGATGTTCAGCGATTTATGAGCTCCCGGAATATCGTGACTCTGATTTTTGAGCTGCAACCCCTACCGACGCCACCCCGAAAAACATGATTACCTCCAAGAGAGAAGTACCCTCAAAATTCATGGAATCGAAATTATTTTCGGATGGTGATATTCAGCGATTTATGAGCTCCCGGAATATCGTGACTCTGATTTTTGAGCTGCAACCCCTACCGACGCCACCCCGAAAAACATGATTACCTCCAAGAGAGAAGTACCCTCAAAATTCATGGATTCGAAATTATTTTCAGATGGTGATGTTCAGCGATTTATGAGCTCCCGAAATATCGTGACTCTGATTTTTGAGCTGCAACCCCTACCGACTCCACCCCGAAAAACATGATTACCTCCAAGAGAGAAGTACCCTCAAAATTCATGGAATCGAAATTATTTTCGGATGGTGATGTTCAGCGATTTATGAGCTCCCGGAATATCGTGACTCTGATTTTTGAGCTGCAACCCCTACCGACGCCACCCCGAAAAACATGATTACCTCCAAGAGAGAAGTACCCTCAAAATTCATGGAATCGAAATTATTTTCGGATGGTGATATTCAGCGATTTATGAGCTCCCGGAATATCGTGACTCTGATTTTTGAGCTGCAACCCCTACCGACGCCACCCCGAAAAACATGATTACCTCCAAGAGAGAAGTACCCTCAAAATTCATGGATTCGAAATTATTTTCAGATGGTGATGTTCAGCGATTTATGAGCTCCCGAAATATCGTGACTCTGATTTTTGAGCTGCAACCCCTACCGACTCCACCCCGAAAAACATGATTACCTCCAAGAGAGAAGTACCCTCAAAATTCATGGAATCGAAATTATTTTCGGATGGTGATGTTCAGCGATTTATGAGCTCCCGGAATATCGTGACTCTGATTTTTGAGCTGCAACCCCTACCGACGCCACCCCGAAAAACATGATTACCTCCAAGAGAGAAGTACCCTCAAAATTCATGGAATCGAAATTATTTTCGGATGGTGATATTCAGCGATTTATGAGCTCCCGGAATATCGTGACTCTGATTTTTGAGCTGCAACCCCTACCGACGCCACCCCGAAAAACATGATTACCTCCAAGAGAGAAGTACCCTCAAAATTCATGGATTCGAAATTATTTTCAGATGGTGATGTTCAGCGATTTATGAGCTCCCGAAATATCGTGACTCTGATTTTTGAGCTGCAACCCCTACCGACTCCACCCCGAAAAACATGATTACCTCCAAGAGAGAAGTACCCTCAAAATTCATGGAATCGAAATTATTTTCGGATGGTGATGTTCAGCGATTTATGAGCTCCCGGAATATCGTGACTCTGATTTTTGAGCTGCAACCCCTACTCTTACTCGATACTCTTTACTTTGGCCAGCTCTTGCGTAATCGAAGTATTATCATTGCGCCGTGACATTTTGCGAGTCCCCGCCACAAGGCAATTTTATTGAAAATGCAACAGTGCGTAGCGTTGACAAAGTCTCCCGGAAAAGGGGGAAAATTGGGGAAAAATACTAAGGTTTTATTGTACAAAGTACAAATAACAATGTGAATATCCAAAGTACGAGCTTTGGAAAAAGGATTGGAAAGTAAAACGAAGAATTATATATGTATAGTAGGATGGTCGTTATTTATGAGGTTGAAGTTCGTAACGTTAATGCAACAAAATATTCGCCACAAAATTCTCAAATTCCAAGCTCGAACGTTTCAAGCGGATCAAGAACGGTGCATAAAGGCCAAGGCGCACTACGCGAAGCGAAGCGAAGCGCGGCGAAGGCATCGGAAGCGATCCGAAGATGAACGAATTTTTCGTGAGCTATCGGATGCTGTAGGCTGGTCCACATCTTTATTTTTGATTGATTTTCTGTTATGCTCACACTTTTTTAAATAAAAATAAAGATGTGGACCAGCCTACAGCATCCGATAGCTCACGAGAAATTCGTTCAACTTCGGATCGCTTCCGATGCCTTCGCCGCGCTTCGCTCCCGCGTAGTGCACGTTGGCCTTTAATTGACTAATTAAATGTGAATAATTAATTAAATGTGATTAATTAACTGTGTGAAGCATGTTTATCTCGCATATTTTACAATTCTAACAACATTTGAATCACGAAATATTGCATTCATTCAACGAATATTCTGTTACGTTAACGTTACGAACTTCAACCTCATCGATATTTCGATGAAATTTTGGATGTATGCCACGCGCCCAATATTGCAAATATATAGAAAAAATTCCTGCAACATTTGAGCTTCCAATTTTCGCACCGACACGTGCCCCAAGATTCCGAAAGTTCCAAATGGAAAATGAATGTAATTTTTATAATCAGTTACCTTTTATTTTCTAACTCCGATGAAAATCGATGAAATGATTTTAAATGTGGCACAGTTGCTGCTTATTGTGGTAGGAATGAACCCTGAAAATTTCAAATCAATCCATCAATTTCTTTCGGAGTTATAAAAAACAAAAGTAACTGGTTTGAAAAATTACATGTATTTCTCATTTAAAACTTTGGGAATTTCGGGGCACGTGTTAATGTTAAAATTAAGAGCTCAAATTCTGCGGGTTTTTTTTTTTCTGCTGGCCGTAAGGTATCCAAGGGGCACGTCACATCAAAATGAGGACCACGCTCATATAGTATAGTCATGTCCGAAGCTAAAGCAGGTATAATATGAAGCGTGCAGCGCTCAACGACGCAAGGTTTAAAATGTTTGTGGACCTGGTCGTAAGTCTCGTAACGAAAACTCTCATTACACAGTGTATATGATGAGATGAACTTTTGCAGAAAAATCATCCGCTATATTTAGACCACTATGCTGCGTGTCATCGTACTGCACCCATGTTTGGTCCAGGCGGTAGCACAATGCAGTATAGTGACCTATTGCCTTCAGAGGATCCGATTTGCGCGACGATAGTCCAGGAACCGTCGCTGGAGGCGTCCAGTGGACTACGCCCCGTAAATTGTACGGCTTAGGCATGAAAGAAAGTTTGATTTCCTTTGGAATGTTGCAAAGCTGGGTACTAGTATTAGCATCTCCAAGGTCCTCGTAAACATCGCAGATGATATAGCTGCCTGAAACCATATTTTATCACCGATTGACTTATTTATTACTTTATTTATTTGTTTATTTAGGACCATTTATCTAGTCATTCATTTACTTACTTGATTATAATTTATTAATTTAATTTTCTTACCCGCTGTTGGTGCAGCCGTAGTTTCAATCCCGACACAGTTCTGCTGACAACATTGGCTGCCACCACTCGATAATAAGAAGTTGTCTTCGACTAATCCGTTGAAGTCCTTGTTAAGAAGGTACTTTGGATAGATTGACAATGTCGGAAATAGTTTTCGCCTGGGTGGACAGCCCTCATCGCATGATGAAACTTCCACTACACTCGGGTATGGTTTGAAAAGTTGCTTACACAAGTAACCAACAGTGACTTCATATTTCACCAGCAGCGAGTCATGAGGACCGATTCCTGATGGAAATACGGCTACCAGGGACTCGGCTCTTAGGTGGTAAGTATGTTTAGTGATCCCTCTATTCGAGCTGTCCTGAATCATTTTGAAGAAAGAGCTATTCTCAGCCAGTCTACCACATTCATCTTTGAAATGGATGCTGTCGAATATCGTCGTCATGAAAATCTTCGATACGCTATCAAAAGCGCATGTGTTACACAGGGTCAGTCTTTTTCCTCTCAAGTTAGCTGACTTTAATGTCAACGAGCTGCCATTTTTTAAAGTTGGTATTTTTTTTATCTTGCCATGTAAAATAAATTCATTGTCGGTGAAATTTGTTTGCAGGTATCGGGACTTTTTTTTTGGAGGCTGCATGGATAACCCACCCCAGTTTTCTTGTTCTCCAGAATTAATCATAACGATGGCAGCCTTTTCTGGAATTCTGGAGCATGTTTTGCAGAGTCGTTTTTGCCCATAGCCCTCTTCTTCGTTTGCCACTATCTTTGAGCATGCATCGATATCATGAACAAATACGCCACACACAATGCAAGTGTGGGCACCAGAGGGCTCATTCCCCATCGCACAAGCTGGACACTTCTCTTCTGTAGTATGGTTCGCTCTAGCTGCTATATGACTCGTGGGGGGGGCTCGTATCTGTCACTGCCGCATTCAAGACTTCTGCAGCTTTTGCACTATTTACAAGTCTTAACCGTCCATTAATGTATTCGGTATGTTTTTTGAGAAATATATCCACTCGAATCGGCAATGACACGTTAGCGAGTAATCTCGATTTAATATTGTTGAATTCTGCTTCAACCGCCGCACTGGATGCAGGAACTCTTCCATGACAAAATTTGTCGCGGCATACGCAGGACCACAACGGTAACCACTTGATGTCCTTCATGAGACGTTCTGCAAATTGTGGAAGATAATGCGCGTTCTCTCTGTCACCCGCATCGCGAGATTCCGCTAAAACCTTATCAGAGACACCCATAGCCCAATCGTGCCAATTATTTCATTCTGAACCAAGATCATTCAACCCACTACTATCAACGGTGTCCTCCTCGAAATCTTCGAGGGCACTTGTTGTTAGTCGGCGTTTCATTATAGCTTTATGCATTTCACACAACGATGGCCTTCCGTCCTCGAGATCGCCCTCCGTCTCACTTCGGGCAATTGACAATATGGAAAACAAAATCTCCTCCGCGTCATCAATATTGCGCGTAAGTATTAGCTGTCCCAAACACGCCATATAAAATTTTTTAATTCGTGGACTCGCTACTTTCAGGAAGTTTGCATAAGTTTTGATGAAATGCGCTACATCTATACGAATGTAGCAGGCCGGAAGATCGGAAATTCCCCAACACCTGTCAGCATACTCGTCGATGGAAGTGCAGTTCGTGAATGCGCGTGTTGTCGCCAATAATAATGCTTTCGAGGCATCACATGTAACCTCTTTTGGAGGAGGAGCTCCAGTTCTCGTCCACTCCATTAGCCAATACCATATAGAATTGGTCGTATGTGATTCGCTAAGCATTTGTGTGATTGGAAATTTCTCACCCTCAACTGAATTGGCGACACATGTGTATAAAAAAATATGTTTCGATTTGGTGCCGTCAGGGCGTAAAATCTTCCGAACCAAACTGCCTGTTGCATCTATTGCTACGAACGACGGCTCAGCAAGTGCATACTGCCTATAAACATTCGTTTGGAAGTTCGACCAATAATGCACGTGAAATGGGTTAAGACTCAGGTTGTGAACGAAATATTTTAATATCGACAATTGCGCGAGCAGAATAGATGTAACCGGATTTTTGTGGAAAGTGAGTGAAGCTTGGTACTCTTCTTTCGCCTTGGTTAGTGCTTCGGCCGTATATAGATGCGGGGGTTCCGGGTCACTTTCGGTCATAAGTCGGTTGGCTTCTTCTGCTCGGTATATTTCGGCGGTTTTGTTACTTTGATACAACATTTCGCCAATTTCCGATCGAATCGGATCACGCAAGTAGCGCTTTCCACACGAACCGTCACCCCTAGTTATTGTACACGTCATTTTGTTCAATTCCGAATTCAAATTCAAATGTTCGATCGAACCTTTGAGCACCGAACCACAATTACATTTGCCGAACACATCAAGCTTCTTATTATATATCTTATTCCGTTTGAATTGGAATGCGCATTTCTTTTTACAAGCTTCCCATAGCTTTCTTGTCACACTTTCCTGCCACTTACCTGGCTGTAAGATGAGATATTCGCGAAAAGAGATCTGCGGTCTCCGTTTCTCCGATCGACTATATTGTTTTTTAATTACTAGTGCTTCCAACTCAGCTTTTTCGAATAAGATTTCCACTATCTGCTGATCATTTTCTTCGGTTACAGATGCTGTCGACGATTCCAAAATACTTGAATCGCATTCACAAATGCAATCCACCAAAGAATGCTCTGGATCTTCTGTCCTGATCGTCATAGGAGTCAGAAGATCTCTCACACCGTACCGATTATTCACCACGAACGTAAATAAAGCTTGCGGCTGAATTACATTATTGAGCTGTGATGATAGCAAACTCCACACTTTATCCTGTTTAGACGCGATTCGGCCCTCTTCCTTAACAATGTCTGGTTTACGCGCTAACACAGCTGAAATAACAGCGTCTTTATCCAACTTGCTTGGCCTTCCGCGTTTCATTATCACTGATACCTTACAATGATACTTAGTTTCCTGTAATGCACAATATGAGTACAAGTATGTTATGAAAAAAAAAATCTGATTTTCCATGCTCCAACTCCTCAAAACTTGGGTTTTGATAGAAAAAAACATCTTCGCACCGACCAAACTCTGTAGATTAAGGGGGAGTCTGCCATTTCAATGACTTTTTTCAAGAATTTTCTTCTCATAGTAAAATTTATTCATTAATTTGAAACTTGGAATATGTACTAGAGTAGGTTTCAAGGTAATACAAGAAAAAATATTTTTCTTATGGTAAATCTTGCTGGTACGGCCGCGTGAAATTACCCCTGCTTGAATTTGGCTGACACGATATCTCAACTGTGGACCATCCGAAGTATAAAAAGTTACGAAATTAGTGAAATAATAACTTGTCGCTATCGTCCGACCGAGAATTATTCACGTACGATGTCAAAACACAAAATGGCCGACTTTTTAAATTTTTGATCTTATTGTTAAACTTAAATTGTTTGAACAATGGATTAAATATTATTAAACATTTATAAAACTGGTTCCTACGAAGGCTACAGGGGATGGCGGGGCAAAGCCGGCAGTGGGGGCAAAACCGGCACCAAAAAAAAATGACCTAATGGATACGTTAGATACAGCTTTTTCTCACTCGCCTCATCGCGAAAATACGAGTTAGCCTTTTTTTTTGGTGCCGGTCTTGCCCCACCCACCAAAATTTTTGTCGCTTTCAGCGGAGACACTCGGTATGGCGTTTTGTTTTACTCGCCTTAATTCGAAAATACCATTAGGTCATTTTTTTTTGGTGCCGGTTCTGCCCCTACTGCCGGCTTTGCCCGACCATCCCCTACAAGTGTAAATCAAGCCAACAAAATTTTAGCTTGATAGGTGCAATAGTTTTTTTTTCTAGAATGTCAGCCAGGTCAAAAAACGTTGTTTCGAGAAAAACGCGATTAAAACCTGAACGACCTTTCTACACAAAATGTTACCATCAGCGTTGCCAGGGTGAGCTATCTATCTGACCTAAATAATAGTTTCTATAGCAATTCTACATATATTTAGGGTAAGTCCGGTATAGTTGCCCCACTTTATCAAAAAGTTGAATAGCAATTTTGATTATCAAGTATTCATATCTTTATATATTTTTTTTTTTTTTTCATAAAATTGACATTTGAAATGTAGAAGAGTTTTATATTCATGCAACAGTAATATAATTGGTGATTAAAACACAATAAAATATAAAGTTATAAACCATCACGCTGGGGAAACTATACCGGACTTACCCTACTATAAAAATCTGTACATTTTAGAAAATAGAATTTTTGAAAAAAAAATGCCAGGCTCTCCCCTTAAGCGAAAGCTGCCATTCATGGAACATTTCTAATTATAGCAGCCAATTAAGGGGGAATATACACCTAGAAACGAGAAAAAAAGGTAACATTCTAGAATTTTTTTCAGGGAAGCTATTGGAATTATCGGATCGAAGTTTTTTCTAGTTGAAAATGTACACTTTCAAGAATGTTCTGAATTTTTTTCATTCAAAAATGTTGCAAATTCGCGGAGTACTTGAGTCGTCTACGGAGTGCCGTAAAAAAATCTGCCATAGCGGTCCCCAGTGGCATTTCGTCAAAAATCATCAGAAACAAAAAAATCGAACACAATATTGAAATAGATACTATTATCTTGTACTTGTCATAGCCGATCGAAAAAATTTCGATTTTTGACAAAATGGCGAATGCTTGAACTCAACGTAGCGATTTTCAAGAAGAAATTCGTTCGTATTTTGCGAAAAAAATAAAAAATAAGAATCGGATAAAAAAATCCCATAACAAGTACTAGATAATTATGTATACGGTAACCACAAAAAATTTCAGGTCAATCGGGTCAGTGGTTTTCGAGATATTTTGAGGACCAGTTTGAAAAAAGGTGTTTTGAGAAAAACGCGTTCAAAAATGTTTCGATGGATAAATCATGAAATTTTGTCAACTTACACATAGCCAACTACTGTGCGACCCGAAGTGTGTCATTTTTTGGAATTTTTTGAATTTTCAAACTTCAAGAAGATGTCAAAATTGAACAATCGATTTTTCGGACTATGCCAGCTGTATATTCCCCCTTAACGTCCATGAAGAACTTTTGGGAAGTAAAAATTTAAGACCATGGGGATTGTATTTTGAGTAAAAAAAGAAAAATTCTCATTGAATGAACAAATTTTTTTATTGTATAATTTCCATTGTTTATCAAAATTGAAAATAATTTTGAGTCGCATAATTATTATTATGAATGAAAAAGGTCTATCTATTTATGTAGAACATAATGGGTCAGAAAAAAAATCTCTAATCAAAATTGTTTCTCATTTCTTTTATAAAAAAATAGAATTTCGGAATACAGAAGGAAAATATAATGGATGAGATTTTTTTACTCAACTCGATATACAATTCCCATGGTCTCAAACTTGTCCTTCCAAAAAATTCGTCATAGACGTTAATTAGCTGTCATAATAGAAAAGTCCAATCAGCGGCAGCTTTCGCACAACCTGCAAAGCTCGGTCGGTGCAAAGACGTTTTTTTCTGTAAAACCTCAAGTTTTGAGGGCTGGGGCACGAAGAAATCGAAATATTTTTATTCTAGAAACACCCTAATGATCACACACCAACTGAATATGTAACTGAATGTCGATACAATCACTCGATTCCGAAAATTAACCGGATCACAAACGTTAAAATTCACGTATCACGAACAAGTTGACGCTGTTTCTTACAAAGACCGGAGGCAACTAATTGACGATGAGAACTTGAGAGTATTTTGAATATTTCTTTCAAAATTCCTCGGATGGTAGGAATCACCAATGTAGTAATAGTTCGTTACATTGTATAGCACCGTTCGGGAAAATGCTATATTTGGTGAATAATAGCCTAGCAAGAGCGAAAAAGAAAAATCATTTTAAAAGTCTATATTCTTCGATTTTTTCCTTCGTCTCTTGCTACTTTTTGGGGTTGCAGCTCAAAAATCAGAGTCACGATATTCCGGGAGCTCATAAATCGCTGAACATCACCATCCGAAAATAATTTCGATTCCATGAATTTTGAGGGTACTTCTCTCTTGGAGGTAATTATGTTTTTCGGAGTCGAGTCGGTAGGGGTTGCAGCTCAAAAATCAGAGTCGCAATATTCTGGGAGCTCATAAATCGCTGAACATCACCATTTAAAAATAATTTCGATTCTATGAATTTTGAGGGTACTTCTCTCTTGGAGGTAATTATGTTTTTCGGAGTCGAGTCGGTAGGGGTTGCAGCTCAAAAATCAGAGTCACGATATTCCGGGAGCTCATAAATCGCTGAACATCACCATCCGAAAATAATTTCGATTCCATGAATTTTGAGGGTACTTCTCTCTTGGAGGTAATCGTGTTTTTCGGGGTGGAGTCGGTAGGGGTTGCAGCTCAAAAATCAGAGTCACGATATTCCGGGAGCTCATAAATCGCTGAACATCACCATCCGAAAATAATTTCGATTCCATGAATTTTGAGGGTACTTCTCTCTTGGAGTTAATTATGTTTTTCGGAGTCTAGTCGGTAGGGGTTGCAGCTAAAAAATCAGAGTCGCGATATTCCGGGCGGTCGTAAATCGCTGAACATTTGTGCACGACAAACATTTCGATTCGATGAAATTAAATATTTTCTTGATGTAAAATGAGTTTTCAGGGTTGAAACAGTATAGGGGTTGAAGCTCAAAAATGAAAACTTGTACGATTCGAAAGCTCATAAATAGCTCATAATTCTCGTATTTTTTTTGTTTCAATTCGATTATTTCTAAGGGGTGGGGGGGCCGACTACTTACGTTTTCAGCCCCCCCACTCAAAAACGTGAATTCCTGCTCCAGGGTTCGAGCTCAAAAATCGGGACTCGAATATTCCGAGAGCTCAATAGCTCATAATTATCCATATTTGTTTTTTTATTTTTGCCAAAGTGGGGGGGCTAGGTACGTAGAGGTACTTTTCAACGTCTCCTCGACCGAATCATAGGGCCAGAGCTCGAACCTCGAGCATTCGCTTACTTAGACGATATTATCATTTTGGGAGGACCGTTTAAAGAATATCTAGATAACCTGAAAGAAGTATTCCAACGATTAAGAGTGGCCAAATTAAAATTAAATCCCGACAAATGTAATTTCTGTCTGAATCAGCTAGTCTATTTAGGGCACGTCGTAGACCGAGAGGGGATCCGAACCGACCCAGAAAAAATCCGACTTCCCACTTACCCCACTTCCTAATCCCACTCTAATCCCACTTACCGATATTCCCGCACCCCATAACCTACGAAGTTTAGGACAATTTCTTGGAATGATTTCGTGGTACCGACGATTCATACCCGAATTTTCCAAAACCTCCGTAGCCCTTACTAAATTACTGCATAAAGGAAAAAAATGGCATTGGGTTGAGGAAAAGCAAACCGCTTTCGAAGAACTGAAAGCTCGACTGGTCCAAGCCCCAATACTAGTGTGTCCAGATTTCGAAAAACCGTTTAGCCTACAGACCGATGCCAGTAATGAAGGCCTAGGGGCAGTCTTAACTCAAGAACACGACAACATAGAACGAGTAGTGGCCTATGCCAGCCGTACCCTAAACAATGCAGAACGCAATTACACCGTAACCGAAAAAGAGTGCCTAGCAATAATATGAAGAATTCGCAAGAAGAAAGCTTATCTCGAAGGATATCACTTCACCGTAATCACTGATCATCTCTCGTTAAAATGGCTCCGAAAAATCGAAAATCCATCCGGCCGTCTAGCCCGTTGGGCCCCAGAGCTACAACAATACGACTTTGAAGTCAAATACAGGAAAGGAAGTCAAAATATTGTAGCAGATGCCCTATCTCGGCAACCGGCCATCACCGCAATCGGAGACATTCAGCCTTCCATCCGAGATCCGTGGTATCTTAAAATAAAGAAAAACGTCGCAGAGCATCCCGAAAATAACCCAGAATATTGCCTTCAACACAATCGACTGTACCGACATATACTACATAGTCTCGGTTATAATGATCCCGTTCCAAGAACTGATTGGAAATTATGCGTCCCCAAGGAAGAAAGAGCACGGGTACTACGAGAAGTTCACGATGAACCAACCGCTCGGCACCTAGGAGTGGCAAAAACTTTATCGCGTTTATCCAGAAATTATTACTGGCCCGGAATGTTCCGAGAGGCTGCTCGATACGTACGAGCCTGTGAAAATTGCCAGAAAAACAAACCGACACAGCAGAAACCCCCAGGGAAACTACACGCCACCCCCGTAAACCAGCCCTGGGAGATGGTATCTATGGATATGGTTGGGCCTCTACCACGAGCCTCTAACGGGCGTAATTCTCTTCTCGTAATACAAGACCGGTTTTCGAAATGGATAGAACTCTTGCCTTTCCGTAAAGCAACTATACTCCGTTCACGGAGAGAATACCCAACGATCGAAACAGAACTCGTCCGGTTCGGTCATATCCCACCCAACGCTTCACCCATTTTACCCTCTCCATGTCGCCAAACGGGTTGCATGGCTAAGCAGACCCGGTATAGCCGTTGCAGGGGCCCCGATTCTTTAAGCCGAGCGGTCAATTTCTTTACAGAGCGTACATTATCGGCCGGGGCCCAAACGTATGATAATTTAGATACGGCGTTGAGTTGTGAGCCCCGTTACCCCCACCCGACTCTCAGGCCGTTCCAAGCTGCGCGACGTTGGGTATTCTCTCCGTGAACGGAGTATAGTTCTGCAATAATACAAGGCGTAAAAAGCCTAATAGTTTTCCGCCACGGTTGCCCCAAGATAGTAATTAGTGACATCAGGAAACAATTTATTAGTAACGATTTTCAGCACTTTTTGCAAAGCTACGGCATTAAACACCGACGAACGCCACCGTATACCCCGAAATGTAATCCAGTAGAACGCGCAGACCGCGTAATAAAAACTATGATAAATCAATATGTAACAAAAACCCAATGCCGCTGGGACCAGAAATTAGGTGAATTACAATTTGTATGTAATACCGCGGTACATGCAGTCCTGGATTTGCCAATAGGCCGTATAGGCCGCAGCCTAGGGGCGGCAGCGGCCCAGGGGCGGCAGATTTCAGAGGACGATTTTTGTTTTCCTCACCCTGGTATGCGGCCGTATTAGGATAAGTTATAAACGCGGAAAGGTATAGGCATATAACTTCGTCCTACATAACGGCCAGCAGTGCCGCCACGCAATATGTTCATTTGTTTTCTCATTTTCTATCTCCGCAACCCCGTTTAACGGAGTCTGTTACTCTGTTGTGTATTTCTGAAGGAAATGAGTGATGACTTGATTGTGCTTCAATTTCTGTTGACAGAGGTGAGTGATTGCTAACACAATAATAAAAAATACTATTACGATGACATACGTTTCGAAAGCATTATAATTGAGAGATGTCAATGACAGTTAATGACCTTTATTAAGATGATAGCGGCATCTAGCCCAAACCTTTTGAGGCCGGTGTTTTATTTTTTATTTTTTTATTTTCTCCAGATTTATTAAAATATTTCATGTTCATTAACTGATGGAAAATGAGTGACGGAAGGAAGAAACTTAGCGGTGCTGAGTACAGAAAAAAAGCCAAAGCAAAGAGTGATGAACAACAACATGCTCTTCAGAAGACCAGGAAGATAGAAAGTTTTTTTAAAATTGAAAACAATAACGAGGCATTAAGTATTGCGTAAGAGAGCTCGGGGACTATAAGTAAGGAAGATCTATATGGACAAGATACTCCGATTGAGCTGATGAGTCTGTATCAGCTCAATCAGTCAGATCAGTCGTGTTTAGTAAAACCTGCTCGTCCTTCTGATTTTGACAAGGAAATACCTTCAACAAGTGGCAGTCATTTGATGTCAGACAGTGAAGAAGTATCTCAAGTCACGAAAGCTACTGAAATTCAATCAACCACAAAACTGAACAAGATCCAGCCTTGTGGGAAATAAACGATAAAATGAGAGACATTATTGCGAGAAATGGTTTTGAACAAAACAAGTCCTGTGATTTCACAAATAGTGAGAGAATGTACTCCGATCATCGCCGTTTTTTACAAAAAAATCTGTTCACCAGAAAAATGAAGAATAATGAAGTAAAAGAAAGGAATTGGCTTGTCTATTCGGAAAGCAAAGGCTCCGTATTCTGCGGACCTTGTTTGGCATTCGGATTTATCGAAAACAAGACACAATTTGACCAGCAAGGTTTTAATGATTGGAAAAATGCCGAAGTTCGAATAGCTCAACATGAAAACTCTTCGAATCATAAATCCTGTATTCTCGCTTTAAGAGCTAGAGGTTTGATTCACGGTTGTATTCAATCTCCACTTACTGCCCAAATGAACGACGAAATTGCTTACTGGAAGAACATTTTAAACTAGAGTTGTTGCTGTAATAAAAGGATTGGCTTCAAGAGGTCTCGCTTTCAGAGGAAGCAATGAAATATTTGGTAGCCCGCACAGCGGGAACTACGTAATGCTACTTGAATTAATAGCAGAGTTCGATCCGTTTTTAGCCAAGCATATTGAAGGATATGCAAACCGAGGATCTGGAACCACTAGCTACCTATCGAAAACTGTCTGCGACGAATTTATTTATTTAATGGCTGAGAAAGTACTGAAATGTATTGGTAATGAGATAAAAAAAGCAAAGTATTTTTCTTTAATTGTGGACTCTACACCGGATGCAGCACACGTGGATCAACTTACACTTGTGATTCGATATGTTTTAGATAGTGGAGAGCCATGTGAGCGATTTCTTAAATTCTTACCTTCTGTAGGACACAAGGCTCAACAAATGTTTGATGCCATTACTTTAGAGCTAGAAAAGTTAAACATAAATCTAGAAGACTGCCGTGGTCAGTCATATGATAATGCCTCGAACATGTCTGGAATTTACAATGGTTTACAAGCCAAAATTCAAGAACAAGTACCACTTGCTATGTTCGTCCCTTGTGCAGCTCACTCATTAAACTTGGTGGGGACCTCGGCCGCTGAGTCTTGTACAGAAGCCTGCCACTTCTTTATGTTGTTGGAAGAGGTATATGCTTTCTTTGTAAGGTCAACAGAACGTTGGAAAAAATTGGTTCATGAAATAAGAAGAGGAAAGACACTCAAGAGGGTGAACCTCACACGTTGGTCAGCAAGAGCTGATGCCTGTAAAAGTCTAAGGGATTCCTGGGATGAAGTGCTTAGAGTTTTGAAAATGATTGAAAATGACACTGCGGAGAAACCAGTCCCGCGAAATGAAGCAAAGGGCATTCGCCTCAAAATGGAAAAACTTGAAACTGCAATTATGGTCGTATTTTGGAATGCTATTTTAGAAAGGCTAAATAAAGTGAGTACTCAAATTCAGAGCTCATCTGTAGATATACTAACGGTATCCGATCTTTATGGATCCCTTCTAGAGTTTATGATAGCAGAGCGAGAAAACTTTGATTATTTCGAAAAAAGTGCAATTGAAATGAGTACACTTAAGCAATATCAGGGCGACATTAAGAGTAAGAGACAACCGAAGAGAAGAAAATTTGCAGACGAAACATCAAATGACGAAATTGAAACAACTTACAGAGATTCATTCAGAGTAAACACCTTCTTGGTCATCCTTGATAGGCTGAGAACTGAATTGGAGAGAAGGCATGATGCATATGTAAACTTCAATGAAAAATTTTCATTTTTGACTAGAATGGGTGAACTTTCAACACAAAGAGTCACAGAAAAAGCTCAGTCTCTCGTGCAACATTATTCCAATGATTTAGAGGACGATTTGGTTCAGAAATGTGTACATTTTCACAGTCACGTTAAATCTAACAAGACTGCAGAGAAACCTGAATCAACAACATTAATCAATCTCTCTAGATTTTTGAGGAACCAGTCTCTGTGCAACGTTTATCCAAACTTAGATATAGCTCTGCGTATCGCGCTTTGCACTCCGGCCACAAATTGTTCTGGAGAAAGGAGCTTTTCTTGTTTGAAGCGAGTGAAGAATTATCAGAGATCTTCATTATCTCAAGAAAAATTAAACTCTTTGGCTCTTCTATATATAGAGGCATCGATAATGAACACCATAAACTATGACGATATTATAGATGATTTTGCCAATAAAAAATCCCGTAAAAAAGTGTAATTCTTGTGTCATTTTATACTTTTATTCTATGACTAATTCATTCGTTCATTTCACTTTTCAATACCTATCTAGCCTACCCAATTAAATACGTTGAATTGTTTTGTAGTAGTTTATAGTTGAGAATATATTATGCACATGCCTAGTTTATAAGGTGAGCGCTGCTCGCACGTATGGTAACAAATATAGGTTGAAATATATATACATCTGCATTCTGTTCTATTGATACCTATCCAAAAGATATAACATATTTGTTACCTTATAAAGGCCAAGATAAAAAGATACAAGTGAGTGATTAGAATAGCTGGTAAGAAGGCAGGGGGGGGGGGGGGGGGGGCACAAAATGAAGTGGCCTATACTTAAGAAAAGTATAAATCCGGCGCTGGGTACATGAATCGACAGGATATTGCCCCGCTTACCTACATACGGGTCGCGAATTCCAAGTACCAGGTAGTTTATACCAGGGAGCAGAAATCAACAATAAACTCCCCGGCGTTAATACAGAAACGCGACTAAAACACCTAAGAGAAGCATTTCATTTGGTTCGCGTGAATCTAGCTCGAGCGTTTCAACACCAGCAACGAAATTATGATTTACGTCGCCGGGCGTGGAGGCCAAAATTAGGCGACCTAGTATTAAGAAGAGATTACCTTTATCATCCAAAGAAAAATATATGAGCGCAAAGCTAGCTCCGAAATACTCAGGGCCCTACACAGTCCGAAAAATCCTATCTCCGGTCATTGTTGATTTACGGGATAATAAAGGGCGATGGCAACGGAATATCCATATCCAGCACCTAAAGATCTATACCCCATCTTCTCTTGAGCCTAATAATATCGCAAAATTTACCGATAGCATCAGGAGACCTGTAAAGACTCATCTGAATAGCATCCGCGATTCTGTGCTCAGCTGTACTATTCCGACCTCCGGCACCCGCGCCAATCAGCGAAGCCCTACGGCTAATCACAGGGAGTCCCAAACGTATAAGGGGGGGGGGGGGGGGGGAGGGCTAACCCACCCGCATATCATTACCTGCGGATTAAGCGAGATGGAAGGAGGTCTCCCAAACTTAAACAAAGAGACAGACCCAGCGATGAGTGCTGGATCGGACAGTCTAAGCGCAGCGGACTCAGCAAGCCTGGAGGAATGGCTAAATTCAATTAGTGGAGACCCGAATCCACCCATGTTAGTGGGAAAAGACGGAGCTGCCACCTCATCAGGTATAATACCCGATACCACACAACCGGCCAGTACTCCCCAGAAACAGTACTGGCCACCAAAACTAAAAAGAAGCCAATCGGATCCAAAGGCCCAGGATCCAAACTTCTGGCCACCATTCGACGCCAGACACGACCCCAACGACCGGTAGCGCCAGCCCGGCGCAGCCCAGTGGCCCAACTGTCCCCGATGAGGGTGGTGGCTGCACAGAAAGCACCACCCCCCAAAATAGCCGCCATCCAGGCCCCGACACCCAGGAAGGGGGCAACACTAAGTAGCCCCCAGCCAGCTCCTTTAGCCTGCCGTCCCAAAAATCGACGGTCAGGCAGCGAGTGGACCCCGATCGACGAAGTGTCCCAACTCCCATCGGACACAAGGGAAAATCGTAGGCCCCAAACCAGAGCAGACGAGAACGCGACCACCCCGCGCAACCAAACGGACAGTCAATGTCCCTTGGCGAACAATCCGGCAAGGGAAGCGCTTCCGTCTGCATACCGGGAATCACGCCACATACTTGCAATTCTACCCAGACGGTAGGATTAAAACAATCCGAGATGAATTTCACTAAATTCACGAGAAAGTTATTGTAAATAATAATAATAATAATAATAATGATATATATAAATACGTATATAGAATAGATAGAGTTAACATAAAGATAATATATGAAATATAAATATTCAATGTAATAAATATAAAAGATCTAAATAGAGACTTCCGGGATAGACACCGTATAGAATAGTAGAGTGCGAAAATCGGAGTGAAAGAAAATAAAAATACGGTGAATCAAAGCTGGAAGAGAGAAGATAAAGATCTGAGGGAGCAATCAAGGAGAGGAGAAGGAACACAGGAGAGGAAAAAAAAGGTAAAAAGAGAAAGAAAAAGGTGTAGAACAGCAGAGAAAGTCTAGCACATAACCTAAAGCACCGGCACGAACACGTGAAATCTGACAAGCAGACAAAAGCGCGCAGGCGCGTGAGTCGGCAGTCAGACTACGCGAGTCGTGGAAAACATATGGCAAGGGAAGCGGAGAGGTGGAAGCTCGGAGACACGAGACGAGAGGAAAGCGAAGGAGAACAAACAGAGGAGTGGGGAACGCCGCTAGGCTCGCCAGACAAACGAAGAAGGGGAAGACCGCTGAAGGCAAAGAGCTGGATAAGAGAGCGATCGGCATCAGACGGATCGATAATAGAAAGCCTCAGGAAAAGGAAGGCAGGGGAGGAAGAAACAGAAGACGGAGGAGAGAAGAGAAGAGTAAAGAAAAGCAACATGCCGTTGCAGAGGACGCCCCCAAGGGAAGAAGGGACGAAAGAGCGGGGGGGAGAAGCGAGGAAGATCCAAGGGAGAGAGGATAGAACAGAATCCAGAGGAGAAGATGAACCGGAATGGGTGAAAACAATTGTAGAACAAATGTACGAGGGAATGAAAAGCATGACAGAAGAAATCAAGAAAATGAGGGAGGAAATGGAAACAGGAAGAGCAGAGGCGAAAGAGGAAGCAACAAAAATAAGAAAGGAGATTGAAGAAATAAGAAAACAGGAGGCAGAGGAGAGAAGAAAGCTAGAAGAACGAGTTGAGAGACTTGAAGAGGAGAGGGAGAAAAAAGAAGAAGAGGAAAAAGAGAGAAAAGAGAGAGAGAAAAAAGAGACAGAAGAGAGAATCGAAAGAATAATAAAAGAAGTAAAAGAAAGGGAAAGAAGAGAACAAGGAGAGCAAGAAAGAAGAATGAAAGAACTCGAAGAGGTATACGAAAGAAAAGAGAAACAAGAAAGAAGGAACAACATTATAATAAGAGGGGAAGATACAGAAGGAGAGATGGCAGCCGAACAAACGGCAAGGTCCATAATAGAAGAGCTAACGGGAGAGAGGGCGATCATGAAGGAAGTCGCGGAGATCGGAAGAACAAAAAGAGCCATAATGGTGAAGCTAGCAACCTGGGAGGACAAGAGGAAAGTGATGAGTGTAAAAGGAAAACTGAGAGGAAGAAAAATCTACATCGATGACGACCTCACCAAAAAAGAAAGAGAGGTGCAAAACGAACTATGGGACAGGGCAAGAAAGGAGAGAGAAAAAGGCATTAGAACAAAAGTAGGATACAAGAAGATATGGATAGGAGAAGAACTATGGGAATGGGAGGAAGAAAGAAGACAACTAGTCGAAAGAACTCTAAGCACACGACGAGAGGAGAGAGGAAGAGGACGAGGAAGAGGAGGAAGAGGATATAGATAGGTAAACAAAGGAGAAAAAGGTGCAAAAATGATATTCTGGAATATAGCGGGAATGAAAGAAAAAGACGAAGAATTCTGGGAGTATGTGACAGGATTCGACATAGTAGGAATGACCGAAACATGGCTAGAAGAAAAAGAATGGGAGGGATGGAAGAAGAAAATGCCAAAGGGATGGAAATGGGAATGCCAAGGTGCAGAGAGAATAGAAAAAAGAGGAAGAGCGAGAGGAGGAATAATCACGGGGATAAGAGAAGAGATTGCCGTAGAAGTCAGAGAAGGAACGAAAGAAGAAGGAGTACAAGAAAGAAAAGCGAGGATAGGGGAAAAAATATGGAGAATAGTGACAATATACAATAGAGGAGGAAGCCCCGAAAAGATCCAGAAGCTAGAGGAGATAATAGGGGAAGAGGAGGAGGAAGGAAAGATAATAATAGGGGGAGACTTCAATGCAAGAATAGGAGAACGAGGAAGCAGAGAAGAAGGAGAAGAAAAAGGAGAAACAAAGAGAAAGACAAAAGACCGAAAAGCAAACAAAGAGGGGGAAGCGCTCATAGAAATGGTGAAGAGAAAGGGGTGGACAATACTGAACGGAAACATGAGGGGCGACGAGGAAGGGGAAGCAACGTATAACAGGAACGAAGTGGAGACGACGATAGACTACGGGATAGTGAACGAAGAGACATGGGAAGAGATAGAAAGCTTCAAGATAGTAAGAAGAATAGAGTCGGACCACCAACCGATAGTAGTACAGATTAAAGGAGATGAAAGAGAAGGGGTGGAGAGAGAAGAAGAGGAAAGAGAAGTACAGATATGGGGACAAAAAGAGACAGAAAGCTTCAGGAAAAAGATGGAGCAGAAAAAATGGGAGAAAGAAGGAATAGAAGAAGAATGGAAGGAACTGACAGAAAAAATCAAAGAAGAAACAACAAAGAAAAAGAAGAAAAGAACTTGGAAAATAGGACAAACGGAATGGTGGGACCAAGAATGCAGGAGACAGAAGAAGATGACTCAAAAAGCATGGAGAACAATGGGAAAAAGAAAAGAAGAAGGTGAAACAGAAATGAAAAGATTCAAAGAAGAAAGAAGGAAATACAGAGACATGTGCGGGAAGAAAAAGGAAGAGTGGAGAGAGAGGGAAGAAAGAAGAGTAGAAGAAATAAAAGATGAAGGAGGAGCATGGAAATACATAAACAGAGAGAGGAAGAAAAGAATAGGGGTGAGCGAGAATATAACAATGAAACAATGGACAGAACACTTCAAAGAATTGCTGGGCGGCCAGGGGGAGAAGAAGAAAGAAGAAGGGGGGGGACAGAAAGAAGAAATCAAAGAAAAAGAGGAGGAGAACGAAGAGGAAGAGAAGACACAAGAGGAAAGAAAAATAAAAGAAGAAGTAATAAAGAAGATTGACAAGTTAAAGAAAGGAAAAGCCGAAGGAGGAGACGGGATAAAAAATGAAGCGTGGTTAGCAGGAGGACAGAAGGTGAAGGAAAAACTAGCAGAAATAATATGGAAGACATGGAATGGAGAAGGATACGTAGAACAATGGAGAGACGGAGTAGTAATTCCAGTTCACAAAAAGGGCAGCACAGAAGAAGTGAAAAACTACAGAGGGGTAACTCTAACCCAAACGGCATACAAGATATACGCCTCAATAATAAACGACAGGATAATAAAGGAGCTGGAGGAAAAAGGGGGACTAGACGAAACACAATCAGGATTCAGAGGAGGAAGAGGAGGAATGGACAACATATATATAATAAAACACGTGGTGGGTCAAAAACTAAGCGAGAAGAAAGGAAAGGTGTACATGACATTTGTAGATCTCAAAGCAGCATTCGATAGACTGGACAGAGAAACACTGTGGAAAATGATGGAGAAGAGAGGAGTGAAGAAACAGCTCATAGAAAAGGTAAAAGAAATCTACAAAGAAACGAGATGCTACGTAAGAATAGGAAACGAGACCTCCGAAAGATTCTGGGTAGACAAAGGAGTGAGGCAGGGATGCCCACTAAGCCCAACGCTTTTTAACATCTATATCGCAGACCTAGAGGAAACAATGAGAAAAGGACAGGACGGCGGAACAGTGATAGGGAAAGAAAAAATATGGTCACTGGGATATGCAGACGACGTAGTGCTGATAGCAGAAGAAGAGAAAGAAATGAAGGAAATGATAAACAGAGCAGACAGATACTTCAAAAGAAAAAAACTGGAGGTAAATCAAGAGAAAACGAAAATAATGATATTCAGTAAAGGGAAAAGAAAAAGAAGAAGAGAGAAATGGATGTGGGGGGAGAAGGAAATGGAGGAAGTAGACGAGATCAAATACCTAGGATACGTACTAAGCAGGACGAACAACGAAGGGCCGCACATCAAAGAAAGGATAGGAAAAGCGAGAAAAGCCATGGGAGGACTATGGGGAATAGGAGAGAGAAAATTTAAGGGAGACGTGAAATGGAGACTGAAACTGTTCGACTCAGTAGTAAAAGGAATCCTGATGTATGGGGCAGAAGTATGGGGATGGGAAGAACGAGAAGAGATGGAGAGACTGCAGGAGAGGTACCTAAGATGGATTCTGGGACTGGAAAGAACCACGCCAGGGTACATAATAAGAGAAGAGCTTAAAAGGGACAAGCTAAGAGTGGAAGCCGGAAAGAGAGCGGTAAGATACGAAGAGAAAATAAGAAGAGACGAGAAGAGAAAGATACTAAGGGAATGCTGGAAGGAGAGAAAGAAAACGGAAGAAAGAGGAAAAAACGACAGATGGGGAGAAGAAAGAAAAAGATACCTATGGAGATGCGGTATGGGACCAGAAGAAGTAGAGAAGAGAAGAGAGAAAGAAGGAACAATAGAAGAAATAGCAGTGTGCAGAGATAGAGAGGTACAAGAGCAAGAAAGAATGGATAAAGTATGGAATTCAAGAAGTGTACCGAGATATAAAGAGATAAGGCTACTAGCAAAGCCAAGATACATGAAAGGGAAAAGAGGAAGAAAAGGAAGCGAAGTATCGATAATTGCAAGACTGAGATGCGGAAACGAAGAGAGAGGAAGAAAATTCTGGATAAAAGAAGAAAAGAGAATATGCCGGATGTGCAGAAAAGAAACGGAGACGCTAGAACACTTGATAGAAAGATGCAGCGAGATGGAGGGGGTAGAGGGAAATCTAGAAGAAATACTAAGCGACGAGGGAAAAGGGGCGAGGTGGGGGAAAATGCTGAAAGAAAGAAGAGACAGCATAGAAAAAAAGGAAAGGGAACAATGGGAAGACTAGGAGGAAGATAACAGAAAAAAAGGAAACATAGGAAAGAAATCTTGTAACAAACAATACAAGTAGAAATAGTTTATAGTTGTAAATTGGAAATAAATGAAGTATGGAATGAGATAAAGAAAAAACAATGTAACGCCGAAAGGCAAATATTGGGAGTAAATAAATATATCTATAAAAGATCTAAATATTAATAATGAATATTCATAGTAAGTACGTTATATAAGAATATATACCTAGAATAGTAATAGATATAATATATAAATATGTGTAATAATGATTAAAATATATACAGAATAGCTAAAATAAGAATAATATGTGATAATAGTTAATATTCATAAAAAAAAAAAAAATAATAAATAAAATAATAATAATAAATCAATATCCGATAGTTATAAAAAAAAAATATGTAGCCATAAAAAGATATAATATACAAAATATTCAATACACATAAAAATAGTTAATAAAATACAGTATAACTAGTAAAAAAATAAATAAATAAATATACTTATAATATATGTAACCAAAATCACTCCGAAGAAAGAGGGGGATGTAACCGAGCAGAGCTGACAAGCTCGGTACTACGTCACCACCCCTCCCCAGATAATAAACTCGTCTGCCAGCCCTGTACCCCCCTTCTCCCCGTACCGTAACATAAGTTAATTCTATCTTAATTGTTGCTGCCATTTTGATTACTAGAGTTTAGAGTCTTTGAATTTCTTCGGAATACTACGATTGGCTTGAATTAGTTGCGTTTTTGACTCACAGTAAACTGCATACGATGATTATCATGATCTGACTCGACTCGCCAGGTGGATGTGGTGGATGTAGTAGGTGAAGAGTCGTCCTTGATGTAGCGTTTTGTAGTCAGCGCCGTGCCTAGGCATGGGCCCACGGGGCGCTGGCCCAGGGCGCCATGAAGAGGGGGGCGCATTTAAGCTCATCGTTCGTTTCTTTTCTTCATTTTAATGCGATCTTTCCAGATTCTATTAATTATATTTTATAATTAAATCACAATCTGACGAGCGGTGTTTGACTAGTGACTAGTGCCTACATTGTATACGTAGTATACAAGAGTTTTTATTTGTTCTTGTTTTCACTAGAGTCCTCTGCTCACGCAGGGCTCCGCAAATAAACCGTGGAGACAAAATAGCGTCTATAAATAGCGTCATTTATACTTCATTCGTGTGATTCCCTGATGTTTATACCCACTACATAACCTAGATTAATCCGCCTTACCCTACATCTCTTACCATATATTCATTGTGGTTATTACCACAGTAATTCTAAAGTGGTTCCGAAGAAGCTATCGGGTGCGAAATACCGAAAAATGAAAAAAGAGACCGAGGAGGATAACAAAAAGTTAGCCAACCAATGGGCAAAGTGGGTTAAAAAATGCGACTCAACCAACAATAGTTCAGGTAAAATTTGGTTCTGAATGAATAAATAAGGACTGAATTTATGTAATGTAAATCTGAGTCGGACTCTAATGATCATTTTACGACTAGGCTCACGTAATACCAAAGGTGAAGCCGTGCAAGATCAACATCTTGATACTGATCTTGATGCACCTGAGCAAGCTGAAACTAATGAGGATGCAGCATCAAATAATTTCATAAATTCTCGAGAATCCAATGCCCGTAAAAAGCCATTCTTTTCCTTTTCCATTTCAATCCACCTCATTAAGTTTTTTCCCGATTCCACTCTATTCCTGTTGTTGCACCGTTCTCCTGCAGGTCCAGCATTCAAAAAACCAGCTGACGAGATTATTACAGAGGCCGAAGAAGTGGAGCCAGGCACCCTAGCGCATGAAAATTCTGCAAATTGTAGCGAAAATGAAAAAACTGAAGAGCTCAACTTGAATGACCCGTCTAGCTGGCCTGGTATAGATAGTCAACTAAGGACCTACCTCATTGAACGAGGTCCATTGCAAGGGAAGGATGCAGACTTTTCTCTATCGGAAAATCTCATTGATAAGAGACGGTTTTCTGTTGATTGATTTAAAAAGTTCCTTTCTAATGGCGAAACAGTCGAGCGTGCGTGGATGATATACAGTAAGAGTACAAAAGCGGTGTATTGTTTTCCGTGTATGCTATTTGCAAAATCGTGCTTTATATCACAAGCTTTGGCTGATCCAAAAAAAGGATTTTCAGATTGGAGGCATCTAAATCCTCGAATTTATGAACACGAGAGTTCGAACAGCTATCGTGAAAATTATTTACCGTGGAAAACTTTTGAAAAACATCTGAAGGAAAATAAGACGATCGATGATCGCTTAGAAGAGACCATACGGATTGAAAAACAAAGATGGAGGCATATTCTGAAAATTGTAACAGATTGCGTTATATTTTGCGGTACCAATAATTTAGCTTTCAGAGGCTCCAGTAATCAGATTGGGGATTCCAAATGCGGAATATTTTTGGGATTGATTGAGCTAATTAGTCATTATGATGCTACAATGGCTAAGCATATTGCCGAATCCGAACGAACGATCTATTTATCTAACAAAATTCAGAATGAATTTATAGATATTCTGAGCACAAAAGTAAAATCTGAATTGCTGGATAAAATTCGAAAAGCGAAATATTTCTCGATATTATTTGATTGTACACCCGATATTGCACACGACGAACAGATGTGTCAAATAATTCGATACGTAAGTCTCCAGAAAGATCAGTACGTCGTTGAAAAAAGCTTCATTGACTTTATAAAGACTTCGAAAAAAACGGCGCACGATTTAGCTATTGAAATCCAACAAAAACTGATCGACGATGATTTAGATATCGGTAACTGTCGTGGTCAGGCTTATGACAATGGGGCGAATATGGCGGGAAAGTATCAGGGGGTGCAAGCTCATATACAAAAATCTAATCAACTGGCTAGGTTTCTGCCGTGCACTGCTCACAGTCTTAATTTACTCGGTGTTCACGCAGCTAGTGTTTCAATTAAAATGGTAAACTTTTTCGGTGTTGTTCAGCAAATCTTCAACTTTTTTTCGGGCTCTACTCGGCGATGGGAAATATTAAAAAACGTACTCAAATGCACCTTGAAGACACATTCCGATACGAGATGGGCGTCGAAATATAACGCGGTTCATTCGTTGTGTACCCAATTAAAGGAAGTTTTGACTGCGTTACGAGAAATATCGGAAGATCCTTCATTTGGTGATGGAGTTGCTGCTGCTAAAGGCTTGCTGAAGCAAATAACATTCAATTTTGTTTGTTACTTAGTGTTTTGGGATAAGATCTTACACATCGTGTATCGGGCGAACATCGTTTTACAGAGTGCAAATATTTCCATTGATGAAGGTTGTAGAATTATCCTTGGACTAAAAAACGCATTACAGGACCTTCGATCAGGAAACACCGATGGAATCATTTTACAATCCACAAGTATATGTGAGAAATCATCAATTGAGGCTGCATTCAGTCAGGGAAAAGTAAGGAAAGTAAGAAAGATGCCCGGAGAGCTCGCCTCCGACGAAGTGATTTCTCGAGAACAGCAGTTCAAAATTGATTGTTTCAACGTGTTAGACACTTTTTTATCGCAAATGCAATGGCGCTTTGACAAAATGACCGAAATCAACGATGATTTTTGTTTCCTGACCGGATCAGCCCTCGAATCCTGGTCCGTAATAGATCTAAAGAAACACGCCATGGACTTAGGCCTATTGTACGCTAAAGACATGAAACCTGCGGAGTTTGTTAGCGAGATAGAAAGTTTTTAATTCATGGCGGCATCAGTTTTTCCGAATCTAAAAAAAGCCATGCCATTACAATTGCTTAACGGCATCAGGGATTTTTCGCTGAGCTCAGCCTATCCTAATATAGAGATAGCTTACCGCATTTTCTTGACTATGCCAGTTACTACTGCATCGTGCGAAAGAGGCTTTAGTAAATTGAAACTCATCAAAACTTACTTGAGATCAACGATGGGACAGGAAAGATTGACAGGCTTAGCTATACTATCTATAGAAAATCGTTTAGCTAAGACCTTAGATTATGACGAAGTAATTGACGAATTTGCGTCCCGCAAAGCTAGGAAGATAGCTAATTTATAATTAGTGCTACAACTTGGTCTAGCTGTTCTCCACGGTATATTAAGTCAATAAACCTAAACTATGATCTTATTCAACAAAACTGGTGAATGATTATTTGTGACACCATATTCTATTAGATTAAGTTTTACGTGCACTTATTCGGGGGGGGGGGGGGGGGCATTTGTTTCATACTGCCCAGGGCACTGAATTGTCTAGGCACGGCGCTGTTTGTAGTTTTCGTGGATTTGTAACTTCAGCAGATCTTGTTGATTTGCGTCGATTCGGTGGATCTTGTTGATTCAGTAGAACTGGTAGGCTTCGTTGATTTAGTGGATGTTGTGGATTTGGAAGATTCTCTTTGATTTAGAAGATGTGGTAGATTTAGTAGATTTCCTTCAATTTGGTAGATATAGTAGGGTTTAGTAGATTTTTGTTGGTTTTGAAGGTTTGTTAGACTTCGTAGGTCTTCGGAATCTGATGATTTGGTAGATTTCACTTATCTTGTCTTCGTAGTTGAGTCCAATCTTGAGGTAGTAGCGTGTGTAGCTACGTTTTAGCTCTACACACTCGGTGATGAGAGTTCGACAATAGGCGACTGCGTGCCCCATTTATTGCGTCGTTCTTCCGTTGTTTCCCTTCAAGTTACCGTAAAAAGCGTAGGAAATTCAGCGAGTGAACTCTTTTTACATTTTTAAAGCAGGATGATCCCACTTCTGACACCAGTTTTATGTAATGGACGACGAAGAGAATTCACAAGACTTTGAGTGAAATATATTCTTTATTGATGTAAAATTGAAGATACGTTTTATTCGATTTTATTGTTATAACTGAAGTGGTAGTAATTCGTTTGTAAAGTTGGAATAGAAGTGCCTTGGAAAATCTGGAGAAGGGAAGAATGTAGCTTTTTGGAAAAGGTGGTAGGAGTTGGTGGGTGGTGTTTAAGAGTGGAAGGGCACCAATGAATTTAGGGATGAAAATGGGGGATGAGGGTGAATGAAGTTCCGAGAAAAAAGATAGTTTGTTTATTTTAAGGATTTTGAGTTTGGAAGAGCGCAAATGATTTATTGCAGGGTTGTGGGGAATAGGAGATACTTGAGTAGGTAGGAAGAGTCGTAAAACTTGGGTTGTTTAGAACTGTGTACCTGGATTTATGTGGGGATAGAATGTTCAAACTAAATAAAGATTATATCAAGAGTAAGTAACATTAGTGTTAGGAAATACAAAATAGAATACTTATTGCTAAAATACATAGTAATGGGTCAGTACATTACAAATGTTATATTAACAATCGCAGTGTATTTATTTCATATATTACTTCTGAAAACGTTAAGGGTAACACACTCACTGCGCTCAGAAGCTTGCGCATGCGCACTTGGAATTTAGCTGTCTGCCCCTGTCTACCCATTAGGAATTCACTTTGTATAGAGATTCAAATGAAAAAATTATTCACAATCTAGATATTTGTAAAGAAAAATTTTTAAGTAAATTTCAGTACAAAATATAGAATTAGAAATTGACATAATATTTTTTTTTCAACACGTGCATGAAATAGGCCCTTTTTCTTCTATGTAAAGTGGATGGAAAATTGCTCATTTCTAGCGTGGACTTCATTATTTCCCTTCGGATGGATATTTCCATTGGGAAATGGATATTATTGCCCTCGAGAGGAAATATCCATTATCTCCCAAGGGAAGTAATGGATATTATTGCCCTAGGAAGAAAATATCCATTACCTCCTGAGGGAAATAATGGATATTATTGCCCTTGGGAAATGATGAATATTATGTTTCATGCACGAAAAAGGGCCTATACATGCACTTGTTGAAAAAAATCCAGTGGGCAACATGGGGGGGAGGGCATTTCTCCCCCTTGTCGCACAATCTACTATTATTCTGGGTCTTAATTAATTTTCAGTTAAGGGGGGACTCCGCAGGTTTTTTCGACCAAAATGACAAAAAATTCGATGTTTTTTTTTTACGGAAAAATGTTCCTGAAACCCTTCCTCGTCAGTGGAAAATATCGTGGTTGCCGTATGATATTTGTATAAGGCGAATTTCACCGAATATGCACCATTACGCTGGTATGTGAGTCATTTTCGATATTCTGCGCTAAATGTACTGCAAATTGTCCAATTTGAATTGATTTATGATGAGATTATTATCCAAACTTCCATAAAATAGATCCCGCTCGAATTTGGGCCATTGTTTTGCCTGGATATAGTCGTTCACGATTCTTTCATCATTATTACAATCAATAGGAAAGTATATGTATACAACAAGTGAGAAATCATAAATCATCATTATATTATGTATACAAATGTGCTGTCGATTTCAAATTCAGCGGTTCTTCAAACGGTCTCATCTGCGCGTCAATCTGTGGCGTCAAAATTCAGTATACCGTCAGTGAATTTCTGCCTACATAGTTTTCGCATCTATAACTTGATATATTCCCGGGTGGATCGTGATCTACCGCCAATAAGCCGGCCATATTGTTTTTCGAACGAAAGACATTCGCATTGTGTGAAAACTTTTGGCTCTATTTTGTACGATTCATTTCGTGTAAATTTTGAAGAGACCTGCCTCTCAAAATGCATCCGACAAGTACTCGTTGGCGCCAGCCTAAGCGACGAAGCAGTAAGACCACGCGCCTTGCCAAAAACCTAAGGCGTCAGAGCGTTAGTGAAAACGTAACCGCGCCTAATCTCGCGGCCACTGGCGTGGAAGATTTAGAAATCGGAGCAGTTGCTGGACCATCTGGAGTGAATCCAAAAGGTAATTATTTTCGGAGAAAACGTTTTTCATAGAATCCAGGGCCATCACGACTGCCAGAAAATCCAGGTCTGTCCCGAACGCAAGATGTTCCAGGAACAAGTCGTCCTTTGACTGATGCTGCAGTTGATAGCTTTGGAAAGCTAAGTCTTCTCGATTGGAAGTGTACGCCAGAAGAAGCTGCATCTCAAGGTATGGTCCAAGATGAATTTCTCCTCGTACACGCTACCTGTTGAAAAGGACTCATCAAGAACTTTGCGTGCGAGGAATGCGGTCACAAATCTCTTGTTGTACAAACAAGAGAGCAGAAAGGTTTCTACGCCAGGCTCGTTGTGCAATGTGAAGAGTGTGGATTTGTAATGGGAGAGAGCTATACAAGCCCCCGAACAACAGGTACCACAAAAAAGACAGCACCATTTGAAGTCAACAAACGAATGGTCGATGGCATAAACAGCTTAGGATTGGGGTTTGCTGCCATGGAGAGATTGTGTACCCTCATAAGCATGAAAGGTATGAGCAACGCTACATACTATAAGCACCTGAATAATTTGGCTGAAGGTACCAAAGATTTAGAACGAAAGGTTCTGACGAAAGCGAGAGAGGCTGTCAGAGACGCTCAAGAAGATATAGACCCTTCCCTAAAAAATGCGGAAGTGCTTGACATTGGTGTGTCGTACGATGGAACATGGCAAAAACGAGGCTTCACATCTCTTTATGGAGTAGGGATCGTTATAGACATTGTCACAGAGCTAGCTATTGATTACGAAGTCCTATCAAAGTACTGTCACATGTGTGTCGTTACTGCAGCTCAACTTGACGCCAGTCCACCAGAATTTTGTATTTGGTAAAATGGTCACCAAGCAGCTGAGGAATGTGCTATCAACTACCAAGGATCGTCTGTTGCCATGGAAATGAAAGCAGCCGAACATTTGTGGGACAGATCTGTTGCAAAGAATCGAATGAGATACACAACCGTGTTATCAGATGGTGATGCCAAGACATACCTTCGTTTGAAAAATGAAGCCCCATATGGAGACGCTGTATCCATTGAGAAGGAGGAGTGCGTCAATCACATAGCGAAGAGAATGGGCACAGGACTACGGAAGCTTGTAAAAGAGTGGAGAGTGAAAGGTGTGACGCTCGGTGGCCGTGGTGTTGGCACATTGAAAGAGGCGACGATAACTTCCCTTACAAGTTACTACCGAAACGCCATAGTCAAGAACATCCCCGACGTACCAGCTATGAAGAAAGCGATCCGTGCAACCGTTGCTCACTGCTCGTCGACTGACGAGCATTCACGACACGCTGACTGCCCCACCGGGCCAAGCTCATGGTGCTTCTTCAACCGAAGTATAGCAAAAGGAGAACAGCCAGAAAGTCACGACAAGATGTCATTGAAGCTGAATGCCACAGTAGTAGAAAAGCTGCAGCCGCTGTACGAACGCCTCTCCAGCGACGAACTGCTCGTTCGCTGCGCACGAGGAGCAACGCAGAATGCGAATGAGAGTTTACACTCTTTGATTTGGAGCAAATATCTAAAAGAGACCTTCGTGTCAAAAAAAAGAATTGATCTGGCAGTGGCAACGGCAGTGGCTGAGTTCAACATGGGCGCATTTCACGTCCAGAAGGCAAAAATGTCAGCGAGGACAGAGAAGGTATCAAACATTGCTGAAACCATCGCAATGCAACGAGACGCTAGAAGGAAGCGCAAGGGAAAGTGGAAGGCAACAACAGAAAGTAAGAAAGCCAGACGGGCCCGCGCAACAGACAAAGCCGCATCGGAGACAGCCAAGAAACAGGCGGAAGGGACGACTTACACTCCTAGAGGATTCTAATCATTCCTGTACTAGATGACTCTTCGAGTACCTGGGACTAAAATCTATTTTTGGTTTGTATTTTTATAGTAGACTTTCGTAGAGGCTAGATCAATATCATAGGATGTTTATTTAGCCTCAATTAATATTTCACATGATGAATGAAAAAAAAATTTCTTTTTCTATGATTGCCACTGAGAAAATTCCGAACGCCATGACCACGATAGAATACAACTAGTAACTCCAAAATGGAACGATGTAGACAACCAAGGAGGACAGGGTATCACAGGTGTAATATACAATATACCTCAGAACAAAGAAGCCGAGAGCAGAATACCTACAAGATGTCTCGCCACAGATGTAACATCCAGTATGGCTACGCTCATGAAAATATTTTACAAGAAGTACATTATACAGGGTGAGTTTTCTCTGGTATCGAACGAGGGAGGAGCTTATCATCGCAAACGCTCAGCCCCTTTCTATTCACACACTTGTTATCGTCTTATTGAGAAACCCTACTTCTACCTACTTTCACGCGCCGTCAAAACCATCCTGCCTTAGGTTGTCATCTCGATAAGACAATAACAAGTAGAATAACAATAGAAAGGGGCTGAGCGTTTGCGATGATAAGCTCCTCCCTCGTTCGATACCAGAGAGAACTCACCCTGTATATTCAGTGAATTTATATTTTCTGACTTTGGAAATTAATCTTGAGTTCATTATCAATAAAGATATTTCCAAGACATTGATAATAAACAGAATTTGTGGTTTTCTGAATCTCTTATGGTCCTGAAATTATTTCAGAATTCAGTACTCCATCCTACAAATCTTATCTATAATCATACACAAGTTTCAAACTGTAATTCAGTTTTTGGCGTTTATCTCAGAACTGTGATTTTGGGCATTCAAAACATCCCCTGCGCATTGGTTTTAGACCGATCACCTTGTCCTTTGATAGACATATTCTGAGACATGTTTTCCTCGAATTGCTGTCAGGAATTTGATGTGCGATAAGTTGAATCTGTTTCGCAGACACTTGTATACTCAAAATTGCAGTGACAAAATTGAGACGATG
Organism: Tenthredo distinguenda; assembly: GCA_947538915.1. Lineage (NCBI taxonomy): Eukaryota > Metazoa > Arthropoda > Insecta > Hymenoptera > Tenthredinidae > Tenthredo > Tenthredo distinguenda. The sequence goes on from OX384532.1 coordinate 23,480,463, forward strand.
ACTTTTATACCTGAAACTAATCGAATCTAAAATCGCCTACAGCAATTCATAGTTTATGTCGTTAGGTGCCCTGAAAACAAAAATCAATGGTCTGCGATCAAAACCAATGCGCAGGGGATGTTTCGCGTGAAAAATGAAAAAAATTCGACAACTCTGAAAGTTTTCATCGAAATCAGTTCATCCTTGGAACAGAATCTAGTTTTAGGGTTCCAAATGTATACTTCAAATTAAAAAACGATTTGATGAAAAACAAGAAAGTTTTTCAAATCTGTAGAGTCCCCCCTTAATGCGTTAACTCATACAAAAATATCTTCATTATAACAAGTATCGAAAGCAGTACCAACAATAATTCGTTCTTTCAACAAAAAATATCGAAATCAAATACTAATGCGAAATGCATCGACAGCTTTATTTGATCTTGATAGACAATACCTCGATGACACGAAAATTACATAGGTCTCAAATCAGGCGGAGCACGTCACTCTAGAAATTAATCATGTCTTGTACATATCTTATGGTTGCAATTTAAACATGTAAGCACAAGGAGATAGAAGAAGAAGAAGCAATTTAAACATCGGCTCGACAAGTATTAATACCTCTGGATATTTTTATTTTTTTATTTTTTCTCATTCTCATTTTTTTTTTTTTTTTTCTGAATCATCATGTTTCATGAGAATTATGGCTGCAGGACTTCTAAAATCTGAAAATTTGGTGGCTTGCGAAGGCGTTGGTGCTTGGTAAACTATTTACTTGAGTTTTCACCCTCTGTGTATGGAAGCGTTCAGTTCCATTATCCTATTCAAAAGTCAGTAGTTCGACAGTATAATAGGGACAGATAATTGTCCCAAACAGGTTAGATTTTAGTATATTTCCGTTCTGATTTTCGAGACTTCTTTCCATGGTGGAAGGGGAAGGCTCCTTTCTGGAGACTTTCTTTGGCAATTGCGTTGAGTATGAGAATCAACTTCGTTGGGTGAATGTAGGTCACCTCGGACGAAATATTTCTAAAAAAAAAAAGCAAATCGGGTTTTACTCACATCCAATTCACAAGCTTTGATAGTCGGCGATAGTGTTGGGTGATTATTAGATAGGGTTAGGTTAGGTTAACTTACGTCACGTTAGTTAATGATAGTTTGTTTTCATTGTTCAATATTTTTCAATTTAGTTACAATTATTTTGATATCAAGAGAAATATCAGAAGGGGCTGCTTTGCGCCAGACATTAAAAGGCTGTTTTGCGCCGTATATTAAAAGGTTGCTTTGCGCCATAATATGAACAAGATATATAGAATATAGCTTTAAGCATAGATATTAGCTTATCAGGAATGACACATATCCGAGTAAAAAATTTACAGGATGGATTTATGGATATGATTAAAAATGGGGAATGGTTGTATGACGACTATATGGATCATTTGGCATTGCTCGTAAGATGCTACTATGGTGGTCTGAGGAGACGTGGCGAGTACAAATGCCAGATACAATCAAACCCGTTTTGCTTAATGTAAAGCACGTGCAAATACTGCATAGTGGTTGTACAGAAGGCGAGAAACACTGGGTTTGCAGTTACTATCATACTAAATCAATATTCATTCACGACTCCTTGAACTCGGCAATGCTGCACAAACACCATGAAATATATTTGAGGAAATTATTCCCGTTTTATCAGTTTGACACGAATCCCGTGAAATTTCCTAGAGTTCAAGGGCAACCTAACGGTTCAGACTGTGGCGTCTTTGCTATTGCTTTTGCGATCTCGCTTATAAACGGACAGGAGCCAGACAAAACTACGTATGATGTTTAGCTTATGTGAAGACATTTATTCAAAATGTTCGAAAGTAATACCATACAGAACTTTCCTTGCAATAGTACTACGCAGAGCGATGCAATTGAGAAAAATGCTGGTTTTCGAGAGCATCAAATGCATTGTCACAGAATTCAGCCGCAATATTCACCACAAAGTGGAGATAAATCATGGGCTGAAATTGTTAAGCGATCTCGTAAAGGTGACAATTCACAGTCAAAAGCTACTGTAAATATGACTGATGATTTTAAACATCCTCGGATTTTGAAAGACATTATCGTTAAAGATATGTCTTCATAGTGTCACCGAGAAATGACTGAGAGAGCGACAAATTCAAATATGCATTTGAAAGAGGCTATATCGCACATCCGTATATAGCGAAAGATTATGCGAACTTATCACGGGTCGTTTGGGCACAGATACGTTTATCGTTGATGACAAACAAGTTATAGAGACAAAACGAAAAAATTGTCAACAATTGATAAGAGTTCAATTCGTACACAAGTAGCCAGCTGACCTGTAAATATAGCTACGGTAGCTACCAAAAGAAATCAACGGCGGCGTAGTCGTCGTAATGCTAAACCAATTTTAGACGATACGTCTGTGGAAGTAATTCAATCTGGTGGTTGGTTGACTGATATTCACATGAATCAGTTTATATGTCTCGCAAAGAGCTGCTCTGAGTATTCACCCCGCGATAGGTGGCGGATACAAATATCAGATACAATTGTACCTGTTTCTCATACCGTTGAACATGTGCAAATACTGCATAGTGACGATATGCACTAGGTGTGCGCATACTACGATGCCAAATCAATCTACATATATGATTCTTTAAATTTGAAGCGGCCCCATAAGGATCACGAAATATACTTAAGGAAATTGTTTCCATTTTATAAATTCGACACGAGGCCGATAAAATTTCCCACAGTTCAATGGCAAACCAACGCGTCGGACTGTCGAGTGTTTGCTATCGCTTTTGCAATACCAATTATAAACGGACATAAGCCAGACAAAATAATATATGACATTACACTCATGCGGACACATCTATTAAAAATATTTAGTAATGACAAAACCGAAGACTTTCCACGTATCAATACGATACGAGATATTGCTTCCATGACAAATGTTGGTTCTCTTAAACGCAAAGCATGTTCAGAAAATATTCAGCAGCCATATTTGCGTAAAACCGAGAAGCAACCATGCTACGAGCCAATAAAAATAGGGACTAAAATTGTTCCGCGAGCAGGAAAACTGGCATATTCATATTCCAGTTTGACTTTGACATCGACTGGAAATGGTAGTAAGTTTCGAAAAAAAAATTTTAGAAATCGCGACGATGAGACTAATGTGACACCCCGTGCAGAAATTGAAGGTTAGCTGCCGTTTTTCGAAAACGGCTAAGCGTTGGTCCAATATTAGTTACCCGATATATCGGCTTTACATCCGCGTTAACTTCGGCTTCAATCCGGTACAATATTGGTCACCGATACAACGGTCGGCCATTGGCGTCCTACATTGGTACAACGTTGGCTCCAGCCTGTGGACCGATGCATCAGTCGGCCCTGCCGGCTATTAAATCGGTCGCACACTGGCTACCGACACAACGGCCAACCATCGGCTTGCCACTTCGATCCAACGTCGACTCCAAAATGGCTACCGATACTACGGCTAACCGTCGGCTCCGAAATGGCTACCGATACTACGGCCAACCGTCGGCTTGCCACTTCGATCCAACGTCGGCTCCGAAATGGCTACCGATACTACGGCCAACCGTCGGCTTGCCACTTCAATCCAACGTCGGCTCTGAAATGGCTACCGATACTACGGCGAACCATCGGCCTGCTACTCCAATCCAACTGCGGTTTCGAAGTGGCTACTGAGGCAATGGCCAGCTCTAACATATGAGGTGCGTGCGTATGTTTTAACTTTTTGCTAGAAACCAATGTATACTGACCACGTGTCCGCAATCAGCGAAGTGCCAATTGAGGCCTTAATTGGCCATCGGTGCACGACGTCGACCCAATATTGGCTCCAAAGTAATAATTGATCTGACCATCCTTTTGGGAATCCGAGGTGGTTAATATACGACATATGGTGACCGAATTTGAACTACTGCGAGTAGGCTCTTTTTATACACCAACTATATCTATAACTGCAATGATTTCGTATCCCAGTCAGTATTCGACAACCCATTGCGAGCTACACATCGGTAACGGCATTTTATAAGATGAATAAAAAATTGCGGTCGTATTCTAGTGTAAGGAAGCACCGTTGTCTAAAGCGTTGTGTTGAATTAAATGACGTGGTTCGTGATAATCAGGCCATCTCCGCGGATGAAGAATCCAATGTTTCAAAGTGTGGTGCGGAATCGAGTGTTTTAGGGAGATCTCAGGATGGGAAAGATGTAATCCCAAGTGACACGGTAGATCAAGATGCTGATTCGAACAGCACGGATATTCAAGATAATATGAGTGACGGCGAAATCGACGAACCCCACCTAATAATGATCACTTCGTGCAAATTCTTAGTAGCGACGAATTATCTGAAGAAGATCAAGCTGAACAACAGACTCAACCGAATCTGACGTCAAAACTTCGCAACTGGGCGCTGAGGCACATTAATGTACTCACTAATGATGCTACTTCTGAACTTTTAACTCTTCTTAGAAGCGAAGGACATACTGAACTGCCCAAGTCTGCTGTTACTTTACTGGGGACCAAGAGCTGTGCTGAAGGGACAGTGATATCCATTCCCACCCATCGGGATTCAAGTGGTGATTTTGTTTACTTTGGTATAGAGAAAGGTCTGAGATGCCAAATATCACCGGAAAACTTTACGGAAGGTGACATACAGCTACTTTTCAACATTGACGGATTGCCCGTGTTCAAAAGTTCGTCGACGGAATTCTGGCCTATATTATGTATGGTTTACAATAAAAAGTATTGCTGCAAGCCGTTCGTTGTGGCTCTATATTGTGGCGATTCGAAACCCGCCGATATAAATGACTTTTTAAAAGACTTCGTGAATGAACTCACGCTTTTAGTCGAGAATGGAATCACCATTATGGGGACATTTTTCACTGTGACAGTTGAAGCATTCATATGCGATACACCGGCGCGATCTTTTTTAAAATGCACAAAGGGTCATGGAGGATTTTTCGCATGTGAGAGGTGTGAAGTTAAAGGACAAACCGTGAACAATCCTCGGATTTATGGTGAGTCAGATCGCCCACTACGCACTGACGAATCATTTCGACAGAAACGACAACCAGAGCATCATCTTGGAATTTCTCCCCTTGAAAGAGTACCTGGGCTTGGGCTGATTAGTTTATTTCTGTTGGAATGGATGCATCTAGGGTCCGGCGTGACGAAAAATCTTCTTTTAAAGTGGGTTTGTGGGAACAACAGATCGAGGCTCAACGTAAGGAGCATTCAAATAATTTCTCGAAGATTGGAAGCTCTTCGACCACACGTTCCAGCTGAGTTTCAACGTAAGCCCCGAACTCTGAAAGAACTCAAACGATGGAAATGTACGGAATTCCGATTTTTTTAAATGTATGCTGGTCCAATCGTTTTGAAAGGCTTAAAACCGTCCAAGATGTACAAGCATTTTCTTCTTTTACATACCGCTGCACGAATATTATGTCACCCGGAAGCCGTCTGTCGTAAGATTGACTTCGCTAGAACCCTTCTGTTCAAATTTTTTTCACTTTTGCCGCATATTTATGGACACGACTCACAAATTATGAATTTTCATAATCTCATTCACCTCTGCGACGACGCAGGAAGAATGAAAGCTCCATTGGACGACTACAGAGCGTTTCCTTTCGAAAATTACTTAGGAAAAATTAAAAAGTTGATCAGAACACCCAACAAACCTTTCGCGCAGGTATACCGACGGTTATCCGAGCTTCAATCTGAGCATATCGGCTCTATAAAACTACACCCTGCGATGGATATTTCACCATCTGACGTTTTACCCAATTCTGTTGGCGATTGCGAAAAAAAATATAAAAGGATCCGTCTGAGGAATATGATATTAACCAGGCAACCACCGAACAACGTAGTAATTCTCAGGAACGGTATATAGTCGTGGAGATCAATGGCATTGTAAAGACACTGCGTGAATGACAACTCGAATTCAATGTACATTGAAGGATATCAGCGGTATGTGGAAACTGAGAATTTATTTAAGTATCCATGTGTATCCTCGGACTTGGGAGTTCTTAAATTAGGGCATCGGTCTCAGAGGATCTCAAGATTTTCCTGTTACACAGTTTTGCAAAAGCTCGTCAAATTAAAAATTAAACGCAATACTGAGTACGCAGTTACGAAGCTTCATCAATAGTGCAAAGTGGACCTGTATCTTAACAACAATCTACTGACAATGAGCACTGAAACTATGAAACTGCAGGGTAAGCAAGGAGTTAAGGTCGATTTTCTATAGTATATTAAGGTGTCCGTTATCTCCCAAATTGACTTTTTTTCACTTGGTTATGGTCCAAATCTCTAGTTTATAGCCTAAAAACAATTATGGAAAGAAAAAAAAAAATTTAATATCCATTAACCCCTGCCTGAATGACGATAGTTTTCCTTTTTGATTAACATGGGATTTTTGAACTTTTTAGAATTTGATTTTTTTTGCGGTTACTATATTCATAACCTCATTAGATATTGTTGATTCTTTTACTGTTCTAACCTATTTAAATGGACGAATTTTTATATTGAAGAAAATAAATTTTTTCATGAGTTTTGAAGAGGTCAAAATTGATTTTATTTTCAATAATTGTGTTTTTAATATTCTCGAATATTTTTAAATCTATTGACTTTTCAATGCTTTTTATCTATTTTAAGGTTGAATATATGTTTTATATGCTCTCATTACTGTTTAATATGAATTTTGACCTCTTCGAAATTTTTTTCATAAGTTCTTTTCCAGAGCGAGTTGAAGTGAAAAATGGTGGGAATTTTTTACCTTACAAGAAACACGGTTTTTGTAAATATTTCGAAAACGACGAAAGCTAAAACTTTTTTCAAGAGGAATTATAATGTGAATTTAATTATATGTTTTTCGTGCCGGTTTGATATTCGCAAACGCCTCACGCTCAACGTATCCCCGCAACTGATTGGTCTGTGAAAAAGTCGCTTGCGTTATAAAATTTCAAGCCTCTGCTATGATATCAATCGTCTCTACGGATTCGCCACATAAACAACAGGTAATTGAATTATTATCATATAAGTCTTCAATCTTTTTAGCTCAAATCTTCGCTAACAATTTGAAAAATCTGCTTCATGTAGAAAACGTGTAACATCAACACACCCGTCAATCAGGAGAACCCACGTCAACCTGCGTCCAGAGATTCGTTTTTACGTTTTTAAAGTTTTTATGATTTTGCTTCAAAAATTGAAAAATATCAGAACGCAGCTTTTGAAGTTATTCAAATAATGTAAGCCTTCCCAAATTCACGAATAGCTAACGTTTGATTGATTACATAGCACAAATACGAATTAGCTATTCTAAATGCGAAAAAGCAGCAGATCATGCATAATAAGGAACTGCATATTCCATCATTACATACTTATTGTTGTGAGAGCGCGCAGCACTATAGTGCATGCAGGCGTTGGCATCGATATTATGATGCCATGCGCTACATTGTCGTCTGTTGATCCAACATCTGATACACAATGTAACTTCTTATAATATGATGTTAGTTAATTTTACTTAGTGAGGAGTTATGGCACGCCATTTTACTTTTTATATGTATAAAAAATATATAGTCCGATAAACGTAAGATGATGAAGATCATGGTCAAGGTCAAATCCAAGGTCACCATCAGATAGCTAGGGACAAATTCTAAAACTTTTGTCTGAAACATTTATATATATATATAAATTATACTATATATAACCCAGTATGTTTCATAATAATAATCATCATGCGAATTAAAATTGTCCCTGAACGTATAAAAATAAAAATTTCTGTTATCTACATAATTTTCATTTATTCATTTATTATTGTCATGACATGATTATACAGATGTAATTTTAATGATTCGAATTATTTATCATTCTGCTAGATGATAATAATAATTCACTGTTTCACAATGATTCTTTGATATAATTTTATTTTACCAACATCTTCCACATAAGAACAAATTAGAAATGTTATGTAATTTTCATGTATAGACATAATATCAATTTATTAAATCATCATTTTAGTGCAATCTCATTGTATCTCATTATGGAGCGGATTTTTTGATCGGAAATTTTTTTTGTTACTTTTATTGGACTAGGTATTTTTCATACATATAAGAAGTAAAACGGCGTGCCATACACGCCCGTATGTTTTAGATCTGTCACAATAAATTTCTTTAAAAAATAGATTTACTTTAGTGATCTGATGGGTGAACGATAAAATAGATGAAAAATTATTTTTACGTGAAAACCGGTTGTTATAGGTCTCAAATCATTTTTTTTTTTTTTTATATACGGAAAATTGACCTTTTGCAAATAAAAATCCGTACGTGAGCCTGTAAATAATAGTGTTGTATAAACAATGGGGAAATAACTCGAGATTTGGGTGACACAATCATTTTTTGGGCTGAATTGAGTGATATTTAATTTTTTTAAATTCATTAAATTCACTCTATTTTTTACAGTAATTGACTCTAATTTAAGGTAATATTGGATCATTTCAATACATTCTCAAATTTCCTGTTATTTCAAATTCATGCAACCAATATAATAAATTTTCTTTCATTTCAATTTAACTGAGGAATGAGGTATAAAAAAATCGTACAGGCGGTACACGTTCAAGTAAAAAATCATACTGCCTTTCCCTCCGCATTGAATTTTAGTAATCCCACGCCGAGTACTATATGCGCGTTATCCTTATTCGTTCGATAAAACTTATTCAAAAGTTCATCAGAAAATCTCGTGAGCCTGAAGTCTGTATGAACCGTAAAAATCAATACTTGTTCATCGTTACAGCGCGTAGTATATTGTCAAGAATGACGAGTCCGACTAAGGAAACCCCCAAGAGCCCGGTGTATCTGTACTCGATCGTTGAATTCAAGGGCAATTATGCGGCACCCTTAATTGACCTTGTCCCGGAGTCTTGGGTAAGAACCATGAAGGGAGAACTGCTGTGCAAGTATTGTAGTGATTTGATAGTTAGAAACGATCTTTTCACCACACATACATAAGGATTTTTTATTACGTGAGTTTAAAAAGATTTAGGTTTAGATAAATAATGTAACACAACAACGGATAATTGAGCTGAGAACTACGAATTTGTTTATTTAGAACTTTTATGATGGAAAATTTAGCCCTTTTGATTGAAATAAATTCTTTTGGAGTTTGAATATTTGATCGTTGATATGAACAATAGGTCTTAATCGTAGCAACAGGTCTTGGAGTTGAGATAAAAATATCAACGATTCAGTTAATGTGTTATTATAATGATTCTTAATTTTGTTTGTTTAATATTCCCTGACTCTTGACGAGCAGAATCTAGTCTTTTAACTTATCTTAATTTTAACGGACAAAACAGCGGACACAGTACTCTTTAGGATGTTGAAAAACATCCATGGAAAAGAAATAATGATACCGCTAATTTCGAGTACAGACAATGGACATTTGAACAATATAGACAAACATACGGTATCATGAAATTTACATACACATTATCGTTTATAGATATACATAAATGACTCGAAATGACATTATAACGTGATTAGAATTAATAGTGATAGTCATAGATTCTCGACAAGTCGCTCAGTAACGATGAATTAATGGCGTGGCCGCATGGTATAATACTTATATTTTGTTCGAAGTTTTGGTTGATAGATGATCTCGGCGTATTACTGTTGTTTCATTGGTCGAAAGTTGTCGAGAATATATACATTTCTTACTATTATTTTGTGAACATTATTACTGATCAGTTTTACATTTCAACGATGATTTTAGATTACTATCAGTCAACAACAATTAGCGACACGTCTGTCTTCCATCACGGCCACGAGTCGAGAGAGCGAGTCTTCTTCTCTTCCGGCTAACCATATTAGTGCTAAACATCGACTGTGGTGTCGCGTAGCGCACCACATGAGTCAAGTATTAGGCGCTAGCTTTGAATACACTATATCGTTACAGTATCCACCCAAAACTCAGTACAATAGCATGAACGAAATGCTCCACAATTTTGTAGTTCTTCAGCTCAAAAATAACTAACGCATAAATTGAATTTATGACATGATATCTGCATAGGATGAAATGCGATAACCGTTTTACTTGCGCTTGTCTTCGAATTGCTTTATACTCATGTTGAAAACCGTAGATCAATTAATCTACGTATACTGTGAGGACCGTCAAATAACGTCGTGGAATGGTATAAATGGCTGAAAATGCGAGATCCTGAAATGAGACATTATTCCACGTTAGATATTAACGTTCGGCATGGCCCTCGTCCTATACGTAGTACACATGACGGTCGATGTTAATATCCGTCATGTGTACTACGGATACTTTGAGAACCGACAAATATCGTATATGCCACGTATACTACGAGGACCTGAAATAATGTACTTTTACAGGTCCCAAAACTATCAGCTATGTACCATTTCACGGTCCTTGTATTATGCATAGCATATGTATTTGTCGGTTCTCAAAGCATCCGTAGTATACATGGCGGACGTCGATATTTAACGTGCTGTCATGTATCTTTTGAGGTTCCAAAACTATCAGCCGACTATCAGCTATGTACTTCTTCACGACGTCATTTCACGATTCCCGTAGTATACTTAGAATGGATGTATATTTATCCTGATATTGTATATAAAGTTTTTCAATTAGAATTCTCAAAGGAAATCTTCATATCAATGAGAAAGAAATGACTGAACAACATTCTTGTTGAACATTCTCGTTGCGTTTATTTGCCATGATCCCGAAAAATAAAAAAAAAGTATTTCATTTCCTACTCGCCGTTTTTCATTTTTGTCCAATAATTTTAATTAATTATAAATATTGTCAACTGGATATTACAATCTTCAGTAAGAAGCCCGATTTTTCGAGCTAGATGTAAATAAAAATAGGATGTGCGTGTTGCATTTACAAAAAAAAAGTTCCATGACCAGACTTGAACCAGCGAACGTTGATCACTTGATAACGAAATGTATGACTCTCAGAGTAGCATGCAGGCTTATGAAATACTGGATCGTTGGTGTTCGCGCTCGAATCTTGTGGGCCCGCTCGGACCCCGCGACATTGAGGGTGCTCGGCCGCGTGGCGGCGCGTGCTGTGCGAAAGCAGGGGCCCGGCGGAGGCGCGCGCCTCGCTCTTGGCGTTCGTCGGCTTGGTGGTGGGAATATAGCGTAGTTTAGTTAGGATCGAGCGCTCGAATAGGTAGGACGTGCTGCGAAGTCTTCTTTTCTACCCGTGCTTTACGATCATATCATCTTTCCGCGTTAGTTCAGGTGCGCCGGTTTTCTTTCGTTCCGCGTGGTTTCTAGGTTAGCGTGTGGATAGGTTGTCTATGAGAACGGGGTACATCCTCCGGTGAGCTGAGGGACCCGTTCCCGGGGCGAGCGTCAACGCGGCAACAACTCTGTTGCCCGCGCCTTACAGCGTTGGATCCCCGAGACGTCGGGACCGCTGTGGGCACGGCTGTGGACCATCTTGGACGCTCTCCGTTCCCCGCTTCCACGTGAGCGTCGGAAGTTGCGGCGTTTTATGTATTTTATTATATCCGTACTTGGTAAGTTAGTTTAAGATTATTGAATGATCATTCAACTTAGTTGTTAAGAACGCACCAGCGTTATTTTTGTCTGTCTACTGTACCTTCTTCTCTTGGGTGTGTTTAATAAATATTATATTGGACTTGCTTCGGCTTTTCCCTCTGTTCCGTGAGGGTTTTTATGCCGAAGCAAGCATCCTCTTTTTTTCTCGCGAAATTGCAGTGTGTTAATTCTTTCACCCTCTCACTCACTTATCCCAGCAGTAGAGAACTCCCGATAAATATTAAGAACAGTTGGTTCGAGGCCCGGACTGGGCAATTTTTTTTTTCAATAAAAAATACATGTCTTATTTTTACTTACCTCCTGCTTGAAAAATTCATCATTTCATTGAAAATAGTAATATTTAGGTAATAGTATAATTTATAATAAATTGACATTTTTTTACAAAAATGAAAAACGATGAGTATGAAGAAATATAATAAAATACCTTTTCTATTCATCCTGATTTTGATACGAAGAATGAACTGCAAAAAGAATATACAACAATAATTTTTTTCAATAATTTTTTTCATTAAATAAGATTTTTCCTTGATAAACCTCATTTTTTCCTGACAATCTTCAAATGAGATATGATGCAGTTTAAGTGATGCCATAACATGCCAGATAACTACTATTAGTGCAATAATCATTTAGCACTATTCGCCGCAGATATTGTATCAACTCTTATGAATTGTGCATACCTTTATCACTGTTGAATTCGGAAAATAGAATAATATTGATAACAATTTAATACTTCACACATTTATTGTTTATGAAATACTATACCAGCATCACAGGCAAAGCGGTAGGTATTGTACATGAAATAATTAGGGAAAGATCAGAGGTAAAAAATGGAAATGTTCAAGCACGCGTTTAGTACAACTATCACGTAATACGAAAATAAATAAAGGAAGCTCGCAAGCAACTTGGTCGAAGTACTCATAAGTAATGATAAAAGTATTTCTTGGGATACATTCAAAGAGATTACATGTGAGAAAAATGGGTCGTAGGTCTAAATTACAGCACATTTCTCAGGTAGTACACTATTTATCAAAGTATTTATAGGAATTAACGAAGTATTTTTCAGGTAGCATGCTACTGTTTAGAGTATTGTTCATAAGTAGAGTATTTATAATATGAACGCATTTTTCAGATCAGTGTGTTCATAAAAAATTATAAATCTATTTTAGAATGACGGTCTGAAATTGAACGTAAAATGAAATAATAATAATGGCACAATAAGACTAGTCTGTAAAAAAGAATGTTTATGTTTAGTCATTTTCTTTGGTTGTCTGCTTCGGTGTCGCAGTTCACGACAGTTCCGTATGACATCAGTCGTTGGACACTCGTCGTGTTTGCGAAACAATGTGATTATTAATCCAAGCTTTGACCTGTTGCGGAGTCCTTTTTTGGAGTACTATCTCACTGCTGATAGCTTTCTGGCAATCATTTAAAGATGGCAGTCGCCCTTCCTTTATCAACTTGCTGAAATTTTTCAAGACTGCCTGTTTCTCCTGTTCTGTCCATCTTTTACGCTTTGTTTTTCCAAATGGGGAGGCTGAATGGAAGAAGACGTAATTAATACATGAAATGCGAAATCATAAAAAGAAAGATTAAGAAAAAAAAATTGATGTATCGATCAAATAAGTCCCATAGTTGAGAGGTGGCAGATTATGGTTTTTCAGAACGTCTTAATCGGTAGACATTGTACTTACTACTCCGACGACGAATAGTAGACGAGGGACTATTTTCATCAACTATATTTGTCACAGATGCAATTGATGAACCCTGCAAGCTACCCTTGGTGGATGAATATGAAGAGTTAAAGTATGCATTCTCGCGGGGCATTGATTGATGAGCAGTTGTAACGATTTTATATTTATTCTAAAATAAAAAGATAGGTATATGAAAATGTTATTTGAAATAGGTTTTGGTTTTTTTTTTTTTAAAGAAGTAGATAAAAATAGTCAATTATGAGGATCGTCCAAATATAAATTTGATTTTATTAGTTATATGTATATATGTTACTCATCTCCTCAATATAAGTGTATATAAGTTGAATTTCTTAAAATTAACATTCATTCCACCATTCATTCATTCAAAATTGTATATAGATAGGTATAGATCTCTAAAATTTGTATATAACATTCAGTTAAGTAAGATTCGTCTTTCTTTTGTTTATTACGAAAAAGTTGCATCTTTGAGAAGACTAGTATTGATAACTTTGTAGATTTATTGAATTCCTTTATGGATTTAAATTTTATATTTTTAGAATGTTATAAACTTATCTCTGATTTCGTTAACGTTGTTCGTGACGTATGAAGCATCATGGTTTCAAGCAGGATAAAGATGGTCATATAAGACGTTGACGATGATATTTTTACTTATAATTCCGTGACTTCATATCCACATCCTTCTACGTATATTCTCGTTGATAAGTTCCATTTTTCGGTTATTGTTTGAAATAGAAATTCTAACACCAGGTCTTAGGATGGCATGTGATATACTGGATAAATCTTCTCTCCGCCATGTGATGGTTTATGTGATAGATTCACACTTGGTGATAGAAACTATTGATTTGGTGAGTTTACTCTCGAAAATTTAAAATTGTTGGATTTGGTGAGTTTACTCTCGAAATTTTAAGATTGTTTGATTTGGTGAGTTTACTCTCTAAATTTAAAGTCACGAATACTGAATGTTAAACTTTAACGTCACATTAGAAAAATAAAAGTTCGTTTATTATATTAGGTCGGAACAACGACACGTCCGTTCTATTCCACGGTCTTCCCAAGAGAGAGCTACTTATCCTACTTCACTTAGTGGCTAGTGTCTTTGACTAGTCTAGATATTATTTTGACTCATGACTAGTGTCGTCCTTTGTCGTTTACCTTAGCGGGGGATTTAATTCAAATTCTCCTTACACAGTACTTTGCATTAATGGAACATGGTCGTTTTCATCGCTCTCAGTGTTCTGGTCATCTTCACTTTCGTCCTCATTGCACCCCTGAGCAGTCTCTAGAAGGCGTGATATCTGCAGAATTTCTCTATGCGGGACGGGCTATCTATATATTTCTTTGTGTATTTTGTCCGCGTGGCCCATAAAAACAGCCAGATCAGAGATTTGATGTTCTTCAAGGTTCAGCATCGCCGAGTAGGTTGCAATATGTTTGCGAAGCTGAGTTCCTTGTAGAGTTTCTGGAAGAGATGCACCACATTCAACTGACAATGAATAATCTCTCAATAGGGCACACGCACGCAGATACTTGTGACGTTGTTTTGAAAAATTCGGTATACCGAAGATATATGGATTGCTGTCTTCGACACCGGCACTTTTACGATGCTTCAGTATCATCTCAATGGCTTCGACTAGTTGAGAATGCAGCAAGACAGGTACAGTTCTTCCTAATTTGCCTCGAATGGTAAATCTTACATATTTTTTGGCAATTGCTTGTGATTCAAATAATAAATCTTTGTAGAGCTCTGGCTCCAGAATTTGATCCATTGTTTCTTGATTGGCGTAATCTGTGAGCAGTACTCTTTCTATCTCTCCTGCTCTCCGACGGTTAAAGATTTGTACCATAATAAGTGTACTTTCGGCCAGACTTCGCCATGCTGTATAAAAGAAATTCTCTTCGAGGCTGCGCATGGCAATCTTTCGCTTTCCTTTGAGAAAATTTTGTAATAATTTGATATCACTTTTGCTTGGAGGATAACTTCCTTCTGTCGCCTTAGCTGCGTTTGATTTTCGATTACAGTTTTGCTGACAGTAACCAGGAAATCTTCAGCATTTTTTTTCTTTTCAGGTTCTTTGTTTTTTATACATTCAGCTTGGAGTAAGCGATTACATTTTTTCAACAAAGTGCCAAAATTACTTGCAACTGTAGGTGTTGCATAACATTGGGTTGTTTCATCCATTTTTGCACATACATTTATGGCTTTTATTGCAATATCATAATATTGCGGATCAAAAATGTCTTTGAAATTGACGATATTTGGCGCCAGACGCATTACTACTTGTTTAAAGCGGCCGAGTAATCTAAGTTGCGCTCTGATCATATCTTGTTCATATGGTTTCCGATTTTTGAGGCACATTCTATTTCCAAATAATATAAGTAGATCGTCGTATCTTATTAGACGGACAACATTATCTTCCCTCAATACTTTGATGTGAATTTTTCCAACTAGCTTCCGACTCAAAACATTTACTTGTCGCTGACCTTGTCGTGGCTTTTTGTAGCATTTAGCAAAATGATGTCGTAGAGTTAATTTGGAAAAGAAGCCCTTGCAATTTGGACACCCCATAAAAGGATCTGTGGTCCTTTTCAGTCCGGCGTTTGGACGACGACAAACTATTAGTTCTCCAGTGTTTAAATCTTGACTTGTGTTATGTAAGAAGTTGCCATATTTACGAAGGGTATCGATAATTTTAATTCTTTCTGGATTACCCTTCGGAAATGCTGAAAATTTGGCCACATCTGACTCTGTCTTGTGCACTCTCTCCAAGTATCTGGCCAATTTTGTCTGGAGGCGTTTACAATATGGGCAAAAGTATTTCTTCAAAGACCCTTTATCAGAATTGTAAACAGGTATGTCACGCTCGTCAAACGGTGGTACGTCTGCCAGAAGAGATACATCCAAATTTTCATCGGTTGAGACATTCACATTTTCCGACCTATCACAACTTGTGCGTGCATCACAATTGCTAATATCAGAATCATGGTCTGACTCACTCGACGACTCTTCACATACAAAATTTGGATCTGCTACAACATCATCTATATTCTCATCATCATATCGATCTGAAATGCAATGAGTGATTCAAAGCATGTAGCATTTTATGGGATGGTTAATTATTAAAAGATGAAAATTCAACAAGACATTTTTTGACATGAAATAGCAAGATTGAAATACAAGTATGATGAAAAAGTGATAAAAATTCTGTTGTTGACATGAAATATTGCACAGTCTGATGGAAGAGAAACTTAATACTATACAGTTTTAGCATACCTGCATCATTGCTGACGGTAGGTGTGGGATTGGCAGTCAAGCGATGTGTAACTGTGCAATTTGTTTCTAGATTGAGATCTTCTGCGTCATCAAGGCTACTTTCATTAGTGTGTAAATCTAGGAAGCAGCAAATGAGATTGAATATGTAGAAATAAGTTTCACCCAAAATTACTTAATAACTAAAAAATTCTTAGTCGGAATACAGAAACGATTTAAGATGGTATGTGTAATTGATTGCAAGTGTTGCAATTACCTCCAGTATAGCTAACTGCAGGCCTGTCATCATTAATCACAGGATGAATATCATCAAAATTTATACCGATATTGAGGTCTGCTGCATCAACAGCTGCAAATTCATCCAGGCACGAATCTAGGAAGCAATGAACTAAATGAAATATGTATGTTGCACATTGCATAAGTGACTGTTTTATCAATTGGGATTCCAATCCAAATTGGAGTCGACATTGCACTGAAGAATTGGATTGTAAATGAAATTACGAAATGATACTACAATGTTAGTTAAAATTCGATAACGAATGATCTACATGTGAAACTGAGTAAAACTGATCTTATTACCTCTGTCATCACCGGTGGCAGGCAGGCGATCATCAGTCGTGGGATAGATAATAACAAGATTAATACCTACGTTGAGATCTACTGTATCAACAGCTGTATTTTCATTAAATACCACAGCCAAATCCAAGAAGTGATGAGTGAAACAAAATATGTACAATGCATTTTACATCATTATAAATTAGGTGGATTGAGATTTGAAATTATAAAATTGGACTGGACATTGAATTGAAGAATTAAATTAGAAATAAAATCATAAAGTCCCACAACAATTGTGAGTCCCAATTCAGAAACGGTTAGAACGGTACACGTCAAAGTGAATACGAATGTCATAATTACCAGCGTTGTCACCAACGATAGGCATGCAATCGTCAGCTATAAGATTTGTATCATCAAGATGTGTACAATCGACAAGGTTGTTTGAATTATCAACCATGCTATCATCAACCGTACTATCATCAACCGTGCTATCATCAACCGTGCTCTCATCAAGCGTTCTTTCATCAACCTTGCTATCATTAACCGTACTATCGTCAACCTTACTATTATCAACCTTGCTATCATCAACCGTGCTTTCATCCACGCGTGAGTCTGGAAAAATAAAACAAAATATGCACATTGCACTTCACAGAATGTAAATTCTTAAGATTGAAAGTTGAAGTTGCAAATTTGAACCGAACATTCACTTGAAGAATTAAACTTGGACATTGAGTTGAAGTTATTAATTGAATACAAATGTTGTCATTACCCGCATCGTCGCTAACAACATTCATGTGAACGTTAGTCAGAGGAGGTATATCATCGAGATTTGTACTATTGCTAAAATCTGCTGCATCAGCAGCCATACTTTTATTTACTTGTGAATCTGGAAAGCAAAGAGCAACATAAAATGTTTGCATTACACCTTACACAAGTGTAAATTGGGATAATCAAGAGTTACGATCACAAAACTGGACTGTACATTGAATTAAAGTAGAGAATTATAAATGAAATTGCAAAGTGGCATGGCAATTGTGAGCCCGATTCAATAATAATGGAAAATGTCCAAGTATATACAAATGTTCTGATTACCTGTATGACCAGTGACAGCAAGCGTAGACTCATCAGTCGCAGGATGTATATTAGAAAGATGTATTTTGTTCGTATCGATGAATATGGCTGAGGAATCATTGTTATTTGCATCTGATTCTGCTGTCAATTTGCCTTCGACTGTCTTTAAAGCATCGTATGAATCTGAAAAAGAGTTGTCAGATATATTTCATCATCAAGGATTAATTTGAACTACCAAAATTACAAAGGGATTGTGGCAGATGAGTGAATTTGTATAAACTGAAATAAATTTATCTACCTTCACGTTCTGGGTTACGATAGTTTTATGGACCGTCCACTCATATTTTCAGCCATCTTTTATTGAATAACAATCACATGGGGATTTTCTTTTCTTTTAATTCGTATAAAGAATTCAATATGATTTCACTAATAATTTACTTAGATTTACTTGGTTACTTACTATTGGTGGAAATCAGCGTAGCGTCGTATTTTGCTCCACTCTTATATTTTACAATACATTGGTCAGCTTGCACTAGTTTGACATTTTTATTCTGTGTTATGAAATATGTGTCATCAGAAAATTTGACAAGAGCCCACATTCTTGGAACGACTCGAAGATAGTAGCTAGAAGTAGAATAAACAAATATGTAATAAGTTTGAGGCATTTCCACATTGTGGATATTTATATACCAATATTTTATTTTAATAATAATTTTCTTTCGACTCCAGATCAGGATTAATAGAACGCTGTTTTTTGTACAGTGACCGCTATAGCTATATACAGAGTAGTGGCAACCAATAGTATGTTACGTAGAGACAGTGTAAAATTGTGTTTATTTCCATAGTTCACAAATCGTAATTGAAAGGGGTCATCTGACAAATTACAAAACTTTATGAACGAATTCTGTCTGTAATGCGGCATACAATTTTGCTTGCAATGTGATGATAATGAAGTATAATCGCATGATAAATCACATACCATGAGTTATCAAACATGATAAAAATGAACAAATTGAACAGTTTTTCATGGCAAACTTAAGGTTTGATATAAATTCACACATAACTGAATTGAGAGATGGTTTGATATGTTGATTTATATCATATCTGATAAAGAATGCTATGATTTATCATGTGATATACTCTATTAACATCACACAGCAAGCTGAATTTTATGATAAATTACATGCAGAATTCGTTCATAACGTTTGGCGACTCATTACTTGACTTTTTTTAGTAGGGTGTGCCATTCCGTAATGTAAAAGCTAGTAAAGGTTGATTTGTTTTTACACCGTAACGCGCTCTTCCATTTTCATTATATTACGATGTAAACACCGGTCCACTTTACAATAAATCCTTGAGGTGTATACACGTGTTCCCGCAAAATTTGACTCAGTTTTAACATAGAAGTTACCCCTTAGTAATTATTGTAATAACTTCTACTTCGAAATTGCATTACAGAAAAAATACTTACCTAGTCCAGTATAATGTATGAATTTCCCCTCTGTTGTTCTTCCTTTGCACAACATGTAACCACTAAACTGGAATAAGTCTCCCACAATTTTCGTGATTATTACTGACTGCTCCACGATCTGCATCTCAATTTATAGGCTCGGTCCATGAGCTACGAGTCGCAAACTCAAAAGTCGAGTCCTACCAAGCAGCAGCCAATCGGAGAGCTCTCTCGTAGCACCGCAGTTTTAGAGTTCGAAACAGAGCATTGCGATTGGCTACTAATCGTACTAGGCTCTCAGAAATGCTACGAAATGCTATAGAAAGCACGCTTGTAGTATGCGTTTATATTTATGCTTGTATATGCCCGTGATTGCCGCGCTGCTACGCATAAACAGAATTTATGAGAATTCGGTGTCCTACTCACGTCAGTATGAAAGACCTGCAACAGGTCTATATTCATTTCAGGGTCTCCTAAAAATAGTACATTATGCAACACGGGAATGATTCTGACATGATTCCTGAGTTTCATACGGGACTTTATTCCCGACTTAACCGTGGCCACTTTACTGACTTATTTAGGATTTATTGAAAATTTCTATTAATATAGAAAGAAATAGTTGAAAATTGAAAAAAAAGAGAGAAAATCACCTAAAAAAAAATCATCAGTTTCGAATGTACTGAACTATCGTACAATTCGCATCAAGCATGTGCACGAAAAGAAACAATAACATAACATAAAAACAAAGTAAAGCCAGTAGGTCTATTTCTTATTGATGATATCGATTAACAAGCGCGTGCATACGGCTTAAGTCGCTTGCATCTCTTAGCGCGGTATCTCTTTATGGATTTAATTACCCATAATAAAAATATCACGACTTTTGCCGCAGTCATTGCGTATGAAACATTATATATAATATCAGTATAAGAGATTTGGTCACAGTATACGATTTTATTTCCACAATGAAAACTTGTGTCTTATTACGGTTCAGTACAGGGATCAAACACTTCCCGCACGCTATGTCACAGACTTGCTTATCTTACCAGCTATATGCGGTCAGTTCTGCAGACCACATTTTTCAAGTTAAAAAATTTTCTTATTCAAATAGTTCACGGAAAAATATTCTTGCACTTCATGTTCAATAAACAACGACATTCTCAATATATTGATGTCAGCAAGTGTAATAAGAATTGTATTACAATATTAACTAAACTAGATAGTATTTTTAAAATGTGTAGTTGGACCTCAATTTGGTCAACCGTTACTCAAGTAATGTGTGATTGAACCTAATTCAAGTACACATAACAGAAACAGTATGCAACTGAATAAGTGATGTCGTTAGAGATACGATTAATGACTCGCAACATTGTTGTCAGCTGAGAGAGCCCTAACGTTAACTTAATTCAGGACCGGCATCAAAACAAGAATCAGTTGAATCATTTCATTTCTACAACTCCATGTCGTAATTCTCAATAGAAAAAGCCACGACACCGTTCCAACCCCCGACGACGAGAAACTCATGTACGCATAGCCGAGATTTTCTAAAATATCTGGCAGGTCCCCAAACTGACAGCTATATGTACCAGGTTCCGACAATAATAGTAATTTTG
Organism: Tenthredo distinguenda; assembly: GCA_947538915.1. Taxonomy (NCBI): domain Eukaryota; kingdom Metazoa; phylum Arthropoda; class Insecta; order Hymenoptera; family Tenthredinidae; genus Tenthredo; species Tenthredo distinguenda. Next base: position 23,501,731 of record OX384532.1, read on the forward strand.
CTAATAATTTCCGTCTCGAGTCACTTTCGAAGCTCGGATCGATCAATCAAATGAATTCTTCCACTCATTTCTTTTCGATTTCGGTTGACTTGACTCAGAAAATACTCGTCATACATTATTGCGATTGAGTCAACGCCAGTGATTCAAGAAAATATATCCTAGCATAACGACGCGCATCACCTTTTTCTCAATTTTTAGCTTACCTTATCCGATGATTTATAGATGTTGTGACGTGGATTTTTGTTGACCCGCGGATCTGGACCGGATAGCCAGCCTCCGGGGTCAATCCAACGCGCACACAGCTATATCTCAAAAATTAAATTGGTCGGGCGCCAGGCGAACTATCTTCGCCACTTTCAAAATTTCAACAACAAAACAAAACACTAACGGAAACTTAAGCGGCGGCTAGCAACAGTACCGCGGAAAGGGGTTGGGATTAATATTGAGGATCGGTTAGGCGTTAAATAACGACTCGTGGAGTTCAATTTAACAAAGAAATATAAAGAATTCATTCAATAAAAAAAAGGTAAAGAAAGACAAATTAAGATAAAATAAGTATAGAGTAATCGTGTACCCGGGGGTACTCCCCCGCGGGTTGGTTGTGGCCAAGGACCGTATATAGGCGGTCTCTCGCCACGTTTTACAATTTTGACAAAATCAAAGCTTCCACGTAGGAAAACAAAAACAAAAAAACAATACCAAAGTACGATAACCAAGAACTTAACAAATCAGTGCCTCGCGGAACAACGATAACGGGTCATAGGCGAAATCTACCCCGCGAGGGGTTAAGCAATGATTCACAAAATCCGTACAATAAACACTAACAATAACTTAAACCTAACTCTGCCTCGTAGGCAAGTCCACAGGACCTTGACTCGAGAATTACAGCACAAAACGGAGCTCGACTCGACTCTAACTGATTGTATGTGAATCTCTACGCGAGAGAGAGAGACAGTGACTGACTTAGGCTTTCTCACTCGCTCTCATAGGCGAGCCTCGACACAGCTACAGTTTGACTCCTAAATCTCTCGAACGCGACAAGTTCTCTAAAACACCGGCTACGGCCTACCGACTCGCAGCACGGTTTAATCGACCCTCAAAAGTTTTAATTCGCCTCGTGCCGCAGATCAAAGGCAATATGGCGAATGGCCGTTTGCCGGGTTCGAAAATCTTGGGACTAGATAAGTTGACGCTTACCGTAATCCAGCCACCTCATGTACAGAAGTAGTGCCTCGTGGCGATAGACTCGAAACTGCACTCAAGCACACGCTAAGACTCAAAACTCAAACTCAAAAAGGCCCACGTAGGGGAGTCGCAAAGATAGCCTCGCGGCTTCACAAAATGACTTTAGTGCAAGAACTAGAGCTCGGGGCTCTACCTGCGAAGCAGGCCTACGGCAGAGTGATCTCTTCCTTTCGTCGCCGGGATTTTCCAAAATCGGTTGGCGGGTTGCGCTACGGTAGGCGCCGGTCGACGGGTTGTTCCTGCGTTGACGATTTTCTTGGCCTACGGTTTCGAGAGGCAGAGAAAGCGGCTCGCAGGCTCTTGGGGCGGCGGGAATCTCCTCCACCGCCGACTTCCCACGTCGATGAGTGCCCCCGGCACTCCTCCGCGTTCCTCCAGGTTAACAACTAGGCCTCGTACGTCGGTCCAATACTTCGTGTCAGGACTCGGATCCCAGCCCTCGATCTAGGGACATTTCCCCTCGGCTCGCACATAATAGAGAGTATGGAAGAAAATAAAACACAAAAAAAAAATAACAACTCAAATCAGAAGTCTAAGTCGGTCACGGTCGACTCTCGGAGTTGGATTACCCTAACCTGTGGGTGCATTTACTCTGGACCTTGGTGGTCCTTTTACTCTTTCGCTCCCTTAATGAAGCCTGTCAAGGGTTTGGGACGAATTGTAACGGCAGTCACAAACTGCAATGTTACAATGTATTAGGATATCATGGCCTGGCATGAGAAGAATGCGCGTGATGTATATGGATTTCTCGAGAGTGAGGTAGACATAATATGTGAATTGCAAAATGCTGATATAAATTAATGAAGATATTAATTATATTGTCGTAAGCTGATGGCGGCCTAACGGATACTTTGGGTACAGACGTCAAGACTAGAATCATGCGAGTCATTTCATGTCTAGAACTTCTCGTCACAGTTCTATGAAAAAACAACGGCTGAAACCGTTATTACCCGGCGTAATGTGCGAACACATCTAATATCATCAGATAAATTGAGCTGAAAATTGAGAAAAAAATGATGCGCATCGTTATGCTATAGGAACCTGGTACATATAGCTGTCAGTTTGGGGACCTGCCAGATATTTTAGAAACTCTCGGCTATGCGTAGATGGGTTCCGGGTGGTCGGGGGTTCGAACGGTTTCAGCGGTTGTTACTACTTACTATTTGAACTACGGATAGAACTTGTAGAAATAAAATGAGCGACGTGATTCGAGTTTTGACGCCGGTCCCGAAAATATCCGTTAGGCCGCCATCAGCTGATGACGACAATATAATTAATTTCTTCATCAATCCATATCAGCAATATGCAATTCATAAGTTATCTCTGCCTCGCCCGTGAGAAAGACATACATTGCGTCTATTCTTATGATGCATACCATATCGGATGTATCAACCTATTTCCTTATTTCGAATGACATCTGACTGTCCTATAATGATCATTTCATAGTTACAACTATTTTGCCGATGGCATTCAGACAAATTTATTGTCGAGTAAAAACACGCATTACTCATATGTATTTTTGAATTTCATGCAGTGTCCAAAATATTGGGTATTCTTTAATGGGAGGAAGAGGGGGGGATAGATAACCTGAAAGATCAAGATTTCAAATGCATAAGTAAATACTAATACCGGCCTCGCGTTGATTTTTGAGACCAGCGTGAAAGTTCATCGACAACAACCGAAGCTGTTCAGATGATTACGACGTATTGAGGATCTGAAATTTTCAAGCTATCCGAGTTACCTCGACTTCCGCCATTATAACTATTGCATATATTATCTATCGGATGATTATTCAGATCAACGTGACTGATGCGTGTTACATAGATAATAATTTTTCACAACACCCACTCAAATGTAGTACGCAATAAAGCTATACGTGGAATCATCTAATTAGAGTATTGGTACTGATAGTAGGTTAAGCAGATGATTTTTCAGCTGATTTAAATTGTTTAGGTAATGGTCTGTTTGAGGACCGCTATAATCGTCTGAAAGACCTTATAGTAGAGCCATCTTACGACGAAATGGTGGAAACCTATTGAACAACTTAGTCCAACACGGTCCTCGGAATATACGTATCATATATACGCGCTTGGGACCTCAAAACATACGCTAATCTGCCACAACTTTGAGGTCGGACCCGAAATTATACAAATGTCCTCAAAGTACACCTTCCATCGAAAAAATGTCCTCGGAATAGGCTTAATATATTGTAACGGATCGGGTGATCTAAGCCCGAAACAATACGTCACACCGCGCACCGTCAACCGCGCACAACAAGTGACGTCAATCGGTGACTATATAAGCGCAGCGCTAACATGGCTCCAGCAGCAGTGTTAGGCAAAGCGCCACGCTGTCTCACAATCCCATCCTTTCCGAGGCCAGACAGGCAAAGCGCCCTGGTACTCTTTAGAGTCATTAATTTGCACACGGAAACGACCATAGCGGCGTTTTACGTTTCGAGTCAACTACTTTCTTTATTTTCTCTTATTCATTATATCTTACTTCATATTTCATTACAAATAGAATTTGATTTATATAACGATGGTAGATTCGTTGCTGAGCTAAATCTACAACTCTTGATTTAACATATGTAATATAATTTATAGGCTAATTTTCCGGTTGCAACCACTTCAATTTATTATGAATTATTTGATTAATTAAACTTTTTGTTAATCGGGACGGTTTCCTTTTCTTTAAAACCTCTTTCTCCGTAGGCTGAGCTGACCTGACTAACATCTTGCATTTAATTAGCTAATATACAGCTTCGGTGACGACTGCACTGCACAGATCAGATACTCGCTTCGGTGCGCTTTGCGCATCCAAGTCAAGATACTGTCTCGGCAGGTGCGTCGAATCCCAAGTCTGATACAGCCTCGGTGCTGCTTGCAGCATCCAGGTCTGAGGGAGGCAGCTACGGTGTGATTCGCTCCACCCTAGTCTGTATTAGGGACTAACAAATTGATTACCTCTACCAAGGAGCCCTAGAAATTAATCTAGAAAAAAAAAAAATTAATTAATCTTATTATCAACCTACAACATTCTTTATAAACCGAGTCCCTTTTTCCATGACCTCCGTACCTGCATTTAATTCATGAAGTCCATTATTGTTGGTACTATACATATACAAGAAAACCGTAATTTGCGGATTTATGTCCACTATAATTTCGAAAATAGCCTGTTCAGCAAATTCACTGTAAATACACAATTGACCAGTAATATCGCTATGTATTATATCCTAAAATATGACTCCAGTCAAAAAAATTGTAAGAGTATAAAATAGTAGTTTCTAGGTTCGTTTCCGACAGTATCATAAAAAATATTGTGTACATTATGAATGTCTTTTTTGAAAGTTTTAACAAATTCATTAAAATCCATCTCCGTCAATTTTAAAATTTCAATTTTTCTCTCAAATAGAATCGAATTACAAATATTTTGCGGCTTTGAGCTTTTGCCAAATATCGAGCTTATGCAGCTTAGGAAACATGATTATATTTAGCAGTCTTGGAAAGTTACCGAGTTAACGTAGAATGCTTTCCTATATTTCTACGGTCGTGGATAAATAAGAAGGTCTAATATTTTTTCACGTAAATTTTACGCGACCGAAAAATTAACGCTTTCGATTCTCATATTCCATCGCCTGATTATTTTTAAATAAGCACTTTAGTGAAATTACGCCAAAATTCGATCTTTGTTTTTTGAATGACTGCAAAATGGCGAATACAACATTTTTTCCAGTAATTTTTAGATTATTATAGTACGTGCACTGAAAAAAATGCAGCCTTTCACCCAGGTACACACGAAATTTTCTAAGGAAGGTTCCATCGCAGAAGACGAATTTTTTTTCATCACAAACTGCTAAAAACTAAAAATTGCTGAATAGATTTTTTTTGGCTCATCTACATTTCAAAAACAGAATATAGATTTCGTCATGCCAAATGAAGTGACAGAAAAATCATTCGAAATTTTTCCACTTATATGTCGTTAATACGTAGCTAAATTTTTCATTCGGAAGAACCAGATATAGAGGACACCCCGAAGCGTAAAAAAAAAAATGTTACCGAAATCTACCCCGACTTCCGCCAGATCGAACGCTCAACCGAGATCAATCCAGAAGGTGCCAGGAAAATTGCAGTCACCATGGGGAAGATTGAAACGACCACATGTGATGGAAAAAATAACAGCCGATCCAATCGGTTCATTTTCGGGTAATAAATCTCTCTCTTACTATGTGTGGAATACTTAATAATCCAATTATACTCAGCTTATGGTATTTCTGACTGTGACGTCATTCATTTCTATGATAAAAATCAGGCTCTACATTTGTTGAAAATGTTTGTAAATTTACCACACACTTACAAATATACACACTTACAAGTATATGTCGTCAAAGCTTGTCAAATAACGAATTTTGCGTGGCAAAGTGAATCATTAAGCATTTTCATTGAATTCTTAATGAAATTCTGGATTCGAGTAGACTTGATGGGTGAAACACTAAGGACTCGACTTTAATTTACTAGATTATAAGGAAATGTACTATACATATTTGTATAGCAAATTGACTATTTTTTATGTGAATAAAACTTCCGATACAATTATAGTAAATTTATAATAACATTTTGAACAGTAATGTACCGAAATTATAAGCTAATATCATCTAAAATCTTTAAAAAAAAAACGAATATTGGGACCAAATCTTGTAGAGAGCACTTTCAACACTATAGTTTTAAGATTATTCTTTACATGGAATAGATTAAAAGGGCACACGAGATTAGAGAAAATCCATTGACGATTTGTCAAGACGAGTATATTTGTGTTCTTTTATCAATAATAGACAGCTGACATTTTTGTTTATATCAACGGAGACACACCTCCACGGAATAAAAAAAGCTATTTATCTGCGACTGAGAATCCTCGCGTTGATTCGGCGAAAATCCTCCCCAAAATTATTTCAATCGAAATTAAAGCACCAGGAATTCTACCACCTAGAGGGAAAAAACTGAAAACTAACAACGAGTTAAACGAACATGACGCAAGCTCAACCGCTGCACCTCCAAGTAATATTTATACCCCGGAAAAAAATTTACAATGTAAAAAATACCGCCAAGTACAAGAATGATCCCACTGGGAAAAACATACAAAAAGCTATCGCCAGTCTCTGTTGTGGAATCAAGAAAAACGCCAAGCACTACGCCCTCCCTGCATATATGTATACCTCGGAAAGTCGGACCTCGATGATTCGTGTAATGATATCGACAAATCATTTCCAGAGCTATATACTTGGCGGGCACATTCCTTTCTCCCACTTTGCCACAATCTACCTGCTTTTCATTGCATACTTCTTCCAGTCTGCATTTAGCAGAGCAAATGATGTACTTAGGTAGAAATTGTTTGTGGGAAGTAAGTCAATTGAAGAATTTCCAATTAAATTTGAATTTGAAATGTCCTCGGGTTAGGTAAGCATTATATTACTCAAGATCAGGATAGTCTACGCCGAAAAGAGTGATGCTTGCTTTGGTTTAATGCAGTTATTATTTCTCTGTATCAGGATGCACAGACCCAGTAAACCAAAATGAATCGGGGAATCCTATTTTTGAAGATTTCGGGTACCGAAATCTTCACAAATAGCATTCCCCTATTCATTTTGGTTCCCTGGGAAGATCGTGTCGGCAATCGATATCTAATTATTCTCGACTGTTCAGTCTTAATAAGCACAATCATGGTAGTCAGCTATTGTATGTAAATATCTTGATGAATAATTGGAGAGGGCACCGTTTCTGCAGAGGTCGTTTCTACAGATACAGATGGTCGTTTCTATGTGTTCGTTTCTACAGAGATCGTTTCTACAGAGATCGTTTGAACAGATGATCATTCTACAGAGGACGGTTCTACAGACTGATATTGCGGCTGCTTTGACAGTATGTTGTGCAAAACGCATGTTGTGCATGTTGTGCAAAACGCGTTTCTACAGAGCTGGCGTAAGATTGTGCGAAGTGTTCGTTACTACAGACGCTTGTTTCTACAGATGATCGTTTCTATAGACATGTGTATGTGTGAGTGTGTGTATGTCAGATAAGTGGGGTGACCTAATCTATTCTAGCCATGTGTAGAAATGATCTCTATAGAAACGAACATTTCGCACAATTTTACGACCGTCTGTAGAAACGATCCACCCCCATGTTGTATACCTATATATGCAAAGTGGAATATTAGAGATCGAAAACCTCCATATTGTCAATAGACTCTGAACTATTACAATAGAGAACAGAACGTTGGATGATTATGCAATCCATAATTTTGCATTTGTTCATGCAATCATACACTGTATATAATCATTCGTCATTATTAGTATGAAGTAACTGAAACATTTCCACACATTTCTTGTTTATAATAAGTAGATTGACGAACAAAATAGAGTGGGAGAAAGGATTGTGCCCGCCAAGTATGCAGCTCTGGAAATGATTTTTCGATATCATTACACGAATCATCGAGGTCCGACTTTCCGGTATATGCAGGGAGGGCGTAGTGCTTGGCGTTTTTCTTGATTCCATAACAGAGACTGGCGATAGCTTTTTGTATGTTTTTCCCAGTGGGATCATTCTTGTACTTGGCGGTATTTTTTACATTGTAAATGTTTTTCCGGGGTATTTCATTATTTTTTGTAAGTTGCGGTGAGGATTATACAAAGAATGGGAAATCAGTATCGTTGTTTGCGGAAGCGGTGGTGGAATTATTATAGATAGACGGATTGTACGAAAGAAGAAGTAGCATTATTTTTGAGTTGGCAGCAATGCAAAGTATGTGGGCTATATTTATTATTTTTTAAATGCTTTTGTACAGAATAATAGTTTCCCATTCAACGACAAGAGGTTAAATAACATTGCAGTCATCACATCAAAGCAAATCAATTGCGAAAAACACTATATTTATGGACTAAGGAATCCTCAATGTAATCAGCTACTTTGTCATTGTCGCTGGTGTGACACAAGTTCAGGCCACCAAAACGGCAAATGTGAATGTGACTTTATGCGGAATCGTACTGAACGTTACAAGGCAATGTCCAACTTGGAATCTATGCGAGCCTGATGAAATGGCGAATCATTTCACAAGTGACCAGTACACAGCGCAAACTAATAGATATTCTTTACAACTACACGTAGTCCTCAACCGATATCAACTATTTACATTGCCTTTGTAAAAAGACTGTTCACACATTAGTTTACTATTATACATGAATATGGAGTCTATGATTTCAGCGTACAGGCGAATCCGCTCCTCGCATGTAGTTCCTAACATTGGATCTAAATGGTTGGAGTACCAGTTGTGCCAATTTGAGAACTGAAATATTGGCAATATTGTTTTGAAATAAGCAGCAAAAAGGGAACCAGTACAGCTTGGTGTCAGAAATTTGAAGTACTCCAGAATTTACATTTTTACATTGCCTTTGTAAAAAGACTGTTCATACATTAGTTTACTATTATACATGAATATGGAGTCTATAATTTCAGCGTACAGGCGAATCCGCTCCTCGCATGTAGTTCCTAACATTGGATCTAAATGGTTGGAGTACCAGTTTTGCCAATTTGAGAACTGAAATATTGGCAATATTGTTTTGAAATAAACAGCAAAAAGGGAACCAGTACAGCTTGGTGTCAGAAATTTTAAGTACTCCAGAATTAATTTATTCATCAATCAAAGTTTATTTCATGTCAAAAAAAATTTCTTACAAAACCTTTGTTGTAAGGTTTTAGGAGCATCGTTGGTTCGATTGGAGTTGTTGAGAATTCATTTTGTTCACAAAACACATCCTCATCGTGTGAAATAAGGAATATTCGATTCTTTCTGTTTTGGCCAAGTTATTTACAAAATTAGTAGCTCAAATTTTGGAAATTTTGGATAATGGATGGTAAGGTTTCACATAGTTTTTTTTTCAGATAGCATTTTTTACATGAAGATCATTTGTTTTCTGAATATACCAAGCCCTTGACGACCTCAATTGGAGCAACGGTGCTCCTAAAACCTTACGACAAAGGTTTTGGAAATAATTTTTTATTGATTGGAAATGATCTTCGGTTGACGAATAAATTAATACTAGATTACTCGAAATTTCTGAAACCCAGCTGTAGTGGTCCCCTTGAATTTGAATAGCAAGTCCTAATTTTTTGGTTATTGATTTTTATTTAAATTTTTTTCTAAATTTTGTGGATGGATGTATGAAGAAAATAAAGAGGAATTAAGGGGCTACAATTTAAATATGCTTTGTTACTTCTACTGTCGAACCGTTTTAACTTATGTTACTTCTCCAAATTGGAAGCTTTTTTGCCAACTACTGAAGTCAAAATAATTGACTCCGAATGATTCCGTCGTAAAGCTTACAGCATTACTAAAGGTTCCACAGCTCATTAGCTAATTCAAATTAATGCAATAACGACAATTCAAGGTGAAAACGCTGTTGTAAGTAAACATCAGACTCGTCATAATCCAGATAAGTTCCAGAATGTTTTGCTGTATGAAACATCAAAATTCATTATTCAAACCTAAGTATTGAGCAAGCTTGTGCAGGATTCCCGGAGTATCAGTAGACCGATTCAATTGCATCAGGATTGTTCTTAAAAAATCTTCATTCTAACAGTACTCTGTTAGTGAATGTTCACCAATCCCTAATGGAATAAAAACTACAAACTATATGCCGCATTTTGAATAAAGTTTTGTCAGAATGGAAGGACAAAATATTTTGATCACAGAGATTTCGACACCGAAAGCTACGGAGTGGTAGACCTGGACACGGAAACTACGGAGCGGAGGATCTGGACACCGAAATCTATGGAGCGGAGGACCTAGACACTGAAAACTACGGAGCAGATGACCTGGACACCGAAAACTACGGAGCGGAGGACCTGGACACCGAAAACTGCGGAGCGGAGGAGCTGGACACCGAAAACTACGGAACAGAGGACCTGGACACCGAAACCTACGAAGCGGATGACCTGGACCCCGAAAACTACGAAGCGAATGACCTGGACACCGAAACCCACGAAGCGAATGACCTAGACACCGAAAACTACGAAGCGAATGACCTGGATGCCGAAAACTACGGAGCGGAGGACCTGGACACCGAAAACTACGGAGCGGAGGACCTGGACACCGAAACCTACGAAGTGGATGACCTGGACACCGAAAACTACAAAGCGGATGACCTGGATGCCGAAAACTACGGAGCGGAGGACCTGGACACCTAAAACTACGGAGCGGATGACCTGGACACCGAGAAATACGAAGCGGATGACCTGAACACCGAAAACTACGGAGCGGAGGACCTGGACATCGAAAACTACAAAGCGGAGGACCTGGACACCGAAACCTACGAAGCGGATGACCTGGACACCGAAAACTACGAAGCGGATGGACACCGAAAATACGATTATTCTTTTATCTTGATGAATATTTTTTTTATTTTTCCGTATCATATCGGAAGCTTGTGACGTCATCATCATCCACTTCGTATTTTTATCGGGGTCAATCTCTTTGGTGCGTGATCGGATTCTTGCCAAAATCAATAGGGAGCGAGATTCCGATGGACAGTAGCTTGGTTCCAAATCTCTAGTTGATCGGTACATCGGTTCGACAGATATTTAGGCCAGGCAACGGGGGGTTCTGACTTACAAAAGGTCAAGGAAAGTTCTAATTTGGCAGATTCGTACAGTTTGGTGTCCTCAATAATATTCCGAGTTTGCGACCTTGAGCGACCGCCGCTCGCGCCGCCATATTGGAAAAAGGGTACCAAACACCAGTTTTTCGAGAATATCTTCTCTCCAGCGCCATCTAGGTTGAAAATAGTCATTACAAAAATCATAGAACACAAGATTTCCTGCAACTTTTATCTGAAACATTTTTCAATCAGATGAATAGTTCACGAGTTATAGCGACCTGTGTGAAGTTGGCCCCCCAAGTTTTGAAATAATTATTGTTTTTGTTTGCAATCGTTTGCACATCCTTTGCACATGTTTGCACATGAAAAAATTACGTTTGCACAAACACGCACTTATGAATAATTTTCAATCAAATTTTTGGCGGTAGCCCCCCAAGTTTAAATTTTTTCAATTTTTTTTCTTTCAATCGTTTGCACATCGTTTGCACATGTTTGCACAGCAAAGATTTTCGTTTGCACAACCACCCATTCAATAATATTTTTCAAATTAATTTCAGAGGGGCTCACTTCACATTAACCCCCCCAAGTTTAGGTCGTTTCAACCTTCCTTTTTTGGCAATCGTTCGCACATCGTTTACACAGTGGTAATATAATTACTTGCTATTGCGTTTCCGGGTGACAGTAGCACCTCTGAAATACCACCAGATTTTTTATTTTATTTTTTTCCGTGTAAAAGTCTTCGAGTTATGAGTATTCAACCTTCTTTATAATATTGTTACGCGTGATGAAACACCCTTGATACATAATCTTCCCTATCTAATTGTCAGGAAGATGAATGAGAAACCACTTGAAAATAAGAATTATCGGTTGCTGCGTCAACCGACATTATTGTTGTGAAAACAGTCTTGCCCTGACTTCAGTCTAGCTCAGACCTGTATTTTCTGAATGAAACCCCATTTGTTTATTCACTTAATTTCGCTTTTGATTCACTCTACTTCCCTTGAGAACTCACAATTGATTTATTATTTTGTTGCAAGTAAATTTCGCAACAATAGAATAATGTCAATTCATTTCCTGCTTGCGAGATATTGCAATTTGAAAATATAACCTCTAGTACAGCCAATCCGTGATATGACAATACAGACTATAATCCTGTAAAGTTTAAAAATTTTCCGTCCAGCCGTTTTCCAGAACACTTGGCTTATTTATATTTCAGACAGACTGACCGACAGACCGACAGACAGACGGACCAACGTATGTTCAGAATCATGTGTAACGTCAACTAATGGATCGGAATGTCGAAAATTTTTCGAATTGGCGAAATTCGTTTTTGACACGAAACCAATACTTTCCTATCACTTACCTGATGAAAAGTAAAAAAAATCGCTGTCTACCAACGGTTGGCCTTTTTTGACGCACGGATTGACTGGACTATTTAGCAGGATCCGCAAATATGTTTATGAATGTAGTGTCTGCCAAGGACCATGACGTCAATCCGCTGTGGCCCGCATGGTTTTTTTGTATTTTTTATTTTTATTTTTTTGTAATTCGAACAAAATCATTTTTTGTATTTGTCTGCTAAATCTCTTTGATAATTTAAATGCATAATCGGCAGACGAAAATCATTGCTTTGTGAATGTTATGATACTCAATTGATGATGGATATGTTTTGCCGTGGTGCCCTCAAGCACTTCTAGCAACTACAAAAATGCGCTTTACAACATTTTTGTCACCCTCATGGTTACGGGGATGAATCGAAAAAAACTTGTTACACCCTCAATTTCAAGATGACGGCCCAATGACAACACCCCCAATCCCGAAAACTGAGTTTTACGCTCACAGCCGACCCCCCTACAAAACCAAAAAAAAAAAAGAAGATGGTTCCCCACCCAAAATGTATTATCATATCACGGATTGGCTGTACTAGAAGTTATATTTTCAAATTGCAATATCTCGCAAGCAGGAAATGAATTGACATTATTCTACTGTTGCGAAATTTACTTGCAACAAAATAATAAATCAATTGTGAGTTCTCAAGGGAAGTAGAGTGAATCAAAAGCGAAATTAAGTGAATAAACAAATGGGGTTTCATTCAGAAAATACAGGTCTGAGCTAGACTGAAGTCAGGGCAAGACTGTATTCCCTAAACTTGGGGGGGTTAATGTGAAGTGAGCCCCTCTGAAATTAATTTGAAAAATATCATTGAATGGGTGGTTGTGCAAACGAAAATCTTTGCTGTGCAAACATGTGCAAACGATGTGCAAACGATTGAAAGAAAACAATTTGAAAAAATTTAACTTGGGGGGCTACCGCCAAAAATTTGATTGAAAGTTATTCATAAGTGCGTGTTTGTGCAAACGTAATTTTTTCATGTGCAAACATGTGCAAAGGATGTGCAAACGATTGTAAAAAAAAAAGTTGAAAGAATCCAAACTTGGGGGGATATTGTGAAGCGAGCCCCCCCGAAATTAATTTGAAAAATATTATTGAATGGGTAGTTGTGCAAACGAAAATTTTTGCTGTGCAAACATGAGCAAACGATGTGCAAACGATTGCAAACAAAAACAATAATTATTTCAAAACTTGGGCGGCCAACTTCACACAGGTGTTATAGCGGAGTCAAATTCGGCAAATTTATACAATTCGCAAAATTGATACATTTTTTCTCGAAATTTCAGTACATACCGAATACTTAACCCAAGACGGTCATATGGGGTATAAAAAACCTGAGGCCATTGTTGAGCTTGGATTTCCTCTAAAAACTGGGAACCGACGCTCTTACCCCCACCTACAGATAGATTGAACCTTCCTTTTTACGCCCAGGTAGTGGGGATTAGATTCGGCAAAATAAGTATAATTTTTGGAAAACCCACAAAAACTAATATAGTCACCATAAAGAGAATCCTTTCAGGAATCAGACCCTTCTTGAATTTTGTCCATATGTCAAGACACAACAAAAATATATGATTTTTTGTAAAAAAAGGGCATTTTTGTGTTTTCTTTTCAACGATTTTTTAAACATACCTAAACCCAAAATTTTCATCACATTCTTAAATAGGTTAATAGAGAAAAGTTTGAAATATGTTCTCAATTTTTTTGTGGGATCTCAGAATAATTCTACGCAATTCTACGACGCTTCAAAGTGCCTAGGGTGGTCACACCCCATGTGACCACCACGGGATTCTCATGGGGTGTCACTGTGTTGAGTTAACATGTACTACCGTATTTTACTCATTTCCGCACCACCATGAGGTAGAGCGAGAGGCGCGTTTTTTTTTTAATGTGGTATCCCCAGTAGGCCTAATCCACGATTCGTTATTTAATTATGTCTTTTCTTCGAGGGTTTTTTTCTTTTCGATGCCCTAGATGGTCCAGGCTCACTGATATTAATATCTTCTCGCAAATTGGTTTCCTTTTCCAAGTTTTCATCTTCGTTGTCTTCTTCGACCTCTTGTACCAATAATTTCGCAAAGGTCAGGTCTTCATTCTCGTCGTTGTCGTCGTCGTCTTCTTTTTCTTTTTCTCCAGAGCCTGCAAAAATCTCCGCGCTGTTTTCACACGCGTCTCCATTGCAGCATGTGCAAATTACAGAACACTTCAAGCCTGTTTTCCTACACCCACAAGCTCGACCGCATCCCTTCTTACACTTGCACGAAATGAATTTCAGGAGTGCTTCGGGTGCCGGGTCTCTTGGTGTTTTGACTGGAGTAAGTCCAATCTTACTTCTTTCCCAACCCCATTGCTCTGGACTTTCGTGTATATCATACCAAGCCTGAACTTGGTGGTATGTCCGAAGGGAATGTTGCCGTGCCGCTTCTCTTGTAGGAGGTAATGCAGCAAGATTGAATTTACTTTTGGTTACAGATCTTGCAAAATTTTGATAGCGCAAGGAGCCCAAAGTAGTGGTGTTTTTTTTTAGAAACGCTGTAAAGACTGATCAAAAAGCTTTCCCCCGCAGCAGCAATGACTTCGGGATCTGTGTTTCGCTCTTTGAAAGCTTGTATAGTTGTGCCTAAATATTTGTTCTTTTCAAGTGTTCTTATAAAATTAATTTTTCCTACGTTGAAAACAGAAGAAGTAGTGTCACAACCACCGAACGCATGCAAGAACAATATGTTGTCCGCCACTATTTCTCCATATTGTAAACTTCGAGTAGAGTAAATTTTTTCCACGATTTTTCCTCTGCCTGGTTTTCGAAGGTAAACGTTTGGATGAGATTTCGCTAATGCTGTTAGCAGGACGAGAAGATCTATATCTTCTCCTACTATGAATACGGAATCAAACGATGCGGACATACTAATTGCCGTGTTAACAATCAATGTGTCAGCATCTTCTGTAGCCTGTTTTACTGTGAAATTAGAGTTCTCAAATTTCTTCACTAGCATCGATATCAAGCGAATTTTATTGGTTTCGTTTGATAAAAATCTTTCTTGCGAAACAGTTGGAACCATCGACTCGTCGAGATGTACGTCAGCGGAAGTTTGTTTATTTGAACGGCGAAGTCTTTCTGCACTCTTTGTACTTTTGGTAGCTGCGTTAACTGGATACCCGTCAAAGACAATGACTGTGTTAGAACCATAATGCCTTTGCACGTACTGTACGTAGTTTGTGCAGATCGATGCAAATGATTCGTTGCGGTGCCATATGACTCTATGTAGCAGATATCCACCATCTATGACATACATGCTATTTCCAAATTCAGTATCGTCTGGAACAGGCGTAAAAGCTTTGTAGAGTGAAGATTTTGTGCCCTTGCGCATTCCCTCTTCACTAAACAGAGCTAAAGGAAATGGGGCCAGTTCGAATTCAAGATATTCCTGCAGCTCTTCGTCTGATTGCTTTGCAACACACATTCTTTGATATAATAATAGCGGATCGATGGGAAAGACAACGTCTTTAATTTTGATACTGCTGTTGATAACTGCAAGAGGAATCACTTTATCCCTACGTTTGAATTTCACGGCGTCGAAGTTGTTGCCAATTATTTTTGAAATCGCCAGAATACCAATTTCACGAGAATTGTGACAGTTGATTCTTTCATTTCCAACGACGCCAGTGCTTATAGATATCAATTCGCTAATTCTCTCGAAAGGTGGGTGTGAAGAGAACCAATCATTAAGTTTTTTGAAATCTTTTTCGTCTCGAATGATGCGCGAACTCCTCATGTCTACGTGCTGCTCTGTTGTTGTCATGGATATTCCGCAAAAATTTTCAATTCCATCGCAAACATTGTGCATATATACCATTCCCAATGTCCACATCGTGAGAACGCTATCCGTTAATCCACGTCCACGAGTAAGACCACCAATGCTTTTCATCGACCTCATTAGCGTCTGTTTGATGGTCATGTCAGACCAAATGCCTGACCAGAACTTGTCAGAACGCCTGATAGTAAAATATCCTTTTGTCGTTAAATTTTCGTACTCAGGAGGGTCCATTTTATCTGCCAAGCTCAGCATATCCTGCAAATACAGGTGGCAAGCCTTTGCATAGAAGAAATAACCAGTTGCGTGAAAATAAGGGAGCATGTTTTGAATCGTGTCCAAATGAAGTTTCCAGCAACCCATTCGTTCTGCTTCGATGAACTGTTTAATCAGAGTTACCATGCGAAAGTATTGCACCCACAGTTTACCTGTGGGACCGTTCTTCTCAAGTTCCAGAAGTCTTTCTTTAAATTTGCCTGCGACAGTTTGATAGGAGCATTCCTCTTCTACCGATAGAATCACTGATCTATTCATGTTCTGAAGTATGAGTTCCATGCTATGACGATCTTCGTCAGTGAAATCGATTGTTTGCAGAACAATGGTTGCAAGAGCTAGATGGCATAAGATATGAGCTCTAATACCGCGAGCATATGCATGCCCTGTTAACATTTTGTCCACTGAATTTTGCGCGTAAATAATACTCAGAAGATCCTTGAGCCCGCTTCCCGCCATGATGTAACCTATAGATCCCATAAAGGACATCAACAAGTGGAATCCTCCAAGTCTCACGATAACATTGTCCAAACCAGATTCTGGACCACAAGAAGCGATAATATCTCGAGATTTGATATATAAAGGCTGATCAAACGTTACAAAGCAGGTTCGTTGATTCAATCTTTTACATTTTTCAGAAGCCGAACGAAGAGCACCGAAAATAGTGTCATAGTCGCTAGGCGGTGAGTTTATGAATGGCAGACATAATACCTGCGATTTTTCAAAGGGTTCAGAAATTGTTGCCTGCTCCATAAAACCGTTCCATCCAGGTATAAACAAGATCCCCACGCATTTTCCATAAAGCCACAGAAAATCATACGCCGATGGTACCACTTCGCTGGAGGTAGGATGGATATGTTCCAAGTCTAAAATTGTAATATTCTTCAAACCCGACTCATTGTTTCGTGCAAAAATTTGCAAAGGCACTGATCCGTATCGCCCAACAACTTTTGCTGACGGCATTCGCGTAAGACGCGGAATAACTTGATCCGGAGCAACAGCAGTTTTAGGAGTCACGCAATGAATACCTCCCATGGCGTGAAATGTGCTGAGACCATCTAGGGTGTTGGTATTGAAATCAGCATTGTCAAATACGAATTGAGAGAACGAATTTTGCTCAATCGTCAATGCTGGACGCATGATGGCAGATATTTCAAAAAGAAGAGATTCGCTATAAGAGGAACAGAATCCGAGCGATGACAAAATATTTATCAGTTGCCTGGATCCAAATTTTTTGTTCAGGAATGCTCCAAGTCCAACATGTAGCGATGACAAGAATGATCGAGGTCTCACTGCAGAAATTATGGAATGTGACAGAGCAGTGCATTGTATCTGCCACTTATCCGTAGGGCCGCGCTTATTTTTCAGTATAACATCTTGAAGGAAAACACGTAACGTTTCCGGGATGACCGTATTAACATCTTCTAAAAAATTATCGGAAGGAGGATACTGTTTCGTGTCGTATACTTGAGATCTGATGTCTTCTAAGACTATTGTTGCTGCAGCTCGAACAATTCGTAGTCGTTCTTGCTGTGGATCGGGTTGCTTGCTTTGATACCACGAGTTTGTAAGGATTTTATATCCTGTGTTTAAGAAGCAGACAGTCGTGGGTCTTGAGGCTGTTGTTGCAATAACAATGTCATCGCCATATTTTTGGAGTAACCTTGACATGACTGTTCTGCTGTCCGGGCGGTAATCTCCTTCGATTTGATTCATCAGCTCGTCAATAGAGAACTGACATTCCTCGGAGTTCTCTTCAAGATAGGCATAGATAGCTTCCATTGCTTCATCGACATTTGTAGCTGGTCGATAACCTCTTTTTTTTCCAGATGATGGTGGACAGTAGAATTTTTTCATGCAGGAGCTATGATATTTAGCATCGACCGCGACTAAATCGAAAACGTGTTGAATGCGATCAATTATTATTTCACCCCATTCATCACTGCGGTTTCGAGCTAATGCTAAAATGCTGTCTTTCATCGAAATTTGCTGAACATTAAAAATTATATCTCGGTCACACAAGCGAGTCTTTTCTTGTTTCACTATAAATTCATCGGTTATTTTTTCATTGCATAAAAAACAATGCTGCTGGAAATTGAATGTGGGCGTAACCGACCTCAAAGATGTTGACGGTGACGTCGAGGAAGCCACATCGCTTCCTCGACGTTTCGATGCAGCAATTAATTTTTCGTTGTTGTATTGTTTCCGGCAGGCATCATGCACAACTACATGAATCACGTTTGTTGAAAACTGTTCATTTTTACCGTCATTCCGTTTCACACTTGATTCTCGAAAAGTCTTCAAGCCTCTTTCTTTCACAGTCACCACAGAACCTTCATTTAAACTTTTTTCGCATACAAAACAAATATCTCCTGGAGCAGCCATAATTGATGTACTCTGCTTGGCATTTATCGCGATACTAACACTAACGTATTTCAGAGATTTTGGTCACAGAGAGGGGATAGCAGGCCCTCCAAGGGTGTTTTGCATTAGCTCCAACCGAAAGAATGTTGATCTGCTCTGTTCTGAAGTCCTCTTCGCTAATATTCGTTGAGTCTAAAAGTTCTATGAATACCGTCAATTTGTTACAGGAAATGAGTGAAATACGGTAGTACGTATTAAGTAATCGGTATGTACTGAAATTTCGAGAAAAAATGTATCAATTTTGCGAATTGTATAAATTTGCCGATGTTGACTCCGCTATAACTCGTAAACTATTCATCTGATTGAAAAATGTTTCAGATAAAAGTTGCAGAAAATCTTATGCTCTATGATTTTTGTAATAACTATTTTTAACCTAGATGGCGCTGGAGAGAAGATATTCTCGAAAAACTGGTTTTTGGTACCCTTTTTCAAATATGGCGGCGCGAGCGGCGGTCGCTCAAGGTCGCAAACTCGGAATATTATTAAGGACACCAAACTGTACGAATCTGCCAAATTAGAACTTTCTTTGACCTTTTGTAGTGAAAGCCCCTTTTTTTGTCTTCATTGCCTGGACTAATTGTGGTCGCTAGAAAAGGACTGCGAAAAAGTGGACGGAGAAGAAGAAGAAGAAGAAGAAGAAGAAGAATCTTACGTTTTTTCATCAATTTTGACGGCCTATAACTCTGAAAATACTCGATCGATTTCATCCCCACTTAAAAGCGACGTTCATTAGGACTTGAACTTGCAGCCCTGTGAATTTCGTCTGTACAAATATCGCGTGGTAGTAAATATCACGCGATGTTTTACAGGTACGAAAGATGCCTCGGGTAAATGATTCTCAGCTAGCGCTCGCCGGCCTAGGGGTACTTGGCGGCGATTCGCTGCCGCGAATCTTGATCTCTCCTAACACGTGGAATCATTAATGAGCAGGGCTTAACCCATAATCCCGAGAAAACAAATGTTAAATCGTTTCAAGTTCATATGCGAAGCATTCTATGTCAATTCAGACACTTTTCGATTACCTTTTTTGAGAGAACCGTTTGTAAATTTTTGCAGATTGCTTGTACTATTGTTCCGAATGAAGTATTTTCGTACACTTGATCTGTCATGGTTATATTATCTCCTGGAACATGGTTCCAATTACGAAACATGTAGGAGCACAAATAAGTACTATTTCACATGCTTCATGTTGGTTTTACTGGAAATGATGTTTAAGCCTTCATTAATGTAATTTTCCATGATTTACCAAATTTCTCAAACATATTTCCGACACTCTAGATACCATTTTTGTTTTCATCACTGCTTTTGTCCATGATGAAGTGATGCATGATTTTCAAAAAAAAGATCAGGTACTTTCTATAGGAATACATGTCTAAGGTTGAAGTCTCTAAGTCTCTATTTCCTATACCTATATCTATGTACAAAAGAACTTACTCTGTAAACTTTGAAATTTTAAAGGCTCCATGTAACAGCTGTTTGGCCACCGAAGATGCATTGAATAGAAAATTTGAGTCAATGCGACGTAGCCTCGCATACGACATGAAAAAATATATTGACGAGATCAAAGATATGATTCAAGAAGCTATTGGAGCTGGGCTCAAACCGGCTGTAAATGTCGAGAGGAAATTGGACGTCGAATTCCCAATTAAGACGTTGACAGATTTCGAGGCATTTGACCTCAGGCTGAAGGATGAAGCCGAAGAAGCATTGTTGGTAATATACGATAAACAATGCACAACAGATATCAAACGATATTCGTATAATATCTATAGTACCCACTTTATCAAACTATTTTATATTCACGTATAGACCTGACCGGACCGAGGGGCTATTTACTTCAATTTCAGGGGTACAAATGACTTCCAACTTCAAACAACATCCAAAGTTTCCAAATATTTCCAATGACTCCCAAAGACTTCCAAAGACTTCTAGACTTTCCATAGTAAAACGTACAATAAGGAATTCGCAAGTGAATAGCCCCGTGGACTGAACCCCTGTCAGCTAGTATGATTCTTTATAGGGTATAAGATGATTTCCGCACTTCTGAAAACCAGATCAATCTTCTGGCATTTTTTTCAACTCAATCACTGATTCGGAAATACATATGTCTATCTACGATTTAAACTTCTCAAGAACTTCTATTAACGAAATTATGTGATTTGAATACTTGATTCTTCAAAAGTTTTATCACTCCGTTTTTTTCGATTTATTTTTTATTTTATATTTTTTTTTCCACTGCACTCACGTCAAAGCTACAATAATCGGAATGCACATCGTTTTATATTTCATTTTCGAATATTGCATCAGATTTTCACCTTTTCGCTATGTCATACATTATTTGATTAATAATTCAAATGAAGCTCTTCTCCTCCTGGTGTTCGCCAGCCAGCCCAAAGCAGGGTATCGCGAGTATCTTGTCAAGGCTGATTACCCAAGACGTACAGCTAGAGTACAGTGGTGTGGGCAAGCTACAAAATTATGGAGGCAAGAAGAACTTCTCCGCTACCGGCTGTTTTAAGTGCCTGAACTGTAATTATCAAGAGACTCGGTAGAGTCTCGCGCCAAGTACATTAAAAAAAAAAATTTTTTTGTACGTGGCGACTCTACCGAGTCTCTATACAGCTGCGGCAATTTTCCGCGGAGTGGGGGGATAATGTTTTCTCTATTCCACCGTATTTGGTGACATTATGCGGATCTACGACTCATTGTTAAAATGAGGGTTGAACGAGCTTTCATTTAAGCCTAACATCAATAGAATCTGTGCATGTATAGCTGAGATATGATAATTTTTAATTTCGAGATGGCTCGTTTCACGTTCTCAGTTTTTCTCCCTTTTCAGCCCAATTCATCGCTCCAGACCATTGCGCATGCGCGCGGATCTGTCAAACTGACAGTCAAAGTCAGCTGGCATGTGAGACTCAGTTGTGTGACATGACACATGTGTCTACGGTACATAGTTCAAAATTTTATTATCGAATTTCCCTGTTCTGTATGGAAAACATTGTCTACATTGTATACGGTATCCCACAGATCAACCATCAATATTACTTATTTCATTAATTAATAGTTCACCCGACGAGCTGGCATCTTTGAGGTTATGTGAATTACTTGTCGAATTGGTCGCGAATATTAACGCTGTTGATATATTCGGCTTCTGCCGTAGGCACATGTGGACGATGATATACTTAGATATCTATTAAAATGCTGTAAATTGATTTTTAGATTTTTAGAAATAGAATTGATTGTAATTGATACGGTAGCTTTACGACTAAACCATTTCAGCTTTACGCCAAGTTGCATTAAGCGGTGACAAGAAACTTATGTTGTTTTAATCAAAGCAACACTATTAGCTACGTTCATCTCACTAGAACCGTGGGTAGTATGTCTAAGCTTACTGACAATATGTAGAGGATTTTTAAGTTACTTTCAGTTATAAAGCATTCCAAGACTACTTTGCATAATGAGTGTTATATACAAGAATAAATTAGAAGCTAAGAAGAGCTACGATAATGTTATTAAAAAAACTTTGTATTTGAATGCATGACTTGTTGAATTATTGTAATTAGATTGTCAACTTATTATTATCTAATACAGTCGTTTTTTAAAAACAGTATTCGGTTCTTTTCATTATCATTCTAACTGGTTAAGATATGGAAGATAATTAATAAGCAAGTTATAATTGAGGCCAGTATCTATTTGAGTTAAAATTCAGAATACATAATTCAGATGCATAATGATAATAATTGACTTACTGCAATTGAGAATCTGAGTTAGTTTTCAATCGCAAAGACGTTTACACACTGTACTCAAATTCTGGATAGTTAATATCTATCAATCTTCATTCCTGCAATCATCTCAAAATTCTAGACAAGTGGCGATGAATGCGAATCGGCCATTATATCACTATAGAACATTATCCTTCGCCGAACGTTTTCTAGTGTTCCAGATAAAATAAGAATCATCATACCATAACATTCGTGAATACTGTACTTAGAGTGCATCGACAGGACCAAGAGAATAGCACCAAGTTCAATTATTACCTGAGCAAAATCCGTGATTATGGCATTTTTGGAAAATTCAGACTACGTTGATACATTTATTCCAAGATTGCAAATTAGATTTTTCATAACGGAATTTATGTTTTCTTGAAATTCACAGTATAGCCTTATGATGGTGGAAACCAAGTTTCATACAAAATATCATTGAGCTATCACATCATATTCAGGTTAAAGCAACGCTGATCAAAGAAAAGTTTCTAGCGCTACAGTTATAGGTGTTTTGTATAATCTACCTCAGAATAATAATTTCGTCAAGATGTTTACGGTGTGAAAGAATTAGTATTTGATCATCCATGATAAAATTGGTATACTCTATCAACACTAAATATTGTATCAAGTCTTATAAAAATAATAATTCATCATGCGAAATACGCAATACAGGGAACATCTATAAGTCAGCATGAGTATTACTGCAAAATAATGATATTTATTAGCATGAACATGTAACGTGTGTTGTTAGGAGGTACACTAAGATTTTTTTTTTTATAGAATTTTTATTAACGTGATATATTACATTATTTTGTATTGATTAGTAAATATTAATGTGAAGCATCAATTGTTCTGGCTGTTTCCCCCACCCATATCCCTGCCCCTGCCCCTGCCCTTTCCTTTTCTTTGGCCTTGATAAGGATTGGCGAGCTTATATAAAAAGTTGACAACATTCGTTCGTTGTTGATGCATCCTGCGGTGAACTGCCTGCCCGGCACGCTGTTGTCGCCTCCTCTGGCTTGCGCCTAAAGTGAAAATCACAATTATCATCAGGAACATGACTCTGGTAAAGCCGACTAAACTAATAAGTAATTCGGATTAATTGAAATTTTGAGACTGTGGAAACTACCAGTTCAGTTACGCAGATAGCATGAGCTAATAACGGAAACTACTAGTTTGAATACTTCGTTGAAACTATTATACAGTTACTTTCGATTGAAAATGTAATAATAAATACAATTGTATATAAAATTGCCAACTATACCGGGTGCCTCAGGATTTTGCTGAAGACGTTGATCCATCACTTCACGAGCCACATTCTGCTGGTTACGTGGTGGTACCGCAACTAGAAATGCAAGCGTATAATCATATTTAAAATTGGTGTTATCTAGCTATGGTGGATGCACGTTTCAAGAATAAAAGTGTATTAATTTGTCAACCATTTCCAGCCTCCTGTGGAATCGGGATATTCCACGGAAGTTCGCGATTCTGTGACGCTGCCTCTGCAAATTAGTAAATAAAATATAATTGTACTACGAAGTTTTGTACACAAATTATATTATTTTCGATTTTAAATAGGTACACTGACCGACTGAATTTTCACGGTTCTGCTCATTAGGTGGCACAGCTTCTTGACGCGATCGTACATTCGCAGCCTGCGAATTTAGTGGCGGAAATTCTCCCAAGTCCATTTCAACCAACTGATATGAAGAAAGCATTCAATATTGTACAATTAGCTATAGTAACGATGTATTATTAATTAGAAAAACTTACGTTGAGAAGTGAGAGCGAAATATCGTCCCGTGTAGCCATTTTTTTGTATGAAAGAACACTAATCTTAATTCGTCTTGAGTATGTACAAGGATTCCCCGAGACACCGAAACCAAAGATTGTATACTTAGTTTTACATCGTCCAGAATTGAATTACCCAATCACCCAGTCCTAGGGAATTTTTGGTACGATGGGGTGTCGTCCCATGTAGCCGGATTGACGGAACACGGACAAATAAAATGGAAAGCAGACGAATCTACTGCTAAAGTCACTAGAATTCGTTTGTTTTCGTTCCGCCGTTTCGTGTTTCGTCGCTCTATGTATACACAGACTGGGTAACTTCACTTCCTGGGTGGTGGAAAATTGAACTTTCTATGGTCTTCGTAATAGGGGAATCCTTGTACTTGATCAAGACGCAATAAGGCTTACGATCTTCTTAGTGTAAAGATGGGTTCGCGAGAACGTGGGCTACACTCACCAGACAGCGTAAGTTTTATTAAATAACACCAGACTTTCAGCGTCTATTGAACCAAAATGTAATGCTTCATTTATATTAGTTGCTAGATTTTGAAATGGACCTGGACGATTTTCCGCCACTAAATTCGCAGGCTGCGAATGTACGGTCGCGTCAAGAAGCTGTGCCACCTAATGGGCAGAACCGTGAAAATTTAGTCGGTCAGTGTACCTATTTAAAATCGAAAATAATATAATTTGTGTACAAAACTTCGTAGTACAATTATATTTTATTTACTAAATTGCAGAGGCAGCATCACAGAATCGCGAACTTTCGCGGAATATCCCGATTCCACAGGAGGCTGGAAATGGTTGACAAATTAATACACTTGTATTCTTGAAACGTGCATTCACCATGGCTAGATAACACCAATTTTAAATATGATTATACGCTTGCATTTCTAGTTGCGGTACCACCACGTAACCAGCAGAATGTGGCTTGTGAAGTGATGGATCAACGTCTTCAGCAAAATCCTGAGGCACCCGGTATAGTTGGCAATTTTATATACAATTGTATTTATTATTACATTTTCAATCGAAAGTAACTGTATAATAGTTTCAACGAAGTATTCAAACTAGTAGTTTCCGTTATTAGCTCATGCTATCTGCGTAACTGAACTGGTAGTTTCCACAGTCTCAAAATTTCAATTAATCCGAATTACTTATTAGTTTAGTCGGCTTTACCAGAGTCATGTTCCTGATGATAATTGTGATTTTCACTTTAGGCGCAAGCCAGAGGAGGCGACAACAGCGTGCCGGGCAGGCAGTTCACCGCAGGATGCATCAACAACAAACGAATGTTGTCAACTTTTTATATAAGCTCGCCAACCCTTATCAAGGCCATAGAAAAGGAACGGGCAGGGGCAGGGGCAGGGATAGGGGTGGGGGAAACAGTCAGAGCAATTGACTCTTCACATTAATATTTACTAATCAATACAAAATAATGTAATATATCACTTCAATAAAAACAATTGATAAAAACAATTCTTTAAAAAAAATAACATCTTACTTTACCTAATAACAACACATGTTACATATTTATGGTTAATAAATATAATTACTTCGCACCAGTAGGGTATATCTATACCAAGATTACAAATCAGATTTTCCAGAAGGGAATTTATGTTTTCTTGAAATTCGCAGCATAACCTTATGATGATAGAAACCAAGTTTCATACAAAATATCATTGAGCTATCACATCATATTCTTCAAGTCGAAGCAACGCTAATTAAAGGAAAGCTTCTGGCGCTACAGTTATAGGTGTTTTGTTTAATCTATTTCAAAATAATAATTTCGTCAAGATGTTTACGGTGTGAAAGAATTAGCATTTGATCATCGATGAAAATTGGTATACTCTATTAACAAAATGCGCAATACAAGGAACATCTATAAGACAGCATTAGTATTTATGCAAAATAGAGATTTATTAGATATGTAGTACATTACAGGACATTATATCTGCATGGTGCGGGAGGGAAATTCTGCTTCGAAACTTGTAGATGATAATGAATTTACAAAGCAGGAATGGCTGATATGATATACAAAACAGTATCTATCTAACACGGAAACACATCTTGGTCAACTTTTATCATAATATGCTTAGATATGAATTTCAGTTCACTTTCTTTTTCTCATGCACATAGAACAAAACAAAAAAATAACAAAAGTGACAAATAAAAAAAAATATTGTTTTTGATATAAGACTAAAAATAGATCATCTCTTGAAGCACTTATGGGTAGATAGAACGTCTATACTATAGGATTAGGGTAAAATATTGTAACTTTTTTGGGGTTGCTCGGATCGCGGCACTGAAGGTGATGCGATCCGGTAGTTACTTGTAAGTTCTTTGTCTTGAAATTTTAATCAGGACTTCCCGAAATAGGTAGATGTTAGACCCTAATACAGACTAGGGCGGAGCGAATCTCGCCGTAGCTGCCTCCCTCAGACCTGGATGCGGTGATCCGCACCAAGGCTGTATCAGACTTGGATCGGCGTTATCTCACCAAGACAGTACCCTGACTTGGATGCAGCTAGTGCACCAAAGCAGGCATCTGATCCGGGCAGCGTTTGCCTGACCGAAGCTGTATGTTAGCTATGGATTGATTAGTAGAATAAAGGAAAGAAAGATGTTCTGAGATGGATTTTAGCTGATCAGTTAAATTATAATTTAATCTATGAAAATTACGAACAAAAATAATACAAAAAGAAAATCATTATAAAAGAAAATATTATTCTAAGAGTTAAGTAATAAGAGAGCCTAAGTTTTTAAAGTATTTTGTGTTTTGGCTAAGCCACGAAATTATCGTTATGAATGTGTAAAGCAAATGGATAAGATGTTAAATGATTGAATATTAATTTGGAATTGAATAATTTGATTCTAGACGTAAGTTCCTGCTGTAGGTAACTCCGTTTCGCAAAGTGATTCTAATAAGGCACCTGGGCTCTATGCCTGTCAGGTCCTGGCTAAGTGATGAGTAGTGAGTCGCACCGGTGCTATACCTGGAATGCGCTGCTCTGTCGAGCAGCACCGCTCGTTATATAGCGCTTTGTGACGTCAGTTGTTATGCGTGAAGGGGGATGCGCGGTCGTCTCATGTATTCGTATCAGGCATAACGCCTGATACGTTACAATATATATTTTAGAAAATCCATTCCAGGCAGCGCCCTTGCCCTGCGGTTGCTGGCCCGCGCGATACCGATGCGTTGTGGGTTGGGTACTACCGGTGCGTACTCGCTTTCTTGTAGTTGTGGTGAATCTGGAAATGCGAACATATTATTTCGTTACGAAATTGTTTATACCGAATAGTTGATTGAGTCCATGTTTCAAATTTACTAACGGACAAAGTCGGGCGGATTGGCCATATGTTGCGAGACCGTAGCCGCGACATCGTCGTGCGCCGCATACTGTCGTGCTGGTATCTGACGATCGTCGTTAATTTCCATAGCCTCGAAATCAAGTAGCTAAGGAAGGAATAACGCGTTCAAATTCGAAAAGTTTTGTTAAATAATGTATAATTTCATAACAAATACTTACGCTGTCGGGAAATGAAGCGCGTTCAGCGCTCATGACTACTATAGTACAGTTAACTTGGGGAACCCTATGAACCGAATGTGGTATTGGGTAAGTTCCCAAATGCACACTGCCGAGCTTTATTCTTGGACAGCAGTGATAGTTTGACCTAGTAAAATGAATAGTCCATCACCGCCGCCTCGCGGTCACATAAAGTCACTAGGTTTTAGTAACTAGAATTCGCGCGGAGGAATTAATAATTATAAAAATACTTACCGGACGGTTGTCGTAGTAACCTCAAAGACCGATAACATGCCATAGATTCAAACATTTAAAGGTTTTCTAGTTTAAAGGAAAGTCTAGTTATTAAAATCTAGTTTTTAGTACTAGAATTCGCGCTAGTACTGGAACACTATTTTGAAATATGTATACTGCCACGGTGCTTAAAATGATGCAACCAATCAGAGCACACCAGTCCCTTTCCGTCCTACGGCGTTCCCGCATAGCGTACGCTACGTCCATACACTTCTTAGGTCCATGCTTTCAATACGGATCAAAATTAGAAGTATATAAAGTTTGCACAGGAATTGTTTTACTACAGTGTTGTTATTGTTGTTAATATTTGGTTATAGGTTAGATTAGTTCAGGTTACGATTACAGGAATTGTTTTTCTGCAGTACTGTGATTGTTGTTAGTTATATTTGATTATAGGTTAGATTAGGTTAGGTTACGATACGAAAAAGGCTGCTCTGCGCCCTAATATCTGAAGGCTGCTTTGCGCCATAATATCCAAAGGCTGCTTTGCGCCATAACATTTAAAGACTGCTTTGCGCCGAATTGTAAGGTCAACAAGTTATAGACACATACTGATAGGTTTGCACACGACTGTGTGAGCATAACTTTTAGCCATGTCAGATTTCCAGCTACCAATCTTACAGAAAAAATACATGGATGTGATCAAGAATGGTGAAAAGTTGTATGATGATCATATCGATCACTTTGGGTTGTTAGTTCAACGCTGCTCGCAATATGCACCTAGGGAGGCGTGGCGGGTACAATTACCAAACACAATTAGACCCGTTTTACCGAACGTTAAGCATATTCAAATACTCCATAGTGGTTACTCAGATGGCGATGAACACTGGGTATGCAGTTACTATGATTCAAAGTCGATAATCATTTACGACTCTTTGAACTCGAAGACCCTTCACGAACACCATAAAAAATATTTAAGTAAACTGTTTCCGTTTTATAAGTTTGACACGATGCCCATCACATTTCCGACAGTTCAGCGACAACCCAATGGCTTAGACTGTGGAGTATTTGCAATCGCTTTCGCAATTTCGCTGATAAATGGACATAAACCGAATGAAATCATATATGACACGGCGCTCATGCGGAATCATTTGTACAAAATGTTTGAAAAAAACGTTATCGACGAATTTCCGCATATTAGTACAATTCAAGGCGTTGCAGATTCGGGGAAAAATGACACAACGTGGGCTGGAATTGTAAAACGATCTCAGACATGTAACACAGAGCTGAAAGTTATTAACACCGGTGTGTATGGCTTGGAAGAGCCAGTACTGCGAGTCACCAATAATGCAGACGTGTTATCCGCAGCTAATATTGATTTAATTGCAATTGATAATAATGCTGCAGCAAAATTAGCTAAAAGTCGAACGGATGCTCGAGCACGTGCTAATAATAGCGATGCAAACCATAAAGCTGTAATGAGTCCTTTGAACACGGATATTGGTGTCACAGCTAGGCAATCTGTGAAGTCCGATCGAGACTGTCATCACCTGCAGGAAGGTTCACTTGCAAAACCAGTACACAATCTACATGCAACTACAGTTATGCCGGTGGCTGATAGACCTCAACGGCGTCGTGTGCGTCGTAATGCTCGACCAGTTTTAGATGAGATATCTATTAACAAGATCAAATCTGGGGAATGGCTGACTGACCTTCATATGGATCAGTTCGCGTATCTTGTTAAAAGCTTTTCACAATACTCACCTCGTGAAACGTGGCGGATACAAATGCCTCGTACGATCTTACCCGTTCCTCCCACCGTAAAGCATGTGCAAATACTGCACAGTGGTGAAATGCACTGGGTATGCGCATACTACGATACTGAATCAATTTTCATATACGACTCTTTAAATTCAAAGAGGCTCCATAAACATCACAAGCATTATTTGAGAAATCTCTTTCCATTCTATCAGTTTAAAGATCGACCCGTAAAATTTCGTACAGTTCAATACCAGCCCAACATGTCCGATTGTGGGGCATTTGCTATTGCCTTTGCCACATCACTCATAAACGGATACAAACCAGATGAAATAACATATGACGTTACTGTAATGCGAACGCATCTATTGAAAATGTTCGAAAAGAACATGATAGAAGAGTTCCCACACAATCGTGATACTCAAGTCGCTACTCTCAAAGTAAACGTTGTGGAACGTAAACGAGTGTACTCGAAGATCATTCCGCAAACACAATCGGAAGAAACTGCAGAGAAACAGCTCCAGGAACCAAAGATGAAGAGTTCGAAAAACGTTTCACCAACAGAAACAGGGACATATTCACATTCGACATGCGTGGGACATGGTGCATGTGTTTTACGACAACCACGGCTTCAAAACCTAGCCGCGACGGTACAGACATCCTCACCCAATCAAGACTTTGAGGTGAATGATATACCTCTGGATAAAAATATAGATTACGAAATTATGAATCACATGCAACGAGAGCGCGATCGGTATCATGCTAGAAAAGATAAAATCAACGCTCAGAAACGTGTTGCATACGTGAAAAGAAAAAAATTAACAGATGAACGTACAGTACATCGTTTTACTGACAGAAAAGTGTGTCATTCAAGTCGGGAGGCTAAAAGTTTACGAAATCGTAAACGTTATGTTCTAAACGTTCAAAAAATAAAAGCTGAACGGAAAAAAAATTATTATTTAAATGCTGAAAGACGAAGAGCTCGGGACAGAGAACTTTATCTTATAAACGCTGCAAAGATTCGAACTCGTAAGCGGCTGTTCTATCGCTCAAATGCAAAAAAGAACCAGACAACAAAACCTTATAATTATTTATCTAATTTCGCAAAAACAATTGATCAGAAATCTGAGCGAGATAGTAGAAGAAAATCTTACGCGATTGAAAGGATAAATGTAACTGCTGCTAAAAAAATCGTTTCGAAGTATTGTCGCATCAATATTACTAATACTATATTGTTGCTACAGTCTAAAGAGAAATACGTTGCAAAGATTTTACCGAAGATTAGTGAGCAAACAGCAGCAGACAATAGAATGAAAGCTGAGTCGATTGTAAAGTGGTGCATTCATGCTAGAGATTCGAATATCAGCGTTATGAAGAAAACTTTGAAGACCTTAAAGAAAAAGGCGGAAGTCTGCATAACACAGGCTGCCGAATGCGAAGACCACAACATTGAAGATAGACTGAATGCTCTATGTGGTTCTTCGAAACACATTCCATCGGGTGAACCCTATTTTGCGGGGACTGCGTATGCGAATCTTCAGTTTACAGATCCGATCGTCGTTAATAAAGCAGGGCAAGCTGTTGATATTTTGCCGTTGGTGACGCACCTTAAAAAAAACAGGAACAGCGAAAAAAAGGGTTGGCTTTGCGGTGATATGTGTAAAACAAAACATGCTGCTCTGCTACAGAAATATGTAGTTTTCTTGACAATGATATCTACATGTACATTGAAAAATATATCCAAAATCATATGTTCATTGGATTGTACAACAAAATACGTAGGTACAAGACAAGGTCATTCGATGCTTTGCTACATGGCTGATGCAACCTGCGAGTCGATCTTATTACCCGTTCTAATCTTATCTGCGCATTATCCATCAGTGCGGTACATAAAGAGGCTGGTATACGAATTATGTAAATGTTATAAGGCAATTCGCGTAATTGATACAGCCTTGAATGATGCCGATATCGTAAAACTAAAAGAAATTTCGGAATTCATTCAGCAAAAAGTTAGTTCTATAGCATTCAATTTTGCTAATGAAATTGATTTGAATGAAGAAAACATTAGGTCCGAGTATTTACATGCTTTCAGAGCTTTGGCGAAGCGCTCGATGGATACTCCTCGTTTCGTTTGTGTATCTTGCGAAAAGCTTTGTTTTAGAAGAGATGTGACAAAAATTAACAACTTTCGAAATCCACTTACGGGAAAAATATGGATGGATTTAATGGAACATGCTGCAAGTGAAGGTATTGAATGTGATAATGTTTGCAACTATTGCCTTCCAAAGCTCCGTAAGAATGTTATGCCAGCTAGATGCATTCTGAACAATCTTATCACTAAACCGGTACCAGATGTTATATCATCTTTAAATGACTACGAACGCATTCTGATACAGAGAGCTAAAGCGTTTCAAACCGTTCAGAGGATGGGTACTGTTGCGAAAAAGAATCTACCGCACAGAGAGATGGTGCAAAAGGTTAAAGGTAGAACATTTCATTTGCCATTACCTATGGAAGAAACTTTGAAAAAAATATGCCCGGACACGGACCCAATCAATAATCATACTGAGCTGTATATATTAGTTCGTGGTATTCCGACGAAATCCCAACTAGTGTGGGAACAATTAGTCGATATTAACAAAGTATGGAACGCATTAGCATGGCTCAGAATAAACAATCCGCAATATTTCAAAATAGAACTACCAGCGTCGGCGGATCTTTTGTTAGCTAACATCGAAGATGTTGAATTCCAAATGCAAGATACGGAAATAGATACTGAAAAAGAAAATAATACATCTGCGAATGAAAAAATTTGTGATGAGATAGACGATAAAGCTAAGACGGCGTTATTGACTCAGGTATCAGAATTTGATGGACTATATGAACAATTTACCATATACCCAATATATGAGAAGCGGCCGAATGAAACTGCGACCGATCTATATCAAATGCTGAAAGTTCACGATGTCCCGTTAGATAGTCGTCAAAAAAGCCTCGATTTGCTATGCTTTCCACATTTGTATCCGTATGGTTGTAACGGACAGCAGGGAGATAGGCCGCAACGTATCACCCATTCAGAATTCATTAAATCCAGACTTATGTCAAAGCATTCTCAATTCCGCTTGGATCAGCAATATATTTTTTACTTATTGGACGACGCCAGCAATCGTCAATTGAGTGGTGGAATTTATCACAAACTTAATATAACCAACCCAAACGAGCGATTCACTGCGGCGAGTTATTTACAACAACTTTCGAGGCAACAATTGGAAGGGGATCTGAATTCTATATTTTCGAGACTGCGCAACACTCCACAATATTGGAGTCGACCAAGAAATAATTTATCATGTATGATACATCACTACGGCCCGGCTACATGGTTTTTAACGCTAAGTCCAAGTGAATGGTTGTGGTCAGATATGGCGGAATACCTTCGTGATGTAGGAGGCCCATCCACCGCTAAAATGTCACCTAGTCAATTAATTGCCAATGACCCAGTGTCTGCATCCCGTTTTATTGACAATACGTTTAAAGCTATGCTCGATTTCATATGTTCTTCCGACAATCCCATCGGAGAGGTAACCCATTACTTTTGGAGGCGCGAGTACCAAGGCAGGGGTACTCAACATTTTCATTTATTGATTTCGATCAAAGATGCTCCGATTCTCGGCACTTCTTCAAATGAAGAGGTAGCAAACTTCATTAAAAAATATGTTACTTGTAGAATACCGTCAAAAGCCGTTTCACCGAATTTGTATCGTCGAGTTAATACACATCAGCGACACAATCACAATTCTTATTGTTTGAGAATCAAAAAACAAAAAAATGGTCATTCGACTAGAGTGTGTCGATTCGGCTTTCCTCGTCCTGTTACCAATAATTTCGTTATGAGAGACGTAGCTATTTCGATAGCCGGAAGGAGAAAGCTAAAGTCGAGAAGTAGACTGTACGATCTCCCGCGTACGGAACAGGAGGCAAATATAAATGATTACAATCCAGCGATTCTTACCGCATGGGAAGGCAATATGGATGTACAGTTTATCGGCGAAAAGTCAACTCTACTGAGTTGGTATGTGACGAAGTATGTAGCAAAGGCTGAGAAAAGCAACTCAGATAAAAAGTTATTGGATCAGGTCAATTCAACCAAATCTCTGTGTAGTCGCCTTCGGAGTTTTGCCCGACGCAGGTTAAACCACCGAGAATGTGGAGCGCTTGAGGCCGCTGATACTCTAATCGGAATTTCATTATACGGTACAGACCCCCAGACAACCATTAGATGGATAGATGTTAATATGATCAGAAGTAGAAAAGTTAAAACTCGATTGGAAATTGAGATGTTGGATGCTGATTCCACTGACATTTTTTGTGATTCGTTAGTCGATTCACATTACCCTGCTAGACCAAAAGAATTAGATTCGATAAACCTATACGACTTTGCGAAATGGTGGGAAGTAACAAAAATAAGGCCTACCTCTCAAGATGTCGAATATTATTGTATGACGAAATCGTTGTACATAAAAAAGCGAAAACATGGGTATCTCATAAATCATTATAAAAATAATGTTAATAACCAACCCGAACGCTATTTCTACGCATTACTGCTACTGTTCAAACCGTGGAGAGACATCAATGAACTTAAAAACGGACGTGATACTTATGCAGAGTCTTTCCAGTCATTGCAATCTGAGCTTGCAGAAGCGCTAGAGTATCATGAACGCATTACGGAGATACAAAAGGGCATGAAGTATTTCAAGGAGTTAATCGAAAAACGAATGGCGGAAGCAGATTAATCCCAACGTAGTGACAATTCAGGTGTGGTTCCTTTGGGTTGTCAGCCTATCGAAGTTGAATGTGCAATGAAGGATTTTCAAGAAGGCCTGCAGAAAGTCGATACAGTTAACGTTTCGGAGATGATATCGGAATTAAATACTGACCAGAAACGAGTATTTGATAAAGTTACATATGCTGTCAGTTCGAACAATGTTCTACGGCTTTATGTCAGTGGCGACGGCGGAACTGGCAAGAGTTTTCTTATAAAAACTATCAGGTGTTGGATTAAACAACATGCTGGTAAAGATACCGCAGTATCGGCACCAACTGGAATAGCGGCATTCAACATTGATGGCTTGACTATTCATAGATTGTTTCAACTACCTGTTGAACACGGGCGCACTCCCAAGTACAAACAATTGTCTGACGCAGTTTTAAAAACTGTAAGAGATCAACTCAGAAATGTTGTACTAATTATTATCGACGAGGTTTCGATGATTTCGAATGTTACACTAATGTATATACATCTTCGCTTGGGGGAAATATTCAATACCACAGACTGCGATGATGGTTGGTTCGGTAAGAAACATATTCTACTTTTCGGCGATTTGTTACAACTACCACCAGTTCGCGAAGGGCCTGTTTTTGTACAAATGTCGAGCGCAGATACGGACAAACTTCTAGGGTCAATAGGAACTGTTGATCTATGGTGCAATTTGTTTAATTACGACGAACTAACGATTAATATGCGCCAAAAAAACGATAAATCGTATCGTGAGACACTTTCGAGAATACGCCTCGGAGTCGTTACTGATTCGGATACAGCAATGTTAAACTCAAGAAGACTGCACTTCAGCACATCAGAGTTTACTGACAGACTACGTGAACTATGTGATTATATAAAGGCTCTATCTAACGACACTGTTTGTCTACTTCCCACATGTCGCATGTGTGATGTTCTCAATGAAGCTATGTTGAACGAAATTCAAACAGAAGAAATCCAATTAGTAGCCCACGACACTATTGACTGTCCTCCGTATTTAAAAAAAAAAGTGCATAAAATGCTGAATACAGATGACGAGGATAGTTCTCGAACTGCCGGTCTAGCAAAAGTAATCACTGTTAAGATTGGTGTGAAAATAATGATAAGACGAAATATTGACGTTACGTTAGGACTTGTCAATGGCACAATTGGTACAATTACTTCAATATCCCGAAGTATTGACAGTAATGACGTTGAAATAGTAAGGGTGATTTTAGCGAATGGAGTCGAACACGTTATAGAGCGCGTTGACGTGAAGTTTGAGGTGATGGACGGAGCTTTTGTCGTCCGCAAACAGTTTCCTATTTGCCTTAGTTATGGGATTACAATTCATAAAAGTCAGGGTCTAAGTCTGAAGAATGCCGTTATCGATGCTGGTAATTCAGTATTTTCTTGCGGACAAGTATACGTTGCCCTTTCACGAGTAACTTCATTAGAAGGTCTTCATTTAATTAATTACGACCCTCATTCTGTATTAGCGGATACAGCAGCTATTGTAGAGTACAATCGATTGAGAAAGAAATATCGACCTGACCTTGCGACGATGCCTATCGCGGGAATACGAGCTCGGAAAGCTCCTGACCGCAGATGGTCGATTCCAAAAATCGTAATCACGTGTCAGGTGCCGATTACAGAAAATACCTCAGATGATTCCTGGCGAATAAGAGGCTTTCCTAATATCGATGGCGTTTCTTGCTATGCTAATGCGACGATTCAGTGCATGTTTCATTCTGGTTCGATTAGAGAACGTTTGTTACATCAAAAAAGGGACGATGTCATGAGGATATTATTGGAGAGTTACAAAAACTTAGAAATTTCCGAAAATGTCTTTACCGCTAGAATACTTGCGGGTAAACAATTCACAATGAATGTTCAGCAAGATGCGCCAGAATTTCTCACTGCTCTTCTATCGAAATACGATAGTTTGAGAACAGCCGTTGAGCATCATATAACGAACAAGGTACGTTGTGAATCTTGTGGTTATACCATTACAACATCCGAATCTAATTGCATATTGCTGCTTGCTTTGCCCATGTCTTGCAAGAAAACTCCTAGTTTGTCGGAAATAATTGATTATAACCTTTCACGGTGGAAAACAATTGAAGGGTCATACTGCAATAATTGTCGTTCGGAAAATATACTCATAAAAACTGAAGTTACGTCGGTAAGCGGCTGTTTAATTATTCAGCTCCTATTATATAGCGTACAAGATAAACATGTCATGAAGATTACTAATTGTAATATAAAAGCTGTGCCTACCGATAAACTCTTACTTTGCGCTAAAAGATACAAGGTAAATAGTGCCATATTCCATCATGGCCAGAATATTCAATCCGGCCACTATACCTGCATGTTACGGGAGGGAAATTCTGCTTGGAAACGTGTAGATGATAATACCATTACAAAGCAGAAATGGCCGAAAAATGCTCAAGATGCATACATATTCTTTTTATGTCAGACCTGATCAATGCTACAGTTTGCAGTAACTTTACCCTTCCTACAATTAAAACTGCCGATGGCGGTTTAAAGCTTGAGCGCGAATAAATATACAACTCATCGGTGCAAAAAGTAGTGAAATCCCCCCAAAAACACCTCATGTGCAAAAACCTTGCGCCAAGTACATTAACGTGGGCACTCTATCTGAAAACATTTCCTCCATTCCAACAAGTATCGTGAGCATTTAATAAAAGAATTTGTTCTTCATACAAAAAAGTATTGAAATCAGGTATTACTGCCAAGTACATCGACAGATTTAATTTATCCCCAGTATATAATTAGGGCCGCAACATTGAATTTTCGAATGTCATATGTATAAGCCTTTAGTGTACTTCTGTAAGCAGGCAACACACCGACTTATGCGAAAATTCAAATTTGTATTCATGAACAGAATTTGGAGAAAAAAACATTATCCAAGAAAAAAAATTAGAAAAAAAAATTGGAGGAAGTGGTACTTGGCGGGCTTTTTGAAAAAAAATCACAAATTCTGCGTGAATAAATGTTTCGATGGTAATAATAAAAACTTAAAAATATCAGCCCGCCAAGTACCACTTCCTCCAATTTTTTTTTCTAATTTTTTTTTCTTGGATAATGTTTTTTTCTCCAAATTCTGTTCATGAATACAAATTTGAATTTTCGCATAAGTCGGTGTGTTGCCTGCTTACAGAAGTACACTAAAGGCTTATACATATGACATTCGAAAATTCAATGTTGCGGCCCTAATTATATACTGGGGATAAATTAAATCTGTCGATGTACTTGGCAGTAATACCTGATTTCAATACTTTTTTGTATGAAGAACAAATTCTTTTATTAAATGCTCACGATACTCGTTGGAATGGAGGAAATGTTTTCAGATAGAGTGCCCACGTTAATGTACTTGGCGCAAGGTTTTTGCACATGAGGTGTTTTTGGGGGGTTGATAATAACAATGAATTTACATGAATCTAAAATTTCATTTATATTTAGGCAATTTCAAATACCTTTATTTTGAAATTGTGACTTACATATAATTTTTTCAGGTACAATTTTTGAAAAAATTTCGTATATCCGTAAATAATTTTTTTATGATAAGATAAAAATATTTTTCCGAGTTTATTTTACACTGAATATAATCACATTACACCGTACCTCGGTAAGCCTTGGCAACTGTTACCGTAATCCTACTGCAGTCTGTGAAATACCTACGTCGAGAGAAACAATTAGTACTTTCTTTGCATTTGAGTAATATGTTAAATGGTACTATTATTCCATAGAAGATGTCATCAAGCTAACCTCCAAGTGGTTAGCGACGGTGGATGACCATAAAGGGGGGAGAAAAACCCGCAATGAACGGAGGGCGGCTAAAACTTTAGCAGGAACCTCGGCAGGAATCAACGCAACTGCCCCACCTCAAGGAGCCACGGTGGATCCCCGGAACATATTCCTTCGACCAGCGGCGACCATAATACGACGTGATTTACCTTTCGTTTTTGATTTTCGTATTAATAAAGCAGTGAACCAAATATTTATTCCAAATTTCATATGTGTTTGATTATTAAGAATCATCCATTATACATATTCCTGTCCGAATTGAAATGAAAATTCGTTTCATTTCAAAAAATTAATTTTTAAATGAGTTCGACTTCGGGACGATATGCCGATATTGGCCCAGCTTTTGAAGCCGTTCCTAAACCTAAAAATGTCAACGGACATTGGGCCGTTCTCGTAGCGAACGTGGTCCTTGGTTTTTAAGATTGGCCCATGAACGCCCGAGACTGCGTGCCAATGTTGGCCCGCAATGGGAAATCGTGACGGGCCCAAGCTTGGCGACAAACGTTGGACCGTTCTCGAATCGAAGTTTGGCCCATCGTAGATTGTCAAGATTGGCCCATGAACGCCCGAGACTGCGTGCCAATGTTGGCCCGCAATTGGAAAACGTGACGGTCCCAAGCTTGGCGACAAACGTTGGACCGTTCTCGAATCGAAGTTCGTCCCGTCGTAGATTGTCAAGATTGGCCC
Source organism: Tenthredo distinguenda (assembly GCA_947538915.1). Taxonomy (NCBI): domain Eukaryota; kingdom Metazoa; phylum Arthropoda; class Insecta; order Hymenoptera; family Tenthredinidae; genus Tenthredo; species Tenthredo distinguenda. The sequence goes on from OX384532.1 coordinate 23,540,907, forward strand.
ATGAACGCCCGAGACTGCGTGCCAATGTCGGCCCGCAATTGCGAATCATGACGGACGCAAGCTTGGCGACAAACGTTGCGCCGTTCTCGAATCTAATGTCGGCCCGTCGATGATTATTAGGACTGGCCCATAGGCGCCCGGGATTACAGGCCGATATTGGTCCAGCAGCCATCGCCAGGCTCGGGCCATCTGAGTATGATTGGCGTCCAGTATTGGACCTACCTTTGGCCAATCTTTATTTTCTGCACGGGACATACCGTCAACAGTGAAGAACTAAGCCAAGAGATGACGGTAGTACCGACTGACAACACAGTCCTTAAAAACGAACAGCATGTAAAAAGTAGCGATGAAGGCGATAATGGGCCTGTGCCGAATAATATTGAACCTATGAACGTTATGACAGTGGAGTATGATGAAAAACTGCAAGCCCGAAGACGACAACTTTATCTGATGAACGCTGAAAAGCGACGAGCAGAAAAGAAGCGGTGTCGGAAGAAAGAGTTATATTTATTAAACGCTGAAAAAGAGCGATGTCGGAAGCGACAATTTCGTAATGTGTACTATGAACAACAGCAAGCTGGAGCACACCAAAAAAATAAGACGGGCAATGAAAAAATATGTCATCAACGACGTGAGCGGTATATGATCAAAAGGGATTACGAATTTGCAAGTAGAAGAATTAACGCATCTAACAAGATTATTGCGAAATATCGGCGTATACGAATTGCAATCACGATATCGTTGCTGCAGTCTAAGACAAAATACGTTGCGAAAATTACACCAATGCTTAACGCGCAATCAGAAGCAGAAAAAGTAATCAAAGCTGAGTTGCTCATAAAGTGGTCTATTCACGATAGGGATTCTAATATAAGCGTCATGAGGAAGACTTTAGAAAACCTCAGGAAAAAAGCGGGAGTTGCTTAGCGAAAGCGCTGAATATCCCGTGTGTAGCACCGAAGATAGATTAAGCGCTCTATGTGGTTCATCGAAACACATTGCCTCAGCCGAACCAAGATTGCGGCAGCGAATCGCCGCCAAGTATACCAAGCCCCAGAGTTTTTTTTTTCCTATTTCTATTTTGAAGGTAGGCGAGCGCAGCCAAGAATTATTTACCCGAGGCAACGGTTTATACCTGTAAACATACCGTTATATCTCCCGAATGCGTGAATATTATCGGATGAAATTTACAAGATTATGAGTCCCAGTCCGAATGAGTTTTTTGTCCAAATTCGAACAGAATCAGTCATTTGATTCCGGAGATATTAACTGTTAAAGTTGATGAAAAAACACAATCTTCTTCTTCTTCTTCTTCGCCCCATTTTTCGCTAGTAGCTTGCTAGGGACCACGATATCAATTGAACGGCTGTATGTATCGACTTGAGATTTAAAACGTAGCTACTCTCCATCGAAATCTAGCTCCCTATTGATTTTGGTGCGAATCTGTACTCACACTCGGTCAGGAGATTTTAATAAAGTCACCAAGCGCTTAGTACAGCAAAATGGCCGCCCGAGGGCGTTAATTAAATTTTATATATTTTTTACAGGGTAATTCAGGCTGGACCCACCACCTCAGGTGGGTGTATTCCCCCTGAAAAATAATAATTTCTTTTACCAAAACTTCGAGAGACTAATAGGTTCGGAGCTACACGAGACCTTACATTAGTTGACCGATCACAGAGCTTATGAGTGATCGAGGCAGGGCCGGTTCAAGAGTGCAAGTCGAGCAGTGCCCGCGGAGGATCGATTTTTATTGTACGACGTTTCAGTTAGATTAGATTCCTAGATAAGTATGACGGCGTCGTCTCCTGGAGATGTCTTCGTACGACATTCACCTCCATCTCGTCGTCCTCATCCTCTGATTCATACTCCCAGGTCCCCCACTCAGTGATTCTCGTAGTCTAGATCCTCGAAATCGTAGTCTCATTTGTCCAGATCCTCGGCTTTGTAGCTCGCGTAGTCCAGGTCCTCCGCTCCATAGTTTGAGTCGTCCAGGTCCTTCGCTCTGTAGTTTCAGTCGTCCAGGTCCTCCGCTCCGTAGTTTCAGTCATCCAGGTCCTTCGCTCCGTATTTTCAGTCGTCCAGGTCCTTCGCTTCGTAGTTTCAGTCGTCCAGGTCCTTCGCTCCGTATTTTCAGTCGTCCAGGTCCTCCGCTCCGTAGTTTGAGTCGTCCAGGTCCTTCGCTCCGTAGTTTCAGTCATCCAGGTCCTTCGCTTCGTATTTTCAGTCGTCCAGGTCCTTCGCTCCGTAGTTTCAGTCGTCCAGGTCCTTCGCTCCGTAGTTTCAGTCGTCCAAGTCCTTCGGTCCGTATTTTCAGTCGTCCAGGTCCTTCGCTCCGTAGTTTCAGTCGTCCAGGTCCTCAAACTACGGAACGGAAGACTTGGGCGACTGAAACTACGAAACGGAAGACCTGGACAAATGCGACTACCATTCCGAGCATCTGGACTGCGAGAATTACGGAGTAGGAGGTCTGGACGACTGAAACTAGGAATTAAGGAATCAGAACGACAAGAACGGAGGTGAATACCGTACGAAGACATCTCCAGGAGGCGACGCTGTCATATTCATCTAGAAATCGAACTGAAACGTCGTACAATAAAAATCTCATGCTATTTCTTACAGGTGTATCGTCAGTAGTCTATTTAGCGCATCCTAGGCGTGGCACAGTCGTTGTCTCTCGGTCATAATAATCCGAATTAGTAATGATTTCGATTGGATTTACGTATCAACTATCCCAATTTTCGCACGTCTGCCACGCGTTCGATTACACATATACATATGTATGCATACATACGTATATGTAGGTGGACGTTCTCTCTACGAAAAGTTGCTCACCAAGTACGATAATAATAATGATAATAATAATAAGATAACACATCATATGAATATAAATAATTGTATATAAAATTGTGAATATTTGAACGGTCAATAGCACTCAATAGCGCGAGCCGACGGCCATTTTGTTTAGTCCACGTTTTGTAGCTCACTTTGTAACTTCATCAGCACATACCGACCGAATGCGGATTCTGATTCATACCAAAATCAATAGGGGGCGGGATTTCAGTGGCTTGTACCCACGTTTCCAATTTCAAGTCGATCCATTCAACCGTTCGATAGATATCGTGGTCTCAAGCAAAATGTCTAGCGAAAATCCACGATGACCAGGAAGAAGAAGGAGATGCTTTTTCATCATCTTTCGTGACTAATATCTCGGAAACCAGTGTACCGATTTGAATCAAATTTGTACAGCGAGGTCGTGTGGGGAGGGAGTTCCTGTCGTGTAAATTTTATCGAAAAACATTCACGCGTTCCGACGTTATGACACCGTGCTTACAGGTATAACTAGTTCCGCCGAGAAAATATACGCGGCTAGCTCGCGCCTGCCTACGGGTACTTGGCGGCGATTCGCTGCCGCGAATCTTGATAAACGGTGGATATTTTTGAAAGATTCGTGTCATTGCTTGCATATAATACCCAGCCACTCTTCAAACACATTTCAGTTAATATTTTTTATAGATCTTAGATTTTAATTTCTATCCATCTTAGATTTTAATTTCTTGAAAAAGGGAGTCGTATTTGGAGGGAGATCGGTAGTGACATCGTTGCGTGACGGGAAAAAATCGGAATAACATAACACCGAGATGCAGATCGGTAGTGACGCTGCTGCTGCATAGCAGAAAATCGGATAATAACATACCAGCTCGTCAGCCGGCAAGATACGCGGTCGTCTAAATGCAGATTGGTAGTGGAGCTGTTGCATGGCGGAAAAATCGGGTGGTAACATCTAAATGCAGATCGGTAGTGGCGCTGTTGCATGGCAGAAAATCGAATCATAACATATCCACCCCGGTGATCGGTAGTGGCGGAAAATCAGGTGATAACATAAACAATCGACGATCGGCGAGTTACCGACGGTTGGTAATAGACCGCGTAGCCTCTGGTAGCAGCGCGAGGAAAGAAATCCAGAACCGCTATATTATTAATATGAGTTTAGCCGACAAACCATCAATTTAATCTAATCCTATTAATGAAATCGTTTGCAATTCGTCTGTGGATTATTGTAGTGCAGTTAGAATTGTTTGATGCTGAACCGATTCTTCTTAAGGGCTTTTGAGCGACCGTCTGTTTGACCGACGGAGTACGCATTTTCGGCCAGTCGTCACGACCGCTATTTAGTCCACGGATCACGTCTCGATCGGTTCACTGATCACTATCAGCTTCCGTAGGGATAATCCTTAGATTATCAGCTAGCGCGCGCTGGTATCCGAAAAGTAAATTATCGTATTTCCAATTAATGATAAATTTATTTATACGAAGCTGTGAAATCAGCTGACACCACTACATCGCCGATACACGGATACTGTAAAATATTAACATTATTTTCTGCACTTTCAATGAAAAATCGCTGTCGGGACAACCAGCGCGCCGTATAGGCTAATGTTAGCAATCTTCTGATATTATTCCGAGGAAGATCAGAAAAGCAGAAGCAGTATAAGACGTGGACTAAAATTCGAAGTGACAGGCTAGTTCGACACGAACACATGCAGAAACTGTCTTATAAAAGTGGTTACTGCAATAGGGTTCCTGAGCTGGGCCGCTAGAGGCGCTCAACGGATGAGGAGTTGTCGGGGCTCGCTCAAAAGCCCTTAATCAATAAAAAATCTACATGTATTGTAACGAGGCAAAATATTTGCCTCGTAATGGAACAATCGACTCCTCCTCAGACGAAAGCGACCCCGCGAAAAATAGAAATAAATCGAAACAAGGAGTCCCCAGCTCAGGTTCCGAAGGCAGTGGCGGACTAAGGGGGGGCGAGGGGGGCGGCCCGCCCCATGTACCAAGTCGCAAGGGGGTGTCATCAAGTCAGTTGAAAATATTGTATTATAAAGGGGGAGACGGTAAAGGTATAAAATCATTAAAATAAATTTCGCGCAGAATAAGGAACTTCAAAAAATACGTTACGCATTTTTTTTTTGGTACTCTATCGTGCCCTGGGTAGGTACTTCGTCTCGCGCCGGTCTCCTCTATACCAGTTGTCCCTAAGTAAATTCGAATCGAAGGTTAAAATTAAAATTTTGATTTTCAATTATGCGAGCCTGCAATAAATATACCGTGTTGAATTTGAAAAGAAGGCGCGATATGGCCCAGTCACTATTTCATATCGGAACGCCGAAACATGGTCGGCTTACACTCGGACTGCGGCCACAACCGTTTCTTCGATGGAGGCGTTGTAGGCACTAGTCTTTTTATGTCATGTTGCATATTATAACTAAAAGGATCTCTAAGGTGGTGGGGGTTCCGCGGAGCGCTCGTTCCAGTTCTAAGTCGTTCAAATTGGTGAACATTCGTACGTCAAAATCAAAAATACAATGTATCAAAAATTTTGGGGTAAATTAGACTAGGCTACAGAATTGAATCGAGTTGTTTGTTTTATCAGCACAGAAAGAAATTCATTTATGATTTTATTTTAACTTATACCTATAAACCTATACAGTATTCGAAAGCACTAACATGAAGCGAAACAGACCTAGGGGATCCCAGCAGAGGAAAATTAAGAAGGCGAAAGAAGTTGAGACCAAAGCACTATATGGATCGATTTTCAAGTATATGACATCTTCAACTTCAGATAAAACAGAAGAAAGTGGTGAACATGTCTTACTTAGCGAAACTGAAGATTTTGATAAAATAGAAGAGAGAGAGACAAATACAAAACAGGTAAGGGAGAAGAACAAAGATGGAGAAAGGCCAAGTGCAGAAGTGTTAGAAATAGAAGTACAGTTGGTTGAAAAAGAGGGAAAAAATACTGAGAAAGAGGAGAAAAAGCGTAGTATAGGAGAAAATGAAGAAGAGTTTGACAATGAGCAGGCGCAGGTACATATTTTTTCAATGTATTCTGACGTTGCTGCTTGGCCAATCCCAGTGCCTGCTGATTTGAGAGTCGATTTTATAAAGAAAGGTAGTGAACACTTCCAAAATAAAGATGGACCTTTCGGTGCAGCTGCAGTTGAAAGGCCAGGAGATAAAACAAAGGGCAAAACTCGAAAGCTGACCACAGCATGGTTTTATAGGGCATTACCAAATGGCGAAAAAGTTCTGAGGAAATGGATGGTTTATTCTCAGTCAAAACATAGCTTGTTTTGTTTTTGCTGTAAGCTGTTTGCTCGTGATGGAACAGAAAATCAAACATTTGTCACTGGGTTCAATGCATGGTGGAAGCTAAACCCAAAAGTAGCTGAACACGAGGCTTCTGAGCACCACCTCTCGTGCTTAGAAAAATGGAAAACTTTGGCAGTGGGATTAGAACTCTCAAAAACCATTAATTCAGCCCATGAAGTGGCAATCGCTAAAGAGAAAAAAAAATGGAGGGATATTTTAAGTCGTCTCTTGGACGTGACCCTGTTTTGAGCCCACCAAAATCTTCCTTTTCGGGGTCACAGAGAGGACTTGTCATCCGAAAACAAAGGTAATTTCTTGGAATTGGTTAAACTGCTGTCAAAATACGATCCGGTTTTGAAAGAACATGTCTTAAAAATCGAGCATTCTATCGGCAGTGGCAAGAGAATAGATTCTTATTTGTCTAAAGGCATTCACAATGAGTTTATTACCGTTTTGGGAAATCAAGTCAAGAAAAAAATTTTGGAAGATATCGAAAAAGCAAAGTACTTTGGAATCCTTTTTGATAGTACTCCGGACGAGTCTCACATTGATCAGATGAGTGAAGTCATCAGATACGTTCACATCGAAGGTGACAAAGTTAAAGTAAAGGAAACATTTCTCGGATTTTTCCCTTCAACCGGAAAGACCGCTGCTGAACTTACGAAAGATATCTTGAAGCAGCTGGAGGTAGATAAACTAGACATAGGCCTGTGCCGGGCTCAAGGATATGATAATGCAGCAACTATGGCTGGGGTCCATGGTGGTGTGCAGAAGAAGATCAAAGAAATTAATTCCAAAGCTTTATTCATGCCTTGTGCGAACCATTCGCTCAACCTTTGTGGAGTCCACTCTTTTGGAACTATTCCATCAAGTGTAACTTTTTTTGGAACCTTGGAGAGAGTCTACACATTCTTTTCGGCATCGACACATCGATGGGACATATTAATGAAGACTCTAGGCGTATCTGTTAAAAGACTCGCAGAAACGAGATGAAGTGCTCATTACGATGCCGTGGCGCCAATAAAAAAACGATTTGAAAAATTGGTCTTCACGCTCGAACTCTTGTGCGACCCTGATAAAGAAAATGTAGATACAAGGGGAGCAGCATCCACACTCCCACCTGCTCTGTGTGACTTCGCTTTTTTATGCTATCTTGCATTTTGGTGTGAAGTCCTAGAAGAAGTGAATCTCACACAAAAGTATTTGCAGACTTCAGGATTGACACTGGAGAAATGTATAACGAAAATCGATGCACTCAGATTATCTCTTCTAAACGAACGGAACCAAATAGTGGAGAGAGCCATTAATTTTGCTACCGAAGAGTGTCACTCTCTGGAAATTTCAATGGAGAAAAGAGGGAGGAGAAGAGTACGAAGAATGATGCCAGGCGAACAGTCCAGCGATGCTGGTTTGACTATGCAAGAAGAACTGCAGAGGGCTATGCTGGAATGTCTTGACCGATTTTATCAGGAGCTTGAGCGTCGATCTAAGGCAATGGATGATATTGTCTCAATATTCGCCGTTATTCAACCGAAAACTTTGCTGTATGCAGCAGAAGAAGAGCTTTTTACTTTAGTTACAAATCTAACAAAAACTTATAACGAATTTTCGGATGAAAACATCGTTGTCGAAATTGGACGACTACGGCGTCACTTAGAGGCTGCCAAAATCGCCTTAGCAGTGGCAGAGAAATGGACAACTTTAGAACCGCTGAGGTTCATTGTAAAATGGGATTTTTCTGAATCGGTACCTAGTTTGTCTTTGTGCATGAGATTTCATTTAACTATTTGTGTATCAGTTGCATCTTGCGAGAGGAGTTTCTCAAAACTCAAATTGTTAAAAAAATATCTTCGATCAACGATGAGTCAGAGCAGGCTGACAAATCTCGCAATACTTTCAATAGAAAATGAACATACAAAAAAAATCGACTTCAATGATGTTATTGAAAATTTCAGCTCAATAAAAGCACGAAGGCACATCTGACTAAAAAATATATCGTACTTTGATTTTTATTTCCTTCTGATTGCCCTAAAATACATAAAATGGGGGGGGGGGGGGGGCAATAGATCGTCCGCCCCGGGTGTTCAGCCTTCTTAGTCCGTCACTGTCCGAAGGTCCCCTAATTTAATTTCTATCATTTATAATCCTTTGTCTTTCCCGTCCCTCTCTAATATCATACGTGCCGTCTCGACTGGATCAACGAGGGAGATCACCCCTCAATCCCACTACACCTGGCAGGTCACCTGAAAGCCTCAGAGTCAGTAGCCGGGGCGGCCAAGCTCATCATATCCTGAGATACGCCTGGAAGCGCGCTGCACACAGATCTTCCCACCTCCAAGAATATCCCGCTCCCCTCCCCATCTGTCTCGTACCGGCCTGGTGCACCGGTCCACATGCAGATATTTCCGCCTTCCATAGTATCGCGAAACCTGAGATGCCATCTATCAACCCCCTGGCAAAAGCTCTGAGTGCCAAAGGCCCTGTCAGGCCCGCCACCTCTTCGATGAAGCAAGAAGAAAGAAACCGTCCACCAATTGAATGCATCGCATGCACTTTGTCTTTTCCCCCTCCCACTAATTTTTTAATTTGGGTAATAACAGGCGAAAACACGCCACTTCTTGTTTGGATACCGTTGTAGAGAGAGAAAGCGTGGTTTAATTTGAGATCTTTTTGTGATTCGTTTCCATCCATTGAGACCTTTTCCCTTTTCTTTTTTGTGTGTGTTTAATTTCGATTTTGTTTCCCTGTTACTTTCATTTATCTTGTGTGTTTAATTTGTTTGATTAATTCGTTTTGTTCTGTTAAATTTTTTTGTTTTCTTTAAAATTATTATTTGTGTTTGTGGCGTCGAGGCTGTGTCCCTAAGGTAAGCTTCCTATTCTAAACGACCTTCCGATAATATCCAAATTAAATTATCCGATTTTAGCTTCCCTTAACCCGTCAGCACTCTTGTTATGAGCATTTTGCTCACGCTCAATTTAAAACGTTAATAACTTTTTTTTTTCAAATGAAATGAATGGTTGAAAATTTTTCTATCTTCAAATAATTTTATATATTTTCGAATTACGAATTTCGCAAATTTCTCCATTTCATGTAAAATTTGTATAAAAAAATTTTTTTCATGCTCCTCAAAAATTGTGAGAGTTTTTCTCATCACAAGACTAAAGGTGTATGTATAAAAATGTTACTTTCGGTAATGGTCGGGCCTGTTCGTGGACCTTCGTTAGTTTACGGATATTCGGCGTCATTCGGTATAGTTCGTAAATGTGTATGAGCAAATCTCTCATCACGGGAGTGAAGGTTACCGAAAGGTTTACCTGGGTGCTGACGGGTTAAGATCTAATCGAATTGTTGTGTTTCGGTTATTCCCTTATTCTTTGTAATTCCCAAAATATTATCGTATCTTTAATTGTGTATCGTTAGATCGATTTTTCTAGAAAGCCTTTGGCCCCAAAATATCGCGTCGTTTCTATCCCTGCATTGAAAGCTTGGGTTTTGTCCATTGTTATTGTTTGAATCGTTACCTAGCCACGTGTCTCTAGAAAGATCGACCAACGCATCCTAGATAAGATTCTCCCTAAATTTGTATAAATCCCTCCCATCCTGATGAGAAATCCCCTAAAAACCCTTCGAGACTCTGAGCTGGTTTATTTGAGATTTTCGAGTAGCATTATTTATAGTCCCTTCTTGTAATTTCTTTATTCATTATCAATATAGTGTGTTGCCTCATGGCATGGCGTGCTTTGTGTGGTTGTATTCGTGCATGTCCGTGAGAGTTCGTACGGGTTCGCCCCGACGCACTACACTTTTCGGTTAATTGTTCTACATTATCGACGCTTTTAATTGATTTTTAATAGTTCCAAAAAGTATCGACCCTAGCTCCCCCAGATCTCCCTATGTTATCGACCTAGTCTTATTCTTTTCTTTGTATCCTATGATTAATTCCTACGGTACCCTAAGATAGTTCTTTTCCTTTGTTTTGTGAAATGTTCTACGTTACCCTAACTGTTACCTCTTTGCCTGTGACCCATATACCTCGTAGTCTATCAGCTGTTTGCGAATTTCGGTCATTGAGTCACGACCTCCCTGTTTGACTGTTTTTAACGATATAGTTTGTTCATCTTTTAATTTAATTGTGGGATTCGCTGTGGGTTACGTACACAATCTGATATGAATGTTACCCTATTACTTAACGATAAATAAATTTGGTTTCTTTGTGATTTTCCCATAAACTCTAATTGTATCGCTTCGCCTATAATTATTCGCCCCCACGTTTCCCTCACCCTGAACTCGCCGAGTAGTCCCGTCTAATGTTATCGAATTGATTGAGTTATTTAAATTCTGAAAACTACATTTCATTTTTATTATTTTATTCCTTTCGTTATCGCAGTACCCTAGGTACCTGGCGCCCAACCTTATATTGTACACAGATTTCGTTGTTGAATAATTAGTTATTAACAGTAAAATCTCGATTTACCAAACGGTGGGACTGCCTGTTTTGTAAACGTAGCCGACCTCGAATTCAACCCCCCCCCCCCCCCCCCCCCCAATCGTCGGTCGTGCCCGTCACAGTATTTAGCCGACAATCATATATAAAGTTCAATATTTCCAATAAATTCCGTAACATATCGATAGAGAATCGTTTATAGGGCAATAATTTATTGTTGCAATTGTTTGATAGTTAACCCCTTCCTTCTGATTTATTAAAATTATAAAATATCAAAATTGGGGTTATGACGTCATCATTGGATGAAACAACAAATATGGGAGACAGCTGTTGTAGGCTGTAGCGGCCAGTAGCGGCAAATCAAATGCTGAGTATATCATTCTAAATTACTCGGAGATTAGATTCAATCAATGTTTTTAACGACGAAGAAGGATCCACCTACAATATGGAAAAAGGATTCTGCTTCATGGATAATTACAAATTGAGGAGTACAACATCGGAGCACTTTCAGGTACGTCAATTACATTTTATTCTACATTTTCTCATGAGACTCCTGACTAGAATCCAAAAAGTATACATTAAAATTTTGTTTTATATTCACAGAACATGCTGATTCAGGAAAATCTTCTGAATCTCGAACAAGGACCCTAGGCATTCCATAAAATACCTGGCCAATCTGTTCATTATAATACAACCTCCGAGGGACAGGAAATCTCGGAGAAATAACTTGACTAGTTGCAGACAGTACCCAAATGAATGACAAGTCTGCATCGGAGGTAGTTACTAATTACTTGGATATTATGTGCGCTCTTTTATTTCTCAGTTTCAAAATATTTTCACTTTTTATTCAATGGTTCGGACTAATATTAATATTCGCAAAATATTGATATTAGATTTTAGAAATTAAATATTAAAGAAATTATATCTTACATCTATTTGGCCAACAAAATTTAATGTGATAGAAAAGTATTGTTACTAGTAATACAAAACTGATCGATTTAAAGCTTTCTGTATCACAAACTCTAATGAGCACATATGTATATACTATATTGGACCAATTGGCGTAACCCACACTGAGTTGACAGAGACATACTGATAATTGTGAATTATTGTATGAGTATTCTTATTAATTCTGCAACTTAAATTATATCTCACATCTATGCAATCCAACAAAACTCCTTTTTCTTTAAATGTTATTCAATGTGATAGAAAAGTATTGTTACTGGTAATACAAATCTAGTCGATTTAAAGCTCTTCTAGATTACAAACGTTAGTGAGCACATATATGGCACCGATTAGCGTAATCTTCTCACTAGGTTGACAGAGACGTACTGATGTTTTCAAATCATTATATTCTTGCCAATTCCCGGATTTCCTGCGACAATAGGCAGTGAAATGTCCTCCGCCAGAAATAACACCAACGAGTCTGCAAAATAGATGAGGCCATCCAGTAATGTATGATTTTTAATTTATGTCGATCAAACTTTAACTATGAAGCAAAAAATTCGTACCTGTATTGATTATCGGGGATGAATTCGGTTGGCATCTCTTGCAGTTTTCACAGCTGCAGTTAAATTTTCTCTTATCTCAAGTTCTACATAAATGTGATGATTCAGCGTAGTGGTTTGAGTGCATGTATTTCCACACCTGCATTTCTTATTATGAATTATGGAATAAAAGTTCAATCCTTTCTCAAGTGCCTGGAAACCTTTACGCACAATAATGTTATGATTTACACGCAATGATACCTCACAGTCAATCTCGTCCTTGCAATATTGACAATCAGATGTTTGGAATGTGCTAGGCACATATTTGAAAAATTTTCGCCAAACATCTGCTGGACTATCAGTAGCATCATAGGAAATCACAAAATCAAAATTTCCATAACTGGTGATGCGCATTTCCTCTCGTATAAAGGTTTCAATAAGATGAAACGTTCTTTGTACAACTCGGATGTTGTTCCAGTTTCCATGAATTTCATGATAAATTGACAAAGTTCATTTTCGGTTTCCTTCATAAAATGATAATAATTGGAATCATCCAAGGCAGTGGTTACCAGAATACTGGCGATGGAATCAAATGGGCATGTATTCCTTATTAAATATACACTACCATCAATTTTGTATGTCCCGCAGAGGTGTCCATTTTGCAACAAAAAATTTCGACGTTTATTCGATGTCTTTGAACGTTGTTTGTGCTCAATCATATCCGGGTCCAAAAACATCTGAAATGTAAAAAACTCCGCCAAGTACCCAAATTATCTTACAATGAAAATTCACGACAAACATATCGCCAGTCTCTGTCATGATATTAGGAAAGTCTACAAAGCACTGAAATTTCCCTGCAAGTGTACGTCGTGGAGTCGGACCTCGTTGTTTCGTGTAGTGATATCGCAACATCATTCCAAGAGCTACGTACTTGGCGGGCACATTTTTTTTTCTTAGCTGCAAGATCAATGAAGAATTTGCCTTTGTTTATGCATAAGATAGTAGATTTACAAATTAATTTGAACCAGAGTCCAGTCAAGTCGCTGACACCTATTTCATAAAAGAATCATCATCTGATTGATGACTTAGAGCATAATCCTGATTCTTACATTTACGCGTTATGAGTCTTGTTTTGCAACAAATATATTTTACAGAAGTAAATAGGCCGTATATCACCATGTGCCTCGAATAACCTTGTTCAAGCTAGTTCCCGTTCGTATACTATATCAGAATATCGTCGCGCGCGAGTGTAAGAACGCGCTTTGCGTGCGGGCGCCTATTGGCGCCCGCACGCAAGCGCATCCTTACACTCGCGCGCGACGATATTTTTTTCACACATATTATTGGGGAATCCGGATATTATCAATAGGAATAAGAACATTGTTACATATAATTCAGGAGTTCATGATAAGCAGCTACTTTAAAATGAGTAATTGTCCTCTCCGTAAAGGTCCTCATCCAGTTTGTCGGCGTTAAATCTTTTGTCATTGTATACCGTAACACAATTGACGACAGAATTGGGTCTCGGTTAAAAGAGCCAAGGTGAAATAGCATCTATACTATTCTTATGTTCAAGCAAACAGCTGATACCATAATATATATAAATAGACTATAGCAGTATGACGGTTTGCTATTATACTGTACCTAATTATGATGAATATCTACGATTATACTGCGTATCTCTGTAATTCACATATTCATTTAAATTCTGTGATTTTATTCGCCGTCGTACGTATGGTTCTTGAGTTTTGTTCTGGGTATGCAATTTTGCAGCAAATAATATCAATTTTAATTGCTTCTAGATTATATGACATGAAATCGTTCATACTGTAGGCGAGTCTTATTAAGAATTTGTATTGAAGTTACGTACGTAGATATGAAAAGAGAATTATACACACCGAGGATAAGGCTGATGATTGAATACTATGGGCTGTTTATGCAAAACCTGCTATGTCTATACCATGAAAAGTTTCACATTATTTGTATACGTATTATGATTGGTATAATTATAAGTCCGATTATTGAAAATGTTATTACTGCTTTACAAGTAATTCTTGGAGGAAAGAGGAAAGGTGAAATGGTACAAGTGATAAGAAAAAAAAAATGTGCCCGCCAAGTACGTAGCTCTTGGAATGATGTTGCGATATCACTACACGAAACAACGAGGTCCGACTCCACGACGTACACTTGCAGGGAAATTTCAGTGCTTTGTAGACTTTCCTAATATCATGACAGAGACTGGCGATATGTTTGTCGTGAATTTTCATTGTAAGATAATTTGGGTACTTGGCGGAGTTTTTTACATTTCAGATGTTTTTGGACCCGGATTTCACTTCTTTTTGTAAGCCGCGTAATGCCGCGTACCGTACGGACGTTTAATATAAGTAATACCTCCAATATTTTCAAGACAGATCGCACTCGCATCCGATGGATATGTTGTATGTACACGCCTACAACTCAGAACGAAGTCAGATAGTGCAGATCTACCTGCATTATGTATATATTATTGATCTGTACCGAACGATATTCGTATAACTATTCGATACGTGATTCTATGATACCGTGAGATCGTAACGCGAAAAATGACTCATTCAACGTTTGCTTTCAAAAAATTGTTGATTTTCGTCAAGTCGATTATATCTTATCGATCGAGAATCGTAAATTATATACAGGGTGATTCAGGTTAGACGCACCACTTCAGGCAGGTGTATTCCTCCTGGAAATCTAAGACTAAATTTCCTTTATCAAAACTTTAAGGGACTAATAGTTTCGGAGCTACAGAAGAAATTAGTTGACCAATCACAGGGCTGTGAGAGATCAAGACAGGGCCGGTTCAAGAGTATAAGTCGAGCAGTACCCGCGGCGGATCGAATTTTATCGTACGGCGTTTCAGTTCGATTTCTAGATAAGTATAACGACGTCGTCTCCTGGAGATGTCTTCGTACGGCATTCACCTCCGTTCTTGTCGCCCTGATCCCTTAATTCATAGTTTCAGTCGTCCAGATCCCCTACTCCGTAATTCTCGCAGTCCAGATGCTCGGAATCGTAGTCGCATTTGTCCAGGTCTTCGGTTTCGTAGTTTCAGTCGCCCAAGTCTTCCGTTCCGTAGTTTGGGGACCTAGACGACTGAAACTACGGAGCACAGGACCTGGACGACTGAAACTATGGAGCGAAGGACCTGGACGACTGAAACTACGGAGCGAAGGACCTGGACGACTGAAACTACGGAGCGAAGGACCTGGACGACTCAAACTACGGAGCGGAGGACCTGGACTACGCAAGCTACAAAGCCGAGGATCTGGACAAATGAGACTACGATTTCGAGGATCTAGACTACGAGAATCACTGGGTGGGGGACCTGGAAGTATGAATCAGAGGATGAGGACGACGAGACGGAGGTGAATGCCGTACGAAGGCATCTCCAGGAGACGACGCCGTCATACTCATCTAGGAATCTAATCTAACTGAAACGTCGTACAATAAAAATCGATCCTCCGCGGGCACTGCTCGACTTGCACTCTTGCTCACTCATTAACTTTGTGATCGGTCCACTAATGTAAGGTCTCGTGTAGCTCCGAAACTATTAGTCTCTCGAAGTTTTGGTAAAGGAAATTATTAGTTTTCAGGAGGAATATACCCACCTAAGGTGGTGCGTCCAGCCTGAATTACCCTGTAATAAAAAAAATATAAAATTTAATTAACGCCCTCGGGCGGCTATTTTGCCGTACTAAGCGCTTTGTGACTTTATTAAAATCTCCTGACCGAGTGTGAGTACAGATTCGCACCAAAAACAATAGGGAGCTAGATTTCGATGGAGAACAGCTACGTTTTAAATTTCAAGTCGATACATACAGCCGTTCGATTGATATCGTGGTCCCTAGCAAGCGTCTAGCGAAAAATGGGTTGTGACTTTATTATTAACTACCGACCGAATGTGAGTACAGATTTACACCAAAATCAATAGGGAGTTAGATTTCGATGGAGAATAGCTACGTTTTAAATCTCAAGTTGATACATACAGCCGTTCGATTGATATCGTGGTCCCTAGCAAGCGTCTAGCGAAAAATGGGGCGAAGAAGAAGAAGAAGAAGAAGAAGAAGAAGAAGAAGATTGTGTTTTTTCATCAACTTTAACAGTTAATATCTCTGGAACCAAAAGACCGATTCTGTTCGAATTTGGACAACGAACTCATTCGGACTGGGACTCATAACTTTGTAAATTTCATCCGATAATATTCACGCATTCGGGAGATATAACGGTATGTTTACAGGTATAAATCGTTGCCTCGGGTAAATAATTCCCGGCTGCGCTCGCCTACCTTCAAAATAAAAATATGAAAAAAAAACTTTGGGGCTTGGTACTTGGCGGCGATTCGCTGCCGCGAATCTTGATTATTGTCAACACGATTCAGAACTACTTCTGGACATGCACTGAAAAATTTTGCTTGAGAAGGTTTCTTGACTCCTGTTGTTTGAGCCCAAATATCATCATTGTTTTTATCAGTCAACTTCGGGGAAACAGGGGATGTTGCCTCAGGTATCACTACTGATAGATCCATACTTGACTGTAAGGATACCAAGAGTGGAGACACAGGCAGACTAGGTAAGTCGGATGTGTTCATAATGTCTCTTTCCATGTGCGCAACGGAATTGCTGTTCTCGAGGTTATTTGTTTTATTCGTGCATTCTTCTTCCAAATACTCTGCACCTTTCAGAGAATATTCGGTCACATCTAAATTAGGACATTTGAATCTGGTATAACATTCACCTTTATTACGCCAGTTTTCTTTAGATTGTAAGTCAGAATCAGTGTGATTACTCTCTTGTGAACCGAATTTTTCATTTCTTTCACTGGATAACGTTTCTTTCATTTTTGGATCAGATACTTTATGATCTTGGGCCCGGAAGTCCAACATGGAAGCAGCAAAATTGCGAGTTTGTCCAAGTAAATGGCGAATGTGAATTTTAAGGAACTTGTCGACATTTGGTGGACGTGAATAATTCTTACACATCTCATGTTTAACTTCCTTAAATCCCCGTTCATTATAGCTGGATGTAGCGTGGTCAGCATAATACGGTAGGCACACAGCCGTCCATAAAGGAAAAATATTTTTATAACTTATTTGTCGAGGCACAAGGCCTAGCTGAAAAACTAGGTACAGATATTAAGGCACCTCGTACTGTGCCTCGGCAGACTCTTCGCGATAATTATAAGGAAATGACGAGAAATATTTTCGGAGGACTATTTATATTTCACTTCTAGATAGCATAACGACTGATCTAAAAGACCGACTTTCTGCAGATACCATGAATCTTTTCGGATTAAGCATTTTTAAGCCAAAATCTTAATATACAGAAGGAGATCTTCTTAATGTGAAGAAAGCATCAGAATTTCATTCCCATTTCTTGGGCGTTCCTGCTTCCATTGTGGTTACAGAGTATCAACTATGGGTTTCAAAGTGGAGGCGGGAGCTCAAAGAGAATATTGACTTAGAAGTTCCTAGTTGTGTGGTTTCTACAATCAAAGTTTGCGATGATGATCTCCACCCAAATATAAAGACTTTATTCAAAATTCTAGCAACTCTTCTTATAAGCGCTGCAACGTCAGAGAGATCATTTCCCACGTTAAGGCGCGTAAAAACTTGCAAGCATGTTAGAAGAGAGGCTAACAGGTTTAGCTCTTCTGAATATTCGTCCAGAGATAACCCCAAACGTCTTAAATATTATCACCCGATTTGCCGATAAGAATAGAAGACTTTCCTTTGTTTTGTAATTTTGGTTTTTCATTTATAATATTATATTTGATTTCTTATCATTTTTTGCGTGATAATAAATATAAATATAATGTATAATATAAATTCTCATTTGCTTAACTTATTTTACTGTTAATATGACCCCCCGAAAGTATTTGGCTGCTACCGCGCCTGTGCTAATTCTCTCACATCGTGAACACCTTTGCAAAATTATTATTCCGAAGTAGATCAAATAGAATACCTATAACTGTAGCGCCGAGAACGTTTTTCAAATAGCGTTGCTTTGACTTGAAGAATATGGTGTGAATGCCGTAGCTCAATGATATTTTGTATGAAACTTGGTTTCCGTTATCATAAGGCTATGCTGTGAATTTAAAAAAAAACATAAATTCCGTTGTGAAAAATCTAGTTTGCAGTCTTCGGATAAATGTATCAGCGTGGTCTGAATCTTCCAAAATATCCTAATTACTGATTTCGCTCAGGTAATCATTGAACTCGGTGCTATTCTCTTGGTCCTGTCGATGCACTCTTAAGTACAGTATTCACGAATGTTGTGGTATAATGATTTTTATTTTATACGGAACACTAAAACACATTACACGAAGGATAATGTTCTATAGTGATATAATGGCCTATACGCATTCATTGCCACTTGTCTAGAAGTTTGAGATGATTGCAGGAATGAAAATTGATGCAAAATAGTCTACAACGCAAAAGATATGATAAAAACAGCAACATTGATGAAATCAGCATCAATGTGACAGATGATTTACATAACCTCCAAAATTTCAGCTTCGTAAGATGAACGATTAATTAAATAACCAATATTCATTATTCTTCTCTTAGACGTTGGGGCTAAATTTGACAATAACAATATTTCACATCTCATCAATGCTCGCTTTTATATAAAACATTATCATTTTTTAAAGTTTTGGGTACTCCTAATAATGATTCTTTAAACTACGGGCGTGCCATAGTGCGTGTGCAAGTTTCAGACCGTCTGCTCCATAGACCATAGAATATGTACAAGGCATAATGAACTTCTAGAGTGGCATGTTCCTCCTGAATTGAGATCTATGTAATTTTCGTCTCATCGAGGTACTCTCTATGTAGTTTCATGCCCATACAACTTTTGATGACGTCATTTTGACGACGACGACGGAGACGGACGCGACCAAATTTCGTCGTGAAACTAGCCTACTCAATTTTGTGAATCATCAGTAATCGGCTACCGTGCACTGATTGTATTGATTTTGGTCCGAAATTAAAACTGAATTCGCCCTGATTTCTGAAATCAGGCGTGTATCCTGAAAGCGACTTCAATAACGCTTGAAAAATAAGAAACATGTTCCCCCACTCCGCCGAAGAGCTGCCGTTCGGGTAAAGAGACTCGGTTAAGTCTTGTCTCGCGCTGCACGTTAAAAATTCTTTATACAACTCATGCGCGCTATTCACGTTTTATCATGCGTAAAAGCCGAACCCTAAGTGGCCGTTTACCGACTGGTAACAAATTATTCGTGAAAACGCAATGATATTCCTACAATACCGACCATTGTGATGTAATGAAAAATAACGTAACAGTTTTTCGAGCCTTAACGAAACGCGGGGTAATTGCCACTCCCTGTTGTTACCTGTCGAGTGGCCAAAATTATATGCCGAATGTTTTTGGTGTGGGGTTTACTCATAAACGCTTTTCGATCGTGCGGTCCGTGTCGTTGACAAGATTTTAATGTAAAAATTATTCCACCATGTCGCTAAACAACCACTTAGACTTCACTTTTTAGGCTTTTGATACAACGTGAAAATCGCGCATGAGTTGAATAAAATTATGGGCGCAACATATAGGCTAAGTCATAATCTGTCCAGCGCAATGTTTTTAGCACTCGTCTCCGGTGCACAGTAGGCACTCGCTTCGCTCGTGCCTGTGCACCTCCGACTCTTGCTAAAAACATTGCGCTTGACACATTATGAATAACTTAGCCTACTAGTTACGCCAATAACTATTTTAATGTACCTACTTGGCGCGAGACTCTACCGACTCTCTTGATAATTTTTTTATTATTGGAGTTCAAGCAAATTGATCAGCTTCGTCGATAATAGCTCACTGAAGTTTTTCATATTTTGTTATCATCAAATAGTTTTCAAAGCCTAACCACCTATTTGTCAAGGATGAATTGTGAGCTGACAAACTCATTGTCAGATGCAGTATGGTAATACATATGAATAGTTAAGCAAAATTTGGACGCCATTTACCTAATTGTATCTACAATCGGTATTGTATATGAGGTATTCCACGTGGAAACAAAAGTGATCTCGACCTTGCGATTTTTGATTTCGATAACTTTTTTCTTTAACTTTAAAAAGAAAAAGAACAAAAATGATTGAGCGATCCGATAGACCACTTATAAAAAAAATTCTGCAATAATTTTTTTTCTCTAATAATTGCACTTTAGACCCCCCCAAAAAAGTAGAAGGAAAATTCGTCCCATCTTGGTTGGGGGCTTAAAAGGTTCGTTTTTGTGTCTAGTTTAAAAAAAAAAAAAAATTAAATTTCGTGTTTGAACTCGAATATCTTCTGTGACCGTTGATGGGGGAGGTTCGAAAAAATGTTTTTTCCAAAATTTCTATCAAAAATTAACATTTTGTATCTGGGTTATTTTCACCCCAGAGCACGTCGTTTCGGAAAAAAAAATGTTCAACTTGGTCAAATGGTAACCGGGCGATATTTTCATTGATTGATAAATCCAAATACAGGACTGCAATCAAGAAATCCTTTGAGGGATGGTTTTCGCTTGTAAGGAGTAACGCAAAAAAAATTCCAGTCAAAATCAAAAATCGCAAGGTCAGAACACTTTTGTTTTCACGTGGAATACCTCATATGAAGAAGAAAGTGTTTGTCTGTTTCCTAAGATCTCTGTAACTGTTGAAATGATGGCGACAATTTTTTTTGATATGTATTATTTGAAATTCGTTACCTATTTGAATTCAATATATCACAGATGAAATGAAGTAACTGGATTTATTTAACTTATCAAGCTATTCACCTTGATCATTCATGGATAGATAGTGATTTTCGTTCTGACTATTTCTTTAAAACCGGCCCACCATGTACTACTTACTCCGAATTTTTTCTACGGACAATAGCATGGTTTGCCTCGTCTATGAACCATTACTCTCATAGCAGGTATATGTATAGTGAAGGTATATTACGAAATGGGTATTTGGTGCTTTGGCTCTCAATTTTGTTAGTTTACCCAGCCACGAGAAGTATCAACCCACAACGGATATTATTCTTAGAGATTGACTCGTTGTCAAGCCGATTTTCCTCTTCGTGAATCGTCTTATGTTTATAATAACTGGGACTTTGGAATCATAACACAGGTATGTAAACAAAAGATTAAGAAGAAATCGTGCACATCAATCATTACCGAGATGAAGACGAACCGTGCAAGACCTTCCACGGATTCTCTAGATAACGGGAGTTTTTGATGGTTTGCATTGAATTTTCTTACATAATTGTGCAGAAATTGGATATACATTATTTATTCCTCAGATATCCGGTATGGAATTAGACCTGCCGCGTGTCTCTTTTCCACCAATCAGACGCATTATTGATGTATCGCAGGCAGGGCAAAGCATGGCTTCGTCTCGTGAGTATTAAAAATAGCATCGCAAGTAATGGTTAGCTGTTAAAAAGATACTCATCTAATTATCATTGTACTGTAATTTACAGGAGCGGTGTTGTAGAACCCCGAGCGCGAGGACTATTCGCAGCCAGCGCCGCAACCGCAGGAAGCGCAAAATCTACCACTTCCCCAGGGTATGAATGAAAATAGTATTCACTTTTATCCTCATCCTATTTTGATCCGAAATTTTTTTATTGCTTCACTTTCTCCTCCATGGAGGTCGATGCACACTATGAGCACGCAAAGCAAAATTCCATATTAGACGCTGCCCTATGAAAATATAAAACTCAGCTCGTGTTTGTTCTCAAATATTATGCACTAGCTTTCAGTTACTTTTATTTTCCCATAATATGTCCAATTAAATCAATACATGGTTTGAACTAAAACAAAAACGCAAATAGCTGGCTTTGAATCATGTACTCATCGCATTGCATGGTTTAATTTCTAGAAGCATCAGCGGTCAACAGAAACGAAGGCCGTTAATTGCGGCCAGAAGCCCCGGCCCTAGAACAGGGACCACCTATAGCCATGGTCCCTCCGAATCATGGTATGTTTCAAATATTATACTGCAATTCCGATTTCATTTATAACCAATAATTTTTTGTTCTCTTGATCTGTGTTATTCTAAACCATCTAATTTATCCAGTTAGACTATCCTTTCAAATACGTCTCGACACCATACTTATGATCCAATAAACCCAAGAGCTTTTATTTTCTATATCCTCGGTTTTTAATTACTTCTGTATACCTTCTCGATAATATTAATTATTGCCTTAGTTATCTCAATAACGTTTTTTGGTTTCAAGCTGTGTTACTTAAATTTTCTGTAATATTTCTTGAAATGACGATGTGATTTGATTATTTTCAGAACAATACAGACAACGCCACCGGCGTGCCGGCCGTGGCCGCCGAAATCGTTGGCGGCAGCAAAATAATTTAATATCGCTGCTTATGAATATGGCCAATCAAACGAGCAATTTTCGTGGCAATCGTTGTGGGAGGGCCCGCTGACACCATCGAGGCGGGCAAAATGGAAACGTTGGAGGTGGGCCGGGACACGGAGCTAGGGGTTAGTTTAAGTTTAATTTAAGTTTTAATTTTAGTGACGCGCCAATAGTATACACAGAGAAGGGATAAATTGAATTGGCTCAATGCGGCAGAATAAATATTCGGTTGCGGCAATTGATTCTTGTTGTTGCAATGAAATATTCTGTTAAGCAAATGAATATTCCATTGCATCAACAGAGTACATGTAGTAATCGAATATCTATTTTGCCGCATTCGTGCTTTTTTTTAGTTAGTCCAATGGTTCTCTTCTCTGAGTATACTATTGGTATAGATCATCGAAAAATCTAGATTAGAGTGTCCCTTATTTTTTTTCATTTTCGGAAATTTCCGAGCACGCCCCCAAATCGATTTTTTATATAAAAATATGAAGTCTTCCGCAAAAGAAATTTCTTATCTTAATATCAACGCGTGCGTGCAAACACGAGCTTTTTTATAAGGAAATAACACAGGGTATCATTGCATTTTCAATTGTAACATTTTTAAAAACTACCAATTGAAAATTTTTGAGTGAACATTATGCGCAGTTGTTAAAGGATGATGTATTTATATGGGAAAATATTTACATTTAACAACATAAGATGGGGTATTTCGGTACAGTAGGGGGCAATATGAAACATCTAACGAAGATGCTTGAAATTCTTAAATTTTGTAAATATGCATTATATTATACCTTTCATTATATTTATTTATGTTATTGTTTCATCTCATCAAATTACGTTATGTTTATTGCTGTTTATTAAACTAAGTTCAAGCTTTGAATCGCAGGCTTTCTTATCCTAAGTTTTCCTCATCTCTCGCGGCTAGAATTGTATTATCAGCTAGAGGACAGTTTGGGCGAGGGTAACCTCGTCCAAGTCTGCGACAGCCTTGGTGTGCTTGTGCACATCCAGGTCTGAGGAGGCGGCTTTGGAATTTCGATTCCCAAGTCCGCAATCAGGGAAAAAAGGCATCCTTGGTGTGCACTTGCACACCCAGGTATGTGAAGGCGGCTTTGTTGGAGTCTTCTACTCCCAAGTCCGCATCGAACTAAATTCTATAGAGAGGCTCTAAATTCATTATCAGACAAACAACTCACAATAACTTCTTGTTTGCGCCACTCCCGTGACGCAAACAACACCAAAAAAGTTACAATATACAAACCTATATATATGTATATACAGAAATTAGTTCAAAGTATAATATACATACATAATTTTATTTTATTCATTTACAAAAAAGAAGGTTAGAAATAAGCTTGATTATTATTTCAATCATATTCTTACATTCAATCTTTATTGTTAGTTGTTGTTGTTGTTGTTGTTGTTGTTGTTGTTGTTGTTACTGAATTCTACTGAAAGAAAGTACAATACTATACTACCAAATTCAATTCAAATGATACTCTCCATTCGATCTGTATGAAATGGAACGAGGCCGACTCATGCCATGCCAAGATAGTCGGTAGCAGTAGCAAGAAACATTCGTTTGTCTGAGGATTGCGAACGAGAAAGCATGTCTCATATACGTGCTCTCTACATAAATCTATTTATAGTGAATCACTGAATATGCAGTTTAGATACAAATTTGATTAAGACGGAAAAAGAAACGTATGTAGACTACCGCTCAAAAGTATTTGGTCACCCTTGTTTTATTGCACTGTTTGAATAAAAAAGTGTTTAGAATATCCCCTTTGGGTACATTTAATTACTACAAGTACTGTGTGTGTGGTGGATTCATATCACCAATAGTCGGAACAGATCAATCCCTCCAAACAGCACCTCACGTGCAAAACCTCGTACCAAGTACATTAATGCGTATTTATTCATACAAAAATATCTAAATAATAATTCGTTTTTCCAACAAAAAATATTGAAATCAGATACTAGATACTAGTGCCAAGTGCATCGACAGATTCATTCGATCTTGAGTGTGTAACTAACAAGGAAAGGGCCCGAGGTGTCCCCCCCCTTCCCGATTTCGTTCATCTTAGGATATGTTATTCTTCATCGAAATCTAAGCGACACGTATTTTTTTTTATCTGCGGATACACGGTTTAAAGGGGTGAAATCAGCCTCCAAAGTTGGGCATCCCCAGCGGTAGTTCCGCAGTTTCGCATATTTCCAGTTGAGATATTTGAATGAAACCAATTGGAGAAGAATTTTCATAGCGAATAATGAAAAATGAATTTTGTCCGGTTACGATGGGGTTAAATGGTCCAAAATTATAGGGGGTTGGAAGTTACAAATTTTTTATACCTAGAGAACTATTGTTCGTATTTCAATGCAATTAATTGCATTTGAAAGAGCAGAAAAAAGTAGGGAGTGGGTGTTTTTGCGTTAATCGAAATAACGTCGCTAAAGGGGTGATCTATCCTTGGACACGTGCAGCCAAATTCCCATTATGATCGCACTATTTTGCTTCAATTCGTCTCATTTGATATCACAAAGCTCTTTTTAAGCAACAATTGAGCAACTCATTCGTTTCAGGTTGCATTCATCATAAAAATCACCCCCTCGAATTTCGCTTCTGGCAGAGTTTCTTTCACGATCGCGAAATCTTCTGGAGCCCGGTATTTCAGTAGCTTTTGAGGTTACTGGAATCGATTCTGAGCTTGCAATTTCGGAATTCAACATGACTTATACTGTAAATATTTAGGACTTTGGTTATTATTTTTGCCAGAAGATTGAAAAAGATCGGAAAGTTAACATGGAATGGCTTGTATGGCATGGAAGATATAAAAGATCTTGTGAATCAGAAGCATCACAACAATTGCATTGCATTTCGGCGAATTCTAATTTTGTCTGCCTGCTTGGAGCGCAAAAAATTGAAATAAATTTTCACTCGAAGTACGGGCGGCCAGTCCAATAGCTGCGGTCGTTGTATGCAGCCATCCTCCAATTCATATTCTGAGATCGGCAGTTGTGTGTTTGTATAAGTTGTTCGTGGCTTATATGTAATTAAGAATTTGGAGGTGCATTAATGCCTTTTCATATCAAACATGAAGGTCAATCCTTTGAACATCATACAGTTACTTCTGACAACATTTCAAGCGATGAATATTCCTCAAATGCTCATAAATAATGAGGAAATACAGTTGAAAAACCATTTTGAAACTATATTATCAAATGCAATGGAGGAATACACTGGCGTTGAGATAGAGGCAGAAAGTTCCCTGTATTTTGCAGAACTGTACAAAAATTCAGAAATGGAAATAGTAGAGGATGAAGAATGGCAATCTGCAATTCAGGAACCAAAATTGCCTCCAGACGCATGGACTAGCAATGAAGAAGACTTGTCATATGAATACAAGTCAAGAGCAGTTGATTCCTGGAGGTCTGGAAAAAAACAACAAAATTTGAGGATAGAAAGTGTCCGCCAGAAGTTCCGAAAAGTAGAATCTGTTCGCCAATTACGTCGCTGGGCTCATTATTTGAATAAGGGCGGAATTCACAAGGAAAAAATAGCTAGAATTTGTGACTATCACATGGCAGAACTTGAAATCCGACGTTGATGCTGGTTTAACAGTGCAAGATAATGATTTACAAAGGTGGGCGCTACAAGCCCGAAAAGAAATAGACCATGAAGACTTTCGGTTTAAAGCATCTCAACATTGGGTGAAATCATTCAAAATTGCTCATCGTATTCTATCGAGGAAAATTAATCAATTCATTACCAAAAAAACGATCGAAAATCCCGAACGTTTGAGAAAACCAGCTGAAGAATTTGTACAAGGTGTCAAGGAAGATATAAAAATATACGGCTTATCGAATGTATATAATTCAGGCCAAAGTGGTTTCGAATTGGAGATGCATTCTGGAAGAACTTTAGCAGTCGAAGGAGAAAAGAAGGTGGAAAGTCTAGTGCAGTCAGTTGCTCCTACTACACACAGTTACACAATTCAGCCAACTGTATCAGCTGAAGGAAAACTTCTTTCCCCACTTTTTTTGGTCCTAAAAGAACCAAGTGGTTTGTTCGGTCCAATTGTGCAACAGACATTGTTTCGACCAGATAATCTGTACATTGGAGTATCGAAGTCTGGTAAACTTACTTCAGGTATAAACTGGTTATAAATTCCATGATTATTCGCTCATAGAAATGAAAAAGTAGTATGTACAGTAGTAAATATTATATCATTATATTTTCAGAACATTTCAAAACTTGGTTGCGACATGTTTTTTCCCCCAACTTTGGTTCGAAAAGTGTACTATTGATTAATGCATGGAGTGGCCATTGCCCTGCAGCTGTACGTGAGGCAACACCTCTGAATAAAGACGATACGTTGAAAATTATACCTAAAGGAACAACCGGAAAGATTCAACCCCTTGACGTTTATGGTTTTAGGGTGTGGAAAAATTTCGTCAGACATTTCTCTGACAGTGTTTTATTGATGGATTATGATCTAAAGGACCCCGTTCAACTCCTTATGGAAAATGGCTCTCGGTCAAATTTTTTGAAACTCTGAGAAATGTTAGTTCTTGAAGTGTAGAGCAAAAGTCTCCATGGCCGCAAAGCTCAAAAGCTCAGAGTTTTCGAGATATTCCATCTCCTAATGTAAGGGTGCAGATTTGGAGTAAAGTGGTTTGAAAATGTAGTATAAATGAAAATTTTATTAGACGACTCAATATGGGAGTTTTGGGGGTCACTGATTGCGAATTTGACAACCATTTTGTCCTCGACTCCATTTTGGGAGTGAAACTCACGCTAAACAAACAGCCCGATGGGAGTACAAATCTACTACGTCTGTCCACGTCGTTATTCCTGGATAACGCTAAGAGTAGATTCTTATTAAAAAAAAGTCGACTCCTGGAGCTACCCCCAACACCCCCGTATAGAGTCGTTGGATGCATTTTTCACAGATTTTCATTTTTCACCCCCAGACCTGATTTCCACCCCTCAAATGGGGTTTGGGGACAAAATGGTTGTCAAATTCACAATAAGCGACCCCCAAAACTCCCGTATAGATAGGTCTGATGCATTTTTCATATATTTTTACTTATCACTCCCTCCAACTTTGATTTTCAACTCCCCCAAACCTCCCATATTGAGTCGTCTGACACAATTTTCATACTACATTTTCAAACCACTTTACTTCAAATCTTCACCCTTACATTAGGAGATGGAATATCTCGAAAACTATGAACTTTTGAGCTTTGTGGCCACGGAGACTTTTGTTCTACACTTCAAGAACTAACATTTCCCAGAGTTTCGAAAAATTTGACCGAGAGCCACTTTCCATAAGGAGTTGAACAGGGTCCTTCGTATTTGAGAAATAATATTATTAAATTACAATCCCTGATTCACAATCAGTTATCATCTCCACGATATGTCAACCTTTTCAAGTATTCTTGGTTCAAGAGTAGTTACACAGTGGTGAAGCCAGAAAGATTTGAAAATCCTGTGGGTTTCGCTTTCGGAGAAACTTGTTCATCACATTGTCAAATTCCAGGATGTGCTAATATTGCGGTTATTCGTTGTTCCTGGTGCAAGAAGTCCTTATGTTTTTATCACTTTTTCGACGATTACCATTATTGCAGTACTTATAATGAGTAATGTAACGCATATTCCTCCGAATGTCGAAATAAAGTGACAGCAAATAACTGATTATTGTTGTATATCAATATATCGTAAGGTTCGTAGTTAGTCGAGATTTGTGTTCATCGGTGTAAAATAATGCTTAACGATCGACGGATGACGAAAAAATCAACAAACCGAAAAAAGAGAAAGAGAATTAGACTAGATTGAGAGCTAAACTGACGTGTTCGGATTAATAAAATAAAATACGTCCCGGTTTCCCTCATTCGTTGTATTCGTTTTATAAACGTACAATATCATATTTCTGTACTTTTGTTTCATCTGCTATGTGCTGATTCCGAAATTGCAAGCTCAAAATCGATTCCAGTAACCTCACAAGCTACTGACATACCGGGCTGCAGAAGATTGCACGATCGTGAAAGAAACTCTGCCAGAAGCGAAATTCGAGGGGGTGATTTTTGTGATGAATGCAACCTGAAACGAATGAGTTGCTCAATTGTTGCTTAAAAAGAGCTTTGTGATATCAAATAAGACAAATTGAAGCAAAATAGTGCGATCATAATGGGAATTTGGTTGCACGTGTATAAGGGTAGATCACCAGTTTAGCGACGTTATTTCGAAAAACGCAAAAACACCCATTTCCTACTTTTTTCTTCTCTTTCAAATGCAATTAATTGCATTGAAATACGAATAATAGTTTTCTAGTTCTAAAAAAATTGTAACTTCCAACCCCTATAATTTTGGACCATTTCACCCCATCGTAACCGGACGAAATGCATTTTTCATTATTCGCCATGAGAATTCTTCTCCAATTGGTTTCATTTAAATATCTCAACTGGAAATATGCGCAGCTGCGGAACTACCGCTGGGCATGCCCAACTTTGGAGGCTGATTTCACCCCTTTAAACCGTGTATCCGCAGATAAAAAAAAATAAGTGTCGCTTAGATTTCGATGAAGAATAACATATCCTAAGATGAACGAAATTGGGGGGGGGGGGCACCTCGGGCCCTTTCCTTGTAAGTCTCAACATGTGATCTACTCATGTGTCCCACGTATAAACTAGTAGCGTACCCATGTGAGCAAGCGACATACGTACTCATGAGTCAATTCGAATGTAAATTCATAAAAAAATAAATTAAAAAAATCGAAGTGAAAAAAAAAATTTGGAGGTAGTGGTAGTTGGCGGGCTATTTTAGATAAATTACGAAAAAATATTAATAAAATTAAGCTACCTCAATGCTTTTATGGCAATTGAACTCACCGCCCGCCAAGTACCACGTACTCCAAATTTTGTTTTTCACTTCGATTTTTTTAATTTATTTTTTTATGAATTTAAATTCGAATTGACTCATGAGTACGTATGTCGCTTGCTCACATGGGTACGCTACTAGTTTATACGTGGGACACATGCGTAGATCACATGTTGAGGCTCAGTTACACACTCAAGATCAAATAAATCTGTCGATGCACTTGGCACTAGTATCTGATTTCAATATTTTTTGTTGAAAGAACGAATTATTGTTAGTAATGCTTTCTATACTTTTTTGAAGGAGGAAGATATTTTTGTATGAATAAACACGCAATAATGTATGTACTTGGCGCAAGGTTTTTGCACGGCAGGTGCTTTTTGGGGTATCGCTTACCACTGAGCATCCGGCCTGGAACGACGGTGTACAGGGCTGTACGCTGCAACGCCGCAACCTCCTGTTACCGCACCAGCTTTCATTTACCGCTCCAGTTATTGTTACTGACGCCACGTTTGTCCAGGAAAGACTCATGGCGTAACGTTATCGCGGAAGGGTGAGCCACGTGAGAGTGGGCGAGAATTGCGTCCCGCGTACTCCTGGCAGATCAAAAGAGGTGTAGATTCGGTCTAGGAACACCTAGATCTTGTCGCGAGGCTGCAGCGAAGTCGTCTCTACGTGAGTCTACCGCGGTGGAGCCCATACTGAAGAGATTAATAACGCATGGACGGTACCGTTACGTGAGAGAGCCAAGGTCACACTTTCTTCACGTCATCCCGCACCCCCAGCCGCAAAGAACGGCTAAGTTACCGCTGAGAAGCGCGGAGCCCTACGCCTGATGGCCCGCAACAAGATGACGCTTCGTACGAAACGGCTGACGACTCGTTCGTACGAAAACATTGGTTACAGGACCAATCAACTAATGAAATGCAGCTCATAGGTTCCCCACCACCTAGTCGTACGGAATAGCGAGGAAACCACCGACATATGCGGGTTGTGCCTGGTCTTCACACGGTGTTAAACTCGGGTACTTCAACTACCTACAAAGTATATTTGATCGGAAAGTGACCTGTCTACACGCTGTATTCAAACATCGATAACCATCGAAAGTTACGTCTCGAATGGTTGGTGCATACAATGGCGAACAAATTTTGAATTTAAATTCGTTTAATTTAATACGAATATAATAACCAAACAAATAATTTTGAATTTGAATTCGTCTAATTTAATACAAGGATATAACCAAACAAATTTTGAACTTGAATTCGATTAATTTCAGACGTTAACTGATAGAAAGATATAAAAAATAAAAGTGCTGATCTAACAAAATGGATAACCAATTGCATCACATGCAAATATT
The DNA here is from genome assembly GCA_947538915.1 of Tenthredo distinguenda. Taxonomy (NCBI): domain Eukaryota; kingdom Metazoa; phylum Arthropoda; class Insecta; order Hymenoptera; family Tenthredinidae; genus Tenthredo; species Tenthredo distinguenda. The sequence goes on from OX384532.1 coordinate 23,571,613, forward strand.
TTGGATGAATATCCAAATGTACACTACACGGATAAAGCAAAGAGGTGAATCAAAAAAGCAGTCCCGAAAAGAAGAACTTGTGATTCTGAGGAAGAAGTAAAAGTGCCGAACTGTCATAGCCTTACCTTTGCGACGTTGAAGGCGTAGATCATTTATTAGATCCTGTTGAATTCAACGCGAATTGCTCATAAATAACCATGGGAAATTTTGGGAAACGTGTGTTCCTTGTTATACTGGTTAGTACTTAATCATTGACAAGAGAGTGAAGCGATAGGGCGTTACAAATTAGGTACTCCTTCTTAATGGGATATGTACTGTAACGATGGTGTCAGAGAGGTGCACCACCGCACCCTACGGCGTTCCTCAAATAAAACTCGAATTTACGAAATAAATCTTTCAGCGATAGTTTTGTTGGGCGCCAGACGCGCTGCGTCAATCACAGATAGCTACGAGAATTCAAATAAAGCGACACAGAGGTATTTATCGGAACGACGGCCTTAAAGCCCACGGTTAGCTCAGATGTACAACGATAATAGTAGAGTGGGTAGGTTCGCCTGAGTTAATTAATAAAATAAAAGTTGAGACACCAGATAAATCCTTCAAGGGATTCCACGATTCCGTATATTCAAATGTTCAGCGGTAACAATTAAGGATTGAATTTAGGGAAATGCTGAAATATGTGTTTTATTAATCGTAGTGTAGAGTGAGGAAGTTGGTCTTCAAATGTTGGCTTTTTCATATAGAAAGCTTCGTGCAAGTTTCTAATTTGCACGTTGTTCTTCTGCGTGCAGTATTGACCTTTAAACAGAACAAAAACGAATTTGCCCAGAAGAAACTTTTGAGCGAAATAAAATAATGAGGTAGCAATGTGCAAGTTTCTAATTTGCATACTTTTATTTCGCGCAAATCGTTACGCGAGCACGGCAATTTTCTTATTTGTAATGGAATACTCTCCATTAGTAATTTGTACATGGATCACTTATCAATTGCACATTACTTTTTCAAATTTGTAATGGATCACTCATCCATTACACATTACTTTTTTTTATTTGTAATGGAGCACTCATTCATTACACATTACTTTTGTAATTTGTAATGGAAAACGTATCCAATCCACATTGTTCAAAGTAATGGGTAATGCATTACTTACAAGGAAAGGTACTTTAGTGTCCCCCTCCGATTTCGATAAATTTTTGATATGTTGTAGCCCATCGAAAAATAAGAGGTTTTAAGGGGTGAAATCAACCCTCAAATTTGGGCATGTTTCGCAGCTAGAACATTGTTTCATATAGCAGCACTTAACCAATCGAAACGAAACCAAATGTAAAATGTTCCTCACCTCAAATAACCTGTTTGACATGTCCAACTTCTTATGCACCCTTATTGCAGGGGGGTGAACTACCCGTTAATATTCACAAATGGCTTGTATAAAAAAAAATTTCATCCGATTTTGATGAAACAAACACCATCTTGAAGAGCAAAAAATAAAAATAAAGTTGATGCTGTGTCTTTGGATTTTCCCAAGAAAAAAAAATTAAGGGGGTCAACACCCCTAAAATCCTAAATTTAATTTTTAGCACTGAAATATTTCAAAAAAAAATTAAATTGTTTTATTATATTGTGCAACGAGTGAACAAAAATGACGATTCTGAGTAAGTGTAAAGGGATATCACACGAACTCAGAATCGTCATTGCCCACGAGTTCCACATACAATTTTTCCCAATAAAAATGTAAAATTAGGCGATTGGTCGCCTGCTGGAAATGAACAAAACACACTATGTCTCAATGGATGTCGTGCGCGTTGGGAAATAGCGTGTTTTGTTCATTTGCAGCAGGTGACAAAATCGCCTATTTTTACGTTTGAGTTGGAAAAAATAATTATTAAAGCATACATCAGCTGTTATCACAATTATAATAAGAATTCAATACTCTAATATCTTTATAAGTGTTTCGAAATCTGGCAAGGCTACATCAGATACGTTGGTATATGATATTTCGATTATGAAAAATGGATCGGCTATTTATTTAACACGTATTCATGTATAGAACACTTCAAACTATGGCTTAAAGAAGTGTTTTTCCTGAGCGTCGGTGAAAAAAGTGTCCTTTTGATAGACTCATGGAGTGGACATTGCCCCAGAGCTATCAGCGAAGTTACATCGCGTGATAAAGAAGTTGTTACAATGATTATACCAAAAGGGACGACAGGGAACGTCCAGCCACTCGATGTCTTCGGATTTAGAATTTAGAAAAATTATGTCAGACATTTTTCAGACAGTGTCAGGTTACTTGATTATGATATAAGTTTGCATTTAAGAAATAATATAATCAAATTGCAGTCTATGGTACATAATCAATTATTATCCCCAAGGTACGAAAATTTATTTCGATATGCCTGGTTCAAAAGTGGTTACATTGAAGAACGACCTGAGAATTTTGAAAACCCCGTTGAATTTGCTTTTGTTATGTCATCCCAATTGCAATGTGAAATCGAAGGCTGCACGAATGTAGCTGTAGTAAGATGTTCATGGTGTAAAAAATCACTTTGTTTCAAACATTTCTTCGACGAATATCCTTACTGTTCAAAATATAATCAATAAATTTTAGAATAATAATTGAAATGGGAATCTGAATTGAAATCGATTATTACTGCACGAAGACTCTATCGCCTATGTTTTAATCCAATAAATTTTTGAGTTATGTAATGTTGTGTAAAATTAAAGATATGTTAAATCTCTAAGCATGGATTACGTATTTATATCGGTAAAGCCACCCGAAAATTGAAAATCGTGAACCTCACGAACATAAAGGATGTAGGAGTATTGAATTCTTAATATAATTATGATAACAGCTGATGTACATGCGAAATAATTATTTTTCAGCATATAAGTCATCATACAATGGTAATAAAACAATTTAAATTTTTTTAGAAATATTTCGGTGCCAAAAATTAAATTTAGGATTGTAGGGGTGTTTATCCCCTTAATTTTTTTTTCTTGGGGAAATCCAAAGACACATCAACTTTATTTTTTTTTTGCTCTTCAAGATGGTGTTTGTTTTATCAAAATCGGATGATAATTTTTTTTATACAAACCATTTATGAACATTAGCGGGTGGTTCACCCCCCTGCAATAAGGGTGCATAAGAAGTTGGACATGTCAAACAGGTTATTTGAGGTGAGGAACATTTTACATTTGGTTTCGTTTCGATTGGTCAAGTGCTGCTATATGAAACAATGTACTAGCTGCAAAACATGCCCAACTTTGAGGGTTGATTTCACCCCTTAAAACCAATTTTGGGCCGATATAAAAAAATACGTGTCTCTTATTTTTCGATGGGCTACAACATATCAAAATGGAGGAGGGGGGCACTAAAGTACCTTTCCTTGTTAGACATTACTATTTTCACAACTCTGGAGTGAAGGTCAAAATGGACAACAACATATGTGAAAACTATTGAAATCTCAATTTTTGAAGTGATCGATTTCGCCTAGAATGCTTTCATGTCAACTTTGACGCTTAAGATCACAGTTTCATTGTTTTCAAATATGTATTGTGTAATAATAAGATTCAACTTTTTGCTAAATTTTCATCGCTATCCTAGATCTCGAGATCAGCATTGTAAAAATTTCAATTAAATTCATTTCAATCAATTTATTACTTTTTTTAATCCTTATTTTACGAGTTATCCCGATACAACCTTCGAAGTTTCAAGAAGTTTTAAAGGGTTCTAATAGATTTCAAAGGGCTCTCAGGGCTGCAATATATTGTGAGCGATTCAATATGATTTCTCATGGTTCTGAAGATTTGACGAACATTTAGAAGTTCAAGAGTAGTCTTCCGCTAGGGGCTCCCTCAAAGTAGTTGCACGCGGAGTAGGTAAATAGTCTACCGGTGGATTGTTAGGTTTTGAGTCTGTGAAATCTCTCTAAGAGCGGACGGAATCATAGTATATCAAGATTCGCGGCAGCGAATCGCCGCCAAGTACCAAGCCCCGAAGTTTTTTTTTCTTATTATTTTTATTTTGAAGTTAGGCGAGCGCAGCCAAGAATTATTTTCCCGAAGCAATGGTTTATACCTGTAAACATACCGTTATATCTCCCGAATGCGTGAATATTATCGGATGAAATTTACAAGATTATGAGTCCCAGTCCGAATGAGTTCGTTGTCCAAATTCGAACAGAATCGGTCGTTTGGTTCCAGAGATATTAACTGTTAAAGTTGATGAAAAAGCACAATCTTCTTCTTCTTCTTCGCCCCATTTTTCGCTAGACGCTTGCTAGGGACCACGATATCAATCGAACGGCTGTATGTATCGACTTGAAATTTAAAACGTAGCTGTTCTCCATCGAAATCCAGCTCCCTATTGTTTTTGGTGCGAATCGGTACTCACACTCGGTCAGGAGATTTTAATAAAGTCACAAAGCGCTTAGGACGGCAAAATGGCCGCCCGAGGGCGTTAATTAAATTTATATATTTTTTATTACAGGGTAATTCAGGCTGGACGCACCACCTCGGGTGGGTGTATTCCTCCTGAAAACTAATAATTTCTTTTACTAAAACTTCGAGAGACCAATAGTTTCGGAGCTACACGAGACCTTACATTAGTGGACCGATCACAAAGTTTATGAGTGAGCAAGAGTGCAAGTCGAGCAGTGCCCGCGGAGGATCGATTTTTATTGTACGACGTTTCAGTTAGATTAGATTCCTAGATTAGTATGACGGCGTCATCTCCTGGAGATGCCTTCGTACGGCATTCACCTCCGTCTCGTCGTCCTCATCCTCTGATTCATACTTCCAGGTCCCCCACCCAGTGATTCTCGTACTAGATCCTCAAAATCGTAGTCTCATTTGTCCAGATCCTCGGCTTTGTAGCTTGCGTAGTCCAGGTCTTGCGCTCCGTAGTTTCAGTCGTCCAGGTCCTTCGCTCCGTAGTTTCAGTCGTCCAGGTCCTTCGCTCCGTAGTTTCAGTCGTCCAGGTCCTCAAACTACGGAACGGAAGACTTGGGCGACTGAAACTACGAAACCGAAGACCTGGACAAATGCGACTACGATTCCGAGCATCTGGACTGCGAGAATTACGGAATAGGGGATCTGGACGACTGAAACTATGAATTAAGGGATCAGGGCGACAAGACCGGAGGTGAATGCCGTACGAAGACATCTCCAGGAGACGACGTCGTTATACTTATCTAGAAATCGAACTGAAACGTCGTAAGATAAAATTCGATCCGCCGCGGGTACTGCTCGACTTATACTCTTGAACCGGCCCTGTCTTGATCTCTCGCAGCCCTGTGATTGGTCAACTAATTTCTTCTGTAGCTCCGAAACTATTAGTCCCTTGAAGTTTTGATAAAGGAAATTTAGTCTCAGATTTCCAGGAGGAATACACCTGCCTGAAGTGGTGCGTCCAACCTGAATCACCCTGTATATAATTTACGATTCTCGATCGATAAGATATAATCGACTTGACGAAAATCAACAATTTTTTGAAAGCAAACGTTGAATGAGTCATTTTTCGCGTTACGATCTCACGGTATCATAGGATCACGTATCGAATAGTTATACGAATATCGTTCGGTACAGATCAATGATATATGTATACATAATGCAGGTAGATCTGCACTATCTGACTTCATTCTGAGTTGTAGGCGTGTACAACATATCCATCGGATGCGAGTGCGATCTATCTTGAAAATATCGGAGGTATCACTTATATTAAACGTCTGTACGGTACGCGGCATTACGCGGCTTACAAAAAGAAGTGAAATCCGGGTCCAAAAACATCGGAAATGTAAAAAACTCCGCCAAGTACCCAAATTATCTTACAATGAAAATTCACGACAAACATATCGCCAGTCTCTGTCATGATATTAGGAAAGTCTACAAAGCACTGAAATTTCCCTGCAAGTGTACGTCGTGGAGTCGGACCTCGTTGTTTCGTGTAGTGATATCGCAACATCATTCCAAGAGCTACGTACTTGGCGGGCACATTTTTTCTTTCTTATCACTTGTAGCATTTCACCTTTCCTCTTTCCTCCAAGAAATACTTGTAAAGCAGTCATAACATTTTCAATAATCGGACTTATAATTATACCAATCATAATACGTATACAAATAATGCGAAACTTTTCATGGTATAGACATAGCAGGTTTTGCATAAGCAGCCCATAGTATTCAATCATCAGCCTTATCCTCGGTGTGTGTAATTCTCTTTTCATATCTACGTACGTAACTTCAATACAAATTCTTAATAAGACTCGCCTACAGTATGAACGATTTCATGTCATATAATCTAGAAGCAATTAAAATTGATATTATTTGCTGCAAAATTGCATACCCAGAACAAAACTCAAGAACGATACGTACGACGGCGAATAAAATTAAAGAATTTAAATGAATATGTAAATTGCAGAGATACGCAGTATAATCGTAGATATTCATCATAATTAGGTACAGTATAATAGCAAACCGTCATACTGCTATAGTCTATTTATATATATTATGGTATCAGCTGTTTGCTTGAACATAGGAATAGTATAGATGCTATTTCACCTTGGCTCTTTTAACCGAGACCCAATTCTGTCGTCAATTGTGTTACGGTATACAATGACAAAAGATGTAACGCCGACAAACTGGATGAGGACCTTTATGGAGAGGACAATTACTCATTTTAAAGTAGCTGCTTATCATGAACTCCTGAATTATACGTAACAATGTTCTTATTCTTATTGATAATATCCGGATTCCCCAATAATATGTGTAACAAAATATCATCGCGCGCGAGTGTAAGGATGCGCGTTCTTACACTCGCGCGCGACGATATTCTGATATAGTATACGAACGGGAACTAGCTTGAACAAGGTTAATGGAGGCACATGGTGATATACGGCCTATTTACTTCTGTGAAATATATTTGTTGCAAAACAAGACTCATAACGCGTAAATGTAAGAATCAGGATTATGCTCTAAGTCATCAATCAGATGATGATTCTTTTATGAAATAGGTGTCAGCGACTTGACTGGACTCTGGTTCAAATTAATTTGTAAATCTACTATCTTATGCATAAACAAAGGCAAATTCTTCATTGATCTTGCAGCTAAGAAAAAAAAAATGTGCCCGCCAAGTACGTAGCTCTTGGAATGATGTTGCGATATCACTACACGAAACAACGAGGTCCGACTCCACGACGTACACTTGCAGGGAAATTTCAGTGCTTTGTAGACTTTCCTAATATCATGACAGAGACTGGCGATATGTTTGTCGTGAATTTTCATTGTAAGATAATTTGGGTACTTGGCGGAGTTTTTTACATTTCCGATGTTTTTGGACCCGGATTGTTCTTTTAAATATCTATCAAGGGCGTCCTTAACCTGCGATCATCAGTTTTCGAATAATTTCGCTTCGCAATCCTTTTTTTTCGTCAATTTCTCAGAACCTTAATGAGTACCTACGTTTTTTATTCCCGCATATTGTGCCTAATTCTCACTCATAACACGATTATAATATATTCGCCTAAATATCATTATAACGGGATTTGACTGTATGTAGATTGGTGCTCAAACGAACATGTAAATTTCAAATGCTAATTCTAGATAGGTACTTCGAGAATGTAAAGTAGACATTAGGCAGGGAAATGAAGGGGTAGCGTTAATGATGGCGTCGTTTAAACCAATTCTATCCTATAGAGCAATTAGATATAAGACGAAGTATAATTTGTAAGCGTTGAAGAGGCTAGACGTGAAAAGAAGAAGAAGATAAACTAACGTGTTTAATTATCTCACAATAAGAATAAATTCGAGGTGTCAAAAAATATAAAATTGAACATAACGTACGTAATGTAAGCAATTCATAACGTAATACAAATAAAAGCTATTCGGAAATCATAATCAGCATGCCGACTGCGCAGATTGATGTGCATATTATCAGTTGCAGATCATGAGAAAGCAATCGTAACACGTTATTGAATAGCTGTTCAACGGTAAATTCTTACTGCTTACGTTTCATATGGGGAATTTCAGCTCAGTTCAGCAAGGTCATGACTTTTATATCTGTCGAAATGGTTCTAGATTTTGTAAGTTATAGTACTGGTCTCAATAAGCTACCTTGATTCTTCGGTAAATTTTTATTGCAGAATAAAGAGATCTGAATCTTTGAAGAAACGCAGTTTTTCGGTATCTCATAATCGTATTAAACGCGACTGTCCCAAAACTCCGATTGAAGCGTTAAGGAGCAACTTCGGTGAAATTTTCGTCGAAAATGACCGAAAAATTGATTTCTATTTAATATTATTTTCTTATTATTTATACCGTGTCGTACTTGCGAAAGGGCTACAGAATTTTGGATTATCCAGTTGTATTTCTTTAGGTAAGTATTACGCCAGAAAAAATCGAATTCAAAATTGGAAGTGGTGATGTACAGGTGTTGGTCGAAATGACATAGACACCCCATATATTCATAAATCTATTTTTTCCGTGGAGGTATGCACGACGATTGCCATTGAATGAATCAAAGTTTGGAATTTAAATATCGAATTGGCAATGTGAGGAATAGATGCTTGTCACGTAGGCCATATGTCTAGGATTGGTCAAAAAAAAAACCTATACACAGCGCTTCGAGATTTTTTTTCGTCTCTAATTCACTTCTGGAATGTTTGAGAGCATGGGACTATGAGCTTTCGTAGAATTCGCAATAGCACACAGTTTTACATTAATAACTGCAACTGTTAATAAACAAAATTTGTTAACGAACTGACTTAAAAATCCGATATCAATCAACTGTATGATTTTTCACATAACTCATAACTGTCAACGGGGATATATATCTAACATGCCGATAAAATCCCCGCAGCTCCATATGGTAATGAAACTCGGAAGTTGTCATACATATTTAGATATAATATCTGTGGCTGATATGCATAACGACACGACGACATTCTTTCACGAATTGAGTTAGGATGATATTTTCAGAGTCCGTGCCATTCAGTCTTCATACTTAGTTGGTCGTCCAATTCGTGGATCTACATTATCTAGTTGAATTTCCACTTTGCACGACCGCATGACTCAACTTTATCCCGAAGTGAGCCCGGCGTGTTTGCTCAAGTCCACTAAAATATGGCACAGGGAATTCCGCGTACCAACTACTCAAAGTTTTGTAAGTTTTTATTGTGTGCAGGACATAGCAAAAATGATCAGACCGAAGCATCACATTTTTTCACCATTTTATCAGATAAGAAGTGCCAGGCCATTTCAACCTGGCCGTGATTCTCACTATGTTTACTTTCTTCTACCGTTAGTATGTGTAGGGTGTCCCACAAAAACGAGATTAGCAAAGTTGTAGATAAAAAAAAATCAGTTTTCTAATAACCACTTGATTGAGCGAAATCCGTGTTAGTCACATTCGACTTTGATGGAATTGACACAGTAAAATCTTTGTAAAAAGATCAAAAATTTAAGCCTATACCGAGATGGGCACGCATTAACTTCAGGAGATATAAGCAAATTTATTGAAAAAAAAAATTCAAAAATTGACTTATTTTACCGATGAGTCAGTCCACGTCAAGCGGGGTGAAATGAATCAAAACTTGACTTCGATGTTTCCGATTTCTGTGTAATGTGTTTCACAAATTCTATGGAACAAATAAACTCATCAAACCACTTTTTTTCGCAGCTGCACTTCTCAAGCCTCGAACTCAAACCCTTACACAGGGTTGAAGTTCGGCAAGAACGGCTGAAAATCGAAAATACGCCCTCTTTCAAACGGTTATATCTTTGGTCCCCTTTATCCTACAGACTCGATTCTGTATTCATTTTGAAGCACTTCCATTTACATAACATTTTTATTTATCATAAACAATCATATTGTTTCAACATGATTTTCAAGGTAAGAACACGCCTGAAAATTTTTGGAAAAATATGAGCGTATTTCGTGGATAATTTTCCAAGAAACTGCCATTGTTCAAAATAGAACCCCAGCGGAAATCATTTGAAAACAGCGATTTAACACGGTGGCGTGTGCAACACATGTCATGTGTATCCAACAAATAATGGGTGGCTACTGTGACATGCGCTACCGACAGTTGGGGAGTGACGGTGGACTGGGTAGGATACGGCAGCAAAACTGTTAATCCCGTGGTTTAATTGGTCAAGACGTTAATATTACATATTAAATATGAAATATTACAATCTCTATAATTAGAGCTGGGCGCCGAGTACCCTGAGGTACCGCGTTAACGAACTAGAAGTAAAAATGAGATGATTGAAAAAACAAAAACCAAAAAATATTATTCAAAATCAGATAAAAGAATGAATTAATCAACGATAAATGATGAAATTACTCGGTAAGTTCAGAGTGTGGGAAACGTGGTTTGTGGAATTCCACAGAGAAACTAAATTTATTTATAGTTCAAAAGAAATAAAACATATATCGCGGGTTAAACAAGGATTCCCAATAATAAGGGACTAACACAAATAACGAACAAAAATAATCAGGTAACAGTTGATAGACTGGAAAATATACAGATCACACGAGAGAAATTAAAACAAAGAGTGATATAGAACACCTAACCAAATTAAAATAAAGGAGTACCTTATGGTATTCAATAGAAATAGGTGGCGGGGAAACTAAAGGGGATCGACAAGGTAGAAGCATCTCGGGCGACCGCATGGTAGTCGAATTTTTGTAATTTTGTATACTTATGGTACGTGAAGTCCATAACGGAAGTATCGATCTCGGAGCTGGTCCAAATCGTGCTGCAGGGAGCATTTTCCTTAACTTTTGTTCGTCCAATTCGAATACCTACCTGATTTCAATAAAAAATTCATCAACTCTATGCTAACAAACAGATATCTGATCATTATTTTCAATGAAAACCACACATCTCTCCATTTGTTATTACTTCTTGCTAGAAAAATGACGCTTTTTATTCCAAATATCAACTGGTAATTAACATTATTTATAATGAATTAAATTTTCGAGACGGAAATAAAAAACGTCGGGTACGAAATCGACTACTTTTTTATTTGAGCTGTATTCATCGTTTTACACGTCAGGTGTAGTGTGACACGAGCCAGAGTGATAAGCGTCTTAAAAACAAGGAAATCAATCATTTTCACGGCATCTAGCACATTGTAGAAATTTTGTATTATTACAGTCACAATCTTTTTTCAATAGATCCACTGAGAAGGAAACCTCATTTACATTCATAAACATTTGTCTTGCGTCGCAAAGTTTCGAAGTGCAAGAGCAGCTGCGCCCTGTAGGTAGTTCTTATTGAGAAACAGTCGACCCAACGTCCCGAACTCCAGCCATAAGCGTGTGAAACAATGTATACATACACCGGCTAGCATATAAGTGACAAAATAATTGACAAATATATTATAATTGCGGTTTGTTTGCACATATTTAAATGACATAGTATTTGAATTGAACGAATAAACAGGAAAAAAAATGCTTCCTGCAGCACGATTTGGACCAGCAATAATGCGCTCACCAGACTCGAGCGCTACTCGGTAAGTCACGCGCTCTGTTAAAAACTCTCTTACGTTTAGTGGATATAAAGCGCTCGCAAGAACTTCAAAAACTTCGAAATCGATTTTCTCGATAATTTCTGAAAAGCGCGACGAACTGCGTTCCGAAATCGATATGTGAGTTCTGAACTTCACGTACCGTAAGTATCAGAGATTGCAAAAATCCGACTGCCATGTGATCAGATAGATGGCCAATGGAACAGAACGTATAACAGAATACAATAATTAATAATGGCCAAATCACATTATTGGATCAGCTCAGATTCACAAAGGAGTTACTCAACTCAAGACTGATTATATACGGTAAATTATAGAACTTATCTGATCTCTAATCGATAATGAGAATAAAAGAATTATAACGGCAACTACTTCACTAAAACTTTACGAGTCATTATCATAGTTCGAATCTATGCTTTCCAAAATTATCATCTAGATCGCATTTATATTTTCGGGCAATAATTATTAATTACACAATATCACTAACCATAACTGACAAAAACAGACGATAACACAAAATTACAGAACATTATAATTGACCTCGACGACGTCTCGAAAACTCAAATAGTTTATCAAAATCATTTAAAATTGGCTTCAATACTCTATCAAATAACCTATTATTACGATAAAAGAGAAACCAAATCGCGAAAGCCCGTATATAAGAGAATGTAATTGCGTCACCTTCGTAGAGGTATGGCATCACAACCTAGTATGAAGTATAATCAATAAAAATCGAACGGGAAGTCGTGGCAGGTTGAAAGCTTACCTCTAATTGAACAAAAAACAATCACAAACTGAACAGTAGTTAATTCCAATAATCACGGTGAATTATATGAACAATTAGTGATTAATTTCGCAATCATCAACACCAAATTCGAGATAGATGAAACGTGACCGCGCTAGGCAATAGCCAGACAAGAAAAAGCTTCTGGAAATCGATCCGGGTCTCCCAGATCATTTCCTGTGGTGAGGTATTGCGCATCAATTAGCACGGGTGGGAGGCTTTGCCTGGGTCTTTCAGTACCTGGAGTTTTTGCCAAGATTATGACAGATGACAGAGCTATTCGCGATACCCTGGAAGGCGGAAGTTTCTGCAGTTGGACCGGGGGACTAGGCCAGTTCGAGACAAGTAGGGAAGAGACGACCCCGTGTGGTAGTAGAACGTTATGCAGCACTCTTCCAGGCGCGGCGTGACTCTGGATCGGGTGACCGTTAGTCTTAGCTACTGACTCCAAGACCGCCAAGTTACCTACCAGGTGGGAAATTCCACCTCAAATCGGCCAAGTTCTGATGTTTTTTGACCTCGTATTTTTTTGATCGATTTAAACTTTTTTTACATGAAATCTACGTCAAAAAAGTGGACGCATATTTTTTCATTGGTCTAAAAAAATTTTTTTACGCTAGTTATGAACTATCGCATTTTACTGTAAATGTAGCGCGCCTGCGGCTTCAAGAATTAATATCTCGAGTCCCCTTCACCGTAGAGAGATGTTCTGCAATGCGTTTTAAACGTGATGAAAGACACTTTTTGATAGAACTTTTCGAATTTTCAAAAAATATAGTTTTATTGGTTTTATGAGCAATCAAAATGTTTATCGATTTTTTTCACAAACTAAAGCCATTTTTGAAATTCTGAAAAAAATATGAATGCATTCCTTATTCAATTCTGAAGATGGCGAAATTTTGAAATTGATGGAGCGATTTTTCTAAATATTTTTTTTACAATTATTTGTTCGGCGCTGCCTCAGGTAGCAGCGCTGCGCGCCTAGCGACTACCGCGTCGTACGGGGCTCGGCAAGGCGCGGCGCGGCGCGGCTACTTGACACAGCGCCGGACAAATAGTTGTAAAAATATATTTAGAAAAATCGCTCCATCAATTTCAAAATTTTGCCATCTTCAGAATTAAATAAGGAATGCATTCATATTTTTTTCAGAATTTTAAAAATGGCTTTAGTTTGTGAAAAAAATCGATAAACATTTTGATTGCTCATAAAACCAATAAAACTATATTTTTTGAAAGTCTGAAAAGTTTCATCAAAAAGTGTCTTTCATCATCTTCAAAACGCGTTTTGGAACATCTTTCTGCGGTGAAGGGAACCCGAGATATTAATTCTCGAAGCCGCCCGCGCGCTACATTTACAATAAAATGTGATAATTCGTAACTAGCGTAAGAAAAATTTTGTGGACCAACGAAAAAATATGGGTCTTTTTTTTGCGTAGATTCTACGTAAAGAAAGTTTTAAATGATTCAAAAAATACGAGGTCATTTCTCGGCCGATTTGAGGTGGAATTGCCCAGATATTATTGGACTCTATGAGGGCATCCCTCGATGTCCAGTCCGGTTCGGCACGTACGATATGAGAAAGGAACATGACAGAAATTACAAGGACCTTATTGATTAATTACGGAAACCTTATGAATTTGAGCTTTTTCGGACGTCTCGTCTATTTTATGAAACTAGCATCGATTTATGAGGCAGTAATTTGCCTCGTTACAGTAAGTGTATAAGACGGATTGAATGTGAATTACTTGCAAACAAATGCCTTCACTGATTTTCCCGCTTTTGAGTAAGTATATAGCGCTATTAATTCATAGTTAGTGGAAAAAATAATGTACTTGGCGAATGTTTGTGCATTTGAGGTGCCGTTGAGGGTGGGCACTATGTCTACGTCAGATGAAGCGTTAAATTTTGACTTGAGGTGAGGTCAGCTATATCTATCGAACGTTATCATGTTGCCTAAAACCGGACGTATTGCAACTGAAGATAACGCCCCGATAAGCATAACTTTTTTATAGCGGATACGATATAATCATGTGTCACGTGAACAAAATGATAAAATAAACTAGCTTAGTCGATGTCTCAGTAGTACAGTAATATTTTTATCTCACAATTCACTTGATTGTATTGTGTCAATGACAATGTCAACGAGTACCTACACACACGTATGATCCAACTGGGATTCCTGAAGCTGTCCTCGACGTCGCTATATATATATTACGTGAATACGACATCGCATCCTGTGGACGACGAACATCCGCAAATTTTACTGCGTGTTAATGCGAGAGAAGTAGATCGCAGAATGAGCTTACAAACTAACGAAGGGGCACGTCCATTGTGCAGTCAATCTTAATATTTTCATTCTTCCGAAAAGATTCCCGCGCTTCACCGGCAAGGCTTAGCTCTATAGATGCGGTGGTAGCATTACAAAGGATTGACAACGCTTTTTACTGTATACGTTTAATCACAGGAATACTAGAAGATCGGGTCAAGTAAATTTCTTATATACAGTTTATGTTTCGTGGGTGTGACTGCAGAGGACGTTTCGGTGTCGAGTGATCATCTGACACCTAAATCACCGTGTTACACTGGAGCTTTCGAATCTCATCGGAATATAGACCTCCATCCATAGACTACTCATGGTAATTAACTTTCTCAATTTATTTCTTTTCTTTGTCAATCCCATCTGACATATTTTGCATGCACAATTCTGAATGCCAATAAATACCGAGCAATGTTGTTAGACCGATTCGACTTCGCGACCATCAGTTTTTCAATTTATCAATTTATGATGAAAAAAATAACCGGGTTTCACTGATTTGATTTAGTCTTCGATATGCTCTAGTACAGTGTTTCCCAAACATTGTTCTGCCATGGCCCGGTAATTTTCACACTGCCCCTTCGTGACCCACTTAATACTTTTAAACCCAAGCTGGTTCCATTAGGTAAAATAATACACATTTATTAATACTACATATTTTGGCATCGCCTATTTAGTCACTAAATTTTAGTGCGAAGTATGGAGCTGCTGCTTATTTTTTACCAAAGGCGGGAATGTTGCGACCCGGTATTTTATTTTGATGGCCCGGTACCGGGTCGCGACCCGGCTAATGGGAAACGCTGCTCTAGTACATCCAGAATTAGGAACTCTCATATGCTGCTCCTTTCAAGTTTTTATCTGCTTTGTGAGATTCGCCAGTCTATTGATATTTGGCGGCGATTTACTGCCCTGAGCTTGGCGTATGAGGTATCCAAGATACAGTTACCTCAGTGTAGTTGATACGTTTACATTAAAATATCTCAAGGACAGTATATCTGAAAGGTACGTCGACAGATAGCTGAGTTAAATTGTTCTCCCGTTCTTGAGGGAAACATCATCTTTGCTGGCATTAAATAGGGGTCCTGAATAGGAAATAAGATGGAACGAACCGACCCCGGGACACAAACCGGAAGTGCCACCATATTAAAACAGAACATTTCTCGACACGGACTAAAAATACTGGCGCTCACCTCTGTTATGCATAATTATATAGTTGATTATTGTTAATTAGGCCCAAGTTAATCGGATCTAGATTTTCGTTATCATTACGAAAATCTAGGGCATTTCTGTCCTTTCTGATATGACTCATTTATAACATGAGGCGTTCACCCAGATCCTGGTTCTCGTTGTTTAAAATCACTGGGTTATTAAAATCGAAATTGTGATCTAACTCATAACGATGCCTAAATAATGCAGACTGATTGTGTCTATGACTCCTGATATTTTTCTTATGTCCAGAGACGCTAATGTAGAGGATACATCTATCTATAGAGTCATGTGGGGCAAGAGTGCGCATTTTTTCTTTAAATTGTTATAAAGTTGAAAATTTTAAGTGGAATATAACAAAACGACGTCATTCATTTTAAGCCTTCATTAATTCACAATTTACGAAACTCAGAATTGGACTTACTCACTTGTAATTCTACAAAAAAAAGAAAAAGAAAACCTTGTCAAAATGCGTACTTTTATCCCAAAATAGGGGTAAGTGTGCGCAGTAGTGCGGGTAAGTGTCCGCAGTTGTAGTAACCAAAACTTTAATGTATTTAAATATAGTTTAACTATATATTTGATAGCATAAATATTATTATTTATTCATATATACATCTTTTATCATTCATATATCATATACCCATATATAGATATTAGACTGTGTCGAAAAAAAACTTTTTTTTTTCTGGGCTACACCAGAAATCGGTAGGGTATGTCAAAACAAAACTTCTGTTAAGAGATGGGCTCTTAACTTCAAGTTTTAGAGTTAGCTCATCGCATTTTTCGATTTCCCGTTTAAATAACATAGGAAATTTTTTTTTTTTTTGTTTCGAATTGTATACCTCGGTGATGGCATATTGTACAGACAAGCCCATGATATATTTTTATAGAGAATTGAATGCTCTACAAAAAAGGTCTCTTGTAATTTTTTGATAACTCAACTGTTTTCAATACTTGCCTAATTTATTAATACATTCTTGGTACTCTAGGTGAGTATTGAAAAAAATTGAGTTATCAAAAAATTATAAGAGACCTTTTTTGCAGAGCATTCAATTCTCTATAAAAATATGTGCTTGTCTGTACAATATGCCATTACCGAGGTATGCAATTCGAAACGAAAAAAAAAAATTTCCTATGTTATTTAAACGGGAAATCGAAAAATGCGATGAGCTACCTCTAAAACTTGAAATTAAGAGCCCATCTCTTAACATAGAAGTTTTGTTTTGACATACCCTACCGATTTCTGGTGTAGCCCAGAAAAAAAAAAAAGTTTTTTTTCGACACAGTCTAATATCTATATATTATTTCATCTATATTATTTATATATATTTTTATCGTTATTACTTAGAGATCAACGTTTCTGAAATCTGAAAAAGATTAATATGAAATCAATTTAAACTAACGATAACAAAATCTCATCCATCGGTGCATATATCACATACCATAAAAATACACTTTTGATAGCAATAGTACGCGTGAAAATATGCGCACTTTTACCCGACAAGCTTATGCGTACGCTTACCCCTAACTGTCCGAACGGAATTCACTTAAAATTATTCATAATTGCGTCATTTTATCAAGCTTTGTAATGGTACACATCAAACTAGATAGAATAACGTGCACGTTCGTATATGATAAGTAATAAATACCGCAACACAAGTACGAAAGTTTTTGAATTGAAAATAAAAAAATATCGTAAGATTTTTAACGAAAAATTTTACTGACGAATATTGACAAAGCTGCGCAACCACGCCAGACAAGACTCGAGTCTTTTGTCCAACGTCGAAGTAAGTACTGGAAAGAGTTGGTACTCTTTCTCTAATTTTACCGGTTTCTGAAATAATGAATCTGCGGACTCTTACCCGCTGCGCACACTTGCCCCACATGACTCTACTAAATTAATAAGAAATATCTGCAATCAATAAAAAACGTCTAAGCGATGCTTTAATATAATCAGTAATATAAATTATTTTTCTCGAATTGACTGAGAAAGTAAGGCTTCTAAACAAAGTGCATTATTCCTTTGGTGGAAGAGATAGTCTTCTAAAAAAATATTTGAAGACCCTGAAAGTAACGTAAATCAAGGAAAACTGACTTTTATTCTGAAGAACCTCAAAACGATTCTTTCAACGACTTCAATTGATTCATGATTAACATCGGTTGCTCGAACTCGTAATCGTTATATTGATATTAGTGGTGTAACGAATATTCGCATATTTTTTGACATTCGCGTTCGCATTCGCATTCGCAAAAACCATGCGGATGTTTTGCGAATATGAATATCACAAAAATTTCATATTTCCTTTGTTAAAATTGTGAAAATATTATAAAATTAAACAAAAAATATTATTGTTTTTAAATATTTTTTTATTTTTAAAGTTCAAGACAAGCGAAAATTCTTTTTTATAGAGCAAAATAAATATTTTCTTTTATTTATTATTCTTTAATCAGTCTTTCTGTACTTTAACATTTAACATTACAATAACAATTTTAGACTTAGAATCAAATAATCAACTCAATTACTATTTGATAACAAATACACGAACAAAAACATAATCTTCTCTTAATCATGTATCTATTAGTGGTGTAACACGAATATTCGCATTCGCATTCGTATTCGCGAATATCGAATCCCTACATTCGCATTCGCATTCGCGAATGTGCAAAATTGGACATTCGTTGCATCACTGAATGATATATTCGAATCGATCGCGATTTTATTATCTCGTAGCGTTACGTGTCTGATGCTTTCATCCATTCAAAATCGTCGAAAAGAATTGTGAAACGTGAAAAATTATACGTAGCCCGGGCCAGACCCCTTGTACTACTATAATAGGTACTAAGGATAATTGAATTCCCCCTATTTCATACACCCTTGTTGGATGCGGGCTGCGTTTAGAAATACCCTAAATTGCAATCTCCCCTTGATACGGTAGAGACGAGGGTAAAGCAGAAGGACTTCAGATGAATCACTTAACACTTGTCGAGATCTTGAGTGAGAGAGACAGAAAGAGAGATTAAAATCAACTAAAAGCTCCGCTTTCAGTCTTTAGAAATCATGGTTCAATATAACGTACAGCGTGTTATAATTTTCTAACCAACACACAGCTGTAACTGTGGGTTCTTGGGGCTCAAGTGAACTTTTGTAAACCACTGCTGGTTTGTGACCAGAATTTCCTCTTTGGATTGCTAATTCTCATCGTTCGTTTTATGTTAGAAATTCGCTGGTTATTAGTAAAACAAAGTTTTGACCTCAAAGGAAAATACTTCCTGGCGATATATAGATGTATATCATTAAGCCTTTCGGCCAAAACTGTCTTTCATTCTACATTGAAGAAATTTTCTATATTTACTTACTTTCAGATTTTATTTATTTTTTGCATTATACTTATTGTTACCCACGAAACGTGGTTTAACATTCATATTACTCATGGGTAACAAATACTGTAACACTTGTTACACTCTCGTAATATACAGGTTGCATAAAATGTTACTTCAGTTCAATATTACACTGGCAACATTACCAATATATACTTGTTCTATAAGTTGCAACTTCAGCGTAATATGACATTTACACATTCACGAAATGTTTTCATTGTAACAGTTATATTGTAATGTAATATTGAACTTGTTACATTCGCATATGCATACCAGTTATATCACCATCTTAGTACTGTGTGATGTTACGACGTTCTAAGTAGAGATATATTTGAACGACATAACAATATTACTTTGAGATGTATATCATAACGCTCTTTACATTCACAGATATGTACAAGTTGATACAACTTTACTGTCATGCAGTGCTTTGACTGAAAAACATTCTCAATATTCTTATAAGTATATTCTTCTGTAGCATTAACATGTGATGAATTATGAATATTATATACAGAGAAACTTCTAAATCTATTCAGGCTCACCCTGATTGCTTAATTTATCGTAACAATGACAAAGTGTATTTCAGTGATTCTGTTCTAACTGTTACTTTTTTGATTAAACATTTTTTGATTCTATAAAAGAACTTTTTTAATTTTTTAATGCATATTATTACTCTATTTTATTGTAAAAATGAAAGTCCGAGAGCATTTCGCTACAACTTCAAAATATCGAGAATGAGAATCAAATTTCAAATTTTCCGTGCCACGGTACTGACTCGTTCATTCACGGTACTGACATAAAATAAATTTGGTAGACATTCTTCAGAAAAATTATTATGAATTGTATTATAACATTAATTAGATTTATGGATTAATTAGTTTGGGTCATTTATTGCGACAAAGAAAATAATGAATTCATAGGTAAATTCTAGAAATGGACGTGACACGGTACTGACATTTAAGTGATTTAAACTGTAAGTTTTCTCTGGACTGCAAGTTATATTATACGAAAGAAGTGATGAAATATGTTCATGAGGATCGTATTGATGCAAAAATTTTATGAATAGATTGTTAATGGATGACCAGTGAGAGCAAACAGTACAGGATATTAATAAACACTGTTAGAATGGAATCACCTATATGTAATATCTCATCATGATATAACAAAACATTTCAAATCTGTCGGTCACTTACGGGTAGATCACATCAAATAAATATGGATTTACCTCTTGAGCACCAAGATTTTTTTGAATCAACTGAATTAATGATTTGTATGCAAGTATCTGGAACAACTGTAAATTTAATCGAAGGAATTGAATTACCGGTTTTGAAGCAATGAGACATACAATGTGCGTTCGATTTCATGTATCCATATGTAATAACCTACATTGTAATCAATTTACGGTATACGCTAGCTCAGAGTTGATAGTTGAGGATTTTGGCGACAATGTTATCATTTTTTAGTTACTCCGGTAATTTTACAAATGAAAGAAAATCGTATTATTTCAGAGCCATCAATATGCGGCTGCCTTCATCTATGTGCAAACGGTGAAACAAATATTGAAACGTTATTTTGTTATTTTTTATTATGTTGGGTTGTAATCGATTTTATAAATACAGTCTAACAGTGTTTAGTGCGTAATGACTCATCCTCAATCTTTATTTATTTCTCCCTCTCTCTATCTTTCTCTCTTTCTCTCTTTGATTGATTTACCGGCTTTTGCCATTACTTTTGTAACCATTTCTATCATTATCAGTATCATTAGCTACTTTATTCTCACTATCGCTACTATGTCTACTTCTATCACGGTTATCTAAATCATCTCTTTGTCAATCTCTTCTGCACTTTTTTTCACTGTCTTCTTTACCCTCAATGCCTGTGTTTTTATTCTGTTATTGGCCTGATGGGTCTGAATCTAGGCCATAGCAAAATGACTTCTTTCTCTCTTTCTCATGTTATCGTTATTAAGTTCTTCAATTCTTAAGCCGCATCTATGGGTCTCATTAACGTTGTCAAAAGCTATAGTCAGTCTAATGTGAGAGTACACTGTTTGGTATTTACATCTACCCAGCCATCACCGTCCTATGTAAATCTATTTTTAAATTGTTCACCCTATCGTTCAACGGCCAAATTAGCTGACCAAGGCGTAATGAATACTCCTGTCCTATTCTTTTTCTCTCTAATTCATGCGTGGAATGATTTACGAAATTAAGATTGTAATATTTTGAGGTATTATAAATGGAATAAGAACTTGAATAATTAGTTGAGGAATAAATAATTGGTTTTGGTCAAGAATGATGTATTTAAGCCACTTCAGCTTAAGTCAACCAACTATTGATGCACACCTCTGTTTTGTTTTAGATAGTAGAATAGTTTGGTTTGTACAGTAATGATCACGGTTTCTGTCAGCTCTAAAATCTGCAACCGAGGGTACATGCTCTTTTTAAGTTGGCAATACCCTAGGCAACAATAATTAATAATTGCCGCTCACCGTTACGAGGGCACTCAAGTCAGCTACTGCCAGCTATTGCCAACTTAAAAAGAGCATGTATCTTCGGGTGCAGATTTTAGGGCCGACAGAAACCGTGATCATTACATACGTACTTTCAGTTATTCAAAGGTATTTCGGCCCTTCAAGTGCACACGAGGTTATTCTGACTCTACATTTTTTTGTAAAATGGAGTATTGCTTTGGCGGAGCTTTAACTTCAAACACGTTTGTCGACAACTGAAACTTTTTTTTTCAAAAATCGAACCGTGCGGCCTTGAAGTTAAATGAACTTAGTACAAAAATCGTCTCAACATTTTATCCAAAAAAGTTCATAGTTGCCGAGATATTTCAGGTCAAAAATCGCATTGGGTCAATTTGACCCAAGCGCAGCAAAATGCGGAATGACAAATCATGTTGCCGGAGACTTGAGAAATGTAGAGCACATTTATAAAAACGTCATCTGTTCTATAGTGTGTTAGCGTCAACGGTCACTAATTGTATGTATGCGTGAATGTATGAGAGAAGGATTATATGTGAGCGCGAGGATGTGTACTATTGAGGATTAGGCCGAAAAGTTCAGTATAACGAGAAACGGATTAAGATACAGACGTATATTCGCGAAGATCGATATCTAATACGCTTGATATAATTAAATTAAATTAAATTAATAATAATTGCTAACCGAATTAGATTAATGTTCCTTGTAGGGCTGAGCCCTTATGCATATATTCGAGGTTTCTGTTGTGACGTCCAAATTAATTGTCTATAATAAAAAGAAAATAGCTGGCCGGCAATCTATTCGTTTTTCTTTCCCCGTAACCGATAATTTTACTTAACAAGTGTTGCAATAAAATTCCTTATGATGAAAATGGGAAAACTCGCGGCACTAATTAAAGTGAGCTCGACTTTCCGATCGAGCATATTTCGTATAGGCGGTATTCCACGGGTAGTGGGACAGGTTTTAGCCGCGGGTCCCGAAATCTTTCGCTTTTCAAGAACATCGTTTACTTGTATCATTTAAAAAAACTCCTATATAGTTATGGGCCCCATTAACTTCATGGTTTTTGTTGAGCCCTAATCGAAACATTTCGAAAAACTGTATTTTCCGTACCTTTAACCGCGTATATCTTGGGCGTCAATAGAGCAAAAATAAAATCTGACAATCGCTTTTTAACCGGAAAAAATTGCTCTTTTCAAGAAAGCAAATAGAATAGTAATCCGATTTAAAAAAATTATCTACAGCCCAAAAACTGAAAAAAATCGTTTTTATTTTTTTTCTGTTCTCAGGGTCTACTTAATTTCATCCAAATTTTGACTGAATATAGTGCAACATGTTATGAACGTTTGGTAAAATTTTCAGCTTGCCTTTTTTTTTGCTTGCATAAAGATAAATCAATACATTTTTTATATAAATCTGTTATTTTTACAAAAAAATGTATATATTTAATTGACAGCAAAAAAAAAAGCAAGCTGAAAATTTTACCAAACGTTCGTAACATGTTGAACTATGTTCAGTCAAAATTTGTATGAAATTAAGTACCAAGGACAGAAAGAAAATAAAAACGATTTCTTTCAGTTTTTGGGCTGTAGATAATTTTTCAAACCTAATTACTATTCTATTTGCTTTATTGGAAAGAGCAATTTTTTCCGGTTAAGAAGCGATGGTCAGATTTTATTTTTGTTCTATTGACACCCAAGATATACGCAATTAAAGGTACGGAAAATATAATTTTTGTAAATTTCTCGACTAGGACTTAACAAAAACCAAGAAATTAATGGAGCCCATAACTATATGGGAGTGTTTTATACAATACAAGGAAACGATATTTTTTACAGGCGAAAAATTTCGGGGCCCGCGGTTTATCCTATAAGAAAATTGAATTCAATAATCTTGTTTCAGGATTCAGCAAACGTTACTGTGGCACGCTCAATTTCGCAGGAAGCAATTCAAGAAAGTGTGTCTGATTTTACAACTATGAGTTCGCATCTAAATCTAACTGAAGTATCTAGCGCTGGTACACAGCTGAAACTCTACGACATTTTCATACCGATCCTTGGCGGGCTCATTGTCGTGACGAATCTCATAGTGGTTCTATCGTCGGGACTGCTCATCAAAAAAAAAGTGAATCCAAGGACAACGTACCTTTTCCTAGGAAATGTTGCTATGGCCGACCTAGTCACTGGCATCGCGGTTCTCCTAGGCCATTATTATCCAAAATCATCGCGGACTCATTTCGTATGCTCCGTTCAAATAGGTGAGCTTCTCATGAAAGCCATACACAAAGCACACATGAACAACGTCGGAGAAAATTGAATTCCCTTGCAACTTATGGCCGTGGTACTTTCGTCTAAAAGACGTATTCAAGCTGAAAGAAACTGAGGCATACGTTATCTATAAGAAGTCTTATAAGCAGCTTTTGGTTTTGTTCTTTCTGAGTGGTTTCCGGTCAGGATTTCTTCAAGGGGATTTTTCCGCTTTGGACTTCACCGACAATTGTATAGTATGAGCACGCACGCAACAAAGCACTCGCTCATACGAGGGCCGAGGCAATAGTTCGCGACTACTTTCCAAACTTAATTATCACAATATAATCTCTGGAACGAAAATGTAAAGGAAATTCCGGTCTCATTTTGACGATACACACTGCTATTTTGGTGAATTCGAATATAATAGAATTTAGGATATTTATGAAATTTCCTCACGTTTCCTGTTTTTTTCAAAAAAGTGCCAGACAATAATTTGAATGCACTGCGACCGCATACTCGACTCAAGAGTTTATATGTTTGAGGACGAAACGACACACATATCAAAGTCCGTGCTAACCAATATGCAGCGCACTATGCAGTGATAGCGATAATCACGCAGATGCTTTACAATGCTTCACATACGCTAGGTCGTCGGACGTTGAAAATTTTTCTACAGATCGTAGCAATCAGAATGTTAAATTATACCACTCCCTTCATGTACCTGGCTTGTAATGAAATCTAGAGATTGCAGTTCAAATTCAATTAACCTTTTCCGCCGGATGAAAGAGCTGGAATTCGATTAGGACAGCATATCATTGAATTGCAGAAATTCTTCGCAATAATTGTGAGGGAAAAGAGCGGGACAGGGTAGATAGTGCGCTGTACTACATACATACATTAGTTGTTTGATTTCGCTCAATTTGAGGGGCACACTGGAAAAATTATACCTCTGAGGCCAAGTCTCTTATAATTAAGATAGGTATGGCACTGGCTCATGGGAGCTCTATCTATTCAAAAAAACTTTGCGCATTTTCAAGTCAAATCAAGCGCCTCTGTGTCGAACGAATGAATTCGATCGAAATTTCAAGACAAAATGATTAAGTTTATCTGTCATTGATTTCAAATGCTCTTTGTTTCCATTTTTTAATGAATTTTTTTGTTTCCAGGTCTGATAGTGTCCAGTACTCTAGCCTCCAACTATTCGGTTGGACTGATAGCCATCGACCGATTTCTTTATATAATACATGGCTTGAAATATCACCGATGGGTGTATCCTACGAGGGCTCGTCTCTTCATCACATCAACCTGGGCCATAGGAATCATTCTTGGTTTTCTGCCTGCAACCGGTCTATGGAGTGGTGGAACCGAAAGTGGAAAAATTTGTTGGTTTATTACATTGGCGCCACCAGGTCTTATATTGCTAATCACAATCGTCGGGATTTTCCCGGTTATACTGGTTATGGTTTTGTACGGAATCATTTTGTACCATGCAATTATAAAAGTAATCCAACTTCGACGAGCTGATAAAAACCGAGAGGACCAAACTGCAGGCCATCAAGGAGACTTGAGAATATTTCGCGGAGGTGATGCCGTGAGCAACGAGGCTATGAGGCAAAGAAAAAGAAGTAAACCATCAAAAATAAAAGCAGTAAAAGTCGTACTCTTCACTTGTGGCAGTTTTGTTCTCACCTGGATGCCGTACTTCATTGCGAGCAGCATATACGTGTTTTGTGATCAAAGTAGTAGCAGTGGTAAGGCGTTAAGAGTGGCAATAGCCTCTCCGCTCGCTATACTTGGCTTCGTAAACTCTTTATTGAATCCTCTGATATATGCTTGGTGGCATAACGGCTTTCGTACTTTCATGCGGAAAATTTTATGCAAGGGTCCAGATCCGCATAGAGAAGTTGGTACTTCTACTACCAAATCGAGCTTGTCTAGTCGTAAAAATCAGAGCGGAAATCAAAGCGATGGAAATCAGAGCGATGGAAACATGTACACTGTCCAGTTGAGAAACGCTTGAACAAGTTCGCAAACCGAAGCTGAGCCCCAGCTGCAATCTGAGCATTATTATACTGAGAGTATTTGTGGATGAGTAACATCGGGGACCGGTACAACAATCGAAAGATCGGTTTTTGTAACGTATATCGCGTGCCCATTAGCTACGTGGCAAATAAGACCTAATCATTTGATGTTTGAGTTCCCCGTATGCAGGTGTTTTCGCTTTCCTATGTCGTGCATCCATGAATACTCCCGGTATATCTACTTCGTAAATGACGATATATGTATAATTTTACGTGTATATATATATGAGGGTGGTTCTTATTTAGAGTACGGGGGAATTTATTTTACAGCCATCTGCCAAGTCGACCCCAAATAATTTAACAAAGAATCCCTATAAATTTCAGCGCTCTGCCTCAGCCCTAAATCCTTCCTTGAAAAGGATTAAATTTTGCCATTGAGATACGTACGTTTTTACTGTATTTTCAGTACATATATTTTATTAATTTTATTACAAATTATTTTCAGAAAAATCTATGACTATGAGAAATTAGTGGGCATCGATGCTACTGTTTGGTGAAAAACAGTAGTCTCATCTGTATGTCAATTGTATACTAAACGTGTTCGATTCCGACCGGTATGAAGTTGGCCCCACAGTCTTCTGTCTTTTTTCTTCTCTATAGGTATGTATACCCATAAACGAAAGAAGGAGACAGATGAATGTGGGGCCAACTTCATATCGGTCAGAACCAAACGCGCCTAGCGTATACATACATCCTTTCAATCTAACTTCATATGTAAATTTGGCAAAATATCGTTTAGAAAAATGGCGACGCGTATCTTCATTTTTCGACGCATTTTGCGAGAGGGTTGAGGGTTAACTTGATATTTCAAAAGGACTTTTTTTCGATTATTCCTGGTCGATGGGGGGGGGGGGGGCTTGAAAAAAATTCATTCATGTCCTAAATAAGGATCACCTTATTACATACCCATAGTCCATACATTTTAAACGGAACGAAATATGACCTTAAATTGTGACATGGACAGTTAAAATGCTGTGAGATTTCGTGTAGGTATAGTCACATTTTTTAAAACTATTTTGTAACTTGTTATATTTTTGTACACCAGTATTTTTCTTCTTTCCTGTTATAAGTAATGAGAAGCTTGTTAAAACAAAGAAATAGGTATTATAAAGAGGTTCAGTGGAAACCTGCTACGCCCTATGGTAGGCAACTCGTGTTTTTCCGAACCGACAACGCCGTGGTACGACCATACCTACAGCCAATGTAGCGGCAGCTGTCATTCTGGGGCTGGGGGGTTATTCACTAACTCTGGGACCGCGCGGTTATGCGACTTTCCGCGCGGTTGTGACGTCATGTCCACGGTAGCGACGAACCGAGCTGTTCAGTAACTTTTCGGGCGGTTGTTACCGCGCGGTATCGTACCGTTTCTCGGTTTATGCTACCGCGCGGGAAGAGGTTTCGGTATCGGTCTCATTACGGATATTCTTCCGAGCGGCAGTCTAGACCGTACCGCGCGGTACCCGTGTCGAATAGGCTACCGAGTAGCAAAATAGCGGATTTCCTTCTCCGCGCGGTAAGGCGAACCGCTCGGTACGGAACCGAACACCGTGCGGTACGAACCGAGAAGTTAGTGAATAACCCTCCAGGGTCTGGGGAATGGGGATGTTCGTACGACACCGTTTTCAGTTTCGGAAAAAAACGAATTGCCTACCGTAGGGCGTGGCAACTTTCCAATGAACCTCTCTGTATAGAAACAAACAAAAATTGGGCAAAGCAGGAAATGGCATTAAAAAATAAATAAAAGAGCGAAGAATACGAATATTTGCATTAGTTTCATAAATTAACGAGATTGTCATGATTATTATTGAAAGGATTTTTCTGCCAACAATCGACGTAACGTGATCCGTAGTTTTTATGATCAATAAACTTTTTACAGTATACATATGAATGATGAAATTTCTGAACATATTATTTGCATGACCTCAACGCATCTGATTCATCAATTATTTTATTCCCAATCACATCGCCGTTCATTAGGCATTACATCACTTTATTCAAACAAAATACCTAATTTTATTCGACATCGCAATTGCACATTGTAACGCAGCTTGTCTTTTGACATTCTGTTAGGGCTTGTTCCATGGGAAAAGTGAACAGGATATTTCAGTCTTGATGTCACGATTTCGGCGTTTGTATACAGGGTATTCCATGATATTTCGATCAAGATCGGTCGATGAGATTTCAAATTTGCACCAGAATTCTTTATATGAAATTACGAAAAACAGAGCCCCGCTTTGTTTATAATTCTTTCAACCACGCCTATCTGAGATTTGATTGAATTTCTTATTTCAAAAGCACCCATTCGCTGAAATCTAAGGAACACCACGAAAATTCAATAAAGCATAAAAAAATTTCGAGCACTATAGAAGGCGGAGATTTCATAACAGCAAAAGTCAAATTTGAAAAATAATGGATATCAACAAGATAATTATTGGAACCTTGTTTGGATGAATGTAATGAATAATTAATATTCAATACATAACATACAATATGAATATAATTGTAATGATAATTTTTCTGATTATTATTTTTTCAAAATCAAATTTTGCTGTTATATTTCCGACTTCTAGTAGCACTCGAAAATTTTTTTTATATTCTCTTAGATATTTCTGAATTATTACAGATTTTATAAAATGGGCGTTTTCAAAATAACAAATTCAATCATATCTCAGAAAGACAAAAGTCAAAAATTTTTTGAAAGAATCCCATTACTTTGAGGCAGATTCAACACACCATCGACTGATCTTGATGGAGATGTCATGAATGCCCCATACATGTGTGCGAAATCGACTCCACTATGAACTCACATTATAAATGCTATGACATTTTTTCATTGGAGTTCCCATATTTGTGGTACGTTGTTGACTACTTCTTCGGGACTATTTTTATGGAA
This sequence comes from Tenthredo distinguenda, assembly GCA_947538915.1. NCBI lineage: Eukaryota > Metazoa > Arthropoda > Insecta > Hymenoptera > Tenthredinidae > Tenthredo > Tenthredo distinguenda. The sequence continues at coordinate 23,600,535 of OX384532.1, forward strand.
CATAAAGAAGCCCTGGATTTGAGCTGGACTCACATTACGATTGTGAGCCATTACGCTTTTGGCAAATTCTTGAGCCATATCATGCGTGGATTTTCCTGGGACTTTGTAGAATCGCAAGAACATTTGTTCCACTTGACTAGCAGTGCACCAACCTGAAAAAAAATACACCAAACTTCGAATATCAATGGACGTAATTATTATGAATTACAAGAAGAGAAGAATCAATTATCAATAATTCGTTTTACATCACATAAAAACGAAATAGCGATATGTATTAATTTCAACACAGTATGAATTACGTACCGATATATTCCTTGACATCCACTCTACCCGGTCTTACGAGGGCTGGATCCAATCTTTGAAGATAATTAGTAGTCATAAATAAGATTCTTGCTTCTGTAGATGCAACACCATCGAGACAATTTAGTAAGCCACTAAATGTAACCCGATTCAGTCCATCGTACGCTGCCCTCACTATACGAATTTGAAAACCCAAAAAATTGTACTAAATTTCTGTAGTCTATATCTCCATAACATCATTTTTAGCACGGTCTCACAGACAATTTCCTCCTCTATTCTCGAAACATACAATAATATGTTCTTTGGTAACGTGGTATATTTACTATCAGTCTTTTCAAAATTCTTCACTTATATTTTCCTCCTTTCTATACACACCTTGGAAATAATCTTTTTCGAATCACTGGCACACTTTGAAGGAATATTTTTCAAATTCGGTTTTGTCACAGCTGATCACTTGTATTTTGAGACAAAATTAGAAATTATTTGAGAGTTTACTGACTTTGCCTGCCAAATCTACTAAATAAAAAGTCGTTGTCACAGGGTAGGGATCGCAGCATTCATCGAAACTTTTTTAAATCTCGAGGAAATGTTCTAAAAATAGAGAGAATCAGGTTCTTCCTTCTATTGTTGTGAACACGTAATACACTTCTTTTCCCAACATTTACAAAGTAACGGCTTGAAATAAAAAATTTTCGTATTTATAAATTAGATTTATTGAATATCATTGGGTTTCCTTGAGACTACAGTAAAACCTCGATTAACCAGGTGCGGTTCACCCAGGATACGGATTAACTGGGATTGCTCCGAGTATTATCACTTTTTTTTTCTGACTGAGAATGCGGCAAACTATCATTACTAAGGTCCAAAAAAAAAAAGACGACAAACTGAAAATCAAGATTTCTTTAAGCCAACATTGAAATGAAAATTGTATAATCCCTTTTGTTTAGATACTAAGGATGCAATTATTATGAATAATATGTGTTTATTTATCATATAGCACTCTTATACCGTGAGAATCAGGTGAAACCGAATGGTCCATCTGCCCAGGCGCCGAATATTTGGTATTTTCATGGGGATAGCCACTCGCTGCACTGAAAATCCCTAGGGTGATTTTGGCGCGCAGTCAATGAAACTCGGCAGATCGACCGCGCGCTAAGATCACCCTAGGGATTTTTCAGCGCAACGAGTGGTTAGCCTCCTAAAAATACCAAATATTCGGCGCCTGGGCGGATGGACCATTCGGTTTCACCTGATTCTCGCGGTATAATGTTGTAATACATGGAGAGTTCATTTATAACTGTCCATTTGAATCAAAAAAATATCTATATCATTTGCATTATCCGTGTTTTTCGCTTATCCATGTCACTCCAGGTCCCTTCTCCCCCTGCAGTTAATCGAGGTTCTACTGTACATCAATGTAGAATATTCACTCCAAATTTGAAGAAGTTTCAGCCAACAATGCAATCTGTACTCTACGACGACTACTTTTTTTTTGGTGCAATCAATTTATATAACACTAAGTCCATATAATCTCAAATGATTTTACATTATGTCTCCTTGCACGACGCTATTTCCAAATCATAATTCTAATGACAAAAATGCTATTAGATTCCCAATATAGAATTTGTTTAATTCGAATTCAAATTTCGTTTGGCATAGAATTTCCCAATTGGTATAGTGCAGTAAGTACTTGTATTGTCATATTTAGCATCTGAATGTGAGAGGAATCTTGTATCATTTCTTCGCTCAGGCTTTGGAAGGTCCATATTTGTAGATCAATTTGTCGTCAGAATAAAGTCTTTATCTCAGAATTCACACTGCATGGGTACTTCATAAGGTAGTCGATAATTTACTTAATTGGGAATTCTTTGGGTCCCCACCCCCCTAGTTCATTCTACCTGACTAATTGTAAGAAAAAATGTGTGTAAATTCAACCTGTTAGGACAATTCTAATCCATGCCCGAAGGGCTTGAAACTCAACATTATTTTTGAATGGAAGAACAAGGGATTTCACATTTTTCTTGTAACTCTGTAGGAAACAGTCGTGGAGCTGCGCTCACGAAATTTTCGACCGAAGTTCTCGTGCATCAAACAAGCTCAAAGCAAGTTCACAAGAAAATTCTAGAGCTAATTATTAGGAGATTCACATAGGAAATGATTATGAGAAATGAAAAATGTCTATCTTATTGAGTTTTTTTCTTGTCTCAGTAAAATTAACTTTCTCAGTAACAACGTTTAGCCGAGATTGCAGACCAAGAGATGAAACATATTCTACATCTCATCCAGAATCCTCTGGCAAGTACCCCATACTTTCATGAGGTATTTAGAAAAAAAAAGGTGACTCCTAGGCTACCGAGCTCAAAAAATTTTCAGAGGTGGCTACCAATTATTCAATGACGGAAGAATTTCCGAATGATCGTTCTAAACAAAAACTCGTCCCCTTGCAGGTACCCCATACTTTCGAAATATCACGCGTAAGAGGAAACTGTGCGACCATTCTTCCCCCTGAGATTGGAGTATTTTTAGAGGTTGCGACCGGCAATAAAAGAAGGTTTTCAATAAGTGTAGCCAACGACTAGCAAACTTTTCAGTAGGTGGCAAGCTGCAGCAGCAGAATACTCTGAAATTCAATTGGGAAATGTACAGCTAATTTTCGTAATCCATATCCATTCCATAGTAGGTATGTTGAGTATGGAGGACCTTGAAATATGTCTTGAGTCCTTTTGTCGGTATTGAAAAAAAAAGCTATGTGAATGAGTCCTGTTGTCATCAAAATATTTACCATTTTAGTGGCTTTCACCACTATAATTGATTTATTTAGTCAATAGAGATCTATTTCAATGAAATTATCTTAAGTTGAGTACCGAAGCATCAGCATTCACGTGTTAATCAAATGGGGAAAATAAGAATCGATTGATTAACCCGTTAAACTTGCCCAATTGGGCTCTGCTTGATGGAGGACTCTTTCATTGTCATAAACGGGGGGGGGGAGGCAGGTAACCAAAATACTAAACAAAGCTTCTTCCAAACTACCGGAGTGTGATAGCATATTCCACATCAACTCGACGTGCCTCCAGACTTTGACAGCCCCATATTGCTAATTTTTTTGATCATGTACCGAAAAATGTAGCTATTTATCGTTAGACCATTACTTTTGGCAATTAGTTTCATTGTTTCGTCGGCACAGAATATTGAAATTTTGAAGTTCTCGTTGACAAGAAGTTCGTTGTTCTTTTAAAGTACTATCTGAAATTATTTTTTTTACATTCTTTAACCCCTGTATCAGGGTTCGAAGAGCCTTCGATTTTATTGACATTATTTCACTACATTCTGCGCAAAATTACATAAATTTCAAGACCTCGTGTCAAATGACGAGATTCTGTAAATTTAAATTATTGCAAAATTAGTGAAAGCCTAACGACTATGAAAATGGAACGATAAGAGGATTGTGAATTAAAAAGGCCACTTGTCAATTGAACACTATCAGTCCTTTAGTAAAAATGGCATAAATACCTTGGTGTAATGAACTAGTATGAACTGGTGAAGGTGTTTTATTGAGCGGACGTTTTAATAAAGCTAAAGCCATCCCATACCGACAAAAAGAAAGAACAGGGGCCCATATCTGTTACAAAAGTGAACGTCGCAGTGAAGAGGTATCCCTTCATAACCAATGTCAAAATTCATTGTTCAATAAATCAGCAATAAATCAGCAATAAATACAAACTATACTGCATTCAAAAATATAATACAGATTTCATTTATGTACCTATGACTGACTATTTTAATTGACAATCCTTCCATCGTTGTATTCTCAGAACGTTTCATTTCAGGCTTTCACTGATTTTGAAATAATTGTAACTTTAGAACAAAAAGTCATGCTATCTGATACAAGGTCTCTAAATTTCCGTAATTTTACGTAAAATATCGTGTAAGAATTTACATAAAATCGATAGTGGACGATCCTTTGAAAAACCCCTATTTAATTTTTGCTATCGAATAAAACTGATACAGGTGTTGAAGAATTTTGAAAAAGTCATTTCCAAATAGTACATTTCAAGAACGAAAAACTTTTCTACAAAGGTACGAGTAGTTGCATCTTTCGGTACTACATGTACAAAGGAAATGAACGATATTAATATTGTCTGATCTGGAGGCACGTCAAGTTACAGTGAAACATCCCATACATGTTTGTTTATAATGTTGTTCTCTGATTGGATAACAAAATATCATTTATTTTCCAAAAATCATTACCTATCGAGCACTTTGATCGATTTAATTCATTTAATGCAAATAAATTAAATTTTTCTCGGAAGATATTGCTTTCAGCATGGAAATCGTTGGAGGGCAAAATATGTATTTTGTTTTGGTCTGTGACATCTGTAAGCATTTTTACTAAAAAAGTTAAGGTGACCAAGATACAAAAAAAAAAAATTCAATAGGGCAGAGATTTTTCAATTTTTTTATAAACATTTTTTATATCCATCTCCCGATAATCCAGCTCCAGAATTTTTGTTTGAGTTTTGGCTGGACTAGTTTGACACATAAGAATTGCAGAAGCTATGTGGAAAATCTCAAATTGTCATTTTTTACCATTGAAAAACAATGATAAGTTTCAAGCGCTTTGGGGCATAGGAAATTTCTGTGGTGAGCCATAGAGAATTCCCACTTTTATAGAATAAAGACTGCCGTAGCGATACTACCAATCAACGAGGAACATACAAAGGAAGACAAAAGTGAATCAATTCACGTCAAACGGGACATGTTTCTGACAACATATTCTTCAGAACTACTGTAATATTTTCTACAGCTTCTACGGAACAGACAAATTCATGAAACAATTTTTTTCACCTGTTACTTCAATATTTCGGAAGTTACATGGAGTTGACGTTCAGCAAAAACGGTTTAAAATCGGAAACACACATTCGTTCCAACGGTCATGTCTTTGGTTTCTTGCATCCTACGGACTTGATCCACTACTCATTATAAAGTACTTGAAACAGACTTTCATCCCATATATATCGATTTAGCGATAAACAAACATTTTCCTCACTATAAAAAATCATATTATTTAAATTTTGAAAGTGAGAATATCTTATAATCCTTGATCAATTCGCTAATAAGACAGCAAATTTTCGAAATCGAACTTCAACGGAAACTATTTAAAAATAATAATTTATTGTATCAGTGATGGTGCTCGGGGTTCCGCGCGATACAGGTCATGTGTATCCTACGATTTATAGGTAGGATGATGTATGTAAGAAGGATTGCATACATTATAAAATAATTTCTTTGATGTCAAGTCTATAGGATGAAAGGAACTAAAGATATGTCCGTTTGAGAGAGGGCGTGCTTTCGATTTCCAGCTATTTTCGCTGAACTACAACCCTATGTAACTTTCAAAGGGCAGACATAACAAAAAAAAATAATTGTTTGATGAGTTTATTTGTTCCATGAAATCTGAAAAAAAAAAATTATGACCGAAACTGGAAATATCGAGGTCAATTTTTGATTGATTTCGTCTCGCTTGACATAGACCGACTGAAGTATGAGAATAGATCAAGAGATGGGATTTTTTAATGGGACCAAAGGACAACTTAACAGAAACCTTCACCTAAGGGCGTACATACACCTTTATCCAAATTATTCTTCAATTTACCAGTTTTATTAGAGTAGTTTGCCAATCTTTTGAAGTATAATCAAGTAAAAGTTAGGAGATGTAAGTTGTCGGGTATCAGAGTTAGATGCAGTCAAAGTAACAGCACCTAGTGAAAAGATTTGGATTAACTACTGCTTTGAGTTTGGATATTTGGTTCTCTAATTATACATAAAAAGAAGCTCTGTCCGATTAACAGATTGCTGTTTAATACTGCAAACGTGACTCACGTAATCAATTTCCTATTGCCAAATTTTCAAGTTTACAAATTTGTTCTTCCAGTGTCCAATTTTGTATAACAAAAATCAACGCATCAAAAAGTTGTATGTTCATCCCATAGAGTTTTTTGGGTAATTAGAGACCCAAATATCTGAGAAATCTAAGTATCAGCGGTTGATACAAGTCCTTTAAATAAGAGCTTTTACTTTCAATGCATGTAACTCTGAGACCCGATGGATCACAACTCCCAACTCTTACTTATTTATGCTCGAAAAGATTAGCGAAGTTCTGTAATGTAACTGGTTGTTTGAAATAAAATTTGGATACACGCCAATCCTTCAAAAATAGCCCTATTCAAGGTATATGTATCTTTGCTGATACTCCTTGAAAATAATTTTTTCAGATCTCTGGTATCTTGTAAAAAAATGCATGTATCGATCAATTTTTTCCATAGCTGATCATTAGTATTCTGAGACATAATTCAAACTCACTTGTGTAAGATTTCATAGACTTTATCTTACATCTGGTTGATTCCAATTAAGAAAAAAGGTTGTCGTAGGGTACAGGTCACACCGTTCATTGAAACTTGTTCAAATTTGGAGGGAACTTATTGGTTCACCGCGGAATAACATCATTTCAGATTATTCCCTTTGCATTTCAAAAAGCTTGGATTAACAATGCCAACTGTAGCCTGTGGGAACTAATTCTTCTCTAGTACACTAAACCTGTGCAAAAATCACATAATTTCGAATTACATCTCAAAATACAATCAATGAATTAGCTGTGAAAGGACAATCAATAGAATATTTATTCAAAGCATACCAGTAATTCAAAAGAAATTACATCCAAGATGTATATACCGCAATGTAGTAGTTCCTACTAGGTAAATTTTCTCATGGCCACCTCCTCAACTGTCTCCAAATAATTCGAAATAATTTCCCTTATTATTTCAGCTGTCTATTTCAACTCTAAGCCCTCCTATGAAATAAGGTGAATTTCGCGATTTGAAAATACATACGTTTTTGCTATACTTTCAGTAAATGTTTCATCCCGAAAGTTTGTAATTGAGACAAAGTAGTGGGCATCAAGGCTACTATGTGGGGAAAAAACCTCAACATCATGTTCCGCTGTCAGTTTTGGATACGAGATTGTGTCAAATTACAACAAAAGTTGGTTTCAAATGGTGTACAATTGACATAAAATTTCATGCTAACGTTTTTTCCAAATAGTAGCATCGATGCCCGCTAATTTCTCGCAATAACAGATGTTTTTGCAAACAAGCACACCCGCCATGAAATAGTTGCTGAAATGAATTGCTGAAAGCATAGCAAAACCGTATGCATTTTAAAATACAAAATTAACCAACTTTGCAAGAGGGCTTACGATTACCATAGAAGATTAAAATTTTAGAGGGATTTCTTTTAAAATTATTTGGAGACGATTTGGGGGGGACCATAAAAGAATTGGTACACTAAATAAGGTTCCCACTAACATACTCCTCACATTTTTACAGATTCGATTTCGGCTCAAGTCATTTAAAAAGTTCCTTCTCACCCTCTTTCGATTCTTCTCGACTGATAAAAGCAGCGTCCACATCTTCCAGAAGAATAATAGTCTGCTGAGGAGCTACGGCTAGCAAATGGTTGAGTCTATCGTCGGTAAGGCCACGTTCTGATAAATTTAGCACGCATATGCCACGTTCCAGTTCACCAGCGAGTGCAGTTATGTACGAAGATTTACCGCAGCCTGGTGGTCCATGAAGCAAGTAACCTCGGCGATAAGGGATTCCTAATTAAAGTGAAATTAACGATTAATATATCATGAATGAAATATTACTGTTTCAGCAAGGAACCAAAGTGTCGCTTTTCTTCTGTACATAACTACCAAATAGGGGCATAATAACATCTGCTTGAGAAATCGATTCAATTAAGGATCAATCATTACAAATAGACCCAAAGTAGTTGGAAGGTAATCGAAACTAAGGTTTAAAGCTGTGCGTAACGTTGATCATTACATATTTGACAAAATGACCTCGTTCACTATACCATCCAGGATTTTCTATGAATTCCTTGCAGTCGTTCAATATCCGTTCTCCGATACCCACATCCAAAACAACAGAGTCCAGAGGACGCCGTTTCCGAGCATGTCCAAATGGCCTCCATTCACTTCCTATGGCTGTATACATTATCGTCTTTCCTTCGTGTTCCTTCAATGCCATTTGTCTTGCTGAACAAATCACATTTTACTTATTCATTATCAATGTCTTATCTAAAACAATCAATATTACACACAACTCATGTGTTGTAACGGATCACCCATCATGCCTATGTAGTATGATGGATTTAGCTTATTTAGCTTAGCAAAAAGTTGGTGCGTGAAAGTTGAGGGGTATATGCACCCTGGAAATACATTTTTTCAAATCACTGGTACGCTTTAAAGAAATATTCCATCGAGTCTAGCGAAGAAAAAGACCTTCATCGGTCATCAAAACTTTTTGCAATTTGGAAAGAATATAGGTATTATAAAATGATGTCATTTTGGTGCAAACCGAAAATAGATGGAAAAAAATCAGTCTCCTATTGTTGAGAGCACGTAAAACACTTTCTTTCTTAACATTGGTAAAAAAAATAACTAAAAATAAAAAATCATTGAAACTACAAGATAAATTCATTGAACATCACTGGTTTGCCCCGAACTTACATCAATGTGGAATATTCTTGCAAAATTTAAAGAACTTTCAATGAACGATGCGACTTGTAACCTACGACGACTTTTTCTTCAGTGCAATTAACCCACATAAGTTAAAACAAGGTCCCTAAAATCTCAAGTAATTCTGAATTACGTCTTAAAATACTTGTCATCAGTTGTGGAAGAACTGAGTCAATAGAATATTTCTTTACAACCAATAGTGAGTTGAAAAAAAAAATATTTTCAAGGTGTATAAAGGGTGATCAGTTTCAATTGCTCTAGGGCGATATCTCTAAAGTGGAAAGAGGTACGGAAAAATGTTTCCTATAAAAGTTGTAAGATTCGAAGGGGAAAAGACCTTACCGAATCAAAATCTTCCCAATGACCTTGCCGAGGGGAAATCCAGGTCAACTTCGTTTTTCGAAATAAAACGCTATATTTTGTACTTTTGAAAAATTTCACTCCACCAAGTTATCCCCCTCGCTGAACCCTCTGAACAACTTTTGTAGGTAATATTTTTCTGCACCTCATTCAGCTTTACAGATATTGCGCTGAAATATTAAAAACAATCGCTTTGGACTATATCCTTTTGAACCAATTCTGTAAATGCCGTACCTTCTTCAAGTATGTCAAAGTATATGCTTTTGTCTCTCCCAAACGCTGTTAACTGAACTGTTTCCCACGGGATACCCATGTGCAAGTCCAGCGTTTGCTGTTCTCTTGTTCGCTCCACTCTTATCCAGTTGCCGTTGTACCTATTAAATCAATGATAATTGGCTTATGATCACAATGTGATTCGGAGAAGAGCGATGATTGAGCAAGTGATAATTCAAGCCAGTTATATCTTGATCGCAAGTGAAGTTGCGTAACAAGATAGAATTTATTACAAATTTTTAGACCAAGATAGCAAAGATCTCAAGATTTTGTATACTCTGTGTGTACAGACCTGAAGAAATGAGTACCGATGCTTGGTATGAACTCATATTTAGTCTTTACATGGCCTGTGTCTCTCTGTTCGAAGCTTGTCTCGACAGAAAGATGTTGAGTTTCTTTAGCTCCCTTGTGAGTTATCCATTGTAGAAGCCACTGATAACTTTTGTCACGACAGGGTACCTCCAACGTGATCATGTAATGGCGTCTATAAAATGCAGCAGCTTTTCAAGAATCAAATTATAACTGCCACTTCGTGAATGGCGAGGTATTTCAAATCTGACTTTTGTAACAAGAGTTCTATATCGCTACGTAATGCAAGACAAGTTTGTAAAAGTACAGAAAATAAGACGATTGATTTTTCTTCTTTGTTTAGCAAGAAAATATAATGAAATTCCCTACTTTTTCATTGAGAAGATAAAGAAAACTTAGTCTAATTTTTACACATTTCAAGGTTATCTAACCAAAGTCATGCTAACAAGGTTAGGTTGGGGTGAGGGTTAGGTTTTGAGATAAAAGTTACCTGAAAAGGATCATGCCAACTTGCATCCCTTTTCTTAGCATAGCCGCACCAGCACCGAGTCCAAAAAGCCCGAAACCGGCCCCGAAATACGGATTATCCGATAATGTTTGTACATATTCAATAATAGTCATATTCCTTGGTTGATATTTGATAATACAAATTGAACAGAAATATATGTTGGGAATATGATCGTATCGAACTCAAGCAGGTATTATATTATTTCAGGCACTTCGTTCATTATCAATTTTCAATGATACCTTCGTATTCAAACAATTCCGGGCACAGAGTTCATTTCGAGGTTATGATCATAGATTCAAGCGTTGACTGAAGTGATCTAAAGACATCTCACCCTGGGGAAATTTGTGAGCCGATCAAGTGGGCTTGAAGACCTATATGTGACGTCCTGAGTCCAACTGAGATATAAGAGATAGAGTACGTCAGTCGGCCGATACAGCCGCACGGAATAGAAAGAGAGAGAGCAAGTAATACGTCAGTATTTTCTGTCTAACCCCCAAAAACACCTCACGTGCAAAAACCTTGCGCCAAGTACATTTAACGTGGGCACTTTATCTGAAAACATTCGTCCATTCTAAAAAGTATCGTAAGCATTTAACAGAATAATTTGTTCCTCCTACAAAAAAGTATTGAAATCAGATATTACTGCCAAGTACATCGCCAGATTTAATTTATCTCCAATATGTAATTAAGGCCGCACCATTGAATCTGCGAATGTACCCAATATTGCGAGCCTTTATAATCATTCGATTTTTCTATTACAACGCTATTACTTTATTCGTTCTGACTTTATTGAATATAATTGATTGGACTATTATTTGAATTCCTTCGCGGTTATAAAGTGGTGACATCTATCATAAGTACTAGCCTACTAGCCGTGACGTAACGGTTGTAATAATTTCAGTAGTTAGACTCCAGATATGTCCAAGATATGTCCACGACACGAACGTCCGCCGACCGGCCGACGTCACACTAGGGCCTTGGCGGCACATTCACAAAGTAACCGCATATAGTTTGAAACGTTTGAAGTCTAAATTTTCTGTAAATTGCTTTTTCAAAATTTGAGGTAAGTCAGAAGTTGATCAACAATGTCTAACTTCAAGAATAGAACACTGACTTTCCGTAAGCTACCAAATTCAACGGAATTATTTGAGAAAACGTTCGATGAAACAGTCAATGACGATATTAGAACAGATATTGCAAGTATATGCTCGGAACTTTTACACGATGACAAATATCGAGTCGACAAACCAACTGACAATTCTATTATGGAACTACCCCAGCGTACAGATATAATGAGTCCAACGATAAACGGCGAAATTGAACAAGACGATTGTAATCTCAGTTCTGTGCATGGTCAGTATCAAATCTATTCAAGAAACAGGATCCTAGATAGATGTTCATCCACCCAAGAGAGCCTGTGTACAGAATGTAGATTTGGCAACGGACTAAACGATTTCTGCGCCCCTATTGATACCACACAACATCAACCTCAAAGCAGCTGTTTCCTATCTGTGATAGGCGATCAGTGTAACAAAAGAAGATTGTTGCGAAAACGGTCTCTTTCTATCACACTAAACAGAAGAAATTCTGAATCACAAATGAAGCAGTCTTTTCTTCCATACAACAATTTGAAAAAATTTAGGTCCGAGGGTAGCATTTCAACCATCGAGAACACTGGGAGTAATATCAGAGCACTCACTATAGTAACACACGAGATACTGGTGCAAAATTCAACTCACATTGATCAAACGGTTGAACAATCTGCCACAATTAGCGGTGGCACAATTTTCCCTGACCTTTATCATAGTAACGATTTCTCAAAACATACTGCAGGAATTGGAAAAATATCTCCAATACTTTCTAATTATGGTCAGGATTCATCACACCTTTTCTTGCCACATCAAGTCCAATCTAAGTTATTCGAACAAACAGAAAGAGTCGAGACTAGTCCTACAGAAAGCACAGCGCAGGATGTCGTCAACAAGATGTTAATCGATGAAAACACATCAACTGATAACAAGACCAATTGTAGATCACTCAATGAAATGATACCATCACAGAGTCAAAATTTTAATACGAATGACTCAAATTGTATCAATACTGCAATTAGCCAGAGCACAATTGAGAAGATATATCACACAGATATTTCTGATGAGATTGAGGATTTAAAGGCTGTCAATTTGACGGAAGAAATGCAAGAAACCGATAGTTTGAAGCATAAAAATTCTCCGTGTAATCGAAGTACAATTAAAGAGGTATATTATACAGATGCTGCTGCTGATATTGGCTGCTTGGCTGACGTCGAAACGACAAACGAAATGCCTGAGTACCTAACACCAGCAGAAAATTCAGCCCCAAGTTTAAATAACGAGGAGATAATTCGAAACAAAAAAATTATTGGTACAACAGTAATTGACTTTGGTCTTCAACCGCTAATCAACTCAAGGCCCAATGAGGTGGACACAGGAAAAAATAATCTTCTCAATTTCAGTTGCAAGAAGGATCTAAAGAGCGAAATGTGTGCTGTATCTAATACAAGAACTGAAGACGATCCTCAATCCCAATGTCCGGATAAAACACAATTAAAGTCAACTGAAAGGAAAGTTAAAATCACAAAAAAAGACATCGGTTCTGATCATCCAATTGATGATCCGTTGACGACTGTTGATTCAGTGAAGGATCCAAAGTTTAGCAATGGAGAAATTTTTGAAGTTCCTGAAGACTCGATTTTAGAAATTACCGTAGGGTCAGAATCAGACTCTATTCTGAGACAGAATACAATTATTGAAAGAGGAAGAATCAATTCTGTTCATCTTCTCGACAATCTCAACAGAAAATCAATAATTTCAAAAACTGCTATCAAAGGCAAGAGAGACACAAGGAATGAGCCAGTTGATTTGATTGTTGATCCAAACAGCAATCGTACAGTGAATGTTATTCCGTCAAAAGATGATGATTGTAACACCTCATCTCTAGCTGGCAGACAATTAGAAAATATTGAAATGCAAGCTAGGATGGTGACGAAAGGAATTAGTTCTGTTAATTCTACAATCAATTCTGCTGCAAATATACCTTCAATAAAATATCTCAATACTCCAAGCGAAATTGTCCCAACTCTCAGAGATGATATGAGTTTAGAATTCCTCTCCGAAACCGACCTGCAAAGGATTGAGGACGATGCCTACATGAGGGCGAAAGGAGCTGCGAGCGCTATTAATTTAATTAATCAAAGCACTAAAAGTATTGCTAATGAACAAGACCTGTTCTACAGGCCTGAACGATTGAATATGATCAATGAAGACAGCAACGATGCTCTGGTCATCCCAAATTGGATGATTAGCCCTTCTCCGGAACCAAACTATGACAAAGTGAAATGCGCCGTTCAGATGCGTCGACGGTACATGGAAAAAATGCTGCAGGAAATACTCAGACTGAGGTATAACGACAATATCATATCAAGTTACACCACATCGTGCAATTCGTATCAATAAGTTAATCACATAATTATCATTTGCAGCAGCATAGTTTCCAAAGTAGGAAACATAGTCTATGTTGGAGATCGATACAGCAGTTTGGGAGCAGTGTCAAAAGGCAGTATACAGATTCGAGACTCCCATCCGATACACCGTACAGAAATCAATGCTAACAATCGATCTGTAGACCTGGGAGCTTCTGGTAATGGTTGTGGTAACTTAGTTTCTAAAGATAGCAGTATATTTTATGTGCCACATTCAAACCGATCAAAGTATAATGCGCCTTCTGATAAAGTAATAGCATCTACGAGTACGGCAAGAATCACTTCTAACGATTTCAGGAAAGATCCTGAGGAAAACAGTAAGTTTTATGTCCCGCGATCGAACAGATCAAAGTACAATGCTGCTACCATTTTTAATCGCCCAAACGAAATCGAGTTCAATAAAGGCAATGTGTCTAGTAGTTATATTCAATCTAATGCTGCGAATATCTTTGCCTCTTTGAAACACGATTTTGATGGTAACAGAACTTGCGTACCTGATATTTCAAGCATTTGGTACACAGGTAAAGAAAGTGAGACTGGAGTTCAAATCAGACAGTATAATGGCAATGCGGTTTCAAAAACTAAGGAAAACCTCGAAAACCGAATGAACGCGAAATACCAGTTGCCAAAGATTAGCTCAAATGTTACAGTATCTGTTAAAGATGAGGTGGGATTGAGAATGAATAAATCTAAAAAACCTGTTGATAATGATACAATTTTTTATTTGCCTGATAAATTATCGTCAGCGTCAAATAATTACACAATGAAGAATAGTCAAACCCTTTCCCCTGTGAATTTCACAAAGCGACTATCAACTCATGTGAAAGTGGATGAATCAAGGCAGCCGAATTTCGTAAAGAGTTCAGCTCCTCACACAATTGGCGACGATAATAGCATATTTTACATCGGTAACAAAAAAAAGGGGGACGACTTTTAATATACTATAATCTTCTGTTCTTCTTCGTCTCTTATTCTGGCAAGATATTCAAATACCTTCGAAGTCATCTCTCTGTAACAATATAATATAGTTATTTGTTTTATTTGAGTTTACTATTTCTATTTGAGTTAGAAACAAACACAGAATCTCAGATCAGTTTCTTAGGTCCTGTGACATGGACTCAGGGAGATTCAAGTAATGCCCACCATTTCATTGTACTCTAGAACATGTTTCCTAATCGCCGAGGTATCCACCCAAGTGACAAAGTCCTCCAGGTTCCTAAAAGTAATTGAATATCATTGACACAGGCGATCAAACTTCTATTAAAAAAGTATCAAAATTCGAAATAGTTAATAGTTCATGTTGTTATTACTGTTTGCAAGAACTTTGAATAACGCTTAGTAAGTAGTTCGTCTTAAAATGTTATATGTTATTAATCAATTTCCTATGTATTAAGAGATAAAAATAACAGATGAAAATAACAAATGTATCGATCATCCAAAGCCATATTTGAAGAATAAATGTATAGAATATCATGTAATGAAGTATGGTATACCTTGTGACAAGAAATGCAGGGTCTTTAATGACCTCGGGTCCGACTCTAACGTGAGCTTGTTGAATCAGTTTAGTAGCCATTTTGATAGTTTCGCTCATTTTATTGCGTACCATAACGACGGGTAATCTTCTTCTACAAAAACAGCTGGCCGTTACTTTCTCGCATAAAGATAGGTCCCATTTGGACGGAATTAGACCCATCATAAACAATTTTTCCAACAATTGAGCGCTCTGCTCTATTCTGAAAGGATGCTCAGCGTCTACATCTTTTATCTTTCTGGCTAACTCCCGTATGTGTCGCGATAATTTGTTGTACCTATGAAAAATAAATGAACAATCGTCTGCAAAGTGACTTATTTTTATAACATCGTTAGACAAATTCCTCGACGCTAATTATCACCAGATTGAGGTTGTGAATGCGGTACCTAGCTGTCAACTTACTTCGTGTAATCTTCTCTCTTTTGTATTTGATAACGTTTCAGAACTTTCACTTCGTGTAAATTATTGTCAGCCTCCCAGGAAATGAAGTCGACTTTTTTCAGCAGCTTTTGCTCGTGGTATTTCAACTTCCTAACCATCTTTATGTGTCTATAATATAAAAGGGAAAATTAACTTCCTAAGAACACGCGGTGTCGCCGTTTCGCAGGTTATGTCATGTATACTCCAGCGTTGAGTGTTGACTTACAGGCTAGGTTAGGTAGGATGATGCTTATTCCGCATGCGCCTCAAAGCGCGTGTATACACGTCTCACTGAATGTAATACCAAACGCGCGCCGACCATTCTGTATGAGCGTACAGAGAGAAATAGCTCGCTAGTAGTATCTTTGTCATTGTCTCACTGAGTCGCGACTGCGCACATGAAGTATCGTACAGCATCCGCGATAAGTGAAGTCGCGTGCATTCGGGCGATTCTTCGTTCACTTATGTATTGTTAAATTAAAGTTTTGGACGGGACTGTACCAACAGAGACGGGGAAACTACCAGCTCCGATTCGAAGCTATCTCTCTCTGTACGGGCCGAACTTGGTACTACGAGGATATAACGAAGCCGTCAACGCGCGTTCCAGTATCACTATATTTCAGTGGTCAAAATATCACTGCAGGACGATCTCACCAACCTATAAAATTGAACGATCAAACGAACTTACCTGTATGTGAAGTTCGATCGTAATTATATGAAGTCTCGTTCGAAGATATTACTATGTAGTCCCCCTCCGGCCCGCTAGATGTCACAACCTTTAGCGAAACTGAAAAGGAGGCGGGGGACTGCTATCCGCGCAGCCGCGCCCAGCTATCCTCATATCTTTAGAGATTTGTAAATTGTAATAGGGATGGGTATGAATGTAATGATATATAGGGTGGGATCGTAATATCTTCGAACGAGACTTCATATAATTACGATCGAACTTCACATACAGGTAAGTTCGTTTGATCGTTCAATTATATTCCGTCTCGTTCTCGATATTACTATGTAGTTGTTTAGAGAATAACAATTTATAACATCAGATTATGTATTATTATTTTATTTTATTATTATTTTTTTTTTTTTTTTTTTTTTTAACTTACTTAATAGTGGACTCGCCAGTGAGTATTGATAACGCAAATTTTTGGGACTCTAGTGGCACAATTGGCCTATTATAACATTTAGCAAAGGTCTGCGACGTTTCGGACCAACCTGCAGTTCTTCTTATGGTGTCTAGATTTATACCTCGTGACAGCGCCGCCGAGGTGGCCGCATGCCGTGTAGAATGTGCCGAAAACACCGCCACATCTATACCACTTTTTTCTAGTATTATTTTGACCCATTTACTTATTGTCTGGGCGGTAGCGTCCTTGTACGGTTTTTTGGTTGTAATTATTAGCTTCTTTGCTTGCATTCGTATCTCTTTTGTGACCTCTATATATTTTGTTACTGTCGAGGCAACACAGATCTTTGGGTTTTGACTATAGCAGGGGATTGTCAACAATGGCTGGCAACGTCCCGGTGCTGATGTTTTAGTAGCATCAGTTATGTGAATTAATAGCCCTTCGGGCGTAGTTTTTACGTTTTCTAATCTTATATTAGCAATGGTTTGTGCCCTGTGGCCTGTACTTAACAATAGCAACATCACAGTCTTATGTGTTAAATCTACCAGGGATATGTTCTCCGGAGAGCTTAACCCTTCCAAGTACTTGAGTACAACTGATACGTCCCACGTGTATGCGTATTTCGGCTTAGGTGGCCGCAGTTTGGAGACCCCTTTTAGGAATCTACGCACCGCGTCATCATCTCCTATTTTAGTCTTTGCAATGAGCGATATTGCCGATCTTGCGGAATTCAGCGTCCCGTAGCTAGCGCCCTCTTTATATTTTGTCGTCAGATATTTTAATATAGATCCTCTCGAAGGGTTGAAACGGTCCAAGTTATTGTCCGTGCAATATCTGAGCCACGGGTTTAGGGCGGATGCGTATTGTTTTCTTGTGGTTTGCGCCAATGACGCCTGCATGATGTCTATTGCTTCAATTGGCACTCCTTGCTCTAGGAAGGCCTCCCGGATACTCTGGCTGCAATCAGGCTTAAATTCCTTGCTCTTGGGTGGCTGAGTGACCTACAAGGAGATAACAATAAATCATTTCTTGGTCTTAAAGTCAGTCTTTCCCGGGTTAACGTGGTAAACAACGGGTACCACGGTTGGCTTGGCCAATCCGGCACTACGATAATGCCTGATGCCCTCTCTCTCTCTATTTTTGATAGTGATTTCAAAATCATGGCAAACGGCGGAAAGGCGTAAAAATACAATTCAGACCAACTTGAAGTAAAGGCATCTATGAGCCAGGCCCCGGGGTCTGGAAAACGTGAGCAATATTTTTTACATTTTGTATTATTGTTATTGGCAAAAAGGTCAATTTCAGGTGACCCAAATTTTTCCTCAATTAGACCGAAGGCTCTGTCACATAGTTCCCATTCTGTGTCGATATTTTTTACGCGAGACAGAGCGTCTGCTTCCACATTTTCTTTGGACGCAATGTATGAGGCGAACAGAAATATACGCCTCCTTTCTGCCCATTGCCAGATTTCTTTGGCTAATCTATTATGTTTGGGAAAGCGGACACCCCCCATCTTATTAATGTAGGAGATAGCTGTCGTGTTATCTATCCGCAGGAGAATCTGACAATCTCTCGATTTGTCCGCAAGTCTTTCCAAAGCGATTTTTACCACCAATAGTTCTTTGAGGTTAATGTGTAACGCCTTTTCGTATTCATTCCAGAATCCAAAGATCCTGTCGTGATTATCAGTCGCACCCCATCCCGAATTAGAAGCGTCCGTATGTAGCACCATGTCAAAATTAGTTGATTTAATTTGGCCTACTGCAGAATTGATATTTCTGCTCCACCATTCCAGTTCGGACCGTATTGTAGCCGGGATAGCTATTTTTGCTTCGTAATTATAGCCGTTTACTATCAGGCTGGCTATCTTATATGACTCGCAACTCTTTGTATACAGCCACCCGTAATCGATTGCCGGGCAGGCACTTATAAATTTTCCTATTAACTGTGATAACTCCAGTATTTTACATGACGCTCTTTTTTGAAAACTTTTTACGAGCTCGGACAATTGTTTCCTCTTTTCCTTTGGCAATTCTATTGTAAAGTCTTTGGCGTTGATGTTAAAGCCTAGGAACCTACACACCCTCGCCGGGGTCAATGAACATTTTTCTGTGTTAATTTTGAATCCTAGTGAAGTTAGTAATCTGCAGGAGTCCGCTACTCTCTCTTGGCATCTCAACTTGTTTGCGTCGATGATGATAATATCGTCGAGGTATATGACCAACGAGACCCCTTTGGTTCTTAAAATTTTTACTGGGGTCTTTAGTACTTTCGTGAAAATATACGGGGCTGTACATAACCCGAATGGTAAGCAGGTAAATTGAAAACAAGTGTCTTGAAACAGAAAACGCAGATATTTTCTGCTCGTTTTATGCACCGGGATTAGGTAATACGCGTCTTGCAAGTCAATCGAAGCCATAAAGCAATCAGGAAAAATTAGGCTCGTGACCGTCCTCAAGTCTTCCATTTTAAAATGTTCTGGTTGTATAAACAAATTTAACTCTTTTAGGTTCAAGATGAACCGATCAGTTCCGTCCTTTTTAGGTGTCAAGAAGTATGAGGACAAGAATTGGTCTTTACTCTGTTCGCAACCCTCAATCACCCCTTTTTTAAACAGTTTATCTATCTCAACCTGGTATCTTTTTATTTCTCTAGGTGGAATATTAACTATTGGGCGCCCCCGTTGGGTAGGCTTCTCATAAAATGTTATCCTGTATCCTTTGATAACATTGAGTACGAATGTATTGTTCGTAACCTTGCTCCATTCGGAGTGAAATGACTGCAGTCTGCCTGCTAGGGTTCTACTTACACCTATTTTTCTCGGCGCGACGACTCGCTGTTCCTCTGGTTCCTCGTCTTGCTGTTGAAGTATTGCTGTTTGTTCTTGTAGGACGTGGACGACCTTGATTGTGTCCTGTTTTGGTGGCTGCCCGTATGAGCAGAAAGGGACTTCTTCTGCGACGGGCCCTTGTATAAAAAAGGCTTCCTGAACGAGTTCGACGCCGGCTTCTGCTTAATGTCTTGGCTCAGCTTCGTTAGAGCTTTTGATTCTTTGATACGTTCTCCGAGATTGTTACCGTAGAGCGTTTCATCCATCTCCGCCTTTTTTATAAGCGCAGTAACTTGCGGCGACAGGTCCGGGATAAAGATATTGGCCCTTCTCGACATAGAGATGGCGTGGTGTGCGGCAATATTCATTTTTGCTATGTCGCTGATTATCTTTACCAACTCGAGCTTATCGCATTCGTCCTCTCGCATTAATAGCGTGAGTGTGGAACCGATAGCCGTCAAGGAGGATCCTATGAGGTTCTGGATCTCTGCCCAGTACGAATCCTTTGTTGCATTTTTAGGTGCAAGAGACGCAAGAGTTTCTGCGTTCAACTTTTTTGCCTCGAACTCTGGTGTCCTGTAGAATGGTTAACATTAGTATTTCATTCTCTTTTTTTTTTTTTTTTTTGATAATAATGATATGACACAGCGGATTGTTAGAGTCATGCATAAAGGTGACAATACAATTAGGACATTGCCTTTTGTATTCCTCTAAGAGCTCTCCTTTTTTCTCCTTTGGCAGCCCTTTATTGACCAGTTTCTTCCAGATGTCTACAAGGTCCTCATCAATCGGTGTGACCTCGCCTTTATCTTTGTCTGCATCTATTCCGAGAATTCCGAGAACCTCCGGATCCACCGTTGCCATTTTTGGACTGGTTTGCTGATTATTTGCAGCGTTTTCTGAGAAAAGACATCCCTTGTATTAGTCGCAATATATTTTTATTGGACACTCTTGTTATTAATATAACCAGAGCCTGTATTGTCTACATAGATAGTATGTGTATAATGGCTCTGCCACGATCGGCAACTTGTTAGGTTATTCGCCGAATTTGCTGAGAAGGGAAAACCTCTCGCCTTTGTCTCAATATACATTGTATTGGACGCTCTTGTTATTATTATAACAAGGGCCTATGTTGTATGCATATACAGTGTGTATATGTATGTCCGGTTCTGCCGGCACGCCGCGACCCGCACGTCCAGGCAGCTCTGTAACAAAGAACGCAACACGTGGCGAGGGGCGGGGGGGAGGAGGAAGGGTACGAGGATTGGAAACAAGGTGATTCGTCTACTCGGTCGAATTATCGAGATTTATGCTCAATTTACCTTTATTTCCATCCTCCTTTGTTAGAGTTTGGAAAGCCAACACTGACGACGACGTAGATTCTTCAGAATTGCTATCGGACGAATCGTCGCCCTCGAGTAACGGCGTTAACCCCTCTATATCTTTCTGCATTTTCCGCACTTTTGCACGCAGCTCCTCGAGGTCAATTTTTCTTTTTGGCATTTTTCTCTTATATTCCCCACGTGCTTTCTGATTTTCTTTATTTGCGCGCACTGTTTCACTAAGGTGTTACCTCTCGCGCACAACGAAGCGATATGAGGATAGCTGGGCGCGGCTGCGCGGATAGCAGTCCCCCGCCTCCTTTTCAGTTTCGCTAAAGGTTGTGACATCTAGCGGGCCGGAGGGGGACTACATAGTAATATCGAGAACGAGACGGAATATAATTGAATTATTTGGCGCATGCACAGTCGCTGTGTAGTTTCAAGAAGTGCTCTCGGTATACACATATTGCATACACGAGTGTTCCGGAAGGCGGACCGCTCTCTCAAGTCTCAAGGCTGAACTGAACGGCTGAAGAACCAGTTAACCAACAGTAAACAACGATGGCGGACCCGTTGAGTTTGCTTCGTCAGTTCAACGTTAATAAAAAAGAGATTATTGAACGTGAGAACCAAATAATATTCGGTGAATTTTCATGGCCAAAGAATGTGAAAACGAACTATCTGACATACGGGTAAGCTGGTACCTCGAACACTAAAACTACGGGACAAATATTTCGTTATTATTCCACAATCCGGGGAAACTTTTACATACCAAAAACATTCCCACTCTAGTATTATACATATAGATCTTCTCGTATTATCCTGTTTTCACTCCTCATTTCTATTTGTTCCTATCTTACTTATCGTTACCTCCAATCCCACGATCCCACCTTGCTGCCTGAATAATTCTGAATTCTATTTTTCTACCCTTATCTTTATTACCATTATCGGAGCTTTTGGCCATCGAGGAATTCGAATGAGAATATAGAGGTCGTCATTTTTTCAGCTCAGGAAAAGAGGGCACGCCAAAAGAATATTACACGCTTGAGTGTCTCTTATTTTTGCTAAAACATGTCCAACTCACGCATCCGGTATACGTCCGTCAAGCAGCTGCAGAAAATATCCCGGTTGTACGTCGACCTGACAGAAAAGATCTGCTCGCCTATCTCAACGGCGAAACAGCGACATCAGCCTCCATAGACAAATCAGCGCCTTTGGAAATTCCGACTCAAGTGAAAAGGACCGCTGAAGATGGGCTGGATACTGGTCTGTCAAAAAAGCCACGTTTCGAAGAAACTCACGTGCAGAAAGTAAAAGAGCAGCTTGCTGCCAGATTAGATGCACCTAAAGAGGCTTCGGTCACTGTTGACAACATAAAATCTCTATCTGAGGCAATGTCTGTTGAAAAGATTGCTGCCATAAAAGCAAAACGTTTGGCAAAGAAGCGTACAACGATTAAAGAGAATGACGACATTGGAATGGGCTCTGATCTTAGGGTTATACTGGACATGGATGTTGACGACACAAAGGACATTGTGTCCAGAGAGAGACAGTGGAGAACTAGGGCAACGATACTTCAGAGCGTTGGGAAAATGTTTGCTAAGAATATATTTGCCATACTGCAGAGTATCAAGGCCAGGGAAGAAGGCAGGATGCAGAAGGGACCGGCAGTTCCTGCACCTATGGTTACCCCAAGGTCTACACCCATGCGCCCGCTTCCCCAGCCTGCAGTCTACAATCGTTATGATCAGGAGAGATTCATTCGTCAAAAAGAGGAGACTGAAGGTTTCAAAATCGATACCATGGGCACCTATCATGGTATGACGTTGAAGTCTGTGACGGAAGGGACTAACCCTGCGATTCGAAAGCCGATGGCTAATCCTGCGGCTACTCCGAGCTCTGGATTGCTGCCTGCATCCGCTGCTAAATTAACTCCGCAACAAGCAGCTCAAAATAAGCGACCTAGCAGAACTCCGATAATAATAATACCCAGCGCTACTACCTCTTTGATAACTATGTACAATGCTAAAGAGGTGTTGCAGGATTTGAAGTACGTTACTAACGAGGAAAAGAGATCTCAAGGTGGGAAAAGAGAAAATGAAATCCTTCTCCAGAGAAGAAAAGACGGCGGTCTTACTGTGCCTTACAGAGTAGTTGACAATCCTCAGAAATTGAATAACGCTGACTGGGAAAGAGTTGTAGCTGTTTTCGTTATGGGACCTGCGTGGCAGTTCAAAGGATGGCCTTATGACGGAAATCCTGTTGAGATATTTTCTAAAAGTAAAATACTAAGCGATCTACTTCTTCTTCTTCTTTTTTTTTTTTTTTTCAACCACAACATCAGGATGGCCATAAAATAATTTTATCTGGAATTAGAATTGCTTTTTTCTCGATTCATTTTCCTATAAAATAGATATCACAATTTCTGAGCGATCAGAATGTCCAAAAATAAACATTCCTCACCAAATTTTTCAACTGAAGTGAAATTCTCAATGAACAATATATTTTTCGAAAAAAAAGTTGAATTCTGGGTCCGGAAAACTTTGAATATTCATTTAGGATAGGACCTCAGCTTATATGGCAACTTCGATTTATTGTTCCACATCCAGCTTCGTTTGTTTACTAAATATGGGTTTCAGTTTGTGCGTTTCATTTGAAGTACGACGAAATGAAGCTAGATGCGAATGTTGCCAGATGGGCAGTAACAGTCGTAGAACTCAGCCGCACCAAAAGGCATTTGGATCGAGCTGCGCTGATGGTTTTCTGGGAGCAGCTGGACAAGTATGATTACTTTTTGTGCAAATAATAGAAGACTTGTTTCTGTTTTTAAAAAATAGTCGAGAATGAGGAAATCTATTTCTATCACTGACTTTGAAATCAAAAGATTAGCCAAAGATACAGACGGAATTTGGAGAATATGTTTTTTCGATTTTCAAATTTGTTTATGATATTTTCACTACCATTCATTCTAGTATTCCAATATAATATCAATCAGGCGATTCTTAAACTTCGTATTTCACAAATCTTCCATAAAATTATAGTAACTAAGTGAATAAAAAAAAAAAGGTATTTAATAATTTTCTATTGGTTCCAGGCACATGATCAAGAACAAACCGCACCTGCGGTTCTAATAACGAATTGGCGAAGCATTATGGAAACCCGCATGTACTATAGTAGCTTACGAGAACAGACACGAGTTGCAATTTTTATTATAATTATAAGAACACTGTTATATCGTTATGGAAAAGAAAAATAACGGTGTGAAATGTAAATACGTATGAATAAAAAAATCCCACCCGAATAAAAAAAACAAAATTATGCATAAATATCGAAAAATGAGATTTTCAGTTTGTTCCCTAACTTTCCTTGAGCTCAAATTAATACCACATATGTGTGAATTCGTCACAAAGAAATCTACGGCCACAAAAGTAGGCGCACTCTTATGGTTCGGAAGATATATGAATTTTTCTTCCAATATCCTTGTCGCGCTGATGCGCTTCTGGTGCACGAAATTGAACAAAAAATAATATTTTTTCAAAATACCATAGGTCAATTCGGAACTATGGCGATTTCGAAGAAAGTTTAAAAAAAATTTTCAACTATGCCTCCAAACTCACCAAACTATAAAAAAATCGAAAGGATAATGGGCAACGAATTTCCGGTTTCGTATGGATCTCCCCATAAACATTATCATTCACGTAATGTTCTTAAAATAAATGCATTATTTTATTAAATAAAATTTTTGTTTTCTGGCGCTGTTTCCTATTTAAAATGAATCACCAATTGAAGTTTTGAAAGAAGGAATGTTTGTAATGGCAAAAGAAGAAATATTAAAAATAATCTTACCACTTTTTTGTATAACTGAAAAATGTTCGTCGTTGGCCATAGTATTTTTGACAACTTATCCAAAAAAAATCGATCGTGGTGCTATTTTGAGTTTTCGAAAATTCATAACTCAATAACAGCTAGATAATAAAGTTTGAAAAAATCAGAGAAGTGTTTTAAACCAAGAACTGCCATATGAAAAATCGCTGAAAAAATCGAAGAGGATCAATGTTTTTGGTTCATCGAGTTGACGTGGAATTCCCCGTATACATATTAGGGTGTCAAAAAAAAAAAAAAAACAGGCTACTTTCTGAATGGAAAGTCCTATTCAATACATGAAATCTCGCAGAGTCCGTGCCCCGTCGATCGAGTGTAAGTGGTTCCGATTAATTGTTTTATTTTTGCATTTGATTTTCACGTGAAAAAAATGATTCATCCTTTGAAGTCTTATAACTTTCGATCTAATCGTTACATCTTTTTTACATTTTTTTAATTATAAAAAAGATAAATATACAAATATCAGTCTTCGCTCAACGTTTCGTTTATTTATAAAAAAAGGTTCTTCGTATTTTCAAATATTTGAAAAACCCGCCGTTGGGCCAGGCTGTCACGCCTGTGATAGAGAGGTGGGGGCTACTTCTGTCCGCCATATCCACCCTCCTACTCCCTTCCCCCACGCCTCGCCTTGCTTGTCATTTGCACCTACTTTGACATAAAAATTATTGCTAGGCAGTCTGCCTTACCTTCGGAAATAGATCTCTGATATTGAGAGAGAGAGATAGAGATAGAAATAGAGAAAAAAGAATAGGTAATAACAAATAGTTGAAATAAAAAGAGCGTGGGTATCACACCAGCTGTAATTTCACCGCTAGTTGTGAAGTAAGGTTGGGTTTAGAGAAAACCCGTCTAGTGTCAGTATACCTAAGTTTGTCTAATCACGGCTCTTTAAGAGATGTCAGGCCAGTAGTGAATCATTTCAAGCCGTTCCGGTCAACAGATTTGATCATTCCTTTGCAAGCAAGTTGCAGCGATACAGGTGAGCGATTTTCTTAGTATCAATTACCCCGACTAATTTGTATTATTTGAATTGAAAAAAAAAAAACAAAGAATTGACTCCTCTTCACCCGTTCTCAAACTGTTACACAATTAGACCGGATCCTATAGGTTAGAATGGTTAGATCAAACCACATCCCGATCTGTCAGAACTTGCAGATGCTCGGTTGTTATCAATTATTCATATGGAAGATTAGAAACGATCAGACTATGCATAATAATGATTTAGTGAAAAATGTAATGTCCACAGGCTAGTCAACGAAATATTGGAAGCTCTATTATATTTACGACAAATAATTTACGCACGTATCTTTCTAATTCGGCTTCGTTTATTCATCAAGTTGTATGTATTTTGATTATCAGTCTTACTATTCGAAGCACGTTATAATTGTACTGTTGTGGGTCGCTGTACCACCTAAGATGCTACCCACCCCTCCCGCAAAATATACAGGGTGATTCAGCTTGGACGTACCACTTTAGGTGGGTGTATTCCTCCTCGAAATCTAAGACTACATTTCCTTTACCATAACTTGGAGGGACTATTAGTTTCTCATGACGTTCAAATTCGATTTCCAAATGAGTATGACGGCGTCGCCTCCTAGAAATGTCTTCGTACGGCATTCACCTCTGTTCTCGTCGTCCTGATCCTCCGATTCATAGTTTGAGTCGTCCAGATCCCTCACACCATAATTCTCATAGTCCAGATCCTCGGAATCGTAGTCTCATTTGTCTAGGTCTTCGGTTTCGTAGTTCCAGTCGTCCAGGTCCTCGACGTCGTAGTTCTTGTAGTCCAGGTCTTCCACTCCGTAGTTTGGGGACCTGGACGACTGAAACTACAGAGCAGAGAACCTGGACAAATGAGACTACGATTCCGAGGATCTGGACTACGAGAATTACGGAGTGGGGGCCCTGGACGAAACTATGAATCAGAGGATCAGGAAGACGCGAACGGAGGTGAATGCCGTACGAAGACATCTCTAGGAGGCACACCGTAATACTCATTTAGAACGTCGTACAATAAGAATCGATCCGCCATGGGCACTGCTCGACTTACACGCTTGAACCGACCCTGTCTTGGTCACTCATAAGCCCTGTGATTGGTCAACTAAGATTTTCTGTAGCTCTGGAACCATTAGTCACTCAAAGTTTTGGTAAAGGAAATGTAGTCTTAGGTTTTCTGGAGGAAAACATCGACCTACAGTGGTGCGTCCAACCTGAATCACACTGTATACATACCTATGCGTATGATATTTATACACGGAGAACATTTTAGATCTTACAGTAACGCCTGTTATTGAAAAAAAAAATTAATACCCGCACGTTATTATCCTGTTTAGACCAATATCATGAAATCACGTTCGAAAATCATCCCACAATTTACACACGTCTGTATATGTATAAATTTACTGAACACGGAGTTTTGGTTATCATTATTTAGGCTAGCTATAGACATAATTTTCAGGCACAGAATATAACAGTGCATGGAATAGTCCTTCAAAAAAGACTCCGGAATTCACAATAAAATAATAATATACTCGAAAGAGAATTATTTACTTTCTCAACACACTTTATGTTACGGTCTAAAAATAAAACCTAGTGCTGTAATCATAGTTGCCCAAAGTTCATTGCCCTTGAGTTTCAGTACTTGATTACCTGTTCGATTTCATTTAATTTAATCAGGTAAATTTGAACGTTCTCTTCTTTTCCAATCACAATCAATTGTGCGAACTTATTCATCTCCTCATTTAGATGAACACGGTACATTCTCATCAACTCAATATCATACTCAGTTAAACTCAATCCATCGTGGGCACTAATATGAGCAAAACTCAGTGAGTCACAACATCAGATTCTTGATAATGTTCATTTAAAAATGATAAAGCTAAACTGGACAGCTTTATAATATCATGAAGTCAAGACGTCAAGGTGGACTATGATATTGGGTGGTCAGATTTACAAAGTTTCAGTGTATCTTCATGCGAAAAATGATCTTCCAAAAAGTGAAAATAGCCCAAAGACAAAGAATCAAAGCTACAATTTTAGTCGTCCAAGCAGATGACACTGATAAAGCTTAATCCTGTTACATACAAATACCTTAGTCTCGAGGCAAAGAGAAAAATTCTTTCTATACTTGATCCATCTTCTCATTAACTTATAATTTTCCGCTTTCTAAATCTGCAACATTAATTGAAAAATTATCAGAAGCCTGATTCAAACAGTTGTAAGCATGTATTGTTGTAATGGATCTGGAGCACCATATCTTTGAGAACCAACATGGCCTGATTTATATTGAAACGTGGCTGTTTAGGGAAAAGTTTACTCCCCGTTGATGCCATTTTCATTGAAATACAATAAAATATGACCCTGACTATTCAGATTTTCTTAATAAGATAATTTGGGATTCAGAATGATGGAAGAGCCGTTAAGTCGGGGGGCTTCGCCCTCAGGGGGAAGCAGTATTTCTGTGGGTGGTGAAATGGGGACTCCAACCAGCGTCGGGCTAGAAGAAAGACTGCTCGACACGTCAGCCCGTCACTCATTGAATCTGCTGCGAACTCCGCCTGCAAAGAAAGCAAAACGCGTTCGCTTCTTTCGTAATGGAGACAAATTTTATACAGGAGTAGTAATCGCGGTAACACCAGAGAGATACAGGAGCTTTGATAGCCTCGCAACTGATCTAACAAGAGCGCTAATTTCAAATGTAACATTGCCCAACGGCGTAAGAGCTATATACACAATGGATGGAAGGAAAGTGGCCACCGTTAACGACCTAGAAGATGGTAAATGCTACGTCTGCTCAGGCCAAGGAGAAGTTTTCAAAAAAGTTGAGTACTCGGCATCGAAGGTTCGCCGAGGAAGCTCGCTATCTGGACTACCTCAGTCGCCGGCTGGATCAGGCCGCCCAACAACATCAGTTCCCATCTGTGTTCAGGCTAAAATTGTGACATTAATTAGACACGGCACAAAACCTCGCAAAGTATCACGGCTTTTGTTAAACAAGAGAAACGCACCGAGTCTGGAGCACGCTTTAGAAGCAATAACAGAGGCAGTTAAATTAGACTCAGGCGCGGTGAGAAAGGTTTATAACTTGAGCGGAATCCAGATCACAATGTTAGAACAATTCTTTCAAAATGAGGAGATTTTTCTGGCGTATGGTACAGACAAATTCAGTACTGAAGACTTTGAACTAGATTTCGAAGAATCAAAGGCTGTTCAAAGCTTCAGGAGAGGCCCCTGCCTCTCTAAGAGACATGGAGGCCCTATGCCTCCTATGCCTAAAAAATCTGGAAAGAAAGCTCTCGCAGTACCGCAAGTCAGAACTCCCAGTCCCGTTTTTGTACAGCTTCCGTTACCCCTCAGAATGCATTTCGTTGCTGGGCATGTTATCGGGGATGGAAATTTCGCCGTTGTAAGACACTGCGTGCAGAGGTGAGTCGGAGTTTCCTCAATTTTATTCCTGTACTTGTAGCATTGATAATTTTCATTGTTCATTCGGCACACTTCACCAATGTATTACAGCAGAACCTTGATTATCCGGGAATGTCTGGACCAAGGATATCCCGGATAGTCTGTTTTTCATGTAAAATTTCTTTCCATACAAATCAGTGTCATGATAACTGGTCAGTTTTCAGCGACAATGAACTATGAATATTATAACAGCTCAAAGAAACCTTTCAATCTTTGTCTGTTTAGTATCCTTAAGTAAGTTATTCACAATTTCTTTTTAAGAAATGCTTAAGCATTAAAAAAAAACGATTTGGGACTATCCCAGGTAATCTGCTTCCCAGTTCATCCACTCCCGGATAATCGAGGTTCTACTGTGTATATAAGGCAGCGATGGGACCCAGAAATTTTAATTTGGGCGAGATAACTTGGTGTACCAAGTTTCAAACCTCTGGGTATTATTGTTGACAAAAAATATGGCAATGAATTTTCCTATTCGGAGACATTTTGTGCAGATTTAGGATTATATTCGAATTCTTATCTTATCGGTACCCCTTTGAAATCAAATGACCTGGAGTGTTCTTTAGGCTTAAAAGTCTGATCTTTCTGAATATGATATTTTTATTAGGATAGATTTTCATAAAAATGACAAAAAAGTGTCGTTTTTTCTTCAGAAACAAACTGCTTTCTTTCATTTTCCGCAAACTTCGAAATTACTTTGATTCACTGTATTTAGAAGGATGAGACCTTTTGACATGAAATTTTTCACCTCTCGGGAAATTTGTTTTTGAAGAGTTAATAACATGCAAATTCGAATCTAATACTAGATCTGGTAAAGATCGGTAAACATAGGAAAATATTATTACATTTATGTGAAATAAACGAACATTAACTTCCACAAAAATTCTACCTGTGTTGTAAATATTGTAAGGATATATTATTAGGGCAATTCTACAGTTCATTGCAGCATAAAAACACAAAAAAAGAAATTTCTCATTTTACGCCCACAAGTTGTAGAATCAAATTTTACGCACACTGTTGAAAAGAGAAGCATTTTACTTCCCAATATTGTGGTGCAAAATCGAATTTTACGCACACTGTTGCAAAAGTTTATTTTTGTCGAAAGGTGTAAAATTTTTGGTGGACTATCTCATCTTAGTGTACACTAAAAGTGCTAAAATTTGGTGCAAAATAATAATGTTGGCTCCGGTGATTCTCTGAACAGTTATACGGTATGCATGTTGATATCTTACCTTCTCTACCTTACAGGAGGACTGGATTAGAGTACGCATTGAAAATAATTGACAAGTATAAATGCCAAGGTCAAGGAACAATGCTGGACAGCGAAATAGCTATAATGCGACAAGTTTGTCATCCCAACATAATCAGCTTGGTTGCCGAACAAGAAACGACTGATCAATTGTTCTTAGTTATGGAATTAGTTAAGGTAGAAGCTATACATCTCTGATATAAATATTATCACTTACCACCCACCCACAGAGAAACATGAAACTCTTCTATTTTCTTTATCTCTTTAGTTAATCTCGCATTCCCTAAACTAAATAAGCCTTATTCTTCAGGGAGGCGATCTATTCGACGCAATAGCTGCGGCAACAAAATTTTCCGAACCTGAGGCCAGTGTGATGATAAGTCACTTGACATCAGCCTTAGCATATTTACACGTGCATCACATAGTGCATCGTGATGTCAAGCCAGAAAATCTCCTAGTCGAGATGGAAGGTAGTCGTGTGACGTGTTTGAAATTGGGGGATTTTGGACTGGCACAAGTGGTCAGGGAACCCTTGTACACAGTCTGTGGAACCCCTACATACGTGGCACCTGAAATACTCGCTGAAACCGGCTACGGATTGAAAGTGAGTGCATTATATATGCAGCAAGTCTTTCTATTTCATGAAATGATCATTTCTCACCATTTTAAAGCCAGAAAGTAACCCAAGATAGAAGCAGATTGCTAAATCTTGACGTGAACTACATGTAGGTAGAGCAATGTACAGATATGGAGAGACGAGTTTCCTCCTACAGTTACACCTACTAATTTTGTTTCTATCTAGCCAACCGCGTTTCCTTTTACGTGGTCATTAAACTGTCGAGCTTTTATGTTTTATACATGTGTCTCCACAACAATTCAATAATTTGCATGAAATATATAATGTCCAAGTTATTTTTATACACAATATAGACTGAGAATAATTTTCAATTCAAAATATTATGTACTCTGCTTTTTAATTCTTGCAATGTTTCTTCTAGCAATCGAGAAATAACGGTGATAATCACACATCAATCTGTGTTTACTTTATACTGAATTTACCCCAAGGATCTTTTCTGCAAAAGTTTGTACATCTCGTCTTTTACTATTCACAGATTGACGTGTGGGCTGCAGGTGTTATAATGTATATTCTGTTGTGCGGATTCCCGCCATTTGTATCACCTGAAAATGAACAGGAGGAGCTTTTTGAACGTATACTTAGTGGGCATTACGAATACACAGCACCCTACTGGGATTCCGTGTCTGAATCAGCCAAACAACTCGTATCTAACATGCTTCAGATACAACCTGAGCTCAGATTCAGTGCTGAAGACGTTCTCGATCATCCATGGCTTGCGGTAATTCTCTTCATATACTTTCACCCCGATTATTGGGTTACTCTATTTTTGCATGAACCGCAAACTCCCACCTGTAGATTATTTATTGCCAGCTCTAGAGACCCAAATCGGTTATAGATAAGATAAAGATGTAAAAAATAGTGGGTTTCAATAATAAGTTTTCTTCTCTAAATACACAGGAATGCTTAATGCTTGATCAAAATAACATAGAACTAGAATTTGGCTTCTTATTGTCTTCATTTATTAGATTTCCTTAAAAAACTGCAACAGGAAACTTTGAAATTGATACCATTACATCATTTTCTAGCACTTCAACCATTTATTATTAATCATTCTGCTTTAGGTATCTTTAGAACTTACGCTTATAACAAATAATTGGGTGCATACTGTTTGAAAGCAACGCCTGTCATTTTTAGCTTGAGCTTTCAAGAAATCTGCTTTCACTCTATCAAGAATTTTATTGACGATTCGTAGTACTGTCTCATAAATCCGAAAATGAAAAGTTAGGTTTTCACTAAATCTCAGCGTTTTCAAGTCCAGAAAATCACTTCTGACTATTTTTAGATGGATCTAGCCAGTTCTTTGTGCAACTATAGAACAAAAGATCGCACTATAATTCTTGTTATATGAATCGATGCGGTTTGACGTATCTTAGAACTTGTTAGGTTTCAAATTTATCTGTGCAGTAGTTCTTGAGTTATTGATAAAAATAAAATTTGGTAATTTATTTTTTATCTTGAGAACAAATCAACGGATTTTGATGAAAGAAAATTTCATTGATAGGAATTGATCCAACTTTAATTGGATTTAGTTTTGGAACTTGCTACTTATATTTCTTAAATCTTACTGTTTATTTGGAATAAGTCGATTCAGTCCTTTTTTAGTTGGGGAAAAAAGTTATAATCAACTTCATATTAGATTTATAAATAGATTTATACGCTCATAGGAGATTCATTTTCGGTTTAATGAAACTCGCTACTTCTATCATCTTTGTAATGCTGCTTTCACACTTCTAATGTAGCTTGACTGAAATATGGTTTTGAACAGTGATGAAGACTTTGGATGTATAGGAAAAGTTATTCTCAATAGAAAATATGTATTACACATTTCCTACCGTTGTTCTTAGTTACACTTTCATTTGTTTTGATTACAGTGTATAACATTTATTCTGTTCGCTAGGTAAATCCTTCTGAAAATTTATATACAGAATCCCGAGCTTGGTAAAAGATTGCTTACCTACATTTACAAATCCATTCCGATTCGCTTTCGTTATGAAAAATCACGAGGCACGAATCCTCCCTTCACAGAGCAGCTTTTGTAGTGGTTTGTTGTATCTGTAGCAGTATTTCTTTTCTTTTTACTCTGTACACTAACAGAGCTTTTTAGGAGGCGAGTCGACCGCTACAACAGCTACAGAATCGGCGGAGCAACACTGGAATAAGCAGCGTAAGCCGATAAGACAAGCAACATTCGACTTCAACTACGGTTACAAAGCCAGAAAACAGCAGTCAGAGTTTACCGCATCGAAAAATTCCCACGATAGCGCTCCTCTCTCATCGTCGGATACACGAATCAATGAAATCAACTTTGGAAATGAATATTGCAGCGTCATTGAACCCCAGTCCTTGAACACAGAATGTCTAGAGGGTATTCGAGCTGTGACAAAGTCCATGCATAATTTAATGGACAACATAGGTCAGATGAGCGATGCTGACAAAAAAGAGAAACAAAATTCAACTGAAAATTCCATGTCGTCATTTAATGGCGACTCAAATGATAACTTCGATCTTAGGAAAATTAAGGACGGAGGTTCTACCTCAGAAATCACTCCACGCAATGGAAACCCCAGATTAAAATCAGGCCATATTTCTTCGGCTGTAAGGAATCGAAATTCTAATACTCCTGGTTCGAAGTCTAATAGAAAATCGCAGAAGTTCGGTAGCGGAAGCGGTATTAACACGACTAAAAAATTGGCCACTGGAACAACTATCAAGCCCAATGAAAGACTGGTATCTTTGAAAACCAAACGATATAGCTCGTCCGATGGCTTGGCTATTTCAGATACCGGAGTATCTAAATTCGTTTTACAATCATCAGAGAAAAGAACTTCTCCTGTGATCAGTTCTAGCAAAATGCCGCAAGGTTTCAGCTGCAAAGTATCGGAATTAACAAAGTTTGATAAAAAAGCTTGTTTGGAGACCGTAGATTACGGAAGTTATGACGGAAGATCCATTTCCAACAATGATATAGAAACCTCAGATAGTTTCGTCAACATACAATTTGCCAAATTTCCTCGTCAGAATTCAAACTCTTCTCAGAGCATTGAGTCGACGGATAGTTTTGAGAATGTTCATTTTGTAAAGTTGAACAGAAACGATAACAGCTTAGAAACTGATCTATTGAACCAGACTCGTGAGGCAAAAGTAGCTGATACTACTCTGGTCCTAGATAATAGAAGGAGCGGCCAGAATTTGGGAGAAAATCGACCTGTTTCAAAGTCAAAAGAGAAGCTGCTGAACTCAACCCATTCAGAAGAGTTTCTTAAAAGTGAAGAAAGTACGTCACAAAAGAGCAATAAATTATTTGTAAAACGTAGGGAAAAGAAGACCAATAATTCTACGGACGAATTGAGCTCTGCGAAAAATGAAGCCTTCAGAAATAAAAGATATAGTTGCCACACTCCGCACTTGGGTAAAAAGTTACCGGATGCCAAAGGTGTCAATGATGAATTGAATCATAGTTTGAGTGGAGATTACGCTGTTAAAAGTAAGAAGTTTAGTTCTACCGATGAGCTCAAGGACACAAAGCACAAACATTCTAACAAGTCGAAACGATACAGTTTGTATTACACACCGCAACCTGCGCGTAAAAATTACACTGTTGATGTCAGAGACGGAACAAAGAGTGAAAAGAAAATTATAAACGTAAATATTACAAATTTAGGAACTCGGCATACAGAGTTTGGGAAAAATCTTAACGATACGATCACTCCGACTCCAAGAAGAGATGGTAAGAGTAGGAAATCAGTTTCACAAACTACAACTGCCGCCAGTAGGAACAGAACAAAGAAAGAAAATATTCACATAAGATCAGATAACGTTAGCGCCGGCTTGACGCAAGCCAAATAATTAGAAAATAATAAGCTAATGCATTAAAATAAGAACAGTTGATTGTCAGAGATCTGGATTAGGAAAGGTGTAGACCCGATGTGTCTGAAATTATTACATGAACGACAAAAACAAAATAGATGATGATATGAATATTCAGTATTGATCCGGAGTTGAACTGACTAGAAATCATAGGGGTGCGATAGAAGGAATAACTGTCTTGTTTTAGGAATAACTTATTTATTAATGATACTGGTTTAATTTAAAATAATGATGTAGGATATAACGTAGGAAAGCCTCAGTAGAAACCAAAACATGCCAAATGCATTTAAATAGATTTATTTTGTATTTGTTACCTATGAAACAATTATAGATATAATACACCATAATGATATGATAATACTCGTAAGGGAAATTAATGATTTATTATTTAACAATATAGAAATTTAGGAATTTTAGGTGATTAGTATGTAATATACAAGAGTCCCAAAGACTTGAGGCTTTACCTCCGCTGGGCAGCAGAGAGAGAGAAAGAGAGAAAAAGAGAGAGTGGAGATAGGATGATCATTCGTGTTTAGAGTTAAACCGTTTACCATATACAATGCTTTTCTAGCTGTCTATTTTGCTCAAGGATAGAATAATGTGTCTACAACTAAAAGATGGAATATTTTTGTACAAATTTAGCGTGTGTCGATTAGTTCACCCTGAGCAATAAATAAGACGGTGATCATGGTAATGGAATGAAAAAAGAAAATGCCTTAAAAATAAGTATTTAACGCAACGTCCTCGCGCTTCAGATCTTATCAAAATTATATGTATTGTCATTATTTGTTAGTGTATTTATATTTATTTCTATTTTCTATCTCTCTGTTAACCAGGACCGGCCCCACAACCCTGCATAGTACTTTTTAACGAAAAATTAATTATTCTATTCAACTATGTATATAGAGGTACGGATTGCGTAATCGACGTAAAAATGACGGAGATCTGTGTCTATAATTATTAGTAAATCGACGATAATTTTTATTTGTTGACAAATCCATAGCTGGTACGGCCGGTAGCTGTGACTTGATCGTAGTCAATTCGTGTATTGTACTTGGGTTTAATCAATGTTACCTGCGGCTTCTCACGTGTAGATTTCTGTCTTCTTCCTATTATTAGATTTAAATGCATAGATTCAGGACGAGACAGAGAAAGCGAACTATACTGTATTATTAATTTATAAAATGATAAAATTCATTCACACTAGTTTTTAAAACGTGCGCCAAATATAGCAGATTAATTATACATAATATAGTAATTATGATCATATACATAAATACAACATAATTTTTTATATTACAAAAATAAAGTATACATAGTGATCACGCAAATTGGCTATTACATCTTCTGCTTCCTTCTCCTTATGCTTATCCCGTCATCGGAGGTAGCAAACGAATGATATGTTTTCCTTTGTCTAGTTAGTTGATGAGGGATACTGAGTTCCGTTGTTGATTGAGACATTACTATTTTTTTTCCCCTCTCCCCCCGCATGTGACACCTCAGGACCAGAGTCGACTGTCGGTTGCTCAATCCTGATCATCTGATACTATGATGTTAATATTAACTGATTTTTTTTCCTGATGTTGGCTATTTTGTTTTCTTATGTTTAATTACTTTACTTGCACCCATCACCGCCTTAATCCTAATCTGTTGCAGTCCTTGACTGCGCCTATACTAATGGGATCTTATCTTAATGTTTTTTTTTTTTTTCCCCGCTTCCAGACTATTCTATTGAATTAGGAAAGGAAGTCTTCTGCACTCCAGGCTGTTGACGCAGATAGTACTGATAGAGTCCGACTCCTTACACCCCATGCGTATTAATTCCAGTATTAGTTTAGTTCTGTCCTGAGTTTCCCAAATAGGGCACGACCATATTAAGTGATTAAGTTTCTCGGTTCCCGACGTACATTCGCACTTGTCATCATTTACGATGCCCATTCTTTTCAGATGGTCTTCTGGTTGTACGTGTCCGCTAAGAACCCTGTTACTAGTAACTATTTCTTTTCTAGGCATACCACTGTGGGCGAACCAGGGCCTAGTTTTGAAGCCCTCGACTTGGTTAATGTAGCTCCTGCCTTTTAAATACCCTCTTTCTCCATAGTTCGCGATGAAGTTGTTTGTCTCTTTTATTGTGTCTGATTTAAAAAGGATAAAGAGATCTGAAGGATTGATTTTTGTTCTCGGGATGGCTAAAGCCTGTAAGCCCTGTCTAGCGAGTTCGTCAGCTTTGCAATTTCCCAAGATGCCTATGTGGCCCGGGATCCAAATTATGATCCACTGTAGGTGGCCTGTGAAAGCGTTGTATAACTTTTCCTTGATTTTTCCGCTGGAGAGGTGCATTTTTCCGTTTAAGCCCTGGCGGGCTAAGTCTAAAACTACGCTAAGGGAGTCGGATGCGATAATAATGTTGTTTCGGGCGTTTCCTTCGCTGAGTTTTCCTAGAACTTGGTCGATGGCAAGGCCAAATCGCTGGCATCTAAAGCACCGTCTCGAAGGGGTAACGAAGTTGAAGACGCGAGTTGGAAAGTCGTAGATTTCGACGTGTTCGGGTAGATCGCCTTTGCAGTAAACTTTAGTGTCTGATGAGTCCTCCCATTCTATTTGGTCAGAGTCAGGATTGTTAGTGGTTCTTTGTTTGCATCGTTCGACTCTGTGTATTTTTATGAGGGATGAAGGATCTAATCCTTGGGTGGTGTCGTCACAGGATAGGGAAGCGGGGATATCATGGACAATGCCGGTTTGAAAAATAGCCTGATCAGGAATAACCGCGATCCAAAACGGATTAATCGAGGAAACTGTATGATTTACAAACACGTTAGCTTCTTCCCCTGAGTTAAATAGGATAATGACCCGGTCTACCCCCCCTTTGAGGATTTTGTATTTTTCAGCTTTGGCTTCCTTTAGTATTTTCCCGATATAGATCGGGTGGTAATTTCCTAGGAATTTTTCCCTTCTGATATCATATAAATGAACTATACATATGTATATGGGCCAGCATTAGAGTCGGAGTATCTAGTATTATTCCAGAAAGTTTTTTTCCAAGCTTCTCGCGGTACAGTTAAGTTTTGAATAACTTGAAATATCGTTACTTGGGCTTAGGGGAGATTTGTAGTTGTCGGTTACAGTCTTCTATTTTCGGCAATTTCGCTTGTCTTTCCGCTGGAATCCAGGTCTCGTGTTCCTCTGAAGTGTGGAGGCCGCGTGGTGATAATCCGAGGTTTGAGAACTCACTTTCAAGTTTCAGGTATGGAAAAAAACCCTCAGGAAGGGCCTTTAGCGATTTTTGAGGTAAACTTAACTGATATTTAGGTCACTATATTGTTTCACACACTTTGGAAGGGTAATGTTAGAGTAATCCCGGCTGAGAACGTATGGTGTAGTCCGCGGATTAATCCAACGTGGAGCTTGTTGGTTATTTAATTTTTCCCGAGGGAGGTCGTAAGAACTTTAACGTATCGTTTATTTTTCTTTAATTGTTTATGAATGATCTCTGCGTTAGGTTTGGTTTGTCAACTAGTTTTAGGTGCGGTTTGAATTTGAATTTGAAATCGGTTAATTTTAACGGCCAGATGGCGCTTGGAGAGCACTTGCTTCGCAATACGTCCGTCATATTCGGCGAACAAGCACGAACTCCCATTGGCTATTACATCGCTACTCCCAGCACTACTCCCATCATTGACTGAATTATATAAAGATTGCTAACCGTGGTCGTTTCTGTGAGCCGGGAAAGT
Source organism: Tenthredo distinguenda (assembly GCA_947538915.1). Taxonomy (NCBI): domain Eukaryota; kingdom Metazoa; phylum Arthropoda; class Insecta; order Hymenoptera; family Tenthredinidae; genus Tenthredo; species Tenthredo distinguenda. The sequence goes on from OX384532.1 coordinate 23,639,440, forward strand.
GGGCTTGGGGATTGAACAGTGTCCAGATGTACCGACTGCGATAACATTGCGGTACAACTATAGAGTGCGAGTGTACAGGTATACAGCAATGCTATTTCGGTCGGTAAATTCAGACACTGTTCATATCCCCAGGCCCACTTGCCGACGCACATTTTCCCATTCGCCTAGCCGTCGTGGAAAAATATCTTCGGTCAACGCTCCTATAATACCCACAGTATAATGAAACGCTGATTTATTATAAATAAGAACGCGGAAGGTTTATTGTATTCATTTTTATAACGTTATCAATAACAAAGTAATTAAAAAACAAATACAACTATACATATGTATCGTGCGATAATTTCAACTCCCACATTTCCTACAATCAACAGAGATCATCTTAAGACGTCTGGAAGCATTAAATAGAGAATCGATTATTTTTCGTTCGGCAATTTGAAATTGGTACTACTATCAACTGTCCCGAACATGGCGTCGTTCGACGATGTCCGCTCTCTCTCAGTTATAGAGGGTCCAAAGTGCGCCAAACTCCAAACAGTTGCCGAACGTGAGCCGAGGTTGTGTTTTGTTTTGAATAATCGTTGAACGTAATGAAAAGCCGCGAGTCTAACGAATGGAAAGATAATGACACGGCGATTAAATTCGGTTCGCTCAAACCTCCGGTACAATAAAATTTTACCATTAACGCATACCTATATTCTAACGTTTTACGAATTGAAATTCTATATTTCGCAGCTGTTGACTCTGTCTCGTAGCAGGCGCGCTATGTCTAACCTCGTCGGTATGTTTCTACTTCGAGCTGTTCCTCAGTTGCACGCTTGCAAGCGTGCGGTGAGGGTGCCCGCCCTAAAGGCGCCCTTACTCTATTCATCGCTACTACTGTACCGTACTTGCGACAATGTTAATTAACGCGTTGATTAAATAACATATCAAATAGTTACCGTAAACTTGTGCCTCAAAATTCATATCTGTTAAATTTAAATTACTAGTATTTGAATTCTAATATCATAGCTAACAGTGCGATCAATTTGTGTAATGTTTTTGTGTCCGTTTATTCTTCATTGGATCACAGCTTATTAGGTATATATATTACGTCAAACTTTTTCAATGCTTTCAAATCACATGAAAGACATTGTTAGGTACGCTTATTTGAATCTAAGTTCCTATGCCAATACATCAATATATAAATTAATTATAATGTTCTTCCTACATATACGGTAGAAAACTTGCGATCCAACAATTCTATCCGTTATCAATCTAACCTGCGGGTATCTATGAGGAATTAATCGATTTCGCTAACTTATCAAGTAGACAGGAAGAGGTATTTGAAACCGTATACACACTTAGAAGGGTGATCGCTGGGGATGGCGATAGGTCACGTATTTTTTTAAACAAAAGATTCAGATATTATTTACTCCTTTGGTTTTAGAGTTTTTATTGTTTCAAAATTGAACCATCGCATTAGGTGCAAAATTTTGAGCTACTTAATACACGTATAACACCTGTGGTAATACTTCTTCGTAAAAAGTATATGCACGAAGAAGTAGAAGAAAAAAAAAGAGCGGAAGAAAAGACATCTGCTGGATATCAAATATTATTTAGTATATGAATATCTATGTGATCAATTTGGATTTGATAACGATACGTTAAAGACTTCCCGTTCTATCTTTTAACGATCATCCACACTATATTTTATTATTCGCGATTGTAAACCGGTATTTCTAAACTGACCTCTTGATATCATCAGATACTATAGACTACCTAGCGATCTAAGAGATTGCCTAGACAGGGGAATAAAAATACGCGGTTAATATAACATGCCTACCTGTATATTCGACTCCAAAGTAATTAATTCACCTACTTTGCTGTTAATTTTTTTTTTTTTTTTTAATCTTTCTTTCTTTCTTTCTCTTTTCGGCTTATCACTTATTACATCGAGATCGCTGTAGAAACTTTTAATTAACGAACCTAGCCGCTGCTCACCACTTCCAACGACATATAGGGCTGTTTATTGTTTTTATAGACCTTTTTTACCTCATTCACTCACCCGCTCGCTCAACTCGCTTGTACAGATTAAGAATACAGATTACCGCGGGTCTAATCTTTCATCCATAAGAACACGCGTTAATCGTTCTTCCAGCATCTTGTGACACGAATTGAAATCAATCAAAAACATGATTTGATATACAAATTACTTGGAGCGTTATTGATTGCTGCGAGTGGCGATTTACGACAGAAGGTTGAACGGAAAAAAAACAAGAAAAAAATGAGTTCAAATAAAACTGAACAAATTTTTGTTTATTCAGTCGTGAAACGCGTAGGTATACGTACCTAACTCACGGGTAAAATAAACGTGGTTACTTATACGTTATTTTTATGGCGGAATGTTTGGTAGCGATGTCGTGCCATTGCATCGTCGCATCGTTGGTCCTATACGCTGCACTCGATTCCTCCCTCATATACATACCCATACAGTTCCGGAAAGAGTATTTTGCCGTACTTACATTAGTACCTCGGTATAATTTACGCGCCGCAGATGAATGCCATCGTATTTATCACTTCGTGTTAATATATCTATATATACTATATATGAATATTCGCTCAAGTCAAACCTAATGGACTCCAAACGGTTTGTACAGACGAGCAAATTATCGCGTCTCCTTTGAACGACCTCGCGATATCGTTTACTTTTTTATTTGTTAGTTTGACATTATGGTTAATTATCGGCAGCGGAATTTGCTCAGCCGTTTATAACTTTCAACTTTTTTCGTATACATATATTAGTGATTCAATAACGACACGCTGAAATAATAGTCGCCGTAAACTGATAAAGACGTCCGGGATCCTGATGTAACACGTGCTGATCGGATCAAGGGACGCCTTTGTCACTCGTACCGTACACACCAAAGTGGTGCAACGGCGATAAGGATGAGACCTCGAGTCGGCATGGTGTCATGTCTCGGATTCCTATGGGACATTTTGGAAAATACCGCGGGAGAGATCTTCGGTTCGGCTGAGGTGCGTCAAAGCACAAATATACCTATACCACTGTTTGTTGTGTATACGTATATATATATACATGTATATACTTACAGTATACATCTATATGTATATTTGCACACGTACTATATAGGGTAATGTGTGTACCTACCACCGGTTGGGTTAAGGGCATTGTGTTGTGTTGTGTCGCGGGGAATAAGGGCGACACACATAGTCGTCGTACTGTAAAGGGTACTAATGGACGGCGCAGGATGCCTAGGACATCGCGTGTCTTATGGCATAACCATAGACTACAAAGGCAAGATAAAGATAGGGTTAATTTACTTACCCTTCTATGTTTAATCGATGTTACCGCAAGACAAGTATCTACTTAATGGTTACCTGCGGGTGTCTCTTCTTCATTGCCCACGTGGTGAGGCGTGTACCTGTATAATATAGTGACTGCAGTTCGAGAGCTATTGATACATTGATTGGCAGTTTTGGGATATATCCCTAGTCGATGCAGCACAGACCGTGGAGATTACTGCATAATTGAATATGGGAGAATTTTCCTAGTGTAGAAACTTTTCCAGATTATATTGAAGATGCAATTCGGTGAAACAGCCTCGCTATAAAAGGTAACAAGATTAATTTTTCTTCATCTTTCAACTGAATTGCAAGAACGATAACGTCAAGTGATGGAAACCTGAGATGAGCTGCAAGTTCCGAACAAAAATGGATTTTTATACTTTCTAAGGATGAAGCACGCTCAATAAGGTCTGACTTAGAAAAACCTTCTTTAACCTCGTCATTGAGATTTGTCAAGATCGATTTTTAAGGAATCTTAGAATTGTCCAGTGAGACTCAGTTATCTCAGTTATAAATCACAGAAGCTGAAGATGAACAGTAGGTTTGTCAGCAGATCAGGATGGTAAATAAACTTACTGACAGAATCTTCATAACAATAAGATAACAGAGGGTGTTGATTCACGTAAGATAACGTAGAACGCTGGTTTACATTCAAGTCTGATCGTGGAAAGAACCATGAGAAGAAAAAGTGAATTCGTAAATTTCGCGGACACGGTCTGCTCTGGAATAACAAATCGAATTTCCGGTCCTCCGGAGAAATCACAAAATCGCGGGAGGGTACGAGGATTATTTTTTTCGTCCCTACCTCCTCTTCGTCTTCGTCTTCTGCTTTTTTGTGTAATGTCGAGGGTTAAGCAAACTCCTCCACGCAACGTGCGCATGTGAGGTTCTATCTCCTATTTTACACACCCAGCTGCGCGGTGCCGCATTTGGGTATTTCCAAGTGCCCGCCATACGAAGGGTTGAGGGCCTGAGGGACCGTCGCCAGAGGTGCCGGATCCTAGATCCAGGATCTTGGCTTGGATATATAGATGGCCTGCTCTCGTGAACTCCTCTGATAGAGATATTAATCTTTCCGTAGCCCCCGGAGTAGTAGCTGTTACTCCTTACTCTGTCTTTCTCCGGATCAAGCCATGGCTTACATACCTATATGGCGATGGCGACGCGCCTTTATGTGAGTTTCTTGCCCTCTCTGTCCCTCCTCCTTTCGGATATATACGTATATACATTCGTATGAAAAGTGGGGTACCATACGTCTGTGTCCAACGGATAAACTACGGTGGGTCGACTCTCTACCCGAGTTTCGGTTATACAGGGGGAGGTTACACCGCGTAGGCGTGTGACCTCACCTTTTTCATTACCTCTGACTTCCCCGTCCCCTCATTTTTCCCTCTTGTCTCAAGCCCCCCCCCCCCCCCCCCCCGTGGATAAATGATATAAGAAGAAGGAAAAGATGGAAAAGCCGGAAAAGCGGAAAAAAAGGGGTGCGTCTCCGGTTCAAAGAAGGATACGCAAGACCACCCCATCTCTACGTTTTTACGATTTCCTTTTAATCGAAGTAAATCCGGAATCTCCAGGAAGTATAGAAACACCCTGAAATCGGTGATGGCGTGAAATAATGTGGAAATATCCCATATACACGGTATTTTATTATAATCGGGTGCTGAAAGTTACGTTGATTATTCTTCTTGAAGAAAAGTGTATTTTATACTTTTTTTTATGAAAAATGTAATCTTCAAAAACTCTGCAGTCCCTAAAAACGACCCGTATCGTTATATTTATACATGCATGTACAGAGAAGTTCAGTGGAAAGTTGCCACGCCCTATGGTAGGCAATTCGTTTTTTTTTTTGCAAAATTGAAAACGCCGTGGTACGACCATGTCTATAGACAATGTAGCGGCAGCTGTCATTCGGTGGCTGTTCTGTGGATGTCGTACGACACCATTGTCAGTTACGGAAAAAAAAAACGAATTGCCTACCATAACGCGTGGCAACTTTCCACTGAACCTCTGTATATATGCAATAATGAGGACAGGTGGCGGGAGACCGCGCCACGCATAGTTGGCGGACGACAAAACCCGGCCGTAGTCTCGTAGGTACAGAGAATGGGAAGGGGTAGTACACACCGTACCTACTCTGTTGCATTGGGTTGTGTTATGGCATTGCCAGGGTGGGGGAGGATATCGATCCCCTACACCAGAGAGGAGTAGTAGGTAGACCTTATGGTGCCGCGTCATCCTCGTCGCCGGAACCTGACGTATACGTACGTATTACAACGTACCTACGTACCACGTGGCTTCCGTCTACCAGCAAGTACAGGCCTTACCTCTTGTACAAACCGATGTGAGACTTAGCAAAATTGGTCGACTCCGATCCCTTTCTCTGGGTTAGTGACATGTCACTAAAAAAAAAAAAACACAACAGCACACAAACAAAGGATTCCAAATCGGAAATTATGTCTTACGGGGGTTGGTCTAATTGACATGGATCGCCCCCATCCTATGTAATACATGCTATAACCAGACTGAAATCTGGACTCCAACTAAAAGTGCGAAGTAATGGTCATTATGCGGTTCTGCTTATGTTTCATCGTCTTTCGTATTACGTATTTTACGTTGTGATATGCCCAGCATTTGAGTTGTTAACCCATAGACTATGTTTTCCGCAGTGGGAATGGGTGGCGTGAGCCGTGCGGCACAGGCTCTCGGATATGGTGATTAAAGTGATACTTCCGGTAGCCGTTATCCGAGAGAAGATATGATCACGGCTTTCAATCACTGTCATGGTGGAACAACCAACCCTGAACACTGTGTCACTAGCCAAAAAAAGAAAGTATTCCCATTATAGCGATATAATACCCGTTATCATCATGAAGAGAAGGTGCTTTATAGTCTAGTATAGTAGTTTCTTTTTTGATAACTGTAGTAGAGATGCCGTAAAACGGGGCTCTGACTAATCGACGCCTCACCCCCATTAATTTATTTATGGGGTAATAATGTACCGAGAGCGATGCTACGTGACCAACGGGCGAGCCTATATAAGTATATTAACTGCACGGGCTGCTGTACCAGAGTCCACATGCACCCCGCAGCGTCAGGCCTCATTAGACAGTATGGGACCCCATATATATTGCCTGTAGGGGAAGACGCCCTGTTTCAAGTACTGAACCGGAAACTAACGACATCAGCCTCTCCCGCGGCTGCTACCACTTCCGATTGATCGGATATGGATCGAACGTCCAAGGCATCGGATACCTATATCAGCTAGTGGAAACCAATTCGTTGCATCTCGTATCTCGTTGAAGTCGTAAATTCTGTGATCCAGCTGCAAAACTGTACGAAATAACCTTATGGAAAGGCGGTACGAGATACCCGTATGGTCGGCGTTGCAAATAAACAACGTCAATGGAAACAGATGAAATTATTGTGGGACCACAGTTGGCGTGAATAGAAGAAACAGTAATAGAGAACAGAATATTTGGATTAATGGCATAGATCGAGGGGGCTCACCACTTTCGAAGACCGGTGTATATCTTGGCAAGAGGACGTGCATGGGAAATCATGTGAAGTCATTTAATGCAATGTCGTAATTCAGAGTCATGTAAAGTCACGGCGTCATTTGAAGTAAAAGCGAAGTCATTTCAAGTTACGAAAAGTTATTTACCAACTTTAGGTCATACGCAGTCACTTGAAGCCACTTGAGGTCTTTCGAAGTCATCTAATAATTTTAACTCGTAAACTCACTTGCAGGCATACGATGTCACTTGACGTCATATGAAGTCCTTCGAAGTATTGCAGTCTCGCAGTTTTGAGGTCAGGTGCACAGAGTGCAGGTTCAACCCCTCGACATCGAATAGTTTTTTTCTTCTATCTTGTTTCAAGCTTATCGCTGTTTCTCACCAGCTGATAGCCACCTATTCATCTATTCACGTATTCAATGATTGAAAATTGATTGATCACTTTTCTCATTACTTTCAATCCTAATGGCAAGTACTCCGCACACTATACATGTATTCATGGCATTACGTCATCACGATCAAGAACATTGCGTATAGGTACCATTACAAATCAATAACTTGCGAAACTCCTGGAGCTCAATATACCCGTCCGTATTGCAAATGTACAAAAATATACTCTATTCGAACTTTAGCTTGTGCCCATTAGAGTCGCTGGCCATCATTTTCAGCGTTGGGCTTCTGAAGCTATACATTGAACTGTGAATTCACTATTTAGGGTCAGTGAGTCCTTAGGGTTTTTAGGGTATAATAAAGTGAAATTAAAGGAATTTTTCTTCCACTTAACAATCGCGAGTTCAAGTGTGATATATATTTTCGCGTTCATACTCTATTACCGAACCACTTGCTGCGGCTGATGTACTTGAACCATGTCAAGTTTGTACTAATTGTAGCAGCAGAGTTCTTGCTATAAAATATTTGAGTTTATACTTGGCTAAAGGAACGGGCGATCCCCTAGCCCCACCCCCTATGTATAGTGTGTACTGGGCGCCTGGCGTCATTAATCACCGGCAATTCTTGCATGATTAATACGTTTTACATTCGATCAAATTCTACGCGATAGTACTTGTTCATTTGTTTGAATTTAAGTAATTGAATTTTTTCAGCTCCCCATCGACTATGCACTTCGTTATAAATAACTAGATCGTCTAATTAGGTATCTAGCGTGAAATTCGGGTGTTTATGTTATAGCTGATACCTTTCTTCTTCAAAGTCACATACATGGAATCTTCTGGTTAAAAATCTAGACCGATAATATATCTTTCTTACTGTGAGAACATGCATACAAGACAAACTGCGTTGGATGATTTTCTTGCGGATATTCAGCTACGGCGAAACCGAGGGGAAAATTTTTTCTTCCTGATGCGGTGTTACCCACGGCGACCCAGGTCCTGGACCAGCTCTCCCTCGCCAATTGGTACCTGGGTCACGTACCTCTTCGTATTGACAGCCAGCCGGGCCGCAGCCCCATGCCACGCGAGCGCGGTTCTCGTCCCCTGTACCGACTCCACGTGTACCCCAGGCTGACGTTCCCTACAGCCGTAAAACTCCGCCCATAAGCGAGGTTGAAGCTGAAGTCACGTCCATGAACGGTATATTCCTTGCCGTTGTGAACCAACCTTCATGCGAAAATATAGGCGCGTTTTCAACCGAAAGGCCGAAGGGAAGGCGCCAAAGATGTTAATGCTTACTGAGGATGTACAGAGAGGAAATCTTGAAACTATACAGTCGGCTGCGCATGCGCGAGTTTCGTCGTCTGCTGAAGCAGGCTGGCCATCCTAAGTTTTAGCTGTCAAATTTTGTTTTTGGCACCGATGCAATTGATAAGAACTTTTGAGGTTGAGATCCCAATGAATTGCGGTAGTGATTCGGAAAGGCTTGAAAAGCTTTTATTGTTGAGATTGAAACTTGATGTTCGGAAAGAACCGTTGAGATTTATTCCGAACAGCTGATTGCTTGCTACGATTCGATGTATCAGTCTATTTAGAGGATTTGTTTTATCCAATTACAATTGAAAACCAGAGGTTCAATTGTAAATGACGGGTGCTTGGAAGAAACAAACCAGCTAGGAGGGAACAGTTTATTCAGTCGTGTTAATTTAATACATTAGAAATTAAATTAAAATAAAAAACATCATACCCTCGATTGACTACTTTATGCGCAAGAGTTTGACAGTTCGCTTCATTTCTTGCAAGTTGGCACCCGTGCCTCGTAGGTTAAAATACCATCGCGGGACGATCTCACGGACCAATAAAATTGAATTATTTGGCGCATGCGCATTCGACTGTATAGTTTCAAAATTTCCTCTCGGTGTACGTGCAGATGACACAACTGATGGTTTTCGATCAGGTTGAATCTCTTCCGAATCGTGGATCTTTCCAAACCGATAATTCGATTTCTTGTCTCTGACTTGGAATCGGCATTCAGAATACAAACTTCGGAGGTTTGAGGAAATGCAAAGATATCAAATGTAAATACCGTTTCCAAACAGTTTTGTTCTTGGCTAAGAGATTTTCCGATCTACAAAAATGAAATCTTGAAACAGTACGTACACTTTACCCTAGTATTACCTGCTGTACTGTTGCACCACATTTTTCACATGAAAGTGATAAAATTTTCAGCATGTGAAGTGTATGGGCCTAATTGGAAGGACAGTCTACCGAATTTCCAAATCCCTTAGTAATATCGATAAATCGAAATGAAATTCTGTTACTGATTCGTATGGTATTATCTTCTAACTTAGCGTTGATGATTTTCGGAAATTGTTATAATCGGTGCTTTCCGATAGTTTAATGTTTTTCCAAGTAGGCTCTTAGACAACCTCAATTACGTACTAGAACGCTGTAAAATATTCATTAACTTCTCAAACCCGAAAAAATTCTTCAACTTCCACGTATCTATGCAGTACATACATACCTACTAGTTACCAAACTCAAAACTTACTTCGAAACTGTAAGTTTTTTTTTTTGTCATTTTTCTTTTGAGAAATGGATACGGGCTTCCTCGCCGAATTTCAAGTCAATAATCGGCCCATGATAAAAATCAACAACTACATTTTTCAGATGAATGGTTGTTTCCCGCGATACCGCTGTTACAAGCAGCATGGGGGAAATGTCCAAGAAACGACAAAATGCCATTGGAAAATCTAGAAATCAATTTTACATTTATGGACAATGCGATGATAGAGTGAAGTTGGACTGAATTGGAATACTCAAAAAAATAGAAGATAAAAGCACAAAATATTCTAAACTGTCAATAGTTTTGAGGTGGTTATAGATTTAGGCGCTGGTCCAATTTATGCAACTTTTCCTTCATTCAGCGGAAGTCAATGACAAGTCGCTGGGGGAATTGGATAGCCGCGATTAACTGCAAGTAAGATTTACCGGGGCTTGAACCGCGCGACCTTGATCATAAGACCCATCGATGTTGTACACGCACCTTACCCTCGAAGGGTCGGGGATGAGGATGACCTCCTTGACCGAATGACGTGGCGCCTTCGTCCGGGGGAGGCTGTAAATTGCAAGTCACGATATCCAGATCCTCCGCTCCTTCGAGGGTCGGCGCGGAACCGGAAGTCAACTGCCCAGATGTTATTTGCTTATTTGTCTTTTGTATGATTTATATGACGCTATAAAGGGTCTCGCGAAATAAAGCTCGCTGAGTTGTCGTGATATAGACTAAAGTATCTCGAGGGAGCAGAAGAATTTTCGATTTGAGTGAATCTTCTTTTATACACTGTTAGAAATTTATTGAACTATATAATTTTTTTAATAAACTCTCAAAAATGTATCAAATCAAGTGAAAAATGAAACTTTCGTCGCGCCCTCAAATATTGAATAAGTTGGATAAGAAAATTGGGTTTTGGTTTTTGGAATTATTTATCAATATCACTGTCCAAGTCGTCGAGAATGAGAAGCGATAATATTCAGTACGATTCTTCAAATTGCAGGATATTTAGTGTTTCGCAGTGATGTCCTAGCGATGAATCTGCAGGCCCAGACGGCGAGTCAGCGTGCGAGGTGCTCCCCGCAGGAGACGGTGAAGGTAAGCCTGTCATAAAGACAGAAATATTTTTTAATAAAATTCCGTAGGTCTTTGTAAATTCGAAAATATCAGCGTCCGTGGGAAGGAGGTAAGTAGATATATACACGTATACCCAGCCTTACGCCACGTTTTCATACTAATCTATACGGATCTCATGCCATACAAGCTCCACAAGAATCCTGCTGCCGCTATACTATACTCAGTACCGGCGTTAGGGTAGGGCGCAGTCGGGTGATCGCCCAGGGCGCTAAATCTGTAGGGGCGCCACTGCCAGGTGCCCCATAATCTAACCTGAGTTCTCGTGTATAAAATTGAGAAAATACAACAAAAAAAATGCAGAAGTGCCAAAAATTAAAAAATAAAATTACAAAGATACAAAAAAAAAAAAATTCAAAACTTTCTACGTCCACGTCGTTAGCTCTGGATAAAGCGAAAGGAAAGTTCATAGAATTCAGACTTCTCATGTGTTTATTCATTTATAGCCGTTTCGATTCGTCAAGCAGAAAGTTGCTAATTGATATTCGGGTCCTTCCCTGAAGTGGGCGCTACGATAATTTTGCCCGGGGTACCAGTGGTGCTAAAACCGGCACTGTCTATACTTTATACTCTGGTACATTCTTCGAGTAAACACCCTGGTATATGTATGAATTTAAAGGAACGCTCACGCCCATTTTTCCACCCAAATTCTATGGCGTACGAACCTTCGGCGAAAGGCACAAAGAAAATACGGAAAGAGCGCTACTTTTTTTTCCACTATAAAGGAAATTTCAAATGAGGAACCCCTTACTTCTTATCGACGGGTCAACCACTCGGATGTTTCTGCGTACCCCAGACTCGAAGATTTTAGGATTTCATGTGATTTCATGTGTGCCATATAGACTTTCATGAATTTCATATGATTTCACATGAATTCAACAGGTTTCATGGGATTTTCGAAGCATTCGAATATTTCACATAATTTCGAAGATTTCAAAAGATTTCAAATGATTTCAAATCAACGACGAAAAACAAAATACATAGAATTTCAAACAGTTTGAAGACTCGAAGATTTAACCGGTTAACTGGTAGGCTTTGTTTCAGTTTTCGTGCCAAAACTGGTACGAGCAAATTATTTACCAAAATACGCGATGATTTGTTCCTGGGAGTTTTCGAACCTGCTGATTCCATTCCCGAACTTAGTTTTCATTTTGCTACCCCAAAAGCGGTGAAAAATTAGGATTTAGGGTGGAATTTTCAGTATTCTCAATTGCAAGTTCTTATGCTATGTTACAAAAGAACTCTACGTTTTCTAGGACACTAGACTCTTTTTTCGAAAAAAAAAACCACCCTCTTTAGGATCGGAGCCAGGGGTTGCAGGTGCAATTCCCACTTTTTTTTGCAAATTTTCAGTTGTTTTTTGTTTTTCTATAATTTTGGCATAAAAAATGGCAAATCGCTCTCGGAAAAGATTACGATCACCATCGCCTGTATCTTCTGGATGACTTCCTCGCCAGCACACTCTGGGGTCGCAAAATGTTTACCAGCTAACTACGGGGGCAAAAACTGGAAATAGTTGAAAATATACGTATCCTCACACACATTTTCAGGCCACAAATTCGAATTTCATCAAAGTTTCTTGATAATGGTCATATATGACGCCAGTTTGCGGCCGACATTTTGAGTTCCATCATGATGATCCATTTTTTGGATAAAGCATCCCAAAAGACAGTTGTATACCAATTTTTGTGAAAATCGGTCGACAATTGAGAAAGTTATTCTAATTTGTACATATCGACGGGTCCTAATGAAACAGCGCTATCTCGCCGTGCTGGATAGAAAAGCGCTATCTCGACGCGCTGGTAAGAAAAGCGCTATCCCAACGTTACTGTTTGAATAATGTCATTTGAAAATATAATATATTGAGAATATAATGTACTGAGAATATAATATATGGAGAATATAATATTCAATATATTCTCAATTGACATTAATCCAAACAGCGCTTTTTTAACCAGCACGTCGAGATAGCGTTGTTTCATTAGGACCCGTCGATATATGATACAATACCAGTTAACCGGTTAAAGAGTGGTCAAGTACTCCGCATATTTTCTGCACTTTTTTACAGAAATTGAAAATAAAGCACCATGGCAATTAACGAGAATCGGAAATAACAAGGTGTGTCTTTAAAATGCAAGCCACCCTCGACATGGGTATTTTCTCCTCGATTATAAATTATTGTCGAAGCTAAAGTTATACCTGAGAATGATTTCAACGACTAACTATCGAGTAGAAAAACAGGGTAACACCATCACGCGTTGGCGCTCGCGTTCTCTATAACAATAATGAAGACATTCGGTTTCTGTATGATATATTCGGCCAAAAAATCGTCTAAAGTTGGTGAAACCTGTAGGGTATAATATAATGAATACCGTTCGGCGTCGCGCACCCTGGAGATCTCTGCGTTAACCGAAAACAGTTGCGGTTGCAACTTAACGCGACCCTCTTCCTGGCGGTGGTTAGCTATACATGTCCGCTGTATATGTAGGAAGCGCGTCGAGTTTTCGTTCTCAGGGTGCCTGAGAGATAGAGGTGAGAGATCTTCGGCGAGGGAAAACGGCAGAGGGTGCAGAGGACCACGCCCCGGCCATGAGGATGAGATGATACCCTTCCCCTCGTCCCGAGATTCTCTATTTTCTCACCCCACCTCGCCTCGGAGGATAATTAAGGGTACAACAGGAGGCTGGCTTCCTCCGCGCGCGAAACAGGGGAAACTCGGAAACTAAATGTTAAATTGGCTTACGCCAGCTTACGGATACAATGCCTTCGCTGGCAAATTTCCCTATTATTTTATACATTGTATCTAAACGTTTCTCATCTTCTCTACACTTCTCATCTTCACGATGAGATGTACTACGTATCCTAGGAAACTGATTCTACCCATTGAATTGTACAATCTCTCTGTACAAATTACGAGCCTAAGTGAAATATTCTTTTTCCAGTGAAAAAGTTGGTATTTATGGTATTCACTGGATTTAATATGAGATAGACCTAAGGTGTGGCAATGGGGCCTGGGATCGTGAAAAAGTCGAGAAAATGTCAGGGAATCTCGTTTCAGGTCGAGTATTCCTTGAAGGCTGTCTGTTTATTCGATTCACACGAGGCATGTGAGCCAGAAAAATGAATGCTAAATTCGAAGGTTCGAATATTACAATTCTGCGCTCTCACCTAACTAAGTACCTTATATGCTTATGGGTTGTAACGGGGTTCCCGTCAACGGGGATCACCAGCACACCACCGATCCTCCACTCCTAGAGGAAAAGGGTTTTGATTGAGGTCAATAAGAGGAATAATAAGCGATTTTCAAAATAAAGTTAAAGGTTTGAGATGGACCAAGCGTCAAAGACAGATACGTCGATCAACCGACAGGATGTCACGACGCAGACCGATAACTTTCATGTTATCCGCAGTCGGAGGATCGAGAACTCCTGGATGGCTGACAATAAGCATTGGTCATCCAGCACAAAGACCATTCGCCATGTGCGCGGGGTGACCGCCACAACTGATGGTTCAAACCATCTCGCATGGGATACAATGGGCGTGGAGGATGGTACCCATAGCCATGGCACCAGTAACCGTGACCAAAGAGCCATATCTCGACGAAAATAGTAACTTAAAGAGGCCTTGGATGGACGAGAGAGCCCGAGCCAATAAGCGGGAACGAAAAGATAGCAGCAGCAGCAGCAGCAGTGGAGATGAGGCAACACCGAGTGATAGCAGATCCATTGTGTTCTTTTTCACTTTCCCTCTTTATTTCTTTTTCGATTACGCTTTCATCACTTCGCCTGTGATTCAAATAGAACATTCTCGTGAAATCATTATTAGCTTGAAATCAAACCGTAAATTCTTGTACAATTTGAAGCACCGCATAGCTGAATCAGATCTAAAATAATATTTGTCAGAATTCCTACGATATGTAAATGTGTGCAGGCACATACCATGTTGAGCTTACAATAAATGAAGTTCACGAGTGGCCTACGGACCTGCTAAAAAACGTCAACTCAAATCAATACGCGAAAAGTAGTGCGACGTCGCTCAACAGCTTCCCCATCCACCGAAATATGCTTGAGCGAAACGAAATAGTCCGTATTTTGGCGTCTGATATGAGGACGAGCAGCGAATTCAAGTCGTTGATTTCAGACACTGGGTCTCTAAGCCAAATAAATTGAAATATTGTGCCGTTGAAATTTCAAATACTCCTATAAAAGTACAAGAATTTTTCAAGTATTTATTGATGTTCACAGATATCATATTGCATATCGATTTACTTATTTTTCTTTCTTTTTGGTTTCATCTGATCATCGTATTTTTTTCTTTT
Source organism: Tenthredo distinguenda (assembly GCA_947538915.1). Lineage (NCBI taxonomy): Eukaryota > Metazoa > Arthropoda > Insecta > Hymenoptera > Tenthredinidae > Tenthredo > Tenthredo distinguenda. Next base: position 23,654,698 of record OX384532.1, read on the forward strand.
CGTTATCACGCATCCTTACTCATTGCATTTATTTTATTTTCATTTCCTGCAGGAACGTAAGTGACACAGTTGCCACTATCAATGTAACCACTGACTCATTCTCCTGTCTATTGCATGTCTATCATTACCATACAGTTATGGTTTTATCTTTCGGGCTGAACCTGCGTTAATCATTTGCACTTTCATACCTCAAAAAGCACGACAGGCTAATCATTCGGGTGTACCTCGAGTATTCGAAACGACGTACATACCTTTCTTCGAGAAGGCCACCGAACTCCTGAGGAACGGGTGGACTTTCGGGAAAACTCTGCGCTCACGTGACGAGGTATCCCGTGGGATAATCCTCGGAGCGCTTCATTCCACTACATAGAGACGATGGGCACTTCTTCGGGAGTATTCCCAGAGTCAGTAGTAGAAATCATAGATCTTGCATGCGGCGACGGAGGTATTCTCGAAATTCGTCCTGAACCATTATAAAGGCTACGGATTTCTCCTCGGAGACCATCCCGTACCACAACTGTACGCAATGGCGTATCCGGGAGTACGCGAGAGCACGTAGCATGCAATTTTGGGGGAAATTCTAATAAGTCAAGGCAACAATTCGGGTTAACTTCAGATAGTCAGCCCAAGTAGCCCTGAGAAGGAAACTCAGAAAGTCGAAGCGAACAAATCGAAATAATGAATCATTCAATTGTATCGATTCAAAATCGATTTGGCGCTCATCAGGAGTGGCGGATCGCGGGGAGCCTATTAACATACCGAGAGGAAATCTTGAAACTATACAGTTGACTGCGCATGCGCGAGTTTCGTCGTCTGCTGAAGCAGGCTGGCCATCCTGAGTTTTAGCTGTCAAATTTTGTTTTTGGCACCGATGCAATTGATAAGAACTTTTGAGGCTGAGATCCCAATGAATTGCGGTAGTGATTCGGAAAGGCTTGAAAAGCTTTTATTGTTGAGATTGAAACTTGATGTTCTGAAAGAACCGTTGCGATTTATTCCGAACAGCTGATTGCTTGCTACGATTCGATGTATCGGTTTATTTAGAGGATTTGTTTTATCCAATTACAATTGAAAACCAGAGGTCCAATTGTAAATGATGGGTGCTTGGAAGAAACAAAGCAACTAGGTGGGAACAGTTTATTCAGTCGTGTTAATTTAATACAGTAGAAATTAAATTAAAATAAAAAACAACATAACCTCGATTAACTACTTCACGCGCGAGAGTTTGACAGCTTCGCTTCATTGCTTGCAAGTTGGCACCCGTGCCTCGTAGGTGAAAATACCATCGCGGGACGATCTCACGGACCAATAAAATTGAATTATTTGGCGCATGCGCATTCGACTGTATAGTTTCAAGATTTCCTCTCGGTTACCTCGGTGCGTTACAGGGTAGACACATAGCCGTATTCTTCTGAACATCTTACGTACGCAACTCTTTTGCAGACCGTAGTATGTAGCAGGTTGTGACTTTACAGGAACCTGCACGTTCGGTCCTTATATCTTCTCCCGATCTCCAGTTTCGCTGACGGGAATATCCGACGAGACGCATGCGATAGCGTCGGAGCTTGGAGAGTCTACCTCTTACCTGCGTTTTCCTTAATACCTGAACTCCTTTTCTTCTTATTCTCCTTATTCTTCGGCACTCATTTCTTTTCTCCCGCCCGACGTCGCACTCCTCACTCCTCTATCCGATAATCTCTTCGCTCTCTTCATGGATCTTCTCAATCCCCTGTAAATTACCGGTAATATTAATCTTCGATTAAACCTTATCGCCGACGGTTCGAGTCCTCGGGCTTCAGGCAGCTGGAAAATTCGTTGGTGCGAAAAAGTGCCTTATCTCGGTGGGACCTCGGTTTCGACCTCGCGCGTGAAAATGAGAATGGGGGAGAATAGGGGAAATTGGGGAAAAGAGAGAAAGAGGGTAGCAGGCTACAATATGCCCTGGCGCGCACCGCCCTACGACCATTTCATTTCTCGTCGTTCCACGGGACAATTTTAGGGGAGGTGGTATAGCTGGCCGAAATACTCGCCAATTTCAAACCCGATCGGCCATTGTTATAGAATTCTGGTATTTCCAATCCGTAGGTCGTATGATTCCGTTGGAGTAACTTTAAACGGACATCAATGTCAAATTGTTCAGCCGCTGTCATTCCTTCTTTGTGTGTCTTCTTCTTTCATTTCTTTTCGAGTATCGCGAGATACGGGATCTTAGATTGTCTCTGAAGTGCGGTGGAGCAAATCTGATATCTCTTGACCTAAATATCATTCTAAATCCGAAACGACGGACTCTGCGGCTCGGAAACAGAAGTTAAACAAGATTGAATTATTCAGCGGGGGTTCCTGCCTTGTCGGAAATTTCCTCTTCTAGACAAACATCCTCGACTCTCGAAGTTCCAGCGGTTAGAAAACATTATATTCTATTTCATATTCTTTTTTTTCTTAACAATCTTTCGGTTGAAGTGGCATTACTACAGAAAAAATATGAGTCCCGTTTATGGAACCCAATTTTTTTTTACAAATTATTAGATGAAAAAAAAACGAGAGGGGTATTTTGTCTTTAAACCTGAGAAATTCGTAAGTAACGGGTCAGGCAGTGGCCGACTTGGCATGCCTCATATACGTTTCAATGAACTTGAGCCAAGTTCGAATAGAAAGAAGCAAAGAAAAAAAGAAGAAAGTGAGTATGGCTATGATATACATATACCTACTCTTTGCATTTATTTCACGATTCCGCGAGAGGGACGTTTATGTTTGCAGGGTGAATTGGATACTGTTCAAAATATCATCGTATAGTATTTGATCTCTTCTTTTCTGCCTGGATATACAATTTTTCTGCACCTATATTTTTCGGAATATATTTCCGGTGTATACCGAGAAGAAATCTTGAAACTATACAGTCGAATGCGCATGCGCCAAATAATTCAATTTTATTGGTCCGTGAGATCGTCCCGCGATGGTATTTTCACCTACGAAGCACGGGTGCCAACTTGCAAGAAATGAAGCGAAGCTGTCAAACTTTCGCGCGTAAAGTAGTCAATCGAGGTTATGATGTTTTTTATTTTAATTTAATTTCTACTGTATTAAATTAACACGACTGAATAGACTATTCCCTCCTAGCTGCTTTGTTTCTTCCAAGCACCCATCATTTACAATTGGACCTCTGGTTTTCAATTGTAATTGGATAAAATAAATCCTCTAAATAAACCGATACATCGAATCGTAGCAAGTAATCGGCTGTTCGGAATAAATCTCAACGGTTCTTTTAGAACATCAAGTTTCAATCTCAACAATAAAAGCTTTCCAAGCCTTTTCGAATCACTACCGCAATTCATTGGGATCTTAACCTCAAAAGTTCTTCTCAATTGCATCGGTGCCAAAAACAAAATTCTACAGCTAAAACTCAGGATGGCCAGCCTGCTTCAGCAGACGACGAAACTTGCGCATGCGCAGCCGACTGTATAGTTTCAAGATTTCCTCTCGGTATGCACCGCAGATGATAATCGCAATGCTGCGATTTTTATAGAAATCGTCTTCAACAATATATTACGAATTTGAGCTCTTAAGTTGGCCATTTTTAATTTTGCAATTCTGAACTCGAGGACCCACGAAAAGTATCGTCTTTCAACAGTTATTCTACTGCATTTCTCCCCAACCAAAGAAGGGTTAAACTAGTCGAAATTTTAGCGAATGTTTCTATTGATTTGTTTAAATGCAACGTTTTCGTCGATCTTCGGTGTATTCATACCCCACGAGGATAGTCGAAGTTGTGTCTTGCGAGAAAAGTCCTGAATGACTGAAAGGATACAATACAATACACGTTAGATGATAATAACTTAAATTTCCATGCATTTTAACATATACGAGCTTTAATTACATACACAATGTTGCGCATGATAACGTGTTTGATAATTTATCCGGGCATAAATTTGTTTATATGAGATTATACCCGAACTTATAGGTATGATATTTTATGTATCGAATTCTATGGTTCGTCTACATGTATCACGGAAACGATGAATGAGCGAACGTTCAAGGCATGCAAGAATTCTGTCTCAGGATTGAGAAAGGGTTGTGCGAAGATACTTTATTATTTCTTCTATCACTTATGTCAGTTGAACTCGCGAGTTTCTTATCTTCTTGGGGGGAATTCGAATATTTGAATCGATTGAGGTGACCATAATTATATGCAAACTAGGAACTCAGTCAACTTATCCTCATAAGGAGGTCTGCGACTAAAACTTTTACGAGAACCATTTAATTTTTTGCAAATTAATAAAAAAGGTCCAGTGGAGAAAAGCTTTCTATAATTTTTAGAATATGGAAGTATATGTATTGGAACATAAATCTCAATTTTCTGCAGTGCTATTGTATGCGCAGAGAACCTTTCGCAGGTCTCCTACGTATTGCTGCAAAAGTTCCCTGCGCTGAAATTTCATTGCAGAAGCTTGAATCATTTTTTCCATGCAAATACACCGTGAAGTAAGAATTGCAATAAGTGTTCTTGATCGGACCTTTTATAGTCATTTGCAAAAATAAAAATTCACTTTCATCGAAGTTTCAGTGGCGTTTCCCCATACTTGATAAAGAATGAAAATGCACAGCAGTTTCATCTGAAGAAGATATCTAACATACCTATGTTACATAAAATTAGGTAAGAAGTGCGCAACCCAGTTTCTGCACGTTCACATTATTGAGCACGGACAGTTTGTTTACGAGTATGATTCTAACCTACAAATTAATTAATAAGTAGTTTAATTGGCAGCTAATTATGCCGACGACTCGAGTATACTACTATTGGTGCCTATCCCGAATTTTTGTCTGATTATCTGTGCTTATCATCAACAATAATCTGCAGAATTAATGTTCATAACCTCTGAGCAAGTTGCTAACAACCGTGGAACGAAGTCGAAATTCTGTGGCATAAGCGAATATTCACGTAGCGCACTGTTTTGAGTCGCCATAGTGTGCGTTTTGTGTAAGATGGAAATGAGTGTAATTGTTAAGCGAAACAGACCGAGCCCTCAGAAATTTGTATTCGACTATGGGTCCCAACAGCTTGAGTCAACGAGTCAATAGTGGCGCCATCTATTAGCTGGGAATTTTCGCACGCTAAATTCTCCGAATGTAGATAGCTTTACAACTTGGGCTGGTGATTGAACTATTTCTACTGTAATATTGTTGTGGGTGAAATAGTGCTCAGTACTAGTCAAGTGCAAAAAATCATCATATCGCTCAAATTAGATGTCAGTCGTCTCACGTGGCAGCCATGTTTACTGTGTCAGTGTGTGTTCTATGTGCCAGCTGTCACGAGAATATTATAGAAAGATTTTATCAGAACTTCAGGCTTATTTGTGGCTAACCTTCGCTATTTCACCAAAAACAATTTTAATCAAGGAACATTCCGTACACGTTAGATTCTCGAAATAATTCTTTATTCTCAAGAATTTAGCGTGCGAAATTCACTCGTAGGTGTGTACATGAGCTGTGCCGTTACCCCCTTAAGTTAGATATCAGAAGCGGTACCAACTTTCATTTTCGGTACGTTTCTTAATGTTCGAAAAGTTATGTTTCAGTTATATTTCATTTGTTGCTACCATGATACGTCGCAAACAATTATCTCTCGGGAATATCTCAGAACGCTTCTGAAACTATATTCCAAGGAATGTGACAGAAACATTGCAAACGGGAACATTTCAAAAGGGTCGCCTCATCCACGGAGTCGCTTCGTGCTCGCCGCTAGGTGAAAATTCAGCGCTAGGGTCTCTCGGAAGGGAAATATGCCGCCTGAGTACAATGCCCGCCTGGCTGGGCTCAACAAACATTCACTAGATACTCGTATGTACGACCTTTTATCTATCTGCAGTGTCTAATATTTCTATGCTAGTTAGACACGATTGTTGGGTTGGTCCAAGTTGGATAACGAGTATAATACGAGTAATTGTGGATTCCGAAAGCATCATCACATCCCGCCAAGACAGTTTCAGCATGAAACACGATCTGAATATATTCGGAATTCAACTGAAACGTGTGAAACGGTTCAGGGTTATATTCGAGATACGATTCAAATTTCATGTTATAAAGAAGGACACTTCCACCAAGCCGATAGATTTCTGAAATTCAACAGTGAATAACTGTTATGTTTCTGAAATCACAACAAAAATTCACTGCAGTGCAGTGTCGTGTGGGAGTGGTTATAGTCAGACACATGCGGAGTAAGCTAATCCGACTTTCGGGCTGCGTAAATTCCTCGAATATCTATGCGTGGGTGAATTTCATTTGGTTCCGGGTTCCAGGTTCCAGGTTCCAGAACGTTCATTGCTCGGCGAATATCTCGCTTTGAACGGCGCGGTACCATTAGTCGAGCCCGACTCTCACTCGTTGCAGTTCACGATCAGTAGTGAGAGTCGTGTTGGGCCCGACCGATCGCGGGGACGACGCCTACGGCGTGCACCACTCGTTACAGCTGCTGTCACATAAATATCCCCAAACCCTCGGATTCTAGAGTTCCCCGCCTAGCTTGCAGCCCCTGGTAAAGTTGTACAAACTCTGGCTATCGATTCTCAACTCTTATATACGAAAAGTGGCTTTAGATATAGCCGAGGACTACTGAGGAACTTCGGATCCTAAGAAGGCATGAAAAGGTTTCGACTGCACAGCAGCAGCATCAAAAATTAAGAAATTTAAATTGCTCGTAGAAAATTAGAGATTAATTACTAGAATAGGTAATTCGAACAACTTTTCCTAGATTCCCTCTCCCTCGCCGGTAAATAAATTCGTTTCAAGCGTGAATCTCGTGTTACAAGGAAGACTTTCGGCTTGTTTTCGTTTTTACTCCGAGTACGAGTCAGATAGACAAGTTTCTTGACTGTCCCGAAATAACGAGACCAAATTACGCCTAAGTTTGAGAGCAGAAAGAATGAAAGAACGTCAGGTGGTCTGTCGGCCCTCACGATAATCGAGGTCTGTTACCTCCCCCCCCCCCCCCCCCCCCCTAACCAAGGGTAGCGAGGGTCAGACTTGCGAGAGACTCGGTGGCGAAAATTTCACTCCCTATTCCAAAACTCACAGGGACACACCCGATATACGGACTACGGAAAGTTTCGGTGGGATGCAAAAGTGTCACTTTTCGGGCGTTGAACCTTTTCGCCAATTTCACCACCGAGAGTTTTGCGAAACTTATGAAACGAGGGAGGGCATCGGATCATGCCTCTTTTTCATCATCCATTATACATATATACTCAATAAATATAAGACTCATTACAATGGTACAGTTCGACTATTACTTTTTTCACAGTCTTCGAAAAATCTCAACAAATTTTACGAACTAGTGATTCAGGCCAAAGAAACATGTCTACAAAATTTCAGTCTTCAAGGGGGTAGGTATATTCACCTTGGAAATAATTTTTTTCAAATCACTGCTACGCTGGGAAGAAATATTCGATTGACTTAGTTTCTTCATAAACTCATTTAAATTTCAGGGCGAACCAATGATATTTGATGAATTTTATTTTTAGATTCGAAAATTGTTGATTTCGGAACACTTTTTTGTAAACATTGTCAAAAAAAGTGTATTAAATGATCCCGACGATAGAAGACTTTGACCTTATTTCCGATTCTAAATATTATTCCCTCTCAATTTCGCAAAGTTTCGATTTTTTTTAACCATTCCGCTTCGACAAGACAGCGGTGAAACCATTCACTTTTTTTTTTGCACTTTTCCCACCCGGTTCCTTACGGCTATAGCTTCCAAGAGTAGCTATTGAGTAGCTATTTCACGTTTCGCGTTTCACGTTTCGCCAACCCTGAACCCTTCTCCTCCTTCGGCGGGTGGCGTATGCCTCGCGTCACGTACCAACAGGTATGTCTCAGTTTTCTAGCCTAGGAATTCAGCCACGTTAATGGCGCCAGGGGAGAATTTCACCGACGATTTCTTTCCCTGCTAATTTCCATCATGAATGTTGTTTTGTTCGACTCAGTGCTACCTTCACGACACTCCGACACGCACCAGAGCGTGCGTCGAACGACTCGGTTTACCGCATCGTTAAATCTCTGTAAATGATGTGATTCCATAGCTTCCTCTGTACGAACGCAGAGCTACCTACTTTTTATCCGACTAATATTAATTATATTCAAATTCTCCTTTCAACGTGGAAATGTTAAAATAAAAAATGCTCAATTAGGATACCGAAAGGACCCACGGTAACAAATTCGCGTTGAGAGTCCGAACAGTCTATCTTCGGAATCAAAATTACGAGTTACCGGATTTTAATGATATTGGTCTCAATCGACGTGGCTTTTTAAAACTCAGAACTGATTAGATTTTGGCTCTGATCGGTCCGGTACTTTTCGAATTATCTACGTAACAAAATTCTAAAAAATGAAATAAAAATGACGATATCTTGAAAATGGATGAACGGATTCGAATGAAAATTGGTACCATAAGGTTTTTCGGATCGCTGATCATGAATTTGACATTGTGCTTTCAAAGTTCGAATAAGATAATGACATTATTATTATTATCAACGACTTATAATCACAAGTAGACAGGAGCTATCCTCTCGTTGTGACAATGTCCATTGTACAACCACGGACATCGTGGTTTCACATACGGTATTAATAAGCGTAAGATATCTAAGCCTCCGATGAGGGCAGAACACCACTGCCGAAACGTCAGGCGACATTTATCACACAATTAACTCGACCGGATTGATTGGGACCTTTCCTCATTTCTGCAAAAGTTAGAGTGTTACCATCGCAATGTATAACATTATCATTATCATCATCATAGTCGTTGTTATTGTTATTATTATTATTATTATTATAATTATCATTATTTCAGCTCGAAACGAGTTTGAAAACGGGAAGTTCAAAAAGCTGGCTCATGGTCAGCCTAGACCCGCTTTTTTTTCCGTGTATTCATACCCGGCAAAAACATTGCAAACGTCAAAAATTACCGCCAAGTACAAAAGTAGTTTGCCCAGCCAAAAACTCAAAAACATAATTTTCTTTTTCGGCGACAGATTACAAACATCATTTCTTTACACGACATGGTAAAAAAAAATTCGTACATGAACAAAGCCAAGCACTCCTTTAGTAATTTTCATTTTTCTAATGCTAATCAATGGAAATGAATGGGAAAGCATCACGAGGGACACAGCAAACGAAGTGGACGCAGGTGTTTACGAGCCGCTGAAGCTTGATGTTAAGACCAGCCTGGGGTCGGCAAAGACCGCGCAACAGCAGTCGAAGAATGGGAATATCAAAGTGATCACCGTGAGTCTGCGCAAATTTTTGGTGATCAGGCGACGAGGCGCCAAGAACTGCCTGAGGATGCCATGCACATTCACCTGAGCTGTCCAGGATAGCTTATTAGCGTCGAGGATAACGCCAAGATCACGAACAATGTCGAGGCAAGGAATTGGAAGACCTTCGAGACACACGGCAGGAAAGAGGTCGAACTGAAGCTCGGACACATAAGATCCACTGCCAAGAATCATCGCACGAGTTTTTGTGACGTTGAGACGAAGAGACGAAGATCTAGACCAGCCTAGGACAGCCTGAACCATCCTTATTGACGCAAACAACAGCACCTGCAACGCTCGCAGGCGGGAACTGATGATAAACCTGCAGGTCGTCCGCGTAGACTAGATGACTAGAATGCTTCAGAACTACGGAGATGTCGTTGATGAATGAAGAGAGCAACAACGGACCCAGGACTGAACCTTGGGGAACACCAAGATCGAGATTCGCCCAAGAGGAGAGGTGGCCGAATCTCGAGAGGTGATCGAAGCAAAGGCCAAAGGAGAGGGAGAGGGAGAGGTAGAGGGAGAATAATTAATTGATATTTATTAGCTTTCTCAGCTATTCATAATACATTACATTACATACTGAGAGGAAATCTTGAAACCATACAGTCGAATGCGCATGCGCCAAATAATACAATTTTATTGGTCCGTGAGATCGTCTCGCGATGGTATTTCATCCTACGAGGCACGGGTGCCAACTTGAAATGAAGCGAAGCTGTCAAACTTTCGCGCGCAAAGTAGTCAATCGAGGTTATGTTGTTTTTATTTTGATTTAATTTCTACTGTATTGAATTAACACGACTGAATAAACTGTTCCCACCTAGCTGCTTTGTTTCTTCCAAGCACCCATCATTTACAATTGGACCTCTGGTTTTCAATTGCAATTGGATAAAACAAATCCTGTAAATAAACCGATACATCGAATCGTAGCAAGCAATTAGCTGTTCGGAATAAATCTCAACGGTTCTTTCAGAACATCAAGTTTCAACCTCAACAATAAAAGCTTTCCCCTAATTCCATATTGGAATAGTATTTCCAGTAATATTTCTCTATCCACGCTCTTTTTAGATCCGTGAAGATTACTCCCACCATTTTTCCCTCGCTAATGTTCAGTTTCCGCTCATCAACAACACTTTGCATCGCCGTTTCGCAAGAATACTGATGTTTTCGAAAACCCGTGCTCGGTTACAACGTCATTTCTTTCCAAGTAATTCTTAATTCGGATCTTTGCTACTAACTCAAGGACTTTCTCATACTATGGTGTCATAATTATTGGCCTGTATGCACTTGCTTTTTTTGCTTTATCTATCTTTGGGGTTGGTATTATGGTGGACGTTTTCCAACTCTCTGGGCAGCAGCCCTTCTCTAGTGATTCAATGGTTATATCAACAAATTCCTGTTTTATCGCACCAAATGCCATTTTCGATATTTCACTTGACATTCCTTCCCCCGCACCCTTCTTCTTCGGCATTCCCTTAACTATCTTCTGAAGGGCCTCAATTTCGATATTCTCCAAATTTTCCATAGTTCTTTCTTCTTCGATACCCACTCTTGTTAGAATTCTTCTCCTCCTTGGCCTGCCGGACGTGTCTCCTTGTATTGAGTTCACTATGTTGCTAATAATTTGTACATAAAACACGTTAAATTTGTCAGCTACATATCCTCTCGTCATACCATCCAATATCTTAAAATCTATATTCCCTATTTCTCTCTGGCCCCCTTGTTCCCCTATAATTAATTCTGTCAAGGTTATCCACGTTTTTGTCGGATCATTCTTGTTACCATCTGCCATATTTTCATAGTATTCCTTCTTTTTTATTCCTAACAAGGAAACTACCGCGTTCCTCTCCACTTTAAACTGTTGCCAGTTACTCTCCGTAACATTAAAAATTGCTTCTTGGTAGGCCATATCCTTTCGGTCTGCTGCTATTTTTACATCATCTGAAAACCATTTTTTTCCCTCCCAAGCTGTTGGAAACTTGCATACTTTCATCGGTGTGAGGGAGCGGAAGGGAGGAAGAGAGAAAGGAGAATGAGAGAGATGATGCAAGTTTATTTAGCCTTCTCGGCTATTATACAATACTTTTAAACTTAACACGGAAACCATCGATGGATCCGATTCTTTATACTGCAATTGAGGCGGAATATACACCTAGCCGGGTCCAGAATATCGGTTTTTCGACTTTTAGATTTTCTCAAAGTTTAAAAATTTCAAAAATTCCAAGGAACCTGTATTATGAAGCTGGTATCGATGACTCTGTGTCAGTTGAACAGATTTCATGATTTATCTATCCCAAAATTTTCAGACGCGTTTTTCTCCAAACAACGTTTTTCAAACTGGTACCCAAAATATCTCGAAAACCACTGGACCGATTAACTTGAAATTTTTTGTGGTTATTTATATATAAACCCCCAAAAGCACCTGCCGTGCAAAAACCTTGCGCCAAGTACATTAATGCGTTCGTTCATACGAAAATATCTTCCTCATTCTAAGAAGTATCGAAAGCATTACCAACAATAATTCGTTCTTTCAACAAAAAATATTGAAATCAGATACTAGTGCCAAGTGCATCGACAGATTTATCTGATCTTGAGTGTGTAATTAAGCCTCAACATGTAATCTACGCATGTGTCTACGTATAAACTGGTAGCGTACTCATGTGAGCGAGCCAAGTACCACTACCTCCAAATTTTTCTTTTCACTTCGATTTATTTTATTTTATTTTTTTATGAATTCAAATTCGAATTGACTCATGAGTACGTATGTCGCTTGCTCACATGAGCACGCTACCAGTTTATACGTGGGACACATGCGTAGATCACATGTTGAGGCTTAGTTACACACTCAAGATCAAATAAATCTGTCGATGCACTTGGCACTAGTATCTGATTTCAATATTTTTTGTCGAAAGAACGAATTATTGTTGGTAATGCTTCCGATACTTATTAGAATTAGGAAAATATGTGTGTATGAATGAACGCATTAATGTGCATGGCGTAAGGTTTTTGCACGGCAGGTGCTTTTCAGGGGATTTCACTACTTTTTGTACCATTTCGTTTGATAATTATTCTTGTTTGTAGTGAATTATAAACAGATGTTCCCAACATGTAACCCTACGTGCAACCCTTATTCTCAATCCAGGGATGTAATTGGCAACAAGAGAATTACTTTCAAGCAGCCGTGTTATAGTTCCTGGTATCTTTTCGGCACAACGTCATAATTGTCTATCGATTTCTTTACTGTGATTAGATCTGCCGTAAGAAGAACATATATGCATCTTGAGCACTTCTCGGCCATTTCTGCTTTGTAATGTTCGATCCGCTCGCTAAAACTACCCGTACTATTTCTATGTCATTAGTATCAATAATTTCGGATATTGAATTAATTGTACCAATTTTACCATCAACAAGACCCAACGTCTATGTTTCGTCTGATCATTATTTTTGCAGCAAATTTTCATAGTGACCATTCTTGCCAGAGCTGCAGTTTGAGAACTATCCTCGTCACCTCTATTCAACATCTTCTGCACCTTTTTGTTCGAAATACGGAAGACAGTCGACTGTGTCGTGAGCTAACAATTGTACTTCTTCAGTTGGGATTCCATTCAACATAGCTCCGTTGAGAACATCACACATGCGACAAGTGGGAAATAGACAAACCGTCGTTTGATAGATTCTTTGTATAATCACATAAATCGCGTAGCCTATTTGCGAACTCCAATGTGTTGAACTGTAGTTTTCTTGAGTCTAATGTAGTTGTATCCGAAACAGTAACGACCCCGAGACGTATTCTCGTATGTTGCGTCATCGTTTTGTTGCCGCACATTAATCGTCAGTTCATCATAACTGAACAAATTGGACCAAAGATCAACACTTTCTATTGACCCTAGGAGTTTATCCGTACGAGCACTCGATAGTTGTACGAAAATAGGCCCTTCGCGAACAGGTGGAAGTTGTAACAAATCACCAAAAAGCAGAATATGTTTTTTACCGAACCAACCATCTTCGCAGTCTGTGGTATTAAATATTTCACCTAAGCGGAGATGAATGTGCATAAATGTAATATTCGAAAACATCGAGACTTCGTCGATAATAATGAGTGCAACATTTCCGAGTTGTTCCCTTATAATCTTCAGAGCTACATCCGACAGTTGTTTGTACTCAGGAGATCAAATGCTAATTCTTTCACATCGTGAACATCTTTACAAAATTAGTATTCTGAAGTACATCAAACAAAACACCTATAACGGTAGCGCTAGGAACGTTTTGCGAATAGCGTTGCTTTGACTTGAAGAATATGATGTGATTGCCGTAGCCCAATGATATTTCGTATGAAACTTGGTTTCCGTCATCATAAGGCTATGCTCTGAATTTCAAGAAAACATAAATTCCGTTGTGAAAAATCTAGTTTGCAGTCTTGGAATAAATGTATCAGCGTGGTCTGATCTTCCAGAATATCCTAATTACGGATTTTGCTCAGGTAATAATTGAACTCCGTGCTATTCTCTTGGTCCTGTCGATGCGCTCAAAGTACAGTATTCACGAATGTGTGGTATGATGATTCTTGTTTTATACGGAACACTAGAACACATTCCACGAAGGATAATGTTCTATAGTGATATAATGGCCTATTCGCATTCGTTATCACTTGTCTAGAAATTTGAGATGATTGCAGGACTGAAAATACAACGCAAACCAGACATTATAGAAACAGCAACGTTGATGAAATCAGCCTCAATGTGACAGATGATTTACATAACCTCCAAAATGTCAGCTTCATAAGACAAACGATTGATTAAATAACCAATATTCATTATTCTTCTCTTAAACGTCGGGGCTAAATTTGACAATAACAATATTTTATTTACATCTCATCAATGGTCGCTTTTATATCAAACATTATCACTTTAAGAAGTTTTGGGTACTCCTAATAACGATTCTTAGCTGTTATCTTAAGCTACGGGCGTGCCATAGTGCGTGTGCAAGTTCAAACCGTCTGCTCCATGGACCATAAAACATGTACAAGACGTAATGAACCTCTAGAGCGACATGCTCCTCCAGAATTGAGACCTACGTAATTTTCGTCTCACCGAGGTACTATCTATGTAGATTTTTGCCCATACAACTTTTCATGACGTCATGTCAACGACGACGACGGAGACGGACGCGACCAAAATTTTGTGGTGAAACTAGCCTACTCAATTTCGTGAATCATCAGTGATCGGCTATCCGTGCACCGATTGTATTGATTTTGGTCTTAAATTAAAGCTGGATTGGCCCTAATTCCGAGAATCAGTCGTTTATCCTAAAAGCGACTTTAATAACGCTTAACACATGAGAAACATTTCCTCCCACTTCGCCGAAGAGCTGCCGTTCGAGTAAAGAGACTCGGTTGAGTCTCGTCTCCCACCGCACGTTAAAAATTCTTTTTAATGTACTTGGCGCGAGACTCGACCGAGTCTCTTGATTATCTAGTACTTGTCATAGGATTTTTTTTTCTGATTTTTAGTTTTTTTTTCTGGCAAAATATGAACGAATTTTTTCTTGAAAATCGCTACGTTGAATTCAAGCGTCCGCCATTTTGTCAAAAATCGATATTTCTTGAATCCGCTATGACAAAGACAAGATAATACTATCTATTTTAATATCCTGTTTGACTTTTTTGTTTCACATGTTTTTTGAAGAATCGCCACCGGGTACCGTGTTGGCGGATTTTTTTATGGCACTACGTAGACGACTCCAGTACATGAATTTCCAACATTTTGCAATAAAAAAAATTGAAAACATTCTTCAAAGTGTATATTTTTAACTAGAAAAAACCCCGATTCGATAATTCCAACAGTTTCTCTGACAAAAATTCTCGAAAATAACCCTTTTTTTTACCGTTACATTGCAAGAAATGTATGGATGTTGCATGCGGATTGTAGAGGTCAAACTCCGATTGAGCCTAATATTTTTTTTTTATTGAGCCCTTGAAAATATTTTTTTTCAAATTACTGACACGCTGTGAAAAAAAAATTCTATTGGCACAGTTCTTTTACAGTTAATTACTATAGCATTTTGCGACATGATTCAGAATTATTTGAGATTTTATGGACCTCGCTTTACATAGATTGATTGAACCAAAATGAAAGTGGTTGTCATAGGACATAGGGTACAGGTCGCGTCGTTCATCAAAACTCCTTCAAATGTGAAGGGAATATAGTCTACATTGATGTCGTTTTAGGGCAAACCAATGACATGCGATGAATTCAATTTTCAGATGAAAAATAGGTTCATTTTGAGCAATTTTTTTTTTTCTGTAATCTTTGAAAAAAAAAGTATGTTACGTGCTCAAAACAATAAAAGTCTGATCTATCTCTGTATAAGGGAGACCGGGGCAAGAAATTATTTTATTTATTGATATTTTAAGCAAATAATAAATCGATTTACATTTCACTTATTCATTTATCTATTTAATTAATTAACGAATTTTTCTCTCAATCGTTTAATTTATACACCCGTTGGCTTATGATGACCTGGTGGTACATTTTGCCCCGGTCTCTTCTACGTATCATTTGACAGTCCCAAAAATCTCAAATAATTTCGAATTATACCTGAAAATAGTAGTAGTCAGCTGTGGAAAAACTGATTGTGAGATAATCGAATAATAATGATAATGATAATAATAATAATAATAATAATAATAATAATAATAATAATAATAATAATAATAATAATCTTCAAAGCGTACCAGTGATTTGAAAAAAATAATATCCAGGTGGTGTATACAACCCCCTAAGAGATGTTGGATCATAGCGAGAATAGCATGGGCGTGTTCTAGTTGAAAGCAGCCCCGAAACCCTCGCGAGGAATTCTGGAGTGTCCTCGTGCCTGGAAGTGTCCTCTACCCTTAATGGAATTCATAACGAAAGATAATGTCGGGCGGAAGGCGTCTTGGCGTAACTTCAGACTCAGTTTCTTCTGGGTTCCTCCTTCTGGCATTTTTTCTTCCTTTTTTATGTAGCCGCAAATTTCATCATTCCATGAAGTTCAGCTTTCCCTGTTTATCGTCTGCACTGCCGAACGGCGCCGAAAAAGAGCAGAGGTCGATGCTGTGCGAACGCTCCGCCGACGACCCTACGAGGTACATTTAATTAGAATATAGTACACCTCGACGCCGCATCTCGTTATACCTATACACAGAGCGGAGATATTTTGTCAGTTGTTTCTCGCACCCTGCGACAGAGGAGGATCCCGTGTGTTTGTGTACACAACCTTGGCCGAAACTATTAGCCACCCTTCTTCGTTATTAATGTTGGTCATAATACACGTACTGGGTGATCATTTCAAAGACAAACCGTCGTTTCGGGTTCCCAAAAAATACTAAGAATACGATATACAGAGGGAATTTGAAGTGGGGGAATTTGTTGAGTTCTGTTTCACTAAGGCGACAGACACAGACTTTCTCCCGGGTAGATATATGGATTTGTTTTTAAACAGGTACACACGATACCGGTATCAGTCGCACCTGAAATCTGCAACCGAGGGTACATCTCTTTTTAGGTTGGCAATATCCTAGGCAGTAGCTGGCTTAAGCGGCCCTACGACGGTAAGCGGCGGAATAGCGAGGTCCGTATCGCTTCATCCGTCGAAACCTCGATTCGCGTAACCATGAAATGCACGAATGCCAACTTAAAAAGAGATGTACTCTCGGTTGCAGAAGTTAGTTGTGTTGTGACTGATACCGGTATCGCGTGTGTACTACGTGTATTATTCTTCTTATTTTGGAAATGATGACGTTCGTCTATGTACTGTGTGTACGTGTGTGTGTGTGTTTTTTTTAGCACAAGAGAAGGAACCATGAAACCGATCAATAAACAGAATTTTTCCGTACAACCTCACTACATCCTGTTTTTACGAATCAACCCATCGAACTTAAATTGATCGAAACATGGTTCGAAAAGATTTTGGAATCCAGTCTTCGACGATAATTTGCAGCTTTCAAAAAATCAGAACTGAGCCAATTACAAAATAAATTCGGTTCAATTGCATTCGATATTAAATTTGGTTCGTGTTGTGGATTCCATTCGATTCGGAATTCGGTACTGAATAGATGCCATACTTATTTTATTAAGAGAATTCGTTGTAGTATACATATAAGAAATGTGCAGAGATCGGTTGAGGGGTTCAGATAAAAACCGAAAATTTGACTTTTAATTGTTGTTCGCAAATTTAAACAAAAAATAAAAATAAATAAAAAAAATAACACACGTTTTCCAATTGGCTGGAAGCTATCCTTGAACAGTACTTTTGAGGCTCGTTTTAGGAATGATTTTGTTATTTTTTTCTATCGAATCTGAAATCAAAATCAATTTTTCTTCCAACCAAATCCATTCGGAATAAGAACGATTTTCCTGAATCGAGAAGCTGCGCGTTCTTGATCCTCAACTCCTCATTTAATCCAATCGAACGATTTCAAAAGAATATAAATAATCCAAATCTGTAATGGATAGGCCGAATTCTCAAGGAATAATTATAGTCCAAAACCTGAAATCCGTTGAATTGTCTGAATGAATTATATGCACGCGGTAAATTTGATGCGCCGTGTATATCATGCGTGTTTATAAATGTTTAATGTTCTTAGAAGTGAGGCTGGTATGATGAATATTCGAAGAACATAATTTAATGAAAAACCTTATTACTTGCAATACAAAAAAAAAAGATGTGCTTTAATGATGAATTCTCTATAAAAAACCTTACTTTATCGAGCCTAATGACTACACCACTAGGTACTCTGAAACAATTTGTTCTATGAGAAAGCGTGAACTGATTTAAAAAACACTACATACCTGAATCTCTTCGAATCATAACCAAAAATAAATTAGAAGAATTTGAACTGAAAGGAATTTGAATTTGTGAGACAAGGAGCTTTTTGGAAGCTGAATGTTTGGAATAAAATCAAAATACGTACCCCTTGCATCACAGATATTGAGTCTTTCAATTTCAACTTATCTGGCTTATTTGTAGATGATATGATTTGAAGAGATTCACGAAACTTTTCTAAATTCCGAACCTACGTATTCCAATGTATGAATTATATTACGATTTTCGTTAAATAATCTGTGTATGTATATGAGCGTTTTATTGGTCAATTCCAACCACTGCCATGTAACAAATGAATGTACAAAATTTTCAGCCCGATTGACTGAATAGCTTTTATTTGATCGTGTCTCAGATGTCAAAGAATATTGTTTCATTTTGGGCATAGAAAATTTTCCGAAATAATGTGGCTGTTCGGAACAGAAATTGAAAAAAAAATCATAACAATGATAAATAATTGAACTCTGAGGCATATACATATACCCCCTTAATTAAGTAACGTGGCGTGACTTGAGGGGTGGCTGCGGTGTGGATCGAGAAGATTCGGAAGGGATCTTCCAGACCGCTGTTTGACAACTGAATAATTAGGGGTGCCAATCGACCCCTGACTTATGAAGGGTGTAATGTCAGGCGTTGAATCCAACCAAATTTAACATCGGTGATCTTGGGGAATTTCTTTCCATAACGTTATATGTATGGGGCATTCCACGCCAAATCTACCAGTTTTGACCTAGACCCCTTTCGATTTCGCTGAAACTTTTTCATCTTTTTCTGCCCCACTAAAAACGTTTCTCAGAATTTTTCCAAATTTTTTTACCCAACCGAAAAAAAATGGCTCTTTTTTTTCAAATACCTCTAACTTTTTCAAAAATTGACTTTAAACGTACTTTTCAAAACAAAAAAATAGAAAAAAATTATTGAGACCTATCTTCAACGTTTTTTTTAGATTTTTGGAAAAAAACGAAAATTTCTCAATGATTACCATTTTTAATTTTTTTTTTTTCTTTCTTTTAGAAAAAACTTTGACATTTTCTGCAAATTTTCTGAAATTTGCAGAGTGGTGTTTTTTCGTTTTCTATTTTTTTTTAATCAATTGAAAATAAAAAATTGAAATTTTTCTTCAAAGTATAAGGTCCTTTGTATACATCCTTAAAAATCCCCAGAATGGTATTATAAGAAATAAACTGAGTTAAAAAAAAAAAAATCTTTCAATTGACTAAAACAAATAGAAGACGAAAAAGCACCACTCTGCAAATTTCAGAGAATTTGCAGAAAATGTCAGAGTTTTTTCTAAGAAAAAGAAAAAAAAAAATTAAAAATGGTGATCATCGAGAAATTTTCGTTTTTTTCCAAAAATCTAAAAAAAAAAAACGTTAAAGATAGGTCTGAATAATTTTTTTCTATTTTCTTCTTTTTTTTCCCGACAAGTCAATTTTTGAAAACGTTAGGGCTATTTGGAAAAAAAAAGAGCCATTTTTTTTCGGTTGGGTAAAAAAATTTGAAAAAATCCTGAGAAACGTTTTTAGTGGGGTAGAAAAAGATAGACAAGTTTCAGCCAAATCGGAAGGGGTCGGGGTCAAAAGTGATCGATTTGGCGTGGAATGCCCCGTATATAAATGGGTATATGTTCAATGCAGTGAATATACATATAAACTTTATTTTTCCATGTCTGTTTCTTAATTTCTGCCCTGGAATTTTTCAGGAGCTTCGCAAGTCCTGGAATCGAATTGAAATTCAATCAATCGCCTCGAATTTTCATGAGGTATTTAAATATAATTTGGGTATTGAGATAATTTCACGTATTTCGGAATATATGTCAATGACATGTTGGAAATCTCCAGTTAAACGCGGGCTTTCGTTCCGGATGATCGAAATTAGCGAACTCGACGTGCGCTAACAATTCGTCTAATTGTAATCGTGGCCAGAGGCAAGCGATGTCGGCTCACTCGTATTCCTGGCGTCATAATTCCAGAAATATAAATCTCAATACTCGGTCATTTACCCACGTGTGCCAAAGCCGCCCACGTGACGAATACCGCCGCGGTTAACGTACAACGGCGTCGTTATGCCACCGTACCAATGCGACGCCGACGCCGACGCCCACGCGTTACGCGAATACTAGATATAGTCATACTCCGAAACACTTATATTTCCACGATAACTGTGGAACGGATTGCTATCGGAATAAGGGTAGTTGGGGTTCGGCTACACACGGGTATGGGGCATTTCATGCCAACTCGACCACGTCTGACCCTGACCGTTTCGGATTTGATCCATTTTTTCACATCATCGTTCCAACTCTAAATGTAAGAGACACTCACATTTCATCAGATTTCTTCCACAAACTGTTATTCATTTCTGAATCTTTTGGACCAAAACAAAAAAACCCGTTCTGACCCGCTTTTTTAGTGAAATGGAAAATCCGAATAATTCTGTGTTCAACGACGATAATTTCCAGCCATATCCGAACGTGGAACCGCTCGACCGATTTGAGTATTTGACTGAAATTGCGACAGAAGAATTATGAATTTGCTGACGATCTACGCGTCACTTCCGTATTTAAAATGGTGGATATGTAAGCTTTGCGGAAATTCTCCATATTTCCATTTCCAATGATAAGTCAAGGATCTTTGCAATGCTGCTCGCTGATAACAAAACACATTCGTGGAATTTTGCCAAAATTATCTGATCTGACAATTCGAAATAGCAGCTGGGGTTCCGATTTTGTAATTACAAAAAAAAATTATCCCCACGTTACCAAATATACACCTTAGGCTGATGCGACAAGTTTTTACAGAAAATAGAATACCCCGCAAAAACATTGTAGGTGTAAAAAATACTGCCGAGTACAAATAGGATTCCTCTGGGAAAAAGTGTAAGAACCTATCGCCAGTTTCTGTCGTCAAACCAGGAAACAATGCCAAGAACCACAACCTTGTGGCAATTACACGTCATAAAGTCGGACCTCGCTGATTCGCATAGTGATATCGAAAAATCATTTCAAGAACTACATACATGGCGGGCACATTCCTTTCGGTATCGAAGTGGAAGGTAGTGTTTGCAATTGACAATTGATGGTTTTCTAATTATACCCGATAGTTTGTATACCTTTGAGTCCAAAATTAATCGTAAGTCAAAAGGAAATGATATTTTTTGTAAGTTTTGGTTGAGATTATACAAGAATGAAAAATAATATCGTTGTTTGTGGAAGTCGTAGCAGAAGCATTGTGGATACAAAAACGAGGCGGTGTTTTCTTAAGTTGGCAGCGATGTAAAGCATATGCTGTTCATTAGTTCAAAAATGCTCTTGTATAGAATCAAATTTCCAAACTCAACAACAAAAGTTCAAGTTAGTTCGATGAGATCTCTGTGCTTTTATTGATCCCTCTACCATGAAATAGTCTTGCGGAACCCCTGCACTTGTCTTCAAGGGATTTCTCACGCCCGACAAGTTACCCGAAGAACTAACAAATTACAGAACTTATTCAAAAAAGTGTTACAAAATAAGCCGTAAAGTTAGATTTGAATAGCCAGTCCTAATTTTGGGATTTTCATTTTCATTTATTAAATCATAAAATTTATGTTACTGAATATATGGGAAAAAAATCAGAAGAAGATGCGGTGACTACTATTGAAATTTTGCTTGCATCGCAAAAAAAAATAAACAAAAATAAATAAATAAAATCATAATAGTAACAATAATAATAATGATAATATGAAATAATTTTGAGATATGAGAATCGAAATTCCTGTGACGTCATCACCCAGCACTTCGAATATTGGTCAGGGTTAATCTTTTAGTTGCGTGATCCGATTGTAGCCGAAATCAATAGGGAGCTAGAAATCAATGGAGAGAATCTCCTTTTCAAATGTCGAGTCGGTCGGTGCATCGGTTCGAGAGAAATAGGTGTTGCCAGAAAAGGTCTGCGAAAAATCCGGAGAAGAAGGAGAAGAAGAAGAATCTTAACGTTTTTCATCAACTTTCGGGGTCAATATCTCAATAACCATTTGACTGATTTCGTCCGAGTTTTTTGCGCTAGGTCATGTGGACTGGTTCCTCAATTTGTAGACTCGGTATTGAACTTGATAAAAATCTGTTACAGCGATTTGGAAAGGAGAGAGAAAAGTGCGTTTTTGATGGAGTAAAAATATAAAAAATCGAAAATCGAGTCTGGGAGGGGTACCAATATGAAATTTTTGTAGCATTTCGTCTTGCCGCATAATCAGTATACATATTTCATTACACAATTTTTGCCAAGTAATAAATTATAGCGGAAACTTGTCTAAATAATTCGACCACCCTAGAATATATTGAAATACAACCTTTATTTTCGAATTTTTTTTTTCAATCTTTTTTCCAGTCGTTGAATTCAGTGAAGCCTTCCTCGACCCTGCGCTTACGAGGAAAATTTTTCTTATAATTATTGTTGAGAAAAAAAAAAAAAAAAAACAGTTGTGGAAAGAAAATTGTATGGTTACACGAGTCATTTTTATTACACCAGACTTTCCTGCCGTTTTTTTCACAGTAGTGATTTCGGGGTTTCCAAAATGACCAGATCCGTAAACCTCCGAATTTCTTGGACAAAAAACTGTTCCTTGTTCCGATATTTTTTCTTTTTTTTTTTTTGCTATTCCGCTTCGAATCTCTACCCAGTCTTGGAAACTTGTATTTTATTATCTATATGTTGTAGTATGAAAACGGTTTGGTGTTTAGTGATGGGTGGCTCGAGAAATGCGTGACAGTGGCCTATAATGTTGGGTAAAAAGTGTTTTACTTCGTCTTGAAGGATACCGATCACCGAAAAACAGAAGCCCTCAAATTTATAGACCGAAGATTGAAATCACGTCGCGAGCAAGATAGGTATGCGGATTGTCTAGCGTTTCGATAAGCATGAAGAAATGTCATACGATTCTTTTTTTCTCCATTTTCTGTTGAAAAGAAGTAACTGTGGGCAAACCGTGCGATTATTCTTCTTCCTCGATTCCTCGAATTTCTACCGTGCAATGATACGTGAAAATAATTAGGGTCTTCTTTATCAGGTAATTAGAAAAATGCTTCATCATTAATGAGCGGTTTTCCGGTCGTCGGCTTCCGCGATGAAATTGGCAAGAGCCTTTCGACGTTCGAGACAATCCCTTGAAATTTAGAGCTTTTCGCCTCCGCCTCCACCTCCGCTTCTGCCTACGCGTCTCTTAGGCAAGCAGAAGCACCTTTATCTGGTTAGTAATAAATAAGGGTCTTGATCAGGCCTACCTATACCCTCACCTACCATTGCCGCTGCAATACACGATAACTTCGCTTATATTGGTATAATCTAGGTATCTGTTCGAGAGTCACGTGCTGGAAAGCTTTTTCCCCGAGCTCCTCGTAGACATAGACAATAATTATTTTACGTATATATGCGTTTTATCTTTTTTTAACGAAACAGTTGAAGGAATCGAACCCTCGGGTGTGGGTGTGTTTATTAACTCCGTTGACTTTGTTGGAGGGATCGAACCTCCTGACATGTGGGGAACTCTTGAGTTTGCCTGAAAGAGTCGAACCTTCAGGTATGCGGTTCGTCTTGGGTACAGTGACAGACTCGTCAGTAGCGCTGCGCCACTGCACCCTGCCCTAGACGCGGTGTGTTCGGTAGTGGACGTTAGGTATCATCAGGAATCGGTATATATACGAACCGAGTGTTCGTCCTAGCACTAGCGAGAGAGATGTAGCTAGGCGTAGCCGCGTAGCGGGCGTGTTAGAAATTATGTGAGTCCCCACACAGTTGAAATCTGTTTAATTTGGATAAAATATATATTCGTAATAAAGACAGAGTCTAGACTCTAGATCATCAAAACTTAGTAATTACTGTGTATTATTATTAAAGTAATTGTCCCTTCATACATTACAAAGAACAATTTTGATGAATTTCAGTTAATTTTTATCATCAAATTTTCACAATAAGAACTATCACGTTGAATGTATCCAATCAGAGAAACAATATTTATTACAGAATAAATTATTTATAATATATTTGAATCGAAAACAGCAGAAATCTAATGTCCAATTACCAAAAATATAAAAATCATGAAATTCATTTGAAAAAAAGAGTTTTATTCATCTGAGGAGAAAAATGTCCCTTCATCTTTGTCACTACGCGAAGCCACGTCCTTGTCTATCCGTTACGTCGAGAGCACACCTGTGGCGAAGCCTGGTGCCTTGTGATGTGGCGTCCGTTATATTGTATTATATTATATAATATTATATTATATTGTAAGCTGGTTATTTTCGCTTGTAGGTACGATTATAAGGAATGGAAAAATCGGATGAAAAACAATGATAAACTGTAGTGAGAAAAAATTCGGAAATTCATCCCCTTGAAATATTTAAAGGTTAAATATACCTACTTTCACTTTTTCACGGTTGCAGTGCAGCCGCTACTCGAGTGTCAAGGTAAAACGCGTAGCGCGCGATAACCACGTTTATTGGACAAAACTTTGGCGTCGGGACGCCGCGCAAGCCCCGCAGGCCACGTGGGAGTACTCACCCCTGGGTTTCGCGCAGGGTGCATCATTCGCAAATTTTCACTCCGAAATCTGGAGATTTTGCTCATTTCACGAATTGAGAATAAAATAGTCTTGCGCGAAAGATAAATTCACCTGATTTTACTGCTCATAATACCCCTTCGAAATAATTTTCCTTCAACGCTTTGAATAAATATTCTGTTCACTCAATTTATCCACATAATTCGAAATTATTCAAGATTCCATGGAACTTCGCTTCACATAGATCGAGTCTACTGAATAAAAAGTGGTTGTCGCGGTGCTCAGGTCGCCTGGGTTTCTGAAACTTTTCGACATTTTTATGTGACAGTAGAATAAATGTAGAATATTACCTCCAAATTTGAAAGAATTTCGACGAACGATGCGACCTGTACCCTACACGATAACCACTTTCTTTCAGTGCAATAAATCTAAGTAAGGCGAAGCTCTATGAATCCTGAAATAATTCTGAATTATGTATGAAAATACTGAAAATCGGGTGTGGAAAAACTCAGTCGATAGAATATTTATTTACAGCGTACCGGTGATTTGAAAGAAATTATATCCGAGGTGTAAACATATGAATTATAACCTCGTAACGGCAAAAAGTTTTGTATACATATGTATGTATACAAAGCTGCGTGCATCCGTCTATAACGGTCCGTTATAGTAAAAACTATCGCGATTATCGTAATCAAACAATTAACATTTCTTTCATTGCTGCTTTGATTTAGACTTCCGGCTGGGGTACAGATGGGCCAGTATCTAACATTTCGTTAAGTTAACGAACTGACGCCACGTGCTTCCACCAGTCACGACTGTTTCCGTAAACAGTACCGCATACGTATATAGAACGGCGGTATTACGTCACGACTTCTGGCTCGTAAATTTGTTAAAACCTACCTACTGCTGGTTTAACTTGTCAGACTGTGCAACGTGCGATGAATTATTTCTATTCCAATACCTAAAACCATATTGTCTTGATTATTTATTATACTTTCAATAAAGATTTCGAAATCGGGCGAGAAACATTCGTTCTGGAATTTACGCAGGACAAAATATTTGTGAATCTAAAGTTGCAGTATATCGAGAAATCTTTTTTTACCAATATACAAAAGTCAAGAAAAATCTTGGATAAAATTTAAGGAAATCATTTAGGGAACAAAAAAATGATCCTCATTTTGCAATCAACGCAAAAGCGTTCTTTAGCTAAAATCAACATTGAAAATGAATAAACAATAAATAAAGAATTTAGAAAGTTGATATGTTTCCGTTTGAATTGCGTCCTTTCAATTTTCACTAGATTTTGATTCCCAACAAACGTCTGATCTCTGGTTCATTATGAAGCTCTATAATATGCTTGCAATTGCATCTATAAGCCTGTAAATCTATTCTTTTCGGAAATATTGAATTTTTGTGGAACAATTTTTTCACTCATGATTACAACGGGTTGATTTGCTTATTTTGTGGAAAATATGATGCAGCGATGCAGGTACGAGCTGAGGCACCTACATACATAGTTAAAATTCGCAGCAGCAGGCCTTTGGACAATAGAATTTCCGCGGTGGGATTCGAATTAATGGCAAATCCATAGTCACCCCGCGGCTAGTCTCGGCTTCGCACCGTCGAGGCAGCGCCGTTGCTACGCCACTGGGCTCTAATGTTTCGTTGCCTTTTCGCTCTCGGCATCGTAGTTCCATCTGCAGGAAACTCAACGAAGTCCGTTAAGGGTGGTTCTACGCGGTTTTCCATAGAGGTCGCTTTCACCTCAATCGAACCTCAATCGAACCCGTCCAAGGATGGGCTTAGCTTCGTCAATTTCCGGATGATTTAACAATTATCAGAACCCTGCAGTAGCGCGTTACTAATACGTATACTTGTACGTACTAGGAATCCTTTCCAATGAATATGAAATAAGACAAACAATATTTCGGACATTTGTCGCAACGAATTTCGTGCTATTTTGAGAAGGATGTTTAATTCCTACTCATTTGACTAATCCATTTGAATGTTGATGATTTTTTGCGGGTTAGAGCGAAGAAAAAATTGTTGGGACAATCAACGGATTAAAATTCTAAGACATTGATATGAGAGAGCATTCGGGCGACTGTGTCCATGCATGCGTATGTGTGTACAGGCAGTATTTATACACCTACGTATATCGTTAAATGACGCGTAACTCGAACTAAGCCTCGTCCCGCACAGGGGCTTGAGAGGGAGAATAATCTTGGCGCGGGAGTGCAGGCAGCATATAACAGGATAGTGGGGATTATAAGTTGTAATCTCCCGTGGCGAATCCGCATTCGTTAGCTAAAGCTTGCGGGTGACCAAAACCGGATTCTAATTTGACTAAACTTCAGGAAATTTCGAAACTGTAGCGAACTTCGAATTTCCAGATGGAAAATCTTGCTCGTAAAATCGAGTTTTCATGTTTATTTTCAAATTCACGCAGATAAGTATTACGAAGCGATAAGCGACGGACGTACTAACCTGCCTTTACGTTTATCCTATTTACGAAGGAGTGACAATAAGCGCAGCAATTTGCAAATTAAAGTAGCAGCATAAGTGGTGTGGCTGGAGAGTCACGATTGTCACCGCAAAGTGACGATGAGAGATGTTTGGTCATTATTCATGTAGGTTGATGTAGAGATGTCAGAATTTTTATCAGATCAAAACATTAAGAAAGCTTACATACATGCAATTTAAATTTTGATCGAATCTCATGAATCATGCGTGTATAAAAGTATTTTCTCCTCAAATGGAGGAATCTGGTACCATAGTGTATTGTTGGATGGGTTTTATCCTGATGCGATGTGAAATAGCGCATCTGGGTTAAAGCCGATCACGAAGCTATTGGGCCATTGAGGTAACCAATAAGGCAATAACGCAAAGTGGATTCCATTCGT
The DNA here is from genome assembly GCA_947538915.1 of Tenthredo distinguenda. Lineage (NCBI taxonomy): Eukaryota > Metazoa > Arthropoda > Insecta > Hymenoptera > Tenthredinidae > Tenthredo > Tenthredo distinguenda. Next base: position 23,682,293 of record OX384532.1, read on the forward strand.
TGCCTTTATTCGGAGCTTATTTGGAACCTTGGATCTTTAGTACCGACATAAAGCCGAGATATAGTCGATTTAGCGAACATATTTTATACTTTCTTCTCGCAATATTAGGAGATTGCTTAAAATTTCATCGTAATCTAAGACAAGCCCATTTTTGTATCCCGTTAAACTTCAAAGGACCCTGATTTCTTCATTTTGTGACCTCAACGGTCACCGCCCAGGAGATGGGCTTCTCATTGTCTAGTATAGTGTGATTAGACGTCGTCGAAGGTCCTTCGGACGTTACGAACTTCACGCTTTGAAACTTTTTTCCTTGGATAAAAAAGAGATGTTCCTCATTCTCCTTTCCAGAGTTATATGTCACGGCTCTGCGATTCCCCTTTGAGATTTTACTTCCTTCTGTACCCCCAAGCGAAAGAGAACAGTGAGGTATACATTTATTATTTGTACAGTGATATCGCGACGTAGTATATCACTGGGGCACTACAACAAAGTGCCCTATATACGGCCCTAAGGAGTATTTATTTCACACCCCGAGACAGCTAAGGGATGATCTTTTACTCCCTTGTTCCAACTTTGGCTCTCCAGCTTCCACGAAGTCGGGCATCGTCTGTGTGAGCGTTTCTCTGAATCCGTACTCAGATGGGCATGGGCACACGTATGTAACTAACAATACCGGAATCTGTCATCCCCAAAATATGCAACCGAAGGTACATCCTGCTTTAAGTTGGCAATACTCTAGGCAATACCTGACTTGAGAGCCCCCACGTTGGTGGGTGGCGGTACGAGTGTAGCTCGTGTCGCTGTATTCGTTCAAATGTCAGTTCACATGAACTCAGAAATCACAAATGATTAGAAAAATTCGGTCACTCTGAGAATAACGTAATTCGAAACACCAATCGACGTCACCTTCAAATGCACAAATGATTTAGAGAATTCAGTTGATTCGGAAATGACACATTTATCGTAAGGTATTAAAAGGATCAACCTACGTTACCTTCGGAGCAACCGAGTTTTCTCAATCATTTGTACCTTTAGTGGGTACATGATTTGAAGATTTCACGAACATAGCGTCACGCGCTTTGCTCGTATCGCCACTCCACATCATAAAGGCCCTTGAGTTAGCTATTGCCTGCAGGATTGCCAACTTAAAACAAGATGTAGGTTCGGTTGCATATTTTGGGGTCAACAGATCCCGGCATACAACTGGCCTTGAGTCATTTATGGTTCACGGGGATTCATATAGTGTCTCTTAGCTATTGCTCATGTGTGTGTGCTAGCTGGATACGTGAAAACACCTTCAGTGTCAGGAATTCTGGCGAATGAACGGCCAACTCAACTGATCGCTTAGTAAATACGAAGTTACGATTGGAGCTTGTCCAGGAAATGAACTTCGCTGATTGAGTGTGTCGCAATTTTTTGTCGTGGGATTTTTTCCTGACTAATTTGACGATAAATAAACCCACGGGAATACTCATCTCTCACGCGATATCGCTTTTAGAATAACTTCATGTTGCCACTTCCACATTTGTTAGCAGTAATAATTATATTATCGGGTCGAACATGGAAGACTCATTTCACTCGCTCTGCAATTACCTAGATGCTAATCGAGTGGATTTTTTCATTGGGTTTTCATATAATTACGGATGGTTGAGTCTATGCTATTACTTCAGACCTAAATAAAAAATTACGGGAATAAAATTGAACGCCGAGTTTTGAGACGGTATCAAAGATGTCGGCTGGACAAACGTAAGTATACGTTATTTGTTTGTGGTATTACGGATAGAACATTATAGTCGAGGGTTTCGAGGAAATAAACAGTCCCATCAAGCGACGCGATCTTCTCTACCCTTCGCTTTTGTTTCATCGAACAAATATGTGGCTCAGAATTTTATGCGCAGCTGTCAATCGATTCCAATCCTATTCCGGGACCGTTCAACGTCCGCGTCTCATATCAGCTGGGGTGAACTTTTCTTATGATCTTCTTTATTCCCGGCGGGGTCAAGCATCTCCGGTCCGATTCACCCTCGCTAAAATTGCTACTCAGATTCCCTCGAAAGTGGATCGAGAAACTCAAACTCTAGAAAAAGAAGACGGGACTGTCCAGGAATGCCTTGATCAATCCGGTTAAATTATTCCACTGATCTGATCCCCTCTGTGTAACCTTGCAATTGGTGTCAAAATATTTTCAAACAAAAAGGCATCGCTACCACCCTTTCTAAACTGCGTGCGCAGTGCAAGGAAGGTTGTTCGTGGGGTTGATCAACCATAGGGAAACGGAGAGGGTGCAGGCTCGGGTGTTCACCCTCCACTATCTGATCAGATTGTATCCAAATGCTATTCATAAGCCACTGTGTATGCTCCGTCCGGCGACGTATAGGCACACTATAGTGAGCTGTCAGAGATGGAGAGCTGATACCACAAAGTCATTTCTACTACCGTCAATAGGTCATCAGTGGCTTCAGCCTTCGCGGAATGAGCATAAGGGTAGTCCAACCAAGATCTGAAATCCGAAAGTCTAGATCTTTGAAAAGGCTGCTATTTCAAAACGTGTAAAGATTCCCAGTTCATGGATTAATGTTTAGAGATCGCTGGTGCGCGATCAATGTTGCTCAGATGTGAATAATTTTTCTCAGTTATTCTACAAAAAGTAATTATTCATAAACAGATGCAATATTCAAACAAAAATTCAATTATGCTCAACACTACTCAGTTTTTTGAAACCTCGCGAATGGACGTCAAATCTACAAACAGCACATTTGAGTCCAGATACGTAAGAAAACAATACATGATATCAAACAGAATGACAATGATGTTCATGGAGGGGCGATGAAGGGCTCGTGCGCAATGTTCATAGAAGTGATTTGTCGCGAATCACAAGGAGAATAGCTGTCCGGGTATTGATGTTGTTTTCTTTCTGTATGAATATACAATCAAGTTTTTCTCACAATTCAAGAAGCTATTGCTGTCGTTTTCCATTGTGAATTAGTGTAAAAACGAATGTACACCGATATTTTCGAGAATGGCCTTGACGAGATAACATCCAAGTTACATCACGCAATAATTTATAACTAACAGCAATCATGGATCGATTGAAGGTAATCCTCAAAAACTCCTGAAGTAAAGTTAAATTTTGAGATTCGAGTGTGGATGAATAATCCCCAGGCATTTTATGACCCCGTGTAACTCTCAGCCGTAAGCTTCTAATCTCTGTTTTTGGCGGTGGCATTCCGAAAAATCGGAATGACTTGATCTTCAGCGAAATTTCTGCACAGCTTTTCGAGCTTTGTTCAAATGCCGCACCGCACATTCATGTAGTATTAGATATTCCGAGGTTAGCTCCATCGCCAGACCCTCGAACGTGGTTTTCATGGGTGTTGCGTGTTTCAATATGGTGCATGGTGCGGTGCGTACCCTTGTGGCCCAATATAATTAGTTTTTCGCCCTGTGGCTATGATAGGGGATGACTGGGGCTAGGACCTTGGGCAATGTTGGGTCGCCGAAGCCAAAGGCGCCTCCAGAACTAGCTGAGGGTAACATAGCGAGAGTTTCTCTGGTTCAAGCTAGCCTAGAGGCATTGTCAGTTCGCTGGGGGCACTCCTGGCAAGTGCATCTATTGTCTGGGACCAAGAGCCCGCGAAAAACGGTTATGGTCTCGGCGCTATGAGGCTCTACTACCCTTCCTGACACGAGATTCCTTGAGAGCTCTTCCATCAAACCACCGGGTTAACTCGAACTCAGTACAGTGTAGTGTGCGGATTAGTGATCACATAAATGTGTCCGGTTCCGTGTGTCGTTTTTCATCCGTTGATTAGAAGCAAACGAGCTTGTGTCTAAGGTGTAAAGTTATATCTGAACAAGATTTTGAAATGAATTAGAGAATTTTTCTCTGGTGAAATCGGAATGTCTTTCAGTGAATGATTCAAGTGGGTCTGTTATTTTTTTATTTTATTTTTTTTACACGAAATTATTCCCCAAAGCATGTATATATTAATTAGAAAATGAACGGAGTCGAGCAGCTGCGTTTTTATTAGTTTTATCCCCAGCTTTCACTTCCGGAGGCATGTTCTCCTCGCACGCGAGCAGGTATAAACGCGTACAAGTAAAGGAATAAAATGGCTAAAAGCCAGCAAAATTTCCGGTTCGATTCCGACGTAAAATAGGGTCTGCAATGCAGCGTCATTTGACATTCGGATATCGAAATTCAATTCAGTTTAGCTATTAATTGTAAAAATGAGGGAAAGAGACAAAAAGAGAGAGAGAGAGAGTATATTTAGAGTATAGATAATAACGGAAGTCGAAGGGGATGGGCCGCGATGTCGTCCAGACGACGAACTTTTCACGTTGACTGGGACTCCCCCAGTGACGAAACTGGAACCGTTAAGCGACGCCCGGCGTCGTTTAGCGTCTCGTGTACCAGAGAGTCTATATTTAACGCAGACGTAAGGAATTGCATGGAGAACGTGCAATACTACGAAGTTAAGGACTGCACGGGTGGCTTTGGCCTTAAACTTTTGAAGTCCTTGGAAGTTATCCATTTCCCAGCACCGGTATCAGAACCAGCCGCTGACCAAAGTTTTATAAGCGGTGAAAAATCGATCAGAGTTTCAGAAAGCGGGGTGTCGAATTCCCTGAATACCGTTTCGAGATATAAAGAAGAATTGGCTATTCAAAACAGCGCCATTAAGGATAATAGAAGCGGAGCAGGAGGCGGCTTCCCGAGTTCTCGAACGGCTCTTCAATCTCACCCGTCCGGTTGTAAAGGGGATCAGGGTAGAACTTTATCGGTACCCGAAGAAGCGGAGACGGTTGAGTCAATGCGTCGAGATGATCTCGCCAGCAAATCCTGCGGGGCTGAAAAGTCGAGTTGTTCTTTGTTATCGACGGTGACCTCAAAGCCGGCAATTCACAGGAAAGAATTTGGTTTGAAACTTACTCAAAAGCCGTTCAAATTTTCTTCCGACAAGAATCACAAGCCGAGAATAAACATTCGGAAAATTGGATCCCCGACATCGGAAATGAATATGACTGCACCGAAGAAGTCTGGAATACCAAAGCCGATGGCAACAAAATTGAGGAAGTCTTTGTCGCAGAACAACTTCCAGATTCTTGGTCGAGGCCTGGTCAATTCCAGCTCTGAAAGTTCTGGCATTGGTTCTCCGCTCTCTCCACTCTCACCCTGCAATCAAGACTCTGCAAAACTCCCTACGACTTCCGGGACGACCGGAAGTCCCATCAAGACTAGCGACAGCGCAAGTTCCGGCCTAGGATCACCCGGTTCGCCACTTTCACCGGATAGCCAGCAGTATTCGGCGGCTTATCTAATTCACGACCAGCTAGAGAAGTTGCACAATTGTTCATGCGAAAGGAGACAAGCTCAGGTAAAGTAGGAGCAAAGGAATGAATTCTGCCGGAATTCGGTATTTCCTGTTTTTTGTTTATTTATTTTTTATTGATTTTTTCACTACCGGTTGTTTGGCTCTGTGTATGTGTATTCGTGTGTGTTTTTTCTCAGGGTGCTCACATCGGTCTCGGTCCAAACTTTTTCAGAGATAATTTAATCACGTATATTCATGAGAAGTTGTTGCTCCGTTAATCGATAGACCGCTTTCATAATTAATCGATTTTTTCTATGTGTGGTCTGTGTGGATTTTTTGGACGTATGGATCTAATGGAGAATAATAATATGTAAACCGACTAGCGGACGATGTCGTTAGCATATTAATTACAACTAAAGTACTGCGATACACCATGACCTGACCACAAGCCCGTGAAAACCTGGCAAATTGTGAAAAGAGTCAGAGGATTCGAGTAGAACCTGAAATACATTTTGTTACTCTTATCTTGACGATTATTTGCCCAACAGTTAGCAAGGATTTCGAAAATCTTACCATTTTTGAGAAAGCCTTACATGTAATATATCTTAACGTTAGAAACCTGTTCGTTGCTGATCTTGCTAAATAATTGGTTGGTTTCGAAAATTATATCAGTAATAGATCATAAGAATTTTGACATTTGATATCTTTTGTTTCCACATTAACACATGCATTAATTTATCGTTTCATTTATTTCTGAACAATCGAACATCGAAGCAGAGCAAACAACATTAAAATCTGGAATTTTTTGAGCATATGTCATAATTTCATAACTGCATAGGCGGTTAATTCAGAACTACATGAGGGTGTGATCACCGTGCATAAAGGCACGCCGTAGGTATTCACAGGGACGAGAAACGTCGAAGCAATTCGATTTAGAACCGCGCAGATTGGTACATCCAGTGTTGAAACAGAGGCTATAAATCTTGTGAGTCACATTCTGGGGGATTCAAAGGGAGGAAGAAAGGGATGAGAGTTTCCACGTGGTGCTGAGGAATTGCTCCCGGGGCCGCGTGACGCATCCGAAGTGTGTAGGCATGCGCGTAGTTTGTGACTGCGCGCGCATCCACCACCCATTCATAGATCGTACGGTGTTACTGCTAACGCACCCTGCGCCCTTTACGCCCTTGCGAAGCGCGTGATTTCTGCGCACACGAGAACCGGCTGATATCTGACAGCCCAGTTACCACGAAGCTATTGTGCCAAACCTACCCGTTCAGCTTTTACCTACTTCGCCAGGATGCCGCTCGATGGAGCCACCCTTTTCCAATTCTTCGATTCCTCGGTATTCGAAATAGGTCATCATTCTGGGGCTGATATTATGACGTCGTATTTTGCAGAGGAAATATGTCTATGGTTGTTATCGAGGGGGACACGCCTAGGGTGAATTCGTAAAATTTGAACTTCCTATCTCAGCTCTGTTGAAGGGGCTGAAAAAAATTTTTGCATTTAACAAAAGCAAAGCTACTCTGAAAATTTGTTTCACCATAGAAATAGATTGACTATTTAGGATTGAATCCGTTTCTGAAGAAAGTGTAACATACATAACAAAGTGTCATATTTTCTGTTAACTAGTTTCTAAACTAAGTGTACCGGTATGAGTATTGTAGGTCAGTTTAAAGACATGGGTTTTATAAAACCTGACATAAATTTAGTATCAATAGATTGAATAGTTTTTCAGTTATAACGTCCACCATACACTTTTCGGACACATGAATCTTATAGGTATAGCTTGCATATACTCAGACTATTCTTGAGCCAAAAAAATGTCCCGAGTATATTAGATTTCGTATGTTTACAGAACGAATAAATCACTGAAGTTATTCCACATGCCTCGAGGAATTATTGGAACTCCCTTAAACTTAAGATACCTACATGCCTAAATACAGAGGCCAAATTTTATAGATTCAAGAAACTAACGATCCCATTTGTTTCCGTTTTCACAGAATACCTGTGAAATGTGCTCTTTGAAAAATTGAAATAATCGAAGAGATAGCCCAAAAAATTAACACCAACTACAAGTTTAGTTACGAGACCCGTAATTATTCTTATGACGAGCTTAACTGATTTCTGAAATCTGCATTCTGAATGTATACGTAATGTAATTCATAATCTTACATCAGCATGCGGATTATTTTTATTACACTTTCGAAATCGCGTAATTTAATACCCACAGCTTCAATGACGAGGAAACTAGTTAAAGAGAGGAAGTAGTTAATCTGAGCCAGAGAAATCAGGTTTGGCATGATTTAAATCGTCGCTCTATAGAGAAGCCTCTTTTTATGAATCGTGTCTTTTAACCAGGCTGGAGATTTGTCTTCTTCGATATGATTCAGAATCGGTATTATAATAAATACAAAACTGCAAAGTTAACGAAAATAAGCCGAGGGTCCGCAGGAATATCGAATCAATATTATAACCCACAAGATAAGACGTCATCCGCGTTCATTAATTTGAAGAAAAACGAAAGCCAGCTGATTACATTTTTTCGAATAAACTGATCGGAGTCTAAAAAATGTGACTCTCTTCCTTTTTCCATTTATTATTCAACTGTATTTATATATGTCATTCGGAATCGAAAATTATTCAAAAAATCTGCAGTCTGAACAAGCGAATCTTCATGAAACAGTTTGGCGTTCTGTCATCTGTGTTATTTTGCAAGGGGACAGAACGAGAATGGAAAGAAAGAAGAAAAAATTCTATGTAAAGTTAATTACGAGGACTATTCTGGGAAAATGATCAACTTTTTCTTTTCCATTTCGCACATAAATATATACACAGTACCGGATTGCGGTTAACATCGGGTCACGCACTGTGTCGACCACTGCTGTAAGGCGAAATAGTCGCGACTGCACGTCGCGTACGTGGCTCGTGCAAAAAATTCGTGTCTCAAAAAACAAATCATTTAACTTTATCCGCCTCCTTCCGTTGCCGCCGAACCGCAACCTCTAGGCGACGCACGCGAATGAAAAAGAAACACACGCATTCATAAAAAAAAACGGATAAACTGACAAACTCACGCTCCGTGTATCGGTGCGGTATCTATGTGACTCGTTTTTTTTTTTTGTTTTTTTTTTCACCATTCTACAGAGTCTCAAGTTTTCTTATTAGTCAAGAAATCGAACTGGAGCCGGTAGCTTACAGAAATCGTTATTTCTTTTTCTTCATGCTTAAATAACCACACGTTTCAATTCAGGCGCGGAAAAAGGCCTTAAAAATATTTGAAGACCTCCTGGAATTACTTGTATTAAAATACAAAATCTTTTGTCCCATGTATCGACCTCTGTTCAGTTGAACCGATTGTGCGATGACATTGATCACCCAATTTATGAATGACGCATGAGCTCTGATCGATCGACTCGTCTCGTAAAATCTCTGCTGCTATTCACACTCATTCTCACCAAACTTGCTGAAAGTCAAGTTCATTGCCGTGTGTATCGTGCAGTATTTAACTTTGGGTTAGCCTCTAGGAATGCCATTGACGGTAAGCCGTTTTCGATCGTTTGGTAGTTTCTTTTACTTCCAACGTAAGGTACAATCGTAAGTTGTCGCCGCTTAAATCGCTACTTAGTATTCGAAAAATGGAGAAAAAGAATTGAACGAATAGCTAATTCATCTGGACTCTAGCCTTCTGATTGATAAAGTCATTGCCTTGGTAGCGGAAGCTCCTGTGCTGATAGGGAGAAATTCAATATTCCTAAGTACCATATTTTCCGAGTATGCAGGGTGTATGTTTTGACTTTGCAGAGACTTCTAGGGTGTGTAGGGGCTGCTTAAACAAGCATTTTGAGGTAATACACCCATAGTCGGAAACTCATCGCAACGGCTCTGAAAAGCTTTGAAGAATTCGGTACCGCGCGCTTGTTCGTAGTGTAATGAATCAGATGTGATCACTTTTCACCCAATTTTTTATCCAGCCGTAGACAACATTACAGAGTCCTTGTGTGAAATCAACAAAACGATAAACTTTGCAATGAAAAAAAAAATAACAAAACTTTTTTCAGTGCTTCTGAACAGGATTTGAAAAAATTTTGTTTTTTTTTTTGTTTCTTTTGCAAAGTCTATCATTTTGTTGATTTCACACAAGGACTCTGCAATGTTGTCTACGGCTGAATAAAAAATTGGATGAAAAGTGATCATATCTGATTCATTACACTACGAACAAGCGTATACACCCTGTATACCGTCCATCGTGATTCCAAATTGTACAAATTTTGAGTGTACACAGCGGGGTGTGTCGAACCAAATTGACGTGGTTTTGTTTCGAATTCCAACCTCAAAAATATCTAGAATGACGCCAAATAACCTCCAAAAAGGGCAACGCTGGCATTAAAGCCTAAGTTGTACCTCGATCGGTTTCCCATTTGATTAAGACGCAAAACTTTACATGATGTCACTAATGTTCATATAATTTTACCGGAACAAGTAGTACGGAAGTCTGTTTCGATACTCCGGGTCTCCTTGGCTCGCTGATTACCAATTCGACAATGAGGTCTAAAATTCCGAATTCCGAGTATTTATGCAACTGATATCCTCAATATTTTAATAATTCAAACGTCTAGATTTGTCGTAAATATGTGGATATCTTGTTAATAACTTTACTCAGATATCAAGATGATTCAGAGATTGTTTATTGATCACAGATCGAGAAGTCTTTTACATTACTTTCTTATAGGTATAAGCCGTAGGTAGGCTGTATATAACGTGAAGCTAAGGTGAGCTGGTACGATAGTACTTGATCGATATATGGGTGATTCCATTCTAACAGTGTTTATTAATGTCCTGTACTGTTTGCTCTCACTGGTCATCCATTAACAATCTATTCATAAAATTTTTGTATCAATACGATGCTCATGAACATATTTCATCACTTCTTTCGTATAATATAACTTGCAGTCCAGAGAAAACTTGCAGTTTAAATCACTTAAATGTCAGTACCGTGTCACGTCCATTTCTAGAATTTACCTATGAATTCATTATGTTCTTTGTTGCAATAAATGATCCAAACTAATTAATCCATAAATTTAATTAATGTTATAATACAATTCATAAATCAATTATAATACAATTCGTAATAATTTTTCTGAAGAATGTCTATCAAATTTTTTTTATGTCAGTACCGTGGATGAACGAGTCAGTACCGTGGCACGGAAAATTTGAAATTTGATTCTCATTCTCGATGTTTTGAAGTTGTAGCGAAATCCTCTCGGACTTTCATTTTCACAATAAAATAGAGTAATAATATGCATTAAAAAACTAAAAAAGTTTAATTATAGAATCAAAAAATTTTCAATCGAAAAAGTAACAGTTAGAACAGAATCACCGATATATCGCATAAGGCGAAACCAGCTCCCTTGGCGCGTACATTTAAAACAGAGCTCAATCATTGATACTTAACAAGATTGAATCCGCCATTTTGAATTTTGAATTTCACACCTCAGATTAGATATTTGACCTAATTCTAGAGATTTCTGCGGTGGGAGTTCGGAAAAAAAATGTGGGTTCGTTTTGGCATACGGCAGCATACAGGCACGGTCTCAGATTGCGAAACCGTAACTTTACATATCTCGGTACTGAACGACTCGTGATTATACATGGCGCCGTATTATATTTGTTTATCTAAATTGGTGGACCGATTTACCCGGGAACGGAGATTCTGGCCGTATCTTTTCGCATAGGAATATCATATTTGCGAACCGATATGACGAGGAGAAAGAACACCCTCCTGTGCCGTAAGAAAAAAAAAAAACTTGTCCCCGATCAATTTCATTTCCCTAATACCTCCCCTCCCCTCCCAAATCGTTAGATAAATAAAGAATTTTGAAAAAAATTGAAACTTTTGTCAAAGAGCTTATATTGAAAAATGGATTTTTTATAGTTTTGCTGCCACACCTTTGTTTAGCAATAAAAGTGCAATTGTTTTCCAAAATCCCTCATTTATCAAACGATTCAGACACATGCCAAGTTGCTTGAGCTGCATTTTAGTTGATTACGTGATTATACAAACAGGTGGAATGAAATTACAAATTTTTAATTTTGGAATATGTCATATATTAATACATGTCATATAATACGTTTAGTATCTGATTACATTTTTCCTCACCAAGGTTTTTTTTTAAAAAAAAAAAAAAGTTAGCCTTTCGAGGTTCATACATTTTGCTCCAGATTACTTATTTTTCAATCCCAGTTCGATGATTTCGCATCAGAATGCAGGCTTTCAAAGATGGCGAAAAAAAAACCTAGAAATCGTCTCTTTTGATATATTTTTATAAAACGCGGTCTAAGCAAAAATTAACACATATGCCGCAGAGAGAATGAAAGCTTGTTGCCTCTTCTTCAAACTCTTTTTCTCTAAGTTCTGCACGTTACCTTTCCACTGAAATATCGAACTTTTCATCAATCACGGTTCCTAATCGGTCCACAATGATATTGCTACTTTTGAGTGGTACTTGCAGGTATCAATAAGTTTCTGGAAATTGAATGGAATTCAATCGAAAGTTGAAAACAAAAATCCATTCCTCATTATACCTGTGTAAAAATGAACAGCCCGCGGAATTATATTATTCAGGTAATTTCAGATGCCTTATATTATATAGCTGCCGGAATCTCTTAGCTGTATAATTCGTCGAATTTTATCACACCCAGCGATGGGTAGTATAACGCGATGCAAGTAAGCCACATCATCCCTCTTATGGGGCCCCATAGAACATATTGAACAAAACAACACTTATTCCGGGCGGCTTGGCTCCCCTTGAAACGGGGTTTCCCTGTGTTTGTACAAGCACACCCCAACAGGTGAATCCATTTTCCCTCGTTTGTATTTCAGTTGAAATTTTCTATGGAGTTCTTCCACCCGGTTGATTACAAATTTTTTTCAACGTTAGTATTTCGGTTGGTTTTTTTTTCTTACCGCTCGATTCAGCCTCCTGCCATTCATTTGCTGTTTCGTACTCTATAATTCGTTCCAATTAACATTAGAAACGTATTATTTTGACAGTGGGGAATTCGGATGAAGTTTAAACAAAAAAAGAGCTGTGTGTATGCCGAAATTACACCGCCGATCTTCGGGCTAGATGCAATATTCTCACCCATCTTCAATTTTTCCGCTTTTTACCTCCGTCTATAGGCAAACATGATCCATGCTACCCATAGATAGATTCGTGTCAGTGCCATGATTAATTATAGATTTTACTATGCTTATTTTACAGTAAATTAAGATTTTGTTATACGTGATATTTGGCCCTTAAAACTCGTTACCGTAATTGACTATTGGTACGAAGACAGAAAAAAAATGATTCCCAACGGTTGATCAGTGCCACTCCATTATCGAGAAAAGGTACGAAAGAAAAAAGAAGGAGAGATTAATCAATTAGTTAGCGAGCGATGCTGCAATGAAGACACGGTATCACTCGGCCCTATAAAGAGCTTTTTGTTCCCTGTCAGATATCGAGCTTGTTTTAAGCCCTCGTTCCAGGGGTTCGTCATGGGGTCTCCTACGGTATCGCCGAGTGTAAGAACGGCCTTCGTTTTCAATTCGTTCGTAAAAAAGTGACCAGGAGCACAAACATGCTTTCATTTGAAAAAGTGAGCTCAATTGAGGAAACGAAAAAACGAACACTTATGATGTCCTAAAAAATGGCGAACATACTCAATATTGAGGAACGGTCGATGGTGCACCAAGAAAAATAATTCTTTTCATGCAACTAAATAGTTTTGTTAGCCCAATTTTACAAATCTTCAGTCGTCTCGTCAACCTAACCGAATCTGCTGTTTTCCTTTTGTTGCTCGCACCGAATAATTTTGTCCAATAAAATTTTTAATGTGCAAAGAACATATGTTTTGTTTAACCCCCTGTTATCCAGATATTTTGTTATCTGAAACTACCGCAATTTGGTTGCGAGAACTAAATGCACGAGTTTGTCCAGTGCGCATGCGCCGTACAACGTAAAACGTTAGTGTACGATTTGGCGTGACCGGTCACTGCTTGTTGCTCATCGCCGGGTGTAGTGTTGCACATGCCGCAGTTGTTCGGAAAAATTCGATTATCAACGTTTTACTGCAATATTTATTTGATCCAAAAATTTGACAGCGAAACTGTGAACTTCATAAAAAATTGTGGTCTGGAAGAATAACCTTCCCTCGCCTTTGTATAGGGTAACCCGACCAATAGATGGACAAATATTATTCTCATAAATGATTACATTGAATCTAAAAACAAGATTGTAAAAAGTTATTTTTTTCTTCTAAATATACTGTGACGTTGCACTTTGTGCAAGCGTCCCAGGTACTGCCCAGTACGATCTCGGGTGTGCGCGGTCGGCGGGATACCCAGGATTGGCAAAGACAGAGATAGGCAGGCTAATATAATTTCTAATTCCTTCTTGTTTTCTTGTATTTTTCCCTACATGAAACTTGTACTCCACGCTACGGCGTGCAACGAGCTGACCTACCACCGAGGGAGCAACCCCCCCAAGGTCGGCAGGCTCGAGCCAACAACTCCTGGAATCGTCGGGAAACGGGATGCCGCGATGACAGCGTACAGGGCTGAGCGAATCAAGTAACTCACTAAAGCCTCCTGCATCGACGACTAATCGGCCTGGAGCTGAACCCAAGGAACAACACCTACCCTCCTGATTATCGTACCGTCGCCGTGTTGGCCGAGGAGCCCACGAGCATCGTTCCGGCGGAGAGTGGCCGCGCCGCGTGAGGAGGTTCTGGTGACCTTCCGCGACGCCAATGGTGCAGTGGAGGCGAAGATCCGGTGCAGGGTCGCCCCTCTGCAACCAAGTCCTCCAGTTAGGCAGACTCATGCTGGGTCGACGACTGGAGAACCCCTCTTAATCCACGACAATCAGGGAGTAACACGAAACGATAACGGAGTCATCAGGTCGAGCAGTTACAGGATTTGAATTCAGCGCGCCCCAGGTCCAGCCTAAGCCAAAACTCGGCAAGACCGGGATTTGCCAAAATTACGATCCAGAAGAAAACATAATTCCGTCCGCAGGACTCTAGTGTGACGCGCAACAACTGTCCGCTAGATCTGCGCTACTCATGGGAAACAAATAGGCCAATCACGGGGGCACGTAAAAACGCTCGCACCGCATCACCTAGCGAGCCGAGGAATCGACCAAGGATCCACCTCTTCTGCGTTCGACTGCCGACTGCGTCACACGTACCGTACCGTCCCGAGTCTTATTATATTTCTTTCTTTTCTTAGTTTAGGCCTGTATTCAAAATTTAGTGGTTTAAATTCAATTTAGCGTCATAGTGCCTTGAGGCCAACATTTCAGCATAAGGTAAGCCTGTCTAGTTCATTGTAAAGTCACGACATAATTCACAAATCGTATGGTATCGAGTACGACTATTGTATAGAGTATCGTTTGCTACGCAGGCGTTGGGCCACGCGGTCTCGTCGTGCTGTAGGTTTTAGTTGCTTCTATTTAACTCAGTAATATCGTCTCGTACCGATGCTTTGCTGTCTCATTTAATTAATGAATTATCTCGTGGCTGGCTGTTTGGTTGCTTGAGCATGCTTTGAGGTTAAGCCTCGTGCTAACTAGCATTTTCTATTTAATAATTATTGCGGACTTCAACGTCCTATACTTTGTAGTCGAGCTACTATCATTCTCTTGCTTCTTTCTATAGTAGTATTATTCACTCTGTCTTGCTTATTCTGGGTATTGCGAACGTAGTTGTAGCCGTGGAGAGATATAATTCTCGTCCCGTATTATTATTTTCTTATATTATGTAAATCTTTCTTGAGGACTATCCATGTTAATTTTTAAGTAAGTTGGTAAATCCTGGTAATCCAGATTACTGTTCCCTCGTCTACGAACTTTCTTACGGTTGAGTAGAATTGTTATTGAATTATATCGAGCCTATCGTTTTGAATATTGTGAACTTAGAGAATATCGTCCCGAGCGACTCTTTATTTTTGTCCATGATATGATTTTGATTAAAAGTCTCGTCTAATTACCGATTCAAATCTGTGTTATTTCTCTGAGTACTATTTGACCACCTGGTAACCTACCCCCTCTACCCTCTGATTTATTAGCTGAACTAGCTGAGCACACCCGTCGTAAGTCTCTCATTCATTTTCTATTTAATTGATAACTGACGCGAGAGGCGTCTGGCGCCCAACGGAAATTTAGGTAAAATTCATAGTTCACATTTCGTTCTTGTTTCATTCATCCTCCCTTTTATTTACTTGCGATCAAGAGACGAACGCCGTAGGGTAGCGCGAGGGGCTTCCCCTCTTCCCCCTTTCCTGACTGGAAAACGCGTTACAATACATATTTATGATTATGTGAAAATTATCATTTGTGTTGTATATTTTGTATTATTATTTTCAAAAAGTTATTATCATTTGACATTACTACGTTTTGCTTTAGTAGCGGTACCGCTAATGAGCATACGGCAGAGCACGTGTTTATTGTTTCGTCGTTATTAAGAGAATTAAACAATATAATAAGGAATGTATCACATTTTTATATTCATATTTGAATAATAATGTAATAAATTAACTGATTAAATAATGAAAATGGAAAAATATGAGAAAATTCGTCGTCCGTCTATTGGTATGAAATTTCTAACCTCAATCCAATGAATGGACGGTAAATTTATCTGTGCAGTTTTTAATTTGTATTTTTTATATTTGTATCAAATTGTTCGTTAGTAATGAAGAAACAGGAAAATAAAGAAGAACGAGAAAAAAAAGAAGAAAAGCAAATATTAGAGGAAGTGAGGTTAAAATTACGAAAAGAAAAAGCTAGCTGAAACGCAAAATTAAAGAAGAAAATTCTAAAATTAAAAAAAAAACATAGATGGACAAAAAAAGCGTAAAATTAAAAAAAATATATTATATCGTATGTTATTATAATTTTTCAGTTGATAATCAATATATGAATATTATTAAGTTGAACGTCAAATAACAATGTTATTTGTTATTGAGATTTATAATGAAATCAATAAAATTACTTTTTCATATTTTTTTGTAAATTATTATCATATCTGTTGATTTGTTTACTGGTTATTTCTATCAAATTTGAATTATTCGCCATTGAATCTGAAAGTTTGATTCTCTTTAACATAAATAATAAGACAAAAATAATATTTTTACCAAACGTCCATCTATTGGGGGATAGCCGTTCATCTACTGGATGTTTTGTCCATCTATCGGGGGTATTCGCTTTTTCTCAAATTTTCCTTTTTTTTTTAAATCCTACCACTTTCTACAAGGTTTTTATTATTGTTTTTCAATTTATTCGATATTTTTACGTAGGTATGGCTTATTTTATTAAAATTTATTAATATTTTATTATAATATTTAGTATACGTATTTCATATATACGTACTATATTTTTTGTAACCAGCACTATATAGTATTATTCTGTTTACTGCCTACAACAAATTTTTTGGATACCTTGACAAAATATTTCTCTGTGCGTGTAGTAAGAAAATGATTTCGGTTGCAACGACAAATATTTGGTTGTGTCAACCAGACTTTTTATTTGAGTGTGATTTTTATGTTCTGGGGAATCGAAAAAAGAAAGATTCTGTCCCGCGGTATCGTAGATACGAATAATTTTTTGTTTCCGTACAAAAATTTTCGGGAAGAACGTTGCACCGGTTCTCGAAATTTTATATACACCGTGTAGCGAACTACCTATATTTCGATCCACTATATGTCAGCCATTTGTAATTATACTCGCGATTTTTTTTTTTTTTTTCGAAGTAGTGCGAGGAAATCAACTATCAAATTTGCAACCCCTACCCATTTTTTCACAAATTGTTTCGAAAAAGGCCGATTTCTCGCCTCATGCGAGGATGGGATGTGCGCTTGGAATGGAATAATGGAAAAATCGGGCGCTCTCTATAGGAGTCCTGACAAATATAATCAGTAATTCAATGCCAAATACATCAAACCCGATGGCAAGTCTCGTTTTAACTCGCGCATCAACGTATGGGCAAAGAGATAGACAGACGTGGCCAAAACCCGTTGCGAATCCTGAAGGGGTCTCACAGTATTACTCCTTACTGGTATAATATTCGTCGAACAAGTTCACTTTCATGTGGAAAAAATGAGGCCGTAATCCCGAAGCCAGTGACATGGCAATAACGTTTTCCTTAAGCCACCCTCCGAACGGGATGATGTTCCCCAACTGGCTGCGGCTCTCCGTCTCCTCAGCAAGAGACGTTACGAATTTGAATGTCCTTCAATTTTGGAACAGGCCGCGGTACAACACGATCGGTGAGAACCTCTGGCATAAAAGCTGAGCCACAGGGTTGACAGAGGGCGCATTATTATATTGAATCCGTAGAAACGGAAAATGTATAGAGAGAGAAGGAGAGAGAAGAGACTTGCGACGGACTGCAGGGTGGCTCGTTATTCTGTGTGCGTGCTGGTAGCTAGGCAAGCCGGGTTTTGTGACCAATACACGAGCAATACATGGTTCACGATCACGATTTACTCGCCCGCCATAGAGCGGTGTGAGTTTATTAATTATAGCGGTGACGAGGCAGCCTGTGGCTAGGTGCCCCCGGCTGTCCATCCATCAAAACCCCATAAGTCACGCGGTACGCGAGCTACAAGGTCCGCCGCAAATCGATAGATGCGGCCATCCGCGCTTAAGGAGCCGCATCCTTTATTCACCATACAGATGTGCGATTCGGTCCAGATAGCCATTAGATGATGATGCCACTTCAAGGTACGATACACGATCTAAGATCAGAGAGAGAGAGAGAGAGGACGGAAGGAACTACGTTATACTAAAAAACTAACATCTTCTGATCCCTGACTTCATTTTCACTCAATTCTCGCAATTCGAAGAGTTACTATTTGCTGAGGAAACGCTCACAAATTACGCACCATTTTCGTGACACACACATTTCTAGATGAACTATAAAAGCATAGAGCAATGAACAGACTGATGTCGTGTGTGCGTAGAAATGAAAGAATCTCGTCTACCGTTTGTGCAGACCTGTTTTACAGAAAGCATCGATAGAAAAGACTCGTGGTAAAATATTTCATTCAATTATTGAGATTCCCATCGCATGTTTTAAACAAATTGAAAATAATCTCACGTAACGGTGCGGGAGGGGAGGGGGGTCAACAAGGTCGAAGAAAACATTACGTGACGTGTGAACACTCCCTGAGTCTGGGTACAGGTTATTCGTTTGTTCCATTCGTCCTGGATTCAGTTTTTTTTTCGTTTTTTTTTTCAATCTCAGATAACACAAATTAGAACAATTTCCAGAATAGAAGTCGACGACACTGGTTGAAAAATAGTCCGATGCTAATTTTGTCGATCTTCCTTTGTATTCCGGCTGTTCCGCACGTTCCGCTGGCAGGTATACACTCTGATGTTGAAAAGGGAATGGAAACATCGCTGGTAACAACGCTATAACGATCTCCGTACTTGCCTGGTATATACGACCGTCAAAGTCACACGAGGTAAGGGAGATCGGTATCTGCTGGTCGAATTAAAACCCCATATAATAGCCCTCGTTGAGTGACGTGTGCGTGCAACAGTATGATGATGGATATGGCCCGGTATCTCCAGACTTCTATGGGCCACTATATAGATGTGGCATGAGCTGGTTAGGCTTGTACTGTACTCGGTGGATGTATCCCTTCTCTCTTCTCTCTTATATCAACCCTCCGTCCAATAACCACGAGGCACCCGTCAAAATACGAAGTTATTTAGCATGCATGCAAAGTCTTCCAGCACGCTAAGCATTCACCACAAATATGTATATTTTGCCTGCGGAGGCGGCGTTCCGTGGTATAAAGGCACATACGCCAAACAGAAGGCAACCAGCGCCACATATCTGCTTTATATATCCCTCGCCTCCATCTCTCTCTCCCTCTCTCCCTCTCTTTCTCTCTCATTTATGTTCTCCACCCCATCGTATATACCCAGGGCTCTGTAAATGCGTTTATAATATTCACCCCCGTGGAGTGGAAAGAGAGTTGCGCCGCCGATGGAGTGCCCGTTCGTCCATGGAGCTCCATGGTGCCCCAAGCAAAAGTCCCGCGGTTCTAATACGTCCCCGGATCGGTCTGGTTTTCAATTCCATACACATGCATACCGTTCCAGATTGTGACGGGGTGTAGGTATAACGCTGGTTGTATGATGGAGACAGGCGTTGATGGTAGGGGATGTTGTTCCCGAGATTCTTTCGTTCCAGAGTTTGGTCTATCTATCAAGTGTCACAAACGGCATGTTTATATGTTTTTAGACGAAAACTTGAGCAAAAAACGTTATGGGTACGTGCCTACCTCTGTTTCGACTGGTTTCATAGCCATGCAAATATTTCTGAGCTTTCCTCGCAACGTGATAAAAAAAATTAATACAAAAGAGCCGCGATGGGGGGTAAGATGTGGAACCAGTTTTTGGTGAAATACTTTTGATCATCGGAAAGAGATGCGTTACTGCAATATGTGAGAATACATGATATATCTTCTCGTTGGCGAAAATTATGATAAACTTTTGACCTTCGAACTTGTGTCTGGTGCCTTTAGAACGAACCCTAACTTGGTAGCAACGGTCCGAGTCTGAGTAACAAACGAAGCCAATTACGAGTTTATTCAATATCAAGTAAAGCGTCGTCCCGAGACAAGCGGCCGAAGTTATGTCGATCGTTAAAAGAAGATGTAACGAAGGCTAACTCCCAGTTATTATAACGTCCATATCACGACGAGTTTTATCGAACCGACTACGACCCTGTAGGATTACGTCAGTGCCAATGGCGCTGGCTTGAGAACAACGAAGTTCGCTTTAACTATGGGAGCCGGAACTGTTACGACTCGAACAATTCTCCAAAACCCATAACAATTCTATTCCTCTCGCTGCTGATACTCGCTAAGTATCCCATAACCCCGAGTCACCTAAAACTATAATCAATTTAGAGTAACGGAGGCATAACGCCTCAATTTCATTGTATCCCAAGAAAGTGGGGCACTAATCATCTCATCAGCCGTTCATGCGATTCAGACTTCATTCCTTCGGTCGATACTTCTTTTCTCGAAATATAGCACAACATCGGGATATGAGTATGGAAGGAGTAGCAGTTCGAAATCCCATTGCTGAGTTATAGTAGGAGTGAAAGATCGAACAGGATTTTCTAATCCAAATTTTTGCCGACAAGTGAATCAGTGCAGAGAATCGTGAAAAGAAGGGAACCGCCAAGAGGGACGCAGCGCAATGTGACAAGGGCACAATAACCGAGCTCGTCTCTGTCTACGCGAAGGGGATTCGCAATAATTGGCACTGGTCAATAGACCCATTAGCTTTAGACGTATGGAATTCCACGCGCACGAATCGCGAACATTGCACGCGTGTTAGCTGCGCTCACGATTCGTGGCGGAGACAGGGTTACGAAAGTATGGGTAAACCAGCGCACAGGACTGTCACACCCGCGAAAGTTGTACGTGTGTGTACGCGCGCGCGCCCTTCGCTTCGGCCAGTTCGTCCTGTGCACGGTCCGCTCCTTGTACCATTCAGTCCCTGCGGGGGATCCTCGCAGGAACCTCTTACTGTCTCCGGAGTGTGTTTATCGGGGAAAGTGTCTTGTAACTCGAGAGTGACGGACGCGTCGTGATATCAAGCTATAGTGGAATTTTTATCCTTCATTTTGAGTGCAGAGCCGATCGTATGTTTCGCCCGAATTCTTCTAGTCCCGGATTGAGTAACGATAAATAAAGCATTGAAACATGGACGTACGATGTCAGGAAGCTCAGGACTGAAGGTGCCAAATAATTATAAGCAGACAGGAACGAGACCGAAGGTGAAAGCGTCGAAACTGACGTCTCCAAAGGTGTCCAGGTCTTCGAAAGTTTCTCCAAAGAGGCAGGACGCGAATCCCGAGTCCTTGAGCAGCTCCAGTCTTCCAGAGAACCAGAAACTTTCCGTCAATTTCTCGCCAAGGAGAACTTCTGCGGCATTCGACACCGCAGAGTCGCAAAAGAATTTGACTAATTGTAAGAAATCTCCCAGGAAGTTATTACATTTGCAGTCAAACGAGGATCACGCAAGTTCGTTATCATCAGTCTGTCAGGATTTGCAGCAGGGGAGGAGTTCTTCGCTAAAAAATTCGCCGAAACGTTCACCGAAGAGGTTTTTACCTTATTTCGAGGACACTTCTTCCATCCATCAAACTGCCATGGGGTTTTCTTTCAAAACTCAATCACCAAATTATCAGGACGATCTGAGAGATATATCGTTCCTTGAGTTCGAGACGAAATATACCCTCGAAAAAGAACTCCTTCTATCGAAGTACGAATTGCGCAATGAGTATGACGGATGCGGTGGTCTTACTCCGACCAGGATGGGCGTTTACACCGAACTCCCTGACCCGTGTCGTAACTTTGACACCGTCACCAGCTCCTGCCTCCAACCTGCCGCAGAAGGATTCAGTTTTGCACCTGGATGGGCGCTCAATGCCGAACACTTTTATCAGTGGCAGCAAAGGGGAAAAACTACGAAGGAGGTACATTATCACATGATTAAGATTTTTAGTTATTATAAAGTTATACTCGGCAATAATTTTGCATCGGGAAGGAACAGGATTCAGAAAGTTTCGTCACAACCCAGCCGATTTTGCGAATTTTAAGATTCTGGGATCGCTGAAAATCCAACGAATCCACGTAAATGTTTCACGACCATGGATTGCTGATTCCTAAGATGTTGGTAATAATTTCGTTATAGATAGGTCCTGGAGGCTTACTCACGTCTTCAGATAACTATCATATCTAATCAAGCGCGGGGATAGATTTTTTTCAGAATCTTCAGTCTATGAATTTAATTTATTTTAGAAAGTGCAAATGGAGTGACTATCTGAAAAACGCTACTCGTATGGATTTTCGGTATCATTAAGGCAAAGCTGCGAATGAAAGGAAAACCGCGTCAATTTTTCTTCATCGTAGAAGAAAGAATCCGGATCAAAAATTCTGGCTCGTTGAAATCATCACCACAATAACATTTCAAACACTTTTAAATCGCAAAAGTGATATCGCCTGACTTCCTCAATTGCTCATAGTTTTCCTCTCCTAATGAAAGTTGAGTCTGTCAGAACTGGGCGCAGCCTTTCCCACAGAAGGCTGAAGTTTTTTTTCTGGCTGATGGTGTGACGAGAACGGAATTTCATGTGGCAAATGCGAAGTGGTTGAAAGACTCTAGCTAACCTAATTGCAAGTTATTCGAACTGACAACGAGTGACTCAATTAATACCGTAGGAATTCTCGAATTTCCAAGCTGTCACTTGCAGCACCTCACTCTGTCCCGTATCCTACGCCTCCGGCTTCTCTCTGCTGCGAGAACAACAATGACTTCTTCCCGTTCCCTCTTGCCGATCTGAAAGCCTCGGGGAAGTCTCGGCCGGATTGCCATGGCGTTGCTTTGAAACCCACTCGTTTGCATTACGATTCAATTCACTTATGCTAAAATATACATCTCATCGAATACCGTTCATTCCTGAATACTGCAGCGGGCCTACACGCACGTCTTCTTTCGTCAGCCAGTTAGCATGAATGAATGAATGAATACAACAAGTTTTAATCGGAAGAAGAAAGTTCCTCGAGGCTGATGTGACCGAAGGAAAATATCGCTCCGAAAAATTATTCAGATTCTGTCTCATGTACCGAAATCTGATTTTCATAAGACTGCCCCAAGGTTTCTTATCTTACTTCCCTAACCTAGGGAGTTTCTGAAAATTGCCTGATCTCGGCACGACGCCTGGAGGCACGTTTGGGGTGGCGGCCATCAAGGAACCGTAATTTTCCGTCGCGGTTGCCCACCGCGAGAGACTAGCTACCTACTCGCTAACAAGTATCAACGATGTTATCTTTCAAATCGCTGTTTCGGTATCTACGGACGCGAAAACATGAAGATTTTTATCGAACACTTTCGTCACTCATGAGAAAAATGAAGACGATGAAACGACATCGAAGTAACGTTACGTAAAGATATAAATAACGGTTATCGCCTTTCCTGCTTGACGTGTTCTTTTTTATTTATTTTTCCTTTTTTTTTTTTTTTTCTTTGCCATTCTCAACGCCCCCCGCATATCCCGCACTCGATGCATCCCGAAGAGCCTTCAGGAGGCACCGTATGAATTTCTTAGGGTGATTTTCGGCCCAGCCTAATATAGTGCCTTGGGGTGTCGGAACACTTTGATCAATCCCCTGTCCGCGCTTCGTTTGTGTTTACTCTAAGGGCGACGACGAGGAGCTACCAGCATCTTCTACTGCAAGGACTACGATTCGATATTGCAAAATCTCTTCCAAGCCTTCTCGAACCTTTACCAACGTCTAGCCGGACGCCATGCGTCAGATACCGAGGCGATATCAATTGCTTGAAAGAATTGACTTTTTGCCCATATTGATTCGGGACGCGGTAAATTCCGGCTTTCAAATATTTATATTAAGGTGCTTTTTTTTGGGACTATTTTTTATTTTTCGCTCCCGGCCTGAAATTTTGTTGGAAATGCTAAAAAACAAATTCCCTCAAAATATAAGCCCTCAATATTAATATTAAGTACTCTCCCAGAACGGGAAATTATTTCTCATTTAAATTACATGGAAATTAAATTTTTTTTTTTTTCAAAATTCTATAACTCGGTGGCATTTTATGCTAATATATCGCCCAAACTTGCGAATTACTCAGCACTAAGCTCTCTACAAAAGTGCCCATTGCGACTTAACTGTAACTCACACCGGTGAGACACTACATGTCACTAAAGTCAAATTTTGTAGAAATTTCTTGTATTTTTGTTGTTATTCTATTAATGGCTTAACCTACAGGAAAAATGTTAATGGGACATCTGTAGGGAATTTAATTTTCTAATTTAATTTTCCATTAACATTTTCCCTGTAGGTTAAGCCATTAATAGAATAACAACAAAAATACAAGAAATTTCTACAAAATTTGACTTTAGTGACCTGTACTGCCTCACCGGTGTAAGTTACAGTGAAGTCGCAATGGGCACTTTTGTAGAGCGCCTAATGCTGAGTAATTTGCCAGTTTGGGTGATATAATAGCATAAAATGCCACCGAGTTATAGGATTTTGAAAAAAAATAAATTTAATTTCCATGTAATTTAAACGAGAAATCATTTCACGTTCTGGGAGAGTACTTAATATTAATATTAAGGGCTTGTATTTTAAGGGAATTTTTTTTTAGCATTCTCAACAAAATTTCAGGCCGGCAGCGAAAAAAAAAAATTGTCCTAAAAAAAAGCACCCTAATTTATATGCATGTATTATTTTCATTATCTTCTACATGCTGCCTCCACATTTGTCTGTTTTGTTTTCTTTTTTTTTGCACACGTTTGATTCGATGCGTTTTTACTCTGCCAGAGAACTGTCTATTGTATATTAGATCAATCTAATTGAATAACAGACAGATAAGTGTAATCGAATATTCTTCGTTCCGTTATTTATTTCATTGGTACTTGACTTGTGGATTTCAGCTGCTGAATAGCCACCGGAGAATGTATACCGTGACCCACGAAACCGTAGAACGCACACATTGTGGGAATACCGATTAAATCTAGTAGAATAACGAAAATTCAATTATATCAGTAATCCGATAATGCTATTTCGTGGATTAGCAGACCTGAAAATCTGCAAATAAAATAAAAAATGTATGAATAAGGGATCGAACAACTTTAGGACACAATATCGAATGCGGTGAACAATATTAGTTATCAAGGCAGAAGTAGCCGTCTCGAGAAATCCGTTCCAAAAATTTGTTGTCAGCAATCAACGGTAACGAATTTTTAATTGAAATTTGAAAATGTCAGATTATCTATTCTATCCGTCATAGAGGTAGGCAGATTTCCACTAATAGGATAGGAGATGTCCAAAAGAAATGTTAAATTTGATCAAATTTTGAATTGAACATGACATTTTTTTCAACGTCAATTTGAACTTTTCAGGGATGTAATCCATTATTGTCAGAAGCCGTGTTCAAACATCCAAGAAGGAGGTAAAACTTATAAACAATAACGATGACGGCGGTATTGAAAGTCCGGTATAAAAATGTTCGACCTACAAAGGCATTCCGGATCCAGGAAGCGTTCTAAAAGCTGCTGTAACGATTACGACGTCTAACATAAACGCGATATGACATTCCAATTCAGTTTTCGAGGACCATCCGGCCGCCCCAACGCGGTTGTTTCAGGGTATAGCGTGGCGGTCTGTAGGGATGAAATTCTGACCTTTAGTAAAGACGTGTGGGTGTGTCGAATGTCTGGATGTTCCTCTTCTAGTAGCTAAATACCGAGTTTAGGAACACGGGAGTTGAGTTATCGCAAGTTGGTCCCGTGACTCACTGATTCAATCAGGGATCAATTTTGCCCGAAGATTGTCGGGTGGAGATATTCGCTTCGCTTCGCCTCGAGGCTTGGGGTAGGTTGTTTCCCGGTGCTATACCCGAACCTGTGACCCTTCGAGGCCGGGTCGCGTCCCAGTTCTAAATTAGTTGCTTCGATTGCCAATTTGCACTCCCCTAACCTGAAATTCTATCCAAACAGACCGGAGCCGAGAGGCTCGGGTATAGCCTGACTTCTGGCCACCAGCGTCTAAGGTGTACGGAACGTACTACTTCCGGTAACGATTTAAGCAAATTGCTTCCCAGTCTCCTGCACCCGAGTTTCCATGTCACGCGGCATCAAGGTTCTCTGACGTGAGCCATGAACTTGAATTGCCCGAAATGAAATGTGAAGAAACGCTAGTTGTCGTCTGACGTTATCGAAGGAACTGACGTCATCCGGTAACAGTGTTAACTCTGCGTTTCCGGGAACTTGGCGCGTGACTAACAGGCGTTTCTTGTCCGCTTTGTTGACGTACATATACCTATACACATGCCTACATTTATTTTGATCTGCCATCATCGCGTGGTTGAATTCTCAACGATGATTAGTATTGTGTGCGAGTAGAGAAGAGGTTGGACGCATGTGTGTTGTGTCAGGTCACGTGTGCAGGGTACCTGAACCGAGATATTTGAATGTCAATTGTTTTCACAAAACCCCAGTTGCCCAAAAATATACACGAAAAATACGTAACATCCGACTCGAGATGTAAAACAAACGCTCAACCAGAAACATGTTCTAGGTCTATTTTCACTACCGGCGAAGGTGCACTAGGAGGGTGGGTCAAGATAAAAACCTGAGCTCGAGATAACTGGTTGCTCCGTTCTTCCTCACAACAAACAGTTCTCACGGAGGCTGTAGCCTATGCGATAATTTTTAGTACCGCCGCATCGAGGATAAAATTTGCGCTAAACGGCCAGTTTTCGTTTTGCTTTACTTTTGCTAATTATCTCAAAATCGTGTATTTTTTTTTTTTAAACCACTCTAAGGTGTACATTGTGTATCCTACTTGTCAAAATAGTATTTTTGCTCTTCTGATTATATCTATGTGCGTAGAAAGTTGAAATTTTCGATCACACATCAAATTAATAACTAGAATGTAATTCCCGCGGTTGGTTCTCGTGTCTGCCATTACGAGTTCAAATAATCCCGGTTTACCCCCAAACGAGCACTTTGCCCGGGTGCATTAGGACGGCTGGACGAGTATTGCTTTCCATAAACAATCCCGTGCGGAGCTGGCGACAAAAATAAATACAAAAAGCGAAAATGTTGGAGAAATACGTAATTTGATTAACAAATGCATAGCGGCTATTCATCCAGCTCGGAACCCCGACAGCATTTGGTAGAGTTTTTTTCTTCCCCCACGTTCACTACTGGCCTGGAAGTAATACATTCGTTAACCCCATTTACGGTATGAGAAACGCGTAAACGGCGGCTAGTTTTTACCGTTGTGGACAGCCGAACGTAGCCACCGCCCCTTCAAAACGGATAAATTACTTGGTGTAATTCGATTATCGAGGGTGTGCCTCGAGAACAACTAGATGGAACCTTTGAACCGTGTACTCCAGATGTATGTACGTGTGCAATTGGTTGGTAGAGGGGTTAAAGTGGGTCGAAATGGGGGGGCGGGGGGCTTAGCTCAAATTCCAGTGGTCCTTTTCATCAGGGATGGGATTTCGTCCAAATAAACCAATTTAGGACTATGGATTAATGGATCGCAGTCTATCCAACAAATTAGTTGTCTTCCCGGTTGATTAAGCTACCAAGAACAAGATGCAACCCCAATGGACTACTCAAACCCGACGTATTTATCCGGTCGTAACCCAAACTTCGTCATTTTGCATGAAACATTTTGAACCCTCGAGAGATTCCATTAACTTTTTATGCAGCTCATAGCCCATAGGTGAACCGAATTTTCACTGACCATTTCTGGCTCTTGAACTTTCGACTTCCCCGTTGAAACCATGAAGAATTTTTCCAATTACCTGGTACAACTTTCGCCCAACCGTTTCCTCAGTTTCGGCTATCCTGGGAAGTGACAATATTAAGGGAAAACCATGTTTTGGTACCACGCTGTGTGCGTCAATTTGCAATAGTCAGTTGGAGCAAAGCGCCCGACGATTTAGGAGGTAATTAAAGATGATTTTGCATGGAAATTATTTGCCATGTCCCTGCCGTGTCCTGGAATCATGTATATCATGGGACTGCATTCCTGCCTCCCCAATTAGAGGAACACCAATAACCCCGAGGGCAACCTAACTTCGCCTCTGCAAACCTGCGATGTTGTTGTAACGATCTACCGTCCGGATGAACCCGTGTTTTCAGCAGGGGTGCAAAGTGAACAATGTGAACATGTAGATGTACGTCGGCACTACAATGGAGGAAGTAATTGATATTATTTAACGTTTCATCTCGAGTTTTCACGCTTCATACTTATATCCGCGATTATCCAATTCCTAGCAGTTCAAGTATCAATGCTCACGCATGCGGTTAGTGTAATGGACTATGTGCCACATCACGTCGATTTGTGAAGACAGCAGCACACATCGTGACACGGTTCTCAAAGTTGGCTTAATAAGGTGAAGACGGCAGAACGCAACTTCAGCATCACAAGGCGGTTAAAAGAGGAAGCAGTGCTGAATGTAGGACTCGCTTCCGATATTTGCATTTACTGTTACCACTAGTGCAGATTCAACGATGAACTGGTATTTGTTATTCCACAATTTCTTTGGCACATTGTCTTCGCCCGCAATCATAAGCGTCGAGAAATTCAGCTGACAATGAGAGAAACGAGCCTACGCCAAAAGGCACGGACGTCTCGAAGAAGATAAGGGGAGGATAATCTCCGCCCGAAAACGTCAGGGCTCGTTAGTTGAACCCGAGTTAGCGTATCTTACTGAACCACCAACTGCACACGTAGTACGTGAGTCGGAAAAATTATTGCAATTCCGAAGAGCCTCAGGGTGAATGTGCAGTGGCACCCGTCTCGATCCGTCAATTGGATTCGACGTGGTGCATACTGCGATCCTTGAACCCGGAGGGTTGCCCCTGTGAGTTGTTCTATGTCAATCACATTCTGATCCAAGGAAAGCAAAGGCAGTGGATGCCGGGCGGTTTTAAAGGGTCGAAAAAATTGCGAGAAGTATCGTTGGTGGATCGGAGAAGAACCCATGACAATCTGAGTGATAAAAGTCGATGGTAATGACGAAACTCCATTCTTCCGGGTAGCATTTCGAAGTTTAATGATCATCAGAAGTATTACACTGCACAATGATCATATTATCCTATACGCATTACGTTGTACACTAATACGTATTGTGCACTTACCTATGTACACATACCCGGAGGTGTATCGCGTCTAGCCACTCTCTCATCAAGGCCCACACGGGTACAGCTCACAATGGCAGGGTTGGGCCTCGACGGAACCTTTTTCTCGTATCTCATAGAGAGAAGGAGAGAGAGAGAAAAGGGATTGATAGAGTAAGAGTCAGAAGAAGATGATCGGTTCGCGGCTCTGTGATAATGATATGTACGTGTTACTCATTCATAAAACATGCCCACGTGGTCGTACGTCGTCGCGGGGATGGCGCCTGGAGTAATGCGTATGTGTCTAGTAAAAAGAGGATTGTGAATAAAACAGCCTCTCGTTTGAATAGAAAAAATAAATAGCTGGGTAGTAGTTCAAATAAATTATCATTCTCTCTCCTCTCTCTTTCTCTCCTTCTTTCTCGTCTGTCAGTGAAACGAGACGAATTTCAATATGATACGGCCGAGCTTATTCCTGCATTAATATTTATCCAACGTATCTTCCTCCTTGCATACCCACCTTATTATACTCTGTACTGATAGCACAGCAGTGGATCTTGATACTTTTCATTGTTTTTCGAAAAGGCCGATCATCCGGGTCAGCGTAGAAATCAGAATCCATCTGCACGGTTGACCTTTTGCTTCGTTCACATTTCAGGAGAAAACAGTAAATAGGAAGAAATGTACATATATATATTTTCGCTTCGGTTACCATGCCAACATTTACCCGAGTCTCTTACGCGAGGGATGCACGTCCTCTAGGTCACGTACGCGCGTCCTGAGGGAAGAGGGTGCATCCTCTTGCTCTCGGGGGTGGCTAACTGGGTTACAGAGGTTCCCAACCACGGGGCCCACACACTACCCGGCGTCTTCGTTATCCCTTGAATTTCTCCTCCTTCCCCCGTCAGGACGTGGCTTATTTAACGCCGGGTTGACGACTCCCGTTCCTCGCTCCGTGTATTTATCCATGTACTCATATGTATACATACACGGGTGTAGTTTTTCGTGATTTCAAAGCGTATCTAGTACGTTCCGTGATCAATAGAGACTGGCGCTGGATAGTCGTATCGAGTTTCCTAACGTTGAATAAAGAACTTTTTTCTCAATTGGTCATGTGCCAGAGGCCAGGGAATGGTCCAGGCTGCCTGTATACTGTATGAGATTTTTCAGGAACGTAAATAGCTGCAACCCGCCAATTTGTACGAACCTATTTTAATGTCGACGTATCTATACGCATAGGCTTCTGTAACTTACATACCTATATCGTGTATGCTAGATTCTGTCATCTTTCTTCTCTCGGATCTCTTGTTTCTGATCCAAAAATAATTTAGCTGGATTTATCGGGAATTTAAAAAAAATATATTTCATTCGTCGATCAATGGCACTTTGTATCACATTTCATGTGGGAATTCTTCGCAACTTACCTACCAAAACCTCCGTTCGATTAGTTTTTAGATTTTCGGTTGACGAGGTGACTGAAACATTTTTAATTTTCAAAATTCTCAACGGATTCTGAGGTTCGGAGGTTCGATTGAACAATAGAAATAACAATTTGAAATAAAAAGAGAAAACTACGCGTTGTAGATATTAGAAAACTGTTCAACACGTGCTTCTCCTCGGTCGGATGGATCGCAGTTGGTATCGTGTAGATACACTTTTCCTAAGATTCAAAGGCGCAATTGCTATGGGAAATGGCACCGTTCCAGAGGCAAGGTGAATTTTTTTATTCCCCACTAACTCTTCTACTGCATAAGCGCTTCTGCAGACTTTCGGCCTCTACTCTACTTTCCTTCCTTTTACCCGTCTCACTTGCCACTCCGGTGCTTAATCCCGTTTTATATTAATCTGTCTTTATCTAGCACACGCGTCTTCTTCGCCTTCGCCTTCGCCTTCGCCTCTACAATATACGTATTCGTACGTGAGCACGAGGAGGGGTTGACTCCGTCCCCCCTTGACGTGGGATAGAAGGCGAACATGTGGCCTCTGTTACTACTTAGCCTTTTCTGCCCCCGCTTCCACCTCCACCTCCACCTCCGTATTCACCCTAGCGGTGTACGTCCGTCTATTCGTCCGTGTATGTCTGTCTTGCGTACTCGAGGATCCACGAGCTTTAGTGCCTTTGTATTAGCGCGTAGGGCCGTCGTCGAGCTCGCTTTTTGCGTCGCAAGCGCCACGTGCTCGCGAGACTTTTTTACCTAGAGCCACGCCACTAATTCTTTTGTTTTTAACCCACGAGATTTTGAGATCTGAGACTTAAACTTATTTGTGCATCACGACCAGGGACCGCGTCCTGCGGCTAGGTAGTACGTACGTGTAGGCGACAATGAAAAGTCCTCTCGAATTCGTAATCATTCTGCCCGAGCTCTCGTTTGTTTATTTTATTCTTTTTTCTCAACCTTTTTCTATCACTGGAAACAGTCTCATACAGATACATATAGGCATATATATATAGACGCCTCAGACGTACCCGTGTAGAGAACGTCTCTCCCCTTTCACGTAGAAATCTCTTTATTATGGAAACAGAGAATTTTCGTATCGAACATTATTTTCGTCCATATGTTATCGAAGAGATCGCCTGTCCGCAACCTGAGAGACTTTGTTTTACGGTGAATGAGTTTTTCTCGAGCAAAACGAAATGGTTCCGGGAAAAACTTCGGTGAGCGAGAGAAATTCCCTCGACCATTTTGCAGCGTAAAGTTAATTGTCTTTGCGTACGTAGACGTAGACGTCGGTAGATCAGGCGTCAGAATTATC
Source organism: Tenthredo distinguenda (assembly GCA_947538915.1). Lineage (NCBI taxonomy): Eukaryota > Metazoa > Arthropoda > Insecta > Hymenoptera > Tenthredinidae > Tenthredo > Tenthredo distinguenda. Next base: position 23,714,098 of record OX384532.1, read on the forward strand.
GGAGCTGGCTACTCCGCGGTACTGTTTTGAATCGTAATAAAGCACGTCGGCACCTGTTCCGAATGCTCATGACTATTTGCCACCTTGCCACATTCTGACTGAACGGACTCCGCTAAATTTGACGTTTAGACGTTGAAGTATTTGGAATAAGAGAAAGCGAAAACCAGATACGGTGGCCCATTTGTCTTTGAATTGAAGAAAGGAGATAATCGATGATATTGTTCCGTTTCAATTGTGAAGAACAAAGGTGTTTCAATTTATAACATCCAACGCTTCCAATTATTCATTAATTAATTTATGGCCGCAATATAATTAGGCTTATGTTGGACGGGAGTCTGTATGCACCAATACCGTAGCGAAGGTTTTGAACCGGAGCATGTATACACACATATCGCCGCGGGGTGAGGTAATGCCTCTATTCCGGTAATCTTACGAAAGTTACCGTTAGGATGGTGCTGCAGGCTTCTAACCCTAATCTCTAATCACCCAATCATCTGTTAGTTTCTTTCTGATGTTATTTTAGCCCAGTTGAAAAAATATTGTCCGGATTCGAGCGAGCCGGAATGCGAGCTCCGGAAAGACGTTGCTTAATAATAACTGGAACGATGGCGACGCTCGCTGCAGGTAAGGTTGAAGAAGAACCTGAAATTTCCTGGGTTTTGGATTGGCAAGATTTTTTTAATTTCAATTTCTTCTCGTCCCTGCGATTTTTTTCTTAAAATTCTGTCTTCGAAATACAACACCATTCAATCTAGTGACGTGACAGCGTATTGTCTTCGGTTTTTCACGTTGCGGTGCCTAGACTCCGGAGCTATTATTTGAGGTCAATATTTTGACTGCCTTGGGCGTCCGCACACACTGACGCACGTCGACGCCGAGCGTCGCGGAGGATTCAGTCACGTTTAGTACGCCGCACCGTCGAGACGCGCGTTCAAACCCGTCGCGGTCTGCCTTTGAAAATGTGCGCGCCTATAAGTCAGGCCCGACGCGGTATTGAAACCTTTCTAAACACGTCTAAGATTCGTAAAAAGTTATGAAAACCGGTGCCCAGTTCGCTCCTACTATTATAGTCCATTAAAAATTAAAAGAAAAACAAAAAAAAACAAAAAGAAAAAGAAACGAAAAATAAAAATAAAAATAAACACAACAATAATCTGAAAGTATAAATCAAAAAAGTGCACGCATATTTTTCCCATCTTCGTTATACTTACATGCTAATTCTTCTCTCCAGTGCCAATTAAGAAACGTGAACCTCTTTGACCTGCCGATCTATGAGAGATACCAAACCATCAGCTTCACCGATCGGAGACTATTTTTTAATACAGTGTGTTTAATCGGACATAAATTTTCGAAAAAAAATGAAAATAAAAATAGAGGAAGAGAAAAAAAATGTCGATAGTATAATATATAAATAATACTTTGTTTATATAAATATTTATATAAAGAAAAAGAAATTGTTCATTTTGCGAATGGAAGATCTAGTCGTTTTGATCCGTCGTCTAGATTTTTTGTCTAGACGTATGCCGAGATCATAAATCGATTTGAATTTGTGCCTTGAGTCTGAGGTGGCGGATAGTACCTATAGAGTAACTGCAGGTACAGTGGGTAGTTGTGGGTGCCTTTGAGGTGTCGTTAAAAAGAACCGTCAGATCATTAGGTGGACATTCAGTTGGGTTCTCAGGTGAGGTGAAAGATAGAGCCGGAACGCATACCTCGGACATACCTCGCGCCTTTAAACCTCTCAACCTCTCAACCTTTAAGCTCTTTAAACTCTTTAGGCCTTATCTTTATTGCACAGGTACCTACTGCCGTCTGCAGTCGTCGTACTCATAGATATAAGTATAGAGGTAGAGGTCGAGGTAAATACAAACGCGCATATCATATTATATTATACTGTATTATATCATATTATATTATATTATATTATCACGATCACGTTGCCAATCGAACCGTCGGGACACCATCAGACTGACTACCGAAGTCTGGGATTATGGCTTGCATCAGAGCTCCAAGGTCCGTACAAGGCTCAACTGACGATATCAAGATCGACCCCACAACGCGAAACATTGTCCAGGTATTACTAACCCCTCGTACGTTACCGATCTATGTGTTTCTCATGATGGAATACAATTTTCCACTATTCTTCATCATCCGATGTAGTGTAATGGACATGGGACACCAAGAGCTGCCGAAATCGTGATACATATAAATATTGTGGTGGTCCACAAATGGCCTCCAATCCAGAACTCTTGGTTACCCGAAGTCCTGCTTTCCTAAAGGGTGCCATTCTTGAAAGAATCCATCAGCTCCGTATCGATCGATTCACAGGTCTGCTTCAGGTTTCACTGAAATTTGCGGATTTCTAAATGCCTTGGAAGTTAACCAATTCCCAATCGGGAATAGACTACTTTAAGGATGCGCTTACGATCAGCCTTCGGATCACTTGCACCGTTACGTTCATACCGTCCATGTCACCTGAACACAACCCCCGAATCCTGCAAGATGTTTCCAGCAAAACGCAATGCATGAAGCATTGTCCAATTTTGGATGTCACGTTGGATGTGCAGGTTACTTGATTATGGTGTGCAACTGCAATTGTGCAATAGCACAGATTACGTATTCCGTGCCGTTGACTGGTGCGTGAGGGCGTCTCAGTCCTCGGATATCACTGGAGGCAAGCTCCGTCAAAAATACACCATGGACTGGGCGAGATCAGAGTCTGCTGCATAGATGTGGAGAGATCCGCCGTCACCGCAGAAATCTCTGCTGACCCGTCATTTTCTTATCGGGTAGCGTCGGTACAATGATATTATCAAGTTGGCCGTTGAAATAGCGTACTTAATACGCCCAATTAACTCGACGCGATGACATACGTAGTGTGCACTGTGCTGCATGAGTCGTACATAAAGAGAACATCATTTCGTTCTTTGCACTGGAGCAGCTACGCCCATACGTCGTTCGTCATACATAAGAATACATAATAATGTATATGCAGACCGGACACCGTGGGCATCGCAGCACGGCTTTATCAACACCTACGTTGTTACGGTGTGGGGTACAAAGGTTAGGGAACTTGAGCGGTTCTTCTACGATTCGCAAGATCGTTATCCTCCTGTCGACCCAACGTCGGGTAACTTGAGATTCGGCTGTCTTAACGAGCGCACATAGTAAACTGCACTGCAGTCGTTCGAAGAATTATCATCCAGCGATTTTTAATGGACCAATTTTTCGAAGAAAAATTACTCAAACGATAAATTGTCAGAGAAAAATGCTAAATCCAAACACTGGTTGGTCCGAGCCATTAAGACAACTGCTCCCACTTCAGTTGCATCTAACTGTGAGAGGCACTGGTTCATAAATCCTGACTCTCATCTGATTATGCTTGAAAAGAATAGCGAGCCGTGGTGATAGGTTTTCAGGTTTATTGAAAAATTCTTTCGTACCATACTGGCCCTTCAAAAGTACCCAATGGCAGCCGTATGGGTACCAGTAATCTGCACCTTAATTCAACAGCTAAAGTTCAGGCATGCACTTACTGTGAGCTATGGAATGGGCGGTGTATCATTTAGTGTTTAATGGAATTATGAACTCTCAAGAATGCAACGTACTCTCGCTGGAAATCCCGAACCCATTTTAACCGTCTTATTTGAAATAGTGATAACTGCTCACACTCACGAATGAACCATGTGCATCGTTCACACTCATAGAACTTAATGGAATGTGAAATTCCCTGCCTAACATGTCGACTCTATAATCGATGTAAGAGCAAATCGATGAGGACACTCGATGCTCTGAAAGTTTCTCATATTTGTTGATATGTGAATGGAAACAATGATTTCCGAAGCACTGTCAATCGAGCATTCTTCACCTGGCCCGATTTCATTGACAATCGACGTTAATTCACCTCCAGCTGTAACTGTACGTTGTATCGTTCGATCGTGTCCATAGGCTCACAGATCTCTGAGATGGTGAACTCTGGGATGATGAATTTGGACAATGATAAGTTTAAGGAGGATGGATCCGTAGCGGTATTTCGGTATTTACAGTGGCCATGGAGGATACAGTCCCGCTTGGAATAATAGAGATTAGGAGTGACCCGAAATTATGAAGGAAGTCATCGTGGTTTTCTCTTTGGCCAGCTCAAAAATAGGTCCGCCGCAGTGTGTACGCTGGTGACTAACCCCCTCCTCCTCCTGCCCCTTCCCAATCCTCGCCACCTAACCGTTTCTCCTCTTCTGTGCATCTCTCGCTCTCCACTTTTTCTCTAGCTCTTTCACACTCCCTGCCCTGCGGTGTCACTCTCCTCTCGTTTCCTCTTCGCTTCTCTTATTTCCTCTTCTCTTCTCTTCTCTTCTCTCGCTCTTGAGCTCCTTTCCTACCCGTCGCGAAAACATTGGCTCTTTCCCAGCACAATAAACACTGCTACGAATCCAAGAGTGCTCATCGTCAGCTGGGATCATGCACTCACCCATCCGCAATGTATAGATGATATTAGGCGTGCATGGCGTGGGGAAACCCTTTAGTATTTTAATGTGGGTACCTGCACACATACGAGTCACATAACCTCTATTACGACGTACTCCTATATCTACATCTTCGACGTCGTTATTATCGTCGTTGTTGTTATTATTATTCTTATTATCATTATTTTGTGAACGGTGAGTGTCCCATGCGGTGTCACAATAGACACCGAGGCGTTGACTTGATTACATCGGACTATGCTCTGCTCTGTACGCGGCGGTGTCTACATGTACACACACACATAGGTATAGATAATGGGTGCGAGTCCAGGTGTTGGACTGTAGGTGTAGGGCGACATTAGAAGCGATCGCGCTACAGGGTGACCTAAAAAATGAACAAATTTGCCAGTCCTCGAAGGTGAATAGATTCTGAGCGAATTGGGGAACCCTGAATATCTCTTCACTTTTATTTTCCGTTGACAGATAGAAAAATATTCGACTTCTATTTCGCGATTTGAAATTCAAAAACTCGCAAGTTAATTGGAAAGAACTGCACGCTTGTGAAAAAACCGTTTCGAAAAGGTCGCTGCATCGGTTAAATGAGGATAATATCTTTCGCTCCGTGATCTCTATGCGGCTGCTCTTTTCTAAACCTACCCGGCGTTCAATTCTGGGACAAATTATAGCCGTGTTCACGCAGCAGTGACTAATTAGGCGTGCGTGATGAAATGGGGGTGAAAGTGGTGGTAGATTTTTGTAGATTTGGAAAGGTTGTAGACGGTTCTTATTCTGCGGCACACTCCCGGTCGAATCGCAGATTATTCTTATTGTAGATTTCGTCGAATGCACAAATTCGTATTTTCATATTTATTTATTTATTTATTTTTTTGTCCTTTTCTTGAATCAGTTCAGACGGATTTTCCCCATTTTCACTCCGAGTACTATATCGAGGTTGAATCGAATCGACAATTATTTAAACGGTTGAAAATGACAATGATTGAATGTCCCGTTCTATAACGTTCCTCCGCCGGACAATGAGAAGAGCGAAGCGAATTCCGTGCCGTGAATTCTAATTCGTTTCTTCGTTTTTTGAATATTTTCGTTCATTTCTCTTCCATCTTCACATACCTACTAGTAAAGGCGTAAAAACTGTAAAAATTACGTCCATCGGGAGCAGATGGTGGTTGGCTAAAAATCTCCAATTCCCTCATCTTGCTCACCATAAGACATTAATATTCTTCATATTATAACTCTACGTAAGTACTCGTCGGTTATTGTTATTGTCTTAGTATATTGCATTACTACGACGTTTACGACTCTTTCGAGCCGTTATAATAACTGCTACCGGAACCGTGATCACAGCTGGTCTGACCATTCAGCGAAATGCTACGTTGGGCAGAAATCAAGGCTCAAAGATTTTGCGTTCGCGATATAGTCGTTGAAGATATTCAAATATTTTAGACATTTTTATAAAACTGGAAGGATGATTATTGGCGAGAGCGATTAACAGACGCTAGCCGAAACTGATATCATGTTGCGGAATTATGCGAAGAAATAATATTGGAAAATAGTCAGATGTTTTTCATCCGTTGAAATCAACTCGTGAGTCATGGGTCGCCACGATGACGATTAACGAAATGCTACGCCCCCGCTTCTCTAAATTGTGGTTCTCAAGTCGTACGAAAAAACCGCCTTCCTCGAAGCACACGTTCCAATTATTTTGTATCAATCTAGCAGAATTTCGTTTGTATAGTATATGAGGCATTCTTCATCGACTGGACCACTTTTTTTTCCACCCTCTTCAATTTTTTTTCGAAATCCGTCAGTTCGAAATATTAGTTAAAAGGAACGTCTGTGATTTTTTTTTAGATTTTTTTAGGCGTCCGTTCATGATTTTCAATTTTTCATTACGAACTCTGTATCCCAAAAAATATTCATCAAACAAAAAAAAATATAAGAATAAAAACTTTTTAATTTTTTCCGCTTTATCGAAGAAAATCAAAATCGCAATTTTTCTGCATTGAGAAAATTGAAATTTGACAAAAAAATGAGAATAACATTTTTTGAAACTAATAGCACACTTTCGATTTCGGTACAAATTTTACAGGACGTCTGTCATTGGGTAAAGAGTCTGCGAAAAATTTTTCAGAATGGTGCCTGCAATGGTTACGATGAAAAAAATAAAAAGCCTGCGAAATCTCATGACGCGTATATGCGAAATCGAAAGTGTGTTATTAGTTTCAAAAAATGTTATTCTCATTTTTTTTGAGATACAGTGTTCGTAATGAAAAATTGAAAATCCTGAACGGACGCCTAAAAAAATCTAAAAAAAATCACAGACGTTCCTTTTGACTAATATTTCAAACTGGCAGATTTTGAGAAAAAATTGAAGAGGGTGAAAAAAAAAGTGGCCCAGTTGATGAAGAATGCCGCATATTGAGTTTTTGGATAAAAGATTTCACAATTTTGTACAATTTCAATGATATTTAGGAATTCAAACCGATTTCCGATCACCCTAAGTCATTTCCAAAGATTCATCGGATTGCCAATGATTTTCATTGGTGCCAGAATAACGATATCAAAGGATTCAAAATAATTTCGAACGAATTTTAACGACTTAAGATCATTTTTAACGATTTTTAACCAATCGAAAATATATTCAGGAGATTTCGGAAGATTCAAGAGAATTATCCAAGACCGCAGAAGTGTTTATCGTAACGAGGAAGAGCTTTAAGGCTCTATATCACGTAGTCAGCACTGCCGTGCCGGCCCAAATCGTATCACAGATAAGTTATATCCGCACAGTGAGTCGGTACGCGCAAGTCTCTCACGCACCTCAGTTGCTCGCACCCAGAACGGTCAATTACGCACGCGATTGTTTATAACTGCGAAACGAGTTACAGTTCGCATGCTATAGATTTGCCGCCAATCCATGCTCCCATATAACTCGCCCGGCCCGATCCCCAGGCTCATAAAAATATTAATCAAGTCAACGTTGTTATCCCCCCTCACCTCGCCGCGACTACATACACGTATTATTGATCTACATACGTGGGGACACGTAGATATGGTAATCCGGAGTTTATCCTCTCGACGACATTGTTCTCGATGATTTTAAAATCAATATTCAACCTATCGGCAGTCAACTCTGCTATTCTCGAAGTTTCTTCTTCTTCTTTAATGAAATCATTTTTTTCGAATTACCGGTTCTTTGTGGAGAAATATTCTATTGGCCCTGTTTCGTCACAGTTGAATACTCGCATTTTGAGAAATAATTCGAAATGATTTCAGATCTTGCGGAGCGCGGATTGATGGAAGATTTCAAAAATTTGAAGGGAATATTCTACATCGGTGTCTTTTCGGGGAAAACCGATGATATTCGATAAAATTAATTTCTCGATCCGAAAATTGTTTATCTTAAGCCACTTTTCTGTAAACGTTGAGAAAAAAAAGTGCGTCACGTGCTCGCGACGATAAAAGACCGACGTTATATCTCTTCACATTATTGGTTCGCCCCGAAGTGTATTCTGCGACGACCGTTGGTAAAAAATTTCAAATTTTCTTCATTCGTACCAAATTTTTAGATCTTTGAGGTGTACTGAGGTTTGGGCTGAGGATAATCTCACCGTGTTGCAGTATTTTTTTTACCTAAATTAGCTCGGCTTCGTCGAAGATGGAATCATTGTTTTTCCTCAGTACCAGCCACATGTATATACGCCGCTACATTCTTTCCATATAAATTTTACCAGCACTGTTCCGAGGTGACGTCGGACGATTCTCTGTGGTCCGTTATCAGCCTTCTTGGTAACCAAAAAGGATCTAGATCACCGGCCTACTACCCAGAATACTTATGGCTGAGCGAGCGTTTCATTTCTCCGAAACACTCCGACGTTTATCCGCAGAGCATATACGTACATGTACAATGTACATGTATATAGATATGTATGTTCGTTAACCTAACGAGTAGTCTTATTTTCTTTTTTTCTTTACTTTCAGATATACACAGACTGGGCAAATCATTACCTAGAGCGTGGCGGTTCTAGGCGAAGGGTTACGGACCTACAGGCCGATCTTTGCGACGGTGTTTTACTCGCCGATCTCGTCGAGGCTGTCAGTAAGTAAATTTATATTGCTTCGATCTTTCAATCTCGCCGTTTTGAGTCGCCGAATCAGCAGCGGGTGCCCAAAAACCGAGGCGAATCTTATAATCTTCGAGCCGACGAGGAAAGGACCCCAAATTATATATACGCTATAAACCAACCGAGCCAGAAACTAGATCTTCTTTTCTCACCTGCAACGCGGATTTTACTATCCGCGCGTAACTAGACTATGGATGTTATTCGCGTCTTTCGCGTGCCGAAATTATCCACTCTATTCAATCCAAATCGTTGGAGAAAACGAAACAAAAAGGGGAATCGTGGAAATGAGTCGAGACATGATCGGTTAGACGAGTTGAAGTATATGCATTAGGGGGCTCCAAAAAAAAACATTTTTTTTCAAGTCCTATCATCTCAAAAGTTTCTAGTAGGTATAAAAAAAATTCTCCCACAAGGACAGCTCGATATTTTGATTCTGCGTGACGCTCAACGGTTTTCCGTTTTCCCATATGAATAACACGTAAAAAAAAATTTATTTTGTTTTTTCCAAATAAAACTACTCAAAATTTTTTTTTTACAATTTTGATGGACATATTCTTGTAGGAAATTAAATTTACTACAAAAAAGATCTGATATGATTTCCTCGTAAACCTAACGGGTAAAACGTTATCAGACTTTGAATACTCGCAGCTAAGTGGATATAGTTTGAATTTTTTTTATTTCCAAAAAGAAATTCGACTGCAATATGAGCTAGTGTTGAGACTTATACGTCTCTTTTTAACCACTGAGTAATTATTCGCGGTGTAAAAACAATATAAATCATACAGTAACATCCGGTGAAATACAAAATGCGTTCTAAAATCATATACGGTTAGATTTAACTTGATTGCGAGTATACAAAGTCTGATAACGTTTTACCCGTTAGGTTTACGAGAAAATCATATCGGAGCTTTTTTGTAGACAATTTAATTTCCTACAAGAATATGTCCATCAAAATTGTAAAAACAAATTTTTTAGTAGTTTTATTGAAAAAATACAACAAAAAAATTCTTTTCACCCGTTATAAATTCTCCCACAAGGACAGCTCGATATTTTGATTCTGCGTGACGCTCAACAATAAATTTTATGTGTATTATATTTCAATAAAATTTATGTGGGAAAATGGAAAACCGTTGAGCGTCACGCAGAATCAAAATATCGAGCTGTCCTTGTGGGAGAATTTTTTGTATACCTACTAGAAACTTTCGAGATGATAGGGAAAAAACTTTTTTTTCTGGAGCACCCTAATATGCATGTAAACGGCGATATATGGAAAGGAACCACTCACTTCGTCGGCATGGAGTTATCGCAGACTGAATTACGAAAATTTAGAAAACAATTGGGGCTCACAGTAGTTTAGAAATGCAAAGTTATTCGTCGACAAAGTTGAAAGTGTGAAATGGGAATCGAAGTTTGTAGGAATTCGTCTCGTCTGTTTTGAATGTAAAAATAATTCACCTCCAAGTTTGTTTTTGAAAAAATTCATCGTTCCGATGGATTCAGCGAGGGTTTCCAACGGGAGGCCCGAACAGGCAAAGAAACAGCCTTCGGCCCAAAAACCGCGAATATCTCGGAAACTAGGATCGCCAAAGTGCAGGGCCCTTTCCATATGGACGCCCTCGTATGCGGTTTTCTAATTTCTCATGGGTCTGAGTTGACCGCAACGAAGAGGGTTTCGGTAGATTCCTTCATAAACTAAATTAGGAAGTAACTGTTCACGAAAGAAACACTTAAATGGTAACCGACAGTTAGTTTATGCGACGTATGGCTCACGTGCTGACGCGTGCGCCATATGTGACGCGTCACTCGCATACGTGTATTGTGTATGTATTTTCGTGTAGGGATATACTCGTACGCGGGGTTTCCATGCGAAATTACCTACGGTTTGACCCCATCCATTTTTTATTTCGCTGATTTTTTTCAGCACCTTTCACTGCCTTTCAAAACTAGCTTTTATGATTTTTTCAGATCTTTATCTCGATACCTTTTCCAGCCACGGATTTTTCGCGATATTTAAAATGTTCATAAATCAGCTTAAAATAATGACGTTTCGGAAAGTCCTTGCATTGAAAGATTTTGGACAATGTTTTCTCTTTTCTTACATTTAGAGCACGAAACAGATTATTTCTTTAAAGTTCAAACCCTTTAATATCGATTTCTTAAAATTTTTAAAAATTCTAAACCCAGTAGAAAAAAAAACAAAAACAATAATAATAATCAATGTCACCTATATCGGATCGTAACTCTATTTGTTACAGCAAACCAGAAGGTGATCGACGTCAACCGAAAGCCAAGAAATACCCAGCAAATGGTAAGTCAAATTCTTCCAGCTAGGATGCAAATGGTTAGGGTGGTTCAAAAAAAAAAAATTTGTTTTTTTTAAAGTCTCATAGTCTCAAAAGTCATTTTAAGACTTGAGAGAAATTGTCCTAAAAAATCAGCCCGATATCTCAAAAATTTGAACTGGCGCCCGAGGGTCAAATTTTCCCATTTGAAATGCATGTGAAAATTTCTTTTTTCGATTTTTCGTCAGAAAATCGATGAAAGAAATTGTTTTTTGACTTTTGATCGGCATGTCCTTATAGGAAATTAAATTCTCTACAAAAAAGTCCTGAATGATTATATCCGTAACTTTAACAGGAAAAAAGTTACAGCTTTTATGAATCATTTTTATTTTTTTTGTTTTTCTCATTATAAATTGATAAAAAACTTTTTTCCTGTTGAAGTTACGGATATAATCATTCAGGATTTTTTTGTAGAGAATATAATTTCCGATCAGGACATGCCGATCAGAAGTAAAAAAAAAATTTCTTTCATCGATTTACTGACGAAAAATCAAAGAACGAATTTTTTACATTCATTTCAAATGGGAAAATTTGACCTTCGGGCGCCAGTTCAAATTTTTGAGATATCGGGCTGATTCTTTAGGGCAATTTCTCTCAAGTCTCAAAGCAACTTTTCAGACTATGAGACTTTAAAAAAAAAAAAAAAAAATTTTTTTGTTTGAAACACCCTAATATGGATATATTTATTCTTGCGCTAATTCTAGGGTGAAATAGATTTTTAGAAAATTTGGGAACACATATATAAGTAGGATTGAACCAGCTTATTCCTATACGTCATCGCGGACCTGGCACGGATGTGACGTAGCGTGACGCTCCATATTATGCGTCAGAATATTTGAGTTCCTTTTAAGTGCATTTTACAGATTACAATCAATGCGTGTGAGGATTAGACGATTATACAGTTCAGCTGGTCCGATCCCGTTTAGAATAAAGACGATTCTGCTCCGCCCCCATACTTTATGGACAAGCCCGAAGGGCAGTCGGCGTTTTCTACACCAGCTACTGCCATAGAGAAAAAAAAATGTTGATCGTTGTTACGCTCTGAAGAAATATTCCATTTACTCAGTTTTTTGTTTCTTTTTTTCTTACAACTGATTACTACCATTTTCAAAGTAATTACGGAATTATTTCAGATTTTATGGACTTCGCCTTACAAAGATCGAGTCTACTCGAGAAAAAGTTTCTGTCGCAGAGTAGAGGTCGGAGACTTTTTTCAAATTTAAAAAGAATATCCAAAAATGATGTCATTTCGAAGCAAATCAATATGACATGGGGGGCATTTTCCGTTAAAACGTACGGGAAGCATAATTCGAATTTTTGATTCTATCAAAATTTTTATGGGTGATTACACCTAATGAGATGAGCTTTCACGATTTCTTTCGATTTTTTTTCGTTCATGTGTTCTTGAAATGTGAATTTTTGAATTTTTTTTTTTAGAAAATTCACAACTTCTTGAAAAATTGACCAAATGAGGTGTTTTTTTTTTTTTTTTTAATTATTGTTTTGTACTATACTTTCAGAAAAAAAATACAAAAAACGTGATGATCATCAATTGCGGTTACGACTTTTTCATTTAAAGCTCAAACTTCACGATTTCGAGAGGTTGGACATTTTTTTTTTTTTTTCTTTTAAATCTCATAAAATACATTGTTTTTTTTTTTTTTTTACAAATTATGCCGTCGGATTCATCGTGGGGTCACATCTCATTCTATTTTTTTTCTTTCAATTTGAAATTTCTTTCTGCAGAAAAATCTGCTTCTGTATCAAATCAGACAGAAAGATTTCGTTAAATTTTGACTCCCTTTGGAACTCGTTCACCTAATTTTACTACTTTGAAGACTAGGGACTATTTTTCAAAAAGTTTTCGCGAGTTGAATCCTGCTATCAATATTAAATAATCTGTCCATGTTGCGATGCTTCTTTCCATTAGCAAAGCATACAATTCGGGTAAAAGTCAGTTTTCTTTGTACTTGAATCTAAACTGACGTGAATTTTTGCTATCGTACCTAAACCTAATTTCGGCCTGAAAAAGGAAAAAATCATGACATGTTAAAAATAAAGGAGATGTGGTGCCACGATAAATCCGACGGCATAATTTGCGAAAAAAAAACATGTTTTTCATGAGAATTTGAAGGAAAAAAAAAAATATCCAACCTCTCGAAATCGTGAAGTTTGAGCTTTAAATGAAAAATCGTACCGCAATTGATGATCATCACGTTTTTTGTATTTTTTTTCTGAAAGTATAGTACAAAACAATAATTAAAAAAAAAAAAAAAAACACCTCATTTGGTCAATTTTTCAAAAAGTTGTGAATTTGCGTAAAAAAAAAATTCAAGAATTCACATTTTAAGAACACATGAACGAAAAAAAAACGAGAAAAATCGCGAAAGCTCATCTCATTAGGTGTAATCACTCATAAAAATGTTGATAGGATCAAAAATTCGAATCATTATTCCCGTACGTTTTGACGGAGAATGCCCCATATAGGGGTAAGGTCGGTCTACAGTTTTGAGCACGTAACACTCTTTGCTTTTCAGCGTTTACGAGAAACTGACTCAGAGTCAAAAATTTTCGTAACCAAAATTTACATTTACCGAATATCATTGGCTCGCCCCGAAATAACATCAGTGTAGAATATTCCCTAAAAATTTGAAGAAGTTTCGATCAACGATGGGACCTACACCAGCTATGACAACAGCTTCTTCTTCGGTGCAATCGATCTATACGTAATACGAGGTTCGAAAAATCTGAAATAATTTTGAGTTATGTCTAAAAATGCTATTGATCAGCTGTGGAAAATCTGAATCAGTATGATATCTGTTCACGGCGTAGCGGTGATTTTGAAAACGCTATTTCCTACGTGTACGTGGCATCCCCTGTCAAGTTTTCCGCCTTCTATACTCCATTCTTCTATTTTTCTTCGGCGAAGGTATCCGTCTGGTATTATACAGGCGAAGTAAGACGTGAAACTAATTCCGTAGAGACGGCCGGACGAGATAGATGACGAAGTTTGAAAAGGAACCGAAAAGTACCTTATATCTACACGTGTTTGCATTTCCACTAGATCCATGGGGGTCCTCCTCGGTGATCTACGATCTTCTTGGCTCGCAGCTGTCCCGGCGCGTGCCCCAACTAAAATATCCATATAAACGCCATCTTTTTCTTCTATTTTTAAATAACGCTATGTGTAAACTGTACCGAGTGTCGAGTACCCCGTTGCTGTAAACATTGACGACGAAAAGAGGCCCGCGCGCTGCACATATGCCTCTGCGGTATAAAATGCCAGTATAGGTATATATGTGTCGTAAATAACACAGGCCCACAACAACAAAAAAGTGACTGAACTCGGCATGCGAAACATGATTTCTTACGTTGTTTTTATCTCTGAACCCGAATCTGAAGTCAAAATGGGGGATCCTCCGGGCCGATTTTCAGTAAATGGCTGTTGAAAGTGAAAAAATAGTGATACACAGTCGTATGAGTTTTCGAAATTCATTCATCGTAACCATACGTTTTTGGGTTTGCTGAATCCAAATCTGGAGTCCGTTTGACCCTATCAGGTCGAAATCAAGGTCAATTCAAGGTCAAAACGAGACAAAACTGTTAAAGCAGAGACAATCATCATAACTATATGTTTTTGGGGTCGCTGAATTCGAATCTGGGGCCCGTTTGTTCCCATCAGGTCAAAATCAAGGTGACTTTGAAATGACCTTGAAATGACCTTGATTTTGACCTGATAGGGTCAAACGGACCCCAGATTCGGGTTCAGCGATCCCAAAAACGTATAGTTATGATGATGAATGAATTTCAAAAACTCATACGACCGTGTATCACTATTTTCTTACTTTCAACAGCCATTTATTGAAAATCAGCCCGGAGGACCCCCCATTTTGACTTCAGATTCGGGTTCAGCGATAAAAAATACGTAAGAAAACATGTTTCGCATGCCGGGTTCAGACACTTTTTTTGTTTTTGTGGGCCTGTGTAATTAAAGGACATTAGACTGGTTGTTAAAAATTAAATTTTTTCCGACGCCCCCTAAGAAGCTCCCTTTGGATGAAAAAACGCGAAGGAATTTTTTTTTATCAAAAACAACACGTGCCGCAAGACGATCTAAGTTAATTTTTTGGTAAAATCATGTTTTTTTTCGGAAAAACATTACAGAAGTAAAAGTATAAAAAATACTAAAGAAATTTTACTTGAGCCTTGGAATTAATAAATCTGCTTGTAAAAAATAAGTACGTACTAATTAAGTTTTAAAATAAAGTTATTAATTCAAATATCCTTCATTTTTTATTAACTATACAACATCAAATGAAAAAAATTTCGAAATTTTATTCATTTGAGTTCCAATATTGTTTATATTTCAGGAAAAATACTGTTTGTGATAAGAAATTTCCAAAAAAACATGATTGTACCACAAAATGGACTTAGATCGTCTTGCGGCACGTGTTGTTTTTAATTAAAAAAAAAAAAAATTTACCTCGCGTTTTTTCATCAAAAGGTAGCTTTTTAGGGGACGTCGGAAAAAATTTAATTTTCAACGACCAGTTTAAAGGACATGTATAGGGTACGAAAATATATGACCCCGGCGGGAATATTTAACTTTTTCACAAGTTAGGTACGCAGGTTACCGTGTCACCGGGGCGAACGGTAATTTCTGATCTCCACTTTATTGCGTCCGAAAAATAGAACTGAACCTAGTTTTCTTGGATTGCGAATCGAAAAAACCGAAGACAAGACAGTGATTAATGCTATAGAAAAGAGGTTGAAGAGGTTCGTTAGAAAAATGAGAATTGGGTACGTTTGGAAATAATTTTGTAGTCATTTTTTCGGCTGGTTTTACTTTTATTTTTTTATTTTTTATTTTTTTATTTTAACGACCGAAGAGACTGGAGATTATTTTTTGGACAGATTCCAACCGCCGGAAGTCGAGTCGCCAGAGAGGACAGCTCTAGCCGACGATGCCTCATTACCGCGACCACTTTACCTCATGCGCGCTACCAGCAATAAACTGTAATCACCTCAGATTACCTCATACGTATAATATGGCGAAACTTTGGGATTATATGCCGACAGTAAAATCGAAATGTCTGTGTCGAAAGTGACCGTAGAAAGAGAAAAAAAAAAGTGAAAATTACAATTTTTGAAATGAATGTGAATAATTTGGTCGAAACTACTTAAATTCTATCAGACTTTCATCAAAGTGCGAAATATATGCGAAAGTGCGAATAAACAGGCTCAAAAAATAGTGTTGCGTGAGTAGAAAGTTTAGTTGATAGAAAATTGAACGTATTATATGAGGGGAATATTCTTATTTTCGTTCAAACACTAGAACTACTGGATTATCTGATTTTGAAATCTAACTAGGCTTAAGTTGAAACAAGTCCTATCGATTGAGACAAAAATCATCAAAATCCGTTGATCAGTTCTCGAGATATCATCGATTGAAATTTTTTTTCTCATCAAAATGTTGTTTTTTGAATAACTGCAAGACCGAAATATCCTCGGATAAAAATTGCGTTTAAATCCGGTGAAAGCCGAACTTATCACTTTCAGGATGATCACAATAACTTCCTTTTTTTCAAAACGGAGAGCTGATAATAATTCGAAAACTTGAAAATCAGGCAAGTTTTTTTTTTTTTTTATCCGTATTTCTTGATCGTTGACAAAATCTCATCGAATTTCATTCGAAATTCTTATCTACCGTATGACAGCTGCTACTCAAGAATTTCCCCATAAGGGCCTAGGGATTGGCATGGTACGGCCTATAATTAAACTTGACGCGTGCAAAACGCGAGACGCGCGAGTACTGTTTTTCTCGAGACGCACGCACTGGTACTACGCGTTCACTCACCAGCCCTAGCTGTAATTGCCCTAGCCCATAACCACCATTCATTATTTTTGTTTCTAACAATACCTGCGATCGGTTTTAGCTACCCTGTACCCAATCCGGCTTGTCATAACACACATAACTTCTCTTCGACCGCTCGTGAGATCGATTTCCATTCTTAGCTAGGGATCTCAAGTTGTAGAAATATCGTTGAAAAAAAAAAAAAAAATTCAACCAACGAAGCGGAGAGCAAGAAAATTGGGCTTTTTTCGAAGATCTCAAGAATAATGAAATCATCCGTGCAGAGGATTTTCATGATTTTACTCGTAAACCGAGAAAATAAGTCACAAGCATCGGCCAGATATGACTACGATAAACTTGATAAAAATTTCTTTCACGTACAGAAAAAGTGATATTTGTACACTTCTGCGCGGATCTTGGGGATTTTTCAATTTCGATACAGATAAGTTTATCTTCCGACGATAATGCCTAGTCAATATCGACTAGGTCACGTCGTAGCCGCAATAGTAGCTGCACACCCGGCTATGGAGTCGGCATCGCAGTCAGTGCAGGTCTAGCTCACATCAGTGTAATCTATTTCTATTCCCCGAGATTCCATGAGTCATAGAGATTAGTCAACTCTAGTGGGCCTTAAGAAATTTTAGCTCGAATATATAAATACTGAAGGCATAATAAAGTCGGAGGCTCGTTCCTGCCTGCTGTATCTAAATAGGACTCAGGACAGAGGTAAGACTTTGAACTGAATTTTGCAAAAATGTGAATGCGATGCTCGTTATGCAACGAGCTCGAAACGATCCATTTTTTGGGTATCAGTCTGGGTTAGTGTGAATTATACGCCCTGTTCTTGCGAAGTTCGTAATCAAGTCCTTCAGATTAATGCAATAAGGACATACGAGCTCACTGTACCCTTGATGCGCCCGACTCCTCAATTAGGAGGTAAATTTTAAATCGGTTCGGATCACGGTAAAGGAAGGAGCATATTTGAGTAATTCTTCCCGCAATCATTACAGTATAAACTAACGATCTTTCGTGATCGATCCTACCGATCGAATTGCCTCGTGTAATGGGTCTTCGAACGGTAACTACCCGGTTGCCTGGATAATCGTGGAGATAAAGTACTCGCCTTTTGAAGAGGAGTATATAACGTACAATTTAACAAAACGGAGTCGTAAACGTCGATTGATAGTTTAATACGCTGCGCGGGTTACACCTGCGTGTCTCGTATAAATTCGATGTACACCCAACGAGGTTGATTCCGATACCTGCGACTTGGACAACTCCCGAAACAGCCAATCAGTGCTCTCGACAACAGCGATTCCTGCGCGCCAATTGGTTGTTTCGGGAGTTGTCCAAATCGCAGGTATCGGAATCAACCTCTACCTCATAGGTCAACGATCTATCGATCTTACTCTGATTTTCACCACTTCGATAGTGTGCACTGAGATAAGATAATCCTCCGAGTCTTAAATCTCTAGCTCTTGACGTTCACAAGGAACACGTCACGATTTTTAGCTATTACCAGCAGATCTAGAACTAGATTCGATTTTTTTCGGATACAAATGATGCAAGGTGCTTTTCACGTGACGAAATTTTGTCATTTCAAATATGCGGTTCCCGCGTCAGGATATTAGATATTCAAGAAATCGTAGAAATTATCTGAGAATACGCGAAACATGTCGAAGAAGAGCAGTTTTTGTTTCCAAAGAGGTCACTTTGTTTTTGCCACTTCTTGAAAGATTCATCCTAACGAAGATGCTGTCTCATTGAAGATCAGACTTCCTCTGTCGGGAACGGCACCTTGGGTGATTATTGTTACATGATATATTCAAAGAGAGGAGGGGAGGAAGTAGCGAGTGGTATCAGGTCATTGAGATGCTAAGTTATGCTGTTTTGAGTCAGCTAATAACGTCACACGTTTGGTTTAACGATTCTAAAAGCGAATTGTTAATTGTGCCGTAGATTGTGCGCTGCTGCTGCACGGCTCTGGTGGCAAATGAATTATTCGAGATATTTTTTCCTGACGCATTTCAGCTGCGGCATAATTCTAACTGCTGCAATTAAGGTGGTGGAATGCGACAACAACGAGCCGGATTTCTATTCGTGATCGTATTACGTTTAGGAGATGCGCGAATGAATTTCTCCGTAGAATTGGCTGGAGAAAATCAAACGAAAAAATGACGAAAGACCGAGGAATCGATAAATCGACGACCATGTATCCAACACGATGGATTCGATCCGGTTCGCTCGATTCTTTTCTCGGCGAATCGGATCGTGGGACCTTCGACCCTATAAAAATTCATCTTTCAGACACTCCTCGTTCTCCGATAGTTTCGAAACTGAATAAATTCGCGATTACCGATTCGCACATGTAATTTCGAAACCTGTCTAATCACTGTCTTATTGCCGAGCGTAACCGTTGTTTTATCATGTTCTTATACTCCGCGTGCAGTGCAGTGCAGTGCAGTGGTCGTAATACATCACGATGATAAATCTTCTGGCGGGAGGTTAATTTATGAAAAACCGTTTGATTGAGATTAATTTATTCGAGCCTCGTTGACGGCCGAGATTAATTCACGGAACAACTGTAACACACATTCTGACCATTCGTTCTTCACTCGACCCAGTGCATATATATATATACATATATATATATACATATATACATGTATACATTTATACTAGACTGGTCGTTAAAAATTAAATTTTTTCCGACGCCCCCTAAAAAGCTTCCTTTGGATGTAAAAACGCGAGGAATTTTTTTTTTTTTTTTTAATTAAAAGCAACACGTGTCACACGACGATCTAAGTTAATTTGTTGATAAAATTATGTTTTTTTTCGGAAAAACATTACAAAATTAAAAGTATAAAAAATACTAAAGAAAGTTTACTTTAAGCCTTCGAATTATTAAATCTGCTTATAAAAAATAGGTTTGTACTAATTTAGTTTTAAAATAAAATTATTAATTTCAATATCCTTCATTTTTTATTAACTAGACAACGTCAAATGAAAAAAATTTCGAAATTTTATTCATTTGAGTTCCAATATTGTTTATATTTCAGGAAAAATACTATTTGTGATAAGAAATTTCCAAGAAAAACATGATTTTACCAAAAAATGAACTTAGATCGTCTTGCGGCACGTGTTGTTTTTAATGAAAAAAAAAAAAAAATTCACCTCGCGTTTTTTCATCAAAAGGAAGCTTTTTAGGGGGCGTCGGAAAAAATTTAATTTTTAACGACCAGTCTAACGTATACATATGAGAATATATAATATAATAGCTGCTGTGTTTAATCCGAGCCTATGATGTAATGTAGATATAGGTGAGATCATTTCTGCCTGTATAATACTTACATACATACATGTATACATGTATATACGTGGTTTCGTCGGATTATCTGATCGCAATTACTCTATTATACATATCTTGGCGGTTTCACGTTATATTTCATATTACGCTATTCTCAACAGCAGCAATGTTCTTCTCCTTCTAGCTGTATTATTGTGTGATACTAGTTAAACCCATGGGGCATTCCATGCCAACTGGACCAACGTCTGACCCTGACCATGTCGGATTTTATCCGCGTTTTTTCTTTCTTATTTGTGTCATTGTTCCATCTCACAGAAACACTTACATTTTCGTCAGATTCTCTTCCACGAAACCGTTTTTCATTTCTCCATTTTTTCCGACTAACGATAAATCGAATCAAATCAGTTCCATTTTTGTACATGGCCGAGAATGATCGTTACACGTAATACAGAGTTTTATGAATTTTTTTTTGGAAAGAATCATCAAAACGGGTATTTGTCTTTCGGTCTATCGAATTCAGAAGTAAATAACTATAACAAATATAAAAAAATCCAAGTGTCACTCGGAGTTGGAAGAGTGATATAAAAGAACAAGGATCAAATCCGAGATGGTCAGGGTCAGCCGCTAGGCCCGTTGGTGCGGAATACCACATACTATACAAAGGTATACTCGCGGCTGTGACTATAACACGAGATATTAATTGTCGTCTTTGAAACCGCACTCCTGCACCGAGTCGAGTTTAGTTTATACGCGAAGGAATGTTGGTATATTCTATTAATTTGCACGAGACAAAAGTTCACCGTGAGTTAAATAAATTCCATCGAGCGAAGAGCTGGTAGGTACACGAGCGGAACAAGCGGCACATGGACAGATATGATTAAAAATACACACCTTGTAATTTCCTAAATTGCCTACTCTCGCCGCTAGGCATGCTTGCTAGACCATAATTTCATTTATTTTTTTTATTTTTTTGCGGGTCTTTTATCAGTCTGCCATTCTCCAAGGATAATGTTTGCTTCTACCCGATGGAGGAGGAGCAGCCATACATATCGCACGTGTATCTATTGATGTACGAATTAATTTTTTCACTCAGGATTACCGCAGCTGCACTGTTTCATTGTTTTCATAAATACATCGGTGATTCTGTTCTAACTGTTACTTTTTTGATTAAAAATTTGTTGACTCTATAATTAAACTTTTTTAGTTTTTTAATGCGTATTATTACTCTATTTTATTGTAAAAATGAAAGTCCGAGAGGATTTCGCTACAACTTTAAAACATCGAGAATGAGAATCAAATTTCAAATTTTCCGAGCCACGGTACTGACTCGTTCATCCACGGTACTGACATAAAATAAATTTGGAAGACATTCTTCAGAAAAATTATTACGAATTGTATTATAATTTATTTATGAATTGTATTATAACATCAATTAGATTTATGGATTAATTAGTTTGGATCATTTATTGCGACAAAGAAATAATGAATTCATAGGTAAATTCTAGAAATGGACGTGACACGGTACTGACATTTAAGTGATTTAAACTGTAAGTTTTCTCTGGACTGCAAGTTATATTATACGAAAGAAGCGATGGAATATGTTCACGGGAATCGTATTGGTACAAAAATTTTATGAATAGATTGTTAATGGATGACCCAGTGAGAGCAAACAGTGAAGGACATTGATAAACACTGTTGGAATGGAATCACCCACATATTTGTTTTACTTTCTTCCTTTTATTTTGATTAATTAACCCGGTAAAAGAATTAATCGAGTGTTTATTCGAACGTCTCCAAAAAATGACATTTTTTCAGAAACGTTTCAACTCGACGAAAAGTTAACGAAAAAAAGGAACATGAAATAGCACTTTGAAGTTTGAAATTTCAACTTTCAGATATGGTTTGTTTCGAATTCGTCGGCGACCATTCTTGACGTATCTATGCAGGTTCGAACGATGAATTGCAAAATGTACGAAAAAACTAACATTCCAAACTCTACTTTGGTTTGTAAAATGGATAGCAAAAAATTTTTGTCGTTGTGGTTTTTAAGCTCTTCGAATTGCATTTTCTACGAAATATTTCTTCGATTCTTTTCTCACCCATTTATTCAATTTTGAGTAGCCTCGCTCATACAGATCTACACATAGTCGTTGCTCAAGATTGAATAACTCGATGGGAAAAAAACATTTTGAAGAAGCAGCTTTAGAATTATATTCCGGAAAATCCACAACGATTTTCTGCGTGCACCATAGAGCAATTTGAAGAATAGACTTCTCTGTCGATTTCGGAACTCTTACATCATTCGATTTTATTCGACAAATTTTCACCGAGAATTATCCATCTTATGAAATACGTTTCGAAAAACGGTATTTTCGCCGAGAAATTCATAAGTCGATCGCCGTTGATTAACTTTTTTGGGGAAGAAAACAAAAAGGAAGGCAACCAAAGTGAATTGAAACCGCAAATAGTTTAAACCACTTAGGTTGGGTGTCGTAATTCATCGCTTTTTATATCTCCGCGTTCTTCATCTCTTCGAGTTATTATTATATTCTGGAAAAGTAGTTTACGAAGAAATTTATTGTAGAAAGGCAGCATCAGCGGTTATCAGATTAATATTTCGATTTCGACCGGGTGGTCTCAATATTTCTAGATTTTTATAATCCGAGGAGTCGCAGGAGCCTAGCCTAGCCGCAGTTCGAAGTAGACACAAGGATTTAGGCCGTTCTAAATAGCCTGGGTCAAGAAAGTCAGAGCGAGACAGAAAATGAGGAAAAATATATAAACTAAACTAACCGTCCGTAGGGCTCTGGTCCAGGTCTCTATACCAGCCACACCCCCGTGGGAGAAACGGGGCCACCTGTGGTGCTAGTCTTACGGGAACGGTATATACCTATGTATTAGGGTGCTTTTTTTGGGACTATTTTTTTTTTTCACTCCCGGCCTGAAATTTTATTGGAAATGCTAAAAAAAAATTCCCTCAAAATATAAGCCCTTAATATTATTATTAAGTACTCTCCCAGAACGTGAAATGATTTCTCATTTAAATTACATGGAAATTAAAATTTTTTTTTTTTTAAATTCTATAACTCGGTGGCATTTTATGCACAATTATATCGCCCAAACTTGCGAATTACTCAGCATTAATTATTAATTAACATATTTGTTATTCGTTCGAATTTTCATTAAATTAAGTATTAATTAAATATATAATAAAAACTCTATTCACGCAAAATATTATAATCTTTTTCTTTATTCGCAGCTTGAAAAATAGATAACTATTGAAAAATTTTGTAATAAGGAATAGAAAGTCAATATTTTTTTTCAAGTTTGACTCAATAATTCATTAAAATTTCATGTTACAAAAAAGTAAAAGCTCAATATCTCGAGAAATACCGATCTCAGGGATTCGATTCAAAGGACTTTTTTTGTAGAAAATTAAATTTCCTACAAATGTCCGATTAACAGTTTTCCTGTAGGTTAAGCCATTAATAAAATAACAACAAAAATACAAGAAATTTCTACAAAACTTGACTTTAGTGACCTGTACTGCCTCACCGGTGTAAGTTACAGTTAAGTCGCAATGGGCACTTTTGTAGAGCGCTTAATGCTGAGTAATTCGCAAGTTTGGGCGATATAATAGCATAAAACGCCACCGAGTTATAGAATTTTGAAAAAAAATAAATCTTAATTTCCATGTTATTTGAATGAGAAATCATTTCACGTTCTGGGAGAGTACTTAATAATAATATTAAAGGCTTATATTTTGAGGGAATGTTTTTTTTTAGCATTTCCAACAAAATTTAGAGCCAGAAGCGAAAACAAAAAGAATAGTCCTAAAAAAAAGCACCCTAATATGTATACATATACATATGAAAGATTTCACTTCCTCCTAGAAGGAAAGACTATTTTATTTTCTTCTTTACATTTTCCACTTCCCGTTTTGAAAAACGGCAAGATATTGAGATCTCTACGTTTTGAGGTCCGAAGAATCACCTCCGACCATGTTCAGATGAACGACTGGGTGTGCGTGTATTACCAATTTTTTGTCTGACGATATCTAGAGAACGAACGGACGGATTGCATCCTTTCTTGTATCAATCGATGCGGTTCTTCATCACTTCGAACTGTAGTAGAGTAGTGAGTAACGAGTAGATTTCGAAATTAATCTTTCCAGTAGACTTCGGTAAAAGAAAAATTAACTTTCCTCTCGTAATTTCATTCTTTTTCTTTTTTTTCTTCTTCCGATTAACCTTCTCGACAATAGAATACTATTTTTGGAGATTGAAAAATTCGAATTGGAAGTTCTACGGTTGACCGTCGAGGTCAGCTGACTTACCTGCTCGTTCTTTTTATTTCTATTTCCCCAGAATCAGGCATATATGTGAGAGACGGAAGAGACAGACATGAAAGACATCGTCATCTAGCTAGCACGATTTCGAAACTGAGTATCAGGGCTTAAAGTAGGTATGTTGTTTCGTGGCGACCACGGCGACACGCGGCCGGCGGTCGTCGGCTTCTAAATTCATTAGTCGTCGGGACCAATTAAACTGTTTTATTCTTTTCGAGGTGTATACGTATACCTAGATACTTATACACATAAACATTGCGGAGTGGCTCGGAGTGGAAAAAAGCCAAGCAAAAATAAAAAGGGCATTTACTTCACGCCTAATTTGACACGCGGGTATCCGTGGCGTCGCTAAATATGCGAAACTAACCTCAATATCACCGGATCCAAGATGGCGAACGGTTTAAAATAATTTCATCGGATTGGCATGAAATTCAATTTTAAACGATCCTTCCGGTCGCTGATCTCGGATTTAATGTCAGGACGTCGTTTGCAGAAATAGATATTCTCCAACTCTCATCAAGAATTGTAATATTGTGACAAAAAAAATCTTTTTTTGTTGTTTACGGAGATAATATTACAGAACGTGGAGAACGAAGCCCGGACAACTCCACTTCGGATTTCCTTTCTTCAAAAATTGCAAGAACAGTTTCTCTTAAATTAGCTACAAACTTCAACCATCATATTTTCACTTTTAGCGATTAATAGAGAATTTAGTTTCCGTTTAGAGGTAAAAATTTCAAACCTTTTGCATCTATAATTTTTTAGGTATTCTAAAAATTATTTTCAAGATATCTGGTTTTGGTTCAGCCGTATCAGAAATGTCTACGATCTGACATAAAACTTCAATCTAGGTTCTTGATTTCAAGCAAATCAAAAAATCAAATGGACAAAATATCTTTCGCCCGGTGGATTGATCGTCCACCTTTTCATACACGCTTCATTTCCAATAGATCCAACGAACGGACTTCAACTTTCATCGTGTCAATTGCTGCGGTTCCTCTTAATTTAGAACTGATTAAATTTTGAATTCGATCGGTACAGTAGTTTTCGAGTTATTGCAAAATTTGAAATTTTCAATCATTTTTTCCAATCAATGATTTTTCGAGAACGGATCGACGGATTTTGATCATTTTCTTTCCAACCGACAGAATTCGATCCCACTTGTATCTGATTAAATTTTCAAATGAATCGATTCGGTAGTTTTCGAGTTGAGAAAGAAGTAACAATAACCACCTTATTCCGCTCATATAATACATTTTTTTTTCAGGTAATTAAACTTTCCACTCATATAGAATAGGTACTGTTCTTCGAACTTGAAAAATCGAGATCTTAACTGCCGGATTTTGTTGCTTTTGTCGAGATCGTGCAAAAAAATGCCTCTTAGAAAAAAATTAAAAAATACTAAATCACCCTGCACCGCAGTTGGAAAATTCCTATCGATCCTCAAAATTGCCAATCATGCGGACTGCGAGAGAAACGAATAGAAAAAAAGAACATTTCAAAGTAGTTCGCGGGTTATGATATTTGAAAAATTTTCCAATCCAATCGCCGTCCATTGTATCCCCTAACTCGGGAGGGAATCTTTCTTTTCACGTCTCCCATATCCGGGGGGGGGGGGGGGTCTTCATACTATGAGTTAGTCGAAAATTAGCTACTATAAACCGAATACTATTTCTTACATTATATCTACATGATATACCCACTTATCGTAATATTAAGTGACGTCAGTGATGCTACGCGTAGGTATATAGTACCGAGGATCCATCCAATCGTAGATCGCCTACCTGAACCACGTGACCTTACACACGTTACGTAGATCCTATCGTAGTAATTCCGACTCACTCGCGCTCTCTTCTCTCTTATTCACTCAGAGAGAGAAAGAGAGAGAAGGAGAAAGAGAGAGAACGGCCTTATATTCGAGAGTCTCTGAGGCGAGACTCGAGTGTTTCACGGTAAGAAGTAGTGTGTCGCGAGAGGTCCAGTAGCACGGATGCTGTGACCGATCTGATACCGGAGGCTCGTAAGCGTGCGATCGTTTCGAATTATCCCGCGCAAAATTTCACGCGATTTGAAAGTATAAAAAAAAGGCAAGCTAAAAAAAGAAATAAAATTATTGTCAAACGGTGGAAAAGACGACGACAGAAAATTCGTATGTATAGTGTTTTTTATTCGGATTTGGAAACATCGAATCTTCTACGTCATCGATTTATTAGATCGTTTGTTTAACAATTCAACTTGTCGACTCATGTGATTTATTCTAGAAGTTCGTCGACTTCTATCGAAATTTCAGTTATTTTTTAGATACATGAAAAAAAAAGCAAAAAAAAGAAGAATGTGAGAGAAACCGTACTTCTATTATATCGTAAAAGAGTTTTCGTGTCAATAGTTCATTGTTAATTGTGATTGCACTGTCCATAATGTTGAAGCATTAAACCTGCAGTATAGTTAAAGTAAAGTGTATTCATACTGTCAGGTTGGACCAATCGATCGATTTCTGCGTACGTATACGTATGCACGTCGCAGCCTGCAGGATAGCTGCATGATCAATGCGCAAGACGATCGAGGGGAATACCCAGACATCGTTTGATCGAATATTAACAAATAGAAAAAATTCATAATTGTAAAACAACGTTTCATCGATATAAATAAAGAGATACATCTACGCGCGTAATTTTCGTCATAATCATAATACCATTGGACAAGTATTTCTTCGCTGTTAAGTGATACGTGGGAAAATTACATTTTCTACTCATTAATATTATATTGCTGCAGTTAATTGCGAAGACAGACACAAAGTTGAGCTACATTATTAAAAACGAAGTGAATTTATAAAGAAATATCGTTTTTTGTTCGATTTATTTTGTATAATTAAACCAGAGGTCAGCTGAGATATGACGTCATGCTATAGGTAATTAAAACAAAACTAATAATTGTATAATAATAAGAAAAGAGCGAGAGAGAGGAACGAAAAAAGAATTTAAGCCAAAAACGAAAGGAAAAATTGTATTTTCGATTTTCGAAATGAGTTTCCATACAGAAGAAAAGAAGGTGCAGAAAAAAAGGATCGAATCGTCTAGTCAAAAATGATCGAAAGATCGAAGAAGAAAAAAAAAACGAAACAATTCCGTCAATCTCTGTTCTCTTTTTTGTTTTTGTTTTAATGCAGAATAATTATACCATATGCGGACGATATTATATGTATAATGTCACTGTTGTCTAATGCGGTACGGCAGGTGCGAGCGGTGTATCGAGAACCAAACCGGAGGTGTGTACACATATTGTTCAGTGAACACGTGGATATTTATAAATCACGCTATGCAGTCGTTAACCAGCGAACGGTGACCAGGCATTGACCGGTTGTCAATAATTAGATAGATTATTGTTGGACCACGATCAATAGTAGTCGTAGTCGCAGTCGTATATCCCCAACCTTCACTTATATTTATATGCTCGTACTATACGTAGTGCACACTTTGTGTATAAGGTACGGCTATGAACAACCGCGCAGTTCAAATTCGCCTTTTTTCCCCCTAATTTATTTTTTTTCTATTCAAGTTTTCCATACAGGTAGGTAAAACCTCTTCCACGTTGAAATCCAACGTGTTTCATTTATTTATTTATTTACTTTTTTGTTTCTCGTGGTTATATCTATGCGTATATAAATTCACCATGCTGTACTGGCTGAGAAAATATAAATAGGCGAGACGCTGCATGTATGATATGACCGAGACCAGACCGAATATATCATACGTCTATATTCCCTTTTATGATATGGATATACTTATGTATAGTCACTGGTTCGTTCTTACTTAGTACAAGGAATCATAGGCCTGCTACGTGTACCTCCGATTACCTATCCACGCGTATAAAAAAGCTTCTATTGTCGTATACGTGCGCGCAGTGTTACCCCAGTTACGCCTGGAACCCAATTAGGTGGCGCTGACAGTCGTATACGTGCATGCGCGACGAACACACACAATAGTAGCGTGCTATAGTGTTACCCAGCGGGTCTATACGTACGTGACTCATACACATTGTCCTTTTATGGTGTAGTAGATTATAGAATGATTTCCCTCGAAACGAATTCGTAACGCTATACATATATCGTATATATTCACGTGACGGAGTTTTTGCTTGTTTCCTTTTTTTTTCACAGTTGTGACGATGATTACGTTCACATATCTAGCCGTAATTCCACTATGTAGCTATTTTTTTTTCTCTCGCTCGCGGTCTAGTATAATTGCTCCCGTGTTATGAACTGTGGAAACAATTTGGCTGATCGCCAGGAGTAAACTTGCATCCGCTACTATACCATTATCGATCTCATATTATGAAGGATCTATTTCATAGGCGAGATCAACCATATTTCTAGGTTCTATTAAAAAATGAAAAAAAAAATGTGAGAAAAAAAAACGGCTTCTCTTTGCAGAATATAATTGCAATTTTTAACCCATAGATCTTCTGAGTCAAAACCTGTTGTAAAATATTTCTATTCGACAGAGCGGGAAGTTCCGCAGAGCGACTATAAAAATCATTCGAGAAGTCGGCTGTCAAAAATATCCCAAAGATTAACAACTTATAAGTTCGCATCATGAGGGATTCAAAGAATCTGAAAAAAAAAAGAAAAATACTTTCAGGCTCCTTCTGACTGGAATAACGAATTTAAAACTTGAAAGCGATAATCGAAAATGGTAAGACCTCCAAACCTGGCTAATTATTGGCGAAATAAATCGCATATATTATGCATAGTTTTAGAAAATATTTGCATATTTCTTGATTCATGTTTTAAGTTCGTCTTTACTGCAGCGGCGTGAATTTCTCTTTCAGAAATAATAACCGTCAGTCATAAGTACGTATGTATGCAGGTATACATGTACTCCAACTGACTCTCGGTGTTTTACGTAACTTTTATTTAGCCTCTAAGTCCTTGGCGCAAATCACGTATTGTTATGACTGCAGGCTGTCGCCGCGCTTAGCGTTTCCGTAGAATGGAAAAGAAGCAAAGTGAAGCAAGAAAGAGAGAAGAAAAAAAGAAACGAATGATTAGCGGAAAAACTCGTGAGAATTTTCGACAGAAACCGTACAGGTCTTCGTTGTGGCTGCGGAATAATGCCTTGGGTATATAACTAAACTCTTAGTATTCTTTCTTTTTTTTTTCTTTTTTTTTTTCTCTGTGGAACGCAAATTGAATCGAAATTTAAATCCAGAAGGCGAGGGACCGAGGAAACCAATCGTGTTATTTAATAATCCTGCAGCTTATGGCTCGAGGTTAGTTGCGGCATACAACAATAATACGATCGCGAATGTAGCTGCAGCACTTCGAGCCAAGCCTTATGCGGTCTCGTTAAGACGTTATCATCTGACTTAATTGTATACATTCGGTTCTCGGTCCTTCCCAGCTACATATAGGTATATGCCGATTCAGAAATACGTGACAGCGTATCAAACCCGCAGCAATAATATCAAGAATTTAGTGTGAAGGTATCGGTATGGATATAAAACACGTTCGATGATATTCGCGCGCACATGAAGGTGTGATACATAACCTCGAGGACACAAGCACGTCTTGAATATTTTTCAATCCCTCAACCGTAGCTCCTCGGAAGTTAAACAAACGGATAGAAGTATCCTTAGGCTACAGACGTTAGGCTGAACCACTTTTCATTTAGTTCCTCCGTTATTTCTTCATTTTGTCATGTTTTTGACGCAATTACTAAACCCACGCCGTTTACTTATTCGACTGTCTCGACGACCGGATCTTGTATATTGCTCGCTGAGACGACCATGTCAGGATCGTATGGAATCTCATATGAGAAATTTGTCCCTGAATAGACTATTTTTTTTTTTTTTTTTTTTAATATTGTACATCAGACAGAGTCTACCTAAGAAAAAGTTGAAATTTGAAGGAAATGTTCTCAAATGATGTTGCTTCGGAGCGAATAGTATAATAGAGACAAGGTCAGTCTTATGTTGTCGTGAGCACGTAACATACTTTCCTTCTCGAGGCTTACAAAGAGAAAAAAAAAAAAAAACGAATGGCTTGAAATAAAAAATGTTCGTATCTAAAAATGAAAGTCATCGGATATCGTTGTTTTGCCCCGAAATTATGTCAATGTAGAATATTTCCTCCAAATTTGAAGAATTTTCGACGAACGATCCGACCTGTACCCTACGACAACCACTTTTTCTTCGACGCAATCGATCAATCTGAGGTGAAGTCCATAAGATCTCAAATAATTTTTAACGATGACTCAAAATACGAGTAATCAGTTTTGAGACTTACAGACTGTCAATGGAACGTTTCTTCACAACGTATAACAGTGATTTGACAGAAATCGTTGCCAATTCTTATTTTATCGTATTATTTAATTCGCGTGATTCATAATCACACTCTATTCGTGATCGAATTGATCACACTATAGCTTTCTTTATGGTTGGGCTATTGATCATTAATGAACAGGTTTTCTTCCTTCAAATCGCGAGCTTACAATTACGATGTTGTTGATAATCCCATGTTACCAATAGACTAAGTTTCGTTACTAATCGTACGCAACCGTTCGTGAAAGAGCTGTATCATTCCTTCCATACTCGATACAGCGGCCTGCTTATATCTATAAACTCGTCCCGCGTCGGTCACTTGTGAGAAAGAAGCGACAGTAGCGCCATCTAGGACCGTAATTTCCGACTAATTTCAAAGGAAAATCGATTGCAATGCGTTTCTCTGTAGTAAGCCTAGGCTGTCTAGTGACCAACAGACTATCCAAATTCGGTCGTGAAAACAAGCCCGAAGATCGAACATGCGTAAACGTATGATTAGAAACTGGAACGAAACGATCCGAATGATAAAATTGCATGGGAGCCAGATTGTGGTCCCCGTACATGCTATTTGTGGAAATGACGAAAGTGAAAGTGACGAAAAAAATATCAGGAGGTAATTTGATTGATTTCGAAGGGCTGATACAGGGGTGAAAAATTCATTTTTGTCAAGGTCATAGTTTTTGCGTTCTCAAGGTCATCGATGGTTTTTCAAATGGGAATATGTTTTTCTTTTTTATCAAGACGCTGTAGCTGATAGGTATTCAGACGAATCCAACGACTTATGATATCATGACCTTGAAATGATTTTTCACTCCAGAAACTATTCGAAGGTCGAGAAAATCATTCATCCGACGTCTTCAAAAATGTGTCGAGATTAATGGCCATCACTTCGAACATTTGTTGCAATAAATTCTCTGCACAAAAAATTCAATTACATTATTCGTATATTCTTATTGTCAATACCATCACGATTTCCCGATTTTACACGTGAATTTTGGTGAAAAATCATTTCAAGGTCATATCATCGGTTGTTGGATTCGTCTGAATATCAGTCTTGATAAATTATCGTCTTGATAAAAAAAAAACATGTTCCCATTCGGAAAACCATTGATGACCTTGAGAACGCAAAAACTATGATCTCGACAAAGATAAATTTTTCACCACTGTATCAGCCCTTCGAAATCAATCAAATTACCTTCTGATCTTTTTTTCCTCACTCTGAAGGCAACGGAGATATTTGGGGTGGTCACGTTGAATTGGTCCATCCTGTATAGGATTCAAGTTGGCATCTGTAACGATAAATTATGCACGTACGTGATACGTATAACTCTTAGTGGTAACGCGTGGTTATATATATGGAATACCGAGTTTCGGAAACTCCTTCCTTTTTTTCCCTACAGTGTACGAGATCCTGGAATTTTACGCTGCTCGTATAATTACGTAGGCTAACTTTTTTTTCGTTCGCGGATTTTTTTGCGCAGATATTACCGCATCACCGTTACATTCCGCGGCCCGTTACCCCTGCCTTGAGTGCCAGGCTGTTTGCTGCTGTTCCCGCGTTCCCGCGCTCGCTCGTCGACTCATCTGCGCTCACCTGCTGGCCCACAGACCTCACCGTGCCCTCGCATTTGCATCCTTATTCGAGTCCACCTCGTACGTGCGCGGTATCCAAGGATATACGGTCACTCTGACAAGGGCATGGCAGGAGGATACCAACGAATTAGCTACGATTATAGCTTGACAAGGATTGAGGATCTCGCGCAAGACTTCCCTTATAGAAATTTCTACGAATTTTTACGGAAATTGGATCATTTCACAGTTCTCCATAACAATTGTGGATTTTCGTAGTTTCTCATGACAAATCGTAGAATCTCCAAGGGTTTCGGAAGAATCATTGTTTTTGACGATCAACCTAGAACGAACTACAATTTTTTATACAAAACTACGAAAAGTTCAAATTTCCGTATTAAATCGTAGAAATCACTAGAATTATTTTCACCTAAGGCCAAACAACAATCCTTGCCAAGAATGCCAAGGCAAATAGCGCTAAAATCGCATTTCACAAGGTAGCTTAAATAAAGTATGTGTTTTCCCTTTAAACAACGTACAGGAAATACATTATTTATATTCTTGAATTGGTATTACTCAGCCGGGTGTTGCGATACAAGATTTTCCAAGGCGCTGGTTGATAGATAATTAAAGTCCCCAAAAAAAGTGTCCCTAGAATTATTTTCATAAAGTCAATAGATTAACCGCGACGAGCGTCCAAAGGTAGCAACTTTCAATGCTCATAACTTGTAAACCGTTGGACTTACAGACATGGTTCTGAGAACGGTTTTTGTGCAGAATTCAAGTTTGTATAAAATCACACTCTGCGAAATTATCTACCGTAAACCCTGGTTGAGTTTGAAGAATTAAAAAAAAAAACACATTTCTTTCTTATGTTATTTCAATGGGAAAACTTGCAATCCGTTGAGCGATGTGTTCTCGAAACAGCGCAGTGTGCACACGTCAGTCTATGAAAATTTCCTGCTCAAACGTCTCGAAATTCGTCAATAAAATATCAATCATCGAATCGTTGAATCGTTGATCACTCGCAGACTTAACAATGCAAAAAATCGCGAGTGTCCGAAGTAAATTGCCTTTTATCTTTGTTATTCTTTTCTCACGTAGTATACCTAACAACTGTTCTCTTTGGTCGAACTTTGCCTCATTCAGGCAAGAAACCCGGCTTGTACAATGGGGTAACCCGACCAATAGATGGACGGTTAAGCGGATTCTTATGTTTCCTTAACGAAATATTATAATAAAATATTAATAAATTCTAATAAAATAAGCCATACCTACGTAAAAATATATAATGAATTGAAAAACAATAATAAATACCTTATATAAAGTAGTAGTATATAAAAAAAAATGAGAATTTGAGAAAAAGCGAATACCCCCAACAGATGGACAAAACAGCCAGTAGATGAACGGCTATCCCCCAATAGATGGACGTTTGTAAAAAATATTATTTTTGTCTTATTATTTATGTTAAAAAGAATCAAACCTTCAGATTCAATGGCGAATAGTTCAAATTTGATAGAAATAACCAGTAAACAAATCAACAGATGTGATAATAATTTACAAAAAATATATGAAAAAGTAATTTTATTGACTTCTTTATGAATCTCAATAACAAACAACATTGTTATTTGACGTATCAACTTAATAATATTAATATATTAATTATCAACTGAAAAATCATAGAAACATACGATATAATATATTTTTCTTAATTTTACGCTTTTTTGTCCATGTTTTTTTTTTATTTTAGAATTTCCTTCTTTAATTTTGCGTTTCAGCCAGCTTTTTATTTTCGTAATTTTAACTTCACTTCCTCTAATTTGTGCTTTTCTTCTTTTTTTCTCTCGTTCTTCTTTATTTTTTGTTTCTTCATTACTAACGAACAATTTGATACGAATATAAAAAATACAAATTAAAAACTTGACAGATAAATTTACCGTCCATTCATTGGATTGAGGTTAGAAATTTCACACCAATAGACGGACGACGAATTTTCACATATTTTTCAATTTTTATTTTTTAATCAGTTAATTTATTACATTATTATTGAAATATGAATATAAAAATGTGATACATTCCTTATTATATTGTTTAATTCTCTTAATAACGACGAAACAATAAACACGTGCTCTGCCGTACGCTCATTAGCGGTCGGGCTACCAAAGCAAAACGTAGTAATGTCAAATGATAATAACTTTTCAAAAATGATAATACAAAATATACAACACAAAAGATAATTTTCATATAATCATAAATACGTATATTTGGAAGAAAAAAATAACTTTTTACAATATTATTTTTAGATTCAATGTAATAATTTATGAAAATAATATTTGTCCATCTATTGGTCGGGTTACCCTACACCAGATATCAGGTTTCAACTTACTTCGATGAAAATTTTGCTGTCGATAATACACGCCGAGTTCTCCGAAAAGATGTTCTCTTACGTCAGTCTTCCCGAACACCGGTACGGCGTTAGGTAACAATTATATTCTCGCGTGTAGTTTATTTCTGCCACTGCAGCCATTTAACGAGCAATTCTCGCCTCCGAGGGAATTATATTTAGTGATACACCTACTGGTTTTCCGGAAGCGAAACTATCATTATTTTTATCAGGAAGACGGGCGCAGCGCAGTTTCCTGCGGGCCATGTGCTCCGCCGCTCGAGACCTCGCTCTATCTAAATATATACATAACTTACTTAGCCCTGCGAGGAGTGAGGTACGAGGTACGTCTTTTCTAGGACAAAAAGAAAACATTTTCAATAAGAAGAAAAGGCGAAAGTAAAAAACCACCGAATCTCCGAAAAATCGATCGCATGTATTCGATGCGTTACAGTGATTTAGTTGCCCAAGTCTTATCGTCGAGGTGCTAAGGACTCGTTGCAGAAAACATGGGTGAGGAAATATCGAGACCTAAGTAGCGCTTAATTAGGATTAGTTATTTTCGTCACCCTGAGACGAGGCGTCAGCTGTCTGCGTCTAAAGAAAGCGTATGAAATATAGCAGGGAACTAACCGAGTCAGGGACTGGAGGATTATTTTCCGGCCTCAAAATTCGGTTGTATTAGGTATATGAGTCGGGTGAGATCCGGTCTGCGAAAATACTTTGGAATCCGTATTTTTGTCGATCTTATGGGACCGCGGAATCCGAACTTTCGTCGTCCTTGTACCCTGTGACTCAATTGGTACGGAATCCGAGCGAAAAACCAACCGAATATCGATTCCGGCGTGTCACAACGAATTTCACAAACCTGGGATCGAAGCTGTTGCAAAAAGTGTTTAAAAAATCTGAGGAACCGTTGGAAAACTTTATGCGGGATTTAAATTATCCGTTATAACAGCTGAGGATCGTTTGTAACCCCGCAGTCCGAAAGCCACAGCGAAACAAAAAAAAGAATTAGATCCAAACAGTGGAGAATAGATTTAGTCTATTTATCTCGCGGTTGGCTGTAGAATAGACTGTATAATGTATAGCCCTGAGGCCTAGAAATAATCAATCGACGGTGGTGTAGATAGAGGTATACGTATAGTACATACATAATACCAAAGTCCCGTTATGCAATTCGACTATGCCGAATCACGATTGAGATTTTGATGCTCGAAAACGCGCCTCGGCGATGTTTTTTCGCCGAATTATTATCACATTGCGTTAGCGTAACAGTGTGATCGATCCGATTTCCCGGTTTTCCCGATTCTGAACTGTATCACGCAGTTCTTCTCCTTCTTATTTCTATTATTTTTCGGCTTTGAATATACCTGTATTAGTGATGTAACGAATGTCGAATTTTGGACATTCGCGAATGCGAATGCGAATATTCGTTACACCACTAATAGATACATGATTGAGAGGAGATTATGTTTTTGTTCATGTATTTGCTTTCAAATAGTAATCAAGTTGATTATTTAATTTTAAGTCTAAAATTGTTATTGTAAGTTAAATGCTAAAGTACAGAAAGACTGATTAAAGAATAATAAATAGAAGAAAATATTTATTTTGCTCTATAAAAAAGAATTTTTGCTTGTCTTGAACTTTAACGATAAAAAATATTTTGAAAAATCATATTTTTTGTTCAATTTTATAATATTTTCACAATTTTAACAAACGAGATATGAAATTTTTGTGATATTCATAATCGCAAAACATTCGCATCGTTTTTGCGAATGCGAATGCGAATGTCAAAAAATATGCGAATGTCGAAAAAAAAATGCGAATGCGAATGCGAATATTCGCTACACTGTATGTATAATAATATAACGCCTCGGAAATTACACAGGCGAACGATGAAAAAACTTTTTTAATAAATTTAGCTAATTCCTGTGTTATTTGGTGCGCTGATTCTGAAAATAGTAATAAAAAAGTCCTATCACCCAACACTTTCTCACATTTTAATATATTAAATAAATATAAATTAGGTCAACGAAAAAAATATTTGTACAAACTTTTTGAATCAATTTACCTGAACCTCATGTACTTTTGGGTGCTGAAACCGTATTTGGTATCAGTTTTTTTTTATCGCCAACGAATCTCTCCCAACAAGACATCAATTATATATTTAAAAAAATAGAGAAAAATAGAGAAATTCGAAATGAAAAATTAAAAAATGAGTTTTTTTTTATCAAGTTATAATTTATTATTATAATAATTATTACAAATCTATATTATTACAAATATATTATAATAATTTTTACAAATATTTTTTTCGTTGGCCTGTGTTATTGGGCCGGATACCAAAGTTCGTGTCTCGCAAATGTGAGGAGCTCTCGCGACACGTGACGGTGGGTTTCAGTGCGCAGAATGACACAGCGAGAACAGGGCACCCAGATATCGCCGTTATTTGAGTAATATATGAAAAATTTGCGCTATGATCGATACGGTATCGTTCAAACGGTGAATTTATAAACGGGAGGAGTAAGCGGATGAATAAATGACGAGGAAAAAATGAAGATGTATAAATTGAGGTCATTCTCCTTGCGGAATGATCTGCTGCGGTAGGATCGTTAAAAAAAATGAAAAGCTGAGATCGAGTTGCGTAATATTTTCGTGGTTATTTTTGCAGTGGCTTATTCGGTGTCTACCTATACTTGTTGCAAAAGCAAGTTAATTAATCTCCTGCTCGTGAAAAAATAAGGGGAGATCTTCGGTGTTTTATATATGCGACAATTAAAACCGACGCGACTCGACGCGACGCGAGGCTGAGGCACGTGAATTACCTTATCGAGCAGAAACGAGAGAAAACTTGGTACACGACGCGACACGTCCATAAATATTTACAAGATTTCAAAGAAGTTCTTTCGCTCGAACTCCCGGATCCACTTGCGATAATTATTATCGAACTTCTGCTTTTCTTCAACCGGCGGAGACATTTTTTTGTTTTAAACCAGGTAGAAACATTTCTTCTACGATTCGCGAGTGAGATTACCTTTCTTCAAAGTCAGATCACTTTTCCAATTTCAATACTCTTGCGAGGCGAACTATACGATTTTGGAAACTGGTAAAGTAGGGGAGGGTGGGGCAAAATGGACCGGTAAAAAAAAAAAAACTGGTTGATTGAAAAACTTGAGTATGAATAAGGACTTTATTGATACAATTGATGTGAAATTGAAGAGAACTCAAAGAACATTCAATATCAGTGTGATTATTGGGTGCAAACCAGAAAGCCATAATGAATTATGTTGCTATTTCCTTTATTTTAATTTTTTTAGTCATTAGTTCTTTTTTTTACGTTCTAGATTTTTCTTCAATTTCACATCAATTTTATCAACAAAGTTCATATTCATACTCGAATTTTGCAACCATTTTTTTGTTTCTTTTTTTACCGGTCCATTTTGCCCCACCCTCCCCTATATGGGCTAGAGATTTTGGAAAAATCATCAAACTGATCCAATACTCGCGTAATACGTAATAAAATGGAAAAAGAAACAAAACAGAAAAACGAAGGACCGATTCAGTCGTCTTCGAGTCTGGACACTTTTTGTGCAGCATTCAGGATTTCAAATTCCAGAAAATATATACACGTCACGATAGTTCTGACGGTGGAAATGGGTCCAAACCAAATAGACAACCTTCATGCGGCTATTTGTATTGGATCTGTTCGTTTGTCCAAGAAATTTCTATATCCCAGGTGGAGACTGTCTACTCAGCATCTGGATTCTCGAATATTATACGACTGCGTTTCGCTTGTGCAAACCTTCCTCGGTAGGGGTAAAAGCCGCATCATCAGAATTGGCGTGATTCGAAATCGCTGTCTGGTTCAAATGATTCTTTTTTCAAACCATGACGCGATATAGTGGATTTCATTTCTCAGTCGATCCGCTCCTTTTTTCGGAATCCCGAATCTTTCGATCCTCAAAATTTGTCAAAGTTGAAGATTCTGAGGTCTGTAGAATTAAGAGATATCAAAATACAGTACAAGCTTTATTAAGTGAATCCATACACAAACATCAACTCACAGTATCCATAATTTATCCGTTTTTTAGTTTAAAGAAAGAAAAGCCGACATATCTACCCGCAGTTCGCTAGTTTGTCCGATGATTGTGTCGAACTTTAACAATTTTAGTCACGCTTCGATTCTCCCGAGCTTTAAACCGGCTCGCATCAAAGATCTCCTTAAACGTTGAAGAGTTTTTGAGCGCGTGCCTCGTTCCGGGATCCGGTGGTTTGTAGCGATCACTTTCTTCGGTGCCTCGGCCTCAGAAGCCAAAGACCATAAGCCAGAAGTCAGGAGCATAGCGTCGCCCGCATCGGGACCGGGACCGGGACCGGATCGGGACAGTCCTGGCAGAAGAGGACACCGGTCCCACGGGTCCGCAAGAAGATGTAACTCGGCTCGGTACTGAGCCCAGCAGGCTTCCTACCGTCGATACCCGCGCACCTACAGGCTATACTCATTCTCTAACTTGGTACGCTACCTCTTATTGTTAGCTCCACGGCTACTCGTGAGTCGTGGCTGTTGCTCTTCTCGCAGAGTCCCCAAGCTGAAGGCTACAGCTACGCCGCGAGTCCCGCGCCAGAGATGTCCTCTTATGGTAGCGCTTCGCCTGCAGCTTCTCCGGAATAAAAAATAAGAATAAAAATAAAAATAAAAATGAAGTCCAGCCCCGCTCCACCCCCCTGCCCCCACCCTTTCGTGCTCCCTCGCGTACGCGTAGGTAAGAGTGTTATACGAAACACAGTCGAACCTCGTGGTAAGAGAAAGAGGATAATAGGTTGCGTAAGGATGGCCCATGGCCTCTCTCGTCTTTCGTTTTTGTAGAGGGGGCGGTGGTATATGCGTGTATGATACCGGTACAGCGTATCCCCGTTTATTATCACCTTTCATCTGATTTCGTGGTCCAGGATCACGTTAGTGAACTAACCGAAGGCAGGGTGCAGTAGACTGAACAGGTCCACGCGCTGATTAGAAAAATGTGTGGAAACGAGGGGAGAACTCGGAAATTGGTAATCACTCAGAAAGGAACAACCTCAGATTGACAATCCTGTCCTTTTCTCTCTCTCTCTCTATTATCATGCAACCGCTATGACGATCCTCTGCGGACCATAAAGTATGTGTATTATTAGAGTGCTCCAAGAAAAAAAGTTTTTTCCTATCATCTCAAAAGTTTCTAGTAGGTATGAAAAAAATTCTCCCACAAGGACAGCTCGATATTGCAGCTCAACGGTTTTCCGTTTTTCCATATAAATAACACGTAAAAAAATTTTTTTTGTTTTGTATTTTTCAAATAAAACTACTAAAATTTTTTTTTCTACAATTTTTATGGACATATTCTTGTAGGAAATTGAATTGTCTACAAAAAAGCTTTGATATGATTTTCTCGTAAACCTAACAGGTCAAACGTTATCAGACTTTGAATACTCGCAACCAAGTTAAATCTAACCGTGTATGATTTTAGAACGCATTTTCTATTTCACCGGATGTTACTGTATGATTTATATTGTTTTTACACCGCAAATAATTACTCAGTGGTTAGAAAGAGACATATAAGTCCCAATACTAGCTCATATTGCAGTCGAATTTCTTTTTGGAAATAAAAAAAATTCAAACTATATCCAGTTACAATTAGTTGCGAGTATTCAAAGTCTGATAACGTTTTACCCGTTAGGTTTACGAGAAAATCATATCAGAGCTTTTTTGTAGTAAATTTAATTTCCTAAAAAAATTTCCTAAAAAAATTTTAGTTGTTTTATTTGAAAAATACAAAAAAAAATTATTTTACATGTTATTTATATGGGAAAACGGAAAACCGTTGAGCGTCACGCAGAATCATAATATCGAGCTGTCCTTGTGGGAGAATTTTTTTTATATCTACTAGAAACTTTTGAGATGATAGGACTTGAAAAAAAAAAAATGTTTTTTTTTTGGAGCACCCCAATACATCCGCAATATTCTCGGTACTCACAAATAGCTAGGGCCAAGGGAGTGCACGGGTTGAATCGTACCTAGTAGCGTGCATTCCCCTATCCACTACGTTTGTACATCAAAAAGATGAAATTTGGATGAAAGTGCATGCGGCAATGCGGGACATGGGACTCGAAAATCAGACCACGAACCCTTTGTTATCTCGTTAGAAGAATGGCCTATACCTTCGCTCAGACGTATTGTCATTTACACCAAGGCGTGTACATACCTACGTGTGATACTGGAAGCATAAGTCGTCTTAGAGAGCTCTGAACGTTGCCACGCGTTTGAAGGTAAGAGCGCTCCATTTGCGGTCCAGTTTACGTGGAAATACCCGGGGCCTGTGACCTTCTCTGCTATGTAATCATGTCTCGCGGTGTCAGTTGTCACTCGTAATCAGAGCGAGAGTAAGGCACCATACACTCTCAGTGCCGTAGCACGGTGGGGGCACCGCCAGGCTGCTTTGAGGTGTTCCTACGTGTCTCGCCACCCACTGAAATTCTTCTTCTCGACAATTTATAATTGTCTCATACAGAAAAGTCCCTGTCCCGAGATTTCTGCGGATTGTAGTGGTGGTCAGCGTTAAATTGCAGCGGCTCTTGCACGTATTGTTCGGTGACTCACAGTCGACAAAGTCCTTTCCACGATGCGAGGAAGGCTCGCTTTCTGTCTAAGCCAGCCATGGCTATAAGAGCCGAAGCTAAGAACAATAGACACAAAAGAATCGCGCTTGCGAAGGTGGGGTATACCCATATGCCGAAACCATGCATCTATGTGCACGTGTTCAACTTCGTGCGATATATACGTCGGTATACCTACATAAGGTTACCTCGTTTGTACGTAAAATATATGAGTGGATTAATTTTTATGTATACGTAAATAACGAGCGAAATGGTGAATGAATTTTCCCAGCGAAAGATGTCTTTCGTCCCTTCTTCTAATGTCCACTGGTCACTAATGCGTTGCTTTAATATTTAATGCGTAGGTGGAGAACGTGAGTTTGTGCGTCGGGGCACTCCGCGCACTTGGAGCTGACGTCGGGGCGGTGAATCCTGGGGAGCTCGCCTCTGGGTCCACCCTGCGCCCCGTACTGGCCCTCTTATTCGCCTTGTCGCGACACAAGCAACGAGCTAAACAACTTCAAGACATGCCCCGGTGAGTCATGCTTTTGTTTAAGTTCAAGCTGTTTCCCGAACCTCCTACTCCTACTCTTCCTCCTCAATTCTTACTCCTTCTTGCCAACTACAACGAGCAATTATCCGGTCTTGGAATCATGACTTTAATATGAAACAGCTTCAGGTTGTTGTTTCAACATCTATACGAAATGAAACAGATATTTGTCAGAAGAAAATTACTCATCGTTTTAGAATCGTTAGAAACTTATTATCTACTTTGGCACGAAGAGGAAACTCATCACAGTGTTCTTCCTGGTTTATATTCTTCTTATCCTATCGACATTTGTGAATCACAATTCTATTATTGAACAATGGTAGCTTTTATACAGTTCCTGAATCGACTTCTTACATTATTCAGTGATTCCTTCTCTGGAGAGATATATTTTTTTATTTCACGAAACTAGGATCAATTCCGTAGATTTTAGTTTTTTTTTTTTAAATCTGTTCTATCTTCGGAACTTCTTAAGATATACACTTTTCAAAACTGTAACAGAAAGACATGGGATTCCAAACGTGGGTGATTTTTCAGCCACATAGACGCGATGTTACATTGGTGAACAATTCGGAACCCTATAACTTCATTTTGTTATACCATCGCTAGTAATTACCGATGGAAACTTACCTTCTCCCGATATAGTAGAAACCTCGTGTAATCTGTCGGTAAGTTGCCGGTTATCGGTAACAGACCAACAAGAAGTTTAACCTCATGTCGGTAAGTTACCGACTGTCGGATTCTCCGTGTTATCGGTTCAGTAACGGCGGTAATTCAGCACACGATAAGTCGAATCGGGGCATCATATCTGTATCAAATTTCTTTCTTTTATTATTTTCCTTCATATTGTCAAGTCATCGACAGTGCCACGATATGCGTCTAGTTACGATTAGATAAAATCGACTGGGTAACAAGGCGGCCGCTTACATCAAAACGCATTGCGTGTCTCTCATTGTCAGCTGTTATAAATGATAACAAATTACGTAAAAAAGCTATTCAAATTCAAGATGCAGAGTTTCCTAGCGCCATATTCATACACGGGTCTAATTTGCTAATTGATTGGCTCTAACGTTGAAGTAAATCCATCGTCTGTAATAAATCTAAACACAAGGAAGAAAATGAATCTTTTAGTAGTGAGACAATTTATTTTCCATTTCCCACCGACTCCCATCCTCCCAAACTGAAAGATCGTTAATAAATTATATATATTTCTCGTAACGTCGACCAGCGGGTAGGTACGAAGTAATAAAACCGTTGTAAAAAAGGATCGTGCATTGAAGCAGCTCGCTCGGCACCCTGGAGGCAACAAGAAACTGGTACCTACAGTTTTTAACTCTGAACGAAGTCCGAACGCTAAAGTATACCATAGATACTGGAGAAAGATAGGCTAAGTGCACCGAAATGCGCCGGATATCTGGTTACTTGAATCAAGATCCTTAACAGCATTGCACGCTACTCGAGCGTAGTATATGGTATAGGTTGATGTGTAACCGTATAAAGTAAGTATGCACAATGCGATACGTCTATACACACGGAATGAACTTACGGCTGCGGGTTCATTGTGTGTTGCGCAGGAGGAGAGGAACGTATATTTTGCGGAACAATGCTACCCACCGAGAACTTGTACCGTCGGTGATAACAATTGTTAGAATCTTAATGGAAAATTTTACATTAGGGTGCGATGTGTATAGGTATACAATCTTTCTCCCCTGATCGATATACTCGTATAACGGGTTGCTGTCTGAACATTTTTTAAATGACTGAAAAATTCTGTAGAAAGTCCCAAAAACCAGGAAACTCTAATTGAAATTTCAACACTTTATAGAAGTATAATAATACCTATTGGAGATTTTGCAGAAAATTTTCCGTGTTTCACTAACGTGAGTTTAAAGAACGGTGAGAATTTTCGCAAGACTTTTAATGGCTCGGGCGAAAATGTTCAGAAATTTTTGTTGGAAAAATAGTGGGAACCATTTTCACCACCAGAAATTTAGTCGCATTGATACAACTTGGACATCGATTCGTGTGAAATAATTTTCATTATTTTTTCC
Source organism: Tenthredo distinguenda (assembly GCA_947538915.1). Lineage (NCBI taxonomy): Eukaryota > Metazoa > Arthropoda > Insecta > Hymenoptera > Tenthredinidae > Tenthredo > Tenthredo distinguenda. The sequence continues at coordinate 23,758,049 of OX384532.1, forward strand.
GTTTTTTTCTGAAATTTTAGTCAAACTCTATGAAACTCTTCGCAAAACTTTCTGCAAAATCACTAAGAATATTCATAACGCGTTTCAACAATTTCAACAAGAATTTTTACAGAATAATTTCAGAGACGATCGGAGATTAAGAAATTTAAACAAAAAAAAAAAAGAAATTAATCAGAAATATTGTTTTCGCCTGCGGTATATGGATATTCTATTCTATTCTGTTTTATAATATTCATAATTCAGAAATGGAGAATCAAAACCAGATAACTCGACCTTTAACAGGTATGTACCATATTTGCACACAAATTCCAAAAAAAAAGGCACTTCTTTTGTGGTTTTTCTAGCAACTTTCGCCACCGAAATTTATGGTCCGGTCAAAGGCTTCACGGTTTATTTTGCCTTTGTTCCGATATTTTTAAACGCTTTTACTGTAACCGGAGTGTAATAAGTGAGTCGTGTTGTAAAATTTTATTCCCACTGCCTTTGCGGCTTTGGCGGCCTTTGCAAACGTCGACGCAATTTCTTCGGTATATTAACAACTTCTCTTAGATTTACTTCTTAATTAACAAACCCAAAGAGTAACACACACTCTGACTTATGTGTCTAAAATGTCCGCACACAAGTCCATACTGCAGCACCTCATGGCAGCCTCATAAACGCGGGGCTACTCGGAATATTTTAATTACTCCGGGCGCAGTTAATTCTTAATAGCAACTGCTTCAAGGGTTAAATTTTGAGCGAGAGAAGGAGTGCCTCTTTCCCGGGCGTAACACATGACCCCGCTGTTTCTATATGGACGTGTGGTCCTCGTTATCCCTTGTTTTTGGTAAGAAATGAGGCCATAATCTTATTCGGCAGAGGACTCGACTTCTTTAGAATTTTTAATCAGACCGTAGGTATAGCAGTGCAGTGGACCCAGCGGGAAGCCGGAAAACATGTTGAAAAGATGGAATTCAACCAGACTTCTGTGACCACAGGTTCAGCGTGCTTTGAATTTTTCACTTTCACGTAGTATTTCGAATTCAGATATTCCGAAAAGCAGATAATATTTATTTCACGCTATTTCAGTGCGTTCGTAGACGCTAAAAATGTTCGAGTATCTTTTATTCTCCGAAATTTAAGATACGAGTCCGAAAATCATCCCGTGATCATAATTCACGATAGCTAAGAGCACCGACGTATGTATGTACTCATTTTAATACATCGGACACACCGAGCATATCAATATCACTAAACCCTTTGTCTGTCCCTATTACATCCTGAGCTCTCTTGTGACAAAATATCAACAATGCACTGCAGCTGCATGCGCATGCGCGTTGATCCACGATATGTTGTTACCTACCCGAGGAGCGAAAAAAAAAACAAAAAAAAAACAGAAACATGTATCGGAATCAGCCGCGTCCTCTGGTGATGGTAACTTACTACGTGCATGCATTAGGGTGGCAACTTTGAATCATTTCGACCTCGAATTATTTCAGATTATTATAATTCTTAATTATTCTTCTTCAAATCTAAAAATGTCTGATCGAGTCCAAAGATGAATATTTATTGCAAAAAATTCTGCGAATGTTCCCATGGTACGAGAGCCGTGATAAAATAAAAAAAAGTAAAAAAATGAACAGACCCGTCATCGTAAATTTAATCATTTACGCTGCGCTGAAATTGTCAGAGGCTACTTCAAATATTGAAGACTATAAAAATTTTGGACGAGTGAAAAAAAGTGGAGAATTTCTATCTGCACTGACGCGTTGAAAATTTTCTTCGAATATAACTGCACATGGTAGGGGATGCGCTGTAGGTATAGGTGTGTGTGTACAGTTTGGTTCAGTATTATCCGAACTTGGTTAGCGCCAGGAGAAAGTCGCGACGTTATTGGTCGCCGTTGATAAAGGGGCGGAGAGGAGGCTGTAGAGACGTCAGAGAGAGAGGCCGCATGTGCTATGGGAATGGGCTGGTGCCCTCAGTTTGAAACAGACCATCATCAGCGATGCCTACACCATGGGGACGCCATGGGGCTAGGCTCCGTTATCGATAGGGAAAAGTAACCGAATACGTAGAGATGTGAGGATGTTGTTGACGAGAAGAAAACGTGCGCGTGGACCTAAAGTGCATAATATCAAACCTCGGAATTAGTATTTCAAAAATTTAAGTGATGGTGTTATTTACTTTTAATTTTTATTCTCTGTCTATCTCTCGTTGATTTTGGTTTCGCTATTTTCTGTTTAATTTCGCCTCTACGTGATGATTATTCCGCCAAAGCGGAGAGTGATATGAGACTCTTTTATCCCCGGAAGAGTGTCACAGGGAATCAGTTAATTCGGGGTTAATTCAACGCGCTAAAATCACAGGAGAGTCAAAGATAAATGGCTGAATATAATAGACTGACTGTTTGACGTTACCTGTCAAATCTTAACGAACATAATATTTCTTGAAAACGTGGTGTTGGACACCGGATGGAAGTTGATACTCGGTTTTAACTGCCGGAATACAAGAGATCAGGAGAGAGCAATTTTATCGTTTTATAAAGAATATTTTCTTTTTTTTTATTCTACTCACCTGATTCTACGACGCGATATATTGCTCGAAAATTATTTCGCTTCCAAGAGCACACATGCATACATATACTACCGACATATCGAAACGTAGTCTTATTTAGTAAAAAAAAAATGGTGATATAAATATTTGTGTACATAATCATTAGCGCTATATAATTACAGGATTTAGTTTAACGTAGATTATCGCTATTATTTCTTCGGCAATTGGAATTCACGCGCACCTCATCAATCGAGGCCTGAAATATATAAATAAAGTGATAAGTAAAAGCCGCGTCTTCCGTACAAGTGTCAAAGAAAATAAAGAGAACCGGAAATCAAAATGGGAAACAGTAACAGCAACAGCAGCAGCAGCAGAAAGGCTAGAAGTCTGCCGAATTCCCCGGAAGCTCACAGGTACTGGGAGCAAATATATATTCATATTTTTACGCATATTCCATGCCATCGGACGCGTTGAAAAAACGAGGATACCGATTGACGATTCCTCGGGGCCGATTGCGATCGATTAGAATTTGCCTACCGCGATCTGAAGTCCAGGGTAGCTGGCTAGGTGCATGCGAACGCGATCTATATTAAGATTGGAAAAAATTGAAAACCAGATCCGCAAGAGTCCGAGTCGAGCCCTCTGAGACCGGTTACCCTGCACGGGTGTCTTTTAACACCTTTTGCCTTCTAGATTTGAAAATAACCGGTGTGACACGCGGCCCGATATTCTCAGAATCGATTCCAACCCGAGGGTATAAATCCTCAGGCTTTGGCTCGAAATCCGCACTGTTTATTATTACGGTATCGAACGGTCTCCGTAACGAGCCACACCGGACGTGGTCGATAAGTAAGTTATGGAGGAAGCGTACGATTTCTAAATATCCTCGACGCGATCAAGAACGATAGGAATCGAAACTGAAACTGAAATTCCTATCGTTTCGTAGGTAGGAACGTAGAGTTTCGATCAGAAACGGTGAATATCAATGGTCGCCGGTGAAACGCGTGGGCGGACCGGCCTTTGAACACGAATGCGTGTATACGTTACGTATATAGTATACGTTGAAAATGAGAGGAGAGAAGAAGAGAGGTTCGTGTCTCTGTGCATGGGAGGCCACGTACCGGTAGGGAATGCCGGGATGGATCGCTGGAACCAACATAAGAAAAAAGAAATTAACGGGGTTTCGGACTCGGGACACGTTTATGTGTGTACATGTATACACTCGCGTGTACATACAATGGATGGACTATACAGGGTGCACCTGGGGGAATCGGAGTCGCTTTCGATAAGCTGAGACGAAAGAAGCTGTAGTTTGAATACGCAGTCCCACAAAAAAAAAAAAGTGTCTGAACTCGCCATGCGAAACATGTTTTCTTACGTATTTTTTATCGCTGAACCCGAATCCGAAGTCAGAATGGGGGATCCTCCGGGCCGATTTTCAGTAAACGATTGTTGAAAGTAAGAAAATAGTGACACACAGTCGTATGAGTTCTAGAAATTCATTCATTGTAATTTTACGTTCTTAGGGACGCTGAACCCGAATCTGGGGTCCGTTTGACGCTATCAGGTCAAAATCAAGGTCATTTCAAGGTCAAAACGAGACAAAACTGTCAAAGCAGAGACAATCATCGTAACTATACGTTTTTGGGGTCGCTGAATTCGAATCTGGGGTCCGTTTGTTCCCGTCAAGTCAAAATCAAGGTCATTTCAAGGTCACCTGATTTTGACCTGATGGGAACAAACGGGCATCGACTTGTGTAGAAACCCATGTGATACGAAGATCCTGGGTCTTCACAAAGAAAATTGAAAGTCCAATTTCTCGATCGTAGAAGAAGGAAACGTTCGAATCAAACGATATATGGCGATTCTTCATGCCCATAATCATGTCGATGTAAAATCCTATGGACTCGAGACTTTTCATCCCGCCGTTTCTGAGATGATTCGTTGAGTTCATCGGGCAGAGCTCAATCGTGCCTTCGACCTGTTTGCGCGGACACTGGAGTCCCGGAACCGTCGAGACTCGTTGGAATGATCAAAAGTCATTTCGCAATCGAAGTCCCGCGTTAGTTTCGCGGATGCGACGATCGGTGCGTCCGCACGTCTGTTTCCTTCCATCTCTGAAGGTTGCGGCGATACACGAGTTCCGAGAGAATCACCCTGTGTATACAGTGACAAAGAGCTGCGGCACGAATCTGCATATCAAGTATCTACAGACGCGTTTTCTTTGTATTCGGGTATTACCCCAAAAACTAAGGAATAACGACGAATTCCAAGCCTCTCGCGGTCAGGACAGATTCCGCGGTTCAGCGGCTGGATTATTCTGACTTGGATACGTTGCGATGAGGGCACGTCGTGGTTCATCGAGACCACGTGGAGCTGACTGATGCTGCACTTTCTCTTACTTTTTTCATCCTCTTCTCTTCTATGCTATTCGTGTGTCCGTATCTCAGTCACTCGGGTTTATACGGTCCGTACACTCCTTTCCTTTCTTCTCGACTTCTTCTTCATCTCCTCCTCATCTCCTCCTCCTCCTCTGAGAGCAACTCATATATTTATTATTACGCTCGACCGTTTTTATCTCATTCGGAATATCTTTATTTAGCGAACGAGTTCAAAGACATCGGCAAGTGACTCAATGTTTTCGATGTGAATGACCACAGAAATAGATTTCTCTTACTGTACAAAACCCCTCTATGTATACGTTGCACTTACCCACCTATCTGCGTACGTTCCCCAACTCTTCGATCACCTTGATTCAACTTTCGGGAAAAAGGACCCGTGAGCCTGATCAACGTATCGACAAAAACGCTTTCAATGAATGTCCCAACTCAAATCTAGATAAATTTCCGAATCAATCGACTCGCATCAGTAATCCTTGTGTTGGTAGAAAAAAAGTTGACTTTCACTACTTTTATTTTCATTCGAACTTTCGACTAATAAAATACTATTTTTTGAGCTTGGAAAATTCAAACGGAAAGTTCTGAAGCGGGCCTATCGAGATCAGCCGACGTGTCTGCTTGTTTGTTCAAGAAGCTATACTGAATGAATCGAAAGATTTATAGGCCCTCAAATTTCCGTAAAACGGTATTACTGACTGAAAATACTGAGGCTCTACGACATCCGACAAGAAGGGAAGCTCGATTCGACACAATTTTATTTCATATCCAATGTATGTACATATGAGGCATTCTTCATCAACTGGGCCACTTTTTTTTCACCCTTTCCAATTTTTTTTAGATTTTTTTAGGCGTCCGTTCATGTATGCGGTTATGAGATTTCGCCGGGTTTTTATTTTTTTTCATCGTAACCATTGCAGGTATCATTCTGAAATTTTTTTCGCAGACTCTTTACCCAATGACAGACATCCCGTAAAATTTGTACCGAAATCTAAAGTGTGTTATTAGTTTCAAAAAATGTTATTCTCATTTTTTTGCCAAATTTCAATTTTCTCAATGCAGAAAAATGGTGATTTTGATTTTTTTCGATAAAGCGGAAAAAATATAAAAGCTTTTATTTTCATGTTTTTTTCTTGTTTGATGAATATTTTTTGAGATACAGTGTTCGTAATGAAAAATTGAAAATCCTGAACGGGCGCCTGAGAAAATCTAAAAAAAATCACAGACGTTCCTTTTAACTAATATTTCAAACTGGCAGATTTTGAAAAAAAATTGAAGAGGGTGAAAAAAAAGTGGCCCAGTGATGAAGAATGCCTCACATATGACGTTGTAAAAGTAGTGAAAATTTATTCGTCAAAAACAAAAGTTCTGAGATATTATGATGCATATAGATTTCGATTCCAAAGAACTGAAGAATACACGTCTTCCTCCATAAGTTCGTAAGTTCTTCCGAACAGACCTTCTATTCCACTTTCCTGCAACTTATTGTTAATCCATTATCGAATTTAAACATCCAGAAATAACTTTGTTGTTCCGCATATCTTCCAACTGAGATCCCAAACTCAGTTTTCAATATTTATGCACGAGAATGTCGTGTTATCGGGAATCGAATAAAACGCCTAGATATAGACCTATGACCCATGACCCATGAGGCAGAAAATGTAATTGGTACATGAAGATGAGAAAATCTCGTATTCGGGAAAGATATCTGCTCCTCTATAATCAAGAGCGAGAGAATTACGGAGCGTTCAATTTGTTTCAATTAAATTGACGAGTTATGAATTCTTCTTCGGGGTAGAATGTCTCGTATCGCATGACGCACATTATGATAAATTAGAGTGGCAGATGAAATCCGTTATCATTTTTCAACGCCCTTTTATAATTGTGCACGATGCGATACACTTCGAAGACGCGCACACGAGCACGTGCTCCTTCATGGATTTTAATTACATTTCAAGGGAAGAAAGCTCCGTCCCGGATACCAGGATACCCACTCCTATTAATATTATTTAGATCCGGTAGCTCATAACTCATTCTTTTAACAAGGAACCTCTGCAGCCTCGAGGGGTTGACAAAATCGAAATCGACGAGGCACGTCTAATGCACACACGTCTGTCACACGTATCCACGAATACATGAAGACCGCGAGCCCCTTGTCAATTCGCGGCACCCTTCTCGATATTCGTTTCATCCTTCTTTGTACACTTTTACATTTCGCTTCGGGATCTTCTCCCGTTTACAATCTCCGTTACGCGTTTCGCCTGCTGACACATGTTGTAAACAATCTCTCCTTCCCTCTCTTCCCTTAGAAATTTCCCCCTCATTCTTCGACGAAAAATTCACATAGCCGGTGTTTAAATTTTTCACGATTTGGTTCGATTCCCAATTGCGATCCAATGAAACAAGTCATCGATGAGTCTCCGGAACGTCTGTTCATCAAGCGTTAAGTGTTCTCTGATCCCTGAAAATGCGTATAATTTCCACACCCCTCCGTATGTGATTCCAAAAACGGAATCTGTCAAAGTGGAAAAGTCTTCTTGGCTATTCATAAAATTTTTGTATCAATACGATCCTCGTGAACATATTCCATCGCTTCTTTCGTATAATATAACTTGCAGTCCAGAGAAAACTTACGGTTTAAATCACTTAAATGTCAGTACCGTGTCACGTCCATTTCTAGAATTTACCTATGAATTCATTATTTCTTTGTCGCGATAAATGATCCAAACTAATTAATCCATAAATCTAATTGATGTTATAATACAATTCATAAATAAATTATAATACAATTCGTAATAATTTTTCCGAAGAATGTCTACCAAATTTATTTTATGTCAGTACCGTGGATGAACGAGTCAGTGCCGTGGCACGGAAAATTTGAAATTTGATTCTCATTCTCGATATTTTGAAGTTGTAACGAAATCCTCTCGGACTTTCATTTTTACAATAAAATAGAGTAATAATATGCATTATAAAGCTAAAAAAGTTTAATTATAGAATCAAAAAATGTTTAATTAAAAAAGTAACAGTTAGAACAGAATCACCGGTATACCATTCCGATGCTTAATACCTGGCACGTATAAGTATACCTAATTGAAGCGGTTAGAAAAATCGTTAAATAGGTTCTAACCAGGTAGTGATAGAAATCTGTTTCTCAGCCGCACGTCTGCGTCTGTTCACAGTTTACACGTATAGACGAAAATCTGTATAATATACGGATACGCAAAGCAAATGAGTATGCGGAACTACGTATGTGAGTCTCGCGTTTCAATGTCTGTGTACATACATAGCTATCTAGCTTTTACTCGCATAGTAGGTATGCCCACGTAGACGATGGATAGGCCTGCGTCCGTAATTCATTCCGGCAATTAGGGGTAATTGCGTGTCATACCCTAAGGCCAGTTCTCAAGCCGTATGTCCGTCTGCCTAACCAAGGAACGAGCGGCGTAAAGTGTGGACTAGGTACTACTCACGAGGTATATTTAGAAGGGGTATTTTCTTCCTTCGGCAGGAAGGAGGGCCTCGGGATAGTACTATGCTCGTACACATAGGTACTATACGTGCAGCGGATTCTCATTGTCAGATTTTTCGATTCCAGGACATCGTCTGAACAGGGTGCGTCGCGAACTTCCAAAACCAACGGAATCCTCCAGGCAATGAATTTTCCCTTCGATCTAGAATCATTCGAAAACCTCGTTTCCACATAATTGGTCGAGTCTAGGTGCGCCGTTTCAGGTATTTCATACGTTCACGTGGGAACGGCAGCGACCAATTGTCCTACTCAATGGGCTCTTTGTTTCCACGTCGCTGGTTCACCCCGAATCATATCATACGATCGGCTACTTAGTTCAAATTTAACAGAATCTTTTCACTCGTTTTTCGGAACCAAATCCAGCATTATATCCCTGTATCCCATCCCTGCAGCAGGAACCTGATTCTAGACGCAATATCTTCGTCGTGAACGTACTCGTAAATACTTGCTCCCTGGTCCCAGCGAAGGTGATATATCTACGTACGTACGTGTGCACGTATGTGTAGTATGTAGAAATACATGTACACCAGCAGCAGCAGCAGCAGCAGCAGCAGCAGGTCCTGGTCCCGCTTGGGCAGGTATATCTACCCACGCCAGGCTGGTCTCCTCTCCGAACGACGTGTATGCACAGCTAGAATAAGAACCCAACAGAAAGTGCAACGCCGGAGATATTTACGATATCAGATGCGACGCCCCCGCCTTTTCGGGGCGCACCTTCAGAATTCTTGTCCCAGAGTATCTTTCCAGCTTCCATTTTTTCCTATTCCTATTCCTACTCTCTCCCCACAGGGCGTCTTCCCAGTTGTAACAAAACCATTCATGGATACGTACCGCACATGGGTTACAATATCCACGATGCCCGAACGTCGTTCTATCTCCATATTCCATCCACCCTTTTGTGCAATCGCATAATGTCTCGCAATTCAGTTTACAGACAGTTTATTCAGTTCAATATAAGTTCAAGGTTCATCTCGTTGATGTATTCACGATATAATTCCCTGGACCTTAGGCGCTGCTTAAGAGGAAAGAAGAAAAAGGAAGGCTTTTATTCGTCAGGATGAAACGCGATGTCTTTCTCCTGCGGTAGGGCTTTTCCACTTATTCTTTTCTCGCTTCGGTTACCCTCGAAGGAGATATACTACATTGTATATGTGCACCGTCGATAGATACCGCGTAACCTTTCGTCCGCAACCCCCGTATTATCAGATCAATCGAATTATCAAACGACAAGGGGTCGAGAGGAGTCGAGCTGTAACTATGCATTCAGTCGTTTTCGACGTGGTAGATTTTCCACCCACCTCACACGGCGACAATGCTCTACCAAATTGGAATATTTCCCATTTCTTTTTCCTCTCTTTATCTCCGTGCTTTTTCTGCCCACGTGTATATACGTACGTATGTACCTATACGTGCAGGATACGTGTACCACGTGTGTACGTGTGTACGTACGTACGTGCGACTGACAGTAGGTATACGGTCGTATGGACAATGAAAGCGAGCCGAGCCAACGCACTTTGTCGAATGCGTGCTGCAGGAGCACATGTGAGATCGGCATATAGGGGCCCGACTAATTACCTTCCTCTTCTTCTCCCTCTTTGATATATACAGTGGTGAACGGATGAACGAACGAACGAACCGTACCGAACCGAACGGTCGGACCCACCTCGAAAAGCCCGTGCTGCTGCACACGCGGACTTTTCACTATACGGTACAACTATAACACCAGAGCCGGGCAGCCAACCCCCTTTGGAATTGTCGTTTGTACTTCTGTGCGGATATATCCCGCAGTAGATTTGTGCAAAAGCACCGGACCGTAGACTACACATACTACAGGGGATGATTAAACCACGTCATCAACATCCACCCTCGAAGTTATTCGAGAGAAATTGGTTATTATCTTACCATTATGGTCCTATGGGACGATGTATAAGTTTCTAACGGAATGCAGAATGGCTCATGATTCTCCGACGATGAATTGTACAAGATTTTGACATTCGTCTCGAAATTATTTCACATCTTATGGAGCTTTGACTCAACGTAGGTCGACTCTATTAAAGAAAAAGTGGTTTTCGGAAGGTCCAGGTCACATCGTTGATCACAGAGATAGAGTCAAGCTCAATCTTCTTACAACAACAAAAAACGGCTTGAAATCAGAAATTTTCCGCTCCAAAAATTCAATCCATCGAATATCATTGGTTCGTTGAAATGATTTTGAAACAATTCTCAGAATACTGGTAATCAGGTGTGAAAAAAACTGAGTCAATGGAATATTTATAAATATTTGTGTCAGCTCATGTTTCAACAGAACAGCAGTCCCACTCGACACTCGGTATTAGCCACGAAATGGCGTGCCAGCGACACCCTCGTGGGTCCTGAAGTTTGAACGACGAACGTCAACCCGAATTAGCTCTTCCTTAAGGTGTTATTCACGCTTGTCGCGACTACAAAATGCAGGATAACGTACGCAGGGCGCAATTAGGTTCCTATAGTGAATTACAACGGTGATACATGAAAGGAGATCGATGTACCATGACGTTATTAACGGTTCAAACGTGTATCGCAATTCACACATCTGGTTATTATAAAATTGTAAAGCTTCAAGAATAGGATAAATGCAATCCATATTTGAATCCATTTCAGCAGTGCTTTTACGTCTTCGTCTTCTTTCTCTCTTTTTTCTTCCTCGCTCGAACTCTCGGCTCCGGAGTTGAGCTGTATTTCTCCGAAGGAATAGTTAAAGTCACGAAGTCCAGACATGGAATGAAACTAACTTTGATGTCTACACTCCGCAGGGGCAGGCAGGCAGGCAGGCACTTTGCCGGCTGCGCATGGTCTCCAATTCCAAGATTTAATAAGTCTCGAATGAGATTTGCCGCGCTGCTTATACCCTGCAGTACACAATACAATACGTTCGTACGTATCCCGTTGAAAGGCAAGAAAGCAATCTCGTTGAAGCCGTTTCACCGCCTCGAAAATTCTATTAAACTTAGTCGCCAACTTACTCGCACCATCTTCTCTCCGGGTTCGGGTTAGGGTTAGAGTTAGAGCCAGAGTTAGGTTAGGTTAGCCGGGGTCGTCCCTCCTCTGGGACGCGGCCGCCCGTTCTTAGACTAAATATTTACTCTGACGTGTATAACTTAACCGGGTTTTAAAGCCGACCGGCTATCACGGTTTACGAATCATTGACAGTACCGTATGCCGTTGTACGGTTCTCCGAGCCACGTAACTATCTATAGGTATATTTTCTCGTTCGAGCTCACAATCGATTTCGCATATCCCTCGCTGCAGAATCATCGTTCGCAATGGCTTCGATCGCTCGATATCGCGTCTTTATCCCGAGGAGGTCAGAAAGTGTGATCGTATTTTCACACTCGAAGCCCCTTTCCTTATCTCGTCATTTTCTTTATTTCTTTTTTTCGTAGCGTCAGTGTCTGGGTTCTTCCACGCCACGTGTCATTTCGTCTTTTCACGCTCGACGTATTTAACGTTTTTTCAAAGGTCGTTGATTCCTCCTTTTTCCTCTTTCTTCGATTTTTGTTTGTTCTAACACGACGCATCGTTTATGCGGGTATATATATAATAATATGCTATACCTACCTGCGAGCGTCATTCTCCGCGAAATATATATACATGCACACATACTATACCCGCGGCGTCACAGTCTAGTGCTCGTTGCTTTAAACTGCAAATTACCTTTCCGTTCACAACGTTGAATCGAATGGAACCGCATACATTAGTCATTAATTACACACCCGATTAACTGCATACGATGCAGACAAACATCATAATCGATTCTATCATTTTTATACTATATCGAGACTGATGTTCGATGCCGCGTAACTCTTTCTTTCGAGATAATGTAAAATACCAAAAATTACAAAAGTTACAAAAATTATAAAAATTACAAAAATTTGAACGTGTTACGAAATAGTATTCATACGTTCGTGTGTGAAAAATTATACAGAAAATAGCCTATTCAAACCTTCGTCTCTTCCAGTTTCAAAATGTTAATTGTTAATTTCAAGCCAGTTTGCTTTTGTTTTTTTTTTGTTTTTGTAAACGTCGAGAGAAAAAAGGCGTGTTACGTGATCACGACGATAGATAGACCGACTTCACCTCCACATATTATTGGTTCTCCAAGAAGTGACATGATTTTAGAATATTCCAAGTAGTCCAGTCGTTATATACATTTGAAAACGCAAATGAACCGAGAAGGCTGATTTTTAGATATTGTGTGTGTGGGGGGGGGGGGGGGGGGGAGGGGCTTAGAAAAGCTTAACTTGAAATTGTCGACCAGGATTCCCTATGAGCTTTCGCCGCCATCTTGAAAAAAGGGCTGAATTTTGTTTTTTCGCGATAAGTCGGCTCTCCGACGTGATACGAAAATTGCGATTATATATTTTTTCGGTGCTTTTTTTACGCTCTACAATTTAGGTCATATGCATTTTTCACTTACCATTGATCGTTGTTGAGATATCGAACGAGACAGAGGAAAAAAAAATTAGAGATTGAAGCTGGTTTTTCATTGTTTTCTCCTTCCTTGTGATACATATCGAAAAAAGTCTATTATCAAACTTGTAGAGCATGCTAATATCTATAATGCATTTTTTTTTTTTTTTTTTGGACGAAAATTATGACAGAGTTCGAATTCTCACAACGTTAAATCTTATTGTTAAACAAAATTAGATTATTATTTAGTCATTATTCAGTATTATTATTTGGGCGTCGAGACACTACCGCGTCTCTTCATCCATCGACGAGCAAGTAGAAAACAATGAAAAACCAGCTTCAATCTCTTGATTTTTTTTTCTGTCTCGTTCGATATCTCAACAACGATCAATGGTAAGTAAAAAATGCATAGGACTTAAATTGTAGAGCGTAAAAAAAGCTACAAAAAGTATGTGATCGCAATTTTCGTATCGTGACGGAGAGCCGAGTTATCGCAAAAAAACAAAAGCGACCCCTTTTTTCAAGATGACGGAGAAAGCTCATAGGAAATCTTGGTCGACAATTTCAAGTTAAGCTTTTCTATGCCCCCCTTACACAATATGTAAAAATCAGCCTTCTCGGTTCATTTGCATTTATTTGCCTTTCTTTCCCCCCTTTTTTGGCCCAGCGTACTTAAGTGTTTTGTTTCTGCGTTCCGTAATGCATATAGGTGCTATACTAAAGTTGCAAAGCCGCATAGTAGACAGTGGAATGCCCGGCATCCGCGTGCTTCTTCGGCTAGTGTTCAGGCGCGAGCGAACATGTTATTTTGACATAAATTTACCGACAAATTATATCTGCGTTCCGGCGTCCCGACCTCCAGCTAGTGCATAGCATGCGAGCATATGTACGACGTCGGCGATAAGTTAACCTGTCGAAAGTTACCGCAGACGAGTTAGAAGACCGTAAATCATTGGTCGAACTATAACTCCACTACTATCTTCGCCGGATTCTATTTCGCTCCCTTTTTCACATCGCACCTATATCGCATCGGAAGAAGTTATACGCGTCGAAGACATCCGACGAATTTTTAGTACCCTTCCGTAGAGTCATGTGGGGCGAGTGTGCGCAGCGGGTAAGAGTTCGCAGATTCATTATTTCAGAAACCGGTAAAATTAGAGAAAGAGAACCAACTCTCTCCAGGACTGACTTCGACGTTGGACAAAAGACTCGAGTCTTGTCGATATTGGTCAGCAAAATTTTTCGTTCAAAATCTTGCGATATTTTTTCATTTTCAATTCAAAAACTTTCGTACTTGGGTTGCGGTATTTATTACTTATCATATGCGAACGTGCACGTTATTCCATCCAGTTTGACATGTACCATTACAAAGCTTGATAAAAAGACGCAATTATGAATAATGTTAAGTGAATTCCGTTCGGACAGTCAGGGGTAAGCGTGCGCGTAAGCTTGTCGGGTAAAAGTGCGCATATTTTCATGCGTACTATTGCTATCAAAAGTGTATTTTTATAGGTATGTGATATATGCACCGATGAATGAGATTTTGTTATCGTTAGTTCAAATTGATTTCATATTAATTTTTTTCAGATTTCAGAAACGTTGATCTCTAAGTAATAACGATATAAATATAGATAAATAATATAGATGGAATAATATATATCTATATATGGGTATATGATATATGAATGATAAAAGATGAATATATGAATAAATAATAATATTTATGCTATCAAATATATAGTTAAACTATATTTAAATACATTAAAGTTTTGGTTACTACAACTGCGCACACTTACCCCTATTTTGGGATAAAAGTACGCATTTTGACAAGGTTTTATTTGTCTTTTTTTCTCGAATTTCAAGTAAGTAAGTCCAATTCTGATTTTCGTAAATTGTGAATTAATGAAGGCTCAAAATGAATGACTTCGTTTTATTTTATTCCACTTAAAATTCTCAACCCTATAACAATTTAAAAGAAAAATGCGCACTCTTGTCCCACATGACTCTACGCTTCTTCCCTTCAAAGATACTTTTCCAACTTTCGAATTAGACCATTTCCAACTATAGAATTAGAATCATATCCGTAGATATCGAAGTCTTGGGTCAATAAATTTGGCAATCAATTTCGAAACGGTATTTGTTTATAATCTCCTTCGAATGCACCGTAAACACGGTTAAATAATTTATTTTCATTTGATTACAGACTGCCTTCACCCTACAACAAGCAGGCGGGTGCTGGAGGCCCGGGAGGACAGGGTGGAACCAGCATCCCTCTGCCAGCAACGGTAGCCGCCACCAGAAGATGTCCTCCAGACAAAGTGAGGCCTGCACCATCGCCCGCCCACCAAACTCAACTCGGTTAGTCACCACAATCGATATACTAATAAATTATTCACAGACGATCGAGTGTTTACGGTCCGATCATATATTCCCACTGTGGGAAAATCGACGTTTTATCGAGCTCCGAAACCCTGTATAATCTTATCTGTTGAAAGAAAAAACGACATCACGAGAGTTCTCCTCTCACCCCACGCCCAGTGAAACACTCTGTTTGTGAAAATCTTCCACCGTACGTAGATCCTGGAAGGGGATGAGGGGAAATTAAATTCGGCTTCGAAGGGGTTTTGGTTTAACACAGAAAACCCCATTAGCCTGTGGAGCCTTCCGCCTTTTAGCAACCCTTTGCGCATTTTCGAGCGTTTTGAGAGATATGGCCGTGGCACAGCCTCCTTGGTACAGGGGCGCGCTCAAGCATAGCGTTTATACGTCTATCCGTGCCCGCGTGTGCGATGTGTGCGTGAGTGTGCAGACGTATATTTCTAGCCGGCACCCATATTACCTATATTCACATCTACATCTGCAACGGTGGAACTCCTATGCCTATGGGGTTGCACCCCATAGTTTATACTTTGCTCCATAATTCCAACTCCCGTGCGCCTAGGGCTCCCTGCTGCAATGTTACTGACCAGATGTGCACGCTGATTCCTAAAGGTTCTCAACGATATTGTTACTATTCCTATTCCTCTGTAACGTTGTTAATATATGTTACATTCGGATGTATATAGAATTATCGATGGATACGAAAACTAGCAGATACATGCAGTAAAAAGTTATCCATTCTGATCAAATTTTAACCTCAAACGAAATAAGAATTTAATCAGAATGGAAGTTATTTGTCGTTCGAAGATCTTTTCTTAAATTTTCTATATGGTTGCCTGTGATGTTAGGCTCTTGATGTTGTTGATAATTCCACGTTGAAGCGGTATATCAGTCCTTCCATACTCGGTACAGCTATTGGTTTGTATACAAACTCGTCCTGTGAGAAAAGGGCGACTGTGGCGCCATCTACGATCATAATTTTCTACTAATTTCTGACGAAAACTAACGGCAATATGTTTCTTCCATGTACAAAAACTATTCAATGACTTTCCAACAAACCAAGCAAAGGAAGAAAGAGAGAGAGAGAAAGAGAGAGAGAACAATACAAAATATGATCAGTGAATGGATAGACACTGTCCTAATCATAAAACGGTTCTATTCGATATACTGAAATCCAAAATTTCACTGATTTCAAATATCACTGTACCGTTTATGGTGGTTGGGTTATATTCGATCACGTATTCAAATCGGAGAATAGAACGAACGATGCGTTTGAACTACGGATGAACGGAAATCTGAAACAGAAATTAAGCTCAGAGTAGGGTTAATCCCAGTTGAGAACCACCGCTTTCGTTTAGGGGATGCAGCGTTCTGCGTTGGTACAAACCCTACATCAAAGCGCGTGTCTCCCTGGATACGGACGCCGACGACGACGCCAACGTGCGTCGAGCCGAGCTGAGGACGCCCGTTAGAAATAGACGCGCTTCCCCATTTTATGATACAGTTTTAAGGCGGCCTTTTTTTTCTTTTTTTTTTCTCTTTCTTCCACGCCTCGGCTCGTGCCGCTCTTATTTATTGCTTCTTTCAGGCTAGACTAGACCCACTCCTGTCCCAGTCGTAGCTCAGGCTCAGGCTTAGGCTCTGGGAATATAAGGCCTAGGTCAGGATTTTACTTTACGGCTGTTTTACCAAAGGAATAACACACGGTACTAATTTAGCCGACTTAATATCCACAACTATTGTCTCTGTCGTCGTTCGGCCCCTCGGGCCTTCAGACCATGTTCACAATGTTTGTGGATAAGGGTCGAGAGGCGTGAGGCGGGAGCTTTAAAAGGGCCACTAAAAGTGCTGAAGGAGGGATGTATACCTATGCGTATGCCGAATTATGAGAACGGAGTCGCGGGCCAAAAACTGACGACTCACGAATTTCATACGTATGCGCGTGTATCCCTCGGCGCAGATTCTACTGCCGGGATTGAACCGAATCCTCCTCTCCTCACCACTTAACGCTTACGAGGCAGTAAGGATGCTGCAGTCATGGTCCGGGCTCGTGATATTGCAAGACGAGATGCAGCAGCCGCGTTGGGCTGCGGTAGATAGAGAGTCGAAAGTCGAGAGCTGAGGGTCGAGGGTCGGGGGGGTTGCCCATGAAATTTATCAAGTTTATGGGGTGGCGGAAGTTAAGCTTATACTGCAGTTGGTGCAGTGGGGTATACACGGCACGAGTCTTATGAAAATGATCATTTTTGCCCAAAGATTTCCCCCGAGGGTTGTACAGGAGATAATTCTCCCCACCACGTTGCAAATATCTTGTATCTATCCGCCAGCATCTTCCGAACTTTTTTTTTCAAATCCGCAAGTCGCTTCAGGCTGCAGCTTCGTCTTTCTATGCAATTAGTATCCGATCGGCAATCACGATTTTTCTTTAGTCCTAAACTCTTCTGGCCCGTTTCTGAAATACAATTTGAAGGAATTGACGTAGCTTTTCTCATTCAGTTCATCTTTTCTCGTACTAAAAATCGTTTCACGGTATCAGGAGAGGCATCTGTATAAAAGGCACCTCGACATCAAATTTTTAGACCCGTAGTATGCGAATGCATGGATTATACGCGATGATGAAAGCTGGGATCGATTCGGCTTCCAATCATGTTTTTCATCGGCTATTTGTCCATCAGAAGATCCGTTCTGACGTATCGGAATAATCCAACTGGCGAGCTTCCGCAGCTTTCAAATCCATGATTGTTTGATTCGCATAGGATCACTCTGGCGCCGATCATGCGATCAAACCAGATTTTACATGAATCTTCTAGACATGTACGTCTACTGCATTACATTTATGGAAAGTACTCTTCTTCTCGAAGTTTCACTACACTCTTCACAATCATCGCGTTGCGTCACGAAAGTTTCTCGACTTGCACGAAGTGCCAGAAGATGCAATGCTTGGTGCAAAATGTTCAGAAAAGAACATGCTAACAGAAAAGCGTACGAAGAAGAATGACCAAACAACGAAATCTTTTATTTTACGGGACTAAAAGTCTATATGGGAATTCTGGTTCGCTGCAGTGTTCGGTGTTCTTCTGCAGTCACTAATTAGTGCATCGAGGACGGACGATCGTTTGCTGGAACTTTTTTTCGGAGTCCGTCGACGTAATCCGAGAAAATCTCGCGACGTCTTGAGTAGTTTTGGACGGTGGGTATTAGGAGAGGAGAACGATGGGCGAGGGTGTACCTAATGGTGTATCTAATACCGGAGTGAGTCGATGGAGGGTGGGAAATATTCGTCAGCACTGATATAAAACAGCGGCTCTATATTCTTCTGCTCCGCTCTAACGATCCGACGTTAAGAACTAACGAGAATCAAGGAAAAAGGAAGAAGAAAATAAGAGAAAAGGGGGAAACGCGAGTCTCGAGTAAAATGGACTAAACAGAGATCTGGGGGAAAGAAGAGAAAAGAACAAAATGAGAAAGGGAGTTAAAACGAAACCGAGAAGTTTAGGACCGGTCCTTAACCCGTCGGGTATGACTAGGCCAGAGGTGCTCTGCGTGAGAAAAACTGCGAAAAAATAACTCCCTGTCGAACCATATGTCAAATATTTGGACCGCCGAGGTCCTGAGGATGAGAATTACTGCCCCGTTACATTTGCAGGCCTTTAAATCTACTCGGTTAAAAATACGACCCTTCGGGTTAGTTACTCTTTTTTACTCAGTGCTGAGGGAGTAAAGGTATATACTTGGCGCACCGTTACCATGCGTACGCGATCGTGTGCGGTGGACTATTTCTCCGTTATAATATACGCACCCATCATCCAGATAGAGATTTTAAGTACTATAAATACATCAACGGATTTAAAACAACGCGACTCGAATTAGGCCCGAGCCTCTTTTCCCTCTGCTAATAAAATTCGCGGGCCATTTTATTTCCAACGAAAATTACTTTACAGGAATTCTTTGGTTAGGTTATCGTTACTTTTGCAAAAATGCGCTAAAGACACGCCGTCGATTTTAACATGTTCGGGATTGAATTCGACATTCACTTGACTTTCGCCTCGGAGTGTTTTCAAATTTTTTAGTCTTCTTTCTCCTGATGAAAATGGGTCGTCGGATCCTCGGTTCTCCGGCTCACTTTTAAAATGATTGAAGATTTCAATCACTCTCGAAATCCTCATCCAAACGAACGAGACCCCCGGACAAACGGGGGAATAATTTTCAGGATATCCTAAAATCTGGCAACGAACAACAATTCGAATGAATCTCAAACCTTTGAAAATATGACTGGGAAGTCTTCTACGAGACTTGTTCGTTTTGTCATTTGTCATTTATCTGATAATTTATCTGAATCAATTTATACAATCAGACGTATAATCTGAGTTTCAATTCTATCCGAGATAAAGTCGACCACGATGAAAATAGATATTATAAAGTGCTAAACGGATTGAAGGTCAGATGCGGTTCGTCCTAACCTAGAACTGATTAGATTTTGAATTCGACCGTTGCAGTAGCTTCCGAGTTATTCAAGAAACCAGATTTTGGAGAGAGAGAATTTGATAGATGATATCTCGAGGACGGATCAACGGATTTTGACGATTTTGGTCTCAGTCGGTAGAATTGGCTTCGACTTGAATCGGATCAAATTTTGAAATCAATCGATTCTGTAATTTTGCGTTCGACGAGCAAAATGAACTTCCAGCTCGTAATACATTTCTCTTTATTTTAATTGAACCTTCAACTCGTATGATACTATTTTTTGAGAAATTTTTTGAATTTTCATGAAATACCTACTACTACGAGTAAAACGTGTACCGAGTTTGAGATTTTTCGGAGCTGTACTGCAAAAGTAAGAAAAAAAAAAATTAACCGCGAAATGTAAAAAATCGTGCTTCATTCAAATGCAAAAATTCGAAGGCTTTGGAACGGTACTTAGAATCGAGATACACTTAATCGCACATATTCGGAGACGCCCTGGCCTATGGGAGCATTGAAAATCGAAAATGATCAAATTAAAGGCCACCCCAAGGAACATACATATACATATACGTTTGGTTATGAATCGCGAATCAATAGAAGATTAATGAAAGCAAGACTTGAATCTAATTGGACGCCACGTCGGAAGGGAGAGCCGGCGAGTGTGCGTGTCGCGTGCTTGTGTGTGTCGCTGTATATATCTTTGTTCACGTGAGTTTCCACGCCGTTGCTGCAATTACACAGAAATATTGTGCGGAGTTCCCCCCCTCGCCCCGAGCCTTGGGGCTTGCCCGGCTGATTCTCAGCCCACGGTTTTTCTCTTCATCTGTATGCATATGTGTATCTGTAAGTGTATACGAGATATATGCACACCGAGGTGTTCACCGTTTCACTATACATCTCTCTTGGTTTTTTTTTTTTTTTTTTTCATACGTATACAAAGTTTTGCCAACTGGTATTGAGCTCCTGGCAGGCGCAGGTACTCGAGAGTTGGAGACCCAAGCGTAGGCAGGGCAGGCAGAGGCAGGCAGAGGCAGGCAGGCCGAGGCAGGCAGGCCGAGGTCTCGTGATCCACAAAACGCACACACCTCGGTGATAAAAGCACACCGACACCGTGAGCTCGCTCGGGCGGTCTCAAACAACGAGACATAGACCCGAGACCGCGAACACGGCAGTCGGTATACTCGCTAAAGGAAATGTCGGAAATAAAAATCAGTTTCTCGAGGGAGGCTGCGCGGAAAGGTGGTGCACCCTGCTGCGGTTATAATTATTTTATAACGCGAATCAATCACCGATACCAACCAATTAAAACTTCCGCTTCTTGTAATCGGAATCAAACTCCCAATACCAAAACACGATGATTTACAAGGAACAGACGTGCTCATTCGCAGGTGTAGTGACAACGGTGAGTTCAGTGCCCATATATGTATACTAGGGTGCTCCGAAAAAAAAAACATTTTTTTTTTCAAGTCCTATCATCTCAAAAGTTGCTAGTAGGTATAAAAAAATTCTCCCACAAGGACAGCTCGATATTTTGATTTTACGTGACGCTCAACGGTTTTCCGTTTTCCCATATAAATAACAGGTAAAAAAAATTTTTTTTTTGTATTTTTCAAATATAACTACTAAAATATTTTTTTTACAATTTTCATGGACATATTCTTGTAGGAAATTAAATTGTCTACAAAAAAACTCCGATATGATTTTCTCGTAAACCTAACGGGTAAAACGTTATCAGACTTTGAATACTCGCAGCTAAGTGGATATAGTTTGAATTTTTTTTATTTCCAAAAAGAAATTCGACTGCAATATGAGCTAGTATTGAGACTTATACGTCTCTTTCCAACCACTGAGTAATTATTCGCGGTGTAAAAACAATATAAATCATACGGTAACATCCGGTGAAATACAAAATGCGTTCTAAAATCATAGGCGGTTAGATATAACTTGGCTGCGAGTATTCAAAGTCTGATAACGTTTTACCCGTTAGGTTTACGAGAAAATCATATCAGAGCTTTTTTGTAGACAATTCAATTTCCTACAAGAATATGTCCATCAAAATTGTAAAAAAAAAATTTTTAGTAGTTTTATTTGAAAGATACAAAAAAAAAATTTTTTTACGTGTTATTTATATGGGAAAATGGAAAACCGTTG
Organism: Tenthredo distinguenda; assembly: GCA_947538915.1. Classification (NCBI taxonomy): domain Eukaryota; kingdom Metazoa; phylum Arthropoda; class Insecta; order Hymenoptera; family Tenthredinidae; genus Tenthredo; species Tenthredo distinguenda. The sequence continues at coordinate 23,779,955 of OX384532.1, forward strand.
AGCGTCACGCAGAATCAAAATATTGAGCTGTCCTTGAGGGAGAATTTTTTGTTTACCTACTAGCAACTTTTGAGATGATAGGAAAAAACTTTTTTTTTTAAGCACCCTAATGTATGCTACAGTTATATATACATGAAATAACCTCTGAACTTTCACATTTCATTTTTTTTGTTTTTGCAACGGAACCTACTGGAATTTCGTGTTTTTTTTTCTTTCAAATCGACGCCACGCTTTGAAGAAATGTTCCATTCGCTCAGTCGACTAACAGCTGATCGGTAGGATCTTGAAACACGCCGTTCGTCGAAACTCGTTCAAATTTGGAGGGAATATTCTGCATTGATGTGATTTCCGGGCATACCTGTGATATTCGATGAATCTAATTTTTGGGTACAAAAATTTTTCGTTTTAAGCCCTTTATTTGTTTTTTTGGAAACGTTGAGGAAAAATAGGGTCTAAAATACTCACGCCGATGGAAGTCTGACCTTATATCTATGTATCATTCGGTTTCCCCTAAATTACATCATTTTAGAATATTTCCTCCAAATTTCAAAAAGTTTTGATCGACGATGCGATCTGTAGCCTGCAAAAATCACATCGTCTTCGGTAGACTCAATCTATGAAGGGTGAAACCCATAAAATGTAAAATAATTTCGGAAGGAATCAGTGACAGGGTGTATACTATACCCCCTCGAAGAACGATCTTTTCGGATTCCAAAAAGCTTTCCTATCAAAGATCGACATTTTTGTGTGAAAAAATTCTTGACCCACGGTATCTCGGACACTCGTCCCCGAGCTTTTTTATTCGCTTCGAGAAGCTCCGATTTCTGGGTCCTGTCAGAGTTCTTCTGAGGGATTAATTCCGAAGAAGAATCGAGATTCGCTGATTTTGTCACATTTCGGTGCTTCCTGATTTCGGCTGTGATTAAAGAGATTAGTAATCGAATTTAGAGTGGGGTGACTGACTGAAATCTTGATGAAATCGGTAAGTATTGCCATTCGAGGAAAAATTTATAGGAAAACGGGAAATGTAGATCAATCTTCTCCGAAAAGCTCATTACGGTATATTTACAAAAATTGATTCCCATCTCTGCAGTTCCTATGCCTGAAGAAGGTCTCGGTAAATTTGGCCAATTTGTGATGAAGGGTCAATTCATGCAGGCATCGATCATAATAGTAATAGCATAGGGCTGTGACGTAAATTTTAGGCTCTGGGTAAAAGTGGGTCACAAAAATTGTCCTCGTGAATTTCTTTTATTCATCGCTCTGGCAATTAGCCTAATTCGTATACGTAGCGCAGGTCGATGAAATCCTGCTGTAAAAATACTCGACCCGACCGGGTAATTTTCTAACGAACAAAATATGCGTCATTATCCACCCTACATATTTCATAGACCAGATCATCGGATATAGATCTAAGAAAATTGATGGGATTTCCAAATCGAGGATAGAATTTATTGGTCTGATACGAAGCATGCCTGGCGTACGAATGAATTGAACAGTGCGATGCAATTTTTTTCTTTACCCTCCCGCATGCTGAAATTTTCGAAAAATCGCTTGCAAAATCTCTGTAGCCGAAAAAGGGGGTGAAAAAGGCAAAGAAAAACTCTGTCAAAGCTTGCATTTTCTTCCCTCAGTCATACTCGAGAGAATTTCTGTACATGCCGCACGTTCAATGCACATATGCATGTATGTGTGCGTGTGTGAGCATGTGCGACGACATCGTCTATTCACCGCATGCGAGTACGACCTGGACCACCATCCCCATTTCTTTATCTAATATACATACATTTTTATGTACTGTTTACTGAACGAGTACAAGATGAATATGTAATATGGTAAAAGCGCGTTCATATAGTCGGGCGAGGTCGCGGTAGTGCAGTTGGTAAATTCAAAGTAGACAGGGTTCCGCTTATGCACACATAGAGAAGGAAATACCGCAGTCATGTGCTCTTCTCTGAAGTGAAGGAAACTTTCAGAACTCTTTCAGTACTTTCAGTTCGCTACGCGACTCCGAGAGTGCCAGCCTTGCTGGTCACGTTCGGAATAAGGGTTGAGGTTTGATAAATTTATTTACGGTTTATATAGTTTCTACCCTCAACGCTGCAGGGATTATTCTAACGTAAGACACTTTATTTTCTCAACGTTTACAAAAAAGAAAAAACAGAAATAAATAAAATGAACATCATTGGTGGAATATTTCTTCAAAATTTGAGCAAGTTTCGTTTCGTTAACGATTGATCTACGGCTGTAAAAAAAAAACTTATTAGTCCTTGGAATATTTTTTCACAGCGTATACCGAGAGGAAATCTTGAAACTATACAGTTGACTGCGCATGCGCCAAATAATTCAATTTTATTGGTCCGTGAGATCGTCCCGCGATGATACTTTGACCTACGAGGCACGGGTGCCAACTTGCAAGAAATGAAGCGAAGCTGCCAAACTCTCGCGTAAAGTAGTCAATCGAGGTTATGTTGTTTTTTATTTTAATTTAATTTTTACCGTATTAAATTAACACGATTGAATAAACTGTTCCCACCTAGCTGCTTTGTTTCTCCCAAGCACCCATCGTTTACAATTAGACCTCTGGTTTTCAATTGTAATTGGAAAAAACAAATCCTCTAAATAAACCGATACATCGAATCGTAGCAAGCAATCAGCTGTTCGGAATAAATCTCAACGGTTCTTTCAGAACATCAAGTTTCAATCTCAACAATAAAAGCTTTCCAAGCCGTTCCGAATCCCTACCGCAATTCATTGAGATCTTAACCTCGAAAGTTCGTATCAATTGCATCGGTGCCAAAAACAAAATTTGACAGCTAAAACTCGGGATGGCTAGCCTGCTTCAGCAGACGACGAAACTCGCGCATGCGCAGCCGACTGTATAGTTTCAAGATTTCCTCTCGGTATATTAGAAGTGATTTGAAAAAATTTCGTTTCTTCGATCATTAGATTTTTGTTCAGAGGAATCTTTAGAGGGATGATGAACAGTCTTGGCGGTATTCAATTAGGGAAGTAATATCGAAAGAAAAGAAAATTTTCACGTCGATGTATAAGGTGCGGTACCGAGCTTGGTACGTGTTTCAAGAGGTTCGTTTCGGGTCGTAATTATTAGGGATAACGAAACCTTGGAGGAATTTGCGTGGCTCATAATCACCACCCGATACTTTAGTGCTTTTCTCCTTCCCGCACGGCTCCTGCAGCAAGTTCCTTCGGCGCAATAACGGTTTTAATGAAAGTACCTATAGGTATGTATACCCACCTACCATTGCACATATACACCGTCGTAAAAAAAATCTTAATTAAAAGTGCTTCAGACCTTTTTACTCTCAGCTATATATATAAATATGCATATACATATAGCGGAAAAAAAACGCTGCTTAATTTACAAAGGTACATGTATATGTGTATGTATATGGGGCATTCCACGCCAAATCGACCACTTTCGACCCCGACCCCTTCCGATTTGGCTGAAACTTGTCTATCTTTTTCTACCCCACTAAAAACGTTTCTCAGAATTTTTTCAAATTTTTTTACCCAACCGAAAACAAATGGCTCTTTTTTTTCAAATAGCCATAACTTTTTCAAAAATCGACTTATCGGGACGTGTTCTTTTGCAAATTGTTGGGTTTTAAATGTACTTTCCAAAGAAGAATAAAAAAAAGATTTCTCAGACCTATCTTCAACGTTTTTTTTTAGATGTTTGGAAAAAAACGAAAATTTCTCGATGATTACCATTTTTGATTTTTTTTCTTTTTCTTAGAAAAAACTTTGACATTTTCTGCAAATTCTCTGAAATTTGCAGAGTGATGTTTTTTCGTTTTCTATTTTTTTTAATCAATTTAAAAAATTTTTTTTTTTTTATCTCAGCTTATTATTTCTTATACTACCATTCTGGGGATTTTTAAAAAGAACCTTGAACTTTGAAAAAGAAAAAATAATAATAATAATAATTGAAAGTAGTAATCATCGAAAAAATTTCAATTTTTTTTTTCAATTGATTAAAAACAATAGAAAACGAAAAAACACCACTCTCCAAATTTCAGAGAATTTGCAGAAAATGTCAAAGTTTTTTCTAAGAAAAAGAAAATAAAAATTGAAAATGGTAATCATCGAGAAATTTTGTTGTTTTTCCAAAAATCTAAAAATAAAACGTTGAAGATAGGTTTGAATAATTTTTGTCTATTTTTTTTTTTTGAAAAGTACATTTAAAACCAAGAATTTAAAAAAAAATAAAACTTATGGATAAGTCAATTTTTGAAAAAGTCGGGGCTATTTGAAAAAAAAGAGCCATTTTTTTCGGTTGGGTAAAAAAATTTGAAAAAATTCTGAGAAACGTTTTTAGTGGGGTAGAAAAAGATAGAAAAGTTTCATCCAAACCGAAAGGGGTCGGGGTCAAAAGTGGTCGAATTGGCGTGGAATGCCCCATATGTACATGTATGTATGCGGTACTACCCGCTGGAGCTATGACTCGGAAATTGGAGGACGAAAAAGTCCCGCGAATGACTGGCGGCAACAGCTGTTACTTTTTTTTTCCTTCTTCCCCATTTCTGTCGCTGGACCCGGAGCCGATTTCATTTTCACGCATTTCTACGTATGTCGTATCTACCGCAGTCAGGGGAGTATAGGTACATACATACATATATGTGTATGTAGTTTCTCTATATCATCGCAAGGTCTTTCTCCAGGCAGCTAAACGAAAACTAAGCGAAATACGAAAAGGTGGAGCGAAGCTCGTGAGGGGGCCGATGGAGACAATACTTTTTTGAAAACCACCCCGGAATAATATAAGGGAGAACAGAGCTTACGCCTGCTCTACTCTCCGCGTTCATACTAAACCTTCTAGAGGATGTTAGTCTCTTTTTCTCTGTCTTTGAGATAGACCCGGCTTAGATTTCGATAGGATATTGGATTAGGGGTTGATTCGGGGGATGAAGCCAATTGCGGATATACAGAGTTACATTTTTCATTCGCGTCTCACGTCTGACACCCCTCTCTCGTCCCCACATCTCGCAACACCGGGGTAAGAATCTGTGAATCTTTCAAAAAGCGATGTTCTCTTTGCTGAGCTTTTGTCCATCCCGATCGGACAACTTCTCCTTATATCCTTTTATCCCCCTTTCTTTTCCGTTGCATCGACGTCCGCAGGGTGTAGGGTTGCGTTCAATTCAGGATCCCGTATAAAATTTTCATACCTAAGAGGCTTACCGTGAACTTCATTAGTTCTCCGAGTAAAAGATGATTAAATTCGATCAGCTCCTACACCTTGATCGCGTAACTACGTGCGGTTAATCCGTGGGCAATGTATTGTCCGGGTCTTCTTCTTCTGCCGTAGGATATACACCATGGGTCAATAGTTTGCCCCTGTACGACCGAGAAGAGCTTCGGTTCCAACACCCTCGGTTCCCTGTCAGTTCCTTGTCTTATTTTCCCAGTCTCGTAACATTCTTTTTCTGATTTCCTCTGGTTATTTTTCTTCTCCTCATCCTCTCCTCTTCTCTTTTTATTTCACTTCGTATACCTATACCTACCAATGTTGTACTATGTATATAACTATCGCGACATGGGGTTACCCGACGTGTGTCACGGGGTGCCTGAAGGGGCGCCTCCTAGAACTCCAGCCGGGCTGTCTAGGACACATGTCGGCAATTCTTTATCCGATGTCTCAATATAAATCGTGCTCTCTCACCTAACGGTACCCGATCGATTTGGTAAGCCCGCTTTCTACTTCGTCGAAAGACATCCCCCTGCCCGAGGGTGCCTTACGCATATCCCCGTGTGTTTCTAAAACACGCGGAAAAGTGTTCAAAGATTGGTCGAAAGTTCGACGATGTTTGGGACTCGAACCCTTCCTGGCGATTCGTCATCTCGCGAAAAACGACACCCTGCGAGATCGCGATTGTTCAAAAAATCGAGCCATACAATTTCGGGCCTTTATTTAACCACCCTATTATGCTCGCGTATTGTGCAATAGATGCGCGATATATCAGAGGGTTAGCCGGTGATATGGATCTACAAATATTCAATCAGTAGGCCAAAGCTGTCCCATGACTCACGTTCAGCCCCCTCTCATTTTCCCCCCGAAAGTTTGAGGTTGAGTTGAGCCTGACTGACACATCCTCGTGGCACGTTATGCCCCGTGTGCATCAGCATCATCCCTCGTTATGCAGTGAAGAACCGCAGAATACTGTTAGCAAACTAAACAACCTAATAGATAATAGACACCAGCGCTGAAGATAGCGTAACAGACTGCCGGAGTTTCTAAAGGTGATTGTTATTCACCCTGTCGATGCAAATGTGTGTACAGTCCACGTATACACGTTGGTAAATGTTATCGCAGAGTTTCCCTACCCCGGCAAAATCGCCTCCCGACATCCCGGATTCCGGAGGGTGGGCATAGAGAGACTGAGCTGAAACACTTGGTCGTATTAGTCGAGTCCCAAGGGTACCTCGACATCGACCGTCGATGTAAACCTGGCGGTAGCCTGCGGGACGTATGTTCATCATGGCTCATGAGCGACTCTGACGTTACTGACGGATCAGACTCTCTGCAGATTTCATGCAATGGAATATTCCACTTGGCGATTTGTTTTCGGCACTCTTTGATTGCAAACCAATTACACTTTCCATGTTTATTATGCGTGAATGAAGTTCCACGATTTCCCATGGGTACGATTTTACTTAGACACGTTATGGACGAACGGAGCCTAGAGTATATATGAATAAATTCTTGATGTCACGAGCTCCGGCAAGATTGTATAATTAATGGAGCGGGCTGCACGCTCTAGGGTCTAGAGCTAATTGCCAGACGTGGAGGGCCACCCTTGTTGCCGTAACGCGAAGCCCTTAGAAAATGTCGAATCTTGAGTTACCCTGAAACTCTGATCGTGAGAAGCAACAAGCCTGCTCTATGAATAGCCGAGACTGTTCGACCGGCACGGCACACAACGAACGGTAGTCTTATGGTCCCATGCGGTGACTAACTTCTGCCGAAACCCTGATTATCGGATAACCGTCGTCAAACGGTAAGAGACTCTCCAGACACTCCGAGCCTTATCCCGTTATGACGTCAGCCCAAACACCGTTAAGGTCCGAAAAGGACGGGACGACTTATCTTCCATCGGATTAGGGCTCTGGAATGGTACGTCATACTTACCGAAAATGAGCGAATTTTAACTGACCAGACTCAAGTTGGGGCGAATCCTATCGATTGAGACCAAAATTATAAGAAATCCGTTGATCAGTTCTCGAAATGGCGTCGATTAAATTATTTTTCTTCAAATTCTCTGGACCTCGAAACGCGGAGATGTGGTGAAAACTCAACGGTTCATTTTCGGGGTGAACGGGAAACTTCCCTCTCTCCATAGGTGCATTGGAAAATGTACATTCGCAGGCACAACCGCTGAAGAAGGTGAAGAACATCGATGAACTTCATCTACGTAAGTTGGTGTCTAACGATGAAACTATGCGGTTCACTCTCTGAAGATGAATGAAAATTTGCGAAAGAAGAAGTTGGCAATTAAGATAAACACTCCCATCGCTTAGTAGAAGGAATAGCCAGATAGGGCTTGGCTCTCCGCGTAGCATTGCGGTACAGATACATGTCCCGTCGTGTAATGGAGTCTAACAACTCAACGCATAATTTCAACGTGGTTCCCATCGAGACGGGAGATCGAGGTCGAGCATTTAGCTCGTGCAGTATGATCGCCAAGTTGACAATCTCTGAAGTTAATCTCCTTGGCCCGTCAATCGGCGCGTCCATTGCCAAGTCGGTTTAACGTGTGTATGTATACGTACGTATGCGTTCATCGTGGAGCCGAGGAACACCCGTGCATGGTGAATGCATCGCCCTGATCGTGCAGAGTCGCCTGTCCGTCTGTCCAACGCGTTACATACTCAGTCTCAGATACGTAGTGCAGCTTCTGGACGAGGAGACTTCCACGTTTCTGTTCGAGGCTGTCGTGCTACTGCCGAACTTTTCAATCGACACCAAGAGTCGGACTTATCACTTCGGGATCCCTTTCCAACCACCTTCCGGTCGGCAGGAATTCTACGAACACTTCCTTCTCCTAGCGGACGTGAGTAATCATTTTTTCCCTGAACAACACTCGAGATTCAATCTCTTGAGAAAATTCATTCTTACGGAAAATCATGTGTTCGGTAACGACGAGCTTTTCAAACTTTTGGTATATTCTGCTCATTCAACTGAAACATGGTCTTCGAATGATTCCTCTTTCCCTTCAAAATGGAAAGAATTAGCGTTGAATCTTGCGGGGGAGCTTTTTTGATCAATCACTTGTTCCTAATGAACGGATGAAACCGTCCCCCTAAAAAATGGGGGAAAGTCAAAGCGAGGTGCAATTCGGGAAAGAAAGAATCTGCGAAAATCTCTAAACGCTCGGAGTCGATTTCGATTCCATTGTGAAGACGAGTATCAGATGTCGCGGACGAATCGCATTGTGCACCGGTAGAGAGAAGAATCGAAGAAAAATCTCGAATGCCTTTCATCTCGAAATACAGGATCGTGTTTCGTCGAGGAAGGAAAGTTGCCGATCAGAGTGACCCGTAAATCGTCGAACGAAAACGTCACGGATAACCAAGAGCTCGGTATTTCTTTGAGCTTTTGTTCACCGCTTTGTTTTTGACGCATAGCGATCGAACAGCGTGAATTTTCCCCAAGCTATAGGGGGATGGCTGACAGAATCACTGAAGCATTCCGTTGCTTACCGATACGAGAAAAACTCCCGAGGCATATATATTTCTGCGGGCTGTCACTTTCATGTTACGCATGGATATCTGACGATGAGAGGGTCGCTACACTGACACGCGATTTGCCTCCACTTACCGTGGTCTCATGTTACCAATAGCAATTATAAAATAAGACCTAAACCTGAGGTCCAACTCGGGGCCTCGAGCACATCGTGGAGACGAAATATAGGGAGGCTATTAATTTGACGATAGATCGATCTTCGCGGCATAACTGTTCTTGCATACAATACCAGATGAATCATCTGTTCTGGCTAAACCGCACCTAACCTATGCCTAGTCACGTTTAAAGCCTCTTCTCTTCTCTTTTATTATCGACACCAGACCCAACCACCTCTCTAGCAACGTGTTTAGAATATATTATTCCGACACCCTATATTACGGTCTGGACGCTGCCCTTCGCCCTTTCCGGAGTCGTAAAAAAATGTCATAAAATTCGGATTGCGGGGACTCGAGTTTGACATGCCCGACAAAATTCGATTCTTATATTTATCGCCTGCAGCACCGATATTATACATGCCAGATGGTTCTACCTATTAATTGTATGATTTCGGAAAAATGTTAAACAATCGTCGACTCTCGCTTCTTTTTATTCACATATTGTTAGCAGTGTCTCAGAATCCATCGAAATTACATATGGCGTAAGATTTTCTGAATTCATCCCGCTCAAACATTCGTTGAGTTCCTAACCTCAACTAGAAGCCTTGTAGTACGTATGCCGAACCACTTATGGCACATACACGCCTACACGTGCGAATAATTTTCGGCAGACTTGTGCCGAAATTAAGGGAGGAGTATCCCGTGGCAAAACATAACCTAAAATGCGTTATGCATAGTTTAGCGTTTGGCACGGTAGTGTAATATTTCGTCCGCACTCAGCAGGCATCGAGCGGGGCTCGGCTTCTCGTATGTCAAATATATTAGATATCAAAGACACATGTGCCACTCGAGGCTGCACTGCGCCAGCCGCATTAATTTAACTGCTCAGTCAATGAGAATTTTTATTCGACAACAGCCAATGGCGAACAGCTCTTCTCATTAGCTGATCGCTCATACTTTGATGCGATTTACTGATTGGACCGGAAATGCTTTCGAATCGAATTTTCGCGACTACGGATTGCTCGCGTTTTCGTCAATAATTGGAAATTATTAAAAATTCTACAGAGCTAGAGGTAAAAACGTCAGTCGGATCCGTCCGCTCGACCTTGTCGGAGAAATTGACAATTTCAGAGATTTGTCGTCGCCACTTATTCCGCGTTATAGAAATCTGTCATTTCTGCCGAGTGGAGGAGCCACGGCCTGACAAATCTTCGATAATAATTCAAGCTTTCGAGTAGGTAGAACCGTTGAGATTTTCCACGAGTGGCGCCATCTCGAAAAGACCTCGAGAACTCCGTTTCCTCGTGGATCCGTGCGTCTCGCCAGTGTGTAGTCTATTCTCTTTTCCTCGAGGGTAAATCTTTTCCCTCTCGCCCCCGCCTCGCCTCGCCTCCCGAGAGACCAGAGACATTATCATCGGCTCGTGGAATACATGAAAGTTAAACCAAACATATACGAGGCGTATAAACATCGGCGTGTATATCTCACCTCTCGGAATTCATGGGGCTCTAACGGTCGCTGAGCGCAATGTATCAGATTTCAGATCAATTTCTAAATTCTCTTTGAGAGATCGCCGAGAAATAATTCGGTCCTTGTTCCAGGAGGCTTGAAGCATGGAAACGGAGGAATAGGCAGCGCGAGCAGCTCCAGGAGCACCAGTCCCAGTCAACAACAGCCCCCTCAGGGCGGGCTGTCCTTCATACCTCAGCCGAGAAGTCAGAATCCTGCGAACAGACATCCGCCAGCTACTACTCCAAGGTAGGCACACTAAACGTACCGAAAAATTAATGCGAGAGCTGCTTCTGGCCCTTCAATCCTTTTCCTAACGTCGCGTAGCGTCGCTCCGCCGAGAGGTGGGAAGGTGCAGTTTGTACCCGGAGCACGTATCGGTATATACATGTATCGTGAGGGGAAGAAGAAGCGCTGTAGCAGTGTTCAACGGTACATCTTTCAATTTCACGCTTTTGAGAAGAAAAGAGCGGAAAAATGAACGCGCTGCTCAGCCTTTGTCCGTTTCTCTCGTTCGCGACTTTTTTTAGAATATTAATTGTTACCCGGTTACGTGACGGACATTAATCCTCACCTCTGCTATACCGAGTGTGTTTTTACCTTCGTAATCCCTACCGCCGTTCCCTTTTTATTCAACAAGCGTCCTACCAGCTGGGTAACGTGCGCGACTGCGGATTGGGAAATCGTGCGTAATTTGAATCAGGGTGGCCACCAAGACCTAGGAATAACGCCCGTAGTTCGTCTGTACTTTACCCACACAGCACATAACGTTTCGGTCGGGAATCATAAACGTTATCAGCTTTTATTTTCGCCACCTTTTTCAATTTTCGATGAGTCACGTTCCAGTCGGTATATCACGCGCGTTACTCCTATAAAACGTTGCAAACGGTTGCCCTTCCGAAATGTAACGGGAAGTTTCGGAATTATACTTCAAGAGACGTAACAGAAACATTTCAAAAGGGCCGCCTTACACACGGAGTAGTTCAGCGCTCGCCGCTAGGTGCCAGTTCGCCGCGATAGTCTCTCGAAAGTGGAAATATGCTGCCTGAACATCCAACATTGTATGGACGCGATTCCTGGGTTGGTTTAAGTTGAATAACGAGTAAAATATGGGAGATTACAGATTCAAAAAGCGTTATTTCAGATCTCGTCAAGTCAGTTTCACGAAACACGACCGGAATATATCTCAAATCTTACTGAGACGTGTGAAACGTTACAGATACGTTTCACGGTTATATTCCAAACACGTTTCGAATGTAATTCGTCATGAAGGCGGACATTTTTGCTTTCCGGATATACCTCTGAAATGCAACGATAAATAATCGTTATGCCTCTGAAATAATAACTAAATTTCCGCGCAACGTTTCAGAAACCTAAAGTCACGGAATTGTTAAATTGTCGAGCCCATCGTCGAATTAGATGTTTCGACCAAAGCGTAATAGTAAACCACGCTGGTTTTCGTACACGACTGAACTTTGCTTCGAAGAACTTTTCTTCAAAGTGAAGCCTATCGTCATGAAGTCCAAAAATAATCCGATGAATGAAGATTTCCCTTCCTTTCCTTTCCTCCCTTAGTTCTAAACACCGTTTCCTCGTTCCACGCAGCAGGTGTTGGCCCTCCTCACTACCCACTCGGGAGTTGCCTAACAAGTGGCAGTTTGACACCCGAGGGATTTCACCCTTTCGGTTATTGCCCCCCGTCCCTCTGTCTCAGATTCTCACTTCATTTCCATTCGGAGATAATTTCAATCTTATTTTCAGCCCACGGGCTTCGACCGTCGGTCGACCCGGAGGTCTGAGGGCACCCCAGGCTTCTCCTTACGCTGCACCACAGCCCGCGGCACCTCAGCAGGGTAAAAACTCCGTGCTTGATAAATTCAAGCTGTTTAACAACAAGGAGAAGAATCAAGAACGGAGTAAAGCGTCTTCCGGTGTATCGAAACGCACCTCAAGTTCCTCGGGCTTCTCCTCGGCTAGATCCGAGCACTCGGACAGCTCGACCTCTCTCTGTGACCAGAGCAAAGTCCAGGTTGAATCGCCCAAGACCCGTGCCCTGAAGTCGAAGCTTCAGGCGAAGCCTGCGAAACAGGCGAGTCCCAAGGCCGGAAGAAAAGAGCAAGCCAAGGCCCAGAGTAAGATTGCGAGAACGAAAGGCCCGGAAAAAGGTCTCGCCTACACGCCGCCTATCGACGATGCGAAGACCAGCAAGATAGCTAATATAGCGCCAAAAATTGGCTCCGAGAAAAAGGCCAACAACATAGATTTCCTCAAGCCGAATAGCCAGGTACAAAAATCAAACGCTGCTCTGACCACACCGAAGGTAATCGCGCCTCAGGACACAAAGATCGTGGCCAATCTCAAGACGGACACGAAGCACGGGCAACGACCGAAGATGGAACTTCCCGCGAAGATATCGGACCCCAGAATGCATCTGCAGGGACTGAAAGGCCCGCCGAATGGATTGAACAAGGATATCATAGCGCAGAAGGGTCTGACCCCGAACAGCAATGGCTACATAAAGCAGAATGCTAACGATCATAATTACACTGAGTCTCCGATGTCCCCGAGCCATGGACAGGTCTCGCAATTCGATAAGACAATATCTATGAATCAGTCGAACATTTCTGACGCCCTGCAGAATCAAATTTCGGAAATGAACGAGCAGGATGATGTCGAGGAGGGCGATAAACAGCAACGTTTCGTTCAAAATACAACCGGTGCGCCTTCGCCTCATAACGACAACCACAAATCGAAGACTGAATCGAATCCTCGCACGCAAAACCATAACGAGTGTTCGACAAAAACGTCGGTTTCATCGCCAGTCTCTCCTCATACCGACAATTACAATTCTGGGCAAGGTGACAACGCCTCGTGCCAAAACAAAGTAAAACCGGACGTGAGTTCGCCCCAGGGTTTGGAACCCCTTGGGAATAATTTGGGTCAGCATTTAGGCAGTTCGACGCAGAACCTGGCGCCCGGTTCGAGCATCCCTAAGCCCACTGCATTGGTCAAGGGGACCTCGAAGCCGCCCAAGGATCCGTGTACTCATGGGACTCTGAGTACACCCGCAAAGTACAAGACGGATAACTTGCACAGAAAACTCGATCCCAATACCGTCGCTATGGTCTCTCCGATGCCCAGTATTTCAGATCTTATGTCGGAAAGCTCTCATAGCAATTCGAACAGCACTGGTCAGAGTAACTCCAGCGATAGCAGCGTTATATACAGGCCAAGCAGCGAGAGCGGAAGTGACATCAAGACCATTCCGAACAGGAAGATTGAAACGACGTTTGAACAAATGGAAAAGGTCAGTCAAGTGGAAGACGGGTATTCTTTGCCCCTATTCTATCCTCAGCATTTCTTTCCTCTTTCTATTCTTTTGTAGCTGTTTCACTCCGAAAATGGAAAGTTGAGTTTTCACCGAATCTCCGCGTATATCGAGCCCCGGAAAATCAACGACTAGATGTGTGCGTGTCTGTGATCAATTTCACGTCCGATGATATCCCGGGAACGAATGAATCCTTTCATCCTTCCTTGTATCAATCGATGCGGTTCTTCCTAACGTAGAACTGATTTGATTTTGGATTTCATCGGTCGAGTAGTCTTCGAGTTATACAAAGAAAGAAATATTGAAATTAAATCTCAGTCGGTAATATCTCGAGAAATCGTCGACGGATCTTGATGATTTTGATTGCAATCGATGCGGTGTTCCCCAACTTTAATCTGATCAAATTTCGAAATCAATCGAAATGTCGGAACGGTAGATTTCATGTTGGAAAAGAAAATGAATGGACTTTTAGATAGTAATACATTTTTTTGCCTTTCAATTAATCTTTTTACTGATAGAATACTACTTCCTTTAGTTTGAAAAGCTTGAAGTTCTCAGTAGTCGAGTTTAGTAATCCAGATTCTTGTTTTAACATTTTTCTCCACTTCATTCTTTCTGGATTCTAACTACCTATGTATATAATTTGAGTTGAAAAACAAGAATTTTCGTGAAAGATGTCGCGATCCGGTGTTGAAATCTTTTGAAATGTTAGGAAATTTTATGAAATCTCATAAGATCTTTTCATTCGATCTCTCCACCCCACGAAATCATTGAAAATTCTTCGCAATCTTTCGGGCCTTCCGGAGTAATTCGAAGTTATTTAAATTCTTTTGAAATTCTCCAATATCTTTCATAGAAAATGTTTGGAATGATTTGAAATCTTTGAGATTCAAAAAAAAATCCTATAAAATAATTCAAAATCCCCAAAAACCTCGCGAAACTGATTTTACTTGTTATCTAATTAATCTTTATGCTCATAGAATACTTTTGGTTTTCAGTTTAAAAAGCTTGAAGTTCTCAGTAGTCGAGTTCAGTAATCCATATTGTTGTTTTAACATTTTTCTCCACTTCATTCTTTCTGGATTCTAACTACCTATGTATATAATTTGAGTTGAAAAACAAGAATTTTCGTGAAAGATGTCGCGATCCGGTGTTGAAATCTTTTGAAATGTTAGGAAATTTTATGAAATCTCATAAGATCTTTTCATTCGATCTCTCCACCCCACGAAATCATTGAAAATTCTTCGCAATCTTTCGGGCCTTCCGGAGTAATTCGAAGTTATTTAAATTCTTTTGAAGTTCTTCAATATCCTTCGGACCGATTGAAATCATAACAAATGTTTGGAATGATTTGAAATCGTTGAGATTTAAAAAAAAAAATCCTATAAAATAATTTAAAATCCTTTTTAATGAATTTAAAATTTAAAATAAATTTAGAATTCAAAAATAATTTTACTTGTTAATTTCTCGACGTCTTCCCAATTTCCGAAAATATTTCGACCAAATCTGGGACCCCTGAATTATTCCTCCAGGTCTTATCGGAAGTCCCAAACTGCGGGGTAGTCCCTGTAGCCGAAGAGGATACAGAGATGAACGTCAAACCGATGCAGCCTCTTCTTCGTGGCTATACTCCGGGCGCCCGAGGTCTTCAGACTCTGCCAAGCAGAACAACGACGAGACAGTACACGGTGCTTCACTCCTCGTCTCATCACCACGTCGGCCACGTGGGTCATGATTACGCGGACACCGATATTGCCTCCGGTTATCTAAGCGACAGAGAAGTTCTTCGCGGAGGAATCGGCGCTGGTGGTGGTCCCGGGGTCGGGAGCAGGACCTTGTCCGATCTTTGCGACGGATACATATCCGAGGGTGGCGCTCCTCTCTACGCTCGTAGAATCATCCCTGATTACACCCACGACGATCGGTAAGATGGAAGATTATTAACCTTTGTTTAAATTCTTATAATTCCAAAGCTTTCCGAGAAACAAAATCAGAAATTTGCAGGATTTTACGTTGAAATGCGATGGACATGAAAAACTGCAATTTCTCGTTTAACTTGATCGTGCGCTTTTACCCAGAAAAGAATTGGGATTGGTATTCTTGGCTGACTATCTGTATTCTTCGCGTACTCGATAGTATCTCTATTTTCCGGTAATTTCATGGCTTTTTCGAAGGTGATCGAAAGCAAATCGTGAAAAACACCGTCTTTATGTCTTGTTTTTTTATAGTTTATCCCCATGACTAGGTATAGGTATCTATCCAATCCTGAGGAAGATTTAAAGCCAATCGTCCGAAACTTAAATCGGATTTCTCATTGCGGGGTTAGGAGACTCGGTCGGGTCTGGTACCGAATCTAATTTAAAACCGCTACCTTCTGCGGTCATTTCTGCGGAACGCGATCTTGATCCCAAAAGTTTAGTCAGAGGAGAAGAAGAGTCTAGAGATCAGGATTCGACGAATTTTTTTACGTTTTACATTGCGGAAACGTTGGATTAATCAAAATTCATTGATTCTATTTCGAAACACGTATTTTCATTCACAAATACAGATTTCTTTGTACCCAGGATTCTGGACAAACCGCGGATGTCTAAAATTTCAAAAACAATTCTTAACTTTCACACTTCTCATGATAACTCGACGAACTTCGGAATTCTACAGCTCTTAGCTATCGGAACACATTTTCTAGATTTTATCCGGAATCCTCTGATCTAAAAATCCGAATGAGGGTCAAAATTCTCTTTCTTGTCTTGCTATTTCTACCATATCTTGTCGGAAACTGGAGCCAACCTTCGATCACCCTTAAGGCTTACAATTGTAGAAAACAGACCCCAATCCTTTTTTCAGGTAGAATGAAATTCCTCCCGGCATTCCGCGTAGCGGTGGGTCGTTAAAAAGAGGGAAATATCATCTTAGAAACCCTCGTAAATGGAAAAACAAGACCCATAAAACTTCCGACACCTTCAAACCCCGGGAAACATAGTAGTTCTAAAAAATTACCAAACGTCCAAACCAGTGATATAATATGCCAGAACAAGACGACTTTTTTTTCGAGCTTCCACCTCACAAATCTCTGGGATTACGTCGATTAATGAACCCCCCCAAATGGGCAGCACTGTCTGTAAAATCTAGGTCGCGCTTCAATTGAAAATTTAGGCGTATTCCATTTAATTAACGCGCGAAACCTTAGATCGTGTCACGAATGTTCATATAACTTGATCGGAATGAGTCGTGCGAAAGCCTGGCTTGGTACTCGGGGTTTTTCGGATCGCTGATTCCGAATCTAAGGTCTGAAATTCAGAATTCAAAATGGCGAATCCGATCCAAACATTTGAACTATTCAATAAAGTATAACCTCCATGTTCGGCATATTAGTTGTATTAATGCTTGGAATTCGGAATTTTCGACCTCAGATTCGGATTTAGCGACCCGAATAACCCCTGAGCACCAAGACAGACTTTCCCACTACTTGTTTTGGTCAGATTAACTTGTTATATGAACATGAACATCAAAAACACGATCTAAGGTCTAGCGTGGTCGTCAAAATATGGAAAACTTTCTTGTCGATTGAGCCGCCACTTAGACTTTAATAACCGCGTTGTCCTTTTCATAATTTGACGCGAATCTGGAGATTTTTGCGATAAAGGCTTGAAAAGAAAAATATCGATTCGGTTCGTACACCGTAACCTATATACTCCGCTTCAAGGTGCTTTGACACACGCTCTGCTCACCTCGAAAACGCGATCCGAAGTTTCTCTCATACCACACAACCGATCGGAATCAAACTTTGGAGATTACTGCTTCATTTCAGCAGAAAGTGACCAAGTATTTCGGTTTTTCAAAATTTTCAAAGAATTTTTACAGATTCGGTTATCATCAGAGAAATCGTGGATTTATTCACAGATGCACTCGATTTATTGGACTTTTTAAATACTTAGCCACTCGGCAGCAGCAAACCACACGTTTGGAGCACTATCTCATCTCATTCGATAAAGAAACGCCCGAGGAACTACGATTTTGCGTATTATCACAAAAAAAAAAAAATACCGACATCTTACGAAGGCGACATTTTGTGGCAACACAATCACGCGGTAACAGTGGCCCACGGCGAAGTTCCTACGTGACTACCAAAGCCCCTTAGGAGATTAGCAATTGTATCTGAACTCTGAAGGGTCTGCGAAATTCAGAGTCTTTTTCTATGTATTTCGATTACTGTAAATATGGAAACAACAGATTGAGCATCCCTGAAACGTGCTCAGCACGCGCATATAAATACATATAGTATATTTTATATTAGGGTGCTTTTTTTTTGCTCCGGGCCTGAAATTTTGTTGGAAATGCTAAAAAAAAATTTCCTCAGAATATAAGCCCTTAATATTAATATTAAGTAGTCCCCCAGAACATGAAAGGATTTCTCATTTAAATTACATGGAAATTAAAATTATTTTTTTTCAAAATTCCATAACTCGGTGGCATTTTATGCTATTATATCGCCCAAACTTGCAAATTACTCGGCATTAAGCGCTCTACAAAAGTTCCCATTGCGACTTAACTGTAACTCACACCGGTGAGGCAGTGCAGGTCACTAAAGTCAAGTTTTGTAGAAATTTCTTGTATTTTTGTTGTTATTTTAATAATGGCTCAACCTACAGGAAAAATGTTGATCGGATATTTGTAGGAAATTTAATTTTCTACAAAAAAAGTCCTCTGAACCAAATCCCTAAGATCGATATTTCTCGAGATATTGAGCTTTCACTTTTTTGTAACATGAAATTTTAATGAATTATTGAGTCAAATTTAAAGAAATATTGACTTTCTATTCCTTATTAGAAATTTTTTTAATAGTTATCTATTTTTCAAGCTGCGAATAAAGAAAGAGATTATAGTATTTTACGTGAATAGAGTTTTTATTATATATTTAATTAGTACTTAATTTAATGAAAATTTGAACGAATAACAAATATGTTAATTATTAATTAATGCCGAGTAATTTGCAAGTTCAGGCGATATAATTGTGCCTAAAATGCCACCGAGTTATAGAATTTTGAAAAGAAAAAATTTAATTTCCATATAATTTAAATGACAAATCATTTCACGTTCTGGGACAGTACTTAATATTAATATTAAGGGCTTATATTTTGAGGGAATTTTTTTTTTAGCATTTCCAACCAAATTTCAGGCCGGGAGCGAAAAAAAAATAGTCCCAAAAAAAAGCACCCTATTATATACTATATAAATGTATGTACGTCAGTGAAGATATACTAGAGCCGAGTTTGTGTTAATCAATACCTCAGAATTTTACATCGTGTGTGTACGCGGTGCGGTTGGCTACATGGGATCAAGGGGTACCCAGTATGTATTCACGCGTGGCTTAGCGTGGGTAATACACGTATGTTCCGCGTACGTAACGTATACACACAGTTAATCAGTTCGTTCACTTTATTTTCATTCAAGATATGGTCGAAGCGAATGGTACATGGTTCTAATGGGCGTAAGAGTACGCGCGCTTTCGTTCTAATTTCGTTTAATTAGATGAAAATTTGGGACGCTAATTTCACCGCGTTTCAGCCACCAATTACAAGCCAGGTTGGAATTAATTGAATTAAATTAACTAAACTCTACGCGAATAATTAATACCCCGGCTACGTGCCGCGTGCCTCGGTTAACAACTGTTTCACAACTCTTCTCCTAGACGAGTTCTTGCCTCGCGGTATACGCTCCCAGCTACGAGGATATATATTCCGCCTATCATTTCACAGCGGAGAATTCAGCTGACCACGTTTTTCGGTTGCATGAAAAAACGGTGGAAAACTGGAATCGAGCAAGCGGGTAATTCGGCCGATCTCGACGGACCTCTCCCGAAATTTTCGCACGGATTTTTCGAGCTCGAAAAATTCTATGAGCTTTATGAGCGGAAAGTTGAATCGTATTTTTCATTTCCTCAACTCGCAAAAATAATGCGAGGAAAAAAATTAGTGCTTCTTTAAAACGAAGAACTACCGAATCTACCGATTCCAAAGTTCGATCAGACTCGATCTGGATCAAATCCTACCGATTTAAAAAAAAAGTGTTGAAATCCGTTGACTCGCTCTCGAGATACCGTTGAACAAAATTTTCGGGGATGATTCTCCGGACCTGAAAACGTGGAGATCTAATGAAAAATTGAGTTCACAGTTCCGGGGTGATTACAATAGCTTCCCTTTCCGAAAGCGAAAAGTTAGAAACCGGAGGAAACCCTGAAAGGGAATTATTTCGAAGGATTATAATTCAGGTACGAAACAGCATTGAGCCGTTGGGCGGAACTAGGTATTGCCATATCAATTATATGGCCGGTAAAAATCGACGTATGCCGGACTTAACAAAAGGGAGAATTGGATCCGAGCGTATAATCGCGGCCGGGAATATCGCGGGACCGAGGTAACATATTCCTCTTCCCTCGATCCTTTCGGAGGATTGAGAGACCCGTCACGCGCGTATTTAAGTTGATTCCTTAACCCGGGTAATTGGCTGTCTGGATTTTTGCGCGAAGTTTCGTTTTCGTTAGAGTCCATAAATTCTTTCGGGTCCGGCATGCAATTACCAGAAAACGCGAGTCCCTGGGTTCCCTCTTAGCTCCGTTCTACGAGCTGTAGGATACTCAACACAGGAGCGAGATCGATCCGTAACCTAAAGAGAGGTGGGATTAAATTTCCGAAGAAACTCCTGCGAAACTCTATCGGGTTTCGAGCGAATAATATACAGGAAATTCGAGAGGACCTCACGTCTACTACACTCCGAACTCGAAATCCTAAAGTCTAACAAGTTCAACGGGCATTTTATGGGCCTTGTATAGTTTTTCGTGGATTAGATCAGGCCCATTGCGGAGAGAAAGAGAGAGAGAAGATTTGTCCAATTACTCAAATCTATTTAGTCGCGAAAATCAGTTGCAGTTGTATTTGCATCGAAGTATTTCGCATTTGATTCGAATGAATCGCGTTCGACTAACCAACATCGATTGTGCTCCGAAAGTCCGAGCCGGACGTACTCGTTATTCGAATGAACTTTCGTTTCGTTGAATCGCGAAATCATTTCACCCCGAGAAGCGAATTTCGTTTGGTTCAAAAAATGAATATCGATCCAGCCAGTGTCCGCGGAAAACTACCGTTACCGAATTAGCTGACACTTTCAATCTTCGTGAAGTCTGGTTATCCAAAGGGTCTTCGATGAGTACAAATGATCATATTTCAGTGAGAAGTATCGATCTCCAAACATTCTTGAAGCTGTTTAGAAATTTATCCAATTCTTTTACTTGTTTGTAACTGATCACAATCAACCCGAAATTGGAAAGTTGACTTTGAACTAGATCTCCACGTTTTGATGTCCGAAGAACGACGTCTGACCATTCTTAGATGGACGTCCGGGTGTGATGCAGTCAAATTCTTGTCCGACGATATCTTGGGAACGAATGATCGGATCTTAACTTTCGTTATCTGGATTGATGCAGTTTCACGTATCTCAGAACCGATCGAATTCCGAATTTGAATTATCAATTCATTTTTCAATCAATCACAACTCGAGGACGGATCGTAAATTTCGATCATTTTGTTGTTCAACCGATAGGATTTGGTCCAACTCGAACCAGATTGAATTTCGAGTCAAAAGAAGCTGGAAAAAATAATAAAAAATACTCGTAGAATTTTTTGAGCTCGAAAAATCCGCGCGGGAAGTTCTGGGCCTGACCCATCCAGGTCAGCTTGTTTTTGAGCGAATGGGACGGTGCACAGCGCTGCGAAAATCGTAAATTCTGTGTTTTCGGACCACCCTGGTGCACGCAGATACATCGGAGCCCGGATATCCCAGGAATATCAATCACGCCGGATATCTGCGGCATAAAATTTCTCCGAAATCGTTCAGATATTGGTCGGTACGTTCTGCAGCGGAACGAAAACAACGGAACAGTCCAGAGCCCTCTCTCTTCCCCAGCTCGAGTAGGCTTAACGTACCCGAATTCAATCCACAGGATTTAATCGGGATTATCCGTTTTGGCCCACTTCCGCCCCGGCCTCGACACCCTCGCGTCTTCCGTTACCACCACCAGATAGTGTAGTGAGGGTGCAACCGCGTTCCTCGGGTTCCCGCCGCTCCTGCTTTTCCTCCTTTCGTTCCGTGCGGCCTGGAGGCTACGCGGGGTTTAAGGAATGGAAATCTGACGGAGTTCCCAGATATTTTCGCGATCGAATCGCCGGGATGTGCTCCTCCGAATATCAAGGGGGCATGATCCTCGAAGCGCGGTCGCGGTTGCCATGGCGTAAAAATCTGTCAACCGAGGATCTATTGTCCTCGAATTTTAACGCGAGAAAACATCAGCCAATTTTTTCACTGCTCTTTATTTTTTCTCTTTCATATAATTTCACCTTGGGGGTAGGTAATACTCTTCACTTTCCTTATAGCTCCCCTTCGCTTGGACCGCGACCTTTTTTTTTCTGCTGCTCATATAATCTACTCGTGCAGGGGAAGATTCCTGACCATTTTTTGTATCAATAAAATTGAGGAGTAATTGAGGAGTTGGAACGTTTTCAGACAATTGATTGTCAGTCGCCCTTGTTGCATCCAACTTCTCAATTCGTACATATTATAAAATATAACGACCGATTTTCGAAAATATATATTAGGGTGGACGTTAGACACCATCTTGAGGAGTGAAGCCCCACAGTTTATAGACAAAAAATAGAAAAAAATTTTGGCCCCAGTGCGAGGTTTTCAAAATGAAATTAACCCGCGCCGGTAAGGTAGCAAAGTTTCCCACGTAAAACACCTGCATTTTTACGGATCTCGATTCAAAAATTCACTGCGAGGCTAATTTTAATTCCAGAAATTCTAAACTATGCGAAAGTATCGGGTCATGTATTACTACATGGGGAAAAATCGAGGATGTCATACCTTTGAATCTGCTCGTGATTCCACTCCAAACTAAAATTCTCTTTATCGATTTTACGGCCTAAAATTCTAATCTTCAGTAAGTACTACTTACTTACGGTATGATATCCTCGATTTTTCTCCATGTAGTAGTACACATACTCGATACTTTCGCATAGTTTAGAATTTTTCGAATCAAAATTAGCCTCACAGTGAATTTTCGAATTGAGGTCCGTAAAAATGCATGTGTCTTACGTGGGAAACTTTGAGACCTTACCGGCACGGGTTAATTTCATTTTAAAAACCTCGCACTGGGGCCAAAATTTTTTTCTATTTTTTGTCTATTAACTGTGGGGCTTCGCTCCTCAAGGTGGTATTTAACGTCCACCCTGATAAACATATATACACGTGCGGAAAAAAAATGGCGAAATTTATTCGGCGGTTTAAAGTGTCGGAAAATCGTTAAGAACAATGAGCAGAAACGACCGTGCGGCGCGTTGGTGCGTCACGTGACGATTGCGGGTGCATTTAATGAATGCTATCTCGCGGCTGAATGCTGGCATTGTTGGTTCTGAAGGAAGTCCTTTGTTGAGAAGCGGAGCCTTGAGCCTGCCGGAATAGAATATAATATCTATCCATTATCCGACGTTGTGTTGGTATATGCACAGAAGGCAAGAATTTCTGGACGAGGGTGCAGCGGCGCAGCTACGCGGGGCAAGACTATTTAGCACGGACGGAGAGCCAGACCTCCTCGTCGAGACGTCGTTTTATATCGCGTTAAAGAATCGGCGAAAGAGATTCAATTTTTTTGTTTTTTCTGCGAACGATCGGATCGGAAAATTCCGTAATTTAAGAAAATGTCGTTTTTCGTTCAGAAATTTTTAGAAATGTCAGTTTGGTCACGGATTTTATAGACGGAAGCGATATCCTCCGTGAAATAAGATTGAAAAATAAGGCGTTCGATCGAAGCCAGAGAAATCGAAGAAAATGAAAAATCGTTTTATGTCGATCCAAGCCAGACATCTCCAATGATATCTGAAACTAGACATCCCGGAAATAATTATTATATCTCGAAATCTATATATCAATTTACGGTATTCTTCGTCTCGTTGGAAACACGTCTAATGACCGGAAATACTACCAAGAGTAATGAGAACTTAGCTTGTCGGTCGAAAGTCGAAAATCGAAAGTCGAAAATCGAATTCTTTCCTCGTAGAAGAAAACGTTCGAATCGAACGAGATAGGGCAATTTTTACGCCTATCGTCTGGATTTGAAATCCTATGTATTTCAATTTTTATTTTTTTAATTTTTTTATCTGGCCGTTTATCGAATAATTTTCAAAAATCTGTCAGAGTTATTCTAGGATTGGGAAACTTGCTTCAATTAATACTATTTCGAGCTCGGGGAAAACATAACCTTTCATTTGAAAGTGGAAAATTATGGATCGTCGGTAAAAAATTGAATGTCGAATTTTTGTTCCGGTGGGAACGAACGTGTTTGAATTAGACGAGATATGGCAATTTTTTATGCCCATCATTCGAATGCAGGATCCTATAAATTTGTGATCTTCTTTCGGGAGTATTTTTGCTCTTTTCCGCATATTCAGCGTTTTTGTCATACCGCGGGCCGGAAAGCTTCGTAATTAACACATAATTGAGGTTTCCTCATTTTTATCCTTGTTAAAAAGAAAGTGGCCGAATATCTGCGACGAAAATTGTCGAATTACAACAATTCTATAAACTATACGATCAAAAGTGATTAAAACTTGATCAGGATTTCGAATATTTCTCCTGGCTCGAACAGCTGCCTTCTAGGTTATACCGTTAGCATCCGCAACCGTAACGGCCCTCGCGAAATCTCTAACCTCTAATCTTTTATCGATACAACGTAATCTATAATATAATTAGCTCCCCGGGCGAGGTTTTCCTACCCGAATCTGAATCTTGATCGCAAAATCTGTCCCATTATCAAATCGGGAATTAAAAATCGTCTGTCGTTCGACTTTCGCTAATTGGCAAGTTCCTCTCTCACATATCGAAGCAGGATATATATAAACACGATCAGATTTCTCGCAGAAACGAATGAGTGCCCTCCAGTGACGGATAATTATCCCAATTAATTCGTTATTCCGAAAAAATCAGGAGGCTGATTACAAAACGCTGTAAAATCGCTGAAAGTTTTCGGATCGTTTCCTTTCGACGATATTCAGATTTCTCGCGTTCCATTTCGTCATTTCTTCCAGCATTTGAGATCGAGGTATAGTTACGATGGATGGTAACTGCGCCGGATAGATTCGAACGTCGAAAAACGTGAATTATCGACGATTACAAACGACCGCGTCGTATCCCGATCGGTTTTATGAGATATCATCGATTTCGCAGGCATTTTTCTAGCTCGTACATCCCGGCGATGGTTTTTCCCGGTGTAAAGATCGAGGATCGTACAGGAACGAGCCGAAGCGCCCAGAACCTTTACCTAGAGCTTTTAGCCGTGGTACAAAGCGACGCTTGCGTCTAGGGCGTCGTATGACGTCAGGCCGATCGATTCCCGGCTCATCGCGCGGTGGCGCGACCTGCCGGCGTCGCGGCGCCTGCTGGTAGCTACTGACAGTGATGTTCCTGGCCCGGCCCGTCCACGAAGGTGATCCGTCGGGGATCGACGGGGTGGTCAAAAGTATTCGCGATATATTCAAACCCGTGTAGAAAAAATAAAACACCAAATAAGTTCCTGTTCATATTTTAGCGATATTTTCCTCCGCCGCGACGCTACCCGAATTACTATCTTGGATTTTATCAGGTCCCAACTATACTATATAACCGCAGCGCGAAGCTAGCCGAGAAGGTAAATCACATTTCTCTATCTCGCTGTCTGTAGCTAACCGATCACTGTTTCCCCGATCCACGAAGATAATACAGCTTCGAAATTTCGCGGGCAAAAAAAAGGCCCGAGATTTCCACCCCCGAAAATAGAAATAGTCGAAATTAGTTCAGACCAGGCTTCAGGATTTGGAATTTAACGAAAAGTTTTAGAAATTTTTGGACGCATGAGCCCGAATCGAGAGTACGGGGAGCTGCGCGACGTGATAGACTAATTATGCAGATTTGGTAGACTGTGGGATGTTTGTGTGCGAGACCGCAAATTTGTATTATATGTGTGGGTAGATTCGCGTACTCGAGTTTCGGTGGAAATTCTACACACGGGGATAAAGTCGTCGTATTATACCATTGTTCGCTATTAATTAATATTTACGTCAGCCATTATAGAATTGTTCAAATTGAACCGAACAACGAGCGGCAAAGCCGGGCCATTGTCAATTCACCGAATTCCCAGTATTTCGCATCGTGCAGAAGGTCAGAGGAGACCGAGCGGACGCTAGTTTGCATATTACGTACCCAACCATCTCAGGATACGGTTTGCGCTTCTTCTTGTCGTTCTACCTAATTGGATCGCACCTTCAATTTGTATAAGAAAGCGTGAGGTATCGTTTCTTACATTTTCTCGTCCTCTCACACCCCGATTTGTACGATCTCAAAGTCACGCATCCGGTTAGGCACAAATTAGCAGATTATACTTTCACCTCGTCGTCGAAGCCCACGACGTACCTAGATGCCTGGATGACTCGCATTTTCGAACATAATTAGAAATTATTTGAGATTTTATGGACGTCGCCTCGCACAGATCGAGTCTAACGATGAAGACGCGGTTGATCCAAAACTTTTTGAAGTTTGGTGGGAATATTCTACGTCGATGTAATTTAGGGGAAAACCGATAAGCACGTAAGGTACTTTTTCGTTTTCAACGGTTACAAAAAATCGGCTTGAACTGAACAATGTGTCCGAAATTACATCGAGGTAGAATATTCCCCGCGAAAATTGAAGAAGTTTCGATCAACGATGCGGCCCGTACCCCACGAGGACAAAAAGGCTTTTTAAAGAGGCAGCGGTAAAGCCTATAATTGCGAAATCCAATCACTTAGTTTCGCATTTTGTCGAAGAGTGAAGCGCGGCGGGTGGTATTGGTTCCGGGTAGATTTGTTCGAGCGAAGAATTCCGGTGGAAATAAAACGGGGGCTGAGGGATGATTTCGGATGGACCGGTCACTATATGGGGCGTTATATTATACCGCGGAGTAGATTGGACCGAGAAGAAGAAGGTCCAATCTCGCTAATAGAGCTATTTCTCCTCCTGGAGATAACTGCCGCTCGAGGAAGCGAAGGCATCTCGCATCAACTCGCGGTGAATGTCGTCTAGGAATTGGTTAAGAGCCCTGAGGCACAAAGACCTTCCAAATACCGATATTAAGTGTAATAGCCTTATCACGTATCTCTGTGCTGGATAGGACTAGACAACGACACGGTTCACCGCCCTCTACTCGTCTAGGTGGTACTAAAACACTAGCGAACCATCGAGTGTTAATGGCTCGTCATAACCGTAACTTACATATTCAAAAAGGTCGAGGCTTCTTCGAGGCGTCACCTCCTTGTTGTTAAACACACCGGAAGTATCGACGTTCTCCTCGTACCCGATTATTCCCATGAGTACGTAAAAGTCTGCTTTAATCGATCGGAGACACGTCCAAAGTTTGTTCAAGGATTCAAGTTCTTTGCGACGATTTGATTTTCTGTATGTTTTTCTTCTTTTTTTTTTTTACACTAAAATATCCGTGTCCCAGTTTGACCTTGAAATTTGTCGCTCTCCGTATTTCGTCAGGTTTGAGTGAAAATTCCGAGATCCAAAGATCGGCGTATACCCATACCCGTACCTAGACCGAATCTGAATCTATAAAGAAAAGTATAATAAAAGCCGGAGTCTGAGAAGAGGTCGACACGCCTGCGTATATCAACGGCGTGTCGTCGCAGACAAAAGATATTGCTGCGAGGATCCCCTGCAGTCCTCCATATACAAGAGAGACCCTTAAATATGAGACATTATTCCATATTCAATACCGCCTCCTTTCCGCGATCTACATTTTTGACTGGAATTCTCATCCCTCCTGATTCTGTGGGGGGAGGGGGGTTGTGAATTCGCTTGGTAGGAATCAACGGCTCTACGTTATCTCGGGGTCGATGGGACCCCATACGATATTTTGTATTCCACGATTACTATAAAATAAAAGCTATAAGTTACGGGGTGCCTATTTTCAACCGCTCAATTAGGATTCAACTAGCGAGCGGCGGACCTGCGATAAGGAAAGTTAACCTCCCGTAGGACGTTCTTCTTTTCCACCCGGACCCCGCGACCTCTTTGAAGTCTCTGTGAAGTTGAAAATTTGAAAACTCTATACTAGATCGCTTCAAGACCTCGGCTTCGGTTTTATCATAGACTAATCAAAAAATGTGGATTCGCCAAGTCCGATGGCCTGATCGGAATAATATGTGTTTGCTAATTAATGATTAGGAAACTTGGCCCGCACTCGGCGGAAGTTTTATTGCGATCGAACAAACGTTCGTTTCATTCGAAGTGATTCTTTGTCCGTTTCTCTTCATTTGAATCAAACGAACGCTTGTTTGAACTAGTCGATAGTTTATCGAACGAATCCGCTCGGTTGGTTGACAAAAGAATATCGTCGAAAGTAAATAAACTGTTTGGTTCATTCAATATCAGATTAATTCATCATATCGACTTGATTGAATAGCCAAAATATTTTTCTGAATCGATTGAATACTCTTTTCGAAGGAAACAAACGAGTTCATTGTATTTCGTGGTATCAACAAAATTCTGTATTTACCTGATCAAATTTTGGCATTGAACAAAAAAGAGGACATAATCAAGCGAAATCCTTGACTCAAATGAACCGAAATTCTCTCCGCGCGCAAGAAATCGCTTCGCAAAATTTTGCTTTTGGAAGTGAAACACGTTCTCGGGACGCGGGAGATACAAATTTCTATTTCAATCGAGAACAAAGGTTACAGTTCTCAAATTTGCAGCTCGACTCTTAGCTGGCATGATCAAGGCCAGGGAACAATGATTTGGTATTTCGAAATCAAATTTCTACACACATGTATTCATATTCGCAAAACTTTTTCTTCATCCGAAGATTTTTAACTAAAAATTGTATTTCCCCCTACGTTTCAGACTAGTGAGTGGTTCTAGGCGAGAATTGTCAGGAGTCAAGGAACTGGTTTCCTCGCGTAGGGTGCAGAAGAGGCCATCGGGAGCCGGGAGATCGGATGGCGGAGGTCTTCTAGGAGGGTGTAGCGGCGGGAGCGACGCCCTGGCCGAACTCACCATCGAGGAACTGGCCTCCATACCCGCCGCAAATCATACCTCGTCGAACCACGCCGGACATTCCAGCTCGCATCACAAGGTAAATTTTATCGCCACACGACTCGTCCATACGAAGAAAATTTAAAAAAAAATAGAAAAAAATAGAAAAATAAAAAAAAACCGTTCGTATAATTTTTTGCGAATGAATAAATTTGATACCAAAAAAACAAGAAGAGTTGAAAGATTTGGAAAAAAAATGCATGGCCCCTTAAATTGAGATGTTTGTCGTTGCATAGATATCCGTTGGTAACTGTGCCACGTCATCCATTAATCTCTATCGACTAACGAGACGAGCCCTTCGTCAAGAGGACGAATACCGTAATTACGTTTCTCTGGGACTAAACGCATTACGCGCTTCATACTCTGATTGACAAAGGGTAATTAACTCCGGCGATAAAGAGACCGGGTTTGGTAACGGCTATAAGCGACGGAAGTTTTCCTGCAATTAACGAATTTCCAACCCCTCAATATTATCACCTGTTACGCTTTTTTCTAATTTATTTCCACGGCCGAAATATGTAATAAAATACATACAATAGATAATAAAATTCTAGATTCCCTAAAATTACAAAAATTCATACAAGGAATAAACGAATGCATTCTGCGCGTCTCGAGACGTGGAGAGGCTAGTATGTCCCTCCTTGTTAAGATATCGTTTCCTTTAAGAAGAAGAAGCCTTATAGTTCAGTTATCAAGAATGAGGTATACCCATGCGTATACATTTAAGGTTAACTGACGCAGCTGACGACGGTTAAGGGCAGCTGCAGTAAAGCCTGTGCCGTCTGTACCTCGTAATCGACTCCATGTTTGAATTCAAATACCGCGGATTATTCCTTATTCCTAAACTGATTTTTGGACAGTTGAATAAATTTCGAGGTTAAATTCGGCCGCAGCCTGGCGATTGATCCGTCCAATTTTTGCCTCTTGTTACATAACAAACCTAAGTGGTTTAAGCGCGGGCTAAACCCTTTTTTATAGTACAGACTAACCTAGGGGCACATTCTATTGCTTGGACACAAAAGCCTGGGCCCTCTCCCTCTCCCTCTCTCCCTCACTCACTACCGTCTCAGATTCTAAAGGGGCAATTACCACAAATTATTATAATAATCTCGGTTTAATCGTGCCTCGCGAGTCTTTGTCCCTTATCTTTATTCAGTTTCGTTTATAACGGATGTAAAGCAACGGGCACTCCTTTCTCCGGGCTTATAGCGAGCGATAAACACGCGACGTTCGATAATTTATGTCGTTAATTAATTTTAGAAAATCAACGAAATAGAAAGAAGGAGTGTTCGATTCGTCAGACTGGACTTAAAAATTCTTTTCCACCCCCTCTCTCTCTCTCTCGATGATCCTTCGATGGAAAGCCAGTATAGAGTCTTGTTTTGTCACCACGTTCCAAAGCTGGTAAACAAGTAGACGGGGTTAAGCCTGGTCTATAGTTTAAACATTTGACCCCTTTTACTAACCGTCTATTCACCAGCCGAGAGTGCAAGCCACTTATATTTCTTAAGACGGCTTCTCAGGTCCTCGACTGCACTCGCCGAACGACTCGGGAGTCTAGTAGAATTCCTCATCGGAAAAGGTCGGAAAAAAAAACAAAAGGAACAGCGACTGAGTGGCGAGACACATAAATGTCGCCAAAACCACATTATCGACAAATTTTTAATCGCTTCGGTCTCGCTTCTCGTTTCCCTCGCCGATAATACTTAACCCACACGGCTGCAAACCTTTCTTTATCTTCAAAAAGTTACGTTTCTGTTATATTTTCACCTTACGAAATTATGTTTCACGATACGTGACGAAAACGTTACAAAAACATTTAGAAAGGCTCGCTTTACCCACGGAGTAGTTCGGCGCTCGCCGCTAGGTGCTGGTTCGGCGCGCGGGTCTCTCGAAAGTAGATATATGCCGCCTTAGTACAACCCGCGTCCGGCTAGGCTAAACCGAACATTTACCAAATAAATACCGATACGACCTTCGATCTACTGAATCGCTGGGTCGATTTGAGTCGACTAACGTGTAGAATGTGACAAATTACGGATCCAAAAGGCGTCATCGGATCTTGCCAAGTCAGTTTTACGAAACGACCGGAATATCTCTGGAATTTAATTGAGACGGTGAAATGTCTCAGAGTCATTCACCGGACATGTTTCTAATTTTATCGTTTGAAGACGAAAATTTTCACTTATCCGTTATACTTTTGGAATTGAACGTTAACTCACCGTTATGTTTCTGAAATCATACCAAGATTCCAGAAGCATATAATTGAAATGAGTATGTAAACGAATTAGAAACCATTCCCGCTCATTAAAAGAGACTGACGAATCAAGAATAGCAACGAATAATCCGAAGACGAATGGTTTCACCCTTGTAAAACCGATTATTCAACCGATATGACTGAGAACTGTACTGATAAAACTGATCTCTGTACTACGAATTAGTATTAGGCTTCTCGATTGAATTATGCAGTCGGGTCACGTGAGGTCGAGTTTTGCAATCGATATCACGAACTATATACCATAACTAAGAACAATCGGAGTTAGGGCGTACGCAGCATGTCGCCTGGTCTCTTACACAACCTTAAATAGAAGCTTTTGTGTCCGTATGCGCGTCACGCACACGAGTTTGTACCCTTTTCGTCAAAGCCTCGCGTGCGTAACGTTGCGTGTATACGTTGGGTAGGTATAACGTAGAGACGCGCGTGTGCATCCGTGTGCCGTACACATACGTATACCGTCATAACAGAGGGTGGTCGGGATCCCGTTTCTGGCCAGTTTACGCGTATGCCTAGAAGTGCGTGCACGCGAGTGCCCCTGCTGCAACGGTTCCGTGAAACTTTTCCACCCCCGCAATTACCTACTTTTTTCTTTTCCACGTATTAAAATTGAGGGACGAAGTAGAAGGAAAAATAAAAAAAAAAGAACAGAAAAAAGAAGACAAAAACGACGGACCTTCGTGCCAATTATTCGTAACCAACTCGTGACCCAAATGAATTAATAATATGTTCTAAAAAAAATGTGAAAAACAAAAACAAATAAGTGAACATCATATAAACTGTAAATCATATCCGTTTATCAAAACCGTAATCTTTTCTTTGT
This sequence comes from Tenthredo distinguenda, assembly GCA_947538915.1. NCBI lineage: Eukaryota > Metazoa > Arthropoda > Insecta > Hymenoptera > Tenthredinidae > Tenthredo > Tenthredo distinguenda. Next base: position 23,811,911 of record OX384532.1, read on the forward strand.
TTTCGTCGCTCGATAATTATGCTGTTAATTAGAAACCCTGCAGTGGTAAGATCAAAAGAGATTATTACAATATCGTTTTGTCAGAAACTTTTATAATCGAATTTAATTGAAACCTACGATTATTGTAACTTTTTGGACCGGGATATTAACTCCGTACGTGTTACAACAAATTCGTTGGAGATTTTTTTTTGAAAAGAGAAAAACGAAAGGAAAAAAAAAAGATAAGAAACCGAACGGAACGGGTGCACGTGTCGATGAAAGTGCGTTTTTATTTTTCATTTCGTTTCATTTCCTCTTCGTAAGGTTGAAAATTAATGTTATACGTCGCTAATTGCAGTGCAGAGTTCCGTTAATCGATGGTGAGTTCTGAGGCACCTCTTTGTTCGAAAATAGAAAATATATTTCCATATAACTATAGGTTCGCGTATATGTATACGTGTATCTAGATACGAAGAAGTTCATGCGGTTAGAACTGAAGCATGGTACAGAAAGTCAGAAAGAAAACGAAATAAAGAAAAAAAGAAAAAAATGAAGAAAAAAAAAGAAAGGAAGTTCAAAGCGTTATGGGGAAATATTTATTGTTTCTACGGGGTCCTATAATCATAATACGTCCACGTCTGCTTCTGATAGGTGTCAACTGCTTCTGACATCTAGCAGCACGTGTGGTTTGTTGAAAGAAAAAAAAAAGAGAAAATAAAAAAAACAGAAAAATAAAAAGAAAACGCCGCGTCTTGCGGTCTGTCTCGCTATCGAATGTTGCTATGAGGGGAGGGGGGGTACGTTACAAATATTGAATTGAACCTTGCGTTAAGTTGACTTGAATTTTGGCCCAAACTGTGCCTCGGCATTGTTCACATTTCACCCTCGAACCCCAATGACTCATCGTGGTCATAGATCGAGGTTGCGTAGGTATAGTCACGGTGTGAAGAGCTGGGAGAGAGACAGAAAGAGAGAAAGAGAGAAAGAGGCCCTATGTAGGTACCGAAGGTTGTGAAAGACCCCAACAGACTCTGTGATTCACGTACCAAGAGAGAGAGAGAGAGAGAGAGAGAGAGAGAGGAGGGCGAGGGAGAGGGAGAGGGAAAGTTTCGATGATAGAGTCCCGAGGGAAATCGATAGAACGAAATTGGTCGGAGGTAAAAGTAGGTGCTTGACGTAGGTCGTGGAAAAATTATTCAGTTTCGAGGTGAATTTTATTACGCAATTTACTTTTTACACATTTCAGTCACGTTCCTAAACTTTTACCGTATTACCCCGTTATATACCCTACTCGTCGTAACGGTCTCTCCCATTCGCCACCTGCTCAACTCTTATTACGGACTTATTTTTCGCTACGTTGATTAAAATCTTGTTATTAAAAAACTTTTCCAAATTTATACCGTTATCGTCATGATTGTTATTATTCTCCCTGGCTTTTCTTCGGGATGAAATTTATACAAAAAATTAACCAACGTATTCCAAAGAACATATATAAATCAAACAAACCTCAAAAAACAAAAAGAAATGTTCTACGACAAATTTTAACGAAATAATTCCCGTTCTTAGATATTCGTATCCATCGATATCCATTCGAATGCACTTCGACATGCCTCAGAGAATTTTTCCTCTTCCAAAGCCTCAGCCAAGAATCGATATTACTTTTGTCATACGTATCTCTGATCATGAAAATCAGCTTTTCATGCTCACCGTGATGATGCAGTCCATTCCATTTCTACCGGACGAGCCTATATCCTCGTTCCTTCCTTTTCTCGGTTGAAATAAATTTCGAAATTATTCATTTTCGACAGAGGGTGCCTGGAGGCAGTAGCGTGGTTGTGGGGGGTGGCGTTGTTGGCGGTAGTGCCACCCCCCAAGGACCAGGTATACAACAACAACAGCAGCAACAGCAACAGCAACAACAACAGCAACAGCAGCAGCAACAGCAGGGTCACCCCAGTGGTAACAACGTGGTACACAGGGTAGTGAGTTCGCGACATCCGAGCAGTCATCACCACGTGAAAAAGTCGGACAGTTCACAGCAGACCGATACCTCAGCGTTCAAGCAGCAGCCCCAGCAGCAGAACAGCAACAGTTCAAACTCCAACTCGAATAGCCAGCAATGGAAAATGTACATAGAAGCTGGAGCTGCCAGGGACAGGGACACCACTGGCCACCCAGGTCCACCGAGTCCTAGTCCATCTAGGCGATCGCAGGTCAGTTTTTTGGCGGTTTTTTGACGGCGAGAGATAGGAGTTTAAGTAAAACCGTGGAAACCGTTCGAAAGAGATAAAGTGGCCCTGAAAAAAAATTGCCAATATGGATAAAAGTTCGGGAATAAGGGGAATTGAGAATCCCTCAATGAGCTTTCTTAGGCCGGCTGCTGTGTTCCCAAGTTCCGATACTTTGATCATCTACCGTTCGGCCGTGGGCTCGTATGTTCGTTTGGGATCGGTACATGGGGGTTTTGGGAATAGCTTGTCACCTACGTACGCGAGGGTTGAGTTCACAGCGTTGGATTTCGGCTAAAGTGTAAAACGGGGTTTGAGGACAGGAAAACATTTGTTCGAATGACTGTTGCAATTAATTTACGAGGATGTGCTTTCGCGAGATACGTCGACTCGCGGGTAGACGCGTACGCGACGTCGCGGAGTTAAGTGCAGGAGACGAGGCCTAACACGAAAATAGGCGTCGTTAGTCATCCTCTTCCTTTCACGCTTTCATTTTCTACACGCGTACGCGTACACCACGTTCTCCACGTATGCATAGTCGCTTCCACGCTTTTTCAGGACAAGCATCGGAAGCAGGCAATGGCGGAATACGCGAACGGCGAAAAACCACAAAAGGTATCTTCCGGCACTTCGACGAGCGGCAGCGGTAGCAGCAAGGTCAGAGGGGTTCCCCAGAGTTTTGGATACGTAAAAAGGCACAGCGCGGGTACGAGCAACGCAAATGGCACGCAAAACGGAAGTAAGGATCCTACGAGAACGGCACAAGTCAGCGCCGTCCCTCGTACAAAGGTAAACGTTAAAAAAAAAAGCATTCCGTCGAATTATCAATCCAAATTCGATTCGTCGGTTCGTTCAATACTAAAAAAACTATTCGTCCATACGTTCAAGGTGAAGGTTTCCGGCGGCACGCAGACCTGCACAACGGAACTGCAAGCAAACTCGGGCCAAAATCAAGGCCAGGGTCAGGGCCAGGGCCAAGGCCATCACTACAAGAGTTACAGTCTGACCGGGGCGAGCGCTAGCCAATTATCGCAGTCTGTACGAGACCGTTTGATGCTCGGTTCCCAGAGTTTGCCAAAACCTGGAAGCCCCGAATTCACCGCCCTCTTCGCCGCTGCACATCATCGCGGTGGTGCAACGTCTTCCTTTACTCCTAGAGTACTCAAACCGTCCGATGGCAGCCTCAGTGATACCTGCAGCAATTATGCCGCGCCTGATGTTCAGGGGTATTATACCGGCAACAGCCCTTACACCACTACCTCGTGGATGCGACACAGCAATACTTACACACCCAGCGGTCGCAGTCAGGGTCAGTGTATGGCTATTCTAACTAGAAAAATGTATTTCTGGTTATTATCGCGCAGAATTTTACAAAATTTGTGTGAAAATATTGAGAGAATAATCAGACACATTTTTCCATTATGGAATCTAGTATATCTATTTCAATTTAACATTGTTAAGTAGGTTGAAGTAAAGCCGAACGACTGATTTCTGAATCAGTTAATTCGTTGTTTTTCTGGAAAAGTGGGAAAAGTTGGCAAAAATATTTGAAGATCCGCGATTTTTGTCTATCTAACTGCATCGTGAGATCGACTGAATCACTTTTGTCGTGTTCTAAGTTCACTCATTACCCTGATTCTTCTTTGAGACTTGAATTTCCAATTTTTCCAATTTTTCCAACTCATTTTGTCAGAACCGAATCCCTTGCTTCAGTTTAAGATATCAAAAGGCTCAAACGTGTCAGGAAATTCGATATAACTCTTTCATTCTCACGCTTTATCCACCCTCTTCTTTCTCCTCAGGAATGGGTCTTTGCGAGGCAGACAGTGTCGAGTCCCTTGGCTCTCATCGGGCCAGTCTGACCCACGCGCGACTTTTGATGCACCAAAGGGATTCCACTGGATCTCCAGCTCCGCCTCGATTGAACAGAAGCAATTCTATCAGGTGAGAAGAAGCTGGATACCTTCAAAGTCCCGAATATCTAATCGCAAGGACCAGAACCGAATAATCGAAGACTCGAGTATCGATTGATTGTAGAAATGAAATCCGAATTATGAGGCAAAAAGTATTTTGCGGAGGAAATTTTGGCGAATATTTAACGACAAATTTCGCGAGAGTCTTGGGTTTCACGGTGTGGCCGTATAACATTGAATTGAATTTTCATTATCTCTCACTATACCTACAAAACATCCAAAAGCACCAATATTTAGAACAGTTACCAAAGATTCTTTAGATCTTATTAAACCTAGTGAAAATTTTTCTGTTCGAACTAAAAAGACTTTATGAAAAGATACTTAATTTTTTTCGTAGAAATAACAAAGCGATTTGGTACCGTTTTAGCCATCTGCGGGACAGGACATTCCCAAGGTAGAAAAAAAAATCTACACACACGACATGTACGCGACACGATCTATCGAACGAATCTTTTGAAACTATATATATACCTATATACACCCCATAATTCATACCTCGATTTTCTTACTGGATTATCTGAAAACAGCAGATAAAACCGTGTTGGGCTGCTCGTCAATCAGATGCATGCGATTTCAAAATTATATAGAAATTATACAAAGATTTTGAGCACGTTTGATTGGTGTTTGTTTTTTTTTTTTACATCTAAATAAAAAATATAAACGAATGAAAACAAGACGTATAAACAGTATTTTTCACGACATACTTTTCATCGCCTTAGAAACCCATGTAATTACAGTACGCAAAATCGTAGTTGGTCGGGAGTTTCTTTATCAAATGAGATGAGATAGTGGCATGAGATTTGGCACCGCCGATTGGCTAAGTATTTCAAAAGTCCGATAAATCGAGTTCATATCTGAATAAATCCACGATTTCTCTGATGATAACTGAATCTGTAAAAATTCTTTGAAAATTTTGAAAAAACGAAATAGTTGGTCAATTTCTGCTGAAGTGAAGGAGTAATCTTCAAAGTTTGATTCCGATCGGTTGTATGGTATGGGAGAAACTACGGATGGCGTTTTCGAGGTGAGCAGAGCGTGTGTCAAAGCCCCTTAATACCGCTGCTTCCAACTTAACTCGGGAAAACAAGATCTTTCATTAGCAAGGAGAAAAAATATGGTTTGGCGGTAAAAAAATTGAAATTCGAATTTTTTTTCTAGTAGAAACGAACGTTCGGATTAAACGAGATGTGGCGATTTTTCATGCCCATCATTCGAATGTGAAATCCGGTAAATTTCAGATTTTTCATCTCGCAGCATCTAAGATCATTCGTCAAGTTTGTCGGACCGACCTTAATCTCTCTTTGGACCCGTTTTTCCGATACTATGGAAGCCCGATTCGTTGAAATTAGTAAAAAAACGGAAGAAAATAAAATAAAAACTAGTCCGATTTTTCAGATAGACGCAGAAGCTTTAATATTATGTATGAAAGGGAATACAACTTTGATGTGCCCCTGTAGGTATGCAACCCAACACGCGTTTCGACATCGCGTTAAGCGCGTAGCGCGGAGCATGACGCAGCGTAAGAAAACGAGGCTAGAATTCTGGGTCAAAAGATTCCCGGTATATCGGGGTCGTAAATTTTGACACTGTACTGAGTGGTTCACGTTTGGTAATTGGAGTAATTAAAGTAATCGAAGTAATTCGAGCACGGGCGTGTATAACAACGCGCTCGATGCCGCATATATAGCTTCTTGCATCTCTCAACTATTAAAACAAGCTTATACTCTATACTATACTATACTATACTATACTATAATACTGTATACCTACACTCGTATTTATTGTCTTTGTACACCGCCTTCGCATGCGTAGCAGTTTATCGGTGTACAGGCTGGTCCCGAAGAAACTGAAGCGAACTTTATACCCAGATCTGGGATTTGAATTAATTGTAAACGGTCGACGTTATTGTTATCGTTATTACTCTACTCGATACCTATACTACAGTGCTGACATCATCATCATTCGCTACCATTTCTCTGGTCCATCCTATACATCGCCTTAAACAAGGAGTCTATTCTTTAAATTCTCGAGAAAAAGAGAGAGAAGAGATATACTATATGTACTTGAAACGAAGAGGAAAAAAAAGACGGCGAGAAACTTTAGAAGCGTTAATTGACCGTTTACACTCTGTTACACGATTGCTGTACAGTAATGCATCAGCAGTCGTAGCGATAGCTTGAAATTGACTTTGCTCACTTCGTCTGTCGTCTAAGACTACTAGTGGCTGTGCTCTACGGTGTTAAGTAGTACAGAAAACAAAAAACTCATCGTCGACTAGCTCAGAAAGTAAATTCGACCAAACTTAAGCTCGACATCTTCATGATATCATTATATCGAGAATAGACTCCCTGTATTAAATTGGCGTACCTCTCTCACTGCTTCCACGGTGCCTGTAATGAAACGACACATTTTTCATCCTTCATGATTTACGCGGTGTGTGCCGAATACCCGATTAGCGATAAATTGTTTCTCCGCGATATAGACAGTGCTGTGCAAATCTATTTTTACGATTATTACCACACGCTGATAACATTTTTGCGAAAAATAGAATTCACGAGTTGCGTATGACTGAGGTCTCAGATTTTTGAAAAAGAGTTCCAAATTCCAGAAATTGAATCATGAATTTTGTTGACTTTGGTATCCTTCTCTTAAATAAAATTTCAAACTTCTATTTTTCATTAAACAAATGGCGAAATCGAGTCGTGACAAGATAATGATCACAGTTTCACTAATATCATGGATCTCGTTTGGAACTCTCTTACATACTCCTCAGACATCGCCTGGTAACATCTCTAGAGTTCATATAACTTGAATGACTTATCGGGCAGAACGTGGCTTCATGCAAACACTTTCACGATCTGTCATTAACGCAAAAACATTTCTCATTCGACACACAGTACTTTATACACCTCATGTTAGTCGGAGATGAAACCATCAATGACTGATATTTCTTTCTTCATTTTATAATCCGATTCTAAAATTTTATTAAAAAATCGTTAAATAATGTGTAAAAATGTTACTGCGTAGAGTCGGTGACATTTTCTGAGATTTGAAATGCACATCACCGTCTAATATGCCTATTAATCATCTGTTTCGAGTTTCGTCACACCGCGTACATCGCATATTCACTACAAAATGACAGTCACTCGAAGGGGTACACACCACTGGTACGCTTTGAACAAATATTCCATTGACTCAATTTTTCGCCCACGATTACTCCTATTTTGAGACACAATTATAGGATTTATTTGAGATTTTATCGACCTCGTCTCGCACGGATTTAGGGTGACGAAGAAAAAGTGGTTCTCGCAAGGTACATCGTTCATCGAATCTTTTCGAAATTTGGAGGGAATATTCTAGAATTGGTATCAAATTTTTCCTCAACGGCCACAAAAGAATTTCTCAAAGTCAAGAATTTTCGTATCTAAAAATTCCTCGAAATTTGAACGAGTTTTTCTTCGGTGGAATCAATCCCTGCGAAGGGGAAGGTTCGTGGGATCTGAAATGATTTTGAATTCGAATATTTCTTCAGAGCGTACCTACCAGCGAATAAGAAACAAATTATTTTACACCCCGTTAAGAGATTCAGAAATTATTGTAACGAAGCCTGATCAATTTTTCGAATCATCATCACTCCACGTACGGATTTCTCTCTGACTGACGTAGATCGACGAAAAGTGAAAAAATGTACCCGTCCATGCTCGCTCGAGGAAGCGGGGCCTCTTCCTCGGTCGGTGAAGAGGTTGGGGTTGGAGTTGGGGTCGGCGTGGGAGTCGAACCTTACTACAGCGTACCTGTAGGGTCTGCGGGATGTCCTGGACAACATTGGTCCCAGCCTACTTCGCCCACACCGACTCATGCCCCTCGGCAACCCCCGAACCTTTATCAACACGTTCACAAAGATGACGACAGTGAGTACAAGACATGATTGTGTTTTCGGTCCGCCGGGTCGAAAAATGCTTTTTCCAACTCAGTGTGCAAAGTTCGACTTTTGATGCCTATTTTGCGTGCGCAAAGTACCCGTTTCGCGCACTAGTGCGGAAAGTGATTACTTTACGCACTAGTGCGCAAAATGCTCACTTTGCACACTGAGTTGCAAAAAGTAGTGTACGATACGCGTGCGCGTACATGATTAGGTTCACACTCGTGTCAAAATCACGTACTTCGCGCACTTGTATCGTAAACTACTATTCTTCATTCGTATGCATTCGACGAGAACTTTTTCCCGACCAGAAACTAGTTTCGTTTAAAAAGTTTTTCTCGTCAGGCTCGTGAGATGCGGCGATGACGATTACCAGGCGTTTAATTAAAATCCCATAAAACTGTTACGGAATTTTTTGTCGATTCGTTTTTGTTTTTATTCCAAGTAAAGATAGACGGAAAGAGAGGATATAATCTGACCTTTTTCGTTCACCCGTAGTTCATGGGTCCTCTGTGTCCCTGGTATCAACCGCCAGCAGCCTGTATAGCTCAGCCGAAGAAAAACAGGCCCACGAATTGCGCAAACTGAGGCGCGAGCTGCTAGACGCACAGGAGAAGGTCCACTCTCTCACCAGTCAACTGTCTACCAACGTAAGTCCGCCTTTGTATCTCTAGCGGTAAAATCGAGGGTGAAAAAAACGGCTTTCGGGTGTTTTGGGGAAATTCAAATGAGGGAAACGCCGCAGGCTTGTAATTAATGATCGGACACACCTGCGGCGGAGACGAGCTGGGATCGGTAACGAGGGCTAAGGACTTTGTTACCGACTGAACGAGAGTTCGGTCCGTTCCCAGCTGGTTTTCTATGCATCTACGAGTCGAGGCGTGCGGAGACTGTCTGCCAGAATCGATTAAGCCATGGATTTCTATGGGACAGTTATGGTGAAATGGATGCGCCGCAGGTAGAATCGTAAAACTAAACGACAACCGCTTTTCACCCACACGGTACCGCGCGTTTGAAATCACGTGATAAAGGGTGTGGAGCCAGATTCGAAATTCGAAAAATACGAAACGAAGCATGAAATATTATCGGTTCTAGCCGCGGCTGGTTTCACCCAATTCCAGCGCACGTAACGTGCCTCGCGTTTTATCGCTGACACTCGACAAATACACATAACATACACTTATCAAATTTTTACGTAACCAACTCGGTAATTTACCGCGCTCGATCGTTTTGCTCCAAGGAAACGCGCGTTTGTAGTTTTCCAGACGAATTTCCGTCCCTCTCTTTCATTTTTTTGTGTCTCATTATTGGCTCCAATTTCGGGCACCCTTGAGCAACCGTTTTACCAATATTGGTTCAGGACCCAAAGCTGGAAGTCTAATGAAGTAGGATGAAAAAAAATGGGGAGGAAATGGACGAAGAGCAGCCAACCGTCTTCCCGTATGAAATAAGACTTACGCTAACGGTACCTGCACATATATCCAGCGAATAGACCCGACCGTCGCCCAATTTCTTAAAGCCACAATTTTTTGCCCCTATTTTTTGACCAGCGATAATTCAATGCCTTCGTGTTTGGCTTAGAAATGGAATTAGCCTTGAGGTGCAGAGCGGGGATCTACATATGTGCTCTATATGTGCCTATGATATACAATTTTGAAAGTGTGCACATACCAGCCCGAATAATTGTGTAGTTACAGTTAACCGAACACGTGATAGGAATTGATTTTATTTTCTACACACTTTGATACATTCGTAATCAACAGGCCTAAATTATTCGCGAGACGATCGCGAATTCTCATCATCGATTCGGGGTTCGAATCGCGCGTTGAATTGCCCGCAATTGTATTTATAATTCGTAAAAATATATCGAAGAACAAAAAAGCATCTGTTAATTAGCTTGAACGTAGAATCGTGCTAGTGTCGATTATCGCATGTGATATCGAGTATCTATATGCCTACGTAATGAAAATGTCTGAAATACATGAATATGGATATCATATTGGCGATAAATTTGAGTTCGACGCTAAATAGCGAGAATGCATTTTTCGATTGCTGCAATTTATGGTATAACCACGGTACGGCATAGGTGGGGGGCCACGACGTCGCAAGGTCATTGTGCCCCGGCCAATCAACGTAAGGCGTCGCCTCGTCGTGTCTGAGATGTCGACGGTGGGGGAGGCGGAGTAGTAAGCGTCGAGACGCGGTCCGAGCAACAGTTGGACAGGTTGCCAGTGAACGCGGACGGGCACCGATCGAAGTTTCGAACTAATCGTCAAAAGTTTTTTTCTGGTGGAAAGAAAAAAAGCGTAAAAAGAATTTAAATTAAAATTAAAAACAAAAAGGATAAGAAAATAATCGGAAATAAAATGAAATAGGATTTGTTTTTTTTTTTTTTTCTTTCTTTATTTCTTTCTTTCGTATATCCATGCGAGTGACGTGCGATGAAAACTTTTCGTATGTAATCAATGTAGTATAATATATATATATTTCGTCCAGTTTGATATCGTGAAGAAATATAAATTTCTTTTTACCTCCGCGTTTTTTTTTTTTTTTAGTCGAGTGCGAGCGTACGTTAACTCATGACGGCCTTTCTGATAGCTTATCGATATCTGTATTGGTTTTGATTCTTTTTTTTTTTTTGGTTGTCATATCATCGATTTCGTTCGACGAGAATGCCTTTATCGTGACGTGCCCTGCAGCAAATCTTCGTATATGGATAATATTTAGATAATTCGTTATTCTTTTTCTCTTCTATGCAATTTTGTGTAGAAATATCGAACCTACTTATTGTTTTTTTTTTTTCTTTTTAACATCGTCGTTACGGATAGAGATCGAGATCACTGCCCCCTCGTACTATACGGCATCATCCCTTTAGATCAGACTTGACTCGCTCAAGATCTAACTCAGAATCTTATATAGCGATAGATTCGACGTATAAGGCGAATCCTTCTGCGTCCGTATACCGTTGCTGCAGTTTGCTTCAACTTCCCGCATTGAACATTCCGCACGCGACCTCCTCTTCTTTTATTTTTACTTCGGTTCTCCGCGCTTCTTCTTATTCTTGTTATTCTTTTTGTTTACTTTTCTACAAAACCAGCGACATCCCATTTATTCCTATGTATCCTTTTCGACTTCTATATGCAACTCCTTATTCTCCTGTATCGGTCTACCTATCGCATTCTACCATTCAAACGACTCTTCATACCATAGAACAGAATTTCACGTGAGAATAAATTAATACTAATCGACGAATGTCGAAATTTTTAGAATATCATATCCACGCGGTTGTGAAAGATGAACCTTCTTCGGGCCTCGAGATCGCACTATAAATCGTCATATTAGCTCTGATCGACCGGCACAGATGCCAGCGGTTATAGCAACACGTGTACAGAGCAAATTTTAAGATCGTCACGTGCCTCGTATACCTCTACTTCTCCTCTTCAGCCGCTGCTTCGCGGAGAACCTGCGTTCGAGCGAAATGAGAAAATTGAAGTGGCAAAGTTTCGTGCGTTCGCTTTTTCTTTCTTTTTATGAAAACTCGAGAAATTTATGACTTCGTGACCCGGCCCTGGCGAAGGGAGCTCAACAAAAGCGTTAGGGTAGCTCCGGGATCCCGGATCCCTCATAATGTCAGTTCGGGGCGAACAACTTTGGGCCTAAAATGCGTCTTAGGCAGGGAAATATCTATAGAATCGTTCCGGGGCCTGCCTATGTAAACAGACCCGAAAACCGAAGAGCTAAACATATAGCATTACGTGCTGGTTAGTTGGTCGGTGACTCCGGGTATCGGGCAAAGAAAAATCCCCTCCGAAAAAGCCCCTTTTTGAAGTTACACAACCCCGAGGCGATATTTTTTCGAAACGAACAAATGTGGGGAGCAGAAAGGAGGAAACGATTTCGTACGAAACCGTTATACTCATTCTGCACTCTCGACTTCAGGTCGAATTTTGAAAGTTTTTACATTTATTTTGGGAGTGAATAAGGCCCGCGCAGTGTGGATGTTGAAAAATATAACGACGATCGATTTTCGATCAAATCGACGATATCGTCGCGCTGCAGGATCGTGTAACGGGTGAGATACTCTGTTCGGACTCTTCTATACCGGGAACTTATTTCTCAACGATCCTTCCGGGTATACGGATAGAAAGGGCCCTACGGCTATGCATTTATATTCGGCCTGCGATCGCCACTGAGGCACTTGCTACTCTTTGGTGAAAATTACTAGCCTTTACAGCGTTTCAGCGATTGAATTAAAAAAAAAAAAAAATGATTAAAACATTGTAACGGCTTTCGTAGTTATCGAATCTAAAAATCTCCAAGGTTGAACAATTATTGCTAAACATTTTGGCCATTTTTATCACCTTTCGGCGATAATTGAGTGTCGTTAATCCTGTTTTTGCTCGATTCAAAAACTCGGATCCGATCACTTTCAACATTCTCCGCCATCTCGGATCCGTAATTCAGAATTTCGCGCGAAAAATATAGCCTCGTGAAAGGTTACCTCGCTAGATGCTCCCGTCTCGAGAGGGTCAAGCGAGTGTGCGGTGTAACAAAATATCACTCGCAATTGGAAACGTATATAGTTTAATAAAGATGTCGGGGCCTCGGAGATCGCTGCAATCGGTATTCATTGAAAATTATTGCGTACGTATACGTCGCTCGCGGTCGACGCCTCGGCTTAATTATTAATATTCCGAGGACAATTGACCGGCTGCTCTCATCCTCGGGCTGCTCCTCATTCTACCAATTCCATTGGCGTCGCGCGTGCAGCGTTTTGTAAAATCTCTTTTACCGATCTAAGATCGAATTACCCGCGCTTCCAGGAGTCTGAGCCACTGCGAGGGCCCGGATCCTGTAACTCGCTCCATAACGCATACTCCGCGCGCATGCAGTGCACTGTTCGAACTTTTTCTATAGGACAGCTCGAGTAGGAGCCGCCTGCCCGGTCGCCCTACGAGTATCTTCGCTTCACGAATTATGCCGGAAAAGTACGAGGCTCTATTTCCGATATCGCGCGACTATCGGGGCAGAAAAAAATGTTTTCAGGCACGAAATTTTCGTCGTTCTGTTTTCTGAATCATTAAAGAAGCCGAGCGCAATTTTCTCCACAATTATTATCATCACAATTCGAAACTACTCGGTCTTTATGACCGCATGAACCTACGGGCCCTGCAGCAGCGGCTTCTCTCTCGAGAGAGAGAGATCGAAGTATGATACAAGGCGATTGCACTCGCCTTATAAATTCGACGCGGTCTTCGGGGCTAGAGATAAAAGAGGGACGCGTATATAGTCCGCCATTAAGTGACCTGTAGTCGGAGGTTAGAGAGTAAAAAACTAGTTTCTACCGAAATCCTCATCCTTGCGGAATCTGAAAGAGTTTCGCGGCGAAATTTCGTCGTTAGGAGATTCACATTCGGGAATTGAATTTATCTACGGTTGATGGGTGTATAAATTTACGCCGTGCAGCGGATGAGGTACTTTTGTGGAATATTAATGTAAGACTCACGCCCGTGCTTCGAACATCCGAGTATAGGAGTCAGTAGTGGGCCGCGTTGATTAGTAAACAGTCGGTTTGCTCGTGCTGTGAGTAAAGCGCTGTGGGAGTGAGGCGAGGGGTTGAAGTCAGCCCTTCTCGCGATGCCGAAGACCCCGTCTTTATTGGAGCCAACTAGTGGACCAATGACCGTTTCTTACTTATTAAAACTGACGTAGTTGTTTTGTCTTTTGTCTTCTCCTTAACTTATTACCCCGCGCCGTTACGCTATACTCACAATCAGCCGCATACTTGCGACTACTAAACTCACCAACCTACATTTAATACCAAGGCGCGTGACTACGCCACGTCGCGGTCAATTCGCGGGGAAATTGTGAAAATTAAACGCTCCATGAACGGATAATCAGACCTCTGATCAGTCGTGCACCATAAATCGTCGTAGAAATTTCAAAAGAAATCAAGCACCGAGTTGCTCGTTGGGGATTGCACGGTTATTGCACATCCGGTAGATTCATTTCAATCGTTTGTTCGACTTCCGGGTGAGTGCGGTAGCTATCATTTTCATGAAATTTAATAAATCTCTTCGAGAGTTCGAGATTGCAATACTTCGAAAGATTCTGGACGTTCGAATTGATCCAAAAGACTCGAGTCAAGTTCATACGACTTCGTATGACTCGATTTTACTCGAGTGACTATATGACCTCGAATTACTTTATTTACATGATTTTATACGACCCAAAATGACTTGATCGACTTCACGTGACTTGATATGACTCCACACGACTCAACATGACTTGACTTATTCCAAATGAGTTCACATGACTTCACACGACTTCACATGACTCGATATTGCCTTAACATGACTCGAATGACTTCAAATTACTTCACACGACTCCACGTGTGGATTTCCATAATTTCACGTGGCTTCGAGTGTCTTGAAATCACTTAACACAACTTTACATGACTCAAATGATTTGAAATGACTCAACGTGATTATAAGGCATGACTTAACGTGACTTCGAATTGCTCGACTTAACTCGATAACGTTGCTTCAAATGACTTGACTCGTCATTACTTCCAATAAATCAACATGACATGAAAACACAACGCGGCTTAACATGACTGCAAATAGTTATCGGTAACTTTACATGGATTCCGAACGAATCAGAAAACTTTCCAACCAAACTGGACGCCGAATTCGAAGAGTACCCTCCTTTTAATAACCTAGCTATCTAAATGACCAGTACAGCTTCAGGATTGATTGGCTTATCGATAGGTAATGGAACAGATCGGCTCAGACCGCGGAGTAGATCTTTGATGGAGAGTAAGATTAGATATAGGTGTATGTCATGTATGTCATGCCTACGTCATATCGGAATCCATATGAAATCGGTTCTCGGTAGCGGACGTCGCGCGTCTTGTTGTCTGCTCGCCCGGTTTTTTCGTCCCATGCAATGCACTCCATTCTATAGGAGTTTGCGATAGCTGCGGCAGTATATTTCTCTCCCTTCGTTTGTCCGCCTCTCTTTATACCCCGAGCACAGCTGCCGCCTTCCTGCACGACAACACTTCTTGCGCGAATCGAGATTTATTTTTAATATACACACATGAGCACCTAGGTATACTGTACAGTCTCGTTTTTCACTCGAAAACTTTCCACATGGTAGATACTATAATATACTGTATCAAATTCAGAGAACTCGACGTTCTCACTTCGAAATTCTATCGGCCGTTTACGCGCATGCGCTCGTTACCCTGAATTCTAACCTCGCGGCTCGTAGCTGCATATCGCATCGCGACTCTTTCGAAAAACCGGGAAGAGAAGTCGGTAACTTTCAAAAACATCTAAAATTCTTCCGCAATCGAACTTCCGTTCGATAGAAGAGAGGAGTAACCGCGTAAAAGGAAGAGAAGACTGAATGAATTATGAAATCGAAATTAATCGACCACCCGCCGTGAATCTAGACAGTTATACCTACAGTTTGGCTGAGTACAATATTATGTCACCGCGAAAAGCGTAGGTGCCATCTTTATCTGCGCGATAAGCCACTATCGCGGATTCCTATCAGTAAATATAAACGTTGGTACGAGCCAAACGATACGACACGACGGCGTTATGCGTTGCGTTGCTGCTGCGGCAAAGCTACCGGTCTCGGCGGTTAAAACCTCATCGGGAATAGTATAATTTTACGATTAGTGTAATTTCAGATGTTCATATATTAGTATACCACATTTATACGCACCTGTATAGTATAAATGACATAAGAACGGCGAATCGCGAATAATTAAATACGTTATACGGCCGAGTCCGTGGTAGCCAACACGGAGTAGCCAACAGCCATTCAGCTTTCCATATTAATATTTATAGGCGTTTTTTTTTCTTTTTTTTTCTTATTATAGAGATCTCCGTATCTCTGTATAGAATCGTAATTATCCTTATTATTGTTATTGTTATTATCGAATATCTCTTCTCTGGCGTCACTCGTCGTTTCCTACTATTCGCAGAGCTAGAGTCACGTCCGATCGGTCCACCGATCGGAAATATCAGCCACGTAATCGTTCGACCATTCCATGATATCATGGGATCGTTTTAAATCGTATAAATTAAAAAATTGTCAGAAAATAGAAGAAAAATAAAACCACCGCCTTTTCACCTTCATCGTTATCATACATGTGTATCAATATTGAATTTCGAGGTAACTTTACGCTCCGAATATACACACAAATTTGTTTCGTACTATGTTTGTTCGTACCTGCGTGCCGTTACCGGTATGACGCGATAACGTAGTCAAAAAATGTAATGCGGTATACAGATAATATTTATATGGCTCCCGGCCCGCTCGCTACCTTCCACGTCATACTACACCATATTCGCTCTCGGTTAGGGGTCAGAGAGAAGATTTCAAGGCGCAGAAAGTCGGGCAAGAGATAGCCGAGAACTACTCGGATAGAGTGGAGTGGAAAAGAAAACGCTAACCAAGAGAATTTGTACGTAGTATTACCAAACCAAACGGAACCAAGCCGTGTAATTGCGTTGCATAAAATAGGAATAGAACGGAAGAAATGATCGTCGAATAAACGAACAAATAAAAGTAAGAAAGTTCCAAGTTTAATGGGCTAATAATCTCGAGATCATCATCCGTTAACTTATTAACGATTTAACGAGAGAAAGGTCCTAGCCGCACGGAACTTCTTACGTGTACCTATATACGTACGTAATGTGTACGTGTATACGTATAGTTGACTAAATGCAATTAGAAATAACGCAAACGATTGGTGGAACTAATAGGACTATAGGAGACTGTTAAACCAGCTCACAGTAACCGATCTCATCGAGTCTTTGACCACTCGCTTCGCGGACTGGCTGTTCAGGAAATGAACTATTCTATATTCCGAGGTTCTGCAGGCTTACCTCAGGCTGACCCGTTCGGCACAGGTTCGAGTTTCCTTCTCCGGTATACCGTAGTACATTTGTATCCGTGTATGTACGGGCACAACATACCGTACGCGTTTATGCAACTTACATGCAAAACACGATAGCATTGACATTCGAGAACCTGAATGCGCAACGTGCAGTGTAGGCCATCGCCTGTCCGACTGTTACTTATGTAATTGTTATGCCATATGACACCAAAAATATAGTCAGGTATCGATTCGCTCCGTGTAAACTTGATTAGAAAAATCGATTAGTTGGGATCGAGGGATAGAAAAAACGGATTCGTTTAGCACTGGAAGCAGCTAGAATTTCGATAGATGCTCGCTATTCTCATTTCCTGTTGTTTGTTCCACCCCGCTTCGCCCGATCCCATTTATTACCGTCAAGCTTCGATCACAGACGGAAATCTAGCGAATTGAGATCTCTGTTTCTCGAGTTAACAAGCGTCGGAGAGATGTTGATTTACGGGTATCCGAGATCGCAATAAGTGTGCCGATATGGTTATATCGTGTACGTCGGTAATAGCAGCTCTTCTTTGGCACGTGATAATTTACGTCGATTTTACTCCAACGAATTGTGCTTCGGACATAAAACTACTTTTTCCGTTTTATCCCCATAGGTAATATGTCTTTTTTTTTGTCTTTCTTTTCCATTAGAAGTATCATATAGACTTCGGGCTAGAGTCGAGATAACGTAGTGGCGTCAAGATTAAATATATCACGTGACGGACGCAATCTATATTCTTATTCTGCTTAAGAAACGTCGAGTTCCGACCCTGGAACTGAATAATTCCTGAGGTTAAGAATGTCGTCGGTTTCCGTCGTCGATATCTTCGCGGATAGTTCGCGTCCCTCTTTCATCTCTATGAGATACCGTGTACCTTTCCGCTTTCTGATCGCCCGCGGCCCTCCAGAAACGGATTCATTATTTCATGCAAGAGTCCGCGCCTTATGCGCGATTCTCGAATGAAAATACTACGCGATTGTAACAAGATCGATGGTGGACACATGTGCGGAGGATGAGGAATACGAAATGGAAGAATCGAACCGTGTCGGCGGCAGGAAACGTCGCTTAAGCGTGAACTGAATATTATTAAACATCTCGACTCGATTATCGTAGATATCTACATAAAGCTATCGATTCTTCGTTAGTATCAGGGATCTCGTTCCGTGCGTGACACAATTAACGCGGTATACATGTGTAAAGATGTCGGGACGCGGGGGAAGGAGAACGAAAGAGAACGAGTTGAATCGGAATAAGTCAAGCTGAGAAAACAAATTAGGTAATCGATGAATATAAACATTCGTCCGTGTAATAATATGCGGTTTACAATTAGTTATGCAACTTGAATGACGGGTAGATATATTCGGCCGTTGAGCGAACTAGGAGAGCTGACGCGGGACCAACTTTATTATATGTCTTGCCATTTTACCTCGCCTTCGCCTTCGCCTTCGCTTTTGCCTTCACCTTATTAAATCAACTGACCCGAAGGCAGAGCGGTAGGATATTTTTATTTCTGTTATTTTTTTTTTTTTTTCTTCCTTGCTTCGCTCGCTTCGTTGGTATTTCAGTAATTCGCCGAATGTATAAGATCTTGTTAACACTCCCGTACGTAGGATATAAAGAAATAATTAAGAGTTGAGACTTGTAAAGCTGCACACGTCATGAAAAGGCCGCGTTGTTCGTTTCCTTCGTAAATCATTAAACGTGTTAACTTTTCTTTCCCCTTATTTTCTCATTCTTTATGTAGTACTATACGAAGACGCGTGTATGTCATCGTCAGTTTATCTTAATCGTTTTGTTCGACCGGCTATCGCGCCGGGAACCCTAAGATATTTGATAAGACGACCAATCTGGGTCACCAACCTCGGGAATACGAAATTATTGTGGAATCATGGGTGCCTGTGGCGGAATCTATTCGAAACTTACGGTTTTCTGCGTTATTGGTACACCGCAATTATTTCGTACCTAGCTGCCAACGCTCGCGCTTTTGATAATTGTTCGCGAACAGAGTATATGGTATAATTCCCGTTTGGATTTGATATTTGTTTCTTTTTTTTTTTTTAGAATTATCCATAATACAGCTGCGTTCACAACGACCGAGTGTATAAATATTAGGGTGCTCCAAAAAAACAATTTTTGCTTTTTTTTCGAGTCCTATCATCTCAAAAGTTTCTAGTAGGTATAAAAAAAATTCTCCCACAAGAACACCTCGATATTTTGATTCTACGTGAGGCTCAAGGGATTCCCGTTTTCCCATATACCTAGATAACAGGTAAAAAAATTTTTTTTTTTCTATTTTTCAAATAAAATTACTGGAAATTTTTTTTTACAATTTTGATGGACATATTCTTATAGGAAATTAAATTGTCTACAAAAAAGCTCTGATCCGATTTTCTCGTAAACCTAACCGGTAAAACGTTATCAGACTTTGAATACTCGCAACCAAGTTAAATCTAACCGTGTATGATTTTAGAACGCATTTTGTATTTCACCGGATGTTACCGTATGATTTATATTGTTTTTACACCGCGAATAATTACTCAGTGGTTAAAGAGAGACGTATAAGTCTCGATACTAGCTCATATTGCAGTCGAATTTCTTTTTGGAAATAAAAAAAATTCAAACTATATCCACTTAGCTGCGAGTATTCAAAGTCTGTTAACGTTTTACCCGTTAGGTTTACGAGAAAACCATATCAGAGCTTTTTTGTAGACAATTTAATTTCCTACAAGAATATGTCCATCAAAATTGTAAAAAAAAAATTTCCAGTAGTTTTATTTGAAAAATAGAAAAAAAAAATTTTTTCACGTGTTATTTATATGGGAAAACGGAAAACCGTTGAGCGTCACGCAGAATCAAAATATCGAGCCGTCCTTGTGGGAGAATTTTTTTCATACCTACTAGAAATTTTTGAGATGATAGGAAAAAAACTTTTTTTTTTTGCAACACCCTAATAAACATATACATTTTTTCATTCCGAACGCAGCAACGTTGTGGGAAATTAGGAAAAAAAGAAAAAAAAAAGATAAAAACAACCAAAAAACTAAAGACCAAGTAGAGCGCACGTGTCACGGCCCACTTAATTGAAGGAGCCTCAGAGCCCAACGATTGTGAGCAGCAGCAGGCAGCTTGATTTCACAATGGAGCTATAAATTTTTGTTATTTGTTCGGAAACTGAGTAAATTTATGTGCCTATGTAATACCTAGTGCGGTCCAACTCGTTCGTGAATAAACAAAAGTGAGGTGCGTGTAACCGGAGTGGCATTAATCTTCCAGGATAAGCAGTTTCCAAAAATCAAGAAAAACAAACCAAAAAAGAAACCAAAAAAGGAACCGATTCCGAACAGATAAAACTCAAGTGAATAAACGACGATGATTCGAGATTCGGAATTCGCTCTGATTCCTGGTGTCTAGAATATGCCGAACTGTTCATCGGAGACTCTGCGACGTCGGTGAATATAAAATGGTGAAACACTCGACCCTCCTTGATTAAGAGAATCGAAAACCATGGAGCTGAATGTCTGCTCCAGACGCGTTCACGATGGATACGCGACCATCCGAGCTCGGGGTCGCAACAGGCCACGAGCCGTCTACAGGTCGGACTCGGAGGAGCTACTCAAAGAGGCCAACGGGCCTTACGCGCCTTCCGAAATGTCCTCCGTCCTAACCGAGGCTGGAACTCGAGTACCGAGGTGGTGCGACGCGGGGAAAGACTCCTTCGCCGAGAACTACGGGACCCTCAAAGCCAGCCCTAGGCGAGGAGTGTCGTTGGACGAGGGCCGGGGGTCAACCCCGGAAGACAAAGTACCGATCTTGAACAGTTTTGCCAGTAAAACGAAACCCGTTTCGGCGGGAAATGGGAAGGCCGTTTCTTCCACTGATCAGGAAATTGCTCCTGTTACCGTTTCGAAGAGCAACGAAGACCCCAGGCGACACTACGACACTGTTCCGTTCGAGCCCGATAAGCGAGTTGCGATTAATTCAGGAAATAAGAGCCAGGCTTTGGTCGACAATCCCGAGGATTATGCCGATATCGAGAATAAGAATAACCGGAGAACTCCGGCTAATAAAACGAGGCAACCGATCTACGCCATTCCGAATGTACCCAGACTCAATAACAAGCCTCCGCGACTACCCAGGGATCCGGGTGTCGATGGGAACTACGTTCCGAGTGGTGATTTGTACCGCAGTACGGCCCGGTATATCGAAGACTTGAACAAAAACATTGCGAAAATTGACAAAAACTACGCGGAAATGAGGTCCGGTAATAACAGGAACTCGACCTACGGTATAATAAACAAAATCGCTAAAGCCGACGTCGAAAATTCAGCGAAGAACCTGTACGGTACCCACAGGAAGAGGGACATGGCTCCGATGCTGCCGATTTCTCCGAATTTTGGCGAACCGTCCGACGAACGAGAATTTGAGTTCAAAGTACCGAACGGTTTGCCGAAAAAGACGATCAAGTCCAGACCAAACTCCTACGGGAAATTACCGCCCAAAGTACTTCCCAGGTCTTCGTCGATCGAAGGGCCTTCGTCCCCTTCGAGAAACTCGAACGGTTCGTCGTCCTCGGCTAAGTCGACCGAGTCGCTCTATGCTATAAGCGAGGCTCTGGCCGGACTGCCGAAGAGCAGAGTCACCTTTCAGGAGCCGAATATCTCTGAGAGCAATTCCGGCAGAGTCGAGCCTCTGGCAGAGGCCTATCATACGCTTCCGGCGAAACGATCGGCGTTCAAAAATCGAAAGGATAAGGTCAAATCGTCGGATGACGTTTTGGCCGAGAAACCCAGACGCGGAGTACGTCGATCCGCCACCCTTGACCGCAATCACGATCAACGAAACCTGCGAAAGAACATATTCGGAGAAGAAACGATCGACGACGTGTTCGCCGATAACGCGAACTCGTATCGCAACCCCCCGAACTCGAGGAAATCGAGTTTCTCCCGATCCTCGAGGATCGTCGCCACCGCGAACCGCTCTCACGAGGATATCCTGTGCGATACCTTCGCCGTAGAAGCGAACTACGGCACGTTGCCGTATCGGAAGACGAAGATGTCTCCCAGGCCGCTGCACAAATCCAGTGAAAACGTTTTGGACGCTGCCAGAGACTCGGGAATCGATACTGGGGACCTTGGACGAGCTTACAAGAGCACGATGGACGTGAGCGATCGTTCCAAGTACCAAAAATCCCCGGTATCCCAGCTTCCGGGATCCTGGGCGAACGCCATACCCGTTTGTCTCATGGACGCCACCGACGTTATTCTCAACGGTCAGCTCCAGCGTTCCAGGGAACTTCTCGACGCTGAAGAAGGCCTCGAAGACAGTGCGGAAACCGGCGCCGATACGGTCGACCATTACAAAATACTTCAGGCACAATTCCGCGGCGAGGTTCCCGATGTTCCGAGTTCGACGGATGTCGCGAGCGCCACGA
This sequence comes from Tenthredo distinguenda, assembly GCA_947538915.1. NCBI lineage: Eukaryota > Metazoa > Arthropoda > Insecta > Hymenoptera > Tenthredinidae > Tenthredo > Tenthredo distinguenda. Next base: position 23,834,380 of record OX384532.1, read on the forward strand.
AGTCCAACAGATCTCGGACGAGACACAACTCGTTGGAACTGGACGTCGACGGATCGATGATGAACGCGAACGCCATGAGCTACGCGACTCTTCCACGCAGAAGAGGCAACGGTAAAAAATCGGAACAGGAGTCCAACGATTGTCCTAAACGCCTGTCTGGAACGTTACCGGTTCTCGAACCACTCTACGAACACGCCGTCAGCGATCCAGTCAAACCAAGAAACACGGAGAACGTGATACCGTGGTGGGAATTGGCCACCAGAAAATACAGACACAGAAGCTGCCCGTCCTTGCAGGTAACGCGATAAATCAAACGAAAAAGAGAAAAAAAAAAAAATCGAACTCAATCAATTTTTTTTTTTTGCTGACGGAAATTGCGTTCTATATGTTTACATATAAGGCTAGGCCTTACATAAGTTATGGGGAGACAAGAAGCACCATTATATAATACAGTGTCTTTGACCCGGGCTTATTTTAGTACAGATAAGAAATCGACGACTCTAATCTTCCGGCCACAGTCGATGACCCCTCACCGATCGCTCCGATATCGTTGTCAAAGATCTCCGTATATGAGTTCAAGTTTCACGTGGCGTAATTAGCGCCGTGACAACTGTGTCAATACCTCGTATATACGGGCTGTAAATATGTCATCGTGTCCCATGCGTATCAGTACGTGAAAGGAAGGCTGAGCACACCGCCGCCGTACGATTCTTAATAGTTTAATCGACGTGTTCGAATTCGACGAAGGTATATCTCCGACAAGTTTTCATATAGCATTTTGAAAGAAGAGAATGAAAATTGGAACGAATGCGAGCTTCCGCGTTCTATTTTTTATAATCCCGCTTAATATTCTATGCCATATATCTCGCGGCGAGAGTTTTCGTTGGACGTGTAACGCGCTGCGCAACGTTACGCGGGGAAACGTTAAATCAAACCGACTCACAAACGGGTAGAATTGATGATGACCCCTGCTCCGCCTTCGTAGGACTCTCTCCGCAGGCCAAGCCCTACTTACACATTACAGTATGCGTATAATGGGTATCGCTGTATGGGTCGAAGTGTGGGTTGACCACGCGATGCTCATCTCTCTAACCGAACAATAGATCTGATTGAATAATTAGGCGCAGTTGATGCTGCCTCCTCTTTACATCTATTTACTCATTTTAAGAACGAGGAGTATGCAGCTTTTGAAGTAAGTTGCGGGAATCTGTCCCGTCTAGTGTCGGACGCAGTCCAAGCCATCGGGGAACGAGGGAATTCGAAAATGCGACCACTTCACGGGCGTGGGGAACCGGGAGTGGCGTCTCGCGTGTTGCGTCTTGCCCTGAAAAGATTTATTTCACTTTTTCGACGCGCGGAAGACGTCCCACGTACGGACATACGTATAACAAGAAAGAGAACCAAGACACGACGCAGGGCTTCGGTTTTCACGCACCCCGATTCTTCCTCACTCCCAATCAGTGCGAGGCGCTCACCGATTCCTATTCCGAGACGCATCAGCCTTCCGTACCCTGAGGCGGAATGACATCATAATTATTTCGTACGCCTCTTTCGTTGATTTTATCAGGGCACTGCAGCACAGCAAGATGGTGACCACGTGTTCATCCTTGACGGGGACCGCGAGCCGATCCACACTTGTGGCTACGTCGCCCCTCGACATCCGTGTCCTCCTCTATGTGTGCCCGAAACACGCACGAACTTACGCACGCATGTAAACCTCTGAGATAATGTTTCACGCCAGTCTTATGCGGCCTGGGAACTGTTACTCCAGTTTACGCTCCGTAACCTCGGCTATATACACCCGGAGTCCCTCCACACCAAACTGCCATGAGCTGAAATGCACGTGGATAAGTGGAATATGTTCCTGAGCTATTTGGCATCGCAGGTCATCACTGGAGTGATCGAGGCTACGTTTCAGCCCCGCGGAAAGAGTCCTTTTCTCCTCTATTTCAATTCCACGTTACATCCGGAAGGATATTCCAACGCAGTTTCGGTGTGAACACTGCCAACTCGTGGGTGGATCCAAGCCAAAGACCGTAACTCGAGTCTGGTGTCTCTTATCTCTCGTAATGTATCAGTTGCAGCTGCATCGACAGAAGTCAACGTTTTCTATTAATGTAAACGTGTTGAGATACGTCGAATTCTGACCACTCGACGGAAGGACAGCGATGACCCTTATTACTTCCTACTGTTCTTCTTCACCTTTTTACAAATGGATAGAAAAAATTGTGTTCCCATTTCATTTCGACTCTCATCCCTGGCTCTTCGCTCGTCGACGTTTCTGCGTCCAGATAGTCTTCACAGAAGTCACATCGATCAAGAGTCGGGTCAATGTGAGTGAGGCCTTGTTTCCATCGCAGCGAGATGCGTCCGAGTCTCTTTCACGCTCTTTGATGAAATTTTATTCTCATTCGAAATCGGGACCGTCGAGGCCACGATCCTCGAGAGGTTTGATCAATCGCTCGTGACGGCTTAAAAACCTGAAGAATTAATCAATGAGGTTATTTGTGCGAGTGGGTGGCGTCATTTCCAGATCTTGACTTTAACTAATATTTATTCCTCTTATACGGTGGCACCCACTCTCTCCGGGCAGAGACGTATGCCTGCTTCTTTATCTCCCATTAGTTTACTTTGCAGAACTCGTAACCGAGCCTAGAAGGTCATGTGTGCCGTAAGACTTCCCTAAGCAGATTCTTCGTATTCCTTATTCATTGCCACTCGACTACACACTCGAAAAATACGAGTAAACAATCCCGTCGGATATATCCATCCTCAAAGCCGAGGAAATCCAGAGGTAGGTAGGTATCGAAGTCGTTCATTATTTACCGCGATATTTGGCACCTCTTGCGCAAGTTTTCCATTCGGTTATAAGAAAGAAAGAACTTTATTCGGTAACCGATAATCATACGAGAATTTAATTCCTCGTATAATCAATTGTCGGAATTATAGGCTCGTTAGAGTGGGATTTTCGCCCGACGTAGTACCTTATTGGAATTAGCCTGACAGGTTGTAATTTATTTTCATAAATTTTAATTCACCGCAGGGTGGCGCTCCTAATAACTATAACTACCGCGATACTTTCACGGAATATTATTGCGTGTTATTTTTTGTACTATTTGATCTAAACCGTAGGCCCTAAAGGCTCGAATTTATCTCGTTAAGTTAGGCTATGGAATCACGGATACCAACTTTGTACACGCTGAGTCAAGGATGTCGTCTCCCGGCCCGCATATGAGGCATTCTTCATCAACTGGGCCACTTTTTTTTTCACCCTCTCCAATTTTTTCTCAAAATCTGCCAGTTTGAGATATTAGTCAAAAGGAACGTCTGTGATTTTTTTAGATTTTTTTAGGCGTCCGTTCAGGATTTTCAATTTCTCATTACGAACACTGTGTCTCAAGAAATATTCACCGAACAAAAAAAAACATAGGAATAAGAACTTTTTTATTTTTTCCGCTTTATCGAAGAGATTCAAAATCGCAATTTTTCTGCATCGAGAAAATTGTAATTTGGCAAAAAAATGAGAATAACATTTTTTGAAACTGATAACACACTTTAGATTTCGGTACAAATTTTACAGGACGTCTGTCATTGGGTAAAGAGTCTGCGAAAAAAATTTCAGAATGGTACCTGTAATGGTTACGATGAAAAAAAATAAAAACGCTGCGAAATCTCATAACCGCATATATGCGAAATCGAAAGTGTGTTATTAGTTTCAAAAAATGTTATTCTCATTTTTTTGCCAAATTTCAATTTTCTCAATGCAGAAAAATTGTGATTTTTATTTTCTTCGATAAAGCGGAAAAAATAAAAAAGTTCTTATTCTTATGTTTTTTTTTTGTTTGATGAATATTTTTTGAGATACAGTGTTCGTAATAAAAAATTGAAAATCCTGAACGGACGCCTAAAAAAATCTAAAAAAAATCACAGACGTTCCTTTTGACTAATATTTCAAACTGGCAGATTTTGAAAAAAAATTGGAGAGGGTGAAAAAAAAAGTGGCCCAGTCGATGAAGAATGCCTCATATACTCTCGCTGTGACATAAATCCACGTAGAGTTAATACCCGCAAATAGGTCGTATCTGAGTTACATTTGCACTCCCACTAGAATCGTCATCTTACTCGTGTGTGTATCACCGTTGGTGTGTATACAAACAAATGACGTGGGCACGGCTGTAAATTTGTAAATTGCAACCTATTGTTGACAGAATATAGAAGTAGGTAGGTATTGTGTGTATGTTCAGACATACGGACATGGCACGGTAGCCCGCTGAGTGAATGGCGCAGTCATCTGGGCTCGTCTCCTCATATAGTTGAATATTAAACGAAACTAGGCTTCACTGGTTACGCAATTCCAATTATATTACCCACTCCTGACAACCACGACATACGATCTCAATTCCCAATCAAACCTTTCGCTATACATAGTGCCACCTATACATAGCCTATTGCTACTTAAATCCAATATGTAACTCGACGCCGCTTCATCATCGCTGCTGAAAAAGATCCTCTCGACTAACCACTCGAGATATGAGAAAAAATAAACAAATAAGTACAATAATATGGGTATAAATAATTTTTAGTCTCACAATCGACTCGCTCGCAAGTGCACGTTCGATAGATACGTGACACCGAATGCACGATGATCGGTAATAAATTAACACCATAAGATTCGATCGGAACTGGTTTCCAGCTGAGCGTAGGAGTTAGTTGCTTTTCACGGTTCGCCGTGTGTGTCCAAATGAGATTAGATAGAGGTTCGAACCCTCCGTGTCGTGGTCCAGTGTTTGCTTCGGTCACTCTACCGAAGTACCACTGCTCGATGAAGTCATCTATAATGCAACGTTAGAGTGCCCAAGTGTCTTCGTAAAGTTCCACCAAATGTCCAAAGATACGATTCAAAACGGGACTCTCGTTTCGCAGATCGGGTATATCGAAAGTTCGGTTTACGTCTTTCATTTTTTCGTCAGTTTCACCATCAGGGGAGATCTTCTCACATTGCGTGGGAATTCGGAACTGGCACTTTACGGTATGCCGCGCGTTTGTTTCGAGACTCGGGTGATCTAAGGTCAATCGATACGTTTCTTTTTTCCTCGTTTATTTCGTTACACTCGATATCTAATGTCGAAAAATACCGCGGAAGAAGCACGGGTAATCGTTGCTCGAAACTGGTCCAGTTCGAATATCTTGTCCGATGTAATAATACCGCGCATGATCTCACGGGAAGGTATTGGCTACCGCAGGAGCAATTTGATATCAGAAACTGATATCCGTACCTTGCGAGCGGTTCTATTATATCTGTATAACGACGTTTTTTACCTTTCAAATTGAAATTGGACTACATATATCCGCATTTCTTTATCATATACCTATTACGTAGATATGTTTACATATGCTGAAATGTAACGAGTACATCGTGGGCGTTTCTGTGGGTCAGTCGACTTCGCCCACTGATTCGTCTCCCCAGCAGACTCGGGCCAACAATTTTAGGTCTTTTCTCCATCCTCGAATGTACTATCGAAGTGTTGTTGATTATAGTATCGAACGGAGTAAAGGCGAGGATAAGGATACCGATAACAGACCCGAAATAGAAAACGCTGATTAATGGTTATTCGGAAAACACCAAAAGCGATAGGCCTCGCAAGATATCGAGTGATTCATTGCTAGGGCGAAGTCCAAGCCAATAATAAATAATTACGGAAACTATGGACAGGGTGTTTGGGATAGTTGAATACCCAGCAAGATAAATATTTCCACAATAATAGACGTGAAGAATGACGAGTGAAGACCGTTGTCACACATTGTCAGGATGTTCCTCTACAAAAGCTCGCTGTACTTCATACCCTAGCCCTCTCCCGGTTAATAATACTTTTAATTGTGAGAACTGTAAATGAAATTCAACGCTGCAGTTGTGTCTATATACGAGTATTTCTTCGCTGGGGGATAATGGTGCATGTGGAATGAGAACAGCCGCATACACGCGTCGCGCAATATGTGTGAATGGGTGGCGTTTAATACTTTATATATTTTATAAGACATGACTCTAAAGGATCGCCTGCGCGAGTATATACGATACGAGCCCGCTGGGAGCGGGTTCACTGAACCACAAGAGGTGCTTAAGTTCTGTATCAAAATTTTCTATTTCCAACCGAAGAAATCATCGTTCAGATTAAGGACGACTCTTGTTCTGTTAGAAGAGCAGTTCGCCTCTCGAGAAAAAAAAATAGAGCTCGTAGCACAGAGACGGAAATAAAGTCGGTTGCTGTATCTTACTACCGTGAAGGGTTATTACTGTCCATTATTTAGACATTAGGTCTAACACCCGGCTCCTTCGCCAGCCCGAATATGAGCTCGGTAAAGATTACAGTTGGTACGGAAATTACGAAGAAATTAATTGTGGAAACGAAGAGGAGGACGAAAGTGGATCTCTAAAAAGGCTTTCGAGCAATTTGAGTCAGTCTAGTTTAGTCAGATTCATCTTGCGTCCTATACACCTGACAGCGCCCGCTTATCTTCTGGCTGTCAGACCCAGTGTTGGGAAATATCAACGTAATTACGTGTTGGGACTTTGGACTCGGGCCTGCGCTGCCGGGCCTCGCTACGCTACGCGCCTGCGCCCTCTAGCCCTCGAGTCCCGAAGCCCGGGGCCTGGTGTGTTAATGGATTTTTGTTCCTCTATTTGAACGTGGTAACGACAACCTGCGAGCACGAGCAGCTGTGCGCTGCTGGTTTTTGAGCGTATATCGTTTTCTCCGAGTCGGTGCAGAATTTTTTATGAAAAATAAACCGACGTAGATCGACGAAGGGAGCGCGTCGAATATCTTAGAATCGCATTATGCTAAATGCCGGGGCTCCAGAATCTCGCTCACAAATATCGATGCCGGAATCATACATGCCTTGAATAATATAACTGCTGTTTTATTCCCGGTCATATATCAGACTTTTAAATATCTCCTTTCGGTTTCCTGTTACAGGCGCATGTCGTATCTGCCTTCGAACAATCACTGTCCAATATGACCCAGAGACTGCAACACCTCACCGCAACTGCGGAGAAAAAGGTAAGTGGATCGATTCGAAGAAGAGAAAAAAAGAGGTGAAAATAACTCGTCGAAAAACCTGAATATTATATTCAATATGATATCACATGTACCGCGTTTCGAAGCAGGATCTAGACCTTGTTGACGTGGGAAGGAGAATGTACGATTTTGTGACTTTTCAAATCGTCGTGACGCATTTAGCGGAATTGTTTTGAGGGCGACTGCCGCATGCGGTTTAGTTTAGTTACTAGCTGAGTGAGCGCCGTTCGTGTTCCACAAGGGATCCTAACATTAAACACATGTTGCATGGCTGGTTGACGGCGGGACAAAATGTGGCAATGTGAAAGAGCATCTGGTGAATTAAGACGCCAGAACTGGGCGCTGTTTTCTGTAATTTCTTTCGTGAAATGTTGATATACACCCAGATTTGAGAATCCTTTTCGGGTCCCTTATGAAAAAACTTCTTCATGGCCGTCTGAGTTTCTCGGCAATAGGGGAAAAAAAGAATGGGCTCGCACGTCGCGCGACCGTTGGGCTCTACAAACGAAACTTCAAAATCACAAAAAAGTATAAAATTACGTTCGGAAAGGTTTTTGCAACAAAATTAAGCTAGCGACGTGTCTATAAATGTAACCAAGGCCTGCGAAATCCAAAATTCAACATTTCTAAAATGTCTGTTCCGCGAAAAATTCAAGATTCTCTTTTGACGGGTTAAGATACAGTTCCGGGCGCCACTGACATGACGGATTCGAAATATCACCGGAATATCGACGCCTGTGAAACAACTGATCAGGAAACTGCGGAGGATCACACGGAATCTCTTATCCCGGATCCAAACACTACCCTCGTCAAAAGGTACCCAAACAACTCATACCCTGCAGTGAGCGCGTGGCGAAGAGCTTCTGGCGCGATAGCCACCATCTTCAAGGGTAGCCAACGGTCATGTTTCAACCGTAGAAATGATAGGCAATCGGTGCCGGAGGAATCAGACAACAACCGCATCCCTCCGCTCATCGTCGTACAGGATCCAAAGAATCCTAGCCGAGATCCGAGAAACCCGAATCGCCCCCAGAAGATCGATTACGACCAGAAACTTCACGATATAGAAGACCTAGGTGCCACTGCGGACGATCCTTCAAGCCCTGGATTAATCGGAATCATCCCTCCCGTCGCGTTTCCTGTTATAGTGCCCGTTTCGTCGGGGGGAACTAAGGCTATGGGGTTCAGAGTGGCCGACGCGTGTTCCATCGCTTCCAGCAGCTCTGGCAGAAGGTCAAATTCTTCGAGAAGATCGTCGCGAAAAGTGATCACGAAAGCCAGTTTGGAAAGAGAGTTGAAGAAGCTCAACATTTCCCAGGGAAAGGCAGAGAATGCGAAGAGGGGGTCGATGAAAATAACCGCGGAAACTCTGCTGAGTTATAACTTGAAACTGGAGCGTCGTCTAAGGAGCATTTCCAACAAGCCTCGGCTCTCGTCTGCAGGTCCGAATGCAAAGACGAAGCTGGAGCCCAACGAGAAGCTGATTCCCGTCTCCCTCGTGAATGCCGGTGGGGCTCTTAGGGTTGGGAGTCTGAAAGATTCTACCAAAAACACGGAGACCAGTCCACACGATGATAAGTCAGACAAGCCTCTCGATCCCAGCTCAAAATCGATGAGGCAACTTTACAGTATGGCTGACTCCTGGAGTACCGATTCCCTGAGAAGCCACTCGGAAAGTTGCCCCTGCTGTCACAATAAGGAGCCTTGCCCCATCCACGGAAGAACAAGCGGCACCGAAGACTAACGAAGGATAAATAACTGTGTGAAACATTATTGAAATTACGACGAAAGTCCTGAATAAAATCCTCTTCTCGTAAGATGACCCGTTCTCTGCGCATCGTACGTGCGCATAAACAGACGCGAATGTATACAAGGTCGATCAAATAAAAGCAATCACAACCGCAGTCCGTACCTCCGCATTCTCGGTTTCGTATCTTAATCGATTCTGATTTGCAAGACAACTGTCCCCATCTTGTAGTACGTGTTGCGAAAATTGTTGCTTTCTTAGTGCTGTAAAGTACGACTCGCGATGTGTTAGTAACTTTACAGTTCATATGTATGGAACATTTGTGGACTCCCAGCTGCTAGTTCGTATATCCCGTATCAGCGATCGACAGTCGTTCTCAAACGATTTCAGACAGTAGAGATCAGAAGTCCCGCTTCTGAGACCATCTCTCAAGGTGCTAGCAAGAGGCAATATAATTTAGATCCCAGTAACACTGAGGTAGAAACCAGCTGTGCCTCGTTATGAGGCGGTAACTCCAAAAAAAGTCACACTCAGCTGCCTTAGGAGCTTAAAAATAGATTATCAACTACCCACGAGGCGGAGACCATTATCAAACTTATCGCTGATCATATTCCCACTTCTTACTTAGGCTACCAAAATCGTAGGGTAAGAGAATCGTGGTTCATGTTTCTTCTCCTCTAGTCTCGTCGCGGATAGTCTTCTACTTGACAGAGTCAATTGCCGGACTTTTCTCGACATAACTCGATAACGCGATGAGCGAAGACATCCTCACATTGGCTTATCTTTTCGCAGGATTCCGAGCTTCAGGAGTTACGGGATACGATAGAACGTCTTAGGAAACAGAGCGCTGAGGCTGGACTGAATGCAACAAATCAAAGTGCTTCGAGTAACGGAAGACGCCATACCCTCGGCGATTCGGAAAGCACTACCGGGTGCACGGGGTCAAACAGTAACCACCAAGGATCTTCGATGGCGAGGCAGTTGTCCGCGGATAGTGTGACCTCGTTGAACTCCTTGAGCAGTGCTTGTTCGGCGAGCAGTCATCACAAGAAGAAAGGATGGCTACGGAGTTCGTTCTCCAAGGCATTTTCTCGCTCAAGAAAAAATCGCCATGGCTCTGTGTCAGATGCCGAAGACTGCAAAGACGGACCAAGTGAACTCAGCGCACCGAATAGCCCCAGGCTGCCGACAGCTGTTAAACACGAATCTCGAAATCAAGCTCAGGGCACGAGGAGCAATGGGCAACGCTCTCCGGAACACGAAAATGGTCTCACCGGTAGCAAGAGTAGCTCCGCGTTGTACAAGAAGGAGGACGAGGACGTCGACGAACTCAAGAAACAACTACGCGAGAAAGACATGGTCCTCACAGACATCAGGCTCGAGGCTCTCTCATCGGCCCATCAGCTAGAATCTTTAAAGGATACCGTCATCAAAATGAGGGTATGTATTTCAAGTCCTCACCTCAATCCCTGACGGGTTCTTTCACATATTTCTAAGTTATGGACTGCCCAACGTCTGGGCACAACAACTCGCGAACCTTCGAATTTACTGAAACTGGAACCTTACACGATGTATGATAACGTTCACGTTTCTATTAACTTGGAATCCTTAGTTTGATTATCCCTAAGACGACACAATAGTTTCGTAGAACTACAGACATCGGTGGCACCACTAAACGTGGGCTGCTTTCATACGATTTGATCTTAATTCTAATTAATTTCGAAGAATTTTCTCGATTCCTAAGAATCGATATCTTGTTGATATGATGATATGATAATATGAATGAAATTTCTTTAGTTGGATGAAGTAAGAAACGTTTTCCGTTGCGTACTCAGATACTTTCAGATAAATTTTATAGCTAGACGAGAAAAGGACTATATTTACGATTAGAAATGAGTTTTTACAATATGGCATATGAAAATGACATTTTGGTGCCAAAAAGCTAAAATTTGGCTCAACAAACTTCTGGACTGAATGTATGCGATTTTCATAGAGCTTTGGTGTTAATGCTTATGAATATTGGCTTCTTACAATTGCGAGAATAGATGGAAAAAGGGACTGATTCGAAGCGTACAGTTTAAAAAAAAATGACGGACGACTAGGCTTATCGCTCCAAACATTATGAAAATATATAAAATTCCACATCATACTTCTTAGAGTATAATATTTGAGCCAAACAACATGTTTATTATCTGGTATATTTATTCACGACAAAAAATTGTCAACCCTTATCGCGTTTCATGTTACATTAAAAGCCGTATATTCTACTTCTAATCATATCCTACTAATAATTCCATATCCAGAATGAGATGCTGAATCTTAAGCAAAACAACGAACGTCTCCAGCGTCTTGTAACATCCAAGTCCTTGACGTCCTCTCAATCATCACTACCGAGTGATCCTGAGCGAAGATTCAGCATGACGGAAGTGGCGTCGAGTGTAGCGGCAATGTCGAGTGGGGGTAACGCCTCGGGCAATGATCAGCTGGAGGATATAAGCGTTCCAGAACATCCTGTGGGCCAAGCTCCTGGTACGACGACAAACGAACCACCCATGGAACAGGACACAGATGGGAAAAGGATAAACGTAGCAGTTTATTTGGGCAGTGAACGTAGTTTCAACTCAAACGTTATAGGAATTAACGCGTCAACGGAGGGAAACAACGAGCCGCCTCATTGCGTTATCGCAAGTGTCTGCATCTCAAATAAAACTTCATGGGATTCCCTCGACGCAACTGTGAGACGTTGTTTCAAAGAATACGTGGCCAGAGTAGATCCAGTGACAAATCTTGGTCTCGGACTCGAATGCGTTGCGGCATATCATCTAGGCGAATCTTCGCGATGTACAAGCGACTCTCAGCTGCCAGAACTATTGCCTTGCGGCTACCTTGTCGGACACGTGAGAACGATTTACCTCGTTTTGTCGGGCTATTCGTGGCTCGCTGTCGACACGTTGATACCAAGATCCATAGTTCAGCGGCTGGTATCTTTGCTGACGGAACACCGCCGCGTCATACTATGCGGGCCTAGCGGGACTGGAAAAAGTTATCTGGCTGGAAAGCTCGCACATGCTTTAGTTGACGCCGATACAGAGACTAAGGATGCTGCTTCCGTAGCTACGTTCAACGTCGATCACAAATCTAGCAAAGAATTGCGCCAGTATCTCGCACATATTGCCGAACGCTGTGATTCGAGCGCTGCCGATGAACTCCCCCGCGTTATTATACTGGAAAATTTACAGCATGCAGCGTCTCTCGGGGAACTTTTCAGCGGGCTACTAGGCACTAGGCATTCCTCTTGCCCTGCGATCATCGGCACCATGAGTCAGGCTACGTGCAGCACTACCAATCTTCAATTGCATCACAATTTCAGGTAATTATATTCACCATTTTCATGCGGTGTCCGGGTAGGTCCTATGGCAGGGGTATTATTGGCAAATGCACATATCTACACACCCGCAAGTGAATTTAGCCACCTAAATTCTCGAGAATGAAGAAATATCTGGACAATCTATCATTTCTGATCTGACCGACCAAACACTGAAAATGTCCCATACAATTATATCGAATACAAAACTTGTAGGGATAAAGAGGGATAGTCAATTTCAGTATTTTGAAATATGACCTAAAGTGTCGTTTATAGACATGTATTTCATAGTTTTTCAACTGTATAGCTGATCAATTAATGTTTTTCCTCGTTTTCTTAACTTCCGAAAGGTGGGTCTTGTGCGCCAACCACATGGAGCCAGTTAAAGGTTTTCTGGGACGTTATCTTCGACGACGACTATTGGAACATGAGTTGCGGGAATCTGGAGGAGCACGAAATGCAGAAATGGCCGCTGTAGTCGAATGGATTCCTCGAGTCTGGCTGCACCTCAACAAGTTCCTGGAAACGCACAGCAGTTCTGATGTGACAATCGGTAAGCTTCTTCAATAAATCATGTTACATGTGCTGATCCCAGCAGTAGTAAACACAAATACCATATTATACAGAGCCTAAATTATTGGACTCAATTCATTGCACATTATATAGGTCCAAGATTGTTCCTCTCCTGCCCGATGGAAGTAGCCGGCTCTCAAGTCTGGTTCACAGACGTATGGAACTACTCAGTAGTACCATATTTAGTCGACGCAGTGAGAGAAGGATTGACCTTATACGGGCGCCGGATTAGCGGAAATGGTAACGGAGATTCTCCCTGGGAAGATCCTGCCCATTTTATCACATCCAGCTACCCCTGGATTGCTACGCATGCTGTTCACGGTGGAAGCGATGCTCTACGTCGTATGAGACCCGAGGATGTAGGCTACGACGTTGTTACTTCTGGTCATAATTCTGGAGTAGGTGCATCCAGTGTTAAGAGCCTTGGCAGTACGCATAGTGACACGGAAGGAGATCCACTGGTGAGTCTCGTTGATATAATTAATAAACAAACTTTTGCATAGATTACAACAATGTGCTGTGCAGACAATGATAATTACTGCCACTTATTTATCAATATTAATCTTTAATCAGCTTCATGAAGCACGCCATTAATAAATTATAATTACAGCTGAATATGCTGATGCGGCTACAGGAAGCAGCCAACTATTCAAGTCCGCACAGCAACGACAGTGACTCTGTGACGTCACTGGACTCTTCGCACACTAGGCACTCGGAAGATTTGACTTGCAGTTCGTCAACTTCATCCTCCCGAGGCGTCGAATCAACACTGTAGAAAAATCGATGTTTTATACGAAAATGATGTTAAAAAATTATCACGCCATAGCTAAGAGTGTGTGTTAGAGCTGAGATTAGTGCTGAATTCAGGATAAATCAGATGGAATTAGATTTGCTTCACTAATCATTACAGAGGTGTGCGAATAATTCGTTGCGAATCAAATAAATCGTAAATTCAAATTATTCGAGTATTGAATTAATTCAGATATTAAAATAACTTCAAATTTGAAATCGAAATCGTCCGTCATAATCAAATTTCATCCGAACCGCTCGTATGATACTGAATTTCCGAAGACTCGAACACACTCCTACTAATCATGCAGGAAAGGAACTTTACACATCTATGAAATAGGGTTTTCGATCTCGACCCTTACAATTGTGTTCATCAGCAATCTCTTTGCCATCACACATCGGTATCAATGTTTTCTAATCGACGCTCTTAACTATAATGATATGAATCAAGAGCCTACAGCTTATCCATGCTACCTCCGATTGTCTATGAATGAATAAAATAGTAATGCTCATTTTATTTGATAAACATTCTAAAGCTAGTGTGGATAGCCGTGTTTAATCAGCTAGTGTAGGCCTATGTGTTAGTACCAGACGCCTTTTCGATACAACGTAAATAAATGCATTTCAAACTCTATGCGCACAGGTCAGTCGATATATTCCGGAATGTTTGCGTAAGACATTATTATTGTTTTCCAAACTATTAATATCAATCGATTTCTTAGACACATGAGTCTGTTGATCGGTATTACTAAATATAAACTATGTATATCTACGATAGAATATCGGAGGCCTATATTACGTCAAAGATGTATAAAAAATTGACTGTCAAGTCGCGGTCTAATAAATTGTGTAATCAATGAAGTGAAAAGTAAAACAGAAAGTCAATATAATAAAATAACCAGTTTGAAAATAAAACCGCCAATCCGCCAAATGAGAAATAAGCCAGAAATATTTTTGGATTTTTAGAAACGAAATCGCACCAAAACAAAATGCAATAAACTATGCTGCCATAATAGTAGTGTGATTCTATTTTGAAGTCGATATTCGTACGATGTATTTATGAATATTAAAATAATCGAAAAATAAACAAAATCTTACAAGAATCAATTAGCCGTTTGACAAATTCAGGCTCTACTTACAATCGTAGCCGCGTATACATTATACTACAGTATTATCAATAGAAAATGTAATTTACTTCAAACTGGGTGCCTATTTTTCATACAAAAACAAGAATCTTCCTATTCATAATTCATTTCATGATTAAGATACCGAGAAAAGCTTATACTCGGGAAAGACATAAGCCTGCAGCTCACGTACCGTACACTATGTTCATTCACCCATTGCCAGTATACATTGAATAACTACGGATAAATTCAGCTACGTTCGAAATGGTGTGTCCGATAGTTTTGGGCCCGGTATGAAGTAATGACATAATTATACTTGCGCAAAAAGAAAAAAAAAATGAAATTTATTTATACATAACTCGCTATAAAAATTGTATTTAATGAAAAGTTGTTAATATAATATTAATAATAATAAAAATAAAAATAATAATAATAATAATAATAATATTATAATATATGTACCAAAATAACGACGCTGTATATACGTATATGTATATACATACATTATATGCGTTTGTATGTATATAAATATATAAGCATGCATATATTACGGTGGAAAACGCTTAGTATAAGATACGTGAGTAATTCTGGTCATATAATATTGTAAATATATACTCATAAAAAAATAAAAACAATAACAAACAAAAAAAAACTAAGCGAAACCAGACGGTGTATAGTCCGTTTAGAACTCACGGGTCTGTCCCTACCGGCAATCATATACGAGTTATATACACGCGCCCGATTTCTCGGACTCGAATTTTACAAACTGCATGAAAGTTGACATTTTATCGATATATTTATCAATCGGAATTTGCCTCAGACCCCATGAGATGATCCGAATGGTCTATACAAAAGATATATTTAATTTAGAGTAATGCGTCTCGCTCACTTAGGACGCGCCTAAAACATAAATAAATTGTAATATGTAACATGTAATCCTTATACAGTCACGTTTACAGGTTTTTTACGTTTGTACCGTATTTATACGCTATACGGCACTGAACACGAACTCTAATCGAATGATAACATTACTGTGTCATTAAATAAAGACATGAAATTCTGTGAAATATTTCCTTTATTTTTCACCGCACCGTTATAACAGTCCTGTTGTATCAATAAGATTACCAATGCCTAAACCTTCCATTTCCATTAATCGTAAGTTAATTTACCCTCATTAGCAGTGGAACGTCGTGAAAACCTTGGATTGCTGAATATATTTTACAGGCAGAGAATTTTTTTATTGGCCATTGACTCATGCAGTCAGTGGTCTGACGATCTGATTTGTTAGTTCTTGAGGTCAAGATACAAGGTACCATGGGATTCTACGGAATCATTTTGAAAATGGAGCCAAGATACTGTGAGAGCACTACGATTTTCTAAACTTCCTCACAAACTGGTGTTAATGATTAATTAAACAGCAATAGGTATTAAATTTTCCGAGGATTCATACAGATTGCCGCCGACTGGTTGCGGCAAAAGTAGTTCGTGAACACGCCACCAAGATTACCCTCTTCAAAATGACGATAAGATACATAGGTTGCATATAATTAGGCGTGCCGCAGTGAGATTAAGTGAACATAAAGAATTAAATAATTTAAGATCCGCTGAACACAAGGTTCTCCGGACACTACCCGTACTTATACTCAGAATAATTCATCGAATGTAGTACATTGTTGGACTTGTTGATTTCCCTCTAATAATGAATTTGATTCCAACGCTTCACCCGTATTGAGATAATTTTCTTATGCCGAGCATGGCCAGGACATATCCAATCAGGCCTTTCTAAACCATTCGATTTCTCGTGTCCAATTTGACCTGAGAATAATCATTACTTCCCAGTTACTCGTGTCCATTCAGCCTCTCCGAAACTAATAAGTTTCTTGTATCCGAACGATCTGCGTCGCAATGATGCAGAAATGGCAATTCCAAAATACGCCGAAACGATTGGCTAAAACTTTTGGCTGTTTATTTCATAATTAGCTCAGAATTACTTGAGCACATCGATTACCACAGTAACAATGTATCGAAAAAACAAGAACTTTTTTTCTTTGGGGTAAACAATTTATTCAATATAACAATTCAAAAATGGCGTCTTGAAGTTTCTCTTTCGACGAAAACATCATAACTGTGCCCGGCGTCTAATTATTACTATGCTGCTTCTGGAACTGAGTATTGTATCTTCTTTGCAGTTCTTCCTCCATTGCTTGAATCTGTTCCCTACTTTGTTCTTGTGTCATTTGCTCCATCAATTCATGATTGTAGGTGGAATGAAGCATCAACGCTAGAACACCAGCTCGAGTAGCCATGTTTGATCTGATCTGCCTCTCCTGTTCGAGTAATTCGTCAATTTTCAACCACTGCCTCACCCGTTCCATGTCGATCTCAGCACGCCTCAATTTTTCCCAAACGTAGTGTTTCAAACAGTTTTTTTTTGGCGCACGACAAAACTCGCCAGTTGTATCGAACACATTTGTTACCAAGGGACAACCGCATACTTCAGTTGCGCTTACTTTAGGATCCTTGCAATGTTCCGGGCACAAAACACGAAGTCGTTTGCAATAGGTTCGATTTACGGGATTGTAAAAGTCGCAAAACATTACTTGACCCTCTATACGTGTTTTAAATATCGAGCCAAACGAGGCTTGAGATTCATACTGCAACAGAAATAAGTCATATTAATACTTGAAACCTGACAAGCCTTGGAGTGCAAGGGCTTACATATACCTTAAAATTTTTTTTTTTTTCATTCTTTTATTATTCGCTTTTCTGTAGCGTGTTATTTTCTAAACATTTTGCAACAAACATTGAATTTTTCGTGAACCACGGACATTGAAATCGGTCAAGGATTTTATGTAATGGATGCAAAAATGACATTGGTAAACGTAATAATTATGAAAAATGAACTGAATCCTTGGAAAAGAAATACTTCCAATGAACGCAACGCAATTTCCGTAATTCACACAGCAGACATGCCCGTCTAGAATATTCATGTGAAATTTGGTTTGTTATAAATGTTGGTGCCACTGTGATCCAGTAAAAATCAATTGATATGAGTTTGCATATGAATGCTGTGAAGAGCTCGCTAGAAATGTTTCAATACATCGAAATGGCATTTCATAGAGAAATACTCAATGCAAATCATAATTCAAAGCCATATTGACCCAACTTTCATAATGTCGAGGTACACGTCAGCCCTTAAAGCGACCCCGCATCGAGATATCCAGGATAATATACCCTGAATGAGTGGTAATACCTTGTTAAAACATTTCTCCATATGTTTGATGGCAGTCCGAGAATGTATTTCGTGTCCACAAGTGATGCAGTACATGCTCATTTCGGTATCATCTAAATCGTCGACGTCAGTTTTTGGATCGATACTAGCCTGCTTGGCCCTTTCCAAAATTCGGTCAAGTTCCATATGTCGTTTGTCCAATTCTTGCAGGATCCTTCTTACATCGCTCTGTTGTTTTCGAACCATTTCCAAGGCTCGTCCATTGTTCTGTTCAGCTACGCAAGAGGTCAAAGACCATTCTTGGATCCGCTGTGGTAATACTTGGTAGATCCTATTGGTAGCCAATTTCATTCCACATTCATCGGAACAATATTTACTACCGGAACGGGATTGCTTTGTACACGCAGGTCCGTAACACTGTCTAGGCTGTTCAAGATGTTCGGCTCTTTCGTTGCTGGAGTCTCTCTTCCGTTTTCTGCCCGGCTTTGACCCTTTGTTATAGCCTTTGAGGGGCTTGGGAGGCGCGCCCAACACTCTACATGTTCTCTGTATACATCTTAACTTCAATCTAATAGAGGGACCAAATTTCTTCAAGTGTCTACAAGCGTCACATTTTCCACAATTCTCTGAGCGTATGCAGCCAGAACATTCCCCGCAACGTTTAGAAGACTTTTTTATAACGCTCGGATCCCACGGCGCGTCGTACTCGTAACGAATCGATCTTTCCTTCTCTTTATACTTTTTGTATTTGCGATCATCTTGGTCAGACTTTCGAGGTTTATAACGCGTTACTAGCGTCGAATCCTCCTCTTTGCATCGCTAGAAGATCGGCAAGATTAATTCAATGACTTATGAAGTCAAAAACGAGTGGGAAAAATCTGATCTAGAACTTATGTGATATATAATCAAGTATATAATTAATTGAAATCTGATATTTTATGGAAATGTTACACAGTTTCTTCAGTTTATGACAGC
The DNA here is from genome assembly GCA_947538915.1 of Tenthredo distinguenda. Taxonomy (NCBI): domain Eukaryota; kingdom Metazoa; phylum Arthropoda; class Insecta; order Hymenoptera; family Tenthredinidae; genus Tenthredo; species Tenthredo distinguenda. The sequence continues at coordinate 23,853,260 of OX384532.1, forward strand.
GAATTCTAGAAATTTTGTTTCTCATCTAGCATACTGTATAATATACAAAACCATACTAACAACACAAAAGAATTGCTTTATGTGTTTGGCTTCCTTCTCGGTGATGTTTATACAGTCTCCGTGATACCATTCTTCGCACGCGTCGCACCCACTGAAGAAATTTATGGAGTTATTTAAGGAGACATTGTAAGTGTATCATGTGTCGTAAATTCATCAACGATAGTACAGATTACGTAGTTTGTCAACGTTCTCGCGAGCGGACAACGCGAGATGATTAATTATATATTTTAAAGTGAAGAAATAAACGTGTACTTACATCATGAAACGCGAGCTATCGGAACTACGACAAATGCAATAAGCCTGACCGTCCTGTTTTAATAGCGTTGCGATTTTACTCTTCCTTTCGGGCAACATGAATTGCTTAGCAATTTCCTCTTTCTATGAGAAAATGTGATATACTTATGATAATAGATTGTTATAACCAGGTGATCGGTTTTGGTTACTTACCGAAAGACCGTGACGCCTCTTATCTCCCATTATTAAGCTAGCTTTTTGATGATAACGATTATAATCCGATAATATTACGATTCAAATAAGCTTGAGCTAGCTATCCATCAATTGAACGATTGTTATGTTGTTTCGTCTGCGATACTAACTGCTATGTGTATTTTATACAACGGTCGCTGCCATCTTGAATTTTATAACCATTTATAACTATCTACCCGTCATGCTTCGCGCGTTGCGCGGACACCTCTACCTTTACGCGCGAACTTTCGACTATGGCCACGTCCTAGGCGTAATCATCAATTATATTATTTAATAATACGGAGATTACTGAGACCCAGACTATATCATGGCTGTTATTATTTATCTTTCTTTGTTTCAATTGAAGAATAGCCTTGAATGTTTTGTATTTTGATGGAAACGAATAAGACCGTTGCGCGTTGAAATTTAGATCTTTAGATTCAACCGTCTCGATGGTCTATCTCGAAAATAAAAATAAGAATATATATTATCTTAATAGGGATTGAACGAAGATCCATAAATTTCATATTATGTATTCTTGAACTTCTACTTTCAAGGGTTATTGTGTATATACTTGACCAGATCTTGCCGCTGATATTCGTAGTCGCTTTGCTCGCCCTGCTGTTATGTTAACTTTGTTATCTTCGCCAATAAATTTGTTATTGCCGTATGTTTTCGATGCATTCTTGCAGCCAAGCGCTTCCTGATCCCAAAGTACGAATATTTGAAGTTAACATTGAAGGAACAGAATATAGAAACGCCTCCCTATATATTCTTAGTTTTATACTAGTATATCGCAATTGAACGAAGAATAAACTTAGGTGCACGAGTGTGCCATGCGGAAAAAATTAAAGTATCACATTAATTAATTAATTGCATAGAACAACTAGAAATAAAATGAGATCTGTTTCTTTCGTGCATGCAGTCATTCGTATTATTTTTTGAGTCCTATAGTTAATTTCATGCATATAATTTCGATTTATGTCAATAAGTCTCAACTTATGATCCAATTAACATTCGCAATTTACTTAATTCCGACATGCTTAAGCATTCTAAAATTACTTCGAAGCCATTTGTTGGTAAATAAAACCGAGTTAGTTGTTAGAATTTTGAAGAAAAGTATCTGCACAAAGGAATGCATTTCGCGTCAAAATCGATTCTTCCCATATACATAGGATCAATCCTCAATTGTGGAAAAATTTGTTCACCGATGTACGACTATAAGGGATAAGATACGGCGGAAAACATACTGTAGTAAAACAAACAAGTAAATAGATAACATATATCACACATGTTCCAAGAACAGGCAAGAGGTCGTTATATAGTTTAATAATCGTTCACTGAGGGCTCAGTTTTTATTATCTCTCCACAAAACCTCATCAATCTTAAAGGTAAAATGACTGACTATATAATGTATACTTAAATACATATTACAAGCGCGCGCACACGCGCGTACCACAGATTCCTTACACCGAGAGAAAAGCATGATATTTCTATCCTCTCTGCAGTGTAAGCTAATCTCGCCAGAATCATTATAATATGTGCTGGAATAAATATATATATTTTTAAATTGTTTCCTTTATTGTCTCTATTTTACAAAAACAAAGAAGCAATCCCTAAAATATTGCTTGACTGGGCGTAACAGGTATCGGGAATATGTTAACTGCGTTTATACTATATATGATTAAAAGTTTTGTTGTACAGTTCCATATCCTTCTGCAGTTGTTCGTTTCTAATTCTCGAATTTTTTTTTCTCTTATTCAGGAAGATAGAAAAAGAAAGAACTAAAATAAAAATGAAACCGTCTCCCAAAAAGCGACACTTCATCAATGGATTTAGTATTTAATGTGAAACGAAAATCTAAATTTATTTATATAACATCATCATTATCATCATAATAATATTATCGACAGGTATATAATAGTAAATCATCACAAATAAAATGCTTGTTATCAAAGCATAAAAAAAAAAACATATATATATATATAATTAATAGCAAATTAATAAACTTGAGCAAAAAGCCTTCTAACAAGCTCATATTAGGTGACATATTATATAAGTATGCTATATTTTAGGTACATCAACGAGCCACCCTATCACCATTTTAATAATCAATTATTATTTTTCATATTCTAAATTGAAATAGCTTGAGATTATGAAAAGTAAGTAGTATTGTTAATGTTATAAATATATATACCTATATATATATATATATATATATATATATATATATATATATATAAATATATATACCTATATATATGTATATATAGGTATATATGGTATATATACATTTTTTTTTCTTGCGCATTCAGGCTCAATATCACAAATGTTTCAACATTAAAATTCTGAATCCAAATGAAACGGCGTTTGATTAATTACATACTCGAATCAGGTCTGTTGTTTTGAGCAGTGAACAAATAGAAAGAAAGAGACAGAGACAGAGGAAGAGAAAGAGAAAAACAAATATATATATACATATATATACATATATATATATATATACACATAGAGAGAGAGAGAGAGAGAGAGAGAGAGAGAGAGAGAGAGAGAGAGAGAGGGAGAGAACTGCGTTTTCTTATTTCTCTTTTAATATTTTTCGTTTATACATATTACAATCTTTGGTATTCGGCAATTTTCTTAGGGCTGCACATCGATATAGTTTCAAGTTTTAAACTAGCACAGTATAAACGCAGTTCGTAATATTGTATTTAGAGTTTTTTTTTGTGTTTTTTTTTAAATACTTTTATTTTTTTATTTTTTTGTTTTTTTTTTGTTTTCAATATATTTTCGGATTATCACCATTTGTACCTTTTTGCTACTGTATCATATTACCACACAATGATATAACATCGATCACAAAATACTATATAACTTACGATGAAAACAATAATAATATATAGAGAGAGAGAGAGAGAGAGAGAGAGAGAGAGAAAAAGAAGGAGAAAAAGTAAAATAAAAAAAAAAATGTTATTTTTAGAAACTGATCTCCATTACTAGATAATGTAGGTATGTAGGTAGTTCAAGAAATAAAATTATGTATATGAATACATATATATACATGTATTGTATATTCATATATACATATTAGAGTGTCGTAAAGAAACCGACCATTTTTTTTTTCGAGTTTCCTATGAAAATTTGTTAGTTTATCATGTTTCAAGTGCTCTTTCAAAGGTCGCTCATGAATTATGAAAATTCCAAAAATAGTCCAAATTCGAATTTTTTTATTTTTTAATTTTTTTCCTCGTTACGGTGAACTTTTGTACACGAAAAAAAATGGAGTTTCTCAAAGTTTCAGCTTAAAATATTTATTTTTAAAGGTCGCTCATGATTTAAAATTTTTTTTAAATGCATTGCTTTTAATGTTTTCGGGCGACCTTTAAATATTCATATCAAGTTTTAATTTATATTTTTACTTTTAATTAGTATCATAACGAACGAGAATACACCACGGGATGAAAAAAATGAATGAATTATAAAATCATACTTTCGATGTTGGGTTTAATTTTTTAAAATCATGAGCGACCTTTAAAAATAAATATTTTAAGCTGGAACTTTGACAAACTGATTTTTTTTTCGTGTACAAAAGTTTACCGTAACGAGGAAAAAAATTAAAAAATAAAAAAAATCGAATTTTGACTATTTTTGGAATTTTTAAAATTCATGAGCGACCTTGGAAAAATTTTTAATCGAGCTGATTTTTGGAGAGAGCTCTTAAAACATGATAAACTAACATATTTTCATAGGAGACTAGGAAAAAAAAAATAGTCGGTTTTTTTGCGCCACCCTAATACATATATATATATATATATATACATATATTACACATATGAAAAAGGAAGAGGAATGTTTGATCACATTTAAACATCTTGAATGAATGAATGATGTTAGAGGATCGAGTATACAAATGTTCTATTTTGAAGCCCAGTAGGCTATTTTTCAATTACCAATATAGGTAATATATAGAAAAGGCCTATATCGCATTTTTCATTATTGCCAAAATGGAAGCAGGTTTTTTTTCCAGTTTTACATAGCAAATATTAATGATAATAATAATAATAATAATAATAATAATAATAATAATAATAATAATAATAATAGTAATAATAATAATAATAATTTACGAATTATTACAATTAACATATTTCCACACTAGTTTGATGTATCGCGCACAGCTGAGCTCTACCAGTTGTGTGAAGATTTTATTTGAATACATATACAAGGAAAAACAAAACAAAAAAAGAAAAGAAATGAATGAATATTTAACAACATATCACAGTATTCCCATAATTATTACCTTAAACAAAACCTGTACGAATTTGCGATAGAAGAGCATAAAGGTAAAATGGCGACTTATATTATTTTTTTTTGTTGTTGTCTTGTTTCTTTACATACAGGAGGACATGTCTTCTTGCACAGTAGTATTACATTTTTTTTTTTTTTTTTTAAATTTTCTTGGTCATGATTTTTTCGTTTGTTTCGTATTCATATAAGCTTATCTTGAATCTGAGGTTTAGATTACATTAGTAACAAAGTAGTGACGGTCAAGGCATCATATATTTTCGTACACATACCAGCCATTCGATCATCAACTTAAGTTCACAATATCCTTTTGTTTACTTCTATTTCTTTTCTTCTTCATGCTTCTTCAACTGATTCACAAGAGAATAAAAAACAATTCATATCGATATCTATATATGTATATGTGTCTGCGACACCCATACATATAGGTAGTATCGATAATGCAATAATATGCGATATTATAATAATTTCATTGCTGTTAAACGGAGAAAAAAGCTGATAGATTATTTTATAATAAACGAAGAAAATTTTCTATGCGATTATAGTTAGTTTTAATGCAAAACCGTTTTTGAAACTATAACAGTTCGGTTCAGTAGTCCACTAAAATTACTATACCTATAGTTGAATAGCATGGAGCCTGCTCTTGTGCTAAACAATATTAATTTCACTTAATCGCATCAGATATTGAACTTTGATAACGTTGTTATTAGATTATCTTTAAAAGTTGACTGTTGAATGGCTGTTAAGTTTGAAATTGAATATTTTCAGTGAACAGAAATACTAGAAGAAAAAAAAAAGTAATACGCGACAGAGCTTTGCGTATTATTGTCCTAAATGCGAAAGTAGCTATGCATCAACTAAAAAGAGCGATAGTTTTGCTAGTTTTTCAAATTCCATTACAACAGCAATCGGATAACACGGAATTTATCATTTTCGGTATAAATATGTTAACTTTTACAGAAACAAAACCTTCAAGATCAATCATAAATTTCAGATTATATTATCCGAGAATTGTATGTCACGTATTACTTTTCACCATAGACATATATACATAATATATATATATGACACCCATAGAGGGGGACTTTGGCAACAAAATCATTTCGTTTGGATTTTTTTCTCTTTTTCAAAGTTATGTTCTTTTTTTATCTTGCCTAATTTTTTTTGCGTTTTTTTTTTTTGTTTTTTTGTTTGTTTCGTTTTGTTGTTTAGCTAGGCGGCGCAGCCTCCTGTCACGCACTCTTTAATTCACACACTCGCACTCACAATTTCGTATTTTTTGTTTTTGTGTTTTTTTTTATGTTCTGTTTTGTTTTTGTTATTATTATTATCTTTTCAATAATAAAATTATAATCAAATAGATTGACATATCGCCGACACGTGACAATCTTATTAATAATAATTAATAATAGCTATTTTTTTTCCTTTTTGTTTTTGTTTTTTTTTTTCGTTTTTTAGTTTTTATTCATTATTTTTTCTTATTTATTTATTTCATTTTTTTTTTTTTTATATATATACAGTACAGAAATCTTGCATATACTCAGTAACGAATTGTACGGTAATACAAGGCTATACACTGAGATCGTCAGACCGTTTTAACACAACCAACGCCGGGCACGCTTGGCATATACAGAGGGTGGCTGCTGCTGATGCCTTTTCTTGCTCGTTTTTTTTTTGTCATTTTTTTTTTTTACAATTTTCAATACTTTTTGATTTTTTTTTCCATTTTCTTCAAAGAAATGAGACAATCAATCGGAATTCTAGCGTCTCAATGTTTCATAAGAGACCTCCAGATGTCGATTGCAGGTCCGATTACTCGCGTATTTCGATTAATCCCTGTTGTTCACAATTACTTACATCCAGAAATGTAGCGACGAATGTCTTTAATATTAATTATATACATTATTTATACATCATTAAATAAAGAAAGAGAATAAAAATAGTAAACAAACATATCTCAACAAATTCAACAAAAAAAATGTTTTCAATCATTTATTTGGATCTGGATGAAGTTCGGGGAAACAAATAATAGTCTCTTTTAAATACAAGGAGAAGTCGGATACTATTATTATTAAGATAGATAGATAATAAATATTACCCCAATGAAATTTATGCTAACTTTTGTACTATAGATAAATATGAGGATATTTTGTTTAAAAAAGAAAACAAAAAAATTTGTATTATGTTACTGTGTGCAAGTATTTCTTTTATAACAAGCTTCACGGCTTACTTAGCTGTAATTCGCTTTCTCACATTATTATACCTTCATAACTTCGGTTTTACATCTTTTACACACAATGATCATTTATAAAACAAATTTTGCGGTAAATAACAAAAATTAAGTGAAAAAAAAACAAAAAAAAAAAAAATGCTGGAAGAATATTTGAAAGCAGTATATGAAACGGAGAAAAAACAAAAAACAAAAAAACAATTTTCTTACATTCTGGATGTGATGTGTCGTTTTATTACCATGCTATATCCTGATGGCGCCGTCCACAATACAAAATACACGGTCGAAAAAGTTATTATAGTTCCAAGTATGTATGCGCTACTCCTCTCAATTCTCTCTTTCTTTCTTTCTTTCTTTCTTTCTATATATACCTATATTCTCCAACTGACGGCACCGGGCCGAAAACTGAGTCTAGCATTTCAATGTGACAAAGCACGCAACATTTTGAACAGTCGTCACATATCAATCAGATCATTCGTATAATGTACAAAATTGAAATAAGAAAAAAATATATATACATACATATATGTATATCATTCCAAGTATGGATTTAAACTCATAACAACTTTTGATCGACAATATAATAAAGATGACTCTGCTGAATTACACATTACACTTTTGTGAGTATACATACGCTGTATATCATTTTCAGCAAAGCGTAAATCATGTAAGTGAATATATCGGACGAAAAGCGTATAGCATTCTTCCTCGCGCTCTTTTCTTTTTTTTACAATAACTTCCCATAGAATTACCAGCAAATAATAAGCCTGTGATGGAAAACGGGTATTTGAAACTTGCGTGAAACGAAGAACTGAATATTGATCGTAAATTTGGCTCTGTGCTAAGATTCTGGTTTGAATATGATAATCCATATAATTTATATATATATTTTTCTTTGTTTTTCTTTTTTCTTTCTTTTTACGTTTGATATTCCTGATGACGTGACGACTGTTTAATATCAATGAAATAATAACAATAATTATTATTATTCATTCTATTTTATTTCATTTTATTTTATTTTTTTCTGTTAACTAAAGGCTACACCGCCAGCTTTGTACCGCTCTTGTGCCGTTGGAAAAGCCAAGAACAAAAGAGCAAAAAAAAACAAAAAAAAAAAAAAACGAAAGAAAAAGAACCAACAACAAAGAATATTTCGTTCCTCGTGTATAATTTTTGAGATTTCGTTATAAAAGGAGAGAAAAAAAAATAAAAATCGAAATAACAACAAAACTTTATCAATTTTAATTAATTAATAATGATTAATTATTATTAATACTAGACAGACAATACATCATCATGCGTCCCCAGGCGAACCCATATTATAAAGTAGTCCATACTTTGTTTTTTTTTTCTTTATTCAACTTATCATCTTTTTTTTTTATTTTTATTTTTTTTTTTAGCGAGATATTTTCAATATTTTCAGAGATATCTATATGGTTTAAATGTGTTTTTATATACAGGGTGAATTCCTAACGTTCGAACACCAAGAGTCGTGTTGAGGTGGCCGAGAGTCGAAATCAGCAATTCTTTGCTACCAGATAGTCAATCGAAGACTCTGTAGTCTCTAAAACAGTCGGCGATTTCGACTCTCGGCCACCTCGACACGACTCTTGGTGTTCGGACGTTGGGAATTCACCCTGTATATACATATACATATACTTTATATATAATATATATATATATAAATATATGTATACATGAATATATGTATTCATAATTTTCGTTCGCTCGACAAGGCTGCTGTTTGAATAGATACACTCCGCTTTTGAAACATAACAATGTGATTGGTTAAAACTATATCTTAATTAATTGTTTGTTTATTTTTTCTCAAGCTGCAGAAATATAATCACCGCCCTCCGCCGCCGCCACCTCCTTCTCCTCCTCCTCCTCCTCCTCTTTTCTCGTCATTCATTCATTCGTCGTGTTTTCATTTTATATATTTATTTGTTTATTTATTTATTTATTCATTTATTTATTTATCTTCTACAACAGTTTTGTAACGCGATCTTCTCATCAATTTTAATCTGTTCTTGCTAAGGCTGATAATAATTCTTTAAATAGATGAAATCCAATGATAAGAAGGAACTGATAATAGTTATGAGAACTTGTGGGTCGAGGCTGAATTTATTAAATACAATATGATCTCAGTGAACACACAGAGAATACGAATATTGTTCTTTTATTCGGTTGGGAATGAAAATTTTCCTGTGCGGCACCTCGCAATGCACATTCTGATTTGAAATGAGTAAATGGCATATCGCCGTTGAATTTTGTAATATTGATATGAAAGTGAGGAGAGCGAAATATAGTGATTAATTGAAGCTCTACTAAATGGTGGATGAAATTTATTATGTGATAGAAAAGTTGATTTGAAATTATTTAGTAGTCGTATAGAGGATAATTAGTCTGATTTTGATAGGTGATTGAATATTGTTGGGGGCCTTTGTTCCTTATCGGCATAATTTTAGTATCCAATTTGGTAATGAAGAGTTTACTTAATTAAAATCACAGATATAAAATAATAATTATTTACATTTTTACATTAATAATGTAATGCTATAACACTGTTATGTCTCTGAGCGTTGCGATTTTATTTAAATTAATTAATTAAAACAATAACGAAACTGAATGAATCGAATCCCTTAAACGAAATTATCCTTTGAAAATACCAAATCGAAAATTCTACTTCAAACAGAGGTGTTTGCCAACGGCTTCTCTCCTTTGAATCACTTCAGTTTTTTCTAATAAACAGAAGTAAAGAAAAAGATACTTCGGTATCTAAAAGCCACCGAATGATCTATCTTTCATTTTGTAATTAGTATTACAACAAATACCTGTTATGATTATTATCATTGATATTAACATATACAGCGAGTATATATGATAAAATAAGTTAATGCCATATAACTATAAGATATATAGGTATATATGTACATATACAGGTATATACATCTATCTATGCCTAGCCTTTCCGTGATAGACCATTTTCCAGATCAACAACAAGACAATAATTCAAAAAAAAAAGAAAAAACCAACAAGTCAACGTCGATTATGAAAACGAATAAAGGTTTCACATACAAGTTCATATTTTACAGCTTCTCTTAATTAAATACATGGTCGATCAAAAGCAATGGCTCTATAATAAAAGCATCGTTAGAATTCAGACTGATTATTATCTTTTCTTTAAACCCAACTGTAACTGTAACAGTAACTGTAAATATAATGTAAATGTAAATGTAAGTAAGTTGTAGATTACAAAAAGGCACAATTATGCTGTTGGTTTACTATGACGCATAGTTTAAGAAGTTTGTTAGCTGAGTTATATCAACGACTGCTCCCTTTTGATGCCTAGTTTATTAGTATTTTTATATTTTTCTTGTTTGTTCTTTTTCTTATTATTATTAATATTATTCTTCTTTGGGTCTTATGATTAATAATTGTTGTCTATTATAGTAGATAATATTCTTTCTGTTGAAATTTTCTGAATGTATTTTCTATACATATATTCAAACAGCAACCTCTGTCCTAGATAAAACTAGTGCGATATATATATCTAAATGGGCTACATACATTCAAATCCTTCTTTCACACATAATCATCATCACAAGCAAAATATTTATAATAATCAATGATTTGTTTTTACCAATAATCAATAATTAGTTATTTAATATTTATTAAATAAGCGGGTCTGTGTAAAAATTTAGCGCTTCTTTTTCATCATCTTATTCTTCTTTTTCTTTTAACACTTGGTTTAACATTTGCTTCTCTTTTATTTTATTATTATTCATCATTCATTATCTGATCATTCTCGTTTGCCCTCTTGCTGAAATAAGAATACTTCATATTCTTGAAAGTTCCCAGCATATTTCTCACTTTGCTCAATTCCTACCACTTCTTATTTAAACTCCTCAAACTCAATACACTCACACACACACCAGTTTTCTGATCACACTAATTTATTATTTTATACAAATTTCGCCTGGCTCGTAAGGATTTAACTTATATTTTCCATGTTTATTTTCATGAACCAGCGAATATATGGCTTGATGTCTTATCTCACACTGTTTACACAGTATCGTTACGGTTTTACTTTTATTTTTCTTATTTTTTTTTTTTTTTCAGTTCTGACTACTGTAAGAGCATTGAACCCTTGCTAGTATATTAATTAAGGATACTTCATTTCCAAGAAGCATTAGAAAAAAAAAAAAAAAAAAGAAAAAACTTTCACTACCATTTCTAACGATTCTTAATTATTCATTATCGATCGAGGGGAAGTGATTAGGATGATTTTGCACATACTCATTCAAAATCATTTCAGGACAATAATAATAATAATAATAATAATAATAATAATAATAATAATCATAATAATCATAATAATCATTATAATCATCATCATAATAATATAAAAGCTCGATCATTCGCGATCTCGCTTTTTATCTCACGTTAATTTTATATTTGAAAAGTTTTTTTTTTGTTTTTTTTTTTTTGTTTTTTCCCCCCACAATATACCTTCAGCTTTGAAGATAGATTGCTTTATCGCTCTTTAATTACAAAACAACATATTACAACGGGTTTTAAATATAATAATACAATACCAAAGTCTAATATGTTGTTGTTGCTGTTGTGTATTTTTCTCTGGTGTTCAGTCGCAAGCATATAGAGTAGATATTTAATTATCACCGTTTATATTTATTTATTGATTTATCTTTTTTGCTGTTTGTTATTTTAAAATTTAGAAACAATTTTCAAACTATTTACACGCCAGTCTAGGTTCAAAGTATCATTACTTTTCATTTTCTTATCGGGTTTTTCAACTCGTCGTTAGATCTTTTTTTCTTTTTCTATATCGACAACGAGTTCAGTGGTATCAATTCGATTTTTACAACTCATTTCTATATATTGCTGCTGCTGCTCTATTGTAGTTATCAAACTAATACCTTACGTCTATTACGACAATTACGCGATAGACATTTGAAAAGTTTCTGTTTTTTTTTTCCCTTCTTTTTTCTTTTGTTAAACGACTATATACACTTTTGACTATCTCCTTAGGCACAAATTGCGCCTCCCGGCTTCACAACTGATTCGTTCATATTCAAATCAGTTACTTAATTATTTATTATTACCACTTTCGCGAAAAAAAAAAGCATTTTAGTTTCTTTACTTTACTTTACTTTACTTTACTTTACTTTATGTTACGTCACGTTGTTCATGCTGTACAAGTACAATAATAATATGTTTCATTCGCAATAATAATTTATATAGGTATAGGAAGTTGAACTTGCATTGGCAATAGGCAGTGTCACCATATTTTTATTTATTTTCTTTTTCTTTCGTCTTCGATTTCCCTTTCTCCTTCTTCTTTTTATACAGCTTTTCTCATACCACCGCAGGGGATATATCTTTATATAAATTTTATTTCATTTCATTATATTTTATTTAATTTTATTTAATTTTATTTCATTCTTTATTTCCGTTATTTAGTCATTTCAAATTCTCTCACTGTCCACTGTAGTACTGGACTCGACCAGTTGACGCAGTTACAGGCATCTCTCGCATCACGGCCTCCCATGCTGTGGAAAAAGATTAAAAAAAAAAAAGTAAAGAAAAAGTTTATCAAATCTTAATCATACCAAATCATGATATTATTGTTAGGTTTGATTCTATATTAGAACAAATCGACGAGTTCCAATACATTCGATACACAATTTCTCTATAGATGAAAAATAAACATTCTCAAATCAGTGTCAGATCAGTGTCTAAGCTCATCAATAATGATCCAAAGAGTCTCTTACAGAAGTGTTAATACGTCAGATATTGACGGAAGAGATGAGACACAATGATCGTTTTTTTTAAATCTTACGAATTCAAGGAAAACGAAAATGTTTTTTTTACTTTGGTTCTTTTATATTAAAAGATTTAGATAAGAGAGAAAAGATATTGATGACTAAATGTGTTAGTTTAGTTTATTTTTAGATAAAAATCATGTATTTCTAGAAGTAAGACAACCCATTAAAATCTTGAATGAAATCTATTAATTCCTGTATTAAAAGAGTATAACGTCGGATAGAGTACAACCCCACTCTGGAAATCCGATGTACAATATACCTCAGTATGAAATTTTTGAAAACTTTCGAAATCATTTGAAATCATTCGTGATACTTTATAATCGTTTGTGATCATTTGAAATCTACAGAAATCTACAGAAATCATTCGAAATCACTAGGAATCTATTGAAATCACGTGAATTCATGTGAATTTAGTTTTTGAAAATCACACAAGATATTTTGAAATCTTTAGAAATTAGTTGGAAACACTGGAAGTCGTTTGAAATCATCTGAAGTCTCTGAAGTGAAGTCTTTGAAATCATTAAAAATCTTTCGAAACTCTAAAATCTGGATATATATGTTGTACGCCATAACGTGAGTGATTGGCCCTCAAATAGCAACAAAATCCGCATTCCGGTGTTTTCCAACTGTTCATTCCAAATTTGTATACAGGTATATGCTTCTCCTCATTGCTTTCTGCAATTCGCTAATAATCATATAGCTGTTTCTCACTTTTTCGGAACTTCAAGCTAATAAAATACCCATCAATGATTGAATAAGAAATAAAAGAAATTCTGACTCACCCAGTCCAACAAACGAAACAATCTTGTCATGATTGTAATTCTGTACATTGATAGATTCCTCCGGCGCAACGTATCTCGCTGAGAAATCCTCCTTCGGTTGATTATGATACTTGTCTATGATCCCAGGCGGTGGTGGTGGCGGTGGTAAATAAGTAGGCGGAGGTATGAACCTCGGGGGACCATAGCTCAAATACGGCAACGGCGGTACCATCACATGATGCATGCCATGATGGATGTGAGGATGCGCTGCAGGATGCATGTGAAAATTCGGGGGCGGTTTATCGTATCTTAAATGTTTCTCGAACATAGGAGGTGGTCTGTCGAAATTAGGTGGTGGTTTATCAAATAGCGGAGGATTCGCAGTTGAAAATACGGAGCTAGCAGCCTGGGTGTCTTCGGAATCATCGGACAGCAAGAGTTGCTCGTTAATTTCGAACCCGAAAGTTAATTCGCTGGGAGATTCGCTGTTCCCGAATATATCAGACGGCGTTTCATCCAGCAGTATAACGGCCGGTCTTGACGACGAGTTTTTCTTGCTCGATATTTGGCTTTCCAAATTCGATTTCTGGGAGTTTTCTTTGCTGCACTTAGTCGCTTGTTGTTTGGCCTTCTTGAACCCGTTATCCTCGTGGTATTCCGTCCTCAAGTTTTGGTTCTGGACAGTTCCTGCCTTTCCAGAATCATATTTAGCGTTAACTTGTTGTTCTTTAGTTGACTTTGTCGAATTTCTCTCCGGCTTGACGGCGGTTTTAGTTGTTTCCCCTTCCGAAGCACTGGACGGTGATGTTTTTTGATTATTCTGAACTCTGGGCTTCTGAGTTTCCTGCTCCTCTTGTTGACCAGAATTTATCGTAGTCTGAGGGTTCGCAGGCCGCTTAGAAGCCTTGTCATCATGGTGCGGTGTCGGGTTTGGTCCGTTTCCTGATTTCCTGTTAGGTTCCTCCTGTTGCAGTTGAGCAACCAAGGTTTTCCTCTGCTCCTTAGAATCGTCAGATTGTTGAGTATTTTGTATATTTTGTTGATATGCCCTGGGTCTTGGTCTCGGGATGTTGAGTCTTGAATTGATGTTCGAATCCTTAAGATTGGTGGTTTCTTGAGAATTCAGGCTCTCTGTATCAGAGGAGTAGTAATTCCCTATAGAATTGCTCGACTTATTTATCGTGTCATTTGAGTTTGGATTTGAATTTGTTAAATTCATGATCTTAGTGCTTTCCCGAGCTAATATTTGCTGCATTTTTTCAATGTCGCTAACGTACTTGAATACTTGAATGTTTTTATTGATTGCCTCCTCGTGAGCCTCCGCCTTTTTATTATCCGGTGATGATTTGACTTTGGATAAAGTAGGAGAAGGTGGTTTATCAAAACTTAAACTTATGCTATTTACATGATTAGAATGCGCGAAATTATGCTGCCTTAATTTTCTATCAGAGTTCTGCACCTCGTCGAGACTAGGGTAATAGTCTTGAGGTATTTTATCAGACTCGGAAGGTGTCTTTGGAGGAACACTGGGCCAGGATGCAGCGTTTAACATCATCGGTATTATTTCTGTCATTTTTAACACGGCATTTCCAGATATGTTTATCGTTGCTGTTCGCGCAATGTCAGCGTAGCTGGCCTGCGGCGTGCCGCCTGAAGAGGCAGCATTTTTGGTAAGATTGTGTTTCGTCGTGTTCGAAGTCACAGGAAGCGAATGAACGGAGTCAAGGTCACTGCTGTCCGATTTGTCGCTGAAAAACGAAAGAGAAATAAGAAATAGTGACTAAACGATCATCGATTCTTCAAGACCTTTGAAAATTTAACATAAATTTAACTACAAATTACCTAGGTGGCATACTGCTAGCAGATTTCCTCCTAAGTTCTGGAGACAACGGTGTTCTATACTCGTTATTGAATCCCCTCGACCTTTGTAGATATGCTCCAGAGTTTGTTAAATTTTGTGCTCTCCCACCGCTGGAGCTTCTTCTCCGCTGTTTCTTGCTCTTCTTCTTTTTAGTAACGACTAAAAAGTCAGGTTCAGGCTCAGTAGATTCTGGGTTAATTTTTTTCGTCGAGTTTCTCCGGGTCGTGTAATCGTCACCTGTGTCGTTGCAGTATATAGATTGGCCTTCTTCTGTACCCCAAGAACGTCTGTCTCCTCGACAGTCGACAGTCGTATCGCCGGTACTGCGCTGTTTGGCTCTACGAAGTGCGACGTTCGTTGTACCTGTATGTTGTTGTTCAGATATTAATTTCATTTCTTTTGAGGCAGATTTTACCTGCAACACGTTGTTCAAAAGTTAAATAAGAGAAATGATCTTACCGTGTTGGCTTGAAATGCTGCTAGCTCCGCTTGAGCTAGTGCTTTTCTCTGCTGTGAGATCTTCAAGTTTAGTTTTAGATATTTCTTCCAGTGAGTTAGACTTGTGGAGTTTGGCAGGCAGCTGTTCTCTCTTCGAATCTTTTTCCCTGGCTCTTGGTTTTGCCCCTGAACTTGCTTTTACTCTGACAGTGTTACTCGTCTTTCCTTTCTTTCCTTTAGACTCTTTACTTTCGATAAAATTTATCAAGGTATCGATATCCTTTTCGTTACGGTGACCCTCGACGTTCTCAGCGTTATATACAATCACGTTTGGCTCCTGTTTTCTACTCGGTTTTTTACGTTTACTATATCCTTGAACCGCATTACCATTTTCATCTAAAGACTTCTTCTCACCAGAACCTGACGACTCCTTAACTGGAACGTGATGACTCGCCAGCCTGGACACTGTTTCTGTGCATACAGCACACAATGTTCAATCAAGACAACCATTTTACATTCAATAATTCATTTTCTTCCTGTTTTTTCACTTATATACTTCATTAGGGGAAATATGAACTTTGGAAATGATTTTTCTCAAATCACTACTACATTGCGAAGAATTATTCTATTGATACAGAATTTTCACGGCTGATTTCCAGTATTTTGAGACATAATTAAAAATTATCTCAGATTTTATGGAGCTTCGTCTTGAATCGATTGATTTCACGGTTGTCGCGGTAGGATACAGCTCGCATCGTTCTTCGGAACCTCTTCAAATTTGGAGCAAATATTTTACATTGATGTAATTTCCGGGCAAACCAACGGAATTCAGTGAATCTGATTTTCAGATTCGAAAATTTTTGATTTCAAGCCACTCTTTCGTGAATGTTGAGAAAATGAGGTGTTATGTGCTCACAACAATAAAAGACTGACCTTTTCTTTATATATTATTGGTTCGTCCCGAAATTAGGTGCATCAATTCACAACATTAGGATGTCTACCCTGCGACAACCGCTTTTTCTGTTGTAGACTTAATCTATCTAAGGCAAGGTCCATAAAATCTAAATCAATTCCTCGTCATGTCTCAGAATATGAGTAATCAGATGTGAAAGAACTAAGTACATAGAATACTTGTTTGAAGCGTAGTAGTGATTTGAAGAAGATTATTTCCTCTTCAAATCGTATTTAAACTTTATTTCAAACTGATTTCAAACTGTAACAGTCTGGAAAGTTTTTTGAGACACGCTTTTTCTTCTTCTTGGATTAATGTGTAACGAGGTGAACTTTTTACTTTCTCATTGTTTAAAGAGAAGATTGATATATGAGCTATCGGACGGAAATATGACAATAGAGATCTGATAAAGGTAATAGAAATAAACTCACCCATGGCAAGATTTGGGCTAGTTGAAGTCCAGTTAACAGGCATCATAGAGTATACATTAGAAACTGGAACTTTGCCTTGCTGAGAATTAGCGCCGCCAGAAGTTCCTCCAACGATGCATTTGACGGTGTTATAAGTTTGAAATTGTCTAGCACTAGTTGCTTCTGTTCCGTTAACTGATACTTTAGACTTGTCTGGTTTTCCGTTATGTTCACGTATAGGAAATTCTATGTGAGTATCAACCGGCGCTTGTGCAATGTCAAATGTTGCATGTGTTATAAATTGCACAGGCAAACAAGGCTCGATTACTTTCATTTCTGTGCCCTCTTCATCCTCCGCTTCAACTGTGTTAGGTCGTTGGGACCCGCCCCCTGCTCCTGCCACATTATGATCCCCTATTCCTCCCACCTAGGCAAAAAATTAACACTTTCAATATTCTGGAAATCCAAGTAAAATCAATATACAAAATATAAAAAAACAAATTTGATATTGTATGTACATTTTAGTCTCATTTTAGATACTATAACACTTCATAGCAATGTAATTATGAACATCCAACAAAAATTTCAAAATATTTTTTATGAATATCTGCAGGAATTCTCGCAAAAAGCTGTTCTACAACAGCCTTGTTCGTCCCAAAATAATTTCAAAGCTTCCTTAAGCATTAAATGCGTGTCGCACGATCCTTGAAAAGATTGAATTATTATGAAACTGGAGTATTTTGCGACATAATTTGAAATTATTCGAGATTTTATGGAGCTTTGCCTTACATAGATCGAGTCTACCGAAGAAGAAGTGATTGTCGCAGGATACAGGTTGCATCGGGAGTCAAAACTTTTTTAAATTTGGAGAGAATGTTCTAAAATGATGTCATTTCGGGGCAAACCAATAATAGTTAGAGATATGGTAACTTGTCTATTGTTGCCCAAAACAAACTTTTTTTCTAAACGTTTACAAAAAGAATTACTCAAGATCAAAAATTTTTGTATCTAAAAACAGATTCATCGAATTTCATTGGTTTGCCCTGAAATTACATCAACGTAAAATATTCCCTAGAAATTTGGAGAACTTTCAACCTTGTGCAACCTGTACTCTACAACAACTTTATCTTCAGTACAATCAATCTATCTAAGTCGGAGCTGCATAAAATCTGAAATAATTGTTGATAATTATGATGTCCGGAAATAGTAGTAATCAGCTGTGGAAAAACTGAGTCAATAGAATATTTTTAAAGCCCTCATAGAATCATAGTGAGTGAATAAATCGTCACTGACCTCGACGTCGGTAATATCAATCACCATATAGTCTGGCTTGGGTTCTGGAGGCGGAGGATCTGACTCGACCATTTCATTTGTGAGTTGCTTTCCTCTGCCTCCTCTTTTGTCCTTAATATCTCTGTCTCCGTCGGCCTGTCCACTGTCGCTTTCTCTCTTTCCTTCTTTTTTTTCCTTATCTTTTTCCTCCCGTTTTAAACCGCTGTAAGATGGTTTGTCTAATGATTTTGACTTCTCTTTGTTCGCCCAATCGTATGCTGCCCTTTCCTCCGAGAAACCCTTGATAAAATAATTAAAAAAAAAAAAAAAAAACAATAAATAAAATATTTAAGAATGACTTTAATCAGAAGTTTGAGTTTGCTGTTTCCATTTAGTGAACGCAGACAAATCTCTGTTAGTTTCTTTCTATTACTCATGTAAAATTATCAGCTGCAGACCTTATCTACCTTTTTGTCAAAGAGTAGATCCAAATTAGCTAGCGAAGCTAGACTGTGGGATGCGTTGACATTCGACGGTAGAGATCCGCCTTCTCTTTGCCTTGCAGAAACGCTAGGGCCAGTATGTTTTTTCCCCTTTCTTCTGCCTCCGCCGTATATGTGGCTACAACCCGAAGTTAAGTATGTGAAACTACTGTCGAATTCGGAGCTTATTGGCTGCGCTAAATTTTGCAAAGATCCTCCGTGTGTCAGACGCTCTGATACTGAATCTCGCTTATGTCTTCGTCGGTTAGAACCGGGGAGACAGCGGGAATTCGCTACCGCTCTACGGCCTTCTTCTGTTTCATCCGCTTCCGCCTCTTGAAGAAGTTCCTGATAACAAAGGAGAAAAATTCATTCGTTCATTAATTCAGACAAATTTTATCGATGAACTTAATCATTGCAGAAATTCTAACTTCATTTTCGGTTTTTCTATTTTCACTTGAACAACAATTTAGGAATTTCTCAGATTTTTATTTGTGGATGATTTCTAATGTTCCTAGACTTGATACGTAAACTAATTCGTAGTTTACTCCCGGTCTGGAATTATGCTGATAATTGGTAATGTTTTCTTTTATGGATGTTGAATGAGGAAATAACGGTAGGTTACATATGTCTGTATAATTAGGAAATTATATATTGCCAAGGTAGCAGAATTATTATGTAATTGAATAGAGAAATCTTATGTTCACGGTGAGATGAAGATGGAGCTATTTTCATATCTACTCAAGAACTCATAGAACGCTGAGTAATGATAGTGCAATTTATTAATATCCAACAATGTATTTTCGAATTAAAACCTAGTTATATACAAGTCCGTATGAAACTGTTTGAAAATAGGAATTTTTCTATTAAAATAACATCAAGAAATAATCTGGGGTCTTGAAACTTACCTTGAAAAGGTTCGACTTTCCTTCTCGATCTTTGGGACACTTGTAAGTTATAGCTTCATCCAATAATGCACGCAGCTCACCTTCGTTCAGGGTAGACAAAGTTGCAGGTTCTTCCTGAAAGAATATAATTAAAAAAAAAAAATTACATTGTGAAAAAGTAGCTTCTTTATATTTAAAAACTAAATATCATCACCGATCGGTTGTTGGTGTTTGTTACCGATAAGAATTACGTTACCTATACTAATTAAAGAGTTAAATTACGTTGTCAAGGTCTCAACTAATTGACAAGCTTGTAAATGGCTAGGACAAAGTCTAAAAATGAAAATTATTACTAGATAATATTAATTTCAGTTTGGTCTCTCATTTGCTAATGTGATTGCCAACTATTCGTTGTTTTCTGGTTTTACTAAAAATCAGAATTCAAATTGGAATTACCACAAGTATAGTGAAATTTGTTTAGACTTAAATTAGTCAGAATATCATACGGGAATAATAATACGTAATGCTTTAATGATTGACGACATGGTGTCGGAGAGGCACCTGAAATCCAAAGGCTAGAAAGTACAATAAAAGTGAGTTCCGTAACAGCTGATAAGAAGAAGTTTGAAAGTATTTTTAGGTACATTTATAGATCCAACACATTCTACCAGGTGGGAAAACTCATTATGGAATAATTCATAGTGTTAAACAACAAGCGTAATTATATCCATGTGCAAGGTAGAGACACGTCCATTTCTACAAATGTGTGGCAAGTCTCAAGGTTGCATGCATCATTGCACTGAATATCTATTTCTAACTTCTCGTTAAGTGGATAGTTTTATGAAAAATTTAAAAGCCTGATAATAACATCTTTACACAGGATTATCAAATGCTGAAGGAATGCGATGAAGTGAGCCATGAAATTGAAATATTGACTCTCCCGAGAGTTGAGGAAAGAAGATTAAAATAGCAAACTGCTGTAATTCCAACTTCTATTGGACAAGTTTTTGAAGAATCATGATCAGTGTCTTATGAAGAATGTGCGGAATCATGTACAATAAACAAGTGAAGTTTATTACGTATGGATTGAAAATGTATTCCAAAGATTCTTTTGTAGGGACAAAAATAAATTTTGCTCCGTTGAAGTTAAATCCAGGATCTCTTTATAAATTGTAAATAAATTCTGTGTTAAGCTTTGCTTATTTTCATTCAATTGTGACCGTTTCCAAGCTCCTGCTATATCTATATTCTCAATACTTTTGGTAAAACCGAATATCTGTTATTCGATATGTAATTCCAATCCTTTCAAGCCTGAAATAACCGAAATCCATAAACAATTACGCATCTTACTGTTGCCTCTTTGCTTATTTTTAGATAACAAGACCCTGTGTGGCGATATTCGTTGCAATTTCTCAATATGGTTGTAGATACACGTTCTTGTGTGGAATAACAAATAAGGAATGTATGTCAGTTGAAGATTGCTGAGTTTAGGGTCTCTGCCTTATTAGTAGGAACACATAGGACAATTCCTTTTGGATCTGGGCATAGATGTGAGTAAAAATAATGTCCGGTCCAATCAACTCCTATCCCACACCAAAGATATGGTGAAATACGTTTGTTTCAATAAAACCATTCCCACCTCATAATCTAATTGTACTTATGGATGGCGGAGAAGAAGAAGTAGTTCATGAGTAGATAAGTACGGATATATGCAGATTTGTTAAGTAAATTTAAGGTTTCACTTATTGGATTCTGCTGCTTGCTTGCTTGATATATTGAACTGTCTGGACTACCACGGGCCCTATGGTATTAGGTATAACAGGTGTGCATGATATCACCTGAGTCAATTGATCGTCATTAATAATACACAATTTAATGAAACAGCAGTGATTCAATCGAAAATGGCAATTGCACAACGTAGCGCGATCAGTTATCAACGCCCCTGTGAGATTGAAAAATGTATCATACATATCCACTTTATTGATCAAGCCTAAACACCGGAGAAAGGGGAAGGAAATGAAATGAAGTTTCTACATATCAGAAGTACTCTCAGGTAAATACGTCACAGACTTGTTATCCTAAGATTACAGTTTTTTTTAATGGAGCTTCAAACTGGTTTTGCAAACCTATTCATGGAGATCCTTAGTGTTTTGTACTTTTTATCACCAAGGCCCTATTTCCAGAATTTTTCAAAGTCCGAAAACTGTTCACACTGAATCTAAACATCATGTGACCAAAGTTCATTAAAAAACTACTGTGTCCATAGGCTCTAGGGGAGATTCTGTAAAGATTATATTACGATAACATAGATTGAATAGGTGCCAAGTTGATGCCAATAGTCTCGAGGTATTTAATCAGCCTTTAACTTGTCTATATTAAACTTGACCCATATTTCGATATCGTCATGCTACTTAATCATATATTTTCATCATATCTACCATCAGTAAGGATATAATATTCGATAGTTGTTACTTGAGAGATAATTGTGGACAGAGCTCGATACTTAAACTAACTTTAGAAATAGGAGAGATTCGAAACCATATCATTCAATGTAAGAAACGATTTTTCCTATGGCGGGATAACTTTTATCCTGGTCAATATCAATACCCTAAATCGAGTTAAATATTGAAGCTTGAACTTTGTGGATGTTCCATAATTGAACAGAAGTCAGATAGTCGGATTTTTTTCCATATTTCAATCTGATTTGAGTTGCATCGCACGTAAATATTTGGAAAAGACATTTGTTTAGTTGAGTTCTTCCATTATCTGTATAATATACTACTTGATATACAGTTTCTCCTAATCATAGTAATGAAGATAATAGTTTTCCATAATCCTTATCGCATATCAAGTTACATAACAAGAAGGCTATCGTGACAGTGCATAGGGTAATAATTGTGCTATTGATATGAAAGAATTAAAATTAGAGTAACATATTTAAATAACTAACACCAGAAGCAGTAACTGGCTAATATTCAGCTGACACATTATTTATCTATAGTATAGTGATAATATTATTAATGGTTTAGCGCGGCTGGGGGCAGGCTGAGAACTGTCTTGGATAAATAATACCTGACAAACCCATCTAGTAGGTATTGGTGGGTTTTATGATGTGATTGCAAATCTCCCATTCGTTTTTCAAACTGAATCTGATAATTGAATCGTTTTTAAATAATTCTTTCTTACAACATGCAATTGGTTTCTTCACTTGTGTTATAATATAAGAAGGAAAGTGTAAATAAATACATAGATATTAGATGATAACAGTAATGGAAATAATTACAATTATAATAATATTGCAAATAAATGTATAGAGGAAAAGTTCATTTTCCGTTTGTGATAATACGCTTCCGAAAATTTACTTACAAGTTAAAACAGAAGAGATAATACTGGTGCTGGGCAGTACCGGCAACGGAATTTATATTTTTAGAGGGCACCTGGGTCGGTGTATGTACAGTAGTGAGTAAAATGTTCGTTTATTCCGAAACCTTTTTTGGTACTTCAGCTTCGTTCCAAACACCCGAAATTCACAGTGTAGAAAAACTAATGTTACAAATAATTCGCGAACCAAACAATTGGAGGGATTATTTATCCCCTTGGTATTTATTTCTCATTTCAACTAGCGGGCGCGGCGCGCTGTTAACTACGGCCGCCGCCATTACACCCGGAGGCCGAAGCGCGACCAGATCAGGTACGGCTCTAAACTTTCGTAACCCTGCATCGTTTTTAGATTGACGATCTCAGTCGAGGATTAAAGCGCGGCCGTCTAACCTCAACGAAAACCATTCGAGTGTTTGACGAAGTGGATTCGTTTCCAATGATGTAAAATGAATATAATAAAGAAATTAATATGTATGATTGGGAAAGGAAAGAGGAGTTGGGAATTGTGGGTAAAATAACTGGAGTATATTGCGTAAGCTTATTGGTTTAGTTTCTTCTGATTCTTTTTTTATTGGGTGGATGAAATGGACGTGTTTAATTAAAGTGTTCAGGAAAGAGTTGAATCGATGTTTTCGACTCTGGTAATTGCATTTCGAAACACATAGGTATACTTTGCGCCTAGAGTCGCCGGCCCTGATTATCTGCACAACAAGGCAACTTGCCAAGAAGCTATTCGCAAGTCGCACTGCTCCCTACACCACTTACACACATACATGCATACATATGCCGCGCCAGTAGCGCCACATAATAATCTTCAAAATTGAATCTACCCCGGAGAGTCTCGAGACAAAGGATTCAAAAATCCCAATTTTAACCTAGTCATGTTTTCAAGCATTCGAGATTGTTGCAAATAAAGAGAAGACACGTTGCGGTGCAATTCCTAAGAGAAAAAAGAAAAAAAAGAGAGAGAGAGAAATCGTTACATACATTACGTACGCTGCAGTTCAGCTACGTCAACGATTTTTATTCGATAATTATTGACGAAGAAAAAGAAAAGAAAAGAAGAAACGACAGGAAAATGGCGAAAATATGCAGAAACTCGATAATGTCAGAGCTTAGCAGAAAAAAAGAAATAAAAGCGTTACTCAATAATTACGCGTATCGGAAAACATCGATGAAATAATCGTGTCGAAAAAAACAACAATCCGTTTCAGAAAGTCAAATTGGTAGTTGAATTTTCCTTCAAAAAATTATACCACTGGTTTTGACTGCTTCTAGGTTATCCTACTATCACGGGTTATACAACGTAGAATAGATGGCTACTAAGTGAGTAGAAAACCTGGACGACGATTACTTATGCCAAAGAATTCGATACCCCGTATAGTTTGACGTGTATTTTAACCAGCAAAGGAAAGAAAAGAAAAAAAGGAAGGCAGAAAGGGACGGTTCGAAATTAAGAACGTGGTTTGAAACAATCGCGAGATACACGAGAAAGGAATCCAAATAAAGAAATAAATGGAAATAAAAGAATGAAAAAACAGCTGAACGCAGGTAGACGTGAAAAAGAAAACGCAGCTTACCTGCTTGTTTTCGGAGGCTGAATTACCAGGCAGATTTTGCCCCGTGAAATTCGAATTAATTTCGTTATTATCTTGGTTCACGTTCGGTATGGAATTAGGTTGATTGATTGTAGCAGCCTCTGCGCTATTGTCGGTAGTCCCTACGCGGTTTTCATCGTTTTTATCGGGGGCTACAGGTTCTTGATGATGCTCCGGCCATGGGGCCATCTTGCTGGAGCTTGACAGAGATATATCTTCTGTGTTCATTGCCTCATATCAACGATGTATTTAAGGCCGTATGGCCCGGAGTTCAACATATACCGTCACCATTTATACCGTGTTAAATATCCAGCGCACTAAACCGGTGTACCAGAAACACAAATCTTATTTACAAATCGAGTAATTTACATGGAAATACGGCATTATTTAGAGCCTCTTTAGGCTCCTCGCCCGACATGCTGGACGTTGTGGGAATAGTTTAGCCGCTCAGGGTCGAGGACGAGCATCGATTAATCGAAGTCCGAAGAAATATATCTCTGATTTAATTCGAATTGTTGGAGAAAACGGTCGTCTTTCTCGAAATAGTTATTATATTATTATTATTGCTGTTATCATTAGTGTTAAGATATAAAAAAAATATTCAACACCGAGTTAAGTCAACGAGAGTGGAAATTTCCCGTGGATAAGTGCATTTTATTTAACGAAACGATAGAGAATACTATTTACGAAAATGGTATCGTCCGCCGAGTCGAAACCCTATTTGCAAACATCGATTTATCGAATATGTCGTCGTAGTGTTGACGTTGGTGGCGATTCGGAGAGAGAGTATAAAAAGTTCTTAGCTCTACTAAACACCGAGCCAACCGCTTTTTAATATCAAATGTCTAATCAGCGTTGAAAACATTTGCTGAAACATAATGCAGTCGCTGCCGTGTTAACTAGTTCATAAATTTAAAGCAAATTTTAATCGCGGACTGGAGTCAGTAACAGACGAATCGCGTACCGCGTTATCGATCGCTCGAAACGACTATACGTTACCCTAACCACAAAAACAACAAGATATTGTTGTCATCCCGCGATTAATGTCTTCAGAACTGATATATGTTGAGGCCGAATAACAATATGAGAAGAAGCGTAGTCAGGAGATTGAAAAATATTTTTAAGTTCGACAATGTTTGATAGAAATATTTTTTATTCACCTCACATCGTTCCCTCCTCTCTCTCTTCCTCTTTCTCGCGCGCGCTCTCTCTTTCTCTCTCTCTCTCTCTCTCGCTCTCTCACTAAATATACACACAAATCGTAATTCACGGTGTTCTTATTTATTTATTAATTTTGATTTTTTTTTCTGTTATTATAGAATAGTTATCGTCACATCTTACAATATTTACACACACGCACCGATTAGTTTAGTTTATTTTCGATACACGACACAATTTTAACAACACAATTGCAAGCAACTCAGACTGTGCTGCCTGCTGCCTGCTGCTACTGCTGGTGCTGCTGCTTTTGCGCATAGGAACACAACTCGTAATGGCAGTACATACATACGTCGTCTGGTATCAGTGACGAATTCATATATCTCGGAGCCCGAGGTTTAAATCGCGTTGTACTATTGCGTCCGAAATATAAAATGAGATTTAAATTGAATACCGTAGAGCTGATTGACTTCGATGATTCGTATGATGACAGACAAAATCGTTGTTCATTAATTGCGGAAATTTGGCTGCTAAATTTAGGTGCGAGGTAACCTCTCACGGTATACGTTACTGTGGCGACGCTGCGTGCGTCACGTAAGATCGATACAACGATATCTCGAATTGGTTGATCGACTTTATTCGATTTTTACTGATTCATTGACGTATCAACAAGAGAATAGTAGATAGAACAGTCCCAGTACACACAGTGTTGTCAGAGCCGGGTGGAGGTTGGTCGGGGTGTTGTTTTCCGAAACGGTAATTAATACCGTACATCATAAGTTTAAACGATAAACAAGGTTGAACAAGTTTATAGATGTGAATAAAAGACTCGTTAATATTTACGCATCGATGTTATCATCGTTATTGTTATTATATTTTCAGACGTCATTCTGCTTCCTCTTGTCTTCTTTACATACTTGAAGCAATATACTCAGGGAGTAACCACGGGCATTATAAAATGACGGAAACGGAAAACATCTTCCTCTTTGTGCCAAACATTATCGGTAAATGAACCGGCCTTCCAATTACTTCTCTTTCACTTAAAACAATTACAATCTACCGATACGTTACTTTTTAGTGAAAATAATTACAGATTCTTTACTGGCAGGTTTGAACATGTTTAGTGAACTGAAACCGATCCTTTAATTTCACCTTTCACACATTCAGCGGTAGAGAATCAATTAATTGTTTCAAGTCATTGATTTCGGTGGGAAAGAATACAAGAATCTAGAATTTATACGGAAAAACCTAATTCGATCAAATTCTTCTGTTTTATCATACTACCTCTCGTTGCTTACATTCGATCTGAACAATAAACGATTTCCAGTTTCTCTCCTGACGAATATGGTCAAAAGTACTAATACACGCGTCATAATCCTCCCATTGCTGAATATACAATATCTAGCAGCATTTCAGAGGTTTCATTTATTGATTGAAATTGGAGGGTATCTTGAGAGCCAAACTCCTTATATTTATATATTATTATGAAAACATAAGAAGAAAATGAAAAATGAACTGTTATTGAATAAAATACGGTTTAAAAATGATGAGCATATGAGAATGTAATAATAAAATTCCACCAACAGGTTACGGAAGAATAGTCCTGGCATTAATATCGTTTTACTTTATGCCGACAAACTACATAATATCATCATGGTGCTACATAATAAGCGGATTACTAGATGCAGTCGATGGTCACGCGGCAAGATACTTTAATCAAAGTACAAAATTCGGCGCAATGTTGGACCAACTTACTGACAGGGTTGGCACAATGTGCCTATGCGTTACTTTGAGCCAATTTTATCCTGCTTATACTTTCTGGTTTCAACTAAGCATTGCTATTGACATTTCCTGCCACTGGATTTACCTGCACACGTAATTCTGTTTCTATTATCATAATATCTCGTATAAGGTCGGGCAATGTTTTCATCACATTTCCTACAAAAATTGAATTCTGGTTCTAAAAGGCCTGGGAATTGAGTCACGGATTACAAACTCTCGGTTTCAATTGGTCGAAACTATTCATTTTTAAAAGAAGATTGCCCGAATTGGATGTACCGTATTGGCCTGAGTATAGGTCGAGGTTTTTGGTAACCGATTTGCCCCTCAAAAACCGTATTCGACTTATATTCGGGCTCGACTTACATTCGGGACTTTTTAGGGGATTTGCATTATCGATTGGAAACTTTGTTATTGACCGATAATCGTAATATTTCAGCAATGCAATGTATAATCGCGCACTGGGCGCGCTCGCGCGAGCTTGATCTCGAAGATCAAAAATTCGAATTTCAATTTTTTCTGAATAATTTTATAAATAAATATCCACTTGTGATAATAGGTAATTTTCTACCGACATTCGACTTATATTCAGATCCAAGAAAAAAGTCCTGAATCAGAGGTCAAAAATTGGGGGTCGACTTATATTCGGGGTCGACCTATACTCGGGCCAACACGGTATTTTAGGTACTACTTCTTACAAAAGCTGAATCGAGCAGTTTTTTCAAATATAAACTTTACGGTCTTCGACCAAAATTCACCCTTTTGCCCTAGCCTAATCAAACCTATTACTATTTACGTTATCTTGCCCTATTTTCTTTCATGATGTAATACCGATTTCAGGTCCCTTTTACAAGGAAAAACAAGCCACAAATTCGTAGATATGTCGGGGAACCCTATAATGCGAGTTTACTATACGAATCGTCAAGTTCTGTTCTTCATGTGCGCTGGGAATGAAGCATTTTACGCCGCTCTGTACCTTCTGTATTTCACCGAAGGACCCGTATGTAAGTATAATGAATTTCTTGGAGCATTCTTGAAATTCTGTATATATATTGTTTTTTTGATCACAACAGATTAAGAGCACAAAGTTAAAATATGTGATCTAAGGAATCTTCATTTTTTTAAACGTGTTGCAGTGGCTGGTATAAGCATATTCAGAGCGGTTCTCTACTTCTCGACTCCAATCGCTATCGTCAAGTCATTGATCTCTGTTTTGCATGGGTATGTGGCATGCATTAACTTGAGCATCATCGACGTGAAGGAGCGCGAGGCTCTTCGCAAAGTACGATAATTTCTTTAATTCCTTACCCTGAAGCTAGTCAGTCAAGGAATTTAGTTTCAATGACCAATGTCTCTTAAAGAAGCCAAGAAGCTAACCCAGTGATTTAATTATCTTCCACACTATTAGCAACAGAAAACGTGGAAACATATTCCTAGATATATTTATGTTGATGTTAATTTACTGTTAAATTAAGAGAGAATAATTATCTTGAAAATAATTCTTGTTTTCCTTTTTATTCAAACTTTGAACTCTAATTAATACAGGTTCAAGGCAGAAGAGCCTGTATGCAATGGTGACGGGCAGAGATTATTGTTTTCTTTACAATTTCGATAGATGTTGTCATGATTGAACCTCGGTTTTTATGAATTAATATTTCCATGCATGTTACTGTGAATAGAAATTGAATATTTCAATGGTGTACGTCTTATGAATGCCTCTTCTTTAGATTTACTTTTATTTCATCCCAAACTAGACGTTAGCGGCATGATGGCATTACGAAACATTTTTCAGTCACTTCTATCATCTTTAGAATTGAAAAATACATCAACTGTTCAGTTTTATAGCATCACAAGAATATCTCAGGTTTCAACTCTCTAGTCACTCAGTTTGAAAAAAATAATTATTGCAAAAAATACAAGAATCGTTTTCTTTTTCATTTTCTGCTTTCCTAAATTACATGCGTAAGAAAGGTTACAAAATTTGAAAATGAAAGTTCCAGATTTTCAAAAATTTTGCAGATTTTGGAACCTCAAGGTAAGGTTCAAAAGAAAATTTATTCATTTTGTATAAATTTACATGCAATGGGCATTTAGTGAAACAAAAGACTGAGGACTGTGAGACCTGATATCTGTGTGATTTGCATAGTCTGTTTCTTTCCATTCCTTATCATTCACATGGAATCAATTACTGATGTATGTGCGATGTTCAAACATGTTTAATAAAGTTCTTTACCATCCGTGGTTGCGAAACCATTTAGAAGATATTACAGCATAGTGTTAAACAAGAAACAGAAAAAACATAATAAAGCTGACTCTATCTTATTCCATCAACCATTTGCTACGCATTCTATAACCTTCTCTGTTATCTCTTAATGTCTATAACTCTTTGAATATAATATTGAGTTAAATCGCTTTGTAGTTAGATGTGTTTTTTTTTTTTTTATTAAATGTAAAGGATTCCGTGAAAAATCTATTAATATTACCAACAAATCAATGCAACAGACTAAATTTTTCACTGACGATCTAATTTAATAACAAATGCAATTTATACATTATTAAAAATCGGGGAAAATGATTCAAGTTGTTGTCATGAAGTTTAAACAAACTTTCCAATGGTTTAGCGATTTCTTAAAGTTAAAACTTTTTCGGTATTTTCGTCAAATCGTTCAAACAGAGTGGTAGAAGAAAGGAAAATGGACATTTTAGCACGTGCGTGGATCACACGTTACTTCGAGTTTGAATAACCGAACGGTTTTTGATATTTTGCTGTATTTTCCAATCTTAAAATTTCGAAAATGAAATTCCAATTGTTTTTTCAAGCTTGTCGAATATTCGACGGACGTGAAAATTTTCTCTGCGAGAACTAAATACGCCTGAAAAGCATGTGTTTTGAAAGAAGAAACGTGCTCTGATTCAATCAAGGCTACGCATGTATGTCAATTCGATTCAGCATTATAGAGCCTGTACTAAATAACGATAGGTGAAAATTTAGTACGTAACAAAAACATAATCTACAAGAATTTTGGTTATTCGATATAATGTGTGTGTTTAGAGATTATAGAATCTCTGGATTTATCACCTGAAAAAATTGTAATAACATACGACTGAAGCAACAAATGATATTCGATGACGTATAACCCTTATGACTGTGCGAAAAAATGCAAAAAGAAGAAAAAAAAAAGAAACAAAAATAATATAATCTCTAAAGAATTATAAGGGTTGTGAATCTAACCTGAAAATTTGTTCCCTGATTTTCCCCGTCACGACGAGTCACGTTTGGGCGCCATGTTACAACTTCAAATGTAGTACATAAATTCACACCTGCTACGAAACTCACTTTAATAAACAGTTCGGTAACTTTTATTTACTTGATAAATGTAGAAGAAATCACGGCTTAATAATAGATAGTATTTTAGACACTGTCTAAACCACTTGTTAGGAACTTTCATAGCCTTATCAACTAGTAATAAAAATATTTGGCCAGCTGCAATAATAAAAATCGGAAGTTAGAAGCGAAAAAATAACAGCCGGCGCAAGGAGCGAGAGCTAGCGACTTCTAGCGATCAACGTTGCCAGCTACGATTCAAAATCATGGCGGGAACCGACGAACAACACGATTTCAAGAAGAACAGTTTCCTTATTCAGTCAACGCCGTTGTGAAAGTTTTGTCATTCACGATTATCCGGAAATAAATATAAATGTAATAAATATAATTGATTACCTTTCTTCACATACGCCGTACTGTATTTTCTGGGAACTAAGAATAAAGCTTTAACTATTTTCAAACATCACTTTATTCATTTCGTAAGAAATAAAGCATAATGGCATAATATTAAGCATTATACTATAGCGTTAGGAAACCCATTTCAGAAATAAATATCATTTAAATTATATTATCAAAGATATATTCACTACCGTTCAAGGCAGAATTAATATTCTACATTTTTACATTTAGAAAAATTATTTCAATACAAAACTATCGCTTCTTATGTAAAAGTAAGAGTTCAAATGCTATTCATCTGCAGATTGAAACAAGAAAAAATACGTTTCTTATTTACTCATTTTTTTTTTCACTTACAATTAGTATAGAAAGATTGTCTCTTTTTCTTCTTTTTTGTCTTTTGGAGATGAAAAATTACTTAGAACTGAATTCGGAAGAAGTATACGTTTGAATAATACGCTGCCGGTTTGTTAAAAGAAAAAAAAAATAGAGTTAGAAGATGTATGTATTACCTACTCATTTCTCATGTTACAATAAATCCATTAGGTAATAAATTATGAGATAATTTATTGAATCAATCGATGAAGTTTGAAGAAAGTTATCTGTTTCGGAAAAATAATATAAGAGTTAAAATTTTGTATGGATGGAAAAAATAATTTTAATCTTACAAAAAGACAATTCAGAAGAAATTCCTATCAATTTATCCTTACAATCGAGCAACGAAATATGTAGAAAATTGAAGATAAAAGAATTGTGTCCAAAGAACCGTAAAAGAATGGAAGAAAAAAAAAATATAAAAAAACACGCTACTTCCACGATTTTTTTTGATCTTTGAGTTTCAGATTGAAACTGTTTTAGACCAGAAACAAACTTTTCCATACTGGTCTTTTTCATTCCAGGAAGAAGAAACGTTGTGTCCTTTTTTTTTTGTTGTTTCCATTCCAGCCTTTATTTGACCAGATAATTTTGTTTTTTTCTCTGGCAATAAAATACGTCGACACTGGGAATTGAGAATACATTGATTTGGAAACAGTGCTGAATCTCTGTCAGGCTAAAAATTATTTTTGATACCTAGATTATAATGAATTTCCAATTCATATACGTGAAAGAAAATGGAATTCATAGAACACAGATTGTGTTTATTTCAAGATTAAATCCCTTTGAATCAACACCCCCTGATAGATATTAAATGACAGTTAAGTTTGTGCATTGTTTAAGTCTATAAAGAATAATTTAAAAATCAATAGCGTATCTTTGTGTAGTTAGTAACACCAAATTCATGTATTCACTATCAGCAGTGTAAAAACTATGTTTATTATCTAAAACCTTATGCGATCTTGTATAACAGTAATTGAGGGCCCGGAAACGGAAAGGGAAACGCGCGGATAAGTATTGTCCAAGTACGCTTATTTCGGAGTAGTTCAAGTCCCGATTTTTACTTTCGGGATCTGTGCAATAGATCATTCTGCACATATTTTGTGTTGGGTCATATTCAAATTTTGTTTTGCAAACACCTGGTAAATATTTCGGAGTAAATAATCAATAGTAAACGAATGGTGTCGAGTTGAAGTGAAAAAAACGATTAAATCGGCGTCTTGGCCAAAATCGCATTTTTATGTCAGGTCTTTGAAACAAAACAAAATTTGAATATGACCCTAACACAAAATATCTGCAGAATGATCTGTAGCACAGATCTTGAAAGTAAGAATCTGGATTTAAACTACTTAAATATAAGCGTACTCGGACAACACTTATCCGCGCGTTTTCGCTTACGCGTCCTTTTCGTTTCTGGGCCCTCGATTGAGTGTGGGTCAAGGATACTTTTTTAGATAAGTAAAACTCATTCGCGTATAATGGTTACGTTACTATCTTCAAAAATCAAGTCTGATCTCGAAGGATAGACTAGTTTCATGTTTCCCTCTAAATCAACGACTTTAATTTGTTCAACTACTAGATTGTGGTAATCTTCACTCTTCTCGGTTTCCGTAGCACAGCCAAGTCCTAGCATCACTAGTTCGCTCAGAAATTGGTCGGCAACTTTCCTGTTTAGTTCAATCATGGTAAATTTTAATAATTTATCAAACTTTGGAGTTTGGGATTCAAAATGAACGTAAAAAATAACAACAAAATAGGGTTGCTTGTCTTCATAATATAGTTACCTGCAAACTTGCTGAGAAGTTGCGCTGGTTACTTCGAGAAACATAGATTTGGTGTTGGTCGACATTTTAGTAATGTCACTGTTTGTTATGGGCGGAAACGAAATTACTTGGTCCGAACTATCCAATAGACAAGGATAGAGCGATTTTCCTTCCAGAAGATACAGATACCTGTGAATACCGGAGTACACATTGCGCTTCTTTTCTCTCCTCAAGTTATCCGCCTCTGTTTGCAAATGTTGAAACAGTGCTGCCCCGGTATATAATTTCTGACGCATTAGAGGCTTGATTTCTATATCTTTAGGTGGTTTCGCCGTGTAAATCAGATTCCCTACAAAAAGAATTGATTATGTTTAACAAAAGTGTCGGATGTTGAGACTGGATTATGAAATGACGAAGCTGGGATCGATTTGGCTTTGAATTATGTTTCTTATTGATTACTTCTCCGTCAGATGCCGTTTCAAACAATCGAAATAACTCACTTTGTGAGTTTTCACATATTTCACAAGCAAACCCATAACTAATTAATTTGTACAGGATTACTCTGGTACCGATCATCCGAAAAAAAAAACAAAGTCTTCATGAATATTCTAGAGAGGTATGTCTACGGTGTGAACTAGGGAAATTGCTTCAAATTCATGGGAAATACTACTTCCGTAGCTCACACTATGTAGAAATGTGTACCGAATAAGTATGTCGGACGTAAGCCCTGCGGGTGAGATAGTTGTCATGTAATCCTGCACAAAGCGTCAGAATATTCGATTTGCACAAAAATTGTAATGAATGCTTGTAGCATAATATTTAGATAAGTATATAAAGCAAAAAAAAATAACAAAACAATGAATTTCAAGGTTTGCGTAAGCCTTCAAATGACCAGAATCGTAAAATTGTCAAATATCAAGAAGAAAATTTGAAATAAATGGCGAGTGAATTCTAGAAGTGAAACGATAACATAATAAACAGCATGAAATGATTTTCACCAGGAGTTATGAGGTCCAAATCATGAGTGGCGATGGTAGCAGCGTTTCGTTTGTCGCAAATCCCTTCATGAAGTTTTGTCTGCAGTTGGATAAACTTCTTGAAACTTTCTTCGTTAAAAGTTAAATTCCTAACAATGCAAGCGACGATATGTGGCCTGACGCCCTTAACATGATCGGTTATCTGTACAACTGGAGTATCGTCCAACACCTTCATCACCTTCAATTTGTGACTCAATTTATCGACAGAATTTACATTGGAATCGTTATTCTCGGACGATTTTCTCCCCTTCTTACCTCCTTTCTTCGACTTTCCACCGCCTCCCGAATTCTCACCGCCAGATTTTGGACAGTGTTGCCTAACGTAGTCTAAAACCTGTTTAGTCCTGCATTGATCGACAAGTTTGTAAAGCCGTTTATCGGACAATGGATTACCCTTGAGGTTCAATTCCTTCAGTTTATTGCAGTCGGAAAGTTCATTGGGTACTACTAGGATCGAGTTATCGGAAATATCGAATAGCTTTAAAGACTGCAAGGCGCTTATCGTCGACGGAATTTCTTTTATCTTATTACCGTTTACCCTGACTTCGGCGAGGTGGATTAATTCCGGGTAACATATGTCCGGAAATGTGTCGAAATTGTTATTAGACAAGTCTAAGATGCTAAGTCTTATGTTCAAAACCTGAGACGGTATTTCTTGGAGGAAATTCGAGCCGAGATTCAGGGTTGTTAGTTGGGGTATGCTGCCGAGATTTTTTGGAACTTGTTTCAGGCAGTTTCTAGACACGTCGAGTACCTTCAGTTTCGGTAGATTACCGATCGCCGATGGTAGTTTTGAGATTTTGTTCGAATGGAGAACGAGATTTGTCAGGTTTTCTAGCTTTATTATGTCCTCGGATATATCCTCCAGGCACGTGTCGTTTATGTTCAAGTAATTCAGACCTTGGAGGTTAAATACCGTCGGATCTAAGCCCGATTTTGAGAGACGTTGCGATACCGAAGAGCCCGCTAACACCAACTCGTGTCTATTCTCTTTTCGAGCTTGGCTCACCTCCGGCCAAGATTCAAACGACGACATTCTTTATACGATTTTTTACCACGCGTCAGAATTGGCTGTTCGTCGATCCTTTGACACTGTCCTTACGCGACTGACGTTTTAGGTTACCTACCGGCCGCCGTGCTCTGTTAAAAAGTCGATATTTCTTAGCTCGATATTCGAGGAAACGAGAATCGAGAGGCGGGTGATATCGAGGCTCTTTGATCGATTGATATTTCGAATGTTCGTACTTTACCGACATGAACGTATTTGAAAACTAAGATCGGTAATTCGGACTTCTAGAGTTCTAGCATGAAGATTTTTAGGTTTAGATTAGAATTAACGTTTTCTACAGGATGATATGACCATTGGTTACGCAATTGCAACTAAGATGAATAGGTCGATTGGTTCATTTTTTGAAAACGTCGCATTGAAATAAAATGAAAAAAAGTCGGAAGGATTGATTTTTACGCGAAACGAATTATCCTTCATTCTTCGAAGACCGAAAGTTTTACAATATTGAATTAATAAATTCGTTTTTCAGATTCTCAGCGTATATGCGGATACAATTTTAATTACACTTATATATCTGTATCAAACATACTTGGAGGTGAATTACTCTTAAATTCCAACGAACGAGATGAGGGTCCAAAAACTTTAATCCCGGAAATATGTTTTCACACTTTCGATTTTGATGACGAACAACTTCGTCATATTTGAAACAAGAGGCTTGATTTTATTTTTAAATATATCTAATTGAGGAAGGAATTATACGCCCCTATAGGTATATGCAATATGTATACCTCTGCATCGGTAAAGTTGGCCCTTTTCATACGGACGTCAGCACATCATGGAAAATCTTTTACACAATGGATATTTTACATTTCGGAACGTGATGCACTAATTCGGTTTGGCTAACGTCTTATAAGTTATACTATATAAGATCATGACTCAATCTTGTGATAGGGTTCTAAAATTATTATTATCATATTTATACAGAATTAGAGATGTAATTTCCCCCTTAAATGATTGAAAGGATTTAGAATCCAATTAAATTTTCGTCCCCGATCTTTAACAGCTTTTGAAAGTGAATCGAAAGGGTATGAAACGGAGCGGATAATAAATGGCAGACTGCCTTGACATATACTAAATGAATTTTCACAACTACGAATCTATTAATTCATAAAATTGCGCTATTATCGGTGAATATATGTAATTATCTACCGCAATAGTGGCAGACGCAAAAACTGATCACTTTATTTTCCCGCGAAATTCATTAGTCATCACCACACCACGGTTAATGAAAAAATTATAATTTTACAATGTTTCATATCTGATATAATAGAAACAAAAACTTTGGACTGTTATCTTTTAAAATTTTAGTCACGTCATCCGCGCCAATCTACGCTTTCCAAGAATACAAATTTTGAATATTAGATAAAATTCAATAATTCAACCTTGGTGTATGGAAATTGGTGGATCTTAGGTATATCAACACAAGAGAACTGATTCCCATAGATTCGTAGAATACTTTAAAGGCTTACGTACATCTCGATATTAAATTCTGATCATTTCGTCCATTTGCTCTCCTGTTGGCGTATTCTTTTCAGCCATTTTGCAATAAACATTAAACTTTCAAAATTCTAATTTAATGATAACGAAGCCTGCATAGTTTTATTAATTGTTCAAAAAAATTTACAGTATCTTAGACTGGAGGTGGGTGTTGTGCCTCTCCACGTTTCACTACTGATAATAATGATTTAACAGTGTGCTATACTTACACGCGTTAATATTTCTATATCCATTTAATGCTAATATGATACTCCAAATATACTGTAAATAATTTAAGAAATTAATTCATCCTCGTGGGCATGACCAGTATGGAATATGTGCGTACGTGTAAAAATTCAGAACCCTTTTTTCATTCTCGGTAAACCGTTGATTCTTTTCTGACCTACTCTGCTCCATGGTTAAGAGCAATCGATAATTATTTGACGCAATTATAGTGGCGGACGCAGGAACTCAGTTTTTTTCCTGTAAATTGTATTAGTCATCACCGTGATCAAAGGCAATGAACAATGTAAGGTCAAAAATGAGTTATTTGACTATATACATATCGTGTGTCTAATGATATAAGGTCGTAAGTATCAAGAAGGCGATTTTAGTGACGTGGGTCCTATCATTCTTTCTCATGTCGTAATTCGCTATAAACATGATGAAAACACATGAATGGTTCGAAATTAAGAATTTGAAAACCTAAACGCAAAAGATCGTATGTGGACGGAAACGACCCTCTGCTTTTAATTGTTAGATTAGTCATTTTCTAAGTTTTTTCCAAAATTTTTATGTCTTCACTTTTACAAATGACAGAAAGTCGTATAACGTCGCTTACGACCTTCTGGAATAAGTTGACGTGGTTTTTTCTCGTTCGGTTTGGTCCAGAAGGTCATATGCGCCAGGACTTAAGGCCTCTGCTTTTATTTGGCCAATTTCCAGTCTCAACGTTGTCGAACATATTCTGAGGTTTTTCGCGTAAATGCACATGAAAAAAATTGTACGACCTTTCGGTTTAAAAAATGGCTGACGACCTTATGCCATTAGACACGCGATACATCTATAGATTATATCTGCTATTCGGTATTATTAGAGATCTCCCTAATGCATACAATACACATGCCTGGATTTGGCTTTGCTAGAAAATTAGAATAAATTTTATTTAGGACGTAGGTGTAAAGGTGAAAAAACCTATAACAACGTGGGCTTATCACTGCGTCCACATAGAAGAGTCGTAGAATAATTTTCAAGTCTAAAAACTAGATCGTCGAGAATATTCACATGCCGATAATGAGACACCTAGAATATGTAAATTTATTCCTAGAACACTTAATTACGGCATCGAATAGATATTACAGATTTCCTAACCGGTTATGAGATACCAGGTATATCACAGCTCGTTTCCTCTGAACATGAACCTGGCCACTGTGGTATCCTTGTCGTGACGAATTTGAATACATACAGATAAACACAATTGAAAAGCACACATGCGCAAGCAACGGGTTGGAAATAAAAATATGTGACAAAATGACTAGGCGAAAATTCAATTCAACATTTGACAAATGAATACATTATAACGTTGTTTTACATTAATCGCAGGATCGGT
This sequence comes from Tenthredo distinguenda, assembly GCA_947538915.1. NCBI lineage: Eukaryota > Metazoa > Arthropoda > Insecta > Hymenoptera > Tenthredinidae > Tenthredo > Tenthredo distinguenda. The sequence continues at coordinate 23,892,198 of OX384532.1, forward strand.
AGCTTGGAAGTTTTCTACAAGGTCACCATGGTGCATTGGATACATAGAAGAATCATCATACCATACGGTTACAAATATACCGTACAAATAAAGCGTATATGAGGAAATTTGAATTCCAAAATGCCAATACGGAAAGGAGCGACGCGCAGACCAAAGCGATTCCCTCTTTTTCTTCTTCTTTTTCTTCTCACTCAAACTTCCGCTCGGAATTGCTTATGATAATTCATTCAGAGGTTAAGGAAGGCTCACTCGCGTCCGTCTTCCTACTCTCATTGTGAAATATGGTCGACGGAGCAAAGTAACAGCGATAGATTTAGGTGTATGTACGATACCTACTAGTGCGTAAGTCCGACATGTTTGTACTCGCGAAATGGCGATACTCGGAAAGTTTATGCAGTGGAAAGAGAATGAGTATGTTCAAAAGGTCGAAGGCCTCGCGAAAACGACCTTATGATTACTCTGTACGAATAATATCTCTATGTAGTTATAAAAGTGCAGAGACCTTGGAGCCGTGATTATCTTTGACAGATTTTTTATGAGATGATGTCTCACGCGATTAACGAGAAATATTTGCTCGTTTAAATTTGCATCTCAATGAGCGAGGAAGCTATTTCTCCTGCCCACACCAACGTCCTATAGTATATGGCATTTGAAGAACGAAATTTACGTACGTATTATGTATTTCTATATGCAACTTGTTAATCGGCAGTAATATGTCTTTTAACGCAATGTCAACTTCCTTAAACGAGTTTCATCCACAACGAGCTTCCCCACCGTCACGGGGACCAAATAATCACAATCGTCGTTTCGTACAGTATTGTTGTTTGACTTCAGTTCCAAGTAAAAACTTCTAGCTTCCGGCGCGACGTTTGCGGTTTATCTTTCTTGGCCCCATTACTTCCGTACTCGGAGTGGGGGGCTGCGGCTCCCTAGGACAATATAAAGAACCTAGCCACCGACGAAATTTCATCAGTTCCAAAACCGAACAGTTCTGGGCCGGAAACTAATCTCAACACATAGCTCGAAAAAGAAGACCGAACATTTCCTCCCAACCTCAGAACGGAATATCTGCAATGGGGATCGAACGATCGGCTCTATTCCTCGCTCTGATTCTGGCCACATCGTCAGCATGGCCGTTCGTTCGTCGTCGCGACGTATTCGACAATGCCGTGGACAGTCCGGACGGAGCGCTGGGCCACCTTCAGCATCTGGAAGAGATACTTTACGGTCTTCCAAACAATGATACGGGAAGAAAAGTCGCCGAATGGCACGAAGAGATGGAGGTCAACCCGGAGGAACTCGGCCCCTATGCCGAGGGAGATATACTTTTCCCTGCTGGAATGGGTCGCAACGGTCTGAAGTCCGAGACAACTCGATGGCCCGGTGGCGTGATCCCCTACATGATCAGCCCCTACTTCAGTAAGCTTAGAAATTTATTTTTCGCTAAAAAATAAACGAAAGACAAGCAAAAGGCGAGATAAACTTTGGGGAAACTTGAACGGTTCTTGACGGACAACATGGACAGACTACTCTAGATTCGGAGAGGCAATTTCCAAAACTTTTCCCCTTCCTCTCATTAACTATAATTGAGGAGTTTATACGAATTCTAGGAACGGGTCGTGCCATTAAATCAATCAAGGTTAATGACACTGACTCATTTTCGTTCTCCAATTGCACGTAGTATATAGTTCCCCGTAACATCGATGGAACCCAATTACCTCCGGGGGTATAGATTGGCGGGTTCCGATCCACTCGAGGTTACTAATAAACAAAAATTCCAGCTGGTTCAGCCCTGAGACTGATCCAAGAAGCGATGAACGACTACCACAAGAACACGTGTATAAAGTTCAAGCCCTACACGGGCGAGGAAAACGACTACATAAGAATAACAGCCGGGAATAGCGGGTGCTGGAGCAGTGTTGGTCGCGTCGGAGGACCCCAAGACGTCAACCTGCAGGTTCCCGGATGTGTCACGAAGAAAGGGACCATAATGCACGAGCTGATGCATGCCGTTGGATTTTTGCACGAACAAAACAGATGGGAAAGAGACAATCACGTCAGTATCAATTGGGCGAATATTCAGTCAGGTGCGTTATGTGTCTTTGTTTACATATCATTCTGCGGTATTTGAACGACTGATCAGGCTTGTGTGATCACGGAATTGGTTATACTAGCAGTACTTGATTAGTGTGCCGTAACCAAATATTGACGTTCAACTTCTACTTCAGGGCGAAGAAACAACTTCGAAAAAGCCACTAAGGAGACAACCGACGCCTTCGGTGTCGGCTACGACTATGGCAGTGTGATGCACTATTCTTCGAATGCTTTTTCCATCAACGGAAAGCCAACCATCGAGCCTAAGGTAAGTGCCACTCGGCGCAAAGTCAACTTCCGATCACGAGAAGGTCGGATCGTATGAAAACACGAGTCATAAATGTTTCCTCGCATCCGCAGGAGCCCGGTGGTCTTCTCTCCATGGTCGGTGAGTTCTTTCTTGGTAAAACCAAAGCGGTTCTTGGACAACGCGAAGGATTCAGCCAAAAGGACATTCAGAAGATACGGCGTATGTACAAGTGTACCAAAAAGAGGAGGAGCAGCTACTATTAAGAGTATTTCTTCAATTATCCTCGAATCCAGTCGCAATTCGAGCTCATGGTCGTTCAGCTTCGATTTTATCCCAATACTGCAGTTGCAAGTATTTGCATACTACTTGACTTCTAATTATCCTTATTTTCTGAACCGTTGTCCTGCACAGTCGAAGAGAAGGCGGTTGAGCTGGTCTCTTTCAGCCTCTTTCGCGAAATATGAAATGAAACCATCCTTTTAGGCGCGAAACTAGTCGGTATACAATGTTAGGTATTTTTAGGTTATAAGTGTGGGATGGGGTGTTCGAATATTAAAACTTCAACTACACGATTGGAAAGAAATATGGTATAGTCAATAATCGTAACACTTTTATGATTGCAAATTTTCGCAGTTACTTTATATTAGAGTAAGTATTATGAATATGCATGGGACGAGTCTAGTCTAACGTCTCCAGAGCCCAAGCTCTATCAATAGCGTAAGCCAAAGTACAATATTAGCTCTTAAGACGAACATAACACCGTCTCAGCACGTTAGACGGATTTAAAATATTTCAATGTGCATTATGTAATATATACGTGTGATAAAACGAATAATAAATATATTATATGCAATTCGCAAAGTAAATCTTTGACCCTTTCAGCCTCATTGCCCGAAATATTTTGTCTTCAATATCTAGTTATGATCTCTCGAGTGAATTGTATTTCACATTAAAATGCTACTTATTTTCTCCCATTAAAATCAATTGTCAAGCTTATTGTTAGATTTTCTATAAATTATTGTTGTAGGAAAAATATTTTTTACGATATTTTGTTCGACAAAATATTTGAGGATAAGGTGAGCAAATTTTGAACTTCTGAGTTAATTAGGTTATTAAAAATAAATCAGAGAACAAAAAAGTCTGAGCTTTCGCTTCAATTTTCCTAAACCATTATTCAATGGTAATATGTATGAAAAACTTTTGGAAAGAGTCTGAAAATCAGTATTTTCCCCAGTAATTTGCGAAACTGTTTGGAATCAATGAAATTTTGCTTTCCTAGGAGTACAGAAAAACAAACAAACAAACATCGGAAACGAATTGCTATAACATGACTATTTATTTCAATATTTTACTTTATCCTGGAGAAAGACATGAAGAAAACATGTGCGATTCGAATGTAGAGTATGATTACCTCAAAAAGAATCCGCGAACGGAAGAGAATCCTTGACTTTATTGAATCGTTTACTCTCTATCTTCACCATTCATATCTTTTGTAGCTTGACATTCTTTCTTCTTTATTATATGTATATAAAAAAAAAACTAGTTTTTGTATGTTTAAATGAAGATCGAAGCTGATTTCGAAAGACCCAAGGCTTTCCTTTGTGCGATTATTTCATGGCAAGTCCTGGTCCAGTTCCATCACTTAAATCATTCGTCATGTGTGACCAAAAACATTCGGTGAAGATTAACGCTCTGTCACAGGGATTTGTGGATTCTGAGAATAAGAAATTGACCAGGCACACCTCTACACCATTTTTTGAACAAACAAGAAAGTCAGTCCGCTGACCTTGATCGGCCAATCCTGGAACACCCCGTTAGGACTTTTTAGGCTCAAAAAATAGTATTCTATGAGTAAAAAGTTTGATTGAAAGAAAAAGTCAGTTTTCTTTTTGCAACACAAAAACTAATGAATCGATTAGTTCCGAAATTTCAGCCATATTTAAGTTGGAGCAAATCTTGTCGATTGAGATGAAAATCATTGGAATCCATTGATCAATTCTCGAGATATCGTCGATTGGAATATTTTTCTCGCAACTTTTGTTCGTCGAATAACTCGAAAACTACTGAATCGATCAAATTCAAAATTCAATCAGTTCCAAGTTGGAGAGAACTGCATCGATTGACACGAGAAAGGATGAAATGCGTTGATTCGTTCCCGAGATATCTTTGGACAAAAAATTGATCACACCCACACGCATCGAGACGTCCTTCTAAAAATGGTCTGAGGCGATTCTAGGGACCTCAAGACGTGGATATCTATCTAGTGAAAACTCATCTTTTGATCTTCGGGGTGATTATGACACCTTTCCTTTTTGCGAAACGACGAGTTAAAAAACTCAGCAAATAACTATAGGTATGTATATTCTTTGCCAGTCGAGGTACACGTGTATAAAAGGTATCTGATCCGATGTACGGGAACCTGAGCTGCCAACAAAGCTGATATGATTCCATACAATTCGAAGCCTCCATCACGGTCCATCTGACGAATAATTAAACATTTTTTACGTCTAAAAATCCCCTGGCTGTGTTTAAATATACCTAGCTAATGTAAGTGTAATCCGAAGAGGTTTGACATTGGAAATATTCATAAACCTATGTCAATATCCTGCGCGAGTTCCACCTCTTACCATATTATACGTATAATAGGTATTATTCATAGGCTCATGAATTCGGATGTCAAAACCGAATGCAACGACGTTGGAATATAAATTGTTTATGTCTGATTATCTTTCTCGATGGACTTTTTGATTTATTGTATTTACTTTTAGGATCAATACCAGGATAAAAATACGAACTAAAAACTCATATATTCGAAGGCCGCGATAAAAGAATGCGCTGGAATCCTATGGATACACATTTTCCGGGTGCAGAGAGATGGAAAGAATTCTCGAAATTCACTCTGGGAACTTTGAACTTGGAGCTTTCTGAATTTTCAAAAGAAATGAGAAACCGAAGTCAGAGGTAGGTGGATACGTGAAGTTCTGGCCGACTCTTATTGAGACACGTCGCGTTTAATCAGAAAGTATTTCAACTGCTCAAAAGGAATTATAATATTATTCATGCAAATTTAATACGCCGTGAAAAATTTTTAAGCGACTATAAACGGTATAATAATCTGCGGAAACGAAAATCGATTGAAACGACTTGGAGAGGATTCATTCTACGAGCCATACCAATCTGTATTTCTCTAGAATACAAATTGGTCATTCGATTCTATATTTTCTTTCGAATTAGTTCAGGTAAATTGACTTTCCCGGAAATTTTATCCCGATTATTCTCTTAAAAAAACAACTCGGCGCGGTACCGATTTTTGAAAAATTCTAAATTGTCTCAGAGATTCAATTTCGAATGGTCTTTTTAGTCCGTTTCAGTTTTTAGAACAGGGTGAGTATTAGGGTGTCCCTGATTATGGTCATTCTGAATTTTTAATGTTCTCACCCTCCATAATGATTCAATATACCCTGTGTAATAAAAAGAATCAGTGTCAAATTGCAAACCTCTACTACATCATTAACCCGTGCCACCGAGCAATCGAAATTTCCTATTTGAATAACATTACATATATTGAATCGTCCTAGAGGATGAAAGCATTAAAAATCCAAAATGACCACATTAAGGGACACCCTAGTGAGTACAGTGTAGCATTCGAATGACTTGTCTCTTTCGTGATGAAAAAAGACGAGAATAAATGAAAAGAGTCGCTAATAAAATTTGAAATCGTCAAAATTCGCAGTACTACAAAGTTCTTCTCTCCCACCCTTCGTTTACCGTCCGTAAGTGAGTGAATATATTACTCACTCTACTATAAAGCACTGTGAAGCGATAACAGAATTATTTTACGATCTAACTATAACAAGTTGAAAGATTTGCTTTCTAATTACCTCGAAGGCTTCGGTTTTCTCCTGTGAATGGTGCATGTCTCGATGGACCAGGACCGAGCTGATCGTCTCCAGAGGGGTCTACAGGCGATGAGAAAAGCGAGTGAATCGATCTTCCGCACCATAGAGAAGCGAGAGAATTGAGCTTTTGGTAAAATGAGGTGAGAAACTGTACGAGATGGTAGAAAAAGGCACTTCATTCGATCAATCGGAGACTAACACTGGCAGCAAAGACGACAGATCTCGCATTTCACTAAGGACGTATACCGTTAAGGTGTGGCGAACTGTGCAGGCTACTGGTTACAGAATATCTTAAGCCATATCTAATTTCCCTCGCCTACGCGGTTTGAGCTGATAGCATTTAATGAGTTTGGAGTAGATATTGAGCCAAAGTATCCGCGCATACATAATTAGTAGCTTAATTATTGCGAGCGGAATGTATAAAATAAGCTCGAAGAAATTTCAACGGTTATATTTCATTTTTTATTCTGAAATTTATTACCATCGTCACTTTACATAATACTTTGTTTTTTCTCTAGATACAGGTATAGATCCTACAGCTATAAAGGTGGTACGTAACATTAAAGTAGCATAATGCGTTAGAAATAATAATTATAAGTACACAGTTACGGATCTTTACTCTAAGTTTGATTGACACCAGTTTAATTTAAGATAAAATTCCTTTCTATAGATTTGTACAAAACTAATTGATCAGAGTTCGAAACACTGCGGCTACTCGAACAGCTCGTCGATTGAGTCGTTCTGAGACGCTTTCTGGTTCAGTGAGGTCAAGCGATGTCCATCTAATCGCACATCGAGTGACTATAAAATTTCTTCAAACGTTTTCCCATGGTATCGAAACCCTATAATTTTTCAACTTTTCCGTCAAAGAGGTAGGAGGATGTATAATTTATTTATATGAGACAATATTTCGGTGGCGGAGGTACCTTGTGCCATATCAATGTGCTACGAGACTACAACGACCTCTGAACTCTCAAGTAATATGATTTATTCGTCTTTTCTATATTTTACGCAGAGGAATTCAAACCGTCCTTCATTTTCACCTTTTTATGCGGGATTCACCCTAGCCACGTCCTTTTTATCATGTCAGCAGCCTTTTCCGCTATCATAATAGCCGGGGCGTTTGTGTTGCCGGAAGTAACCCTGGGCATTATGCTCGTATCAGCTACCCTGAGGTTTCTGACACCCCTGACCCTCAGCTCGTTGTCAAGAACAGCTAGAGGGTCATTAGCAGGACCCATTTTGCAGGAACCGGCTTGGTGGTTTTCGGGAGCTGTGTCATGTTTCACGGCACATTCCCAGTAAGCGTCACATCCGAATTTCAAATGCTCGCAGTTCTTCACCGGGGTTCTGTCCAGCTGGAAACCGTACCTCTTCAGGGCTTCGGTTTCCGATAATTTTATGCTCAATTTTATGCCTTCGACTAGGGCTGCGACGTCCTCGGGAGCTGTTAGGTACTTTGGAAAGATCATCGGCTTCGCTAGAGGGTCCTTGCTCCTTAGACGGAGGTAGCCACGACTCTTGGGGTGCAACAGGGTGGGAATAATGTAGATGCTACGATTCGCTCCCTTCTTTTCTCCGACCATACCGGTTTCCGCACAGTCCGCTAAGTAGCCACCGAATATCAACTGGATGTCGGGATGATCGTCCCGAGGGTTGGCGAACTTTGTATTCACCATTGCCGTTGCCTCAGATATACCTGAAAGGGGAAAAAACGCATCTGAGTAAATTCTTTCAACCCTTTGAGAATTGTAAATCATTTTTTTTGAGGGGCCTTGGCACCGCCGAGTGGTTAAGTATCTCAAGAGTGTGATAAATCGAGTGCGCATCTGTGAACAACTTCACGATTTCTCTGATGATAACTGAATCCGTGAAATCTAACGATAAGATCGAAACGACGAAATTTGGAATGAAAAGAGATGCACCGGATGTGAAAAAGCTGCTTGATTTTCAGATTTCGATTGTTATTAAGATCGAAAATATGACAATCAAGAACCGAATCCAATATCGTGTACGACGATTAAAAAATGTCCCTGATCATGGTGAGCATTGATTTCCACACGTCTTCGGGATCGTTGGTTGCAAATCTGATTTAAGAATCGCAAAATTCGGAATATTGGACCCGAGATGACGACTGATAGTCTTCAGCCTGGTGAGAATATACTTATTGCTGATCGTTATCCTAAAATTGTCTGAATGACTCGAAAAACTGCGAAATTCTAAACTACTCTGTGAAAGATCCTACAAACTCCGATTCTCTCTGAAATAATTATTCTGAAGAGACTTTCGAAATTGGGCGAAAACCGAAAAAAAAGAGATTTTGCTTAAACTTTGCCCTTAAACTTGCAATTTTCAACAAAATCGCTAATAATGCTCACAGGGCGCCCAAATTTATCGAGAATTCTTAAAAATAGACTTTTCAAAATAATCCGAGTTTATGTTGGACTTTTTACAAAGTTTTTTCGAGTTTATCAGCGTTGTTGAAAGAATTTCAGGAAAACAATCAGATTGACAGGTATTTCTTGTCAAAACTGCGATTTAATATAAATTTCGGTCGACCATCTCGTACGCGCGACTTTAGATTCCGGAATTTCAAGAGCAGATTGTCTTCCCATAAAACTTACACCCCTGGATCCTCCTTGTTGAATTTATCATCACGCACGGTATAGGTTAGTATATAAAGTTGATTTAATAAATGGGGCGGAAACGAGTTTGATCTATCCTGGAAGGAAATGCTTGAATAAATATTGGGGAATGGCTCACGGGTATGGGTGTGGATGAAATATAAATGGTTGCATTGAAAACCTCCCTATGAAATATATTCGCAAGAGTTATCAATCTCTCGCGATAACCCCAGGGCATCTGCCTCTTCTATGAATACCGATTCTGATATAAGTCACGACCTGCACCTTCGAACGATTTGACGGTTTCTTTTCTCTCGCTAGAATCATTCCTCGCGATACAGTATCAGACATCAAACGGGTGGCGTGACGCCTCTGATCAGTAAAGGGACAATCTCTAATCGCTCGCAAACTCTATGGACGATCACATAACCTCTTATACGAAACGCATGAACATGAACATGAACCACGGTATTAAGAGGGTATTCTAGTCTAGAAATTTGAAAATATCGAATTTTTTTTTTATATTTCCAAAGTTTAGACATTCAAGAGTATGTCCTCGAAGGGATTTTTCGAAATTCCAGTTATTTAACGAGTTACAGCGATTTTGGTGACGCGGTAGCTAAACTGGTCCGACCGGAACAAATCGGATTACGGCTATTCCATTTTAGAATTTTTCCTCCTTTTTACAACACTTTCATTATTAATTCTGTATTCTACATGTAAGGAGCAGGAATCGCCGATTAAAAATATGCAAGTATACCGTACCATTATATGAGTAAAACTGCCTGAAACTTTGCTCAAAACTTTAAACGCGTTTTTCTCGAAACTACTTTTTTCAAGCTGGCGTGCGTGATATCTCAAGTTCTACTGAACCGATTTATTCAAAATCTTGTGTGAACCTTCTCTACACATCCCTCTACGTCGCTCAGCAGATCAAAGTAAAAAATTTTGATTTTTACTATTTTAAAAAAAATTTCAAACTGTTAAAATAAACGTGAAACAAATTTTTTTTTTCAAACGGCCGCCATTTTATGAACAAATTTTTTTTTTAACTTCTCTGCGGTAGGGGCGATAGCGACATCTCTACTGATTAAGAATCCGTTGGATTTTTTTGTTTGAGATGACCAGAAGGGTTGGAACCATGCACGCCAGGACATTCCTTTTTTTTGGACCCCCCACTTTACCAGCCGATAACTTTTCGAGTTTTCAATTTAAAAAATTTTTTTTATGTATTCTTGAATAGTAAAAATATTCTTTGTTTTTTTTTCCAGAGCTCGAAAAAACGCTTAAAATTCGTGCCTCTAGACTAGAATACCCCCTTAAATTGAGGTAATTCATACCGAGCGGAATCAAGCACGTTTAGAAGGGAATACAAACAGGCAGGCTGGTTTTGCGAAAGGGGTTTCGTTAGGCAACGATGTCTAGTAACGATATACCTACAAGTCGGGATGTTCTCTGACACGTAACGGTTCTGGGTAGATAAAATTGCATCGGGTGGAAAATTATGCTCTCCAGATGTGTTTACCCCGTTGGCTTTGAATTCAGATTCAGTACTTGGTATAGGAAAGAAGGTTGCGTCATTGAATACTATCGAGTGGCTCGAGTAGCTCGAACCAGATCATTGTGCAATTAACTTTCACCGGTGGCAGCGTTTCATCGCCATGACGGATTAGGCCTACGGACAAACGTAGGAATCTCTTGCGATAGTGTATGTTTGCCGAAGTGGCGATTTATCTGGAGCGTATAGCCGGGCAATGGAACGATTGCGTAATTGATTTACATCCAGAAATTCATCGGGTTTTATACCATTGACAACTAGGTAATTCGATCAAGCGGTACTGAAAACCGGTTGTTCAACATTTCTACCTCATTAAATAAATCTATGCATGTGATTGAATATATGGGAAATTTACAGATATTAGAGGAGGAACAAGCAAGTGTGCAAAACTTCCTGCCCGGTTTTTGAGGCTCGGAAAAAATTATTCTGTGATCAAAGAGTGATTTTTTTTTTAAACACAAGAACCACTGGATCGGTTAACTTATAAATTTGATCAGATTCAAGTTGGAGCAAATCCAATGTATTGATATGAAAATCATAAAAATCCGTCGATCAATTCTCGAGACATCATCAATTGAAGAATTTTTTCAAAATCTTGTTTTTCGAATAACTCTAAAACAATTGGATCGATCAAATCCAAAATCTGATCGGTTCTAAGTTCGAGAGAACCGCATCGATTGATACAAGGAAGGGTGAAATCGGTTCATTCGTTCTCGAGATATCGTCGGACAAAAAATTGATCGCATACGTGTGGTTACAATAAATTTCCTTGTTTTGAAATGGGAATTTGAAAGTCAATTGGCGGGAATTAAATTCCAGTTTCCGCCCTGATTTGTTCGAAGCGTCACTTCATTCGGTGCCAAATAGCCTCTGCATTGATTGTCCTCTTGGCAAGGTCTGAACAGTTCACGCTAATGATACTGCAAACATTTTGTTCACCCGAACTCACCAGTTCCTGACATGAGGCCGTCCCTGAAGAGGAGATACTCCATGGCAGTGGCCCAGTTCAAAGGAGTCGTGTCCGTGTCGTTGATGGTAAAGCCGACTGAATAAGCCACATGATTGTGAAGATTTTTTCCAACACCTGGTAGATTGTGAATCACTGGCACACCGACTGCCTCGAGATCTTCTCTGGGACCGATTCCACTGTTCAGCAAAATTTGGGGGGAATTCACGGCGCCTGGAATTAGATTACAATAATGAACTGAGTTTTTGTGTATTTAGAGAAAATTGTATAATATTAAATTCCACGGGACGGTGTTAGTGCAGACGGTTCCTTCCTCTTTCTTTATCGGCGAGGAAGGATAACGCGACGAGTTTTTACAACTGGCGATAAACTAGGGTCTATATTGAAATATCAATTTGGAATTGACCTTTGTTCGAAAGGGAACCTCGTACACCCTCGAAGCACCGATAAAATTGAACGACGAGACGTTTTTCAACGTTAGCCTGATGGAAATTTTATTTTTGGAACTCGTTTCAAGAAATCGGAAATTTTATCTTTCGAGTATGAGCGGTGAACAAGAAACAAAAAAATTACAAAAATATGAAATAACTAATCGCCTGCCTCTTGCAGGAATTACTTCGAAAGGCGTCAGTTGCGAGCTGTAAGCTTCGTATAAATGCGTCAATAAATCAGGTCAGCTATCCCACTGATCCTTTGATACCCATCTACGTGTCTTGTAACTAACAGTTATACCCCATGATGAAGAAAAAAGAAAAGAAAAAAAAAAGAGAACGAGAGAGAGAGAGAGAGAAAGAATGAAAGATAGAGGTGAAATAGAATTCTATAAAAAGAATGTTATATCATAATTCATAGCTCCTTAGAACCTTGAACGAAATATGAAATGAGAAAAAGACTGAAGAAATCGAAAATCGGTTAGAAGCTGATTCAATCCTTGGTCTACTATCCGGGGATAATAATAGATCAATAAACGTCGAAGGTAAATAGCGAGATTTTGTAATAGCACGGTAGGTCCCTTCAATTACGGGTTTTACTGCAATTGCAATACTTAAGTATAAGGTGAGTCTGCGCTGCGATGAAAAACGTACGAAAGAAGTAAAGCTACTCGGTTCACCTTGATATAGATATAAATTCGTTTGTTTTCTTCAAATTTTTCGGAACAACTTAAAAAATGATTCGAATCGGTGGAAGTTTCATCGTTTCCGATCCGTGGAAATCGAACATTTGCCAAAATCGGGATTACGAGTTCGGAATCCCTGGATGGTCTTTTGATCGTTACGATAAATGCGAATGCAATGACTGATCGTACCTCCGCTAACGATGACCTCTTTGTCGACCATGACCTGTTGGATTTTCCCATTGTGTATGAATTCGACGCCAACTGCTCGTTTGTTGTTATCGAGTAGCACCCTCGTAGCCGTTGAATTGAGCATGATGTCTAGGTTCCGACGGTTTCGTGCAGGTCTCAGGAAAGCTCGGGCCGTCGAAAGCCTGGAACCGTTTCGCGAGGTGGTTTGAGCGATCGCAAACCCGGTATGCGAACGTCCGTTCAAATCGCCAACTGGATATCCTTTTGCATGAAAAAATAAAATTAGCATCGTTTCAGATAAGGTAATTGCACAAGTAGGTAATAAGGATAAAAGTGATTCGAACGGAACGGAACGGAACGTGGGAAAGTCCCGGTAATCCAGCTTCGAAGACGGCGAAGGGGTCCGCAACCTGGTCCAAGGATCGTTGTGACACTAGTTTAACGTCAATTGCAGTTTTCGATAAACGCGTTAGGCCGTGTCGGAAACAAACTTGTTTTTCTGATCTTTTCGATCTGGATACTAAAAATGATAGATTCTTACGCGAAGAGTAGCTTCTCCTGAAAGGAATGGCCGGTAGTTCATTTTGGGCACTCGCTGAAACGGGGTTTCTATTTTCCAAATAATTAGCGCAAGAAGAATCCGAAACATTCTCACTAAAAAAATGATAACTCGGTCAAAAATTCAGGTATCGAGTTCGTCTTGGGCTCATTTCTAAGAGGAAGAATCGAGGTATTTATAAAAAAATAAGTAAACTTCAAGCTGAAGCTTGATGACTCGAGGGTTGGCCTGGAAGGAGGAATCGGTTCAGGGCGTAAAATCATTTGAAGCTTTATCTCGAAGCCTTTTTCGACGAATACCTCAATCCTTGCCCCCCAAAATGAGTCCAAGACGAACTCGATATCTGAATTTTCATCCAAGTTATCATTTTGCCAGTAAAAATCTTTCCTCTCCCAGCGTATGCATTGATCATTACATGGGAAATAAAAGTGCCTACTCAAAATTTATCGAGCTACGGATCCCTCCTTTCCGGAAAAGCTACTTCACATGGAAATCTATCATTCGGAGTATCAGCTGCGAAAACAGTTTAAGAAAAACGTTTATTTCAGATCTACACCCCAGTACACGTCACAATTTCGGATTTCATGGATTTGGTATCTCTATGGTCTGATTACCATAGCATTTGCACGCGGCATGTCAATTCAGCAGGTCTTTTGCGATTAGAACGTGTCCGAGATCGGTTGTAGTCTGACCTCGAAGCTCGACTCTGTTTCAACGCTTGTTTACATATATCACTTTCTTTTCACTAGCATCGTGCCAATTGATAATTTAATTGGTAATAACTGGACCATGTACCACTTTGCGAAGAAATGAGAGTCAATTTTATAGATCGGTATCTCGGCTGGCTAACCCAATGCATTTGGTTCGCCTAGTGTATCGATAAGTTATATAATTATTACGACATTGACACATATATGACATACTTTCATGACGAAGCTGTTATTTTCGCAATTCGAATAGATACTTGATAATATCGAAGACGACAGGTCATTCAGCTTGCAAAAAAGTATTCTAATGACTCAGTCCTCTCACAACTGATTACCGGCATTTTGAGCTAAAATGAAAATCATTTCAGACTGATTCGAAATCTTCTACAAATTTTGGACTTTTCCTCAAAATTTCAATCAGTTTCGATAAACGATGCGGTGCAGCTATGTCCTGCGACAAACTGCACTTTTTTCCGATAAATTTATACAGCTGGGAAATTGTCGTATGGGGTAAAAACGTCGAGTTTACCAAGTTCCTTGCCAGCTTCCATAATGGCACTGCTCAGAGGTGGATGGTAAGGGAATCTTGTGACGGTCAGAGGTCCTCCGGTAGCGTGGTATCCTTGATCCATATCGTTGACCTGTTGATTATCCTCGCTCCTCATGAAGAATGGGAGGACCTCCTCGTAGGACCATCCAGGATTACCGAGCTTAGCCCAGTCATCGTAGTCCTTGCGAGATCCACGCATGTACATCATGCCGTTCATGACACTCGTTCCTCCGAGGACCTGACAAGTTTACACAATGCGAATATGATTTTACAGTTCATATGATGGGTCATTCCATGTCAAATCGACCAATGGTTGGAATCGACCCCTTTCGATTTGGACGAAATTTGGTCAAAAGTTTTCTTTCATCATAGAACGAAAATCTGCCAAAGGAAAAAAATTAAAAATTTTTTTTTCGAAAGTTATTAAAAATTCAAAATATCACTATTTTTCAAATTTTTCAAGTTTATTTTTCAAATATCTCGGTAACTATTATAGTTACAGAAATGAGCTTGTGTTTGTTTTAAAGAGGATACTTGGCGCTATGAAAAAAAAAATATTTCGAAAAAAAAATTTGAAAAATGAAAAATTTGTAGAATTTTGAAGTTATAGCGTTTCAATCCTAAGCTTATTTTAATTATGTGTCTGTTTTTACGTTCTTATGTCATAAAATGAACTTTTACCTGCTCAAAATTACAAAATTACATGTTTTCTTAACTTTACTTGACTTGGAGGTTGAAAAAAAAAAAATTTTTTTTTTTGCCAAAATTCAAAAATTCATATTTTTGACAATAAAAAAAACGCAACCCTGAAAATTTCAGGATCTTTTAAGATCATTTAAAGGTATTATATAAAAAAAATTTAGCCGGAAATTTAATGTCGATAGTCGATTTGGACGATTTTTCAAATTCAAAATTCTACAAATGTTTCATTTTTCGAATTTTTTTTCAAAATATTTTTTCTTTCATAGCCCCAAGTATCCTCTTCGAAACAAACACAAGCTCATCTCTGTAACTATAATAGTTTTCGAGATATTTGAAAAATAAACTTGAAAAATTGGAAAAATAGTGATATTTTGAATTTTTAATAACTTTCGAAAAAAAAATTTTGTAATTTTTTTCCTTCGGCAGATCTTCGTTTTATGATGAAAGAAAACTTTTGACCAAATTTCGTCCAAATTGAAAGGGGTCGATTCCAACCATTGGTCGATTTGACATGGAAGGACCCTGATACGATCTATGAATGCTGTCTTCTATACTTCGTTATACAGCGCTTCTGCATAATTTAAAGATCGAAATTCTAAGCAGGGTCAATTAATGACTAATCGGTTCGCTCATATTCTAAATAGGATTTATTTTTAGCTAAGAATTATTTCAGTTGACTTTTTGCCACGGTGTTACATAACGATCGTGTATATCCTACCTAAGAACTGTCGGAGAGTTTTTAATTCCCATGAGACTGTGTACACAGTGAGATTAACGCGATATAGGTAAAAATGGCGTTCGTAACCCGCATAGAGAATTTATACCCGTTAATTTCCAAATTATAATATTTCTCTTCACTGTTTAGGCGTGTGCAAAGAAATTTTTTTCAACTCTAAATCAGTTACACAGACATATCTATATCTTGTAATGGGCGTTCATTTCGGTCGAAAATCCTGCGATTTCACTCATGTTGTAATTACGAGACTCGCGTAATTATACAATGAAAAAAAAAAGGAAAAAGGAAAGACGAGAAGGATTGAAAAATAATAATAACAGTCGGCAACTACGTCGCGCTAATGTAAGAACGTTTCGCGTTCTCTGTGTATCACCGAGAACCAGCTACGGTAATTTATTTATTTATTTTTTTAATTGTAAGTGATCTTCGAGATTAAATGCGATTTCGCAATCCCGCGCGCATATATCTACGCAGGCTGTGACGTTATTCCGGTGGCAATAAGCTCTTGGCACATATGTTCGCAGAAAATATCAATCGCCCGTTTGTTATCGTGTGATTACATCAATTCCGATGGAAAAGATGATTTGCAATTTCTGAAAACAACGTAAATACTTTTTTTCCTCCTTTTTTTCACCTATGCGAAGTTATACCTATCCATAAAAATTCCTGCGCGAAATTGACGTTCATTTTTTGAAACTTTTTGAAAGTCGAAGGCGTGGGAACCGTAGATATTAAGGAAATTTCTATTCTTTTTGAATTTACCGCATTTGACAGTAATTACAGTCACAGCTCACCTTCCCTCTGGGCCAGTAGCATTTTCTACCTTCTTTATTCAGACAGGCTTCGTCCTCGCTCTCCGTAGTATATTGCCAGTCGATATCACTGCCGAGAAAATTGAAAAAAAAGGATGGAATTTGAGTCCCCGTCGGTTCGTCTAGCCCCGCTTCTAACAGCAACACCGAAAACCTTTCTTCCTCAGACAATCTCGAGGCCAGAGTCGCCCCCGCACTTCCACCTCCTATCACCACGAAATCGTATCTGAAAACAAAATTTAGGGTATAAAAAATAAATCCCGTCAACGCCGGAGGACCTCCTCCCCGAATATCGAATTTGAGTAGGAACACGAAGGCTGGTTCTTTGCAGGTACAGCGTTTTCCCTAAACACGTTTTTCCCCATTCAACAGAATTGCCAGAAGCACCGATTACCAAACTTTTTCGCAACAGCTGTACCTCACTGTTATTTTCATTAAGAATTGTCATTTGTCACGGTGACGGGTAAAGAAGGTCAAAACTCGTGGGAAATGTCTGTTCAGTGTTTTATGGTATTCGTAGTTTTACGAAGATTACGAAAAGGAAAAATTCGCTGCGAAATTCCCATTCTTGTTAACCGTGAACACGTTCGCAACAAAATGGCGGGTTTGAAACAATGAAAAACCCGTCGATTCTGAAACTGGAGAAAAAAAGAAAAAAGAAAAACTTTATTTTTCCATCTTTTTTAGAATAACCGGATTTCAATTGAAAAAATTGAATATAGAATATAGCCACGGAGCGATTATAGATCGATTGGGAATTCCTTGGCTCAAATTTTCGTACAGCAATATAAATGACTCGGCGTAATTTGATCAGCGATTTATTTGATTCAGGTTTTTAGGTAATGATTTTTTCCGCAAATATTTTCCATTTCGATATAACAGGAAAGAACTTTCGTTGGAATGACTACACGCAATTAAACACGCTTTTCATTCTTGTCGTGTGTAATTAAATATGCCAACAGAAAGTTAAAGTCATTATTTGAAAGGACCCACGCGGCGAGGTTTATAAGCTGACTAAAAATTGCCTGCTATACACTTTTAGGTAAAAGCAAATCGCGTTATCGGAATCTAAACGCACTGCAGCTGTCTAATTCAAGCAGTCTGTCTTCCCACGCTGTTATTTATACACGAACGATTTGAATCTAAAACCACGACCAGTTACAGCTGGTAGGAAATTTTTAAGGTGTGGATTCTCCCACAGTGACTCATATTTTTTACATATACAGCTACTGCAGAGTGTAAAGTAACCGGTTGAACTTTCATCCATACTTTGATGACATCGATATGCTATTTGGCTCTACTGGTTTTTATTATTCGACATATGTTTCGTTGGATTCTTCCAGCCAGTGATTTTGCAAAATTCTTTTTGAAAATTGCATACTTGCATACTTCGGATCACTGGTCGAGGGATTATTGTGCAGACGAAAAATAGTCGAAATTTACGTCTTTGATTTCTGCCCGAAGTATACTAAACGCTCGCAAACCTAGATTCGGCGTCATCTCGGGCCCGAGGTCGGTTGCAGGGATCTTCGAGGTCGCATTGACTCCGAAGAAAAACCTCCAGAAGACCCATGAAGAGCATGAAGGATGGGCCACCGCAGGTCGAAGCCAGGGTGGGCCCAGTGGACGCAGCCATTGGGCAGTTGCAGCTCATCTATAACACAGAATTCAAAGAATACTGTCAGGATAAAGAAAAGGAAAAGATTTAATAAGAAGAAATATTCTATGGATTTATTTTTTTCTCGGGTGATCGTTGGTACTCAGAGACACGATTCAACATTGTTTGACTATTTTATAGACTCTGCGTTACATATATTATTTGCACCAAAGAGAAAGTGGTTGTCGCAGGGTTCGGGTCGCATCGTTTATCGAAACTTCTTCAAATTTTGAGAGAATATTCTACATGTCGATGTAATTTCGGGGCAAACGGATGATATTCGATGAATTTGGTTTCAGGATACAAATTTCTTTTATTAAGGATGAACTGGTGGTCCTAGCATGTAGAAGGCGAAACGCAGGGGAGGGCTATGGTATGGTATGGGCAATACCAATCCCTGAACATGAAAAATATTTCCTCTTTAATTAAATTATTTGATCATATTTGACGATTTCGATGGTCAAATTAATTTTTTCTAACATATATGTATTGTTTTTACAGAAGTTAAATCCCTTAAATTATTTATCTAAGTTGTTTTCATTGTTGTTTTCACCCGATAGATCGTCACAACGTTGCGGCGATTCCATGCTGCGCGCGCAGTAATTCCATTTGTTTGTAGTTTCTCAATAATAATTTCTGAACTATACGGCCAATCAACTTGAAATTTATCGCGAAATGTCTCTCTATTTTGACTCTACATGTATGCACAATTTGATAATATTCTTTACATTTTTTCATTTTTTTGAACATTTTTTTTCCGAATTTGCATAAGGTTTCATGTTAAATGATG
Organism: Tenthredo distinguenda; assembly: GCA_947538915.1. Taxonomy (NCBI): domain Eukaryota; kingdom Metazoa; phylum Arthropoda; class Insecta; order Hymenoptera; family Tenthredinidae; genus Tenthredo; species Tenthredo distinguenda. The sequence continues at coordinate 23,911,409 of OX384532.1, forward strand.
TTTTTGAAAAAATTAATAACTTTTTATCCGGACGGCGGACCGATTCGAAATATTGCACACGAATTCGAAATGGATGAAATAATCTACAAAAAAATCGTCATCAAATTCTGTGCATTTTTTAAATTTCCAGAAAAACGTCAGTTCATCCTCAAAAACCACTTTTCCGCAAGCGTTGAAAGAAACGTGTGTCACGTGCTCACGACAATAGAAGATCGAGCTTATCTCTATACCTATATTACATATGCCTCGAAATTTCAAAAAATTTCAATAGACGATGCGACCTGTACCTATCCGGCGAAAGCCACATTTTCATCGGTAGCCTGAATCCATGAGGAGCATAGAGCCCGTGAAATCGCAAATAATTTCAAATTGTGTTCCGAAATACAAGCAATCAGCTGTGAAAACACTGCTTCGATGAAATATATCTTTAAACCTCACCGCAGTGATTTAAAAAGAAAAAAAAAAAAATTAACAACAGATCGTAGTCGAACAGCTAGTTGAAATAGCTCCATGAATCGGTGTTATAGTATCGCAGAATAGATAAGAACAAGAGATAACGTAACAGAAACATAAAGAACCGTTTCAGTAAAAAATATAGGCACGTGAAATACCGTTACATGAGAATAGTGTAAGCGTATTATTTATACCTAGTGAAAGTATACCCCAGAGATGACGTGTAAATTGTGATCTTAGTTTCTGTTCAAGAAGTGTCTAATTCATCTTTTCATTTGTTTTAAATTTTCGGCTGCAACAAGTAATGAATAAATTTCAGAGCAATGTGGCTTCAATGGGTGTTCAGGAAAAGAAGACATTTGAAAGACGGTCAACAAAAATCGGTTACGTAACACCTGTGGCAGTCTTTGACTTGAGAATAATTCGGTGGCTTGTAGCGGGGATGATGGAGTCATTCAGGACTTGAGCACACCGCGTGTATTCATAACCTGAAAAACTTTTGCCCCGAATTTTATCCTTGAGCTGTACTAGGTAACCTTTTCGATGAAATTACGCCAAGGCGTCTGATCACGTCTATAACAGTACATTTATATAGGATCGAATTTTTAGTTAAATATATTCAAATGATTATTGCCTTCAGAATTTCGGAGTAATTATAAAAGCTTCGAAATTCTGAAATACTTTCGAAATTGGTCGAACTTTTTGACTATCATCAGGGGTTTCGCATAAAATTTTCAAACGCCTTTAGAGAGTTTCAAATTTTTAGGAAAAATAATGGAAATTATCTCGCATAAATCGAAATGGGAGTTGTTTTGATGTAACTAAATCCCTGGCGGTGGAAACAGTTTTCACTAGTTTTTCCAAAATATTTTCGAACATTTCGCAGACGAACTTCAAAAAACGTGGCTTAGTTAGTTGGTCGCGATTCCATCCCTACCGTAAATGTATTATACAAAAATCCGTTAGGCGCTTAATGTTATTCCAAACCTGGTGGCTCACGCTGTTTATCTTGTTTCCGAATGACTCTTGACTCGCCCACCGGGTTTGTGTCTAGTTAATTTATGGAGTTGGATATAACTCCTAGCTGGTAAACCGCGGGTAATTAAAAGCTATAAAAATGTCGGACTTTCGCAATGTGTGTTTCGCCGTTTCGTTCCGTGCAGGTTCGCGGTCAGTGAACGTAACGGTATTACAGTTATACCTCTTCTCTACAGTTTCTTCAGATTGTGTTCATCGCACGTATAATACAGGCATAAGGTACCTGGTCTAACACCGCGAGCTGTTTTCATACCGTGATCACCTTTAGGGTCGGGAGGCGGAGGGCCGGAGAATAATTCATTGATTAAAAATTCTGATCACGTTTCTCGGGACTAGAACAGTCTAGGCTTTGATCCGCAATTTACATAAGGTACCTTACCTACCTCAGCGAGAATCCTCCGGAGATAGGTATCCATACAGATTCAGATTCTATACTGTGTGCAGGCGGGGTAACCCGGGGTCAGAACAGTCTTTGCGTTAGTAACGCAAAAACTGTATCCACACGTTGCAGAACGTTTCAGTTAGATATCAAAAGCGTTACCAGCTTTTTCATCTTCGAAAAGATACGTTTCAATTAGATTGTACTTTTGACAAGCATGGAACGTTGCGAACAGTTGTCTTTCAGAAATATAACAGGAGGATCCGGAAATTATATTTCAAGATTCGTATCAGAAACATTGCAGACACATTTCAAAAGGGTCGCTTTACTCATAAAATGATTCCGCGCTCGCCGCTAGGCGCGAGATTGGCGCGGGGGTTTCTCGGAAGTAGAAACAAGCCATCTGAGTACAAGACGCGCACGAAAAGGCTCGAATCAATGTTCACTAGGTACTCGTTCGGCCTTTTATCTAGCAGTTGACAATATTTCGATGCCAGATATGCGCGACTGCTTGGTTAACGAGTAAAATATGAGCGGCTAGAAATTCGAAAACCATCGTCAGATCTCGTCAAGTCAGTTTTATGAAACATTAATTTACTTTGTGAGGGCAAATTCGACAGTGATAAACTATTGTTATGCTGCTGAGATCGTGACAATTCCCAGTGAAACTTTTCGGAAACCTAGATATTCAAAACGTTATCTGTGTTGTCTGGGCATGATGATCGGAAGTTGCAGAATATTGGAAATAACAAAGTCTGTCAGTATTTATAGTAATTTACCGGATATTTCGACATCAACCGTTTTAATGTCATTGTTACTAAGTCCGTACTGGCACAATGTCCTGGTTTCAGTGTCCCTCGGCGAACCAGTCACTCCTCACTCGTGCAACATCATTCATACTGGGAATGAAGCATATTGACACATATCCATGCAAGTTTAATTACAATACGACGTGTTAATATACCCATCATTAAGAATTGTACGCCAATTATAAAAACGTTAGCGCGTATATTACGCACACATAAATTACTGTACGAAATTAAAAAAAATTAGGACGAGGAACAATAGTATGTCGTTGATCTCTGAACTGCCTGGAGCTTTTCGTATTCACCAATGTGGTCAGAGTTCCAGTGGATTAGGAAGAGGAAATCTACCGAATAAAAAATATTGTTAGAGGTTCGTGTATCATTTAAAGCGATATTAGTTTTGCTAGAATAATATCGAGACAAGTAAGATCCCAAGGCTTTCGAGATTCGGAATCGGATTATCTGAGAGCAGGCGTTGAAGGATATATCGACGGGTCCTAATGAAACAGCGCTATCTCGCCGTGCTGGCTAGAGAAGCGCTATCTCGCCGTGCTGGATAGAAAAGCGCTTTCTCGACGTTACTGTTTGAATAATGTCAATTGAAAATATAATATATTGAGAATATAATGTACTGAGAATATAATATATAGCGCTTTTCTATCCAGCACGTCGAGATAGCGCTTTTCTATCCGGCACGGCGAGATAGCGCTTTTCTAACCAGCACGTCGAGATAGCGCTGTTTCATTAGGACCCGTCGATATAGGTATCCGTTTTTTTTTCCTTAATCTTTTATCCGCACGTACGAGTTTGAAAACACGATCTATACCATTATGAAATCTGTTACGCTGTCTACTTACTCACTTACTTTCCTATGCGCAGGTCGATGAATTTCTACGTCGAGCAGTATATGGCCTAGCCAGTTATATGGATGTGCGCGAAGTACGCTCACGTTTCCGCGTGGATTATGCATATTTACATTATAAACACATCTCGCAGCACGCAATTATACTATATTGTTATATGGCAGGCGTATTGCATAGTGCAAACTATATCACAAGCCCACGCTGCAGGCATGAAGGGAAGCGTACGTTCATCCTTGGGATTCTGTATCTTAAGTTTGAGTCGAAACTTTACATTTTTTGGTAAAAATTTGTCAATTTACGTACAAGATCACGTCGAAATTTCATTCGGAGAAATGTTTATTATGGTGTTTGGAAAAAAATCGACATTCTGTTTCTGTTACTCCCACGTCACTTTGAACGTTCGTTTTTGACTCAAAACGAATACTTTCTTTAATGCTAAAGTAGAATGGATCAAATGCTCAACCATAAAAGTGCGAATCCCACCTCAAGCCATGAAAACCATTGCCAAACTTTTGAAAACCGGTTAGGCGAGGAAACGGATGCAAATTTCGGGTCGAAGAAGCAAATCTGCTTTCATACGATAGAAATGACGAGTAAGAGGCTCGTTCCCATCTTCAAACGTCCAGATGTTGTCTTCATAACGGTGTGGCAGTGAGCCCGCACGTATATTCGAACGCATAAATCATTATTAGAACGGATAACTTGATCCTTCGATAATTTTCGCGCACGGTCTAAAGTCCGCGGTTAATTGATATTCGAAAGTTCGACGTAACCTTGACTTAGGGGCTATAGCTGCTAGTACAGAGCATGCGAAAATTATTTCGCTGAGCCTGCAGCAACTGGCCATCGTAATCGTGAGCCGGTAGTTAACGCAGACCATTTTGAGAGAGGGATCGGAACTAGTTGGCCTCGAGGCATCGATCAACTGCTATAAGAGTCTATCATGTAATAATTTCGAAAGAAATGTGTAACACCTTTGGTCGTAACAATTATGAATGTAATAATGCTGCGTTTTGTGAAAAGAAATTAGGACAGTGGGATATTTTTGAACGACTATCTCGAACGAGATGAATTCCGGAGTGGCGACAGCGACCGATGGGTTACTTTATCCCTCTGAACGCGGAGCGCATCTCTCGCTGTCAATTCGGTGGCAATTTTGGTCTGTCAATTCGAAGAACAAGTCGAGCAGAAAAATTTGACACGTCTACGAAGTTCGCATCGGAACGTAGCATTCACGATTTGATTGATTGTAACCCGCGAGCCAAAACTGCCAGGAAATTGCGATTCAGATCGAGTCTGAGCCTAATGCTCAGGAGAGAGAAGGCCGAGGAAGCTAAATCCTCGGTCGCGGACTCGATCATAGCTGGTTAGCAGATAAGCTAAGAAACTGTCAGAGGTCACCGAGCTAAAAGTTTCGCACGTAAAAGGTGTATGGCGCACTTAAGGATGAATCCTTACAATTATGAATTCTAATTTTGCCGATCAATTTTTTCTTGACTTTCGAACATGAATATGATTCTTCCGCTCATCTCTTCCAACTTCATTTTTTGGCTCGATTTCTTGGATTCAAACACCAATTCTGTCGGGTATTTATATTACTTCCCGATGCGCTGATTCCTGATAAACATTCCGGCTTCCAAGTCCACGATGTCAAACAATCCGATGAGGCCAGGCCCTATTGCTGAAGGCTATTGTGATTGTCTCTTTTCGACATTGTGTCAGTGTGTGTTAAATCCTGTCTATTACTAGGAAGGCACTCTCGAGTTCCTTCACTATTTGCTCTCGGCTGAAGTGTTTGTTAGGATCAATACGAGCATGGAATCACAGCAGATGATTGATAACCCTGTAGGTAGTGTATAGGTAGAATGATGAAGCTGCGGTCAAACAGATCTCGTGTGATGTACAATGATTCGAGAGTCATGATGAGTGGCAATATTAACCCAAGCTTAAGGGGATTCTGTGCAGATGGTTTGACCGAAATCGCAAGATAATTCCTACTCCAATCTCCCCAAATTATATCCACAAATAAGCCGGAAAGTGTTGAATTGTAAATCCCAATATCTGTGCTGCGAGAACCATTTTGATCGTATATTTCGAAAATTGAGGTTTCAAACAGCTTCTCGTGCCACAAATTTTTAGCTCTTTAGTTTGAACTTTTCTAGCTCATTTGTGGATATAATTTGAAGCTTTTGTGAAATCAGTTCATGCTTCCCCATAGTAGAAATTATTCCACATTATTAGTAAAGTCATGTCTCGAGTCAATGATTCCTGGTCTACGGTTATACTCATAATGAGACAATGTGTGAGCATCAGAGTCAGGTCACAGAATTTTCACCTAAAAGAAAGTTGTCTCTTTTGTATGTTTTTAATTGTCATACTCATGAGAAAGACGTCGCGAATGATTTGGGACACGAGCAACGCTTCCCGAGGCAGAGAGAAAAGAATCCTATACATAGCGAAGATACTCCGTGCAGTTTGTATAAGTAATAAATTTGTCGTTAAATGAATTGCAGGCACTTCTTGTTGATATAAAACCGTAGAATCACTCATTCGTATCAAGACAGTACACGAGACGGATAAACTCTTACTTTTGCGAATAATACATTCTGAGAAGTCGATGATCACTCTGGTGAACGATAATATTTGCGTTTTCACTCTGAATCATGTTATCCGATCTCAATATACATGATTGGATCAGCTGTCAACAACATTGTCAGTTTATTTGGTCTTGCTACCTTCATCAATCAAGAAATAGATGTTAGTCATTAAGTATTCCCAATAAGATAAGACGGGTCTACGAACTGGTTCAAACCGTCAAAGGCACGTTTGCACAACGTTAAAAAGAAGTTACAGAACATCTTGAGATCTATATCCATTTCGCAACTGATTGTAATGGTCTCTACTCTTTCCCTGTTAGTCTTAGAAAGAAGAACCACTCGTTCCTGATTCATCCATTCATCTTGTGCTAACACAAGTCTTCAGCTTGTTACCAGCATAGCACACAAAGATTATAATCGTGTTATTGCCTGCAGATTGTTAAATTTTTTGTCAGCCATCGGCGGTAGCCACCGAGACTAATTGATTGAATAGTCAGAGTCGAGGAGATTGCGACAATTAAAATGACTAAATCCGCGTGCATTAGGCGGTGCTAAAAGCAATCGACATTTTTTTCTCGAACTCTCATCGCAAAGGTCTCGAGAATGACGTCGAATAATCAACTTCCCGAAAGTACAATGCTGTCATTAAAGGTCAATCGGCTATAACTTTTACCATTTGGTTAACACGCAAAACCTCCCATCATGTTACTCACGTTCATACAACTTGACCGGAACAAGTAGTACGAAAGCCCGTCTCGGTGCTCGGGGGTCTTTTCGGTCGCTGATTCCGAATCCGAGGTCTAAAATTCAGAATTACAAACATCTATGCAACTAATTTCATGAACATATCAATAATTCCAATGTTTAGATTGCATCCGCCATTTTGAATTTTGAATTTCGTACCTCAGATTTGGAAACAGGGACCCAAAACAACACCGAGCACCTTCGTACTACTTGTTCCGGTCAAGTTATGGGTGGTTCTTCCGGAATTATCATTTTGCATGCAAAAAATAAATCTTCATATTTTTATTCGAGAAAAACTATTGAGTATCAACTCACCGGCGTGTTATGAGGCTAGAAAGACGTTGCATATCACGTCGCGCATTTGAAATCGTTCAAATCGTCATTTCCTTCAGCATTATTCCCCTGGGTGTTGACATCCAGGGGATTGACGAATCTTCCGGAGAAATGACACCACCTCGATTATTGTGCATGAGTTTACATGAAATTTATTTCTTGTATTGTTACTACTAAAACTGTATTATCTCAGATAATTGCGATGCCACTGTACTGTTGATAATATTGCCTCATTTGATTCATTAGTCAGTGCACTGTCTGACAATGTCGAAGGCATTTACATGCTCGTATGCTTTTAGTTATCTGTTAAGTTTGACATTGGATATTCTTCATGTTATATAAGTAATTGTGATTTGTAAATACAATACCAAATAGTGGTAAAAACGCTATGGCAAAGGTTTGCGTCATTCCTCTGTCCTCGCCGTCATTCCCCTGGCACTACTATTTTCTCAAAGTTCGATAAATCCATTGAATTGAAACAAACAGCTTGGCCACGGCGTGATTACGGTTCAGAAACGTGAGCTAAAGCTCATTTAGAGGTTTCTCAGTGAAGATGAACTATTTTTGTTTGTCTAATTTAAATGATAATTTCGGGAGAACTACCCTTACATGAACATTAGTAACACGGTGTGAGCTTTTTCGTGTTAATCGAATGGAAAACCTTGTCGATCGAGGCAGAACTTAAGACTTCAATGAGAGCGTTGATTTTTTCGGTAGTTGATCATTTCGCGCAATATTAGATATTTTTGCGGTGGGAGCTATTCGACCATTTATCTTGTGCACACAAGTCTGCAGTTTGTTACCTGCAGCAAAGCGCACAAAGATTATGATCGTGTGTTTGCTTGCAGATCGTTGAATTGAATTTGTCGTTTAATTCGGGGTGTTTTGAGCGTACGTTTTGTTTCCTTATTCCTCATCAGAAATTAGTGACTACGATGAAGTATCAAAAGCTGGTCCCGATAGATATTTTAATTCGTTCACAGACCCCTTTACGTCTATGGAATTACAAGCAGCAAGAGTTATTTGAAATCGTGAGTGTTTTAAGGAGTGAATGTAAAAGGATCGGCGCAGACGCGTCGGCTATCCGAATATGTCAAGGAAAAGATGCTCCGTGAAGATAAAGGCTGAGCAGAGCTATTTGAAATACGATTGTACCAGAATCCGCGTAGTCATACTGCTGCACAATGATCAGGGTGCAGTGTCTTGAAATTTAAGTGCAAAGTCACTTAGATATTATACAGACAGTAGTTATTCTTAAGGTCGTAATAACACACGAATATTTGACGCAAGGTCGGTAACTTTTTTCGTTAATTTCGACACGAAATACTACGTAAAATTGCTAACTGCTGTTTTCCGGGTTTTGGGCTATGATTATTCGTCATCTCGTTTAACTATCTCTGAAATTAGCAAAGAAACGTTGCAGTTTTCAGGCAATATTTGAAATTATATTTTGTCATTTGATATTGCACGAATATGCCTCCTAATAGAGACCGTTTTATTTCAGATATTTTTTCCCAAGATCAAGGTCTCATATATTATAATTATTCACAAAAATAAGATTGAGCAAAAAACACTTGTATTTCGCGTTCGTGGCCCGTGAGATAATTGCCCATAGCGTACATTAGTTCTTATATAGATTCGGAAGTGATTTTGTGTGTTTTAAGATATTATCAATATTTAGTAACGATATATGCTCGATTTGTTCCTCATAAATCTTGGGGTTTGCAATCGGGCAGGTCGGGCAGTCGAAATTCGGATCCTTTCACTTTTTACCTGTATATTTTGTTATCGCCAGGCGGTAGGATATACTTGAGCGACAGAAGAGGATGAGGATGTGAGGAGATGATCGAGAGAAATCTAAATCCGTATTGATTTCTAATGGCGTGATTTGTGGAGATGAACATTTTTATACGGTATTCGAGTCTGTCGATCGTAAAATGTTCAACACCGATCGAAGACTCATTCACCTTTCGAAGTATTAAAAAAATCTTGAACTTTTGAACTTGAACGTTTTCGCATCGATTTAAACCGGTAAATGAGTTATAAAATTTCGGAGAAATTAAAGAAATTCGAAAGTATGTCCTGCAGTTTCGAATTTCAATCAAATCCACGACCGCAAAACATTCCTTTGTTACGTAGTACTACATAGATACGTCGAAAAGTTACCCAATATTTTACGATACATATCTGGGTATGTGTATAGATACTCAATATTCCACCGCATCTATGCGCACAAAGACATTGAACTCGGTACTTTATTAGTGACAATGCAAAACCGATCGAAAGGTAATTGACACTGGTACAACATACGAGTAGAAAAAATAGGTATTCTTAACGGAACGGTTCCAAGCGATGGATACCTTCGAACGAATTCCAATCGGATAACAATTTGGGAATGAAAGAAGGCAAGAGAACGAACTTACCGTCTTTGGTTTTGGTTTTTCGGGTGAAAAAGAACCTCTCACAGAAGATGAAGAGTGAGAGACCGATCCTTCGGAGATTTTATACTTTCTGCGTGGAGCAGACCAGGCGGCGTCGCAACCGACGATCAGCAACAGACTACACCGTTACCACTCTCCATCGTCGATGTAATATCCAGGAGCGTACCGTCACCGTTTCCACCACTACGTCCTCCACCGGGTCAGTTTTCGTCTCCGATTCATGTCTCGGTATAATTCTCGGCGGATCGTTGATCCGCGAAATGTTTGGCCCTCGATCAAGTAGGTGCCGAATACAACTAGTGGGGCAATGCGGATACGATATTCAAAAGGCAAAAAATTGTACCGCTGTACGTAGGGTTGAATAAAATATGTCAAGTTGACCGGTGCAGAGCTGTTCGAATCAGAACGTGACTGCAGGGTCGTAACGTGACCTTTGTAAGTCAATGTTTGTAATGATGTTTATTGAGCGCTCAAACGAGCGTGACTTATCGTTAGTTTTGGTATAACTTCGGTTCGGTTCGGTTCGGTGCACCCATGCTCATGGGATATACGTTTCATGAATTATCGTAACTCCTGGCTTCCAGGCGTATGTATAGGAACGTGGGAAGGATTTTTGAATTCTAAACAGAGAAAGGAATTCATAATTCATTATAATACGAAAATTATGCAAGATATACAGGTCTATGCATGCGTTACAATAATTAACTCGATATTTTCACTTGCCGAGTTATATTAACACTCTAGAAGACCTAATTATCAAATACTGGGACGCCTATAGATGTCTGTCAAAGATTAGACTCCGAATCGACAAAAAATGAAAGCAGCTTCTCCGTAAGTATTCTACGAAACATAAATACTAGATATATGCCTCTGTGTAACTCCTGCAGTGGCCAAAATATTCGTGTCTCATGATCCAATCGTATCACATTAGGCGGTGCTAAAACAAATCGAATAATTAACCTTCCAAGAGAACAAGGCTGTCGTTAAAGTCCGATCGGCGATAACGTTTTCCATTTGGTTACCTCGCAAAATCTCGGATCGTGTTACCAATGTTACCAATGTACAACATCCCGAATCTGAGGTCTGAACTGAAATGACAAATTCCAAACGTTTATGAAACTAATATCATGGATATTTTCATAATTCAAATGTTTAGATCGGATCCGCCATTATGAATTCCGAATTTCAGGGCTCAGATTCGGAATCAGCGATCAAAAAGAAACCCGAGAACCAAGACAGACCTTCGTACTACTTGTTCCGGTCAAGTTATACGAACATTGGTAACACGGTGTAAGGTTTTGCGTGTCAATCGCAAATGAAAAACTTGATCGTCGATCGAGGCACAACTTAAACTTATTTAGAATTATTGTAGTGAATTTTGTAACCTTAGCAGACTCGAAATGAATCGAAATAGTGAAAACGATCGTGGAACCGGAAGTACTCGGAGATATTTTGTATATTGTGTTTTATTTTAACGTTTTATCCCTCCTTCTGATCGTCGGATGGTTAATTCGATCTAAAAACTCTGCGGTGGGGTGAAATATGTAGAGCTAACAAAAGTAGTAGATGGGAACCGTTAAGGTATTGCCTAATCCATCCGAACTCTTGTTTCTTACGGGATATCATATAATATAATACATATTGGCCACGACGGGTTAAGATTCATCAAAGCGTGACCGCAGCTAAGATCACGGGCCGTTGATCGAGGTGCTGGCATAAAAATGATATACCGTGTAGGCGCAACAAGTGCAGATATCTGTTAAACGATTCTAGAACGTGAGGTGAGAGTGATAAGTAGCCGAGGAAAAAATTGACTGGAAGTTAGTATCTTGACGTCAGTTGAAAAGGGGCCGGGCTCAAGTTCCGAATTTCAAAAGTTCCGAACGGTAAAAATTTCGAATTCGTTTAAGACGATTCCGCATTTTCAGAAACGTTGAAGTTTGGAAGATTAAAATTCCGGAAGGCCGGGAATGCAGACAGCTTAAAACTCCGAGAGTCCGGATCCCCGAAAGCCAAGAAATCCGAAAAAATTCGGACTATTTCTCAGGATGCGAAGGCAAAGAATAGTTCATTCAAATCGCAACCCTCTTTATGGAAATCCGTTTTATCTGCTTCCATCGATAACTTGGATTTCATAAATAATTGATGGGAATTTGAAACTTTTTTTCCCAAAAAGTACATTTCGATACGATTAATTTCATCACTTATTGTTTTAGATACGATCAATACAGACCGAGTTATTCAGCACTGAATGGATACATGCCTGAATTTCAAGTTTCGGAAGTTAGGCCTTCCGGATCTTTGGCTTTCGGAATTTTCAACTTTCGGTGTTCTTAGTTTCAAAGTTTTTTCAATCGGCTACGTAGACTTTCGGGAAAGTACGCGTTCGAAAAACCGTGAGTCGGTAAAATTCAAGTTCCTTTTAAAATTCTGAACTTCGACTCGGCCCCGTTAAAAGTTTGTTAACTATAAATAATTTCTGGATTATATACGAAAACATACTTCATCGTGTTGTAAGCGTACATAATAATTCTCGTAATTGTTTCGGTAGTGCTTCGCAGTCGAATATTTGCTCTAATTCACTACCGTGGTCTGCTTTCTTTTTTTTTCTGTCATTTTTTTTTTTTTTTCGTTTATTTGTTTAATTCTCGCGGAAATGGTGAAGGCCAACGACTGACTGACCTTATTATACATGATTACCTATGACCATAATGTATTGCGATAGCGGATAATGCGGCGTATGCATTCGGTTAAATTTTTCGAACAGCCAGCTAGTTGCTTGTCATAAAAAAATCGCAAATAATCAACGAAAGTACAGCAGAATTCATATTTCTTCCCTGAAAATTACCTTCACGATTCATTCTTTCACATCCGTGATCCGTACAATGGTCTGGCGTGTAATTATTGGATACCAATTTTCCTTGCTCGTAGAAACTTCTCCACCTTAGAATTTACACGAATTTTTCGGGGAATTCGAATGTTTCATAGTTTTCCATAAAAAATTGTAGATTTCATGAAAAAATCGTTTGAAAAATAATTCAAAGAATTTCTACGAATTTTTGGGAAAATTATTGGAACTTTTCATAGTTTTAGATGAGAAATTGTAGTTTTTTTCTAATTTGATCGACAAAAACGACAAATTTTTCTAAAAATTAATAAAAATTCCTACCAGGGTGCTTATAATCGTTCGCAGATTATTACAATAGAAGCTTAGAGTTCAGAGAGGATTTCCAGCAAGGATATAAATTGTCGAAGGACGTGGATTTGCAGTTGCTTGATAATCAACAGATTAGATTGAGCATGCTAATGTGTAATTATTCGAATATTCGAGGAATTCTTCCTCTTCTTCTTCTAATTGAAAAAATTACCGTTTAGAACTCGGTGTATTATGTATAGCTCAGTAATTACCCTAGATATTCAACCTGGATCTACTTTCTTATAAAAAGATCCCTCCGGCTATAAGTATACTAGTCAGATTCTATGCATTAGTCATATTCCGAGAATGATGCATAATAACGTCGTTGTCCGAATAAATAACGAAATTTTCATTCCATGTAACAGACACAAAAACGAGGATAAAAAATTGGCTGATATTGTAAAAAAAAAAAACAGATTAAACAATACTAAGTTACCGTTCATCGGGAACATTCAGCCTTTTCCCCCATTTCATTCGTCTTCTTCCTTTCATGACCTTTTCGCATTCGATTATTCATGTAAACCCCCTGAGATCGAGATCTGGAAATCACGTGTCGTTGGTATCTGGAGCTGATCTCGTGGAAACAAAATCAAGATGCCATTTCAACCCGAAGAGTGACGTTTTCAATCCTTCACGGACATTTGAGTAGAACGAAAATATTTTCGTTCGAAAGAACGGGAAATTTTGCATCGACGATTAAAAAAATAGGGCATTGCTTTGCGCAGCTTCAACTTCAAGCACGTTTTTCGATAACTAAAACTCTTAGTTGCGAGAATCTAAGTATACAGTTTTAAAATGAAATAAATTTGCTACAAAAAACGTGCGAACGTTTTTTCCAAAAAAGTGCATAGGCTTCGAGATATTTTGCATCGAAAATCGCTCGGGGTCAATTGATTAAAGATTCGCTACGGAGATGGCGAACCTCTGATCTTGGGTAATTACTGAGGGAATCAATCGTGCACATTTCTTCTCTAAAACATCATATAAGAAAAAAGAATATGCATTTAATCGCGTTACTTGCCGACATGAATTAATAGTGACTCGTTCGATCATTTCTAATATTGGAATAAAGCTGGTTTCTGCAGCCGGCAGTGAAACGTTGTTTTTTTCTTCTGCAATAAATGAGGAAAAGAATCGAAATGAAAAATAAGCGATCGTGGCTAATGATGGGATTCCCAATTGCATCATCGAATGATCGACCATCCAGTGGTCAAGATTTGACCCCGCCTAGTATCTGACGATGTTTACAAGCGGAAAACACGCGATCAGATATTGGGACTAATTTACTACCTAGGAACAGGACATTCGTCCTCTTCTATGCTGGTACTAGACCCGGATCTATGCTTCTTTAGATCAAATCTCATTCGCTTTGAACGGGTTGCCTTGTTCGTCATCAGCCGTTCCACGTAGGTATCAAGTATTTAGTGCTGCACGATGCATTCATTGATCATCGAAAACTGATAACAACAGAATTCGCGCAGGGTAGAAATCAATTTTAAATTATTTCTCAGGATCGACTAAAGGAGCCTGTCCCGAACTGGTTTTTTTCAATACTTTGATTTCTTGTGTTATTCAAAGCTTCGACGGTTCGACTACATTTGATACTCGTGAACTTCAACATCACATGCAAGGAATTGAAATCAAGTTATTATGGTTCACACGATGGTTGAATACCGATGATTACACAGGCCCACAAAAAGAAAAAAAGTGTCTGAACCCGACATGCGAAACATGTTTTCTTACGTATTTTTAAAATCGAGGTCATTTCAAGGTCACCTTGATTTTGACCTGATGGGAACAAACGGGCCCCAGATTCGAATTCAGCGACCGCAAAAACGTATAGTTATGATGATTGTCTCTGCTTTAACAGTTTTGTCTCGTTTTGACCTTGAAATGACCTTGATTTTGACCTGATAGGGTCAAACGGGCCCCAGATTTGGATTCAGCGACCCCAAAAACGTATAGTTACGACGAATGAATTTCGAAAACTCATACGGCTGTGTATCACTATCTTCTTACTTTCAACAGCCATTTACTGAAAATCGGCCCGGAGGACCCCCCATTCGGACTTCAGATTCTGGTTCAGCGATAAAAAATACGTAAGAAAACATGTTTCACATGCCGAGTTTAGACACTTTTTTTTTGTGGGCCTGTGTTATTCATCCCCAATTCACCTACTACTTCTGAGAAAATGATATAATCACTTAGACTGCGAGAAATGCTGATTACTATTCTAGGTACAAGATGTCACGAAATTGGCATCCAATTATTCGATTCTGAAGAGTAATAGCAGCCTCGGAAATGGGAAATCGGCATGGAGTCTTGAATCATCGTAAATATAGTCACTAGGAAAGGAGAACAAATTTAATTTCAGCCTAGAATCAAGGTGGGAGAACATATAAAGTAGCTTTTCCAAGAGATTAAATCATCTAGTTTTAATTAAACCAATGGCATAATTTCGATTACAACATTCGACGAAAATTGGCAATTTTTGTAGCAATATTCTACGATTTCATTCACATTTCGTTCATATCTATACCTAGATATGTATAAGGTATTCCACGCCAACTCGGCGGCATTTGACTCTAACCCCCCACGATCTGTTCCATTATTTTTCATCTTATTCAACCGAAAGAAGAACGTACCCTGAAATTTTTTCAGATTTTTCGAACCAGCCAGTCTCTCAAAAAAAATTAATTCTTGAAAAAACAGAACATCCACTTTTTAAATTTTCAAAAAATTCACAAAAATTCTGTCTCACAAAACGAAAATTTTGAGCCATAAAACATAGTAGAAGTATTTTTTTAAATTACTTTATTTAATTTTATAAGTTGGACAGAACTTTTTTTCTCATTTTCGTACATTTGTTTTATACAATGCAGCACATCTCCGAGTACATGCTTATCTTCGACACTCTGATAATACATGCATATATTTTATGACTGAATGTATTATCGGAATGTCGAACATAAGTATGTACTCAAGTATGTGCTGCATTGTGTAAAACAAATGTCCGGAAATGGGAAAAAAGTTTTGTCCAACTTATAAAATTAGATAAAATAATTTTTAAAAAATACTTCCACCATGTTTCATGGCTCAAAATTTTTGTTTTGTGAGACAGAATTTTTGTGAATTTTTTGAAAATTCAAAAAATGGATGTTCTTTTTTTTCAAAAATTAATTTTTTTGAGAGACCGGCTAGTTCGAAAATCTGAAAAAATTTTAGAGTACGTTTTTCTGTAAGTGGAATAAGATAAAAAATAATGGAACAGATCGTAGAGGGTCAGGGTCAAAAGCCGCCGAGTTAGCGTGGAATAGCTCGTATATATTGAAAAAAAATTGCATGAATTATTGCGCAGGATTTGCTGGTTTGAATTTGAATTTCATGCCTGAGAAGAATAGACTGTCATTGTAATTAGCGAAATGTGACCTGACAAAAAAACTATCTCTTCGTTAAAAGAATCTGAAGTATCATTCATACAAGAAGATTTGCAAAACAATCGTACTTTTGACTGTAATGACTGAACGAAGTAGGTACTCGGTTATGAAATAACCTGTGTCGAAGTATCAATTTTGAAGTTGAATTTTAACCATACAGATTACTTTAGCGATATTGTAAAATAATTTGCACTTTGAGAAAGTATGAACTGATTCAAAGAAAGCTACGATTTGTGACGCAACGATCCTTTCCGAACCTCAACATTTGAAATATGATCAAAGTGCTCCTTCTAGATCACAGACATTAGGTTTCTCGATTCAAACTCGTCTGGCTCATTTGTGAATATAATTCGAAGAGATTTAAGTAGATTCCTTA
This sequence comes from Tenthredo distinguenda, assembly GCA_947538915.1. Lineage (NCBI taxonomy): Eukaryota > Metazoa > Arthropoda > Insecta > Hymenoptera > Tenthredinidae > Tenthredo > Tenthredo distinguenda. Next base: position 23,928,072 of record OX384532.1, read on the forward strand.
AAATTCAGAAGCTTTATTCCCATGGTACAAATTATTAGGCGATTTTTCTCAAATCATCTGAATAACAGGCTTCCCTCAATATTTCCGAATATTTAATTCCAATTAAATATACAGGCTTATAAATATTTAACCGATTCCTCATTACCAATATTTCGATAACGGTTCACAGTCTGAAGCATATGAATCTCATTTAACGTATGTATACATGCATACGATAATCCTCACCTTTCAACAGCTCATATGTTCGCATTCGCGTATTCCCAGCTCTCTCACGTATACGTAGAGGATATCTGTTACTCGAAAGTATCGACCGTTTCAATTACAGTAATAAATTACATTGCTATAAATTTAATGTCTTCACACGTGATGCGTAATACCAATAACTTCTATAGTCAGGGTCGTCGAGGTACAGCCATGAGAGATGAACTTGACGTCGATTGAAGATTCATAGGATGTGATTACTGATTATACCCTCACGTCCTCCCGATCTTTCGTATCTCAAGTTTCCAGCTATGGTATGCTGTCGTATAAAGTTACAGTGCGAATTAAATCGATTACGCGATCGTTACTGACGCCTGTTCTTCGGCAACTGATTCGCGCTTCTGAATTGCGGGATGTACACAATTGTCATATCTAACCTATTTAGAATCGTGATTTTCTAAAAGATTTGTCATGCAAAGATGGATGATATATTGCGTCACGTGTGAGACGAATAACGGAATAGAAGCTAATTGGTAATGGTGTTCGAACGTGCGAAATGACTTGAACAACAAATCCCATCAGCTCCAAAATGAGACAAGGAATATTCCACGCACGCACAGTCGGGGCTTCCACCATCCCACTTCTGTCACCGCTGTGATTTTCGCGGACCGGGTCTTGTCAGCGGAAAGTCTCCGGCGTTACCGAGAATTTCGAATTTTTCAGGTTCTATTCCAACGCCGAAGGGAAATCTCTTCGCTTTGTCTGTACGGATGTGTCAGGGTTGATGATTATTCACCGTGGATCTACCCCACGGATTGATCCTAATCAAAATACGAACCAGACACTGATGTAGTGGAAGAAATCGAGTTTGCATTTCGGGTCTTGCGCGGTTCGATTAGATTATCATAGTAATGTCTGGAAGAGCTGTCAAGGTAGCAATAAAAAACCGTAAATACGTTAATTATGTTCTATCTCAGAAATTCGAAAAAAGTGAAAGCAGTGTTGTTTCACAGTACTTTTCAACAGTTCAGAACTCATGCAATTGCTGGAAATCCTATCGAGCATGTGAAGAATACAGGTCGGCAGTCAAAAGTTGAAATTCTAATTTTTTGGAATCGTCTGACAATGAATGTAAAATCTCGTAAATTTTAGATTTTTTAATCTCGCTATTTCGGAGATAATTCGGCGAGCTAGTCGGACAGACCTAAATCTTTCTGCCAACCTGTTTCCGGATACTCGAGACCCGAAACCGAGGAGATTCGTTGAAATGAGCAAAAGTCATTTTTCGACCGAAACCAATATACTTTTCTCCCCACCATGAGGTGACGAGAAGTAGAAAGTTGTAGTCAATTTCAGAGCTTGATGGATAACGAATTTATCACGCTGATAGTCATTTTTGTAGTGTCGAACCGATGTCTGTTCATCTGCTAGAGGTTCGCGGGTTCCGAACACTTGAAGAAAAAAAACGAATTCAAAATCTCACCAGTGGTTGATATCAGTCTTCGCGAAACTGCAGCTTTTACTTTGACTTCATCTAGCTACCAGAGGCAATGGCTTACCAACGTAAGACCTGGCTTTTACTACATGGTACATATTTTATTAAGGTAGCTAGGATCAGGTTTTGTGCGACATATAGGTACGTATAGTGTGGGTAATGCAGTACAGGATTCCTTTCAAGCTTCAAGCCCTGATCCTTTTGAAATATGATTTGGGTTCGCAGTAAGGATCAGATTATTCAATCTGTATCTCCAGGGAAAAAAAAAAGGCAGAGCCTTCCATTTCATAAATCACATTACACGGGTATAAAAAACTTTCGTTTTTCATTTGTCATAAGCTTAAAGGTGACCGAGTATCTTCCAGCAGTATCCTTCATACCTTTATTATACGTGGACTTTCGAAGACCATTCTGCTCATGCAGAAATCTGCCATAATTCTTGGCTACAAAAAATGTCCCGTATCGGAATATCTAATGCTAAACCACTGGCTCGGTTCATTTCAGGTCGAATAAGAGAATGGCTGATTGTCAGCTGCTTGCATAATTTGCCATGTACTCGTAAGGGCTCTCGTTTCGCGTGTGTCTACGCAAAACCATAGAGTATCACGCGTTAACTAACTGAATAAATACGTTAGCACAAAAACAGGAATGGATGAAAAACTCACTACCACAAATTCTGTTCGGATCAATTACACGTTGACCCTGAGGAAACCAAACTGACCAAACTTTTATCTACCTCTTCTATCCCCGAAGGACTTAGTCAGTAAGCCTTCAAGAGATCTCTTATCTCTTACTTTTTGTTAACCGTTACCGTCTTCCATACCAACTTTATATACGAGTCTGTGATGGTTTCGTAAGTATTTTACAGAAACTTATGAAATTGGATCGGTTGATCCGATTCGTATAGCTTTGACGATGTACTAGAATGTTGTATCAAAGTTGTGCCGGTAGTTGCTAATCTATAGCAATGTGTAATGGGTCTGAAGTCTGACCGTTGGAAATCAATGTTGGAACGTTAAAACAATCATAAGCTTAGTCAAAGTCTACATTACGTCTGGTATATCGATCTCGACTTGAATAAGTCTTGCTATAATATGAACTTACCTGTAGAGAAAGTATTTAATATTTTCTCCTAAGTATGTCGTTCCTTTGTTCTTAAAATTGACTTGACGAAATCTAATGATGCTTTATGAATCTCTAATTGTCCATAGGAATATTGTACGCTGATAGATAAACGGTCGTACGAATGTTGAGTAAATGTTGGTTTGAGCGTTCGAGCCCTGCCGGGCGCTTATTGTACTCAGGCGGCATATTTTCACTTTCGAGAGACCCTCGCGCTGAATTTGCACCTAGCGGCGAGCGCGGAACTACTGCGTGGGTAGGACGACCCTCTTGAAATGTTTTTGTCACGTCTCTTAAAGTATAATTTCATAAGGTTCCTGTTATACTTCCGAAAGATAACTGCTTGCGACGTATCATGGTAGTAACAAGCGCAATATGAAACGCTGAAACGTAACTTTGCCAACGTTTGAAATATCGACTACAGGAAGGTCTCTCTCATCGCGATTGATCCTCATAAGTATTAAATTGAGAGGGACCGTAACGGAGAAAGCTGTACGCTACTTTCTGTCCACTTAATGCGACCCCTTTAATACTCATTTGTTGTTAAGTATGGTATAGCTTCGTTAATTATTCACCGCCGGAGTTCTTCGTAAATTATTTGCCCTTTAAACCCGCGGCTATCGAACGATGAATTCTGAAATAAACCGTTACTAGGACCTACGCAAGCTTTATTGTCGTCTATTACAGTTAAACGTATTACCTTGTGCTAAGGAACATCAAATTCTAACTAACGAAACGCAACCTGAGGGTCTCAAAAGTCAAGATGGCACGGTTCATGATTGCTTTTGAATGAACTCCGTTGACAGTGTCACAGAATGTTGTGGCACAAGATTATTTCGACGAGTACGACCTCCAAGATTACAATTCTATTTCTAAGAGAAATATTAACATCTCAGTTTTCCCCTTGGAGTCTAGAGTGTAGTCGGCTTCAAATCACATTTATATCGCGCTGTTCTGCTTAGTTACTGTTTAGTTACTAAAAAACTATTGATCCGTTTGTGAAATAGTAATGTCTATTCTACTGCAATTCCTAGACCCATTTCAGAACGAGCCTTTTTGCCGCAGCGACATGTTTTCCTCATTGCCGTTTTTCCATCTTTTTCTCGGGGGCAGTCGTGATTGAAATGGCATTATTTCAGTCTTTCTTCTTTTTTTCTCACCGTGTTTACAGTACAATAGAAACGAGCGACCATTTTCGCCGCAAGACCTTGGCGAAGGCTGCAAAAGCAAAAGTGCAGCTATATACAGCTGCTTGATAATCAAGGAATACAATTTGATGCTATGTATGTAATGTCATTACTCGACTGCAGAATAACAGCTCCATAACGTTTTCACATCTAATCAAGTAACCATTATAGACATTTGACCCAATTATTCCGCTTCTTTTAAACAAAAGTACCAAGATTACTCGCAAAAGTATTCGGATAGCTGCACGTACTCTATTTCAAGACAACTGCTCATATTCTACGATCCAGTGTATCGTATTACCCGCAATAACGTTTCACTAACAATAATTGTCAACTCTTTTCAGTGACTTTGAACAACAGGTGGACACTTCGCTGTTCTGCATACTGATTTTCGAGGCAACAGTCAGGATGAGTAATGCATATATCTCGGAATAAGCGAAGTGGAATAGGGGGAGTCCCATTCGCTTCAAATGTTGAGTGACTTACTCGTGGAGGTTATGACAAGGTGAAAAGCCGTTTCAAAGTAATAAGTAATATACCTTTTACGTCGATATGCATCGATGATCATTTAATATGGAGAAAAAGATACGTATGATGTATATTCTCATTCGTGAAAGTGCCATTCATTGGTCTGTTTTACACATCCGTTTTAACGCTCGAAATTTAGTGTCGCTCATCGTCGGTGTGAAAACTTCTTTATTTTTTGCTTCTTCTTTTTATTCAAGGATATTCCTATAGCGTAAATACTACACTTGTAAACGAGGTTGATTCTGATACCTGCGATTTGGACAACTCCCGAAACAGCCAGTCAGTGCTCTGGACAACAGCGATTCCTGCTCGCCAATTGGTTGTTTCGGTAGTTGTCCAAATCGTAAGTATCAGAAACAACCTCGCTTGTGTATCTATGATATTCGTTCTTTTACCTTTCAGAGCTTGACCTCTACGCAGTCCGTTACTGTTTCAAGCATTCAACTTGTGTTTAATTGATGAATGCCCAACGACAGCAGTGCAGAACGCTAGTAATTATAGTAAGTTTAAACTCGTTACATGCTAGCAATTTTATTACCCTTTCGCTTAAATTATACGGGTTTTGAGTGTCGACGGCCGTCCATTGTTTCGTTTTTTTTCTCACTCTTCCGGAACCCAGAATGTTACAGATTTCTTTTACTTTTTTACCCAAAGTACCAAGTTGTATTCAATCGTTTCCTTCCAACCTAATTTTGAAAATTGAAGCCTTTGACTTTCGACGAAAAAATCGTCAGGCACAAGCGAATCTTTCGACAAATTCGATGTGGAGTGAAACAAGTCCATAACACCCAAAAGATTTTCAAGTCATGTGAATTAAGAAAAGAATTCAAGTCTTGGGATATCCGAAACGCATTTCGCAAACGTAAAATGATTTTCAAGAACGCTCGAGGTTTCCGGGAACAGAAGTTCTTGCAATAATTTCACGGTTTCTTGATAAATGTTATATGTCTCTGCTGATACCCTAAATACATTTCGATACTTACTCGGCACAGTTTCGAACTCAATTTTAAAATGATCCCTAACCGCACAGATACATTTCAGAAAGGTAATGGCCTCGCAGGTCTCTCGCATTACATTTGAAAAGTTTCTAAAAGGTTTTAGAAAGCTTGTACACCGCATTATTACCATTTATTCGTAATATTACTAGAATTTTTTAGAAATACGACCGTCGCAATGTGTTTCAAATTTATGCGCAAGGTGCAACATTTTTTTTCGAAGACATTTATGCCACCTTTTTCGCAACTACTTTCCACTTACACCAGACACACAGATCCAGGTGAGCTTGCAACGAATGGGGTCCCCCTTGTGTAAATTGTAACGGGTTCGGGCTTATTGCAATGAGCCCGAGTTCATATCTATCAAGATTTAAGAATTTCTGGGGTCATCTTGAAATTGCATTGTAGCAAAAGTTTCTTGCCACGGTTCGTGAAATAATAGTTTCAAAATACATGCGCAGTTTCAAAATCTTCCAGAAACATTCCGTTACGAGGAGCCAGAGCGGAAATTTTCATGTTCATGAATGGTAATCAAAAGGTGTCTTTCACGCTTCGTTTTCCGACCGAAATCATTAGGACATACACGACAACAATGCAGCTGCGTTTATGAAACGCTCCTGAAATGTTTTTGTGCTCTTAGTGATTTACATACGGTGCATTAAATATACTTTCTATTACGTGTAGATTATCTACATGCGTAAGGAAATTACATGAAGACATCAGCATTACATTATCTCTAAAGTTGGGAAAGCTTCGCTTCTACATTAGCTTCTCTCGGCATGAATTCGTCGTACTCTTCGTCGTCATAAGACAAGAAGTCATAGTCTGTTGAATTCGTTCCAAGACCCCCGAAGTATTCGTCTTGATAGCTCAAAACCCCCTCGAAATATTCCTGCTGCTCTTCATCTTCAGAGTGGTACTCCTTCGGCTCCTGATCTTCGATCGCCAAACTCTTTTAGGAAAAAAAGAAACAAAATCATCAAACACTGAAGACCTGTCATCCCGACGTCTTCCTATAAGTTGAATATTGAATCTAATACCTACCTCTTTGATCTCCACCGTTCGAGGTGGCTCCCTCTCTCCGTCTTCGCATTCATATTGATAGTCAGTTTCCATGCCGATAGAATCGATCGATGAATTTGGGGTGGCAGTTGTCGTTATTTCATTTCCATCGGTCAACCCGTCTCCGATTAACTGAACGGTGGAGATGTATGGATCGCCATCGGGATTTTCGTCTATAAGGATGTTCGTCAAGGCATTCATTCCCGGAATTTGTGCTCCCAAAACAGTATCAACGATGTGTACTTCCTCCAGTCTCTCGTTTGTCGCGGCTCGAACGCCCTCAGATAGTGGACCAGGGATCTCATCATCTTGTAATTTCTCACCGATGACGATCTTCGATAAAGCATCCTCTATAACGGCGTCTAAGTAGGCGTCCACGTACTCCTTGAAATTCTCTTCTACGTCGGTCAATCCCGTGTTATGGAGGTTCGTGGGCAACGTCGAGACGTAACTGACTTCCGGAAGATGGTATGGTGTTCTGCGATCCCATAGGTACCGGTTTTGAAAAGGTGCGGAAACTGGGCGAGGCTCATGCACGTCGAAGGATGATCGTTGAGTATTTTGTTCTTGATGCCTTGACTGTGGCCAGGCCTGGTGACTCTTCAAATCAATTCGTTGTTTCCGTTCTTCGAGACTAGGGTAGTCCAAATTTTGTGTTATCAGTGGAACTGGTTGATGCAAAAGCGGTCGTTGCTGCGAAATCTGGTTCCCGGGGCTCGGAGTGTTCATTCTTATTTGATCTGCACTAGATTTAGAATACTGTGAAATATCGAGGCGGTCTTTTGCATTCTGGGGAAAATTGTTAGCTCGATCGATAGATGAGACCCTAGACATAACAAGCGGATATCCGATTATTTGCATACGGTCGTTAGCTTGTTCCGGTGAAAATCCTATGAGAGTGTAGTAAATTCTTTCTTCGGGGTCGGGAACCCGCGCGGAATTCCATGGCGATATAATATGAGGCTCGTCTGGGGCCGGGGTGAACAATGTGTACGTCTTGGTCAGATTCTCTTCCTTTTTCGTTCCAATGTCCGGCGATGAGTTCCGTGATCTTACGACAGCCTCAGGGACCTTGTGATCTAATTTGTAGGGTCTTTGGTAATACTGACGTTGCATAGATTCCGGGGATTCCGAGGCTTGCAAAGACTCTCTTTGATCCTTTTCAGTAAACTGTCTGGGGTCAATCGATACGAGGGATGTCTGTGGGTCGGAAGGCCATTTAGGATCTCCGATCTTATTAAATAACACACCAAGTCCGCTGCGATTTCGAATCTTATCGCTAGTTCCCGGCTCCAACTCACCAAATCCAAGTGGAACCTCAGCACTGCCGTTTTCTTTTATCAAATCATCCACTCCATATTTCTCTTCCTTATTGGCCACTACGCTGCTCAGGGGATCTTGCGAATTATGTGCCTGGGTACGGTCTTGTAGTCTTGAATCGTTCCACATGCTTTCTTGCAGTTGTACCGTTGGGCTGATGGAAGAGGCGAGTGTCGAGTCGTTGCCGATACCACTGTTTTGCGGATTCGACAATTCCACAGTGGGGTAATCCAGACTTGGAACATTTTCATCGGTCTCATGATCAAGCTGCTGCGAATAATTGACTGGGTAGTCCTGAGTTGGGTCTAAATTGGCCTTGTCTTGGTCTGTCTGCAGACGGCCTGACGGATCAAGTATCATGTACCATGTTGGCAGGTTGTGCTTCAACTTTGGTGGACCGAAATCTCGATGTTGTTTGTAGCCACGGTTTTGTCCGTAATTGATCCTTGGATGGCCTGCATTTTTCCTCAGCGGTGTATTTGGCGCCTCTTGATCCACATGATAGAAGTCCGTCTGAAAATTACAACACACGTTATATTGCAGTAAATCTGAAGATAACTTCGAACAGTTTTGACAAAGAAGACAGCCCACATCGGCAAAATGTTAAAAATGTCTAAAAAGGGACGAGTACCAATGTTCCGTGGCCGTGGACAGGACTCTCCGTAGTTTTCCGCTTGCTATCCACTCCTAACTTCTGTTTCCGGTCATTTTCGCTAACAGTGTGATGCTCTTGTCTCTGAAGTACCGCCTCGTTGGTCGCCAGCCATTTCTGAAACGCTGGATACTCGGAGGTCAGTTTTCGAATCTCCCTTAACCAGATTTCGAATCGAATAGGTCCTAGAGTAGCTCTGACAGCTGCCAGCCATTCGTCGAACTGCTGAAATAGTACAATGAATTTTCCTTACCACGGGATCCCAAAGTTAGACAGCAGTCATCAAGCCGACCATCAGTTCAAACCTCGCAATGCTACTTTGAACGAATAATCACTTACTCCGTGTTTCCTGTTCTCTTCTGCTTGCTTTACCCATACGTTGATGGCGTTCACTCCAGTCTTCAAACGAAGATGGTCGAGCCATTCCGTGATCGAATTATCGGTGGGTCTTCCTTCGCCTTGGGATTCCCCTGCTTCAGTGCTATTTCTGTTTACAGTAGATCTGATGTAGACCGGAACCCGATAGATTTTCCCATTTCGTGAGTTCCATTTCTCGAGCTGCATGCCCCGGGTACTTTTGTTCGGGCTGCAGTTAGCGTCACTGAAAAGTCAATGAAGTTGCCTAAGAACCTTCGGGTTGGAATCTTCAAAGGCATGATCTTATACGCAAACACCAATCCAACTGGTACTTCAACTGTTGCTTCGCCGTGATCGACTTATTCATTAGTCTTAACAGTTAGATTCTTCTTACCCCGTCTGACTTGGATCTGACCCTTGTCTGAGGTGACCGATTGATGCAGTTGTCCGTTTCGTAGGATCAGAGTAGTAATTAAATTCCTGATGATAACTCTCAGTTGTAATTAAAGTCGGCTTGAAAAAAATGGATTCGTGTGTCTTAATTTTTATTAGGGTGTGCTTCACTGCTTGAAGTGCTTACAACCCAATTGTTCAAATTCAAAAACTACTAACGTCAAATGTATAATCTAGATCTAGCTTATATACCTCGGAGTCTTTTGACAGCAAGATACCATCCCGGATCTTAGTGCCAGTGGTAGGAATCGGGGGAAAGAGTCTGGCAGATGAATACGATGTAGTATCGAAGGTATCCAGTGACCCATGACAGGTGCGGTTGACTTGGCAGCTTTCAACGCCACCGTCAGAGCTGCAGGAGATTGAGACTAGGGCTGAGCATTCGTGATGTCGTGGGCAAACCCAACCTTGGCAATTCGAGTTAATCGAGACTTCTTCAGCTGGGGAGGAAATATGTATGACAACATCATGCACTCGGGAAAATAATTATAAGATTGACATTAACCATTACTAATCGTGCAATCGGGTGTATGCTTGCACAAATTAGTAGAGGAACAGTTGTCTGATGGTCTTCTCAGGAAGCATTCGTGCTCTGAAGGACATCCCAGGGTTCTGCATCTGTCGTGCCATATTTGAATGTCTGTGAATAAAAATGTGGAGACAGATGAAGATGTTCTTCGTTAAATTTCTGCGAAATTAGACGATACCTTCGGTCTTGGCGCAGCTTTTGACTAGCTTGCAGGGTGGGTAAGGGCACGAAGATTCTTTCAAGATACACCGGTGTCCAGATGGGCAATGGAAATCGGCGCAAGAAGCGGGGCCATCGTGATATTCCCGCTCAGAAACGCATCTTGCTATTTGCTGCTTACATCCTAGAGACATTCATGATCAGTTTGTTACACGGTCATCCGTCTGGATCGATCGAGACCATACGATCTAATTGCGGGGGGACATAATTACTCTGATCCCATTGACAACGGCGGACTCTGACCAGACAAATATACCCTTTGCTGCACCGAACGGACGCACAGGTCATCGGCCCTTTCAGCGATTCTGAAAACGACTACTCATGACTCTGCCGATTTCATTAAATCCCTCTTTCTATTGTTTTCTTGGAGAGTTATCCGCCCTAAATTTACCTCTTGGTGTTTTCGAACAGTAGATCATGCTCGGGCACGGTGGGTTCTTGCACCAGAATTTTCGACTCACGCAATGCTCATCGCGTTCACAATGCATTAGCTCGCATGCTTTTGGAGAGTCGACGTGCGTCTGGTCTCCTGCCACCAAAATAAGATGGATTTCAAAATTCACGGCGATTTCTTTCACGAAATGATTTCTCTGCTAAATGGATTGTCTTCAATGGCGAATATCAATCCCGGAGATCGGTACGTGCGACAATTTCTTACCTGATCGGATGCTCTCCGCGATCAAGAGATAGAGGAACATCAATGGCCCGATGAATATCAGATCACGAGTCATTTCAAACTCTCAAAGTGCGCAGAGGTGGCTTTGTACTAACATAACGTCGTATTCTACTGACGGTAGGACGTGGAACAGTCGCATCATGCAGCCAACGTATGCATAATGAAATTAGAGTCATAAAACAAGGAGAACAGTGTCAACAGGTAACCGCTGTGTTTATAAAACATCGCGGTGATTGGCGAGCAGCTCGATATCTGATGTAAACTATTCTATTCTTTCAGCTGTAATCGGTGTCAAACAAACTTGTTGACGGGCATATTTGATCCACGCTGTTCACTACAGCCGTTCTTCTTTCACTCAACATCGAAAGGTATTTCAAAATAGAGCGATTCTCTGCGGAAATCGATTCTTTCAGAATTCCCAAAGTATCGTATCCTCTTAATCCACGTTTTCGGTTATCTTCTAACAAATAATCCTGTACCTGCTATGTGCACCGATGAAAAGCAGTTTTTCCTTTGCACGTATTTGATATTCGCGATCAAAGTTCTAACAGACGGAATAGAGCGATAATAATACGTATTGTAAAAGCGGTTGATTATTTTTAGCCGGACTTACAGTGCTTCGACGATACTTGGCTCTGACAATTATTCTCAATGTCATTGTATGTTCGATATTGTCTATCTCACGGGCAATAGTGGGATGGCTTTCCAGCTACAGAAATATAGAGTATAGAATTCAGTACTAGCTTTCTCTAGAAACTAATTGCAATTCAGGTTTTCGAAATTTTAAATTTCTTTACGATATTCGCACTTTCTCGTGAATGAAAAATAAAAATCTGTGTAACTCGGCTGATTATTTTCTTAAAATTTTCTCAAATTCGTATGAAAAGCTCTGATAAACTTTGTACGAAGTCCCATAAGCTCTGATTATTTCCAGATCTATTTTGAAACACTATCGAAATCGGAACACTAGCAGCGTATGTTATTAGGCATTGTGCAAATTAAAAAAAATCGTAAATATATTTTCACCGGGTACTCATGCTCGCTTTGGAAATCTGATTCACAGAAGGCTTTGAAAGAGATACCCGTCAAAAACTAAGCCTCTTTCTTAGAACAAGGTTTAATTGTTCCTTGCTAACGAGGGTTCATGCAGAATGAGGCTATAGATACTCAGATATTGTTTCTTCAACTTTACAATACCTTTACACAACTGGTACAACGAGGTTGATTCTGATACCTGCGATTTGGACAACTCCCGAAACAACCAATTGTCACGCAGGAATCGCTGTTGTCCAGAGTACTCATTGGCTATTTCGGGAGTTGTCCAAATCGCAAGTAGCAGAATCAACCTCGTTGGGTTAACAAACTAAATGGAAGTAACCTTCTGCCTAGAACATGCCAATTCCGAGCCACTCGGTGAATGATTGTGGCAAGAAGATACGCGTATTCCATGTGACTGAAGATGTAGAATTGTTTTATTTACGTATGAAATTATAATTATATTACGTCTTGGAAATATATTTCTCATATAAGTACAAAGAACTTAAGTATAGTTAACTAATGATATCACTAGTATATAGTCGATATTTGATTTCATATAAAATTATTCACACTTCTGAAAATCGTACCTATATATTGCTATTGCGAGTGATGTGGCACTGCAAGGTATACATGAATATAATACGTATCTAGAATATTCAAAACACAGCCTGCGTCATAAATCCTTAAGCATTTTTGATACCGTTAATCATTCGATTCTAATGCAAAACGTTGGTTCATAAAGATCATTATGGTCAAGAGTATCTATTCTCAATGAGTTCGTATATCTATAAAAAAATCGTCGAGCGACGTAACTGAGTGAAGCCAGTGTTGATGATCGAGCTTATTTTTCGTCAAACATCAGAAGTAAAATACTGAATGGTCAGAAGGTAAATCTGGCAGCAGAATGGAGAAAGTGTAATGGCAAATCGTAGGAAACATGGATTTGCTGTCACGCTTACTATTGGTCAAAAATAGTTTTCAAAAAGTAGAAAAACAAGCCGAAATCGGAGATCCGAACACACGGTTACGTCACGAGTGAGGGGAATTCGAGTGAGAATAAATCCTCGCATATTTAGAAGCGAACCAGCCCTTACAACCCTCAAACTGTTCTGGAAAACCAATTTGAAATTTATAAGCGAGGAGTCGAAGAAAACGTTTTCTTGTTGGCTATCAATAGACTCTGCAATGCCTGCCTATACGCCAATCGACTTGTAGGGGAAACACGTTTATGGTTTTCAAGAATGATCATGAAACCGAGATCCATTACTCCGGGGGTTTGATCAGCAGCTGTAACAAGCCAGCAAGTGCACCGGTGAACCCAGCGTTGTAGTCCAGCGTGACTTCCGTGTATGCATAGTCCTCCCTCTCGTCGTTGAATTTGTCAGCTTCGTCAGGACCCGAAACCAGAGCTCCTGACAAGGTCTGAGGATTCGGTGCTTGACGGTCGAGATCTTCCCAACCGCAGGGCGCCGGTCTATCCCGACAGGAAGAAGCGGCGTGGTGTGGCTGCCGTGGAGGATTCACTCCCCATCCGACGACGTAACTTTGACCTGAAATTTGAAAAATGGAAATCATCGTGAATCCGCTCCTGGATTTTGGGTGCTTTCTTATCTAGCGAACGGGTCGAATCCTTGGATAATTACTTTGCAGCCCGTGATAAAAAATATTTGGTACCTGCTCCTCCTAGAATATAGTGTATCTGTTGCCGTGCGAATTTTCTATATTCCTCCGAATTGCCAATAGCCGGGTAATCGGCAGCCTGGAGGCAAATGAAGGCGACGTTAGCGGCGTGGCAAAGAGTCCCAAACTTATCTATGTAAAGGAGACCTTGAGCAGTCCGTTTCTGTTGTCGAACGGAAAAATCGCAGAAAGCTCGAGCAGCATTCGTATATTCCATTTGTCCGGTAAGCTGAGCTAACAGAATCTGGCAAAAATCGGAAAAAAACCGTTCACTATTTTGTCATCGCAACCTCTTCACCTGAAGTGAATCAGAAATTGAAACAGTTGTTCCTCACCTGAACTCCAGCTACTTTTTTGTTGTAATAAAATTCGTTGGGCCGCTCCTTCAGATGGAAGTGTTGGTAATGGTGCTCGGCCTCTTCCAGGTACTTGGATTCATTGGTGGCCCTAAAGAGCCAGGTGGCAGCCCACACGAGTTCATCGCCGTAATCATTACTCTCGTGGTATTGAACCGCGTCTCGTATCGCTTCGTGGAAAAGGCCTCGTCGAGTGTTCGCAAAATGGTAAAGTTCCTTGGCATGCCGAAGACACTCGCTACTGTAAGCGGGATCCGCATCGCGAAAGAGGATACTAGTCACGGCCAGAGCAGCGGCGGTTTCGCCGGCCAGATCCGAGCCTGTAATCATGTTTTTAGTTTTGTTACGTATAAAGACACAACTGAATTAGCCGCGCTTCCGAACCTCTTACGCGCTGCGCATGCGCGCGTGTAGTCTAGGAAGCTGTGGATCAAGATGGCCGATAACTCGTAGTATATACGAAAGAGATCGTTTCGAATATCAATAACGAGAAATTGGGATGATAGAAAGGTGATTTTCTCTGCTTTTGTCGAAATTAAATGAATGACTCGGTAAAAATTTGAAGATTAATTATCGCAGGCCCTAAGACTTCGGGTATCAATAGCTCCTTCCCTACCCACTTATATTGGCTGCTGACTAGCTTTGGAATATCTCTAACAGATCATTGTTAAGTCATTATTGGCCCGAAGACATTCAGCTTGAATACCCGGATAGAAAGTATCACGCACGGTGTGAAAGCAGCTGTAGAACCCAATCCTCTTTTTTAAATGGACACCTCGTTATAAAAACGGATCTAAGACTCTAATTTTTGTTTTCGAAGCATATGGAATGTTTCAAAAAATCTGTTTTCACATCATTCTGTTTTCCAACTTTCACAAAATATTTACTCACCAGATGTAAAAACATTGAAATTTTTTCTCATTTTGTTTTATTTTTCAAATTCCCCAAATTCCCCAAAATTCTTTATTTTTCCGCTTTTCAAAAAGTAGGGCTTCTGTTTTTTTTTTGGGATCAAAATACGAGATGTTCGATAATAACGAAGCAAAACGAGACCTGGGTGTTCGGAATCGATCTTGAAAGCTGGCCTCGACATGTTCAGTTCCTCCGGTCTTCCCCAGAAGGCATGATCCAGAGCAAAATCACCGACTTGTCCATAGAGCACGTTTTCGCTAACATGACATTTGATGAAGTAGTCAGTCGCCCACTTAACCGCATCCCGAACGTGTTCGAGCTGACCTGCTGCGGCGTAGGCTTCTGGCCAGCTGACAGCACCCCAGGCGAGAAGGGTCGTCATTGATGCCATTGTGAAACCAAACTTAACAAAATCTCCAGCTGAAAGTTTTGAAAGAGAAAAATATATTGCATCTTCCTCAAAATCGATTCAAGAGGCTCTAAATCTTTCGCTTGTTAGTTAAAGTCCGAGAAAGATCGGTCTTCTTCGAGCCTTCTTCCTCACTCTGACTCCCAGGGGTCCATTCTTTAGATTTTTTTCTCACGACTTATTGTTAATATGGATATAAAACATGGGTAGATCTTGGCCCACAGATACTCCCTCTCTCGGTCTCTACGACCAGAGATATGAAGTAAAAATCCAACGGATTGCCAAGCATTTCCTTCTAAGAGATGTAACTTTAGGTTTCTGCTTATTCATTACAATCGCAGTTCAGATTTTGCAACGATACGACGAAACCCGGCTGGTATTGCGGTCACGTCCGACACGATTACGTTAACAATAAATGTGTGTTTGTGAGGAGGCAAAAATAATCTCGAAAATATAATTCTACCGTCATAGTAGCCGCCGGTGAGATCCTCTCCGTTGATACCACGGTCATTCAGCGCGGAATCCCCTCTCCACGGGATGCGGTTGTTCTTTGGAAGACGTCCTGACCGCTGGGCTTCGTAGAAGCGTAACGAGAGATCCATAACCTCCGCGTAGTCCTGTTTGTCTTCGACAAATTTTTCGGAAGATGGCGGCATCGCGGCGAGTGGTCTGGGCACCATCGACCACAACAGGCACAATACGATCTAAAACCAATTGAAATAACAAATGGATCATCAGCTGCACTTCGCACGATGAGAAGAGGAGGTAATTTTTCGAGGGACTCGACTGGGAAATCAAAATTCGTATCAGTTAACCTAAAAATTAAGAATTTCTAAATTCTGCCTCGATGAAACCTACACGAACATGCGTATCTTTGCTAAAATTGTAAGATTATGAATTTCAAGCGAAGGTTGCCCGCCCGATCGTGAAAGGCGTAAGGAGTCATGTCTTACAATCGAGTAAAAGGAACGTGACATAAACGGCTGGCGTCGTTGCCTTGGGACGGGTCCGTGGTGAACTATTGTTATTAACTTAATTAATATTTCTCTCGTTCGCGGAGAGCGGTGAATACGTGGTTACGAATCGACGTACACGTACCCACATATGTATTTAATTTTCTGTCTAAATATCGAATGGCAACACTTGTTTATTCATCATATTATCCATAGAAAGGTGCGTCTCGGTGTCTGTGCGCGATAAATGACGCGATGTAGCTACTTCTCGTGAGTAGCTGTGTGTACAACACCGACGGTGATTACGTGCAGCACCTTACCAAAGACCTTAAAGTAAAAGGAGGAAAAACATATCGTAGTTTCGTGACCAGTTGTCACCGTACGCATATCTACCTGTGAGGTCTATAAGGTCTTTACTTATGGCACAAGTGTTGGTGTTTTTTTTTTTTTTTTTCACGGGGATTTATCTACCTAATAAATTTTCCGATAACCCTGTTCAATCACAATAGTTCATTACTACAGTATTTTTAATTATAATTAGTTAGAAATTAGGGCTCATGAATCATTGCCTTGAAATGAAAGCAGTTCCAGATCTCGTGGTCTGTAATTATTCATGAAACTTCTCAGTCAGATGAATAAGCAACTTTTCACGAAGGAAGAAAATTACTTGGGCGACCCAGTTTTATTTATAGACTTTTTTCTCTACATTTTTTTGGAGCTTGTAGAAAAATTTCAGTCACTTATTAATCATTTGATTCAAACGTTCCAGAACTACTCTGGAATTGTGGCTAGAACTGAAAATAGTTTGGACTATATGTCGGGTTGAAACCATGTCTGCAAACACAATTTATCATATAACTCAGGAACGATCTCTTCTATTGACTTGAAATTTATACGGGAGGTCTATAGCGCCCTTGTATCTTTGAATAAATCTACACGAAGTTATGTAACAGCAGAACATATCGAGAAAATGATTTTCTCATATTGTAATTTCATTTCAAACATTTTGTCATGTTATCTGTTAACTCTTTCCTGAACGAAGTGCAATAATGTGATAATTGTCGGCCAATTCTAAGATAAGGGTGTGACAAGGGTGTAATAAGGTTCGAGCTATCATTTCAAACGTACATTTTTATAAACATGAATTCGACTTTACATATTCGAACGATATTCAAGTTGCAAAAATTAAAAATGAAAAAGAAAATCCAAATTTTTGCGGATTTTACCCAGGGCACTCCCACAATCTGATGGAAGATTGCATTCTGAATAATTGACGCAAATAGGAAAAAGGGATTATGATGGTTTCGATTAATTCACAGTCTGTTGAACACAGAGGATCCAAATTACGTTTCTCTCGACAACAGTCTATTGGAAGACAACCTGTTCTTCACAGGACAGAAGATTTCATTGTTTGAAAAAATTTGGTCTCCTTTTTGTACGCCGTACGGATTCCGAAACGCGTACTTCTCCACAAGTTGATCTGGCCTGTGGTCCCCCTTTCCAGAAATGGCCTCACTCCAAGCCCTTTGATAAATCCCTGGAATTATCTGCCGATTCAGTTTTCAGGACGCAAATAATTTCACACGTGAGGAAAGGCCGAACGAACGAACGAGAAACGGGTCCTTATTGCAGTATAGTCGAGGTACCCATCAAGGACCTAATGTTTGCAAAGAGTAAGCAGATACGTACTTGACTCATCGTAGTCATGACCAAAGGAAAGGACCAAGATGGAGCTCGACGACTGCAAGGGACATCGACTCGCTTGAGTTCGCAGAAAATTCGCGTATGCGTCTGTGTGTGTATATAACATGCGTATTTACACAAATACAGATATACCTCGTACCCGCATACATATGTAATACATGTATTTGCCAATGCGGTTGAAACAAAACAAAAAAAGAAAAAAAAGAAAGAAAGAAAAGAGAAAAAAGTGGGAAAGTCCACCCTCTCTTAAGTGCAATCTTTACACACTTTGGAATGAGGCGTGGCTCTCATGACGAATTGGTAATTACAAAGATTTGTGCAAGTTTCCGAGTATGACACACCGTCTGGATGCGGTTTCCAATACACTCGCGAAAGTCAATGCTGCAACTGATTATCCTGCACAGAGTTCGAGGGATCCTCTTTTCCGTCATCTGTAATATCGTTTTGCCACACTCTTACAACAGTGATGTATCAAAATTGCATTATGACCACGAAGATTACCGCACCTCATTGAACTTCGGAAGGCGTCTTTTTCTAGAACTTTGAAAAATCCGATAGAGCAGGTTTGTCAAAGAATCGCCGAAGGGGAACTTCGTCATTACGTAAAATATACCGATAAGAGTTCAACGAGTTTCGATACAAATCTACGCGATGAAGAGAGGTGCCCAGATGCAAGCCGCAGGATGATGCGAGACGGACCGGAAATTAATTCCCGAGCTGTCTATAAGCCCAGCTTCCGGCCACCACACTACCCCAAGGATATTTTCGCGGTCGCGAAATAATAGAACATGTGCGAAAAAAGAGGGAATTTGAATTTTCCGGCTAGGCTCTAGTTACGGAAGAGGAGCTAAAGGAGAGGAAAAAAAGGAATACGAGATTCGATATTTGGACGGATTCAAAATCGATGATTCTTTCTTAGTTACTTATTTCTATTTAATATAATCTATTTACAAGAAGGGATTATAAATACGCGCTTATGTTGTTGACGGGCTGATGTAACACGGCGTGTATAGATCTACTTATATACATGTATAAGATAGGAATGAGGATATGGCGATTATTACTTACCGTGAGGCGGTTAAAGATCGTGTGAAAACCAGCCATCCTCATCATTGAAGTCTTCTCCGTCTTCGAGAGTATATTTTCAACTATTTTTGCAGCTTAGTTGCAGATTGAATACGTAATTCTCATGCTACGTCCGGATTGAAAAATTCTAAAGAATTCACCGGGCCGTCTGACGTACGTAACATAACATCTAGACAGACTTGTTTTAGAACCGGAAAAAATGAGACTTATAGCACGCAAAATTGAGACACGGTTCTTCCTCGTAGCACCAAATGATTCGTTGGTCGTGACGATCGACAGATTATCGTCCAAATTAACCCCGATCACTTTCCAGTAATGAACGATTCACAGAAACACAATGCGATGCGTCATTTCCAATAGTCTCATTAGATCAGTACAGAAATCGGACTGTTGACAGCTGATGATCGATAGTCACATATTAATTACAAAGGAAGAGATTAAATCACAAATTGTTACAAAATACCCGAAGAATCTCCACGTTTTCACTCAATAATTGAACTGACACGTTAAAAACACGCTACAAAAATCAAATCGAGACAATATCACCGTATTTTTAATTTCTTCTATTTTTTCTATTTTTTTTTTTTGTTTTTTTTTTTTTGCTATTCAATAATTGGCTAAATCTTACTCTTTAGAGTTTGAGTTTAAGCAGAGGCTTCATTGACGAACTGGTTTCATTCCTGAGTCGACTGAGACTGACTGACTGACTTGACTGGCTGACTGACTGACTCGCTGTAATAAGTCAGACCAGTGCGCATGAGAGAAGGAGCGCCGCTGCTATCTGTCAATCGCTTCGAACTCGCCCGCGCCATGCCACGCCGTTCCGTTCCGTTCGGTTCGCTAGGAAAGAATCGGCGGACAAAGAGGCGATTCGGTAACAAGTTTATATCGGTTAAACAAGTCTAACGAGTATTATACAATGGAGAAATACTACGGGAAAATACTTCGAGACTGAAATCTAAGTTCTGAGAGTTTTATGGAGAGACGAGTCTCTTTAGCTCCGCGGAAAACAATAACGGAGTCAGATAAAGCGATAAACATTTATAGTCGGCGGAGACGAACCGAAGGATCGATTGTTTCACCCTGTCGAAGAACTAGCTGTTACTTAAAACCTCCGAGTTTTTAACAAAATGACAATTTATATCCGAGAACTAAAATTCCATTTACTTTATCGTTAATAGTATAGAGAATATTGGAAGTCTTCCCATTTGTTTCAATATTTTTTTTCTGGTTCGTTTTACTCTGATTATGCGACTGAAAAACTGCACGTAACGTGATCGAAAAAGAGAACGATCGTGGATCCGGCAGTTCCAACTCTTACCATTTACGTTTAGAATGTAACTTTCTCTCGCAAACGTGTCATATTTGCAGCAATCTCTATCCAGGTCTTACCGTGGTTTGAATCAGTTTCTTAAATGCGATATGCGCTAAAGCACAGCGGATTTTCGGACTCAGAAGCTTAAATTCCTGAGTCCGAACCAAAATGGCGGGATTCGTTCGATTCTTAAACCGATAATCATCTTCATTTCAAGGAGCGTCCCTAAGCTTTGATGAAACGCATTAGACCGTCAGGAAAGTTCGAATCCTAGCCTGTAAATAATTGTTTATGCTTGCTCTCGCGAGAAAGTATGAGAGCGCAGGATGCGCCACGTAGTGGACGATTGAAGAAACCGAAGCGCTGCCACATCAACTGCGTATACCCTTATTCCTCGATCAGCTCGGGATTTGAATAAAGCATAGTGATCGCACACGGGTAATCGTAATAATTTTTGTTTTTTTTTTCTTCTTATGGAAAACGTGAAAATATTATTTGTACAGAGTTTTTTTTTCTTTCGTAGAAACAGAAGAATAAAGAATTACGTAATATAATATTCAATCTGAGTGCGATATAGTTAAGATAATGCAATATAACGTGTTTTGGTCTGCAGGATCAACGTAGCGACGAATGTTCTCTCTCTCTTTTTTTTTTCTCCGATTATATCGCCATTTTCGAGCCACAGGCGAAAAGACATGTAGAAGAAACGAAGAAGAAAACACGGAAGAGAGGGTGAATTGAATTGCTCTAGTCGATTACGAGCTGGCGGAATGAACCATCCAGTCCGAAGAGGTCATCCTGTGTCTTTGGTGTTCCAGGGCGAAGAGCCTCGTTCGTTTTTATGGATTCCTGCTCGGCAAACCAGGGTCCATATTCCTCCAGCTTCTTGATCCATGCCTCTGAAAAAACGAATTCAAATTCTCCGTCTGTCTCAATGCATGAGAATTAATTACGGAAGCAACCAATTACAGGAAATACTCTTTTTGATAACTGTTCGAATGTCGAAAATCCTGATCAATGTTCTCCTACTTTATTGAAACATGATCAGTAAAGTAGTGTAATCGATCATGTAGTCAGACCAAAAGTACTTATCGCAAGAATTTAGGTGCAACCACTGTTCAGATTACAGTTTTCTTGGCCTGTAATTGTTCACAAGAAAAATCTCTTTGAGACGAACGGACGAATCTTCGACACGTTGATTTTATAACAAGAGAATAGAAGAATTGGGAAAAAAAAAATTTAGTCAACGCCAATATTTGGCAGAGAACGATCGATTGCTCGAGCAATTTTAAGGGTGGAGAAAATCGAGTTACCGTGAATGGCCTGAATGGGTCCAGCATCCCCACCGTACTCGGAGGGTAGTATTTCTTTGGGTATGCGTTCGTACAGAGTTTCAAATTTGCTATGGACGAATATCCTGTTCCTTATTTTCTCTTTAAGGAATGGTTTTACGAAATTTATTATAGTGTCGACGAGTGGGCTGACGTTGACCACGTGTATCTCCTTCAGTTTAACGGGGTAAGCCTCCTGCACGCAGACAAGGAACTTCTTCACTATAGCAGGTGTAAATTTAGCGAAATGCGTTGGCGTAGCGACCGAAGCATCCAATATGTAAACGTCGCCGGCAACCCCGGTCAGTTCCTCCCCTAGACGAATGTCCCCAATCATCATTACCAGCTTCATGGCCTCGGCTACGTTCGGCGTTGGGATGTCCTTTTCGATTCCTCTCATCATTATGACACGACGTCCATTTTTCGTCAAGCCTGGAAGTGGCGGTACTTGGCTGAAAAAAAAAGGAAACAAAAATTGTTTTTTTCTTTTTCTAAACCGATAGAGAATTTAACTTCCCGTCTGAATACTGGGCAGCTTACAGGACATTGATGATCTGCCTCATCTCCGGCCTGGTGATATCCCTATTCGCAAAAAACTCGGGTACAATTGACCGCATCGTGAAGTACATGTCGAGCTTCCTCTTGCACTTTTCCAATGAGAATTTGCACCCCCGTAAGAATGTCATGAGCCTCTGATCGTCTATACGTAAAACAAATCTGTATTGATTAGGTATATTTTTATGTAAGTATGATTGGGTATATTTTGCATCAGGATATGTACAGTAAACAGGTTTTTGAAAAAGGAGATACAAAACACAGCTCAATCGCTCTTCTCTTCATTCTTTCTTGTTCTTTCCAGCAAAAAAATTTGCCAGATCGAATAAAGGCCAAAAAGATACGTAATTACCATCGAAAGGTGGTAGGTGAGGCTGCTTTGCTAGCCACTCTTTTATGGTTGCTAAATCTCCTTGGCGGGTCAACACGTCTTCGTTTAGCTCGACCCGGATCTGCTTCGACATCTCTTCTGTCGGCTGCACCAACAACATCTGAAAAACAAGATGAATTTTTATTTTTCTGTATTTTTAGAAACAATTGGCAGGTTGGAATTTTATTTACAATTAATAAAATAGCATACAGAAATGTGACAAAAAAGATATTGAATAACATACAAACTGTGAAAGTTTGAGCATTGATTTTTCGGTATGAAAATTCTATTTCCAAAATTATAAATTTACGTATTACAACAACGCCCAGTGACCGAATAATTATTCGAGTTTATGTATTAGAATGTGTAGAAAAGAATACTTTTTTTCTCTTTTTTTGGGCTTCACCAGAAATCGGTAAGGTATGTCAAAACAGAAATTCTGTTAAAAGATGGGCTCTTAACTTCAAGTTTTAGAGGTAGCTCATCGCATTTTCCGATTTCCCGTTTAAATAACATGGAAAAATTTTTATTTGCCTCTTTTGAATTTTTTTACTCGCTAACAGCGAAACATACCGTATTGACCAAAACATATTTTTGTAGAGAATTTTATGCTCTACAAAAAACATTGATTTACTTTTTTTCAAATAACTACTCGTCTACAAGTTATTCAAGGTCAAAGTCGAAATTACTGTAAATTTCACGGTTTTTCACAGCTTCCCAATATAAGAACAAAAAGAATTTCATAAACATAACACATCACTATGAAGACTTTCAATGCCAAGCCGAGTGGCATTTCTTTGCTACATCACATGGGAAAGAGCCGTGTGATGGGGTAGGTGGAACTGTTAATAGATTAGCTTCACGTGCGAGTTTACAACTGATTGGCAATTCCGATCCTATTCAAACACAGCTGGATCTATATAATTGGGCATGTTCTAATTTTCGCAGCATATCTTTCGCGTACTGTACGTCTGCAGAACATCAAGCGGAAGAATCTATTTTACAAAATCGATTCGATAAAGCATTGACAGTTCGTGGTACTCTGAAATTACATGCGGTCATTCCAACATCCCATAAACTCGTCAAAACAAAATTATTTTCCGCATCAGAAAAATTTGATTCGATGAAAATTATGAATTGATTTCAAACAGAGGTGTCCTACTATGTGTCATCCAGCGAATCATCGCTAAAAACATCGGCCCTTTTCAGAGCCACGAAAATATTGCAAAAGATCCATCAGTCATAACTCCACTATGCGACACAACGAGCTTGCGGGAGTAGTGCGAACGTGGATCGGCGCGCGCGGCGACGCGCGACGAGACGTTTTATTTTTTTTCTTCGGCCCAGGTATTTTCTCCATAATTTTTTTTTTTAGGATTGAAGGGGAAGGATCCAGGTATCCAAAAAAAATCATCTCCATGAATTTCTGTGAGTCCCGCGAAAATGGCAGTAAAATTAAAAAAAAAAACGACGAAAAAAAAGTGAAGGAATTTTTCTTTTGGAATTGACATTTTTTGCATGAAAGCGTATTCTTTTATGAGCAAAATGATTCAAAGATCAATCCGCTCCGTTGAATACTTTTGGAGATATGAATTTTTAAACATAGCGGTACAACACCGGTTTACGAAAATTCACATAGCTCTAACTCTGCCATTTTTGAAAATTTTTCAAAATCCTCGAAGTTGTATTTTTTTTTCCATAGTACCATAGATATTTTGAATGGCGCAAAAATCCGTGACTTGACGGTTTATTTTTGAGTGAAGTGACGTGGATCCGCTCATATATTTAACGGTATACCTTTATCAAAAAAAAAAATTCAAACCGGTTGAATTAACGTTACGTGATAGTCGGATACAAAAAAAACGGGAAATTAGAACCGGACACCGAAAACTAGAGGATAATAAAAGAAAAGAAGAAGAGGAAAAAAGAAGCCAGATCCGAGCCGCGATTTCTCTTCTGGTCGAAATCTCTCCTCAGAGGAAATCGAATTCTTATTTTCTTCGAGGTTTTATACCTACTGTGATTTCTATGAACTACGACGTTCGATATCGTATCAATACAATATAATATAGGTAATAAATCTTGACAAGGAATATCTAATTAAAATAATCAAGCTATGAGTAGTTATTAAGCCGTGCGTTCGTTTTGATAAAAAAAAAGAAAAAAAAAACACATTAATTAATCATGATATAAAAAAAAAACGTGCAAATTCATCGTGGATAATTGTTAATCGTTTCACTTCAGACCATAATAGTCCGCGGGAAGCGTTTTCGTTGCTTTCATTTGAGTCAGCTGACTCCTGAATATTCAGATTCCCCAATTCTTGACCCTTAAGTAAGCTGTTACGAAAGGCCAGAGGCGATCGTTGCATAATTATTACACACACTACACATGTTTCGCGGCGAGTCACAGGTGCCGTAAGTTTTTGTTACGTCACGGTTTTTACGGGATAACGCTGTAACGTGGCAGTTTCGGTAAATTCTCGTATCATAAGTTTCGGGTTGTTGTGAAATTGACACCAGGTATATACGTATGTAAATAATATTAAAATTCGTACATAAAATTACGCAAAAATTCTTCGACGAGTATGCATGCATATACATGAGCATATATACTCTATACCCACGAGTTTTTCAAAATCGACATAAATTCGATTTGTACTCGGTTAGTTTAACGCAATTTATTTCGTAGTTTAGCAATTCCTTCAAATTATGTGCTAATTCATGAAAATACGGCAATCGTCGTATCGTTCTCGGAGAATTTATCTACTTACAAAATAAGCATATCCGCAAGGTGTTAGACGTGAGATAAAACCCAAGCCGGGTTACTCTTATCGAAATATTCAAACTCTGAATGATTTTAAATGTACTTGTCATTTATTTCCGCCGATTTATTCCGTATAACAGGACTTTACTCAAAATGATTGATTGTGCAAATTTCGAAAGAAAGTCGGATATTTCAACCGTTCGCAAAAAAAAAAAAAAAAATCCAAGGAAATTGCATGGGAGGTAAGAAAAAATCTGAATCAGCTGCCTCGGACGACAACAAATCGTTTGTGAAAGATACCAATGCACTGATATCGTATTCGCAATATTGTTCAAAGGAAAAAACCTACTTTTCAAGGACCTAACTATTATATCTACGCATAATCCTTGAATAATGATTTAACAATAAAAACAAGCAGCACTGAAAAACTGGATAGTATATTCCAGCTATGAAGATTTTTTTGTAAAAACGGCCTGACCTTTGTTCAGTGCAATGTCATTCGACATATTCTCTCACGAGTCTCTCTTTTCATCAAGACACTATTCTTTCAATGTTCGAAGCTTGCAGCTAAATGATGAATTGATTTAATTTAGAAATTTTTCATCCAGGATTCTCGATGCCGAATAACTCAGCCCAAACGCGCAATTGAGTCTGAAATTTAAAGGTGAAAAAACTTCTATTCTATTTACACTATTATGTAATAAGAAATCTAAAAGTATCTCATCGTGGCCCTGGACGAATGTGAGAATTGTAAAAATTCAACTGCTTTAATACCTGTCGTGAGTATATCTATGTCGCGGTATCTTATTATCTAGTTTTTTTATTATGTGGACTAGCCAGTTTGCATCTATAATAAAATTAGTTGTCTTGCTTTTATGCGACGCGTAATATTCCTCACGTTCGTTTAACATGTCGACGTTTCCTATTTTCATCATTTATTTATTAGTTATTCTTTTATTTGCATTTTTTTTTTTACGTCAACGCGATTATTTCAGCTAGTCATTCTTCTCAGGATAGTCCGATGCCAACGATAGTGAAAGCTGTTTCAAAGTACCGGAATGAAGAAGCAAGAAACGAGCTCTAACTTGTGGTCTACGAGAAAATCGACAGGAAACAGTCGATTTAAATTTTATACGTGAATTATCATTAGTGTAAATACGGTTTTAGGAATTTCTCAACAAAATTAACGATACGCAATATACTGTTCAACAAAACAATAAAATAAATTTTTTTTTTTTTTTTTTTTTTTTTTTTTAGAGAGAAATGAAGGTTGAGCGTTGCTCATGGCTTCGTCGCAACTTTCTCTCTTCGATCGTGCTAGAACCAACGAGGTGAGAGATTCGCTGCGAGGCGAGGTTACAAAAAACTATGTACTACACATACATACTTATACCTACCAATTTTCAGTCTAACGAAAGGTGGATTGAATTATGCTGTTTTTATACACTTATTCCCGGACCTACCTATATCCACGTTTGTAATTTATCACGAAACATATCGTAGCTGCTTTGTGCCGAAGAACTAGACTTGATACTTTGATGGAAATAATTCGACGAATTTTAACGAATTATTAGAAAAAATCGAACTTTCGAACTTCACGAAAAATTCCCTAAAAAATTCGTAGAAATTCGTAGGAGCGGAAATTTCTACCAGGGTACACCAGAGAACTATAGAATTGAGCAACATTTAACAGGCGAGAAAAAAAGCGAAGCTCAGAATCGCCGAGGGCAAACAAAGATTCATTGTGAAAGGCGGGTGTACTTTTCGCAGCGCGATATCGAAAACGGTAGGCATTTCATGAAATAGAAGAGATTAAAAGAAAATAAAATAAATGAGATCGAATCGAGCGACAAATGTCTTCCCACAATTCCGAATAATCAGGATGCGGAGTTCTTCGATCATGTTCATTGATTAAATACGTCTACTTCTTCTCTTACCTTGAACGGATGTTATTGATTCTTGTATCAGCCAGGAATTGAACGAACTAGACACAGCACCGGTTTTACTAGAATTTAGTCATCGACGGATGAACGGACGGTTCGAAACTCGCGGAGAAACGCGGGAAGAGGATGGTGCAGTATGCGCAAAATCCAGAGAGTGGGACTCTCGCGTCTGGGACCGGTTCTCCTTATATCATGCGGGCCCCACCACCGCGTAACGGGCCCCTTTTACATGATCTCTGTGCGATGTGATGTGGGCTACGATATTCGACGCTAGGGCATTAAGACTAGGGTAAATGAAGTTTTATTTCCGGACGAAACGCGCGTCTGTACTGTTGCAGATGGCGTTATTGAACTACGGGATACCTGCAGCTTCATTCGATAGCGAGAGCTATGGCAAACCTCGTCATTAAGCCATGATAACATGGTGGAACGAAAGTCAAAGTAAAGTTAATAAAACGATGGGAATGATTGCTAGACGAACAGAGACTCTCAACTTCTATACACATTGTACGGTTTGGGTTTATTATCACGAACAGAAAGAGCTCTTGAAAAGCACGGGAAAAGAATACAATTTCTATACCTCTTTGACCTTTAGGTTCGATTCTTTGGTATTTTCTGGGAAAAATTACCTCCCGAATCACATCTGGTCGAAACTGAATAGAATATTCTTCAAGCATTTAAAAAACAAAAAAAAATCATTAATCCTTTCCGAAAGCCAATGCCTGACGTAGTCGCGTTAGGTTAGAATTATTTCGAGTTATAAATATGTAATTTTGAAATTCTCTGGCATAAATTGCATCAGTTTTGTTGATTATTTAATATCTACGCGTTTTCATGAATTTTTAAACTGTACAATTGCTTGGGATAGGAGTAGGAGGGTGCAACAGCTGTCTTTGGTGAAAGGCTCGCTTCTACACTTGCCTCGCACGCCGCTGTGTGAATACTTTTATTGTTTTTTTTTTTTATTTCCACAAGAAATATCGAGGAAATTATTCGCGAGGAAGGATCTATACGAACAAATATCTTTCCATTTGTCCCATATCATACAATTATTCATTTACTCAATTATGGCGACGAATTGTGACCAGAAACGCTAACCTATAACCGACTTCAGATATTTGAAAGACGAGCTAACGTCTTCCTCACGAATAACAAAGCCACCGATAACTATAATTGAATACACGGAATTATGGCACGAAGCAAATTGCAATTCAATTGTTCGAAAAATGTTCGAAAAATGCGTAAAATTTTCAAAGCTGATCGAACCTGCGAACGAATTCATGAAAGACAGATATTTCAATTACATATTATTTTTGTGTGAGTCGTGTATTGTACACATTGCAAGAAATAGCTTTCTCCACTATTCTACGAGAGAGTGCCGCAGACTGATGTGGTCAAGTCAATGGTCGATATTCGCGTCCGCGTACTACGACTGGCCAACATATCTAGTCAACCATTTGTTTGTTTCCTCTTCTCACCTCTTATACTTCTTCGATTCATTTTTACTATTCGCACGGAAATTTAATCTTGTCGTTTGAATTCGGAAGAATTATTGTTCCGTTTTTATTTCAGATTAAATCAGTCTAGCCTGTTGGTCTTGCTGATAGTTTGCCGTCAAATTACACCCTCGTTAGAACAGAATTCTCATGCCAATTTGAGGCAATGCCGGAATTATTGTCATCAAAGTTCGATGATCCTTGCGTAATTTCATTTGTTGTTTATCAATGTCAACGGTTCCGCACAGCATGTCAAAAGTACCTAATTAATTCTATAGTCACATTATTAAAGAAGATCGAGAACTCATTATCCCTCTTCTTCGAGAATTTGATGAAAACCATTTCGAGAAAACGAAACCTAAAAGTTCGATCAACGATCATGGAAGCTAAATCGAACAGGTGGAAAAGGCAATCGGACCCTGAAATTAACGAATTGAGGACATCTTCGGAATAGGAATATCCTGTACCTTGACTCAATGGTCTCCTGCTGAAATACATATGTGTGTCAAATTCCGCGTAACTGGAGCAGGGAAAAGGAATTAATCGCGATGTATTAATTTATTCCATGAATTACATTTAATTTTACGTTTTATTACGACTTTATTGGAAATGTTCTCGAAATGCAATCTGCAAGGCATGCGAACCAAGGGATTGCGAACACGACTAATTAACGGTCTTCACGCTTTCTAAGACTCGAGCTAATTAAAAATTAAATAGAATGTGATTCGATTAAAAAATACTCTCCACGGATTCAAGGATTTTCTCTGCACCTGAGCTGCAAAGATGAAAGGAGTTTCGGAGGACGAGGGGGATGGGTGAACGATGACAAATAATCACAAGGAATCGAATTCAAACGATTTATTCGAAGATTTTCAACGATACACTTAAACGAGGTGGTACTTAAAATTTAATTCGTGTATCGAACAGATGGGCAATTGAAAATACAGAAATATAATTAAAGGAACCCACAGGAGGCACTTAAAACAACAAAACATTATCAACTGGTCAAATCGATGACCAAATCGATACAGAAAAAATCGCAGGCAAATTAACAGAAATTTCAAATTCAGACTCGAAGGAGTCAGCGTCAGTTGGTCACAGCTGGAGGCATCCTTAAAATTTCACTGCAAGCGTGGCGATGACGGAAGTCACGAGGCCAAGCATCAGTGTGACCGCATCGGCTGAAATTGCTGAACCGCCACTCTGGAAAATTATCAATTGATTCAGGTGATTAGAAAATGTATGGTTGCATCGGGGTACTCTTTTTGTCGAGGCACTGAGACGTGAGAATTCGGTGAGATTTTCAAAAGCCATTTCTCGACCGTAACCAATATTTTCCTCGTGATGAAAAGTAGAACTAGACACTTACCCCCGATTCTGCTGTTGCTGCTGGTGCTTCATCTTGTCGTTCTACTCTTCGGAAATGAGTAAGATCACCGTCCTCAGCAAGGGGTACCAAAGGAGCTGCGCGTGTTAGGGTGGGCAAGGTCTGATCGTGGCGTCGTACTCTGCATCCGGTACCTCGGCAGCCACTGGTCACAGCGCTTTTGATGGCCCCTGGAAGATCCCAGACAGAGCGTGCCTCGAGAAGGGATTTAGCTCCGGGTCCACTGGCGTAGAAAGGAACCGGCTTACTGTCAGCTGCACAGATTCCAGCGACTACTAGCAAAGTGTCCTTCGGTGATGTCTGGAAAAGAGAAGCATGTGAGGATTTTTATCCGGTTACAGAAAAAGGCGATGATGGTACCTCGCGAGTGAGCAGATCCACGGTTGAAGACAAATCGTTTCCGGGAGCAGCGGCAACCAGCATGAAGCCCTTCTCGTTTGAGGCGGATTTCAGTTCCTTGATTGTGTCGCCAACAAGATCGACGAGGTTTGACTGCAGAGGTGATGGTCTGCGAGGTGGGAACTCGTCTTCTGGAGCGCCAAGATTTCCACCGAGTGAATCGAGGAGGGTCCTGAAGAAGGCGACTCGGATTCTTGAGAACATGTCGAAGACGTCCCACATTCCGTCGTAGTTTGCTGTTCCTGTAACCCATATTCTCTAAAGCTATTCATCAACGTTCCAAGCAATTGAGACATTTAAAAGTTCTTCAGATTCTGATCTATCCGATTCTATCCTTCGGGTGAAAAATCCGTTGAATTTACCTTCCGATTTCGATGAAGGTGATCCAGAAAAGCCTCCAGGCTGTCTGTCGAGATCAATGAGTCGCCAGGCATCGTGGAACTCGGGTTTGACCCGACGTATTTCACGTTTCACGTTATTTTCATCAGCTTCGTTGAATTCCTTGGCCTGCACACCAGCGGCACCCTCGTACCCGATGGCTGTTGGGATCGAGAAGTTTGTAGCTGAAACAGCTCCGGTCGTCATCACCTTGGCATGACGAGCCCAGGAGAGTAAGGACCCGACATTCGCGCGCAGGAAGTGTTCGCACTCACAGTCCTTCTTCATCAACGCCATCGGGTCGTTGTTGCGGCAGCTCTGAAAATTTTCGGTGTCATATTTAATCGATTGGAAATGGTATTCCTGCTCTGAAACTGGCGAAATTTTTCCGGGTACGAAGCGTAAAGAGGACCCAAATTTTTGGCTGTTGGAAAAAATTACCTGCAGCCATCCTTGGACAGGGAAGTCGTGCTTGTTTCTGAAACCGTTCCACAAGGCCTGTTTGTCCTGACTGGTCTCGTCGATCAAAAGTAACACCACGTTCCTTGGCAGACTGGTGTCCTTCGCAGAGTTGTCCTCGAAGAGGATGTTCGGGGTATCTTTCGAGTCCTTCAGGGACTTGGTGCCACGGCTGGCGCTATCTGAAGCGATTATCACAACCTCGGACCGCTTTTCTCTGGCGGGATCCTCGAGGGCAGATTCTCCGACGTGTTTTACGGACTTTTTCGCGTCAGAGGCCTGCAGGATTTTGTCCATTCCGGTCACCTGAATTTTCCCATTCAATACACGGTCCATTGACGTCCTCTGTTCACTGTTCAAACCGGGCGCCTCACCGTCCCATGCTGCGGCTGCTGTAAAACGAGGAACGTAGATCCGATTAATTATTTACCATGGATTAATCTGATCTCAAGATTTTCCGAGTGGTTTTATCCTTTACAGATAATCGGATGAATTTTACTTCCGAAATAATCTTATGGGTTTTCTCACCTGATCTATCCACCACAAAGGCAAAACCACAGTTCGCAGCAATCGCTGCCATTAGTCCAACGAACATCCATGCTTTGAACATCGTGGAAGCTGTTGAGAGAGAGAAGCAATTAAATTTCGGAAAAATTCAGTTCATAATCAGTTTTTTTCAAAACAATCGAGTTATGTTTGACATAGCAACTAATCACCGCTGTTAACGGATGAGCTCTTCATTTTTTTTCAACAAGAAATATTGACGGTCGGATTAATATACAAGGTGTGCGAAATTTCCTACGTCGAAATTCTGTTTCCGATCTTTTTTTTTAATTCTACATGATGAATCTACGAATCCCAGAATACACATGGCTCTGATCGACTTCCTGAATCAC
Organism: Tenthredo distinguenda; assembly: GCA_947538915.1. Classification (NCBI taxonomy): domain Eukaryota; kingdom Metazoa; phylum Arthropoda; class Insecta; order Hymenoptera; family Tenthredinidae; genus Tenthredo; species Tenthredo distinguenda. The sequence goes on from OX384532.1 coordinate 23,960,301, forward strand.
GAAAATACGAATTGCCGAAAACGAAAAAATGTTCGCGACGCATGATGATTCGATGATCAAAGACCGATATGAATGATGATTACCGAGAGTTGAATCACCGACCTTTTATAGATTTCCGCAGCTATTTGCTCCTGGTTTTTGTCCTACTTTTCCCTCTTTTCTCGTTCGAATACCAAAACGTTTATAAATCCGGTATGTATTCACACGTCCGTATTATGGCACCGTCAAATCGCTACTAAAACAATAGCTGAAAATTAAACAGCGAGAGTTTCCTCGACGACGAACAAATGCAACAATATAAGTGAACAGTCGTTGCTTTTTTCGGATCGATTTCTCTTTCATTTCAAAGCCTTCTAGGTCGACGGAAAATCACCTCTGCACACTCTAAGTGGCCTTGAACCTTCTGTAACGAAATTCATTCAATTCCACTAGGTTAGATCTCTGAAATTAAACATGAATGGCAAAGTCTTCACGAATTTCTCCACCAGCTCCGAATCGCTTGACTCTGGGTAAGTTCAAGGCAAAAATAACGCGCGAGACGCAAGTGAACGTGTCTAGATATTCTTAAGATCTATTTTCCGCTTCCGTTCGCGACTGCAACAACTTCTCCGCTTGATTTATTCTCGAATTCTTTTCATCGTCCCTAGCCTCTGACCCTAAGTTTGCTCTGCGAATGGCCGCCATTTTGAATTTTAATAATCTAACCTAATTCGTAAAAAAAATTTCAGGTTAGTCCAATATATGGGCCACAGACAGCGACGAGTAACATTACTCGGTACGGCGATTAATTGCGTTGACGTCGGCCTTAATGTCAGAGTAAGGATTACCGCTGTAAATAATCAAATAGGTTTGTCTAGGGGTGCTTGTAGGGCAAACTATGCCATTCTAGGACATTCTGACATCGCTAGGGCACCGCGTAGAATAGTAAATAAAAAGATAGCTATGCCAGAGGGAGGGGTTCGAGATCGATAACACAAACGTTGATACTAAATCGTTTACTTAGCAACTCGAGTCTGCAAGCAGTTTACGCTATCATGCAGAATTGCGACACTGTTGAAGACGGCAATGCCAGCATCAAGATCGGACGACCGGAATCAAGTCTTCGAGCATTTCAATTAAAAGAAAAGCCATGAATAATCAATTAACTGAAAAACCCGAGTGACAGCTTGCAATTTTCTGTGAGCATGAGTTCATTTCGGTTTCATCAAGTTTTTGGATCCAAACGGATGGAAACTAATTCACTTTACCTCGGAATCAATTTTAATAAACTCAATTCAATCCAAAGTCTTAGAAAAGTTGAATTAACCGTAACGTTTTCTGGTTCTAGTGGCTTTATATATTTGTAGAACACCTCGCTGTGAATACTGATTTATGGACCCGCTCAATTTGATCCTAAGTTTCTGAGCCATTAAAAACAATGGAGGAGCCACAGAATCGTCAGGATTCTCGTTTTTCAGAAATATACTGTAAAAAGTGATGAATTTTCAAATGTCGAAGATTTTCTTTGGTATCTGTACATCAATTCCTTGCCTTATGCGCCAGTTTTCACGTATCTCAGTCACCAGGTCGAGTACGACCCTGATCATCTATTTAGCATATGTACGCGTTAAAAGACAGACCAGGTGTATACCGCGTTCGGTAATCGAAAGCTTGGAAGTCCACTTGGTCCGAAAATACTAAAAATTGAGAATTAGAAGAGATCAAATCCGATGATTTACTCAGTTTTCGTAAATCATATTCGTTTTTTCACTATTTTGGCACTTGGACCCAACAGACTCTCGACCCTCCGATCATCGTCTTACAATTCACGGGCATCCGTGCCATCCGATAATCGATCCACCATCGAATACCGAAACGATGACGATGTCAGGAAATCGAGTCCATAATCCAAAAAGAATTGAAAAAAGTTTAGCCCCGAACTCGGGGGTGGTTCTAATGAATAATTGACTGCTTCGCAGGTTCGGATAGCGTGGTATGCAATGACCTGACATATAACGTGCTTGATGCTTCCAAGTGCGAGCAAAAGTAGTGGAAATACGAAGAAAACATGGCGGGCTGAGAACGATTGTAATACCGAGCTGCAAGGGCGATTGCGCGGAAAGTTACCACTGCCATTGGACCACGTTTGACGTTTCCAAGGGACGTAGGACGTACGCGACCCCTTGGACACAGCCGTTGCAACATAGGCGGGCATCGTGTGCGCACAATCCTCCGAGTCCACCTCGCGATCACCACCTTGTGACCTTCTTGTTCGTCGGATTTTTCACCGAGTACTCATCAGGCTCCTATCCAACGCAGATTCTGTCCTTCACTCGTATTCTACATTTTGGATTAGTGTAACTACTCACAAGCCTCAAGGTAAGAGCTTTTTCTGAGACTGATACGTAACGGGTTGTTCTTTGGGTTTTGAATTCGAATTTTGTTTCCCGCCTCAACGCGGAACCGACTTACAGTTACGTTCCTCTTTTTCCTCTAATTTTGCGAGGTGATTCAAACTAGACGTTCGTTAGTCTTTGCATATTAGTCCATATAAACACAACTCGAAGACTTTGCGAAGGTCGATGATGTTTATAGTGAAAATTCTATAGTTGGACGAACTTTTAATTCACCAAGTTTCGTAGACTCTTCGGGATTTGTAATTGGTCAAAAAGCGAACCTCTGTCGGGGGGCAGGCAACTTCTCGATACCGCAAAAGACACCCGAAAGAACAGTTCTGTTTTAGAAGCCTTTAGAAACGAAAAACTAGATCTCCCATTTGTTCTTCAATTTTTAGCATTAATATGACCGTACCATTGAACGTGGAAAGCGAATCATGTAACATAGTCCAGGTTGTTTCATCCTGACATTTTCTGTGTAGATGATGAAATACAAGCAGCAAGGTCTCGTGGCAGATCTGATGCCAAATATCCGAATTATGCAGATGACCGGCCACTTCATGTTTCAATATTACAACGAGAATGGTGCCACTAAAATGATTCATCAAGTCTACTGTGTCGTAAGCGACTTCACTCAATTTTATTCTAGCACTCAGGCGTATCAATATCTGCATTCCCTTTTATTTCCGAATCAAATCATAATGTGCAGAAGAGAACCTTCCTGATGCCGATCTTCTCTCTGTCTTTCTGCACTCTTACACGTTGATACGCTTCAGGTTCACCTCGTCCTGATCCTGGTACAGTTTGCCCTTTGTGGTGTAAACATGATCCAAGAGAGTGGCGACGTCGAGGACCTCACCGCGAACACGATCACAATCCTCTTTTTCGCCCACCCTATAACAAAGCTCGCCTACTTTGCTGTGAGAAGTAAAATGTTCTATCGAACACTCGGAATTTGGAACAATCCAAACAGCCACCCCTTGTTCGCCGAGAGTAATGCTCGCTACCATGCTCTGGCCATCACGAAGATGAGACGTCTTCTCATGGCCGTAGGCGGTGCAAGTATCCTCTCCGTAGTCGCCTGGACAGGACTAACTTTCATGGGTGATTCCGTCAAGAACATCGTCGACAAAGAGACGAACGAGACCATGACTGTGGAGGTAAGGATTCAAAAAAGAACGATAACAAGATTCAGTAAATTGATCCTTGGCTCCTGATGCACCTAAGGCTGCTCTCTTTCCAAGAGACAAGCACATGTATGCAGTAAAAGTTTCAGGGTAAATTTTTCGCACGTTTTTCAGATTCCAAGACTGATGCTGCGCTCCTGGTACCCTTTCGATCCCAGCCACGGCATGCTCCACATTCTGATATTGATATACCAGTTCTACTTCCTGTTGTTCACAATGTTCGACTCGAACATGCTGGATGTTCTCTTCTGTTCTTGGCTCCTGTTCGCCTGCGAGCAGCTCCAGCATCTTAAACAAATCATGAAGCCATTGATGGAGCTAAGTGCAACATTGGACACCGTTGTTCCTCATAGCAACGACTTGTTCAAGGTAAGATTTTGCCGCGGGCTCGGGATACTTTACACCCTTAAATTCGAACCTGTTTGGCTATTTGACAGGCCGGGAGCACCGAGCACTTGAGAGACAATCAACCCCCACCTCCACCGCCTCCAAACGACATGTTGGACATGGACTTGAGAGGAATCTACAGCAACAGGCAAGACTTTAATGCAACGTTCAGAGCCACCGCAGGACTAACGTTCAACGGTGGTGTGGGACCGAATGGCTTGACAAAGAAGCAGGAAATGCTGGTTAGAAGTGCGATAAAGTACTGGGTCGAAAGGCACAAGCACATTGTGAGGTGAGCTCATCAAGTTTACTTCAAGTTTTCAATGATAAGGAGACCTCGGTTGTCCATTATCTGAAATACGGCGGGACGCGACGAAGGGTCGATTCTGAGAGGGTGGGAAATCCATATACGTATGTATATACGTGGGTATGCCACGGAGGGTAGGTAAATCTCGCGGTGCATCATTCATGACGAACACATCGATATAGCCAACTGCCAAGGAGGAGTCAGTTCAATTTCATAGCGGCGGTACGTAACCTCATGCATTATAAAGACGCTCACGAGACAACGTAGGGCAAACTGACGAGTACTAGACCTTCGTCAGAGAAGCTTAAACTTAAGGGACTAGACATTGAAGAAGAGTTACGCACGATCAACGATATTTCAATCCGTGCCTTTCGCACTTAGCCAGTGGCAAATGGTACCGATACTCGTTGGTATTGATACTTGTAGAAATCAACCGATGAAGGAGAGTTTTTTGACGATCATTTCTGACCTTGAACTCAGAGGAATGAAAGTGCGGATGAGTTCGGTACACTTGAATTGAAAACGTATAAAATTTCCCGCTTAATAAAATGTAAAGTGGTTCATGAATCTCGTTACGAACTCTAGTCAGCGATTATATCCGTATTCCCTGGGCACGGTATCAGCGGAAGGGTCCCCTGCGAAGTAAAGATTCTGAAAAGTGAATGAATAATTAATTGATTGAGGAAATACGCGGAGTCATAATCACTCTCACAGGTCAAAGTGGGTAGCGGAGTTTCCCCAATCTAAAATGTGAATGCCTTGAATAGTCGAGTAGGAAAATTCATATTTAATCGGCATCCAACTCGAGCGCGTATTTAATAAGCCAGTTGAATTTAAAGCGCTCGAAAACACTCCGACGGTCTTCAAATTTAATGACCAAGTGCAGCGTGAGAGTCGATGATAAATTAGAGAAAAAAAGACCAGCATAAACATCACGAATTTCATGACCGAGTTCGAGAATCGATCGAGACCGCAGCTTTTTATTTTCTCATAAAAAGCCACGGACGCGTTCATCGTACGAGTCCCCTTATCTTCTCACTCCACTTTCTTGCTCCCTTACTCCCTTTTTTCTACCCTGTATCACCTTCGCTCACCTCAGACTATATGCCGGGGAAAAACAGCCGGAGGTCTGTCACTGTTCCCACAGTGGTAAAGTATTAATCGAAAGAGCGAATGCGAGCGAGATATTGACCGCTGCCATATCGCCGGACGGGGTGCGATCGTTCAATTCGCAGGGTGTGGAGAACACGGCGGAAACTATGGGGTGATGAAGAGGGAGCAAGACAGGCGTTGTGCTCGATGACAGAACATGTATGTAGGTATAAAGGAAGGACGTCGAGAGCAGACGGAGAGTGGGCGACCGTGGTACGATGAAATATTCACTTCTGACTGTGTTAAGTCATTCCCTTTCCCGTCTACACCCATCTATGGGTCAGGGTACCGGTGGAAACGCGGTTTTGACAGCCCAATTTGTTTCGGGGTTCAAAGATCTTGATTCCCGATTCCCGGTTTCCAATTTGCTGGAGTAGATAGGAATCCAGTAATGGATGCCTAGGTAGGAATTCCATTCTACGCGAGCAGCGAAAAGGGGTATTTGTGAAGGACCACACTGGTCCGAAAATATTTTCGAAATAACCCAGCCCATCTAACCGATCGTCGAGGAAGAACAACCCTCCGAAACTTGGACAAAAAATCGTTGCTCCTTTCTATAAAATTTTCGAATTGCAGCACCGTGTCAAAAGCTCGTCAGAAAATGGGAAAATCTCGGAATGGGTTCGTCCTTGCGGTGTTGTTTCGGAGAAAGCGTAGGGAGGGTTTACGGAGATGAAACTTGGATTGCGTGAAGTGTTTTTTTTTTCTTTCTCTTCTTCTCCCGAAAAATGGATGAATTTGATTTTCGTCTGTTTGATGTCGACCGAGATAAAAATGCTGAATTATCCCGAGGCCATTGGGCGAAGGGTGTATAGGTATATAATAGGGCAACAAATCTCTTTGAGACGTTTCTCCAACGGCTCCTTTGTATATATCTATACCAAAACGTTTACCCTTCGGAGAATTTAAAGCACTCGTGCGTAAGGTAATAGCGTTCGTTTATTCCATCACGAGAACCTTTTGTTACTATACTGTATACACAATCTTTTACCTCGCGGGCGTCTTGCGTATGTACTGTTACATCGAAAGTTGATAAATTTCATAAATTCACCCAAAGTGGGCCTCAGGCTTCGTCGTTCTCTGATAAGTACTCTTATATATGATGGAAACGACACGCAACGAGAGACTGAAATATTCAAACGAATAACAATCGTTCCACGGTTATTTCTTCAAGGGGGCAGAAAGGGGGGGGGGGGGGGGTTAAGCGGCGTCGTCGTGAACTATTCATCATCCCTTGATCTCGATTCCGAATCGAAACTCAGTGAATTTGAATAAACGTGAAGGTGAAATTGTATTAAAGAATTTTCAAATCATGCGAAAAAAAATATGGAAATTGAATGAACTGATTTCAATTTTTGAACAATTTTTTTGAAACCGAAATTTCGTTTGCCAATATTTCCTAACATCCCTAGACAGTATTTTTGTATTTTATTTTTCGAGCAAACGAATTTGTGCTAGGAGTACATATTCGAACCATCATCATACTTCTTATTTAAAATCCTCGATAAATTCGCAACAATTTTATATTCCGTTGCGATCATTTTAAAAATTTTCTCGTCATGGAACCCTTCTTTTTCCTCTCGTTTCCTTTAAACAATCAGAAAATTTTGGATCGATAGCAATTGATGTTTGATGACGAACAGTTGATTTTCACGCTACTCTTTATTGGATTTCCCAAAAATTGTGAAAAGATTTATTTCACCTTTGGCATGATTTTGACAAATTCGAAAATATTTGGGAACCTTCTTGAAATTTTCAAAACGTGAAAACATCGAGTTGGGTCGATCCAAAATTTTCATAGTGCTCAAAAAAACTGGGAAACGAATGGTTCGACCGTGAAAGAAATATTGAAAGAATCGGTAAAAAAAAAAAGAACTTGCGATTTTTTAAAAAATTAACGAAAAAGGTGAAACTACGATAAAGTTTAAGTCTTCCTAACCCAAAGGCGCTTACACGCAAATGTTCTAAAACCTTTATGAGGGGCACTAATATCATGAATAATACAATCAGGCTTTCCATAATTTGGAGGCTAAGGAGAAGGACGTAGGAAGGAAATCGATAAAGCCAAGTTAATTGAGGAGCGCTAATAATTAATTGTATAATTAGTGTACTTACGTGTATGTATACGTATCTCTTCATGCAGGCTCGTGACGGCTATTGGGGATGCTTACGGGGTTGCTCTACTTTTGCACATGTTGATATCGACAATAACACTTACCCTGCTCGCCTACCAAGCAACAAAGGTGAACACTCGAGCTGTAAATCACATCGTACATATAAAAGGAAGTGAAAAGAAATTGATCGAACGTCATTTTACTGAAAACAGGTCCATGGGGTTGACGTTTACTCGGCGTCGGTCATCGGCTACCTCCTCTATACGTTAGGACAAGTTTTCCTTTTCTGCGTTTTTGGGAACCGGCTGATCGAAGAGGTGATTAAAAATCGTTCGACAGTAACCATTAATAATCAATAGACAATCGCTATCGATTGAAATTTAAAAAAAAAAACAAATCTTTCCTTATTCCAGAGCTCATCAGTCATGGAAGCTGCCTATTCCTGTCATTGGTACGATGGCTCCGAAGAGGCGAAAACGTTCGTTCAAATTGTTTGTCAACAGTGTCAAAAAGCTATGACCATTTCCGGCGCCAAGTTTTTCACTGTCTCTCTGGATTTATTCGCATCTGTAAGTTGACTGCAAGTTATGTTATCAAGATTCGAAGTACCCTTCGGCAAGAATCATTCACCCGAGGGAACTTTTCGGACTTGTAATCATTACGTCATATCTTCCGAACTACTGCATATTTTCCGATGAACTTTGTAGGACCATAAGTCCCAGATCACATGGCCAAGCTCAAAAAAATTGGACGAAATCGGTAGATTGGTTGCTGAGATATTGACCCCAGAGTTGATGGATGAAAAACGTCAAGTTTTTCCTTCTTCCTCTTCTTCTCCGGTCAAGTTTTTCGCAGACACTTTCTTGCAACACCTATATCTCCCGATTCCATGCACGGATCGATTTGAGATTTGGAGGGGAGATTATCTCCGTGGATATCTCGCTCCCTACTGATTCTTGAACGAATCCGATCGTGCAACAAAAAGATTAACCCCAATCAATATACGAAGTGCTGGATAATGGCGTCGCGGGTTCTCGATGCTCATACCTCGATTCTAATTAATTGATTATTGTTATTATTTTTTTTTTCGCTGACGCAAGCAAAATTTGAATAGTAGTCACTTCATTTTCTGTTGATTTTTTTCCCATATATTCAGTAACAAAAATTTTATAATTTAATAAATAAAAATGAAAATCCCAAAATTAGGACTAGCTATTCAAATTTACCTTTACTCCTTATTTTCTTCGGGTAATTTGTCGGGCGCGAGAAATCCCTTGATAACGAGTATATGGGCTCCGCGAGACTATTTCATTGTAAAGTGATCATTAAAAGTGATGATTGATATTAATTATTCACCAATTTCGTTTATTCATGGCCTCGTTCAAATTCACAATTATTTTCTTCCTGATGAATGCTCGAATTTGCTCCCGGACAATTTCATACCTTTCGATATATTTTCAAAATGTGTACTATAACTGGTAGTATTTCGGCTTTCCATCATTTCCTTTTGACTTACGATTAATTTTGGAGTCAAAGGTATCCAAACTATCGACAAACTAATTGACAAATTGTCAATTGCAAACACTACCTTCCACTTCGGATACCTGGCGGCATTTTTTACATTTACTATGTTTTTGCGGGGTAGGTATAATAATCACCCCGGAAATGAAAAGTCGACTTTTTATCAGATCTTCACGTTTCGAGATCCAGAGAATCACCTCCGACCATTTTCAGATGGACATCCGAGTGTGGGTGTGCGATCGGTTTTTTGTTCGACGATATCTCGAGAACGAATGAACGATTCTCATCCATCCTTGTATCAATCGATGCGGTTCTTTCTGACTTAGAACTGATTAGATTTTGGCTTTGATCGGTCCAATAGTTTTCGAGTTATTCAAAGAAGAACTTTTGAAAGAAAATTTCAGTTGATCATATCTTGAGAACTGATCAACCGATTTTGATCATTTCGGTCGCAATCGATAAAATTCACTACAGACTCAAAGTTACCGCACAATATTTTCGAAATCGTTCCATCTATTCAACGAAAATTTGTTCCTTCGAATCGCTGAAAGTTAATACGAGAATGATAACGACATAGGCAAGCTATCAGTCACCGCGTTGACGGGCGAAACGGACACTCTATTTTCGCAGGTGACATTCTACTGCCTCTACAGGGAAATCATAGAGTTTCGAGATGATTTTCCCACACGTTTCAATCTCACATTCGAGGGTTATATCAGCCAGTAGATAAACTTACAATTAAACGCCAACGGGCAACCAAAAGCTAAAACTATCGGCCCGGGCGCGGACGTCTAGTATAATTACAGGCAGAGCGGTGATCGTTTAATTAATTAAATTAATTATTCGCAGGTCCTCGGAGCGGTGGTTACCTACTTCATGGTGCTGGTACAGCTCAACTAAATCCGCAATCTCTGCGCTGCGTACAGCTAAAGTACCCTTTACTCGCCTTACTCGAGGGCCGTTAAACTGTCATCGAAATTTCCCATCCGTCCGAAAATGGCATTGCTATTCGCATTTTGTGCTTTTATAACCGCGAAAGGCGATGCTATTTCGATTCCGACCTTTTTGAAGAAGAAATGAAACGGAATGAGTAGAGAAAATAAGTAACAGTATTAAATTAATATCAGCGAATAAATATCTAGCTATGTGTTTTGTAGGTATGTATAGTCTACGGTGGTTAGAAAAAAAATACGATTTTTAAATAACTGTCATCTGAATTTCGAAAAATATAAATTTCACGCACTTCAATATTTCAACATCGAAAATTTCTCAAAGAATGACGCTATGGATGAACAGCGAGTTATCTTCGAATCGTGTTTCTTCAATCGCCCTAATGTATGCAAATGCAACCGTATATGTAAGTTCCAGAGTTAAGATTATTAAGTGTTAATTAGTTACAGGGTTAAATTTATAAGGATGAATCATGGTTAGGGTCTTGAGTTTTGAAAAACCGGTACTTCACGGATCAGATTCTTTGGTAAAGAGTTTAAAGCCGTGAAAAGGAGTTTGAAAGATTTTTTACTGCACCGTCGATCTCCTAAATTACATTGAATTGAAAAAACGAGTAAAAAGTTCTAATCGTTTATCAGGGTCCGTTTTTTTTTCTTTCTTCCTTTTTTTTTTGTTTTATTTCGACCGACCGAACGGTTAAATTATGGGAGAAGTTCAGAGGCTATACGGATTCAACGGGGAAACCTTACGCTAAGCTTATATTTATACATGCTAATTAATGTTATCGTAGTTCGAGAGTGTTTTCGTTTCTCCTTCATTTCCAATTATCGATTCAGACTTTCAGGGTTCATCACTTACCTATTTACAGTGATTTCTCGTCGATCTCCGATTCATCGAATTTCAGAATTCTATACATATGTTAAGGGTGTATTCATATCTGGTTTCGAAACTCATATAAATAAATGCACAAGTGACAAAAAAAAAAAAAAAAACTAGATATACAGAAACGAAAAAATTTTATCAACAAAATTCGATGAAACCAAATGTTAGAACAAATAATATATGAGTTTATTCATTACTTATTAGAGTAGGTATCAATCGCACAACATTCTTCCTTTTCTTCGTCACGAAACCGTTCGCTATACTAACAATTAATTATACACGTAATTAATAATAAAATGTATATGTATGTATGTACGTACGTACGTACCAGGGTATTCATTAATATGGTCATTTTGGATTTTTAATGCTCTCATATCCTCTAAAACGATTCAATATGTATTTTAAAAAATCCGGGCCAAATTTAATTATCTTTCAATCTTTTTATTTTTTTAATTTTTTTATTCATTTCAACAGAACTAGATGAATCCGTCTATATCACTTTCCCAAACGCGACGACCACGTGATCCGTTAGAGTAAAAAATCTGAGCAAAAAACAAACCTTGGAAACACAAATTAATTTGAATTAATCGAAAAACTGTAACGTTATTCGAACAGGAAATTTCAATTGCTCGGTGGCACGGGTTAATGATTTAGTAGAGGTCTGCAATTTGACGCCAATTGTTTTTTATATCTATCGAATCATTCCGGAGGGTGAGAGCATGAGAAATCCAGAATGACCATATTGAGGGACACCCTAATACCTGCGTTTGTAATAACCGTTTTCATTGTGAAATAGGAACGTTCTTTGATCCGTACGGATTAAAAAATTTGAGAATCAGCCGGTACTCCTCATTACCGTCTCCGTTGAACACAAAATCATCTCGTGGATTATACCTATGTCAAAACTAGTTTTATCCTTATTAGTGGAATTAGATTTTAGGTTAGGTACTACATGCCTACGTATACATACAACTAAAATAATTTACTATGTCATTTAGACGTTAATAATGTACAATGATTATCGCGACGGAGGGTTATACGCGCTGGCATGTTACTGGCAAGTTGGGATAAAGCCGACGTATCCAAGGCGGGAGAAGTAAGAATAAAATCAGTCCTAAATAAACAATGAAGAATAAAAAACCATTCGAAGTACTGCGTAGATTAGGAAATATAGCGGGTATTTTTAAATTGAGTACCTACTTGGTTGCGATAACGATCCAAGTCGGAAGTACTAAATTTCTACGACTATACGACGTGGCTATAACGGATTTTGAACGCCGGCCAAGACAATTTTTTTTTTTTCTCTTCAAATCACTGGTACGCTCTAAAGGAATATTGTACTGACCCAGTTTTTTTTACAACTGATGGCTGGTATTTTGAGACATCATTTAAAATATTTCACATTATTTCACATACCCTACATTGATATAATATCAAATTTTTGTATTCCAACCGATTTTTTCCTCAACGTTAAGAAATGAAAGTTTGCTACCTCCTCGCGAAAATAAAAGACTGACTTTATCCCTGTATATTATTGGCTTTCCTCAAAGTAACACGATGACTTTGGAATGTTCTCTTCGAATTTAAAAAAGTTTCCATGAACGGTGCGACCCGTGACCTCCGAATGATTTCTAGTCGCGTTCCGAAACGGAAATCGGCTGTAAAAAACTGTGTCAATAGGGTATTTCTTTATTCGAAAAATGAAATGTTCCCAATACAAGGTGTAGTACCCCCGTAACACCAACCCCCACTGTTAATAATTATTATTCGATGTGAGGACGGGTAGTGTATTGGAATCGAAAGTATTTATTTACTTATTTATTTAATTATTTAATATCACAGTTCTCTGTATATTCTGTGTGAATCTCTACTACTCGTATATTTATGTAATAAAATATTCAAACATTGACAAGTATCGAGTGCAGTGTGTTTTCACTTGAGAAATTGTTCGAACAAATATTTGAGATCGCAAACTACGTTTTCACCTCGTTCTCCCAGTTCCTTTCCCTCTTTTTTCTCACCCCGACCAGAAGCCTGCGCATATCCCTATACACCTCGGAGATGCTTCCCGATATCGATTCCTCATATTTCTATGAGTTACGACTACCCGATACGATTCATTATTTTACTTATCTACATATATGTATATTAGGGTGCTTTTTTTTGGGACTATTTTTTTTTTCACTCCCGGCCTGAAATTTTGTTGGAAATGCTAAAAAAAAAAAATTCCCTCAAAATATAAGCCCTTAATATTAATATTAAGTACTCTTCCAGAACGTGATATGATTTCTCACTTAAATTACATGGAAATAAAATTTTTTTTTTCAAAATTCTATAACTCGGTGGCATTTTATGCACAATTATATCGCCCAAACTTGCAAATTACTCAGCATTAATTAATAATTAACATATTTGTTATTCGTTCAAATTTTCATTAAATGAAGTATTAATTAAATATATAATAAAAACTCTATTCACGAAAAATATTATAATCTCTTTCTTTATTCGCAGCTTGAAAAATAGATAACTATTAAAAAATTTTGTAGTAAGGAATAGAAAATCAATATTTTTTAAAATTTGACTCAATAATTCATTAAAATTTCATGTTATAAAAAAGTAAAACCTCAATATCTCGGGAAATATCGATCTTAGGGATTTGGTTCAAAGGACTTTTTTTGTAGAAAATTAAATTCCCTACGAATGTCTCATTAACATTTTTTCTGTAGGTTAAGCCATTAATAAAATAACAACAAAAAGCCAATAAATTTCTACAAAATTTGACTTTAGTGACCTGTACTGCCTCACCGGTGTGAGTTACAGTTAAGTCGCAATGGGCACTTTTGTAGAGCGCTTGATGCTGAGTAATTTGCAAGTTTGGGCGATATAAGAGCATAAAATGCGACCGAGTTATAGAATTTTGGAAAAAAAAATTTCAATTTCCATGTAATTTGAACGAGAAATCATTTTACATTCTGGGAGAGTACTCAATATTAATATTGAGGGCTTATATTTCGAGGAATTTTTTTTTTATCATTTCCAACAAAATTTCAGGCCGGGGCGAAAAAAAAATAGTCCCAAAAAAAAAGCACCCTAAATTGTATATACCATATCAATGAATAATACATCGATCACAGATCATTTCATTTTCATCCTCTAACGCCCCGCGTTTCTCTCATTTCTATTCTCGCTTATCATACCGAAAATCCATCCCTTAGAACGGGAAGGAACAAGAGCTGGAAGAGGGTCGTTGCCGCAAAACAATAGCGATCTTTCGGCTAGATCTGACACTGGTCCGACAGAGGTTGATCTGCGCGAAATCCTTTAAAACAATTGCCACGGCTGAAATAGTCGGTATACTTTGGTAGTATCTGAGAATATATGAGCTCATCCCTGTTTATGGGGATACTTGAAACTCGAGGCGGGATTTCGTCGAGCCTGTAGGGTAAATGAGGGCTACTGTCGGCACGTATATGAAATTCCAAACAAGCTTCGTACCGTTTCGGTCTCCCATATTGTACAGCTAGGTAGAAAGGTGTTCGATGACAGCGGTTGTCAAATATTCTGATTATAGTTTCGCTCAACCCCTGTCTAAGTATTTTTGATCAAGTATTTTTTATAGAATATTGGAAACACGAAATCCGGGTGTCATTGGTTCGAATATATTATTCAAAGATTATACATAAAAAATGCGTTAGTTTTTAGGATCGGCTCTGAAAAGCACCTCTGCGGTATAACTCGCTTGAAAAAATAAAGAACACCGAAAAAAGGCACGGGAAAAAAAAGTTCAAAAAAAGTGGTGCGCTACCCCCGATATCGGCTTGCTTGTGCAGGAATTTATGAAAATATAAAATGAACGCGTAAAGCTACGTGACTGAAATGAAATCGCACGGACCAGGGCGAAACTCACGGGCGACTATAAAGTTTAGGGGAAAAAAAAGAGAGACGGGGTAGAATAAATGAAAACAACCCAGAACCCCGTCTACGCACCGAGTATAGCTGGGTATATATTATACAAACCCCTAACTCATCTAGCCATTGAACCGTGTACTGTCACACGAAGAGAAAGGTGGCATCAGTTCTTTTTTTTTTTTTTCTTTTTTTCAATCAAATGAAATTTATTCCAGTCAGATACGAATAACGGAATGATTGAAGTTTGATTAGCAGCCATACCTCGACGCGGCTGATTGTATTTCAAAATTCACGTTTCAGAAGGTGATATAAAAATGAAGAAAATTTCTATGGGTCGCTCTACAGCCACCGAGAGATTTTTTATTCTATAAATAATTCGCGATACGTCGATAAAGTCTCGTTCGTCGCAAAGATTTGCATCTGAAAATTCCGCCGGTCGTTAAATCCGTAACAGGTAACAGGTGAGGTCGGAGACTCGGAATCTAAGGGGTCTGATTTAGTTTAGAGTATAATAACGTGAACTTCATTTATCACCCCAACGCGAATTCTTTTTCTCCGCAGCTTTTCCGGCTCCAGACACTGGGCGTGTTCAATTGAAAAAATTCGAGCTTTTACAGGATTGACTTCCCGCAGATTGTCTTGCAGCCACAGTACCAATTTTTAGCGATGATCATCCGTAGCTTAATCATCGTTCTCGAAATTCAAAAAAAAAAAAAATATTCTAATGTTTCGAATTTCTACAATTCGTCGCACAACCTTTCAAAGTCATTTTTGACGACGATAATCGCCTCGATTTTTATTTTCCAGCCAAAGTTCTGACGATTAAAAAAAGTTTCGCTCTCTCGGTTGTATCAAAAAATTAAAGCTTTTTACGGATTTCGATTCCTGCAAACCATTGCACAATCTTCAGAAACAATTCTCGACGATAATTCCGTAGGTTTTTCTATCTTACGATTTATGACGGTTATAAAAATGTTAAAAATTTTTCCCAGCGAATTTTGGCGCGCTGGATACCCCGCATGCGCCATCCACAGCTCCCCTCGTTCCTCGTCGCTCGTCTCGCGAAGAGGGTCGCTTCGATCGGCCCGAGGGAGGCAGTCAGCAGGGTTCTGACTCCTCGTGTGATGCGATGCTGGATGCGCAGGGAGCTTTTTCTCGAAAATATTTCTAGTTTATGACTGAAAACTGAGTCTCTAAGGTGTCGTTGGGTTCCCTTGGGTTTCCTCGAGGCAGTGAGAGGTGCGCGAATAAGACTTCACCGGGTAACAGACGTAAATATAGAGAGTGAACGCTTCGGTGAAAGATCGAGCTGCAGGAGAGGCAAGAGCTTGGATAGAAGACGACATTATAATTTATAGGTATTAAAATATAACGATGCGAGTTCCTCGAGTGTTGAAACCGTGCCAAAGAGCTGAGTGAAAAATCCACTAAAGCCACTAATTAGCAACTAATGACTAGCCAAGTGACTGCATAGTGACTGAAGGATTAAGAGAATATCCGCACACATGTATCGAAGGGATATACAGAGAAAAGAGGTCAAGAATTGAAAGAAGAAAAAAAAAAAAAAATTAAGCAATAAGAACCGGAGCAATAATAACGGAAATAAATCGACTCGCGCTGAAGAGAACGGGAGGAAATTATCAATAACTTATAATCGAAAGGTGTAGACGAATAATATGTTGGAAAAACGCGACGAGAATGCCGCGTAAAGTTACGTAACTTATAAATGAGTAATTAGCGACAAATATATAGAAACGACGATTTGATTCGGATCGTTGATTAAGATCATTTTTGTACGTACACGTATACGAAAGCTCGGCAATCAAGGCGGATAATAATATTATTAATAAGGTACGTAAATATAAATAAACAAAATAACGGAAATAAAAAGACTGGTGGAATAGAGCTCTATTACATCGAGCTTTAACGACAATAAATTGCACACCATAAAGTTAAGAGATAACATTAAAAGAAACGGTTAGACAGGTGGCGGTCATAAAGCGTGAAGACAAATCCGTAAAAAAAATCTATAGACAACTCGCTCAAATATACATATTATATTAAAGCTATATCTGAAAGTGACTTTATCGAGTTCGGTGTACAGAGTAAATGCACTTCTAACCAATAATCAATAACTCCTCGAATATAGTGAAAGCCCCGTTATATTCTGAAGATAAAAACATTCTCGATCACCTTCGGTTTAGTCATCGAAGTTCGTTTGTAGAGAGAGTCTTCTCATCATTGGTACAAAAACTGCCAGTGGCCGAAGGCGCCGAAGCCTTCCGCCGCAAAAACAATGCCGTGAGTATTTATACAGTCAAACGATATAAGGGCATATGTATTGGGGTGCTTCAAAAAAAAAACATTTTTTTTTTTTCAAGTCCTATCATCTCAAAAGTTTCAAAGGATTCCCGTTTTCCCATATAAATAACACGTAAACAAATTTTTTTTTGTATTTT
Source organism: Tenthredo distinguenda (assembly GCA_947538915.1). NCBI lineage: Eukaryota > Metazoa > Arthropoda > Insecta > Hymenoptera > Tenthredinidae > Tenthredo > Tenthredo distinguenda. Next base: position 23,977,545 of record OX384532.1, read on the forward strand.
TCAAATAAAACTACACAAAATTTTTTTTTCACAATTTTAATGGACATATTCTTATAGGAAATTAAATTGTCCACAAAAAAGCTCTGATATGATTTTCTCGTAAACCTAACGGGTAAAACGTTATCAGACTTTGAATACTCGCAAGCAAGTTAAATCTAACCGTATATGATTTTAGAACGCATTTTGTATTTCACCGGATGTTGCTGTATGATTTATATTGTTTTCACACCGCGAATAATTACTCAGTGGTTAAAAAGAGACATATGAGTCTCAATACTGGCTCATATTGCAGTCGAATTTCTCTTTGGAAATAAAAAAAATCCAAACTATGTCCACTCAGTTGCGAGTATTCAAAGTCTGATAACGTTTTACCCGTTAGGTTTACGAGAAAATCATATCAGAGCTTTTTTGTAGACAATTTAATTTCCTACAAGAATATGTCCATCAAAATTGTAAAAAAAAATTCTTTAGTAGTTTTATTTGAAAAATACAAAAAAAAAATTTTTCACGAGTTATTTATATGGGAAAACGGAAAACCGTCGAGCGTCACGTAGAATCAAAATATCGAGCTGTCCTTGGGGGAGAATTTTTTTTATACCTACTAGAAACTTTTGAGATGATAAGAAAAAAACTTCTTTTTTTTTGGAACACCCTGATAAGTATACACCTACAGTCGGTTATCACGTTCAGAGACAATTGGGGTAAACGCACCACTCGTTCATATATGAATATTTGAGAGCGACCTTTTTCAGACGTGCTCCGTCGCGATAACAACTTCAACGATCGAGAAAAATATTGCATAGAAATACAACCTTTGGCGTTCAATAGGTTAGTACGTCATGGAACTGCTACTATTCACGAAGATCATGTTTTTGAATTTCACGACTGACAATGAGACTTAGTCGCCGAATGAATATTGTGTTGACTTTTAATTCCGAGAACCAATTCGTCTGAACGCATACTACCAGTGTATTTCTGTCTAGCGCTAGTCTGCCGTAGCCTTAATTATGTATGTCCAATTCTTTCGACTTTCGAATATCGCAGCGATGCGACGGCGTGCCCATCGCATCCGACTCCTGAATTTTCTAACTTTTCGCTACTTTTTTTTCGAGCAATGAATACGAGTTCTAATTCTTTCCCCCCGAAAGCGATATCCGTTTCGGTGCAATCACTTTCCGCCTCTTTTTCCCTTTGTTTTATCTCCCGGCTTGGTTTCGTGTTTCGCAAATTCCTTCGCAAGTTTAACTCTCACAGAAGCGAAACGGTAAAAGTCTGCTGAAACTAGACTGGGTATACCTCTCTACGTGCGATATAAATTCGAGGCACGTACGTAGTTTCCTACTCCACTCGACTAAAGCTGCCCGCAATATGGGTTGGAAGATATTTCCCATATCCATCTATGCGCTCGGGGTAAACCGGAGCTTTGTATTACTTCTATTACCACAACGGCGAATGACCGTGATAAAGTAAATGAAAAGTAAAAAAAATTCTCTCTCTATCTCCTATGTGATACTTGATAAACGATCCGCGAATAACATCGTTCAATATCGTGATATGTCTCTTGGGAAAACTCGACGGCAGTAAATCCACGTTATCTAAAGCTCGCGGTGTATTAGTCTGCAGTAATATCCATATAGATAAGCCGATATCTCTCGGCACTGGTTATAGCTGGACTAACGCTAATGTAGCCTCTTCTCTATCAGCACCCATCTCTAGAGGCTTGCCTTCTCGTTCATCAACCGACTCTGCACCGGTACGCATATATCCACCTGGATATATGCAGATTATAGATAGTCCATATTTTACAACAAAGTCTAATCTGCCGTAAATTTTCTTGCCTCCATAAAAGAAATTCTCCGCATGAATCGCGAGGCGAAATTTCAACCCGTTTCAAACAAATTTCTAGAGATTTTTTTGATCGAAGAAACTGCAAGTTTTTTTGTTTTTTTTTAGAATTTAGGAGGAAAAAAACCAACTCTGTGAAAGATTCAGATATTTTTCTGTTATCTTACAATTTGGATTTTGATCTTGCAGAACCGTAGCTGACATATATTTCCACCTTTTGGTTTCACGATTGTTTCTGATTATCGACGGATTCTGGACTTCGTGCTTAGAGTTTGTCATAAAGGTTCTCGCAGCAGATCCTGAAAGATTCCGAAGCTGGTACATTTTTTTCTTCCAAGATCGTTTCAGAACGGAAAGAGGCTCGTCCGCAATAATTCGTTGATTTCGGTTTCAGGATCTTTCAGAATTGATATCGTGGAAAAACGTCAACCCAGAGGTATACCCTTCTCGTGGAACGTGTATATGTTAAGGAAAAAAAAAGTAAACTGCAATTTCGAATAAATTGACCCTACGGCTTCCATTTTAACCGTGTCCGTCTATCCCTCGGTCGCCAATAACCGTAAACTGGGAATTGGTTGTCGATGGTATCAAATTCAAGGGCGCCCATCAGTGTATGGTACCTACGTATGTGGTAGGTGTAGGTAGATCACATGTACTCGAAGTACACACGTACGCTTAAATTTAGTATACGATATTTTGGACACGAAACGGGATGGGGAAGTATAGCCGTAGGGTGGTCGTCGTGAGCATAGGGGTTGGCTACCGGAAGAGGGGTTTACCCCCCGCCTTTCCGGTCCCCTTTCGGCCGAAGCAAAGACAAGGGAATCTCGTATTCAGTGGCAGTCGGCGCGCAACCCTCTACCGAGAAGGGCGCGTTTCGAGCCCTCCGGTATTCTGCTCCTACAGGAGGTAACCGCGTCGGGGAAGAGATCTCAAAAATCAGAACTGAAAAACAGAAATTTCATTTCTTCTTTCTTTTCGTATTGGATGCGAAGATTATGTCCTCTGATAAAAGACGGCGGACTCAGATCGATTCGACTTAACCGGTGGAATTTTTTTTTTTTTTTTTCGGTTTCTTTGTATTTTTTTTTTCTTTTACTTTTCTCTTCCCAAACAACCAAACGTTTCACGCATCTTTGGATGGACGCGACGGGGACGTCTGCAGGAGGAAACGCGGGGCTATCAACGTCCGCATCTTTTATGAACAAAAATCTATTGGGTGATAATACAAGTTTGTCTTATTTTGAAAAATTTCTTTTTGTTTTTCTTTTTTTTTTTGCGTGCTTTTTTTTTTGTTTCTTTTTCTTTTCTTTCTTCCGGACCGCGGGGGACAGTCGGAACCCATCCTCGTAATTGAAGTCGGGTATTTAGCAGGGTTGAATCAAGTACGTGTCAGTCGGACGGGTAGGGGATCTCTCTTCGTTTTCACGGTTATTAAACTGCGACAAATGCAGACACGCCGTTAAACTGGTGCACAGGACCAGCGTGACGACCCGGCTCGTTGATTCCGGGGGTAATTCAGAGAACGGAATTGTTTTTATTTCGCGAGACAAAAAAAAAACAAAAACAAAATTTACCCACGACTTATAACACCATTGGGGTAAACGCGACCCGTGTCACGGTAGTATACCGTTACTAATTACAGAATCAACATTTCCCGGGTGTGCTTCGTTGTTGAATTTTTTTTTTTTCAATTTTTTTCTTTTTCTGTTCTTTTCTTTTACCGTGGCAATTTTTTTTATTTTATTTTTTTCTCTTTCGATTTTCGAATTCCAGAATTGGACCTCGATTATTTGGAGAGAAGAGGCGGCGAGGGTATACCGTGCGAGAATGCAGACAGCGGCTCGAAGGAGGAGGATAGCCCAGCGGACAGTCTTGACCGTGTTAAGGTGGTCTTCCTCGGCGCGCCTGGGGTTGGAAAATCCAGCATCGTTAGGGTAAGCGGATAATTCTGTAACGTGGGCGAAAGTGGTATATTTCGGAAGTTTTGAACTTAGGAGGAGTTCGGAACTCGAGAATTTTACCAGTCGAGTAGAGCTATTGGAATTCCATTCTGAAATTTCAGGACGTTAAGATTCTACCAGTATTTATGCTCCTTATTATTTATCGGGCTAATTTCACTCGGCCATTTCAACCTAACGTCAATTTCGAACATTCGCAGACTCGTACGGCGAATTGATTTGCGGTTCTGCTTACCAGTTCGTTCGGTTACACATCCAACTACCTAACTCAAATACAGTTTAGGGTCTGTCACGTACCTACTGCCCCGTGCACACTCGACTTCTCGAATTTATTTCCGAACTCTCTTTTTCACACTCAAATCACGCTCGGTCAATATCCCAACTTTTCCTGGGCCACGAAAGTTACAAATTTGTATAAACTAACGGCGCGAATCATGACCGAGAATTAATCGATCGGACCAAAAGATATTTCGAGGCATTTTTCATTTCTTATTTTTTCATCGGACCGATGGACGAATTGTCAAACGATAAATCTCGTATTTTTACCCTGTAAACCAGTTCCGGAAATCCAAATCTCTGGATAAAAACATTTAGCCCGTTCAACGGCAGGACTAATCAACGCAACTAATCACGAGAATAAAACGCAACTAATCACGAGAAATTAACAAACTCCTACCCCAACAAGAGGAGCAATCAGAACGAATTAACAAACTTTTACACTCGCTAAAACCCCGTTTTCTGCACGCGAAAAATCTCGAAACGTTTCGTACTGTACGGACGAAACTGTATTCAAAATTTTAGACCGATAGCTATTTTGGTTCGCGAATCATTTTTCACGTTTCAATATGATTTGCTCTGTTTTCGAAATATTTTTTGTTTTTCTATTCAACTTTAGAAGAATAGACCGACGAGGTTTTCCTCACGCTACTGTTTAACGAGTTATTTAATCTTCCTGTAAACTAATCTGGTGAAAAAAAAATATATTTTTGATCATTTTTCTGAAAATCCGATGAATGTAAATAATTATATCATATACTGTGGTGCTTTTGCCTAGTTGTAACTTCCGGAGGTTGCAGCTCAGGAGTCAAATTGTCAATAATTATGGGCACAGAGCAGCGCCTACAACATCCTCATGGCAACTCAAGCGCGAATCGTCGTCTCATATTCCTTTAGCATATAATTAACTGTGATTCAGAGAAGCGTCTGTTTTGAAAACAGATGGGTTTGAGGCATGTATACCTCAAACAAACTGTGTGGGATAGAAAGAGTCGGGTTTCCACGTGTGGGTATAAGAATGTTCGAAGAATTCTCTGCAATCGTTTTTGGCTCTCTTCTCTCCACTTACTGATAAATCTGAAAACAATTTATTGGAGTTTGTGTACCTAACTTGGATACACCGAAACCTGCACGGGTCGGTGAAACCACTGCGGTCATTTCATGGCTCGATAGATTGGCTCGATTTATTCGCGAAATTGATTTCGGTATAGAAAAATGGCACCAGGAACGGAAACGGACAACGGGAGACGGCAGTGATGAGAAATTTATCGACTGTGATACAATTCTTCCGAATTTACTTTCGTCTTCCATTCTCTTTTCTTTTTTCTCGAATTTATATCACTTCCGATTCACACTTTACAGCTTGAATGCAAAACGTGTCAGGAAATGTGTCTTTTTTCTAGTTTTGAACAAAAATTGCATCACGTCCACGAGTATAATTTTTTTATTCAAGATTTCATTATTTTTACATAACTATAACGTTTACCAATCGCATTTTATCAGTCACCACAAAATTTTCTCGACCGGTTTCAATATCCATAGTGCACTCCGCGCGGAAATGTCTATTGAATAAATATGCTGAACCCGAACCCTGGAGATGCAATATTTCTCGTATAAAATTTGATACTCGAAAAAGAATACAATGTTTGTTGCAAAACGTTCAGAGAGGAATACGCCGACGCAAAAGCATTCAGAAAAGGACCAAAAATGAATTTTAAGCCCTCGAACTAGTCTTCTTCAGAAAGCTTCAACCATCGTTATTATTTTAGACTCTTTTACACCTAATGAAGAAAGTTGGACAAAGCGAGGGCCAAACAAAGTAAAAAGGATTACAAGTCTCTGCGGCTGCAGAAGTCGAGACTTACATTAAACGAACATGTTGGCATTCTGGTAACTGGCTACTGCAATTAGAGACTGTAGTTTGTTCAGCCTGACGGTATACATTGCTCGCACGTGGTGCGAGGCGAGTTTGTAAGGGGATGTGGAATTCCCTAGGGCAAGATACCACCGCGGGGGACGAAGCAAGTCGAGGAAAGTTATCGATTTCCATCCCTGTTTTCAAAGAATACTCTTGTGTGAGAAAACTGTGCGGACTTTTTGCCAATTCACGGTGTGTAACGAATCGGAAGTAAAACTTCCATACTGGTTTCACACTAGCCCTGCAAAGACACCTCCAGTCTCCTCCAGGAAGTCCGTAAATCAAAGGCAAGAAAAGCCTAATGAAAAAATCTCCCATCTTTTTAACCGACGCCGTTAATTTTCAATTTAATGCTAGATAATACCGTACTCTACCTGCACCGGGAGAGAATTAGGAGGGTGAGAATTTTCGGGCTTATCGAGCTCTCACGGCTACTCGGGAAATTATATTACTCGATCTTGACTGTCACTTCGAACCCACCGGCTGGTCCATCTCCCGGTACCTTTACTCCTCCTGAAACGGGGAAAAAATCGTTTCGGTTCACGCGGTTCTGAGCCCCCCCTAATCTCATCCCTCACCTTCTTGCCATCCTGGACAGAAGTAAATTCCTCTTTTTTTTTGACAGTACCTAACGAACGCCCCACACGGTACAGAACGTTTAATCGTCGGTTAGAAACGCTACCAGTTTTCAATTACACAACTGCGTTTTTTAATGCTCCCAAAGTTACGTTTCCGTTACATTGCGCTCGCTGCTACCACGAAACGTTGCGAACAGTTATCTTCCGAAATTATTCTCCAAGAGACGCGACAGAAACATTGAAGAAACGTTTCGAACTGATCGCCTGACCTACGGAGTAGTTCCGCGCTCGTCGCTAGGTGCCACTTCGGCGCACGGGTCTCTCAGAAGTGGAAATATGTCGCCTGAGTACAAGACGCGCCCGGCAGAGCCCGAACCAACATTTACTAGATACTCGTACGGCCTGTTATCTATCAGTGTACAATATTACTGAGCCAGAAATACGCCGTCGCGGCGTCGTTGCGTCACTATAACTTGGATAATGAGCAGAATATGGGCAATCACAGATTCAACAAGCATCATCAGACCTTGGCAATGAGATGTATGATACGGTTCCAAAATGTGACAGTAAGTAGCTGTCATGTTTCCGAAATCACGACGAGATTTCAGCGCAACGTATCTGGAACGAAATTGAAGATGTGTTCGAAATTCTCCAGAATTATCTCGAGAGATTTGAATCGAAATTTACCAGCAAATAGAAGACTGACCATCGCTGATTAGGAAAGTAACAAGTTCGCCTTTGGTATAAGAACAAAGTAGATATCGAAGACTGGTTCCTTTCACGGTGCAAAGTTATAACCTCGAACGATGCTGCTGATTGTGAACTTTTTCGAGGGCCGGGGTCACGTTTGGGCTGCCTGGGCTCACCCAACATCCTGATTGGACAAGGTTCGATGGAGTTTAGAGGGTGTATCGAGTGTCTCCGTTCTCCACCGTGCGTAGAGCTTCGAGACTAGACTTTTAGACCAATATAAGGGACAGACGTGGTGTGGATTGACCCTTCCACGACCGACCTTTCGGTTTCTCTTACGTACCCAAGAACCTGACTCTTATCGTTAGACCTGTAATTTGAAGGTAAAGCTGACCTAGCATATAGCACGCAGACTTCCGTTCCGTCCAGGAAATTTTCTGATATTCATTTTCCTGAATCATTTGTTTTTTTTTCTTTGCTTTTCTTTTCGATATGCATGAGAAAAGCGTTTGCGCGTCCGGAAAAAAAAAGGCGGAAAATCATCCCATATCTTTTCCGCGTTCCTCGTCCTTATATTGCCTATGCGTCACCGACGCAAAGAAACTCATTTCCTGGCACGTGATTGACTTCCGTTAATTTCCTAGGCCGTTTCCGGTCTCTGAACGACTGTGCCGTGCCAGGGTTGGATCGTGGCATGATCAAAATCTCTGAGATAGATAGATACGTGGAATTGGACGAATTTCGTCGCGTTGAGAAAACTTCGTAACTCCTGAACGTTAAAAGCACTGAAAACCTCTGATGAAGATATACTCTATGCGTGATTCAGAAGTGAAATCGGGATAAAAGAGAAGTCGTGCCAAAGTGACAGCCCTAATTATCAATCTAACCGTTAATTGAATTTCAAGATTCTTGAGAATCAATCTACACCATGTACAATCCCCAGGCTCCGAATGATTTAAAATAGCGCTAAAGATCTGCAGATATAATTAGTGTTCAAACTGGACGTGACGTACGACAAATGAGTTTTCCCAGAGAAAGCTATAACTTGTTGGAAGAATTTTCTTTACCTTTTTTTTTCTTTTTTCTTTTTTTTTCTCTCTCTCTCTCTCTCTCTCGTCTTCTTATATTCTCAGGCAATTCCCTCAAGGTTAACCAAGAGTTACAGCAACGGTATGGATGTTTAGTGCTTGCGGCCGCCGGGTGAAAAAATTTCATGCGAAAAAATTCTAGGGGTCGTGAAAAAAAAAAAAAAAGTTAATAAATAAATAAATATTACCTAGTCGGGTTTTTATCAAGGGAGTGCATACACCTTGGAAATAAATTTGAACAAATCACTACTACGGTCTAAAAGAAATATTCCATCGATTCAGTTTTTTCATCTGCCGTTTGAGACGTAAGTCAAAATTATTTCTGACCTTATCGACTCCGTCCTACACGGATTGACTGCATCGAAGAAAAAGTGGCTGCCGTAGGTCGCAGGTCGCATATAGGCAATCGAAACTTCTCCACGTCTAGAGGGAATTTCCTACATTGATGTAATTTCGGGGCAGACCTTATTTCTGTACGTTATACCTAAGCTTGCCCCGAAATTCGGTTATAATTAGAATGTTTCGTTGAAGTCAAAAAAAGTTTCGATTCGGTACATGCATTTTTTATTCATCCCATTGTCGGTTTGGGTATTCGCGATTTTTCACGGTTAATGAAACATACCTTATCCCCAAGGTATTGTTCGTTTAGCAAAGAGAAACCTCAGTAACGAAAAAAAAAAAAAAAAATGCCACACCAGCACGAGGACTCCGTGGATTCAGAGCCGAACGAGTCTAAGAAACGTCTTATCAATTTGAATGAAATTTTCGGACGTTGGGATGGAGCTTGATCCGCAGATAGATCCAGAGCTGCGGTGATCTTGCTGGAATAAAAAGTGGCTCTGATTCAGGTCTCCTTTTAATCAAAACTGGCTCATCGGGTAATTCTGCGCTCTAAGGTCACTCGCTCGTTCGCCCGGTATTACCGCAATTCTACGCCACTAGAATTCTTTATTCGCAATTCCCGGCGAGCAGTTTAATTAGTGAATCAAGACCTCCTGATGTCTGAATCGAGTCCTCTGGGTAGCTCCGGCACGCAATCTCAGAGTATGGCTACAGAAACAGTGGCCGCAGATATCGTGACTAATTAGTAATCAATAATTTTCAGACCAGTAGAAACCACTTCGCTTATAGTTGGAAGAAAACCCAAAATCATTCTTCCAAATTTTGGGAATTTTCTGGTCTCCGTTTGATCGCGAGAGATCGATAGTTTGAAAATTTGACCCGATCCTGGAACCGTTGAGTATGGGATTCACTTAGGGATTTAATGAGCGCAGTTTTCGAACGGAATGAGTTCTGAAACGAATCATGGGAAGGACCGGCGAGCCTCAAGCCCGCTGAGAGTCCCGCAGACTAAAGTTATACGGTAATTTTTAGCCGTATTTTTGGAATTGGTATCGTCTCCCCGGTTATCCTCGATTCAAAGCGGTTAAATCAAATCATTCGAGCACTTTGCTCCTCTCGCTTTCTACTCTGCCCTGCTCTTCACTCGCGTACCTCTTTCTGTCCCTGAAGGGTGACCGAACCTTCGGCGTATTTAATTTAAAGCACCGTCTGCGCCCTTAAGCCCTTTGGCAAAGGCTTATAAATTGAGGACAATTATAGCCAGGTATATATTTGATGCGGGTTGAAGATTTTCAGAGGGGTAATATTTTCCTAATTGAACTATGCGTGTGTAATGAAGTTTTTTTTTAAATTAATTATTCTAACGAAAGATAAACAGATGCTGACAGCTGTCGTATCATTCATTTCTTTGAATGAATAATATGCATATTGTGTACGTGTGTATAGGTATATCTATGTATGAGCTACGACTGATATTACCTCGCTTGGTTGATTCCTTTCAGCAATTCGTCTGGAGTGAATTTTCTGAGGAATATAAACCGACGGAGCGAAGAGAGACATTCTACCCGAGCGTCGTACTGGCAGAAAGACTCTACGAATTGAAGATCTCCGATCTACCAGCGATCCCGTATTTTCCAGTCAGTTCGCACCTCGAATGGACCGACTTTCGGTACTACGGATTGAGGAGCGCGACTGCCTACGTTCTCGTCTTTGACCTTAGCAATCAGGACACTTTCCAGGTGAGGGAGGTTGTATAATCATTTTGGTACAATAATGCATCCCGAAGGATCCTTGGTTCTGTCTACACAATGATATGCTCTGCCTCGGTAATTCCCCGCGCAGACTCTCTCGCCAAGATTATTCCAACCATATATATACATATAGGTATATGGGTGATTCCATTCTAAGAGTGTTTATTAATGTCCTGTACTGTTTGCTCTCACTGGTCATCCATTAACAATCTATTCATAAAATTTTTGTATCAATACGATCCTCGTGAACATATTTCATCACTTCTTTCTTATAATATACCTTGCAGTCCGGAGAAAACTTACGGTTTAAATCACTTAAGTGTCAGTACCGTGTCACGTCCATTTCTAGAATTTACCTATGAATTCATTATTTTCTTTGTCGCGATAAATGATCCAAACTAATTAATCCATGAATCTGATTAATGTTATAATACAATTCATAAATAAATTATAATACAATTCGTAATAATTTTCCTGAAGAATATCTACCAAATTTATTTCATGTCAGTACCGTGGATGAACGGGTCAGTACCGTGGCACGGAAAATTTGAAATTTGATTCTCATTCTCGATATTTTGAAGTTGTAGCGAAATCCTCTCGGACTTTCACTTTTACAATAAAATAGAGTAATAACATGTATTAAAAAACTAAAAAAGTTCAATTATAGAATCAAAAAATGTTTAATCAAAAAAGTAACAGTTAGAACAGAATCACCGATATACCCATGTATCACGTGGTGCAAAAATCGATAGGACCATTTTCATTCCGCAATAAGTATCTTTCCTCACTTCTCAGCACTAACTAAGATCCTAATTGTATGATTATTTACGCATAAGCGTATCACAGTACTTTTCCGCATGAATATAGTATGGAATTTCGACGGTAGAGGCCACCAACGGCGCTTCTTTCTCACAGTTGACTCACGCTACCGTAGTTTGTGTATAACCCCTACTTTGCCGGCGATTGTGGGTGAATCTTATCACGGGTAAGGATATCAGGTCTAAGGAATTAGGAGCCTTTGCATTGTGATAATTGAGAGTTTGAAGGCAATAAGGGCATGTAGCGAAATATCACGTTTTGAGATAATTGATAAAAACGCGGCATTCGTTATGTCGATTGCGAACGCAAGTATCGACGATTAGGCAAAATAAAATGTGGAAATCCGAGCTGCATGCCCTTCCTGCAAAAAATTGCATGGAAGAGATTTGAGCGAATCCTCCGAACCACACATGTGATTAAATTTATGAATGGATAATCCAGCGTACCGTATCGGATGCTAGTTTTAATCACCTGTAATTATGTAATGATATATCACATCCACATAACAGATGCGAAAATTTTCCTCTGCTATACGATATTATACTCAGTCTAGACGATGGGAAAATTTTCCACTGTCTGGACGTTGTTTAAAGAAAAACACAGGGTTACGAGGTAAAGTTACATCGTTATTTAATATTTAAATATTCTCTGCAGGCAGCAAGTAATTACGAACTGACAAAGTTGGACAGGTCTGTGGTGTGATACTGGCATTTTATAACTTTTTCTTATTCTTTTTTGTTTTCAATTTTTTTTTTCTCTCAAGATCTTTTTCTTTCTTTTTTGCAATTCTAAATGAGATATACATACCTGTATGACGTTACAGGCTCGAGCCTATCCTCCAAAGTATTAAAAATCGTCAAGTGTGGTATTACTCGGTGCCTGACCATAAAACGCTAAAACGCGCTGCCGTAAGCTTCGTTTACCCCGTATTGTCTGGTGGGCAGATGCCGGAGGTCGACTTCGTACTTTGAACGTATTCTCCTTTTTCAAGCTTACCATTAGTATACATTAAGCCCGTGGCCTCCGAAGAACTTTTTACTTTGCCAAAATTAAATAACTCGCACTGCACCAGCAATGTATATATCTGTACGTAAATGCTACTACATACCTTATGTAAATTTTATTTGCGACCAAGTTTGTAGAAGTGGACCCGAACCTTTCTTTTTCTTTCCTTACCTTTCCTAACCTCACTTTACTTTACCTTGTCTTTATTCTCCTTCTTTTTCTTATTCTGGTCGTCGTCTTGTTGATCCGTGTCGGACGTGACCCTTTTTCTACTTTCAAAATCCATGGCACCCACCAACTGTCCCACGACCCTTCGCCAGTCCTTATACCTACATCTAACCTTTCTGAGAGCTTTCTTCTGTACCTACCTTACCAAAATTAACTCGGTAAAGGTGACTCGGTGTTCGCGTGTTCGTTGATCCTGGTGACGACCTGACACACGTACCTACGTCAAGTTGCACACAAATCCTAGACTAAATCGGATTGAGTGAATTTGAAGATTCACCTTTCCGTAATTCGGGAGGAGGGTCAATTCGGCGAACTATAATAAAGGGCAGAACAATATCCTCGTTCATGGGTTTTTCATTATTCAGGGGAGTTTCTCTTCTTCCCGTTTCTTGCTTCGGATTCGCAGCCGTCTTCCTCGGATGAATGGGAGCCAAAAAGAATTCTCCTGCAAGATCCAATTACCAGGTTTGTTACCACTGTGGTACAAATCGGATCACGCGAGTTGCGGTTGAGTTTTATTTCTAATTCAGTTAAAAAAAAACTCTTTGCTATGGAAAAGAAGAAAACAAAATACATATACTTATATGTATACAATTGTAACGTTGCAGTTTGGCACAGCCGTATTACGATCCGCCCAGAACCCTTGGCAGGCTTTGTTGAGGGAGCTAAAATTCGAGAAACCACCGAGGTCGTGTATGAATGCGATCGCAATTAAGGAAATTTATCTCCAAGAAGCGACCGTGACCGACTTAGGCTTCCGACTCGAGTTCTTATTTTTTATTTTTGTCTTTTATTTTTCTTCCGTACGCTCTATTAATTATATAACAGGCGAGCGGGCATGTCCCTAGATCAAGGACTTGGCTACGAGCCCCGACACGAAGGATAAAACGGCGCACGAGCCAAGTGGGGCTCACAGTCGATCTGAAGAAACGCGGACGAGTGCCCAGGCACTCAGCGACGTGGGAAATCGGCGGTGAAGAAGATGCCCGACGCCCCGAGAGCCTGCGAGCCGCGTTACCTGACTCCCCCCACTCTTGACAAAGAAAATCGGCGATGGGCACCGAAGACAGCCGACGAGCGCCTGACGCAGCGCAACCCGCCGATCATTTCGAGAATCGAGGGTCGACATTGCGCAGATCCTGAGCGCAGACAACAGTGATGATGCTAAACATGTTAGATAAGAACGATCTAGAGTCTAGGCCTATTTTGCAGGCGGAGCCGACTACGTCTTGTGAATTCCCTTCGCGGGACCTTTTGAGTTTACTTAGAGCTTGTTGCAGCGTGCGATTGCGTCCAACTTTGGATTATCGCCATGAGGTAGGCCGTCGCCAGAGTTCTAGCGAGAGTATCGCGAGTTAAAGCAAAATCTTTTGACGGCCTAAAGAGTGGTCATTCAGAAGTAAATTTTAGTCGTTCAGAGGCTCGCCTATGAGAACGAGCGATGCGCGGTGATTCAAGTCCAGTCGGTTAGAGGCAAGTCGAGTCTTGCTCATTAGCTTCGAGGCAGCTGTCATTCTGTGGCTGTTCTATGGATGTTCGTACGACACTGTTGCCAATTTCGCCAAAACACGAGTTGCCTACCATACAGCGTGGCAAGTTTCCAGTGAACCTCTCTGTATCGTATAACGACTTTTCTGTAGTATAGCTACAGAAAGAAAAAAATTCTAACAAATCGCGTAATGCGCCTCAAGCATCACGAGAATAAAGTGGAAAGTCTTGAAAACAGGGGAGAAAAGAGAGAGAGGGGAGAGATTGATGATGTTGCGAAAATTGAACCGCTCGAGGAGATTTTTGTCCCCCTTTCTCAACCCCCCACAGAGAAATTCTAAACTACATATAAACCAACCCTGAATAGTTATAATTACAGGAATAAGCGAGGTTCTGCTCTAGATTACACTATAGCATAGCGTCGCGTGTCTGGGATGGTCTTAATTAAGTGCAGAGGTATAAAGCAGCGATTGCTGTACAGCGTAATTGAATTGGACGAAAAAAAAAAAAAAAAAAAACTGGAAAAGATAAAATAAGATGGGGATAAAAGAAGACGAGCAAACTTCGGCGCCGGGGTATAATCGTGCACGAGGATCCGATGAAATTCCTTGACGCCACTTTAGGAATTTCTGACGACCACCCAAGTGAGCAACGGTCTTCGGGAAAACCTCCTCGCTTCCTTCCTCCACTTCTTTATATTTACTATCTTTCTTTTAAAAAATTAAGAAGTGTTTCGAAAAGGCTATGGAAGTTGGACAACTTTGAGACCAAACTATCGTTTCTGTTACAGTACATCAGAACCCTTCGAGAACAGATATACGAGGCCAGAGATATGAGAGGAGTTCCTCTCCTCGTCGTCGGGAATAAACAGGACAAACTTTCAGCTAGTGTAGCTTCGGGCACCAGATATAGAGACATCGTAAACTTGGTACGAAAACACTGGAGATGTGGTTACGTCGAGTGCAGTGCCAAATTCAACTGCCGTGTTGTTCAGGTAATTAGAAAAACTGGGAACTGTTTTTTTTTGTTTTTTTTTTTTGTTTTCTCCTTTCTGCGTTTTTGGGTCCAGGTTATAACGCTTCGCGCTCTAGTCTCGGGGGTTTTAGCACAACCCTCTATCGACCGGGCAGGAATTATTAATGCTTTTATAAAAGGAAAGTTGTGTCCGTTTCTGGTACGCGCGATTTGACCAGAGCCAGGTTTTAGGGCACAGCCAGCGCATCGCTGCCGCTTTAATTTTTACGGCCTTTTCAAACACGCTTTTTCACCTCAGTATAAAGGAATAACGAGGTCCGGATAAAGCGGGATTAAATGGACCAGTTTTAATTATGGAATTGATTTTTTCAAAGCTCAAATATCTTGTTCCGAGAACGAGTTATCGGGGAGGATAATTCCTTGAGTGGAGATTTAGGCGCTGATTTAATCGTCTATTCATAATTTATTTTCAAGAAGAAAAGGCATTGTACCATTCTGAAGCTTTGTTCTTGAGCGGAACGAGCCAAAGTTTGTCGAATGAACAGTTTGGCGACAATTGGACAAGCTTAACTCCCTGGAATACGGGGAGGCATTTTGTTGAAACTCTGACAATTATCAAGCTATGAAGTACACCGGATAATAATAATCACGCATGAATTGATTGAAAGTAATCACGGTTACCATAGCTGCTTGGAATCATAGTTTCGTATAATGGTCTCAAAATCAAGTCGGAGCTTTATTCAAAAAAATGATATAAAATCATGTCTGACGCTTTCCACCACCCGGTCCAAAAATATTGATTTTTCTTGCCGGATTACGAACAAAATCCTGATTTTCACCAGGCCTACGATTCGAGGTCCGGAGAATCACCTGTGACCATTTTCAGATGGACGTCTGGGGTGTGAATGTGCATTAGGGTGTTTAAAAAAAAAAATTTGTTTTTTTTAAAGCCTCATAGTCTCAAAAGTTACTTTGAGACTTGAGAGAAATTGTCCTAAAAAATCAGCCCGATATCTCAAAAATTTGAACTGGCGCCCGAGGGTCAAATTTTCCCATTTGAAATGCACGTAAAAATTTGTTTTTTCGATTTTTCGTCCGAAAATCGATGAAAAAATTTTTTTTTTGACTTTTGATCGGCACGGCCTTATAGAAAATTAAATTCTCTACAAAAAAGTCCTGAATGATTATATCCGTAACTTCAACAGGAAAAAAGTTTTTTATCAATTTAATGAAAAAGACAAAAAATAAATAAATGACTCATAAAAGCTATAACTTTTTTCCTGTTAAAGTTACGGATATAATCATGCCGGACTTTTTTGTAGAGAATTTAATTTCCTATGAGAACATGCCGATCAAAAGTCAAAAAAAAAAAATTTCCATCGATTTTCTGACGAAAATTCGAAAAAAGAAATTTTTACATGCATTTCAAATGGGAAAATTTGACCCTCGGGCGCCAGTTCAAATTTTTGAGATATCGGGCTGATTTTTTAGGACAATTTCTCTCAAGTCTCAAAGTAACTCTTGAGACTATGAGACTGTGAAAAAAAACAATTTTTTTTTGTTTGTAACACCCTAGTGTGCGTTCAATGTTTTGTTCGAGAATATCTCAGGAACGAATGAACGGATTTCATCCTTCCTTATATCAATCGATGCGGTTCTCTCCGAACTGAAACTGATTAGATTTTGGATTTGATCGGCCCAGTAGTTTTCGAGTCATTCAAAGAACAAAATTTCGAATAAAAATATTTGAATCGATGATACATCGAGAGCTGATTGACGGACTTTTATAATTTTAGCTCCGATCGATGGGGTTTGCTCCGACTTTGATCTGTTCGAATTCGGGAATCAATCTAATCGGTTTACTTCAGATTCGGCGAAAAACAATTCCAAATCCCTCTTAGTTTTTTCATACGTACGAAAAAATTGATCTTGACGTTTGTATCACGGTTCAGCACGTCTACCCGCATCACGCAGAGCACACGAAATGAACGTGATAAGGATCCTGCAATTCGGCGCATAGACCGAGGCTTTTCTTTTGCTTCTCCTTTTTCTCCTTTAATTGGGTTTCGGATCTTACCTCGGATCCAAGTGCCACTCCGGATTTTTATTTAGATCGATGGATTTGTTAATTCATAGCCTCGGAGCTCGTATCCAACGAATTTCTCTAGTTTGGATTATACTTTCCGAGACTTTCAGAGCTGCAATTTTGCTCTCAAAAATTTCCGGCGATTATTTCCGTTCTTTTTAATTGGATCAGAACTCTGAACCGCAAATCTGATTCTCTCGGTTTGTCGTGAAACTCGAGCGAACGCCGGATGAATAACTGGATGAGATGAAATCGTGTGAAATTCATTCACGCCGATTCAGAGAGCTCATTTTTCTTCCAGGTGTTCAGGGAACTAATGAAGGGTATCCAGGCGGTGGAAGGAAGACCTCCGTCACCGTCGCCGACTCCATCGCAGCCTTTGAGAGCTCACCCCCAT
This sequence comes from Tenthredo distinguenda, assembly GCA_947538915.1. Lineage (NCBI taxonomy): Eukaryota > Metazoa > Arthropoda > Insecta > Hymenoptera > Tenthredinidae > Tenthredo > Tenthredo distinguenda. The sequence continues at coordinate 23,994,992 of OX384532.1, forward strand.
AATTCTAGCGAGAAGTGTATTTTTCTTTGACATTAGTTTAAACGGCTTGAGAGAAATAATCCCGGTGTATAATTCCGTTGTGAAAGGCTCAATCCCCGGAGCAGTATTAATCAACCAATCCAATCAGCTCAAAAGTTTCGAGATCCCCTTATGTCGTATATAATATACGTATGGCCCAGTCCATATGGATCCACCGATGATTTTCGGCCACCAGTTTCGATTCATTTGTAACTTCGGCATGTCAATTTTCATGCGATTTCATGAGACACGTGTTTTTGCGTTCCGACGAGAAACGATTTTTTACCTCTGTGGCGCCATTGTGAAATTTCATGAAAATTGGGTCTTCCCAACGATAAAAAATCCATGTTTTTTTTCAAATTGCCGCCATTTCGTCACCAATCATCCAATCGCAACGATTTTTTTTTTAAAGGTGCATGTTGCCATTTGGCAGAAAGATGGCTTTTTGGGTGCTGAAAAACGTATAAAATTTTTGCGAAAATCGAAGATGGCGTTTTTGAGAAAATCAATTTTTCCTAAAATTGACTTTCTACAGTTTTCTTCCTCTATCTTAAAAACCTTGCACTTAATCACAATTTGGCAAAAACGAGCTTAACGCTTATGAAATTGCGCCCATTTTCAAGAAAAAATCGTTGCGATTTGATGATTGGTGACGAAATGGCGGCAATTTGAAAAAACCATGGATTTTTTATTCTCGAAAAAACCTTATATTTTCATGAAAATTTCAAAATGGCCCATCAGAAGTAAAACCTCGTTTTTCGCCAAAACGCAGAAACACGTGTCTCATGAAATCGCATGAAAATTGATATACCAAAGTTACAAATGGATCGAAAGTGGTGGCCAAAAATCATCGGTGAATCCATACGGACTGGGCCGTATAATTTTTTCGTAAAAACAAAGCGAATCGCGAGGACCGACTGGCTTTGAAAAATTACAACCCCTTATACCTATACATATATTATCTCAAAGAGGTTTTCACGCAAGGGCCGTCAGAATATAATTCCCTTCGCGATTTACTCATCCTCAACGACGTATTAGACATGACTTGTCAACCCAAGTTCTCCCACGGTATAATTTAGCGTCCTATTTCGGGTCTGGTATCCTTTGATATCGAGGAAGCCCCTGCCTAACTGTCAGGTTAACAACGTGTAGAAACCCGAGACTCTATTTGAGAAAGAGGTAGACAGGGAGTAGCATATATTTGTCGGAGAGAAAAATTACCTACGATCCTTACCATTATACGCCATTAGGGGTAGCATCCGCTCAAGCAATAGTACCTACATATATTTTTCTTAATTTTTAAGAAGAAAAAAAAAGAAGAAATTAATCATTAGCCATATAAGTGATTAGTCGTTAAAAGTAACATTATACAATAATAATATGTGTTTTTCTTGTTGTTTACATAAATAATGTTTATGTAACTTTATATACTTCTACCGTTGACTCGCCACGATGCAGGAATAAATTTATAGAAAGCCTTCTAGCACGAAACGAGCACATACATACGTATATACCTATTTGGGTTTCGAAAGAAATTAATATCCCGTCTAATTAATTAACCAATTAATTAGTATCGGGCTGTTCGTGTTCATGAAATTACCGTTTTTCGCTCCACGCGAACTTTTTATGAGGATAGGTGTACGATTTCGCGTATAAAAATTCACGGAAACTTTTACCTGCACGGTGGCGAGAAATTAAGGAACAAAAAAAAAGGAAAAAAAAAGAAAATAAACAAGTTTGTAATGGAAAAGCTATATACTCTGTTGTTGATTAATAAAAAAATAAATAAAAAATAAAAAAAATAAATAAAAAAACTTGCTCATCGAACGAAAACAATCTACTGATAAAATTAACACGCCAACTATTCTTCCCTCCGCAACTCCTTTTCCTATTTTTTTTTACGCAAAGAAATGAACAGCCGCCTCTGGCTCTGGCCTGGGAAAATACTAAATTCAAAATCTTTGTGATGTTAGACATTTTACCAACCAAATTTACACAGTGCAAAAGATAGGCAAGCCTGAGGCAAGAATGATCCAACTTTATACGAAAACGCAACGTGAAATTTGTCCAATAAACTTGAAATGTAGAAACTATGCCGGATCAATCACGGGATTTGGACAACCTCAAACTCTAAGGGTTCTAGTCAATTTTACTTATACTAATGATCGAATATTCGGCTTGGATTTTACTTCATTTAAGAAAAAGTAATAAGCAATTAAAAAAGACACCCGAGGAAGAAGACTGGGTTTCTTTTTTCCCCCGTAGCCGTAGTCGGCGCTATACGCGGTTCTCGAGAGATTGAAATTTGATAAAAAGTTTGAAAAACAAAAAACACTGTAAAGGTGAGCAGGACCCGGGGGACGCCGAGTACCAGCCTAAACCTGAAGGAAGCACTATGCGAAAAAATACCCCTTCACCACGACCTGCTAAGAAAGTTTCGCCTCCGTCACGGCACATCCCTCGTCAGTCACATTACCGTAGGGGACCTCTATCAGGGGTTGAAAGGTGTCAGCACAACGGTCAGGGAGACTTCTGAGATAGATTCAAAAGTTGGGGTACGAACTTTCGACCATGCGATAAAGAGTTAAGTTTTGGGAGATCAAAGAACGAGACAATGATACAAGGTATAAAAGCGTTTGTTAATATAATCAAGGGTCAAAGTATACACCGTTAGAGAAACGGTACACATACCTACCTACATAGCATTTATGTAGACTAGTACAAAAAAAAAGGTTTTTTTCCTATCATCTCAAAAGTTTCTAGTAGGTATAAAAAAAATTCTCCCACAAGGACAGCTCGATATTTTGATTCTGCGTGACGCTCAACGGTTTTTCATTTTCCCATATAAATAACAGGCAAAAATTTTTTTTTTTTATTTTTCAAGTAAAACTACTTAAGAATTTTTTTTACAATTTTGATGGACATATTCTTGTAGGAAATTCAATTGTTTACAAAAAAGCTCTGATATGATTTTCTCGTAAACCTAACGGGTAAAACGTTATCAGACTTTGAATACTCGCAACCAAGTTAAATCTAACCGTGTATGATTTTAGAACGCATTTTGTATTTCACCGGATGTTACCGTATGATTTATATTGTTTTTACACCGCGAATAATTACTCAGTGGTTAAAAAGAGACGTATAAGTCTCGATACTGGCTCATATTGCAGTCGAATTTCTTTTTGGAAATAGAAAAAAATTCAAACTATATCCACTTAGCTGCGAGTATTCAAAGTCTGATAAAGTTTTACCCGTTAGGTTTACGAGAAAATCATATCAGAGCTTTTTTGTAGACAATTTAATTTCCTACAAGAATATGTCCATCAAAATTGTAAAAAAAAAATTTTCAGTAGTTTTATTTAAAAAATACAAAAAAAAATTTTTTTCACGTGTTATTTATATGGGAAAACGGAAAACCGTTGTCCTTGTGGGAGAATTTTTTTTATACCTACTAGAAACTTTTGAGATGATAGGAAAAAATCTTTTTTTTTGGAGCACCCTAATGTAGACGTATAATTGTCGCAATGAAAGGAGAAGATCCAGAGCAACTCGTGAGTTTCCAAATCCGTGGAAACCTTTCCTTCCTTCCTTCCTTCCTTCCTTACATCCGCCCCTAATCCTTACTTACGCTAGAAATTAAATCGGCCTGCGGCTGTCTGCTAATTAATACACACTAATGCGTTGGAGAGAAAGAGGCAGAGACGAGAGTACTTCAGTCCATCGTGCGGCTTGCTAATTAGGTGAATATAACCGGGCACGGATATATTTATATCTGGTACTTCCGAGCCGATGAAAGGATGAATTAGTTCCAGTACCCATGAGCGCCGAAATATTTTCGGAGCAAAAGGAAAATCCAATTCCTGCACGTAGTACCTGTGGCCCGGGGTCGCAGTCCAAATTTACAGAAGGCTTTTATTACTCGGCCAACTTCACTTTGGTATGATAAAATTATTCATATTGCAGATTTAATATTTATGTCTGCGTATGTAAGTGCGTACACACGGGCCAGGCATTCGAGCACGATCACTCGAATATGTATGCCGTTTTTAACCTGGGGCGGAAAATATTTCGAAGCAATATTTATTGCTCGAAGGTTTGGAAGCTCTTGAGTAATACAAATTTTTAAAAGATACATACCGAGAGGAAATCTTGAAAGTATACAGTCGACTGCGCATGCGCCAAATAATTCAATTTTATTGGTCGGTGAGATCGTCCCGCGCTGATATTTTAACCTACGAGGCATGGGTGCCAACTTGCAAGAAATGAAGCGAGAGCTGTCAAATTCTCGCGCGTAAAGTAGTCAATCGAGCTTATGTTGTTTTTTATTTTAATTTAATTTCTACCGTATCAAATTAACACGATTGAATAAACTGTTCCCACCTAACTGCTTCGTTTCTTCCAACCACCCATCATTTACAGTTAGACCTCTAGTTTTTAATTGTAATTGGAAGAAAACAAATCCTCTATAAATGAACCAATACCATCGAATCGAAACAAGCAATCAGCTGTTCGGAATAAATCTCGACGGCTCTTTCAGAACATCAGGTTTCAATCTCAACAATAAAAGCTTTCCAAGCCTTTCCGAATCACTACCGCAATCCATTGAGATCCTAACCTCAAAAGTTCGTATTAATTACATCGGCGCCAAAAACAAAATTTGTCAGCTGAAACTCGGGATGGCCAGCCTGCTTCAGCAGACGACAAAACTCGCGCATGCGCAGTCGACTGTATACTTTCAAGATTTCCTCTCGGTATGGGGCATTCCACGTCAAATCGACCACTTTTGACCCCGACCCCTTTCGATTCGGCTGAAACTTTTTCATCTTTATCTACCCCACTAAAAACGTTTCTCAGAATTTTTTCAAATTTTTTTACCCGACCGAAAAAAAATGGCTCTTTTTTTTCAAATAGCCTTAACTTTAAAAAAAATGACTTATCTGGAAGTTTTTTTTTTTTTTTGAAAATTTTTGGTTTTAAATGTACTTTTCAAAAAAAAAAAAATAGAAGAAAATTATTCAGACCTATCTTCAACGTTTTTTTTTTAGATTTTTGGAAAAAAACGAAAATTTCTCGATGATTACCACTTTTCATTTTTTTTTCATTTTTCTTAGAAAAACTTTGACATTTTCTGCAAATTCTCTGAAATTTGCAGAGTTGTGTTTTTTCGTTTTCTATTTTTTTTAATCAATTGAAAAAAAAAATCGAAATTTTTTTGATGATTACTACTTTCAGTTATTATCATTTTTATTTTTTCTTCAAAGTTTAAGGTCCTTTGTATGTACATCCTTAAAAATCCCCAGAATGGTATTATAAAAAATAAGCTGAGTTAAAAAAAAATAATTTTTTTTTCAATTGATTAAAAAAAACACCACTTTGCCAATTTAAGAGAATTTGCAGAAAATGTCAAAAATAAATTAAAAATGGTAATCAGCGAGAAATTTTCGTTTTTTTATCCAAAAATCTAAAAAAAAAACGTTGAAGATACGTCTAAATAATTTGTTTCTTTTTTTTTTTTTTAAGTACATTTAAAACCAAAAATTAGAAAAAAAAAATACTTCGCGATTAGTCAATAGTACCATAAAACTTGTCGCGAGCCATGGAGCCATGAAATCTGGTTCTGAAAGACAATACATGGTGTAGTTCTGACCAGATTTTAAAGTCGGTTTTGAGGGGGTAGGGGGGGGGGGGGGGCTGCACTCTAAAATTGACCCTACTTAATATCGGGCATAGAGAGCTGTCGATTTATTTTTTGGCTATGTTTCTCAATAGAAATAGCCACCTGAAATGGAAAATTGATTCGATAATTTTTAGGCTATTTGCAAAATGTTTATTTTTGAAAAAATGAAGATATCGAAAATCCAATACGATCGATTGTTCGAAACCGTCTTCTCAATATGTAAAAAAATCGGCAACTCTTAATCCTTAAAATTGTGGGAGGAGATGAATTTTGAAGAAATTTTTTTTCGAAAACACTGTTATAATTGTATTTTTCATTATACATCAACGTTGCACGGGTCATACGACTTCAAAAACATAAAATATCAACAAAATAATCGTCATCAACGATATTGTCGATGGAAGGTCAAAAGACCCCAGCGCCACACAGGGTGTTCGAAAAGTCGCGGGACAGCTGTTTTTCTCCGAAAATACGCATCGCGCAAAAAAATTTTTGCGATGAAAGTTTTATGGTTTCAAGCAATCTATTCAATGGCGAAAAAATGAAACTCTCTCCACAGCTCCCTGGGGAGGGAAAGGGGGCAACTTTGAAATTTCAAATAGGAACCCGCATTTTTTATTGCATATTCAGCTTGTACTTTTGAAAACAATGAACTTTTGTTCCAAACAGTCGGAACGTACACCACAATGCTATTACCCACAAATTCAGACGCTTATAACTTTCGTTAAAAGCATGACTCGGAAAAACTGTTTGGAACAAAAGTTTATTGTGTTCATAAGTAGAAGCTGAATTTACGATAAAAAATGGGGGTTCCTATTTGAAGTTTCAAAGTTGCCCCCTTTCCCTTCCCAAGGGGCCGCGGGGGGAGTTTCATTTTTCAGCAATTGAATAGACTTTTTAAAACCATAAAACTTTTATTGCAAACATTTTTTTGTGCGATGCGTATTTTCGGATAAATACAGCTGTCCCGCGACTTTTCGAACACTCTGCAAGGGTTTTTTAACCTTCCATCGAAAATATCGTCGATGACAGTTATTTTGTTGATATTTTATGTTTTTGAAGTCGTATAACCCGTGCAACGTTGATGTATAATGGAAAAATACAATTATAACAGTGTTTCCGACAAAAAAATGTCTTCAAAATTCATCTGCTCCCACAATTTTTAAGATCAAGAGTTGCCGATTTTTTTACATTTTGAGACGACGGTTTCGAACAATCGATCGCATTGGATTTCCGGTATCTTCATTTTTTCAAAAATAAACATTCTGCAAATAGCCTGAAAATTATCGAATCAATTTTCCATTTCAGGTGGATGTTTCTATCGAGAAACATAGCCAGAAAATAAATCGACAGCTCTCTATGCCCGATATTAAGCAGGGTCAATTTTATAGTGCAGCCTCCCCCCCCCCCCTGCCTTAAAAATTTTTTGGAATGATATCGGCGACGAATTGAAAATGATTGGGTAGATATATAGGCAGTACATCCATACATCTGGAACCAATTTAAAAATTGACTTTGTGAAGAGCTGGAGGGATGGTGGAATTTTTATACACTGTGAAGTACCGGGGGGTTGTAGGCAGGATCGCTTTGAACGTTGAGAGTGCTTTTCAATGAGAATGCAGCCCCGTTTTGAGGGAGAATAATTTCTGGAATTCGCCGTTATATAGACGCTGGTACGGATTCATCGCATTTTTTTTTTATCGAAATAACAACCAGGTTAAGTATCGAGGGCTCACCATCCCCGAGGTAGTCGCGCTTCTTCCCCGACGTGGAAATTCACCCTGCCCCGAGGCGGCATTCTGGCTCTTGTTAACCGGGGATATTCCCACGCACGAACAAACCGCATCGTTGGCGGCCGATTGGACGTCGCGACGCCAGAGGCGAAGAGAATCGTGGTCCGAGAGAGGCGGCGGAAATATTGGGGCTGTTCTGGAAGCTTTGCCCAAGACGGCGTCTCCGCTCGGAAGACTATGCGTCGCTTTAACAACCCTTGGCGCGGACAAACACATTCGGAACGCTCTGAAAAGCGGGGCGGTGTCGCACACGCACTGGGAAGTAAGGGCAATCACTTCGCCATCTATGAGTAAACGATTTTAGGGTCTAAAACCGGATTCCACCCCCGAAGAGAGGTCTCCGTACAAATGATTTCACAAATACTGTAAAATAATTCGTACTGTGAGAGAGAGTGAACTGATTTCGAAAAAAACATATCCACAACTGAGCTAGGAAAGTTTAAACCGAAGGACTCAAAGTTTGTGACAATGCAAGAAACTTTTCGAAAGCTCGAGAAACTCGAAATATAATCAAAGTGCTATTTGCATCGTAGATATTCAGTTTTTCGACTCAAACTTCTCTGGCTCGTCTGTAGATGTAATTTGAAGAAATTCGCGGAGCTTTTTCAAATTTGGAAGCTTTTTACTTAAGCTTTGTTACAATAACTGTTTGGAATCATAGTTTTGTATAATTGTCCCAAAATCGGGTCGGTGCTTCATACAAAAAAGCGATATAAAATCATGTTTGAAAATTTCAGAATCCTGATTTTCAAATTAAATATGGGAAAATAAATTTCTTATATTTTCCCATTTTCATCAAATTCGGTAGTATGTTAAAAAAAATCAGTATTTCGGCTATTATTATTTTGCGAAGTTTTATTTTGGATATTTTTATACCAAGACGAAACAGGCGCTTTTTGACGTACAAATATTTGCAACTTGCGAACTTATCGGTGGGACGGATCCTCTCTGTATACGCAAAGATGAAAAGTTGTTCCGGATCAGCCCCGGGGCACAATTTTACTTTTTAAGTAAAATGCTTACCAGGAGTTACCAACAGTGCTTCACGTCTGTTGGAAATAATCCCAGAAGTCTCTCCTTCCGAAATCCCAAAAAAACTGTTACCCATCCTTCTCCATGCTCCTTTTAAAAATCATTATCAAATTTTTGCAGCAACGATCGATACCCGCAGTAATTCATCCCTTCCGATTTTTCGAAAACTCTAACTGTTAAAAATACAAAAGAATCGGCTGCTTCTAAATTCTATACCAAATTGAATAAAATCGTCATTAAAATCGGTGAAATGTCCCAAAAATTTAACGAAAAAAATTTCTCCTCTCGCGTTGAAAAAGTACGCCTACGAAGACTGCATGGAAGTTCTAGCCGTTCTTCCGGCAATCGTTGGATTGGTTAGTAAGACCCGGGACTTGAATAGCATTGCCGCTGAAGGAGACTGGGTTGATATATTGCTGGACTGTCTGGGAAACGTATCATCTGATGATAAGGGAAAGAGATCATCACTCGGCGAATTTCTACGACTTTACATCACCGTAAACGCGTGAGTAACTATCCCGTTGCTAATTTTGTACAGATATCAAAAATGATATCAGACGCAATATCCGCCTGGACCAAAACGAAAAACAGAGTCGAAGCCTCGTTTCTAATTTGAATCCTAATTTTACAATTTAACCCACAAAATCGTCCAGAGACGAAGACGGCAGTTCTCCCGGTGCTCACACGACTCAAATCCTGGGAGATGCGACCTTAGATCCAAGTCAAGCCTTGGCAGCGGGTGCATTAGCGTATGGAGACGAGCCGAAAGGTGGATCAATGGTCCAGGTTGGTACACACGATGTCCAATAAGCAATTATGTGTTATAATCAATCGGGATTACCATTGGAATTCAGCGATTGATCATGTTTTCGGAAAATGGCCCGTAGGCCCGCTCTTTCGGCAAAACGTTTTGTCCGATTCATCATCTTTCATTCAGACCTATTGTATTCATTTTCATGTAAAAATATTGGAGATTCAGGTCACGGCAGTTAAAAGCCAAACCCTGTTTTTCTCAAAACGTTGATTTTGCCTCGATTATTGTCTGACCCGTTAGTCTGTGTCTAAAAAAAGCAAAAGTTTGTTTTTTCGTGGCGTCATTAAAAAAATGTAGTTTTTGGTCTAAAAAGAATCTGTGGTCAAGGAGAGGGCTGTAAGACTATTGGAAGTGGTGCCTCATTAGTGTTTTTGATTACGGCTGGATGGGGTAATGCTTCCCAAGGCCATCGACCCTTTATTTTTTGTACTTTTTCAATTAAAAGAAAAAGTTAAAATGGTTGCTACCCGAAAAAAATAACAAAGAATGGAACGAAATTATTCCCACATCTCGATAAATTTCTAGTCAAACAAAATCTCGCTTGCTTAATCAAAAACACTTATGAAGCACCACTTCCAATGGTCCTACAGCCCCCTCCTGGAACACAGATTCTTTTTAGACCAAAACCTACATTTTTTTAATGATGCCACTTTTTAGACACAGCCTAATGACCCATATATACTATATATACGAAATGATTTCATCGACCATTCACCGCGTCCAGTACATGGAGTTTCAAACGAAATTGTACAACGCGCTGGGCTGGAGACCGACGAAAACCGCGATAGAAACATACCTTGGAACCTTGATTGATCAAGAAGATGGCCCAGCCGGGTACAGGGAGTCCGAATTCTGTGACCCTAGATATATAATGCTCAGGAACTACGCGAGGGAAAATTTACCGGAGGCACCTGAGGTCAAGGTAATGCTCAGGACTGTCAGACACCCGTCTGCGATATCACGTAGTAAGAGCACTTGTCCGAAAGAGCACACCTGTTGATATAGTGTTAGCTTGATTCGCCTGCAGCGTGTTAGAAAACTTATTGAAGTTCGCTGCGGTGTCTGAGATAAGAAAAATTCGGAGGTAACTTGGGAATTTTTCACTCCCGTTCAAAAACCGGGTAGTTATTGTATGATCTCCCCATTTTGAGGCCCGGAAAATCACCCCCGACCGTTTTCAGATGGGTTATCATTTTTTTGTAGATTTTAGATGTAGTTCTTCTTCGCTCAGTACTAATTAGATTATAGATTTGATCAGCCCGGTAGTTTGCGAGTTGTTCGAAAGTCGAAATTTCGAAGGATATTTGCTTTGACTGATTTCTTGAGAGCTGATCAAAGGAATTTTACGATTTTGGTCTCAATCGATAGGATCATTGTTCCAACTTACATTAGCAGTAGAACGCTAGACTGGGGTAGGAATCTACCCCAGACGACGAGCGGAAAAATTCGGTTCCTGCCGATTTTCATCATTTGTTCGTCCTCGAATCGGTTTTAATTGATCAAACTTCAATGAGATTGAATTTGCCGCACCCCATTCTCTTCCTTATCAAGAAACCGAAAGACTTATGTGATGGAGAGTAATCAGTGAATCAAGACCTCAGTCTAGTTAACGTACTAGGGTTGAATTTGGTTGAATTTCGGAATTAATCTATCCAGTAGTTTTGGAACAATTTTTTGCCAGAACACCTATGCAGTGGATTTGTTGAAAACTTTTTCCAAACCCTTTTAAGCTAGGGTGTAAACGCGTCTGTTTGGTTGTGTATATTAATGAGGGGAGTGCTTAGCGGTTCTGTATAAATTTTAGAATTTTCTAATTTATGCACGAAGTTTAACAAACCGTTCTCGTTGTACGTGACGTCTTGGAAAAGCGAAGTTTCTTACGGAAGTTTTGTAACGATTGCAGCTCTCTCGGACGATTTCAAAAGTTTTCATTCCTATGCTCAGGCAAGCGAAAGCGAAGAATTCTTGGCCCGAACAAAACGCGATAGCTGCTCCTATCTTCCAGGTAAGATTTTTGGACAATTAAATAAAAAAGTAACTCGTACACGTGGATTATTCGCAATTTAACACAAACCAGTAATTGCAGCATGTATGTTAATTCTATTTGACCTCCAGGTAGGTTTACGAAATCTCGTTGATCCGCCCTAGAAATATTTCCTAATTACGCGTCCGTACAGTGATATCATTCAATTACGCTGTTTAATTCAAGAGAAATCATTTCCGTTCGAAAGTAGCGGTGAAGTATAACGGAAACAAAAGTTTTAAAAGAAGAAAAAAAACTAATGAATAAAATTTCGCTATAGTCAGTATAAAAGTTCTATCCACCTTTCATGGTGTCTGTTTCCTCTGCATGATCGAATATAGGTATCAGATTTGCGCGGTTTTAAAACCACGAGATCAGGCTTTGTTTATTTTTACAATGAATATGAAACAAGGTATAGACCTTAAATAATTATAATATTTGTATTTCGTGCAGCTAAGAATATCTTAAATTTGCATTTTTTCAATTTTAATTTTATGGTTTCTTTTTTGTAATCTGATTTAACAATGTAGTCTGAAATTTTACGTGAGACATGAGAATCTCGTGTTGAAAAAAATATCGAGTTCGAATATCGCTGAAAACCGTTACTCTGTATAAACTGAAAAATATTTTTATTTTTGAGCAGTTCTATGGCCTTCGGGACATGGAATTCAATCAAGTGCTGTTATGCATGTCCCGAGCCCTGGGGGCCATCGCTTCAATTATTTGGGCCAAAGCGATGAACGCACCCGTTGAACGTCCCAAGTCTAGTTCGACGTATACATACATGGATAGTATTTACAAAATGCAGCAAAAGTCGAAACAATATTCATTGCCGTATGTGAAACGAATCTCAAAATGAAACTCATTATTTCGCGTTACAAATTCACAACGGTAAAAATCTTCACGATGACGTATGTACAGTGTCATGTGTGATGAATAGTACTTGCACATTCTCATATGTAATAGTGTGGAATAAAAAATTGAATAATAATCGTTCTTCATTACCCGTTAGTCGCTTTATTACCTTGCACTAGCTGCTACGCTTCATGGATACATATGTGTATATTATAATTTATGTATTACAAAAATCTGATTTCTTTTCCGCCCAGCTGTTACATTTAATGAGTATTATGACGATACGGCAATAAATAATAGCCTAATATATGTAAGTATGTATTATTATACATTAAAGTTATAGTTGTAGAAGCATCTGACTGCATAACATTCGTAATTTGATCTGCGTGCGTGATCAAAAATTGTATTCTTATCCACCTATTCGAATATGCATTTCAATCTCTGTCTCGTTTTATTACTGACCTGACGTATTCTGTATTGCTACCCACATCCGGTTTCTCATCGAAATCAATCTGTTATATGACTATGTGAGTTTCAGGAGGCTTGAAGATATAATTTTGATGGTTTAAGAAGTAGACTTATGTCATATTGTGATTAGGAAATTGTCTTCACTTTTTGATGAAGTTTCAGGGTTCCGTGGGACGTATATAAAAAAAAAATTATAATTTATGTCTGTGCATAACTTGGTAATAAAAATGATTGGGAAATATGTGTAAATGATTTATTGAGCACACAACGGAAGATGAAAAGCTATACAGTCTCTCGCATCCGTATGCAAAAAATTCCAGTGTATATTGCGAAATAATCGGCAACAGCAATAGAATCATTCAAGTGAATCCGAGATGCTATGAGCCCACTAAGAGATCCTAGACATCCTTGGAGAGTAAGTATTGATCATTGGACAGCAATAAATAGTGATACAAATAAACACAACACAGAAAATTCATACTGCTGTTGCGGCAAAAGTACTTCATCGATGTACCGCAAAGATATTAAGCGGCGTTACCTATTTCATTGATTGATACCGCCACCTGTCGGATTACCTAAAAACTACACGAATGTTGGATGGGTTGCGTATACTAAGGCGCACCGCTAGACATGTCATAATGTTATAAATTTATACCGCGAATTCTAATGCAAAAAATCCAAAAACGAGGCATAAAATAAGCCGAAGCAGCGTTGGCTTTTGTATCCTGAACCTGTGAGTTTTCAACTCATGATCATTCTTAAAATTTTCTATCTGAATTAAAAATGGGACGAGCCTTATCTCTTTTTCATTTTTATTTCATTTTGTATTATAATATAGGGAGATATATGGATTATTGAATTGATAGAGTACAAATAGAATGGAATAGAAACAGTCATTTCTCATTTTCATCTCATTCTATAATATCTTACCATAGTTTTTAACCAGGAAATATAGTTACTGGATATGAAGATACATTTATGTAAATTTGATACTGCTTGCGTTAACTATATTCCATATCGTTAGTCAAATACGATAGAAAGTAATTTGTAACGTTTTCTGGAGTATTCAAATATAGTTGCGAAATCTGTCGCGCATGCGCACTGCTAAAATACATTGTCAAGTGACCAATAGGATCAGTTGTTCGTACGGAATGGAAATGGCGTGACGTCGCGAACGTACTTTATATGTATTAGTACCGATGATATCCATCGATCGTAGAAATCGCCCGTCAAAATAGTGATAAAAAGAAAAAAGAAAAAGAGTAAAGAAAAAAAAAAAACACCATTTCGTACAAACGATAACCTGTCAATGTATATCAGAAGTCATCGCTCGCTTGTAACAACTGACAATTATTTCTCACCTATTAAAACGACTACTTTAAGCTACTATTCGCCGCCTAAATACCAAACGAAAACCTCCGATCTGGGCTACGGAATGTAGGCTCGTTCTCGGACAGGTTAGATCTAATTGGACCACGTAAGAAATAACTCTTATTTACTCGTTACATTATACTACGCAATTAGCTCGTTGATATCATGCACAAGAACGACACGAACGTTACCTCCGCCCTCTACCTACTTCCAGCTATCGTACTATGTAAGAAAAAAGTAATGACAAAAGACTGTCGTTAATCGCGGCGTTGTCGATACGTACGTATGCGTATAAACAAGTAAACAAATGACAGACTCGGACATTTCGTTATATTATTAAGCCCGCGTTGAGCTTCAAACAACCCGACGTCTATGAAGTAAATTATAGGCTATGCTAGACTTGCTTTAGACGGAACATCTACTTCCCTAGTTAAGGAGTTTTCAAAACAGATCGGCGATGGCAGATGCTCCGATAAACCAGGAGGCGACAGATCCTTCACAGACCACAGCGATGCCTCATAGAATAAGCATGAATGGGCTGAGACAGCCTTCCGGTTTACTAATGACCCATGGGGTAGCCGGACACACAGAACCTCCTACCAGATCCGGATCAGTGAGCATAGCCGGTCTTAACTTTGGGAGCAGAACTGCGGAACAGTCGAGAATATTCGCCGACAACATCTCAACTGCCTTTCAAGAGATACGACCACTCCTTGAACAAGCTAGAGCGGTAGAGCACATCGATATTTCAATTTACATTTCTAATGCTAAGAGGGGTTTAGATAGGGAAATTTTTTATTAAAATCCAATTTTCTTCGTGAACGTTGAAAAAAAAGAGTGCGCTGCGTGCTCATAACTATAAAAAACCGACCTCATCTCTATATATCATTGGTTTGCCAGGAAATTACATCGTTTTACAGTATTCCCTCAAAATTTCCAAGTTTTCATTGCAACTGAGTTATTTTAAGATTATTTGTGGAAGTGACCTATTAAACTTTGCCTCTTACTCATATTTTTGACTGTAATGCGTATCAATTTCTTTACGCCATATGCAATTATTAAACAATCTTATCTACTAGCGTATTTGGGCCTAGTAAGATTAGTTATACCTAAATCTTTCCATTCTAGCCGCACGGAATTGTCCTAACATCATGGCTCAATCGTCAAACCCAACAAGAACCAGCCCCGTCACCAGGAGACAGCTATGTTATAAACCTGAATGATCAGCCGTCAACGAGTAATGTGGGATCGCAGCACCAGCTGCAATCATCGTCGCATGATCATCATCACCACCATCATAGAACGGCGACAGACAATTTTTTGAACAATATTAGAGAAGCTGCGAATGCAGAAAGTCAGAATAACAATAACAACACCGAGGAAGGGGCGGCCGACGGACGACATATTAGTCCTGAAACTAGAGCTTTGTTAAATATATTACAAAAATATGTTCCTTTTATTATGATACTGCTTGCCAAATGCATTTACGATCATCGAGCCGGGATACTACATTCTGTAGCTCTATTAGTCACTTTTGTTTATACAAATAATAATCTAAAACTCGAAATAGCTAAACAACAAAATAGAAGTCGTGTCGTTTTGTTATTCATTCTCTTTTACATCGTTGGCTGTGTCGTTTTTATCGACTATATGTTCGAAGAACACAAGTTGTATCTTAGCCTGGTTTTGATACCATCTTATACACAGCCTATTACACTTTGGGAACTTTTGTGGTCCGTCGCTATCACGGACTACATTCTAAAATTGATTACTATTGTATTTAAAGTTATTTTGACTTGTCTGCCAGTCAGGATACTCGCATTTCAAAAACGGGTTAGTATGATTTTAGATAATGGAAAAATCCGATGATTTCAGACTCTTGAAGCCCTCAATGTTAAAAGTATTGAATTTGTTCGTGTTTTTATCTAGAGAAAACATATAATCGATGAATATTTTTCAGGGTAAATACTATCTGATGATAGAAGCTACTTCGCAGCTGTATAGATCGATCGCAACTATTCAACCATGGCTGTATTATTTGCTCGAAGCATATCAAGGTCCGGAAAAAGTCCTGGGAGTATTTTTATCCGCCGCCTATATGGTCAGCAAAGGTAGCGACCTCGTGTCTCGTGGAAAACTGTTCAGAACAGCTGCGTGGAAGTTACTGCAAAACGTGGTACATGCGATAATGGATTATGAGCTTTATGTACACACAAAATAATACCGATGATAACTTTTCGGTTCATAACAATCTTTTTTTCCTCCAGAACATAGGTGCGTCTCCATCGAAAGACCAACTCACTGCAGCTGGTGGTATATGCGCCATTTGTCACGAGGAATATGCGACTCCAGTGAGATTACGTTGCAAACATATTTTCTGCGAAACATGTGTGTCAACTTGGTTGGATAGAGAGTCTACTTGCCCGTTATGTCGTGCGCCGATAACGGATGATCCAGTTTATCGGGACGGACACACGACGTCTTTCATTCAGTTATATTGATTTCTCAATTAATATTTTGTAGGAACAGTTAATTGTTGGTAATTTTTATTTTTCATTCCTCTATTTTACAAGTCTTCTCGACGCTAAAAGGACCTAGATATATACTTATAAGCAGCGTTAAACTATTTAAACTAATCAACGATAGTCAGGTACTCAACTTAGGGTATCTGTACTATTCGGAAATAAACATCTGCATGGTTGATACAAATCCAGATGCCAACGCCATGGTCATCCACAGGCCTAAAAATCCCCGGGACACATTTGAATTTAGAATTTAGAAATGTACTTCGATCTGTGGATGAATGTGGCTTTGAGGTTTAACGCGGAGGATACCGATCTTGTAAAATATATTGTAAATAAAAAGATTAAGAGTCTTGTTCATAAAGAATGATTGAATTATACAATAATTTAAGAGTATATACGCCATGGAAATAATTTTTTTCAAATCACTGTTACGCCGTAAAGAACAATTCTATTCACTCAGCCTTTTCACACCTGGTTACTCGTATTCCGAGACATAATTCAGAATTATTTGAGATTCTATCGACCTTGCCTTGCATAGGTTGATTGCACTGAAGAAAAAGTGGTTGTCACAGGGTAGAGTTCGCGTCGTTCATCGAGACTTCAAATTTCGAGGAATTATTCTACATTGGTGTAATTTCGGGGCAGACCAATGATGATCGATGAATTTGATTTTAGGATAGGGAAATTATTAATTTCAAGCCATTTCTCTTGGAATCGTTGAGAGAAAAATGTCTTACGCGCTCACAACGATAGAAAAATGACCTCATCTCTATATTTTATTGATATAATAATTTCTAATTCGTCTCAAAATACAGGTAATCAGTTGTAAAGAAAACAGACAGTAGAATATCTTTTCAAAGATTAGCAGTGATTTAAAAGAGATTATTTCCAAGGTGTGTATATACCCTTAAACGCTCCTTCACTGGACTAATATTAGGATTTAGGCACGAATCGTTTCTTCGTATGCTCTTATCATTTTTATGAAACGACCTTTTTATATCAAAATTCATATAGTCTTATCGCATGATTGTTCAACGTAAGTTGATGACGATTTGTCGACAAGCATTACTTTTACGATAATTAGTTACCTACCTAACTAATCAAAAAAAGTCACTATGCATAATCATCGTCGTATTCTATCCAAGAAATTGACAACCCTTCGAATTTGTTCAATTTCTATGAGATTTGATGTTTTGGAATTACTTATAACAAATTTTCGGTTTTTCTCTATACTTACACGATGAACAATCATGTTTTAGAGATATAATGTTACCTGTTGAACAGAATACTGCAGCAATGTCATTATTACTTTTAATCTTGTGTATAATAAACTGAAAACCAATCCTGACAATAATAGTCAATTTCTTGGGGGTGATAATTTCTTTTTATTTGATACCTTTAGCTTTTATATATTAAAATAAATATCTATTTACTTATTGAGCATTATCACTTGGCAAGTCTTAATTGAGACTGGAAGAATTCTCCGTCACCACGTGTCGCCTGCCTGTTTATTTCCCTGTGCCGCTCACGGCTGACTATTTCTTCCAGTACTTCACCCCCTCCCTTGATCAACCTATGCAGTCAAGAGAAATACAGATTAATTTGTTTTCTAGGGTATAATAATTTCTCTTTCATATCTTTATACTCCCGATGGATCAACTCTTGACTTGGCATTGGGTCAGAGAAGAAACACAGTTTTTTATCCGATGATAAAATCAGAGCAATAAATAATCCACGAATGAATCCCTACCTACTTAATTTTGGCCATCATTTCACATGCTATTGATCGAAACAAACATAAAAATATGAAAGATATTATGTTTATGCGTATGATCACCCATCCTTTTTTCTCCTCTTATATGTAAATTCAATGAAAAAAGAAAGTGTACTATTTCTGATTTCAGAAAAAGAATCCAAATATTCTTCGATATCTATAAACTAGACTTTTGATTTGATAATGCATATTCCTAGACCCATTTTCAAAGAACACAGCTGTTATAAATTTCTTGTACTTTTTCCGAGATAGATTCGTCATCGATTTATTTGGATATACTACAAAAACCTTTTCCGATCTTCCCTATTTTATCAAAAGTGTGAATAAGGCAAACACACTCATGAAATTAGCAATCAGCCAGATTACTTCCTGATCCGAACAAACCCTTAAGCTGTAGAAATATCTTCATAAAATTCGAATCCCTTATTAAAATTTCAGAATTCTAAGTCCTTTAAATATTCCCAGCCAATTCTGGGATCTGCAGAATCCCCAGTTCGAATAGCCGCCCCGAGCAGTGACCCAAAGTAGGACTAATCCTACCAATACTAGATTTATTTCATGATAGTAACCTATGGCGTCCAGTTTCTTCATCGTATACTCTCCTGATAATGCTTTGTTTTTTTTCCCACTGCTCCTTGGTCATCGGAGCCATTGCCTTAGCCCTCTCTATAACTTCCACAGGTATATCATTGAGCAGTCTATCATTAGATGCGGATTGTTCCACACGAATGATCTTCTCTTCCTTAATCGCAGGCTTCGACTTAATCTTTTTCAATTTCTTCTTCAATTTCTTTTCCTTCTTTCTCTGCTTCTTCTCAGCCTTCTTAAGCTTTCGAGCTGCAATCCTTTGACGCTTTTTGCGCACTTTTTCAGCCTTAGAATCGTCGCTACTACTGCTACTGGTACTACTGCTCGAAGAACTGCTCGTAGATCTTTTCTTCTTCGATTTCTTTCCCGTGTTTCTGATCGACGAAACGCTGTGATCTCTCGACCCTCGGGATCTGCTCTTACCAGACAAATCTTCGCTTCTCTTCATACCTTTGATCCCTTCGTAATTAGCAGACCCAGCGGAATTACGATCTTCGTTGCTTTTCGACACCTCCTGGTCCCTCTCATTCCTGACTCTTGAAATCGATACTCGATTAGATCTTCCATGCTCTGTAAACTCCTCGGACAACTTGAGTCCCGAACTGTTATGCGCTTCGCCGTGATAATCTCTGGCACGAATCGTAAGTCTTTCTCTTTCTGAACGCTGGTCTTTACTGGCTGATCTATCGTGACGTTCCTCTCTGTGGTATCTTTCTGTCTTATGACGATGGCTGCTTGACCTTACTTCGTCGTCGTTTTTCTTAGCAGATCTGCTTCGGCTTCTGGATGATTTTTTTGCCTTGTTCATTTTTCTTGGCTCGTGTCTAGATCGCTCGCTGCCTCTTCTCTCTGCAAACTTATCGACCTCGTGGTCAGAATTTTTCTTTGAACTCTTTGAGTGCTTTTTAGAATTGTCTTTGCGAGGGCTAGAACTTGAGCCGGTGGATAAGCTTGAACCACTGCTTGAAGAACTTCGGCTATAGCGTCTGGACTTTCTTCTCTTGTCTTTAGAGCATGAGGTGGTTTTTCGTTTCACGGAAACATTCGACCCGCTATCATTAGAGCTGTTCGACCAGATACTGCAGTCTCGTTTCGACTTTTTCTTTGTGCTTGTAGTTCGGGATCGCGAGCGTTCTTTAGAGCGCGATTTATGCCGTAACGAATCGGCCATCGTATTCGACGCGATCGATGATCTTTGAGTTCGGTTATATTGCCTCGTTTATTGCTATTCTTTTATATTCTTATCCCGAAAGCGGTATCAGAGATGTGTATGGTCGTCGGTTGACCCTAACCTAACATTTTCGATAAATTCGTAAATGCGGTCTAATTCCTTGGGACAAATGTGTGGTATCGTTGACTTAGACGAAGGATAATCTTCTCTCGATATTTTTATCAGGAATTCCTTTACGTATATCTATGAATTCATGGATGAAAGTTTAATTCAATACAAACGAAATGCTTTTGTTTACACTTTACAGTACCGGCCACGAATTTCTGAATGGTGGCGTGACCGAGAGGCGAGAACTACGGACTGGAATGAGTATTCTCTAATCGTAAACAGTTTCTAAATTATAGGATACTATGGGCTCTGTAATTGTCATTGGTAGAAGAGCGCCGATTGGATCTGTAGACTGCAATGCTACTCTTCTCCCTAAGGGATAGTATATTTAAATTGCTTTTGATCCACAGATCCGGTTTGTGGGTAATTGCAATCAAGTGTTTGAATTAAAACCGGCGCGGGCGCGCGCTGAGCTGATTATTTCAAAAACCATAGTTACAATTTTTAATTTTTCAAACACTGGATTTATTTCTCATCCAAAGTCATTACGTACAGTAATAGTGAGGATCGACTGTAGTTAGTTTGTGGATAGTTTTATTACACACTGCAATGAAAAATTAACTTTCTGAATAATACATGATAATCTATTCGATAAAAATGAACAAATTTACTCACATTATCTGATTATTCGTTCGTATATTTGAATCTAGTGAACAACGATTCATTTAAAGTAAATACGCTGTTCTGTCGTTCTATGAAAGCTTCTTCATTCCCCAGAAATATACAATTCAAGAATGAATTGTCTTAGATTGATAGGCATTTAAGAAAATCGATTCGTTCGGTATGTAATATGAATCTATGTGTACCTTAAATCGAAGCACACAACTTTTTGGATTGTGATATGCACATGATAAAAAGGAGTTCCCCAGTAAACTGAAGCGAATTGGTCGAGTTAATTTATTTTTTCTACTAAATTTTTAGACTTTCTAAAGATCAGCGATTATAAAAAATTCTTTTTACTTCATTTTAATCCGAAATTAAAAAAAAAAACTGTACTGACTCATCCAAGGAATACCGGTCCTGAAGAAATGAAAACGGTTCGCTATTCTTCTTTTATTTCGTCCATTCTGATCTATTTGGTAGATAAAAAGATGCAAAATTCAAAATTCCACACCTAATTATTTGTTCAGAAGTATTCAAAATACCGCAAGTATCTAAAAGTTCCAAAATAAAAAAAAGTTTCGATCACTGCGTAACTTGATCAGCGAATATGGCTCGTATGGGTGGAAGATGTTCCTGTAACAACAAGGTTCCTGTAATTTACAATATTATCATATGACAGCTGTCAAATCATCGACTACCACGATCGCTCGTACACTTCGAAAACTGTTTCTGTATGTGTTATACAATCGCCAGATCGGTGATGTTTATAATCGTACCTATCGCTAATCGAAGCCAATGGCTATCTAAGGTCTATAAATATTTAGTTCCCATATCCCGATAATTGATGCAATTGAGACCATCACCTCTTCTTCTATAATCACCTGGACTAAAATCATGCAACGCACGCCTGATACGTAGATATACACAAATGCTTATCTTCGCAATACCCATTTTCAATTGGTTGAGCATTGGAAACGTGAACGCGTGAACATCATGATCTATGCATGCACAAGTGCATTCAAAGCCAAGATTCTTTACTGACTACGAGACAGCGTACGTGTTTATCGATAATTCCCTGGCAATTAGCCATATACCTGTGACAACTGACAACTGCATAATAGGCAGCATTAAAGAAAAAAATGCATTTCGAAACTGGTTAATCTAAGTATAATCATACTTATTCGAGACATGCAATTAGCACATACACAGATGTCCCATTCTGCAGATCGCAAGTATAATTAGAGAGAAATTTAATGAAATAATGAACGGATGCTTTCGTAAAATCCTCGACTTCATAAGCCTTTTACATATATGTCCGTCGTAAGTCTTTGGTACATCGTGTTCATGCATCAAATTATCATTTCCGTGAGGTCCCAAAATGGGATCACAATCATAACGCAGATTTAAATTCTCCTCTCCGAACTGCTTTTCTTTATGTGTTTTCCGTTTCTCCGTTTCACTTGCACGGATGACGTCTTTCATTGGGATGATTCCAGACGGCACCGATTGCTTCCTACACAAAACCAGATTCAGCTTTGCATGCGGAACTGAGGAAGATTGCAGAGGCCTTAACAGCTCCAGGAAAGGGGATCCTCGCTGCAGACGAGTCTCCAGATTCTCTCACCCGGAGGTTCGATGAATTGAATTTGGAGAACACAGAAGTACTCAGAAGAGATTACAGGCTTATGCTTTTTTCAGCGAACAAGGTGGCCTTGATGAGCTTTTATGAATAAAGACAGTATCTCGATTCTCGTGCTGTTCTTAGTGTTTAAATTCTATGACTAATGACGTTCGGTTCTTCTCCTGCACTGAATACAATACACGAAAGTCTGCCTTTCGGCTCTAAATTGCAACATTATGCATGGGTACAGAATGAAATATCCAAGTATATCAGCGGTGTTATTCTCCATCACGAAACGGTGCATCAAAAGACGCCGAACGACTTGCAAGAGTTTCCCGAATTTCTACGCCTCAGGAACATCATACCAGGAATCAAAGTCGACAAAGGACTTGTTCAGATGTTCGGATCAGATGGCGAAACCACGACTCAAGGCCTGGACGATTTGCTGGAACGATGCATTGACTACAAGAGAAAAGGTTGTCACTTTGCAAAGTGGAGATGCACCTATCGGGTCACGAATACGTCGCCTAGTAGACAAGCCATAGAGGAAAACGCGAACGTTTTGGCCAGGTGAACGCTCCAAATCATTCCCAACAACGGGTTACAAATCCAATCAATCGAGCGTCTACTATACTTTGGTAATGATGAACGAATGTACAGGTACGCTAGCATCTGTCAAAGTGCAAGATTGGTCCCTATAGTAGAACCGGAAGTACTTAGTGCCGGAGACCATAGTTTGGCAAGGAATCAGCAAATCCACGAAGAGATTTTCTCGGCGCTTTATCGTTCGATGATTTTGCACCACGTTTATATCGAAGGAACTATTTTGAAGCCATCAATGATCATCCCGGGATCAGAAAACAGAGATTCGTGCAGCTCGGAAGTAATATACATATACTGTTATACAAATTTGAATTTCTTCATTCTTTAGTTTGTTCGATTATCTCTTCCCTTTTCTAAAACATCGCGGAAAATAAATCGCGTTTTCTTTCCTCGGAAAAAACGTCACGATTCATACGATTTTCACTCTCCATGATGATTCAAACACGTATCTAGCTGATCGCGGAAGCCACGTTGACAGCCTTAACTAGAACCGTACCGTGTGCCGTGCCCGCTATCACGTTCCTTAGCGGTGGTCAGGGCGATGATGCATCAACGGTCAACCTTAACGCTATAAATTGTTTCAAGATCAAAAGGCCCTGGACATTGACTTTCTGTTATGGACGCGCCCTTCAGGTAGGTCTCCGTATTCTCGCACAGTGGAACTTTGGATACAAAAATTTGTCTGAAAAACTTTGGAAGCGATTTCAGTTCAGGCATGAATTTCTCTGATCTTTCCTTTCTCTTACTCTGCATAGTCCATCAAATTTGAGAAGTTTTTCTATACAGTTTATCATCAGGTAAATTTTTACATAATTTCTGCGCAAAGTTTGAGGAAAAAATATCCACCAGGCAATTTATATATACCTATAGGTATACGTGATAGTTTTCGCGAAACGACTCGTTGGAATATGACATCATTATCATGAGTAGGCATTATATCTTTGTTCTATATATGTGCGATCTCGTATCTCGAGATCAGCGTGGGAGTTTCAATCGTCGTTTTACTAAGTTATTTCAAATTTTGTAAGTGCTATATTATCGAAAAGCTCGTTGCAATGAGGGACTTGGATAACTTTCAAGAAATTTTGTGAAAATTGGAAGAAAACTATTTTCACTCTTAGCAGGAAAATATTTTGAAAAAAATTCAGCAGTTTTCAATCACATTAGAAATAGATGATAGTCTTAGAGTTTTCG
Source organism: Tenthredo distinguenda (assembly GCA_947538915.1). Taxonomy (NCBI): domain Eukaryota; kingdom Metazoa; phylum Arthropoda; class Insecta; order Hymenoptera; family Tenthredinidae; genus Tenthredo; species Tenthredo distinguenda. The sequence goes on from OX384532.1 coordinate 24,019,290, forward strand.
GAAACGGCTCTATGTTTCGAAAATAAAATCGGAACTCGTATTTGCCATCAAATAAATGGCAAATAAGGATTGCAACAAAATAATGGTGACACTCTTGTCAAATATGATGTATTTTAGGGTCATCACGGATCCTTTTCACATATTTTGCATTGTAACTTATTCCAGTGCAATACCCATCAAAAATATACAAAAAATTATATGCGGAGTATGTGTGGCAGAAAAGTATCTGAGTCACTGATTCCTGATTGATTGTCCCTACATACATCAAAACGTCGGTTTGCTGTAGAAGCACTTTCACGTGGTCTGCCATTAATTAGAAATGGTTGAAACGGTGACTAGAGTTATTGGAACCCTGTTTGCACCTTTTTTTAGTAAAAGACACGTTGAATGCTATTCAACCTATGAACCTGAATGTTTTCTGCTTTTTCTCACCTTCAATAAAGATGGCAGCAATGAACATATGGAACGGACAGGCTTCACGAGTTGCGGAAGCTCAAGATGTATTTTTGGAGAGAGCAAAAGCGTGTTCGCAGGCTGCACTAGGAGAATACCAAGAGAACATTGACTCCGACGAAAGAGCTCAATGTAAATCACCACCTTGATTACACATTATATGATATGACGACGTAATTGTACTCAGGGGTCTGCTTAAGAGATAAGGACTCCCGAATTGAGTAACATCAAGTGAAAATATACATGTACCCGTATACTTAACTTAATAAAGATTCTGTGCCAGTGACCGATAACACTCGTGTATATGTTGGTACAAGCACACGTGTTGCTGAAAAATATACGTAACTTTTTAAATCCGTTTAAAATTTGGTAGGTAGAGTTATAAACAACAAGTTCAAATCTGAACGTGTAAACAATATTATGTCAACTTTATAATTTTAATCAGAATAAATCACCTTTGAGCCTGATTACACATATACATCTTTAGCGATTATTTATTTTGACATTATAGTTTGCTCAATAAAATGAGACACAAGAGACCAAAGTTCAAGTCTTTTATTATTTGTCAGATTATTTCTCACAGCTCAAGGTTCAACATTCAAATAATAACGAGACCCAGAAGAATCTACGCCATGTGAAAATAGGAATGGAAACTTTATGTCTTTTCCACTACGAATAGGTATACATATAAATGTAACCCAGTCCAAGATAACATGATTTAATTCCCAAAAAAAAAGATGTCTGAATAGTCTTACTTTCTGTCTGCACAGATAGCACATATCTAGACAAACTTACAGTCATCCAATAGAATATATTATGATTCAATCATACGACGTCGAATACATTGAAGTCACTATAAAAAAGGGCCAAATTTTGTTTAGATAAAAATAACCTGTTTCCCTGATTAAGCCGTTACATCATAATATTGCAGTGATGTCCATTTCATAATTCATTCGTGAGAGTTTTTATATTTGGATTAAACGCCGATTTATAAAACTAATTCATATACAATCGAATAGTTCTAATATACATATTTTGGAGAGCTCCCAACTAGACAGATGCATGCAGTGTGATATTCTAAAGTTAGACCGCTGCCGAGATGCCTAAACTAACTTCAGGTTCTAGTTCACGTAATAAAACAAATGCAAACAATCTGCGGATCGATTGTCACGTCATCTCTACCACTTTGCTCTATCTATAGTCAAAATAAACCCACTGAACGCTAGTTTCAAGAAGACTTTAGAATAATATGTATATGCTACTACAGCTAATTGCCGCTTGCAACACACGCCCCATGTATGCGGCGCAGGGCAAATGCTTAAATCGGGATCATTTTCGAATATTTTCGAACGTCAGTTGGTAACGTATGAGAAAATAGGTACGTGAATTCGAATTATCTTATTAAAAGAATGGCGAGTGCGAATTAAGAGTTGCCCTTAACATTGATATTCACGGGGTTAGTCCAACGATTTTTTCGAATGTCATGGAAGGTGCCCTTGTGTAACCTCTAAGAAACGATTCTCAATTAGCGGGTCTCGGAAGCGCGCATACAACACGTCACAAGCCAGCCCAGCTTTCCGTTAGAAGTTGCGCATTCACTGGTCGATATTTCGTCATCAGCTGCCCGTCCCCTCCAATGAATATCTCGGTAACCAGAAGCGGCCAGAGATGTAACGACCTACCGCCATGACCCGGGGCAAAACATTTCCTCTGAAAATTGATACGAATAACCGAGTGCAATCGGAATTCATATCATTTGAAAAAAAAAAAACTGTTTGCAGAGCTTTGGGAGAGAATTGCAGTTGCAAAAAAAATTTCGGAGAATTTTCGAATTGAATATTCGTCAAAAATAATGGACTCAATATTTCAGTATTCCTGATACATGATTCATTCAACACAAGGCTCCGAAGACGCTCAGGTTCAGAAACTATTTCTGAGGTTACAGATGAAATTTGGAAAAAATTTCCAAAGTTCTTCGACGAGTTTGGTGACTTATTTTTTTGTTCGGATTGGGGCGACCGAACGTGTTGGTACTTTGCTGGTTCTGGCAACACAACGGTATGTATATGACGAGGTTGAGAGCCGCTGTAGATATGTTCCTCGCGCCGACTCCGATGTCTAGTTCAGAGTTTTGAGTCTACCAGTCGCTCTGTTGCCTCGTACGCACACGGCGGTTCCACACTCCACTTTCTGCAGCTTCATTCGCGTCACAGCATCCGAAATCTCTGTACAAGTAAGTAAGTGCAACGGCGAACCGCCGCTAACAGCAATAACAATTAATTTTAAGAACTAAGTAACATTTTAGCTTTTATCCAAAGATGAAAAAATAAAACGAAAAGCGAAAAAAAAAGGAAAGAAAATTAGACACACAAATGCATATTTTGCACAGTGTTAAATAACCGCATCCGTATAGTCATCACACTGACGTGGAAATTGTGAGAAATTTAATAACCAATGTTACACGATGCCAAATAGACTGTTAGATCTTCCTTGGCGCGCGACGTTCGACCTTGACTGACTTCTAACTAGTGTCATGTGAAAACTGCAGAGGACAAGCGAAAGTTGAAATCGATTCGCACAATCAGGCGTGGGCAATAATTATCTGCATATATCATCTCGTTCGATGCATTATCGGCATTTATTAGACGATTGATGTTGATCGGTTTATACCATACTATACACACTTTGATACTGAATGATAGATCTATGATTCCACGCCCACGCTGATAGACGATGTTATTTTTAGCCGCTCAATAAGCGGCCTTTGAACTCGTTAATCGTTTTCTTGTTCCAACAAACCGGTTCCGTACCAGATTACAAATCCATTTTCGTTTCACTTTCGTACGAATTATGTGACATGGACATTACATAACATCAGCTGGTATATTGATCTCGACGTGCTGAAAACTGCTTTTGTCATATACCGATGCATATATTCTATGCCTATTTCGATTTCTCAGACATACACCAGTTCCTACCTGAAGTAGAACTATTTGTATGATGTATTAGTTGACGAGATAAGTACGAATGATAATAAAATTTAGTCGTAGACCGTGTCCCTGTTTGAATATCTTATGATCAAGATACTATATCTACACTATTCTTTTTATTCCAAATTTTCCGTTTTAACATGGGGGAAAAACATCGTGTATTTTACCATCCCAATATTTTGAGAATTTTTTCCTTTTTTTTTCGCCGAAATAACATTCCGAGGCTTATTTCGATTTATACATCAAAATTGAGGTTATTTTTCACCATATTTTTCCTCTCGTTGCTCTGTACACACTTTCATACTCATTGCATAAATTTCCAACGCTGATCGTGCGGAAAATGACACGACAGTTCGATGGCCTGATGTATATCAATATCAAGTATACGGTATATAAAAAAGCGTCGCAACTATCATAACTTACTATACTCGCTGTGGCTGCAATCGTAGCAGAAACCTGCACTTCTAGGTGCGAACGTGACTGACGGGCGTGTCAGAATTGGAATAACCATAACATTAATTATCGCTATCAATCTTTCCTTCACACTCTGCATATTGTCAAATAAATAAATGTATAATACTATATGTCCATGTTTCATAGTTTTAGGATAACTATTCTTATTGTGAACTGTAATTGTAACTATAAAACTATGTATACAGAGTAAAATTTACCATATTATCTTATATTTCAGTGCATTTATTGTACCATATTCAAAATACAAAATACATAGTTTCGAGGTGTACTCATAAATATACGTTATAGATAATTATACCGATGCTTGTAATCACTTGACATACGATCACCCAACCTCAAAGTGTTTGATCACACTACATACAAAAAGAGAAGAAAGCAAGCTTATCGTTTGACTGTAAGTGTGACCTCAAAACAAGTGCCATGATTTCTCTGTGACCCGAAATGTCACTGTTATATGCCGACAATTGAGCTCGATGATAAAATATATAATTGTGTAATCATTGGATGCTAGCGACGCGCGTACAATCGTCAATATTTAGTTACGTACTACGAGTGAAATTCAAACAACGCGATCGAAGATCAATTAATTTTCCAACGGATGCAGATAGTTCGGTAATTCTCGATTACCACTGCTGGAGGGAAATGGAAAAGCGGCGACTTCTCTACGTGGATCACGAATCATACTGATTCTGAGCCAAGCGTCGCTGTTCCAGCTGACCCTCGGAATGCCACGGGTCAAATATGACGCACGCGCATTCAAGGCTGCGCAAAACGCTTCTTCCGTAGTACTGTATTGACCGTCAAAAGGTGTCTGGGTCCATATCCCGCATTAAGTCGCGGGAATATATGATTGTGATGTAACACCGTTATACCTCCACCTTTAGAAGTTTTCGGAAAACGCGAGATAAAGGGAGAGAAAATGGAGCGGAGAGACGTTTCCTAAATAGTTATACGTATAGACACATAAACTACGGATATATGTATGTCGAGCTGCGATAAAACGCCGCAGGCATTTTATGATTTATGATAAAAGGTTTTTGATAAAGGTTCCAGTTTTTATCACGTTCTATATATCTACGCTGTTACATCGGACCATTGACCCTTCGCCATTATTTGATCCTTGTTTTTTTTTTAAAGTCGAATTCCCTTTTTGTAGCGGAAATGGAAATTAATTGAGAAACACTCGTCACTTCTACTCGCCATCATCCCTTTTTTTTTTCCTTTTCTCGGGGTTAACGCTGCAGGGGATCATCCAGCTCGCCCGGGGCTTCCGGCCTTCCGGATCGATCTTCAAAGAGTAAAATAGAAGTGAAACTTAATTACGGGGTAACGGAATTGATTAGTTTTCCAACAAACTGACGTCGCAACGCCTTTCCCGCTAGTACGTACCTACGTGTCATAAAATGAGGATCTTCCACATTCGGTGTTTTCAGACCAAATAAATCGAAGAGCAAAGTCCTTTTTCCCCGTTCTCGCTTCATCAACTGATCAGAATATTTCAAATACGATTCCAGACAATTTCGCAAATTTCATTTTAAATTCTACGGTTCGATTCGCCGTATCGATTTAAAATAGGGCATGCGGGGAGGGGTTTCACCGGAATTCCTCTCCCCAGCCAATTCCATAATTCCACGTTGCGGGAAACGCGCGTATAAAATCCGCAGTTAACTTTTGTTACGATTGTGCAGAGATACATAAACTTAGATGCGGTGTTATACCTATAGATATACATAAAGGTATGAAAAATTATTTAAAACAGAATAGCAGCCGGCTGCCGGCTCGAGGCCAGCTTCGCAGCTTTGGCTCAAGTTTCGCGCAATTTCGCTGGGGGATAATTCAACCAACTTTTGTTTTACTGGAATCGTTGGAATACCTTGGCTTGAATATAACATAAAGCGGAATTTGTGCGTTAGGATATGTCTAATAATTGTTAACTCACATCAAATCACTCCTTTGATTTTCCTTGGGATATAAATAAAATAGTTATGTCAAACAACAACTGCGATATACAGTTGGGAGTTGTAATCCAAAGGAATCTCCGAAGATTCGGAGCGTTTCTCCTTCCCGATTCCAAATGGGTTTACAAATTGAATCGGTATTCAATTTACAATTAATCGCGTAGCTATATCGAAAAATTACAAAATGGATTGTCTCGGAAAATCCAGAAGACTTACCTCCAGGCTGACGTAAATATGGATGAAGCTATTCTATATTAATCGTTTAAGACAGATAAGAAGAAGGAGATAATCAGCGTAAACGGATTATTGATGCAATAAATCGAGCTTATATAGATAAACAGCGGAAAGTTTCATTACGCTGATCCACTATATACGTATATATTTCACTCGGTCTCCCTTCAACCCATCATATCAATGAAATAAGAGAAAAATATTATGGATGATAATTAAGCTGCAACAGAAATTGCGACAAATGTTTGACACAAGAAACGCTCTGACTTTGGTGTGAACTATTTTTGAATTCATTCAAAGAAGACCGAAAATGATCACCGAATTCAAAAATTTGAAATCTTCGGCTTGTTTTAACGAAAATTTCTAATAACTTCCGGATCGATTTTCATTGTTAACTGTATACCTTGGTAAAAATAATTCTACGAATTATCAGAGAAATTCGATCTCTTCGTAGTATCTCATTAGAAATTGTAGTTTCTCGTTTTTTTTTAGTTTGACAAAAACCGCGAACATTTCTGAAACACTACGAAAGTCTACGATTTGTTATGAAAAACTATAAATATATTCGAAATTCTCTTGAAAATTCGTAGAAATTTGTAGGAGCAGAAATTGCTACCGCAGGGGACAATTGTCAAATGTTACGTTTGTGGAGAATTAATAAAAGCATGAGGGATTAAGTCGTGGCTAAAAATTGAAAGAAATTGAATTTCAGTTCCGGCGTTTCTTCTTCAGAAAAATGGCTCAGGGAAAAAGTCCATATTTCATTATACCGTATGATGTATGACATCATTTAGAATCTAAAGGAGTCTAAGTCCCGTGGTCTAGAAAGTGGAGTCTAGACCTGTAGGAGGGGTATAGCTTTGAGTTAGGGTACCCCAGGGTGGCCGTCAGGTCATTTTCTGGGGTCGCAGGACGTCTGCGCGTACTGCATTGCGGCGACTCCCCACCGCTGTGGTAGCTGTACGTTGGTTGCTACGGCACTGCACCAGTTCGGAGGGTGCGCTCGTCGAGAAAGCACCTTTTCGTATCTTCGAATCCGCGGGTCTTTGTTTAGGTGTGCATTCGCACAGTAGAAGGCTTAAAAATGTAGCTCAAACGCGTTTGGTTCTGCTCTCTGAAGCAGCACCGAAATATTTATATAAAACCATACGATAATCAGTTATGGAACTTAAAACTTGTATTCATTATATCGATGTATTAATTAATTAATTAATTAATATTGTTGTATTCGTTTATTATATATCATTCTGTCTATACGTATACAGCTATTATCGTTGAGTGTCTGGTATTCTCTAATTGCCCTTTATAAAAAATCGCCACTTATATATCTGGGCTTCGTTTACCTGCATTTCCCCTACAATTACGACCGATATATCTATTGTATTGTATAGTTTTCATCGAATTCCTGGCATTTTTAAACCGAACACATTTACACGCGTACCTAAATACGGTCAGAGCCAAGCCTCGAATCACGACTTTCTTTGAACAGAAGATATTCAAGACTCCGTCACACCTACGCATCGACGTAACTTTAATCAGACTCACGTAAGTCATTACGTGAAAGTTAGACGTAAAATTACCCTGTGAACTGCGCCTTACGACAAACCTACGTTTACCCGGGTAGAAATTCACACGACTTTTTATGGAAATTTCAATATTTCATAGTTTTCCATAAAACCTCGTTCTTCACATCGATTCGATCGAAAATGCGCGTCTTCTTTACGACGAAAGACACGCGTCTAATTAATCGATTTCGTATTTTTCTTCACGTTTTAGAATGGTCGCTGAAAAGTACGCCAGTGCCGAGCCCGAGCTGAAGCAAGAGCTGAAAGCGATCGCTGAGAAGATCGTCGCGAAAGGTAAGGGTATCCTAGCCGCGGACGAATCTACCGGTACGATCGGTAAACGCTTGGAGGGCATCAGCGTCGAGAATAACGAAGCGAATCGCAAGGCTTACCGCCAGCTCCTTTTCACCACCGATAAGGTGAGGGTCAAAAAATAATTTAGCGTATGAATAAAATCGATCCTTATTCTACACACGCGTTCGATACAGAAGCATCGATTTTTGTTGTTCACGTTAATTTTTCGTCGCAGGATGTGATCAGCAAGCATATCTCCGGGGTCATTCTCTTCCACGAGACTCTTTACCAGAGCGCCGACGACGGCACTAAATTCGTCGACCTCCTCAAGCAGCGGGATATCATCCCTGGAATCAAGGTCGACTGCGGTGTCGTGCCTCTTTTCGGTACCAAAGACGAATGCACCACCCAAGGCCTCGACAACTTGCAGGCACGTTGTATACAGTACAAGAAGGACGGGTGTGATTTTGCCAAGTGGCGATGCGTCCTGAAAATCACCAAGGACACACCCAGCAAACTAGCCATCCTTGAGAACGCCAATGTCCTCGCACGATATGCCAGCATCTGCCAGAGCGCTCGTATCGTTCCTATCGTCGAACCTGAAATCCTTCCCGATGGCGATCACGATCTTGCCCGCTGCCAACAGGTCACCGAAGAAGTACTCGCTGCAGTATACAAGGTAAGTTGTATCGAAAGAGAAAATGGGAGGACTGGGAGGAAAGATTACTTTTGCTAATTTTCCCTTTTTTGTAAACAAAAGTTGCAATTTACAGGATTTTACATTCAGATTGATGGATATTAGAAATTGCCATATGTTGTCCAATTTGAACATTTGCTAGTTTTCGGATCAGAAATATCGAATAATGTTTCACTGACAACCCTGGTGAAAATAGTTCTACGAATTTCTACAAATTGTTAGGAAAAATTCAAACTTTTCCTACTTTTTCATAAGAAATCGTATTTTTTTTCTAGTTTTATCGACAGAAACATAACGAATCTTTGTCAAAAACTACAAAAGTCTACAATTTATTCATTTAAAACTATGAAGTATTCGAAATATTCTAAAAATTCGTAGGAGTAGATGTTTCTATGAAGGAACTTATGTTAATTACAGCTTTTAGGTCTTTCAAAGATCCTTGAAATCTTCAAACCTGTTTAATTTTATAAATTCTTTTTATGCATTGTGAAATAAATTGCGTTTTGTTTTAACTTTACTTAGGCTCTAGCCGACCACCACGTTTACCTGGAGGGAACCCTTCTCAAACCGAATATGGTCACCCCTGGACAAAGTGCCGCGAAGAGAGCTACACCCCAGGAGATTGCGGCCGCGACAGTAACGGCTCTTCAACGCACCGTACCCCCAGCAGTCACTGGTGTAACTTTCCTTAGCGGTGGACAATCCGAGGAAGAGGCTTCCGTCAATCTTGATGCCATCAACAAGTTCCCTGGCAAGAAACCATGGGCTCTTACCTTCAGCTACGGACGTGCCCTTCAAGCCTCCGTTCTCCGTGCGTGGGGTGGCAAACCAGACCAGATCAGTGCTGGACAACAAGAACTCATCAAGCGAGCTAAGGTACGAAAGAAAATTCAGACTTCGCTTGTTTTATGATTGAGCTATATTTTTCCACACTCTTCTTACTTTTCTGTTCAGAAAATGTGTCTCTAATTTACTCATTAGGCTGTAGACATGATTTTATTTACGCTTTGAAGCCCTTTTAGAAATCTGCGCACATGTAATAGCTATTTTTGGTTTCTCAGCTGATATTCTGTCGTGCATAATCCAGTATTTCCTCATTTTAATTACAATGTGATCCTTGAAACTTTCTACTTGATGTTTGATTTGAATTTAATCGAGCTAATTATCAACCTTACCGATCAAGAAGGGGGTATAGACAAGCTTCGAAGTCTGATGAAATTATGTGAAAAAAATATTACTATCAATTTCACGAAAAAACTCATTATATCACCATTTTTCCGCCAAAGGTATTTTCTTTCTCTCTTTTTTTCTTTTACACGATCCAGACTTTTGTTTACAATGATTGTAGTTTGCCCGATAGTAACGAATGTTTGAAATAGCTAAAAAAAAATTCAACATAATAAATAGGTACTACCGCTCTCTAGTTCACCATTTTCAAAAACGTAGTTCAGGAGAAATCAGGGGTAAAATTGAACGTACAGTTATACCAGCTTCACTGCTACGTAATTCTTGCTTCTTCACAGCAGAAAATATTTGCAAAAGATCAATTTAAAAAAAAACATATCAAGGCTTGTCTACCCCCTTAATAATGCATTGTTTATTACATTAGAAGTAGTTTGTATACGCAGCATGTTGCATGGTTTGTACTTTTCTGTATTATTGAAAAATAGGCAAACGGCGCCGCTTGCCAAGGCAAGTACGAACCAGGCAGTATTTCCAGCACAGCTGCCGGTGCCTCACTCTTCGTCAAATCTCACGCCTACTAATTTTTACGCCTATCTTCCGTTCCACACTGTATATAATCGTAGATCACACTGACAAACACCAGTAAGTAGTGAGTAGTATTTAGTTGTACATATTTTAGTTTGAAAAAACCATTTTTTTTTCCCAGTAACTAACATTGCTGAATAATTTTTTCTCTCAAGCAATTTTGTCATACTTTATACTTATTATTCTTTTTATTTTCTTGTACCATTTTTTGAAAATAAGATTATCATATGTATACCATGGTTAGATTTGTGAATAAGATAACAATTCTTAAATAGGCGAACAGCGACGCAGCTCAAGGAATATACGCCGGTGGAATTAGCGGTGCTGCAGGAGATGCTACTCTATTCGTAGCAAACCATGCGTATTAAATAAACTAAATCGTATAAGAGAAGTATATAGAGTTGACGAAGATCACCTCGCGCAATCATATATATATACGTAAAATATATATGTATAGTACCATGACGACATCCGTGGAAGGGATTTACGGAGGAATCAGTAAGGCATATACAAATGGCAAAATTTATTCAAAGTACAGAAACGACAGAAACATCATTTCAAGAGATCAAGAGGAATCAATGAGAAGAGAAACGAAAACAGCACACAGACGACCCTAAATAACGCTTCCTTCCCTATTATCAATCGCTAAGAGAGGCAAGCTTGAAAAATAGAGATGATTCTAAGGATCGGAAGGAGTTCAATAACTTCAATTTCATAATTGCTTAATGCGGTCATTATTCATCGATATAATTGGGCGCAAATTATTCCAAAATTTCACTGCGCTTACGATGACGTATGTAGATCATATATAAAATAATGAAATCGCCCAGTAAGCATATACCGTCGTGTGATAAGAAAGAAAACCAAACAAAAAATAATACAAATTCAGGGGTTCGTCGAAAATATAATATTATAATAAATATAAAGCGTTTAATAGCTCCGCTTATATTATACACCTATACCTATATAATGATGAGATAAGGTAAAAACTCAATTATATAATTATACCATTACATTACAATATTTCAATTCATCGATGTATAACGTTAATTAAATTAAAATTAATAAATAGATATATATATTGTCAATGTCGTTACTGTATTCTACGTGTATAAACAAAAAAAAAAGAATGATAATTCAAAAAAACCAAAAAAAAAAAAGAAAGAAAAACACCATACTAATTATAATAATAATCATAATGAAATCTTATAAATGTTGTTTGTTAGCCGACGAATTATATATTATATATATTATGTAATCTATATATTATACGTGAACACTACATATAAATCTTACGGTTATATAAGTAATATATATATATATATTAAAAAATATCTCGTATATATATCGATGTTATCTGATATTATCATTGTAATCTAGGTCACCAAATACACTGTGGAGGGTTTGAAAAAAGAAACAAAAAAACAAAGACTAAACAACATTGCTTTGATCATTACATTTTTCCCATTACATATGTATATTCAATTTTCATCTCGTGTCTTTTGTTTTGTTGAGCGTCTGATTAATTTCATTCTGTCTAGGTATACGCTCATGGCATAGTGAAATTCGGTATCTATGATTTTGATTTTATTCTTTCTTTATTTAAAAAACGTCAAATACATTTCATATTTACTCTACGAAATGAATTGAATTTTGATTGGAGATATTTCAGTTCCTAGGACCGCGAGAACTTATGCCATCACAATTCCAAATGCATTAGACAATAGGGAGAAGAACCAGATCAAGTTTCATTCGAATTGTCAATGTTTGAAAAGTTAAAACCTCGGTTAACAATATCTCGAAATCTCGGAACTCTCGAAGATCTTCATCCGTGTTCTGATTGGTAGTTTGCTTGATAGAAGTGCGTGCGTCAGTTCGACTATTTTTCGTGGCGGTCTCCCGACACAGTAAAATATTCGAGCATGAAATTATTAGAAAATCAAATTGAAAATCAATAAAGGTAGTATATAAAATAAGACGCATAGAAAATTGGAATTTGATGATATTGGAATTAAATGATATGACGAGCGTTTGTATGATTCTATAATGTAAACAAGAAAAGAAGGAAGAGAAAAGCTAGCGTTTTCAGAAACGGTCATTTCGTCTCAGGTAAATTGAAAGAGTTACTTCTTTCATTCTAATTCTCTTTTTCCACATCCCCTCGTTCGGGTTCAAACTATGGAATCTACATCTAGACTCCATAGTTCAAGCTATACAAGTCAAAAATAAACATGGCGGAGATCAGTGTACCACTACCCGCACTCGTTGCACTGCACAGCGTAGTGTCTGTTGATTGTAAAAAAGTTCTATAAGTATTATAAAACAAGTTTGAAACAAGTATGATTATTCATTAACGTCAGAACTCCGCGAAACACATATAGTAAATTTATATTCGCCGGTATTTTATAAGAGGTATGAAACAATAATTAGAAGTATTATAATTATGGAGACCCCCGGTGACATAGTGGAACATTTCTACGGGGTTTACCTTCTCTATTGTAAAAACCCTAGATACAAGGGTAGAATTTATATCGGATACACTGTCGACCCAAATCGCCGGATCAAACAGCACAATGCGGGAAAGAAATTCGGAGGAGCCTGGCGGACCAGCAATAAGGGTCCCTGGTAAATAAAGTATAACCTTATTTTTGATAACCACGTGCGCGTCTTGCAACGCGCAGGCGCCGTTACGGTACATAATGGCGGGAGCAGGGAGATTCGATATTCGAACTGCAGGCGCGAAAACGAGTTTTTAAATTTTTACTAACATTAGGAAGCTTTTATCTGGTTTCCAATGATTTTTGGTAAAACAAACATGTTCTTATCTCCGTTCCAATCAATGAAATATCCAAAAAATGACAACGTTTCGATTCTAAGATTTTTCCGATGTTTATTTATCGAAAGTTTTCAGAGAATTAATCACGGTCGGATATAATTATTGCTAATTACCTATGACCTCTTTTATTTTGCTTTCTTGATAACCTTATCCTGTAGGACGATGGTGATGATAATCCACGGATTTCCCAACAACTGTTCTGCCCTTCGGGTAAGATATTTCAAAACTATCAACATTCCTATACCTTACAATGAATTTGAAAAAATATTAAATATTTGACTCTCACGAAGTGAGTTACTTTAAATAACAGTTTCATTCAATTCCAAGTAATTATATGCAAAATGAATTGGATTACATTATCTTCGAAATGTTTCTCACGATATTTCAGCCGTAAATATGTTTACCTTTAACTAGACTAAAAACGTATTGTAGAAATTTTTTTCAGAAATTTTGTAATATCTGTAAATACGCAGTGTTTCGTAATTATAAATTAATAACAAAAACATTCTTCATATCACTTTATTCCTAACACTTCTCAAACAAAATTTTCGCGAATTTCTTTCTCACGGAGTTCTAAAACCATTTGAGCGTACATATGCATATATAAGCCACATTTCCGGGAATTCTGGCGATTAAGGTAGATACAAATGAAATAAAAATTCGCGACAATCCCCGAAAATGTGTCTTAATTTTTACATCCTGAACATATGTGTACTCCGCAAATCCAAAAGGTGAATACCGTTTCATCATAAATCTCCAAATTTTCGAAACTTTTAGTTCGAATGGGCTTGGCAGCATCCGGACAAAAGTCGTCGACTAAAACACGTTCCTCGAAAGAAGTATGGTCAAAATAGTTTCGATTACCATCTCGTGGTTCTCTCGGAAATGCTCCGCGTCGGTCCCTGGACACGTTTACCTTTGACAATCCGTTGGCTGGCCCCATCTTTCGCTAAGGATTTCCCTGCCGGTCGCTGCCCACCTTTTCACATGCCTCTGGTATACGGAAAAGTAATTCCCAAGAAATTAGACAGTAGTTTAAAGAAAGGAAACAACGAAGACAACAGTACGGATAATTTCGAAAGTACACGGCTTTGTTACCTCTGCAACGAATTCTTGGAGCCAAACGAAACGCTGTCTTGTATTAGCCCCACGTGCTCGTTGGTCAGTCACTTCGTTTGTTTAGCTGAAATATTCAGGAAGGACGGGATGATCCTACCGATCGAAGGGACGTGCCCTGAATGCGGCATAAATCTTTTATGGGGAGACTTGATAAGGAAGATGAAAGGCTGCTACCAAGACTTGGCCGAAGCCGAATATGCCGAAAGCGAATTTGATCTTAGTGATTTCGGAGATTGATTGTACGGTCTCTCTTCAGTCTTCTATCTTGATTTTCACGATTAATCAATCCACAGAGATCGATTTTTCAATCTAGTCTACTGGATGAGTTTTAAAATGTTATATTTGTAAATATCGTTTTTCATCTATACTATATCAGGGAAACTTATATGTCTCTTGTGTATAGTTGTGTGTGATATTTTATAAAACTTTGTATTTTCGTAGCCAATTTTTATCTACTTATACATTTAGGAATAAGCACTATAGCGAGCATAGTAATTTGTAAATAAATATTCGATTTAATCAGCCAGCTGTTGGTGATTCTGTAATAACGATAATGAATTTGTATTCACTGTAATTTTCGTTTTATTTTACCTGATATTCCGTCATTCTCCTTTTTGTTTATCGTATAGTTATAGTTAACTGATTGTATATCATAACGATTATTTGTTGCGCATGATGCATCACCGTGCGTGAAGTGATACCTATCAGTATACACAGAAATTTGCATACCTAAGTAAGCATCGCGAGACGTGAGGAAGGTTTCAAACTCAACGATATATCATGCTAATATTACAGCCAAATATGACACGGATTTATAATGATGATGATAATTTTCATATTCGTGACAAGGAATAACTAGGGTAATTAATAATTAGTAGGGGAAGAGCGGCCCCAGTTGCGGATCACTTGTCTACACTTCGAACCAGGTGTACAAAATGCGACCTTAATAAGTGTGTAACATACATGGCTATGGTATTGTTCATTTAATGATACAAGTTTTCAATCATTTTGAACTTCCCGCTTAAAAGAGGACGGAAATTATTATAACCACCCCGAAAATGGAAAGTCGAGCTTTCATCAGATCGCGAGCTTTCATCAGATCTTTGGCATCTCGAAAATGAATGAACGGAGTTCCTCCTTCCTCGTATCAATCGATGCGGTTCTTTCTGACTTGGAACTGATCAAATTTCTGATTAGATCCACACCGTATTTTTCGAGTTACTCAAAAAACAAAATTTCGAAAAAAAAAATCTTAATTGATCTTGTCTCGAGAACCAATTAACGGATTTCGATGATTTTGCTCTCAATCGCTTTTATTTGCTCCAACTTAAATCTGGTGAAATTTAGGAATTAATTGAGCTGGTAGTTTTTGTGTTTCAACAAGAATATCAACTCTTCGCTGGTAGAGCTTTCATTCTTCTTGCATTTAGGCTTTTTACTCTTGGAAACTCTATTTTTTGAGCTTGAAAAGAGCTCCGCTGCCCTAGAGCTTTAGAGCTCAGCTGACTTATCTGCTTGTTAATATGGTTTTTATAGGTACAAATGAAAGACCGACGTTTGCATGCTGTATTGTTATATCAAACGATATTTATTAAAGATAAATAAATAAATAAATAAATAAGTTAATAATAAATAAGTAAATGAACATGTAAATAATCCACATTGTATGAAAACGTAACATGTAAAACTCAATGCTAAACTAAATCAACATATTTACAAACTCGCAATCAGTATAAATGCACAGTTACTAAAGTTATTATTGTCCCTTCACAATTCCGTGAACATAGGGGACTTTGTGTCGAATAATCAATCAACCCTTCATTAATCTGAGTAATAGTTTTTCCTCCATATGAATTCTTCTTTCAATAATTTCCTTACGGTTCAAGCCCTATCAATGCCAATTCTTTATTTTTGTCCCTAAACGCACAGTACACTTATGGTCCCTTCCTTTAATTTTTTTAAATCAGATCAATTACAGCGACCAGTAAAGGGTTAAGTAGTTAAGTTCGTCGAGTAACGCGATTCACAAAGTACTCTTCGCTTAACGAAATTCGTATCAATATTATAAACAAAACAAGAAATTATAAAGTATCATATAAAGTCTAGATGCAATCTGATTTGTTAATTCATCAATATTCACAAATTTCTGACCACAGTCATTATACTTGAATAGTTTTTTGACCGTTATATAAACTTCAAGCTGATCGAGTCGTGTCGATACTCGCGTGCAGTGCGATTTTATGTGTTTATGTTACACGCAAATGACATACTGCACGAATGTGTACATGCGGTATGTCGTTAAGTATTCAATAAGTATGAATGGCACACCTATTGGATCGTATTCGACCCAGATAGCTTGTCGTACCTTGTCAGTTTTGGAGTTGGTAATTAGCACGTGAAATGGATCCGTTACAAGACACGTCAAGTCATTCCAAACTAAGATCCCCCAGTTCCGAAGCTGCAGTCCACGTATAAGTATAAAGAAGAAGGTACTCTCTACCTCCGTTGGATTTTTCGCCGTATTTTGATTATGATCGCTTATTCTTTATATTTACAATACATGAGTTTCAATTTCCTACACGAATATATCATAAAATTCAACTAGTTCAATTATAAGTTGAACGTAAAACGTAGATTTGAATCGATTCACATATTGAAATCGACTAATTTTTTGGCACGTCGTTGAACGACCATCTACGGTTCACTCTTTCTACAGATTTTGATAAATGTTCGAATAAAAACTCTGTCGCTCCGAGTTCCAAGAAGAGAGCGATTGCTCATCTTCCTAATAACTGCGAAGCATAGACGAAACTGTGAACCGAAGATTATCGCTATTTGCACTTTAACATTTCTATCGGTATATCTCTGTTTTTAATTCTACAATAATCCGCCGGTATAGTCGTCGTCTCCTCCGTAATCGTCGTAGTAATCAGCACCTGGGGGTACAAACATGCCACCCAAAACTCCGGAGAGATTTTCTCCCAATCCCATCGCCGAGGCGACTCCAAAGACCAATCGCATCACCACCAGGCGAACAAAATTCACCACGTTAGTCTCCCTCGTCTGCAAAGCGAGCTGTTTCGACTTTTTCTTGGCCTTACCTTCTCCGAAGTTGACCTTTAACAAATTAATGAATTTTTTCATGCTATGCGTGATTAAAATTCATACCGAACAACGCAGATATCTCCTTCCAGATGAATTCGTCGTTTACCGCGAACTAGCCTCGAGGTGAGTGTGTTTTTTCGCCGGCAAAACGCCTAGCGGAAGGATGCGACTGATTGTGAAGAAATTCTTGTAATTACAAAAGATTACCAGCCCACTGAAAGACCGAGTGACGTCGTTCACGTCATCATATCGTTATATTAACTTACCATTAACAAGACGAACAAAAGTACGAATAGCGAGGATCTGCAGAGCTTCATGTCTGGTGGTTCGAGGGAACAGAGAACTTCGGCCTTTTTGGTGGTCTTGAAACTCGAACACTTCTTCAGGGAACGATTGCGGACGTTCTTCGCAAACGCCAAAAGATTGTCGGAAAAAATTTAGTCGAGCTTTGAACCGCCACGTTATATCGTGACCAGCTTCGAAGCGGAAAGTTGGCAGAATGCTGATGAACTAAACTGCACACTCGAGAGAGACTCGATCGACTGACTGTTAAGATCGCATAAGCCAACGCTGAGCATCGCTAACGGTACCCGCACGAAAAAAGATATTCAGGCCGAGTCGAGTAGCGTCATAGTCGATGTGGGTAATGCGGGGCGCTCAAGGTGCCATTGCTGCAGATAGGTGCAGATGATGATTATTGTTCCAGGCCTGCAGACGTACCTCTGGAGGAAACATATTCTTAGGTATCGTAGTTAGGAATTTGAATAATGGTAGGCCTTTATAGCGGTGGTGTAAATTTTACTTGACTCTCAATTTGCGGACCGTTTGTTAAATAGTTTCTCAGAGAAATCCCATCAGGTAGTGGAAGAAGAGTTCCGGGAAGAAATAAATCATATTTAATATTACGTCAAAGCTGTGGTTTATTCGTATCCTTATTGTATACCTATGACCTACATTATCGTCGAATTACCGGAATGATCTGTTCGAACCGCGGACATAGCATATTCGACTACCTATAACCTCGCATTTGCCCATATATAGGCATGTGGAGACTTTAACCCCGTCTATGACCTGTAGCGGTTCTTGCGAAGATATGCGCAGCCTAGATTCTAATTTCTAACAGTTTTTCGGAAAAGATATTACAGTCAGCGGATTTCAATGAAAACTGTGGTACAGGCTGCGTGAATTTCACGAAAATAAGACGAATTAATTGAAAAGAGACGGAAAGAACATGGCGCGTGTGTTACAGCTGCAAAGACTATTGCCTAAATATACATATATTAAAGAAAATATATACATATGTATGTATAATGTTGAATATTTTACACTGCCGGAATGAAAATTCATTCAGTGGAAATAACAGCACTAACCATGGCCAATTTGTCGGCACATCTGTCTTCTAGGTGGATTCTGGAACCTCGTGTAATCAAAGATCGATCAAGGTTCAAAACTTATTATGAAACGGTCCAGATATCTAGCGGTATATGAGAGCCTTGATATAGTTGTATTTTTGTTCGTAGGTATACCTTGCGTAACGTAACCGATGTGATTCGGTCACTTTTATAGCAGAACGTCATCGAGCGTCGCACCTCGCAGGATATGCATATGAGATATATAAAATTATCCTATGCAGCAGGAAGTGTCTGGACGAGTATACGCACGTTCTCGGATTTGAAAAGGAAGAGCTCGCATGATTAAGAAGTGAATAATCCGTGTATTACCTATTTTGTTAAAATTCAAAGCAGCACTAGGCAGGCTTGTGTGCATTTGATGTACGGTCAGACTTTGTACCCGTGAAAGTATCCCCAATGTGAATTCTCAGAGATACGACAAATTTCGAAGAATACGTTCGTACAAATTCTACAATTTTATGAAAATTCAGACGAGGCTGTCTCTCCTCGTCGCGTAACTTCATATCTGAGGACGTTTTCCTTATTTGACGATAAACCTGATCGCAGATCGGCAGCTCATGAATTAGATCAGTAAAAATTGCTCACAAACAGGACAAGTCTTCGAATACGAATAAGAGGAATGTCCCTCCTCGAGGATCTGTCGATTTTCGAGGAACAAAAAAGGGCATTTCGGTGGAGGTTCCGCACCTCGATCGCTGTCGTTGCCCCGATGTGATATCCAGGTATAGCCGCTCACGTTTGTATTCTGCATCATATTAGCCGATGAGTTGCATGTGTTTAAGTACGTGGTACGGTACATACCCAGACATGCATGTACCTACATGATCGCATCGCATATGCACGACTCGTTACTCGAAGTGCGACTAATTCTTTATCGAAATGATGCTAGGAGGGCAATGTGCTAATTTCGGTGCTCGGACAAATGGTAGCGAATCAAAGCGTGCGAGTCAATTAGTTAATTGGTGAATTATAAACGGACCGTGAAATCTACTGAAGAAAAACGTCGGCCCCTAACGAGTTTCATTGCAACTCGTGCTTGCAGCTGATTGCATGCGCTAAGTGCACCCCGCTGTGCATCGGTCATTATCTCTCGGTGTTGCAGTCGATTATTATAATTTATAATACACAACTTACGTTATGTACGTGATGGAAAAGAGCGCCGCTTTACCAACGCGAAGAATAACGCTGCAATAACGCTTCTAAATATTCATTTATACGAGTTTATTAGAGGGAACGAGCCAACCACGTTTACTCCATTAATTTTTTTCCACTTTTTTCAGTTATTTGATACATCATGAACGGTTTTCGTTAGTGGTTGATTGGTATCTATGATATACAGTCCCGCACATGCTTCTACAATACCACGACTCCGAGGAGGAATTCTTCAAAGACAGGGAAATGGCGCAGGGATCAATGATTGAAATGAAATTAAAAGAACAAAAGGGAGATTGCTCGATTCAATGGAGATGCGATAATATGGTATCGTACATCGTATACTTGCAGGTAAGTTTAACAATGAGATAGTCGCTTACATGGGCAACAATGCCATAATTACACCTTTAGCTATAAGGCGCAGAAGCTGCATGGGACTTCGGCTATCCACCGGTCTAAACCTAAAGGAATATATGAAAGGCAGGATGCGAAGGACCGGACGCAACGCGCCGTGCATATTTGATCAGTTCTAGAAACTGAGGAAATGCCCCTCTGCCGATGACCACTCATTGGTTACCAGTGACGCCTGTATCGCGTCATCAAAACGCGTTAGAAGTCTTGACAATAGAAAATTATACGAATTAGCTGACCATAATTATAAGCTTCGCTTCATTAGGAAACCGACAAGATTTCAGTTGATCAGTCTTTCTCCACTTTCAGTTTTTCGAAGTCGAATATACATAAAAAGCATATTACGATACGACCAGAATTGCAAAAAAAATTGTCTATGGGAAATAAAGCTTCCGAATTTAAAAAGCTACTTGAATCTCTTCAAATCACATTTACGAAATAGCCAGAAAAGTTTGAATTGAAATACTCAATACCTGTGATCCATAAGGAAGATTTTGATTATATCTCAAATATTGAGATTTCAAAAGCTCCTTACAAAAATTTCGAGTGCTTCAGTATAAACCTTTCTAGCTCATTTGCGGACATGACTTGTACAGATTCATGGTACCAATTATTTCACAGTATAGGTAAAGCCATATCTATGTATACAGGCCACCCTTAAGGTCAGTGGGATGGAAATTCGCTGTGTATTCTCTGATGGCAGATTTGATGGATCGAATCCTGAGTATGCGAATCAACAATGATAATCTATTTCTGTCGCCAAACGCTGCTGACTCTCCACTTGTATGAAGGTACGTGTATAATCAATTGCGAGAACTAGACTTTCTCTAGATACATTCTGCAGTTGCATGTAACAAATGCACTTCCTCCTGCGGGGTTCGTAGACCCAGACGCGTTCCTATCTAGCTATTATACTGACGTAACACCCAACAAAAGTACTTGTCAGCTTGAAATGCCATTAAATTTCTCTCCACGTTTCATTGGATTTCTGTATAGAGTTTACGAAGCGTTGCAGCGTTTCTCGCCCCCCCCCCCCCCCCCCCCCCCCCCCCCCCCCCCCGACTGGAATCAAAATTGTTAATTTCATCTAAAAGTTAAAAAAAATTCTCGTTCGTTTGGTTAGTTAGTTATTAAGTCAGCAATTAATCTATGTCATTTTTGCAAGCTCAGTTCAAACTATGCTGGTGGTTTGCAGGTGAAATTACGTAGAATAAAAGCTTGAAGCAGGATATCCGTGTATTATTTACCTCAATCACCACAACCCCGAAAATGTGTCTAATTTTTACATGCACCCCCTCAACGTCCTTCTTCGGGTCTTCTATTCCTTTTCTAGGAGCGTCAGGGGGTGCAGATATTCACCAACGTCATTCATTGAGGAATAACAATGAATTCCTTGTACTTATTCAAATCAAACGAATGAATAGTAATCAATAAATGCAGTATTGGAAGCGATCACTGCACATGTAACGCGGGCTGACACGTTTGAACAATGCAAGCCGGACCGTCTCTCTCGAATTGTCATCTACCCTCGTCACTCTATCCTCTGGAGTTCCTTCGAGCTCTCTTACTGTCAGTGCGTTGGTTGCTCTCGCGGTGGACGCAGTCTGAGTCGACGTGTCGCGGTCGTACCGAAAACCGGGCAAACGCAGTCCGGTACTACGTACGTGTTTGAAATTCGAACCGACGTTCAGAATTCGCACCGGATGAGGAGATAAATGGAATTTCTTTAATTTTCAAACTGCTATATATCCCGGAAGAATTTCTGTTTCTGAAAGCCTCGTTGCCATTAAAAAATACCGAAAGTGATTTCTGGAGTGCAGAAAGTGATTTTGAAATGTTGTGAATTGGGAATTGAGACTGTGTTGAAGGAAAGGCATCATTCAATTGAACTACGTAAAAGCCAGTGTATTCAGAAGGCTCGTATAATGAAAGCTGAAGAGGTGAAGGTGGGATCCTTCCAAATCATTCTACTCTTTCTTTTAGGAGTTAACTACATTATCGTATCGATGAACCACGCGCTTCCAGGCTTCCATAGCTATACACCGAAATTCTACTGCAAGGTGAACTGATTTTTAAGAACTAAATTATTTTCCAGCTCTTGGCGCCAGCGAGGCCTACGGAAAAATTTTTGTAGGTTTAATCACACCTCGCCGTGGTGTATTCAATGGTGCTTCCTGCACAGCATGAAAGAGATACTTTTTATCCGATTTATCTATATCTAAAAGTAGAACCGTGCTAAAAGTAACTAAAATAGTCACGCCGTGTAGCAAGATGAACTGCACATGTGCATTCATTCTTTTGTTTCAATTTTGGACCCCCCAGCATTGCAGGGGAGATGGCGATCGCTGACTAATGACGAGAGATTCTCTCTCTAATTATCTTCTAGGTAAAAGGCTCCGTCAATTCGACTGACACATGTGTGACTCCTCCGGAAATCTCATCGACCAATTCGACGACATTCGTTTCCGAAAACGGTGGAGAATATTCCTCCTGCGACACGGGATATCGCTTTGATTCCGTCAGAGGAGAGACGACGATAGTCACAGAATGGGGACTGATCTGCGAGAGAAGATATCTCTTGCCTTTCAGCACTATGCTGTATTTCTGTGGCGTTGTAATCGGCGCGTGGATCGCCGGCGTCCTGGCTGACCGCGTTGGACGACTTCCGGTCTTAGCAATATGCCTTTATACTCAGGGGACATTGGCTGTTGCTCTCTACATCATTCAGGTGAATATATGTATGATATATTTCGGGGAATTCCAAAGCATCAAACCACAAGGTGAAATGGAAATGCAGAATAGGAGTCAATCCATATATCCACGATGAGTTCCTTCCTCTAAAGTCTAAACCACCGTTTTCTTATTACGAGAACTGCGATGCCCTTATACTTTCATACCTGAGGTGATACAATGTCAGTTCCCTTGGATTCCAACTCATTTTTTTCATCATTTGAGCTTGGAGAACGCCGGAGGGTGTAGGTACAGACTCAGGAGCTAATTTCTAGACCATTTTGGGACGCTCCATTTCGGAACTACTGCAATCTACTTCATCTCCCTTGAATTCCAGTCTCCTCTTTCAATATGGAGAAAAGATTACCGTTGTGAGTAGCTCGTGATGATTTTTGATCACATCCGCAGGACTACCGCGCATTTTTGGTTGTACGCGGTCTCCAAGGGGTCTTTGTCCAAGGGCTTCAAATCTCGACGTACACGTTGCTCTTCGAGCTCTTCCCCGTCAGAATGAGAACCTTGGTGGGCATGGCTACGCAATTTGCTTGGGCCGTAGGACTCGCTCTTTTGGCAGGGCTCAGCTATGCTGTGGCAGATTGGAGAGTCCTGCAGTTAGCGACATCGGTTCCCACGGCGGTCACTGTCCTCTACATCTGGTAAGTTCGTATAATCGGTGAACTGTACAGCCTCGATTTTATTACTCGGTTTACAACTCTGACTAGGATTGTAAATCTCATTATATTCTCTCTGTCTATAATTCACGCTACTCGTCACACTTACATCATCCGATTTACTTAAATATACTTCAGGATTATCCCGGAATCGCCGCGATGGCTTTTGGCCAAAGGAAAACTGACGGAGGCTCACATGGCTCTGGAGAAAATTGCCAAGTACAATACCTGCTGCAGGAAAAATCGGGCCGTAGTAGAGCCCAAAGTTGATGATGCAGACGCCACGACGATGACCGAGAGTGTAACTCCCGTGAAACCTAAACGGAAGTCTAGGATGTCTAATGTGGATCCTAACGAGACCAAAACCAGCGATATTCTTCCCGAGGAAGCAGCCAGTCTGCTAACTTCCCTGGAGAGTTCCGAAGAGAAGATTATAGCACGTGAGTAACAGAACCAATGATCGATCGATTCTGCAAATGGCAATCAGAAGTGATCCCAAATTCTTAACTAGATCAGTATTTCCATACGATCATTTTCTTCGCAGAAGACCATGATCGTCTGCTTGCACCGTCCGAGAGCTTGGAGCGAAGAATTTCGAATTCAGAGTTGCAGTTGGAACCCGATATGACTCAGGATGAACCAAAGAAGGAGATCCGAGCCTCGACACCACCGTCCATTCCCCCATCCCCGAACGAGAATAACTACAGATTAAGTAAAGGTTCTGCAGGCAATCAGGAGGTCCTACCGAACGTGATTGAGGAAAGAGTCGAGCTCAGAACAGCCCGGATGGTACCAGAAAAAGAGGAAGAAGTTGCGGAAACGGATGTCAGTGGTACGGTAGAAAAGCCGAGCGAAGATGTCGAAAGAAAAACTGATGTAGCCAACGAACAGAGCTTCATACAGCTTCTCAAACATTCGAGACTTCAGAGGAATTGTATCGTCCTGATATTTGTATGGTGAGTCAATCCGAATTACCCGTTTTACAAACGTAATAATATGGGACGAATTTATAATCGCCGAAGTCTGAAAGATACGAAGAATTTCATTGTTTTAGATCGAACTATTCGACAATTTGTTTTGCAGGTTCAGCCTCTCTCTCTGCTATTCCGGCTGGATGTTTCGCCTGCCTACTTTAACCGGTGACAGACACGTGAACTTCGCAATAGGCGCATCTCTAGATCTCGTGGCGTACGCGTTGACCTATCTCATACTAATAAAATTTGGTCGCCGAATTCCTCTCAGTATTTACTTACTACTGAGCGGAAGTATTTGCATCGTAGTCGGTGCCGTCAGCATGCCTATCCATGAAAATGGGACCTGGACCGGTAATTAAACGATTCAATTGGACTTCGAAACTATAACATTATATTGCATTCGATACTTATATCTTTAAGGATTCCATTGTTTCAAATGTTTCAGGACCAACAAAATTGGCACTGACCCTGTTTGGAAAAGGGGCAGTAGTAAGTTCTTTCGCGGTTATATATCTATACACAGTCGAAATATTCCCAACCGTTTTACGCGGAACAGGCTTGGGATACTGTGAAATTTCTAACAATGTCGGCAGTTTAATCGCGCCGCAACTTTTAATTTTGGTACGTCTTATCACCTATCACGTATTTTCGACGCTATATATAATAATAATAATAATACACCTCGTGATATAAACTGAATATTTTTACGGACGAATTCATGTTGCTTCAGGGCACAAAGACATCAATTGCAGTTCCGACATCAATAATGGGAACACTGTGCATCGTGTCGGGAATTTTGAGCCTGGCACTTCCGGAAACGTTGAAAAAACCGTTGCCCGACACGATCGAGCAATCCGAAGATTTGTTCAAGAAATATCGTCGGAAATCAGTTGTTGGCGGTGATCAACCCGTGAGAAAGAACAACAATAAACGTAACACTGTACTCGATGAACAAGCCGAACGAGATATACTCAGAGAGAAATTATTCTCGGAGAAAAATGGCGGGAAGACATGGGTCGACGCCGGAAATGGGATTATCGTGAACTTTTCTGATAATTGCGGAAAGAATACAGAGTGAAAAGTTCGACCACGATATTTCAGACTCCTGATCGTTGCGGTAACTGGAGTCAAGAACTTGTACATATAGATAATGGCATTTAATTGTAGAGGCTAAGAAATACCAAAGTATTTAGCACTATTTAACTGTAGATAGTTTCTCGTATCTTACTTACAGTATAATACCGATAATTATTTCAAACTATATAACTATAATCTATTGGGACGTACGCAAGAGATTGCAAAATATGTATAACAAGCTTTTGTGATTCACTTTATTACTATACTTATCATGTACTACCAATCAAGTAGCTCGACTATAATGAGACTGGAAACGTGTAACGTAGTTAAGTATTTAGTTATAAGAACCGCCATTTTACAAAATGTATCGGCAATGTACTGTAACAACTATAACTCCCTTCTCTTATTTCGTGAACAGTAAAATGAGAGAAAAAATAAATTTCGAAGCAGTATTACTTCCGTGAAAAGGATAATTCCTCGCCAAGGGCGTTGAAGTTAGTAACAAAGATTTTCTTTCATACGTGGAAATTAGGATTTTGTTGGTCAGTTAGAATGTTTCAAAGAATTTTCCTGTCGGGAGGTGTTCAAACTGGATCTCGAGACTTGTTTAGTTTTGGCACGTATGTATGTATATTAAACGATATTATAATATAAAAAAGTCTTTATTTCTATTTTTACCAAAGATTCATTACTTTAGGAATAATAATAATACGATTATATACGAAGAAAAGGAACAAAATGTACAGTTGATGTTGTTAAATATTCTTTAACAATGTGTCTTGTCATCTAAAATTAAAGTAACAAAGTTTAACACATATCTGTATACAGTCTACGGCACTTTTGGCTGCACCATACCATTGTTTTGGGTATTATTAGGCTGTGTTTGTTCAGCAGCTGTTTGTAGCAGCCTTGTTCTGCGTCTGGTGTAATGTTGCCATAGCAATATCTGTTGATCGTCGATGAATTTTGTGCATTGGGCGTTGACAACTTCCCTACGGAAATGCTCGTACTGTAGCAGATCCAAGAAATACAGGCACATCGGGTACTTCAAGTACTTTGCGTACTCAGGCTCCTTCCAGTACAGCAGATACTTCAAGTAATTGATGAACGTTGTATCTTTGAAATACCCACGCTGACCCAGAACTAACAACGTCAATTCGAAATTACATAAGAAGATCTGTGTATAAAATTTCTCTTTTTTATCTTTCATTTATTTTTCTTACAGGTAATGCATTGTCACACTAATCTCACTGCAACAACCTAAGGGTAACTGGATGGCTTCTAGCCAAGCTTTGAAAAGTGACACTTTGATAAAAAAAAGAACTGACTCGAAGTGAGAAAAGTGAATCGCTAGCAAGTCCTGAAGCAGAGCTTCGAATACGAGGCTTACAGTTCAAGTAGTTCGGGTTAGCCAGACATTGGACGAATTCCAGTTCCACTTGGAAGCGGAGTCGCTGTTGGTCGTCGGTCTCTGGCCCACCTAAAAAAATCAACAAAAACATGCGTCTTAGGTTAGATTCGACACGTTCGAATTCTCGCATGGTTTTGTTGTTGGATGGATATCTGTCGTAAGATTCCGAGTTCTACGAACGAGTTCCGGAGTCCGTTAATAGCGCCGAGGAACAGCGCTATATTTATCGCAAAAACAAAAACATTGTTTCTTTTTTCTTTTATTTTTAATATGAGATTCAACCTACCGTTCATTCCGATGAAAGATGGTTTCCTTCCCTTTGTCAAACCTGGAGGATCGTCCAAACGGTTCATATTATAAAAGAGCTTCTATTTCAGTGATTCTTTTCACTAATATAGGTCTAAGTACGCGGTTTAATACTCGAATCTTACTTGTTAGGAACTTAAACTACAAACCGGAATTCCCGAGATCAACAAACCCCCGGCCCTCCTGCCTGCGACGCCATGCAAAAATCTGATGGCTCTATTGCGCAGGCGTCAAGTTGGCGGGAAACTAAAGTTCTGCACCACGTTTATGCAGGGTGCCGAATCCTAAAAATCAAACTCAAAGACTACTCTTTCGTACCTATTTAGAGCCACAGATCGACATGGGAAAATATTATTGAAGTCGCATCGCATTGCGTCCAGTAAATCGTATCCGTTCAACTTTTGTTTCGAAGCTTTTTGCCGAATTTTGATTCCAGATAGTTGATTAGTTTCTTTGAATCGGGACACCCTGTATAACGCTGACGGTTTGCGGACAAATAAACGATATGCGCAGTAGCTCGTCGCCATAGACTTAGCAAACTCTATGTTCCACGCAGCTCGCGACTAGTTAGTAGCACGTCTTCACGTCATGGTTGACGGTCGTGTCAGCTGATATTATTTGAGGTTATCCATCGTGAATTAATCGTGTTTGTTAGCTAGTTAATCAAGTATATTCGGCCAGTGGCCTTGTTAAACGAAGAGTGTATAGTGTAGAGAGTCCGAGAATGGCAGGGAACAATTATTTAAGTGATCCGAAGAACCCTTTCTTCGCTTTGGAAGATGACGTCGACGACGAGACTTTTCTACGAAGTGCTCCCCCGCGATCGCAAATACCGTCTTCTAGCTACTCGACCTATAATAATTACTCGAATTATGCCAACGACCTCGAGCAACAACGAGACCAAATATTGGAACGTAAGAAGGCCATCGAACAACGGACTCTTCAGTCTTCCGAAAGGTCTATTTCTCTTTTGAGAAACTCTGAACAGATAGGTGCAGCAACGGCCGAGGTATATAATAGATCGAAAAAAATTCTTTCCTTTCGGGAGAATGATACACGAGTAAAAGTAAAGCAAAAAAAAAGAAAAACAAAAAAGAAACGGGACGAATAAAAGAACAAAAGAACGTGCCAATTATCTTTCTTGTTTCAGTTAGGCAACAATGATTCAACTAAAATTATCTCATTCCAGGAACTTATCAGACAAAGAGAGCAGCTGGAAAAAACAGAGAAAAGATTGGACGATATTAATAGCACTTTGCGGTTTAGCCAGAAGCATATTCAAGGGATAAAAAGCGTCTTTGGTAGCCTCAAAAATTATCTTAGTGGTAAATCACTGGACGGGCCACCGCCTCCTGGAACTGGTTTGAAACTTCCCGAATCTGCCAGTTCCGGGTCACTCTCGTCCCCGCAGCTCTCGGATTCCTTGGATCAAGTACAGAGCAATTTATCTGCGAATCATCCGGCATTACGTATCAGGGGATTATTGGATGACGATGAAGAAGAAGCGGCACCTGGGCCGGTTAACAACGTCAGTGCTATATTAGAAAAGAATTTAGATGAAATGAGCGGGTCTCTGGCAAGGCTGAAGGGTCTGGCCGTTGGATTAACCGAGGAAATTGATTCCCAGAATGATTTGATAGAGAGAGTTACCGATAAGACGGAAAAGGCAGATATTACAATCGATAGACAGAATAAGGACATGAAACGCTTGCTGAAAAAATAACGTGGTCAATTTTAATCATTTGAATGATTGATCAGCTTGAGATACATCGAATCTGAACTGAAGTATTGGAGAAAATCTAGAAGTCGACCAAAAATTGAGCAAAGGGAGCTTCATTCTCACTATTGACTGTTTATTGTAATCAATTATTCGTCAATGATTGTAATGTATAATCTTTAGCTGCTATGTCATGGCTACTCTTCGGTAAACGTGATGTTATTATAAGTAATAATAGATGATTCTATGGAATAAGTTTGTATGGAAATATTATTATGCATGTATGAGGTAATAATCGAGCACTTGTGCGTATTTGCGAACACAATTGCTAAAAACTTGATATTATGTATACCTATCTACCGAAGTATTAATTCTAAGTAGAAGAAAAGGAGTGTGTTTTAATAGAGGAGGCTTTGATACATATTCGAATGTAAGAATGTGGTGGCAAATCGGTTTGATCTGTCCTACTATAAAGTACGATATACATACATGGATAAATACATAATCATACATTTAATGAGACGTAATATATTGTTGTAGATGAAATTTTATACGGGGCGTTGTCTGCAATTGTTTAGATGATAGCTCTGCTACAAATAAAAATAGAAACAATATCTCTCTCAGGCTAGAATATTATGGTTATGATATTCATAGCCATCGTCATTCTTATTACCCAAACAAGTCCCATATACTACGATATGAATTTCTTATTTTTATGTTTGGCTTTTCTGCCTCTATCGATTATCTCCGTATATTTGAAATATTATGGAGATTGCCGGATAATATTTCGATCAGAATTCATTGGAAAATAACAATAAACTCAAGGTCAGGTCTTTACTGTCTGCGATTGGGACCCACCTCGCTTATCGCCGAACCAATTGTATGTGTACATACATAATTCCCTCGTCTGTGCTCTAGTAATAAATGCTTAGATACACGATTTATTGATAAATCAATTGCTACGTTATTACCAGTTTCCCCTCCCTCCGTATTCTAATAATAATAGTCCTGAAATCTTATATCCGCAAATGAAACTTTTCCAATGTCCGGTTTGCCAAATTTCCAATCCTGATGCCAAATTCATTCTGGTGCGCCTTACCATATGGAGCCCGCATGCATCGCCTATACTATTCCTGTGACTTCGAACTAGTCCGTTAGAAAGCAGCACAAAGTCGTTCGGAAGGTGGCGCCTCCGCTTTCTGTGTGATAAATTCACGAACTACTTTTGCCGCAAGCAGCGGGCGGCAGGCAGTATTTACGATCATATTATAAGATCGGACTGCCTTTTGACAAAAAAATTTACTAGATGACCGTACAGAGTCAAGTTTATTTTGAACTTTTAAATGCTAAAAAATCCATCTGGTTTTTTGGAGATATTTACAATTTTATTTGTACCAGTTACCTAAAATATTCAGAATATCAATGAACTCTGATACTGTTTTTATACCTTAGCAGATGTTTTCCGCCTATCCTCGAATTGGCATATAGATTGATTAAATAAGATAGAAACTATAAGGTTGTGGGTGCGATGAATGTCCCTCTGCAATGCAGATCACTATAAATGCACGATGCCATTACGAAGCAATACGTCAATACGTAACTGTTAACTAATTAGAATTCAGAAATACACTATGTTGTCAAAGCGATAAACGGCGAGGCAATTATCTCTCATGTTATAATTGAGGAGTTAGAAGCAATAAAAGCACATCATTCAGTCCATTCGCCTTCATTGCATTAATTTGAAGCGTTCTTCACAAAGACACCAAACGCATACATACTTGAGTCCAGAAAACACCCTGAAATTAGCATTTACTGCGATTTTAGCAAGATGCGCATATAATTAATACTACGTTAGACTATTGATAAAAATCTCTAGTTAGTATCCATTATGGGATGCTTTAGTTTGAAAATTCATCTAATTTCCAATTAAATGATAACACCATATGTTTTCTGTACCAAATTTTTTAGATCTGTTACTTTACATGATCTCCCAAAATCTCACTCAGAAAATTCAAAAATATACCAGGATTGGGTAGTGTTGGATATAGTTCGCATCGTACCAGAGCAAGCCTGCAAAATAAAGATCGTTTGAAATACTCGTAACTGAATGAATACTGCATTTTCCTCAATTATCTCGAAATGTAATAATTCATTATATCTCCTCATTACCTGAAACTCCTCATTTATTTTGTATTATTCCACAGATCCTTGCCTCTTTTCATATACCTATTACGTCATTATAGAGAGGTATAGAGGAAGGAAGAGCTAAACGGGCTACTTAAAGACCAAAAATATTCATTCCTAAGGGGTCGTGCAATGTTCTAATATACGGAAAAGTCTACGTGGACACAAAAATTACATAAAATTTTCCAGGCAGCCCAAGCAGCTGTCCTATCTGCTACAAGGATCATATCAGATTACGACTGTTTTATTAGCCCTACGAGCAAAGTCTCATGCCATTCGGTAATCGAATCCGATTGAGAGTAAAGTCTTCCTCGACGTACGCGTACATACCACTACGGTTTTTTTGTGTATAAGAAATGGCGAGAGTTACTGATACATCTGATTCTAGACTTTGCGTTCGAAGATGTGAAGTAAAATTCGGCGTCGAGCTGAGATTAAGAAGAAATCATTCGTCAATATTCTAATCAGATAAAAGTGATCTGATCGATTTGCTCACACTATCTACTATGCTAATAAAAAACGATCAATTCTGCTTCGCAGCGATGTCAACCGATCTTCAACCCAACATAGTGCCTGCAAATCATTTTCAGAATAATTCCGCTGATGATACATTTCAATGTATTTTGATTCCAAAAACTTATAATATGGCAAACGGAAACCTCACTCTGGCATGTGTTGTGTATGATAAGTTGCCTAGATCGAGGGCGCTCAGAGTGGTACTCGCGATGGGTCAATATCGGTCGGTAAACACGTGGTGATAATGATCGTGGTCTTACTTACCGTCAAAGTCCTACAGAAAAGTCATTGCCATTTGAGATATAAGCTGGTGTTTTGTCTGCAACGGGTTAACCTCAAAATCTCAATAATTCGCTTCATTACAAATTCCACGTAAATAATCTGTGCGAAAATGACCGAAATTAACGAAAACGTGATTCTTCGTATGGAAGATATATTGGAAACAAAAAAATCGCCAGTCGTTGATGTGCAGCCGGAAAAATTGAAGAAATTAGAAAAACACGTGGAGAAAATCACGATGCCAAAAGGGAAGCCAAAGTCTGGAAGAGTTTGGAAGGAGCCAAAAACAAGGTGAGCATAAGTGGTAATTTCCATCGATATTTGACGATGCTTCTTTCGAAGACTAAACTAAAATTATTTCCCGTGCAATTATCTGTCCAGATTTTCATCGATAATTAAAACTCGCGGCACTCGACTCTCCTTCGAAAAAAAACAAAAGTTGAGGGTGGAGTTAAAACAGGTGAAAGAAATGTCGAGAGCAGTGATAGCCCAACGACAGGCGGACAGAGAAGCAAAGAAACAGAGAAGAATCGACAACTTGAAACGGGCTGAGGAGAACAGAAAGAAGAGTGAAATCGTCCAAGTCGTGAGTCAATTTTTTTCCGTTGTTTTTTCTCGCTAAACAAGTGATGGTTACCGGAAATTTAGTGTCAACTCAATATGGTATACATGACTTAAAAATAATGAAATGCAGCCATACATGTATAATGATCTCCTGTTGTGTTATTCCAGATTAGAAACACAGCCAAGATAAAGAAGATGAAGAAGAAACACTTGAGGAAATTGGAGAAGCGGGATACAACGAACATGTGATTTATCGTTAATTAGGACTGAGAAAGAAAAAAATACTTTTTTATGAAAAGTTCAACATGAAAATATTTTATTTTGTACGGATCATTAGGTTACAGATCCTTGATATAAAACTAGATACACTGATATTATCAACGTGTATTAATAACATCATTCAACTTCATTAGCACAAGAAAATAGGAACATTTGAGAATTTGCTATTTATTATAACTGAAAACTCGAGCCAAGGTCAATGTAACGTTGTCAAAAAAAAAAATCTTATTATTTGGAATAGCATGGTTACAATATTAAAAACATAACTGCTAGAGGATATAAACTTTTTCGAGGAATGCATAATTAGCGAATTAGACCCTAATGAAACTGGGAATTTTTTTTTTTTTTCTCTACTTTAATTTATATTGGTAAAATTTTGTTCGAGATTGAGGAAACCCGCCCTGGGATTAAAAATTAACTCAAAAATGCAGAAAGAAGTTCATAATGCTCCTTGCACATCATTGATGCTTTTGGAACAGCCATCTTTTATAATGGTGTACAGAACACTATAGTGGAGATATTAGATACCCAGATTAAAGATTGAATCCAAAAACAAACGAAAATTGACATTGTCATCGATTTCGGTGAAAGAATTCGATGAGAAAGCTGCTTTTTGCTTGTTTTGAAAGAACAAACGATCCAATCTGGTATTTGTTACCTACCTAAAACATGGATGTCCTTTACCTTTTATTATGTCTGATTTAATTTTCAATTAGAGGGCGAGATTTCTCAGTTTCAAACATTACTTTCATAACATGATCCTCGACAACTTATAATTATAGCGATAATACACGCTTTCCTGTTTCGGTAGGGTCCCTAAAGTGGAGAGCCTGTTCCATTCAACTCACAAGAGATAATTTATGATGAGCATGTCTGTATATCAGTTATGTAATATAACACCAACAATATTGATGAACAGGGTGAACTTAAGCTTACAAAAATAAAGTCGAAAATCATGAACTAACAGTGACACTATCAGATTTTCCTTTTTCGGCTCGTTCAAGTTGATAGGCTACAAACTGCTGGAGTTCTTGGGTCAGATTGTATCGCGGAGAGTCTCTCCACTGAAAGTATAGAATTTGAGATGAATAGCCTGTCATGTAAATAAATCCAAGTTAGACAATGTCTCACTCACCATCGTTTTTACCCATTTTGGTAAATAGTTGTAATTCGACCTCTCTAGAAATCTGCAATCAAAGTAACAGAGGGACTCTTGTTGATTGCATATCCAGTCATGAAAGGACAAAAAACAGTTGAATCAATTCGAAGCTTACCGTTCATCAATGAGAAGTACAGCTCCCCAATCATTGCGATGTCTAACACACCGTCCAAGAGCCTGATTCAAAGCTCTGAAAGCTTGGACGGCGTACCACTCTCCACCTCTGAGTAGTCCTTTAGCATGGTTCAAGTTGTTATAATTGAACTTCATGTCGACTGACGGATCTTTTCTAACAGCATACGGTATTCCAATCTGTTGTAAAGAAAATGATTCATAATCATTTACTGAGGAATGATTATTAAGACAAAACAATTATTACACACTGCCATCACACATCGAGCTTCATTATCGCTGAAGTCTATTCCTTCGGCGACTTTTCCCCTGAAAACAGCGAGCAACAGAGCTCCAGTAATTCCGTTCTGTGGTCCCGCCGATGTGGAATTAATGGTTTCTCTGAATTCTTGCATGACTGGTTCCAAGTTGCTAGACCCTCTCGGTTCCTGAAGCACGTATTTAACTTCTTGCAGTTGATCCCAACAGGAGCTTTGCTTCCATCTATCAATTTGTTTCTGCATCATACTATAGGACGAAAAAAAGCAGAGCACTCCGTGCGGAATAGCTCTGCAAACGCTCAGAATCAGTCTGCCCAATTCATCCTGGAAGTACAAACAGTTTTAAGCATCATAAACGTTGCTTGTTATCACTCAAAGTTCATACTCTTACTTGAAAATTCCAGGAGTTAACATTTGCGTAGTTTGCCTTAAGCGCAACTCCTGTAGGGCCGCATGGGATTCCCCTGATGTAAACGCTTTCTTTTGGCACAACGTGGTTCGCGTCTAACTTGTGTGTGAAAGTAGTTCCCAATTCACTCTGGAAAGAGCTTATCGGAGAGAGTGTGCCGGAAGCGAGAATAACGGATCTAGCCATGTTTGCTAATGGGCCAAAAATGACTGCCGGATTCATACACAGCATCTGTAGAGTCCTTAAGCGCTTCGTAGCACCGCGAGGCACCCAAGTGTTGTCCGATACCTGAAAGAAAAGAAGAAGTAAAGAGGAATTTGTGTCCAATTATCAGGACCAAGTCTTTCCTACTGTACATACTTTGCTGAAATCTCTGACATCAGATTCTATGATACAGGCTCTGTAGTCGTTGGCCAATTTCTCTGACTCCATCATTTGGAGCGCGAGCATAAGATCTTCTAAAAATTGTTTTGCGACAGGCGTTATCACTGGGTCTGGGATAAGCGGCTGTTGTCTCTTTGCTATCTCTTCCTTTGCCGTATTGAAATCCATTATCGCAGCTGCTGCGGCTGTCTGGAAATTCCTTGCGATCCCTTTTCCCAGAGAGTGAATATCGAACAATTCGCAGAGCTGAACACCGGTCCAGAAATCACTGCTCGATGTATCGCTGAATTTGTCCTAGTTTTTGGAATGATAAATTGATTGAAAATTAGAGCCTATCACCGTTACACTGTATAACTTTTCCAAATTTTCTAAATAAAATAATCAGTGTGATTTTACTAGCACTTCTTTTTCTTTCTTTCTTTCTTTTCATGTTCAAAAACATTTTTCTTTCTGTTTTTTACAAATATTTATTCATAATGGGGGTAAACCAATCTTGAAATCTGGTGTCAGTGTCTCTGCGTGATATCTTCTGGAATCTTTGAAATCTTTTGAAATCATTCGAATCTTCTGAAATTTTGTGAAATTATTTGAAATTGTTTCAAATTTGTTTCAAATTATATGAAACGTTTGTAAAATATTGAAATCATTTGGAATCTAATCTGATTGTGAAATATTTTGAAACTTTTTGATACCATATGTAATCTACGAAGATCTAAGGCCGTGAAACGTTTCGAAATCCCTTGGAACCGTTTGAGATCCGAAAATCTGTTGGACACGAGGAGTTATGATTACTCACCACGGAATTCAGGTTGTTGACTCTTATGAATTGCAGGAAATTCTTCAGATAAATTTGAATAGTGTCGTACGTTGCGAAATCGGAAGACCGTTTGCTGCAAAGCAGCTTCGCCTCTTCAAGAACATCGGTGATTTTGTCTTCTCGGAAAAACAAGCTTCCCACGTCCCGACTCATCTCCTCAATATTATGAGCCTCGTCGAGAATGACTACTTGGCCATCGAGGTTTATTTGCATCTATAATCCAGAGCAGAGAGTTCAACGAATCGTCGTTAATTGAAAACAGAAATCGTTAGTATCTCGATACACCGTGAGTAAGAACAAAGTAATTACATTCTGCCGTATATTCGGATCAACCAAATAATTGTAAGGGCAAAAAACGATTTCCGCCTCCGACATCAGATCTCTTGCTGCGAAATATGGACACGCCGAATGTTCTCTTCCGATATCTACCAAATCTTCGATATCCCAGGGTCCGGTAATTCCGAAATTATTCAACGCCCTGTTAGAGGATATTTTATTTCTGTTGTTTTCGTTGTAGAATTGACACCCCCCGAAACCCTGTAATTAAAACTCATCATTGGGACATCGATTTTAATTCTAAACGGCAAAGAAACAAATTTCTGTAACGTACCTTGGTTGGATCAAGCAGCTTTGCGCACACCTCGGTTTTATTGCTGTCCGTTTGCTGTATGCACGTGAATTCTCTGCTACTCAATATCGTCATTCTGCAGAAAACAATCGTCAAAGCTTCTCGAAATCATTCGCATATTACTATATAATTGCTCTCGGTAAATCTGATCACGGTCTATTGAATAATCATCGATTTTCATCGAGTTCCAATATCAATATACCCAACGGAAATATCACGCGTCTTCACAACGCTGCCGTCTTACCTTTTGTAAGCATACGCAGTCTTCTTCAACTCCCTTATCACCTGCTCTATCTGTTTGTGTGTTCGCGATCCGTAATAGATAGTTGGGGGTCTCCTGGTTTAAAAAAACAAATGACGATCGATAACCTTGATCATACTTTTGACCTCAATACCCGACAAAAAAAAATGTGCGGATCGAATAAAAATTGCTTGAAGTAGTTTTACAGTTCGAATTTCAAATTGGAATCACTATCGAACATATGTTAACGTACCTTCGCTTCACAGCATCCGCGAACAACTCATTTAATTGGCTTTCAACGTCTGGTTTCTCAACCTGGTCTATAGACCCTGGCGAGGTAGATCGACAGACTTTCTTCAATGCAGGTTGGTGTTCTTCATCTTCGGAAATCTCTACTATTTCTATAGTAATGGGGAAAAAAATAACATGAAATACGACCGTGTCTTTTCGAGAATGAATTTACCCACCGGGTACTTTGAAATTGAAAAAGACCGTTCAGAAATCGTTTGTTAATCACATCACATACCTGCCCCGGAATTATTGCAAGGTTTATCCATGCAACATGGTGATTCGTCATTGGGCGCTTGTTTGAGTGGGGGAATATTCACCGCAGCACCTTCGGCTGGAAGAAAAGAAAAAAAAATTATAGATTCTTTGTGTGAATTCAACGATCTCAAGTGTTGAATTTAAAAAGGTTAATTAAAGGTAAGTCAATTTTTTCTTCTCAACGCAAAAACTAGTGGATTCATTAGTTCCGAAGTTCAACCAGATTCAAGTTGGAAAAAATATACAATCACTCGACGCCTGAATCATCGAAATCCGTTGATCAGTTCTCGAGATATCCTCAACTGACATTCTTGTTTTCAAAATGTTGTTATTTGAAAAATTCGAAAACCACTGGACCGATAAAATTCGGGATCTAATCAGTTCTGAGTGGCGAAGAATCGCAACGATTGATACAAGACAGGATGAAATCCGTTCATTCGTTCTCGAGATATCGTCGGACAGAAAATTGATCACACACTCAGACCCAGGCTTCCATCTGAAAATGGTCGAAGATGATTCTCCGGACTCCAAAACGTGGAGATCTGGTGAAAACTCAACTTTACATTTTCGGGTTGAGTATAATAACTTCTCTTTTTCCAAAACGGGAAGTTGAGAAAGGGAGAATAAAAGATTCATTCATATATATATGTATAGGGATAATAATAAGATACTCCTGCTATTCGATTCGGTATGTATAACGTGCGCTGCACAGGAGTGCCGGAACCGTCAAAACACTACACGCGAGGGCATTGAAAAGAGGACATATTCCATTCAAAGAACGAACCAGAAGAATGGCTTAATCCGAAAAGAAACTCGCCGACGCGACTTAAGCCCTTTTGACCGTTGAAAGGGTCTAAGTAAAGTCGTTGGCTTGAGCCGTTTGTTCAATTTTAAAGTCGCGGCAACAATTCCAATCGCATAGTACTTCTTTCAAATCCTCTTGATTTTATCTATCTTTGTTAGACTCTAATCGCCTTCCAAATTTAAAGAGTTGAGACTCAATTCGAGATCCCGTTTGAATCTGAACCGAGTCGCCTTTACACTTATATAATAATAATAATAATAATAATAATAATAATGTAACCACGTCCCCTTCGAAAATTCATAGACGACAAATCGCGGCACATGGCAGCTGTATTCGTATACCATACGAATCTAGATTACGTTTGAATAATATTGTTCCGGTATTCAAATTTCAAACTGCTACCCCTGGCACATCCGATTTTCAAGTTTTGTTGTCATTGGCGAGAAACCTCTACGCGTCGAGAAGTAACAACCAAACATAGATTTCATTGAAATCGCACGAACAGTTATCGAGGTTTTGATACTTTTTTGAAAACACTTTTTTTCTATTCTTGTTTTGAAGCCCTCGACCAATTCTCGTCAAATTCAATACCCGATCTAAAAATTGGAAGAACGAGGTAGAACTTACATTTCGAAATGTAATTACAACTGCGGGTAAAATTTGAGTACTAGATCTTGTCGCAAATGTTGCAAATTTCGCTAACGACCAATCAGTATAACATACATCGTGCTTACCTCACATTCGCCATTCAAGATCGTGCAAAGCCAACGCTCAGAGAAAAGTTTGTTTGATTCAAACAAATTCTTGCATCGCCAGATAGTCAACGGATGTTTGTTTCATCCAAAGTAACTCTCTTTATTTTTTTTCATTGGAATCAAGTTAACATTTGTTCGAACTAATCGATGGTGCATCGGATAAATCAGCTCGATTGGTTAAAACAAAAATATTGTTCGAATCAGACAAATTATTCGGTTCATTCAAAGATATGGCGTTCAATAACAATATCAGACAAAATATTCTGCTAAAACAACCCAATACCTTCGACGAAGAACTTATTTTTAATGAAAAAAACGAATTCATTGTATTTTGTTAAATCAACAAAATTTTTGATCAACTTGACAAACGTTTCTGTCTGGAATAAAAAAAAAATCAAATCAAACAAAATGATTGACTTGAACGAGAACGTGGTCTTCGCGTAGGCAAGTTTTCACCATCCTGAATAACCCTGTATACCGACTAATACTCCTATCTCTCTATTTATTATCAAAGTTGCGCATATACCTACGTTTTACCTCTCTACATGGCGATATACGTACATCCCGCATTCTCCAGCGGCAGTCGGGTGCAATTAATTTGATTTCCGGTACGGCGCGTCCTCCGTCGCCCCCGTGGTATATTACATGAGTCATGTACTACGTATACGTACAGTATATATATATATATATATATATATATATACCAATATGCAAACATACTATCAAACAGGAAACCTGGCGTGCATATATACACGCATTTGATGATGCGCATAATGCACCCTGCGAACTGCACTCCACTTTGCAGACCTTCGTGGTAGCGATAATTGACGGTGCACAGTATCGTCTACATATCGTCGAGCAGTTTAACTCCGGAGAAACTGAGACCTGTCTTCCTAAACGGGTAGTTATACAAAATATCCCCGTCCCTGGGTTAGGGGCTGCAGAATCTCACCGACGTGATTAAAGCCGTCTTTGCTCCGCTTTCAATTAGATTTTAGGAGGATTAGGGCCTCGGTACGGTAGGATCAACCGGGTTTCGCAATCAAATCCTTAGACCACCAGACTGGCCGCGGGTGTAGGGGCTGCAAAATTAATCTCCGTCCCACCCCTCTCTTCGTTTTTATCTCTTCGCGTACATGCGCGTCTATGAATGAAGTGAGGATTCGGTGCCATAGAACTTCTCCTTGTTCTTCAGGCGTGGATCGGAGGAGAGCGACGAAAAATCGGCGAAGAAACGGTCTGAGAAGAAATGTCGACGGTTGAAGATTCGCGGGCTGCCCAACGAGCGGAAGAAAATTATCTAGCGTTACACCCCGAAACAGGGTCCCTATTTTTCTTGTCCGCGCGAGGACGCGAGCTCGCAGTTGTAGTTATACCGATGTGCGCACAGGATCCAAGGACAGGCGCGTGCTCAGGGGTAGCTGAGGGTGACCCGGGGGTGACCCAGGGACTACTCGAATGGAGGTATACAGGAGGCAGAAGTGAGGAGGGAAAGAGAAAGAGAGACAGAGAGAGAGGGAGAGAGGAGAGAATGCCGAGGGTTAAGATAGGAGATTCGAGGCCCGGAATGGGCGACAGAAGTAGAGAGGGGCCAATCAGAACGAGGATCCTGAGGGTGCCGTTGCCAGGCAACCATCGTGCACAGCCAACACCCAAGGGGAGAAAAACCCCTACAGGCTTTCACCCTCGGATACAGTCTGGGCTAAAATTTATCATACCTTTGGGGGACGAATTTATCATCACCTTTTGGAAAGGGGAGAAGATAGAGTTTCCGAGGAGCTGTTCTATCTCGGGGTTCGTTATATATGCGAGGAGAAAAAAAGAATTGGGAATGAAAGTAGAAATACCGGATTAGCTCGGATCGTTTATCACGAAGGCTTATGGTCTTCGGGATGAAGAATGACGAAGTTGATCCGAAGCGCTGGTCAAAATTAGATAAGATAAAGTTTACGGTTCTTTTAGGTAAACTTCGCTGACTCCAATTCTGGACAGCGATTCACGACCAGAAGCTGTGCGTTTAAGATATAAGTGGTTGAGATAGAATTGTTAGCACCGATTCTGCGTAAAGATACGCACGAGGGTTCATAATTGAAGAGTGTTAAGAGCGTTCCTGTGCATATTGTGATCGAAGAACGAAAAGACCGTATCTTCGCGTTTCTTTTCTGTTAATAAAACAATATTTTTCTACTCTGGATTGGTTTTTCAATTTCCTTACAAATTGAGTTCCCAAACTTGAATCGGAACGATTCTATGGACATCGGAATACGGGCAAACGTCGCACTATGCTCGTGGATTTGTGCACATAGTAGAATTCGTCAAGAATCAAAAGAACGTCGAAGTCTCTTTTGCTCTGCTGAAAAATTTTCATTTTCGCACTTCGCCGGTAACACCCTTATCGATTGCGAATTCCAAAAGAGCCGGAATACGGGTATCTGCAATCCACGACTAGCTACGGTCCGTAATTGTGTACCAATTCGACTACAAAGAGTTTCGGCGTGTACTGCGATCAAGCAATTTCGTTATATTCGGTGCATTTCGGCGGTTTGTCGATATATGATTGTGTGATACGTCCTTATGCGAATAAACACGTATATGTACACATACGTGTACCACGGTCCATGAATGGAATCAGTTGACTCGAAACGCGTACATCCGATTCGTAAATCGATCATGAATATACATATTCGACGTAGTTCTACGTCGGACTTGACAAAGGGGATGAATATTAATGCGGCATCGCATTTTACGGCTGCTCTAGTTTTTACGCCGAACAAGATACTGATTTGGTCGTAACTTCAGCCGAACGCATTTGCGATTTCAGTCGATACATGAACGGGAGTTAATCATTCATGATTCATAGGCTACCGCTACTTTCGTCAGATATACACGCGTACACGCCGCTGCGACTCGGACAAATGATTTAGTTCAACTCCTGCATATTCGCACGCTAATAAATACGCGGCTATTTCTTCACTCATTCGCTGCGCCGCAGCTGCACATCTTGAATCTATTATTTCTCTTAAAGTAAGTTAACGGATAGCCCGAAAAATATCAGACCGAAAAAGAAAAGGGGTGAAATTTTCGCTATCCGAAACCTTCCCTCGTGGGAGAATGAAATAGTAAACACTGTTCATAAATGCGTAGGAATACAAGTATACAAATAAAATTTTTACGTGTCGTGTATGTATGTATGTATGTATATGAATGATGTACTGCGAGCCCAATACTTTGGATTTAGTATCGGTGAGTGGAGCCCTTTCAGTTTGAGGGTTTGATTTCCCGGTATGATTTGTGAAGAGAGTTTGACGGAGATGATGGAGGTCGCCGGTCGGGGGTTGGTGCAAAAAATCAAGTACCAATTAATTCCGGGTTTTGGCCCAGGAAATTGTCGCTAATTGGTTCAACCGCGAGCAAAACTTCCTCGAGGCTTGAACCCGCACGGAACTAAAAGTTTTTATCCAACAATCGTGAGCGTAATACCCTGCCTAATTCCAAAAGCAATTTCAATATTATCTGACCACGACCGAACCTCCGAAACTGTTAGGTGGGCACACGTACCTACCTTTTTCAATCCGCGATATAGTCGCCGAGGTGGAATCGAGCTTTTTGCACAATCTCAAAGCCCAGGAGTCTTTTGATATCGAACTACGATTCTAAAAGGTTATACCTATTAGGTTTTTAGTACCACATTACTCCAGAGCAATTAGTTTCATTCTCGTGTCATTCTTTATAAAAAACCGTCTAAATCTTGGCGAAACGAAAAGAGAAAAAAAAGAACAATTTTTTACGCAGCAGTCTGCGGTAGAAACTAAATACTTCTTTGCCTAAAAAACGACCTTTCCAAAAACATTTATATCAGGTTATTTCGTCCGTATTTGTGCAAAGCGCGAAATTCACAAAGAAGGTAAACAAAACCGTGGAAGACCCGAGACCAAAAATAAGAATCAGGATTCTGACAGTGACAATAAA
Source organism: Tenthredo distinguenda (assembly GCA_947538915.1). Taxonomy (NCBI): domain Eukaryota; kingdom Metazoa; phylum Arthropoda; class Insecta; order Hymenoptera; family Tenthredinidae; genus Tenthredo; species Tenthredo distinguenda. Next base: position 24,062,570 of record OX384532.1, read on the forward strand.
AGGAACCACGCAGACATAGAATGCCTCTTCAAATTTCGCGGAGGGTAAATCGCACTCAAATATAGCGAACTTTCGTTCCTTAAGAATGAAATCTCATCCTTTTTTCAATTGGAATTAAAGAACGGCACGATTTTCACTCTGAAAAATTATAGACGTATATTGTGACGAAAAACGTCATACTGCCGTCGGCTATCATCAGAACAACGACAATGCGATTCTGTAATTCCAAGCGATAACCCTAACTGATCACGAAAATCTCTCTGCTCTGTTTTTTTATCATTGCGATTTTCGTATCCGAAAGATGCTTCTGCTACTTTTTCTTCCCTGTCCTCGGTATGATATCTCATCGTGCGGATAGATCGGTGATTCTGTTCTAACTGTTACTTTTTTGATTAAAAATTTTTTGATTCTATAATTATACTTTCTTAGTTTTGTAATGCATATTATTACTCTATTTTATAGTAAAAATGAAAGTCCGAGAGGATTTCGCTACAACTTCAAAACATCGAGAATGAGAATCAAATTTCAAATTTTCCGTGCCACGGCACTGACTCGTTCATCCACGGTACCTACTGACATAAAATAAATTTGGTAGACATTCTTCAGAAAAATTATTGTGAATTGTATTATAATTTATTTACGAATTGTATTATAACATTAATTAGATTTATGGATTAATTAGTTTGGATCATTTATGGCGACAAAGAAAATAATGAATTCATAGGTAAATTCTAGAAATGGACGTGACACGGTACTGACATTTAAGTGATTTAAACTGTAAGTTTTCTCCGTACTGCAAGTTATATCATACGAAAGAAGTGATGAAATATGTTCACGAGGATCGTATTGACACAAAAATTTTATGAATAGATTGTTAATGGATGACCAGTGAGAGCAAACAGTACAGGACATTAATAGACACTGTAAGAATGGAATCACCCAGATATATCTGCTGTAGCATTAAATGTATCAATTCCAAAGAAGCCAAAATTTACCCACACTGTCGACATCATCTCTTCGAACAATTAGCAAGGTATATAAATATATGTACTTATATATATACCCACCTATTAATGCCTGGAAAGCGCCTTCGTTATCTGCAGTACACTATGAGCGCACATCACGCTTTTATGGGGCTGTATGTACAGGGAGTTCGCGCACGTGTGCGTTCCGTATTAATTATAGGTAGTAGAAGCGTGGCAGATGCATTAGACACGAAGATGGTCCTACGGGGATGTTTCTGAAAGGGGGTTTACCGGAGGGTGCGGGGTGCGAGTCGGAGCTGCTCCAGCAGGGGTTCGCAGAGTGTTATTGACATGGTGGTGTCGCGGCATGGCGGCCATCTTGGCCCGGTAGCACCCCTCGCCGTGTGACAGTCAGCCACCCTTTCAACCCTCCGACGACCCTCCCAACCGGGACAAGCTCGGAGGGTCCCGGGGCTGCTGTCGCTATGGCGACCATCGCGCACACCCCCGAATCCTGAATCCTCAATTTCAAGTCCTCGATTCGAATGGGGAGGAAAAAAGTGACAGGTATCTTAGCTCGGCTCTACTTTCAGAGGCCACATGCGAATTCCACTCGCAAGAGGAGCGAGCACCATTTTCGAACACCTTTCCTCGTCCTTTAGCTAACCGAAATGTCCTTTGCGAGAAAGTAGCGTCTCGAGGATTGAGAAGTAGGAGTTAAATCGCGTTATCGAAAAGTACCTAGGGGCAACTCGACCGATCATTATAGTTCGGTGATCCGACACCGAAGTTCAATTTTTTCAACCACTGATAAAGCGTCAATCAATTTTCAGATTTTCAGCAATTTTTAGCAGATTTAGTGGCCAATTCGAACCTTTATCTCATCGGCTCAAGGGTGACTTTTCTCACGAAAAAAAATGCCTTTTCTCATCTTCCGCAAACTTCAGAAATTACTTTGACGATCTTGTCAAAAGCTTCGGGGCTTTTCCCTAAGGAATACAGATTTCCAGAGTAGGATAGCTAGGATGGTATAGTTACCGTATCAGTGGATCATCGTGGGATCATTTCTATTCGAAGATGTACGAAGTTAGAGAATCGAATGTCATACCAAATCAGGTAAAAATCGTTCAAAGCAGGAAAACCCATTGATATGCTTCTCACAAACGATAAGACCCAAAGTTCCGAGACGCGAAGGACTTTCTCATCTCAGCGCACGTTCAAGGAGTGTCGAAAATTACAGCCAAATCGACATTTCTGCTCCGGATCGATGGCACCTATAATCGGTGAATGAATGTCGAGATCGTTCTGAGCTGTTTGTAGATTCACGGATGTTACAAGTCGGGAGGTCGTCTTCTGAACGAGGTCATATTTCGAATAGGAATAAAACGTATAGTGGAGTCCTGATTGTTTGCTCCAGTGGGCTATGGTCTATTGTGTCTTTGAGGCTGTGAACATTTCTGTTTTTTTCATTGTGTCTTTCATTTTCCCTGTGTATCAGGGATCCCATTTCTCGTTTCTCATTTCTTTCGCTTCGTGTTTTGCGAACAAAACGATAAAGCGAGATGTGTAAAAGTAATTTTACAACAGTATTTTAGAACAGAAATATACTGTCACTGCCGACATTGACCGATAGTTTCCTCGTCCTCGGTGCGATTATACTTTATAAACTACGGTGCAGTATAAAAGCTGCACGATCGCATTGCCTGGCCGTACCTGGCGCATCGGCTTGTCTTGAGCGATCGAAGAGGAAACACGAAACATGAAATGCGGTGAAGAGGAGAGACGACGGAATATGAAATGCGAAAGAAAACGGTGAAGCAAGAAAAAAAAAAATAAAAACAAGATTAATCCTTCGGCTATTAATTGCCTTATAGATAATAATAGCGGGTACTTTTATTTTGAGACACGATTCAAAATTATAGAAAATTATGGAATACTCCCTCCAAATTTCAAAAAGTTCCGATAACACAGGCCCACAAAAAAAAAAGTGTCTGAACATGTCTGTCATGTTTTCTTACGTATTTTTCATCGCTGAACCCGAATCTGAAGTCAGAATGGGGGTCCTCCGGGCCAATTTTCAGTAAATTGCTGTTGAAAGTAAGAAAATAGTGATACACAGTCGTATGAGTTTTCGAAATTCATTCATCGTAACTAAACGTTTTTGGGATCGCTGAATCCTATCAGGTCAAAATCAAGGTCATTTCAAGGTTAAAACGAGACAAAACTGTTAAAGCAGAGACAATCATCGTAACTATGCGTTTTTGGGGTCGCTGAATTCGAATCTAGGGTCCGTTTGTTCCCATCAGGTCAAAATCAAGGTCATTCCAAGGTCACCTTGATTGGCGACAAAACCAATTTTTTTTTTTTGCTCGACACAGCCGAAGTCTCATAAAATCTAAGATAATAACGAATAATTGTTCGTCGATAGAATATTTGTTTCAAAGCGTACCGGTAATTTGAGAAGATATTATTTCCCCGTAAGTTAAATTGCGGTAAAATAAAAATAAATAAATAAAAAAAAAACTGAGCGACAGAAATTATTTACCGGCAATATAAAGCGGAAGCCTGCAGTTGGTGATCGGGTATTTTAGATGCGCGGAAGACCGTGTAAATGTAACGACCGACTACAGGTGTGTGTGCGTGTGTGTATAGGTATACACATGCAAAGTTAAGTACTTATATTTTTAACTAGGCAATTAATCGAGAGCCGCAGTTTTACGAGTAAACGGATTTTTATCGCTTCTTTAACAGACGTGATTGCAAAACGTTTTGGCGGGAGTTTAGAGAGGAAATTTTTCAGCTAATTGAAGTTCATTCCGACTGCGGTACTTTGCAGTTACAATGGAGCCGACAGAAACGTTCCCATTTTTGTTGTCGTTGGTTTAAAAACGAAAGGTGCTTGTCGATTCCTTTTTACTCAACAATGTCACTGATATATGCTGTATTTCGGTTTGCAACGATTGAGAAAACGAACCTCCATCAAACGCAGTACAGCGAACCTTTCGATGCTGAAGGACTGCTTCTGATTATTCTTCAATTATTGACTCAGACAAAAATTCGGGGGATCGAAAAAGGTGAATTCTTACGAAAAGCGGTTTCAATTTGACTCTGGCTTACTACAAGAAGTTGCATTCACAGATTCTGACTTCTGAATCTGAGTTGTTGGACAATTTCTTTGCGAAATACGGTTTCTTCAAAGATCCGCGATGATTCGAGGCATATTCCATGCTTAGAAATGTATTTTTAAGTCAATTGGACATACCTTCCAATCCGTATTCCATTTCGAATTGTTCCCTCGCCTTTTGGGCCGCCTCCGCATTCTGCTTTCGAAGCTCATCTGAAACAAGATCAACGTTTGGGGAATTTAACGAGCGATTCTTTACTGCATTTTCCAAATGATTGATGACATTGTCGATCGATCCGTACGTGATAAAACAAGGCGTAAAAACCGTACTCAGGTTTTCAGTAAAAAATGAAAAGTTCAATTTTTGTTTCGAATTGAACGAGGTGTGCCAATATTTCGTGGCTATACACCTGGATGTGAATTTTACAGTCTTTTATCCAGACTGAAAACTGAATTTATAAATTACAAAAATCGAGAAATAAATATATTCCATGATCGAGAAACGTGCCCAACACCACCGTTTCGACCTTTATTCGAAAGGAGAGAGAATATGGTTTCTCCGTCGAATATTGAAAGTCAAATTCCCTTTCCGGTAGAAACGGACGTTCAAATAGAAACGGGATGTGGCAATTTTTCGTGCCCATCATTCGAACGTAAAATCCTGTGAATTTTATTTTCGGTCTCTCCGTTTTTTGGACAGAACTTAATCTTTCCTTCGGTCTGTTCTTCGGACGATAGCTGAGGCCCGAAGTGGTAAAGATTCGCTGAAATTAGGCACACGTAATTTTTCTTCGGAACCGCATACATCGATGTGTGTATGCGTATATTACGAAAGGGCGTTCTCCAACGGATTTAAAAAAAAGGATCAGTGAGTTCCCGAAGCTTGAATAAGCTTTCGCTAATGGGCATTATATTTCGAATTTGTATTATATGAGAGTTTGGATTATGGGCCCGTCACGGACCTAATAACTAGTCTAAGGCCGTCCGCCCATCTGATACGAAAAAGGGATCTCGCGTAGGTACTATAATGTGCGGAATAAATAATAATCATAATGTTAAACGGGATCTCGTAATGCAATGCTTATAATGGTAACCGCTAGGCACCGTACACGAGACATCAAACATACCGCCAAACCTCCCAGGCGTTTCTCCCGCCCCTTATATATGGACCACGGCCCTTCCATCCCTATATATCGTAGGTATATACATGTATGTATACGTATACACTATACATACATCACGAACAAGATTTGAAGATTTCTTCAAATTAATCACGTAGACTTGGCATGGAAAGAAAAATGAAGGAATCAGGACATCGGTCACTTTTCCATCAACCGATCGTTGATTCGCATGATCTTTTTTGCGGGGTGGTTTGCGAACAGATTTGACAAATGATGAAATGAGCGGTTATCTCGATGCACACTTACACCCATGTATACCTCGACCGACTGGGGACAGGCTAGAGGAACCATAGAAGGTCTCGATCTTACCTCAAAGTCTGCGAGCGCGTATCCGCACCCATAGAATCGCCTCGGGTGAGTCTCGCGGGTCGAGAATTCTATGGACAGGATCCTCTGTGATCCCGTGCGATCTGGAGACCGAGGAAACCACCCTAGGGAAGAGTGAGAGAGGGTGAAAGTCGCTCATCCCCTGCCTGTTACGATATCCCTATCCCTATCCCTATCCCTATCCCTATTTCTCATTCCTGGTCTCTAGCAAAGCCGTGTAATGAAACCGTTTTACCTTTCCCCTAGCCTGCCACCGCGTTGCCCTTATACCCAGAATGCCTCGCTAGGCTTAACGATATTATTCTACTATATGCTATATCTGAGCGTACATCTATATCCCGTTGTGCGAGAAACTCGACCCGAAAGCTTCGTCGTTTGGGGGTAGTACTTGTAATTACTTCGACCCTGGGGACCGATTGGGAACCAAAACGTTCCGGACTCAAACTCGAAGCGTTTTGCTCCTCCAATCAACCGACACCTTATTTCCAATTTCGACACTATCGTCGTATCACGCTTCGAAACTCACGCCTGGATTCCGCGAGGGAATTTCGAGGACTTCTTCATCGTTCGAAAACACCTCCTCTTCGACTCCGCTGCAGGTATCGTACGACAATCTTCCGAAATCGTTACATTTCTTGGCTCAACTTCTACCGCAGTCGGCTGAGCGGTTATCAACGGAATACACGATCCATTATTTCCACCCCAATTAATATTCCGACTAAATATCGTCTCGAAAGAGGCACGACCGGTAGCTGAAGTATGGTGGCACGTGTGCGCGCAAAAGGTTCCGCTCCGAAATTTTTTGACGGTTCAAAAGTTGAAAGGCGGAACCGCTTGTCGAGATACGGATCTGACCAATCATAAGACCGCATAATGGCCACTCGTCCGTCCGTCCATCCATCCATCATCAACGACAACAAAAGCAGAAATTAGTCGGCTCTGTTATGATTCTTTATTAATTGACTGACATTTCCGTCATATTATATTGTACGAGCATGCGGTATGGGGAACCCCAGGAACCCTCAGCCCTTACCACTCCTTAAAACCGAGCTGCGGGCCATAGACTCAGAGATTCTTTACCGTCGAAGTTAAAAGCGGCACTAGGGACCCCGTTCTCGGCGATGATCAGCTTGCCGGAGGTATTCCGCCTTCCACATCCGATCACGCGCGTTTTGAGACAAAATTAGAAATTTTTTGACATCTTGGAAAGTGGTCGTCGCACGGTAGAGGTCATTCTTCATAAGATCATTCTCAAACGGTTGTGAACACGTGGGACACTCTTTCTCTCAACGTTTGCAAAAACATCGCTCAAAATGACAAATTTTTTAATCCAAATTTGTGAGGAAGTTCCGATCAACGAATCGAGTTATGGGTTAAATTCAGATTCGTACGACGTGAGTAAATTTCTGAGGAAATTTTGAGTTTCGTGAGAATATCGTGTGGACCGGATTGTAGATTTTGGATTGTTAAATTCAGCGAAACGGATTATAAATGGTTGGTTGCAGCTGAAAAATTGCAGTATAGGTATGTCTCAAGGGTTCTCTTTTACCACCCTCTGCCATCCGCGCTAGTAAGCCCTCTCACAGCCATTCGGAGGATTTTTTCGTAATAATTACCCAGGACCACTAATTACTGCCAGTACTTCCATCCCGCATTCATGCCGTCATTCGGGGTGCGGAAGAATGTGAAAAGGGAGGTGGAGGGTAAGAGAAGGGGAGGGAAGAGCAGGGAATGGAAAAAAATGTATCTGAAATGAAAACGTGCACGGATGTATAAGAGAGAAATTATGAGAATCTCGAGAATTCTGCAAGGGAGTAATTTCTTTTTGTCGAGAGAATCGAGTCGCGTGGGGTACTAGGCACAAAGTACACGAGAGTCAGTATCTCGAAAGACTGACTGCAGTCTTCGTGATCGCGTAATTAAAAAGGTTCTTTTCATTGTCTCTCTACACAAAAATCAAGAGATTTCAGCGATCCGCGTCACTCACTTGAACTCGATCAACTTTCTCGGGATATACAGAGTCCATTGTTTTCTGTACTCAATAAGCTCTGGAAAAAACTCAGAACAAAAGATCACCTCCGCATTCCCGCGAAAATAATAATTGAAAATCGTTCTGATCGTAATTGGATCACTCCCAAACTCGGATGTGAACCTTTTTCATCAGACGGTCCATAAATAAGAATTTCTTATACTTTGTATCTGAAACTTAAGCATCTGAAAGTTCGAAAAATAGTATTCCGCGAGGAAGAAGCTCAGAGTCGATTTCTTCTTCTGCGTAAAAACTACCGGATCGATTGATTCCGAAATTCATCCAGGTTCAAGTTGGAGCAAATCCTATCGATTGAGATAAAATTCGTAAAAATCCGTTGATCAGTTCTCGAGATATCATTAATCGAAATTTGATTTTCCGAAATTTAGTTCTTTGAATAACTCGAGAACTACTGGACCGATCAGGTTCAAAATCTGACCAGTTTCAAGTTGGGAAGAACCGCACCGATTGGCACAAGGAAGGGTGAAGTCCGTTCATTCGTTCTCGAGATATCGTCGGACGAAAGATTGATCACACGCGCGCAACACTCGGTCGAAGGCGATTCTCTGGACCTTAGGCCTCTGGACTCAACTTTTCATTCACAATGTCTCTTTCCTCCCTCCTTAAATCAGCATGGAAGAAGATTAAGTAACGTTTAAACCAGATCAAACAATATTGCGAAAATACTTCTTGACACATTTTTCATTCGCGGATGAAAATTCGGTCCAGTCTATCGAGAGATAATGAGATCCGATATCAGAGTGTCCGTTCTACATAGCACCACGTTGATCATCATGATGCAAAGGCGGAGGTTGAAGAGCGTCTTAATCTGTGTCTGTAGGCACCCACGTACTCACCTTGAGTTAAAAATTATTGAAGTCTTTTCATTATTTAATTCTTTATTTATTTCTTTATTTATTTATTCATTTCTCGCAAAGTAACGAGATAGGCGCTAGGACCTGGGACCCGGAAGCGATGGCGGCGACACTAGGGTAGAGCAGGGGTGGCAGGAGATGTTTGTGATTGGTTGCCGGCGCACGTACGCATATTAACCCCCTCCCGGCCACCCCGTAGCTCCTTGCTACCCTCATTGTCATTTTAACTTCAACCCCGAGGGCACGACGCGCACCAGGGTGCGGTGAGCCCAGCGTCCCCTTCAACGAACAGGGTATGGCGGACCAGGAACTGGTTACGCCATACGAGGCGCTATAAGCGATGGATGTGAAACCAACGAACTCTCGAATTCCGAATAAGAAATTCGAGTAGCTTCGCACGAAGTAATCTTTCGCGACGAAACAACCGTGTCTAATCTTGACGAGGAAAGTACTGGCTGCTAGTATCCCAAAATCTTATGAAAACAAATCATCGGGCAATAATTTTTGCCCAAATTGTAGTGACGGTCGATTTTGGGTACACTAAACGCTTCACCTCGTGAATAAGGTTCGAAAAAATTGTTCATCGAGTCGATTCCGTCGTCACTAGCTGCGTCTGTGAGATGTACAAGTCCATCCTGTACTCTTACTTCGTTTTGTCGATTGGGCGACGTAGCGTGCCATGAGCAGTACATATCATTCGACATTGTAATGCCCGTGCTATTCCATATATTCCGAACTGGTAACGGCTGAATGTACGTTTGTACGGTAGGCTGCGGGTACAGAACCGCGTTTCAAATAGTTTCGGTCCTGCAAAGTCACTATAGACCGAGTAGTATTTATGCAGAAGCGATGTTCACGTTGAATCAATGACATTGCCGGTACTGTATGACAGTGAATTACGACATACACTCACTCGTATGCATTATAGTTGTACGGAATTTGTTACACGGCTTATTTTAAGGCCCTCTCAGATTTATGCCTTCGTACCTATGTATACATATACCTCGTACCCGGACATGGACGTTGATTCCGAACTGAATAATTATCGAAATTTATGACTAAGCAATCGTTATCGATGTCTGATATGGTAACAGGAAAATCGTATTCTTGTATTAAAAAATTGAATCGAGCTAAAGTTTGAATAATAATCTCTGTACGTTGGTGGAGAGGCTATACCCTCGTCAATTTTCTACCAGCCTGAAGCTGGCAATATTCTCGTGACAGCCATTTTAATTTTGACCCCCCTGAGGGCCTTTGAATCTCATCCCTCGCGATAGCGTCGCGTCAGCCTTCGACGACCCTCTCTCCTCGTTCTCTATTCTCTGCAATTCTCAATTCTCAATTCAAAATTCTCAATTCTCGATTCTAAATTCTAGATTCCGAACTCCCCGCGGTTCTTCACCCTTCGAATTCAGCTCCGTGTACCCGAGAGCCATAGACTCACCCTCGGCGGTGCGCAAGCTATCTCTGAATCTCGAATCGAATGAAAGCCCTGGATAACCGCCTACGTTTAATTTCAGGATAAGCCACGATAAGTTTATAGGGCCCTTCTCTCTCCCCTGCTCACCCCACGTGCGTACTTTTCGACTATACATATATAGGGACTGTGCAGCTACGAAACGCACACGTGAATTATAAAAAAAAAAAAAAAAAGAAAGAAAAATTAAACGAAGACAACAAAACGTTGGTTACCACCCACCCCGTACACTACACTGTGTACCTATATGCGTTAATACAGAGTTCGTGTGTTTTCGTACGTAGGTACGTGTGTATACTCGGGTAGCACGTGACGTCGACAATTCCCATTGTTTACTAATATATTGTTTTGTTTCGCAGTTTCTATACGGTGGTACACCGAACACGGTTATACGTATACCTCTAGAGTTCGATCGTATCGTTCCGATACGAACAATAGTCAGTTCGGATGTGGTTATAGTGGTTAAATATTTGTTGCCGTTATTCTATTGGCGGGGGGAAGGGGGCAAATTGGTAGAACGATGATAACGCGCTATGAAAATGTAACGATAAATTTTCGTACTCTCGTGTGCGTAATCTGAGATCGTGACTGATGTAAGAGTGGTAATTTTACTGCACCGAATCTTCCTCTGTTGTAGTTACGATAATCATTAGATTTTTAATGAAATATTTATACCCGAATCATTCGGAAGCAGGAGAGAAAAAAATATTCCTCTTTCGAAAGGTATAGGTATGTGATATTTAATGATTTACGCGCGTGTATCGTGCGTCGAAAAGTACCGCTGTCACAAAAATATTCATTTCTGTATGTTATAATATAGGTATATCGCGCAGAGCGAAAGAAATAAAGAACGACATAAATAATAAACAAATAGTGAAAAATGTGGGTAAATAACGGAAAATTCAGCTTTCTGCTGATACCTACCCTATACCTACCTACCTACCTACCTACCTACCTACACAAGTCATGTGAAAAAAAAGCTAACTTCCGACTATTTTCCTCGAGGGAATCTCTGCAGGTCGGAGTTTACATTATAATCCCGCATGCAAGAATAAGGGTGCGCGGGGGGAGGGGGGGAGTAGGCGAGGAAAACGTATATAGAAAAAAAAAATAAAAAATTGCGGATTTTTCAACGATACCGCGCTCGTTCCATCGCCTCATCTGCACCCCCCGCGCCCCTATCTTTTCTCCTCATTACTGCGAAACCAAATCCCCCCCCCCGCGACTAAATGCGCCTTCTTGTGCCTGTACTCACGTAATATATATGAACGTATGTATGTACGTATGTATGTACATACGTCCATATAGCTAAAGGACACCCACTCACCGGGGGCGTCTAATAATGTCGCCAGCCAGGCGTTTCGTCCTACGCTCGACGTTCTCCGTTCTCCGTTCTCCGTTCTACGTTCTACGTTCTCTCTGCAGCTTTCCACCGTGGCGTTTGGGGGTGTGTGTGTGTGTGTATGTGTATATATATATATATGTATGCCTATATACTCTTCTCCCTTACTACACGTAATTTTCTCTCTCTCTCTCTCTTTCTCTCGCTCTTTCACCCCCGAGCCATGAGCCACGACGACGCCACCCCAGGACGCTTCTTCTCCATCCGTTGCCGACAAAATGAGCTTCGCTTCGCCAGCTACCACCACCACCACCACCGCCGCCACCACCCCCATCCCCACCCCCCGACTCAACCTCGTTTTCCCGCCGCCAACCTCCATCCTACAGCCTCCAGCCTTCACAGCCACCAGCTCACGTTCAGTCGGAGATTAGTGTTAGGGGAGGAAAAAGAAAAAGAGAAAAAGGGAAAAAAAGAGAGAAGAGAAAGTAAAAAAAAAAGAAAAAAGAAAAGATAAAGAAGAAAAAACGCGAGAAATAAGAAGAAAAAGTAAAATGACGGAGAAAATCTGATGCAGCTGGTTTTCTTTTTAGTATGATAATAATTTATCAAATATATTATACTATAGGTATATCCGCAATATCTTCCGTGCAGTTGGAAGAGAGATCAAAAAGAAAAAGAAGAAAGGAAGAAACAGGAAAGAAAAAAAAAACACAAAAATAAAAACGAGAATTTGCGAGCAAATTTTTTTTAGACGAATCAGAAACGTGACCATTTTTGATATCAGGAAAGCTTTATAGAAAGATTCGAAGGTTATATAACTCCGAATAAAGTTTTTTGCAAGAGTTTTTAGGTCATTTTTGGATATCGGATCAACGGAAGACAAGTTATCGATATTTTGTTTGAGTTTCTTACGGTGTAGCCAAATTTGAGCCCTGATTATTGTAGAGCTTTTTTAGTTCTTGATACTTGATGTTTCGGGGAGGCTGCGAAGTACTTTGATGTAGAATCGACTTATGCGGCGACTGTAAATGGATAATTCCACAAGACGTGAATAAACAAATATTCTTTGAATCCTATTTTCTATCCGAGAATTGAACAGCGTGGAATAAGTCGCTGGTTCACGACTCCGTTCAGAATTCTCAAAATAAGAAAAATATGTACAATGTACCGTTCTCAAGCTCGAAATGCACCTTTCAAATTTCAGATCAGGACCAAGAAAAAGTTCGATGTAATGTGAAAAAAAATTGTATACAAAAAAAAAGGTAAAAAAAATTCAAATTTAAATTTAAAGCTTCTATTTTATTCGTCAAAATTCTTTTACAGCCGTATATGTTACTGTTACTATAAGACGCTCGCACAAAAGTATATCCAAACCCGAAGGATTTCGCAAAATTTGAAGAACTACAGAAGTTGCGGAGCTCGGAACTTCTTGGTCGTCAATTTTTCAAAAATTAATATCTCCGCAATCGCTCATTGTAATCGAAACTTTCTTTCACCGATCTACGCGGGAGAGCGTAAAGTTTGAAGAAAAAAATACGTCATTCATGCGAGACCAAAAAATGAGCTCGTAATATGCAATACAATATTAAAAATTGTTTCTCGCATCTTATGTTTCATCTAAAAAACAAAAATTCATACGCTGCAGCTACCATTCGTTCGTGTCGATACCTTTTGTTTCTTGTTTTATTTTACTTCGTTTTATTCTATTCTATTTTATTTTATTTCATTTTATTTTATTTTCTGAATAGAGAAACTGAAAAACAAAACCAACAGAGAAAAAAAAGAACTGTTCGACAAAATACTAGGTGCAATTAATTTCCCTCTCAATTCTTCTCATCTCCGGGTGGCGTAAAAAAACGTTGAATAGTTCCGCGTACCACCCAGTAGGTAGGTATACGTTATTTGGGCTTTACGGTGTGGGGGATATACTATCCCAATATGACGTGGAGAGCTTGTTCACAGCGAGGGTGGTGGTGGCCATGGCAACGCCGGCACCCGCGAGTGTCGGCTCCAACGCCACCCGAATCCATCGTCTCCCGCCGCCACGACCCTCCCTCCCCAACCCCTTGTCCCTCAGCCCGACTCCTCGCGCCCCAAGGGGTGAAACCACCCCCGAACCCATCCCGTAATAGATATAGGTAGACCGCCTACGCCTCCACGATCAATATGGTGGACAGACACAACGACAACGACAGAAAACCATTAGAATGCGTTTATCGCTCGGGGTACAGGGAAGAAGAGAAAAAAGAGAAGGAAAATATTCAGAAGCGGGGAGATACCCGCGCCGATTATTGTTCGAAAAATTATGAATCGAAAAACGACACTTTTTCTAAATTATTCGATGGAATTTAGACGTTATTGGTAGAACTTAAGTTTTGGATACGAAAACCATAGTTTTTGTGAACGTTGAGAACCAGAGAAGAGTCACCTCTCCTCTGAATATTATTGGTTTGCCCCTGAATGAGTTCATTCTGCGATATTCCCTCCGAATTTGAAGAAGTTTTGATCAACGATGTGAACTGTACCCCACGGCAACCGCTTTTCGGAGATACCTACCGGATGAATTTGAGTAAAAAATTGCAAACTAAAATTTCCGTAGTTGGAAATCGGATTTCTTTAGGTACAGAGAGGTTTATATAGTGTTCGCGATGGTTATGGGTAGGTATATACGTGTAGAGGAGGGAATTGAATAGGGAGGATTTGCCGGAGTAATATTAATCTATATAGGCATACTTTTACACAGAGGAAAATCCTGCCTCTGTATCGAGTTGCGTTTTTCTCAGGTGTGCAAACATGCCGGGGGCGTTATTGCTCAAAACTCGGTACTACGGTTATAGGTATAAGTTTAATCTTTAGCTGCCGGCGAAGAGTCTATATATCTATCTATCTATCCATCCGTCGATCTATATATCTATACATGTATATATATATATATATATTAAGAAAACGAGGATATACATAATATGCGAGCTGCTCCATCCCGAAAAGAGAAATCTGAGTTAATAGAGCTGAGAGCGAGATAAAAAATGAAGAAAAATGAGAAATTCTAGTTATCTCGATTGTTCGGGCGGAAGATATCGGTATCTATAATCTTGAAAGATCTTTAAAAGTTCAAAAAGTAAACCGGATCAGACCGCGTCTTTTCGATGAACCGTTTAACCGCGAGAGCTGCGGCAAAAAGGAAGAAATAAGAGGAGAAAAAAAAGAAAAGAAGAGAAAAGAAAAACAGAAAGGAGAACTAAGAACGTCCGAAGTTACTAATTTATTCAGCAGAGTGATTTCGCGTCTATTCTCTTGACGAAAGATGGAATACATGTATAGTAGACGAAGTTCGGCAAAGTTATAGCAGCTCGGAGAGCGCCGGTTTGCCTTTTGAAACTCGAATTGTTCCTCAGCCACGAAAAGGCCAGCGCTTCGTGGCGCGGCTCGGGTTTCAACACTCTACACCGCCTTCAACTTTCAACACACTCTGGCCGGCCGCAGCCACGCGAAGGGACTACACGAAGACTGTGCGGTGGCCTTTTCAAACTCTTCCTTTAACGCGAAAGCCTCCTTGTTTGCTCTTTTTTTTTTTCCTTTTTTTTCTCCCTTTTTTTCTTTCTCTTATTATTTTTCTAGCCCAAAGAATCGCCGCGATACTCGCGCACGGTTTCAAGGTCGTTTAATCATGGGTTCTAAATTCAAATCCGCCATTTTGGTTTCGAGCGGACAACGACTTTTACTAATTTCAACGAATCTCCACGGTTTCGGGCCTCCGGTATCCAAAAAACTGGTCGAAAGAAAGGTCGGAGTCTGTTCGACAAACTCGAAGAATTGCCACTTCCTTCTACGAATCTTAACGTTTGCTTTCGTAAGGTGTAAGAAGCTTTGTCTATATTCCTGAAATTGTAAGACATTTTCTTGGGCTCCGGATGTTCGTCGCGAGAATGGTCCACCTTGCGGATCAGTCAAGGAGTGACACGCATACCTGAATGATAATTTATAAAGCGATCATTATTTACCGATGATATAGTAGATGCGAGTATCGAAATCTTTGACAAAGACTTATGTGCCGAATATCGCATCAATCAATAATGACCTTATAATATGCGTATCGTATACAAATGTGACAGTAGCCTCTTCTGGCGCGGGTAATCTTTCTCTCTTTTTCGAATAAATGCCTTAGCCTGAAGTATCTCGACAGTCCGGCTGCAGGACTGACACGTACAAAGGACTGTCTCTGCGGCAGAACACATTACCAATGCATGCCGGTATATTGCATATTCCCATTGAGAATTGCCCACATATATATGTGCATGTATATGGGTACGTATACAGGCAACAAAGCCAGCTGCGAATCCACGTCCTCCTTGTGTATTGGTAAATGTAAATTTAACACGTGCAGATGTATATGCTGAGTATGTTGGTAGTACGTATGCATGCAGGTATACGTGGCGTACACATGGATCGACAGCGCGTTATTAATACACCACACACGAAAGCATGTGCCTATAACATTACCTCTACCTATCGCAAGAACTAAAGTAAATATCCGCGAAGGAGTTGATGGGCTTTGCGAAAGACCGCTGCTCTCTTATTGGCCGGATAAATAAATACCGGCCGGTTTTCTGCACGCTAATTTATACTCGTGAAGAGTTTTGGCCCACGGACTTTGAGCTTTTGGTTCCCGCGGGAAGCCGCCGTTCCTCTTCGTCAACGGAACCTGCGCCACGGTCGTATAGATGTCCCTGAATGGCCACCGTCTGAATACAACTACGACTATTTCAGGATTCAATAATCGCGTTTGCGGTGAGAATCAGCGACATATGATCCGCTTCTCGCGTCCTGCGACTTTACACATTGCCGGCGATGATCGCTCCGAGGGAACGGCGAGGTAAGGGTGAATCCGAGGGTTGGATAGGAAATTTCCGAGTCAGGGAGCGCGAGGAAGGCTTCCTGAGAGAATCGGAAGGAGTACTCGTTCCCGAGTACTACAATTCTGTTAATTATTTGTTAGGCTAGGTGTACAAGGTCTTGTGCCCGTATCCGCCCTCGTCCCATTGTCCAGGAGTCGTTTGGGAACAAAGCACTAGCCCTCCAACGCCCAGGCGCGGCTTCTTGCAAGCACACACGCGAGTAACGCCGAGCCACTCGACTTTTATCTTAAAAGCTTTTACTTCCTTTGAGAATTTCAGATTTCCTCGAGGTACCGAGGTACCTACCTACCTACCTACCTACTGCTGCTGGGACTTCGCTCTTCTTCAACCTCTGCGCAGGGGTCAGCCTTCAGGGGCCACCTTGTCGAGTGTCCAGCTCTTACTGACTCCCCTAACGAGTTGCTGCAGCGATTTGCATACACGTTAGATACTCGAGAATTTTATGCGAGGATTTATCATCCGGATTCTAACCTCCCCGAGAACGTAATCTCTACCAATCCAAGTATATCGGTTCGCGACGGTTGAGGTGACCTAAAAATTGCCTCGCATGGGTGCCATTTTGTGGACATCAAATCCTGGCATGGATTTGCGTTCACGAGTCTATGGTGACTACGCTCACTTGTGAGAGAATAACATACATGTGATAAAACCCCTTTTTACGGATTCGGATTCGTGGATAGCCCTGCAGGGCTCATGAATGGAACCATAGTTGTATCATGCCAGTGCTTAGCCTGCGGGCATCGGTCGTTGTAATAATAGAACCGTTTACGAATACGTGTCTGTGTGTACAGGCGGTGAGCGAAAAATGATTGCAGAGTCTGAAATGAGGTGATTTTTTGGGTTTGGAAAAGAGTGGAATGAGGAATGACCCTTTTGGGCGAACTCGGTACGGTCAATTTCCGAATTGCGGAAATTTTTTGATCGTCGTTAAAATTTCGATCGACGATTATTTCGTGCGAACATGAATTTCTTTGAGGAAGCCTACGAGCACTCGAAATAAGAAATAATAGTCAGTTTTCAGGTGTTGTGCAACTGATGCAAAGCCGCAAAAAGAAAATTTCAGTCAGTTGAATACGCGGTAATATTTCTTTCGTTTTTAGGTCTAATTATTTCGTTTGTATCGAATGTCGAGTGACAAAACATCGCGCATATGTTGCATCGATGGGATCTCACAGCTTTGAAAGCAAAACTATTGAAATCCCTTTCACAGATGCATTAATACATATACCTATGATACCCAATACACGATAGTTTCTACATGTGCGTGAGTATATAGGCGAGTGGATGGCAGATCTTCTTCTGCCGCCCGATATAACTAGACGAAGCAAAAGCAAAAGCGAAAGGAGAGGCAAAAAGCAAAAAGAAAAAGCAACGTAACGCGTGTTGAGACTCGGTCAAATGAACAAGAAAAATGGTTAAACGGAATCCGGAGCCTAATTCGAAGTAACAACTCATTGGGCCGCGAGATCATAGCGGCCGCCACCCACTCGACGTGTTTATAGGGGGATGCTGGCTATATATACATATATTACATTATATCCACACAAAGGTGAAATATATTTATACTCATATACGATCCAAGCAACTTAGCCGCATTCATATTTATCGACGGTCAGGTATACATATTATCCATCGCAAAAGAAAAGCGGGATCATAGCCGCCGAGGAAACCTGGTATAATAAAGCTGCAAGTTCACGGAGCTTAGGGGAAATTCGGAGGGCCGGGTTCGAACTAGTCTTCAGTCCATTCATAATATTTGGTAATTAATTCCGCGAAAATTAGTCGAGGAAGATGGACACTAGACTCAGAGAAAAGTTTGGTCGATTCAAACAAATCCTTGTTTCGTTGAAATTAATTCTTTGTTTATTCTTTTCGTTTGAATCGAACGAATATTTGTTTTCACTTATCAATGGTTCGTCGGATAAATCCGCTCGATTGATGAAAACAGAAATGTTGTTAAAAGCGAACGAATTGTTTCGTTCGTAATAGACTAATTCAACACATCGACTCGGTTAAGTTGACAAAATATTTTGCTTAATCAACCGAATTCCAGCAACCAGATACTTACTTTCAATAAAACAAATGAGTTCACTCTATTTTACTAAATCAGCGAAATTTTTGATCAACTTCATCACATTTTTTGTATCAAATAAGAACAAAAACAAAACGCTTGACTTAAATTAACGAAACTTTTCTCCGAGTGTGGTTTCAGAGGCTGTTTTCGAGAGTTGGACGCATCTTGGATGTTGGTGCAGCCATCTTTGCAATATGTCGCGAAGGGTGGTTTTCGCGTGTATAATTATCGAATATGTTAGTCGCGGAACGATGAAACAATGAAATATCGTAGAGGGAAAAAGCTCTCGGCCTACGGAACGGGGGGATGGAAATATTTGATTAAATACCTAGCCAGGGTGAGTAATGACCATGATAAGTAAAAACCCCAAGGGGTGAGTAGAAATGGGCGTTCTCGATCAAATTTTGTTGCCGACTGTATTCGATAGGCCACTTGCGCGAGTCTGGCACCACGGAGGGTCTCCGTCCCTTAGGATCCTTCAAGTTCCCCGCGACGACCGCCCCATAGGGGGGCTGTTGATGCACTATACATATAAGGGTGGCAAACATGGCCACCTATAATCGCGGGGCATGATGGCGTCCGAAAATCATTTTGGAGGACAATTAAATCCTGAATAAAGGAGAAAGACACCTATCGGTGGATTTCGGCGTGTAGAAACGACCCGAACCGTCCGAAATTCGAGTAACGATAAAAATGGCGTAGTCCGACGAGGGACGATCCCACTTTCCAATATCAACGACTCCGAGACCCAAATCCTTGACGAAGACTCAACTAAGAAGTACTCGGCGGACGATGATGAACACGGAACTTGAAATACTTATGGCCTGCTTCAGGGCTCTGACAAAGCGTCGAGCGGAGAGGGCGAGAGCTCATAATAGCACAAAAGTTCAACTCCAACGAGTCCTGCAGGCGTGCTTTCGTGATTCTTCTTCTACTCTTTCTCTTCTCATTCCTCTTCTTCTTCTTTTTCATACACTCAGCTATGAGAAGAAGGCTCTTCCTTCAGCGATCTATTCGGTCAACAGACAGACAGACGGACGGGATGCTCTGGCCCGACAGACAATGGTGCTCATCGGTAAGGGACAAAGAGTCTATTGCGTAAACACTCGAACGGTTTTAACAATGGAAGAAAAACTATAATGCAACCATTCGTATAGATTACCGAGCAGATATCCGCGGGGCGTCTTTATTTCCGTTACGATATTTCTTTCTCCTTTTTTTTTTTCTTTTTTTTCTTTTTTTTCTTCTCTCCGTCTCCTCATTGTTATAACTTTAGTTCACGTGAACATGAATTCTAGGTATAACCTCTCGCTCTTCGATTGATAGAAATCGACCACTTTTGTTGCCGCAAAAGTTTCCTTCCTTTCCTTTATCCCCGTCTCGTTTAATTTCATCCCGTTTCGTTTCATTTCATTTCTCCGCATCTCTATCGCCATTACAACGTTATTCTTTCATTTATACGCCGCACACCCATCTCACTACGCTCTTTGCTGGCCCCTGCCTGCCTGCTTGCCTGCCTCCCATCAGTCTGCAAATACGAAAATTGCGAAGAACTCGATGACACTTGATATCGCTCGTACGTATACCTATACGTATACAACGGCTAGTTGGGTAGGTATAACAGACATTTCGGTACGGCGGAATATCTCCTGCGGCTTGCGAAGATCTCAAGACTTCAGGACTGCAGGGACGGCGGTATTCTTTTGAAATCTAGCCGCGCACACGCGGTGTCCGGTTTCATTCAACTCTCCTCGTTTTTAAACAATACTTTTTTTTTTTTCTTCCTTTTGCTATTTACAATTTCGCATTGCCTTAGGTTTTATGCGTTAAGCCCATTCGCAGTCCCGACCGAGGCTCAAAAATCGATCCAAATATGCGACTGTTATTTTTAGTTTTTTTTTAGTTTTTTTTGTGCATTTTTAAATAACAGCTTGGTACAAAAGCCAGGGAAGGATAAATCGCTGCACCCTGACCGTATACCCGTACACATCGTTCATATTACCCCCTAGTTCGAATAATTAGGTTAAAATCTGTCGAAAAGCCATGGGAATAAAGCCGAGCCATAGATTCCCGACTGCAGTCTTTAGGAAAATTAGACGATGATCTATGGATACGTAATCCCTAGGGGGTGAAGATTTGATTAACTGAATTTGGGGTCGGTATATGCCTGTGTCTCGTGGGAATAGATTAAAAGGTTTGTTAAGTGGCAGGGGATTGTTTAAAGCACTTGTTATTATTATCATTATTACTTGGACGTATCTCGCTCGCTCCATTCCCTATAATTTTCTCGAAAGGGACTTACAAGTACGCGTGGATTAGCCGGTGTAATTAATTCCCAGAGCTTGTTATTCTGGATAATATCTCGGTGAACTATTTCCACGTGTGCGTGTATAGGTGTAGCGGCTTAAACGTTCTCAAAGATCAACTCGGTCGAACGGAAAATCACAGAACGACCAAAATTGCCTTTGATATAGTTTTGCTATCGGAAAATTTTGATTCAGACTTCGAATCGAATTTAAATGTGGAAAAAATACAAATAAAAAGTCGTCGCCGCATCGTTCATCGAAACTTCGTCAAATTTCCATCGAATATTCCAACATTCATGTAGTATTCCATGAATTTCATTTTTGGATACGAACATTTTTCATTTTGAGCCAGTCTTTTGCAAACGTTGAGAAGAAGGTCTGTTACGTGTCCGGAATGACATCATTCTATAATATTTCTCCAAATTTCAATTAGTTCCGTTAACGATGCGACTTGTATGCCGCGACAACCACTTTTTCTTCGGTGAACTCAATTGTGTAAGGCTCTGTAAAATCTCAAATAATTTCTAATCATATCGAAGACCGAACATCGATGATACCTACTTTAAGAGAAATCAGTTCCGTCTTCATTATCGAGTCAATATAATTTTTTTTTTGTAAGTTTTCTCGCTGGTAATTAGTTTATTTAACTTATTGTGAGATAGGAACAAGTTGGCAGCTGTGTACACGGTATAAAGTATTTCGGTAGCTGTAGGAGCGGAAATCTGCGTAGGAATAAGAACGTCACTTGAAGGTGGAAGTTGCGGTAATGAGAGGAAGGTAGGTAGGTAGGTAGGTAGGTATTTCACGACGGAAGTCTAAAAAGCGAAGCACCCTCTCCAACCCTCCCTGCATCTCTCTCGGCAACTCCTCACATCCAGCGCTCCTCAACAACAAACAGCTTGGCTTGGTCGAGTCTGGTACTCGAAAAACTCATCAGTGTGCCTAGATTCGCCCGTGTCCTTTCTACACTCCGCTGAAGTAGCGGTGGATAGAAACTAACCCGAAGTACGATCAAGCGTGTACAAAATTTTCTGAAAAAAATTTAGAGGACTGTGCGGAAATCGATCTGTTCCTGTCAAGTATCGCTGACCATTATAGAATCTTCGAAAATTCAAACATCAAACAAAATGGAATTTCAAATTTATATTAGACATTGCTTCTTTTTCCGCAACGGTGATATGTGCGGACAGTTGATTAACTTACGTGTAAAACTCCTACCCAAGTTAGGAGGGTGACAAGAAACGGTGAGATTTTGGATGTTTCATGAGTTTTCTTGCTTTTCTATAACCAAAAATCAGTTTTTTTTTTCTCTACGAACGTGCCCACAAACTGTGAAAAGCTCATTGACACATCGTCAGTGAAAACGCAGAATTTTCCCTACGATCTTACAGATACGAAAGAACGTCCCAAGAATTTCGAATATCGTGTTTCGCTAGCAGAGACATTCGTGTCTAGATTATCTCCGAGTTATCATGGGAAAAAAGATGCTCAAGTGACGAATTTTTTCGAAGTTCGATCAACGTCGGCCATTTTAGAACCGGAAGTGCCAGATTCTTGAACCTCTCGTGAACCCGTGTAAAATATTTTGTAAAAACATGTTTTAAAATTGAGCGGAGAAGTTTTTTCGAAATCTGCAACCCCCGACTC
Organism: Tenthredo distinguenda; assembly: GCA_947538915.1. Lineage (NCBI taxonomy): Eukaryota > Metazoa > Arthropoda > Insecta > Hymenoptera > Tenthredinidae > Tenthredo > Tenthredo distinguenda. The sequence goes on from OX384532.1 coordinate 24,084,833, forward strand.
TTGACAGAATTCGGGGACCACTTTCTAACCCCATAAAATTATACGCTCGTCCTCCGACTACCGTATGAGATGATGAAAAGTGTCCGGTATTGCAGAGAACTCCTAAGCTAATGGAAATTGTTCCTTCGTTTGATGGTTCGAGTCGAGTCCCTCGCTACCAGGGGGTTCCCGGTTTCCACGAGGGTAGCCTGGCGGAGTACTCTCTCTCTCTCCCTAAAACAGAACCAAATAAGAGACGAAGACCGTATAACTCGGGAGATGAGAGTTGGCAGAGGAAGAGGAATGGGGTCTCTGCTGCGGGGTGGCGTTGCGAGGGTGGCCTGTACTCTCTACCTCTGTGTGGGTATGGGTCGTAGTGGGTGCTCGTGTGTAACACGTAGATTTGTACAAGGATCTAGCAACGTGTTCGTGATTCTATACCCACCGGTAACGGGCGTGGCTTGACGACGCGCTTTCCGACCAATCGGAATTCAGAATTCCAGGGTATAGAAGGACAATAAACCCACCACGACCAAGAGTCGAACCTGAGCGCCATCCAGGAGGACTTTGGTCCCCCGTTCACAAAGACTTTCGAGACTCTCCCTCTTCCTTTCCCCATCTCTCTCCTAACCTCTTTCTCTTCCTCTTTCCTCGATGCCGGATCAGAAACGGACATAACATTTACGTCGAACTCGGATTCCGGACCTGATGGACAGCTGATAGATCGAAGACGAATGACCACTCCGTTATGCGTAGTTGAACCGCTGATAAACTTCCAATAAAATTCAATACCACCGAGGGTCTACCGTTCAGCGACGATCTTCGACACCCGTCATCGACAATGCCGTGATAATAGCTTTTGATTTGTTTTGTTTCGTTGTTTTTGAACCATGCCGAGCAAATGAGCCTCAAAATAATGGCACGCTGGCGGCTAGGTTATCGACGTCGTGAAAAAATGGTCTGAAATTACACCAAAGCTTTACCGTTCTCGTAATTATTCTCTTATCCGTCGTGGGTCTATTATATGCTCGTGGGGAGACCAGGAATCGTTACACATTTTCAAATGTGGTTTTAATCGCGGGATAATCGTACCGGGAAATCAATTGGCGGATGGAAAAAATTAAGGTACTACCTATAATCGTCTGGACTTTCATGAAAGGCACTCCGTCCGCAGGGCTGTGGGTTTTGGTGGAAGTATACTAACGTAGGTAGGAATTGTATGAAGCATTATCCTCTCTCCTCTGGGTCTGGTATTCCTTCCGGGACAAAAAGGAAAAAAAATAATGGCGAAAACGGAAAATGGCAAATCGGAGAAGTCGAATAACGCGCCGACGAGACGTCCTCCATGGAGGCTAGACTGGATCGACCAAGCGTACGTATATTGTTGCAGATCCCGTTGTATTGTCTTCCGTTTTCACGTTACTGCAGTAGCCTACCAGCCACGACGACGAGGACGACGACGAGGACGACGACGAGGACGACGACGAGGACGACTTCTCGACGAGACGGTTTGTTGTTCATCGCCGATTCCCCCCGTTCATCAGATTCTCATCCCATACCCCAGCTCTTCTTCTTCTTCGTTGTTGGGTAGGTATAGCTGCTGCAACCACTGTTTCTGATGCCGCTGCGAGGCACATTTTTAATTCCCATTGTTGTCAGTCGAGGACGTGAGTCCCGCCCACGATGTGCAGTAGACTTCTTCTTCCCAAGGCACGTATACGTATATTAACGTCACTGCAAAAATCGCTGCGGTTTGAACGCCTGCGAGTATGGCGTCCGGTACCAGATTGCAGCGTTACTTGTAATCAACCGGTTCTCATTATGCAGATGTTCAACGGAACGGAATGCGTTGAGTCTAATGAGATTAATTCGTGTCTAACGTACCTAGGCACCGCAGAGTCGGTACAAAATAAATTCGGGACACCCTCTGGAATAAGGGACGAAGAATAAGACGAAGAAGAATAAATCTGACCGAAGAATATAACGAAATGAAATATACATCGTAGCTATTCGAATGGCCTGGTCCCAGGGTAGATATCTTTTGAGGACCGAGGAGGATGCGTCGAATTGAAGAATTTTTTAAGTTAAAAACAAAGGAAAAGGAACAAAGATGAAAGATAAAAGACAGAAATGTAATTTTCTTTTCTAAGGGCACCAGCCTCCAGCCTCCTTCAGTGGTGCGTCACAAAGCAAACTAAACTGCGAAACTCTAAAGAGATAAACGGTACACAGCTGGCGTGGCTTACAGACGAAAGAAAGAAAGAAAGAAAGAAAGAAAGAAAGAAAGAAAGAAAGAAAGGAGGAAAGCAGGACGAAAGGAAGGAAGGAAGGAAGGAAAGAGATCGAAGCTAATAAAACCGATTGAGATTGGCTTTTGCCTTTCTTGAGGCCCCCGTCCTCACCCTCGTTCCCATCCCCTTGGATCTCGTACACGAGAAAAGGAATATCTTACTAGACACTGCAGCAGAAAGTTTATTCGGAAATCACGGTCTGAATATGGGTTAAAGTACACGTATAGATATATTAGCAGATTTTTCTTTCCGAGGAGGGCCAGTCGATGCCTCGAGCCACTTTGGAAGCCCATATAGACGAAGACTGCAGACTTCGACGATCGTGCGGCTTAGTAGTTTAAATTCGAAGTAATACTCTTGGTGTACGAGAGACCTTTGGGTATGAGTATATTTCTCTTAAACTTTACTTTAATTTATACAAAAATCTTCGCTGTTTTCAACTTGTTTAATACGTGCAACTATATATTGGGGTATTTTACTGATGGAGCAATGGGTACACGTACGATGTATGTATGTATGGACGGAAGAGAGATTCAACGAGATTTAACCATGTTTTATACAATTTTAATAACGAAATAGGAAACAATGTGAATTTATTTTTTCTTTTTTTTTTTTATTTATTGTAAATGGATAAAATTAACAAATCTATGATTCTCACGCGTCTATTGTTGATTTTTCATACCATTGTTCGACCTTCAAAACGCATTTACAGTTTGTACAGATTTTTTCTTCCCGTCCGATGTTTACTCTTTTTTTGATTTTGTTTTTTTTTTCGTTTTCTTTCTTTCTTCGAACGTAAAAAACTCGGAAACTCTCCGCGTGTCGGATGATCACGATGATTTTTAATCAATCGGATAAGCGTAGCTGAATCTTTACTTCTGTTCATTTGAATAATTGGAAAAAAACTTTGAAATTTGTTGATAAAAAAGAAAAGAAAAGAAAGACGAAATCTTCCGTGAAAATCATTTCCACTTTCGTAAATGGGTGCAAAAGAAAGAAATTATCGGATCATTACACCCGATCTATGGAATTGGCGATATTTCAAAGAAGGACAAAAAAAAAGCATTTTCAGGCATAAGATTAATTAAAATGAATCGTTAGAAATAAATTTATCAATTTGTGATCAGAATGACTTCGATGAAAAAAGGGCATATAATTCAACTCGTGTGATAAATATCTATAAAATCTTTCATGATATTTTAAATCCTATACACAGTATATTCAGCCCGTCTGTCCCATGTGATGTATTCTAGTTGGCTTTGAAACACGCGAAGTAATAAACTAGAGATAGTTACACCGAGAGGAAAAGTATATTAAAAACGATTTATGTATTGAATTGAAAATAGAATGAAATGTGAAGAATGAAAATTGAATGAATCTAGATTCGTGCGATTGGGCTTTAATCGATTCTATATAGATAGTCGCATAAAACTAGATCTGTGATAGATTATTGACCGATAAATTCTGTACAGTAAAAACTACGCGTCGGTCAAAACCGAGACGAGAAATCGCGAGTTAGAAAAACGTTGCATTGAATTTTGTGCCACCCGTTATATGCGGTAAAATTCCACGCAGCTCCCTGCCGTATCGGCATTTCGTTTCCTGACAAGTTTCCTCGTTTCGTCGTAGGATGGCGCCACGGGTGTTGTCGCGGACGAATGAGAAATTTAAATTCTCGTTTCGCCAACGAACTCTCTCACGGGTTACGTTCCGCCCGAAAATTTCATGGCGTATAATCGCGGATGATATTATTTCGACGGTAGAGGGAAGGAAGGGAAACAACAACGACAAAAAAATAAAGAAAAAATGGAAATAAAAGAAACAATTAACCACCCTGATTCATTAAATCATCAATTAATAAACGTGCCTATATAAAGTTACCGCAATAATTGAAGTAAGGAAGATAAGGGTCTGCGGGTACTCTGTCCACCCCGCAATACGCAGTACGTTCGGTTCTGCAGCAATCAGCGCATTTGTGAATGCAATTAAGAAAATTAAGAGCCATTAATTAACGGTCGGCTTCATCGCCATGTCGTTATACGTGTACGTATTATTGGGCGCAGAATTTTCTCTTCTCAATGGCAGGAGAGATTTTAATATGCCAGGAAACGCTTCTTTGTATACATACAACGACATGGAATGATGAATATTCACCTTGGCAATAATTTTTGTTCAAATCACTTCTACGCTTCGAAGAAATATTCTATCGATTCAGTTTTTTTTTTTTTTTTGCACCTGATTACTACTTGCGTTATAAGACATGATTAGAAATTACATATAGATTGATTACACCGAAAAAAGGGGCACGAAACTATTTGAAGTCCCGAAATTAAATTCGTCATTGTATCATTGATCTGCCCCGAAATTACATCGATGTAGGAACATTTTTTCCAAATTTGAGAAAACCTGCGACAACCACTTTTTGTTTTCGGTGCCGTCAATCTACGTTACGCGAAGTCCGTAAGATCTGCGTATTAATTTCGAATCATGTTTCAGAATGCTAGTAATTGGCTGTGGAACAGCCGAGTCAATGCCCGAATACCTCTTTCACAGGATACCAGTGATTTTGAGAAAAATTACGCAAACAAGACTTTCAGCAAAAACTTTTTCAGATTAAAATGAATGACTACGAAGATTCAATTGACTGGGAATCTCAGCCCAAGTAACTTCGATAATAATTGTTAAGTCCTTTTTTTGTTTTTACCTATATTTGATTTATTTCAACCAGGGTCGTAAAAATACTCGCCTAATGTGTAGATAATACGAGTAGGTATACGATTTTACGATTTTCGTGCGCGCCTTGAGGTTTCGTATTAATAAAGAAAACGCCGTAATTGTCGTTATTCAGTCATTCAAACACGGAATAGGTAAGTATACTCGTGTTTGTCTATCGAACCGTGAGAAGAATTTGTCTCGTATTATTATATCGATCTGCAGCAGCGATCGAGACAAATCAAAGGTCAAAAAATAATTCTCAAACGGTGATTGAGACTGTAATATCGAAGAGGGTCGATTATTACGACGGTGAAACTCTTTATTACGTATATTTGTATTCATTCATTCCTGTTTTTCTTTTCCTTCTATACTATTTTTTTTTTTATTCCTTTTTTTTCTTTCTTTCTCTCTTTTCTTCCTTTTTGAGCGCATCTTCAGCTGCTCTTTATGGGTAATAGAGCCTGCAACTGCTCGACTCACTATTTCATCGAGCTATGATACTACGGACTACAACGAAACGAAATAGGCAATTGATTTTTAGCGGCAAACCAAGAGAATTAAGGTTTTAGGGCTGCAGCTAGCTCGCCGCAGGGTAATATAATTAAGAAATCGACCGGGAGATTGGTTCCAATAGAAATATAGACGGACGGATAGGTAGATGTACGTATTAAACGTGTGTAAAGGTCGTGACGCTCATGTCCCTCGATATTGTACTGCATGGTCTTTAATGCTATAGTAGTTACAGTCTGAAAACGGTGTATCCTACTACCCTAAGGTCGTTTCGTTAATATTCGTTTTAGAATATTGAAAGGATGTATGAATCTTCAAAGAAACGCACTTTTTCTATCTCGTATCTAATCACAGGAATAAAATCGAAGTAAATTGAAAATCGTTGGTTTTCAAGCGAACTCTTTTCGACGGAAATGACAAAGAATTGATTCCGTCACTCCAAGCCGGAGTGTTTTTTTCTTTTTGACAAAAAAAACGAACAAAAACACGTCGCCTTTTTCCGAAAAAACGCCTTTTTAGTTAAAAAAGAAACAAATTGTTTTTTCCCCATCTCCAATCGGGTACAAAAGTCTTAAGACGAGGCCGGAAATGGTATCTTCGAAACTTTGGAAGTCATGAAACTTTTCAGTTTTATTGCGCCCCGTTCGAGCCGTGAGATACATATTTTTATAGAGAGAAGGAGTACGGAGCAGTGCGAAGATCAGTTCAAATTTGAACAAATAAGATGAATAAATGCCCTTCTCGATTTTTTTTGATGTTGAAAAACCTTTCCCTCATTTTTTCGTCAATGCGTTGATCGAGGAACGCGTCCATTACGCGTCTGTTATCGAAACATGTTTTTCACGCTCGAAAAGCGGAGCCAAGTGAAACCAGAAAAATTTCACAATCTCCAAGTTTTCGAAGACATAACAATTTTCGCATTTGATCAGAGAACGTGAAGGAAAAAATGACTTTTTATCGCAAAACAATCCATCCTTGTTCTTTTTCGATGCGGAGAACTCCGTCTCGTGGTATCGAAATCAATTCTTCGCCATTTCCATTGATGCTCTGATTTCATCGCTCATGGATCACAAGATCGGAGATATGCGGGAGCTCGAACATTATCTTTGGTTCGGGAAACCCACACGTTTTTCTGTAAATGCAGACCTCTTTACAGATTGTGGGATAAAAAATGTTGGAAATATCGCGGTGGTCTGTTCAGCCGAGTAATATAACACAAAAATATGTGTAAAATGAAAATGGAAGGACCTCATGGGGATCACTCGGCATATTGTGTAGGTATGGGTGTACCTATGTAGGTACGGTACGTCGTAAAAGCCGCATGTCTTGATAAATATGACGTAGAGTTTCGTTTGAACATGGGGTATAAGATTTCTTTTAATTTGGGCGTTGACACAAAGTGTTATAATAGGTTAATTAGGGTAATTCGGTACCCACGGCACGTAGCGTTATAAAGCCCCTGGCATCAGAGCCAGCAGGCTGACTGACTGACTGACTGACGCGTAGATTTAAATTTAAAAAACACGCAATACGGGTAAACTAAACGTGGAGTATAGAATAAGGAGCGGAGTAGCACCGAACTCTCACGCACGCACCTAGCCAGCGCTAGCTAGCGGAGAAGGCGGTCGTCTGTCGCTCGTTCTGGGCGCGACTACATCTCGCACGCACGCGTATGTCGTGCTGCACGTATCCTGTCCCCGCAACGACGACAAACACCACGATATACACATTCATACCTTTACGTATCTTCGTACCTTCGTATATGCGTATATATATATATATAAATATATATATATAAAAACAGAAATGAGGTGTACAAAGTGCAGGCGAGTGTACGCTAGGAACTATAACGCAGTAGCAGCAGCAGCAGCAGCAAAGGAAAGGCGCATAGTAGGTAGGTATGCATACTCGTCGTCGTAGCAGCAGCAGCAGCAGCACATAATGCGTGTATATCAAGGCGGTACTTCCCCTTTGATCTGCGTGGGCTCGCACACAGCTAGGATACGAGAGTTTCTGTGTCTTTAGAGTACGTTATACATTAAAACGCGTGTGTGCACCAGAAACTGAAGGCTTTGTGCTTCGCGTACGCATTGTGCGTGTTCCCGCGTGCAGGTTATAGGCGTATAGGTATATACCGCGGAGCGTTGCAGATACCTCCTATATGCGTCGGCTTTACTTCTTACGTGTACCTTCTACTAGCGAAGGGTTGAGGAATCTACAACTTCTTTTTATTTCCACGGAATATTATAAAATCATTTCGCTTCGGGACAAGCCAATAATCTACACGCGACCCTTGAACGTTTACAAAATAGAAAGAAAAAAGAAACGACTAAAAATCAACAATTTTCGTATCCAAAAATCAGATTTATCGAATGTCATTGGTTTATATTGCCCCGAAATTACTCTCAAGCCACGAAGAATCAACTAATCGAAAATTGTACGTTAAAATGAATCGGTTCTTCGCTCAGGTCTACGCGCATCATTTACGACACCTTTGGCTCGCTATAGCGTACCTAGATTCAGACGTTAGCTCGTAAAGAAGTGATGAAAAAGTTTTGTGAATCAGCCCGCTTGGTAATTAAAGGCGTTATTAGACCCACGTGAAACAAAACAAAACAAAAAAAAGAAAGAAATAAAGAAACGAAAAGCAAAAACGCAACTCTATGTACGCGCGTGGGACACGAAGAACCATAAAGGTGGTATAGCTAATATACGACACTGCAGCAGGATCGGGAACGAAAAAGTCCGATACGATAGGAGCGACAGATCGCAGGAAAGATTGTGGTCCTTCAGCTATTGGGTACAACCGTGGCGGCAGGGCGGTCGCCAGGATCTTCGGGACCACCGAGTCCTCGCGAGGTAGCCGGTATAGGCGCAGGGCTCGCCGCCTCCGCAAAGACTTTCAGGTTAGGGAACACGAACACGAGCACGAAGCTAGTTAACACGAGAAGATAGCCATCTACATGTAGCCTGACCGCTAAATACCTGACCTATATCTCACTGAGTTCCTCCGACACGCCAATCGAAATAATTGGGACTCGCGGAGTCCTGGAAACTTTAAGAATTTATACAGCAATAAAAATATGGGAAGGGCTCCGATTTTCGCTTTCGTTTACCTCTCCTGTCTTTTAAGACGACAGATTGCGAAATTATGAAGTGCTTTCTCTTTTTTTTTTTACAAATTATTCAATCTATTTTTATCATTTGTAAGGTGAAACGGAAAGAAAACTTTTCATTAAAATCTGAATAATTTTCGTCCGATTCACCCGCTTGTTTATCTCGATCTTTTTACGCAGATTTTAGATTTCGGTTTCGGATTTTTCATAGCTGGGACAAACGATGAGAGCTCAGAGTTCGGTAAGTGGTTGTCTGAAATTGGTATAAGGTAATTTTCGTGAATTATAGCGAGTGAGTTTAGGAGAAGATCAGTTTGCGATTTCGAAACCCTAAAGCGTATAGAAAAATTCAGAGACTTTCGTATATATGGGACCGAATTATGCAAGCCGTCGAGATCTACGAAGAGGAGGGTAGGTATATACATATATACACGTATATATGTCGCATCGCCGTGAAAGTTAAGATCTTCGACGGCACTTGAGTTTTTAAACAAAACGCTGTCGATCCCTGGCCAATGTTTAGGCAACCCCAAGTGCGAGGTGACAAGGGATCGGGCCGAACGACTGCAGAAGATACAGCACTCGATGAGTGCGTTCTGGGAAGAACCTCCCCCGATGGTGGTGCGTGGTGCATAGACCACGAGTGGATTGTATCGCGTAGAGGCCTAGGTTCTTGAAGTGGAGACTCAGGGTGCTCCAGGCATTCCTTTTTAGTCAATTGGTCGGACAAGACGTGCATTTTGGTTAAAAGAAAGGCTCTACGCGATACACCCTACTAGCACCGCTATCGGGTCGTTATTTGCATTAAGAATAAAATATTGTTTTCAATAAATAAAACACTTGTTAGCCGTGTCACTGCGGCAGTCAGTGAGATAATTATTTGTTAGTTTATTATCGGATACGTGACGTACGTTTGGGTGTCTAGATCCTGACCGAGCTATAGCTGGTTTTACCCAGGCGTACTCTCGTATCTGACATCAGAAGTGGGATACAGAACGTTTAATCGACTGTGATTCGGGCGGTAAAGATTCTCGTGAAAACCGTGTTAGTGAATAAGTTTAGATACAGCTATGGAAAACAACGGTGCAAAGAGTGTAAGTGTGGCGACGATAGACGCTGAGAGTGTGAGTGTGCTGGCGAAAGACGCTGAAAAGAGTGTGAGTGTAACTGACCGTGATACAGGCAGTGTGAAACCTAGAAGTAGGAAGAGAGATCGATCCCCGGCGACGTCCGAATCCGAGTACGAATCTGATGATTCAGTACAGAGGAGGAACAGGCGGAGAAGGCGTAAGTCGAGGTTGGAAGAGGAGAATCTGCGACTTCTTGCGTTGCTCACGAGACGAGAACGAGCTCCAATGGATTTGATCAAATTTGACCCCAAGACCACCGACGCAACTGGCTGGGCGAAGATGGTCGACGAGTGGATTCGTCGTCATAACCCTGATGATTGGGAAGTGGTCCAGCACCTAGCGAAAGCCTTCCAGGGCGAAGCGGCTCAATGGTTTACGGGTATGGACCCTTCAGGCAAAAGCTGGGTTGAGATACGTGCCGAATCTTTGAGCGCGTATGCGAAAAATAAGAACGCTGCGTCTGAGCTGCATACGATCTGGACGGAAGATGCCGAGTTTACGCTGGAAAATTTCATGAAGAGGGGAAGAAAGCTGAAAGCGTGGCTCAACGAAAGGCAGACGATGGATGAGGCTGCCGCTCAACTAGCGGGATTATCCTATTCGGCGCAGAACCGATTCGTTCGCAACATATTCGTTCGCGAATCTCCTAAAAGTTTGCAGGAAGCAATGGGGTACCTCGATGGACGAACGACCGACCACCATCGACCGCGTGCACCTACCGGAGCCCCTGGTCCACATACCAAGACTTCGGCGCCGCGAGATGGTAGGTCGCACCGTTCGGACATCGAGTGCTTCAATTGCGGAAAAAGAGGACATCGCAAGGCCGATTGTCGATCCGCCCCGCGGTCACAAAGCGTGAGTCATGCACGGGACACCAAGGGTTCGAGCAGCAGGGGTCCAGATTTTAAGCGGCCGGTGACCTGCTACAGTTGCAAGGAAGAGGGACATATTGCCCCGAATTGTCCTAAGAAGGATGAGAAGGTAGTAAGGCTTTGTAATTTGACCTCTACTGAGAATACGCTGAAGCTAGCCGACGGTAAGGTGTTGACATTTATTTTTGATTCTGGTTCTGACTGCTCCCTTGTAGCGGAGAGTCTGGTAGAAAGGTTGCCTGGTAAGAGACGAGTAGTCTCTACGCGGTTAAGAGGTATTGGTAATGGATACGTAGATTGCCGAGAGCAGATCTCTGTGTTTGCCGAGCTGAATGGCATAAACGTTGAAATTGATTTGTATGTGGTACCGGACGAAAGTTTGTCCGCGAAGTTAATTCTGGGTAAAGAATTGTTGGCAAATGGTGTCTCGGTCACGTTGGACGGAACCATGGTTAAATTTGCAAAGGTAGACAAATTCGTTGGCTCGTGTATTGAAGAGATTGATATCAACGCTGTTGATTGTGACTCGGTTGAAATGAGAGCACCACTTGTAAAGTTGTTGAAACTGTATGCGAAACATATGAGCGTTGAAGCTCCAAAGATTCGGGTAACATCTGGCAGCTTTGAGATTAGGCTAAAAGACGAGAATAAAATCGTACAGAGAAGGCCTTATAAGCTAGGCATTGTAGAACGAGAGACTGTAAGAGGTTTGGTTGACAAGATGCTCGAGGCAGGAATCGTTCGGGAAAGCAGAAGCCCGTTTTCTAGTCCAATCATTTTGGTAAAGAAAAAGGATGGATCGGATAGATTATGCGTAGACTTTCGGGAATTAAATTCGAACACGGTAGCAGATCGTTATCCGTTGCCACTGATTCAAGATCAGTTAGATCGCTTGTCCGGTGCACATTATTTTTCGTCATTAGATATGACGGCTGGGTTTCATCAAATACCCGTCGAAGAGAACTCGATCGAGAAGCTCGCTTTTATTACACCAGACGGACAGTTTGAATTCTTAACCATGCCATTTGGGTTGATGAATGCACCTTCCGTATACCAGAGAGCAATTAATAACGCGTTGGGAGAACTGAGATATTCTTTCGCGATTGTTTATTTGGATGACGTTCTTATACCCGGTAGAACTGAGCAAGAGGCTCTAGATAGATTGAAAATCGTGATGGCAAAACTAGCCGAGAATGGGTTCTCGTTTAATTTAAAGAAATGTAAATTCTTGAAAACTGAGATTGATTATCTGGGGTACACTGTATCGCATGGAGGGTTGAGGCCCAACCTTCGAAAAATCGAAGCCCTGGTGCAATCGCCCATCCCCCGAACGCAGACCCAGGTAAGGCAATTGTTAGGGTTAGCATCTTATTTTCGTAGGTTTATACCAAAATTCTCGCAGATAGCAGCCCCTCTGTACAAACTTACTGCAGGTAGTACCAAGACAATAACATGGACAGATGAACACACCGACGCTAGAACCAAGCTAGTAGAACACTTAACATCGGAACCGTTACTGCGAATATTCGACCCTAATCTTCCAATCGAACTGCATACCGACGCCAGTGCCCTCGGGTATGGCGCTGTGTTGCTTCAACGTGTTGACAAAGAAAAACATCCGATCGCTTATTACAGCAGACGTACCATAGACGCCGAAACTCGTTACCATTCGTACGAACTTGAGACTCTCGCCGTTGTAAATGCAATAAAACACTTCAGACAATACCTAGTAGGACGTAAATTTTTAGTTGTGACAGACTGTAACTCCTTAAAGGCCGCGAGCCTCAAGAAAGATCTAACGCCACGAGTTTATCGTTGGTGGGCATTTTTGCAATCGTTTGAGTTTGAAATAGAATACCGCGCGGGTGAACGAATGAAGCACGCGGACTTTCTGTCAAGAAATCCAGTAACAGAAAAAAATGTATTGAAGGTAGTCAAACGCGATAATAAAATAATTGAATTAGCTGATGATTGGTTAATCGTAGCACAGCAGAAAGACGATGAAATAAAAACTTTGTACCGCGAAGTACTGGACGGATCGGAGACAGCAAAGACATACTCGGTCAAAGACAAGATCTTGATGCGGACCATAGAAAGAAAAGCGAAACAAATAACACTACCCGTAGTGCCGAGACTGATGGTATGGTCACTCATACATCACGTACACGCGAGTATCTGCCATTTGGGCTGGGAAAAGACTCTGGAGAAGTTGTACGAATTGTATTGGTTCCCCCAAATGTCGAAGCGAGTCAAGAAATTTGTGGAAAATTGTATTTTATGTCAAACTTGCAAATCGGTATCAAGACCAACGCAAGCACAGCTGCACCCTATAGACAAGGACGATACACCGTGGTATACGATTCACATAGACATATCAGGAAAATTATCAGGCCCCTCTGACAAGAAAGAATACGTTTTCGTAATCATAGATGGATTTACGAAATTCGTAACATTAAATTGGATAAACCGTTTAGATACAGAAACAGCAATCAACCAGATAGAGAAACACTCGTTTACTTTTGGAGTTCCGAGACGAATCATTTGCGACCAAGGTTCAGGGTTTACAAATGCGCGATTCAAAAAATATTGTGAGGAAAAGAATATTTTAATTCACCTTATAGCTTCGGGAACGCCGAGAGCTAACGGTCAAGTTGAGAGGGTCATGTCGACCATGAGAAATATGTTGGCAATTAGCAAGGCTCAGGGAAAGCAGTGGCAGAACGAGTTAGGTAAAGTGCAACTTGCGATAAATTCTACCGTTCAGAAAACAATAGGGAAAAGTCCCGCCGAGATTTTGTTTGGCACAAAAATAAATTCAATCGAGATTGAACGTGTGAAGCATAATAGTGTAGAGACCGAAAGTGTTAATTTGAATGAGCTCAGAGCAAAGGCTGCAGATAGTATAACAGCAGAGGCCGCAAGAGAAAAAGAAAGGTTTGATAGAAGAAACAAACGGGTTAAGCCATTTAAAATTGGAGATTTTGTAATGGTTAGGAATAATGACAGGATAAAGACAAAGTTGGACGCAAAATATCGCGGTCCCGTAGAAGTCGTTGCGGTGCTACCGAACGATAGATATTTGGTTAAGAAAGTAGGCTCCGGATCGAGAGGCCGTAGTAGCATTAAGGTATCTCATGATAAGCTGATCGCAGCTCCAGGAGAGGGCGCGAGTCAGGATAGCTGTGTCGCAGAAAGCGAAGAAGATGAGAATAGAATCGCGTAGCGATTCATGTGATTTGGTTTCGAGAGACTGTGGTGGTACCAAAGTTTTTGGTCATGAGTGCAAACATGGGGTTTTGCTGAGAGACTGTGCCCAAGTGGGTCGGGACAATAAGTTATTGAACAGACGCAGTCTGGTTCTGTGGGTTTCCGAATTCTGTTGAGAATTCGCAGAGAACATGTGGTTCTGGTTGAGCCGGATTTACCTATAGAAATCCGAAGAGAGCATGGGACTCTGTTGATTGAGTGAGCCGGATTTACCTAAAGAAATCCGAAGAGAGCATGGGACTCTGTTGGTGATCGTTGTTTCTGTTCGAGAGTGCGACTTTGGCTCTCACCCGCTGGACTTGATCACCCAGCATCTTGAACCCGAGGCCTAGACGTAACTCGAGAACGATTCAGCATGTCGCAATGGTTAGAACTTGTACGAATGCGCAAGGCATGTCTGCAGAGCTATTGTGAGCGCAGGGCAATGGTTAGAAAATGTACGGATGCGTCAGGCATGCCTACAGAGCTATTGTGAGCGCAGGGCAATGGTTAGAACTTGTACGGATGCGTCAGGCATGCCTACAGAGCTATTGTCAGTGCAGGGCAATGGTTAGAACTTGTACGAATGCGCAAGGCATGTCTACAGAGCTATTGTCAGAAAAAGTCAATGGTTAGAAAATGTACGGATGCATGAGGCATGCCTACAGAGCTATTGTCAGTAAAGGTCAATGGTTAGAAATTGTGAGGATGCGTGAGGCATGCCCGCAGAGCCATTGGTGCCTTGAGTACAGAATTCACGGAAATTCGTTTATTGATAAATACGTTGAAAATAAAATGATACACATGATTGCACACATGAGGTGGAAACGACATGGGATTTGGCCGAAGAATGGTGGCAGACTTGTATGGTCAGGAAAGCCGAACGAGAACTAATGTCTGTTCGTTCGATGTCTGTTTTATTGTTTCAGAAGTAAGTTAGATGAATGGATACCTGGCACCCGAGACGTGTGCTAGTCAGTATGGCCGTGTCGCATCGCCGTGAAAGTTAAGATCTTCGACGGCACTTGAGTTTTTAAACAAAACGCTGTCGATCCCTGGCCAATGTTTAGGCAACCCCAAGTGCGAGGTGACAAGGGATCGGGCCGAACGACTGCAGAAGATACAGCACTCGATGAGTGCGTTCTGGGAAGAACCTCCCCCGATGGTGGTGCGTGGTGCATAGACCACGAGTGGATTGTATCGCGTAGAGGCCTAGGTTCTTGAAGTGGAGACTCAGGGTGCTCCAGGCATTCCTTTTTAGTCAATTGGTCGGACAAGACGTGCATTTTGGTTAAAAGAAAGGCTCTACGCGATACACCCTACTAGCACCGCTATCGGGTCGTTATTTGCATTAAGAATAAAATATTGTTTTCAATAAATAAAACACTTGTTAGCCGTGTCACTGCGGCAGTCAGTGAGATAATTATTTGTTAGTTTATTATCGGATACGTGACGTACGTTTGGGTGTCTAGATCCTGACCGAGCTATAGCTGGTTTTACCCAGGCGTACTCTCGTATCTGACATATATATAATACGCGGTACTTTTTGAATCGAAACCCGTTCCTGGAAGATCCGGCTGGACCGCCGCGACGCGACGCCCGACTATCTTCGAGGAAGACGAACGCTGGGCCCCGCGGTTCTGACGAGGAGTAGAGATCAAGACAGAGAAGAGAAAAGAGACAGAGCAAGAGACAGAGAGAGAGCGAGGAGTGGGGGGAGTGAAGCGGGGCCCATACGGATGAACCCGGAATGACGCGGATCGACGAAGAGGAAGATAGTGATAGCGAGAGAAAGAGGGAGTAGGAAAGATCGCGCGCGGACCACCCGAGCGCGGTGGAGCGCGATTTTTGGGGCCCAGTACAGGGCTGGCGCCCGCCGACCCGTTGGGAGGTCCCACAGCCTTATCTCCCCCCACTCCGAGTCTCTCGCTTGGGACTCAACGCTGCCCCTCTGGTTGGTATGTGTATATGTGCATGCAACGTGTATATTAGACACGATTCAAGCGCCACGGATACACGCATGCTGCGCCACCTATACCTAACCCCCTCTATCGATATTACGTAAACGGAAGGATGATGACCGCTCTTTTGTAGTCTCGTTCTGTGTTCGCACTCAGCTCGACAGAGGACGTCATGTGGGAGTAAAAGTAGAGGAAGAAGAAGAAGAAGACGAATAATAATTAGGAAAAAGGGAGAAGAGTGACGCTCTGTGATTCTATTTAGCAACCAATCTCTACGAATTAAGGGGATAAAGTTGTTTGAGAATTTTGTTCATGAAGTTTCTTTTTCTCTTTCAAAATAGCGAACAACTGATCGTAGTTAATCGAATTTCTGTCGATGAATGAGAAAATATCAATTTCTTTCTTTTCCTTCACGGAAGGAAACTCGCTTCTTCTTCTTCACGGTTTTGGGCCTCTCGTATACGAAAAACTGTTCGCAATTTACAAGATTTTAGATCCAAATGATGGGCGGGAAACGTTCGTTTCTACCGGAACACAAAAATTAGACTTTCAGTTCATATTTTTTCTCATTCCAAATAAAAGATTATGTTTTCCCGATTTCGAAACGGAATTATCGAGCAGGTTTCTGAATCGCAGAATACTTTTATCGATTTTTGAAAATCATAAATTCAAATTTGCCGAACGATCTCGAGAACAGCAGGAAAAAAAGAAATCCGAAATTTACAAGATCTAAAAAACAAATATGATGGGCATAAAATATTTCCATATCTCGACTAATTTGAACGTTTACTTGTAAAAAGGAATAAAGAAAGAAAAAATGAAGAAAACGAGCCAGAACGGTGACTCTACTTTATTTCTACCCCCCCAATACTTACAGCGAACTCAACATAAGGCCCCGTCGTGTCGCCAGTCGCGTCGTTTGTGCGCGGGAGCTGGAGACGTTCTGAAATAGGTTTGGGCCCGCATGCGGACCGTATTGTCCTGCGACGTTGCGCGAGCAATAGGACCCACCTTAACCTCGACGTCGGTCGGCAGGATGAAAGCGGCCTGCCTCTTCTCATCCCCCTCCCACTCCTTTGTCTTTTCATCGTCGAGTTGGAACGCGGAGCTACCGGCTTTGCAGAGTATGAACGCGAAACTAAAAGTGCAGAAACCTGCGGGTAGCCGGTGGCCAATGGTCCTCCAATGCTCCTAACATTGAACGTATAGATTTTTTGTTTTTCGCTGCTCCCGCCAGAAAATCTTTTATAATAATGCCAAAAAGAAATCCTCGGAAAAGCATAGAGCCAAAAACGCATTTTGCGAGGTATCTAAAGGAGTCGCAATAAGTTTTTCTCATTTGAAGAAAATGTAGAAAAGATGTAATCTTTTTTTTTCAATTGCTATTTGTGAGTTGGGTTTCACGGTACATAATTTCACAGAGTGCGATTTAACAGAAGCTTAAATTTCCTGCAAAAAATATCGTCAGAGATTCAAGTCTGTAGATTCAACGGTTTGAAATCAATTAACAGCATTGAAAGTTATCATTAAAACGCTTGTCGCGGCTGAACTATTGATTTTACGAGAATAATTATGAGAACATTTTTCGTAGAGAATTCAATTCTCTATAAAACACCGCTTTGCAAAATTGTTCATCGTGAAACCCGGCTGAGTAATAACAATTTTTAAAACATAAGGATTTCCACTCAGCTCGATTTTAATTGATTTTTAAGTTTCTTTCGTTTTTTTTTACAAGTTTTTTCATGGAGGACCTAAGTTTCTTTTTTTTTATACATTTATATATATATATTTTTTTCTATCGTTCATTTAACGAACCTAACGACGCAGTCCTCTGTTAGCATCGATTAGTTTTCGTTAGCTGCAGGTGCAGCGCGATATTAAACACATTTATACATAGTTTATAGCCTTTGATGATCACTTGGTTTATAGCTTCTCTTTTACTCCTGCAACAGCAACAGTGACGACGACGGCAGGAGAAGAGGCAGCCGATATCTTATATTACGATATAATTGTAACTACAGCGTAATATAATATAATATGCATCGATAATTATTGATAATAAATTATTTTATAGCTGTACCATACGTCAGGATGCAAGGCAGATACTTCACCCGATAATTGATTAATTGCCTACTTATATTGCGAGAATAATCGTTGTATAATGAAAAGTAATCCTTGTATGAATCCGTCTTGAATTCAAATCTTAAAATTAGTTTGCGAATTATTGAATATTACGTATGAGTCGTTTGGAGCTTCCGAATTCAAAGAAGGTGCATTAATCTATTCAAACTACATTTACGAACGAGCCAGTAAAGTTTGAATTGAAAAACCTAACATCTGTGACGCACAAGGAGAATTTTGATTATATTCAGAATATCGAGCATTCGAAAAGCTCCCTGGTTCACAAATTTTAAGTTCTTTGACTCGAACTTCTCTACCCGATCAGTGGATATAATTGGACTCGATTTACGTGGAATTTCTTCGAATCGGTTCGTGCGCTGTTACAGTAGAAATTATTCCACAGTATCGGTGAATTCTGTCATCCGTTCAGCTCGAAGGTGTTTCACGAACGAACGATTACATGTACGATGTAAGTCCGGAGATAGAAGGGAATAGAGAAAGATATAGAGAGAGAAAAAAAAAGTGAAAATGTAAGAAAAAAAAAAATAAAAAATAAATAAGTAAAAATAAAAAGACACAAAAGCCTTGCAAGAGAAACTATAATACAACTTTGCCACGGAATGATGGCTATAATTTACCGCGTCAACCTCAACTCTGATGCTAGGTATACAGGTATACATATACCTACGTAGGTATATCTGCGTAAGCGACATCTCTAGTTTAGTGGTAAATTACAACAAGCCAGCGGCGGTGGTGGTGGTAGCACTGCTGCAGTCTCACGATTAGCCTTGTGCCAAATATTGTCAAGCGATTTTAATGCATTAAGGCCGCTATTATAACCGTATAAAACCGTAAGACGTGTACGCGAGGCTTTCAACTCGCGTCTCGGGGTCGTCGCAATAGTTTACGGTAAGAAATCTTACAGCTATTTTATTCCATAGGCAACATATCAACGTGGTAATCGTCGACTGCCGAGGGAAGACAGATTTCGAATTTTTTTGAAAGTTTTTCGACGAATTTCAATGGGATAATCACACTCTGCGTGAACACGACGATAGCACGTCATATAAGAAGGAAGAGGTCGTTTAATGTCGAAAAAATTGGAACCATCGTCATTTTTGTACGTCGAAAAATACGGGCAGAGAATTCCGCAAATTATTCACAGCTGATTTCTATTATTTCGAAATGGAATGATTCGAACTCGTTTGAAATTTTATGGGGTTCTCGATTGCTGCCTTAGTTTCCAGTCATAGTTTCGATAATTTTTGGATCTTGAAAACGTCACGCTACGCGTCATGTTCTGAGGAATGTGTGGAAATTATTTGGAATTTTAAATATCATTACAAACGAAATGGCAACGAGTCGAAGTCGAGCTACGGATAAGAGTACGCGAAAAACACGTTTCCTAATATATATCTAGCGATATCTCCCGTTCTGCATTTTCGACAATGATTATCCGGCGATACCTCGACGCGGCAAACTCCAAGGTT
The DNA here is from genome assembly GCA_947538915.1 of Tenthredo distinguenda. Lineage (NCBI taxonomy): Eukaryota > Metazoa > Arthropoda > Insecta > Hymenoptera > Tenthredinidae > Tenthredo > Tenthredo distinguenda. The sequence goes on from OX384532.1 coordinate 24,104,264, forward strand.
TCAGAAACCGTACGGCACGATGCATCGCGATTTTTTCACGAAGAGCTACGGGGTTCTAAACCCACGCGGCCCCATGGTAGGTATATGGGTGATTCCATTCTAACAGTGTCTATTAATGTCCTGTAGTGTCTGCTCTCACTGGTCATCTATTAACAATCTATTCATAAAATTTTTGTATCGATACGATCCTCGTGAACATATTTCATCGCTTCTTTCGTATAATATAACTTGCAGTCCGGAGAAAACTTACGGTTTAAATCACTTGAATGTCAGTACCGTGTCACGTCCATTTCTAGAATTTACCTATGAATTCATTATTTTCTTTGTCGCGATAAATGATCCAAACTAATTAATCCATAAATCTAATTAATGTTATAATACAATTCGTAATAATTTTTCTGAAGAATGTCTACCAAATTTATTTTATGTCAGTACCGTGGATGAACGAGTCAGTGCCGTGGCACGGAAAATTTGAAATTTGATTCTCATTCTCGATATTTTGAAGTTGCAGCGAAATCCTCTCGGACTCTCATTTTTACAATAAAATAGAGTAATAATATGCATTAAAAAAATGAAAAAAGTTTAATTATAGAATCAAAAAATGTTTGATCAAGAAAGTAACAGTTAGAACAGAATCACCGATATAAACCCGCCGAAAATCAATTCTTCGAATTCTTCTCTAACCTCTGAGCATTCGCACGCGTCGTCTATCTTATTCCGAATAGACGAACGGCGTCAGGATAGTTCCGAATGTTTAAAACAGAATAAATTAGGGTTCGAGGGTAAAATTCGGTGCTCCGTCATGACACGGACACCCCGTTGGTTCTTGGTGTAACGGTGCTCGTATATCAGGTGCACGCCATATTTACCGTTGGTATAATTTATTTTATACTTTAAAACCAGAGAACTGTCGCACGCTCCGAGTCGAGTAGGATAGTTGAGTGGTACCACTCCGCGACCAGCTCTACATTACCTATCTCGGTTGAATAAAAGCCCGAAGGCTTCATAGCGTAGCATAAATTAAACCCTTGAGGAAAAAATGTAGCCTAGGGTTTAATCGATACCCTAGTATATTATATACAATACTCTTCCAGCCCCCAACCCCCAGCCCCCAGCCCCCGACCGTAGTTCAGTTATTTCAAGTATGTATAAACGCGATTTAGGGAAGAGCGAGGAATACCCCGGGCAGGAAACAAAAACAAACGGAATTGTTCTCAGGTAGTTAATAAAAAGTCACCCTCTTCAAGGACGAGCGATTATCTACACCCAAGTTTGAAACGATGTACCAGATTCTCACAGCTGGATTCATTAAACCGCCGGGGTTCTTCGCGACGGGTTGACAAAGTGGAAACAAAAAAGAAGTAAATGAATTAATTAATTAATGAACGAATAAAATCCAGGGGAAGGAATATGGTTGGTAGTTGTTTAGTTTTTTTTTTTTTTTTTCATTTTATATCGTTTTTTTTGTTTTTTTTATTCCGCTGGTAAAGAGGGAAATAAATTTGAAAAGTTTATCGCGGTATTGCATGCCGGGTAACGTCACTTTATTACAGTCAGACGACAACCTCGAAAATTACAACGACTAGGACGAGTTCGCCGAGCGAACAGTCCGCTGCAGCTAAAAGTCATAATAATTAACGAACGGGGAATTATACATTGTGAATCTAGGCATGCAACTTTTAGCAATGCAACTTTCTGACGGTTAGTAATGTCTTTTATCTGGTGCCTTTTACCTATGTGCCACTACGACCCCCGGGTACCGCCAAGCCACCGTACAGAAATTAGTTACGAGTACGTAAGACTCTTTCTTACGTAATACCTCGGGTTAGGATTATCGTAGGAACGTTTGTTACACGGAGAGATCGTGAAGGGATTAAGGGCAGGCTTGGTGGGACCAAGAACAGCGTCTTTTCCTTTTTTTCTTCCCCGAAAATCAATTTCTAAAATTGAAAAAAAATTCGACCAATTTTTTATCCCGATTCAAAAATCTGTGCGGATAATCGAAACGAGTAGTCGGATGGATGGGTCGAAAAAAATGTCGAGAAAGTATCGACAGAATATTTTTGAACCATCAGCGAATCCGTTTCAGAAATTATTCGATTTATTTTCATCGTTTATTCGAATTCTTTGTTTCGAACTAGCGAGGAGTACGCAGATTTTGACGAATGATTTTTTGCAATTTGTTAAAAGTCATTTTTTCAAACTATACCCGGTGATTTTATGAGAAAAGAAATTTACCTCGAAGCTTAGTGCTGAGTCGGATCAAGCCTGCACCTCGTTGCTTCGTAATCTCTCCTCGAACTTCACTCGAGAATTTTGGGTTTGAGGTAATATCCAAACCCTTGGAGGGCTTCCGTACGTTCGCGGTATTCAATGATGAAATCGATACCCAAATTTGAAAAAATAATTATTTTAAATTATAAGAAATATATTTCCGTATATTTAGGAGAATGAACTAAGTTGGTTGAACGCGTCTGAACAGATTCTCCACGTAAAAAAAGCTCGTCGAAAAGATTGACCATTGAGTCGAAAGCAATATCAATCCAAACTCATTTTTTGAACATCCATTCACGTACCTGAAGGTCTGACCCAAACGGCAAAGTTTAAGTGAAAGAAGAAGAAATTCATCGCGAGCGAAAAGTTAATTTCTTTTCTAACTCAACAACTACTTGATCGATTGATTTCAAAATTGAATCAGATTTAGGTTGGAGCGAATCCTATCGATCGATACCAAAATCATAAAAATCAGTCGATCACTTCTCGAGATCGAGCATCGGTTGATTTTTTTTGTTCAAAAATGGTGGTTTTTTTATAACTCGAAAACCGTTCGTTCGACAAAATCCAAATTTTGGTCAGTTCTGGGTTAGGAAAAACCGCATCGATTGGTGCAAGGGAGGATGAAATCCGTTCATTCGTTCTCGAGATATCGTCGGACGAAAAATCAATTACACACGACACACCTAGGTGTCCATCCAAAAATGGTCAGAGGCGATTCTCTGGATTTCAGAACGTGCGGAGATCTAGTGAAAACTCACCTTTCCGTTTTTTTTTGAGAACGGGAAATTGAAAAATGGATTCCGCTCATTCAATTAGCGGAATCAAAGAGAAATCGAGGGTGAGAACTAGGCGTAAGACAAAATGAGAAATGGGGCCGGAGAAGAGACGTGTCTCTGATATCGTGAAAACTGTAAAAAGAAAAAAAAAAAAAAGAAAAAAGGAAAAGGAGTATGAAAAATGTGAAGCGGAGATACGGGGATAATAATTTGTCCGATTTGTATAATGAAAAATATGAGTTTCGAAACGGGGAAGTAACTCTGCGGTTCGCGTGACCGACTGATAATCAGATTTCAATAACAGATAGGAATCTACCCCATTTTATTATTACCAGTGGTAACGACGATCGTATTAATCCATTTCAAATAAAACGATACATCAAACATTGCCTGGAACCGGACAGATGTCCGTGACACTTTTAGAGCGGTATTTTCTTACAATATACGCGAGTCCGCGAAAGACAATCAATTTTCTTCCTTTCGAATCAGGAAACGAACGAAACTAGGGAATAAGAAAAGTAGAAGAAAAATAAGAGAGAATAAAGTTACCAGCACGAATATCGCGGCATAATATACCCTTGGGACAGAAAATAGAAAGGGAGAAGGGAGAAGGATGGTAGGCTGCGGGGAACGGTTGCTAAAAATATTACGTTATGTCGTTTCAGGATTTAAAACTTGTTTGTCAAACGATTAGCCTTAAAAAATGCAATTTAAAATGCATTTCGGTATGATTGCTGCAGAGCGACGGAACAGGTATACACCTAGCTAGTCTGGCGTGTCTTCCTCCAAACTATACCTACGACAAGCGTCGCGACGTCTGCAGTGACACCCCGTTGTACAGGGAAAATAAATAAGTAAAAGAAACTTGCGGAAGACAGGGAAACGTCTTCTTGTCAAACTGTTACAAACGAACGAGAAACTCGAGGGAAAAAAAAATTCCACAAATATATTTAATTTTTGGGAATAAATTATGAAATGATTAAATTTCGGATTAAATTAACTTTCGATAACATTTTTCATCGATTATTTCACTGTCAAATGCCCTCTCGACCTATCGGATTAATTCAACCGGGTGACCTTTTACAGATTTTACGAGCAAGCCCATAATTAATTGATTCGAACATGATTACTCTGGCACCGATCATCCGAAACGAACCAAATTTCGCATGAATATTTCAGACAGGTATGTCTACCGCGTGAACTAAAAAAACCGCGTTGCATTCGCGGAAAGTATCTATTTTGAAAGATTTATTTCATTTCTCATAATCGTCTCGTTTACCAATCTCAATTTTGCGTCTGTAACAGAAGTTTCTCAAACGATTTCGATATCTCTAGTTCACACTGTGCGGAAATGTACGCCGAGTAATCACACTGAATCTAGAGTCTGTAGGCGCAATAGTTTTCGCAAAACGTTGTACGAGGGCGGCAAAAAAATACGACTTACAAAAAAATTCAACGATTTTAGCTAAGTGATCAGAAAAACAAAAAAAAATGATCAAAAAATGAATTTCGACGCGTACAGCTTACATCTATAAATTTTATGGCTCTATAGGTTCTGACTCAGCACAGTATTATATTGTCTTTCTTCGAGGGAGCCTAGCCGTCTATTAGGGGCTGCAGAAACTCATCAAAGCAAAATAGCACGACGTATACGAAAGTATAAGGTGTATCTGTATTCATTATACGCAGCTAGATGGGTGAACGGTACCGTTACAAAAGTTTTGTAGCTAACATTCGATCGGAGTAACCGCGTATAATAGGTATAGTAGCTGGAAATATCGGAGATGAAAGATTAGATAAACGCGGGGACATGGAAGGAAGAAGTCGCTTAATTGCAGCCAACGGAAAATTAACTATGACAATAAATTGACCTGTGATCGCGTAGGTATTATAGCTGGGCGGTGGGAAATATATAGGCGATTGCACGCGACCGAGGAACGTCTGTGTATACCTATGCGGTATATTAGATATCAGAAATTATAGAAATATGTTTATCAACATTTTTTCTTTGTTTTCAACTGTTATCGTATTTTGTTTTCTATATAAATAAAAGAAAGATGAGAATTAGGGTAATTGTTATCGAATCGGTTGCTTAGTCTCTAGCATTATACTAAAATGGAATAATACGTAATTTTATAAGTGTAAATATTTTTAAATAATATTTCCCGGGGCCGTTATATGGTGTAATTTCTCCATGGGGTATAGCGGCGTGGCGAGGGGCGTTCGATCGTAATTTATATATGGGTTCAGCCCAGAATTCACCGTTTGCTCGCCTATATTAGTCGAAACAAACTAAACTGCGTGAGTGAATGGCATAAAGTAAAATATACCTTGCCGCGCGCACTGCACTGCGCTGACATGCTAGAAGTTGTTTGAAATTTTATACCTAGAGATATATAATTGGTTGAAAAAAGAGGAGGGAACAGGGAAAGAGAGGTAAAAGGGAAACGAAGATTTTTAGACACTGTCATGGATTTACTTCCGCATTTTATTCGAATAAACTATATCCATATCTTCTATATCCAACATCGCGTGTTTGGCCACTGCATAACGGGATAAATCGATATACGATAATTAGTTCACTTCCGTTTCGATATCTAAAAAGGAAATATATAGAAGCGGAGAAATTAGTTCGGTTTTTGAACCTCGCGAAATGAGGGTTCTTCTTCTTCTTCATCTCATAAGCGGCGACATGAAAAAAATCTGAATTCACAGGAATTTACGTTCGAAAAATGGACAAAAAAATCGCCTCAGGTCGTTCGATTCGCTCCTACCGGGAAAAAAATGTCCACTTTCAATTTTTCAATGCAAAAACTATATTCTTTCTTCTCGCGAGTGAAAAATGACGTTTTTTCGATTTCGAAACGGCAATAAAATGCAGGTCTCAATCATAGAATACTTTCAACGATTTTTGGAGATCTACAAATTCAAATTCGTCGAAGGATTTTCGAATTCACAGGATTTTACGTGCGAAAAATGGACAAAAAAATCGCCTCAGGTCGTTCGATTCGCTCCTACCGGGAAAAAAATGTCCACTTTCAATTTTTCAATGCAAAAACTATATTCTTTCTTCTCGCGAGTGAAAAATGACGTTTTTTCGATTTCGAAACGGCAATAAAATGCAGGTCTCAATCATAGAATACTTTCAACGATTTTTGGAGATCTACAAATTCAAATTCGTCGAAGGATTTTCGAATTCACAGGATTTTACGTGCGAAAAATGGACAAAAAAATCGCCTCAGGTCGTTCGATTCGCTCCTACCGGGAAAAAAATGTCCACTTTCAATTTTTCAATGCAAAAACTATATTCTTTCTTCTCGCGAGTGAAAAATGACGTTTTTTCGATTTCGAAACGGCAATAAAATGCAGGTCTCAATCATAGAATACTTTCAACGATTTTTGGAGATCTACAAATTCAAATTCGTCGAAGGATTTTCGAATTCACAGGATTTTACGTGCGAAAAATGGACAAAAAAATCGCCTCAGGTCGTTCGATTCGCTCCTACCGGGAAAAAAATGTCCACTTTCAATTTTTCAATGCAAAAACTATATTCTTTCTTCTCGCGAGTGAAAAATGACGTTTTTTAGATTTCGAAACGGCAATAAAACGCAGGTCTCTCAATCACAGAATACCTTCAACGATTTTTGGAAATCTACAAATTCAAATTCGCCGAACGGTTTTTAAATTCGCAGGATTTTACAGCCAGATATTAAACGAGTTTCTAAGCCGATTATAAGAGCACCGTGAAGAATCCTCATTTTCTTGAATTTATCGGGAATATGTTAATAAATCGTGGCGACCCGCACGTATAGGGTATAAATAATAACAGAGCGTGTAATGTAGGTTATACCAGTGATTCAAATTGGCTAATTTATGCTTCTGTCTAGTTTTAATAAGGCTGGCGGTGCCTGGATACCGGCATGGAGTATCGCGACCGCTCGGAAAAATATTGCAACTCGATCCATCTGATAGTTTAGAATCAACCGCAGGACGACGACTAATTAGCGACATGCACATGCGGATATCCCCGCAGCGAACGTCGAAGAACTAAGAAGAGGAAGAAGGAGAAGGAAGAGGAGACGAAGAGGAAGAAGAAGAAGTAATGGAGAGCTATTAAACGCGAATTAAACGTTTGGATAATTGAAATACTTACGACAGCTATTAATACTAACGGCGCTTGAATATAATAACGATAACGTATAATCGTCGCTCTTTTGTAAAGTCGCGTGGAAGTTGTTAATTCGAATCGTTCTGCCATTAATTATCATCAGTTGATCCAACTTCGGGATTTCAGTATAAGCTATGTATATTCAAGGTGGACGTTAAATACCATCTTGAGGAGTGAAGCCCCGGAGTTTATAGACAAAAAATAGAAAAAAATTTTGGCCCCAGTGCGAGGTTTTTAAAACGAAATTAACCCGTGCCGGTGAGGTCGCAAAGTTTCCCACGTAAAACACGTGCATTTTTACGGATCTCAATTCGAAAATTCACTGTGAGGCTAATTTTAATTCGAAAAATTCTAAACTATGCGAAAGTATCAGGTATGTGTACTACTGCATGGAGAAAAATCGAGGATATCATACCGTAAGTAAGTAATACTTACTGAAAATTAGAATTTTAGGCCGTGAAATCGATAAAGAGAATTTTAGTTTGGAGTGGAATCACGAGCAGATTCAAAGGTATGACATCCTCGATTTTTCTCCATGTAGTAATACACGTACCCGATACTTTCGCATAGTTTAGAATTTTTCGAATTAAAATTAGCCTCGCAGTGAATTTTTGAATAGAGATCCGTAAAAATGCAGGTGTTTTACATGGGAAACTTTGCGACCTTATCGGCACGGGTTAATTTCATTTTAAAACCCTCGCACTGGGGCCAAAATTTTTTTCTATTTTTTGTCTGTAAACTCTGGGGCTTCACTCCTCAAGATGGTATTCAACGTCCACCCTAATGTATGTATGCTCATTTTGTTAGTATAATACCTAGAGAAAAATAAAAAATTTTGTTTTTTTAATTCAAGGACTAAATATTCGCGAAAGAAGATCCACACATCGCGACATCTCGACTTCGTGTACCGAAGCAGTATTTATCAACTCAATCGAGCCACGGCGATTTTTTATGATGACCGTATCTGGATTCAAAATCGTGTATATTTCGGTTCTTTCGTCTCCAGCAATTTTCGAGATCGTTCGGCGAGCTTGAATCCATAAATTAAAAAAAAATCGCTAAAATTCTGTAAATTTCGGACTCTTTCATCTCCCCGGTTCTGAGATAATTCCTCGCGTTTGTGGGACAGAATTTAATCTCTCTTTTCTATCCAACGAGTGTAAAAAAAAAAAGCTGAATAACTTCGCGCTAAAGGTTCAAAAACTGGGGTATATGTATATGTATGATACAGTGCGTGTTCGACGGTGGTTGAGGAGTTGGCTAGAGCTGGCTAGCTGCCTTTGCCTTCTTCGGGTAGCCATATTCATTTAATACCTGAAGCCACTTCCAGTGCGGAGGCGTCTCTACCGCGGGGGTGATATCGCGGTACTTATACGCTATAAGGCACCGTCAAATTGCGACGGGCCCGCAAAATGGCGTGTCACACGGCTGTTAATCCTTCCGCGTCTCCGTGAGTACGCGCTCCCAGTCCCACCGTCCGTCCTTTCCACCGTATACCTAGATAGACCGGAGTGGAGCTGACTATGAGAAAAGTTTTGCCTTGCCGAGACGAAGCAAGCCGTACCGGAGGTCGGATCGGTGCGCTTGAACCGATGCGACCCGAAGCTCCCGAAAGCTTCTCTTAACTCGGGTGACGAGTCCCGGGGGGACCGGAAGTAACCGTGTAGTTTAGGTATCCGTTTAATGGCGGTCGTACGAACTGCTATTGGCCGGTTTAGCGTGCGAGGCGTCGCGAGTTCGTTAGAGTTTTGCTTTCGTTGTTTTCTCGTGATTGTCTCGTGTTTCGTACCCGTTACTTTCATGCCCTCCCTATGCGAACTACCGCGACACGACACACGACTCGCTGCTGTAGACATACCTACTTCCCAGATGGCAACGAGTTTCACCTTTTATCAAATAACACTATACAGGTCCACGATATGAATCCCGAAAACCCTTTCCGGGATCGGATCAGTCTTTTCGCATCGTTTTATAGCATTTCCCCCAGATTTCGAAAAGTTTTGGTCAACGGTGCTACCTCTATCCGGCGACAACCACTTCTCCTTCGGTAGACTTCTCTTTCGTAAACTCTCAAATAGTTTCTGATCATGTCTCACTCTTGGAAGTCACAAACGTTGAAAAAGTCGCTCAACGTATGTAATTGAATTGATGTGGTAGTTCGCTTACCTGTGATGTGCTCCTGCCAGGCAAGGACTCCGCATAATAGAGCTAATGTCTTGCCACTGCCTGTTGGACTCTCTAGGAGACAGTGTTCCTGCTTTTTGCAGCCCTGGATCAGCTGGAAAGGCGGAAGAATTTGGTTAAATAAGACGAAGACGGGGTTGTTGAGGGGCTGGAACAGCACAGAGCGACAATTTTAGTATCTGCAGCTTCTTTGACTAATAGAATTTCGAGTTTCGAAAAATGACGGATCACGGCGGAGTCAATTACAAACAAGTTCTTTCTTTAAACCGGATTTCAGGATTTCAAGATTTCAACAGAATTCAAAAGATTTCAACAAATTTTAGACGACTTTATAGAATCTCGAAAGATTTTCAAGCGGTTCCAAATATTTCGAAGATCTTCAGGATTTCACATGGTCCCGCCTGAATGATTTTTTACAGGATTTCAAAAGATTTCAAAGATTTCGCAAAATTTCGAGGACTCGACTACGAAGATACCAAGTGATAATTCCTGAGTTTTCGAAAGATTTGATGAAGTTTCGAAATACTACATCGAATTTAATGTTATTCCAAAAGATTTTCCAGATTTCAAACATGTCAAAAGATTTTACAGCAATTGGAAAGATTTCACGATATTTTAGAACATTTCAAAGATTTCACAAAATTACGAGGACTCCAAAAATTATTGCAACTGCAGATTTCGAGGATCTTTAAAAGATTTCTAAGATTTCGATTGATTAACATAACTTCCAGGATTCCGTATGATATTTCTAACGATTTTAAGGATTTTTTCACAAGCTTTCGAAACATTTTCAAGATTTTACAGGATTTTTATAGAACTCTGAATTATTTCCACTGATTTTCTACGTTTTCCAGCGATTCTCATCGAATCAATGTGATTTTGGAAGACTCGAAGATTCATTCGCATCTCAAATATTTCATGAAAATTTCCAAAGATTTCGAAGATTCTTAGCGTTTTCAATATTTCGTGGTACGATTTTGGAATATTTATATCGCATCGAACATCGGAAATATTTCACATAATTTCACACGGGATTTAACGTGAATTGAAAAACGATATGAAAAATTTCCCAAAAGATTTCGAAAGATATATTAAAAAACTTCATGCGGATTTCAAGGATCTAGTCAGCCGGTACACAGCCCCTCGAAAAATGGTAAAAAAGAAGACAGACATCTTCCTACGAAGTGTCGAAAATTACCTTACTCATAACTGCGATTTGTGACGGATACGGTTTGACCGGAAACCTGACATTGACTCCGGATATTTGGAGTTCCTCATGTTTCGCTTCCTCCTTAACCTCCGTTTCTTTATCTTCGAAGGTAATCGTGATATGTTTCAACGGTTTCTTGTACTTCCCGACAGGTTTGTCGTCAGAATTGACCGTAGAATTGGACGCAGTTGAGTCTGACACGTTCTCGCCTTCGTTTCCTCGGTGAGATTCTTCGAGATCAGAATTCTGGCCTCCTGGAGCTTCACGACCATCAGAAATGTTCCTCTTCTTTGCCCCATCCTGCCACTTCGCTTTCCAATTAAAAAATGTACTTTCGTTTTTCTTTGCGCGAGGTAGGTTACGGGGTTTACGGGGTTTACGGGGCTTACGAGGCTTTCTATTCGCAATCTGCGACCCTGAACTCGAGCCCGAAGCCTGATGACCGTGGAGAGAAGCTTCATCCCCAACTTCTTTGGTATTCGATTTCTTCTTCTCGAAAACGTCGTCGAGATCATCGCCCTCGTCGTTTTTCCCGCCTGCGTTAATTTTTCTGGAATAAGTTTTCACAGCTACACGCTGAGGGCGGTTATATTGCGAGTTCAAAAAGCTCGGCGGTTCTTCAATGGCCATTTCTGTGTATTCCAAAGCTTCTCGTTGCGATTCGATTTCACTGAATTGCGTACTATCCTCCTTCCCAATTCCATCCATTTCCGATGCACAGTTTGACGCCGAACTCTGCTCCGTCAATGAATCGCTATCGTCGTTTGTGATCTCCCCGAATTCTGCTCCTGCACTGCCTCCGATTCCAAGATCCGATTTTTTAGACATTCTGTAAACAATCAGCGACAACATTGCGGATCTGAATCTTCAAACTTTACAGTGAGAATTTTTCGACTGTGGCGTATCTGCGATATGACACGAAGTTTCCCATTCGGTACCGTACTGTAAAACCAGAAAAGCCGTTCCTAGAGATTGATTGAGTCCTTTAAACGGAGCTTTCGGCGAAGTGAGATATTTTTCTTCGGCGAAGTATCTGTCAGAAATATTTTACTTTTTCTTACGGTAACTTATAACCCCTGCATTTACCTGCATCTTGAGTGAATTGCCTTGTGAGAATAGAAGCGCACACGATCATGTCATGTCATACGTGTGGAGTGACGATAAACGTCGCGCTGGGTGATGCCCGTGCGGTTATAGGTATACTCGACGAATAATGGCGATACAAAAAAGGGATAGAAAATTGCAAAAATATTATGACAATAACTGGAACTAGCGTTTGGACATATATTTCGCACATGGCATTCCTCGTCACGCTATTACCAGCTGGTATAAACTCTTCTTCACAATGTTGTGCGATGGGAGGGTGCGATATACACTTTCTCGACAAATTGAGTAGCGAGAATGACTGTCCTGTTATTATACGTGGTGTAATTACGCTACAGGTTTCGTTCAGAAATTGAAAACTTATTTTACAGTCTACCGAATTCCTTGGATTTGGTATTACCGAACGATGATACGAGAGCGACTCTTTCTATTTATACTAAAAATTAGTCCAATTGAGGGGATATCGGTGATTCTGTTCTGTTACTTTTTTGGTTGAAAATTTTTTGATTCTATAATTAAATTTTTTTAGTTTTTCAATGCATATTATTACTCTATTCTATTGTAAAAATGAAAGTCCGCAAGGATTTCGCTACAACTTCAAAATATCGAGAATGAGAATCAAATTTCAAATTTTCCGTGCCACGGTACCGATTCGTTCATCCACGGTACTGACATAAAATAAATTTGGTAGACATTCTTCAGAAAAATTATTACGAATTGTATTATAATTTATTTACGAATTGTATTATAACATTAATTAGATTTATGGATTAATTAGTTTGGATCATTTATCGCGACAAAGAAAATAACGAATTCGTAGGTAAATTCTAGAAATGGACGTGACACGGTACTGACATTTAAGTGATTTAAAGTGATTTAAGTTTTCTCTGAAAAGAGAAAATTTCATTGTTAATTGTTCAAAATTATCCGAGATTTGATTGCATCGAAGAAACAGTCGAAACTCTTTGAAATTTGGTGGGAATATTCTCAAATGACGTCAGTTCGGAGTAAACTAATAATTTATAGAAATACGGTCAGTCTATTATTCCTGTGAACACGTAACACCCTTGTTTTCTTAAGGTTTGCAAAAAGAATTGCCTGAAATAGAAAATTCACGAGGCTTAAATCAAATATCATTGGTTTGCCTCGAAATCACGTGAATGTAGAATGTTTCCTCAAAATTTGAAGAAGCGTCGATTAACGATGCGACCTCTACTCTATATACGACGACTACTTTTCCTTCGGTGGAGTCAATCTATCTAAGGCAAGGTCCATAAAATCTCGAATAATTCTGAAATATATCCCGAAATAGGATTAACCAGCTGTGAGAAAATCGAGTCAATAAATTATTTCCCCACAGCGTACCAGAAATTAAAAAAATACCCCCTCATCGGGCCAGCGTTATTTTAATCAGAGCGGTTTTGTGTAATGTACGTTCTACACCGCAAACACAAGGGTTGAAAAATGAAATCGAAATACGAAAATGAAGAGTACGAATGTGTCTCACGTGTCAACTACGGAAACATTGATCAGAGCTACGGATTAGAAATCATAAATAGAACAATAATGAAAACTGCATTTATTTCGGACTATTTTAAATATATTTCTAATATTTTTATGGTCTGAACAATCGTGCAGGGTTTTCTTTAGTTCACACGAAAGCTACTTCCGTATCTGAGACCTGAGTATTTTTATTTAATTTTTTTGCCGTTTCGTCCTCGGTGTAGAACGTTCACAAGACATAACTGCGTTAATTATCGGCAAATTTCCCTGTAACATTCAATAAATGTTGTCGGTACTCCTTGTATTCTAGTTATTGGATTACTTGTGTTGGGGATATGTACCTATATTTCTGAAAAATGTTAAAAACTTGTTTACAACCCTTAATCAATACTCTTTTGTATTTTATTGTACGAATTTCAGGGTAACATCACTCCTTAAAAATCAAAAAATAAGAACCATCGATGTCACGTCATACTACGCGATAGATAACACTTGACCTTATCGGTCCGAAAAGAGATATTGATAAGATGTAAATCCATAGATAATGAAATAACAATATAAATGAGTAAAACTAACCTCAAAACTGTACTTTTCTGCTAATACTCACGTAGAAGTCACAGGAATAGCTTGCCTTCTGTATGTGAGTACGAAATATACACAGACGACAAATAAAATGGCTGTTAAAACGAGGAACATCACTTAAAAACCACAACTCTTTCAATAAATTTGAAAACACCGAATGTAAACATTGAGGTTAGCTCTCGCAAGACAGGCGGAACAATTGGCGCGACTTTCGTTCGTCTCTCGATGTCGGACGTCGGGGCGATCGACCTTCGACGCGCGAAGCGAGAGTCGATAGTCACTGAGCTGCCCGGGGATATCGTAGATAGAGACACTGACTACGTAAATACACACGACGCGTTTGAAATTCGAAATACCTACGCTACGTAGATTTAGGAGTAGTCGAGTCTATGGTGAATTGAAAGTGTTATTTTACAAAGACTCTGACCGCTCAAGTTTCGTTTTAAACTATCAGATTCCTCTGAAACAAAAGGCTAGTCTAGTTTGGAGCCAGATATGTTACAAGGTGGTGCATGTATAGGTATATTGAATCGTTAATCTTATTGCGCAACAACACCCCGCTTTTGACGAGCACTTTATTATCTTTTCAAGGTCTTACTGGCTCAGAATTTTTACGGATATAATAACACATCGGATTTTACCAACGATTATTGTGAGCCGCGTTTCATATTTATGCATTCAATTGTTTCACTCGTTCATGTCGGTTAACAAGACGTTATATGCGTTGTAACAGATTTCTTGAATCGAACAACGATGGAAATCGAATCGGTACACATAACCAAAGCGGTTGGAACATATGTACGTACACCTAATGCTAGTTAATTCAAATTTCCTCCACGAAATTCTCCGATACCTTCAATCTACCGTGACATTTAGTATTCAAGGGGCAAAACAATCTTTAAATTTAGGTAACGGGGCGTAAGTTATGTATCCCTATAGTATGTGTTACGTACGTATCCATTGCCTGGACTACGGCGCGGGCGTCTACCCTATAAAACGGATCCAGACTATAGGAGCCTACGTATATCCGTAGACGCGATTGAGTGTGGGGTTCGGTTTCATTATTGTGAAATGCGTCAAATTGCTCGTGCAACACCCCCCTGTATGACCATTATATGTGAACCGAACTACTGGATTATAAATCACCAAGAGTTTATCGCCTACATGATTCAGTTTGGCAAATTTTAAACGATCAAAGGATAAAGGATCACTTCTCGATTCATATCTCACTCCCCGATTACAGTCCATTAAAAATATTCGAGGATATGAATTCAGTAATTCATTAACCACCCTAGGTAACACTTCGTAGACACTATCAGCAGCTAAGTATATCTTACTCATATTTCTATGCATATATTTATATCATAGTTTATACATACTATCAATATTGTTTTTATTATGTAATATTGTAATGATCATGAGTCAATAAACAGCTGCAATATATGCGTAAAGAGTTTCACATTTGACATAGATATCAATGCATATGGTCAAGTTATCGGTATGAAATTTAGTAAAATCTAAACGACGAAGCGGTTCGGGGCCTGTGAGGAGAGAAAGAGAAACAAGATGGAATACCCTGAATTTGGGATCACCCTGCAGTACCATGTTCTGGAAGGACATTCCTCTTATCTTAACCAGAGACGAAATATGAAATATAAATAAAACATATTCTTACTACAGCGTGCAATAAAAATGTGGGGAGATAAAGGGACTGCGCTACGCATACGAAATTTTCTTTGAGGACAAGGTCCAGCTCCTCCCGCGTCTATGCCAGGCAGTGATTGTTGGGCCGCGGTCAGGAGGCGGCCACGAACAGAAATATTTTTATTTCCGGGGGGTTACGCTTTATATTTACGGTCGCCCAACAATAGGGCCGATTTCTCATGCTTTCGTTTCGCGGGGTTCTCCTGCGAGAGGTATTTTCATAATATCAGCGATTTGTCATTCCCTTCGTCCACGGCACTGCCACTGATGAAATCGGACGTTTCGGGGTGACCCCTCGCTCCGTACTTCGCTCTACCGCAAGTTACTATATCCAGAAACCAGTTTCGAAAAGACTTTCTTAACCACGAGGAGGAACGTTCAGAGGAGTGATTGATGCGACGCCAGACGCAGTGTCACCTGAACAGTTAATACATTTTTCGTTTCGATCTTACGACTCGAGAGTGGGGAACAAGCGGTGATTCTTCATCCCGAATTTTCCCCACAAGAAAAAAGACAACTTCAAGCTCGTTTTCTTACTCGCTGAAAAGCTCGTTAGCATTTGAGTCATCTGAGTATTCGCTTGAATATTCTCAGATTGAAGTGAAGTCATGTTAAAGATTCAGAGTACATTAAACGTTACGGAATTTCATACCGATTGTATAATATATGTCGACGATTTTCTGGTCAATCGATATCTGCTCCGCAGCAAAAAATGACTAAGCGTTGACCCCTACAGGCCTAGACAGTGGCCATGAAAGACTATAAAGACTATCAACTAATTTTCCCCGCGCTGGTGCACTTAATTAAGAGCTATCTGCTCACCATCCGTTTATCGGTAGCTCCAAAAATAATTGTCTCACAGGGGACCATCGACTCCTGCATCGACTCCTCGATAAGATAAGACTGAGGGGTTGACTCTGTATATCGATAGATAAACATCTATTAGACGACACCACACGTCGCAGAATAGACCAGCTATAGGTACGAACAAACACACCGATATTGGTGTGCCAGACGCGCCCCGATGGACACGTTCAACCGTGTGCAAATCCAACTATAGATTGTGAACTCTTGATGCAGGGGGAGGCTCGAATGATTCGAAACGATGTCCAAGACTATCGTGAAAAGTAAAACAAAAGTACCATGCTGGCTGGGGATTTTGCCCGAGAGTTTCTCCCCTGTTCGAAAACTTGATCGAAGTTAGGCTTTGTCTATTTCTTGATACTGTCTTCACTCTTCTCCTGAGCTGACCTTCTTCCTTCACTTTTAATTTCGATGTTAAATATCGAGTGATCGGTGCAGCATACTCCTGGTAGTGTTAAAGTTCTGGAGTCTCACAGTCTACGAAGTAAAATCCTTACGTAAATGAATAATGCATAAGTTCGTGATGTAAATACCCTATAGGTGGGTGGAAAATGGGATTTGAGAAAATTGTAAGCCGCTAGGCTTCCTGGTGCGCAGTACAGCTCAGGGTCTTTGGACAATAACTTCTCGGCAGTCGAGCCTTCGAAAGTGGTAGTGGATGTGGAAGGACATCGATCAGATGTGATCACGCTGGAATTAGCCGTCCCTCGCAGGAGCCAGGACCAGCCTCCCACCCCTGGAGCTAGTATTCCCTTTTTCATTGAACCCCGGAAAAAAGGCGAGCGGACAAACAAAGAATCGACGTCGTCGGGTCACCCCTATATACGCGCCACGAAAATCTACGTATACATTATACATTAGGGTGGTCCAGAAACCTGAACTTTTCATATTTCTCAATGCTACCGCCTCATTGAGTATCAAAGAATGGATAAAATTTGAGAAAGTTGAAACAACACGCTCAAGTATATACAGGAAATGGAAGGCTGAACGTTCCAATTCGTGAAGAAGCGACCTGTAAATATTATTCCATTGACTTCAGCATTCGAGGCCATTTTGAGGCCACCCTGGCTTAGATATACGTTTTCACTACCAGATGCGTTTGAGAATTTGAATACTGTAAGAAATCGACGGATATCTCCATATTTCATCAGTTTTCCGACTTTGAGCTCGTAATTTAGTTCGCCGAGTGTAACAACCATGAGGAAGTTGACTGTCTCAGAGCTTGCAATATCCCCGTAAAACAGTGTCGTGGTTGAGGATAAATAGGGCGACAACTCAGGGATATGGGGTTTAATGACAAAAAGCTTTCGGTTTCGGGTAGGAGGGTAGCTGTCACGAGGACAACGACGGGGACCTCCCGCTGGGTAATAAGTTTAGCTTCCTCGGCTAAGATCATAAACCAGGCTGCTACGATTTTGGCGCAGCGTGATACTGTGTTCCTCGCTGTTTCCTCCACCGCCTTCACAGTTCACCCGTTTCGATGTTCGCTATCCACAAATTGGAGATGTTCCTCCATCCGTTTCTGTCGTTATGGTTTCACCTTACTGATTTATCGCCCCGATGCTCTATCACGGAATAAAAACTATACTAGCTGTTACACCGTATTTCGTTAGTATCAGCTAATTCTCTAATCTCCTATTCAAAATTACGTTCAGATAAGCTCCGAGCTCTGAGTCTCTGGACTATCCTTCGAGCCCCTCTAATCTACTTATAGTTCGAAATTTCCGACTCCCGGAAGTCGTACGAACTTCAAAATGCCTGGGCTCCTAGTGTGGGACGAAGAGGACAATGTCTCCCTCCGTGGAAGTTATTAGGGTGTGATTTGATTTCCGAATTTGTCGCGAAACCGCCGTGACCCCCACCCCCGGTTCCATATCCCGGTCGGTTAAATGGCCGGTGCAAAAAAGTCATAAAATAAGTTATAATTTGGCGCACACGGCACGGCGTCGAGCGGTGCTCAATGTTCCGTGTGATCACTGCATCTCACTTCGCTGAACTTCGCCCTAAACTTCTAACGTCACCCTATTTCTATGAGGGAATTGGGATGGCCAGCAGCATCGCCTAGTTCTTATTTCCTAAGGACGTCAGAAGCTACGGCCCATCGCTTGAAATTAATTAGGAACAACAGGAGTTAAGACGAGGGCCTGCAGATAAACTTGAAATTGCATCCTTCGAAGAATATAGGTGCCTTTTCCGCTCGACCGGTCATCGCTTACATTTGACAGCCGTATTGCCTGGAACAATAATCGAAACTCCGGCAATTAGCACCCCTTCAGTGAGAGTGACCCGATCGTATTGCAGATGTTGAAAAGAGTATCCTTCCATTGAAAAGTTTGATTGCTACATATTGTCGACGTGAAGGTAGTTTTAGGAACGGTTTCGGACGAACGATTTTTATCGTTAGCCAGACCGGGTCGCCGGAATATGCAAACGTGGCTAACCATCGGAACCGATATATTTAACTGGATACCATTAACGGCTTTGGGTATTGAGAGTCTTGTTAAACGCAGGACCGAAGTATAAGGACGCCCCGTCGATTGGTGCGGGCTAGAGTTTAGAGACCCACACCATCGCTATCAGGGGCATAAATGTCAGCAAAGAAAAATGTCACATGGGGCACGAATGTCAATGCCACACTACCGTCCACAGGTTGAAGGTCAGACGTCTAGTTCGGAGATAAATAAGTATGGTCACCGTAGAGGATCACACGCGATGGAATAAAAACCATCGAAAATTAATTTCGAGCGATACTCGGACCGGGACAAGTTCGTCCTGCCCTTTTATTGCTCGTATAATAATTCAAATCTTCAATGGAACGGGGTTCGATGATCCAGCATTTGTTGAGCGTTGGGTAAGCCGCGTTGCGCCGCTTGCCAGGCGGCTAGACTCACGATCAGAAACGTCAAAGTGGTTTATAGGTGGTAATGGAGACCTATAAACGCCGGAAAGAAGTAATAATTTGTAAGGGCATCCCGTTCTTCACGCTGGACGACCACATATGTCGTTACGTCTGACTCAACGCCGTTACAAACGCACGTTGGTTTGTTGGCCCTCCGAACTACGATACGTCGAAGAAACAAAACAGATATAAATAACAAGTCAGGCACGAAGAGTACTGGTACCCATACCCGTGTATGAACTGCCTTCAGCTTGCCCACTCTACAATCTATCGCACACATTCTATATACCAACGCGTGATATAGTTTTCTGGTACATCTGTACTACGGATACCCAGGTATCTGGTTACCATTGACATATGGAACGGCTTCCTCTTTTTCTACTCTTTCCAAGTCGTTCAGATGCGGATCGAAGTTTACCTGTCAATCTTTTCATTCGGTTTACTCATCCTCTGATTGAGGGGGGTTCGTACGGGAGACAATTGATTGATTTCTGCATTGAAATCAGGGGGTTCTGGTCCGATCTGCAGCGTGCTGATGATCGGCGCCAGGAGAAGGTATACCCAGTTCTTAAAGGCTATAAATCTTTGGCCAATCGAGGGTGTGGTCAAACACACGAGGAAGTCGCACCGCGTGGTGGCGCTGGTTTCACCCCAGTGACCCCTGTCACGACCCCCATGGTCGATCCATAAGACTTCCGCACCCCCATCCCCTCGTCTCCACCCTTGACGGCGAGCGGGACACCGGACAAACGACTATACTGGTCAAACACGAGTAAACCGTACACATGTACGTGTTATTCCATGTACACGACATACGTCGACGTCAATGCCACTGCCCAGGCCGTTTCCTCGAAAGGGGAATCCCTAATTCGCTGATTTATTTGCGGGAATAATCGCTCGAGTAGAAACCGGCTACACTATGCGTTACTAATAATTCAAAAGTTCGCTACAATTTTCTGTACAATTGGTAACTAGATTCTGTACATTCTTCACCTCACATTATGGTGAATAGGACTTCCATTATTTCTCCATCGTGAAGAGATTCTTTCTTTAATTGGCAATGCATACAGGTATGTCCCTCGCACAAAGCCGGGTGAGAAAACTTTTAGCGGTTGCTCGAGGAGTAGGGGATCGACAGGTAAGCTCATGTGCGGATCGGGGAGCTCGAACGAGCTATTATAGCGACAGAAATTAGGTGGCTTTATTTCCATATCGTAATGTCTGGCTTCCGCTTGATATTAAGCTTGAACGGTGCATTGATGCCATTTATACCATTGAGGCCAGTTAGCCCATTTCGAGGTTCAGGCCAGGTGTTAAATTGTCTGTGACGAGGCACTTCCACTTCCAGTTGCGCCGCCACCTCCGGGTCGAAGTGCCGAGTGTGAGGCGCGGGAAAAAAAGGGTAATCGTTCTAAATTGGGCAGAAAAACGGGCCTCCAAATTCGAAATATGTATTACCCAGTCGAGTCCCAGCTATAAACGCGGCTATTATACCCGTGTTATTATATCATCCAGACATAAACCAACCACGCTTATTACCTGTCAGGACTGTCAAGTCACTGTGTGATTTTACAATTTCACACTTTTCCCACAAAGGGTCAGGGATTGACTCGTCAGTTTCCTTCCACTATCCTCGGCCTATGATGTACCTAATCGGTTCCTTCATCCACTGACAGGGCCTTCATGATCGATTGCTGTGATCATCCGGAGAGAGAATCGAGTCTCGGAGCGAATTTCAAGTCCGTTTAATAGCGTCTGACGAGAAAATTGAAGAGGAACCATCCTCGCAGGATCGGATACAAACGAGGAGTGAAAGACGCTGCAGTCGCGGTAATAGTGGCCGTTGAAGCTCGACTGGACAATTACGGAAACGGTGATGTTGATGTTTTAACCATGTATCGCGGTTTAGCTGCAGTAATGAGGCGAGATAAGACTCTCCCGTTTGGCCCCAATGAAAACCCTCGGCAGGACGATACCCACACATGAAACTCTGGGCCTTTTAACAGCCCTACTGGCCCGCACACGGAACTGGGGCCCGCATTCATGATACTATTACTACTATTTCACTTTCAACGCAGAATTATTCCTTTACGAGGTGTGCTCACCTACTGTGACTAACAGCTCGACTAGCGACGGAGCCAAGTCGTTCTTGAATTGGATCAAAAGTCTTTCCCGAAAGAAACGATGAACAATTTCAACGGAACTAATCAAAGATCAATTGATCAGCTTCAGAACTGTTTCTTTCGAAATTTCAACTTCGGTGAAGAGTTGGTTCGAGTTTGAACCCCGGAGCTTTGAGGTGGTCGAATGAAGTGAGAGACGATTTGATCAAGGGATGGCGATGGCTCGGGCCTGTCGCTAGAGCTGTGTGTGCTCGGCTAATATGCATATCCCGACGACGTTTGTGTGGCGGATGGAATTATGGGTGGAAAGGCGTAAATTGGGGATACGTTAGACAGCTCGCAGCTGCTGTACGAAAAGGGCAGTCAGACATGAGCCGAAGCACGTAGTTTTAATACGCGTCCATCTTCCAGATAAGGATCACTCCTCACTTCGTCCGGTTTGAAAGCGTCCGAGGATATAAGGATGCCGCGAGATAGTCTTATAGAAAAGCGTGTGTTCCAACAGTGGGCCAAATACCGTCGTTCCTGAAGAATTGTATAACGCTTTCTTGCCGTATACAACAATAAAAGTTAAGTTTACCGGAAACGTTGTACAAATTAATACGCACGCCATCATTTTGAGAGAAAGAGAGAGAGAGGGAGTTCCGGGTACAATTTTATACGTATTACCCAGGTAGGTACGTAGCGCTTGCCGGGATTGGACGAGGTGGTATACAACTTATAATTGCTGTGTGATCTCACAATCAGACATACAGTTCTAATTGTCCGGTGGAAGGGAGGGGATCCAGAGATTTAATCAAGATGCGTGACGTTTATATGGTATAACCACAGGTTATTTTGTATATTAACATATGTATACGTGTACACGTAATGGTAGGAACGAAAGTTGACAAAAAAATTGCTCATTCTTTGCCCCGGGAAACTTAATTAATGGCCTCTTTGTTGGGCTACTAACCCAAACTCAATTCACATGACGTGACAAACACGAGCTATCGCGAAGAGAACCCGGTGTTCCGTGTCTGGATTTTCCTACACTACTCATAGAAGAACAAGATTAAAATTCACGTTACGATTACCCGCCAGGCATTTCCGGATGATACGGAACCTCTTCTCGGAGGAAATCCAACAACAGGTTCAAATCATCTCTATTCTCTATTCTCTCAGGTCTTTTCACAGCCGATTGGCAGTAAAAGAATCGAGTCAGTCGAGTATCTCTTCAGAACGTACCGATGATGGAATTAAATCATCTTCAGGAATTCTTGCAATTAAAGATACGGATATTTGCCCGGGGTGTCATGGGCTGGATCGATATCGATGTCGCTACGATGTCGTCAGAAAACGCAGACTACGGGCACAAGGCCAGCCCATGGCTTAATTTATTATCAGGGATCTTGAACACAGCGAAACGATAAGCTGCAATGACGATCAAGTAGGACATCGGCGCTCATCGAAATATTATATGGGCCGCCGATGTCGCCGCGGATGTTTCCCAGCTTGGTACCTGCTGTCACCGTCATCGGGGCTCTCTCTTTCCCTTTCCCTTTCTCCTTCTCTTTCTCTTTCTCTAACCTCTCTCTCGGTTCGCCTCCCTTTCCTCTGCGGCTAAAGAGACAACGGAGAGGACAGGTTAACTAGACATTGACGAAGCAATTACACCCGAACGAGGAGGCATCCTCATAATTTAATTTAATAGCGATCGACGGGACCTGGTTGGCCCCGCACTCATTCACCCTGCGATACTCCGTACCGGGGAATCCCACCGGCTCTATGACTGCGGAGATGATATTTTTACCCGTACCTGGAAAGGGATCAGGGATTACTTACCCACTAATGGACGAGAGCCCATAATTTACCCGATCGAAACAATTCTTAATTCTATATTCGTTCCGCTCCGATCGATCATCACGTCACGCGGCTATAACTCCGGAGCTAACAACCCGATTGGCTCTGATTATAAGGGAGAAAGTAAATTAAATATCTCCCTTTTCATTATGGCGTATAAATTCAACCTATTTTATTTATCATAGTTCCATACAAGATATGGGAGAATGTCTTATGTGAATGTGAACATGAAGAAGACCATTTGTCCAAAATCAGAGTGGAGAGCCTCTCCAGCTATTCCTGATGTCGTATCTCCTGCAGATGGATTCCCTTTTTTGATATCAGTGAAATCCCTCACTAGATGTCCGTCTTCTCACCCCAAATCGGCGATATGAAGATTCCTCTCTTTTTATCTTGTCTCTCTTCATATCCACAGCAAAGATCATGAAATGAGCGAAACCAGCGCATCCGACTCGTGCAAACTTCGACAAAATGTCTATGAACGTATTATGCCGCAGTGAATATCCGCTGAGGCTTGACACGGAGACACGGAAACAGTTTTAAGAGGCTTCCCGCATGTCGTGTACTAGCAGCAATGTCGCGTTTAGGTGCGTTGCACACGGTGAAGATGAGGAGCGAAGAAACCTGCAGGAAAAAATCCGATGTATGATTAGAACGTCGGGTATAACGATATTGCCGAACCCTGTGAATGTAATCTGGATAATTTGATCCGGTTCGAAAATGTTGAACGGTTAATTTTCGCGATGATCCTCAGCGGTGTGAAGGCAGCTTTAACCAGTACGTCAAAGTATAACACTGATCGTCGGCCAACGGACAACGGCTTCTTGGCAAAGCACAAAACCGTGAATGTCGTCCGACCGGACATCTGGGCGGCAATTACGTTGAACAGTGTGCGCGAGCTGGCTCGAGGTCCGAGGTGCTACTTGACTCGATGTACAAACGCACTTATAAACTTTGTGCCATCACGTGCAGTGTCCACGAAGCGTCATTACCCGCCTATATCGTTCTTATTTATTACACCTTTTACCTGGTGCAGGTCAACAGCTGTGTCCCTGTGAGTAGTTTCACAGCTCACGAATACCGATGCAACACGCGAGCCGAAGGCTGAAGGCTGAAGGCAGGGACGGACGGACGGACGGTTGGATGTATGAACGGACGCCGCAAGATATCTTTTCAGGTGGTTATATACTTGTCTGACGGCGTCACCGACAAATGCACGTGTTTCGTCGCCGAGGACTCGAATCGTTCGGGGATGAACGAACATCCTCGAGATGGACGTCGGAAGTAAAATGTCCATTTATTTAGCGTTCACTTCCTTCGGGATAAGAATCGCCTCTCTTTCGTTCAGACGAACAAAGACCTACGTCCGAGAATCCCTCAAGATAACCGAAAGAATCCTGAGAACCAGATTCCTCGGATGATGCCAACGACTCCTTGGTTGTAGTATGCGTTGCGCCGATTCCCGCGCTTTATTCTCAACTGCGGCAACAGACGCCTGGCGCAGTCTCCGAGGACCTGCGGCAGGAAGAGCTGGAGGAATTGGAGATCGGAGAGGCTCGCAGTTCTGGGCACACTTACGTTACGTTACGTTACGTTACGTTGCGGACTGCACCCGCGCGGCAGGCAACGAGATATAACTGAATAAAAGATGAGCTTCACACCGCTGCCTGTCCGCGAAACGGCGTAGCGTTTTTACCTCGTTTCACCGACACTAGGCGGCGTCGCGTCGCGGTCGGTTCGCGCGATACACCGCCTTAATAAAGTCCCTTCTGATCGGAAAGGAACGAGGATATACGGGGACGTTCAACGCTTTGGGATCCAACCGCGGCCCACGATCCGACAGAAGAAACTCTGAGAGGTCCTTGTTCAATGTTAAGGAGCCGCGTCAGCCAAGAAGGGCGACACACGCACTCATCGGATTTCGGTTACTGAAGACCGGACTCCGACCTCAACGTGGATACAGAATTGTTGAAAATTTTCAAGCCAAAATATCGCCAGATTTTTCTATCGAGGCAAACTTGTTCCGGGCTGATTATCTACAGACATATGCACACCCCCTAATTGTTCTTCCTTTCCGCAGTAAATGAAACAACAGATTTCGCGTCCTCATTAAGGACGAGTGGTGGGCTGGTTGGTTCGCTCGTTCGTAGGTTCGTTAGTTCCACTGTCCTAATGACGGCGAGGCTTAAGGTGGGAAAAATTAATTGACCAGGGACTGAAATACAGCCATCATAGCAATAGGTCATCACTGCGATCGTAAACGAATTGGAGGTTTTCAAAGGAGTTTGGCGTTATAAAACGGTCCTTCTAATCCTCGCGCCGTAAACCTTCGTTATAAGGCCCAATTAACACGAGGCGTGTGACTTCGGTATTGTAAAGTTCCACAGACCCTTATTTGCCCTTGTGTAAATCCTATTACCAATAAAACTCGCGCGCGTTCACTAGGATATTTCGATTATTACTTTCGACCGTCTTTGGTTCCCTTTTCTTTTTTTCTTTCCTCGTTCCTCTTCTCCTCTATTTCGCCATCTGTAATTTTCTCCGTATTAAAAAGCGTCGCTTTATCACTCGGATCGGGGAGAGCGGCGGTGATTGATATGTACGCAAGCGAAACTAAACATGTTCGAGAATGCAGCCGCGGGTTGAGTTAGGGTCGTATTATTTTAATAGGCAAAGGGTGTCCAAGATCCGAACGATAAGCGGACTGGTGTTATTTAAGGGTTTTTTTACAGTTACTTCTTCGCACGGGAATAGAATTATAATGACACCGAAAGTGTACGAAGCGAGTTTGGATATTATACGTACGTGGACCCGAAAAAAGGCGCGTAACATTCCTGTACGCAACGACGCATCGTATACACGGTATAGTGTATAGTGTTGGCCCAACCTGAGCCCAAAATACGGCCGTAAACACCTTCGTAGATAAATTATATCGCAGTCATGGCGTCTCGTCGTTCATCAGGGATGCTGGACAGAATTCAAATTAATCCTAGTTTCATATTACCCGGAGAACAAGCGGTCAACCGTCGTAAAGTATCAGGATCAAATGATGATTGAAACTGAATCATAAGGTGCGGGCTATCTTCTTCCCTTTCAAGAGAAAAACGATCCTCTTAATTCAATCCCCTCGATTCGATTTGTAACCATTTTATATTTAATAAACTTTAATATCATGTGTCAGAATTAAAGGCATGAAATTATGAAATAAAAATACAATCAGTTACGCAGGTACTGACGACAAATATCATTTTGTTCTTAATTTTCAGTCAATATTTATATTGAAAAAAATGAAAATAAATAAATAAATATTGATTATCCGAAATTCAAACTCAATCCATCGTTTTGAATCTTTCGCAGCCCTTTTTATTCCAAACCGACTTCCTTGGCGTCTAATCTAATCGTAAGGAACGCGATTTCTTTGACGTAACAAGGAACAGCGCTGACCGTACCGCGCAAGCGCAGAACGCTTTGTGACGTAATGCGCACGCATTTCGGAACGGGTGTTACCGCGCGTAATTCAAACGCGAGAATTGAAAACTGATTCATGTGGATACTGTGATCGAAGAATTGGAAGCGCTTCGCTTCTGAACGAACCTTTGCACTATATTCTCGGAGGAAGATTCACTTTTCCAATGATTGGAGCTTCCTTATCTTCTCACGAGTGTTCCTCGACGATTGAACATTCGAGTGTGCATTTATCCGGCGTCTTAGTTTCATACTCGGCTTAGATTCTACCCAATACCGAATCGTAACGAACGAAATACGCCGACTTGGGAGTTGGTAGGTGTCTGCGCGATTCGAATCATTCGAAAAATGATCCAAAGGAAGCTGGGATCCCTCGGGGGAAGAGGCGATTCAACGGGTATAGAATGTTGCCTTGCGCTCGGGTGGAATTAAGGTTGCTAAGGAATGAAGGATGGTAGAGACAAAAGGAGAAGAGCTCAGGAGGCAGAAGGCAGAAGGCAGAAGGTAGAAGCGTCGCGTCGGTTGTAGAAGGGGGATAGCGAGGACGAGAAGACGGGACGGACCAGTCGCTGATGGATGGAGCAGAGCGTTAGCAAAGGCGTAGGTGTCGCGACGTCCGCGTCTGGTCAACTCAAGGCGGGTTTTATTCGCACTCCGTGCGTCCCCGACTTCCGCCACTGCCGAGGACGGACGGCCATCCAGTTTTTCACGGTGAGACAAGTGTCGCCCGACACCATCTCCTCTTCGCGAAAAGCTTCTTCGTTCTCTTCGGTATACCTACCTACCTGGTTACCGAGGACGCGTAGCGCGCGCTCCCTGCGGCCTTACGTCTCCTGACTTTTTCGAACTGCAAGGAATTTTGCGAATCGATAAACTCGCGTACCTACATACGTACGGGTCCGAGAACTTGCTCGTAATTGGCTCGAGCTTACACCCGAGAAAATTATACACGCTGACGCTCCTCGCCCCGTTTCATGTTACATTTGCTTCCCCATTATCCGCCACGAGTTTCCTAAGTTTCTGGAAGTTCCCATCAAAACCGAAATCTTTCACCATCAGGCTCTCGCGCGTTTCGTTCAGCTATTTAATTACGGGTAATTCCAGCACCTCTGGCATCACGTTTGCCGTTTGAATACCCGAGTAGGTACTAGATAGCTATAAATATAGACGACGATAAATAGCAACAGGCTATTTTCTATCGTTTAGCAATAGAGAGAGAAATTGAAACCTCAGCCTCTCTCCGACGCAAAACCACTGCACGCGGTCAGGCAAACGGTACAGGGTAGGGCAGGCGCATTACGTTAAGCATCACCTGCTGCAATTGTCCGTTGGAGGGAATGGTGTAGCTGTAACTAGCCGGGTACCCACACTTCGCTTGTATGTAACTTAATGCATACACAAACACATTTCAAGCACCAAGCGTTTTCCTACTTTTATTTATTTTCTTATTTTCACCGGGTATATCTGTACCTCTGCTGCCGCAGTGCTCGTGCGGTTATCCAGAGTATATAAGGACTCGTTCATCCGGGATAGTAGCAGACTCCGCGGGTTCCTGCAGGGCCTCCGCTTCCTGCTGAGATAACGACTGCAGCCACTCCTACGAGGACTTTTACTAGGTTTGCCTACTGCACTCGGAGGAGGTTTCGATAAAATCGAAACTGCATAATTTCTCCGGGTCCGTAGAGCCGATTTATACTCGCGGGGGCGAGTTCCAACTTTTCTATCTCCTTCGTTTCCTTTTTAACTATAATAATATAACGGGACCTATCGCTTCATCGTTCGCCCGGAAATTCTACCGAGCCTTTGACCTGGACGGATTTCCCTCCAATTTCTCATAATAGGAGACTAAAACTTTCCGCACACTTACCATTTCGCTGCATCCATTCCACACGCTCATTTAATCACGTGTGACTTGCCGAATTCGCCAAGGTTATTCGTACCTACGGTTATACGATTCGAGAAAAAGCTGCGGCCAGCTAGCTGCTCATACCTAAGGTATTCTACGCGTACCCATGTTACTCCGAGAAACCGGTACGATGCTGACCACTTTCGCTCCTGCCTAATAGACTTTATTGTTTTACAGCCCAATTATAGATTACGTTTACGACGCGATGGCCTGAGTGCGTACGCCTCTATTACCTTGGAGCTACTAATGAATCTGACAAAAAATTCAACAGAGGTAAGGCAGGCAGGTATATCCATGTAGTGTTTAAATCCGACTCACTTTTTTCGGGCTATACTCCTAGGCCGGTAAATTCTATTTTCAAGTTCCCACACGGAGATGAATCTCAAATCTTGTAATTCTTACCTCTGACTGATTTTAACTGATAGAATTTACACGAAAGGTTCCTAACGCAATTTGCGGTGATATGCCCAATGAGCAGTACTCTTCGTGAAGTACGAATCGTACAACTTTATCGTTCTGATTAGAAAAATCGTTTCGTTGAGAAAATATTTCTGAATATCGAAGAGGAACAGAAGAACGTAGGGTTCGGAGTATAATAAATTTTGAATATAAAGTTTTGGGGAACTAGACGCGTGACCGGTCCTCCGGGACGTAGCAGATGGTATCAAGCAGAGAAGAAAAATGAAGAAAGAAAGAGTTATAAAATTGTTATTTTTCCCACGTCTTAAGTTTTCATCTGTCCACGAACGAAAACAGAGTAGGTATACGTATGCGAGTTGTGCCCGCAGGCGTTGGGTCTCCGTACGCGTACGACGTACGTCCGCGCGTCCACGCTCGCCGGAAGCCATAGGGCACCGCTATCTGTGACGGATCTAGCACCCCCTGGACCCTGGACCGCGATACTCGTCGTCGCAGAGGTGCGCAGAGCTGCACAACCCAGACGTGACGACTGCGACGGAATATTTTTGAGGAACGGTATGAACAGCGGCTGCAGTTGCTGGGGAACAAAAGTGAAATTTGACCCCATATGTAATTCCTAGTTCTTTGAGGAGGACCGAGACACGCAGCGGTTTTCCTTTTCAAGAATTCTGCAGCTAAACGATAGTCCACGGAACTAGATCGCGCGAACATTGCGAACAGCGATCTTTCGGAAATATAACAGGATCTTCCGAGATCGTATTCCAAGAGACGTAACAGAAACATTGCCGAAATATTGAAAAAGGGTCGCCTTAAGGACCGACTAGTTCCGCGCTCGCCGCTAGGCGCAACTTCGGCGCGCGGGTCTCTCGGAAGTATAAATACGCCGCCTGAGTATATGGATACTCGTACGATCTTTCGTCTATCAGTGTACAATTCCTCTGTGCCAGATACAGGCGATTGCTGGGTTGATTTGAGTCGGGTAACGAGTAAGACACAATACAGGTAATTACAGATTCTAAACGCGTCATAAAAATTCGCCAAGTCAGTTTGATGAAACACGACCGGAATATATCTGAATCTAACCGAGACGTATGGAACGTTACAGGGTTATATTCCAGACACGGTTCAAATTTTATCTCAACACATTTCTAAAACGCGACAGCGAGCGACTGTTTTTTATTTTTTATTTTGAAATCATAACAAGGTTTCACTGAAACATTCTGAATTCGCGTGGGAGGCGTCTCAACATGGCGTATTTAATAGGTTAATACGAATAGACGAGGGCATCCGACGTACGATCTCTGGAGAAGCTATGGTCCTATAAGGCGTTACACGACCAGCCTCCGGGGTCCGACTAACCGAGCGAGAACCGAAGGTAGGTAGGTAGGTAGGTATAATGTGTTTGTCGAGGTTAAGCGCAACTTTTAAAATCCTTAATTGGCCGGAATTACGCAGAATTCAAACCGGCCACAAGAATTTTAAACTAAGATGAGTCAACGCCAACGAATTACACGCCAGGGGATCTCTGATACGGTATTACCAAACCGCAACTTTGTATCCAGCTGAAATATGTCCGCATATCCGCACGTATGCGTACGGAGTATTTTTAAACGGAGAAAATCTCACCCAGTTTTTTTTTTAATTCTTATTCTTGAAATAATTATTAAACGTATTAAAAACGTCAGAATCGAAAAAATACAACCAACTACCAATTGATGGCTTCTACTTCGTCTTGATATTAATTCGAATTAATATTTTACCTCGTAGCTTTGCCTCAAAGTTAATTATTCCACTTAATTAAAACGCTACGGGTTTGAAAGGAACAAATCTGTTACCGTGTGATTCCACGTAAACTGAAACGTATGTGAACCGCATTATATCCACGTCTCGGAGAACTTTGCAGGAATTTTTTTATCCGCGAGAAAATTTCGACACTTTCTTACCTCCCAGCAATGAGCGCGTTATTTGCACGTGATCTAGATTTAATTGCTATCAATTTTGCACCACGTATACCGCGATTATATTCGCATTAGCTGTCGGTACGTATCGCATACGCTGGACTTCGCCGGACCCTGCAAGGCGAAAAACGCCACACACGATGCCGGAGATATTAGACTCTGGTTTTCATTATTGTTGCGAAAAGCACGAGAAGTCGTGAGCCTTGATTAGCATCATGACTACAAGGTCACCTCGCAAAACTTAAATTTCATACGTTCGAACGGAAGGAGGAGGAATTATTTCCTGATTTTATGACTTGGCGGACTTGGCGATACGTTTTTGTACGTTTTTTTACTCCTTCTTTCGCGATCCTTCTTTTCACGTCCGCAATTATCCTCGCCACGTATGTATCGAAGACCATTTCGCTCGCTGACTTACGGGAAATAACAGATTCCGACGTTTAGACACGGCCCACCGCACGTTATTACTTACCATTATGCGAAATCCGTAACCGATCCGAATCCCCGTGGCATAAGTGCGCCTTGATTTATCGGCCGGATTCCAGAATCGAGATGATCGTAGCGTGCTCAAGATTTACCGCAATGAAATACCCCATTGATCACCTGCGACCTGCACATCCGTACAGCCCGAGCGAAAATGAAGAAATGTCCGAAGACCTCGAAGAAGGATTTCCAAAACGCAAACCGACGCCGAAATTAGGTTGAAATTGACGTTTGTCAGGTGAGTATCGTTCGGTTATGAATGTCCGGAGGTGGTGGTGTCGGTGTCGGTTTGATATCGAACAAGCATCTGCGTGTCGCCGGGTCCCCGGTCGAGGCAGACGCGCGACGCCAAGGAAGCCGCGTCGTACGCGTTTCTTTCACCCGGGTGTCGAAACACCTCGACCAATTATTGAGAAACTGGAATCTTTGACCACCCAGCCTCCTCGCAGTCGGACCACCGTCTACCGAGAGGAAATCGGTGCACAGATGAGACCGCGCCTCGCCGCTTAATTAGGCCGGGTGTATCCCGACCTGCGCGGCCCCGTGGGCCCCTGCAGTCATTTCCGGATGATATGTGTCCCGGTTTCTATTTGCTTCAAGTCTCGTTCTTTCCGTATGGAGAAGAACTCGGAACGATCGAGACCTGCAGGTTCAGAGCACTCGTTTCCAACTGTCCTTGGCGAGGCAGCGTATATTAATATCAAGAATTAATATCCACTTCGCAAATTTCTTTTTAACAACCTTCTATGTACGACGGTTGCGGAGTAAAAGTCCGGTATCGGTCGAATGACCGGTTTCCAATTTCGATCATACATTTCGCTCACAGTTGATCGATTTAAATTGAATGACGCGAAAAACGTGACTAATTGTTATTTGGAAAGATCGAGAAAAATCGGTATTGTTACTTTACCGATCTTTGTTTTTTTTTTTTGTTTTTGAGATCTGGGATCTTATTTCTGTAATAATTTGGATAACCTTCTATAATAGAGAGACGACACTGTATGCGGTGATATAGTTTATCGTGAGATCGTTTTGTTCGCGTATAAGATATAGCCGAGCAATTGGTATCCGAGGATCGCGGGATGAAGCGTTCTTTTAATTGCGTTGTTAAAAGTTGATCCTGCTGCGCGAAGACGACATTCTGTGCGTGCTATCTCCCTCGATCTTCGATCGTTCGGTCACCGATCTGTATTAGACTCCCCAAAGATCGTATCTCGCGGGGAGTGCGGTAAACCCGACCCCGGTCACGATCTTTATCTCCGAAGCACCCTTACCAATGGACCTTACGTCGATCCCTGCATACCTACTGCGACTATTCCTACATCCACGGTGACACCAACCGCGTACAGTGGCACTCGGATATCGTTGCCTAGATCCATCTAATGGGAATCGCATTGGTGTCTTTCTCAACCGACATCTGTGCCCCTGCAGGTACGAGTTGAGGGGACGAAGTGGGCAAGTATATTGGAAATGGTAGCAAAACGTAATTCGTGAACTCCACTGACGTTGGTCCAACGGGCGCCCATGTGCCTCAAAAGGAATCTTAAACTACTCGTACTGATCAGTAGTCCTTTCTTCGAGTTTCTAACTGCGAGGAGTATTACCGAAACGCACGTCACCTAGCTGGAGCAAAATTGCACCCTACACTTTCAGCGATCACTGCCAGTGCCAGTATTGGGGTGCAGCACAGATATAGAGGGTTCTATACAAACGTAGGGCTGACTCATCTCTCGCGCATCTATCCTCCAGGGGTGTATCGGTATCACCCTTAGCCCCGCTTGCCCTTCATACTCTCGGCGCGATTCTTTCCCCCGGACCCCGTGACGGATAAAGTCGGGATATGTAACATATTTGTGACGGTTCAATAGGCGGCACCCCCGGCTCCAAACGCGTCTGTTCGTTTGTGAAATTAGTGCTGGTTTTGTCGTGTTTAACAGTCGGGGATCCTACGGACCTACTTTGACCGGGGTCAATCCAGCGGCTACTGGGATTGGCAGTATCGAAAAGTCCCCAGACTCCACACGCTATGCATTCGCCCGTGGGATGATGTTTGCGGCACATAAGACGCGTCGCTGATCGGCACTGCCCTCCCTGAACATCGGACTGTGAGCATCTTCACATATCGTTGCTACCTAGAAGCGGCTTCCTGGTTTCATGATGACATGCGGCAAATAGTAGCAGTTTGACTCTCTTTGCACCTGAAAACGAACCGTGAAAAAGATTTGACCGATACTGGATCTGTTCTCTGAACTCGTGAACGTCTAAGGTGTTCGGAGTCGCTGCTACATCCGGTTGTTGTACGGTGTCGATTTTGCGGTAGCCTTAAGCCCCTTGTCTGTTAGGATTAGGTTGGGTTAAATTAGGATTAATTACACCGTGACTGAGTGTATATTCTCCGAGCGGTAAGTTCCCTCCAGCCATCCATTCCCCCGAAATCGGGAATGAAATAAAAGATCGCACCTTGGTTCGGAATTATGGAAACGGCTGCGTCGTTGTATATTAATTCGTTAACACAAGCGATCAGGGGAGTCGGGCGAGTGCAGCTGCCTGTTTCCTGGTCCGTTTCGTTTCGTTTCGTTTCAGTACGGGTTTTTGAGCTCACTAATTACATGAGCGAATTAACACTCGCTCAGCATTCGCTCCGAACCTGATCATAGGATTTCGGTGAATTCGTAATAGACGTAAACTCGTAAACCCACGCCGAACCGCACTCTCTCCCGTTCCTCTCCTCTCCCCTCCTCTCCTCGACGGACGTGTCATCAAAAAGTGCGAAAGCTTAATTGGAAGAATCGAATCTTCCGCTTGGTCAACTCGCAATCAGAGCTCCAGCTCACTCCTTCGAGGTGGAATCGCAGTCAGAGATGGTTGCCTCGAGGGGAAAACGAGCCGACAGACGGGCAGACAGACGGACAGCTCTCGCGCGCTTTGCTCCTCGCCTCTATAAGGACCTCGCGTTGATTCTAGCGTCTAGACAACTTTATACCGCCAAGTGTCACGTATCGTTAAGGCTCGCCTCACACCGAAACCATTATCGGTAGTCGCCTCGGAAATTCAGCCTGAAACTGACCGAAGTTCGTCAAAATTGAGCAGACGTAACAGAGCCCTGAAATCCGCGAAAAATCCGAGTCATTCGATTTCTCCGAACGTCGAAAAATATTCGATCGAAAGTCTCGTGCAAGAATCCGATTTCTTACCACTTTGTCACAGATTTCGAGTACCGAGTCTCATGCATCGCTCAGAACTAAAGTCGTCGCTGGGTATCAATTCAATTCTGACATCGCCGCGAATTAGTATTTGAAAAAATTGCTGAAAGTATACCGATCGCTGTCTAGCTCGTTTCTTCGGCGTCAATTAACCGATCTTTTTGTC
Organism: Tenthredo distinguenda; assembly: GCA_947538915.1. NCBI lineage: Eukaryota > Metazoa > Arthropoda > Insecta > Hymenoptera > Tenthredinidae > Tenthredo > Tenthredo distinguenda. Next base: position 24,139,102 of record OX384532.1, read on the forward strand.
GATGCGATGAAATAAGAAGACGTTCGACGCTGGGCAGCACTGGATGTCCAGCTGTGTGGAGGTAGCTTACATTAGCTTCCTTTGCAGCAATCGCCGGTCTTCTCCAAGCCGGGCGAGGATCGGTATAATAAGCGTCTACCGCGGACCGATCCTCGGCCAAGAGACTCGCAACGGCTACAGTGATGACGCGACGTTTTTTGCATCGGTGGTGTTGTCCGCCACGACGATTCACTCAGCGAGGCTTATAACCCAGCTGGCACGTGGAACTTATTAACCATTCTATCTGAGGCGCAAGATCTGCTGGTACGATTTATTCCGGAAACAAATGATATTTATGCGTTATTCGGTAAAAAAATTATCCCGTCTTCTTCGCCCTCAAAGACCGAGGGGAAGAAAAAAGCATCGAAGTCGCGACTCTTCTTTCAACAGGAACCATCAATCTCCGAGAAAAAGCGGAGATCGGTATAAATCGGCAATTTGTAACGATTATATCCGATTATTCGTCGACAAGAATCGATGCGGATCGATGAAATATGATGATCCGATGAGTCGTACTAACCGATTTGATGCGATTTCGATTCTTCCACTTATCGGTAACACTTTGCTCATCCGCCGTCTCGAAAGTTGGTAAATAAACGTGAAAATCGGTAACCGATTAGATGTCTATTAACATTTCTTCGAGCGAAATAAAAGTTGCGTTTCAATCGAGAACGAGGAGAGATAGAATTCCGCTCGATACGTAAGCGATCATAAACTTCGTTGCATCGAAATTCTCCCAGTGCGGAACCGATTTTCTTTCGGCAATCCCACCGATACTCGAAGTCGATTTACCCGGACGGTTATAAATTTCGCGGATCACGCGTTGATCGACGTCCCAAGAATTGATACGCCTATCAATTAGTTTAATGAATCATAAATTCATTCGGATCGCAGCCCCAACCGACACCAATACCATCCTACTCCTCGTAGATGCGGTAGAGCCAAACTCCGAAGACAGCTGCACCGGGCTGTTCAGCCCCACCTGTTTGTCGCAGCCTAATTACGCGGCCCTCCAGGTATAGTGGTTCAGGATTCACGAAGACGCCGATCGACGAAAGGACGCCAGGAAGTCGGGACCACACAAGAAATATATAACTAAACGTGAATAAAAGGTCGTATGAAAAGTTTCGCGGTAATTGGGTGTCGATCAGCGTTACACCTGGATACCAAACGCGTTCAAGTTCCGATTCGATTCCGATGCACTTCTCTTGTATGAGTAAAGTCGCGCTTTTTAGTAGCAGCATTTCAATTTCCGATCACGATACCGCACCCGAACACCTGGTTATGATTTCCTTACTCCACCGAGTGGAAGCTGAAGCCGCTGTAAGAGAATACGTGACGAAATACTGGTCTCGAGTCGGGGGTATTTTACGAGCCGATAAAGGGATAACGAAGTTTCATATTCCTATCCTAACCTGATTACTTTGGTGACGTTTTTAGTACGAGTAAATTTAACTTCCTCAATATCACGGCGCACTGCAGGGCATTCGATGCGATAGCGCAGTGCTAACGACCTCACAAAAATACGTTCCAACTTTCAAATGACCGCACGCCTATAGAACAAATTAAGAATCCCAGCTCCGGTAGCGCTCGAAGATCGGGCTATAAGTTTCCTGCTACGAATCCACCTATTACACGAGTATATTTTCTGTCGGTCCGAACGGGGTGCTGAGAAAGTTTCCTTTTTCGAATCTAACTTTTTTTCCATGTCTTAGATCCCGAACAAACGTACATAGGTGTATACGTACATATCTATTTCAAGCTTAAATTGGAGCGAGGAATTTGTGCGAGTTGGGAAGAAGGAGAAAAAAATAAATAAAAATACGGAATTAACAGCCGTGTGGTTATTAATGATTCAGATCTGCAGAAAGTGGAACAGAGCAAGCGAGGTGAAGAAATAAAATGAAAGAAAAAAAAAAGAAGAATTTATGCACTTACTTGCAACGGGACGTTGAATGTGTGTCAATAATAGGGTAGCGAGAGATCGTAAAATATCGCGAGACAAGTTGAAATCTAGTTGTCTATCTGGCAGATGACCTCATCGCCGTCATTATCTACGTAGTGAAAAAGCTGTCCAGCCTTTCATGGCTGCCACCGACTCGCTGGCATCACTGGCTCCTGCTCGTACGACTCATGTCTCATGTCTCATGTCTCCGGTCGACGTGCCCCGTGTCCGTAAGGAGCCCGACACTTAATTGCTTATTTTCCAGGATCTTTGATCAAAGTTACGTCGCCTGCTATTCAAAGGGGGTCAACCGTGCAAAAAATCTTGCATTTATTATCAACGGTTATCTATCCTCGCACGGACACTCATACGTTCCACGGCGGAGGTACGAATCCACCTTGTGAAACGCCAAAGGCAAAATTTGACGAATAGATTTTTTTTTCGGAAACAACACGGAGAGAATCGACCTTTGATAAGTTCGACGTATGAGGTACCTACGAATACCTGCATGCGTACATGTACATCTCCTCAAACCATGCCATGCACGAGCTGAGCCAAGACGAGTCGAGTGTTTACTAATCGCGCTAAACGTTCCTAAACACACGTAGTTAGCACCGTTTATCGTTTCCACGGCTTTGAGAGAGCATCGTGCCTCCTTCCAGGTGGTGAAACTTCTGAGGAAACTCTGGAGGCACGCTTCCTCTTCCTTTTATTCTCACTCTTCGTTCTCGGATCGATTCTATCCACCTGGATTCCTCATGACTGAATAAGAAAATGTCTAGCAAAACTTAAAGCCGCGATCGCGTGGGCATAGCCGCGCATATATCCAGCCTATGAACAAGGCTTAACAGTTTAACTCGAGTGACTGCAGTACGAACTCAGGTGCGAATAGGTCCCCAAGGCCCGTTGAACGATCACTCAGACGAATTAAGTCATAGATCAAGACGCCTGGCGGTGACACTCGGCGTAGACGTGTCTCAAATGGCCTTTCTAACGGCTAAGAAGGCGCGTATGTCCGAAGCCTGCGGCTGTTAGAGAAATAGAAACTACTTTGGTAGCGCTCCGAGGTGCATAGCACCAGCTAGGGGACAGCCGAGACGCAGGTGGTACGCGATAACTGCTAACTGATACGAATTACACGAATTACTTCTTCTCCCCTGTACTGGACGGTGCATAGCTGACCACTCCGCTTCTTTATTTACCTATTCTTCGTTTCTCTTTTTGCCCCGTGCTCCACGATACTCTGAACCCGCACTTTGAAGACGGCGGCGTATCTCGTGATTAACAGACGTTATGCCTCATGCTATATGCCCAGCTCCGAGCGCCACGGTGTCGGGCCACAACGTGGGGCCCAATACCTGTACGGGCCCAAACCCTCGGCATCCTATCTGCCTCTCTTTCACTGCCATATTTTAATGTTTAATCGCTCTCACCTCGGCCTTATCTCTCCGTAGCTTTATTTTCCCCTTATTTTGCGATGCCCGTAAAACCCGCAGGGTCCTGGCCATAACGGGGTGCGGGGTATTTCTATATCCTGCCTCGAACAATCGTATAGCCGAAATTAAGCCGCAATTAACGAAGCCCTGTCAACCCGGTGAATCACGTCCAGTCGGTCTATTGTTCTTTTATAAGAGGCTAGCGATCGCTCCGGGCTTCCTATACGCCGATTAAGAGAGAATAGAATATAATTAAATGGAATTGTTGGCCGAGATCACAGGCGAAGAAACTCTCCCTAGGATCGGTCGGTACTTCTTACTTGTTGAGGCTGAAGTGGCCGATAGAGATGGGGGAAAGAGCGTGTTTTTTAAATACGAAAAAAGGGTTTTCGCGGAAAAATTCGCACCGTTAAACCTCGGGCCGCTCGGGCGAGACGTCCCGCAGCTTATTTTAAGACGAGTCGAAAACAATCCACGAAGATCTTGCGCCTGACTACGGAGCTGGTTTGCCACCGCGGGGGGCCTCACAGACGGTCCGCACACGCGGGCCCAAAACCAACATCGGCGCCGACAAATAACTACCCGCATTATCCGATCTCCCAGGCTACCATCTCCGCCATCTCCTCGGTTCTCTCGGCGCCCAGCCTCCGTCTTATACCTTGGTTATATACCTATATTCACGCCAATGCTATGCCCAACCTTGTGTCGAAAGGACACGGTAATAAATACCAGATGAAAACGATTAACGAATTCTAACCGTAAAACATTTAATACTCCGGAGAGTTAGATTGATCCGAAAATTTCAATTTTATTTAGAATTTCAATTTTCGTGTGAATATCGGACGAAATTTGAAAATACTTAAATCGACACTAAACGGGATAGGTGCGTTACCCCGGGTCATTCATATTCGTAAGGCCTGATACCTCAGGTTTGAGAAAGCTGCTTGCATGACATGTAATTTAAAGAGATTTACGTGGATTTTCAGAAATCAGATCATCACAGTAGTCTCATAGTGAAGAATTATTTTCAGTCCATGATTTTCGTTTCAGGGGTTCAGCTCGTTTCTTGCTGTTATTTGAAAAACGGAGTTTACACTCATGAGAACTCAGATTCTTTTTAAACTGGTCTAAAAAAGCTATGGATAAATTTCTGGACAAAATATCCGCCGGTGTGCAGAAAAGTTATCGCGATAAGACGATATAACCGAAATTGTAACTCAAAGAGCGTTTCAAATAATTAGAAACGCGGATTGACAGTGAGAAGGCAGTACTTTTATGCGAACAGGTAGAACACGAACCGTGGATATCAAAGGAGATGAAAAAAGTAGCTTCGAATCTTCAAAAATCATCGGACGGAAAAATTACACTGTTAAAAATTGTGGAATATGAATCGAAGCACCAAAGAGCGTCTATCTACTACAGCCCCTGCCCCAAAGCACTCGGTACAGAAAATCCGTTGAAGCGATGTTCCAGAATGAAAAAAACGGTATTCGGGAAAGAAACAGTAGTTCACAATCACGCGATCACCAAACGCCACGATGATGATGATGGCAATATAGAACTGTACCGGAGAGAACCACAATTATCACCTGAAATTCAACCCCAGCTCATCAGGCTCTCACCCCGTCTAACGCAATCGGACCCAGACCAAATGGTCCGATTCTGAGTATCGTTCTTTCATCTTAAAATCTTCACCTTTTCCCCTGTAAAGCGAGTCCTCTGGATAGATTTCCGTGCCGTTGACGTTGGGTTCAACGAATGCTCATGAAGGGAGCCAACGGAGACGCCGGTTCGCGAATGCAGCGGTTAAGGTACCAAGGGTCCAACGCACATACTGCACGGCGAACGACGATAGCGGGAGCGAAGATCGTACGTCGTGATTGTAAATCAGAGCAAATTGATCGCAAATCAGACTCGCCTCCACCTCCACCTCCACCCTCGTCTCTACCTCCGCCCACGCTCGTGCAGTGTGCGACTGGCCTCGGATGAACGAGTTAGCGTCTGGCCCCGTGCGACTCTCTGCACTACCAGGCCCAACGTTCGAGCTACACCTTTAGGCGGCATCGGTCCCACAAACGTGCCGACAAACGCTGTCTCACTAGAAAGCCCCCTTCGTCCCACTCTCAACATATATACGTACACCTATCTCTCTCCACCTCTCTTACCAGGGCCTTCTCGCTTCTCTAAAGAGTCCAACAAGTCCGTACACGTCTGTACGTGTGCAGTGTGTATACGTTAGTTATAGACACACCTATACCCAGGCAGGCCTAGTGTCGGCGGTCGGTTCGGACCTGTGTGTGTGAATGTGTGCCTACTTAAGTGTATTAAATAGACGGTTTTCCAAGGTAAGGGGGCGAGCGAGGAGGCCCAGGTGCAAATCAGGACCGGACCGTTCCTCGCACCCCCGCACCACCCGATAGATTATTCTCGGTTAAGAACTGGTAATGCAGTGGATTAAACAATGGGGACAGGGCTTATCCGAGTCTGCGGGCTCCTCTGACAGGCGGAAGACGAGATCGAGCTACCCTCTTCTGCGGGGGTTGAATTTCGGGAAATAGAACGGCTCCGGACTGGCAGCCGAGGGTCTCGCCCGGTTCCACTTTTACAGAGAACTTCGAACAGTGGCGGAATGAAACTTCAGAAAAAAGCGTATTTTCAAATGCCTACTGGATCGAGCCCTTCGACTCAATGAGAGAAATTGAAAGAAGAAAACACTCTCCGATATAATACCAGGGGGAAGGACACCCCCATGGAATTTCCGACCATCACCTTAGCTCCTTTCGGAAACAGGGCTTGTCGCGAGTGAAGAATCGATCCTGTGGGTAGGGAAGAGGTTCGTTTATGACTGCACTCGATATTTGGCCCTTTGTGGCCCTAATTCGCGCAGGAATCGTCTCCCGCATCCGGGATTCGGGGCAGGATCGAGGAATCCGTTGAGGTTGCAATTCGGCTCTCTACAATGGGGTCCCCGACGCGTTCTCCGGTTAAAATAAGGCTCCGTTAACCGCGCGAGGATATCTATAGCCCGGAGAACGACGGAGAGGAACACGAGCCGCAGAGTTGGTCGTAGATGGACAGGGACAGGTCCGCATTGTTTCCGTTGGCCAGTAAATTCTCTAAAGCGAGGAGTGTAAATGAGAGCCAACTTCTCCTGGGCTGGATGAGAGTGTCGCCGGCTCTTTAAGGCCCCGTATAGTCCCGGTAGCCCCGTGGTCAATCGGCTCCGATGCTGCAGCACCACCGTTGCAGTTTCTGCAGGACACGCGAGACCTCGAGAGATTTATTCCCCGGCTAAAATACAGCGCAGCCCTTTGTCGCCCACCGCGGTGAGAAGTCCGCATTTTTCACCATTTTTTCTTATCCTCGAGCACTTTTTATACAACCAAATCCCTAGCGCTCGCCTCTGCTTCCCCCGGAGACCCTAGGTTTCTGGCTACTGGAATTGAGCCTGCACTCCGGTGCTTCTCTCATGACCCCGACCCGAAGCCTCGAGCTCCACTCTTACCACTCTTAGATTTCTACTCATTGGAAATGAACTTTTCCTTTTTCATTTTACAAAGACCGGAGGGCATGCACCGTTCTCTAAATTCATTACATTCAAACCGCGGTTAAATATGGGGTCGTGGGTGAATACGTTTCCAAAACCGTCGGAGACGTAATGTCTGTGTCTTTTATTCATTCGATCATTATATTTTTCTGTGAAATAATCGAGCTTCCCGACTACAAAAGAGTAATGATTTTCCGGAACGCTGCACTCCTCGAACTTGTGATAAATTGGCATTTAATTTCGACCGTTAATTAGTGTAGCTTAACACGTTAGATCGAATTGGATAGAGTCCTGTCAGCAGGATTTCGAGTTGAATCAGTCCAGGATCGGTGGAATTTGAAATTACAATGTGAGACAGACAGGTGGACTGCAGCATCGTCTAATTTCGTCCCATCTCGTCTCACGAACGTATAGAACTATGGAGTGTCGCCGTAGATATAGCCGGCCGAAGATATACCATTCGAGGAGTAAACTAGACGAGGAATCTCTCGCTGATTAGAGAAGGTATCGGAATTCTTGGGTCGCGGGCGGCTTTGATCGGATGTTTCTCGGACGCATCTTTGAGCCCCGCACTTGTCCAGGTGAAAATTAGGGTCCGGCCGCATAGCGTCGGTAGCCGAAGACTCAAAGACCGGTCGTCCGGGTCTTCAATAGGTCCGCGGCGATAGCGCCGTTGAATTAATTGACACTGAAGGTGTCGCCGCACAAAACTATGCAAAGTGGTCCCCGCAGGCCGAGGGAATGGAAAACGTCGAGGCGGTCAGACCTGACGTCTTGGATCGGCGTCAGGAAGGCCGAGGAGCGCTGATTGCAAGTTTTGAGATTGTATTGGTGAAGGATTTCCTTTTTTCTTCCTTTTTTTGCTTCCACCTTTTCCTTTTTATGGGGTGGGGGGAAAGAGTCGCGGCCTCGCGCGGCGTTAACTCGCCCCGGCTACCGTTTCGATTACCACGATTGCAGTCCGCCGGCGTCCTCGCAGTCGGCGACGCCAAAGGAGATACCTGCAGCGTGCATAAGTGTGCGTATATTCACCCGTCGACGTAATATAGACGCCAGGTTTACAGTATAAGGTGAGAATACCCCATACGATGTGTATGTATATGACCTGTAAGGTATATGTCGTAAACGATATGGAAAAAGCATTCCCATTCCTTCCTCTGAAGTTTCTTTGAACTTCCCTTTTTTTTCCTTCTAACATTTTCAGATGGACGTCTGGAACTATTTTTTCCGCCAACGATATCACCAAAACGAATGGACAGATTTCATCCTTCCTTGTATCCATCGATGCAATTTTTCCGAACTTAAATCTGTCGTTGGCAGAAGAGAAACGAACTCTTCTTTCAATCGAACTTTTCACCAATTTTCTAACCTCTGCGAAAGTGCTCGGGAAAATGACGTCGATTAGTTTTCTCACTATTAACGACAGACAGAAGTGAGTCGGGTGTAATTCCTCGTTTTATTTTACGCATCACACATCGTTCACCTCACTCGATGTACACCTGACTCAAAATTGGAGACGGAGTACAGGCACTCGCGTCTTCTATTATTGGTAGTGGCGGAGGAAGAGGGCGTCTTGATAGCGGAAGAATAAAAGACGAAAAGGGGTGTTGCTCGAGTTTCCGTTAGCGCGGGTCGCACGCTACCGTAATGACGGGTGTTATTCCCCCGTCAGTCCCGCTTCGGACTATAACTACCGACTAACGTCAGCGCCACAGTTCGACCGCTTACTGCCTTATTCTACTCTACTGTGTCGACTGATCCAGTCCAGTCCTTCGCTGCTGCGATTACCGGCGCCCAACGCTGTGTGGCTTATTTCCTATCGAATATGTGAGCTCCCTACGCCTATAGCCTTTTTCTATATATGCGCCAGCTTATACCTTATACGTCCGTCGTTTCTTCGCAAGCGAATAACCGAGGTGCGCGCCTTACCTCAGACAGCCACGACAACCTACTGCAGGGTACCATTCAACGTAATTCTACCTTCCCGGAGGAAAGTGGTAATGTTATGGTATCCACAGAGCGCAGGCATGCATGCGGACGGAACTCATGCTACGAGCTACCCAAGCTGAGGGAATTTCGAGCCGACTTGGGGGGCCATTCTCGATTATTCGGTGTGAAAATCGATTCCTATATTTATAACGGGAATTTTTTACGGTGTTTGAATTATTTGGGTCGGATAATTTCGGCTGTAATTATCGTATTGAGATAATAATCGACGCATTGTTTCTAAATCTGTACAGAAAATGGTTTATAGGTTAACTCCGGCCATCTTTCAGAGATAAAATGCTTGCCATTCTCGGTTGAGTAATTGATTTCGAGGTATGTAAAAACGACGAGGAAATAGGTATAGATACCGCGCTTACGATTAGAGAATCGTTGATTTAGGATCTTGAATATTAATTAACGAAATTATGAAATTCCACGAGCCATAGCCATAGCAGCGTGCCTCGACGCCAGCGAGTGTTCAAAAGGCAAGAAAGGAAACTAACAAAACGAAAAAGAGAAATTAAACGAGACGAGAAAAAAGTATAAGAGTGATGGGGTAAAAAATACCAAACGAGCCTCAGCCGAACAGTGATAAATTCGATAATGCAACGATACGCGTGCTGCGTTCAGGCATCGGCTCTCAGATTGATTTACATTCGAATCGTTTACATGCGAAACACCTTATTGAGTCGAATTTTTCCACATTTTAACTCCTTCGGCGGGATCACGCGTGTACCGATTCGTGTCAGAATTACGTTCGGTCAGAAATACGCTTTCGATTTTGCTGTTTGGTATTTGCCAGTTTTTATACATTTTGAATATAAAAAAAAACTGAAATCTCATCTGCAAATTCCGGTTCTTTTCGTCACGTGTGAAAATTTGTCTAATAAATCGTATTCGTTGAGTTTTTGACTTCTTTTGACAAGACGATTGACGTTAGGCTGAAGGATAACGTCCTATAAGAATCTTGAGTCCCGAATGCTAATGAGCGTGAAATCTGCGGCAGCAGCAGCTGTCTTACTCCGTAAAATAAATGTATCGCTGTTCCCCGTCTGCAGTAGGTGAATTATAGGTTCAAGAAGGGCCTGCCCTAGCTCCGGAGTAGACGGGGGTAAATGAAAAAGTGTAAAACGTACAAGTTTGTTGAATCAATGCTCCGGATTACCATAAAATAGTAATAATAAACTCTGGCGATTCGGCAGAGAGCCGTAAAGGCCGGAGTCCGTGTCTTCGAAACTGAAATCCGGGGGCCTTCTGGTTCTCGGGAACCCTCCAGTCCTTAAATGTAAAATGTGGGAGGTGGGAGTCCCCCGGCTCGAGGGGCAGAGTTCTGGCATTATGATTCGGAGCGTTGCGGTTTGGGACGAACCAATTTGTATGCTGATGGCTATCTACGAGGAATAATTTATAAACGATATTAAAGCTCGCTCTTTTAGCAGGGCACACGCTATACTAGACGGTACCACCAATCCGGGCTCATCCCTTCGCGATGTGAATTATCTATTTGCGAAAGTTGCTCATGACGTGGTTCGTTCCTCCAGCCGCAAACTAAAGAGCGAAACCTGTATTTAGCGGTTGGATTAGGCAAAGTTCGACTCTGACCTAAGGGTGAGGGGTTGTTATAGATTTAAACTGAGCATCGATAAACAGATGGAATATCGTGATCCCGAGATCGCCTGCCGGATAAGACGCATTCGAATCAACCGAGTAACTATTCATTTCCTAAGAACAGCAATTTGTTATAGCTGAATACCCATTTACCTAACCCTCGGGAACTAGCAATAACTGCTCACCGCAGATTCGTGCTCTTCGCTAGCGATCGCGATTAACGATTGAATTTTTGCCACACGGAGGGGCGGTTTTATCGCCCGTTACAAACAGCGATACTAGTTACAAAAAATGCGACGTTCATTTGGCGAAAACTTTTCACCGAAATGATCCGCAAGTTGAAGACGTTTGATTCTTTAAACTCGAAAAATGGCATTCAAATAATTCGAAGCAAGAGAAATTCATCACGAGCGAAAAGTTCATCTTTTTTCCAACACGAAACCAGATTTCAGTAAAAGCAAATCCCATCGATTGATTGGTTCTCGAAAAATCATGGATTGAAAGTTTTTTGCTGAAAATTTTGTTCTTTGAATAACTCGAACACTACTGGACCGATCGAATCCAAAATCTGATCAGCTCCAAGTTGAAAAGAATCGCATCGATTGATACAAGGAAGGGTGAAATCGAAAGGTGGAGATCTGGTGCAAGCTCAAGTTTTCATTTTCGGGGTGATTGAAATATTTTCCATTTTTTTCCAAACTGAAACCAAAAATAGATGCTAGTTATTGGTTTCTTATTTGATTGGAAAAAACTGAGGCTTAAGATTTTCTTTCGCAGCAAGTCAACTCATCATCATGGAAATACTATCCGAAGAAATGTCACGAGTAAAAATATATTCGATACAAAAACGATCGAATTCCCATGAAGTATAAATCCGAGATATTCACGGTCAGGCATGTGATGCATCTTTATCAGCTAGTCTAATTCAGAATCGTGGAATCCGGCTGGAATGAATGAAACTCTATATTTTCTAGCGAACAGAGGAAGTGTGGAGTTAGCCGGTAATTGCTTCCTTCATTACACTCAACCAATGCACTCTTATCTGGCGTCGTAAACTCGGCAATTTTTTTTTCTACGATAAATAAAATATAATTGATAATCGCGGTCGGAGTTTAATTAATAAAAAAATAAAAAAACAGACTGCGCAATTTTTTCCCTTTTCTCTGTCGTAAAGAGGGGGAAATAAACGATAATAATTCGAGTCTGGAATCAAAGGCTCATAAATAATGAATAAAATGAGGATTCGGGTATTTACAAAGTCACAGAAATCAATCTTTCGCCCGGACACCCACACCTGTTATTCGGAACGTTTATTCCCGTATTCGAAAAGTTATTTTAAGTCATTAGGTATCTAATGATTAAACATTTTATACAGAACTGAAATCTTTGACTTACGGTTTCCGGTGGCGGCTCGAGATCACAGGTCTTCATCGGGTATTTACGAGCTGCGGAGATTCACGCTACATACAAATTCTAATCGGTATTATAAATATCCATCTAACTCGCAGAACACGAGATGAATATATCTTTTTTCTACGTGTCAAGGATCTCGTAACGATTGGTCAGCTGATTCTAATCAAACCAGAACTCGGATATAAATTTAACATAAATCACCAGGTACCCTGTACGAAGGTATATGTGGCATGCATAGGAAACACCAAAGTTATATTAAATAACCGGTTCTAGCACGGATTTGAATTTCGATTAACAATTTCGAAAGAAAAATAACCTGTGACTATCGTTTTACTCACTTAACTCAACGGCGGAATAAACAAGGCATAAATTCTAATCAACGACTTCGGCAGACTTCGAAATTCGGCATTATACCAATTTTTGTTCTCTTTTGTCGAAAAAACTTGAAGGATTTAATCGATTTTTTAGAATTTGAATTTAGAATTTATTTTTTTTTGAATGAATTTCAATTTATTGATGAATTTATTTTATTTTATCATTTGATTTTAGAATTTGAAGTCAAAAATTGTAAGGCTAATTTCTTCCTCGTAGAAACAAACGTTCGAATTGATGGATATATGGTAATTTTTCATTCCCATCATATCTGGATGTTAAATCGTGTAAATTCCGGATTTTTTACATCTACAGCCGGTTTCGAGATCGTTAGGCGAATTCGAATTTACAAATTTGAAAAATCGATGAGAAATATTCTGTGATCGAGAAACCTGCTCGATACAAACGTTTCGAACTCGGGAAATAACGATCTTTCGTTTGAAATAGCGAATTTTTTGCTCCAGTAACAAGCAAACGGTGAAATTCGACGAGATTCAAACGTAATTCGTGTAGATTTCGGATATTTTCGGAATAATAAATGAATAAAAGACAGAATTATTTTTAAATTAATATATAATTTTTACTCATGTGAGGTTTGGAGTTTCGGCTGGGTCAAGGGTGTTTGATATACAATACAAGCCATAGGAATACGAATCAAGGTTGTTACGGCCACGCAGGGCCGGTTATTGCTTTCTTTGAGGGTCAGTTTTAAACTCAGGGCCGTGTGCCCGGGGTAAATGAAATCGTTGAGCAAAATTCTGAATATCATTTATTTATAATAATAGGACACCGCTGGAGAGGCTTTGAGAAATCGTTCACCTTACATAGTTCCCAATAATTAAAAGAGTACAACCTCGCCGGCACGGATAACGACCCCGAGTTTCTCGCCCTTGTATATTACAACAGACATTATTTTGTGCATTTCTATATACGTATACGCGTTGTTATCATAAGACATACGCTTTAATTGCAGCTTTCTCTCTTTCGTCCTTTCCTTCTTCGAATCAGAACTAGGTGTACGATTCTCCCATCAGATTAAAGGTTTTCTTAAATAATTAATCAATATAATTTTCTATATATCTATATATTGAAAAAGATAACTTCAATCGCTAGAAATTCGAACTTTTTTTCATATTTTAATAAAATAAGAAACGAAAATCTTTAACCTAAAAAATTGAAGAATCGTACGACCGGTTCCTCCGCTCAAAAATACATACATTATATTTCGGTTTCAACCCATAAGCTCGAGACTGACTGACTGGCCTGTGAAAAACAGGAACTGATATTTCCTACCGAATTTAAATACCTTTTTTTTTGTAATTCTGGGTATTCAACCCGGTGATTTTTATTTTATTTTTTTACCTTCCGAGGTTTTTCTTCTTCGTTTTTCAACTCGCTGCTTTATATATGTATCGTTTAAATAAATAATATAGGACAGGATATGAATAAATGTATAATTCTTCTTTTCTGTGCCGCGCTACTATATAGCCTAGCCTATAAACTCTACTAGTTGATCGCGTTTTCGATATTTTTTTTTTTGTTTTTTTTTTTCATTTAAATTGCTATATTCTTTAAAATTTAATCGTAGGTAATTTATTTATTAAATTTTTTTTTCTCCTCTCTTTCTTTGCCTTATTTATTTATTTATTTCTCTCTTTCTTTCTTTCATTAATAAGTTTTTTTTTTTCTTCTTGTCCCTCATTTTCATCGAATACAAACGATATAGACTTTTGTTTGCGTGATTCCTTAATATCTCTGATTGTGTTTATTTATTCATTTATTTATGTCTGCCTTGGCTTTTTTTCCTTTTTTTTTTTTCTTTTTGTTTCTCTCGCTTTGTTGCTTTGTTTATCTCCTTTTAATAAGACTCGCCACGAATTGATTGTAAGTTACCGATAATTCCTATTACATAGTGTATTATTTTTGTTTTATTTTTTTTTGGTTTTTTTTTCCTCGTTTTTCTTTTTCGTTTCCTTTTCCTTTATCATTATCATTATCATTAGCATTATAGTTACCATTATCATTATCATTATTCTTATTATTGTTATTATTATTGTTATTATTATTATTATTATTATTATTAATAATCATAATTATCTACAGCAATTTCTACGATTTATACAGGTGGTATAAGGGTAATAGATAAAGAGATAGAGAGATAGACAAAAATGGAGATAAAGAATTAGATATAAAGAGCTATTTGTATGTATAGAAGGTCGTGGCACAAGAAAATAATAATGAAAAAGAGGAGTAAAACGAAAACAAAAAAAGAACAATAAACAACAAGCGAGGGAAATTTTGTTAAATTCCATGTAAGTATTTCGATAAACAAAAAAATCATCGACAATTGTAATTTCAGTTGCGAAATTATTATTATTATTATTATTATCATTATTTTTTTACCGTTCCAAAAAATCGTTACGCAGCTTACGTGTTGAACACATCCCAATTTACTTTTTTTTCTTTTTTTTTTTCGCCACCGTCTCCGATTTTTTAAATAAATACGTCAATACGGAATAAAAGTTTTCGTTTTTTTTTTCTTCCACGGTTATAAAACGAGAAGAGAACAAAAAGAAAAACCAACAGCAACAATAACAACAGATCGTTAATTTTCATCATTTTTTTTTTTTTTTTTTTGTAATTCCATGTAGTAACAATCGACTGCAAGATCAGAGTTTTGAAAACATTAACGGTAATCGATTCGATAGATGATTATTTAATTTTTTTTTAATTAATAAATTAATCAATCGGGATAGGATAAGAGGGTATACGCATAAGCCAGGTTTAGTATTTTTTTTTTTTTTTTTCTTATTTCTCCATTTTAATCTAAGAATAATAATAATAATTTGCAGCACGCGATCATATAGCTATGGTATATCACGTATGTATACAATATGAATTTAGAAATTTATTTCCCGAAATGGATTTTTGTGTACAGGGTAGGTGTCAGTGTAGTCGAAACTTTTAAAAATATGATATATCATATACGTATGTATGTATGCACACCTATGTGTATATATTTATATATATATACATATATATAAATATATACACATACTCATCCGCCGTGAGTCGAATTAGGTAGTTACGTGTAATTATGAAAAAATGTATCATAACTCGTTTGCTTTTTTTTCCCTTCACTTATCTTTCCTTCTCTCGATCGATATAGTTCTTATAATATGCACATACATATACATATATACATGTGTATATATATATGTGTATGTATAGGTATAGGTATAGGTTGTGATCGACGGAGAACAATCAGCGCGTGCGTCACATGCGTAATAATTGTTGCCTTATTATACCTACATATTTATATATATATAGATACATATATAGATATATATATGTATGTATATATACCATTCTATTTAATAATGAATAATATATGTTTTATAATTAATAATAATAATATAGAGGATAATCGTATGTATAATATATATATATATATTGTACTGTTATATATATAATATAATATAATATAATATAATATAATATAATATAATATCACTAGTATAGGGTACATATTTACAGGGCTCGAAATAATAGAGGTGCTTTATATTGCATTATTATTATTATTATTAATTCAATTATAATTAATATTAATATTAGGATTATTATTATTTTTAATAATATATATTCCTATCATATATCATATGCATACATATATATATATATATATATATGTATGTATGTATGTGTATATATATATGTATATATATATATAATATCCGCAGGTAGTAATTAGGTTTATTATTATTTTTATTCATTTTTTTTCTCATTAATTATCATTATTCATTATTAATCATTATTATTATTAATTATTATTATTATTTATTATTTTCGTCAATTTCATTTACTTAAATATATATATACATATATGTATATATATATATGTATATATATATGTATAACGTGAATAGGGTAATTATTTTTGTTTCGATTTTCTTTTTCTTTCCGTTTTTTTTTTTTTTTTCAAATTTTTTTTTGCTTTTGTTTTTCCTTTCGTCTTCCATACAGCGTCGCTCGGCAACTCATACGATTACGAAGACTAAACGATTCAGCGTCACAAATTTCATTCACAGTTTCAGTTGGACAATTTTGTTAAATTTTTTTTCATTTTTTATTCTTTTTTTTCCGTTGCATTTCAAATTTTGGTCGTTCTTCCATTTCATTTCGTTTTCATATCGATAACGTTAACAATTTGTCGAGTAATACCAACCCCCTACCCCGCCATATTCACCTTTTATCTACCTATGTATGTATATATATCCAGTCGTTAAATCGTTCGTCCGTAATTCACTTGGCAAGTGTACCGCTTAAATCCACTAATATTTGTTAAAATCATAATTGTGCTCGCGCTCTCTCACAGCGTTGTATATATACGTATATATATATAATATATATAGATATACACATATACATATACATGTACATATATTTATATTTATATCCTGTATATAGAAAACCAAAAAAACGATAATTATCTTTCAATAACCGCATTGCGATTATCGTCTGATCATCGTATAGACGTTTTAGCGCATCTTAGTGTTTGTTGTTCACTTTTTCTTCTCTCTCTCTCTCTCTCTCTCTCTCTCTCTCTCTCTCTCTCTCTTTCGGGCTTTCTTCATTTTATCTCTTTTTATTATTATTGTTATTAATATTATTATTATTATTATTATGATTTTATTATTATTGTTATTGTTATTATTATTCTCCTCCTCTTTATAATATAATAGTTATATATACTCATATATAATATATATAACTATTATTATAATAGTTATATATATTTCAAATATTTACACGCGTTTGACAGATACATATATATTCACCGTCCGTTATCCACTTCACTTCTACTTCTTCTTCTTCTTCCTTTTCGTATATTTTTTTTTTTCTTCTCTTCGCTTTATTTTCTTTTATTTTTATTTTTATTTTCTTCAATACTCCCCATCTTCTCTTCGCCTCTCATATACAGACAATAATTAGTACATAACCAGTGATCACCACCGAGTCTATATTATAATATATTACAATCGAATTAGTAGGTGTTTTGGTTTTTTTTATATTCATTTTTATTTCATTCATTTATTTATTTATTTTTTATTTTTTATTTTTTTACTTTTTATTCAATTTTTGTCGTCGTTGTTGTTGTTGTTTTTTTTTTTTTTAATTTTTCGCAAATCGGTTCTCCTCCACTCACTTACAAACGTCATACGGTAATATATTGTATGGGAAAATTTTTCGCTCGAGATTTACGGACCTCCGACCTCATCCCTTTCAATTTCGCTTCGTTTTTTCTCCATTCTGGTCTTCTTTTCTCATCATTTCTTGGCATATACTCTTCAGTTTGTTAATTGTCTCAAAGTTTTCGGTCCTGTTTGTCATTTTTTTTTCGTTTTCTCCGGCATTCTTTTGTCGGTGTTCGAACGCGAAATCCTGTAAATTACGGATCCTTTATTCTCGCGGTTTCTCAGATAATTTCGCGAGTTTTTCGGACAGACCGAAATCCTCCGCTCGAATTGCTTTCCTCGCGTACCAGTGGCCCTAAAACGCGAAATGATACAAAAATCGACTTATCAAGTCGACGAAAAGTGATAACAAAATTGAAAGGCTAGAGGTCGGAGGCCCGCACATTTCGTGCTAAACATCGCACACCCGATTATACCGACGTATTTAAGTATCTGCATGTAATATCCGGAGCTGAAGCACCCGGCGTAATAAATCGCCGATTCAAACTACTTTGAATAATAAATTGCACTTAGTATGATGATCGTAGTTCGAAAACCCCGTATATCTCCAATTCATAGTCTACCTTCGGGCTACGACGGTGCTGACGTAGAGTCCGGCTCAAGTCCGCCATTTTCATCGCCCGAATAATCTTCCTGGCTAGATTCTAACCTATCCGGATCCTCCGGGTCCTCATCTTCTTCGTCGTCTTCTTCTTCTTCCAACGTACTCGTCACAAGGTCCGTCTCCTGTCACGGACTCCCACCCCCACCCGTCTCGACGTCTCCTCGGCTCGACGGACTCGTCGTTCTCCGTTTACGTTGAAGTCCGTTGACCATATTCTCGATCGACTTTAAATCACCCGTCGAAGAAGCAGCCCCCGTTAGTCCACCACCGGGCGACGGCGACCCCGTCGGTGGTCTCGGCGGTGGTGAACGCGGACTCAAAGTCCTGCTGCCAGGCGTTACGGTTTCGAAAGCCGAGCCGTGAGACGGCGCCGGAAGTCCGTACGGTGAAAATCTGTGCCCTTTCAATTGATGAAGCGGACTGGCCAGGGGATGGGGGTAGTGGGCGAACAAGGCGGGGTGTTGGGAGGCCGCGAGTGCAAGTTGGGCATTGAAAAGCATTCCGGGAGTGACACCACCGTGAAGGCCGAGATGATTCGGCGGTAGAAGTGGTCCTGGTCCCGGATAAAGTCCCGGCACGGGTGGATATAGGCATGGTAAAAGGGGTGGATGGAGTGGAGGACCGACCGAAACGTCGGGCCTTGGTCCCTCGGAGGTAGCGGTCGCGGTACCGCCGCTTTCCGACCCAGAGGACTCGCTGCCTTCGCCTCTATCGCTTGCACGGTCATCCCTGTCCCTGGAGTGGTCTCTTTCTCGATGATGATGAGCGGGATGAGGCGTATCCGGGCCGACGACGTCGAGTAGTTTGTCCTCGTCGTCCAGGTCGTTACCCGAGGTCGACGAGCGACGCTTTTTCGGCATCTGTTCACCAGCCGAAAGTCTAGAACCTCCTCCTGACACGGTCAACAGCGCCTGCCTTCTGCAACAACGACTCAGAGTTAGCAATCGCGAAATGGTACATGGACGATATTTAGGCGTTACACGTGTTACGGATGGGCGATGCAAGTTCCTTCGCGCAACAAGTCCGATGGGACGAGAATTCGAGAATTTGACTATACATCTAACACAATTAATCGGTGCGTATCCGACATAGTCGCGAGCCTGGAAGAATAATCAATCGAGTGATGAGATTGGTTAGAAAAAGGAGGAAGAAGAAACTAAGAGGCTAAGAGTAAAATTGATAGTCGATTCGCGCATGGCGGGGGGTGGGACGTAAGGACAACGGACGACGGGTGTAATTATAATTGAGGCAATAAATAAGTCGTAATTCTCAGATTTATCCACGACCAGTAGTTATTGCTTATGACAGACGTGGGATATAATTAATTATCTTAATTACACCGCCGCGCGCGGTTCGCATGCACGAGTGCGCCAGCACTTAACCCAAGTTAGCGGGCCTTCCCTTCACCCCGTGTACCCCCTCTCGCCACTGCCCAACCATACGCCACCTGGGTCTTGTATACGTACAATATACACACAATTATAGGCATATATATGTATATATATTTATGTATATGTATATGTATACGTCACTTGCGCTAAAATATATATATACTAGCTATAACTAGCCTCATACTAGTTTTAATGCGGTTTACAATTCCTTGAAATTCGCTCGTTATTTATATTTTTTGTTTGTATTTTTTTGCCTTCCTTATCTTCTTCTTCCTCTTGTTTTTCTTCTTCTCTCCTCCTCGTCTTCTTCTTCTCTTCAGCGGGAGACTAGCCTAGGCGGGCGAGGGAGTGAAAGAGTAAACGTAACCCTTTAATCCATCGGATATTTCACACCTCTGACCTCTTAAAAATTACAGTGTTCTGAACGGGCGCGGTGGTGGGTGAGCGACAATTACTGCGGTAGACTCTTTCACGTGTGGATGAGCCCTAACCATTACCGCTTTGTTCGGCCCGAGGACAATGAGGGACATAACAGAGAGAGAGAAAGAGAAAGAGAGAAATGTCGAGAAAGAAGATGGAAGTGAGCGAGAGAGAGAGAGACGTTTAGCCTTTGCGCTTGGAATCCTCTCCCGTTTTCCCTCAAGTCTACCTATGGCAGTGGTCGAATCTAACCTCACGGTTTCTCATGCCAATTTCATTTGATTTGAGAATTAAGAAAGAGTCGATTTTTACATGAAAATTCGTAAATTCGTAAAATTTCATTCGAAGTTCGAGGTACGAAATTTTTGAGAAGCAGGAAGAATCGAGATATGGTCTATAAAGCGGTTTCTAAAGTATCTGAATGAACTGATACTCGTCTAAAAATCTTCTCCACTTAATCCTGAACAATGTCCAATAGTAAAAGAGTGGATAAATCAATGGGAAATACAGAAAATTTTTTTTTTTCGATTAAACCACTTAGATAGGGTTTGTTTGTTTTTCTGTCGAGATATGCGCGGGAAAATTCGAAACTCTGACAACTTTATCGTGACATTCTTCATCCATCGATCCCCGATTGTTCGGGAAACAAAAACTTCGCGGAAAGTATTTGCGGAATACGGATTTTCGAATTGTAAGACAAAAATTGAGGCGTCACAAAGTTACCCGTTCCTGAAAATATAGTCGTTTGTTTCCCAAACATTTCGCAACCAAAAACTGCAAAATCGAACTTCGACTGTGTTCAACCGTGAAAGATAGTGGTTGAGGAGGTTGGGCTGTTGAAATCAGTACTTTTGCAATAAATCTGATTGGGCGGTAATCGCAGATTGAATATTTATCCCATAAATCTACTCATAAGACAGATTCTCTGGGAAATGTCCGCAAAAAGAAAACAATTCACAAGTAAATGAATGCGATTGATATTCGTCGTGGTATTATCTGATGCCAATCTCTTGATAAAAATGATCTCAAATAAACAATAAGAAGAAAAAAGAGACGAAAAGGAAAAGGAAAAAAGAGAACGATATCGAAGTTTCCCGCACACACTAGCTTAGCCCGCACCGTTCGTGTGCAACGGTTGAAGCAGCACAAGATGACTAGACGTTGCGGTTTATGACGTAACGTAACGTTACATTAGGTTAGGTCAGGTTAGGGCTGGGGAGAGACGAGTAGGTACTTTCGACCGATAGCTCGACAATGTAAGCTGTATGTAAGTAGCAGGGAGCAGCAATGCATCGGCACAGCACAGCGCACAAGGCTTAGGAACCCGGTAATTCCCCGTAATGCGATCAGCGCACACAGAGAGAGTACCGGGAGGACTGGCTACCTACCTAACATCACCATAATTCGACGACGCGCCTTCGCACACATTTCCGATATCTACCTTTCAACGTGTGTTTCATACTGGACAACGTGTGTTCTATAGTCTAGATCAATAATGCACCGAGGAAGGCACCTCTCTGTTTCTCTTTCTCTTTCTACTTTTCTTTCTCTCTGTTTCTGTCTCTCTTCCTTCCTGTCTCCTCTCGAACTTAGTACGATGATAAGTAGGTCTCCGACCAGAGGTGCTTTTCACGCCTCCATCGAGCCGCGTCCGCAAGCTTTGCTAAATTCATAACCATGCGATAGGTTATAATCGAGTTTAGTTACCGACGGAGATAATCACCCCATCAGTCAACGTTAGAGTTGAACCGAGTTCAAGTTCGACCCAGTCCAAAACCTCTCGAGTCAATTTTCACTCTTCCGTATAATGAAACGGCGAAAATTCACTCCGACCGAGCGAAAATTGATTCCAAGAAATTCGGAAGGTTCAAAGAATTTACGACGACGCGGTAATCAAAGCTGACATCAATTACCTCCCCCCGGGACAGGAGCTGAAGTGAAATATTATAGGTTAATGGTCTGAACTGTAAACACTGCAGTTAATGCAGATTGCATAAGTCACTCGCTTATGCTGAGTCGATTTATACTTGTGCTGTGACGAGTTGCCGCGAAGTGTTTGGTTATGTAGTGTTTCGATATGGGAATCAAACGAATGGTGAAAAGTTTACGACTTTCCGAGATGAAATTTTGACTCTGAAAAATTTATCGAGTATAATTGTGTTGTTGTTTCTTTTTTTTTTTTTTTTAAATTCTAGTGAGATCCACGAAGGAGAGACGTTTTTTTTCTAATTTTTTTCACGAAACTGTGAACCCTCCCACGTCAGGACGTTTTGTAATCGTCTCTTGATCCCCAACGACCCCAACGACCCCGACCCCGACCCCGACGCGACGCGACACGACGCCTCTACCCGACGCCGATGGGCGTCTCTAGCGGTGAGCTAACAGACTGCGTCCGTGCGTTTTAGCCTCGAGAAGTAAAAGATCAAACCGTTCAAAGCGATACGAGGTGGGGCCCACCCTCGAACTTCCTTTGGTTCTTACGAGCCGAATAACGCACACAGTCGAACCCGGATTAGGTAGTGTCGCTGGTATAATGGGTG
Source organism: Tenthredo distinguenda (assembly GCA_947538915.1). NCBI lineage: Eukaryota > Metazoa > Arthropoda > Insecta > Hymenoptera > Tenthredinidae > Tenthredo > Tenthredo distinguenda. Next base: position 24,161,658 of record OX384532.1, read on the forward strand.
GGGGATGATACGGGGTGCAAATTCGACGGGCTGATCTTCTCTCCTCTGAATTTAAAATCTTTTTTCTATCCACCGCCGGTTTTTCACGGGGGAATCGGTCGATGCACCACCAAAGATGACAGACTTCTTTTTTCGCGGATATAAAGCATTGAATATAAATTCTTTTGGATGATGCTGCAGCAGGTGATCGAAAATGGGTTTCTTATTTTTTTTTCTTTCCTTGAACAGCTGCACTCAAAGAATCGATAACAGTACCCACTCGTTTCCTTATTCCGAGTCGTCGAGCTACAACTGACTTGAAAATCATGAAGCGAACTTCTTTCTTTGACCTTTGGGTTTTGACTTTAGACTTTGCAGATTGAGCAATGACTCGACTCGCAGTCTCCTCCTACTTCGCCACTGCGGAAAAATTTTCAACCGACAAAGGGGTAGCAGTTTCTTTGTGGCGAGAGAAAAAAGGTAAAGAACATAGTTCACACACGTCAAGTGGCTCATATACTGGATGAAAATCCATCCTCGAACCTTGCAGCAACGACGCGGCGCGTCGCGGCGCCTGTAATGTAGTATGGGAACGGGGGATCCGCCCCTGAGCATCACTATGCTAATCCGATGATTGGCTCCAGGTCTGGTTCATCTCTTTTTCCCAAAGCCACCCTTAAGCGATACCATGAGCCAAAACTAACCCTTATTCTAATTAGTCAACCACCGCGCTTTATACCCACGAACTAAACAATTTGCATATTCCCTATAGCTCGATTGGATACTTCATTCGCAATCATTTCTTCAAACGCCGTATTGAAGGAAATCGGAAGAACAATGAAAAAGAGTCAGTCAGTCACACGATAAGCAAAATACAAGTTCCAACGATTGCAAAACCAATCGAAGTTGAAAATTAGCGAAAGTAATTTTCCGACCGGAGACAGTATACCCACTCGTATAAAGAATGCAAAAAAAAAAAATCATTAGGAGGAACGCGCACTTTCAAAAACGGTGACCCTCGCAAGGGCAGGCAAAGTGTTAGCGCGGCTGAAAACTGATATAATAAGGTATAATAGAGCCGATAACTTGCATGCCTCCGGGGGCTGCGCGAAGTAGCACAGGGGATTGTAGAGGGAGCTGGGAACCTATGCATACTAAGGTAACGTGATCAAAATCCACTTGAATCTTCACCCCGCGCTCAATGAAAACGAAATGGCTTTCAACGGCGGTAGCAGCTATGCTATGGTGGTTCATGGCCTGGCTTGTCCTGGCCTTCGTCGTAGTGCTAGTGGTGGTAGTAGTAGTGATATTTGTGATAGCGATGGTGACGGTGATGGTGCCGGTGATACATACGGTGGCGACGGTGGCGGCGGGGTTAACAATACCCCCGGGGGTGGGCTTCCCGCGCATAAGCTCATAAACTTGCAATATTGAATACAAATGGATATCTCTGTCTGGTTTTGAGGGGTGCAAATGAGCCTTGGGTTCCTGCCGACCGACCGACGATGTGTATACGACCCTACAGGCCTGGGGTGTCCCGTTAAGGTTAGGCTAATGGCACTGATACAAGGGACAAAAAGGTTTCTAGTCAAATAAATTATCACCCGATCTCCGCGAGTTTCGTACCTCTATTTGCAATCTTAAAACGATTTAAGAACCGAGTACGAAATTTCATTCAAAGAATTCTGCGGTCGAGTCTATGTTTCCGCAAAAAAAAAAAAACAGGGATTTGGGATCTACAGGCCCCTTTTTTCGCTGAAACGTTTCAGTCCTTCACTCAGACCTAACCTGAATTTTCGTACGAAAATATTGAAAATCGATGCAAAGAAGTAATCCATATGGATTTGCGGAGAACCTGTGAAGGAAGAGGACTGATTTTTTCATATTTTTTCATATTTTTTGAACAAAATATTTTCCCTCTTTCCAAATAATTGAAGAAATCGCCGAAGGAACTTGCACGGTGTTTTCAAATTTGATTAATTTTTTCGTGTGTTCGAGTCGTCCAGAAAGATCGATTGTCTTTGAATTATTGCGCATCCGTTTTTTCGCTGTTTTTTTTTTTTTTGACAAATAGTGGCCGTTTTTTGAAGGCAGCATTTGAGAAGCGAGGAGTTTGGCAAACGTGAGATTTTTTGGACCACTCCAACACGCGTGAGTATAATTAATGTGAAAATTTTGAAAGCGATACTCACTTTTTTTCTCTCTTCCCTGCCCCGGTGTCTCTGAAACCTTTTGCGAACGGATTGTTGTCGATCTTCAGCTGCGTGATCTGTAACAAGGCAAGGAACTAAATGAGATACGTGTAAGTTAGACGAAAAGAGTTGGACATAAGACGTATCTGCGCCTTGCGAGCCTCGTGACAAAAAGACCCTTTGTATAATCGAGGACGAGACGTCGAAGCGATTCGTAATAGCTACTGCGGTTTACCGGGTCTTCCGAAGACCCAAAGACAAGGCTGTTCATTTATCGTTTCTTCATTGCATAATATTTACTCAGATTTTTCTGCAAGATGATCCATTCGCATCAACTAATTAGAAAGAAAGAGTAGCTTTCGTTTGCTAGGTTTTACCATCGAGAGAAACTCCCAGGATCCTTTTTTTTCTGAATACTCTTGAAATCGAACTACTGTAGAAATCGATATACGAAAGCACAATGTAGGCTCGAAGAGGACTTTCGTATCTATGGGTAAAAAAACGCGGTTATTCCTTATCGCAACTGGTTTTGAAGGAGGAAAATAAAAACTGAGATCTACTGGGTATATTTTATCCGATATCTTCTTATCTGACTAATTCACCGCCTGAATTATTCGTAAATATGATAAACAAATTGTTGAGATCAAAGGAAGAGGAAGAAGAAAAAGAAGAAGAAGAGAAAAAAGGTTGACGACGCGTTAGAACGCCGTATGGGTCATTTATATCAGAAGCTATTCATCCTACGAGAATTTGATAATGATTCTTCTGCCCGAACGTGTCACGTCGTTGACCAAGTTTCAGGCTTGCCAAGCTTTTCCATAGCAAATGAAAAGTGTTTGCCAATCGGTGTCTCATCTTCTACGACGCGATGTGATATTTCAGATGACGAAGAGAGGTGTCCCATGGAAGCTAGTCTGGGTGGTAAAAATCATGAAAACTGTATGGATAAAAAATATGAGAAAAATGAAAAGCTCGAGGTTTCCGACAAATAGCGGCGTAGAATCTGTCTTGGAAAACAATCACATCATCCACCCGCGTGCACGTACGCGTACCATAGACGCTTACGTAACCAGACTTGCAGGGGCAACACTTTCATCGAATAGACATACCCGGGCAGAGGAAGGGCTTCCCTTGGGTATAAGTACGCGACGTTGAGGCTTAAAGAGAACAAGTTTCATCCCCGAAAAGCTCGGGCGAAGGATATGCCTCGCATTCTTCGTTCGGTTACCGCAGGATGAAATTTCCTGATCCTGATTCACTTCCGACATCAGGTAGTCGAAGACCGAAAAGAAATATCGCCGAGGAAAGAAACCGGAAGGAAGAAAGTACTGCAGAAAGACATTGCAGGGTATACAGTAAAACCGTATATAAATCTAATGCGAAGGTATATACTATAAAGGCGAAAGATAAAAAGTGATACTCGAGTGTTTTCAAGGGACAAAGAAAGCCGCTTCCGGTCCGATGATTCCCTACACTTACAAGGTTTACACGTTTTACGATTTCCACCACCCTCCCCGCCCCCTGTTTCGTTACTTCGTGGTTATCAGCCAATTGTACGTTTAAGCTTAATGGATTGTACACCGCCACGCCGCCACGCCGGCAGAGTGTGCAGAGAGGCAGAACAACATAGCTTTTCAATATACATCCGTAATACGTAGGTAGGTATAATATACTGGCCACGTATACGTATACCGTAAGGTAGGTATATAGGGAACGATTCCTAAACGGGGGCTTAAAAGGTTTGTAGGTTTTTACGAAGTACGAAGGCTGAAAATCAAACACAGCTGACGGCAGGGAACGTCATTTGACACGTGGGAAATACTGTGCGGAGTGCGAGGGAGCAAGGAGTCGGGATTGACACATGGGAGAGAAGAACCGCTTTTAAACGGTCAAGCCGTACCGCATATCCTGTCAAAAAAAGAGTAGCTAGCGACTAACCTTTTCGTTTTGGTAGGCAGTCACAGCGATGAACTCCGTTTCCTTGAACACATAACTTCTGAAGGTCGAGTAAGGTAGCTTCAGGATGTCGTTGGCTCGTACTAGGTGAAACCTTGGCTGATACTTGTGCATTGAGTTCAGTATCGTCTGAAACAAGACAAAAGCATACATTGGGACAGACTATTTTACGCCAATGCTGTAAAGTCGGACTATTTCAAGATAAAGTCCTCATAAAACCCGGATAACTACTCATGCGCACCTAGGCAACGTTCGGGAGTCTAATTCTCCTCCCGACTCACATCTACTGCGAGAGCGCGCTGAGCGATGTACAGAACGAGGCGCGCGTGTCCACCTGCCCGCGGCGATCGGAACTAAACTATACGCCGCGCGAGTTTTGAACAAAGAATTTCGGTTTTCTGTGTTAGTCTGAAGAGATTGGATACCACAAAAGATTTTCATTGGGAATATGGCCCCAAATTCCAGGTTCGACATAGATAGTCGAAGTATCGTGAGAATAGAAACAGAACGGACATTTTCTCGTGAAAAAAGCTACGAGTAAATAACACAGTGGCTATAGATGTATCCCCTTCGCGCACGATGATGGCGCGAATAAATCCAGACGGTACATGTAGGATCGGTGGCGATTATATAACCCGTTATTTATTCAGGAGGGATGTTTCGCGTTGCGTGTATCCCGCAGAGGTATCGATATGCGGTGAATCGACGCGTCTCCCTCCTCCTCCAGGCTGATGGATTCGTCAGTGTAACTTACGGGGAGAATTCGTGCGGATGTAAAATGGCGATGAATAAGTGAAATAAAAACTGTAACCGATGTCATTAGGGTCGTAATTAGTCCAGGGCTTTGCTCAATTGTCGTTGTATACCGGATTACGAGGGACGTGGCGAACAGCGCCGAACAAGGGCGCGATGTGTTATTCAAATCGACGCCTGGTCGTGGACCCTCGACCACTACGCCCAGAAACCCTACCGAACGACCGGCTGACCAGCCACGCGAGATTTATCGTTAACATGTATCCGCGGCCACGGTGGACCGCCTTTGTAAACACACTAATTCGCGTGTGCACGCAGGTACTCCGGCACGCACGGAGGCTCGGGTTTAACTTGGCCGCAAATCGAAGGTACATAAAATCTTTAAACGATTACAGGCGAATGTGATTTCCCTTTCGAGAATCCAAGGATCGAGGATCGAGGATCGAGGATCGAGGATCGAGGCTCGAGGCTCGAGGATCAGGGATACACGTTCAACTGCCTCCTGCAGGGGTTCAGCGGCAGAACCGCTTAGCGGCAAATGCCGGAGGATCTTGGCTATGCAGATGCCGTCTCGCTTACCCGCTTTGTATACCTCCTCCGGCAGCATATCCTGGATTGCATCGGCTAACAAGATTGTCACCGACATTCTCTCCACCGTCCAGCAAGCTAGCGGCGTTGCGATAAATAAATCGATCCGATTCCACGGCTTTCTTTAAATTCACTTTTCTTCTTTTCTTATTCCGTACAGAGGTATGTAACTATCGCAGAAAATTTCATTCTACCGATGGAAATTCATTGGAAAATAAGAGTGCGCTCACAATTGAGAAACTAGACCACGAAGCGTCAATTTTTCACCAACATCTCGCCGAAATTGTCCTTTTTTTTTTTCATTTTTCTTCTCTTCCCGATTCCACCATTGGCCCACGAATGTTGTCCGTCCATTAATTGAATCGGGCGAAATTCGTTGGCTGTAATTTCGTTATACCGTTGCAAGTGACCCTTTCACGGAGGGGTCAAGAGTACGCAAAGATATGAGCCGCAGCCGAATCGAGTATGCCATTACGCGATGGTCGTTGTCGGGGTCGTTGGCGGCAAAACGTAAAGAGAAATAATTAGCGGTGTTATGTATAGCATATGAGATAGTGTTATCTGGCCGTTTGTCATTAGCCTATCAAAGCCCGTTCCTCCTCTCTCTCCGTCTCTTGATTCACCGCATGGTTCACCGAATAACTCCTTCCTCATTTAAAAATATGTGCGAACACGGCTGGCAATTAGTATTTCTTAGGAACCTATCGAACCTCCCTGCGGGATTACGGCCTTCCGCAATTCCAGGGCCTAATGCATCGACGAGAACCAAGAACCGAACGGAGTTCTTGACCGCCTGTAAGTCGCTCTTAGGAGGGCCACCTACTTCCACGCACCAGAAAACTCCCTTCACCCTTTTCCTCCTCTTCCCCTCCATCGTCATCATCATCTTCTTCTTCTTCTTCCTCTTATTTTCCTTCTTCTACTTCTCTGCGCCGCTATTATCGTACGGCGTCAATTGAGCACTGAAGATAAGAGAGAGAAGGAGAGAGAAAGAGAGAGGACCAGAAATGTCGAGGAAGGCTACTACGGGGGACGGAATAAGTTCCGTACAGAAGCCGCGGTGGCTAATGACTCTGTCCGTTGTAATCGAGCGGCGCTATCTGTCGCCTCGGCTACCTGGGCCCACCCTGGTATACAAACGAGACCCAAACGAGGGAGGGCCCACCTACTACGAATTCGAGTGAACCGAGTCGAGCCGAGAGCGGTGTGTTTGACCCGTTCAAATGTTGATAAAAATGGAAGCAAGTAGGTAGGTAGGTAGGTAGGTAGGTACGAGGACCCTTCAAGGTATTGGAAAGTATTAATTCAACGGTTCAGATAGCCCAGATGAACATAGTTTGAATTTTAGGTTAAAAATGGATGCAATTTTTGCTAATTCTTTAGACCTTTCGTCGTAGTTATGGTCTATCGAGCTTCTTTGATGAGGTAAGGTTTCGAGGACGAGATACGTTGCACAGCTGATGTAAGACAATAATGATAATTGAATTTGCACGAGTGGCGCCGCGCTGCGAAAGGGCGTTAAAGTATCGAAACGTGAAAATGCTAGCGCAGCGAGAGAGGAGAGGATAAAGACGAAGAGAGACTGGAAGACAAAGAGGCAGCTAGACCGTGGCGAAGAATCGTTCGTTGGACTAGGGGTTCCTGCACCACCAACCCGTGTAGGTATACATGTATACACGTAGTCCGTCTATCGACCCAGGAGTAAAAAAGGGGTGGTTTTTCGTTGAGGGATACGCGAGAGAGTCTTCTCTCCACCCCGTCTTTCGTCTCGCGATCCTAAATCGCGGTAGGTACCTTATACGGGGAACTATACGGGGATAAAGTCACCGGGAAAACATGGCTGTCAGAGCTCAAAAGCGTCTTTCACGATTCCTTCTGTACCAAAGATTTTTCCGCATCGATAACGGTTCCAGGGATCTTCCCGATCGAAATACTAGATCAATCGATTCAGGTTCAGGACACAACTGGTTGAAATTTTGGAAAAAAGGAAACCTCCCAATTCTTGACCGGCGATTTTCATACTTTTCATACTTGACAGTGTTTCCGGCAATTAGATGGGTTTCCAAATGAAGAGAAGCACCGTGGAAAAATTCTTGTTTCTTAGAAAAGAGACTCAATCAATCTTGAGACAATTCAGCTCCTCCAGAGCTGTTGAATTAGACGCGTCGATCGCTCTGTACCGATCGAACTCGGTTTGCTTTATTTCGTCGGCCCACGCCGAGTAGGGTAGTCTCAGACCTTAGTTCAGGCTTGAAATACGGATAGGGAGGTAAGAAACCCCGGTGAAATATGTCGAAAATTTTAAACGGAAATCACCTTGCTTACTACAAAGTACAAAGCTCGGCTCTCCCACGGGAACGAAACGGAACGGGGCTTGGCTCGGCTCTCTCATCCCTCGCTTTGAGGTGTTTTCGAGTCGATATCGAGGAGGAAACGCGGCTCTTGTAAGGGGCCGTGGAATACTGGAAATACTCGAAAGACGCGTGGGAAGGAAGTGTGAAATTGATGCAAACTTCAATATCACTACCCCACTGAAGGGGGATGGATAAAAAAGAAACGACTTTGTTTCACGCGCTGTCACGCCTTCCCATGGAAGATTTCGTCGTTCCTTTCGGCACCATAAATTTCCCTTATCAAAAGATGACCGGCTCCACTTCACTCTTTGATTTACCCGAGTGCGGAGCGAGAAAAAATTCAGTTTATCATTACCAAAAGCGTTCTCTCCCAAACACGGGATCGGAATCGAATTTTCAACCGAACGCAAAGTTTCCTCCTTCCTCAGCACTCGTCAGACTCTACCAATAATCGAAGCTCACAGACAATGGTCCTGATTGTCAACGATTGTCCAATTTTTCTCCTCTTTTTCGTTTCCTTCACTTTCTCTTTCTTTTTTCTTTTTTTTCTTCTTCTTTTGTCATCCAGTCTTTACCCTGCAAGCCACATTAGTATTGGCCCTAGCACGCTTCGCGGTTACTGTCTGTGGCCCTAGCGACACCCTGGCGTTTCCTTCCGCGCGAGGTGAAGGGACCCTGTAATTTTGCCGACGTGGGTCAAACCTAAAAAAGGGCGAAAGGGCTGGCTGGCTGGGCTCGTGAGGGACAGCCACGCCTGACCTGGCGTTCAGAGATTCCGACCACCCCGGCCACCCTGATGTCTTATTGTTGTTCTCCCCGAAGAGAATTGGACGAAATAACTCGATGATCGATATTCCGGATGAAATTTTATTCAGGAATAAAGCTCGCTTCTTCTTACATCCGTGGGTCCAGCAGGTGTCGAGGTGCGTTATCACGCGATCGTAGGGTTCATTCTTCACCACGAAATGACCTTACAACGATTCGAGCAAGACGCCAGACGGCAAGTTGAAGACAGAGAGGAGAGAGAAGAGGGTAAGAAGAAAAAAGAAAAAAGAAAAATAGCGATGAAGTAAGATTCTGGTCATGCGTGTCAGTCATCACGTGCTTAGAGTAGTCTCAGAAGCCGCGTAACCGATAAAAAGAAGGCGATAAGTTCAGGGATAGAGCAAGGGAGAGAAAGAGAGAGAGCGAGATAAAGAGTAGAGAAGGAACGGGGAAACGGGGAAAAGAAGCTCTATATACGAAGTGGGAAAGTTTTAAGTAAGAATTTGAAAATTAACCTCGCATTAACCCCGACGCTGTTTATAGCACCATGAAGCCGCCTCGTCGCTAGGCTGGAATATATTTTTCTTCTCTTTCAAAACTTTTTCATACCGATGTCTATACATTCTCGTTTTAATTTTTCACAGTATCTACACTTGACTATCGTTGACCCAGAGGCAAGGTTCGGATAACCTCGACGTCGATGCTTCGTATCGCGACACGTGGTCTTCTTTTTATTTTTCATCATCGTGTAGAAGTAAAACGTGGTATTATCTATACACGAGTAACAATTAAGACGGTCCTCACCATTCGGTAGGATAAAGCGAAAGATGTATGCGTTATTCTTTCCCCACATGAATACTAATTATTCGACAGTTGTTTGAACGTAGATTTGAAGTAGAGGCACGCTTAAGAATTAGCGAAACCTCGTTTCCTTCTTCCATTAAGTGAATTCAAATTCTTTCAATTCTCGCTGATCCGGAATAACATTGAATTATTTTACTCTTAGAAATGAAATAATTGACCTAATCACGGAACGAAATGCATCATTCATGATCCGTATTTTTTTCTTCCCTTCTTTTTTTTGTTTTTTTTTTTTGTTTAATTATTATTTTTACCGTCCGCCGCAATAATTGGAGAAAATTAATTGCGTTACAGAGAGTGAATAAAATGAGGAAGATATTTAATGATCAGAAATATTCGCCTCTAAGGACTTTGACCGTTCCTCGTGGCAGTCGGAGAGCGCGGATCGAATACAAATTCGTAAACCCTAAATTAGCATGTACCGCGGTTTGTACTGTTCGAATTTATCTCGTTCCCAGACGAAGGACGTGACAGCATCGTATTTTACCATAGCCTCACGATTATGGTTATACACGGGGCTATTGGCACCACGATAACGTGGTATGTCCTGAATGGATGATGTGAAATAACTAATACAACATCCGGTAGCAAAGTAAGCAATATCAAATACGGAGTGGATTGAATCCACGGAGCTTAACGACTTCGGCAACAGCACCTATCGACCGAAAGTATGAAGAAACATGATCTGAAGAAAGAGAAAAGGAGAAAGAAAAAGGTTCAAAAAGTTCCGAATGAATCGAGTAGGGATTTGGACTCGAGCATCTCGGGTCCTGGTGCTGGAGGCGATAGCCTGCACCGCGACCTTATGCTTCTCAAAGAAGCGGCGACACGTTAGGAATAGGAAGGAGGCGTACAAATACCATCGGTTGTCTCCTACAGAGGCAGTAAGTAAGTTGGTTAAACATCGCGACTTAAAACATTCAAACGACAAACAGCCCCGGGGAAGAAGCGAAGGGAAGGGCCGGGAAAGGAAGGGAAGGGAAGAGAAGAGAAGAGAGAGAAGAGGAACGACGCGGGGAATGGACCCGAACTCGGTGCGTCTGTCCATTAGTGAGTTTGCGTGGCGGCGCCTCTGATCTCCTACAGATAGAGCAAACAAGAGACAGTCGATTCCTTCCTCGAGAAACTTCACCTCCAGAAGCCGAGACCGCCGCGACGCTTTGCAGTCATTTCGCGTCTTAGATTTTCAGGATTAGTTCATTCCATCGCTTTCTGTTCATCCGCTATCGTCGCCTTTAACGTCCCATTTCAACACACGATCGTCAATGTCGTCAGGATCTTTCGTATCAGCTTCCGTCACCGAAAATAGATCACTTATTCGAGCCACCTAATTTTTAGCAGATGTAGAGGTCGTGAAGGTCTTTAACGGCGCGTGCAGCCCGGCGCCAACTACCAGACTCACTTCCCGGACCAAAGATCTGTCAGAAATTTGCTCCTAGGTAAGGATCCAGTCCGTTTACCAGCGAAGTACGGAGGAGCCGATGATCAGATTGTTCGAATTGATCGTCTCGTTCACCTCATTCTTCGTCGGAATGTTCGGCATGGTTAATCCCGGATTGGCGATCACTTTTCGGAATCTTTACCGCGTCGCGGTAGCCGGCAAAAGCTAAAAACTCGGGGGATTGAACGGTGGTGCAAAAACTGACGTGCCAAACGGCGATACGTAACGAAATCCAAGAATTCGAGCGATTCTCTGTATTTCGTTGAGCAGTGGCGCCAGTATCGCACGGATTACTACGCGGCGAAGGGCGATGTGTGTACATGTAGGTGTGGGTCGGCGCCGGGAACTGGATATCGTGTAAGAAGCACCTCGTTATGTTTCGGTAATTAGCCGAATCCAACGGGTGTTTTCAATTTGCTCAAAGACACCGCGGTGCACGACCAAGATGGTCCCTGGCTCGCGAACCCAGGGGATAGCTAAGAAACTTGGGGAGCCCGTGCCGCACCGCTCCTACGGGGAAACGAAATTTCCGAGTCTTGACTCTCGGCTACGGAGCTCGACGCCGCGGTGTCGCTTTCAATAATTGCCGTCAAAGAGACTACCCAATGTTTTAGTAGCTGTCGGGGATTTTCCAAACAAATTCGTTACAGAGTCTTCCTTGTGCACCTAGCTACCCGACTCAGCGACTCCGATTCGTGGCGATAATACACGAAAACATTCACTCGGGGTAAAACTGAACGGTTCGAAACGACTTCTGAAGAAGAACGGTCGATTTTCTAGAACTGTTCCGAGTCGTAACGAGCGTGGGATTTATTGGTAGTCCTGATCGCCTCCAGGGCTCGCTATCCTCAGCAAAGAAAAAAAAAGTGTAAGGTCATACAATACCAGACCGTATTATTATAACCACGCCGGAGAAGAGTTGAGAATTCCTTTAATTGCGAGTGAGTTTCTTTTGTTTTAGAAATAATTTCCGAATATCGAAATTCGTTTCACAGTACAGTACTTTGCCCATTGTACACTCTGGAGGTTGCTGGTATAGCCGTATGATTGAAGGGCGGAAACAAAGTGGAGAAGCGAAGATGAAGGAGAGAAGAAAAAGTTGCTTGATCGGTTTCGACACTCGAAACTTGAAACTCTAGTGGCGGTACCTTAACCAGATATATTAACTCGTGTAGATAGGATCGAGCGATCAAAAGCGTAGTAAGAGAGTGAAGTAGGTACGTACCGCGCAGACAAGGACCAAGTTAACGACATAAAACGCGCCCGCGCAATCGACGAGAAGCTGTCCCCTTCGGGTAATCGTCGTCACCCGGAGGTGGCTCTGATGGAAATTATGATTGGAGGATTGGCGGATAGAAGAGGCCAACAACAGTGAACAGGCCATTGCAAGCGGACGTTGCGAGTGGCTCGGCGTTAAGCAGGAAACGCTCCCGACGAAGCGGACCAATCAACCACTCCCCCACCCGTTCATCTCCCGTTCAATTTTATTATTTCAATTCATTTTTCAATATGGCTGACGCGACGAGCGGTAGTCAATCTATGAAAATATCTGACCCCTAGACACCAGCCAGTATACTGACGCCACAGCACTGCACTGGTAGATCAACCAGTGAACATGACTTCGATTCGTCATTCGATTTTTTAGGAAAAATCGAACGGTTCCTCTCATTCTCGATTGGGAGCTGATCGTGGCAGTCATCGGGCGGCTAGAGGAGAGAAGAATGAACCGAAAGTCGCGTAAATCGATCCGAAAGCGATTTCGTTATTTCGTGTAGGAATGACCGAGCAGAAAGCTCAGCCGAGGTTTGAACAAGCGACAACCTTATCTCGCGCAAAGTGGGCACATACTCGGTGGGCTGCTCGAGTCTGCTTCACGCCACTAGGTCCTAACTTAAAACTATGATTACCGAGGCTTGGGACAAAGGAAGAATAATGAAAAGGCGTTGAGGAACTCCTCCATCTCGGTGAAAGACACCGCCGAGTTCGTGTAAGAGACTGGGACGTCTCTCTTACCGACTCGTAGTCATAAAGACCAGTAGCTGTGCAGTTATTCTGTTGGTGTTTTCCCCTCGCAGTGGACGATGCATTGCAACTGGCAATGGGCGAATCATACCACAACCATCGATCCATACATTGTGTCCATCCATCGTAGCATCTGGTCACAGAAATCGAGTGTTGGAACGGATTTGACAATCGGTTCATACCGCAAATGGTCTCAGGGTGTAATTGAGCCCATATCTGTTCATCAGTCGATTCGCACAGCTCGACGTTCCAGCATCGGAGGAAGTCACTGTTTCCGAATTGGCTATGACCCTGTCCCTTAGAAATTCCTGCACGATGAAAGAACGGGACTGCATTGGGTTGAAATTGAAGTTAAAGTTGAAGTTGAATTTCCTCTTCCTCGGTCGCTTGAGCACCTCTACGAGAATAAGGATATATCCGACGGTGAGAAGGCGGGAATCGAGGAACGTTGCCTCTGGCTACACGGTGTACCAGAGTACCGCGAAGAGGAAGAGTAAGAGGGAGAGGAAGGCGAGAGATACACGAGGCAAAAACCCAGCTGTAGACCCCGGTAATCATATGTTTGTTTAACCTCGGTGGCCCCTTCGAGGCCGCGAAGAGCTGTACGGGACCACCTTGGCCACCCCGAGCCCAAAAAAGGAAGATTCTGTTCACCACGTTGAAGGTGGGGAAGCCAGAGTGGCCTGGAGCAGGACTCGGTGAGGAACGGGAGGGAAGAGGTCAGTTTTACACCCAGGAGGTGATGGATGACCCACCGCCGTCACGGCTACTCCCCTCGGCCCGTGCAGACTCCGGGGCAGAGATATTAATGGAGGAAGATTTAACGCGGTTTTAACTAACGTTAACCAGGGTATTATACAGCTCGGAAATTCACCATGTTTTTTCAGCGGACGGAGGAAGAGAGGGAGCCGGCGAACGGAAGTCCGGAAAGAAGAATTCATCCGCTATCTCCGTCCGTCCGAATATAATCCAGACTGGAGTGCTGTGTTTACTCGTCCTTTCGAACATCCTCCAGACGATGTGTAAAAACACGTCAAGGAATTAATCCGAGCCTCTCCTCTCCGTCACACCATAATTTCCCCCCGAGACATATCTTCGGAAAGAAACCCCGGAACGGCGTAATAAAACACCTGTAACGGAATAACCCCTCAGCTCCGTGAGCCCCAACCATGGAGAGATAAATATTGAGACGAAGAGCGAAAAGATGAACTCTCGCATTTTCTCAGTGAGTTACGAGTGGACACGTTACTTGGGCCCAGTCCCCGCATACATAGAAAGAACCTCGGGGACCCGTGGCAACCTGGTTACCGCAGGTTTCGTCCTTCGGACGGTCCGCAGTGGGCGATGGGGCGGAGCACCCTGGCGCCATGTCGCGGGGGGTCCGGCATCCTACACTGTGGATGACCGCCAGGTTAGGTTAGGGGTCTCGTTTCGTTTCGTTTCGTTTGGCTCGGTTTGGTTAGGTTAGGTCGGTTTGGTGGGCTCAGGGCTGCCTCACTCTCGCCGTCCGAGACTCGACCTCGTAGGTATAGGGTGGTTAACCCATACAGACATGTGCATGTGTGTATTTTACCTCTAGCTGAAGGACTGGCTGGCTCTCCGTGTATCGTACAAGTCGGGTTATTAACATCGGGGCTATCGCGGGAGGTGTGCTGATGGAGGTTTCCGAGAGATTTGTGATTTAGATGAGCTCACCATGGAGCTTATTCTACGGGCCTTTGTTTTAACTTTGAAAAAAATCTTCCAACCGACAGCTGCGCCGGGCATGCCACAGTCGTTAACTAGTCGCGATCAGGTAGAACAGGCCTTCTCGCCCAGATCCACACAGCAGAATATATAATGTGCTGGATACCTCTACCTCTACGTGTCGAGTTATTCCATCCTAGGTATACGCGTCGGTTCACTAAAACCATCGTGCGATATCTGCTCCGACACATAGTATCACGTGCATTGCTACATGCACGGATCCGTATTGAGGAGCAGAACTTTGATTTTTGTTAGACTCCACGGGTCTCGGGATGAGCGGATCCTGAATTGCCATAGAAGGAATAGCGATGGGAAGCAGTTAAGAAATCAAGTTTCATTCATAACTCATGGGCGAACCAGGAGAGAGGCCTTGGAACTGACTCGACGGTGTACCCCGCGGGAAGGCGAGCTAGAGGGTCTAGTTGGCGCCAACAAAAAGTCATCAATTTCCTGCTAGGATCGGTGGAAATTCGTATTTTGACTCGGTGCCCCCACGCTGTGACGGGCGCCGGACGCCTTCGTCGGAGTGGACGAACCTGACGCGTTGTTTGTTTAGATGATTACGGGGTAGGGAGTGAAGGACGGTAATCTAGGATACGAGATAGGAGGGGAAAGAGAAATTACCGGAGGATCATGACGACCTGCCCCAAGCCAACGTCTAACTAGGCATCGCTAATTTAGAAACATCTGCCACTGCATCAAGGAGCCGAAAATTGGGGGGCCATTTTTGGTTATTTTCTATATAATTTATAGGGTGTATTTTTGGGCGTATTTCAGGGCGGTCTGCTAGGTAGATAAGTAAATTTCTAACAGGAAGAACCTCCGCCAGCCAACCACCGTGCAAGGCATATGGCGTGTGCGCCCCGCCGATCTAGGTGACCGATAAAATTGTATAACCATGTAATACCCACGTATGTACGAGGTACATATACCATATACCATGTACGCACACATGCCTCCATCTATCCCGAAGGATGAATGCAGCGGCAGCAGTTTATTCGGGGTGCCGACGCGACGGCAGCCGAGGGGAGAGCTCGCTCACTATACGAGAGAATGAACTTTGATGCACGATATCGTACCACCGATCGAAGGGATGGGGGATAGGTATAGGTAATATGTATTGACTAACACAATGGGCGTCGGCCATCGCCGTGATTTAGTTCGAGAATTAAGATTTCGAATTCATCCACGTGAAACGCGAAGGCGAAACTGATCAGTCTTGGGGTTCGTAGATCCGAGCCCAGGACGTATCTCTGGTCTGGATGAGATCGGCAGATTCATAGACGTGCGATCAGCTAGTTCGAGACAAATGTCGAAATATAGCAGCAGGAAATAAGGGTACGGATTAAGAGAGGAAAGGAAATAGACGCGGACCGTTACAGAGTGGTAAAAAGCTGAGGTAAAAGTGAAGCAGTTAGCATACCTCCACGCGATCGGACCCCCAGACAGCTCAATCGAAGGTCTGCCCCGGTCGTGAAACGATCCGTCGAAGACAGGAACACGTTTCTGTTCCTCCTCCGCGTCTAGACCTACAGCACGTGTCGCCTCGCGTGTCCCGTGTTTAACGCGGCGCGTTCTCGTTCTCTCCCTCTCTCTCTCAGTCTCTTTCGGTTTGAAAAATCGTGTCGTAGAGATAGATAGATAGATAGACACATACGACTGTGAACATCGAGGGTAACATCGTGACTGGAAGTGGTAACGCGCCGGAATCGAAACTTTCGTGCTACCGCAATCGCGGCGCAGTGATTTCGATACGTAATCGGTATGATCACCCGGACGAAGAGCCGACTCCAAAAAATCCGTGGTAAAGGTCTTCGAGGGGGTATAAGTGCCTTTTAAAACGCGGTAGCCAGTCCCCCGGGTCCGTAGCGTGGGATGATTCCGCCACTCGCCTCTAACCGATACGAAACATTAGCGACAAAATACTTTATCGGACCCGCACACTGCGGCTCGATGAAAGGACCCTCTTATCTTCGAGGTGTCTCGGAGAGTAGAGGCTTCCCGTGTGTCCGAGATAGACCTTATTAATGCGATACCCCCTTTACCAGCTACCGATCAAACGGATGCCTCCGGCGTATACCGACTCTTTTCGCTCTCTGTTCGGCGTACAGGTTCCCTAAGTGAGCCTCGAACGGACGATGTATCGGTGCTTCGATTGTCAAGGTGCTCCTTCTCAGGAAGGACCAAAGTTTAGACCGTGAATTCTGGAATACTGAAAACACGAGCCTAGGAGCGTCCAAAAACGAGACAATTATCGTTCCGAAGTTGAACTGGAATCGAAGAATGTTTACATCTCACTTATTTTCATGGGCTGGAATAAAGAGGGACAATAATCACCTTTCGAAAACTCACAATCAGTAGAAATCTTGGGAAATCTGATCACATTTCATCAAGATTGATTGCTAATGGCGACCTCTGAGCATTAATCGACCGAGTCGTATGTTCCCCGTGAAATGCCACTTTTAGAGTTGATATTCCTTCGAGGAAAGAACTAAACTTTAAAGTCTCAGGCATTCGTCAAGGATTCTGAGACTGAGTTACACGATATTGAGATTTATCGGATACCGTGGTGGATTGTATGGTCTTAATTTTGTTCCTTACGTAATAAAGACCCTTAGATCGCATAGTGTTGAATAAATGTATTCGGATAAAGTTGGACCTAAATTTTTTACAATGCGATCGCGAAGCAAAAGTCGTTTCGTGGAAGTAACTAGTACCTTAGAGTATTTCCCTAACGAGCACGGACACGCGTTTCACCTAAAACCCGTGAAAGTTAGCGAGAGAAGGAGAGAGGGAGAAAAAGCGGATAGAATGAGGCATTTTATCGGGGCGATCAACCACGGGGAAAAATATAAGGGAACGGAATTGCTTCTCTCCGCAGGCCAGAAATTCGCGTTGGCGAACATCTACCGTTCCAAACCCCTCGTATATTAGGTATAGATTATAGCGTGTCGCGACAATGTCTAAGAATGAAAAATATTAGCTCTGTCTTTATACTTTTTCGTAAAATACTTGTCAGACTATCGTATAACTCGATATCGACGCGATATTCTCGCTTCTGGAATCTGCGGAGCGGTAAATCACACGCCAGAGGCTAGTTTCCGATCGAAGAAACGAGAGAAGTTGACGTTACAACTTCGCCGTGAACGCAAAAGGTATTTCCTCGACGGTTGGCGAATGAGTCACAGTCCAGATTCCGTATTTTTAGAAAAGCGTAAAAGCCCCGAATAATGGGAAAGCCGGGGAGACACGGAAACCGAAAAATGGTCGCGTGACCAAATGAGAATGCAGTCAGCGTTAACCCAAAAGTGCCGAGATGTCCTTGCCGGGAGAGAGCATGCTCACCGCTAAAACGGATCCCGAAGAAGGACCCGGGGGGCTAAGGGAACCATAATTTTGGAGCTGTCAGCAAATCCTCGAGTCTTAATAGTATCCTTAGTACTCTGCACGAGCGTCTTATGGTTACGGGGGAATAAGCCAGTCAGCCAGCCAGCCAGCCCAGGATGTGGGCAATTTTCACGCTGATAAAAAAATCAACACCATCCACCAGACGCGCACATACAGGTAGGTGTATATAAAAAGGCTACTGCTATACCCGTTGCAGCGGGGATTCCCAGAAGCAGAAGTCAGAAGATGCTCCCGAACCCATTAGCCGATCTCCACCTCGGACCCGACGCAAAGATACGGAGCCCCTCTCTTCCCCCGGCGGTAATAGTCACATGACCATATCCCTCGCGTTTTGGAATACCACCAAAGCTTCGAAAGTTTTGAAAGACTCGAAAGTTCAGAAATTGAACACAGAGGAAATCCTGTGTCCAACGAAACCAACCTCAGGACATTTTGCTATCACGGTACGACTCTCATCGCAGTGAGACTCTCTCTTCGCTCTGCTTAGGTGATACAAACGTCTGTGTGTAGGTAAAACGAGGATTCCTGCGGACTAAAAGGAATTCCATGGTGCAGGCGCAGGCCTGGCTAGAAGAAGGTGGTTCGGATGGACGGGACATGTTCTGGGCTCGAGAAGTGTCGGGTCAAGTTAAAGCGAGCAGGACACGCTGAGGCGCCGCGGCCCTGTCGTCCTCACGGTCGAGTGGAGAGCGCCAAAGTGGAGCTAATATTTTTCTTTCTTATTATCTCCTCTGTCTTCTCTTGTTATAGCAATAAAGTTTGGCTTTTTGTCTCCAGAGAAATGAGAGTCGGAAAGAGAGCTAACATGACGGATGATCAAGCGAGAGTCGAATCTCTGGCACGAGCAGCGATTCAGGACCATCCGTACAAGGAGGTAAAAATTTCGGCTTGATTCGCAGCTCAGGAAACGGCGGAAGGCCGGACTGTGAATGCTAATCTATGAAGGTGTT
Organism: Tenthredo distinguenda; assembly: GCA_947538915.1. Taxonomy (NCBI): domain Eukaryota; kingdom Metazoa; phylum Arthropoda; class Insecta; order Hymenoptera; family Tenthredinidae; genus Tenthredo; species Tenthredo distinguenda. The sequence goes on from OX384532.1 coordinate 24,180,673, forward strand.
ACCAGACTCTGGGAAATGTGTTTGAATTACGATTAACACCGCCGGTACTGGAAGCGCGAGGCAGCGTGAACCCAAAGCGGCAGCGGGCGAATAAACCCAGTACCAGTACGTAGCTCGTTGTGCAGGTATGTACAACCCGGCGTACCCACTACCCACTGCACGAGCGAGCTGCACCAGCCCGAATGAAATGAACACAGAACTCTGCTAATTAATATTTACCCTCCGACAACATCACGCCGACACACCGATCTCCTCTCTGTTCACCAACTACCAACGTCAATGTTGCCGCTAAGTACACATCGTCTAGGTAGTACATACACAGAGGTCTACCGCTCGCCCGTACCTACTATGATCGTACAGATATAGTATATTTAAACAAACGTGAACGTGGCGACTAACTGCACTGCACAGCACTCTGCGCGGTACGTCATACACTCGTGTATATTCGTGGCGTTAAATGCAATAAACTATCGATATCACGAGCCGAGAAGAGTGTATTGTACTCTTCACTATTGATGAGACCCAAGCGTGTTCATTTCCACTATTTCCCTGGTCTAGAGAAGCTTGACGATGATTCTCATGACATTTCCCTCTCTCGTTCCGAGTCCGCGTACAGGTAGGGAGAGTCATGCATGGTCAGAGAAGGACCACACGCGAACGGACGCGAGGAACGAGGAGGAAAGAGAAACGCGGCTTAATTATTATTCCCCCGGGTTGATATCTCAACTAGTCGCCTGCCGCGGAGGGTTTGACCATTCCTTCGAGATCCAGTTCGAGTTCGAGTTCCAGCCGCACTGTCCGACGACTCCCGTCGTTGTCGTCGTCGTCTTCCACCGTCAGAAAATTCCACGAATTCTTCCTTTGTCCCCAAGGCATACGTGTAGTCGGCCAAGGTGCTCCAGAAGATGGCACCCGCGATATTTTCGAGATTTCAAAACAACGTCTCGGCATAATGAACCGTCACACGTTCTCGTCCCAGTCCAAACCCTGAACTAGCAACAAATTTCGGCTCCTTGATCAGCCTTTGTGGACGGAATCAGAAGAGGAGCATTATAACCTAATAGCTAAAGGAGCAACGGATAAGATCAGAGATCTGTGGTGGTAGATGTGAGAAGGAAGGAATCCGAGGCATTTCTAAAAGGCGATATCCGCGGCAAAATCGCGCGACGGAAAGGGACCAGATCCGAATAAAAGAGCACGAGTTCGCTGAGTCGCCGATCGGGGTATAAAGATATCAGCTAGTGATTATTCGACGGGTTACAAGACGGGACGAGGTGGTCTTTACGTGTGCGTAATTCTTCTCGTATACCTAATTCTCACTCCCCCACCACAATTTTTCTCATCGCATATATGCACACCGAGGATCCTGGTGGTGTTATTCCAGTGGAGGGGATGCGACGACCGCCTCCAGAAACGCCCTTCGTATTTCCCCTCGCAAGTCTCACGTGTGCTTTTTACGGTTCGCGTATAGGTAGGTACATGGCAGAGAACCAACGTGCGTTCATGCGTGTGGACGCGTTCTATGTGGGTATACCTTCATTATACTGCACGTCGATGTTTCCGTGTGCGTCTTTGTCCGTGCATACGGTTTTTCTGCACCTGGGAATAGGTGTGGGTCGGCACTAACCCTTCGCAATACCGTCCGCAACGTGTAATAAAATTCACGTGGTCCAGTCTGCGGTATTCTTCGACATAGTACACGCTCTGTATATGCGGAGAATAGACGCTGCTCTTCTTCCAGACGTCTGTCCTCCAGACTTCTCTTTGCGGTATTAAAGTCATCCGAAAACACATACCTACTTGTGTTCTTCGCGGGTACTTTGCCACTTCGTTACTCGAGTGTCTAGAGCTGGTTCATCACCATTTCAACCCATAACACGTCCTTCAGTTTTTCTTTCACTCGTCTCGATTGGTTCGTGTCACTTCTGGATCGTATCGGTGAAAATGAGAAGCACTACCGCTTCATGGAGTTTCGGTATGAATCAGGGGCGATTATAATGGGTTCAGAATCAAGAAGGTCATGCCACGAATGTCTCTTTGAGACGGATTGCTCACGCAGAACAAGTTTCGTCGTATCCCGTGCACGCAGGTCATCTACAATTTTCTGAATCGAAATCAAACTCAATTTCCTGTCGAGGTAGCAAGGGATCTCTCGTAGCTAATCAGAGTGGAACCATACCTCGACACATCCTCCAAATGTCGTGAAACGGTGTTTTCTTAATCCCATTACTTCCAGAACCTCGAACACTAATTTTTTCCTCTGCCATTCCAATATGCATTGGTACATTTTCGCGTAACTAGCTAGAAAAGTTTTTTGATCAAGAGCGTTGAGGTTCAGCTGAATTGCCGCTCTACACGATCACTCATTTTTCTCTTTCGCCCTACATGCCAGTACAGGGTATATGCGTTAACCAATTTCCTGTCACGATCTCAAATAAACGAGCGTGAATATGGTAAAACAAAACGCAAGAACTTCGATAATGAGAAAAATTCGGCATTTCATGCTCACCAAATACAACCCAATCAAATCTAGACCGAATACTCACATATACTCTTGTCGCCAAACAGTGAACAGTCCTAGGTAGCTCCTCCGTCCAACAGCGTGGTCTACTTCTGCGCTGTGCAGACTCTTTGGTGTTTATACGGCATACAGAGGGAGGAATGAGGATCAGGGGTGGAGAGCAAACGGGGCTAAAGACGGATCGGCAGGATCGCCTTACAGGCTGTTCGATTCTATTAAGGCGATTCTCCCCTGATCCCCTATTTCCCTCCTTTAACCTCCCTTCGTCGGGAACCCCCCTCGGTTTGGTACAAACATCCCCAAAGAACTCAAGTCGAAATCTATCCGGGAGTTCTTAAGGAAACCGACCTCGTACCTACGCCGCGCCCTTTTTCTCGCCCTTTTCCTTTTCCTTCTCCATCTCCTCTCATCCTCATCCTTCTTCGTCTTATTCCAACGTCGGCATCATACTGACAATGAGTGGAAAACAGAATCGAGACCATCCCCGGAAATCGATACCACCGGTTCGTATAATAGGCGATAAAACATCTGCCAATTATCGATAATTATACACATCGGTTGTTTATACTTTGTTCCTCTTTTCATCGCCACTGTGCTCACGGCCCAGGCATCCTCGGAACGGGCTTTTTCACCACGGTCTTTGAACGGGCAATTCCGTATTACCGGACGGAATGACGAGGCCTATTTTGGGGCATTCCCTAACCTAAGGCAATCGAAGAATCCTGGAAAATGGAATAGCGAATGAAACGAAGAACGGACACGACATGGACTCCGGGGTTATCGGCTCCAGAATTTTCTTTCCAATTAAACAGCACCCCGCAGAGTTTTATCGTGATTGATTCTGACCAGCCAATAAAAGTACACCGCGTCTCGCGGCCTCTAAGAACGAATGAAAGCGAACTGGCCGAGGACGCAGGACGCCGTGAACGCCGGCGTATAGTGGACAGCAAAATGGCTACCGCGGTCTTTACCCGAAGTGTGATGGTCAGCGGTTCGTCGTGTGGCTTTGCACCACCGAGCAGTTCCACCAGCACGCGATGCTATAATAACCATCTCACGTCATGGCATAGGTTTAGGTTTAGGTTCATATTTAGGTTTAGGTTCAGGTTTAGGTACGGGTATACGTCTAGTACCATAAGAGCAACCTTCGTGTGCGTGTCATACCATGAAAGCGGACATCTTCGATTCCTGATGAGTTATCTGAATTTTTGTACTAATTGAAAATCGTGACCATAATTCCACTCCTTTCACTTCGTCCTGGGATCTGATGGCACTTGACTAAGAAACGTCACATGAAGAGTCGAGGTGAGTCTGACCGGCAGAACAGCAGCAGCTGTCTCCGTGTTTGACTGTCCGTCTTTTTACGGCCCCCGTCGGTTTGTCCGGTTATCCTTTGGCCCGTTTAGTTTGTCTCTGTGTACTTTGCGGCTTACACCGTATGCACTCACTCCTCCGGTCTGGGCTGGGCTGAACAGGCCCGACAAGCCGAAGATTCTAATAGACCTGTTTTATCCTTGTTTCCGCCCTTTCGGCCTTTTCCGACAAAAGGAATTTTCGAGGAGGAAGAATTACTCTCGAGTGGTCTCAGTCCTCACTCACTCGACCGGCGTGACGTGTTTGCACTAATTTCATTGCCTTAAGTAGAAATAATATTCCCGCAAGTAAGAAGAGAGTTGTCTTCGACGGGTTGTGGCGCGGCAAAAAGGAACCTCGACGAATTTATAATAAAATTTGGAAAAAACTGTGCCGTCTATACATTTGGCGAGACAATATTTTCGCAATGATTCAGCAGTTACGTAAATAAATTAAAAAATGAACTACTGTCTCCGACTTTTGAGGAACAACACATTTCGTTCATTTCTACTTGCCTTGATAAAATAAAAAAAAAATGGCACATCAGAGGAGTTTTTGTTGCAGCGATTTTGTTACTTTTCTATAAAATCTCTGTACAGTCCGTCGAACTGTGATCCTTTATGAACCAAAACGTGGCTTTGGAAGAAGCAGTTTGACTGAAAAGTGCGGAGATAGTGACTCGGGTCCTTTTCTGAAAATTTTCGCATCACACGGTCCTTTTCCCCGCAGGTGAAGAGGACCGGGCGTGCAGTGGTCCGAGTAGCCACAACGCTAGCTATTAGCCAAAAAGGGTTTTCATGGGCTCTCAGGATGTTTTCTGGCCTTTTGCACAAACTGGATCGCCTACCGGGGTGTATCTTTTATATTATAGAATAGGGAAGAGCCATCGGGCGCTGAAGGAGCCCTTAAAGGCTTCTGTTCGATGTAACAGAGCCATTTTTACCCGGAGAAAGAAAGGTACCTACCTACGTCGGCATTGAGCGAACCTACTAGTAGAAGCGGGGGCCTTCGAGGACTAGCTTTCACGAGCCAGTGATCATCGACACTGCAGTCTACCCGCGGCCCAAAACCCCGAAAAATTCAGAAATTATTCCTCAAAGAATGCCGACAACACTCCTCCGCGCCACCGCAGCAAGGAATTTGCAAAAAACAGCTCTGATGTGGCTTTGGAGTTTAGTACTGGCTGCTGTACTCAACAGTTTCAGTTTGGGAGTGAAAGGGTGCTTGTCTAGCCACTATCCTTCGAACACTACCACCGCCGCGCCACTTGACGAGGAAATCTGTTCTGATCCTAGATTAAACGACGCCAAGGACTCCTCGCTAGTCCGCGGATCTCATCGTGTCAGCCGCTTGACTCGTCAAAAGAAGCGAAAAATCTCCTTTTAAGGAAATTTGCTGCGGCGTATTTCAGAGTATTGTACTACGAAGAAGTGGCGAAACTGCGACTTGAGACAAATCTAGAGACTTTAGGGACGAAAGGAATTGATAAGTTACGCGGATGTATATGAAATGCAAATATTATTCGAACTTGGGAAGGGCGTCCTCGAGTAGTGCCATTCGCTCGGCGATTCGGAATCGTTTCTAACTTCAAACGGCTCTTGGCGTCACTGTATCAACGCGGGAATACTCTTCGAGCCATAAGTCAATCGGCAATTTTAAATCCATGGAGAATGCGATTCAGCGTTTTTCTCACGCGTACGTATTTTAAACGGAACAAGCAGACTGCTTTGAACGGAATATCGAGTACCACCAGGGCAGAATTCCCTTAAAGAATTCACAGTTCACAGGCGATCCCAAAGTATCAGGGATCTCGTAAGGGCTTTTAACGTTTAGCAAAAGATTTTGTAAAATTTCATGGGATTTCGCAAGTAATTATCGAATTAAATGAGAATTCGTTCGGTTTTATAAAATTTCTCATAAGAACTCTTAAAATTCCATCGAATTTCATGGTGGTACGTCATTGAACTTCGTCATATTGCATAAAATTTCTTGTAATATCACGACTATTTTCTCATATTTCGTGAAAAGTTTGATGCGACAATTCTCGCGGTTTCAATAAACACGTCATTAAACTTAATGGGATTTTATGAAATTTCGTCAAATTTCACACGAGGCCAAAAAATTCGATAATAATTCCGAATATTTCATGAAACTTTATGGCATTCGTCACGTTTTTAAAAAATTAAAAGAAAAACAAAAAAAATCGCTAAGACTTCCGGAATTCCGGCATCTCTGCACACATCGTAGACCCGTACATTCGTCTGTGAGCTATATGATATTTTAATCACAGTAAATCATTGACTATTCCCTGTATACGTTCGAAAAAAAAAAGAAAAGAAAAAAGAGAAAATAATACGCGCGAATCAAACGAACAAAAATAATGATAATTTTAAAGATTTCACTTTTGATCGAGCGAAGTCCACATTATGATTAACTAACGCGTGATAGTGGAATATTATAACCACAGATGTATGGCCGGCGGGCAGTTAGCGTATAAGTTAATTATCGCTACAGGTGCATATGTGTATATGTTAGATATACAGACGTTTATATTTATATATGAGAGATATAATAATTATCAAACTACACTTAAGATCTAGTAAGTAAGTAATTGGTTGGTTGGCGTTACGTACAGTACTTACAAAGCCGTGCTTGTCGCTGATGTTGTTCGTCAGTTTGAGTTTGTGAAAGCTCACTACCTTCTGCATCCATTGCTCACCGTTGCTCGGCGAGTCTGGATGAATGTACATCCTCTTGGGCATTTCTGGGTCCGCTTTACCGGCGACCATCCATCTGCTACTCGTCCATAAAACGAAATAGAACTCGATTATAGATATATCACAGTTATTTCACTCCATTATTATTTTACGGTTTCGTTCAAAATTTTGCGGGATAAGGATTTGCCATTTCTACATGCAGGTTTATGACTAACTACTCATTACAAGCTCATTCAAAGGGTATACATGAAACTTTGAATAAATATTCTATTATGACTCAGTTCTTTTTCGGACGTACATAAATTCGAAATTATTTGAGATTTTCACGAAGCTTATTACAGGTCGCATCGTTGATCGAAACTTTCTTTTCTAAATTTTGAAGGTCGGTCTTCTATAGTTTTTAACACGTAGCACATTTTTTTATTCTCAACGTTTGCGAGAAAAAAAAACAAAAAAAAAAAAAACCAATGGCTAAAAATCAAAAATTTTTGTATCCAAAAATGAAATTCATCTAACATCATTGGTTCGCCGAGGAATCACATCAATGTAGAATATTCCCTTGAAATTTGAAAAAGTTTTGATCAACGATGCGAGCTGTACCCTGAGGGACAAACACTTTTTCTTCGGCGCGATGAATCCGTATATGTAAGGGTAAAGCTTCATAAAATGTGAAATAATTGTTGAATTTACGTCTCGAAATGCGAGTGTAAATAATAGAATATTTCATTGATTTGAAAGAGAATAATTAGATCCAAGATTTTTATGTAACCCCTTATAATCGCCACCGGTCATTCGTTACACACGTATATGTATATCTGACGATAATCGGTCAGCAGACGAGTTTTTACTGTTTATAAATATCGCGTATAGGTATATTTATAAGACGGTTAACAACGTCAAGCTGCATATAATACCGATTTCTTATTTCGCACGGTCTGCTGGCGCGACTAAATGACCCGGTGAATGAAAATAAGAAAATATAAGGTAGGTATACAGGTATAATATACGAAATTAAGAAACTGGTCAAACCGTTCGTTTTATCTCCTTTATATACGTGTGTGTGTTGCATGTAAGTACTGCCCGTTAAAGTCGCGCATATGTCGAGAGGCGGTGACTTTTTTTTGAAGACCAATTTAATCACTTCGTATTATTATATCTCATATATTTCGAGGTAAAATAAAAGAAAACCAAGAAAGGCAAGACTACAGAATTTAGGAAGACTTCATGCCGCGTTATATTATTATGGGAGGGTTATTTCATTAGGTTATATAATATACCCTGGTGAAAATAATTCTACCGATATCTACGATCTTCAAAGAAAAATTGAAACTTCTCGTAGTTTAATTTTTTTACCTTTTATCTTTCTTTTTTTATAATTCGATAGACAGAGACAAGAATTTTTTTCTGAAAATCTACGATCTTCTTTTTATTTTTTATTTTCTTTCATGTAAAACTATGAAAATGTTCAAATTTCCTTTTAAAAAAATCCGTATACTAGTAGACAAAGTTCTACCGGGTTAGAGACTTCTGGTTTATTAGCTATAATACGTTTGGAACAACGATTATATATAATGGCAAGGCGCGTGCAGGTTTGTGTTAAAAAAAATTTTTTTTTTTAAATACAAAAATAAAAAAGGAAAAAAAAAATTAGGGCCTGTACGGAGAGAATCGAATCGTAATCGCGACCGCATCTCGTATAGAGGTGGTATAGATGTATAACTGATTTCAAAGCGATCGCAAGAAGGTAGGTAGGTAGGTAGGTAAGGTAGGTATATTATATGCGCGTCTCTCGAGACTCACGAGTCAAGTCCGAGTATAGATAAGTCACGAGTCGTATAGGTAGTGTAAACCCGAGTCATACCTAAGTTATAAGTCGAGTTTAAACTCGACGCGTAACCGCATAAACGCGAAAAGAAAAGTTATTTTAATGCCGCGTTGTTGTTGTTGCGGTTTGTTGAGGACGAGCGCCACCACTTCGAGGTGGGCGATTCGCGTTCCTCTTGTCCCTCTCTCTCTCTCGCTCTGTCTCTTTCTCTTTTTCTCTATCTACGTATATATACGTAGTGCATACCTCTTTACTCTAGCAATCTAGTAAGTAGATATGTATACGTCTCCGACAGCGAGAGAAGAACAAGAAGAATAAGAATAAGAATAAGAATAAGAAGAATAAGAAGAACAAGGAAAAATAAGAAGAAAAGTAAGAGAAGGCCGTAATTCGCTGCGGTCGTGATTCGATTCTCTCATTGTCCTTATATCCAGCAGAGATGTGCTAAGGATTAAATTTGCAAACTGTGCAAAGAAAAAAAGGAGAGAAAAAAAAAAGAAAAAAAGAAACTTAAAATCAAATTGCTTCAAGAACACCGCAAAACCAACCAACCAACCGGCCAGACAGACAGCCAAGCCAGCCAGCTAGCCAGCATAGTTTGAGATGCAAGAATATTTCACTCTGCCTTTTCTCTCTCTCTCTCACTGTCTATGGTTTTTCATTCATTTTCACGCTCCTTCATGGATTTTTTTTTTGTTTAGATTTTTTATTTTGTGTCTCGATTCTTTTGAAATAAACGTTTAATTAAAATGGAAGAAATGAAGAATAGGAAAAAAAAAAAAAAAAATAGAATAAAAAAAAAATCTAGAAAGCGCATCATCTCTGCTGACAGTAACCCGGAGGCATGCTCTATCCCCATACACGTCGAAAGCAGCGACAATAAAAGGAGAAATAAAAAAAAAACAATTAAACGAAAGAAAGAAAATTACCAAAAATTAAACGAACGAGAGAAGAAAAAAAATGAATAAATAAAAGATCAAAAAAAAAAAGAAATTCGATATCCCTTCACAAAGTGAATTGCCGTTCAGTTCATCGAATTATGTTCTTTGTACAATAAGATATAATATGTCGGATTCATATAATAATAATACCAATATAACAATAACACGTGGATTGTTTTCCATAATATGCCATGTATGGACGATGGTTTCAGTTATTCGAACAGAAATTATTATTATCATTACAATACACATTTCTTATTGTTTTCTTATTTTTTTTTTTCCTTTTTCGTTTTTTTAATTTTTATTTTTTTTCTTGTTCTCATATATTTGGTTAGAAGAGAGTAGAAAAAAAAATATATAAAAATTGGTTAATTCGACGAGTATGGGGAATTGTTCGCAGCGCACGGTCCACAACGTTTCTTTGTTTGTCGAATGAATTTTTTTTTTCGTTTTCTTTTTTTTTTTTTTCGTTTGCTTCGTTCTCCATCCAATTATGACTCTCAACATGTATTTTAGTTGTAGGTAGTAAACAGGTAGTAGGTAGGTAGGTAAGGTAGGTAGGTGGGCATTACTTTCAATATAACGAGAGTGTGATATATTTACCCCCCACCCCCGAGGACTTTTTTTTTGTTTTCTTTTTTCGATCAACATCAGAAATTTTACCCGAGGATAAGAAACACAAGAAAAAATAAAAAAATAAAAATAAAAAATAACGCCTCGAAGTATTATATTCATGTTACATACATGTATATGTACACAATTTATTGGTGCGCAAACAACTGTATAGGAAATAATAATAATAAGAAGAATAACAAGAATAATAGTAATAATAATAATAATATGTGGAGGGGGGGGAAACATATCATTACAGTCGCGTCCGCAGCAAATATACAGTTCTGAATGAATCCAGAGGGCTGTAGGTGCAAACCGATCACGACGCTATTTAATTTAATTTAATTTCATTTCATTTCATTTCAATTAAATTTCGTCTTTGGTAATTGATCGAGGAATGGAAGTAAAAAAAAAAAAAAAAAAAACGTAAATTTTTTTTTTTTTGTTTAAAAACGAAAAAAAAAAGCTATGACGAAAATAAAGACGTGTGGATATAGTAGTCACCTGTTATGGAACTTATATCGGCACTCGTCGGATGCCACGATGTCCATAAGAAGGATGTAGCTAGCCTGTCTGTCTAATCCGGAAATCCTCACTTTATACGCGGGGAACATGCGTCTGCGAACAATATGCAATCGCAAAAGCAACACTCAATTAACTTTTGGCTGTCCACCGGCAGGGAGGTTCATTAGAGGGTTTCATGTGTTACATTACATTGTTATCATAATTAGGGTTATCATTACGTAGTATATTATTTATAAGGGGTTGGGTGGGGGTGAAAACAAAAAAAAACAATTTCGTTTTTTTTTAGTTTTTCAGTCGAAAGAAAAAAAAAAGAAAAACCGAAAAAAAAAACAACAACACCTTCCATTCTTTCCTTGTTTCGATTCAACACGCAAATCAAAAACTGCAATTTCAGGGATTTTACAACCCCGTCTAACTGTTACACCCACCAATACTAATAAACTGCACAATAAATTGTTACTTTTTTTTTTTTTTTGTTTCTTTCTCGAAATTTCGCCGGGTAGAGCAAATAATGCGAGGGTGTTGGTGGTGATGGTGGTTTTTTTTTTCTTTTTTTTTTTCTTTTCAAAATTATTATTTCCGTTTCAAGTGCCCCGATTCTTTCGTTCTTTATTTTCCTTCCCGGTCATTTCTATACCTGTTGTGAAATTTGTATCTGTAGTCGTCCGCCGCAACGATGTCCAGCAATAGGATGTACTTCGCCTTAGCGTCGAGACCGGATACCCGGAACTTCATCTGCGGGAACATCTGCCTGGACCATGGCCATGGTAACAGTTAGATTTAAATTAGACCGTTCGAGAGGGGGGAAGCGGGGATGGGGAAGGGTGAAGGGGGTTATTTCCATTTGATATTGTTTTCTGTTTTTTTTAATTTATTTATATCAATTGAAAATTGAGGGTGAATAAGAGGAAAGAGAGGAAAGAGTGGAAAGGAGATAATAAGAAAGGAGAAAGAGTCCAATTATATTATTAAAATCAAATTCTGTACCCAATTATACCCGCGAAATAATATATAAACGGATAAATTAAATAGTATCATATTTATTATATTACGACTGATTAGACTTATTTTCAAAGCCGATCCTCATATCCATAGGTAATAAATTATCTCTTATAAAGTCGAGTTATGGGTACAGAATTAGATTCGTAGATAGTACATAAATTAATAACGAGATAGGGTGGTGCGCAGAGATATTAAGAATCGCGTCGATTATTGCCGCAGATCTGCATATAGCCTGTATCCTGAAATGATTTTGAAAAAAAAATAAAATAAAAGAAAATAAAATGATATTTCGCACCCTCGAAGGAATATATACATATATACATATAGATTCGTTGCCATATCTATATGAATCCTTCGTCATTACAATATTCTTGAGCTATGGAAAAAAAATAAAATATATATGTATATATTTTTCCTTCTCTTTTTACGCACACATACACCTATATATCTGCGTTGTGGGATATATGTAAAGTTGAAACAATAATCATAAAATCATATCAAATTAGACAAAAAATAATGAATAATCATATACACATTAATTATTAAAACAGTATTGTTCTTTCTTTTTTATTTTCCTTTTTCTGTTTTTTTTTTCTTTTTCTTTCCGTCATACTAGGTAAGATTTCGAACGCCATTTATATATGTATTTACACATCATATATTTGTATACTATGTGGGTGATTCCATTCTAACAGTATTTATTAATGTCCTGTACTGTTTGCTCTCACTGGTCATCCATTAACAATCTATTTATAAAATTTTTGTATCCATACGATCCTCATGAACATATTTCATCACTTCTTTCGTATAATATAGCTTGCAGTCCGGAGAAAACTTACGGTTTAAATCACTTAAATGTCAGTACCGTGTCAGGTCCATTTCTAGAATTTACCTACGAATTCATTATTTTCTTTGTCGCGATAAATGATCCAAACTAATTAATCCATGGATCTAATTAATGTTGTAATACAATTCATAAATAAATTATAATACAATTCGTAATAATTTTTCCGAAGAATGTCTACCAAATTTATTTTATGTCAGTACCGTGGATAAACGAGTCAGTACCGTGGCACGGAAAATTTGAAATTTGATTCTCATTTCTCGATATTTCGAAGTTGTAGCGAAATCCTCTCGGACTTTCATTTTTACAATAAAATAGATCAATAATATGCATCAAAAACTAAGAAAGTTTAATTATAGAATCAAAAAATTTTCAATCGAAAAAGTAACAGTTAGAACAGAATCACCGATATACCGATTCATTGAAAATCTGTTGATTAGGTGTAATACGTACGTTGTAAAGAGCGTGACGATACGACTAGTTGAGATTAGTATAAGACAGACGAATTTTAACAAGATGATATAATAATATAATGTAAATATAGATATATATGTATATAAGGTTGTATCGTATTGGCAAAATGGATACTTAAAGAGTTCGATGTATTTGACTCTCGGTGAATTAATTCGTAGGTTGAAGGGTGTGGCGGGGTAGTATATAAAGACCACCTCCCGTGACAAATCGATAAGTTTTTTCCACAGCTACAATTGAACGCTTGTCAAATCGTTTTATTTCGAATAATGGTCCCTACACGCAAGTGGGTTAGGTTAGATTCATTCTTTTCATATAAAAAAAAAGAAAAACAGGTTACAGCTGTAGGTGAACTTGGTATGTGTTTACCGATATCGTATACGTATACAGGTATAGCCATGCTTGGAAACTCGATTTTTTATTTTTCTTTTCATTCTTCTTCTGCTTCTTTTTTTTTTTGTTAAAGAAAGTTTTGTACAACCGCGCTATATATTCGAGTGCCTTTGAAGTCGATACTTTAATACGCTCGAAAAAAAATGAATGGAAAGATATACACATATATATGTATATACTATATATATACTATATATGCGACGACGCGATTTACTTCAATTTATGAATCCGCATGCAGAGCAATTTTTTCTCCAAGATATCCACGTGCATATGACAATAAACATGCATATACGGTGTATATTATATTTACTATTTTCAGAAATATATTTTTCTCAAAACTCGTGTGATGATTTTATTTTCGAAACCAAAACCAAAAAAAAAAAAGAGAGAGAAAGAAGAAAACCATATCTGCATTCATTTTTTTTTTTTTTTTTTTCAGTCAAATCAATTCTTAAAATTACCTCAAAAACTAACATTTTTTCCTACGCAATTTCTTCGTTCATTCAACCTCTGTTCATATTTTCCCGCCGATAGTTTGAGAAGCGATATATTCATGCAAAGAGGAGAGAGAACGGCGAACAATTGACCGTCGACTCAATGCGATCCGAAAATCGTTATTCCACGGAAACTGTACGGAGCGTTACTCCTCTTCCTATTCCTCCACCTCTATCCGCACGAATTTATGCAAATAACTTTAATATCGGTATATATCGTTGTATATGCGTAGGCAGTTTGGTTAGTTGGTTGGTATATCCTAACCTATCTACTCTACCTTCCTACCTTCCTACCTTCCTACCTACCTATCTACCTACCTACCGATGCTGCAGTCTATTAGCATAATTAGGTGTCATAAACATGTCGTCTGGCCCGGGGGCGTGGGACAATGGCGCCGTATAACTACAGAGCCGTAAACGCGGAGACTCTGCCCTATATATATGTATGAAAGGACCCAAAACTCGTGCCCACGTACACCGAACCGATTTATACGTATACGTATACCTGAAATAACGTATATATATGGGTAGTTGGGTACTATGGGGCCTGGCTAACTCCTATATAAGCAACGAGGCCCAAATTTAATTCTATTAGAATATAATGGGATCAAGAAGAGAAGGAGAAAGGAATAGGAATAGAAGGTAGCTGGGCGTGAGGCCCTTGATCTTTTCCTTAATTGCCTGTCCGTTTATAGCTATTTTTCTATCTGTATACCTATCGGGTTATAGTTGTCTTTGTCAGAACGTATAGCGTCTGTAAGCTGCAGCATATAGGGGGGTCGGTGTGTATTGTGTCACGACGAAAACCAATTAGTTGTAATAAGAAATCATTCCTTTACTTAAAACTGTATTATAATATAGGTAGGTATATCTAGCAATTTTTTTGAGACTGTAGTCGATTTTATATATTGTATGTGGATCCAAGAGGGACTCTCGTGTACAGAAAGCATCTGCTATATACATATAATGTTCGCCCTTGCGGTGATGGCTTGTTTGAATCGAGGAATGAACTAAACTAGCGCCTATATGGCACGGTATCGTATCGTATCGTATCGTACCGCACTCAAAAATGAAAAACACACATTCACGCGGTCTCTCAAAGTCTCTAAGCCGGATTATCCCCGCTGTGAGAGCCAAAACATGCCACGTGATCCCTGAGAAAAGCTCCCGCATCTCATCCTGCCTAACCCCTACTCGCCTATTGCTCTAACAAACATAACGTCTTCTTTTCAATTCGAAATCCTATGCGCGTTGTGTATATACATATATATATACATCTATACATACACCAAACGTTTTTTTGTCCAAAAATCTATTTTATAGTCACGAATAATTCAAAACAAGACAAATATTACCGGAAAATCAGTAAAAAAAAAATTTTTCAGTCAAATTTTGTTAATTTTTGATTTTATTAGGGACCCGAAACCTCGAAGATTCGTAATTTTTCGACCAAAACCAGTGCTTCAAAGGCGAGTATCTTTTTCTATGAATTTTTTGGTGTTAGGTGTATATGAATAAGCGGAAGAAACGGGGCCGTGGGCCTATAATAGGTTCTGTTTTGATCGATGGATATTGTCTTGGTCGTTTGAAGCGCAGCAGCGTATAAGGTACAGATAAGGTCTTTACCAAGGAAGCTGGGCTTAGCTTTCCGAGCTTATAGGCATCGGTATATGGATACTAAAATACTAAAACAAGTACTAAAACGAACGGAGAGAGAAACTCCAGAATTTTTTTCTCATTCCTAAATAGGTACATATAGATATCCACACATTTATATTGTTTCATATAAGTATTTTATATTATAGGTATATATATATGCCAGTGTAGGTAAGAAGCGCGAGCTCTTTCGAAGGCGTATTGTAACACAGCGACGACGAACTATAGGAGTGACTTATGCCTCCGTGGTTTACGACTTTGTCTTTTCCGGGGAGAAAGAGAGAGAGAGAAAGGAAGGAAAAAAAAATAGAAAAAAAAGAAGAGAGATAGAGCTCTTTAACTCATCGTCAGCCTGGCCCGGCAACCACATTTAAACTTGACCGACGTTCTTAGCGTTCCGACAAAAATACCAGCCTTAAAATGTTGGAAATTCTCTAAGAATCGAACAGATTACGGTTTTAATGAACCAACCTCTTTCGGTAAAGAGAAGTTAAGTGACGACCTGAACCAGCGGCAAATGTGATCTTAGGACGGTCTGTAAGCTATGGTATACAGATTCTGGTGAACATGAACCAAAATGGAGGATCAAAATGACGAGAACAATCAGGCAAGTCGACTGACCTCTATGAGCCCGTCCTATTTCCGATTTTTTATACTCGAAAAATGCATCACGGTAGTAAAGAGATTAATTGAAAGAGAAGTGAATGTATTACGAGCAAAAAGTTGATTTTTGTTTTCCAACAGAAAAATTATTCGATCGATTGACTTAGAAATTTAACCAGATTTGAATTAGAACAAATCCTAACGATTGAGACCAAAATCATAAAAATCCACTGCTCAGTTCTCGAGATATCATCAATTGAAATTGTTTTCCTAAAAATTTTGTTCTTTGAATAACTTGGAAACTACTAGACCGATCGAATCCAAAATCCGATCGGTTCTGAGTTGAAAAAAATCGCATCGATTAATACAGGAAAGGGTGAAATCCGTTCGTTCGTTCTCGGGATATCATCGGACAAAAAATTGGTCGCGATGTGGATCTCAAAACGTGGAGATCTGGTGAAAACTCGACTCTTCATTTTCGGGTGATCGCGAAGAGTTTCCTTCATTGGGAGCGGGAAGTTGAGACAGAAGAGAAACGACAATTGTTCGACAGATGAGTAGATTTTCGAAACTTTCGAAAATGAGATATGCGATGTAATGATTGATCGATGAAACGAACGAGTATACAAAAACCTGCAGCATAGCTTTGAAGAAGGAGTTTGAATTATACTTGTAAAATTACGGTAACGATGGGAAAACTGACTTAGCTCTGAGCTGAGAATTGCAATCGCGAAGTATACTAGTAATTCTGAGAGAGTTATTGGCATAAAACAAGAGTGTGGTATGTGTGTATAGGTATATGTTATAACCGCGTGTAACAGAAGCATATCTTCTACCTATATAGATACAATACTTAAATATATACAGTTACACTTGTGCCGATAAAATCACTCGAAGCATCATACATGTACATATATCCAATATATGTATATATATATATATAAATCGAACGGAATGATAATTTACAACGCGTCGTCGTCGTCGCGTCGTTAACGCTCTCGGCAAAAGAAAATATAATCGAGAATAATAATCCGGTAGCCTCGAGTTTATTTATTTTATCGCACTACACCGCGCTGTAATGCGCGCCGCCTGATGCACCGACGCAACGCCGCGCGGCGCCGCCGACGACGACGACGACGACGAGGAATGATTTCCTTACAATTCTAACGTCCGCTTTGTATTTGTCCCGGCTATTCTAATAAGTCGTCGAGTTTGATATACCGACGTGAGTATGGGACGCATCTTTTATCGAAACTTTTTTCAATTTGGAGGGAAAATTCTAAAATTATGTTATTTCCCGGAAAATCAATAATATACGTTGTTGTGAGCACGTGATACACTCTTTTCTCAACGGTTACTGAAGAAATTTTTCAGAATCAAAAATTTTCATCATCAAAAATCAAATTCATTGAAAATTACTGGCTCGCCTCGAAATCATATCGATGTAGAATATTCCTACGAGAATATTCGATTAACGATGCGACCTGTAACCTGTACGACACCCACTTAAGACACGTATAACAGAGATTAGAAAAAAATTATTGCCTACAATTTGTCGTTCTTCTATTAAAACCATGAGGCATCTTTCTAAAAAGTAGTCTTGGCGGGTCTTAGCGCGGCAAAACGCTAGAGAGAGAGAAAGAGAGAGAGAGTGCGAGCGCGAAAGAAAAAGAGAAACATATAGACCGCGGGCCGGAGAGAATCGAATAGAGAGACACTGCGGCGCAAAAGCGAATGAATAAAGAAAGAAAGGAAAGGCTAACTGGAGTTCGTAGAGTTCTCCGCGCACGTTGTCGAACAAATCGGTACAAACGATCCTCGTAAAACAGTTAAGGTTACAGCAACAGCAGCAGCAGCCTGTTTGGTTTATATCTGTTCGGTTTCTTCCCTTCTTTGAGTGGGACTTTGCTGCTGCCGTGAGTTGGAAGGAGATGAGTTCGCTGATAGGGATCCCCGAACGATAGTCGTCGGTTGGTTCTGGCCCATACTACATACGTGTATATATATATATATATACATCATATATAATTCTCGTTGGCCAGGAGGACCCCTGCGGTGCCACCGTTGCGTTAACGTTACGTAGCATCGGTCGGTGCCGGTGGCTTCAGTCGACGCAGAAATTTCAAAGTTGCGTCCTCGCTGTTCGTTTCTTTCCCTTTTCCTATTTTCTTTGTTTTTCCACGTCCCTTGTCTATTTCGATCTCGTTCCTTGTCTTAGGGACCTCAGTGCCTCGTTTCTTATGGTATCCTACATATATACTATACAATTTGAGAAAAGTTCAACCGTACTAATAATTGGGGTACGGGTCGGTAAAGAAGATTCAATATAGCTGTCGTCATTCGTGATGTGAATTACGAAAATCTAACCACAGGCTATATGCTATTTAATATCTCATAGTCTGACAAACGCCTAAGGTAATTACGTTCTATTAAGTTTCGAGTTATAGGTATAGCTGTATGTAGTTTAAAATTCTCGGAGCTTCTAACACCTGAGATAAACACAATATAAACACCTACCTACCTACACCGAACCCAAAAAGCAAAACTTTTTATACCTATTAAACACACTAAGGCAATATCAGCCGCTGTATAGTTTTGGTCTATAAGAAACCATGCACGTATATATATTTCTGTACATATAAACCAATACTGTATAAAATATAGAAATTTATATACCTATGTATGAGGTATACATAGGTATCTCGCGAGATAATATAATAGTGTAAGTTTGGCTGGCGCCACTCGTTATTTATACGATGAGAGGAGTTGGAGGCAGGAGGGAGGGGAGCCCGTGGTGAGTGAGGGCTGAAGGGTAGAAGCGCGGCAGAGAGGAGGGGGAGGGAGGGGGAGAGTCGATGGGCCTTAGGGCCCCGGTGCTGCCGAAGTCTCGAAGGCGGGAGCCGCCCACTAAATTATTATTTGTTTCTCGAAGGACTATAAACGCCGGGCTGCCTCATGCAGGACAGAGTGCTAGCTCTGGGTCTGCTGCGCGGACGCTCTGCAGCTTAACCTCGCATGCATGTACCTATATATATATAGTGTGTCTGTGTGCGTGTATATATACGTATAATTTAACGTTGAAATTTTTGTCCTGGGGCTGCGTCCCGGCTCTGTCTCTCTCTGTATGTAAGAGAGGCGGTGATGTGATGTAATTACCATCTTTCCCTTTTTCGTGTATATTATGAAGTAGGTGGTATATGAGCCCAATTCGGAAATTTATACGTCCACACTTTTGGATGCGTAGTCAGTTGATATGAAAAATTTATTAATTTATATATATACATAGATATATATATATATAAATAACGATTTTTGGGACTCTTTTCTCTTAATATTGTACAAATGCAATTTTCTGATCAAAACTTTTTTTTTTCTTTTTGCAACTACATTTTTCTGGAATTCCGACTTTGACGATCTAATCTTGCGTTCAGAGCGATATTCAAGGGTCCTTTTTTCTCTATATTTTAAATTGTCCAATCTCGTCGAATGAGATACTAAATACAAAATCTTAGTTACACCTTATAATTTCGGGCTTTCGAATAGACAATAAAAAACGAAAATGATTAAAAAACGAGGATTAAGAACGAGGAAACGCCTCTTACAAATAAACCGGACGATATGTAAGTGTCGTGCAGTCTATCTCCAACAACTTAGAGTTTTTGAAAACCTGAGCCGGAGCTGATTACAAATAGTGAAACATTTAAATATTTGTAAAGATATCTATCTATACAGGCTTCTATTTTTCTGCTGTGAAACGAAAAAAAAATTCGAGCGGCGATGAATGAACCGCGGTGCAATGAATGAATGAATGAATGAACGACTGGATTCTACCGCAGGTCGTTTCTGAATGTGTATACTGTGTCTTACACGTATAGGGACACGTATGTATATACGACATAGAATTCACACGTTTTTGGATGTATAGTAGGCATAAATTGAAAGGAGAGTCGACTCGCGGGTGAAAAATATATACATATATACATACATATGCATGTATGCATGTATGCATAGGGATATAACCCAAAGCGCGAACTTCGCATCGGACAGAAGACTTAGGCTGAGGTTAAAGCTTTCTATTTGCACACCCCACCCTATCCGACACCCTTTTCTATTTGCATTCAGAAATTGGCTTCTGCCGGTGCTGCAGCTAGACCGGCCTACTCAGAACTCTTATTCTAACTTCACTCGCGCGTAGAATATCCAGGCACCGTTTAAAGTCGCACCTCTGGAACGATTATAGGTATGTTGTTTTGTATCCACTTATTGCCTCGCCTGCCCGCCTGCTTTCCTTCGTTCGGTTATACACACAGTCGCATCATAACAACGGATGCAGATTATGCACAGAGGAATGATAAACAGCGGTTATTATATTTGAAGTGTTTTTTTTTTTTTTTCTGTTTCAAACCGGTAAGTGTGAGAAAAGAATTTTTAAAGTAGAGAAATAATTCCTCAATTATTTTTTGGTCATTTGAACGAATCTCTACGGTCGACGAATTATCTCAGAAACGGCGAGATGATAAAGTCTGAATTCAGAGGATTTCAAGTTCGAACGATGGGCACGAAAAATCGCCGCAACTCGTTTAACTCGAACGTTTCCTTCGGCCGGGACAAAAATTCGACCTTCAATTTTTTTTTCACGACAAACCAGACGCTTTCCTCTCTTTCAAATATTTATAAATTCAAATTCGCCGAAAAAAATGAAAAATAAATAGATAAAAAATTGAAATTTCCAGGGTTTTACATTCAGATATTAATCGGCACGAAAAATTGCCAGATATCTCGTTAAATTTGAGCGTTCGCTTCAACGAGACGAAGAATTGGACTTTCGATTTTTGACTGACATAACCTATTAGATTTTCACCCGATTGGTATATTATTCCCGAAAATTAGTTGGGTTTCTATTTCTATACACGGACAGGTAACGAAGAATTTTGCGTTGCATCCCACAGCGAAAAAGAAGCGTGTAATTAAAGGAGCTGATTACGACACGGGGAAACTTATCTTCAAGACGATATATCGAACATGCGTTGGTTTTATCAGTTTCTTTTTTCGCATATATAATTATTTCACTCGGTTATTACATTATCTTTTCCATACTATAATATAACAAACGCAAACGGAAATCCATATTTATATAATATTTTACTTTTTCTCATTTTTGTAATAACGCCCGTAAGTCCGGTTTTCAAACACCTATGCATATCGAGGTATATGTGCATATGTCTATGTATTTACGTAATTATATAAGGCTCTGGCGTGCCTTAAGTTATAAAGTGCGAAATATCGAATAATTATGTAACTGTATATAGGTATTGGTATAATAACGGAAATCGTTAAATGAACAAAAGTAAGCTTGCTTTCTTTCTTTCTCCTCTGGTTATTTTATCCTACTTTCAAAATATATGTTTCTATCTCAATCAATTTCACAAGCCGTGTGTAAATGTTTGTCAAAATATCCAACACACCATATCGAAGAGAAAAAGCCGCATAACAGTTTCGGATGGTAATAAGAAGAGTTCGAATCCGGAAAGTGAAGAATAAGAATAAGAATAAGAATAAGCATAAACAAAGAAAAAGAAAAACGACTCGATGAGACAACCTCTTGTCTGAAAAAAGTAGGCTATGCGAATAGACGTCAGACTTTAGACGTAGGGAAGCTACGTGCAGCAGGCCATCGATTTCACGTATCGTAGTTGATTATTTGACCGGAGGGCTAGGCCACACACCGGGTGTTTGAAACGCTGAGAGAAGAACGCGCAAGGCGATGAAGCCTGTACAATATTAGGTATGGTATATACGTTTGTTGAGCCTCTCAATAAGTGATGAAGGAGTCTGAAGTACGGAGAGAACCGTGGAGGATCAGAAAGCGTAGAAAATAAGGTGTTTGTACCCTAAATATCTATGTGGCATATATAACGAGAGTTTCAGATCGATTTATCGAGGTTGATAACCTCGCGAGGTCCTTCGATATTGTTTTTGATTTTTTTGTGATAGTACGGGTCTGAATCCGTTCGATTATCGATTTTTCGAAAAAATTATATCGAAGAATCTATATGAATATAGATGTGAATTTTTAGAGAAGCGTAGGTCTTTCAAACCGTCGTTTTTGAACAAAACTTTTTACTCAAAATGGCAAAAAAATACGAACGAAGGCAAATTTTTTTTTTACCACAAATACCGATTTCTTTATTTTTCAACGTTCTTCTTTTATATTCGCTAATCAAATGCGGAAATGCTTAAAGACCAGCTCGAAGAAAGTCTCGTCTTGAAAACTGAGTTTATACATTTTCATTTCGTTTCACTTCAGCTTCGCTATTCGAGCGTGAAAAACGTATTTTCATACAGAGCATAACAGGCACGTTCCCTAATGAATAAAGTGACAAAAAAAAAACGAGGATTTTTCAAATTTATCTCATTTGTTCAAATGCGGATTGAATTTTATCAATAATTAAAAACATTTCATAACTTCAAAAAAGTTTTCTAAGATACAGTTTCCGACCTGGTCTTAAGACTTTTGTATCTCATTCGAGAAGGTGGAAAAACAATTCGTTTTTAACTAGAAAAGGCGTCTTTTTCCGAAAAAAAAAAAGAAAAAAAAAAAACCACTCCGTCTCGGGATGACGGAATTAATTCTTTGTTATTACCGTGAAATCTACGATCTTATATGCATACGTATCTCTACACATCTATCTAGTATATAGTATACATATGTAGCCTATCCGTGTAGGTATTGACTGCGAGAAAGAGGCGAGAGAGGTACGAGGTGTTGGGTGTACGTGTGTACACGTGTATAAACGTATATAAGGCAAATGGGTGGGATGAAGACGTGACGTGACGGGTATGAGTGAGATAATGAAAGGGTTGGTGGCGCAGCTATCTCTGTCCTTTTCTTTCTCGCATAAGGAATGATCCGAAGACGCCCGGAGCCACGTTTATACTCGCACATATGTTCGCGGCCTAGCTCTCGCGTCTTCTCAATTCTCAGTACACTTCGCGCGTATATACCTATAGTACGACTAGGTAAGTGCCTGCCGTTGCTATATCTATAGCTAGGTACGTGAGCTCGGAACCCTACAGCGCATCATCCCCCGCGTGGAGCGCAACGGTGCAGCACCAGAGCTAGTGGCCTTATTCAACACTTTTACTAGGTACTCGGTTTCTTATTTTTTATTTTATTTTTTATTTTCATCTATTTTCCACGCGAAACAAAAAAAAAATGAAATGAAAAATTTAACATCGCTATCCTAGAGTTTTATCAACCCGTTAGAAAAACAGATCAGTTTTATTAAGTAGGACGGATGTTGAACGCGATAATAATAATAAATGACCCGGAAGAGGGACCATTTTTCACGGTACTTGTATGCGTATATACCATTCGTCAACTTTTGGAAACCCGCATATGTGATTACCGGAAATACTCGTGTATCAAGTATTTGGATAATGTATACCCAAATTGTCGGTCGATAATTAAGATTCGATTTTTTCTTTCGTCTCGTGGAAGAAAGGGTTCGAATTTAATTAGACACGTCAATTTTTTATCCCCGTCAATATCTCGATGTAAAATTCTCAAAATTTCGGGTCTCTTCGTCGAGAGTTCGTACGAGAGACTCTGATATTTCCTTCGACCTATTTTTCCGGATACCGAAGACTCGAAATCATCGGAAGACACTTTTTTCGACCCAAACCGATAATACTTCTCTTATCGCCAATCGGTGATGAAAAGTATGTATAAAAAGCGACTTCACACGCATATATCCAGGTATTTTATAACCCGTTAATAATGAACGACGCAATTCGCACCTCGCGCCCTGCAGCACGTAGATTGCGACACAATCTAAGCTTTTTAATATGAATTTCCCATGTTATTTATTTATTTTCATATTTCATTTTATTCGTATCGTTATTTCGTTATATTTTCATTTTTATTTTTATATTAAAACCCGATTAGCGGCGCGAACCAGTCGCGCGAATACACATGCATATAATTTTTTTTTTCTTTTATTTTCTTTTCTTTTATCTGCGTGCGTAGATAGGTATAGCTACAGTGCAGACTGATACGCCACTTTGCATAGGTATTGTTTTCCGGGATCGCGATATAAGGCGCAGCTATCACAGAGAGCGACCACCACCACCGCGGCGCGTCAAAAGCACGCGAACCAGCGATTGTGGATCGCGGGTTTTGACTGGGCACGCAAACAACGCTCTGGGAACTAAACCCGTATTGCCTCGGCATCCGCAGGCTCGTGTTATACCCACGTGTATGACACGCTACCTACGACGAGTTGGGCTGTACACCAATTTTCCCTGTTTCTCATATTGTCATTTTTACGCGTTATCCGCGACCTCGGCGATATATTATCACGCTATTTCTATGTGTGTGTATGTGTACACACCTATCGCGAGAATTGTAACACACGCGTACTATATACCTTTAACAAAACCGTTATTCAAAACCGAACTCTTTTCGTTTCTTTTCTTTTCTTTTTTTTTAGTCAATTCTCGAAAAACGAAAAAAATTCAATAAAGGCAGGGAAATATATTGTTTAATTACTTTTACAAAAATCTCGCTCCAAGTATTTCAAGAATAAGGAAAAGTTAGGGGCATCAGTCTAGTTGCAAAAAAAAGAAACGATTAAATAAATAAATATAAAATGAAAAAAAAACGGGGTGTAAAGGGAAAAATAACAACCCTGCGAGCTTTATGACCCTTATTCTACCAATATACAGCTCTAGGTACATTCTTTCACGAATCGGGTATTGCAACCTGTTGAGATATTTGCACGGAAATACGACGCAACGTTTCAACGATCAGTTTTTGTACCGAGCGACTGAATTAGGTCAGAGTTCGAATTTTTACGATGAGCTGTTTTCTTTCTCTTCATTTATTTATTTATTTATTTATTTTTTCTGGAATCAATGATAAAGAGACGATTTTTCCGTCGGTCCGAAAATGAAGAGAAACATGATTTCCTATGTCCGTAATTTCCATTCGATGATTTTTATGTATAGGCAACGTATATATCGGTTCCAAAAACAGCGTAACTTTTTTGATCGCCTGTGGCATTTAGTATATGAAACGAAATTTAGTTATCCGCGCATTTTAACGCTGGATTTGATTATAAGCGATAACGTTGAGGAAGAAAATGTCTCATCAATCATCGATATACATAGACTTTACTTTTCCATTCGATGAATAAATATGCACGTGATATACAACAAAAATAATAACTTTTCATAGAATTATAAAGACCACATTATTTCTTTTTATCAATTTTACACAATGTATCGTATCCTCGAATACGTCATAGGTATACGAGGTACAATAATTATTGCAGGTTTTCAACACACAAAAAAAAAGGAAAAAAAAAGAGTAGACCGTCGAATAGATATTGAACACCGACAATTATTTGCAATTATTTTTGTTATCATTTCATACCGAATACTCGAAACAAGTTTGTAAAAAGTGAAAAGTAAGTTTCCTTTGAAAAGGAATTCTATTTTTTGTACTCAAGTTTCTGTAAGAAATTTTCAAAATATTAAAAACATGAGTTCGTCGTCGTCGTCGATAAATCGAATCGCGCCGAATGTTGAATAATCACAGAAACAACGATTTCAGCGATACAATACGAATCAACAAAGATTATACGATAGGACCAAGAATGGGTCTGGGGTACGGGGGATGTAAAGACGGTGGGCGATTTTGGGCCCGCAATGGGCCCGATTCGACGCAGCGAGGAAGGACTAGGTTACGGGTACGGGTACGGGTACGTGTTACGACGAGGAACGTCGAGACTGGCCCCTGGACTGGGGAGTTAGTCGTAGGTAGATAGGTAGGTAGGTAGGTATATAGGATAGGATACAGTGTCGTATAGGGTTTCGCATCGGGTCTGGTAATATCTCGTTTAGAAAGATTACAGGTTCGAGAAGAGGAGAGGCTGCCAATGTATAAAACAAACATCGTTAAGGCCAACCCTATACTTAGGTGGCCCTTGCGTTATTTACTCCTGGTTATGTGCCGGGTTATTTACCAGTTATTTACCTCGTCTCATCGTCAGACCGCGTATATTCGTACGGTCGAACCGACCGACCAACTCGACTCGACTCGACGCGAGAGGAGTTACCTTCAAGTTTTAACCGGCTGCTGCAGGACTCCGTCCGTCCGTCTGCCGTCTCTCGTGCATATCCCCCACCCCACTTTTAACTTTTACGAACATCTTCGCGAGGTAACCGCGCCGCGCGCTATATCCCTCGCTCTCCCTCGCTCTCTCGCTATAGAACGATATTGAGATGTAGACCACACCAGTCACTGCACGACTATAGGTAGTATAAAGTCGAGAGTAGAGCCGCATGCAGCGGCGGCAGCAGCAGCAGCAGCAGCAGATGCTCAACGCTAGCGGAGATACAGACAGAATCTGTAATTATTATCAGGTATTATTATACCCCTATCGATTCTGATGGATTATAGATATACTATACGATCGTAAGCGTGACGTCTATAGTATCTTATACAAACATATGTATTATATGTATTGTATGTATATATATACAATATACTTATACACCATAAGGAGATTGAGGATCAATTTTTGATTTATATACACAAATTGATTTACCGAACCTCCGCTCTGCATATTAAACACGTCTATATCACCGTTCTACATGTTTGCATATACGTGTACCTCGTACGCGTATACATACACGTACATTATGTATTTAATTAGTTATCGAGCTAATTTCATCACTTCTACGTGGTTATTTTTTTTTTTTTTCTTCTAATCATTGTATCATTATTCATTCTCATTATATTTCAAATAAAAGAAGAATAAATTTCTTGATACATAGTATATTGAATCTACGAGTTTCTGATATTTACATAATATACATACATATATATATTCGCATGCTGCAACAGCAGCAGCAGCAGCAGTCAGTGTTCACGCATTAACTCTCATCGTCAGTGCCTATCTAGCTACATATACCTATATATGTGTGGGTATATATATATATATATATATATGCTATATGTGTATATATATATATATTGTATATATATAGATATGGTTGACGTTGATGCAGGTTCGCTGGCGTCGGTTGAGCCGCGCGAGATGATGCGATGGGTATGAAAGAAATATCACCACCCTCCCTCCGGCACCCCCCCATACTCTCTACGCGACCACCACACCCGAAGAAACGTCAATACAAAAAGTGCAAAGGACTGTGCACTGACACACGCCCGAACCACCGACGCGGTCGAAGCTCACACGCGCTACCAGGCTACTAGGGCTAATTACCATACGGGACCCCGCGCGACCCTGGGGACATCACGGGCGAGTGCAACAAAGACGGGGTTATACTGTACCGAGCCGAGGAAGCGACGTTGAGAGGGAACGGGGGACGAGGGGGACGCGGAAGGGGAATATAACACTCCTCACCGTCGCGGTCGCGGTCGGTAGGGAAGGGAAGCGAAGGGAACCAGGGAGGAACAGGGAAGGTAAGGAGGGGGAGAAAAGTGCGAGAAAAGACTTTGCGGGGGTACGAGAGGGAGAGAGAGATAGACCGAGTACGGAGGGGGAGAGAAAGAGAGGTGGAAAATCGGGTGCGAAAGGGGGTGCCGTAGGGTCGAGGAGAGAAATAAAAAAAAAAAAGAAAAAGAAAAAGAAAAAAGAAAGTGAGGACGGGCGTCGATTCTCTCTGAACGTGTGTTAATACCACGGGGTTCGATCTGGTGTAAATCTACCGTCGCGCTGCTGCACTATGTGTATACATATATACACATATATATATGTATGTATGTACGCGTACACATGCATGTATATAGTATGTATATAGGTACATATAGAATAACTCGGTGCAGTTCGGTGATGATGCTGCTGTTGCCGCTACTGCTGCTTGCGGAGCTGGTGCAAATCCGTCGGACTGAGAAAAAAGAATCCGGTCTATGAGGGATGCTGGCTAGATCTGTGTATATAGACATAGCGAGGGTATCTTCGTATATTATATCCATACATCTTTGAAAATGAATCTAAACCCGGATATTTGAAGACTTATTAAATTGAAAATTACTTCTATGGCTATATATGCGTCTTCTTTTTTATTCTTCTTCCAACTGCTTCGTTTCAATCCGTGCGTACCTAACGACGACTTATAATTAATTTTTATTTTGCGATTATATGCGATACAAAAACTCTAAACAATTCCCGTAACCTTGAAACTTTTTTACTCTTTCAACTGTAAATACCTGTATAGGGACTAACTCCACGCGAAAAGAATACCCTAAAATAACGTTATCTTACTCTCTAATTACAACGCGGTGAACAACGGCGATGACTCACTACTCTTCGAGCCAAACCTCAACCTCTCTCGTTGTCAGATCATGCTGCAGTTCTCATACCATACCGTACCTACTACTATACACGAAAACCGAACACATATATGCGTGTGTGGTGTGTATACATATGAATACGCAGAATACTAATATGCATTGAAGTAGATATTTAGTAGCTAACTATGGGCGCAGAGACACATCCTAAGTTACGTATCTACGTATGTGTAGGTATCCACAGGTATTGAACTGCAGCATATATACAATTATCAGTGAGGATAGGTTGTCAGTCACGGGATAAATATATGTATAGGTATATAACTAGCGCGGTACGCCGGGAACTGAACATATAACGTATATATGTAGGCAACTAACATAAGTGCATTACATATATGTATACATATATGTATATGTATGTATGTGTGTGTGTAAGTACGTACGTATGTAAATATCTAAATATTCTTCAGAGCAGGTATAGGATCATAGGTATATGTATACGAAGCAAAATATGTAGATGATATCCTATATAGTGGGGTATATACGTGGATTAGCGATAATACGAAACTAGATAGGTGAGGTACCTAGTGAGATACGGAGCTAGAGCTGCCATATCACGACAGGCATTAATTAATCTACCGCGACGCGTTTAGAGGAAAAAAAAAATTACAAATTAGTACTTAAAATTGAATAAAAAAAAAACGAAAAGAAAAAAATTTGTGTGTATACGTATACGGAACGATAGTTTGCATTTGGTGTGGATGCATGGAGGCTTTAAGGCCCAATTTTTTTGTTATTTTTCTCTCCTTTTTCGTATTGTAATTCAGTGAAATTTTCTCTGGTATACCCTTGTGAGAGGAATAGAATAAAAAGATAATTAAAAATTTACCGAATATAATTTATTTTCGAAAACCAAACCGATCGACAACGTGGCGATGTAAATTTCTAAAAAAAAAAGAACATTTCACGCCTTGAACAATTGGAATTAATTTTTTGACATCGAGGCACAATACTCTCCTAAAAATTTTGCAACGGTTTATCAGCGCGGCGTAACTGCAGCGAATGTTTTCGCAAATTTTTTTTGGGGCGAATAACGAAAAACTCGTATCTTCGCGTTTCTTTTAATTAGTAAAACAATATTTTTCCCACTCTCTTACTATTCGACATTGTTTGTCATTGAATGAAGAAGATTTCCGGACATATATTAGTCCATTCAGGTACTTCACAAGTCTCTTTATTGGCCAGTGTTACGCTCAGCGGACTCGTCCTGTTTCAATATTATTTTCTTATTTCCAAAATTTCATTCTTAAACTTGTCGAAAATTTTTCGTCCACCTCCTGTATCGACAGGGCTTTTGAATTAGTCGTACGTTGCACCACACTAATAAATTTTCCATCATAGGAGAGAATAGAATAGAATTCGTCGAGAATTCAAAGAACGGCATCGCTGTGGATAGACCGGCCTTGGAAGGTTTATAAAAAAAAAAAATTAAAAAAATAAACTCGCGTCACGAACAGCGTATATTATACGATCCCAAGGATTACCTACTACACCCACTTCATTCTGTTTCGTACTACACCTTGTTCAATTTGTCAAAAAGAGAGATCTGGAGAGAGTTAGAAGGAGAAAAAAATTTGTTTACCCATAAATTTTCTACGAAATTTATTCACCGGCGCTGTGTCAGAAGTGTTCACAGATCAGACCCGCGAGCTAAGCTGTGAGGGGGCCAATACAGCATTGCCGTTACATTATCATTTGGCCCTCGATCACAGGTTTTGTTCCATGTGTTCGAAACATTCAAGAATCCGGGTAAATTAATCTTGCGGTATATTGTACCATATACTGCGAGAGGGATGTATAGTGGTGACAACACGCTGTATATAAGCTTTTTGAGGAATACACATTGCATATTCCTTCACGCAGAAAAAAACAAAACAAATAAAAATAAATAAATAAATGATTGATTCTATTCTCTTGACACGATCAGAGTTAATAAACTTCAAGAAAGATTTAGACTTAGACACGTGACCCAGAGAGATCTAGACGTCGCGATATAATACATTACGACAACAATTTATTCCTTGGTTATTTTTATCCATTCTGGGTAGATAAATATATATATTTACTTGCCATGCCTAGCTAGAAAATAATGGCGCGTCTACAATCATCGTTCGTCGTTTCAAAATGAGTGGAACTTCTTCTTTCTTTCTTTTTTTTTTTTTTGTTCGTGTGTTTTCTTTTAATGGATATAAAAACGGTCTTTTCTTCTATAATACACGTACCGAGAGAACAAAAAATATGGAAAATTGATTTAAATATTTTCTAAAAGTAAAAAATTGGTTAAAACAAATACTAGAGAAACGAGATTTTTTTATTAACGATATAATAAATAAAAAATTCAATTCAACATGCAGAATTTTCTTTCAAACTCCATCCGTTCGCAATCTGATCACCCCGGAATAATTATACCCGACGGCGATGTGCTGCAGTGTCATAATTCCCGCGAAATACCAATCCATGTTGTTTTCTTCTTTTTTTTTTTAATTAACAATGTCGACGTTCTTGAAATTTCTCGATTGACTTTTCAATTTCGTGTGTTTTTCAATTATTTCATATCTCGTTGTTTTCTTTTTTTTTTCTCTATAGTTTTCACGGTACCCATACGTGTACCGCGATCTCTGTTATTTTTATCACAAAAGAAAAAAAAAAGTAACAGTATCCATGCACACGATTTAGCGCACCTTATGTATGAAATTCTACCATCAATTCATTTCACCTCTATGACCTCTAGTAGAGGGAAATAAATAATCTATGGTTTACTGCCTGCGTATAAAAAATTCTCTTATTCGTATTTATATATATAATTGTATGTGTAATATGACGTTCGAAATCTTTCTATGCGGTATAGGTATCTATAACTAAAGCGAAAATCCGTCGTTATAACCGACGTGTGTCGATTCATTTCCTATAATACCGAAATCGGAATGACTTATATCATTTCGGTAAATACAACATAAATACGAATTTTTTGCAATATTTACGATATTCAAATAATTCGAATGAAATTCATGGATAATAAAATTGTGCAAATATCTTACCGGCCACTTTTCGTGATGACCATCTCCGTACCAAGTTTATAAAACCTTTCCCACAGCTCCTTTCCTTCCAAAGTAACTTTCGGATCGTCAACGACCCCGTCTTCTTCAGGATGGTGTGGCGGTACAAGGGGATGGTGGGGACCCGCGAGTGGGTGATGTGGAGGAAGGGGTAAAGAAGGCCCTAGCATCCCCGGGGGTAGGGGATGCCTAAGGGGCCTCATACCACCACCGGGCCCGCCCTGGTGATGGTGGTGATGGTGTAAAGCTGCCGCTGCGGCCGCCAGTACTGCGGCGTGAGCTTCTTCGGGTGTGTGGGGACCGAGACCTAGTCCTGAAACAGAAGTTTCGTAAATTAGAAATTGGCCAAATTTCAAATTTCAAATTTTAGATCTTTGTCATCCACTCGCTTTCCAGAGATTCGCGATTGAAGGATAAAGAATATACAGATTGTCGTTCAAAAATTGAACGTCCAATTTTTGCGAACGTTTTAATTAAACGAGATGTGGCGATTTTTTGTGAATTCCTCTGAATTTAAAAACAAAATTCATTTAGCCGTTGGTGAGACGATTCGCCGAGTTTGTTCGACAGACGTTGATCTTTGTTTCGGGTCGTTCAAAAAAAAAAAAAAAAAATCGTCAAGATTTGTTGCGGAATTAGCAACGGTCATTTTTCTACCTAAACTATACGCATATCTATGTAGGTGATGAAAAGTACTAAAAGTACAGGTTTAGACACGGTGTGTTATGCTTTTGGGGGTAGAACGCGATTGTACAGTAAATTTCAATCAAATTGCGGTCCATAACTGCTGCGCTATAATATGCATCGATGAAATTTCGAACTGCATATTTGATCTTCAAATTGTAATATACCTACATTCGGTCGAAAAGCCCGAATATACCTCCAAGTATCGACGGAATTAATTTCATTCAAATTTTCCGAATAATCGTCAATCGAAAGCAAAAACTTCCTCAAAATTCAATTTTTAATTCTCTCTTTATCCCAACAAAACCATAAAACGATTTTGATCAAAAATTCAAGGGGTTGAAAATTATTCGATTCGAGCATTCTTGTGGCACAGATTTTTAATAAAATCCTCGTCGACTTCTATTTTCGGTCTAATATAACCTATGAATTGTATTTGAATAAAGGAGTAATAATAAACGTGAAAACAGAATGATTTATACAGACTCGTATTTTTTCGCGTTTCGTCAAACTCTTCGATATATTTATTTCTCGACTTGTCTTTTTTTTTTATTTAGTAGATCGTGAAGTAAGATTTCTTCAATCACCAATTTTAACCCAAGGAACGAAACTTTTATTTTGAAGTATACATTTTTAAAACTGTATAATAGAAAATTATTCTGTTGATTTACAAAAGAAAAAAAAGAAAAAGGAAAATGAACCGTTAATATTAACTGGATTTTGACGTTGTATAATGCCTATATGTCCTCTATTTTTCGTCCAATTACGGAAAATATATCCTCTCGACGTTTTTTTTAAATACATATATATACAGCTAATAGAACAGAAAAATTTAGAAGAAAATTCGTCAACTTCTTCCTGAATTATACAATTTTTTTTATGATACGTATATCCTGTATATATATATATATACGTAGAGAATTGTAAAAACTCCTGCTAGCCAGCCAACAGCAGCAGCAGGATTTAATTAATATATATATACCTTCTATACTGCAGGAGTCAAGTTGTTTGAATCAATTGCGAAGTAATATCGGAGGTCTGAGCGGTTGCAGGAGCCAGGATTTCTACTATGGTATATATGTATATTATATAAAACAATTTTTATATTATTTTCTTGAATTTTTTTTTTTTCCTGTCTTTCATTTTCTCTCGTTATCTTTCCTTGATTGCAAACAATCAATTAAGCAAGTGCAATAAAGAAAGAAAAAGAAGATTTTTTTTACAAATTTTTCCATTTTTTCTTCGTTATTAATATATTCGTCAGCAAAAACGTACATGAAGGTATATGGGTGATTCTATTCCAACAGTGTTTATTAATATCTTGTACTGTTTGCTCTCACTGGTCATCCATTAACAATCTATTCATAAAATTTTTGTATCGACACGATCCTCGTGAACATATTTCATCGCTTCTTTCGTATAATATAACTTGCAGTCCAGAGAAAACTTACAGTTTAAATCGCTTGAATGTCAGTGCCGTGTCATGTCCATTTCTAGAATTTACCTATGAATTCATTATTTTCTCTGTCGCAATAAATGATCCAAACTAATTATTCCGTAAATCTAATTAATGTTATAATACAATTCATAAATAAATTATAATGCAATTCGTAATAATTTTTCTGAAGAATGTCTACCAAATTTATTTCATGTCAGTACCGTGAATGAACGAGTCAGTACCGTGGCACGGAAAATTTGAAATTTGATTCTCATTCTCGATATTTCGAAGTTGTAGCGAAATCCTCTCGGACTTTCATTTTTACAATAAAATAGAGTAATATTATGCATTAAAAAACTAGAAAAGTTTAATCATAGAATCAAAAAATGTTTAATCAAAAAATTAACAGTTAGAACAGAATCACCGATATATACATATAAGTATTGTATATTCGAATTTATATGCTCTGCAGAAGGGTGAAGAATCTTTTACCATTATATATAGCTTTTCGCTATATATAATATATGAATGTAGGATATATATGTGTACACAATCATCATCGAATCTCCGCGGGCGCCATCGCGAACGGGAATTGCAAATGGAGTGAATGTATTATAGTATATACCTATACACAGATATGTATATTAGGCAGAAATTGAATATGCATAATCATTTTATTATTATTATATTTATTTTCATTATTCTCGTATTTATTTATTTTTTTTTCTTCTTCCCTCTTTTCTTTTCTTTTTTCTTACCGCGAGGGTCGCGAGGCGTTAGGGCGTGTCTGCTTTTATAAGCGCGCTGCAATTATATGAAATACGCATATCGTACGATATACACCCGTACGCGATATACGAATATAGTTTATACGTGTGTATATCTATATCGCGTCACTACTGCCATAAGGTCGTAAGCGCCAAAAAAAAAATTTCGTTTTTTTTGGTGGAAAAATCTTTTTCATGCTGTACAACATCGTTCGGGCATATTTGCAAAAAAAATAATTTTTTGGCGCTTACGACCTTATGGCATAAGTGACGCGATATACAAAAACTTGAAATAAATATGGATATATTAATCGAATAACAAGACGAAAAAATAATAACAATAATATTTTCCACTCATATATATATATACATGTATATATCGGTATATATGTATATATATGTTTAATTAGAAAATTTACATAACTTCTAAAGATCGTCTCGTTATTATTACTCTTTCAATTCAATTGGATCGGTTTAATTCTTTTTTTTCGTTTAAATTTATTTATTATTCATTATTATTGTGAAAGTTATATCATATACGGGGTAATCCAATTCGAATTTCAGTCAACAATTGGATTCGACGTATTTTTTTATTTCGGTCATAATTTTCCCCGTGGTGTAGAGTACCGACTCGTGAAGAACCTCAAAAAGTTTACCGAGAGTTTGCTCGGAATATGCTCCGCAGCATAACATCTCGTCGATCAACAAAGATTCTTTTTTTATATAAATATATATACTATATTCGAAGTTTTAAATTAATACACTAATTAACTGATTGATCAATCTAAAAAATGCAAATAAAAATAAAAATGATCGACCAATTTTTAACCGACAAATTATATAAAAAGAAAACCAACGAAAAAAAAGGAAACTTTTTACACTGCAGATATAAAAGTAAGTTCCATATCATTATACGCTTATACGTATATTATATTTTATATACATACGTATATGCCGTGTACACTTACACCGCTTTGTAGGTATAGGTACTGCACGTCTCTCTATCTATTCAACGTAGTAAAACAACGGAGTTTTACCACTTAGTTGATTGGCAGCGTCAGCTATATTCCTCCTCCCCCCCGT
The DNA here is from genome assembly GCA_947538915.1 of Tenthredo distinguenda. Lineage (NCBI taxonomy): Eukaryota > Metazoa > Arthropoda > Insecta > Hymenoptera > Tenthredinidae > Tenthredo > Tenthredo distinguenda. Next base: position 24,216,037 of record OX384532.1, read on the forward strand.
TATTTTAGAATCGACGAAGTAGATAGTATAAGGTATATTATAGTTATAGCCAGTAGTAGATATATCGTACCTATGCACCTTTACGTTTAGATTATTGTTTAGCTTGAAGTCAAAATAAATACTCTAACCCATATAATCTCAATCCAATGGAAAGTATTTCTTCATTTTTCTTCAAATATCGAGAAGGAATATTATCCTCCCTGCACAAAAAGGGATACACATTCAACCGATCGAATAGATTTTGTTTGTTGAAATAATCATAGTCGCGTCAAGTATTTTTCATTCGGTTCAAAAATAAACTACGCTTAACATTAAGCTATCGGTTGTCGAAATGAGAAAACAGTTGCTTTCTATCTAATCGCCAAATTTTTGCCCAGTTCCAACAAATCGTTTCTCTCGCTGTATTGACTCTGTATTTTCACAACTGGATCAAAAGGATTTTTATAATTCGACAATTATCTCATATTTTACGGACGAAAAGTGTTTGTCATAGGGTGCAGGTCGTATCGCTGATCGGGACTTCTTCAAATTTGGCGGGAATATTCTACATCGATGTAATTTTGCAGGGAAACCAATGATATTCGATAAAATTCGTTTTCAGATATGAAAATTTTTTACTTTAAGCCGTTGTTTTTTTTTCGTGTGTGTTGACGGTGAGCAAAAAAAGTCTGTTACGTGTTCACGATTATAGAATGCCGATCTTATCTCAATATATACATATATGTACATGTGTCATCAGCTTGCCTGGAAATGAGATAATTTTCGAATATTGTTTAGTAATTTGAAAAAGTTCGCCAAGTTCCAAAGTCGATAAAACGTGAAATAATTTCGGATGAGATCAAAATCCCACCTTTGAATATCGTTATACCGTAATGCCTATTTATCGACTGTGATATCTCGTACCTATTACACTTAGGTTTGTATGTAATCTAAAAGATTAACGAGGGACATGTATCTGTAAAGTTGGTACGAGTTAATCAGTTGAATTAGTGAATAAATTGAGGAACAGTTCGAGCTGTAGTACGTTGGTATAGGCTCGGTTAAATTGTTGAACGAAGAAATTAATATTATACGCACGCGGTAGGCCGATAGAATTGATCAGTTTTATCTACAATCTGTAAAAACTGACATGTCACGGGTAACCTATACTCAGAGACATACACACGGATATGAAAATAAAATACACTGCAGATATACGCGAAACGTTTTTACACTAATTTTTACAAAAAAATTTCCTATATACAGTAGAAGAAATTTTCTTTACAATAAAAACGAATAAATAGTTCCTCGCTTGTTTATGAAAGAGATTTAATACATTTACAATTTATTGATAAAAAATCGTGAATTTCGATGTAAAAAAGAAACGAGGGGTAGGAAATGTGACTTTTTTCGCATCTACAGTCTCTAGGAAGTCGAATAATACAAAACGATTAAGATTCACACTAGTTCTTGCTGCTATCTTGTACAGCTGAGTCTTAGTCGTAATTTCTATGTGTACTAGGTACATAGGTATACACGTATCTATTAGAACACTCATATGTTATAATAAATTACGCTGTACGTTATCCCGCGCGGTGTAATTCGAATTATCACGAAATTGCAGCAACGGTTGGAAGAAGAGAAGACAAAATTATAGATAGAACTACGGCAGACTTCTGGTTTGATGTAAATCAACAGACGAATTTCTGCCCGCGGAATTCAAACGCACTCATACCTTACATTAAGCTTGTACTTATTATCATATCAGTCTCTTAAACTCTGGCGGTTTTATTATAGTAGCAAATTATAAGGCTAGGTGTCTGATAATAGTGAGAATTGATAGAGTTTGACGTGAAGCGAGAGCGAAGACCGTTTAGACTGTAATTTTAATGGGATTAATATAAGCGCGGTCTCATACAGCGCCGGGTAAAACGAAAACTGTATCAAACGGAGTCCGCAAAGCGGCTCAATTAATTATTTTATCTAGATTTCAACGCCGTGTTACATTAATTCCTGTACATAGGGTAGACGGGAAATTATTCATCGGCTCGTTAGTCATTCTTTGAAAGTCTTCCGAATCTCTTGTTTTCGACATCACAGCTACGTCGAAGATGCGACTTGAAGCAGAGAATCGAACAGTGTGGGAATGAAAGTAACAAACGAAGACGAAGACGAAGACGACGGAGGAGAAGAATAAAAACTATAACCTATAGCACAGGAACGATCCTCCTGATAATAGCATACAAAAAACTATTCTTTCTCTAGCTGCGCTGCTGCATATCACAGTGTAATTCTACTTCCGACGATTAGTTCCCTGTCCGAACATTGTATATCTGAGATTTGAAATGCGTTGAAGTTAGTCTAAATAAAGATCGTCAGTCCTTCTACAGCTGACGTCGTACACGGTCGTGCGTCGGAGGCCCGTCGTTCACTCAGTTATTACACCGAGCGTAAAATCGCGTAGTTTTAACCACCGAACGAATACCTTAAGAGCTTAAATACCTTAGCGAAACCTGAATATGGCCACAATGTGTATCTTATTATTCCTGAGGGAACCGCGCGCGTCCGCCGGACCTTGTTTCTAACGCTGATCTCTCCTTCTTCTTATTTTTCGTTCTTTTTATAAGATAAAATGACGATATGAGGTCGAACTTACCGGGTGGCGTGAGCCCGTGATGATTGAGGTGCGGATGATGATGCGGACTGGAAAGTATGCTCTTCCCTTGAAGATGATGTCCGGTGGGACCAGGCGAGCTAGTAGGAGGTAGATGAGCTGCCGGATTGTAAAATCCGGCAGCAGCGAGCGCGGCCGCGCTAAAATAGTTGGCGACAGCCGAGGATTGGTTATGTCCAATATCTCTCTGGCTGCAGGGAAGCGGCGGCGGAGTTTCCGGCGCGGCCGCAGGACTGCCGGGTCCGCCGGGAGGCGGTGAGGCGCTTCCCTGTGACGAAGAACCGCCTAAATGTTGCGGATGGGTCGTAGCGGCTGTTAAAAGTGACGATACGCTGAAATCCGTTGGCCTCGGTGCCGCCGGTGCTGGTAGATGGCTACCGAGGTGAGTCGAACTCGTAGTTGAACCGGATATCGTAGTTGCGAATGGCGCGTGTTGATTAAGAGCCGCGGCCGGTGCGGGGTACGCCATCCCAGGCCCCCCCACCGCCCCCCTAAGCCCCGTTCTGGCAGCCTCGGCCACGTTAGTCTCTAATTCTTTACCGTCTATGCGGTCAGGTATTATGGAATCTTCGTTTACAGACGAGGCAGGCTTACCCTCTAGCCTGCTGCAGGGCCTCTGCAATTTTTGTGGAATGCTGGCGCAGTGGGTACCCCTGCTGCACGCCGAGTCTTGTTCGAATCTCATTTAGCTGGCGAGGAGTAGCAAGCGTCCAGCGATATTGTTAGCTACAATTACGCCGGATATATTACTGAGTTCTCGTGTATCGAGTTTTCTTCACCTCCCAAGAGATTGTACGAGACTCTTTCCTTATTGTTACCCTGATTATCGAATAGCACTGCAGTTTGTCAGTTCAAATGATTAAGTTAACACGAGATTTGAATCCACTGTAACGTTTCTCCATATCGTTGCAGTCCTGAAGCAGCAACTTATACCCCGGGTTATCATCATCTTCGATAATCCTCTATGTGAACAGAGGCTAATATCCATCTGCCGTTTACACCTGATCCAGTTCACCTCTTCGTTCAATTATATTTATATATTATATACACAAACACTCGCGCACTATCGGTACAAGGTATAATGTTCTTCTTCTTCTTTTTCTGCACTCTGTTCCTCGTTCGTTTCTTCTTTTTATAATGAGAGGTAGGAGTTGAACAGTCGAGGAACCGTGTAGGTATTATAAATCACTTTTTTATTTCATGAAAATATTGATCTACGTTATTCGTTCCACACTGTTGTATTCTTTCTTTAATGTCTCTTCAGCAACGTGTTGTTCTTTTCATCGACAACTATAGAAAACACTAATCGCATGAACGTTTCAGTCTCATGGTAATTTTCAGTATCAAAGTTAATGACATTGCTGATATAATGTCACAAATATTTCAAGACATATCAGCAGCATCGAACACTTTCAAAGAATACGAAACGAACGAACACCGTAGAAATTCGAGAAAACTTTAACATTCTCATTTTCCACCAGCATCTCTATTGTTATTTATAGTTTCTTTTGTCGAACAACACTTGCTTAAAATCTTCCTTTTCCTTCTCCTTATTCTTTTTCTTCTTCTTCTCTCCTCCTCCGCCTCCTCCTCCTCGTTTTCTTTCTTCTCTATACACATATAATAAAGAACCACATAATAATATTTAAAACACTTTCAATTCGTAGGTGTTGATAAATTACTCGTTATTCTTAGTCACATGAAATAACAAACGAACGACGATAACATTATTCGAAAAGCACAAGAAAAACACCCCGTAATTTTTAATCTTCTCGTTTTCTTTTTTCGTTTTTTTTTTGTCGTTGTTATCCTTCTGCGAGTTACGGTGATGCTGGTGGTGCTACTGGCACTGCTCTGCTCCGCTGTTAAACACACACCTTCCGACGGCCGGCGAGCGAGCGAGCTGCAGAGACGAGGTATATGAAAACTGACGCGAGTAGGCAAGAAGAAACCCGGGTTGCTTGCGAGGAAGGGTTTCCGCGCGGGTTTAAGGCGAAGGTGTTACTTGGGTGGCGCCGCGACGGTCACTGAGCAGCGCTAGGATTGACACCTCCTCTGGGGCTCACCCCCACACCTATCGAGGTGTTGGTGTGCTAAAGTCCCGGTACTATAACGTGGAAGATATACACCGGACGCTGGTAGGCGTGAATGCTGGAGGGCAGCGACGCGAAGACTGAAACCGTCGGGGCTCCTCCTCCCCACCCCTGAAACCAGCAGCAGCAAGCAGCAGGCAGAGGCAGCGGCAGCAGCACCACCAGCAGCAACCACGACACGGTACGACGATACGCCGAGTTTGTGGTGGTGGATTTTATGGTGGGGGAAAGAGACTCCTGAGACTAGGAGGCATTCGGGAGTGGTGGGGATGCCGTCGCCCCTCCGTGAACTAAACCTGAATCGGCGATAATGAGAGACCGTCTTTCGGGATTGGAGCGCTACAGCCAATCCGTGGGGGCGTTGGACATGACGCCTTTTCCGACGCGGCATCCCCCTCTACCGGGTTTACATTACGTTTCGTTCCATGCGCGGATCCGACGAGATCCTCCCCTCCATCTACGGTTTTAGGGTGTTAACCACGAGTACGCCCATTAACGTTCTCTACTCTACCCCTCAACTTGTACACAGGACGGGGATAACCGAGGGGCGAGAAAATTAAGTCTACCTTTTTACGCTCTACGTAAATGTTTGCCTACGTACAACCGCGGTTTTATTTAACCGCTTCGAGTGCCTGACGGAAGGTGGATAACGGAACGAATATTATCATCGCCCGGTATAGTCAATACAAAACCTTAGGCGTATTTGTATCGTAACTTGTAAGACAAAATTTTTTGTCCGGTATGTATCTCGGATGTAAATTGATATTAGGAACGATTGTTTTCAGTTCTTTGAGCACATATCTTGGAGGTTTCGTCGTCAATTAGGGTAATATTCACGTAAATGCAAACTGAATCCTGCCGGAAGTATCTGATATCTAGAAACGTATACGAATGTGAATAGACGAATTTTGGGAAACTCAAAGAGTGCCAAAATTCTCGCTTTGATAAATCGCGGCGTATCGGTGTTGCGGCGAAAAGCGTCACGAACTTTAACTCTCGTAAGATATGCTATGCTGCGTTGGTACGTACGCGCGCGGCGCGGCGTGGCGCAGCGAACGAGGGGAAGTTAAGGCACGCCCACCTCGCCCCTCTACTGTAGTTTACTCGAACCCCCTCTCTCCCCACCACAAACCGAAACGTTCGCGCTTAGGGTGTTAGAGCGACGCCTACCGTGTTCGTGAGTTTACTCGACATCGATGTGGTCGTGCGACACGGTTATTATGGACTCTCTCTCTTCATGCGATGGCTAAGGGAGTTGGTTTTGCTTTATAATTACACAAAATGACGGACGAGGCGCTAAAGCTTGTTGACCATCGCAACACCGTGGAAATATTTACCCATACCTGTAACAACTTATAGATGCAACACCGCACGCAGTAGGCATTGCAGAATAAAACTCGAACTGCAACATCATACTGGCTCAGCGATTTCAATTTTATTCAGAGTAGATATCTACTGTAAATTGCAATATCGATTCGAAATCGGTCCTTCAAAGTCGGAGATTTGGAGGAAAATACCAACTGTGTCGTAATGTATCACGTGATCATTATGGAATTTGGAAAATTGGCGAGAACGTAACCTGCAAGCTCGCTCATGCTCGAGTGATTAATTACTCGCATACAGGATCTGGACGTTGATATAGAAAACCGCGAGAGAATTATTGCGGAACGCGCAAACGGTATAGATTAGACCTTTTGCGCGGTTAATTACTGGACGTGTTAATTGAGTGAAGAATACCTACTTAAACTATCACGGCAGTATACGGATTACAGCTGGCTGCTGCATGCGATGCCCGCATTTGTAGTGTATACATGCGGACATACATATACACAACTCGCTTGATATCTATCCATGTATACGCACACATACAACGCAAACGTCTCGAAAGCTTCGCCGATGCTCATGGACGTATCTTGCTGTGTTATCAGTTTTTCCGAACTTTAAATGATCATGCATGAATCGAAGTTAGACACAGAAAAACGATGGAACGTAAAGAAACCAATTCTTTATACTCGAGTAGGTATACCTGAAATTGTGAGTGAATCGTAATGCCCTGAAAGTAAATAGATATAACCGTGTAGCGATATCTACCCAGTCGTCGATAAGTGGTCGAATGCCGGGTGAGAATAGGACGTAACGGCATCTCTGTTATTCTATTGGATCGATGTTAGTCCACAGAATCGCTGGAGTATAAACTGAACAAAGCATAGAGTAAAAAGAGAGTAAGTATAGCAGAAGAAGAAGTAGAAGAAGAAGAAGAAGTACGAGGAAAAAAAACACAACCGTTCCCCGTACCTATACGTATACGATCTGCAGCGTACACGTATGTAGTTATATATAGGTATAACATCACGTAGACCGCGCACGGCCGTCTGGTCGCGAACGGGGGCAACGCGGGAACAAACAGTTGAAAGAGCGAGTGAGAGGTAGATAAAAAATGAGTCTCCCGTCCCCCGTTCCCCATCGCCGTTCCTCCCGCCGCCCCGTAGCTCGAGCGGTGCTCATAATCGCGCAGATCGCGTTATAATCCGCGGCGAAAAACATTTGACGAGCGACGAGCTGGGAAAAAGGCAACGTGTGCTCTGCCGTGCTCCGCTGCTGCCCGTCGTTTCTCTAGTCGGTGGTGGGCGTAGCCAATGATGATACCCGCCCCTACCAGCTATGCTCCCCCACCCCTCCTAGCCACTTCTGTCGGCGCTGCCAACAGAATCGACAAAACTCTTTCCGCGAACCCCCGCAGGTTTCCTATACCACTAGCGACGTAGTCGACGAAGAAGTGGAGTTCTGGTAGGGGGAAAGGAGGGGGTTTGGATATGCGACGGCGGGAGTTTGGAGAAGGGGTACTCGCAAGGGAGCCAAACTATAGAGAGAGACGGAGTTATGTCGGTGGTCGTCAATTGTTTTATTACCAAAGCCGCGCCGAACGCGGCAGATATTCTGCCCGAGATATTCGCGTTCTCTCGTCTAATAGCGGCTAAATAAGGCTCGAGTTGTACCGCGCGGCGGAACGGGTAACCCAAGAAACCATTCTGCACGGTTATACTATAAGACGGAGACTGACCAGCTTACTTACGTACGTACGACGCGTGTGTATAACTACGTACGTCGTTCACGCGGTATATAAGCTTACTATCTATTCTATGCGATTGTGCGCGCAGAATAGTAGGTAGCCCTGCGATGGTGTATACAATTTATAAGTGAAGGTATATAAATACTCCTATAGGTAATACGTATATCCTTTATAGTTTTATTATATACTATGTATACGTTGATAGAATCGCGTGTGAATAATTGTGACGTATCTGTAGGCATACAAAGGGATTTGCAGTATTTCTTTTTTCATCATACTATGTTGCATCGTCTCGTCTTTTTTGTTTCTAAAAATCAGTCGAACGTTTATTCCTCCTCCCACCCGCTCGGCGACCCTTTCACTGTTTATAACCTAAAAAGTACAAAGAGCGCGATATAGTCGAGTTATGTCGCAATTGCTGGATCTCGCGCAGACGCGTCTACGCATATATAGGTAACGAAATGTAAGCGAAGGATTCGTCCGGAGCGATGCTTGCTTCAGAAAGTTCTATATTGGTATACGAGAGGCCTATAAATCTCTTTGGCTCATAAACGCAACGGCGTTTGAGTAACCAAAACTCAACGAGGGTATATGTAGCATGTGCGTGACGGAGGAACCCGGGCTGGTTCATGGTTGGGTCCGTCGGCAGAACAGAATGCTTGACGACACAGAAATTTAACGCTAGCTAGATAGGTTATGGTACGGGCAAACTATACCCGCGTTCGGATTGAACATGTGTTTTAAGTATACATGTATAACTACGCTAACCACGCTCGTCTATATTATCATATATTCAGAGTTATACATATGATATATAACTTTTCAACACTCGATCTGATGCAGTTTTTGCGAAGTATAAACTAACGATAGATGCTCGTTCGATAGATGCGATTGGAAACACGTTTGGGAACCAAAAATCAGCGAGGGAATAACGAGGTTAAATCTGTTACATACTCCCTCCCCTGATTTTATATACCGAAAACACGATATCATCATCGAATTGTAGCGTATTGATCTAAGTATGTAAACATTACGCTGGTATCCCCGATTTACTCTACAATAGATATAATTATAATGAAACAACGATTGTACAATACGTTGTTATAATTATTCCGATAGTTACATAAAAGTAGGGGTAGATGTAGTTCGTGTAGTAGTATAATGAAGGATGTGCATAGAAGAGAGTGAGATATAAAAAAGGATTGAAACTGCGAAAACAACAACAAACCAATTAGGGACTTTAATGGGCGATGCTCGAAACGTTGTAGCAATCGGATAACACAATCGAGTGGTTCCACCGAGCCAGTTCGCGCTAACTAAACCGTAGCCCTGGCGCGGGGGCAGAGGGAAAAAAGAAGTAGCAGGATGAGGATGAGGATGAGGATGAGGAGGTGGTGAGGGATTTGGGGTGGGATTCGAGGATCGCAGGTCTGGGTTTGGAAACCTGGGCGAAAATTCGCGACGTCATTCTACCCGTGCGGTATATAGAGGCGAGGAAATCCGTGCGGATCGATCCTGGACAAACAAACAAAACGCCAAACCGTACGCCGCGACGCCCGCCTCTTCGGCGCCTCAACGCCCTATCCCTCTCTCTCTTTATTCTCACTCTCTTTGCTCTATCCTCGATAACTATATAACTTTATATACATATATATATGTATGTACATCTATATATGTATATCTCGCCCTTTACTATCCACAAGAGGAAAACTCTGCGCTCACGGGGAACTCTTCTTCTTCTTCTTTCACTCTCGCGACTAGCTTAACCAGTTATACCCCTATAGGAGCAGTTTATTCACGAATTGAGACGTGAGAAGCTAGGAGCTTTCCTCGGGCAAATTTACTCTCTAATAAACTTTGAGTCCCGCGGCATATTCCCCGCACATGTATATTTATATATAAACCTATATACTTATACGTACATAGATGTATTTAAAAGTATATATAACATATATCACGTATCAATCTATTCAATGTACAGTCTCTAGTATAGATCTATGAGCGCGATATCTTGCTGAGATAGAAATAAAAAGATAGATGCCTACTTGTCAAAGGGACAAAGCTTTAGAGGCTCGAAGAGAGTTGAAGGAGAGAATCGTTTTAAACGTTTACCTGAAGATATACAAGTGTAAGTGAGTGCCTTCGCGGGGATAACCTCTTACTTAACTTTATGTGTATATAGGTACATCTATAAATATACTGTATACGCTCTTCGCAAAGTATACCGGCCGAAATAAGATGATAAACGGCACCATGCAAATCCGGGAGGAAAAGGAAGAGACGGAAGTGCGCTTTTCACTTAAAAAAAAATGAATTCTAGGAAACAATCTCAGTCATCAAGTTTTGCCGGATGAAAGAACGTCTCGTTTACATTTTATCACGAATCGAAAGTAGTTTGAGATATGTTTTGAACTAATCGTAAGAGAATCTCGCCTCAAGATTGAAAATTTAATGAGTGAATGGTGAAGAATTTCAAGATGCTTGTTGTTGAGGAAGTCCTCAAACAACACTTCTCTCCTTTAATTCAAAGGGAAAATAGAAACTGTCCAGTTTCCTCCCTTGAAGTTTTGAAAATGATTGACGACCGTCTGAATTGTGCCAAACAAATGGAGTTATTACCGGTTTCGGATAATGTTAAGAGCTGTATATAGAGTTATTAGCTGTTACGTACCTAGCGAAGTACTTGCTTCCCGACGTGAGGCTTAGATTCCTGCAGCGAACAGAAACCATAGCGCGGTCGTTGATATAATAGAAATGGCGGCAGCGGTGGTGGTGGTGGCGGCGTCGGCATCGGGGCCTCAACAAGGCCCAAAGGAACCGTAGATATCGCATTGCGCGTGGGACTGACGGGACAAAACCCATTCGGTACAAAAGACTCGGTAGTTTTCTTCGCTTAAACGTCGGGCGACTCCTATGCAATAGAACCGAACACCGGCGAGTGAGACGAACTGATTCTATTCGTTTCTCGCGTGCCGATACCATTAATTATCCTACTACCTAAACCCCTGGCCATTTCTTTTTATATTTCGACTCGCGCCCTCATAGCTGCACTGCAGCCAGCTCTACGCTACTATACCTTATACATAAGGGCGAGCTGCGCGGTTCAAACGCGACAATGCGAGTAGTTGTAGGTTATGTTAGGTAGGTACAGGTATATTCCATGATCGCATCAAAGTCGATCACGACTAAACTTTCGTTGCATTTAGATCGTGAGGACGGATTGGTATTAGCGTGTACCAAAACGAATCGACATTTTCTTCTAGCTACCATCGCAAAAAACTCTAGAATTACTTCGAATAATGAATTTCCCAAAAGAGCAGCGCTGTCATGAAAGTCTAAGTGGTGCCTCGATCGAGAATAAGCGGTTTTCCTTTTGGTTAACACGCAAAATACCAATGTTCGTATAACTTGACCGGAAGAAGTAATACGAAACTTTGTCTTGGTGCTCCAGAGTTTTTGGATCGTTGATTTTCAACCTTAAGTCTGGAAGTCTGAATTTAAAACATTTTTGCAACTAAAATGTATTGAATATTCAAATAGTCGAAATATTTAGATTTGATCCGCCATTTTGATATTGGAATTTTGAACCTCCGATTCGGAATCAGGTGGCAAAAGAAAAAAGAACCCGAGTACCAAGACAGACTTTCGTAGGTATTATTTGTTACGGTCAAGTCATGATGAACATCAGTAGCCCGATCGACGGTTTTTTGCGTGTTCATCGAATGGAAAACCTTATTGTCGATTGAGTCACCACTTGGACTTTAATAACAGCCTCGCGTTTCGGGGTAGTTGATTATTCGACGTATAATTCTAAAGAATGTTGATTTGTTTCGCCATATCCTAATATATCTAAGATTTTTAGAAGTCCACGCATAAGTACATACACTTTTTTTTCGCCTTGGGGATATAAGGATGGGGAGGGAATCTAGAGACCGGAAGTTCGAAACATTCGAGGCCGCAGATTTTAAAACAGCTCGTATATAACTTATACCTATTGCTGCAGTCTTGTTGGGGCTGAGCGTAGGTATAACCATTTATATATATAATATATAAATATATGTGTGTGCGTATATAGATGTACATAAATGTAGATAAGTAGTGTGGAACCTATAGCTAGCTCTCTCTATATGGGTATATACTATATATATAGAGAGAGAGAGGGTGGGGTTCCCTGCTATACGACGACGTAAATATAGGGTACACAACTCGATGACAAATTACGAATGTATTAGGCGACGCTTCGCGACTCGGTGCCATATAGCCTCTATATCTACGTCGCACTGAACAGCCTGCCATTATCTTGGCTAATAATTAATTAGACTATATATATGTAGTTTCGAGCTAGCTCGGGGCCTTTCTGTTCTATAGAGCTAAATATCCTTCGTGTATAGGTATATATGTATATATATACATATAGCCGTTTGTAAACCGTCTTGCGTTTGTACATAGCCATAGCCATTAATGAAATCTGTATGTATATATATAACGTTCATTGAGAATGTAAATGAAAATAAATAAAATATCCAATAATAGTTTGTTAGAAATTTCTTTTCAATTCCTAATATTTTTAATACTTAATATTTTTTATTTTGAAATTTGAATCCTTATCTTTGTTTGTGAGAAATAATTTTCTCCGCTCATATAATTGTATTGCAAGCATTTTTCATATATGTATATGCGAAAATCGTGTATAGGATTCGTGGATTACAATTGACAGTAGGCACTTGATTGGCATGGTTAAGGGCACGGTGTCGGTTACCCTTGCCCCATACGCAGCGTGGCAAAGTCGTTGTTTGCCTAAAATATCAAGCGACACCCGCGCCGCCAAGAGCAGAGGGCGGCATAAATCGCAGCTGCATTGCCAGAGAGGAATGAGACGAAACGGAACGGAGCTGAACCAAGCTTCGTCTCTTTCTCTATCTATCTATCTATCCCCCTCTCTCTCTCTCTCTCTCTCTCGTTCTTTGGTAAGTATAGTTAGTAGCTGCAGAAACGGTGTAGAGAACATTAGAACTGGAACGGGACCGATCCGTGCACAGGGTACATCTGTCTGCTTGTAAGGGAACACCGCCTAATAGAATTAGAAATATATATCCCAGTTGTTCCCCCGATCGGGCCCTGCAGCGCGATCACCCCAGATAGAGGAGTAGCTGCACTGGCGCCCTCATTGACGTCCAGTTTGATCCCTTATTGCAGCGTTAGACGTGCGGCCTTGAAATCGAACAGGGATTACGTTTCCAAAACCGAATGACAAACGCTGCGGGAACAAACCCGCGTTTTTACCAATACCAATACCAATTCCAAACCCCCTGGCCCTCAGCTTCGAGTGGCGAATTATTATTTCGTCTATTATCGAATTTGTACATGCCTGGTACGTGCTGACTGCACAATCGAACCGCGAATAGTTTTTAAACAATTGGGTAAACTCCGGGACGTATAGGTTATACGTAAAGGTATACATATACATGGGATGTAGGTAGCTGTAACCTATAGTCTTTTGTTCAAGGAGGTCGATTTTTCTACAGCTGCAGCTATTCTCAGAGTCTTATTTATCCTACTTTGCCTGGACACGTGGCATTCGACTTCATAATACGTATACATATATATTTATATAAATGTATATACGTCTGTGTCACCTTGGCCAGGGTTAACCGCGTTGAAAGTTGAAGCATTTTTTATGCAAGTGCAGAGAATGAGAACCGCAGTGGTCGGAGTTTGGAGTCGTGATAAATCGGATATTGAGACTTTTTTTTATAGCGAAAAGGCTGCCCCCCATACTTCGTTTGGTATCTTCGACAATCGTAATCAATTATCTAAATCATTCCGATAATTTTCAGTAGGTATAGTTTATTCATGATTTTCGATAACCTCGCAATGTGGCAGACTGATTGAATCGCTGAAAGATGTAAACGGATGGAATAATACAGTAGTGGTGGGATTTCGTGATCTTTCTCAGCATTCTTACCGCCGAAAATACTGACATCAATTAGGAGGTCACTAGGAGGTCGGTCGACCAGTTTATCTGACGAATATCTCGCTTTATAAGTCTTTCTCTCTTAATTTTTCACTGCAGTAGGTATATAATGTGTATAACGTGAGTAGCTGCAGATACTTCTGGCATTACGTCGTTCACCGAACCACGTTCCTCTTCCGTGGTATAGTCTTTAGGCGAGTAGGTAGGTACTTAATAAGAGCCATCATTTCCTTCTTCTTCTTCGTCCTCTTCTTCATCCTTTTCTTCCTCTTCTCCTTATTTTTCTTTGACGCGGTATGATGAGCGATTTCAAAGTGTTAATTCCCCTGATGATCATCGCGCTATTACACTCGCTTAAACCCAACGCCACTCGGATCTTTTTCGACTCGATGCTTAATTACGTTCGTGTCGAATCCAACACCGATTTATACCTCTACCTACATTCAGATCAGAGCCTAACTTCCGGACCTCAATAATTCAATCATTTAGTATCTAAAACCTGCTTTCATCCCCCAATTATCCATTTTCCCAGTTCCACGATGTACCGTAAAGTCACAGTACATACGCACACCTAGTTAGCCCATCACTCTATTCTACTGTATTCGCAAATGATTGTCCGAGTGTGCAGTGTACGTACTGCTGTATGGAAAAACCTAACGTAACACAGAAGTCGTTTCGAAGAGATAGAAAAAGGCTGCGCTAGCTACCATACTTACGATAAGCAAGTATTTTCACAAGCACGGTCTATAGACCTGTGTTACCGTACATGCATGGAGACGTACTCCCAATTCTGTTTTGAATTCACGCTAGGCGGCGCTGGCGAACGTAAACGTACACACAGGTCACGCGCACACCGATAGCGTACGAGTATGTTACTTACCTAGCGTATAACAGAAGTGAAGTCGAGAGGTACTAGGTAGAGCATAAGATATTTAGACAATTTTAGTGATTCTACGCTCGTCACACGCGAGCTGGTTCTTCGCGAGGTGGACGTAGCCGAGGACTGGTGTATATCCCTCCGTAGCTGAGACCAATTCATTAATTTTTCACGAATATTCTCGTCATTAAGAGGTAGGTTGGGGTTGGGGTTAGGGTTAGGGTTGGGTTAGGTTAGCCCACGTTGGATCCGTGCGTCTGGGTTCACCTGGGTATCGTATCTATCGTATACCTAACCGAGCTAGCTAGGTTGAATTATCAATGGCTGTCACATATTCATGCGTTGCCGCGCCATGCCATCACCGAGTTTACCAGACGAGCGAGCTGCCTCCTTTTTTCTAAAGCTAACTAAGCTGGACACTTTCCGAGACGGAATGAAAAATTCTACTCCTATTCTGCAAGTTTTTCCTCAAGACTTGGAAGCGCAAACTAGAGTTTAAGGGTAGAATATCCAAATCAAGGTCAGGCATTAACTTGACTTTCGAAATTTTAGTTTTGACCTCTAGATCCTAAAATTCAGAGAGGCTTCGTGATCCGTCTCAATCCATAGCTCATCAATCTTTAATAAAACGTTTTGAGAACTGATTGACGAATTAATGCTGAGTCGAAACTAAAATTGTTAATTGAGTTGATTTTTCGCAGACTTTTGAAGTTGCAGGAAGAACTTGAAAATTTAGTAGTCTGGTAGAGACGCTAATCATGATTTCAAGTGCAAGCGCTAACTTTGATTCACATCTCTGAATCCAAACGTTGGACATAATTCTACTGAAACAGAATCATATCACTGTCGGCAAAACTAAGGATCAAAGGAAGTGAGGTTTTAGAGGATCAAACTAGACCTTCTATTCCGACCCGGGGTAGCTGGTTACTAGTCGCGTTAAAGGTTCATGAAAATACCTGAATACATACATTTATTACCGAAAGGTAAATGAAATTTGAGAATATGACATGCGGTGAAGTTACAACTAACTTATAGTACCTACTTCGTACATCGAAGGCTCAAGTTGATTGCCAAGTTCCACTTTGCCTAACGTGGTGATGTGAATCATTTAGGGTACTGTGAATAAATAATCTGAGATATAAAAGTACCATTAACAGTATGAGAAAACTTATTGTTAGACAAGCTACCCGCAGGTGTAATATTACCTTCCCCATATACCAGCCCATGGCATAGTTCACCGTTCCTTTTCTATAGAGTGGATTGAACTCTTTCAAAAGCTCCGGAATACACAGTCAGCCCAGCAAAATCGACTTTTCTTATTCTTGGACCGAGCGGTAGGAATATCGTTACAGTTCGCTAAGAGTTCTTGAATTATTACGTAATCGATGTGAATTTTCCATATCCATGTGTCATCGCTAAGAGACAACGAGCTCGCGTGTCTTGAGCTTGGCGTGTATCTTCTTAAAGAGAAGCTGCAGGGCGCGTACACGGTGGTAGCGATAGATTCCGGCACGCGATTCCCGAGCCGAAGGTGCTGGATCAAATGTAATGTCGATGGATCGAAGTACGGTGGTGAAGGCAAATGAGCATTTTTCATTGGTTTTTAAAATATGAGACATTATCCCACACTGTATCGACGAATCATTCGAACGACAACACGACACTTCGTCGTTGCAGTTCTGCACGAGTACATGAGGACAGCACAATGCACGATATGAGTATAAAAAGCGGTGAAGAAGGAAACTCGATCTCAGGATCCGGGAAAGTGAAAGCAAACCCAAAGTCTGACTGAGGACAATGGCTCGGTTAAAGGATATTTGGAAAAGCTTTAAGAGATTTTCTTTCCTTCTTCTTCTTCTTCTTCTTGTTATTCTTATTCCGGGAAGTGGTTTAACGGAGGATCAACAATCCCTGGTATACGTAGTAGGTACGTGTATAGTACATTCGCAAGAATATGAGTATAGTATGGTGCAGATGTCGACGGGCGTGTTTTTTCGATTTCATTCATCATTTTCCCGCTGCGAGCACCTTCTCGAAAATAGTTCAACCGAAAACCACCCCTGAGGTGTACCGGGCACCAATCGAGGCCCGTTGGACACCAGTGGGACGCCCATCACAGCATAACCGTCCCAGGTACACATGTATTTCACATTTATACCCATCGGTAGCTACTAGGCACGCCATGTGCTGCAGAATCGAATTTTTGTATACCTGACTGGTGCGGATACTCGATATGTGATTGGAGGTTGGTACGCCGGTTTAATCTCATGCCACAATCGCAGAGAGTCTCGGAGTGTACGGAACCAGGACTTGGGTGCGATCAGGTGAGCCTCGACAACCATTTCCCACATAATCCCATCGGAAACTAGCCGCGCGGTAATCGTAGTCGCTATTCCCAAAACGGAAACGAACATTTCACGGTTTTCTACCGATGTCACTGATCGCAAATGATGTTTTTTTTAAACGTTTTCAAAAAATAAGTCCAAGCGAGTTCAGTTTCAGCCACGATTTCTGACGGCCTGCCGATTGGCCTTTTCAAACCTCTGCAGCCATTCTCGGGTTCAAAAGTAACTGGAATCAAACTTACCGCTATGTCAACATTGTTCTCCTTTTTTTTTTCAATTTGACAGAAATCGATTGGCCTGATTGGTCGAGATTTTGACAGACATTCCAAATTTTGGTCATTTCAGGTTCGGTCAGCTAAAAAAATGGTCTTTTATCGATTTCCTAAAATTTTCAATATTTACTTCGAAATCAAATTCGATTCTGAGTTCGATGATTGACGATACTCACATGGATCAATATAATCTATTCTCTAGGGCGTAATTTTTTCCGAATCAATATTCGCTTTCTCTCTTACTTTTTCGGCCGGCTCAAGCTTGGTTGGGATAAGCGAACGATTTGGAATCCACGCTTTACATTTTCCTTTGACTTGACCTTGGGTTACGACTACCATTTCATTCCGCGTATAATATCCCCTGCCTCGGTCTATTCGTTAATAGGTACCCAGAATAATTGGTACATATTCATGTCCGGAGGCAAAAAAGAATCGAATAAAATATCACGTAAAAATTAGCTTCACATCGACAAGAACGACCGCAATTCAAATATCTTTGAAACGCGAAGGTTCCTTCGATTTTAGATTTGTAAATCGAGTTTTAAACGTCCGGAATGGTGAAAACGTTTTATAAAAGGTGTTTCCACGAAAGACAACATAGCCGATTGGAAAAACTTTGAAAAGAAGAACACCGGTGGTTCAAAATTTCGAGAAATTGAGATCCGAAAGGCCAAACTTGAAATTCACGCACGTTTTCATTCAGTGTTGAATAACTCGGGCTGTATTGATCGTATCGAGACCAACAAGTGGTCAAATTAATCGTCTTGAGATTTACTTTTTGGAAAAAAATGTTTCAAAATTCTGTCAATTATTTACGACGTCGAAGTTATTGGTTGAAGTATATAAAATGCTATTTTTGTCTTAACATCCTGAAAAATAGACCGAAATTTTCGAATCTTCGGGCTTCCGGGGATCTGGACTTTCGGAGTTTTGAACCGTCTGCATTCCGACCTCTCGGAATTTCGATGATCAAAACCCCGGCGTTTCTGAAAATCCGAAATCTTCTCAAACGGATCCGGAATTTCGACCGTTCGGAGCTTTAAAAATTCTAAACTTCAACCTGGCCCCGAGATTCCGGTTCTAAAAATATCCGATATTATATCCGATCGATTAAAATTCTACAACCGTGTTAATCAAGATAAAAAAAAAATGGAATCGCGTCTTCGTGCAGAGTCTAGCTCCCGATATTCTAACAACTGTTTTTATCTCGTTAACCCGCGCCTATTTGTCGCTGTAAAAAGCTAATAAGCCCGTGGCTACCTGCACTGCATGCCGTATAATATAAATTCTAGCGAAATAGCTCTTCGGTAGGATGTTGCTAAGCGATTTTTAATGTCTTAATCTCGAATGAATAATCACGTTCGAAGGTGATCATCATTGCGTGCGATGATATCTCTTTACTTCTAATGAAACGTGACCACACGTGAGATTATCCCGTAGGTACGTGGTAAAAGGTGTAGGCAATCGATCGTTACAAGTATCTCGATCGACTACTGATTATTTACAGAGTCATGTGGGGCAAGAGTGCGCATTTTTCCTTTAAATTGTTATAAGATTGAAAATTTTAAGTGGAATCAAATAAAACATACTCATTCGTTTTGAGCCTTCGTTAATTCACAATTTACGAAAATCAGAATTGGAGTTACTTGCTTGTAATTCTAGAAGAAAAGAAGAATAAAACCTTTTAAAAATGCGTACTTTTACCCCAATATAGGGGCAAGTGTGCGCAGTAGTGCGGGTAAGTGTACGCAGTTGTAGTAACCAAAACTTTAATGTATTCGAATATAGTTCAACTATATATTCGATAACATAAATATTATCATTTATTCATATATTCATCTTTTGTCATTTATATATCATACACCTACATATAGATATGTATTATTTCATCTATATTATTTATCTATATTTATATCGTTATTACTTAGAGATCAACGTTTCTAAAATCTGAAAAAAATTAATATGAGATCAATTTGAACTAACGATAACAAAATCTCATTCATCAGTGCATATATCACGTACCTATAAAAATACACTTTTGATAGCAATAGTACGCATGCAAATATGCGCACTTTTACTCGACAAGCTTACGCGCACGCTTACCCCTGACTGTCCGAACGGAATTCACTCAAAATTATTCATAATCGCGTCATTTTATCAAGATTTGTAATGGTACACGTCAAACCAGATGGAATAACGTGCACGTTCGTATATGATAAGCAATAAACACCGCAACACAAGGACGAAAGTTTTTGAACCGAAAATGAAAAAATATCGTAAGATTTTCAACGAAAAATTTTACTCACCAATATTGACAAAAGTGCGCAGCCACGCCATACGAGACTCGAGTCTTTTATCCAACGTCGAAGCAAGTACTGGAGACAGTTGGTTCTCTTTCTCTAATTTTAACGGTTACTGAAATAATGAATCTACGAAATAACATTCACCCTTATTCCGAAATTCTGAAATTTAATTATATCACAATAAACAATATATAAATAACCGATCGATACCTATAAGAGCGTGAGCGTGGTACATATTCACTGCGTGGTGATTATACGGCAGTCCTTAATTACTACAGACAGTATTGTTTCCCGATAACAGAGTTTAGCGTTATGGCTTTGCCTGAGGTAAACCAGAACTCTGTAACGAACCGGTGCCGCACGTCTTCAATTATTGTCCACGTGCCATCCACGTGTGTAATTACGTGACAACGTCACGGAAAGATGTATATACCTTTATATACCATTACCCACACATGCATGCACGTATTTACGTACGTACGAACATACACAGAGAGAACTAGTTCGAGGTAAGGAACTACCGGTGCTGGTAGCCGCTGTGATAATAACCCGAGACACTGTTACGTCAGGTTCTCTCGCGTGGCGGAATAACATTGACGGTTATCGTCTCTGGCTTGTAACTAGAGGAACTAGATACCTCGGTAAGTATAATGTACGAAGCGACGTACACGTCGAGTACTCGGATACCTGCGCGGAAAAACTTCGCTCATATTCCATCCCGGCTGTAATTGCGGGAGTAACATCTTCAACGGGATTAAATCGTTGAAAGGTTACCGCTGTACTTTCTTTACTTTTTACATTGGTCAAGGTTGAAGGATTGCTTTTGCTAATTACAACGAATCTTCGTTGCGTCGGGACTCTGGTGACCGAAAAAACGGTTCCAAAGAAAGAGCAAGGTCGTCGAAAAAAACTCCCCGGATTATCCCAGAAACGGCGAGATGGAAAAGTCCGAAATTTACTGGATCTTGCGTCCGGATTGACGGGCTCGAGGAATGTCCATCTCTCGTTACTCGAACTTTTATGGTATCGCATAGTTACGGAAAAACACTGTTTCTGCGTCTCGACTTTCATCGGCACTGATTTATTGTAATTTCGCAGCAGCTGTACCAAAGAAAGTGTGTTTAACGATGAGAGATTGAAATTTGTCTTTTTTGGTTTGGGGTGAGAAGACCCGTCGTATATTATAAGGAGAACTTAGGATCCTCTGAAGTTCGGAGCGAGCATAAAGGCGCGCAGAAAAGCTCGCGCCTCTTGGAACAACGCGAAAACGCGAACCATAAAATTGGCCACATCCGTGATCAGGCCTCTCCGTCTCATCCGAGGACCTCGTCGTCGCGACTCGTTGTTACTATTGTAGTTGACTTCTGGACTGTGAAACTTGGGCAGGAATTCGGCGGAGGGGTTCTTCAAAAAGATGCTCGACGCCACATACGTCTGTACGTCTATATCCGTGTACCATCCGCACACACGATTCCGCGCGAATTTTTCCACACGTATAAAGAGTTTCACCGAATCGCGGGAATCATACTTTCAATTAGGGATTCTAGTGCCAAGAAAATTACCCAACTTCGGTATTTTCGTGTAATCGATAACCATAGATCGTCGAGTCTCTGTCTCTCTGTGTATACATGCGATAAGTCGCGATTACACTTGACCCGGTTCGTCCGAGTCGACCTTCCCTCCTTTCCCGGTGACTTTTTTCGTTTTTCGTTCCTTTTTTTCCTTCGTTTCTTTTCTTTTGCGTTAACGACATCGCCGCGGAGCTAATAGAAGAGGGAAGAGTGATCGCAGTCGTGGGGTCCACCGCGGGTATGGAGGTAGGTATAACATACCGCCGCGAGGTTACACCAGCCCCTGTAATCTATGTGTGGAATTACCCATACCTAGATAAAGGAAAAGTCCTATTCGTGTAAGAAAAACGAAACGAAGACGTCCTCGAGGGCGGTGGTTTTCACGCACGAGCTCCACTTACGCGGGTGGATGAATTGCCGGTCGGACCAGCGGCTCTTCCAGAGCTACGCCGTAGCTCTATATACCTCTGAGGGTAGAGGAAGCATCGATCCTCGCGTTACGCACGAGGCAAAACGCACGAGGCACAAACCAACCTCGGTGGGCCAAAGGCAGAGGGAAGTTGGAGCCAGCTTTCTCCCTTTCCATGAGAGATATACGTATACCTACCCTGGTTTCTCTCAAGGGGAGGCTTATGGGGTTGCGCGCCTTTATGTGCAGCATTCCGCGGGTTCTCATATCTCCTCTTATCATCGGGGAAACTTCTTTTACTTTGATTGGGTCGGTCATCCGTCCCTCGCTCGCTTGCCACCCTCCTCTTCCTCTTCTTCTTCTTATTCCTATTCTTATTCTATATCTATCGTTTAACTGAAACTGCTGCTCGTACTTCCCTCTTTTATGCCCCATATCGTCTAGGTTCTCAAGCCTTAAAGGCGGTATATAGGTTCACTCGATATCCGTTTCGGTATTGCGTACAACGCGCGGAGAGACTGGTGCAAACGGCTAACGAACATCGTCCGGCCTAACGAGCATCCTTGTTAATTCATCCATCGGATTTTTTCGAGAATTAAGAAATCAATCCAATCCTTCATTGACCTGGATCGGATGACAATTATCAACCAATTTGCGCATCGGTCGTGTCTACATAATGACGCTTCGATTGATCATTAGACGTATGATCGAAACGCGCATGTAATAAATTTTCCTTCATTCCCAGGAAGGGAAATTGTAGGAAACTCTTATTATTCACCCTTGGGAAGGAAGAGATGAAAAGACGTATCGAAATTGAGCTATACGTGTAAACACCGAGGGCGTCGCACTGATATCACTGAAACCACGAGTATTATTAATTTTGATAATGGTCATTAGGGACCAGCTCGACCAATATCATTATAGGTTGCGAGGTTCGGAGCTCGGTTAACTCGGGCTCGCCTTTCCCCGTGGGAGTTTGGCCATCGTTTATTTTTCATTCCCAATACTATATACCCATACGCCTTTTAATTTTCCATCCTTCTTCTCTGCCTATGGCCGATGATACGGTCTCTGGCCATTGCATTGGCGCCGTCGACGGGTAACGACGATAACTTTGAAAAAAAACAAAGAAAAACAATCCCTCAGTCCAGTTATTTGTAGCGGTAAGTTTATACGCATTCGAAGAGAATTTTGGAAAAAAAAATGACCGAGGAACTTCCGAAGTGAGAAAATATTCCCGCCATTGCATCGCATCGAATCGGCCACTTTGTGATTCCCGAATCATTAACTTGCGGCCCGGAATCTTACCGGTCAATCAGACCTGTCCCATCGACGGTCCGAGTGGTCAGTTTGCCTAAAGTGTCAACGGCTGTCACGGTTAATTAGCCGGTTTTGAGATGTGGGAGGCCGTTGATCGCCGGTACCTATTTATGACTCGGGTTATGTAATTATAATCGATTACAAAACGATTTGAAAAATGTCTGTAAACCGCGCGTGTATACGCGTATGAAGTCGTGGACCGACGTATCTTCGATCTTTGTAAAAATATCCCAACAGATTATTGACGAGATTTAATATCAGTTCGATATCGCGACGATTCCGGGTCTTGTATGTGTATAGAAGGGTCCCGTCGCGTCGCGTCGGCCCCAGAACCTCGTGGCCCGATGCGATGGGAGCGCGCCGCGATTATTTCTTTGTTTTTATTTTCTTAATTTTATTTCTCCCAGTCAGAGAGATGCCATGGCCATGGCGCCACCGTACGCATAGCAAAGCCTCGCTAGTCGACCGTCGTCGCGACGCGAAGCTAACCGGCGGATAAACCGGCGAACGAACCGAACCGAACCGAACGATCGGGTCGGACCGCGTTATTGTTTTTTTTTTATTTTCTCTTTTTTATTTCTTCTTTTTTTTGTTTTTGTTTTTTTTTTTTTTATTTTTGATAAAATGGCGGCAGAGCAGACCACGTAGGACCGAGCTAAGAGAACAGGAGAGGACTCGCTCCGGAGAGAGGACCACCGTGCCGCGTCGTTCCGCGATTAGACTCACAAAACAAACGGCCCTCCAAGACTTATTCCGCTACAGGATACCACCGGGTTGTATCCCCTTCGACGTCCAACCTGCGGGAACGTCCCATAATTGGACCCACGCCGAAGTCTTTTTCTGCAGGACGCGGTATTAATATTTCGATTTCCACCCTGAAATAAACAGAGGCCTTGGGACATGATCCTGCGATCTTTCGCAAACCATTCCCACGTTCCAACGATCGACGCTTTCCAATTTTGAGACGCCGCTACTTTTCCTATTTCTGAAATATTCCGATCGATCGACAACCTTCTTACCGATCGACTCATCGTCGCACTTCTAGCAGACATTGTCTAGTTCCTGGGATGAAGAGGAAGGAGGAGAATCGGTACCGAGAAAGTACCGATTTCTTACCAGCTTCAGGTTTCGTTCGAAGCAAATTTTTCCCTCGATGTACTAAGCCGCGGGACAAATACGTTGAGGAATATACCGTCACTCGACGGTACTGGCCACACGGTACTTTCCGAGGGTCTTCGAGGTACGATGGTGTCTAATATCAAATTCGGTATTGATTGTGTCCTTAAGAGAGCGAATCGATTCGAATAACTCGGTTATAAGGTCGTTAAAAGGTTCTTCAAGGTACGTTCCTACTAGGATACTGTACCGGGTAGTGTAAAACGGGTAGATCAATTCATCAGGGCGTATCAAACGTTCTGTTTGAATCGATGACCTTAAAAGGTACATCGGGTAGCCAAGCAACGCTACGTAAAAGTATGCCTACGATGAACGGATCAGTCGATAATCGATTCCCTTTTCTTTTTTCTTCTTTTCTAATTTGCTCATTTTCTCGACCGAATTATACTCGCGCCCCCTTAAACCGAAACGAACCCTTTTTAAATCGTACAACTCCCGGCTGTGTCCGTCTCGTTCGAAGAACAACCACACGCAGCCACGGAGCCACGACATGGACATAAATATAGCCAGGCCAACTCCTAGAGAGCCACAGCTCTACGCTTCTACCCTCTATTGATCGAACCACGGACCCTCCTCTCGGTTTCCAGCGAACCGGTGAACTGGACACACACCCTGGACGACGCACACGAACGCCCGGACCTCCGGTGTAAGGGAGGCGTGCAAAACGTCTCTACCGCTTCGCCAAGAATCGTTTATACACGTACACACACATCGCTATATTTCAGACTATGTGGGAACGCGTACCGCCACCAAGGGAGGTCTGCTCTTTCGCAGGGGTTGCGAAATGATCCTCGTTCTGGCCAATTTTATCGCGAAAATTTTTCCTATAGTCTTTTTCGGTACATCTTCAAGGATAATCGTTGGAACGCTGTATTCGAAATGGACTTCTCTTCTTCGAACGGGACTTAATCACTCTCATCCACAGTTCGGAAGGCAGTACCGAAGGAGCTAGGGTCCGGTTTTAAACTAATAAAAAACAATTACCCTTTCAGCAGGATATTGGGAAACAGCGTAAGACAGAGTCCGAGGGATGTGCGCCGCTCTGCCAGAGGAGCGACTGTACTATCAATTTTTATCGCACATTTTACGACCCCCTTAGTTTTATTAATTAATCGATTTTCTGGGAACCGTTAGCCCCAAGTATCTGCCCCGTCTCGTCTCGTCTCCTCTCGTCTCGTCCAGATCTGAAGAGGCCATTGCTAGTTTACTCGGCTTTGGGGAGATCGCTCCCTACACCATAGCGATAGCAGTCAATTTTAACGCTCGAGATTGCACAAGCGTTTTGGGAAATGGAATCTTATAACCGTGCAGATTTTTCGGACGAGCTGAACTTGGACCAGAATCATTCCGGACAATAGCCACTTCCGGAGCCGGTAATGACTGCACCAAGCATTCATTGAAGAACTTATTCCCTGCTGAAGCAGGCACCCATATCGGTCAAAGAATGATGTAGGAAGAGAGTCGTGGAATACCATCTCCGAGTCTTTGGTATTAAATATTTCGTTCCAGGCAGTTTATGAAACTAGGTGTTTCCTACCCTTACAGCGAGAGGCTTCTTCTTCTTCTTCTTCCACCGCTGACTGAATTCCGCGGTGGTGAATTTCATACTTTTTCCTGTAAGAAAATCCATCCTGCCTCACCGGGAGGAGCTGCACGCCACATAACATAACACAACACAGCATAACATAACGTAACATAACGTAGCGTAGCTTTGTCCTGCGGGCGACACCCGGCGTTATTGAATCGCTAGAGTTATGTGCGGGGTTACGTCCTCTTTTCCTTTCGTCTTTGGGGTCCGGGCTTTTCGCTTATACCCTCCACCCTGCAGACACATGTTTGCCTTTGCCTTTGCGTTCGCGTTTGCGTGCGTGTTCACGTTCGCGTTCGTGTTCGTGGAGAAAAGGGATGACGACGCCACCCTGGCCGAACTACGAGTCTTGTAGCTTTTACTAGCAAAGAGCTGCGAAGACGCGAGGCGTCCCTCCGAGGCGCCGCACCGCGTCATCCATCAGGCAGCTTACGACCCTCCGACCCATCCACCCTGTACGCCACCCTCTCCTGGCACGACGTCGCGAGGTCCAAGCCATATAGATCTATTTCTGTGGGAGTGTAATCGTAGAGACGTAAATCGCGGGAGATTTGTTCAGAGAAAAAATTTTGAAACGGAACGAAACTAGGTGTTCGATTTTTGACTTCAAACGCGGACAAGCGACTATAGATAATCGGGGTTTATTTTACCGACAAAATAGGGACGCGGGAGAGAAAAAGTGAGATAGAGGGAAAGCGGAATGTGAAGAGAGGGTGGGTGCCGACACTTGGCTTCTACTTTGCAACAGTCCTGCAGAGAATATTTCAAGACGTTTCCGGGCCGTTTTATACACCGAAGTACAGCTGAGCATCCGACTAAGAAATAAATATCTCTGAAATAAGAAGAGTTTTTGAGAGGCCACTTCAGGTCGTATCCAAAAGCCCGTTTCTCGTCGATGAATAAATCCGACGATTAACTTCGCCCCTGTGTATATCTACCGGGCTAATTGAACTTGTTCTCTTTCATCTCTTCGCCGCGTTTTAGATATGACAAATGCAACTTTTCGTTACACGAATTTCCTTTCGCAGTAATTTCCGTTTATGATGCTAAGGCTAATGTCACTTCTTTAATGACGAGCGCAGTTGCCCGTGAATCATATGTATACATGGGTGATTCCATTCTAACAGTGTCTATTAATGTCCTGTACTGTTTGCTCTCACTGGTCATCCATTAACGATCTATTCATAAAATTTTTGTATCAATACGATCCTCGTGAACATATATCATCACTTCTTTCGTATAATATAACTTGCAGTCCGGAGAAAACTTACGGTTTGAATCACTTAAATGTCAGTACCGTGTCACGTCCATTTCTAGAATTTACCTACGAATTCATTATTTTCTTTGTCGCGATAAATGTTCCAAACTAATTAATCCGTAAATCTAATTAATGTTATAATACAATTCATAAATAAATTATAATACAATTCGTAATAATTTCTCCGAAGAATGTCTACCAAATTTATTTTACGTCAGTACCGCGGATGAACGAGTCGGTACCGTGGCACGGAAAATTTGAAATTTGATTCTCATTCTCGATATTTTGAAGCTGTAGCGAAATCCTCTCGGACTTTCATTTTTACAATAAAATAGAGAAATAATATGCATCAAAAACTAAAAAAGTTTAATTATAGAATCAAAAAATGTTTAATCGAAAAAGTAACAGCTAGAACAGAATCACCGATGTAGAGATAGTAGGTACAGCGCGTTCCCCGATTTGAGATTCGAGAAGTTTTGAAATAAGAATAAGAAAGTGACCACTGGAATCAAATTTAGAAGGAACCAAGCTATGCTGAACAAGACTACGGGTAGGTAGGTAGGTATAACTGTCCATCTATATAAACGGCGAGCAACAGATATGCGAAAAATGTTAACTGCCTCGATCTAAAAAGAATTATTGTGCTTCCGAGAAATATGTGGCGCTGTTGGTTTCGCTCGAAGAAGCAGTAACTCGTTGCGAACCAGCGCGTATAGTGTTAAAATTTAAATCGATTGGACGCAAATCTGTTGTGTGAATAATGAACCGTTGTGAAAATAAAAATAACGCGTCATCGATATTCATCTTTCGGCTGATTCGAGCCGCGATTTACATTCTGGAACGGGTTCGTCGGATCAATAGTCAAATTTCGTGAATTATAACCGCTGGATTATATTGCGGCCGGGGACGGTGTACGCGAACAAAAAAGGGAAACATGAAGAGACTATTTCGAGTATTTTTGTTCGGACTCGAAGTTTAAGTGATTTGGTACGACCGCAGCTCCAGTCCGAATGTTTAAACAAACGAGCAATTATCTTAACAGGATCTCGGATCTTTGTTCCGTTTCGTTTTCAGGCTGGTCCCCGGTTAAGGCCCCGGTTAAGGCCCCGCTTAAGGCCCCGCCGCACCGTGTAGCCCTCCAGGCCGCAGCAGTATAAGCCAAGACGTCGGCATCGGATGGTAAAAACGACCAGACACGCATTTCGATTGTTGCTTCTGTTCTGTTTGCTTGCGCCGTCGAGTCCTCCGTTTCCTTTACGTCGCTTTCGTTGTCGTCTCTTTGTCTTATTTCGCGTTCTTTATGTCCTTCGACCTCTTTCACAGGCATTCGTCCCTGCTCGCTGGTGTTCCACCGATGCAACGTTACTTGGAAAAATAAACGAAGACCCGGTATCGCGATGGACGATCTCGATCATCTCGTCAAATTTCCTCGCTCGATCAAAGATCCACATTTTCACCGGTAATTCGCCCCTTTTTGCTTCTCCTACGAGATACGCTCGTTATCCCCGTGCTATACGAGCGCCCGGATCGCGCATTGGTTTGTTTTCAAAACCTTGCGCAGGGTCGTGCACGGTCGACTGATCTGATCTCTATTGCATCGTTTTCGAATGACTGTACTTATGTTGGTGAAGAACCCTTCCAGACTGGCCAAAACTATAACGGAGGACAAATGTGAGCCAAACTCGCGTTACCCACTTCCAGTGGTGAGGAGACGTTCGAGTGTGGACCAGGTTAAGCCATGCGATGAGTTTGCCGGAGAGAAAATGCGATAAAGAAACGTAGAATGAGATGGTCTACCATAGAGCGCGACCGACGGTGCAATTCTAGAAACTATTCCGATTGTCTGAAGACAGCAGCTGATCAAAAGAGAAGAATAAGGTACCCAGGGCCTGTTTAACAGGATGATCCGCCGAGGAGCAGAGTCCCGGATTATTTTCAGGGCATTTCAGGGCATTTCAGGGCTAATTTCATTCTCACAAAGACTTTGGGTGCCTGGCTTAACCATTGTACAATTTTTCCCGCTTACTTGCACCCGTCTTGGTTCTCTTTTATTCAGTAGTATTCTCGGGTGCGCTCGAATCTTTTCGGGAAGATAAACAAAAAAAAAGAAAAGGAGAAAGGAAGAAAAAACACAGGGTCTAAAACCGCGAGGGGTTTCTTCGCGCGTTACCGCACGGTTCCAGAAACGTCCGACAACTTTCGCCAGATCTCTCATCCGGCGAATCATTGGAATCATTGAAGAACAGCCTCTCCGACAGTCGGATGAGTGTGATCAGTTGCAATTAGTTAAAAATATCGAGAAACCATTAGCGTGAATTCGCCGCGCCGATAAACGGCGAAGACTAATTCCTTTCGGGGAGCACATCGAGAGGGAATAGAGCCGCTTTGAAATATCGGAGGTTAAATCTGAATCCCACTTGCCGTCCGGTTGCAGTATCGTAAGCCGAAAGTGGTCGTTGAAATATGAATATTTTTCCATCTGGTTCGCATCCCCGATTCTTAGAGGAGGCTTGTCGAGGATGATCACCCGACAAACGATCAGCCTACTGCAGTTATGCTCATAGTATACAAGTTCACAAAAGTAATAGATACGTTTAATCCAATTGGCATGCCTCGAGTGCCCCCGGCCAGCTAACCAGACAAACGTCTTTCTGTCCGTCTGTCAGGAGTGACAGAGGTATTATAAGTACGCACACTGTGTCCAACTGTTCAAGGCATACAAACCTACCCACAACGGTTAACAAAGCAGGAATATTGGATAAGCATGATGGACACGTCGTGAGGTCGGTAGGCATTGCACCGCGGCAGTCTGTGCTGCACAGGTATGCAACATAGCACACAGCAAGTGCTCGCCGCTTTGAACACGTTTAGCCAATTTCAGTGAGAAAAGGACGAAATTTGCTTAAAATTAGATCTCTTTTAGGACGGACGGAGCCCTTCCAGGGGTTGTTTGCCCAGCGGCTATCGTCGGGACCTCGCTAAGCGAGCGAAGGGTCACCAAAAAATCCTCTTCATCTCTAGCTGAATAAATATCACTCTGTTCAGAGCCGAGAGCGGAGTTCCGTAACTCCTGGGTCTATGTTGAACAAAGTTTACAATTCGTCGACCGATTTTTCGTTTTTTCATCAAAAAGTGAAAAAAGCTCGCTAAAGTTTCGTATTCCGGGTAAATTTTTTGGCCATTTTACTCTGCGTACGAGTTACGTCTAGACACGGCAGCTAACGAGAGAAGATTCACCACCATTCACCTGTCAGCAGAGGTAGGGCAACGGTTATAGTTTATTTATCGTTTCCAGGCCGTGGCAGCGGCAGCAACGGCGCAGCGGCGGCGGTGCTGGTGATGGTGATGGTCGTGGTGGTGTGGTGGTGTGGTGGTTTGGTGGCGGCGGCGGCGATGCCAGAGCCGGTGCTGGTGTTTGAAATACGTTTACACGAATCGTATGTTCGCCCTTACCTCGTGGGTTTGGCGCCGGCGTGTGTGGTCCGGCGCATACCTTCTCGCCGAGCAATTATTGCCCACGTTCCAACCTTAACCACCCATTGTTTGAGGTCCCAGTACTTTTACCGCGGGCAATAGATGTCTTAACCAGATTGGTGGGTGGCACAGGCGCAACTCCGGAGACTCCGAACATCATGCCACACTATATTACTATATAACGGGCAATAATATTTGCCCGGGCAATAATATTCATACGCCCACGGAGTCAATCAGTTCCGTGAAAAGAAGACCGAGACGATTTACCCCGATATCTCAGATTTTACCCGATAAAATCCCACGCCGACTAGGCTAACGTCTGACCTTGGAGACTCGAGTCGTATCCACGTTTTTTCAATGCATTGTTCCGACTCGAAGAATCATTTGTAATTTGTTTCAGATTTTTTCCACGCACCAAAATTCATTTCTAATTTTTTTGGACCTGATTTTTTCCGAAAAATACACCGTACATGTCTATGTATCGGCGGGCATATAATGTCCGACTGCAACTGTGACTTCGTATCATAGAGTTGTTAATTATACTTAACGACGAAGGGAGTTCTACAGCTTCGGGCTTACTAACGATTCATGACGTTTTATAGCAATACTTTACCACTCGCCCGAGGGTGGACCGATCAACCGCAATTAATAACAATATATACACTCGGGATTTTCGGCACAAGTATAATCGAGCGGTATTTTATTCTCTTTTCATCTTCTTTTTATTTTTCCAATAATCACTTAACGTAATTCATGATACGGCGATGGAAGTGACCGCGAGACGAATTATTATTTCATAGACAATTTGTTATTTAACAATTTTCGACAAAAAATAACGAATTTAGATTTCTTAATTTGCAATTTGGATAAAGTTAGTTCGCAGTCTCATAATACACACGCGTCGAAGGGGTAGTTGCGAGTTAGGAGTTCTAGGTCGCAGCAGCAGCAGCAGCGGCAGGTTTTGGGTCCGAAAATCTACCTGGGTATCATAGCTGACCGTTTGACACGTGATGACAGCCGGTGGCGCCATCCACCCCCCGCCGTTTCAGGACCCAGCAGGGGGTCCCCGGGCAACCTAAAAGATTCTTTTGTTTCGGCCTCATTAACGTGTTACCAAACCCCCGACGCCCGGCTGCTTAAGGGACTTGCCTCAGGTTATTTACAGGCCTCAATCCGTGGGGATGAAATTAAGAACTCTCCGCGGTCATGTCCGAGATCGGTGATATCTTTTTTCTTATTAATCGAAATCGAACACCTGTCCCCATCGCCTTACCGACAATTATTCCTCGGACGACATTTCTTCGACAAGTCACTGATGCAATTGCGTTAAGAGGGTACATATGTATGTTCAAGATTCAAAAATCAGACACATCTTCGAAGACTGTGGCGACTGATGTAAATAAAACGCAGATTTCCAGTTTCAGGCCTTCGTTATACGCGATGTCACCTACAAATCTTGATGTTGGAAAACCCTGCATCTCACACCATGTGGCCATCAGAATAGATCGAAGTGAGCTTCGTAAAAATGACATAGGCTAACTGTCGACTCGATTTCGAAGTCAATTATAGTGGAAACTGGATCCAGTCTCGCGAGCCCACTTAATACTGACGTAATTCCAGCGCGGACTAGGATTATCGAAGAATATTCAATTTTTCATAAATTTGCAGATTTCTAATGTCCGTGTACTAAAAAAAATGAAGAATTAGAATTTCTCGAATTATTTTCCAGCCGGACGAACAAATTTTTTCAAGAATCTCTAGTCTGCGCCAGACCCACGTATGAGGACTATATGTACGAGAAATTATAGATCGATCGGCTTAATAGTTACTCAGTTATTGAGGCAACAGTTAACCTATGTCATTTTTACAAAGCTCGATTCAATCTATGCTGGTGGCCACACGATGTGAGATGCGAGGGTTTTTAACATCGATATTTGTAGGTGACATTACGTAGAATAAACACCTAAAACAGAATATTTGTACATTACGTACCTCAGTCGCCACAGTCCCCGAAAATGCGTCTAATTTTCGCAACCAGAACATGTATACATCTCTTGAATCGTATTTCAATAGATTTGCAAAGTTTCTTAGATGTGCATCCATCCGCAGTTGATTTCAGCGAGAAATTGGAGGCGGGAATTCCCCGATGGGGAGATTCCCTTAAACGGCAGTTGGGGGACGGTAGAAGGAGAAGCTAACAGATTTTTTCGAATCGGTGGAACTCGCGCGATCTCATCAGCCGCCTCATCAGCGTAACTTCAGCTGTCAGGTCGGACATCTTTGGGTTGAAGTGTTTATTGGTGAGCCCTGGTCCACCGTGTAACTACGCTTTACGTTGCACCAGCAAATCACGGTACAGGGTCCTGCCCGAGAGGAATTCGGGGCATTTTCTGTTGGCATTTCAAGATTTCGGCAACCACTCGACTTTGAAATAAACCGTCGAGACATCGCGCCCTAAGGCTCGCGGGGATTCGATGCTGATCCAACTCTCACGGCTTTAATCAATCCGCCAAATTTCTAACCACGTTATCCGGCGTTCAAACGATTCACCAGAAGTCACGAAGCACTAAATGGTCTACTGAAGTATTCCCAAATCCATACTATCCCATGTATGTCCAGGATGTCCATGGTTCATCACGAAGGAGCCAAAGTTCGTACATGGATTCAATAGTCCTGTGAAAATCATGCACGGGTCGTTGAGTGACTTTCGTTTCAAACAGGGAAAAGTATCGGTCTCTTTTTCTTCGACTCCATTCACGACTGTGTAGCGTTTTAAGGCCGAGTTAATTCGTGCTTGCGTGTCTGGAATATCGTGTGTAACAGATCTCAGGATTTTACATACTGCACCAAAGATTTAATAAATTTCAGTCGAATAACACGGAATTTTCTAGTTCCACCGACATTTCAGAAATTCCTACACACCGGATTCTACACTATCCTCATAGGCTTCATAGAACTCTGTATAAAATTTTGTAGATGTCGTTGATTTCACTCGGATTTCGCCCAATTTTTTGCGATCTCGCTTTTCTCAATCTAGCAGTTTTATTAGGTCTTCGTACGACTTGCCACGTACAAATCTTTTGAATTCTCATTCTGTACTCAACGGACGTTGAAATTCTCCGGCCCCGTTATATTTGCAATAAAAAAATGTGTTTTCGAACCGATTTCGAAGATCTGCTGTCCTCCCTCGTCCATCACATCGCGAAATGCATTAATTAAACCCCAACTTTGGAACATTGAGGTATAAAAAATGGTATTTTTGAGCCGCCCTGTACCTGGTTGATTCCTGTAGTGGCGCCAGCACCTTTCTCCCTGGTATCTCCCCGTCGGTTATTTCGTGCGTCCTGGTCGCACCGCTTGAAGTTTAAAGCCTGTTCCAGATCTTCATCTCGCTCGTTCGGTCCAGGACCGCAGGAATTAATAATCCAGAAATGAATAGTTTAGCCCGGGCGTATAGTTCGTCGACGAATTCTTTACCCGTCTTTAGATAGGCGCTAGTAGGCGGCTAATTATAAAGGAAGAATGTTTATTTTATCTCGCAGTGTTCATTGATCCCCGAATACTCACCGATAAATCCCATCCACCGTCCCCACCTCATCCACCCTATATCGAATTAGTTTTCGCGAAGAGACGAGTCGAGATGAAATACACTCAAGGACCCGCGTCGGGGGGAGCCCAAGGAACGAAACGAGCGACCAGCGAAAATAAATTGTGCGAAAATAACCGACGAAAAATACGATTCTGCACAAACGGGAGAACGGAGAACAGGGCGGAGAAAAAATCACAAGATATAAATAAGCTCATTTTTAACCAATATCGAATCCCAAAACTTAGTAGGTTTATAAAATTTGCGATTCGTTTTAAAGTATTCAGCCAAATTTTGTAACGTTTGAAAATATTTCGCGGGAAATAATACAAATAGCCTTATTTTTATTACGTGCTTATACTTCCACACGGGTGAATGTGGCATACCAGGACGCGGTTTCCGAATGGTGAAATTCATATTCTTAAAACCCGTGCAATTAGCGTCGGAGGAATTCACGCGACTAATTAGTAACACGGCTTCCACGCGCATCTGATATTTATTGTTTCAACGTTCCGAGAGAGGTTTATAAGTCCGAAATACCTTTTACTATTATTTTAACACGCGGATCGAGATTCGTATATTCATACTTATGATACAATATCTCTGCAGCCACCGCGGAACTAGGTATAAAAAAATGTAGGAAAAAGAGGGTCCTGGCACGGCGGCGGCGACTCTCAGACAAGATAGTTAGTTATAACAAGAATTTCAGTCGAACATATAAAAGGAAAAAAAAAATAAAAATAGAGAAAAATATAGGAAGGAAGGTAGGCAGGTTTATCCGTCAAACTCCTCGCGAACCATGAAGCAATTAACGACGCAAATAATTATTCCAACTGGCGAAGCGTTAGCCGCGAAAGAGTGCACCCGCGTGGTATATGTGAAACCTGGTGTAGACGGAGTATAACGGACGTCTGAGCTGGTCCGGGGGCAAAAAAGTCCGTAGACGAATATCGGAGGAGACATTTCGGGCATCCTCGCGAAGAGACACGGAGGAACGCGTGTTCTATTAGCTAAAACAAAAGAGCGGCGCCTAGACGGGACCCGCCGAATAACCGGCGAGGCCCAAAACTGTCGGTCCGCGTTTATTTATGTCCTAAACCACGGAAAAAGATGTAAGTATTCTGGCCCCTCGCATTCCTTGGGCCGGTTGACCACGTTCGAAACCCAAAGAAGATAAGACGTGTTTTCTAATTCCTTATTCGGTCGGGTATATTTTCGCCGGATTAAGTCCTCGGCGAAGAATCGATCGAGCCAAGTCCCTTTCATTGCGGACAAAAGATCTTTCGAAATCACCAAACACACCGAGTTTTATTTACAGGTAGAAATTCGCGGATCACATGTACGAATTGACTTTTGTTTTTCGCACTTTGGCCTTGAGACCGGTGTCTTACCGCACTGCGCGATCACACGGGAGATTTTTCCAGCTAGACTTTCGGCTCTTTTTATACAAGGTTATTAATGACTCCGTATCTAGGAGTTGTCTCTAAGCCGGAGTTTCTCGGTTACCACAGAGCTAGACGCGTCTAGCTGATGTAGATTTAAACGGTCGAGCATCGCTCAAGCCCAAAACCATTCCAGTGTTATTCCCGCACCCCCGGGAACAGTTTTCAGGGCTGATGTATCGACGTAATTCAGATCTCACAGATGGCTATACGGCTTGGTGTAACATCTCTATATCTTTATCTCTTTTTTCCGTCTTTTTTCTCCAACTCTAACTTTCGGAGATGGATTAATCCATCAATTCCGATAACAGCAGCTCGGGGCTTGACCGTCCCCAAAGATCATCGACTGCATACTCGACCATATAAGATGTGAAGAACGAGTGAACTAGGAATCGGGTACATCTGAACGGAATTATTTTAACGAGCTGTCGAATCATTTGTTCGGAGGAATTAAAATCCCATGTATTTATATTCACGTTAGTCTGTGTACCTAGATACCGCAGTTTGTAACGGAAAATTAATAGACTTGCTCAGTTTTGTCACGTGCACCTATAGAACGGCGTGTAGCAGCTATTCTGATAATTTATCATGGGATTATGGTGCAAATATATATCTATCTACTCGAGATCCCAAAGGGGATCTATCCGAACGATCCCCCGTCAAAGTTCGGGTCTGCCAGTGGCGTCGCGACAACTTACTACAGTTTGGAATCGGGAAGTGGCGAGTGGAATGGGATCTGTGTACACAGTCAAGGGGATTCGATAACGAGTATATTAATGCTATTAGCCGCTTGACAGTTGTTAAACGACTACAATATCACAGGCGATGATGGAACCCCGTCATTTCATGAAATATTCTTCGAATCGCTTTATTTCGAATTACTTGTATTCTGAAATGATTCGAAAATTCATGGAGCTTGTAGTCTTACATGGATTGAATGTGATGGAGAAAATTATCGACAATTTTTGAGACATGAA
The DNA here is from genome assembly GCA_947538915.1 of Tenthredo distinguenda. NCBI lineage: Eukaryota > Metazoa > Arthropoda > Insecta > Hymenoptera > Tenthredinidae > Tenthredo > Tenthredo distinguenda. The sequence continues at coordinate 24,252,425 of OX384532.1, forward strand.
ATTCATGAAATGTCATCGGTTCGTCCCGAAATTACGTCAATGTAGGATATTGCCTACAAACTTGAATAAGTTGCGATTAACCCAGCTATTCCCTTGAACGGACTGAGCAAATTGATTCAAAAACTATTCCGAGAGACCGGAGTCGCATACCTCGTGCGGGGAAAAGGTTTTTTCACTTGAAACGTGATGTGCAGTTAGATACGGGGAGACGCCAATGGATAAACGCCGCGTCGTTGGTCGCGTGCATCCCACTTTCGCGCTTCTATTATTCCTCGAGGTATTACAATGACAATGACAATCATCGGACCCACGATCACCGACGATGGGGCAACCGACACGCGACTGGTTGGAAAATTGCAACAAATAACGCGGCGGGGGGCCAGAAATATTCGGGAAGTTTGACTCTCCGTTAACTTTCCCAAAGGACTGAAGAAAGAGAGGGAAAAAGGAGGTACGAGTGCAGGCCAGGGCGAAAGGAAATGATTGCTCGGAGAAATCATCCTTCCGGTGCGAACAATTGAATCGAATTTAACGAAGACTAGGAAATATATTTTCGACACGTTTTTTAAAATCAATTTCGGTCGCCCATCGCGATGCGATAAACGAAGGAAGACGACGTCGAGGATTCGAGTCGCGACTGGTGCACCTAATGCTTATAATCGAAAACAACCCTCTTAGGGCTAATGCCAAACACAATACGTATGCGTTACTATATACTCGGGTCACCCCTGTGCTCGGAGTGCCCGTGGCTGATCCGTCACCGAGGCATAAATCAATGTTCCACGTTCCACGTTCCACGTTCTACGTTCGAAGTTCCACCCCGAAAAGAGAGTCGGAGTAGAATTGTAGAAGGCGGCGTTCCTGGATGGCATAACGGCTCGGCGCCCGAATGTTTCTATAGACGGTCTGAGAGCGACGGGGTATTATCCATCGCAGACACAATTGCGTGTTGCTTAAGCCACGCGACCGGCGACTTCCGGTCTTCTCCCAGCTCTCTCGGGTTCCGCTTCGTGATGTCACGTCCCCCGTGACCAACCTTCGCCACCCTAAACGACACCAGGATATACCGAAGGGACGAGTCGTCTATGGACCACGCTAAACCCCAGTCTCATCCCCGAATCATTTAATCTTTCATCCCCTGCCACGCAGGCCCAAAACCCGATCGCGGCAATTCACTTTCGCTAAGAGTCATTGTCACAACATACCGATTGCCTGTGAGAACCGATAATCAACTTCTGGATCCGAGAGAGAGAAGATCGCTTTAGAAGTGACTTCGAACTGCCGTCTCCGGCACACTTGATTCACAAATTTTGCGGTATTTGGCGAAAAGGATCGGTGCCTCGAGAAGTACAAGCCGAGCGAATTTCGTCTGAATCGCACGAACGGCTCTTCATTTTTCCTACCCTTCCCACATCCTTCGATCTGTTTTGCTCTAATTCGGTAGGAGAAAAAAAATGTAAATTGATCGATTCCCTCGAAAGTTATTCATGGGACACTGAAAGCTACGGTTTAGAGTAAAGACTGAAGTAAATTGGGGGACTTTCGATTTCCGTTCCTTATTTTTTAGTGATTTATCGAATACTTCGAGGAGTTCGATAAATCTTGAATTCTAATGTCTCAAACTAAGCAATAGCTCATCTTTACGGCGAAGCTCATTTCCCGAAAATAACCGTTCGATCGACCTACGAAATCGCCTTTATTCCGTAGTTTTTGAGTCCGTTTCGAGCGAGAATCGAGTCTCGAAGTAAAGTGGAATTCCCAGATTTGTTGAAATCGGTAATACGAGCTTCGGTCCATGTCATGGGATGTTAATAAATTGAACAAAGAGCGTGGGGCGAAGTAATTCTTATAGTCAATAGTTCGGTTACCATAGTAGATATCGCCCATAAGGTTCCCCATAAAAAACAGACGTAATAGACCGATCAGAGGGTACGGTGTGTCTGATTCGTTAGTCACGGATTTCTTATGGTAATTCTCGCGTAGAATCCTGATTCTATGGTTCGACCAGTCACCCTTGGCGCTAGCTCTACCAGCGTAGCGAATTTACAGCACGTCTCGGAGTTTATCGCGGGGGTGTCCACCCTCCGTGACCACTAGGTAAAGCTCCTCCACCATAGTTGGCTAATTCGAACAGGGTTCTAGCTCGGTGTATGTTTCCGTCATGGGAACTGCGGCGATCTAGTATATACCAAAAGCTCATAAATAATACATTTAGCTACCGATATACCACGAGAGTAATTTAGAGACGGGGGATCATCCCCGTACCTTTTTTATATACTCCCATACAATTTTTCGTATACATTAATCAAACGCTTCGGAGATTAAGACGTTCTTCGGCAAAGTCTTCTGCGTTATTTTATGTACGATTTTGAAAATTAATTTTTTTTTTTTGTATATGTTCCAGCAGCTATAAGTCCTATAGAAAATATCCCCTTGTAGGTAGGCTCGGGCCGAAGCTGTGTTGAACAGCAGTTCCAGCAAGGTGGTCTGGCCAGTCTCACGATCCCCCGAACCTTCCAAGATTTATAAACCAGGAATAAAATATTTGGGGAACGATATTAAATGTGGTTTTATGTTTTATACCCCGGTGACGACATCGAGTCGTGATATACCAATGCTTATGTATGTCTAGGAACGATTCCGAGAGTTTGGAAGTCATCCGAGCACTTAGAAATCTCTAGCTACAGAGATATTTGCATCATTCGGATAGCCTGTATCGAATTGTGTGATAAAGTCCGGAAGACGAAGAATAAAGGGAGGAAACATGACTCGAATAGATGGCGTTGTACCAGCAGTAAGGAAAGTCGAAAGTGGCCAGAGTCCGAAGATTTAACATCTGCTTCAATTGTGCGAAAGAAACCCACCCCCAGAAGGTAAAAGCTTCGTGATTTCGACGAAAGAGAAGGATATGCAGTTCCGATGTTTCGTAATTCCCTGATCGTCGGCATGGGCACAGTTTTTGAACAACATGAGCGTATAGCCCAGCTCGTAAAATGGTCCGGGAGTAGTATAAAGTAAGTTGGGCTAACGAACAAGGTCGTTGAAGTGCGGACAAGTCCGATAGGACTCGTTAACGGTGCAATTAGCGGTGAACATTCAGCATCCCAGAGTCCTGCTAGCTGCACGTAGACAGACGTAGGACAGGTTGAAAACTATTGAGAAAAGTTTGAAAAAGATTCATAAGTCGGCCACACACGAAGGACTTTTTGGGTACCGGCAGCAGCTGTCTTGTGACGCTCACTCGCTGACGCTCATTAGCTATGCATATACCTATACCATATCCTACGATGAACCTTCCTACCTACCATCCAGTTAGAGACGGGGCCCTATACCTAGGAGGCCATGCCATGCCATGGCACGCTGGGCCCATCGCTCGTCTGCAGCCTGACCCCAAAACCAATTCTAGTTTATGTGCGCGAGGCTAACGAGACGTCTATATTATTATGACCACCGAGAGGCATATAAGCGAACGAGGAAAAATAAGGGAAGGTTACCGAGGCCCTAGCCTCGGGCCCAGCGCGGGACCCGTCCGAGATAAAGACGAGCAGCAAACGCGCGGACCACCGAAGGAGGCCCACCGATTTCTCGCTTCGTGGTTTTCTCAGAACGTATTCGCTAGCTGCAGTTGGTGCAAATCGGTTGACGGGGTCGTGCGCTATCGGATGATCCAGAGCCCGATAGTCCCAAGTGATTGTTTTAGCAGTTTTCATTAAATGTACTTCTCTGAGTCACGTTCTGGTCAAATGAGCTACGGAGACCTTACCGGGCAACGTGCTGAGCTTATGTATCGCAGAAAAGTACCATTTCGTTTTTCAAGTGAGATGGGAACCGCTTTGAGACAATTTGCGATGAAAAAGATCCGAAATGACCCTGGGATATATTATATTTGATAAAAGTGTGACCGTTATCTCGTTACGATCTCTTCTTGCCATTTGTTTCATAAGAAACGTGTCTTTCCGACTTCTGACGAACAGCTGAAAAGGCCATATATACCATAATATGGTAGGGAATTAACCTACGCCCATACATCCATCGAGGTTATAAAAACGGGTGTATGTATACACGGAGATACGTGTAAGTATGGTAGATGCGCACCGTAGGTATCCGTATAGCCCCCGCAGCTATGTTATTTAGAGTTTATCATCGCCCAGATCTCTGCGATGACTCGAGAGAGAAATAAAAAGGCCCTATGATACGCTCAATTTTTTCGTTCTTGGGCAGGTGGAATTTATCTTGTTAAGAAAATTGAGATTTCAAGGTGGTCGATCTGCCTTTCAAACGTTATCGTCTTACGCATACGCTTTCCAAACATTTTCAAAAATCAGGTTTCCAAACTTCATACCCTTCCGATTCATATTCCGACTGAAGAATGTCTTTCCAATGGGTTTCGTCGATTTTTGTACCGAGTAAATCTTCCGGCGATATGCGTGGTTACGTAGAATTAATAGCGGCGACGACACGTGCCGTTTGAAGAGGGTGAGTCCACAGGCTTTATGCTCGTCTCCGTTAACCTTGGCGCGACTTTGTCTACAAGATTAATCGTGGACGAGGGTATATTTGTGAGTGAGAAATTTAGAGACATCGAGATATATTCGATCCCGGACCAATCGATCGATAGATTCGTGAACTTCTCGGTGTTTATATTTTTTAATCTTCGTTTTGTACCAAGGAACGATATATTCCTCAGAGAATTGATTGGCGATAGACGGAGCTGACAACTTGAAACAGATCCGTTTAAAAAGCGAAGCAGTGTCGTTGTCGAGGAGCAAAAACCGTTGGAAGCGGTTGGCGCGTCCTCGTCCTCCTCCACCTCTTATACTGACGTGTTGCGATGTTACAGTGCCTTCGCGGTTTGTAATTAAAAGCCGAGAGGATTGCGTCTCAAAAATTTTGTCCCGCCTTATTCTCAGGCGGAAAGAAGTTCTCCTTGGTAAGGCCCGACTATTCCTGTACGAGAAAAACAATTTTTTCTATAACAACGACACGTGTTCTTCGACGAATGTCACGTGGCCTGAGCTGACTCGTAGTTAAAACCGAAAATTCGACCCCCGAATTAATTGAGGATCCCTTAAGGATTCGGTCAATTATTTTCCGACCCCTAGCCCGCGATTGTCTCTCCAGCGACTGTCTTATGTTTTAATTGTTCTCCGCTGCCGCGTAAATCCTAATTAAGACTGAATTATTTCACCGCCATCACCGACGTGTCTCTGCGGCTGGCTATCGCTGCTCAGTTAAATAAGGGCACGAGATGTGGGAATCCTCGGCGTGGCGTAGGCGCCCGGTGATACTAAGGCTCCGAAAAATCAATGCTACTGAAAAGATACAGAGTCGTCGTCGTCGTGCCTATGAAGTCTCGTCGGGTATAACAGCCCCGAAATTCGGGTTATCCGATGCGAATTTTGCTGGCAAAACGAGGTACGAGATTAGAGAAGATTTCCGTTTGTTAACTAGGGAAACACCGTCGGAGGTCGGATAATTGAGCCGCGTCATTCGCGGGCAATACGATCCAGAAGGTGGAATATACGTCGGGGTGAAACCTGCCCAAGGGTGGAATAGCGCCAGAAGGAGACGGAGGATCGGGGATGGTTCGGAGCGCGAAAGAGAGGGAGATCTACGGACCGCGTACGCGAGTTAATCTATGCTAAGTCGGGAGGGCCGGACATGGAAATCCCGTGGCCGGGATGAAATCAACTCCGGAGGGTCCGGGACGCCACAGACGCCACAGACGCCACCGCGTAATGCCGAGTCATCGTTATCCCGGTCTACAGGTCACCGAGGTAAACTCTATTTCTTCTTACTAATCTTTAGAGGAATTAGAATCGTCCACGAACCGAAAGAGTTGATGAAAAAAGAAAAAAAAAAAAAATATATGCGAAGCGTAGCATTAAAAATGTCAAAAATTGTACCAAAAACGTGAGAAATAAAATAGCTTTTCAAATCCTTCCCTAAAACGGATTCCGCGCGGGTAACGAACCGACTATTTACCTGTAACGATAAATAGATATCACGGGGGTTAAGCCGGGGAGGGACCGTATCGGAGAGCTATGACGTCCCCAGCAGCTACGCGTCTCATTGTCCGCGGGCAAGTCTTTGTCGGCCTGTTCCAGAGGTACGGCGACGACGGGGACCAAGAAGGTGTCACGCCAACGCAGCAGCAGTAACTTCTTCGAGGCGGTAAGGACGCCGACGAAGAAGAGAACGCGTCTGTATAGGAGGGGCGGGGGGGGGGGGGGGGGGGGGGGGGAAGGAGGGAGATCAGTTAGGAAAAAGAGACTCGGCTCTACAACTTCGCTAATTGCCGCATCACTCAGCGATTCTTTATTTGTGGTGATTTTTTTATTTTTTTTATTTTTCAGTCTTTTTTTTTTAATCGCCTTTTTGTCCTTGTTTTTGTTTATTTACTTACGCGTACCGCGGATTTCGAATGTATTTTTATGATCGTTCGGATTCGAGAAGATATCGTTACAATTTCGTTCCGGGAATATGAATAAAGGGTCGAACGTTTCGAATTCGGTCGAATTCCTTTTTAATACTCGCATGACCGTAAGTACGGTATTCGAAGGCAAACAATGTTTACCGCTCTATGTTCTGACGGACGAACATAAATTCTAAGAAAGCGATTAATTAATATATCGATGTGAAATTTGAAACCTGTTTTGTGAAACGAACTTTCCGAAATCAGATCCTCTGCATTACAGTATGACGAAAACCACACTGAACGTCAGAATACCGTGAGTATAACATTTATTTCAATTTTATTTATAGGTTAGCAAGTAAGTGCTGCGAGGAGACCATATCGCGCGGTAAGTGTTAACCAGTCTTGGCATATACGTGATGCATTCCAAGGTATAAATTATTAGCTGACGAAGAAGTGGCTTGTTACAGCAACGTGTAGGTACATCACTCCGAGGCGAGTGCAGAAGGATGTTGAATATTGCGAGGCGACGTGATTCAATTAATCATTATTAAAATTCGAACAGGTACATAACAGTAACAGTTTTTTTTGTTTTTTTTCTTCGTTTTGCAAATTATAGAAAAGACCTCTTTAGTTCCTGAGTATTTTTTATTTATTTTTTTCGAAAGAATAGAAGCGGGAGGTCATGACGCATCGTTTTTTGTCAGTTTAGGTATATTCGCAAAGATGGGTAGGTATGTATATGTGTAGGCGATGCTCATGGCAAAGACCACCAACGAGCCAACCTCGGTTTCAGCTCCTCCGGGAGATAAACCACCCCCCCGGACAAGTAACGAAATTAAATTCAAATATAATCAAATAAAATTTAAATTTTAAATCCTCCTTCGGTGCTCGGATATCCCTCCGCAGCGCCCCCGCCGCTTAGGTATATATACTGTCGCAGAAATTTAGTGACTACCAACGCGGCACCATGCCCCGTCCTCGAGATTCTCGTTACATTTTCCACCCCCTGGATCGAACTCAGATTTAAGGGGTCAAACGGCCCTGGCTTACCCTCCTATCCCCGATCATCCCCAGCCCGGATCATCCAGGGTTGGGGTTAAATCGTACCATCACATCCCCCCGCGACGGTGGGGATGGCTGATTGAGACAGTGTTTTGTTTGTTCGGAATGAACTGGGTGGAGGAGCGAGCGAGCTGAGCGACTGAGTGGCTTGGCTCGGCTCGGCTTGGCTTGGCTTGGCTTCGCTTGGCTTGGATCTACCTCGACTCGGCTCTACCGCGTGGGATGGGGTGTCGTTGTGTCAACCGCAGCGCCCCCTGACGATGACACTAGCGAACGCGAAAGGGGACGGAAAGTCTTTGCGTATAACTCGCCCGAGCAACGCCAGGGTTTATTTTATTCCCGAAACCGGGTCCGGGGATACGCGGGGGATAGAGAAGATCCGCGTTTCTCTAAACCGAGGGGTTGGTCGGTTGGTTTGTCGGCTGACTTCAGGATGGCCTTATTTTCGTGCAAAGTGGATTAGCCTTAGCCTCAACCTTGCCTATCCAACATCATTACATCCTCACATCTTACTATCTATCTATATACTGGCGATAGGTACGGGAGTGTACCTCCTTGACCATTTATTCGACAAAAACGAAGAAGAGTTCGGAAATATGGTGAAAAAATGATAACCAAGTCCCCGCTTCAATCGCAACTAGAATTTTAATTTTTCGTTCATTGAAGTGGAGTTCGAAAGCTCCTCGATATGTTTGTCGAAGGAATCTCGTCTTTCGGTTTTGTTTTCTAAATCCAAGGCATATTTCACGCGTGCCATGGCCAACTCCATGCACCAACCATAAATAAAGCCCACTGTAGCGCACAGTGGAGAAAATACACCTTGTCAACGACAGTTGAGTCGTTATTCCAAAGATGTCAATACTGGACTTCGAATTCGACGCTTTCCATCAAACTTCTTGACTCCTTTCCGTTTCTGATGACAATTGACGATGGGTGAAGATATAATTACCATTCAACGAAGTTCAACGACATTTCGAAGACCAAGTTGCTTCCAGAGATAGCTACCCTCGCGCAGGTCTGATTATTTTCGAACTGTGTACGCACAGTTTTCTTTCGTTTTATGAAGCTAAAATATCGCCGCCATTTTATTATGGCTCACCGTCATGCGAGGGAGTTTCACAAGCGATGTATAACGCACGGAATAGGTAGATACGAAGGTATGTATATATAATACATACATACATATATATGTGTAGACCTGTGTACCGCGGCACTTCCTTTGAACTCTTTTTCGGTAACGTACGTAGAGGAAGCTAATTAATTTCTCTCTCTCCGCAGCTTCTTTGTCCCTCTTCTTAGAGTGCCTATACCCATATACCTATAGGTACGCGGGCGTCCGTCGCGTCGGTCCGTATATTTCTGTTTCTCCGCTTCTGTATATCCCACGTCCTCGTTTCTACCACCCTCATTTCCCCCGCTTATACGATCCTGCTTCATCTTTCTATACGTCGTTTATTTTCTCTACCGCATCGCGAATCCGGACACGTGACGCGACATACGTTGACTCAACGCACAACGCTCATACCATTATCCGGCAAAAACTTAACTCGAATGCCTTATCAGAGGTAGTAGCGTTTTGTCAGTGTCGACCACCTCTTGAATCGTTCGAAAGGCTATTCTAAAAACGAGAATTGAACCCAGTGGATCTCGGAGGACGTGGCGTCAGCCCATGTGGGTTCGATGAAGACATTACGATGCAATGTGTATGTGCCTAGTTTCACACGTACAGATACAAGATTTCCCGGAGGAGATAAATCGTCGATTATATGTGTAATGAATACGGCTCGAATAATAATCGCTCGATAACTGTACGCGTGGTCAATTATCACGTTCAAGAAATTGATACGTATAAGACGCAATTACACCTCGTTGGTTGATTATTAATGAGTAAGGTGACGGTGGCGACGCGGGCGGTTTGCAACGCGTGTAGTTTTCATAACCGATCTCGAATCCGCGCACCGCGTTTTATCCGCCATGGCGTTTATTAAAAATGGTCAGAAAATCACCGCGTGTAGAGATTCCTTCGCTCCGACGTCCCCAGAGGGCTCCATCTCTCGCGGTTCGTCGGTGCACCAGTACCATGCCCCTGCAATACAATAGTCAAACTACGTAGGTAGCTTGCAGTATACCAAAAAAGTCACTGCAACAGAGGAGAACCAGAGCTACAGGCTGAGGATAAAAGGGAACGGAGGAGTGGCCTCGGGAGAGGGTCTTCGGCGCGCTGGTTGGCTCTCTCGACTTGATGGGCCTAACCGGGACTAACCTGATCGGCTTGATCACGTGTTAGTCGACGGGCTCCGCCGGGACTAAACCGTGCAACTTGGGCCCGTCCGAGACGGTTCGGCTCAAGGATAGCGTAGGTGTCACAGAACCGGGCGGTACAGGGCGAGCTAGGGACTGGGCGCTGGCGCTGGCGCTGGGCACTCGGGCGCTGAGCCCCCACGCAACGTGGAATTACTTTGGTATATTGAGATGAGAAGATAGTAGAACAAATCATAGCGGCCACCCACGGCAATACGTGTACAGGTACGAAGCCAGGTTCTCCTTATTCCAGGTGGACGAAGGTGTGTATTATATTAATCCACAGGGTTCAGGCTCGGCGATGGTAAGAAGGCGGATATATTCCTCTTTCGGAAAGTATTACAGTCATTCGCGGAGCTCGGGTGCCTCGAGCTGATGGGAAGTTGGCTTTTATCTGGAGAGCACTAGTCTGAACGGTGATTTGCGGTTTCAACCGTATAGACACGTAAAACTGACGATGGGTGTCTTCGGAATACCAATTACGATTATGATCGGAGGATATAATTGAATCGTTTATTTCGGAAACACCTCGAGTCGCATTTTGACTTTTCAGCGATATCATATCTGCCGAAAGGAAAGCCACGGTACATGTTCACGAGTCTCGATATCAACTCGAATCTTTTCGCAAGTTTTCACAATTTTTCTCAATCTTTCCTCACATATATGTCTCTAATTGAGGTGAAACACGGATCCGATAGATCTAGAAAAGAAATCCTTCTCTGCGGCCAGTTTTCAACCTTTATTCATAAGTCATGTTTATTATGGTTTATAAGGTTCGTGCAACGGGCACCGCAGGCTGAACTAATCTTGAGCAAGAGTATACTGACTTGCTCATCGACCGGCTGTTCTGGATAAAACCATAAGAAGCTGCAATCGCCAAGAAAGAGGAAAACGCATTCATCATTGATCAACTATGTACCAGATAGATACTTCTATCGCGGTATATAATCCAGCGCGAAATTGTAGCATAAATGATTATTAGTCAATTAACATTTTTGTGATTATATAGATGTAAGTATACATTGAAAGATTGTAAATTGATTGTAAATTGGTACAATTTATAGTGATTGCTTTGATTTCAAGCTGTAATCTTGCAGTATTGAATACGTGATGAATAAATGAATGAATATAATTGCAATGAAATTATCCGCGCTGCAATTCATTATATCATGTTATTTTCATTTTCCTGTAGATATATCATGATATTGTGTTAAACCCTGCGGTGTGTCGGGTTATAGAATCATTACAGGAGGCACAAGAAATATCGGGAATTTAAAATAGCTGTTTGAATTATAGTTCAGCAATTGGTTAAGAATGAGCTGTGATCAACGGTCGAACAGTCAACCAGTTTGAATAGCTTAACCTGCGCTTTAATTTCTTGATTAATCAGGTAGACCGCAATAGCTTCTGCTACCCTAGTCAAAGCCCAGCCGATCGATGAGATTCTCAGCTTCTTGCTTCTCAACAATTATCAGGAAAAACAGAACTGGATAGCGGTCGGACTCCACAATCAAAAACGAGATAACGACGCAAAAATATCTGATTCCGGTTTTCAAAAGTCCTAATTGGGTTGTAGTAGAACACAAAACGGACATTTATGAGGCGGAACTATTCCGTTCAATTAATGAAAGTTCTAGTTTGATCTGCTGAAAGCTGAATTCCTCCGTTATTTAGTTTTGCCGCCAAAAATATAATTCTGTTTCACGTGAGGACTCAGAGGTGCAAGTCAGAGTTAGCACTTGCATTTGAAATTGTGATCGGTGTCTCTGAATTTACTCAATTTTCAAATTCAACTTGCAACATGAAAAGTCTGTGAAAAATCAACTCAATGATCAATTTTGTTTTCGACTTAGAATTTATTCGTCAATCAGTTCGCAAAACGTTCAGTTAAAGATCGAAGATCTACAGGTCGAAACCAAAATCACGAAGCCTCTCTGAATTTTAGGATCTAGAGGTCTAAACTAGAATTTCAAAAGTCCAGTTTGCGCCTAAACTTCCTCAAAACGGACAAAACTCTTACTTTTAGTTGCAAATCCGAATTTCATCACACGCACAATCCATCCCTCAAATTCTGGTTCGCACCTCCGAGTCTTTAGTGATAAAATTAGAATTTCTATTTCGACTTGGGTCAGAACAGTGTTTTGCAAAAAGAAAAAGAAAAAGACAGTGAAGTGAAATTTGAAAAGAACTATTAGTGCAAATCTGAGACGGTGGAGATCGTAGTGTATACTGAGGATAGAAGAGATGTTGATCGTACAAGTTCCTGTGCTGTTTTGTGTCTTTCTTCAAAACGCCTGGAGAAGAGGTGATCCTTTATTCATTTGAGGGTATTTCACCGTTAAATATGGTGAATCTTATAGTACCGCATATAATGACAGGAAATTCAGCGACTGGCCTGCGGCTCGTGAAGCCGCGGGCGTTTCACACCGGGAGAGTACTGCGGTGAGGTGCAACAGCGTGATGCGAAGTGACGTCGAGTAAATTCCTGCAATGTCGCGCGGTTTGTCCTGAATATATGCGAGTGTAGTACCAAAGTCACGCGAACTACGCGAGTCGCGCCCGACTGCGTTCAAATTGACCGAAATTATCGGCCTCTTTTGTTTCGTAGTCATACTCGGTGCTTTCCCCGTCCCATGTTCCGTGTCCCGTATCCCGTGTCCCATGTCATTTCTACCATGTCATGTTTTTCATCCGTCGCGGTACGTACCTCGGTAACCACCATTTTGTACGTTCCGTCCGTCAGCTATTATCCCGGTATATAACGCGACGTGTTATTATGAAATAATGTCACACAGAACGCACTCCACGCTTCTATAACTACGCCACGCCACGCCACGAGGTGCTGCGACACCGAGAATCCAATTCTTCATCATCTTCCTATTTTTTCAAATTCCCGTTTTGAGAGGAAGGAAGTTAGTGGGATCACTCCGAAATCGAGAATTTGAGTTTTCACGAAATCTCCACGTTTTTAGGTCCGGAGAATCGCGTCTGACCAATTTCAGATGGACGTCTCGTTGTGGGTTTGTGATCAATTTTTTGCCCCACGATATCTCGAGAATGAATAAACCGATTTCATCCTCCCATGTAACAATCGATGCGGTTTTGTCCGACTTAGAACTGATTCGATTTTGGGTCTGATCGGTCCAGTAGTTTTCGAGTTATTCGAAGAACAAAATTTCGAAAAAGACAATTTCAATTGATGACGTTTCGAGAACCGATCAACGGATTTTTATAATTCTTATCCGAATCGATGCGATTTTCTCCAACTCGAATCTGATCAAATTTCGGAAATGATCGATCCCGTTGTTCTTGTGTCGGAAAAAAAAAATCAAGTCCTCGGTTTCTTTCAATTGAATTCTCTGCTCGTGGAATACTATTCTTTGACCCATCGAGGTCAGCCGCTTACCTGATTGTTTTTTTCCAGAAAAATTCACGGTTCAAGCTTTCACAACTATAAAAACTAGGAATCGAATGTGCAGAACGTAGGAATAAGTAAAATTCCGTAAAAACTAATCCGGTTACTGCGGATGTATCTTAATATGTTTTTTTTGTTCTCGACTGAAAGCAGCCAGGTCGTAAATTCTCCAACTGCACTTGACCAACCTTCACAGTCGTTAGACTCGCGAAAACAAATTGCCTTATCCCTTATGGGTGAACGTAAACGTTGCGTTCATCGTTCTCATCGACTCGAGTTTCTACTTTTCTGTATTGTGAACCACAGATTTAAGATTCACATATGTATGCCATGATAGATAACGTAAATCGTCAGCCGTTTTCAATTGTCAAATGATATTAATCCATCAATATTCATTACACGGACGAAACGATTCTTGAAATTCACTCTCATAAAAAAAAGATTGTCGGATTAAAAAAAAAAAAACACCTTGCATTGCCACACAGTCGAAGATATGTTTGTTTCGTTCAATAGTAATTCTTTATTATTGTTTCTTTTCATTTGAATGAAATGGTTGTTTGTTTGCAAAAACAATATTAGACTAATTCAATACTTCGAATTGGTTGAATGAACAAAATGTTTTGTTAAATTAAGGAAATGAATTCATATTGTATTTCGTGAAAATCGTAAAAATTTTGTATCAACTTGATCAGATTTTTGTATTAAATAAAAATAAGCAAATGATAGAAAATGACGAGGCATTAAATCAGCCAGCCTCTCCTCTGACGTGATGCATGTGTGTATACAGATGTAGATTAGGAGATATATGTAGAAACGTGAGATTACAGTAAGACAGGAAACGATGCTCCCCATAATTTACTTAGTACCTACAGCATCTAATATAAAGTTCGTTTGATGGTGGCAGCTGAATAGGACGATTGACCGTTTGACCCAGTGCAGTGGGAGCAGCCCAGACCTGCAGACCCTGTTCAGCAGTCTGCTGTTAGATCGTTGTGCGTGTCTTTCCGCACGCAGGGCAGATGGCTTCTGTGATACCCGAAGGGAATTTGATAAAGCCTCGCCTGGTGGGATAGCGGGTGCAGCAATCTTGGACACGATTTATAACGATGTTCCACTCGTGCGGAATTGACGCGCGTGTACACATAGGTATACGTTGCTGTCCGCGTGACTTTGTCGGCAAAAAAACAAAGGAAAAAAAAAAAAAAAAAAAAAACAAGAAAGAAAAACAAAGTAAAGTAAAGAATAGTGAAGGGGAGAAAAATAACCGGCGGAATTTTTAATTTTGCACTTTATCACATAATTAATTGCTCGAACACGCGACACAGCTGTATACTAGGTATGAGCATTATAATAAATATGTTATGAACTGATTCCGTGTAGATTAACATCTGCCTGACACGTAGCCACTATGTATAATTTACACGTTAATCTATTCGCAAAAGTTTATTTATGGGGATTTCAAGCTCCAGGTTCAGACCAACGTCAACTAGTCCAAAAGGCACTTTGACGGGTTTCGTGCTTATGATCTTGCGTTAGCCAGAATTAGGAAATTTTTGTTCACAAACGAGAATTAGACACACCTAATTTGACCCAACTTTTTACATGCTTCGATGTCCGGGACTTTTTTTCTTACGTAACTTCGTGAATTTATAAAACACTTGGGTTACAAATATCGCTCGGAATTTTTTGACGACTTTCTCGTTCTTTACAAAAATATCAAATCTTGACAATTCATTGAATATACGATAAACGAATATCATGTACGATCCAATATCGTTACTGCAGATATAGGAACACTTTCACCACACATATTGTCAGCGTAAAAACCGCGGTGTCAATTGTGTACAAAAATTTGCCCCTTTATTTTGAAAAAGAATAGTTTACCTATGACGAAGAAAATGTATGAAATGCAGCGGTAAACGAGAATGGCAAATCTTTATTTGTAGAGAAGAAATATCGAGAAATCGTCTTGAAGTCCGATTTTTGGAAAATAATCTGCATAATTACACTTCGGGGTTTCGTTGAGAAGATTTTTGCAGCTGCATATGCGAAGTGCGGCGAGTTGCAGTACCGACGATGATGGGGGGGTAAACTGAAACCGCTATCTGTGTGGGCCCTGCGTAGCATCAATTAGACAGTTCAGGGTATGTAATATATATAGCAAGATCGCCATCGTCCATTGTCTGGACCAGGAGATCCAAGATGGCCGCTGTACAGGGAGCGGGCAGCGGCAGCGGCCGCGCGCCGCAAGCCTCTATATCTGCGAGGTAGAAAATCGCAAAAAGCTGAAGGCGCGGACGGAGAACCGGCAGAGGTGAAGGACTATGGAGGTGGTCCGGGTCTCCCGGGGCCTTATAATCGCCACGCGAGCAGAGGCACCAAATATTTTTATGTTTTCATTTCGTCCGGCGAGTTTTTCACTCTGTTTTAAGAATCGTCAGGTCTCGGCTCCGCAGGTAGTCCGTTCAGATGCGCAAGAGCTGCTCTCCGTTCATCCGATACTCGCTCGTTAACGCTTTCGATGAGGATTACATTAACTTTTCTCATTTTTGCACCCACAAACGCCTGGAGATTCTCGCAACGCCACTTTTTACACGCCACGCGACTCTAAATCGCGGATAATCAACGCCACTGGGGTGCACCGACTTTCGGAAGGTTCGACGCAAGAAGATATCACCGATATTCTGATTAAGAGGATACGTACACCTCGGGAAGAAATTTTTTCAAATCACTCCTATGCTGTCAAGAAATTTATACCGTTGACTCAGCTGCTCCGTAGCTGATTACTTCAACTTCGAGACATATTTTGAAATTATTTCACATTTTATCGACTTTTTTTGAAAGTGATCAAAACTTTTTGACACTTGGAAGGAGTGTTCTAAAATGTCATTTCTGGGCAAGTCAATGATACATGGAGAAGAGGTCAGTCTTCTGTTGCCGTGAGCATGCGACACACTTTTTTCCTCAACGTTAATGAGAATAAAGACTAGCTTAAAATTGAAAATTCTAGTATTCAAAAATCGAATTCATCGAATGTCATTGGTTTGCCCCGAAATTAAAATCAAAATCTAGAATATTCACTCGAAATTTGAAGAAGTTTCGATCAACTGAACGAAGACGGAGTCCAGAAAATCTGAAATAATTCTGAACAAGTAATTTGAAACAAATTATTTCCGGGGTGACGCTTTCAGTTTTCTTCACTATTCCGTACGACAGCAGGTTGAAGAAGATCAAAAATCGCACGGTTCAGTACAAAGTAATAACGCGACGAGGTCGTTGCTAGAATTGTAATAAAATCATGAAATCTACGTTACCGCAACTTTCCTATTTCTTTTTTCATTTTTTTTTTTTTGTTATGAGTTAGAAATTTACGGTTTTGGTCAAAATCGGTACAATTTTAGACTCTCTGATAGATTGCACGCGACAACGTCGCCGAGGAAGGCATTTTTTATATAAACAAGCGTGATTTGAGCCGTGGCTTTACACCCTGCAGTTCGGAATCGTATGGATTCCAAGATACTCGCGTGTCTGAGATATCACGAGGGTCGACCCCCTCGCCTTATAAATAGTAGCTGGATAGATATTCGCACATACACCGTACCAGATTTATGTGAATATTTATATACCTGTACTGGCATAAAAACAGCATGACATTCGCGAGTGGGGCTCCCAAGTTACGTGCCCAGTTATATTTTCGCTCTTAGGACGAATGCAAATGTATATTACCCCTGTATACATACATATAGATATAAATATGTATATAGCTATAGATATATAATACACGGAGAAGAGGGGTTGGCTTCGTTGCCTAGATAGCCGAGGTTCCTTCCTCGGCGTCGTCGCTCGTTTGTTTTACTTTATTTCTTCCCTCAAGACGCGGCATCGCGACGTCGCTTCCGTAGAAAGGCGCCATTGCCTCAGAACTCGGAGAGCACCAGGGTGACTAAAATACAACCTAATTCATCCTTTTTTTTCCACTAGGTCATCAAAGAGTCGACAAAATTAACGCACGCTCCCGAAATTATTACTCCATTCATTTTTCCGAGCAAAATTTCGCTCCGAGGACTCCGAAGGACAAACAGAACTTATTTTCACCTCCTAGGTTAGACGCCGATGGAGTGAGAATTCAGTCCAATGGAGTCAAACTTTACTCTGATCAGAGTGAAAGCGGGTTCTTCGTCGAAACCTCAAGAGTGACTTTTCAGTCCGGAAAATGTGAAGATAAAATTTGCTGAGACTGATCTTCGTCCAGTTACTTCATCGACGAAACTCTTTATAGATAGACGAAGCGTGGAAAATTTTGAATTTCTTTTTCGAATTTACGTGACCACGTTATCTCATGAGGTCGTTGTGTAATCGGCTTTGGATGTCTCATGGCTATAGATGCGTAATCGTGGGCACGGTGACGGTATCGCCGTATTCTGCGGTGAGGTGAAAACCGAAACGTTATCAAACCGGAGGCAAAATCTCGTCGACGAGGACGCACATTCATACATACATACATACATACATACGTAGTTATATACGATACACTGCGGTATTGTAAATTTTGGTCCGCGTACCGTAGCGCGACGCAAAAACAGAGGCGCCGGCGCTAGCCGCGCCGCCAAAGAGGACTTCCTCGTAAGCGCCCCGGCTCGGTTTCGGGGACGAAAGCAGTTGCCCCATCTCCATACCGCCGAAAACCAACTGGTGCTGGTGAGCTTTAGCCCGCGGAACCGAGATATGGCAAAAACAAGAGCAGGACTGCCGCAACCGTCACAAAGGACGCGGCGTCAGGACACCCCCTTCCCTCTCCCTCGCCCTTCTTTTTAGCTACCGTATTTCGCCCACGCGACGTAGCCTACGTCCGTCCAGACTTTTCTTGCCAAAATTAATCGTGTGAGCAGCTTCTTCGTAGCCGGCGCATGTGCGCAGTCTTAACGTCGCCTCCTCACCATCTATACCGCTTTCGAAACTGCACGCGGATTAACGGGTCGTGAAGGGATGCGCCTCCGCGTTTGATATCGGGTTTTAGACTGCAACCGCGCGTCGTTAAATTGTGGGAATTCCAACTTCGCCTCCAGAGATGCTTCTCCCTCGCCAGATCCCCGTATATTCCCATACATCGCGCTCAGATATTCGACGATCTTCCAAAGTCCCTGATAAGCGGACCACTCCTAGGAAAATTCGCCGTACACAAATCGCAGACGACGTCATATTATTTCCAATAAAAGTTCAATCCTTATTTCAAACACTAATGCAATAATCATCCATACACCTGTAACTGGCCAAAATCCTCTCGAGTCATGATACGGAGACGGGAGACCCTCTAGGTGCACACAATTGTCAGTTACAAGATCAACTCCAATCATGATAAGAAGAAGCGCGATGACCAAAGCCCAACTGTAATAACGGATTACAATTTCGAGCGAAAGAAATTATTGCAAAAGACCATAAAATTGTTACTTATAGTCAATGCATATCTGAGCGAGAGAAAGAACGATGATATTTGTCATAATTCGAAGACTCGACGCATCATCCTAAGTGGGTTGACGCCATGAACCGTGGAGAGTCGTTAGCAAACATTGAATTATATTGAATTGGAAAAAGAATGTAAGTAATACGTAGGGTGGGTTTAACACCGAGGGACATCCATCTGTTGAGGTTAATTCTCTGAATAGTTGAAACCAGAAAATTACACACCGCATCAGCGTCGATGGCTCTTTATAGTTGTCGGGCTACAGACGGGCCTGGTGATTTAGCCGGGCAAAAGCTTGATCCTGCGAAGACATATATCCCCGGTGTGCGTGATGGCTTGGCGATATAGCGGAAGGAGACAAGAGAACTAGGTTGAAATTAATAGTAGCAGAGGACGGGGCCGGGAGTCAGTCCTATGACTTAACGAGCATATAAATGACCGCCAATTTTTCACTAACGACAGGCACCGCCCTCGAGACCAAACAAATGAACTTTTAATCTTCATGGCTCGCTCCGAAGGGATGGAAATACCGAAAACCCAAAGGTTGACTTTGAGAAATTGAATCCACCGAAAAACCGTCGGTCACCAGCCCCTGATTCCCGGCCCACAAAATCATATAAAAAGACCTACCCCATCGATATTACCTGCGGAATTGATAATCGCGAATCTTGCCACGCGGAGGAAGAAACTTGTCGACATTCTGAGCCCAGTTCCCGGTGAATCGCAGCGTTCGGGGTCTCGGAGTCGGAGACTAGTTGCGGCCTAGGACGGAGTTAGGGACCGTTTGAAATTAGGAACATCTGTTTGGTTAGAACGACAGTTACGTATTGATTGCGTGGCTGGCGCGCATACAATAGTAATAACAATAATAACGGGAGGCATCAGTGGCAACAAAAGGCCAATATGGCGCCTGCGGTTTTGCGGGCGCGAGCTGCTCGCCCGTCCGTCCGGCCTTTCGGAAGGTAGCTGTAGTCGCGTATTGTTAGCGCGGCAACATGTGCCTCTCGAAGGAAACAACAAAGTAAAGCAGTAAAATAAGAAGACGAAGAATGCTAATAAGAAGAGGAGGAAGAAAAAAATGAAATTATTTCGAGGAACAGACTGCTTCTGAAGGGAAGCACGAAAGTTGGGCAGGAAACTGCGGTGTAGATTGGCCGAATCCGGCCACCTTTAGGTAACAGATTTTAAGAGGACTTATAACAATCCGAACTTACATCGGCGACATCCGTTCCCGATCCAAAGTTCTTTGTATAACGGCCGACGATAAAGCGGATTCATTTAATTATCGGATCCCTGTGTTACGTGTAGACTGTATGAAAATTATAGACAGGACGTAGACATCCCGACCTTGAATTCGATTTTCGAATTCCATTCGGAACCACGATTTTGATAAAGATGGTTCGATTCTAATTAGTTCTACCCAATTAAACACGTGATTTCGATACGTTTTACGCAAGCAACCCTTCCGCCTGCCCGTTTAATACGCAGGGCTGACTGTAAATGCCTACACAGACTCGTTACCTACTTAATTACGTGTATAACGCCCTTCGGAATCGGTGTATCTGGCCATATATTTATACGGCAATTTTCATCAATCACTCTTAAATTTCCCGAGCCATTTTGGTTTTATTTTCTTTATTTTTTTTCATCTCCTGTTCCAGCAGGAGCCCCGTTCCGGGCGCCGAGGACTCGGGGTAAAAAAGGGCGCCGGGTACTCGGCATTACGCAGTGTTCATCGGCCCATGAAACGCCGACAAATCGTCGATTCATTAACGATCATCAAAAAACGGGTGGCCTCTTTTCCCCGTTTTTATATACCGCACCGGGCTGCGGGAATATTCAATCGAAGTTTAAATATACCGGACTCGGTTATAGGCTTTGATAATTTCTAGCCAATTTCTATACCTACGCCGTGTATACATTCCCGATGTCAATTATATCGTCGTTTGGAATCAACCGTCATAAGGCCTCTGTGGTTCTCGAACAGGCAATCAACTAGATATATATATAACGGTGCGGTTTGTGGTATTTGACGGACACGCTCGTCTACGAAAAACCCAAAGCTTTATTTCGGTCTTGTATATACGCGGTGGAATGAAATGCGACGTCGATACGAAGCGCGAAGAGATCGTTAAAAAAATAAAAAATAATAAAAACAGAAGAAAAATCCTTCGGTCACGTTGAAACGGAACTGTTCAAAGCACGGGGACCCGGCCGGAGACAGTCTAGTTCTCGTTGCATTAAGTTTGGAGAGAAAGAGGAGTCCCAGTCGTAATTTGTTGACTCGATGTAACGCCGGTTGCGTGGCCAACAAGCTAAAGAGCCGAGCTAGACGGTTGAGTCGGGTATTTGAATGTGAAAGGCTCTCCGGATGCACGGCAATCTGTTTTCTGTTTCAATCGCATTGTTACGGGGGCCTTTGAATCCCTGGGGCACTCTGCAATATCCATCTTCTACCCCTACTGCAAGAACGCTAGCTAGTCGATTCTTTTAGCAAAATAACAACGGCTATATTAAGACAATATCGATTACTGAACCAGACTCGGATGCTCATTACGACGCAAATACCACTTATACCCCACCGTTTCGCATGCACGTATCAAATGGCAGTCGACACGTTGCTCCCGGTTACTCGACTCCACTGTTACGGAATACCCCTCACGGTCGATCTTTCCCATTGCCATTTGAGATATCCACGTGCTGATTACTTTCCAACCGAAACGTACGGTTATTGTACTCCATGAAAATAGGTAAACTCGCGAACATCCTGCCGATGGTTCGAAGGATCTCTCGTTCGACCCTGACGTGTCCTGAACTTAGACGTTTCGATCTTAGGTGTGCCTAGCAACATTTTCGAAAATCAGGTCCGGGTCGATTTGGAATTGTTTTTACTTCCACGCTAATATAACAAACAGTCAGACACGGTGGTTGGCCACTTGGACCAATCAATGCGGCACTGTCAGCGTGGCTAAGCAGATTCCGTGATTGGGGTAAACATCGTTAGCCCGTGAACCCGGTCTCGTCAATATTCGCCGCTCCGAGGCAAACCCTTTTATTATTTCCTCTCCGAATCCACCACCCCGCGCATGTTTCCGTCTACGTACTAGGTCTACACATATATCAGCCCGATATACGTACACACACCGGGCACAGGCTGTCTCTGGAATAAATACCCACCCTTATTCAAACGGTGCGAAACCCGCGAAACGAGTCCAAAATACAAATTGCACTCGATACCAGGGTAAGCTTTCGAATACCAGATGAGAATAACTTTGAAACTAGCTGTGAACAAATGAACACATTGTTTCGTTAACCGCTTAACTGATTTCTCGATCGAATGCATTCGGCGTTGAATGAAATCGACCAAAAAAAAAAAAGTAAATGATGTTTCATGTGTAACACGTAATCGCGGTGTGTTGTGAAAAATAATTTGCGATAATTTATATCCTGGATCAGGGTGCCAGCCTGCGGGTGGTAATGGTCAGTCGTTAGAGTCTCGACCTCCTGCCTCTGCCTCTGGCTCTGCCCAACCTCTCAAAACTCTAATAGATTTTGAGGGTAACTGTCGTTCCATCGAGTGCGTCCGGCCAGCCCGTCGTCAACCGTTCCGCAGCACTATACCGAAAGGGCGGACGGTTTAAAGCTGAGAGGTAATGGCGCATGACCGGTCCTCGGATACGGGTGACAATGGACCGTGTTGACCAACATGGTCACGCTTCGAGGACAAAGCAATAATATAAGTGTGGGCGGAGGGGGATATGCGGGATCTAAACTAGATTATTGTGACTTTTGTCAACCGGCAATCGAGGATATCGATTCGGTCAATCGATGGACTGCAGACCGTAACGGTCCGAGTCACAATTACTGGGATGAAACGGATCCGTCCGTGGTATAGCGGGGAATTCCGACTGTCTTTTAGAAACTCGAAGAAGTAATTTATTTCACCAGATTTGGCTAAATTCGATGGATTGAGCGCCACGGTTAGCCCGAAAAGAAAATAAACTCCGCTCGAGCGGACGGACAGTCAGTGACTCGGGGCCCAGTTTGGTGAAACAGGCCTCTATCTCTGGGTGTATCTGTGTGCATCGTGTATACACGGAGAGTTAGATATAGGCGCCATTTTAGTCTGCATTCCATTGTTTTAGATGATTCATACGCGGGGCGGCCCGTTCGGGCCCTAATTTATTAGTTTGAATATCGAAGGAACTGCGTCCGGGCCCAAGCGACGCGGGAGCAAGCTGGGTGGCCGTGGACCCTCCGTCCTTTACGCCCACCCTCAGACGTTGCTTCGTGCTGCTCCTCCGCTTGTTTATATTTTATATATGTATATATCTTCTATCTTATTCTTCCATCTCTCTCGTAATCTCTCCGTTTCTATTTCCCTCTCTTCTTCTGCTTCTCCATCTTCGTCTTATTCTTCCTCTTCTTCTTCTTCTTCTTGTATACTCCACATCCACTTTTCTTCGAGGTATATGTATGCAGGCACGCATGTACCCGAGCGATTGCTACAGGTGCCTCCTTGTTACCCCAACAGTTAAAAACCGCCGGTAGCGAGGTCACGCCGATATAGTAACGACCAAAAACTAACCTCAAAGTGGATTGATGGTCGGCCCTGGAACCCGACTGCATAAGCACCACTTCGAGCAGTCAGAGTTCAGTGGAAATAATGATCGGACTAATTGTTTTGGTCGATAGTTTCATGATAGAACGCAATGCGCTTATTGGTCGTGAAACTCCGGACGATCGGAGCTTATCCTCGTATATCGAATATCGGCAGTTCTAAAAGGCGATTTTTATGACATGCGGTCGGTATGAACGGTGCTTTACGCAGCTGGGATATGAGCCGCGTACCGCGTCACGTTCTTCTCCTTGGAGAAGGAAGAGGGAAAGAAGAGGATACGCGCGCGAGGCCGCGTCGAATAGAGGCAAAACCTCGAGAGGTCAAACAATTTAGCCTCCTGGCACGTACGGGCATGGCGAGCGTGCGCTTGAGATACGCATCTTCTGGGAACCTAACCTGACGAAGAGACTGTTCGAGGCTAGCGGAGAACTGAAGAGATAGGGTAAGGAACGAAAAAGTTTGGTCGAAGGTAAACCACCGAAAAACTCTATTAACAAACCAAAAAAAAAAACAAACAAAAAAAAAGGGAACGAGGCTTGTGGACGAGGAGGCGAGGTCGCGGGGCCATCGTCGTGGATATGAATGAAAACTTGACCAAACCGGACCGGACTGAACCGGACCCGCGGCACCGCAGGACGGAGGATTGAATGACTGGGACCGGGACCGGGACCACGGCTTACTACGAGGGTCATAAACGCGCGTATCAAGCCGCACCAGGGATGTTACTTTTGGAGTCAAGGCCTGGTCACGTGGAGAACTCGAAGTGTGGGAATCCCGCAAGTTCACTCAGGGAATGCCGCGTCCTAGACGTGATTCTCGCAACTGCATCGTCTGGGATCAACCAGCCTGAAAACAGGCCCCGTAGGACTCGTCCATGGATATTGCACTCACGCGTTTTGAATCTATAATTCCAGACCCGCACGTGTCTCTCTTTACACTCATCTCTCAGACGGAATGTAAAAGACGATCTTCTTACATGCGGTGAAAGCATAAGAGCGATAGTCGTCGTCCGTATCGTGTAAGTTGATTTTTTTTTTCGAAATTGGACGGGAAAAGTCATCAGGATGCAATAACATCGATGGTACAATAACCACTCGGATCACTTTCGGGTTCTGTCGAGCTCATGTGTCTCTCCCGATATCGGAACGTGACAAAAGGTGTATGAAATCGCACAATTTTAACCAAAAATTGTTTATTCGAATACTCCTGAAGCATACGACTAACAAATCTCGAGATTTCCTCGAAAAGTACCGAACAAAGAAAGTCAGTCCACGGTCGGACGCGGATCAGTGACAAACAAACAGCATGAAGGACTCGCGAGAGCCCCTTGCACTGTCTTGGGCCACTAAAAATACCGCGTTCTCGAATGTTTCGCCCTGCGGTAATCCGTGTCCGTGTATATGCCTACCTTATATATGGATATGTATATATGTATATTTCATATCAACCCCTGCACGTATACGTCTCTCGGGAGAAGGTCGGTGAGGCGCGAAGGGTCTCCTACTGCTGTAGAAACGCACTTGACATCCCCCAACGCAGAAACATGGCTGCCGTATTAAGTGACGTCACAGTATGGGTTTCGTATAGAGAGATGCGGTCTGTGGTTGCGGGGGCGTCGCTTGTTCGAGTGTTTTCTACGTACAGCCGAGTATAGGTAAGTGTTTGCGCTGACGCAAGGGTGTTTGGTTCGTGGAAGGGGTTCGTGGTGCGATGGAGGGGTCCAGTTCGCGGGGAAAACCTAGCGAGTCCTCGTTAGCTGATCGAGTTAACTCTTGCCAATGCCGCATCAAGCTCAGCTAGTTACTGATTAGAACAAACTGACTGACCACGGAGACCGCGGACCGGACCGAACCGGTGCGCGGTCTGATTGCAAGAGATATTCCCACAGATCCACGCCGTGCCGTAACTGTTTGCAATTTCGTTGTGTACGGTATATAGCATGTAGTACATGTATAGTAACCGCGGCAGGCTTCCACATCGCGTAACTGACCCACGGCTAGCTTATACGTGATCAGACTTTGGTCCCGCGCGGTATCCGACCGACAACGAATTGCCATTCCGTTGAAGGTCCAGTTCGGTAGGGTAGGTAATAAATTTGAAAAAGAAAAATTCTCGGTATGGAATAGACTCCGAGCAGCTTGGCAAAAGGAATGACCTTGAGTCCTCGGTAGGCGAGGATCCACCTTCGCAATTCGTCGTCAAATTGAAATGCGGCTCGCAATAACTCGCATAAATCCCGTGGCACGCTCTCTCGCATAATAGTACCTACGTATAGGTATAACTATTGACCGCGGAGGACAAACTCCGATTATCATTGCGCGTAAACAAACTTACCTCATCGCTGGTATACGACCATCGGTACAGTACGTACTACGATCTGCGTATATACCGCGACCGAATGTGGGTACGCGGCTTCTTTCATCACGGGATTTGCTTCGGTTTGCGTCTCAGACGTTTGAGCGGCGGTATTGTCCGACCGGACTCACGTTTTGCAACCGGAAGTCTGTCGCTACCGCCCTCAAACGGTTCTGAATACGGGTCTTTCCCGTTCCTGCGCGTTTATGATCACGAATTACAATCGCCGTTGGAATTTTTCGACGGGATGTCATCCCGCCCAATTGAGCTTGGGATTTGGCGTCCGTCGTTTATGACCTTCTCGTGCGAATCGTCATTTCGAAAGACACTACCGCGTCCAGTTTTCTCGAGGAAAAACGCCGCGACACTCGTGCTATAACTTTCATTTTCTTCGCCGCTTAGCCGAGACTCGATCCGTTTTAAACTAGCGGAGCCTCTTCCATATTGGTCTCGGCACCGATGCGGGACACGTCAGCTCGTCAGGATAAAATGCAACGCGCGACGCGTAGGCGCGACGTGCGTTTGAACACCGCCGACGGGGACCGGGCACCAGGGTATCGTGTAATCCTCGGAGCCCCCCAGCTCTTCGGACTCACAAACTGGTGTTTGAATTCATTATATTATGGGTAAGGACGTGTACCTACACGGTTTGCGGCCCTTTGTGAAACGTTCGCGAAATATAAAGAGTCCCGGTTCGGGAGCCGGATAAATCTTCGGCATGAAAAGGACCTCTCCGGATAAACCGAACGCCTTTTTCTAATGTAAACAGCGAATAATCGTCGAGAAGTCAGGGATAGACGCTGAGGAGAAACTCGAGTCGACTTCTGATTTTTTTTTTCTTTCTCCTTTTTCAAGAACGGATCGAATAGTGTTAATATCAGAGATGGGACCGGTGAGTATAAGAGTTGAGGGCGGAATAAAGAAAAACCCCGACGCCATCCCTGAAGCGAGGGAAAAAACCAATCAGGGTATATCTGCGGAGCGCACGGGTCGGTCCCATGGCGTGACGGCTAAAAGATTACTTACTTTACTCAATACCACTTGGATGCCCGGTGAGACCAGGTCCTTCCTCGTAACATGCGACGTCCTAACCCCCGCTTCCCACTTCCGCACCCCAGGGTCCTCCTCGACTAAAGATATTACGTATCGCGAACTCTGCTCTCCTATCGATACTTACAGGAATTACACTGAAAACGATGCCTCCAGGCGTTTTGCCGCGGCGCCCCGAACGAAGGAAGCTCTAATTCAGCCGAGACCTTAGAGGTAGATAAAAAGGAAAAATCTATTCCTCGAGACATCAGCGACAAGCAATGATTTCTGAAAATCAAAGGACGTCTCTGATGTGCTAATTGGTGTAAGAATTTGGTTTTGGAATTGGAAACGAAAGGCTTGCTAGGAAATTTCGAGAAAGGAGTTTGTACGGGTAGATATTCTGTATGAAAAAGTGATAGTTCCGTGAATGTCGATTCGTCGAGCGTGAGGCATTTCTCCGTCGAGTTCGCGGGAATAGCAGAAGCTCGAAAATGTTTGATCGCGAAAATAGAAGTTGGTAAGTGTCTATAGATAGATAGCGACAAGCCGCGAAGCATAGATCTTAGCGTATCTGGACGGGGGATCGGAAACGAGGATAGAGTGACACGGACACGGACGAAACCAAACTCGAGTCAACTTGACTAAAGGGAAGCTTATCTTATCAGATTCGGAGCGGCATCCGAGCGCGGCTCAAAGTAGCTGCCGTGAACGAAGAGCCCGCGAGTGCTTATACGGGAGAGGACGACGTCGAGCAAAGCTTGTATAGGTGGCTTCTAGGTGGCTCATTACCGTAATTAGCCCCCGGAACCTCCCTGGCATCTTTGCGTACCATCTCGACTACCGGGGACACGGGGACACGGGGACACAGGACAGACCGGCTCGTCGCGTGTCCGAGTCAACGCTCGAGGCCTTTCCTCCATTTTTACTCGCTTTTTTCCCCCATTTTCCTCCGCACATCTA
This sequence comes from Tenthredo distinguenda, assembly GCA_947538915.1. Lineage (NCBI taxonomy): Eukaryota > Metazoa > Arthropoda > Insecta > Hymenoptera > Tenthredinidae > Tenthredo > Tenthredo distinguenda. The sequence goes on from OX384532.1 coordinate 24,280,050, forward strand.
TCCCTCTCTTTCCTAACCCCTAGAAGAAGAAGAAGTGCAAAGTATCGCGGTCTCTCTCGCTCTCTGGCTTTGAGTTCCTGGATGCGAGAACCTCGAGCCTTATTCCTATTAATAAATGAGCAGGGGATCATATCTTCCCTCCGCTTCGCACTTTCTGTGTCAGAGATAGTCTCCCCGGTTCCGAACATGTTTTTATTAAGATCTCTTCCTCCGCAATCTCCGTTCGCTCGAAATAACAACGAGGATCTTATTTTTTAATTAAACACCATATTTCCACGGTGTAATTAGACCCGGTCTATTCGAGATGATCCACGGTTGCGTCAGATTCGAGTTCCTCGCTGCTCAATGGTAGGCATATTACCCATACGAGATCCGCAATCTTCAAATTACTAACATTATATCCTGCGCCGATCATCTTCTAAAACGTATTCAGAATCGTACGACTTCATATTCCGGCTGCGTGAAATTACTCCTAATCAACGACCATGCGTTAGCAATCAAGTTTTGTACTTCGGGAACGTGGGCTCTCCCATTTCCCAATAACGGAACTTGCAGACACCGAAATGAAGATTTTTTTAGGCGGAGGGAGTCTTCGGTTTCGTCTTCTTTCTTCCGGGTAGCAGAAATGTGGGAGTAGAGTAAGAAGCAACGAGTTGCGATCCAATTAGTAATATCACACGGAAGTGGGCTCGTGATGGATGAGCCGTTCATTGATTGAGCGGATGACGATTGGGTTGAAGAATTACGCAAGACGCGGGGGCCGAGGACTGGGCTCGACGATGGGACGGAAGACAGAAGCGTACAAAGAGTGGAGAATTGTGAACGTGTAGAGCTACAACAACGCGAGCGAGATGTATCGGCAGATGCAAATGCCCGAGACGATGATTGGCGTCCGGCGACTTATGACCCTCGCGTGGTGGTCCAATTTGCGGCGGCTTTGTACAATTACCCGCCATTAGTCATTACCATTACAACTGTCATTAGGGTTACCGTTCTCGTCGCTCCATGGCTGTTCTAGCGCCAGACAGTTTTCCGTACCAAGAGCCAAGAGCCAAAAGCCAACCACCCCCCACGCTCGCCATAAAAACCTAAGGAACTAGGACGAATTTCCCCCATTAACGATGTTCTGATTATTTCAAGTGCCTCCCCCGCCTGAAAGGGTGCTAATATTTCAAGGAAGTGATTTGTCCTTTTTCTTTTTTAGGAAAAAATCAGTCTCGATTAAAAGAGCATGTTTACTTCCTTTTTTTATTACGTCAGTCCAAATCAAGTCTCTCTTCGGTCCTGAGAGCGCGTGGAGGAAGGATCGTGTATGGAGTAGTTACGTATTCCCCGAAGTTTGGGTAATTTTAACGGCCTAGGCGCCAGGCCCTTCGAGTTCCTGAATGAGTGGCTGGGTCCTGGGCCCTCTAAACCCACTGGGGCCACCGAGCTAACAAGGTGGGCCAGCGCCTCGCGTAATCACAGGTTTCGCACGGGGCCCGCACTTACTTTTTTCTGTTTTTGTTTTTGTTTTTTTTTCTCTCTCTCTTTTCCTCTCCTCCTTCCCTCGTGTTTTTTTCTTCTCCTCTCTATTCGTCTCTTTTTTCTTCCTTTCTTAATCTTCTACCACGCAGACGAACGGAGGCTACATCCGGGCCTCAGGCTCGAGCGGGGCATCGCGCGCAACTTATCACTCACGTTTTACTGTACAGGTTTATTGGCCTCGTCCGATTAGCGACTCGATACACAATTCTAATCGATTTATAACCCAACTTCAATTTAAACCAATAACAAATAAGTACAGACCGATTATTCGTCGCGATATTACTGTCGGCAATAAGTACGGAAATTTAATTGGCGAACCGAACGCGATTACAATTGAAGCAGAAGTTGCGATCCCACTTGCTTCTCGTTACGCAAAAACAAGACCACCAGGATCGTCTCGCGGTTCGTTAAAACGTTGAAGGAATATAAAAATGAAAAAGGGAGAAAAGAAGAAAGAAAAAGTCGTACGAAATACCTACGGTGGTTAGCGTTTCGGTTCTAACGGATAGCTAGTACCGCAGGCCCATTTCATTGGGCCCAATGATCTCACGCTGGCTCCGTCTCAACGTGTATAATCAACGCGCGTTTAATACCGGTCGTCGTGTCGAGTTCAGTTTGAATCATTCTCAACGACGATTATTCGGCTCTGACACGCGCGACGATCCTCCTGCACACGGTGTATCCCGAAGACCCAGGGCCTCAAATTGGGACCCATTTACCAAGGCCCACCAACCACAGAGTAAAGAGAAGGAGAGAAGAAGAGACGGAGGGAATATGAGGGGAAGAGAAGATAGAAAGATGAGAAGAAGAGAAGAGAATTCGCGCTGATCGCTCGGTCCTTCGTCGTGCCAAAGGCGAGAAGGAAGTCATCTCGAAAACCACCGTTTAACGATCCTGGGCCTTCGGGGCCCGTACTTGTCTGTCTGTGTGTTTTCTTAACGACATCCCGGAGCACGAAGCTGGGGTCCAAGGTGGGCCGGCTTCATGCGGCGCAACGTATAATCAACACATTTTTCTACTCAGCGTCGAAAGTTCTTTCTCAATGGCCACACGAAGCACGTTCCCCTTTCGTCGTCTTGCTCGCTTTGGGCTCACGAAATTACTCGACCACCTTGGGCGCCTACGAACCTCGCCTCGCCTCGTCTCGCCTCACCTCGCCTTGGCTTGCCTTGCCTTATAACTCGCTTCGCGAACAGCTTTCATTCGCAATTTGCCAATCGGCCTGAAATATTTCATTTCCATTTTATGGCTCACCGCAAGCTAAATTGATCCTTACCGAAATACCAGCTAAACATACAATCTCCCAGTTTACTACTCTCGATATTTTGCCCGGAGTCGAAATCGTGCCACTCTCCGGAACCGATAGAGAGACCAGTCACTCGAAGAAATTCAGAGAGTTCTATCCCATTATCTCGAGTACAACAACGGAGTCCAATCGTCACCTCAAGCACCTCGTGCTCGTTCCGATTACCCGTTCAGCGAGGATCGTCGAGAAATGGCATTTGGAAGTGAGCAAGCTTCGCGGGGCTCGGGAACGAACGAAAAATTCTCGAGACCGTTCCCAAGGACCTAAAAAACGCGACACTAGGATAGAATCGCGCGAAGACATTAGACAGGGCCCCGATCGCGACGGGGGGCCCCACCAAAGTCGTTAGGCCAACGAAATGCGGACGGACAAGAAACAATAATAACTTATCAGACCCGTGACCGTGCCGAGCACCTAGTTCTATCCTTACGTCGCGGTCGTACCGACCTGGAGGAGGCGGTGGAGTTGGGGTTCGTGACTGCAGACCGGACACGAACCTCTCAGGGAGGTGGTGGCGCAAGGGAACGTACGCGAGCTGTCTTGTTGCGCGGTAGTTACCTGGTCATTGGCGTCTATCGGTGGCTAACCGATTTCTCAATTCGAACAATGACGGTCAAGGTTGCCGATCGCGCTTCGGAAAAGAGTGACACGCGACTCTTCACGCGGATGATGAGGTGGCGGGATGAGAAAATGGTAAATCGAATTTCCTCGATGGAAATCGGCGCCCTTTTTCGAGGAGACGAAACCGTCGGAGAGAGAAGAAGCGGGTGGAAGGCTGTGGCAAGACTTACGCCAGTGAAGGACCACCAGGGAGCCGACACGCCCCCGATCCCAGGGCACACTTACATATTACCGAGAGTCTGAAGGCACCCAGACTTCGGCGCTCAGGACTCACGTACCTAGGTATATACCGGCGAGACCGAGCGCCAGGAAGGCACCTCGAGAACACCGGATCGTATGAGCTGGAATGGGGCGAGGATGGCATGCGGCGAGTCGGTAATTCCGCGCCCCGTCATCCACGAGGAATAAACGGGGTTTCGAATACGCTACAGATCTCTCGGACGAACGGGGCGGGGGAGGGGGACTAGAGATTTTTATTCTTATGAAATTCCCTAGGATTCTTTGTTGACTTGGTTAAGTAGCTGACTTATCGAACCAGTATCGCGGTATACCCACCGAGCGCATTTTTGTACACATTATAATCGCGGCTCTGGATCTGAACATGCGTACTACCTATACGTTCCATCCGTGTAGTAAAAGTCTTCGAGTTCAGGCCACGGACCGTGTAATTAGAAGAACGCTCCGTGGGTGAGTAAGCTGGCTTAGCTAGCCGTAAATCAGCGGGCCTCTGGACCGCGTCACGTGACGATTCTACGCGACGCGACGGCCCGTCCTCCGATCTCGTTTACTTACGCGATTACACCACGCCGCACCTTCTGCATCGACGGATGATTCGCAGCCGCGACTATCGTCACGTGACGTTCGAGTCACGAAAATGAGATGATTCCATCTTCCACTTATCAATCGAAGAACTTGACAGTTTAAACTTTTCTAGCAGATTTGTGAACATGATTCGAAGACCTGGATGCAGTTTTTTTTTTTTTTTTTTTTAAATCAGTCGATGTTCTCTAATTGTACAAATTATCTTATATATCTATCTATAATACTATCAAACTCGAAAGGAATGAAAAGAAAAAAATCTGAAATGGTCAAATTTACGACATCGAAAACTTCCTGTCGCAATTTTCAGATAAAATTTCTGCCGAATTTTCACCCTCCGATCGAATAATTCTTCTTGATTTGTGGGAGATACCTATAAGCGCATTTAGGGTGGGATGCGTAGATATACGTATGTCTATACCCTACCTATAAACGAACGCACCGTGACGCACTGAATTCATAGCTAAAGATAGGAATGCACAATATTGCTCGCCGTCTGTCACTTTCGTTTCGTTCCGCTCGACCGTCCCGCATCACCGCCACTTATCAAGCCGGACTTGGGTATTACATATATCTCGGTATTCCCTGCGGAGACGGAAAACTACCCTTATTGGTATTTGAGGTCGGATATCAATCTCTGCATCAGGTTTAGCCAGGTCAGGTATTCCCGAGCCAAAACTGCGGGGATCGATGTTTAAAAAAATTATGTAATCCGTTTGCAGCATCTCGATTTTATTCCCTCGGAAAGTAGAGAATAAACTTCTCAGTTCAAGCTCATGCGATTAAAAAAGAAAAAAAAAAACTGCGTGGATTTCTTCGAATTTCATCCACGAATGAGTCAGAAAATTGAGAACTAAGAAAACTCGAAATTTGTGACTCAAGGAGCTTCTTGAAACGTCGATAGTTGAAATTTAATAAAATTGAAAGAAAATTTCGACAAAAATACCAGCTATGTTACTTCGGTCAGAATTTTCTGAAAAAATTATCGCGGTCCTAATTTCCTGGATTTATTTTACCCACTGCCGCAGGTATTCCCCGCATTATAGTGTAAGGGGCTGCGGATCCGTATGCGGATAGATGCTATACGCGTAACCGCGTTAGTTTCCTGAAGAGCGGAGCAGGTGGGCCCCGGCGTTATGTTAATAGGTCCCAAAAATTCAGCTAGCCATATGTTAGCTACGGGAGTGCGGTGATCCCTGAGCTCACCAAAAATACCAATTTTTACGGCGTGTCCCGCAATAAAGCCTCCACGGAAGCGTCATTGATCCGTGTCTAGCGCAGTAAACAATCCCTAATCATCGAGGGCCCGATCTACTCTTGAGACCAAACAGCCGCTCAAACAACGCGGTAGCGATGCGGATTAACGAGTCGTTTATATGGGCGCCGTACGATCCCTATTCACAAAAACAAGACTTAATTCCGGCGCCTGTGATACAGCGAGCGGAAATGTGGAGTGGCAAATCCCACTTTTCAGGATTTCGGATTGAAAAGAGTTGATCGAGGCTCACGCCGATTTCGAAGATTGAGATTGCATATCCCTTGCTTTTTGAACAGAAACTGAAAATTTCCCGCTCTTTTGTTGTTTTTTTTCTCAATTTCGGGGAAAATTTTTAACAAAAAAACTGATTTTTGCGCTTTTCGGAAGAACCGGGGATCTGATAACACGTGAACGTCTCAAAAAACATTATCGATGGGCGAGGAGCATTTTGACATTTTTGACCTTTGATCACCCAAATGATTTCAGAAATTCTGATTCTATTTTCAATCTTTGAACGAGATTTACTCAGTTTCAAAGATCAATTACATATGAACACAAGTTATTTCCTAATTCAGCAGACTTTTAAGTGTCGTTGGGGTCCTGCCGGGACACAATTCAAAGTTATTTGAGAAAGAGTCGTCGTCATAGGGTACAGGTCACATCGTTCGTTAGAACTCCTTCAAATCTCTAGGGAATATTCTACATCGATTTTATTTCCGGACAAACCAATGACATTCAAACATTTTATTGCAAACGTTGAGAAAAAAAGTGAGCTACGTGCTCACAACAAAAGAAGACTGACCTTATCTCCATCTATTATTGGCTCGCCCCGGAAAGGCATCTTTTTACAACATTCTCTTTGAATTTCAAAAAGTTTCACTCAACGATACGACCTGTACCCAGCGACAACCGCTTTTCTTCGGTAGCCTCGATCTAAACGAGTCGCAGTGGACATAACCTCAAATAATTCCTAATTAAGTCTAAGAACGCGAGTAATCGAATGTGACAAAGCTGAACCGATAGAATATTTCTACGAAGAGTGCAGGAGTCGTTTAAAAAAAATTTATCTCCGAGGTGTGCGTATGCCCCCTTAATAACAATACATGCCGATAGTAGTCGCGACGACGCGATGCTTACATAGGTAGGTATTTGATTTCGGGAATCAAGGAGCAGTTCTACGGGTCGAGGCAGACAGGTTCACGCTAAATGGCGCTCGAGCCGCAGGCATGTCGCGCGCCGCGGGGCGTCGTGGCAAAAGCACCGACGAAGACGACGTTTCATCTGTTTTTTTTTGGTTTGTTTTTTCTTCTCTTCTTCTTCTTCCTTTTGTTTTTTCTCCTTTTCTTCCTTTCTTTCTTAACGTTTGTTTGTTTTTTCCTTCTCTCTCAGCTCCTTGCTCCGTCTCCTTCTCGGACCCGCTCTATCTCAAAGTTCTATCTTTTCCCGCTCGTCTCGCCCGCTTTACTAGCGGTATGCGCGTGATATTCGAATCCCGTCACCCATTAACCCGCGCCTTACCTGCGCTGGTACATATACCCGTCTTATATACATTAATACATACACATACCTTTACGTATGTCTATCTATAGGTCGGTATTACGTCTACTCACACCTTTCCGTTTCACAGCTACGCGACTATTGCTTATATCATGTATGTTACTTTTGTCCACAAAGAAGATTTCACTCGCAGTAAGACACCGATGAGTCTATAGAGTCTCCGTGGATGAACCGATCGAATTTCTACGATGGGTATACGATATTATTAAGATCGGGTTAAAGTGGTGATTAAAAGCATGGGGATAGGTACATGTGTACCCGTAACAACTTGATACATGATAATTTCGAAGCAGCAGTAGCTGGTCTGGTATCTCTCTTAATTATTGTTCAATTAAATCGTTGGATTTTCAAACAGGATTAGTTAAACTGCTGGTGCAGTGGACGTGATTAGGATGTTAATTAAACGCAATACCAAATATGGCGAAAGTCTGTCAGCGGTCATATTGGATCGACGATTTCCCATTTATTGTAAAACAAAAATAAACAGCGCTGTAGACCGAAGCTCGTTATCGAACGACTAATCGCAAGAGAAAGCAAATATCAATTCCATCCAATATAATTTCTGTAATAAACTATATTCGTACGCATATGCGTAGTGTATACGAGGCAAGTGGGTTTCGGTCAACGACAAAAATTTCAAATTCGAAACAGCCGGAAATTTTTAACCCTAGGTTACACCGCTTAAATCGGACATTTGTATTCCCAGGAGATTCCCTAAGGAAACGTTCATCTCGTTCTCGAAACACCTTTGGTTTTTTTTTCAGCACGAAACGAGTCCAAAAAGTCCGTCAAAAATCATAAAGAAATTATTTGCGTGGGTACATCAGCAGTGAGAATTATTGCCTTGCACTCATTTTCACTAATTAACATGAGAGCGTGTTGAACCGGTGATTAGTGAACAGATATACAGCCGTGCAATCACACGCCTTAAACCCGGCCCTAGTTTAACATGGAAACGTTTAGTTGTCCGGAGGGATCTTCAAAGGTAAGGAAAAGCTAGATTCGTTGGATCGATATGGTGGCTGTTGTTGCTGCTACAAAAGGAAGGGACACCCTTTAACTGCAAAGGCAACACCGGGGCTCGGTGCGGATATGCGATGCAGGCTTGTGTATACACGAATGAGTAACAGCGTCGGACACGTAGGTACATTTTGTATGGTGGAATAGTACCACGCGTAAAATTCATAAACGACATCGGTGAAGACACCGAGAGTTCACAGAGGGCGCTTTTGAGGGCTGAGTGGGAACAGGTAGGTGTACCTGTACCTACGAGAGGCGCTGTCCATGGCATGGAAGCCTAAAGGCTGCACCTAAGCTACACGGACGAATTGGAATTAGATGGTATCTTTGACGAGCATGGCTCTCCGGGCCCGGGGCCCGGGACCCCGCGGCAAGATACGGATCTCCTTGGCGCCACCGTCACCGGGCTTTCGTAAGGCCCCGTAGAAATCCCACTCGGCGCGGGGTAAGATGCCCCGAAAGTTTTAAGCGCGTTTTAACCGTAACCGATACCTCGGCAGGGGGTCCTTGTGCCAAAGCCAACTCACCCGGAACGAGTAAAACCGACCCTGCAGCTTACCGGCAACGAATATCTACGGAATTAGCAATCAGCGATGGAACTACTCAACGGAGGCTCAATTTTCTCTCATTTTCATTAGAGATAACCGGAGTCAATACACTAAAGTCTAAGAGGCTACATGGTCCACGATTAGCTACATGGACTATACGTGTACATCATACTTACGACGAGTGGGTATATTAAGTGCAGCTGCAACAGCGATACTGGAGAATTCTTTTCTCAGATTGTTAACGTTTGAACGTTGCATAACCCCGAGCGTAGAAATGTGAACGTTTGAGTATTATCTCCCTGGCAAGGAGAGTTCGCGAACCAATGAAGAGCGTGCGGGGCGTGTAATCATTGTCCGAATTACTGAGGAGTAATCTCAGCCGGTCATAATTGCGACGAAATTACGCCAATAGACTTATCCTAGGTCTGAAGTACGGTGGCTTATAGTCGGGGCTTAAAACGGCCGAGTTTCGTAAGCCGCAAACGTTTGCCGTACTTAGAGGGTACCCCGTACCAATTCCGTAACGTTCAACTCCGGTATACTTTTCCCCGAGTGGTCATATTCGTACTCGTCCGTTCAATACAGAGTTATCCCAGCCTTAACCACCCTGCGCGTCTTTGGATAATTATCGGAACAATAAATAAGTATATGGGTGATTCCATTCTAACAGTGTCTATTAATGTCCTGTACCGTTTGCTCTCACTGGTCATCCATTAACAATCTATTCATAAAATTTTTGTATCGATACGATCCTCGTGAACATATTTCATCGCTTCTTTCGTATAATATAACTTGCGGTCCGGAGAAAACTTACGGTTCAAATCACTTAAATGTCAGTACCGTGTCACGTCCGTTTCTAGAATTTACCTACGAATTCATTATTTTCTTTGTCGCGATAAATGATCCAAACTAATTAATCCATAAATCTAATTAATGTTATAATACAATTCATAAATAAATTATAATACAATTCGTAATAATTTTTCTGCAGAATGTCTACCAAATTTATTTTATGTCAGTACCGTGGATGAACGAGTCAGTACCGTGGCACGGAAAATTTGAAATTTGATTCTCATTCTCGATATTTTGAAGTTGTAGCGAAATCCTCTCGGACTTTCATTTTTACAATAAAATAGAGTAATAATGCATTGAAAAATTAAAAAAGTTTAATTATAGAATCAGAAAATGTTTAATCAAAAAAGTAACCGTTAGAACAAAATCACCGATATAGTGACCACTTCAGACCAGAAATAGACGACAACTTCGATCGTCATGCCCCTCGTAAGCCGACCACAAGCCTCTCAAAGCTCGCGGTAAATAGTCCTCAAGTATGACGAGCGGATGTGATTACCTGTTCTATGATCTTCTGGTCATGGTGGTTCGTTTTGTGAACAGATACCAAGGAGATCCAAAATCGATATCTACTTCATATGAATCTGAATTAGTGGATCGAGGATTTGGTCTCAATGTTCTTGCCGATGATTATCCTGGTGACACGTGAAGTCGACTTATAGAACCTGAGCCACGGAGGCTGAAGGAACGGAATGGAACGCCCCCGTCCGGCGGGCATGACGTTGTAAATATTTGCTGTCATCGACGCGGCCTGTCAAACGCGCCCCTGCCGCCAACCTGGTCTTTGGCCCTTTGCCGAGGCAGGTTGGGCTTAATAAGAGGCTCCTTGGGCACCTCAGCCACCTTCACCAGAATTACAAATGTCACCTAAGTCTGGTATCGGACACTGATGTTTCGGATAGCGGCTGCTTTGTGCCTACCCATAACTCGCAGGCTCCGCAACCCTGAAGGTTGGAGGAGGAAAATGACTTCAAACAGAATGACTTAGCGGATGGTATAGCGAACTGGACCGGGATCCAAAGTCGAGATCAATCCGCACGCAGTATACAACGTTTTGTTTTCTGTAAGTTTGAAACTCTGCGACTTTGGGGAGATGAGTCTTAGGGCGACACTAGCTGGACCAAGGGTAACTCGAGGGGTAGCGTGAAGGAGAGAATGGTATAAATATACCTGCGGGACCTGCTGCGATCAGGACGAATATAACTTAAGTTAAGATCCCGAGGATTCGTTCGGGGTTGTCAAACGCGCGTCATATCCAACTTTCGTCCCCTGCAGGGGTAGGTATACCTGTTCCACTGCTGCACTCTGTATCTATTCTGCCGCTCGACCGAAGACCCTTTGTCTTAGGTCTCGGGGATAATTAAAAGCCTGAGAGATAGCCGAACGTGGGTGCAGGGTGGCGAAAGGGGATGAAAAACCGCCTCGTCGAAAGGCGACCGGGGATACTTTGGAAATAGGAGTCGGTAGATACATAGAGAAGGAAGCTCTGGCTCGATCTTATCTACCGTTTACACCCATCAAGTGCCACCTTCTCTGGGTACCGGCCATCTATCTGAGCCGACCGCCACGGCGGCCGCAGCGTTCGGATTCCACAAATTCGTAAATATTCCAGGGGCGGAGGGCTGCCGATGCAGCAACGCAGAACTCCTGTTTCTCTGTCTTTATAGTCCCAGCTATATATACAGTAGTGCAGGATTGATAGCCTGCCGTTCACTACCACAACACTGCTTTCAGTTGACAAGAAACTTTTGAATGAAGAGACTTCGCGTATTTTCTTTTTTTCTCTTTCTTTCCAAATGAAAAATCTTTTCATTCGACAAGCACGGGCTTTGTTTTGTTTTATTCGAAAACAATTCAATTTTTCAGAATAATTACTCCTTGCTATTTGTTTTATATTTTTAATCAAGGCCGATTTTTATCGGACAAAGAAGCTTATGAATTTTTGAATATGTTGTTCGTGAAGGAGAAACACAAGAATTATTCGTCATGGCTGGATGTTGTTAATGAAGACTATATGGGTTTTGTTTTGGAGATTCTTGACAAGTTTCTTTGACGACTCACGACTCGAGTCGGAATCGAAATTCTAGTTTTATCCTATAAGTTAGTATTAGGTACGTTTCTAATCAAGCTTAGGCGCAAGCTAGACTTTTGAAATTCTGGTTTGGACTTCTAGATCCAAGAATTCAAAGAGGCTTTGTGATCCTGGCTTCGACCTAAATCTTTGAACATATGTTCTACAAACTGGATGACGAATAAATTTCAAGTCGAAAATAAAATCGATCATTGAGCGGAATTTGAAAATTTAGTAAAATGTAGAGATGATTTACAGAATTTCAAGTGCAAGTGCCAATTCTATTTTGTTTTTGTCGGCGAAACTAAAGAACAAAAGAAATAAACAGAAATTGAGGTTTTAGAGGGTCAAACTAGAATTTTTATTCCGACTCTGGATAGCTTTTTTGGAAAATTTAGAAACGATAGAATTGACGATGGGTTTTGTGAGAAAATTGTCTCGCATGTTTTCCGAAGGTCACTTACCCACTGAGCAAACTGTGACCACTCGTTGAGCGCAGATTACTCTATACTATGTAGAAAAGTTTGAATTTCAACAAATCGTCGCCGTTCTATATACCCTGTAGATATATATGTAGATATACATACTTCCGCACGTATATAAACGCGGGTGAGTCAAGGAAGCTTAAATTATGATCTCCCTAGATTGTAGATAAAGAAATTTGTCGAATCGTGCGAGTGAAACGTAAATATATCCGAACCGCGGGAATTGCTGGGGGAATAGAATGGAAGAAAATGAAAAAAAGAAAGGGAAAAAAAAGAGGAAAACTATGGTCAGACATGGTACATACATATATACATATGTATAATATTGTGTTGTTTCGAGGAAGAGGTTAGGCGTTAGATGGTAGGCACAGGAAGAAGAGGGAAAAGGGGGAATAATATAAAACTCTTGGTGAACGGTGTTTCATAAATCCTTCGCGCAACTCATCTCTCGGGCAGAAACCCAGTTAACGGAGTTGTTTATGCTTTCCTGTGTATAGCCGGTGCACGGCGGTTTCTGAAATATGCAAATCACGAATTCGCATAATGGTATTATCGCGATAGGCGGCCACCGCGAGATGAGATCGCGGCCATTACGAACAAACTTTCGGCCAGCTTGGCTCCAGATAGACGCGAGTCCCTCCTCTATCACACCGTGTCGTCTTGCCAAACCATCCTCTCCTTATTCTTCCTCTTCTTCTTTACCCGAACACGACATTCCTATACGTACCTCACCTGTACCTCGAGGTGCTCGAATTTTCGGGGTCCCCCGTCCCTGTGGGCGAACTTCCGCAAGATTTGACTCCTGATCGAGGGATTTTTCGGTCCTAGCTCATTTTCTTCCAGCGATTAAGCCGATACGAATGATTTCAAGGAGTCGTAAAGCGGCGACCGCCAAACGACATGATCCCTTGCGGTGTGGTAGCCGATCGGTTCGGAAATCGGTTTGGAAATCGAACCCTAGGAAGGTAGCTTTCGAGGAGTATACATACTACGGAGATATATATATATAGGCAGTCAAGTTCGGCGTTGAAATCTGACGATCTTTCGGCGATTCCGTCTTGTGTTTCCTTTGAAATGGTCCGGGTTACCTCGGCTGCGAACGCCTGGTTCATTTTCAGACGGTATTCCACAGTCTCCGGCGCGGCAGGGACTGCCAGGATCGGGAAACACTGGGAGCTCCGGGCGATAAACTTTATTATCATTTTATTCACCGGGAACGAAAGCGAAGAGAGGTTTAGAGCGGGAGGAACCAGTATACTTCAAGTGCGTTCTCTCCGGGGCCCGACGACATCCCCATCGTGCGCAGTACCTTAAATTTAAAGTTTCCGTTGCCAAGGCTACCTATAAATCTACGCATATATACCTACAGCGTACTTTTGCTCTTCCATATACCGCTGATTCTCTCGCTTCCAGAGTTAATTTTGTCCCCGGGATAAAAATAGAATATCAAATCGGGCTTTCGATGAGAAAACCCCGCGAGGTGACTTTATTCGCGAACGCGTACAACGCGCTCTGTCTAGTATTAATTGCAGGGGGAAGATTCCAGACACATTCGCCTGCGATTATCAGGTGTAACTTCGCGGTATGCGATGGGCATACCGAGACGCAATAATTGTTAGTAAATTGAGCATTAATGTTAGTGCGGACGGAATAACAGCTGCAGGGACTTGAAACGAACCTGGTTTGTTTTACCTTTGTATCGTTTACGGTTTAGCTGTTCCGCTGGCTGCGTATCCGCCGGGAGATAGAGCGAGGAGGGGAGATTAACAAATTCGAGCAGCGATTCTCTGCCACTTGTCAGTGCGAATGAATTAGTAGTATTATAATTTGATGTCTGGTACATAGGTTGATGTTAGGCTAAAGTGTACGAGGTACGATTTTATCCGCCGAGTGAGCCCGTTATTGTGTAACGTTTTAACTTATCAAGAAGCTCGGTCTCTAGATTCTAACACTGCTGCTATGACTGTCTGGCCCGCACGAATAAGTTGTATACGGCAGGAAGCATTTCTCTCTTATGTTTATATTCCTTGTAGTCTTTCGTTTCACGTTCCTATAATAACGGCGTCCGCAAAATTCATCTCTTTACCACAGGAAAGTTCCCACGGATAACATCTTCCTTGAAATAAATAGATATCTTCGTATATATGAAGCACATGTGAGCCTCAAAACCCGCATTCAAAATTCATTATTTTTGGAGCACGACTCGACACTTGACCTCGTACCTGTATTTATATTCTGTACGGAAACAAAACGAAATAATACGGAAAACAATATGAAATTATAATAACGCGACAGATTCTGTCACGTATACTCTATAAGCTACGTACGCGTACCTCATTATACATTTGATATTTCTTTCCCAGCTATACTATATATGGGAATAGTTCCGTAAAACGCGTTCTAGACGTATAAGACATTGAATTGAACTCTATTTAACGTCCGATCCTATTCAATCAAGTTATTAGATCTGATAAGGCCTGAAAATCGGTATGAAACCATGAACCTAAGCCCTAAGCCGCCAAAGAATAAATTTTCCACGTTATATTCCACGCTTTGTTCAATTCAGAGATTTTAAAGCCTGTACGATATAGCTATAGCCGGGCTCGCGCGCATGGGCATCAATTGTATTTACACGCAACAAGTAATATTCTACTCTATATAGGTGGACAGATTCGATGTGCTTTGTAGCAACGTTTTATCTCTGGTCAACAATTCCCATGATTTACTTCATTTGCGTGGCGGTAGATATAGGTTAGTGAATATGAAATTCAATGCTTGAATTCTCCGACGTGGGTATAATAAAAATTAAAAAATGATAACAGCATGCCAGTCACTGCGGTTTGTTTAGACTTTCAAACGGCAGGGTAATATGGTATAATATTTCTCCTTCTTTGAATTTCTTTTGTTGTATTTTTGGCACAGTCTCAATCGTCATTTAAGATTTTTTTGTAACGTTTCGCTGATGTACGATAATAATATTTTCAGCTGTCTTAAATGTGGAATGTGTTGGCAAAGATTCCGACTTGTTGCTACTCGCTCGGTGTTCAAATTCTTTATTAAAATTGCAGTGGTGTACGCCGCTGCACCGTAGACTTTATAAGTTTCGTTAAACAATTATATTCGTCATGGCAGTCCGATTGGCTCAGTGTAGACGAACAAATAAACTTTTATACCTAACTTAGTGTTATTTCAAAATGCTTCCTCATCGCGATACCCCCATTCGACAATAGGTTGAAGAACAAATATAAATGAATTCATTTCGCGACAATGTATTTCAAATTGAAATTTAACTGGCGTGATAAAGTTACTCAGTCAGAATTATTACTACGAATAAAACTGTACGCTATAGACTTTGGGTTCATCTTGTTCCTATTTTGCTTTCAACGATTTTTAACGAATTTTTTAAATAATCGAACTGGCGGGTCTGATAGCTTTTCAAAATTCGTAGAATATTATAAAACACGATGCAACTAGCAGCACGCTGCCATCTTGCGGAGATTTGTTTCGGATTCTTATCGTCGATAGACTCGTGCTGACATCTGGCGATGTTCGTTGAAAGATATTGTATATCCGAACGCGGGAGTTCAGTTTTGAATTTAGCGACAATCGTCTCCTTATTTTTGTTCATTTTGTTTTCGATTTCGAAACTTAAGAAAAATATTGGATTTCAGAAGGAAAGAAATATAAGAGTACAGAGGGTTTCATAATTATGATGAAACGTTTTATTTAAAAAGAAAAAAATTCTGCATTATTGGAATGTTAAATGACACACATTTTTTATTATTAAAATTTTTTTTTCTTCAACACTATTTATAACTCTGCGTTAAAAATCATTATTAAAAAATCTTTTCTACAATTAAATGGTACCAAATGTATAAAAGGCTATCACCGTAGCGGATGATTTCTCCATCTCCTAATCATTCGTGAAAAAAAAATTAACATATTTGACAATAAATAGTCAGAGCATGGTATAATCTAGGAGGTCTTCTTCTGTTTTTTTTCTCCACTTATTACCCTTCAATTAGAAAAATCTTCCGCAACGAAACAACATTGTTACAATATTTATACGAACTAATTGTAAAAACTTATACAGTCGTAGTAGTAGCACTGTTTTCAAAAGTTAGTTGTAGATTTTGTTAATTATTTTTTGGGTTTTTAATGTTGTACACAAAGAAAATGAAAAATGAAGGTTTCTTTTCATGCTGTTTTGAGGGCCTATACAGATTATTTGACAACGATCACAAAATAATTTCTATTATAGGAAAAAAGCTTCTGAATTTGAAAAAGCTACGCGAATCTGTTCAAATTACATCTACGAATGAGCCAAAAAAAGTTTGAATTGAAATACTCAATATCTGTAATGCGTAAGGAGAATTTTGATTACATTTCCAATATTGAGCTTACAACATGCTCCTTACGTCACAAATTTGAAGTTCTTTAGTTCTAAATCTTCGTAGCTCATTCGTGGATATAATATGAAGAGATTAACGTAGCTTCTTTGAAATTATTCTTATGATACAAATTATTCCACAGTATATCGGTAAAGTCGTTTGTATAGGCTGAATACCAAAATATACTGTATTATTAAAATGTGCATCGTTTAGCGTGTATATACCTTCTTTTACATTTGTTATAGCCATTCCGTAAAATTCCCTGAATTCTTATTCGATCTATTGTAATAATTGAATTTTAATACATAGGCAAGTATAAGCAGCTCGATAAATCCACTCTATTTTTACTATACAAAGACCAATTCTACCGGTCATTGGTGCATCAAAAATATGATAACAACCTGTGCTCAGGTGATTTTGTACAAATTTACAAGAAGTTGAAATACTATTTGTTTTTTGTATATTTGTAGTTGTTTTTTTTTTTTTTTCTTCTTCTCCAAAGACATTATTGACATATTTAATACTGACCAAGTGACCAAACAACACTGAATGTTCAATACTGTTATCGATAAAATATATCAGAAATATTATACTATTTATTTATTTAATCTTTATATCATTGACGCACTCGTTAATTTATAATAGGTAATAGATTCGCTTCATTAGCACGAGAAAGAATCAAAAATTCAGAAAAAAAAGATGAAAAAAAAACATTAGAAATAAGATTTTATTCAAGTAGTTTCTGTTAATTTTCGTATCGTATGAGTATTCTAGATACATTATTATGTTAAATAGCCCAATTGTAGCCAGTTAATTACAAATACTTGATTGTTTGCTAAACAATTTCAAAACACTTTCTATCACAGACAACGTTTAACGTTTATACGTTTATACTATTTGAAACCACCACCACAAGATGACGCCTTTGAAAGTATATATAATTGCAAAAATACAGAAAAATAACGTCTTTCCTAAATGTTGATAACTTTTAATTAATTATTCATTTATTTATTTATTTATTTTAGTCACTTTTCATACGCGTCATTCGTTGTGGTTTCAAAATTCAACATTCTTTCACAATTATCCGAATAAACTTAAGAGAGATTAATTAAGTACATTTTGATTGTAAGTTAGGTAACAAAGAATTATCATTTTAAACTGTAGGGTGAATTTACAATACACGATTTATCATTAAATTTTTACACTACAAAATTAATATTATTGCTTCGTTCAATACCTACGGTGATAAATAATACCGACATTAAAATTAGAATTAATTTAAACAAAAAAACAAAAAGTAGTGAAAAAATGAGATTACATGGCTAATTTTTATTCAATTATAGAAGCAGTCTTTCAATCGTCCCCAATCACACAGTTATTAAATTAAATTTCGAAACATATTAGGTATCTATAAAAAGAAGATCCTGGTGAAAATAAAAATTTACAGACAGAAGTCAGAAGGTCTTATTATATTAATTCTTTTTCTCTAATAATATTATTTTTCAATCGTAAATGTGTAAATAAAAATAATTCAATTGTATATTAGTACTAGTTTTCATTAGTAAATTTCAACGCTAGTACGGATGCTTTTAAATTTCCATTTTCAAAGCTATATAATTATCAGAGAGGCCTACAATTATATACAAACCTATTTACACTTTAAGTGTTCTATACAGGCACAGGCTTCGATCTGCTCTTTGATTCTGAATGTTATCTCAGTTATTCAAGAATGATGTATCATTTCGAAGACATCAATTAGTTATTGATAGTTATAGATTTGCACGAATCAGATCGAAGCTTGCTTCGATTATTTTTTAATCAAGTTGCGCATCAATGATAGGAATTCAAAGACGAAGAGCTTGAAAACCTGCTATACATACACATTTCCAAAAACGTTTTTAGAGTAGATTTTAATTTACACAAATATGCGATAATTAAGACTCAGGCATATTTTCTTTAGAATCTTCATTAATACTTATGTAACTTGAGTGACCGTTACGCCTTCTAATAATAATGATTGACCTATTAAATAAGTATAAAATAAAATACGAGTGAGCCTTAACATTCAGTCCCTCGACAGCAGGGCCTTTCTAAATTCATAATTAGAACCTATTTTTGTTATTTTTTTTATACAACGTTCGTCTCACACCTTTTGTAGATATCGTAATAAAGTCTTTCAGTTCATTTTCGTGTAATATCTTTAATCCGATAAGATTACCTGCGTATGAAAGAAACAAAGATGAAAAATGGAAAATAAAAATCTTCCCTCGAATTGAAAGATCTATAAATGGAATGCAGTGATAATTCCAGATCCATTACTCCATATTAAAACAAACTACATATAAATCTAGGGGCAAGATATCTTTAGGAATGTTTCTTATATATTTTTTCTAAAACCGAAGATTACACATATTTGATAAATCATAGCGGAAAATTTTCAGCCTTTTTTCTATAAATTACTATCAAGCTCGGGTAAACTTATTATCCAGGAATAATCACCTCGGTTCTCTCTATGTATATCTTAAATAGATTTAAGCTCGTATTTTTTTTTTCCTCAAGGGATAAACGGCGTCGATTCCACCCATAGGCAAACATTCTGAAAAAACGAATGCCTTGAAATCGTTCCGACTTTCCCCTTAATTTTCTAAGCCTGTACCAATTCATAGAATAAAGTCTCACGGTATTACGCAACACGAAGATAACTCGGCGCTATCTGCACCGTTTAGAAAACACCAAAAGCGGCTGTTTCTGATCATAGGGCTGTACTTTCGAATGGTGAAACCGGCCTTTCGGGGGTACAACACCTCTCGGGTGTACAGCAAAGTTCAGGGGTCGCTCCGCCACCTCTTAGCTTAACCAGATCCAAATCAGCAAAAAAATCGCTGTTCATAGTGCCTACTGCGCTGTCTAATTCGAAACTATCCCGCCTACACAGATCCGAATTTATGTAAGATTTGATACGCCCCTCTTTAGAGTCTTGAGAAGCCTTGAAAATTCTCGGCTTATCTTTTCGGGATATTAGGTAGTTCTTTTTCTCACTCAATTTAGGGTCGAAACATGTGTTCAGGCATTTACAGTCTTCGGACGGTTTGCACAAGCATTTGAGTACCTTGTCGTTCTCACTCTGCAAAGAGATCGAATCCGAGTAGATGCTATTCAGTCTGTAAAATTCGTCTTTCTTCAGGGTGCTTTCGTTTGAACAAAAACTATCCGTTCTATAGAGGTCGTCTTTCTTCAAAGTACTCGCGTCAGAGCCAAAACTATCCTGTCTAGATATGTTATCTCGCCTAAGACCAACCGCCTGTGAACAATCTTTTCCCAGTCTTGTACTAGATGCGACATCTTCTTGCAGCAAGATTATGCTATCCAAACCCAGGTTCTTATTCCCTTTCGATTTCTGCTCACTTGATAATGACCTGAGTTTACAAAGCTTGGAGGTCTGTGCCGCAGATCCATTGTTCGATAGGCTCTTATTAGACCCGGTACTATCTTGTCGATAGAATGCATTCTTTGGCTGTTCTTTAGTAGGCGATATCTTAGTTCTTCTGAAATACAATCCAGCCGGTGACTTGGAACTGTCCGAAGAACTTTTACTGGAATTACTGTTGACAGAATTTGAACTGCTGTATCTAGACAGAGTCCTGTTCTCTTTTTCCGGGAATATTTTACCTTTAAGAATTTGCCTGGTAGAATCTGAGCTGTTGAAACCACCTTCTGATTTCTTTTTTTCGCTTGAATTTTGCCTGGATATATCTCTGGCCTTTGGTGTTACTGTAGAGGTGTTGAATTGGTAAGAAAATTTGTTGCCAATATTGCATGGCGCCAAAGGTCTGTCTATATCCGTTTCGACGTTGGCTTGCCCGACGTATTTTACCTTTTCTATAAGGGGTACACTCAGGACAGTTTCCTTGCTTTCGCTGAATTGTCTCGTCCCAATTTCATTTAAATCGGTGAACTGTTTCATATACTTTTCGTTAGTAGGAGATAATAAGTTATCAGTATTCTCCTTAGGCAAGCTGTCTTCTTTTTTGGTTTGGTGTTTATCGCCAATACTACTCTTACTATTCTGTCTGGAGTATAGAGAGGCTTTTGATGTCTCGGGAGAAGGTAGATCTTTGGATTTAGATCTGCTGTTTTGTCGAGAGTATGAATCTGGAGGGATAACGATGCTGGGCTTCTCTCTATCGGACAAAGACTCCTTGGATCTTGAATTCTGTCTTGAATACCTTCCCGAGTTGTTGACGGCCGTATTTTCGCTCAATTTCTTTACACTGTCCGGTATTTTTGGATTCTTGTTGTTCACGGGGCTGATATCGCGCTCTAAGGTGCTATCCTGGCATCCACAGGACCGTTTCTTCTCTTGATGAACCTGTCCTTCTCTTATGGGCTTCAATTGCGGAGCTAAAGTCTCCGGGGTAGTTGATTCACTGCTGCTTGGACTGGGACCAGTATAATGCCGAATATCGAAGTCTAAGTCTGGGGCCAATGGAGCGCCAACTGATAGATGCATGGCCAAGCCTTCAAACCACACTTCCATGACTTCGAACGGTGGCCTTTTATCCGGGTTTAAATCGCAGCACAGAAAAGCTATCATGTAAAACGTCTCGGGACAATTGGCACAAAATTTTTCTTTAAACACGTTCTGATTCAGGCCAAAGTCGGATGATCTCGGAAGGTAATCCGGGTCGGCTTGAACCCTGCCTATTATTTCACACAGCACTATGCCGTAACTGAATATATCAACTTTTTCATCGTACTTATTCCCTTTCATCATTTCTGGGGCCATCCAATATGGATTACCTACAACTGTGTACCGCTTCTTGCGTTCTAATCTCTTAGAACTTCTACCCTCACCAGAATGTCGACTGTACTTTCGTTTGTCGGGCGAATTACTGTTCTGAATTATCCTTGCCAATCCAAAGTCCGCTACTACTACAGTCTTGTCTTCTCTCACTAGACAATTGTGAGAGTTTAAATCCCTGTGGATAATGTTCATTGAATGTAAATAGGCCATTCCAGCGGCGATGTCTTTTGCAAAAGATGTCCGCTGCTCCCATGGTAAAGGTTCGTTAGTGTCGTGTAAAAGACCGCGCAATGTACCACCAGATATGAATTCGGTTACCAGATGCAATTTCTTTTCCTTGTACAGTACTCCTATGAATCTAAGCACGTTGTTGTGATGTAAAGAACGCAACACTGCAACCTATTCGAAGATAAAATTTATATTTTGGAATTTCCATCAGAGTAAGCTGAAAGGAGATTTTAGTCACAAGTCGCTTACCTCTTTCAAAAAGTTCTTCTGAGCTTCCTCGTCGACTCTGTATAATTCCTTAAGCACCATTACTTCGCCTGTATCCCGATGAGTGACCTTGTACACTTGTCCGAAGAACCCTTTACCCAGAAGTTCTCCTTTAACTAGATCACTGGCTCGAAATATCCTCTGGTTCTTAGGCTCTACTCGGAACGATCTTGTGCGGCTTAGATCAGAAGTGGAACTGGTTTGTGGAGATCTGAAAGCAAATCGTCATATAGAAATTCAAAACAAATACATAGTAGTTAAAATTATACGTTTCGTTATTTTCTGAGAAATTTACCCATCGAGTAATCTGGACATTGAACTGCTGCGCTCTTTATGCGTTGGATCTCGTGTTCTCCGCAGTTGCCTACTCCTTGTTCCACTAATGTATCCCTCGTCGCGGCGTTTAAAAAGCCTTTCTTTACCCTCTGGGCTAGTCTTTGGGCTATGAGTACTTGTCAGAACAGGTGACGGAGCATTTGGGAAAGAAGGTCTTCTAGACACTGCGTCTGGGTCATGTTCAATGGTTAACTAGAATCGGAAGTTCCTCCATATATTATTCAGAATGGAAAAAAACGAACGAAACAATTATAGATCTGTGTTATCCTATACCTGTAGAACTGTGTCCGAATACCGTATGAGATTCTCTATACTTTCGATTGGTTGTTCTTTAACAGGCGTGCCGTTTACCTCTAGAATTCGATCGCCTATATGAAGTGACATGAGATCACTAGACATGTTCAGTCTGCAACATTTCGTTCAAAGATTTTCAAATGGTTGATTATTTCACAAAGAACTGTTATCGCGTGCAAATCTTTCACATTTTGTACGTGCATGGGGTTTTTACAAGTGATTAATCAGACTCTGTAGTTCAGACTACTAGATGGACGAGTAATTGATTGTGAAGACTCATACACATGGTAATTGAGCAGCTATGTTAAGCGAGAGAATTTGCCAATCGGTGCTAGAAGTAGAGAATTTCAGTTACTTCTTCTACTGTCCAGTCGATGATATTCAATGCTAGATGATAGTCCAAGCGGCAAGGTGAAGAATATTTAGTCTTGGATGTGAGAATACTTAGAGATAGGGTGAAGATCTTGACAATGAACAAAGATAGGGTGTGAGTTAGGAGTTTAATTGAAAAATAGAGCAAAAAAAGGAGGAAGCAGGTACAACAGTGAGTTACGGATAGACTATCTTACTTGAACCAATAATTACCAATCCAAAGCTACTGTGGTTGAAATCTAGAAAATATAAATAAACGATGTTTATGCTGAAACCGACTAAATGGGCAGAAAAAAAGAATTTTCAGAAAAGCAAAAGAAACTGTGCCGTTCTTTGAATTCCTAACGAATTCTGTTATAGAAATTCATTACTATAGCACAACGTATGCCTGATTAATGACTGTAGTACTGGAAATAAATAGAGTTGCTCTAAGTTGGAAAATGAAATTTGTATAAATGAAGAAAAATGAAAACAGGATAAGTCCACTTAAGATAACACTAGATAAACTAATATATAAAAAAAAATCTTCTCCATTTAATGCTGAATAATGTTTGATAGTAAAAGCACAGAAAAAATCAATCCAGAATACAAGAATACGAATTTATCAGTGAAAAGACATGAAGCTGTGGTTTCTCGTTCTTCTCAGTTGGTTTTATATATGAATATGTTAGATTGGGTGAAAGATGTTTATTAAGGAGGGCATGTACAAACGATTCGACCAAAATTACAAAATAATCTGTACTATAGGAATAAAGTTGAAGAAGCTGCATGAATTTGTTCGAATCACATCTGAAAACGAGCGAGAAGAGTTTGAATTAAAAAAACTTAATATCTGTGATGCATAAGGAGTAATTTCATTATATTTCAAATATTGAGGTTTCAACAAACTCGTTGCGTGACAAATTTCAAGTTTTACAAATTCTAAATTTTTCTAGTTCATTTATGAATATTAGAAGAGATTCACGTAACTTTTTCAGAATTCAGTTTATACTTTCTCATAGCATGCAGCGATATTAAGCTTCTCAGCGATATCTACGGAGCTAGTAAACTAGGACCACTACGATGAGACTGTGAGTATTTAAGATTTGACTATATCTTGATGCGCTATAATCCTAGGTACAGTATAAATACATGCATGGAGTGATAATAAACTATCTAACTTTATACCAGTGATGGTTAAATCAAATGAGCCTATAATTGTGATCATTGAACACCAAGCATTCACTGTGCAGCGAAATAATACGACATTGATTTATTGAGTTTGAATTATTAATTTGTTATGAAATACCTATAATTAGAGTAGTTGCAGCATAGCCTAAACAGAACCTCCATCACAGAGGCAGCCAGCTTACTCATTTTTCCACGAACGTTTCTGATTAACCTGCGTTTTCGTTCCGTTTTAGTTATTAGCAAAAATACAATAACGTAAGTCAGGGGAAGATGACGATTACAATCAAATACCCAACAATTATATAGTCGGGTATGGTTCAAATAACTGATAAATCTTTCCCCCCGACTTACCTCGTACCTACTTCAATTCATAAATACGGATCATTAATACTAGATGAAAATTAACTGTGTACCTAAATAGTGTCTTGACGCAGATACAGAATTAACCAAATAGTCATTAGTTTAGTAATTTTAGTTATCTACGGGTTGCTGCTTTGATGTAAAATCTTGCCAGAATTACCCAATTACAAAAGCGCTTGATTATCATCATCCAGGAATGTTAGCATTTAAACGAATACTCAGTTTTGAATTATAAAAAAAAATCTATTCGAGCTATTTCAGTGGCAACTTTCTTCAATAATTTTATGTGATATTCAGGATATTATTTTTGAGAGATTGGCATACGCCCAATTGTTCTTTAGTCAACCAGTTTCTTCACAGTAGTTGGCAAATCTTTCGAAGCCTGTTCAAGTCAAATCACTGAATGCAAGGATTTGGACGACCTGATGCTCCAATTCTAGATATTCGGGTCTCTGAATGTTCAGAAAAGGTACCATAAACGTGATTCGAGTAATCAATTTTTTACTTTCCAATTTTCAACTTTACAACCTTTTTTTTTACTGTTTTTCAATTTTATAAAACAAAAATCAATATACTAAAAAGTTGCAGGTTCATCAGATAGAGGTTTGTCTTCTGAACAACTAGAGACCCAAATATCCATAATTTAACCAGCAGTTGATCCAAGTCATTGCATTAAGTGCTGTTACGTTGACTGCTTTCAACTCTGAGATTATCAATCAATTATGCTTCAAAAGATGAAAACTGGTTATTTGAAAACAAAATTTGGACACATACCAGTCCTTGAGAAATACCCCTATTTGAGGTGTATATGTATACCCCCTGAAACATCCAATTCTATATGCCATACCAGATATTATTCGAAGATTTATTGAATCGCTTATAATTTTCGAAACAGAATAAAAGACACCCAGTTGCATTGTGTAAAGAAATAAATGAAAAAATAATATAAAAATTAGGTGGCAATCTTTGACTGCTATCTTAAAAACAAGAATAACATAACAATGAACAAAATACGAATACCAGAATGCTGCAATCATTCAGTTTATACAATATAAATTGTTGCAAGATGTAAGAAAAGGTAGATGTTTGGATGTGTTAAATTGTTGGTCTGACTCACTCAGAGATGCGCAATAAAGCCCCTCCGCAACTTCTTGGGCTTGGAGATGTGTCCAAGGATAGTTTTATTCCTCTTTGTCTTTCAGGATCTTGGTTAGTGCCATTTGTGTTTGGAGGAATCTCTACCAGTCTGATACTATGTGGATTTCTGACAAAAGGGTAGTTTGCCGTTTTGCTGAGCGGCTGCATCTGCCTTTTGTAACAGACGCCGCAGTACAACTTAGACCGTTCAACAAGAGCGTAGCTCTCTCCGTCCCCAATGAAATTGCTGCATGAATTACACGCGAAACATTCAGGATGGAATTTGTGGTCTCCTGCCAGCATAACTGGACCCGTGATGACCTGGACACACCCCTGGCAGGCCTCGCCATAAGCCGACCAGTAGTCATTCTTACAGAAGAGTAAGCCATCTTTCTCAAAATACCAAGATGACAAGGCAGCGTCACAAACTGAGCACCTATAAATATCAAAAGAATACTTCAGACTCTGTTATAGAAATTTTCAGTAAGGGGGACTAATGGGAGAAGTTTTGAAAGGGGTATATGCAATTTGATCAACTAAATTTTGCTTCAATTCCTAGAAATGTCGTATTTACTTAGCATGACACAGGCATGGATAAAACCACATAAGCGCACATTTCAGCGCTATAAACACGAAGTATCATGATATTTGAAACTTTGAATCTGATTTTTCACTTAGAAATACTTTTCTACAAAACGATTCTCTCAAGATATAAACAGGGTTCTCTGGAAGAATTCCCACCTAACTCAGACAGGATTTTTCCTAAATTTGCCTGAAAGTTACTTCCCCTAAAGACTCTTGAATAAATAGCTGCCTCATTGATTTAACACTTTATTCTCTTTCTAGACTGTAACCAGATCCATGCTGTAGTAAAACTTGATTATAAGACAGGTATAACACGTGTCTTTTCCTCCCCCAAAGTGTTGCGTTTCACCCTTCACATCTACAGTTCGAATCCTTAATTTATTTTCCAAGAAAAGATAACACGGCTCTTGAACTCAGGAGAAATCCATTCGCTAATGCTGGCTAAACAGCCCGCTAAATTATAAGGCTCGACCAAGGGCCATGAATTAAGAATATCCTTCGGCTCAGCCTCGACTAAGCTAAACAAGATGCAACTAATGATTTCACACAATTGAAGAAAAGAGACAAAAGGATGGACCAGAAATCTTGCATATTTTGTCATGATATAGAGCTTGGAGTTCCTCACTTCAATATTTTTTTACGCAATTGAATATAAGCCTACGATAAAGCTAACAAAAAGTCCTTCCTTGGCAATATGCCAATATTATTCAATATCTGTAAAAGTCTTACCGAAAACAGTCAATATGCCATTCCTGACTCAATGCCTGAATGAATTCGTCGTCGTCAATTGCGTTAAGGCACCCAGCACAGACGGACGGACCTCCACTTTCCCCTCCAGTATCTGTGGCATTTTATTTGAAGCCTTTAAAAATCTGTCTTAGCCAATATATCATCTGAGAAATTGATTAGACATGGGAGAACGGATCCAATTACCATTTTTCATAGTTCTTTTAGCTATAAGATCCTAGTCACTGAACAATTATGCATACTTTGTATGTAATATATTGTATTCTCGAACAATTGACTGGATTTCGATGTTTCTACTCTGTGTCTTATAACTTGAGATATAATGATTTGAATTGAAAGAAATAGTCTCAAGGAAGTAGGTAAATGAAAGTAAATAAGATCTGAATCATGTCTTGTCAATACGAGTTTTCAATTGTCAATAGTGGCTGATACTTGAAAAGTATGTCGTAACGTGGTGTTCGAAGTGTTGTATATCATCGGTGTGCCTTATGACATGAAGTTGGTATAAGGTTGGGATTGTTACCGATGAATTAATATGCAAATTGAAGGATTACGCGGGCGCAAAGAAGCTGTGTAAATAGAATGATTAATCGCAAACTCAGAACGAACATGGGACGCCCACACGTTCTGAGGTAGATGTGAGGTGTCAACTGTCAAATATTAGGGCTTGAAGTAATCCGTGAGACACCATTTTGCCGTTGAAAGTATGAACGGTGTCGGGTTATTCGTTATAATCGTACTTTTACTTACGGACCAATATTTTTTAACGTAAAAACATACCATTTGTTGCAATTTCTTCCATCATGGCATCTCGTCAATGTTCACGTTCCTATCCCCACCATGTTACCACTAACCAGATCACTGATTCGTTTTTCATTCGTGATGAAATGGGAAAGATGCGCGCGTCGGTTAGGATTTCACGGGACATTTTCATACAGCGACAAGCGTTGCGGAGACGGCATGTAACAGGATAATACCACATTGAAGCTGTCATCGCGCGACCCGAATAATGAGGCTTTATCATTGGCGGCACCGTAAGCCCCCGCGCCGAACTGATTATTTGAAGCTGAGATAAGCCCAAGGAACAGAAACAAAATTATTTAAAGCCATTTGCGGGCATTTTTCATACGATTTGCTACATTTTCTACATAAATTCACGAAGTGCGAAAAATCCGTGCACGTTACGCCCCACTATATGCAACCCGTATAGCTTGCTCGTAGTTTTCGACTTCGTAGGGCGGGAATAAATTGAATTCATTACTTATAACTGTTGAATGATAAGCGATAAGTCGCAGGAGTGTGAGGGAAAACGAAACAATGAATCTTAAGTAGTTTATTGTGTACCCTGGGATTGAATAACAAACTAATTCTCTAAGTAGAGATAACAGTTTATTCTTTATTAATATCGTAAATATCTAAAAAGATACAGATTTTTTGTCGTTTTTGGGGATTTTAATTTTTAAACGTACATACATATATTCGAATGTTGAGCAATTAGACATTATGTAGTACGATGATTATTCAAGTGATAGCTATCAGAATTAGACACTTCAATACCGTTGTTTGTATAAATGAAAAATTGTATGCGTAGGTTACATGAAATTGTTTCATAAATTGTGAAATATAGTTACAGCCCATTGTAAACTGTTTTTTTTTTCTTTTTTTAATTTATGATTGAACCGTCAATTGCTGTCATTTGAAAGCAATTATTGTATTGAAACATCTAATCGGAGTTAAGAAACTACATATTTGTGAACATCAGGGTAAAATTAGGTGTAGATATTGTGCGCAAATTGTAATATAGATTTTTTCATTGTTAATAACGAATGCGATTTAGTTATTACATAATCTATACTGTATAGGTGTATATTATCAATATGACTTTTGAAAAAGAATAAATGATAAAATATGCGTTTCGTGTGATATAATTATTAAAAAGATTGCACAATCAAGTATACACGCATCAGAATTCTGTAATCCTATAGTTATTAGAAAAGATGTTTTATACACCAAAGGCTACCATGTGATATGTAGACTAGTCTATAAATGCAGATTTTTCAAATCTACTTAATGTAGACATGAAACATTATTCTAATTGACCAAAATTTTTGGCACATTTTGAATGTGTTGCAGACCATTCTTTGCTTATAATTAGTGTATATAATTTGAAAATTAAATAAGAATGAGAAAGAAATACTTGTTAAGAAAATAAATATTTGATAACGATATACATACAATTTATACATGAAAAAATGGATAATCAATTAGAAAAAATAATTAAAAAAATGGATAATGAGATTTATGATTCGTGCAAATCAGTTGCACCGTTTAAAAGTAGATAATAATTAAATAACTAAGGAGATGTAATACTGATTACTGATTAACCCTGGGCATTGGGAAATATTCAACACATGGTGCCTATAAGTTCCACTCTTGTAAACTATTTCTACTCCCATTAGGAAGACCATCGACTATATATGGTAATATACCAATACGTAGGTACAGATCAATATTATATACTTCAAAATAAATTACGCTATTCTTATTTGAGTAATAGATAACTGGTATTCGGTATATAAGTAGTAGGTAATTGTAGAACATAGTACACATACAGCCTTTTAAAATGCGTATCTATGTTTTAAGGCAATATTAATCTCCTAATTTAGTAATTCTCTTTTTTTTCTTTAATCAAACTCTCACCGTTTTATACTGACATTTTAGAATTTGGCACAAAGATTTTTAAGGTATAATATCAATTAACCATCACTTTTTCATTGAAACTGACTCGTTTTCAAATTATTTTCGTTATTATATGTTATATACGTGTGAAAATTGATGCATAAAAAGTTACCTAATATATTGACTAATTGAAATGCAGTGCAAGTGATTGAATCTTTGTGTAGAAAGTTAAAATGCTCATAATACATACGTGAATAAAACAATGTAATATAGAAAGAAGAAGGTGACTGAAGAAATTGTATTTGTGTTGAATTTAAAAACCTTTAGTAATATTAAATTGAGAATGATCATTTTGAAGATCCCTCTCGAAATATAGACAAAAATACTATCATAACAAGGTGAAAGTTTTTTGGACAACCAGTTTACCACTTATTATTCGAAGTTTAATGCCACTATTTGTTAGTATCAACTATGATCTGGCAAAAATATACCAACGTCAATAGTTCAACTCGTATTTTCAAACCTTATTGGTTGTATTTCACCATGTTCAAGAAAACCCACGCACTCGTTTTTGGCCCCATCACCGCAAATAAAAAGTACACATCGAATGTATTATTTGTCAAATATTCCACTTGATCCCAGGCATACAGAAATCAACCAGTAAGATTCAAAAACCGCCTTGTATTTATAACGGATAAAGATTCCAGCTTCTTTTCGCTTTCTCTTAATATTGCGAGTAGGATTTTTCAATAAAATTCTCTGTGAAAGGAAACAGGTCATCATCAGCTACAATAAAAAGGGGTCAACATGAACTCTGTAACCGTCTATAAATAATGGGCTAAAATAATCAACAGTAATCAGAACTTCTATCATTTCTACTTGAGCTGCGGCGTCGGTTTCTGTCCGACAATTTTGTTCCGTAAAATATTGAAGTGACCCTGAACCTGAGAAAGCTGCGCCTTCAAGGAATCTGAAAGCTGTTTCTGGAGCTGTTGGACTTCCAAGATGTCTCGGCGCAACGTTTGGTACTCTTCCTTTACCTGAGTTACCGAACGTAACAGTCTGAGCACAGATATCTGTATTCAAAACATGAAAACGACATTATAGGATAAAAAAAAAGACTTACTACCTTATACAATGCTGTTTCATCATTTCCACACGGAATTTTGGAATAAAGAAAAAAAAGGGGGGGGGGGGGGGGGAGATTGGAATTTCGATTGTTTCCTTGATTTTGGGTAAGGGAGAGATAAAAACAAAGCAACTACACGCCCCATATCCCAGTTTGAACCCCCTTACGTACTGTACTGTTAGCGTTTGAACAACGCGAAAACATGTGTGATATACCTCGTTGTCCGGGTCTTGAAATTCTTTTTCAAATGCATCGATTTGCCAAGTGATCATGTCGAGCTTGCCGTCTGCTTCTCGGACCTGGAATGAAATTTTTAACAGGAAATATCGAAGGTCAAAGACCGGGTGATGTTCAGAGGTTAATCTACTCGACACGATTCGGGTAATAACACTTACGCTCTGTTCGAGATGAACGATTGCGGAATTCATTTCGTAGTATTGGTTTCAAAGACGGATTATAACACCGGGGATAGATTCACGATATTATTTGGTTACAAGTTAGAATTTTAGAAAATTATTATCGTATTTTAAGCGAGTCAGTTCATTGATTGTGGGATGAGGACCGTTGCCAGATCTGACTGCCTTTTGAAAAGAACTTGGGAGAAAATTTACTAGATGGCGTCGCGGAGTTGAGTTTGTTTTAAAGCACTCATCATCCTTCATATTTTGAATGCGAAATAATACATCTACTTTATTGCAGAATTTTTCAACCTCTTTCATAACAGTTAACAAGAATATTGTGTATTCAGATTTTATACTGTATCAATAAACTCTCATACTATCGTTCTACCTGATAAGATATTTTCCGTCTGTCTTTGAACTATATCATTACACGTCAATTATAGATTAAGCATAAATCGCAGTAAGAGATACGATACTGCAGGTCACTATAATTGGACGATGCCATTACGAAGCGAAACGTCACAAATAATTTATTAAGAATATACTATTTTATCAAGAAGACAAAATGGGATTCAATAATTAATTATCAAACATTTTCCGTTCGATACTTATAATTGTGTTATCTCGTAGAAATACATGCGTAGGTATATGCGATCATATATTAGGTGAATAGATAATGAAATCCGATTGACATAGAAACGTACGACTCGATGAAATATTTTGGTTTTCTTTTCCCTAAGAAAAATCGACCGCAAGTATGATAAACGTTGAAGTAGGTGGGTAGAGTCTGTAAATATGTTTCGCCGGTCAAGGCTGCGGAAAGTACTTGGGTTGTATTAAGAATCATAAAAATACATTTTTCAATCGACAGAAACAAGCTTTTAAAGCCACTCGAATTTTCCAACACAAATATAGATACGATCACGAGTACTAACGAATATATTTTATTTATGTTTATTTGTTTAATTTAAAAATAAGACATTTTTGTCTATTTGAGCAATTAATGGTAAACTACATCTACCAATTAGAATCTTTCTTTAAGAGATACCCAAATCTAATGTATGGTAATATAATCCAGCATTAGGTTTCACCAGTCGAATACAAATATAATTATTTATTATAAATTGCTTTTCCACCTAAACAAGACATCAAAAATGTATATTTAGAGTACGGAAACTGAAAATAAAGGAGCCGAAAATGAGTCCAAGAAATATATGGCTTATGTCTTCATTACGAAGTGTTCATTTACGCTTGTAACGCCGAGGTGAACTTCGATGCGAAACTGCAATGGCTGGGAGAATTCGATTTACCGTAGTTACGTGTTTTTTCTATTCATTTCACCGAAAATCTAGCTTCTCAGAATGAAATAGATACTTAATATATAATACGAAATAGGTACTCATTATACATATAATAGATAGAATAGAAATGGAATAGGTCACGGAGTCATCAGTAAGTCTACAAGCCTTCATTAGGTCAATAAGATTATAATTTGAAAAAATAATTGCATCGTTCACCTGCACGAAGAGACCACTAGTTAAATTAGTCGTGTACGAACCTGCGAACCTGTGACTGTCGCAGATCGTCAGTGATCTTCACTAATTCAAATTTAGAGATAACGTTACGATTTACCGCGTGACTTCTTCGTTCGTATTGGGCAGTAAAGTCTGCAAAATCGGAATTTATATCGATGTATGTATGTATGGTTGCCTCGCTCACGGCGGAATATCACCGATAAACCCGATTGCAGAGTTTTTCATTTGAAATGGGAAATAAAATCTCTCAATATTATTTCAATCAGATATATATAACCGGTCAGCTAGCGAGATCGAATCGTTCACACGCTTATGCGTCATGCAAATGTTATAAAGCCTATTATATCACGAGACTTAATATTTCGATTCCAGCAACAAAATTGAGCCAGTATTTCGTGAGGCCTTCCGTTGAATGGTTGCGCTGAAAATTTCTCCTCCGACCAGTATTACATAATATATTTTAATACATAGTACCCGACTGTCTTGGTTTATACCTACGAGTTTCAGAAGAATTCAAACGCAGAAGTGTCGGTGCTATACAACAGTGAAGTCTCTTATC
Organism: Tenthredo distinguenda; assembly: GCA_947538915.1. Lineage (NCBI taxonomy): Eukaryota > Metazoa > Arthropoda > Insecta > Hymenoptera > Tenthredinidae > Tenthredo > Tenthredo distinguenda. The sequence continues at coordinate 24,313,108 of OX384532.1, forward strand.
GTTCCCTCAGTCTCTCGTGAGTACGAAATATATGATCCTATTCAGGAAACGATCTATTTTTGAATTAAGGGATTGACTGATTTTCTATACTATCTCGTGCGGTACATGTTTGAGAAGCACGAACTGACTTATCGGTCGGAATCAGACAATACTGATTGATTTGAATGTATGGATCGGTTAGCAAAATCATTCCTGACGTCTGAATTCTTATCGATTATTAATCGAATTATAATCGTTTGCGATAATTAAAAATTCTGTTTGAAATGAATATTTGAAAAATGTCATTATTTTAAATGTAATGTATTTTGTGATGAATAAATATGTAATTGTCACGAAGAACTTGTCCGATAGGTTCGCGAATATTCGAATAATATTCTTCTTCGAAGTGTATAATACCTATAAAGAGAAGCGAAAGTGTTTCGAAAAAGATAACCATCAGTGTATGTAATAAAACTTTCGAATTTACATCGAGAAATATTAGCGGGTTTTTGAATATAGTGATACAAAGTCTGTGATTATTTAATCGACCTCGATTCTGGCAGAGTGAATGTTTAATAGGTTCTCATCTGACGAATGAACGACCCTGAATAACTTGACTTTCTAATAATTACGCTAGAGCGAAATCGGTTGAAAATTTGACAACACGTACACAAAACACATTGTGCCTGAATTAAAATTTCATAACATGAGGCTGATTACAGGATACAATGGCGTTGGTGAAGATGGCAACCGTCGATGAGGAGATTAAGAAAAATCTGGAGTTAAAGAAATCCGATTTGGACATGTTGAGAGATTGGCTAAAGAAGCAGCCTCATCTACCTCCGATGTCAGACTCCGAACTAGTATTGTTTTTGCACAGCAACTATTACCGGATAGAGCCCACAAAAATCACTATCGACACTTTCTTTACCCTCAGGGCTCACGTCCCTGAATTCTTCTCGGGACGTGATCCATTGGGATCTAAGGAACTCCGAGAAATCATGAAAGTCGTGTGAGTTGTTTATTTTCACCGGTATCGCCTAAAATCTAGCTCCTAGGTAAACGGGGTAAAATTCAACAAAATCAATTGGTATCAGTTTATCGCGTACGAAGCAACGTTTGCCAACGAAAAGATTTACAGTCTCACGAATGGGTGAATGTTCTCTTACAGATCCTATTTACCGCTGCCCGGATTTACGCCAGATGGCTACAAAGTGTTGTACCTAAAAGTCACCGACTCTGAACCTTCCCGTTACATATTTGTCAACGCCATAAAACTCATTTGCATGTCTATGGAATTGTGGCTCTATACTTCGGGCACCAGCCCGGGACATATTATTCTTTTTGACATGGACGGCGTCGTAATCGGTCATGCGGCTCGCCTCAGTCCCATGATCATCAAGAAGTACATCTATTATCTGCAGGAGGCTCTACCGGTGCGACTGAAGGGTTTACACTTCATGAATACGGTGCCCTTCGTCGACGTGATCGTGAACATGATGAAGCCTTTCATGAAGAAGGAACTGATGGATGTGGTTGGTACAAATTCGTATTTTGTTGGCAAAGGCAGAACGATATCTGATCTTAGAACGAGATAGCGCCTATAGACAAAGGTCTGAACGTTAATTGCAAATTTATTTCACCTCTTTGTAGTTCTTCCTTCACAGCAGTCCGAAAACTTTGAGCAAAGTTGTCCCCATCGATATGCTGCCGAACGATCAGGGTGGCAAAGCTGGTTACGTGAAGGATCTGTGGGCGGCTGAGATAAGGAAAATCGAAGAACACCGTGTCTGGTTTCAGGAAGAGGAAATGCGCAAGGCGAACGAAAGCGCTCGCCCTGACAAGGCGAAGAACGCTACCGACCTCTTCGGAGTCGAAGGAAGCTTCAAGAAGCTGGACATCGATTAATACCGACTTCTGTAGTCGAAATATTTCTAATTCAATTAATACTCCAACCATATAGTGTAATCAATTCCTCCAATCAGAGATTGGAAATAATGTAAATATCGCGTGCATACCCGTTAGAATTTTCCACGTAGTCTGTACTCGATGCAGGTTTTCCAGAATCTGGATATGTATATATGTATATTGCGAATATTAATCGAGAAAAAAAACTTACAGAAAAAAAGGAAAAAGAAATGGATCAGAATCTGAAAAGTGGTTTAATATAACAACTTTGCATCTTCACTCGTGAATATCCATGTGTAGTTCCCTCAATTTTTTTTTTTTTTTATCAATATATTTATATATACATGTGAATGTTCACTCAGAAGCTTGTTTTCTGGATCAGACACACAGTCGATCGCGCAAGGCTGTATAACAGTTCACTAGATCGGAATGAAATTTTCACAAGATCCTACCATAGTTACCAAATGATATCAATGGCATTATATTATACATAAGAAGAAGAAGAAATTAAGAGTAAGTAATACACTGACGTAATATGATTATGGTATATGTATAGCAATGTCAAAAGACTAAATATAGTGCAATAGTAATACAGTGAGAAAAAAGTTACAATGAAAATACGTAATAAACGCTATTAGTTCCTGCATTCCATTTATAATGAGACACTAGTTTCACCTGTCCCACTTCTACCTTACTGTTTCAAGAGCTCGTCTATAACGACCATTGGTATACCTATCATTAATTCGGAATGCAATATATCTATTTGACAAAAATATTAACCGCATGATTAGGATTCTTATGATATAGCTTTTTGTTTCTTTTTTATTGAAAAAGCTTGAACGTAAGCAACTAAACGGAATGGTTGTTTCATGTAGATTATAGAATGTTCGAAATGTATATAAATACATTGAAAATTATTGCACAGTATATAATTCTTCGCGAGAGCTGTCGAAATAATCTTATCCTATATTATAGTATATGCTGCAGTTCCTGATTTCTCACACATTGCACTGCAGCCATTACTTCATTAATTAAGTTTATTCGCGTAAAAACTGACTCGATCTACAAGGTTTGATCCTTAGTACGCAAATATCAATAACGACCGGTTTGTATAAAACGGAAAAAGAAGCGACAAAAAATATATACGTATAATAAGGTCGTATGGTATAATACACCGTGTTAATTACGTTTACTTCATAGGAAAATATTCCTTACAGTCGACAAGCGTTGATTGATATTTCAATTAGAATCTCAACGTGTTGAATCTGATTCGAAGTATCGGAAAAAGGAAACGAGGGAGAATTGAGGCTCGTTAGAGGACACTATGGCGTTAGCGAAAATTTCCACCGTTGAAGAGGAGATGAGAAAGAATTTCTAATTGAAATTATCGGATTTGAAAATGCTGAGAGATCGGCTGAGGAAGCAGGCCTCCTCTACCGCAGATATCAGACTCTGAAATAATATCGTTTCTAAACAGCATGAATTTCCGGACGAATCCCCCAAGAACCGCTATCGACAGATTCTTCACCGTCAGGACTCAGGTCCCTGAATTCTTCTCAGGACGTGATCCTTTGGGCTTCAATGAACTCCGAGAATTCATAAAAAGCGTCTAAGTCGTTAGATTCTACTAATATCATCTGAAATCTAGGTATGGCCTCCGAATGAAAGTTGCAAAATTCGAGTGGCCTAAAATACTTCCTCATTTATCCAAGTCAATTAGTATTAGTTCATAGCGCACGTAACGTCGATTACCGACGAAAAAGTTTATAGCATCGTAAATCGGTGAATATTTTTTTTAGTTCCTAGTAGTAAATTTGTTTCCTCTCTTTGTAGTTCTTATTTTGTTCCATTTCAATTGATACTACTATAAATGAATTGATTTTACAAGAACATAAAAAAAAGAAAAGAAATTATCGAAAGTAAGATTCCGTACCAATGTGATCAGAAGTGTAAATATGCGAAATATGAGTGTATCCGGAAACCGGTGCGGTGTAAAGAATTTCACCTTGCACCCTGCAATCCTAGAATTGCCGAAGTTCGACTACTGTTAATCGTCGAATTTCAGAGTTTATTTCTTACCTATCAATACTAGACAATCATTGCCTATATAATTTCACATAATAATCATGGCTCTACGGTAGATTATTAAATGAAATTATAGTTTGTTTTTTTTATCCATCTTACGTAAGACTGGTTATGAAGGAAAACAACATTGCATGTGGTACTACATGTACATAGATTCCAACATAAATATCCATTTAGAAGCTTAGACTCTCGGTCGAGCTGCAGTCGCTCGACCAAGACTGCACTGGATCTAAGTGGTTCCAAATATCGTTGACGTGAAGTGTATTTTGTAGACTTCTATCCCCATGACATCCGCATACTAGCTACCAAATTACATCAATTCCATTATATCATATTATACGATAGTTTGAAACGGAACTCTGAAAGTAAGTAATACGATAATATTACCATCATTATAGCGAAATAGATAGTAGCAAACGTCAATTGCATTCTACGCATGGCAGATATACGGGTTTTCCCTGGCCTACATGCACACAACAGATTATCCCTTCTAAATGCAATATATCGCAAGAAAGTCATTAGTGCAAGATTCAGGCGCAGGCTGTGGTAAAATTTTTGTTCGAAAATGCGAGAAATCAGTCATTCAAAATTTTTGTGATCGAAGATTTTTGCACAGTGTGATACAGTTTGTTGAGAGAGGGGAACCAGATTAGACGTCAATTGATACCTTTTACAGGACACTATGGCGTTAGTGAAGACTGTCAGCGTTGAAGAGGAGATGAAAAAGAATTCGGAATTGAAGAAATCCGATTTGGAAATGCTGAGGGATTGGTTGAAGAAACAGCCTCATCTACCACCGATGTCAGATTCTGAACTAGTATTGTTTCTACACAGCAACTATTACAGAATGGAACCGACGAAGACAACTATTGACGTATACTTCACTGCCAGGACTCACATCCCTGAATTCTTCTCAGGACGCGATCCATTGGGCAGGAAGGAGCTCCGAGAAGTCATGAAAGTCTCGTGAGTCCTCAATTTGTACATACGATTTCACCCACATCTGGCTTCGAAGTAACAAAACGGTTAGAGTTAGAGAATTAAGAATTGAATGATTAATTTCCAATAAGACTATCAATTTACCTGCGTTGTATAAATCGATGGAGATTTTTCCTGACAGATGTTCTTTACCGCTGCCATCAACCACGCCGGAAGGCTATAAACTGATATTCAACAAACTCTTAGATTACGAACCCTCCCATTACGTACCTGCCGATGCCTTGAAGCTCTTTAGCATGGTTATGGACTTATGGCTGACCACTGAAGGCACTAGTCCAGGGTACGTTATCGTCATCGATGTGGAGGGTTTCGCATTCGGTCACATACCTCGTATCAGTCTCATGCTGATCAAAAAGGTAGTCTATTACGTGCAAGAAGCTCTTCCGATCCGACTCAAGGCTATACACATTATGAACACGGTACCTCTCGTAGATCTGATTCTGAACATGGCTAAGCCTTTCATGAAGAAGGAGCTCATGGATATGGTTGGTATTCGGTCGTAATTATACATCTCATTGTTCGTATCGTGCATCATCAGCATGATTTTATTCAAATCGTAACAGCCAAGAGCGAGAATTTCAATTTGGTTCATTCCTTTCTAGCTCCACTTCCACAACAATTTGAACAGCTTGAGGGAAAAGGTGCCCATCGATCTTCTACCGAACGATCATGGCGGAAAAGCTGGCGCCTTGAAGGATCTGTGGGCAGTCCAGTTGAAGAAGCTTGAGGATCACAGGGCTTGGTTCCAAAACGAGGAGACGCGACGCGTGAACGAATCTGCTCGACCCGGCAAGGCCAAGAACGCTACAGACCTCTTCGGCTTTGAAGGAAGCTTCAAAAAGCTGGACATTGACTAATCTCAACTTCTGTACAGTTGCATTCGTATTTCAGACGTATGAAATTAGTTGATTCAATCAGAGGCACGGATTTCTATTCTCTAACATAAGAGAAGTACAGATTATTTGAAACCGCTCTAATTGGCTTAGAAACAATTTCCATTAGAAAATTCCATATCAGGAGCGAAGATTTTGTAAACGGGTATATTTCACAGAATTTTCGATTTCAATCGTCTCCACTCACAGTGCAGCATGATGATGTTTACGAATTAATCTGATGAAAGTGATGTTACTAGTATCTAATGCGCAATAGCCACACTCTGTTACATTTTTTCTAATTAGATTTTTTCTTCATTTCATTAAAAACCGGTTACGATTGATTAGATATGTGTCTCGATACTATGTAGTAGATATATTCTTAAGGAAAAAACTTAAATCAAGTCTGGAGTGAACCTACTACTGTCTAATCTCGATCTAATATCAGAAAAGGGAAAAAGGCAAATGTGACACAACCCATGATGCAAAATAATTGCCAATAAAAGCTAATAAACACGTACGGAATTTCAGCTTTATTATAAGCCAGAAGCGAAGATCTGACTAATTTTAGTAATAATATTTATCGAATGAGTGGGAAGATTTGGTCTTGATAAAATGTCCGGTATTTCGTGGAAGGTATACGAAACCTTCACTCACACAACGACTGGGATATTTCTTTATGATTATTTTTATTAACACATACGTCACGCATACCGGCACGCATACGACTGTGATTCTTTTAGCCGCGAGTGAGCGGTAAATCCTAGTCGTTAGACACGTGCGAACAGATATTTCATTGACATTGCCGTTTCAGCGTTAAACGTACTGCGTGGTCCGAATCTCTGGTTTTTATTCCTCTTCGGAATAACTGCTTGGTAATTGCAATTCGTGCCGTGAAACATCAGTTGTGCAGCATTCGATAAGTAGTGAGCATTAGTACTTTACTGCGACTACCACTAAAAAGGACAAATCATCATTTCTAATCCAAGATTAAGCCTCCGCCTAAGGTAAGTTTCGTATTTTTAGAGGTTCTGCAAAGAGAAATCAAGAACGAACAAGGTTTTGTAGAACAGTCTTACCTTCAACTGCGTACTTTTACTCGACTTTTAGACACCTCTTGTTAATATAACATCGATTCATTCTAATCTCGACTATTACTACAATAAGAAATACAAATGTATGAAAAGCATTCGGATTAATTGAGTTCTTAAATCCAGGTCATCTAACGTTCACACATATGTGTATAATTTGTACATATATGTATAAATACATTCGCGAAACTATCGTTGAGTATATCCAGTTCGTTTGGAAAGAAGGTATCTGTTTACTTTGTTCTGTCACAGTTTTCGCAACTATCCTGTGGTTCTTTTTTCTTGACTGTAAGAATCGCGATTTTATTACTGATCGTTGGGATCCTCGTAAGAATTGGGTGAATAGTTGATTGCAGGACATCATGTCTTCGTTGAATATGATCACCGTTGAAGAGGAGAGGACGAAGAATTCCGAATTGAAAGAGTCCGACTTGGAAATACTCAGAGATTGGCACAAGAAGCAGCCTCATCTACCACCTATGTCAGACTCTGAACTAATCTTGTTTCTGCACAATAACTATTACCGAATGGAACCCACGAAGACAACTATCGATACATTCTTCACCGTCAGGACTCACGTTCCTGAATTCTTCTCAAGACGTGATCCATCAGGATGTAAGGGGCTCCAAGAAATCATGAAAGTCGTGTGAGTAATTCTTTGAGCCAAAAACTAGGATCTCATAGCCAATCATATTTGCAATAACCATGGCAGAAAATCCTGAATGTTTTTCATGACATAGGTGCTGCATGACCCTGCCATCAGCCACGCCGGAAGGCTACAAAATGATATTCACGAAACTCATGGATTTCGACCCTTCTCGTTACGTGTTCGCCGATGCTGTAAAGCTCATCCTCATGGTTATGGAATTATGCCTTTACGCTGAAGGCACTAGCCCAGGATACGTCATCATCATTGACATGAAGGGTACCGTACTCGGTCATTTAGCTCGCCTGAATCCCACGGCACTAAAAAAGTTCCTTTTCTACCTACAGGAAGCTATTCCGATCCGATTGAAAGGTATACATTATTTGAACGCGGTTCCCTTCATAGATGTCTTTCTGAACATGGTTAAACCTTTCATGAAGAAGGAGCTCCTCGACATGGTGAGTACAAATTCGTAATCATACTTATCGGAGAACGGTCAAAGAAAAATGATCATTCACACGTATCCTTTGGCAAAGAAAATTGGAATCGTTGATGCAAGTTTGACCTCTTCTCTTTCAGCTCTTCTTTCACAGCAGTTCAAACACCGTGAGCAAGCACATCCCCATTGATCTTCTGCCGAATGAACAAGGTGGCAAAGCTGGTCCTTGCAAAGATCTGTGGGCAGCTCAAGTTAAGAAAATAGAGGATCACCGTGGCTGGTTTCAGAGCCAGGAAGCCCGCAAGGTGAATGAAGCTGCTCGTCCTGGGAAGGCCAAAAATGCTACAGACATCTTCGGCGTCGAAGGAAGCTTCAAAAAGCTGGACATCGATTGATACTCAAAGTATGATCGGAGGTGGAGTTTTTCATAACAAATAAAACTATTATCTGTATCATGGCGATGATTTGTATCACATTTGTTATCCATGAATATGTAATGATACCTTAGGCAGTGCTCGGGTCTTCGGCGAAGACGAAAGTAGTGATGAAACGCATATAGGTATACCTGTATAGGTATATTATTCAAATATAAAACCAATTCTTGTAACTAATATGGCTTTGTTTCAACCCTGACCTTTAAGGAACTCACCTTGGACCAGTATATAATTTCAAGCAGGTTTTCAGCAGACTGGCGTGAAAGAACACTATTATGTACATACCTACTTAACATAGAAGCGAGACATATAAAGGCCAAAATAAGTTTGTAATGAATTTTTCACACGAAAATCGAGACGTAAATTTAGCAAACGTAAGTTAAATTTGTACAAAATTATGTGACTGGCAAATGATGGTAATATTGAGTTGCTTTCTGATTAAACAGCATTTATAACAAAACAGCCTTGAAGTCTTTCGGACCATCTGAAACTCCTACGAACGTATTCTGTTCACGAATGGATACATTCTTTGTTTATTCATCTCTCGACGAAAAATTCATGATTTGCAACGCTTGATCGACCGTTTTTGTTAATTTTTTTTTGAGCTGTCTACTCAATGAATCGAATTGGAATTTAAGAAGTATCTTTATTGATGCTCAAGGATTTCTCGTTAATTTTTATAATCACATAAGCACGGCTCGTCTGACGTTACATGGCGCCGACGACGGGGTGGTAAAAAACCGCTTGTAGAGTTCTGAATCAAAGAATGGGCCTATGGTCTAATTCCTCATAACCGTCACCGTGACGGATAGCATCCAGTAAACGAAGTATTCAAAAATAAGAAAATGACCTTTTGAAAAGCTTTGAAAAAATACAAAAAAATTAAAAACCGATTTTCTGGACACTGCAGACGATCCCCTCTCCTTTACCCCTCCATAAGTCTACGCTACCACCACCTTCTCATTTGAGTTTCTCATTTATCGCTTTCACTGAAAGAGTACTGCCACTGTAGTGACATAGCTTGCACGTAATTGTGATCACGAAAACGTAAAGATCAATCGATTCTCAATAAAGAACTGCGAATATGAAGAGTGTAGCAGCAGTCATAGTGAGTATTAATCTGTAATAGTGAATTATTCATTTCGCGAGGTCTATAACGATCGAAAACCATCGTTGAATATGGTGTTACGAAACCAGACGTAATTTCAAGATCCTGGAAATTTAATACCATAATACCGAACCGTAAGCAGAATTTTATCGGCCAGTGGTCCCATGTGACCATGAATTCTTTTTATCGTATATTTTATGCCGTGATATGATGACCGTGTTACCTTCATCGATTCCGCAGTATATCGACATTTTTTGCAAATTATGCTATAAAAAATCAACGTTAGAGAGAATGGTGAAGCGATTAGTTATCCGGTGGTCTTGACACTGCCAATAGAATTCACTGTATATAGCAAACGTTCTATACAGTTTAAATTATTGCGGTGAATTTTGGAAAAATTTTTGGTACTCATTTTCCCATCTGTAACTCGATGACATAACTTTTTCATTCTACGCATCCCAATATTCATTGCATCGCCGTGGCTAGCTTCTACACTTGACTGGAATCGTCACTTCACCTGGGACTCGTCGCTGTTCATTCGTGTAGCTATATACTCAACATTCTTCCATAATTAATACCATAAGTGCCGCAGACATGTGCTGATGATCTCCCGGATCTATGCCTATACCTATATTCCAGGTAGTTAATACACCTGAAGTATATGATAGTCAACAGTGACGTAATTGATTATTGGATATAGCATTACATGCACTTTACTCCTTTATTATAGGAATGTATGGCACATTGTGTATATTATCGTTGTACAAGTCGTTTGACTTATAATTAGTGATCATGTCCATTAACTTTTGTCATCTTATCTAGAAAATCAAATTCGTTCGCGTCCCGTCATAAAATTTAATTTTTTATGTAATATACAATAATCTGATAATTAATCGGTTCTTCATTGATTATCTTTAAGCGCATATACTGCATATGTGATCAACTTCGTTTCAATATGGTATATTTGGTCCGCTGTCCTGGATAAAAGGTGAAAATTTCAATCCGAACATGCGAGGATGATAAAATCCACCTTTCTTTCTCAGGTGACACTCGCTGCCTTAGTGGGTGTCAGTCTTGCAGACGTGCCTCATAGTAAAGCCGACGACGTCACGTATCCACCAAGGCCGTTTAACTTTGCATATGCCGCGGGCAGGTACCCAGGACATATTGACCGCGTTCACGAAGAGTCCGGCGATGGGGCCGGCACTGTACACGGTAAAAAAATAAAGAGAAATTTGTTCGTAGTGTTATCAAAAGTACACAAAAATCTCTGCCTGAGATTATGCTCATTGGGTTCAATACTGAGGTAGTTGGGTAAAGCCTAAAAATGAATATGAGAAGCTATTCTCTTTCCATTCATCCCCATACTTGCAGGAAAGTATTCTTACGTGGATCCGAAGTACAAGGTGCGAACTGTCGAGTACACTGCCGATCGCGACGGATTTCATCCTGTGCTAACCAATTTTGAGGACACACAGGCGGTCCCGGTTGACTCCGAGGCCGTCAGCCTCGCGAAGCAAAAGCACTATGCCCTTTATGAGCACATAGCAAAAGCACACGCTCAAGGGGTCCCGGCGAATGCGCCAGCGGTTAGTTCATGGATTATATGTTACCACAGCGTTTATCAAAGATTTGCGCAAAATGTCATTTTTTTTAATTCGTATTTTCTATCCTATCGGTGAACAGGAATCAGCCAGTGTCCTGAGAGCGAAGGAACGACATCTCCAGCTATTTGCCAAGATTGCTGACGAACACGCAGTCATTGCAGCTGAAAGAGAAGCCGAGCGACTAGCTTTCGAGGCTACATCTGTCCCTAACGATATCCACGAACAACAAATCTACAAAAATTGAACTGCCAAATTTTTGCGATATTGATAAGAACTGATCACTGCTGTAGTTCAACTTCTGGCTACTATACTGTAATTCTCAATCTTATCACGATCGGCGCATCATGACGATCGATTAACCATTCCAAGCTTACTAATTAATGTAAATTCATATGCATATTGCAGTTCTGGAAATAAACTAAATAACTGATAAATATTTCCATCTTCTTCGAGTTCTTTCAATTCTTCTTCAGCATCTGGTTCCTGGGTATAGTGTACCTATGTCAGAATGACGTGAATTGCAAATGTGCTATTGTATTTCCTCATCGATTATGTGCAGCCGCTAGCAACTAGCCTTCGGCTTGCCACGGTAATTACTACACCTGCAGTAATATCCGGTTTTATAAAAACTGCATTATTTGTACATTCATTAATTTATTTGCTTTTCCTATCTGAGTCAAATCTTACTGACGTCATCGCGAAATTGGTTTGTGTTTGGTACGTATACATGTCAACTTTGAACAACGTGTGCAACGTAGGTATACAACTTCTGATAATTTTGACGCGAAAACCGGAAGTTATTCAAACTTAACAATAGTAACCCAGTGAACAGATAAAACGCACAAAGGTATAGCGTGCTAATAAAAATCCAGCTTCGAAACCGCACTTCATCAGTCTTCTCACGTCGTGACCAAGATGAAGTTCCTGGCGATCGGATTCCTCTTTGCCTTGTTTCTAAGCGTTACGGTGAGTTATTTGATTCCCTTCAGTAGTGAAACAAGTTGTTCTAGACTTGCCTCTTAAATTGTTTGTATGTGATTACAAAATCATCTTCAAACAGGATTTAAGGACCATGAACTAGTATCTTTGATGTCAGACCGTTCACCATGTCATTAATACAGCAGTACCACGCTTTTTTCTCAAAATCATCCGTTCCCAACAGCTCGCAATGACTTTGAAGGCGCAGAACGTGCCCGACCCTGGTTTCAGACCCGAAGGCGGTGGTCCATCATGTCATGGAGGAGGAAGACATGGTGGACATCCATCGGGCCCTGGATCTCGAACATCGACTGATTCGAGTGGTACGATTTCAGGTTTATTCAAATGTCGGATAAATCATCAAACTAGTTAATTGTATGTAATATGCAATGGTAAGAACGTATAGTAGGTAGATCTCCAGCAAGGAATGTATGGTGTAAGGTATAATCGTATGGTATAAGATACTTTCATGTCTGCATTAAAATGCAGAGACGTTGACATACTCAATCTATAAATAGGTGTAAGGAAAACGAATTGTTACGTAATATAGCTATTCGACATTTCGGATGTAGCGAAATTGCACAAAGAAGGATCTGGTAGCTGAGCTTGGAAGAATTTTGCTAATCGAATAATACATATTATATTGTATAGTATAAGAAGTTGCGAAACATATGGTTTTCGTCTATATTTTAGATGCATCTACTACAACTGGTGCAACTGTAACAACGGCCTCGACTTGATAGAGCAGCAATGTATCGTGGAACGCAGATGACACGCATCTAAGAACTTGGTGGTGATCTTGACGCATTCGTAAACTTTGCTTGTACTCAATCGAATAAAAAACTAGCAAATTGCCCGCACATTAATATTAGTAGCATTAGAGAATCTGCATGCTTTTCAAAGACAAATGATGAAAATAATCTGTACATTACGCATATGATGTAGACTGCACTTATTAACATATGAATAAATTTAAATATATCCACTACAAATGATATAAATTGAGTAATTACTGTTTATCATTGAATAATAGTGTAATTGGGTAAGGTTGGGGCGATATAAAAACGGATATTAAGCTATTTCAATAAATTAGCCGGCATATTTAAAATTTTTCTTCTATAAAACGTAAATAAAAAAACATTCAAACCAATTTATTCATCGGCGCGCCTTATTATATGCAACCAAAATGCACGGCATATGTCCGTAGATGCGACGACACTATCTCCGCTATTTTGGTGATCAATTTACGAACTACTTTTGCCGCAAACACTACTACGTAACAGTAGTATACATACATGATAATCATCTTGATCGTTTATCTTGAATATGACAATTGTTTGCAATCCCTGTTTTCCTGATATAGCTTATCAGGACTTGGTATATAATTATGGCCAGTTATCACAATCGCAGTTCATGTATGTTTGTCTGTAAGTTAGTTTCACTAGTCTGGATTCGGCGACAATCGGAATACGGGAGAGTATAATATCTCAGGATTCGTATTGTCCCCAGTGCGCCCTACCGCAACGACGCAAAATCATGTGTATTATGTTCATCTACCGAAACGCTGAAGCGAGTCTCGATGCCTATCGAATAATCCTGGCATTTAATCGAGATGAATCTTGGAAACGGCCAACTTCACCAGCCCACTGGTGGGAAAATCATCCCAAATGCTTGGGAGGTACGATAAGAAAAAAAGAACAACTGCAACTCGCCGTATTGGCTATGGATTTTTCTTCGTCAAACTCTCTCTGCACTATGAAATTAAAAAAATAATGGCTGTATCATTTCAACGTACTTCTTCATCGCATCATATCTCATCGAATCTATTGAAAATAAACCTTACATTAGCCTGACACTAATTCATAACCCTACTCTCTGTACTGACAAGTGACAGCTTGATATTTTTTGGCAGCTAGAACAGCTGATTAGATCTGGTGCTAAACCCGGACGGCTTGTATGTAACTTGGATTGCGTGCTTTCAGGAGCAAATGGCATTCGTATAAGGCGGAAATATTGAAAGAAACTTTCATTCATATTGTTTTGCTAATAAAATATCTTTAGTATAATTATTTGGCGCTGCGCTTGGCATGTTATTATATTGGATGAATGATGACAGGTATAGACCTGGAACCGGGCAAGGAAGGGGGTTCGTGGTTGGCTCTTTCAACCGAAGGACGTCTCGGCGCACTTTTGAATCTAACGGGAGAAAAAAGATCATCCACGACACCTGGAAAGGGTCGTGGATACCTCGTAACTGATTACATAACTTCGAAGGTTTCTTCGGATGAATACTTGACGAAGCTTCACGATAATAACCATGTAGACCAGCTCTATAATCCCTACAATTTGGTACTTCTCAATTTATGGTATGTCATACCGTTTGCTTTATGTCTCGTGCAAGAAATGAGGACTGATTGAAAAATCATTCTATTTCAAAAAATGTGGCAAATTATATCAACTGAAAACAATATAAGTACTCTATGAAATACAATTCATTAGGAATACTGATGTCACCCTGCTATGCAGTGCTAGAAATTCGGCAGGACCACAAAAATGTTTGGATAAAATTTTGGGATTTGGTAACAGTGGGACAGATCGGCCTTTGCGAAAGGTCATAGTGGGTAAAGAAAAGTTCAAAAAAATCGTCGAAGATGCAACCGTTTCGGATCAAGAAAAGATAATCGAAAAGCTGTTGGAGTTCCTAAAATGGGATGAAAAGTACGCGTACTTTTTCTTTTTGAAGTTTAGTTGTATTGAAAATTAATTTTGTTTATTTTTCCTTCAATTGAAGAAACTTTTTTAATTCTTATTCAGACACTTGCCGGACCCGGAACTTGAAAGGAGAGCTCCGGATTGGTACGAAGATTTGAGTTCAATTTTTGTACACATTCGGGATGTGGCATACGGAACTAGAACACATTCTATATTGTTGGTGGACGGATCGAATCACCTGACATTCGTTGAAGAAACGTTAATGCCCGATGATTCGTGGAAATGCCAACATTTTAAGATCAAATTACAGCCACCGATGTAGCGATATTATAAACGTTGAATTACGTACTTAGTATACTCAGGATTCCAACTCGTTATATTATTATCTTTTTATTATAAAATATAAATGTTGTATTATTTAGTTAAAATGAAAAACATAGAATTTAACAGGTTTAAGAATATGGTACATTAATATGAGCGTAAATATAGATATTAGGAATTTTTTTCCTACCTCTTTTATATCACGATATACACCATGGTTTGATATGTAGTAACTCTTATACTCTCATAGATTTGAATACTGATGATTTTCGTACTCTTATTCGATATCCTCGTCCATACTTTCGTCTGAAACGTCGGTGGGCAATTCTTCGGAAACATCCGTCTGAACGGAATTCGCTGATACCGATGTCGAATCTTCGGTACTCTGTTGAAAATTGAACCAAGACACAATTCTCATAAACCAAAAAGCAGAAGAAAAGAGAATTCAATAGTCCAGTTCTTTTCTAGTCTTCTGAATTCATTCTAATCGATGATTCAATATGAAACTTGGAATGTAATAATGTATCAGCATAAATCAGCAATAGACAATGACTCTACAAACCTCCATTCTAATCGCCTGTCCTTTTATGTCCTTGTTTATAAGATTACCCATCCAAAATGCCTTAGGACTATTGTTAAGGACGAGCATACCCTTCACACTGAATACCAATCTCTCAAGTATTGATTTAGCAGCAGGAACGTATTTGGCTAAAGTCGTGTCGCCAGTGACCGTACTGTGACAACACAGGATGTGGAGATACCTTGTTCCTTCTATTCGGATAAATGAACTTAGTTTAATACAATGAATTGACGATTATTTTCCGCCGATTATCATCTTACTTAGCTAAGTAATAGTATTGTCCGAGGATAAGATTGTGCAAGACTCAGAAGCGAATCAATGAATTCGAACCTTGTAGTTGTTTAACGATTCCAGTTACTTCTTCCACATGGTATTTCAAGTTGTGCTCTAGAACCGGCATTCCCAAAGCTATGAAAAGCTTCAATAGCGGAGGCATACGTTGTAAAAACAGCATCCAGTTATTCTTCAACTCCATCTTTTTGCAGATCCCAACGATACTCTCTACACCGGTAGTAACAGAAGTCCAAATTTGGATTTTTTCACTGTCTCTGAAGAAATGTAATCGATTTTATCAACGTTCAATCGTTACCGGTTAAACATAAGCATACACATTTATGCCTCTACCTCTTAACTGAAGCCAGTGATTTTTTAACACCTTCAATTAATTCAACAAATATCTGTTTGAACAACAAATTAAAGGTGTTTTTGTTTATGGACGGTATTCTGGTCAAAGAATTCTGAGGTTTGGAGAGGTTCTCAATCTCCTCTGGCAGCCACTTCAAAAGTGTAACAACAGTGTCTAATGGATCTGGTTCATTGGTGAGCCAGCTCTTCAAAAGAGTACTAACTGCGTTCTTGTACAATAGAATGTTATTCTTGTCATCAGGCCAATCAAGACACAAGAATCCAAACGCCATTTTTGCTGTTCAAAGAATAAAGAGACTTGAAGTTAGATTGAAATTGTCCACGCAATGGTTGCCTCATTTTTTTCATCTACCTAAGCTCCCCTTGTGCTGCTGAGCAAGACTTTCAGAATGCTGTATCAAGGCTTCAAATAAATTAACGAGTGAGATAGCAACAGAAATGCGTGTTGCAACATCGACCAATGATTCTACATATGAACAGGACTGGGCAACCAACTCTTTGCAGGAACGTAATAACGTATTTGCTTCATCCGTCTGACTTGCTACTACCCTCAATGCCTCTGAAAATATTCGCAGATTACGTTATTATTAATCTTCCAACATAATTATGTTGGAGAAACAGTTTACAATTGTCTTTTTCTAGGGAAAAGCTTACCTCTGAGCATTTGGTTATTAACAAAGTTATGAAATCCTTTCCAATTGAAGATTGATGCTAATAAACAGAGTAGTAATCTTAGACATTCTCTATTCTGGCTATCATCTTTGTCTCTGAGTTCGGTTGTAACTTGCTCGAGCTTAGCACAGACTTTTGGCAACAAGCCTACCAGGTCTTTCATGAGTGTTTGAGAAGCCTCATTTTCTAGCATCCCCAATAGCTCTTTGACTATGAAACAGACTTGGGCTATTGTGATACTGTTTGGTCTGCTTTGCGTCAATCTTATCTCCATAGAACAGTCGAGAAGATGTGCTATCTGTGGGCCACAAAAATAGAGCTTTACTAAACTACATAATCAAATGAGTATCTGAACCGAATCTCTTGGTCACTTGTACCTTCGCATCAAGTCTTCTAAAGTAGGCAGGATTTTTACAAACAAGTTCAGAGCCAGACTCCCAGAATGACCATTCAGAAAGGCTCTGAGACTTGTCTAGAATCGTTTTATTGCCACGTTTTCCCGACTTTTTCTCAATCTTCACAAACTGTGGCGATGGAAAATGATGGAAGTAGCATACTGGGGGTTGATAATGAACCTCAGCCATCGCCAAATTCATGCTTAGCTCACCTTGAAGAGTCATCAAGTGATCCAAGCGTTTCAACAATATTTTTTGCATTTCGCTGGTTGTTTGAGTTACAAAGCCACTAATTATTTCTCTGAACCTGCAAGAAATCACAAGATATTTATCAATTATGAAAACTTGATTCAAAATTGATTGATGAATTTTCGACTCACCAATTGATGCAATGGAAGATCTGATCCAACACTGCGGAATCTGGATCGTTGAGGTTTTTTGATATGAAAATTGGACAAACGAGAAGACAATCGATTGCTGATAAGTCTTCGTTACCTCCTCTTAAGTAACAAGCTTTAATTAGTCTGAATAAAGCTGCGACTGCTGAACCATCTTTACCTTCACCAAAATTCACGGCGTATTCTTGATCTTCTGAACTTTCTACTTCTGATTTCAGGGAGAATTGGGGCGACAAAGGTCCTCTGATGAAAAAAATGATCGTAGTTAGAATTAGTGACATGATTACATTTGATTCAATAGATTATTGATCTCAATAATACAAATTCTAGATCCTGAGAAAAACGAGAATCAGGAAAAACAAAGCAAAGTCTTCAGACCTTTCCCTATAACATAAAGCTTTGAAAGTATATAGAAGAACTGATTACCTATAATCGTTGATGTCTGTAAGGTAGAGACTAGACAACTCTGCAGTAAAATGTTCCGTGAAAGTTTCCAGAAAACTATCATCTAAATTTTGTGTATTTGCAATAACATCCGCCATTTGGTCATAGAACAAGGCCCGGGATCTGGAACAGCTTTTCACTGCTTCTACTACTTGCTCTAAATGAACAAAACAGTGTTTGAATTATCAAGTTTTCTGTATCGTAGAATAGTAGATAGCAGAGTGTATTATACTTATGACTACTTCTGTAGACTTGGTACACACAGGTTACTACATCTACTATAAGCGTTTTTTCAACTATATTCAACATTTATTGGAAAAATGAAGAATTAAGCTTTAACGATAAGCCAATGAAACGCAATTGTTAGTTGGACACGAATTAACTGAAAGTTATTTCATATGGTCTTTTTAAAATTCTACTATTTACCGAACAACTTGAGTGCCCGATGCTTGGTCCTTGGATACGCCGCTGAGTGCTTGATGGCCATTAGTGCTCCTAAGACACCCTTGCACTTTGTTCTAGAAAAATGTTCGATTTAGTATAATGGAACGAAACATTCTTCCTAAACAAAAAAGATTTCCCCATTTCCCAAATTTCTATTACAAATGGTTTTTGTATGATGGTAAATTGTATTGTGAATGTAGAAATAATTTCACGTCATACGTCAGAATCCAAAACCTCATGAAGGCGAAAACCCCCTAAAAAATACATGTGGGTGTCCACAATGTGTAAAATATATACTCACACTGGTTTTGACGCGGCTAATTGCTTGGATAAAACGATATCTAAATCAGCTTGGAGTGCATCTGAGGTTGAATTAGAACTGATGCATAACCCATGCAGTAAGTCGCTAACTGTAGCAACTTCCTCTAAATCAAGTTCATCAACTTCTTCAAGGAGAGTTCTAAGGTGATGGGAATGTTTTTGTAAGTGTTGTTTCTCCTCCTCTTTACGAGAAATCTTGGTCAGAATAGCGAGAGCATTTTTACAAGTCGCAGTACCAGCGCCGGTCAGTTTAATAATTTTTGCCAGAACTTCTTGTTGTTTATGAATCGTGTCTGCCTGGCTCAAAAATAATAGGCGAAACCATTCAATTGCGAATTCGGCATATACACGATCGCCGGCTTTCAATAGATGAGAAGCCAGAGGTATGGCTGTGGACTGTAAATTGCGAGCTACCTAGAATAACACGAGATTTTCGTTAGTTTAACTCATTATCTTTAGTAGAAATACATAGCTCATCCTTTTCTGGTAACATAAAATGAAAATATAGAATTTAGGTGTATTGAAATAGAAGCACTAAAGAAAAGTGATCGAGACTCGGCGTACCTCCTTATAATCATAATAAAATGCATTCAACAAACTGGATCTATAAAATCCGGATCGGACACGATTTTTCAGTAAAGTCTCGACGTTTTTCTTCTTTGTGCTATGACTGGAGGAAATGAGTAACAACATGACCAGGTCTAGTGGCTTTGGGTCCTTTTTAACACGCTGTATTACTATGAATGCTGCGTCAGCTAATTGCTTGGAAAGTTGATTTGATGTCTTTAAGGCACTGACGGTCAGAACTTGATTGGTAAAACATTCTTCTAAATTGACACCGGCAAGAGGTTGCATGTCGACAGAACGTAGAGCCGTTAAAGCTCTTATTCTATCTTCCGGGGTTGAACACTCGGCCAAAATAAACC
Organism: Tenthredo distinguenda; assembly: GCA_947538915.1. Lineage (NCBI taxonomy): Eukaryota > Metazoa > Arthropoda > Insecta > Hymenoptera > Tenthredinidae > Tenthredo > Tenthredo distinguenda. Next base: position 24,333,112 of record OX384532.1, read on the forward strand.
TGAATCAAACATACATAAATAAAGAAGCGAAAATCCGAGTTACCGCAAACTTGATAAACAATTCAACTCTATTAAAAATCCAGAGATTAGAAAAAAATGATCTTCAAAGGGCACGTACCCTCTTGAACTAGATTTTGAGCAAGAAAGAACCTCTTTATACTGATTTAGTGCAAAAAGGTAAGCTATCAAGTGATCGATACCTAGTTAAAGCGGGCAAGGCACTCTGTAGTGGATTGCCTTTCAACAAATCCATCGCCTTGTCTCTAATTTCTGCCAAAAATTCCTTGTTCAGTGTCAGTCTTGAAATACAGTCTAATATGACTGCGGTCAACTCGGAATTATCGACGATTAATTTGGCAAGTAATTCTCCAATAGTATGATGATGAGCGTCGACGACAATATCAGCTAGATAAGATATTAGTTCACTTTGGAAACAGGTTCGAGCCGATTCGAGCAGCTCTCCTAGCTTCTCAACTATAACAACAGGATCAACAATCCGTTCGAGGAATTTAAATTGCCGCAACAGGGTACCAGACCACGGAACTTTCTCTAGCGTATCTCTGAAAGCATTCAATCCAGTTATTCAATATAAATCTAGAGCCAGTTAAGAGACTAACATAACGTGCTGAAATACATACTCCATAAGTACAGCCATGGCTAGTCGGTCCAAAAGCAATATAGATATCCCAGTCTGAAGAGACGGAACGTTCAATAAGATTCGGACAACAGAATCAGTGTCCTGATTGATCGAGGACTCTGAATCGTTGACCGTTGTTTGACTCAATGCCCTCTGAAGATTATTTGCATCATCTATGTATAGGTCGAACTGTTTTAATATTTCTTTCTCATCGTATTTCTTATCATTTAGTAAGGCATTTAATCTCTCAACAATTTTACGCCAATTATCACCTGCGAAAGAAAATTGGTAAAATCATTTTAAAGACCACCTACAGAGTCAAGACTATCACCGTCATCACATTTTCTTACATAACAAGTTCGGCCCTTCGTCTGTGAGAAGGATTCCACCCTGTTTCAAAAACCTCTCAAAATTGTGCACCGCGTTCTTTCCTATAGGAGATTTCTTAGCGCTTTGACTACGAGTTATTCTGCTAGAGTGGTGCGCAGGTTCTTCCGATCTTTGCTGTTCCATGACGCTACTGTCTTTATTCTTTTTTTTTGAACCATTGCCTCTAATTGATCGCCGTTTATTTTGAACTGGAGTATTCTCTTCGCCATTAGACAAGCTTTTCGCAGGCGAAACTTCTCCGAACATATCGTCGTCCGTGATCGACGCCTCTTCCTCGGCGATCTTTCGTTTACTTCTTTTCGGAGTAGTGGCATTTTTGTCGAAAGACTTGTTCCTCGTATCGCTAACTCGTTTCTGACTTACTGGCTGAAATACGTCTTCTTCCTCTTCATCCGCCGAAGTAATCGATCCCTGGGACGAATAATAAGTAGCTGAACTCTTCCGCGACAATCTTGACTCGGATTCGTTATCACGAAGGCTCAGCTTAGCCGTCGAATCTTTTTTCGGACTTGTCTTTCCACCGCTGAAAATATTCTTTGCTCTTGTTCCCGACCTCGACGTGCTTGGCTGAGGAACGTCCGACTCGGACGAGCTGCTCAGAAGTCTTTTGCGTTTATTTTCAGGGGTTTTAACCGCAGTGGTCAATTTTCTTGACGACTCGATAGTTTTGTTCGGCTTTTTTTTCGGTTTAGTTATAAACGTTTCATTCTCGTCAGATTCTTCCGATATTATTCGTCGTTCGGGTGAAGGAGTCGCTAATCTTCGCCTGGTCGTTACATTTCTCAGGGTTTTAGATGGTGATAATTGGGTACTGGTTAAAACTCTCCCTTTTTTATCACTGTTCCGTATGAACGAGATGGGGGATGCGTCCGTTACATCGTTATCCCCGCTACTTTCGTCCGGAGATCTCTGTCTCGTTTTTGACGGTGTTTTGCTATGTTGTTTTGTTCTACTATCAACGACACCGCGATTTTTGTTGGACCTATTATGGACGCTATTATCTTTTTGCCCAAGCAGACTTCGCCCCTTTTTTAACATTCTTTTATCCATTTTATAACCAAAGAAAAACAATTGTCTTAGTCTTACGAAATACAGAAAAATATACACTCTTAGCGTATCTTTAGTTGAACTTCAACGAAGTTTTTGAACAAGTGGAAGTCAGCTGTTTGCGAAGAATCTACCGACGACGGTTGACGGAAACAAAACAAAAAAAGAAACATGCGGCGAAAAGCCGGTATTTAAAAATTGGCGCGCGGCATTCGTAGTTTAAAACGTTCGGAGCTTGAATGGTTTGCTTGAAATATTTGTCGGAATGGTTAGGACGTATCGGTTGATCTTTCATTTGAAAACATATTGGCAACCTCTCCCTCTCGTCTATGAACAAAAATAAATGGCTTCTGACGTCAGAATAGCCATACTTTGATGTATATATGTAACGGTATTACTATATAACTTTACATACATTTATCTCTACGTCGCAGAACGTCGCGGACTCCCGGCGTTAGCGAGAACTAATTTTCGATTTGATAGATAGTCAACACATACGGCAAGAATGGCCGCTGTACTAGGAAAGTTTAGAGCTTTGCAGTCGGTCTTTGGCAAAAAAAATTTACCAACGATCACAGCGTCGAGGTATTTGAGACGGAAATAAATTATATAAAATTTCCTATTACGGAACGTTCATTTTCCAACATGTGTAATCATTGGTAAATTATAAAAAATTATTATGTTCACAGATTCGTGGCAAGGTCGTCTGAACGTCGGGATACTAACGAGGGATGGCTAAGCAAACTTTCCGTAAGAAAAATCGAACCCACAAAAGAATCCCACTCCCGTATGCTGTCGGATAAAGAAATAATATATGCGTTAAACACCCATAACATACGTCCAAATTCTATGGACAAATACCTCGTTAACTAGTGAGTATTCCCACTACTGTTGTTACCACTTGACCTTTTCTCCCACCTTACAGCTTAAAAGCTCGGTTCGACACATCGCCGAAAAGATTAAACGAAGCTTTTTTTTTCTTCAACACCTGAACGAACTGTTCTCAAGCCAATTTTCAAATTCGTATCAAAATTCGTTATATTTTTTTTCCGTAAAATAAAAATATTAAGCCAAATTCACGTTACGACTTGTTGATTCTATTATTAAAAATATTTTCACGACCACATTATCATCCATTTTTATTATAATCTTGTTATGCAATTCGAGGAGAATAAATAGATAAGCTACAAAGAAGAAAACATTTTTTTTCGCTTATAACAAACTGACCTGTGGTTGTTTTTTATATTCGTTTTTTTTTCAGATAACAGACGATAGATTGATCCAGTGATTTCTTTGTTGTGTGATATTAGATTTTTTTCAGCTTTACACATAGTTCATGTTCAATTGTTTGCCTAGAATGATTTTAAAAGAACAAGAATAAAAAAAGGAAAGACCGAAACTGATGTTCGTTTTATTTACAGTGAAGAATATGTAAATCTTATTCATTCCAAGAAATCTGATCTACAATGCGACTTGATCGGATCTTGGGTTGTCGAAGTTGGAGATATGGATCAGGCATTGCATCTTTGGAGATATACGGGAGGCTACGAACGAGTTGATCGTACTTCACAAACGCTGTCACAAGATCAGGTGACATTCTCATCATACAATGACATAACATCGCTTTCAAAGAATATCAAAATCATATTATAGAAAATATCATCAAAATTGATTTTTATTCTCCAAATATCTCTGCAGTCAGTTTCAGATGCTAAAAAAAGCTCAGTTTTTTCTAATGCAAACAAGAAATCTATATCCTTTTAAAACCTTGATTTTGCCAAAGATGACAAGACTTTCTATTTTCGTTTTTTAGACACTGAATTTTAAGAAATTATAAAAAATTAGAGGCATAGCATCAGAAAAACTAAATTTTCATCGGAAGATTCTAATTAAATGCCACTAATGTTGAAATCTATTATCTTCTGTGGATATTAAAAATATTTACTTAATTTCAAAGAAATGTATTGATTTGTCATCAGGATTTTCAACGTCTGGTGAAGGAACAGGGAAATTATCTGAGATCTCGCCATCTTCAGTACCTGTTGGCTTTCAGTTATTGGCCGCAGATAATGATGAAGGAACCTTCGAACATATACGAAATTCGTAGCTACAGTTTGAAACCCGGTACAATGATAGAGTGGGGTAACAACTGGGCACGGGCGATAAACTATAGACGCAACAACGACGAAGCCTTCGCTGGCTTTTTTTCACAGATTGGACGATTGTACAATGTTCACCACATTTGGTGTAAGTTTTCATTATGATTTTTACCACTTGAGAATTTTCCTAGCTAAGTCTAACCGGCGATTATTTTTTTTCAGCTTACAAAGACCTTCAAATGCGTAAGGAAACTCGTGAAAGTGCGTGGCGATCCCCGGGTTGGGATAACTGCGTTGCATACACAGTGCCGCTTATCAGAGAAATGCATTCTCGTATATTGAGACCCACTTCGTTTTCGCCAACAAAGTAATTTATCGACTGCCAAAAATGAAAGAAAAAAAAGAAAGAAACTAAAAACAGAAAGAAAGATAACAAGAATGAAATTACTTGCATTTGTACAATACTTATTAACTATGTCTATAATATCATAAATCATATAATACCTACTGTAATAATTGTAATATTGTAAAAAATATTTCTTCTAATATTCTACAACCTCGGATAAATTGTGGTAAAAATCAAAGAAACTAGTGAAAAATGGTTGCTCATCAAATTTAGGTATAATTAATTATATTTTAACTGGATACTGTTGGACGTCTATTCCGAAAGATGCAATTGGTTATGAACAAAGAAGAAAGAAAGATAAGAATAAAAACCAATTAGCTTTAGTTAAACGGAACTTGTACGTATTAGGAAATAAACAATATCCTAAAGAAATTTTGTGTCTTCATTAATTTTTTCACTCATACAGATAAGTAACTAGTTTTATTCTCTCAAAAATCACAAAGCTGTCCGGTAATTTGAGATCAAGGAATAAAAGTATTCGTCAATCAGATATCCCAAATCAAAATTTGAATTTCTCATAGCATCTTCTGTAGCTAAAGGATATACAGAGTGTGAAGAGGGAAGAGGACGTATACAAATAGTCAATATTACATATGGTTTGATATTTTCAATTTTTATTATCTAATCAGCATAGTGGTATCGAGTGGCTAAACCGTGTTTGACAAACACGTTGTTTCTAATAATTGTTTGTAAAATGGTTACAAGCACACCCTCCCCCATCCATCAGTTTAGTTAAAAAATGTATTCATACTCTACCTAAACTTAAAAATAAAAATAATTAATTATTATAATTATTTAAGACCGACTATTCAATCGGATTACTGACAATGCGCTCGCTTGCGTCGCGTGTTTTTTCTTTTTTTTTTTTCTTTCTCGATTGGTTACTTGCTATAAAGGTATTGGTTTTTCTTTAGTTTAATTTTATGTATATTATATAATATAATAATATTCATATAATAATAGAGAATATTTATCTATACTTGTATGTATGTATGTGTGTATGTATGTACCTATTTCAGTTTATAATCAAGTGTATTTTTTTTGTTTTTTCTTCTTTTCTTTCCTTTTTTTTTATCGTTTTCTAATTTTTTTTTCCTTTTATTTTTTTTTTTATTGTGAGCATGTTATTGACCATACAGTTAAGCTCACAAATTAGATTTACACGGGGGCCCATGATTCACAAACAGGGAGCACGTTAAAATTGCTGTAAATCATTCGCGAGATTTCTATTATCATTCTACATGTAAGTTCATGGATTGCAAGTTTAAATAAAAAGAATTTTCTACAGGAAGGAAGACGCCGTTTCATCTCGATTTTAATCGCACAGATTTTTCTGAATTGAAAAATGAGATAGGCAATTGGAGAAGCGTAACATGAATAAATAGATTTAATAAAGAGAAGTCTAATGAAATAAGAATAATGTATCATTGTTGGATGATATAAATAAATGAGTGAATATTATTCAGCCTATTAGAAATGTCGGGTATATAACTAGCGCACTGTATGTTGATCTGGTAAATAAAATGAATATTAGAATTTTTCAGAACGTTGAGTGATTGTTTATGCAGAAAGCAATGTTAACGTCATCCCTTTTTGCTTTTATTATAGTAACAATTTAATGATAAAATACTACGACCGAAGAAATATTTTTTTTTTAACTTGAGCCCTCAGGCTTGGTTTTCTATAACTTTCTAGACCTTGGTTTACTGAACGAATACTGCTACGGATATAACAGAAATTACAAATTCGCCTATTAGTTAAAGCCTGATACTGCGTTGAAGCTTAACTTTGGATAGATTTATCGTAAACATCACTGTCTACAAAGTTCTAGTCGACTTACCTAAAGAGTTTCATTTCGTAACAATAAACATAGCAAACAAATATTTACAAATGCTGACACAACATCGAAAGTTGATTTTATTTAGTTTATTTTTCTTCAATTTTAATTTTTACTTACTAAATTGAAATAATAGTTTGAGATTGAACCTAGAATTCACTTTTTTTTCATTCATCGTCGTCGCATCGTAAGATAATAATAAAAAAAAAAAAAATAACCTCTTGCTGCTAGTATATTTGCTGCACGTCAATTAAACGATATTTATTTATAAATATTTCGATAAAGAATTGAATAGAAAAAAAATGTACAAAGCGAGATAAGACAAATCAATTTCACATTGTAACATTTTTTTAAATTCATTCAATGTTCATCAATTTCATATATTTGAATAAAGAACTTGGTAATGGGCAAGTTATAGCCAGTAGCAATATCTTTTTAATATGAAAGAATTTCCTTTCAAAATTATCTTTCGACTGACGATAAATTCTAAACTCTCCTATTTCTCCGCTGCTATAATCATTCGTGCATAAGGAGAAGTTGCATTCTATAAATTTCCTTTATTTAATTACCTTTCACTTTAATGATAATAATAATAATAGTAATAATAATAATAATAATATTAATGATAATGATAATAATAATAATAATAATAATAATAATAATAATAATAATAATGTACTATGTTTAGCGTGTTATTGTATGTACATGTCGCTCCACTCTAAACATATATTAGGTTCATTCAGTTGATTGTGACAATTTTCGGGCAAACATCATTTAATTGAACACATATCAGAGCCAATTGCATTCTCCATGTTCCCTTTGCAAACACTTATATCACAATAATTGAACACATAATTGAATAATTCATTAATAAATATTGTATATATAATTCTTCAGTTGCAATTGTATTTGCAAAAAAAAAAGTACCGCTCATTTATAGTTAATGTAGTGATAATTTATATTTCTTTGATTATTATAGGTATACGGCGACGTATAATAATGTTACCCAAATAACGTTTTCTTTCTTTTTCTTTTTTTTTTCCCTTACCAGTTTTTTCACGATAATAAATGACAACTGATAGGTACATTACTTACTGAGTTATTTAAATAAGTAGATAATATTACTCAAATATTTATCAGCCTCGTAATAGAAAATTTATCAACAAAATTAGAAAAAAAAAGTAAAATAATAGATAATAGATAATAATAATAATAATCTTAACACACATGAATAATAATCTGATAATATATATTCATATTGCACAAATTTTTTTTTTCTTTTTTCTCTTTTACTTTTCATTAGATCATGTTTTAATAATTTTACTCATCTTCGATTCTAATTGGATACCAGAAACAGGCCCTTTTCTTTTTTAATTTCTTATTTCTTTTCGTTATCTCACTACTATCGTAGTTGCAAACACCAGCTGATATCTGTTTCTAGAATAAAACATTATTCATTGACTTTGGTTTCTTTATATTATCCGAGCAATAGTTGATATCTAATAAACAGAGGAACCCAGTTAGAAATGGTAACAATTTTTATCACTATTTTTTCTTTCTTTTTTTGTCAAAGTTAAGTGATTACGTAATCAAATACATACATACATAGGTATACACTGAAAATATGCGTATAACATCTGTAATCAGTCAAATATTTTTCTTTATCTCGTTTTCCTTTTGTTTTATCTATCGTTTAAAACTGTCACAATCATCTGACGTTCTATCATTTATTTTATTTATTTATTTTATTATTTATTTAATTATTTATTTAATTAATTAATCAATCAATTGGATAAAGGATATATAACAAATACAGGTAGTAAAGATATTAAGAAGAAATAAGGTAAAGGAAAGGAAAGGAAGGGCAAGGAAAGGAAAGGAATGGAAAGGAAAGTCACAGTATTGGTTTAAGAGTATAATATTGGAAAGCGTACTGGACATCTGAGCGAACATGAGATTATTACCGAATAATAAATCGGCTCAAGTATTGCTCTGAATTATCTATTCTTGTTTTTTTTTTTTTTTTATTCTTTTTTTTTCTCTTTATACTACTGCTATCCAACTCTTCCCTGATGGAGCAGCTAGGTCAATATCGAAAATGAAAACCGAAACATAGGTGTATGATAATGAAGTCTTGTTTGCACTGCGTTGGAAGACTTTACAAGATAATGAAACAAGCTGTAATGAAATAGCGTTAAATTTGGTACCATCAATTTACTACACAGCTTTTTGTTAACCAGATTTACGGAACACCGTGTGTGCAATAGTGAATGAAATAAAATACAATGTCAAATGGGTTTTGAACAACTAAATAATAATTGTCTAATGGGATATGCGCTAACTATTCTAATGACAAATATCCTACGATAATAGGTAATTAATTATTAAAAACGATTAATACACTATTGTGAATATATAGTGAAATTAAACGTTTTGTACGCTTCGCGTGTTTGATTCTGACCAGTACGAAGTTGGACCCACATTCATCTATCTCCTTCTTTCCTTCATGGTTATATGGAGAACAAAAAAGACAGGAGACTGTGAAGCCTACCTCGTACCGGTCAGAATCAAGCACGTTTAGTGTACACAATATAATAGACTTTTTTTTCCGGTTTTTCGCTTCTTCTCTTTTGTTATCCGATACGTCGATCCAACCGTCGGTAAAAATGTTTAATTTCAAAGAAATAATATATCTCATGTTTAAGCTAGTATCCAGCAGTTATTTTCTGTTCTCTTAGGTATGGGTGGTGCAGGCAGGCACGAAGAATTGACAACCATTGTTTATAAGTTAGCAAATATTTCGGAGGTCAATTCAAAAGTGATAACTGCAGTCAGACGTACTTTTAAATTTAAACAGTTAAGATTATAGACTATTCGGGGGAAAAGATGTCGAGCTATTACTGTGGGCTAGACTTAGCATTGAGCCGCTAAGACTCTCATCATCTGGATAAGACTCTTTCGATGCTTCTGCTATCGCCAATGCACTGAAAATAACACACCGGATTTTTAAATCAATAAAAATTCATTTTATGATGATGATCGAGTATTTTTCCGGAGAAAATCAAAGGAAATAAACCCAGGAAGAAACGTTTTTCTCATTCTTCTACCAGAATATGAACACTAAAATCATATCCATGACACCGCCCTTCATATAGGTAAGTTCTCTTTCAGTTTCATGATTTTCATGCTTTGCGTTACAAATTTTCATAACAATTGTTCACGAAGTTCACATTTTTTGAAGAGTTAGTTGCATAGTCGATTCGAAATAGAATGAAATTGTGATTTTCTAGGTAATCAACTTCTACTTTTCCAATTATAAGGCATATTATCTTTCAATTTAAAAACGTAAAAAACCGTTGCTATTCTACTTTGCAAATCATTCAAGCCTTGCTTCGTTGAGTCTTAGATTAAAGTAAATATTCATCTTCTGCCCCAGAGTTTTCTCTTCATTTCTCATCAACATGGATAAAGAAAGGGGGAGTGGGATACATACCTGAATCCAATTCTGGCACTTTCTTCGTCAAATTGTTGGAGCTCACGTTCCTGTCTTTCATGTAGCAAACGGATTCGTTCGCTACGTTCTTGTAGGAACTGTTGTGTTTCAAGTTCCATTTTTTGTTCGAGAAGTGCTCGCCTGACTGAAACTCGATCTTCCAGCTCGCGTCGCTCTCGATTTCTCTGTGCCTCCGCCTGCATCTTATTTTTTGACTGATATGCCATCAATATTTCCAGCTCATAATTTAATCTCTCCTGTGAAATTATCAGAGAAATAAAAATTCGTAGCATGATTGAACTTGCTTTATCAATCAATTATCAATTTTAAACCGATTATAAATCGCGAGTAACAGTCTTTTTTTTGTCAGAAACAAACCTTGAGTTGATGACACTCGACTTCCTGCGATTCATCTAATCGAATACTCTGCTTTTGTAACATCTCAGCAATGCTTTGCTCATACTGATCACCCAACAAGGCAAGCTTTCGTCTCTGTTCTTCTTTCAGTTTTTTAATAACCGCTTTTTGCTCATCCTTGGCAGTAGTTTGCAGTATCTGTGCTTTTAGCGCCTTGTATTGACGCGTTTGAATCTTACAAGTTTCTCGAAATTGTTTGCGGATTTGCATTTCCTTTTGCTGAAATGTAACACAGGATTTTTATACACTGATATTCTGATCACCAAGCTAATGTAAAGTAAGAAGCGTTCAATATTAAGATACGATTTTATTAGACTCCGATCTTTATTCAGTATCTTTTAATATTCTGCAATCTTTTGGCTCTTTCGTTGGAATATCGGAGCTTTCTGAACCTACTCTTCATAGCGAAGCTCATTTCCTGGAAATCTTACTGCTAATAGTTACCAAAATCAGTTTAGAACTTTTTCTATGCATATAGATAATTAAAAATTGTCAATAGATTAAGAAAAGAATAATTCATATTTAAAACACAGGAAAAGTTGTTCATTTTTAACATAATTTTACTCTATGCTAGAATTAGATTATGAAGGAATGAAAGGCTGATGCAATTCGAGAAGGATATTTGCCTGAGGAAACATCGATTACTTGAGTTAAGGAAAAAAATAAATGATGAGCCTAAAAGCCATACCTTCAGACTTTTGGGTTGTTGTTTAAGTTCGAGTGCATGCTTCTTGCGTAGATCACGTTCAGCTCGCTGCATATAGTCCTGTTGATTAGAAAGCTCAGTAGCATGCTGCCGCTGAACTTGATCTTCCCTAAGTGCGTGAACTGCTCTTTGTTGTCTGTATTCAAGCTCCTGGGTTTTTTCATGGTGACGCAGTAGCATTGAGTGCGCAAGTTCGAGCTGTTGTTGCCTCTTGTTCAACTCCTAGGATCAATGAACAGATATTATTATATATAGTGATTCCGAATTATAATAATAACTTCAGAGCCATGGCGATTTTTGTATGCAGAAGTACTGACCTCTCGCAAAAGCTCCTGTTCCAAGCTGTGAAAAATGAGTAATTTTTTTCTACGAAATTTACGAATCTCGAGATCGAGATACTCGCGTTGACCTCTGGCGAGTCGCTGCTCTTCTTGGGCCTCCATCTGTCTTAAACTGTCTTTTTGACTCTGAAGTGTAGCGTCTCGTTGTCGTTTCGGAGTTACCTCATCTTGTGAGAGCTCTCTCTTCCACCGCTCCTTGTATGCCTGTGAAAATTTATGGTCAGTAGGAAAAGAAACAGTATTTAAGGAACTATGGAAGGTAGGATCAGCGTGAGAACAATGAGACCAATAAAAATCTGTTTGTTGATATTCAATAATGTTGCTGTGACGAATTAACAGCCAATATAAAGGGAAGGATACTCTGGCAAGCTAAGAAAATATAAAAACTTATAATCAATTGAAGGAATTTTGAAATGACAAATAATCATGAAAAATGATGAAAGAAGTTCACAAATAGAACTACAATATATGGTATAAATCCTCTGTTTTTAATCAGATTTAAAAATTACATGGTTTGATTTACTCAGTGATAAAATTTCTTCATACTCACTGGAGAAGTTTTTTGGAAAAACGCTTTTACATCGATCAAAAATGCATTCATTAACGATCTGTGATAACCGAGTGAATCATTGAATTCACACGGATATACATCATTGCATTCTTGACTTGTTCAAGAGTGTTTTTCAAAACACTTCTTGCAGTGGTTTGGGAGAGATTTCATCCCTGAATAAATCGGACCATCAAATTTCACAATCAAATTAAAAATCGAGAATATGCTCGTGAACTGTTTTTCCATCATTTTGCATGATTGTTTCTAATTTCAAGACTCTCTCACTAGATTATAAGTTTTCATATTTTCTCAGCTTACGAGAGTATCCTTTCTACGATATTGTTCATCAATTTTTTACCCTAACATCATGAAATATTAATAAACCAGATCTTCGTTTCTATTATTGTTTTGACGCAGATTAACGAATACGATCTAATATCTTTATTGTTGATTTGAATGAAAAAAACATTCTGAAATTTCCTCAGAAAGAGCCTCATACCTTATAATCGCGTTTTTGTTGAGCCTCCAACGCTTTCCGGTCAGCCTCTTGTCTGCTAGATATTTCTTTCTGCAATTTTTTCTCTGCATTTTGATTCTGCTTCAATTTCCGCTCTAATTCCTGAACATGTCTAAGTTGCAATTTCTCCAATTCCTTGCTAAACTGTTGAAGCAAAGTTTCGTATTCTTTGTCCAACTGTTGCTTGTGGGATTCGACTTCCATCTTGCAACGCTCTTCTAACTTCACCTGAAAACAACACCAAAACTTGGTTGTCGTATTATGGTGAACAATCATTCTTTACACAATAAAATCAATAGATCAATTAACTACAAAATTCGAATAATCTCAATACTCACCAAAGCGCCCTGATGTTCTCGCCTCATACGTTTGTAGCCGCTCATTTGTTCGTGCATCTCCTCTTGCATGTGTTCCTTTTGTTGTTTTGTTACTATCGAAGTAGTTCTAATAGTCGCAAAGTTGTTGGCTCCATGTTCGATTAGATTAGCAGTAACACCAGCTGAAATCTTGTGACGATTCCTCACAGAGCCAGTAGAGTATTCGTTTGCGTCGGCGATAGGCAGTGGTAAGCTGTTGGTCGAGGAACTTTGAGAACTTGCAGAAACACCAATTGAATGTATCGAGTGCTCGGACGTTATCGAATTGCTCTTACTGCTGTCGCCGCCAGTCTGCTCATCAGGAGTATCTTCAACATTAAAAAACAACGATTTAATGGATTGGTAATCTTTTTTTCAATAGGCAGCAAAACTTGGTGGAGTTGCAAAAGAGCTTTATATGCTGTGCTGTATTTGCATGGGAGATAATAGTCGATCGAATATTAATAACAAGTCATGAAATAATACCATCACCATCTCCGACTGTGCTCTCAGTTTCGCAGGCGTCAATCATTAGTATCTTCTTCATTTTTCGATAGTTGAGATTATCCAGCTCTCTTACGGCGGCTTTAGTTCTCTGAATCAGGTCTATCAAGACGTGTGGAGAACGCGTTCTGGTCACAAATTGATGCTGTGAAATAAAAGAAGAGAAAATAATTTGAAACAAAGTTAGAAAAACCAAAGAGAATTCTTTGTACTCTTGTATCACAACTTACCATTAGTAACTTGCCCGAAGTGCGTCTGTCTGGTGGATTTTTAGTCAAACAAACTTCGACAAAGTTACGGAACAGGTCAGTCCACTCTGGTGAACTTAGAGTCGGCGTATCATTTTGAGCTATATGATACAAAGCACTCATGGCATTCATGTTGAAGTAAGGTGGCTTTCTCTCGGCTGAAATACATGGACGATATAATAAAGGAGAAGGTTTCAATAAGCGTATTCAGCACTTCGATATTTTAAATGGCCTGAATTAACTTGCCTAATTCAATACAGGTGATTCCTAATGACCAGACGTCCACTTTTCCATCATACTGCCCCTCGTCCATAGCCAGAATAACTTCAGGAGCCATCCAGTAAGGAGTGCCTACGAAGCTGTTAGCTGGGCACTTAATACTGGCAGAACCAAAGTCGGCCAATTTAACAGTACCATTTTCTGTTAGTAGGATATTTCCTGCTTTTACATCTCTGTGGATCCGGCCTAACGAATGAAGGTAATGCAAGCCGCGAAGAACTCCTTCGCATATCGCCGATATCTCATCTTCCTTTAAAGGTCTTTTGTGGACTTCTATTATATCGGAGGCCGAGCCAAGGCAGTATTCCATCACCAGCTGGTAAATCATTTTAAATGTTTAGTTAAATAGTGAAAATAAGAATTAATCTCAGGGATTAAACGATCGTCATAAGATTTACCCAAGCGGTGTGATCTCTGAGGTAGCATCCCTTGTATTCTATGGTATTGGGATGATTCAATTGACGAAGGAAGCGGATCTCTTTTAGAATGTCCTGCCATTTTTCAACAGTCTGTTTTCCAAGATAGGACATCTTCTTGATCGCAACAATCTCCCTGGTGACCAGGCATCGTGCGTAATAAACAGCTCCAAAACTTCCATGACCTATCTCGCGGAGATCCTCGAATATTCGCTCGGGATCACTCTTCTCAAAAAGCTCAGCTATATCGGGATCTTTGAGGCTACCAGGCCGTGGAAAAGCTGGCATAGTAGCACACGTGCTGTATGGGAGGCCGAGGCCTGCTCCACAGTTTGCACCTGGCTATCACTCTATCCTTTCCTCTCTTTCTAGCCCCTCCAGTCTCGATGAAATCTCTGTCAGTCTGTTTTCCAAGACATCATTTTATCTGCGCAAGGTTTTGAAACGCTCGTGTTAATCTAGCGGAATGTTGAGCATTGGAAGATAATTTGAATAAGGGAGCTTCGAGGGGTTTCGATTGTTTTGGAAAAGCGATCGATAATTCAAGACTTACAACTGTGAAATTTAGAGATTTGTTGAAATACTATCTATCTGCTTGACTCATTATGGCTGAGAACTAATTCCTTTGTCTATTCCGAAGCATACAGGCTAAAGATTTTATGGAAGTATCCAAATTCAAGGATTTTTAGATGCCTTAACATTTTTCTAAAGACAGAGAAATGAATCGACCAAAGTCTGAGCGACTTAATACATGGAAATTAAAACTGTTACTTATTAGGCAAAAATAATAACAACAGGAGCAAAGATCGAATCTTTCCTCGATATCTTGAAAGTATTAATTTATAATGTTATCTCATGTTCTCTTTTCCGTATGAATGATGTATGTAAAGTAATTAAGGATAAAAATGACAATCAATTTCCTGGCATTACAGAGAGGGATATGCCGGAGAAGGAAACAGATTTTTATCTCGAATGTGAATAAGATGGGAATGAGATAGTTAATAGTGAAAAAATTGAAGTGATTATTAAAAAGATGAAAAAAGATGACGCAAAAGCCAAAGCTTAGAACTATTGTGAAAAATGTATGTAAACTAAGCTACAAATGGGAAATAGGGTCCAAGATCTGTATTTGAATAAGATATGATAAGAATCTGTAACGACATAAGTAACGTTTATAAATCAGAAAGTTATTTCTTGAAACAATATAACAAGGCTACTATATCACCGGGAGACTATGAATATGAATGAATCCACGTCTCAAAGTATATATACCACCCCTCAAAGACAACAGATTAAAAATACCAAAATACACAATCAATTTCTTATCAGTAGGTGAGAAGAGTGATTCAGACATTAGGACTAAACACTCATTTTAAATTGTAATAGAAAAATGATTCTGAGTCAGTGGCAATTTAGTAATATTTGTTACTCCGTACTCAGGGCCTTTGTTATATCTATTTTTTTAAAAATGATAAAACAAAAGACATGAGGATTCTAACAAAAAACATTCCCTAATAGTTTTCTGTTTAGTTTGAACTTTGAATATCGGATTTATTATTCAAAAAATTCTACCTCCCTAAGGACAGATGGTGGCTGCCATGGTAACGTGTTGAAAAAAATAAAATGAAAATTTTTTACGGAAATGAACTTGAAATAAAAAGTATTTAAATACGCAATGTATAAGAGCGCTATATCGTAGTTTATGAGAGGTGATATTTTAAGGGGGATGAGATAGTTTGCAATGGTAAAAATGTGATAGTACAGTTTAAAGGTATGTACTACTACGTCTAGTGTTGTTATGCATTGCCCACGTCATTTGCGTGAATGTGACACATATCCTGAACTCTTGAGGCAAGGCTTGGCCAACGGACGATCATTACTTGACGAGTTTAATTTGATGAGAAGAAAAACTGATTGTAGAAGTAAGTAAGTAAGTAAATACGTATAGTACGTGTAGGTACTCGGGTATTAATTAGCGATGAGAGTCGATAATAATTCTGAACTGTTTGTAATGTGATGTAGTTATTTTGTAAAATCGCCGAGAAATAGAATGAGAATGAAAATGAAAATGAGAATGAGAAAGAGAAAGAGAGGACGAGGGATGGAAGGGGAGAGAAAGAGAGACAGAGAGCGGGGTTCGAGGGTGTTGAGAGGGCTGAAAAGGGATTTGATAAAAGAAATTCCGGAGATTGAAATGCGGGTGTAAGGAGGGTTGGGTCTCGGGAAGTGAGGTCGACAATTCCTATTTGTTTCGAGGTGAGAAGGAGCGGTGGGGTTGTTCACATGGAGTTGATAAATTTTAGGATTTATTTTAGGTATACTGGGGGCTGGTAAAAATCGCCACACAACACAGAGATATTAAGTATTTGTCAGTGCCGCAACACAGTACACACTCGCAAAAGTAGGTATTCACCTTCAAAATGGCGAGTGCACAAGCATGCGCGCAATACAAAATACTTTAGACGTCCCTCCTTCTGGCCGAGGACGATCCCGAACGCATATTACCTTTCTCGTAAGCTTCCAAAGGCATTCGATTATTTATATTGGTATTCACTTATATTTTACCCGGAAATAACACGCCCCGAACCTATCACATACACACACGGTACAGTTTCAACTCACGATCGCAACAATACGCGAATACGGCACTTGACTAGATGCACGATAAATTTCCTAAGTTTTTGACGCCTTTTTACTAGTAGCACCGAGCCCCCGTATATTGATACGGAGTGGCGCTAGCTGGTTGACGAATCGTACACTACCAGGGCAGCGCCCCAACATCGATAACTAGAATTTACTTATTACCGATGGAGGGGCGCGGCAAACTAGTTAATATTTTAAATAGAATATTGAGAGAAATAATGTTCTTTGACGGATCGAAGGAATTGTTGTCGAAACATTTTATATGAAATAAAAAAATACTTTCCAGCGTCTCGAATTTTTGAATATAGCTTCCCCCGGCATCTCTTCACTATTCTATTTATTTGAATTCGAAATCCTCATTCTCCACGTGGATTAAATCTATCAATCAATAATTTTCCAGGCCTTCTTCATGGCTTCCGTTTTTGAAATTGAGCTTAAAATTAAATTAAAAATAAATGTAGAAAATTGAAGAAGCCTAATGGAATATGATGTTGAAACCAATGATAATGAAAAGAAACGGACGCGTTTAGTATACATATAGGTAGAAAGTGTATCGTTGAGATACACATATTTATTTATTCGAGATAAATTTCTAGCTTATATCTTATGGCAAAAATCAGATTTTATGAATGATTATTTATAACAATATTACAATAGGTAATGTTCTCAAAAAAAGGTTTTCCCATGGCGTACTCGCATAAATATGTTGTATGAAATACTGGAATATCTTTGCATGTACGCCTGCTTGGCATAGTAATCCTTCTCTCATTACTAGTACTGCAGTATTCAATTATTTTCCATATCTTCCATGAGCGAAGTTATGAACGAATTTCCATTTATTAATTTCGTTGTTCCCACAACGAATTCCACATTAGCTGAAATTATAATTTTACTTATTAAATTAAGAAACACAATTCTCTCTTCTCTGATGGAAACCTTATCTGAAAATTGTTGGAAACTTAGGAGACTTTCAGTAGATCAGAAAATTCATAGAAAAATATAAGCCTCAAATATATCGACTTTTCTAAAGAACTCCAAACTTCTAATTGTGAAAGGAATTCGACAGTAGGAAATAGTTTGACGATGTTTGTTAGAATGATTCATACTTCAATTTCAGAGTATTTCAGATAAAAATTTCGACCAGAGTTGTGTGTAGCGTTTGTAAAGCTTTTTCGAATTCGTTCCTCTCTTACAGTCTTCTTGTTGTGATAAAAATCGCAATGCAGATATCTCGGCGTACGTACATCCCCCGATAAAAAAGACTAGAACTAATCGCGTGGGCTCTGAACTTGAATCTTCACTAGTCGTAGAATTTCCTGTAACAAAAACAAGTTATAAAATCTTTCCTATAATCGATAAACTCGACAATCGATCCATTCACACTTCAATTACATCCATTTTTATCCTAATAATAAACTCTAAGAAGTAGCATATCGATTCATACTTCTTGCTGGCGCTGAATTCGAGGTGAGACCATTACTGCTGACTGTCGGGCCTGGTAATAATCCCAATACATCGTTCAATCCTTGCCAACCAGTCGGTTGTACCAATTGCTCGGCAAGTCTTACGCTCAATGGAGCATAAACGGAATGAACATAACTGATATCTCTTGGAGTGACTTCGCTTTCGTCCTCTACCGTGAGTCGTAAAGTCTTTCTTAAAACAGCGTATTGTCTTATGGGTTGTTGAGGTCGAAGGAGACCAGCCTTTTCCAAGTTTATCAAAGACGGCAAATATTGGTATCCATAAGTCTGCACTATCTCTCTCTTATAGTAGTCGAGTAGCTTTGGTTTAAGACCTGAGTTTGTCAGGGATTGAATACATAGGAGTCTCAATACTTTCAATATCGGTTGTTGCTGGGCTATCATATCCTCTATGTAAGGATTTGGCTTATCTGTTTCAATACAGTTCAATAATTCTTGTTCGGTCTGCAAAGACTCGAGGAAATTATTAGAATCCGTTACTTCTTTGATCATTTCTGCTATAGTTGTATCTATGATAAAAGTAAATCATGTGAATATGCTGTAAAATAATAAAATGATACAATTAGGTATTGGTTTCCTCACGTCTTGCGAGTGATTGCTTCGTCGCTAACATATGCGGCAGTCTAGCAACAAACTGTCTGATTTCTTGAACACTTTTTTCCCTGTGTCTTTCGTCAAATTGTGATGATATAACTTTAGCTTTCCTGCTAAGAACCGGGCCAACGCCATTGAAATTCTTGTCTCTAAGTGGAGAAAATATGGTGGGTTTGTACAGCTGGTATAGAAGCAAAGATATCGATTGAAATTATACCTTATTTCGGCAAACAACTCTTCTCCCGAATTCAATATGATCTGGCCCTTTTTGTCAAGAGATGTTGCAGTGGGGGAGTCATCCGAATCATGAAACTTCTCAGGAGGCAACTTAACAGTGTCTTTAAAGAAAAAGGAAATAATGATTATAGCGTGCTGATTCATTGAGCAGAAGTTATTCGATTTCCTGCGGACAAAACAAGAACTCACTATTGTTTATACTGAATATTTCATCTATAAGACCTTCATAGGTCAGTTGTGTAACCAACGGTGAAAGCAGATCGACCGATCTGTCCAATAGCAGTAAATGTTCGATAAGCGTTGGTTGGATAGTGTCGGTTTTAACATCTTCCTCTTCTCTATTGAGTCTCTTAATCAACTCCCAGACCTTGTTAGCGGCCGGTCCTCTCCCCGTGATTTTTGGAATCTTACCATAGAGTTTCTGTAGACTTTGGATAGCCTGTGCGACTTGATACAAACACGTGGGATCATTTTCCAAGTTAAATTCTTTAAACGCTCCGCTCAACTCCATGGACACTAGGTCCGAGTCAAAAGGAACCAAATCGCATGCGAATTCTTCAAATAATGTAAAGCTCCCAAATACTCCACGGTTTGATAGCATCTTTTCGCATAGTAGACTCTTCCGAGGTACAAAAAATAGGTGAAACTTCTTCTGCGGCCTATTTCCCTCCTCGCTAATGAAGAAAAAAACGCCAAAATTCATCCTTGAAATGATATGACGGACTTTATGGTAGAAAAATGACTAAAATTTAATATCTAACATTCAGATTGAAGATAAATAAAATAACAACCCACCCGTGGACATTTTCGGCGATTAAATCCATCAGGTGCAAGTGAGGTCTGGTGATAAATATAACATTCGCAACATCAGTGGGTGGAAGTCTTCCGCCGCAGAGGAGAAACATCTTAACCACATCGTGTTCTTGGAGCAAATTGTACTCTGCGACTAGACCGATCGGTCCTGCTAAGGATTGGTCCCAGATGATGGCCTTGGTAGGTGTAATAGAACGAAGTTAATTGTGAAAGATCGCGATTCTTAATGGATTTATTAATTATGGGATATAAGATTGTGCATTGAGAAATCGATGTGTGATACTTCACCTTTGTCCCGTCGCATTTTTCCAACAAACATAGCAATTGTTTTCTCGCTTGTTCTTGTATTAGACCAATGTTTAATTTCCCACTCGACAAGTGGGCCGACGACATCGTTTATCACCCTAAAACACGCCTACAATGATTATTATGAATTGTGACATCGGTTTGAGGTTATGTGTATCTAGTATGACAGATCGCGGGTAGCGGACGCTTTTGGTATCACGTGACATCCGAAGACAGGCGGAAATCGCCGAAGATTTAAATAGCGTAACTCGCATGACACCAGATCTGTTTTCTCTTTTAACGGGATTATTACTTCAATGTTTGAATATGTTATGATGCATGTTTGATTACGGGTAAATGTTTGGTCACGAAATGAGGGATGGACCGGCTCAGTTTGTAAGGAGACAAAATACACCAAAAACCTCCGAGCTCGGTGGTCACGTGACAGTTTGTCTACGAACTGTAAAACTTACTACACATGCATATTATTATAATGACATAGTCACGATTTTAATAAAACTACTTAATTACCTGGTGCAGTTCATTTCTTGAGTTTACCTCGACAATACGGAATAGGGAACGTGTGAAAAAATACTTGACGTACTAGCTGTGTACATATACCTACGCGCGTTGAACTTGCCCGCATGGCACGCTTACCGCGATGTTAAAAACTCGCCGGTAGTTTCAACGAATTCCAGTACAAAGTAGGCGTTTAAAAGATAACGGTTTCCGCAATCGAGAAATTATCCAAACGCCTGGAGGCGATCGATCGATCTCATTGGATACGATCGGGGAAGTCTTTTCTTTTTAGGCCTCAGAACTAACATCTAAACTTACAGATTTTCGAGAGTTGAATTAGTCGAATGTTATTTTAACTAACTTTTACGAAATTCCGAAATCAAATTCATTTCGTCGATCCTTGTTCAGGTCTATGAAAAAAGTTCGGAGTTCTTTCAACTTCAGTTCACACGTACGACACGATTTACTAATCCGTAATACGTTCATCTCAAGATTTCAGGAAACTACAGAAACTGGCTCAATATCTCGGCCCCGAGCCAAGTAAGTCAGTGTTAGAACTGGAGCGTATACCTTAATATGGTATCGACTTCTTTCCAACGAAGCCATTCATTTATTTCAAACTTCCGACTGGATTAACATTTCGTTATTGTACGGAGTCATTGCATATAAGAACATCCAATATAGCATGTATAATGTATGGATTTACACAAAATATTCACAAATACATATCTTTACGTATATCTTTCTCGTAAAATTGATCAGCAATGCCATTTTTCACACTATCAAACCTGGGTGGAGATTTTCCAAGGCAAAATTTCTCTGATGAACTTTGACACCAAAAATTCATGTAGTATATCGGAGAGATTTCTCTGAATGTTTACGATATATTCCATGGAAAGTAAAAATTTTTTTAGACTCTTCAATCCCGTTTCAAGAAAGATACAGGAAAGTATTAATTTATTCTGAAAACTCCACAGACTTTCTCTGCGATACATACATATTAAATTTCAAAGTTCTTCGGAACAGAATCCGCATATCTTTGGCCAATTTAGTTCACTAATTTTCAATTTCTACATATTTCGAGATCTGATGTAAAATAATAAAAGTAAAATATTATTAGACTTTTGTGACTCGTTGCAAGGAAATGTCTCGCTGCTGATTATAGGAAGTATATTACTCATAGCGGTGAGTGGTTCGCTGCGCGATTCTCCGAACCATTCTCTGTACATGATCATCTTCCTGGTTTATTAACACCTAAGCGATATGTATATTATGGCACGAGGTAAATTTGATAATATATTTTTCACCTCACCAATTGAGACGAAGTAATACAGTTATGTTTGATAATGTAGGCGGATTTGCGTGGGCCCTGCAAAGCCTGCCACTATATGCTGCAGGTACCACAGACCACAGACATCGAGAGACAATTTTAAACATATATAGATCTATCGCAAGAGTATGAAACTATCGTGTCCTCGGACGCGGTTATAGACCCGCTTTGTTTCCAGACTACTGCTTCCCACATAGATGTATATTACATACATATAATAATATTATACAACCGAGCACGATAGCAGTTCAATGCTGAAGACGGAGGTCTGCTTTTCACCATTTTTGTATGCAGAAAAACGCCTCTCACAATCGACTGAGTCCCATGCCGGGCGTATTTACTCGTGTAATGTGTCTCGACCATGAACACACATACATGTGTGTGTATGGAAGTCGTAACTTCCCATGTCCAAGAAGCATGAGGAGGCCCAAATACATCATGGCTAGATATAATATCGCGGTCGCCTCGCTCTCGAAGACACGGTGCTTGGAGCTGGTGTGTGTGTAGCGAAGGAGATCATTAAGCGCAGCGACGCCGGGGATTAATTTCGCAAAGTTAATTCAATGATCTGTGAGCATGCCTTAGAAATGCATAGTTTAATCCAAGAAGCACGAAAACAAAAGCCTATACGTGACCGTTAAACTGAACGGGAGAAAGTGCGATAAGAATGCAAAGAGTTATTAAGAGAAACGTCAAGATTTAGTTCGTATCTTGGACGAATACTAATTAGAAATTAGAATGCACTGCAGGAATTGAAACCCCAGGCGGCAATCTTTCTGTATAAATTTCTATAAACAAATAAAGAATCACCGGAAAAAATTATCTGCGCAAGGGTTCTGCTGGGAATTTGTATAATAATTTCAAAATTCTAAAGCAAAATCGTTACGTATACGCAATGGTTTGGTCATGTGAATAAGTATCCCGCGGTCGCGCGACTGCAGTGTGTATAATTTTGCAATTTCTACTGAAAAGTTGCGGAAAAAAAGGAACTCCGAGTTATGAATCACTTAGGTCGTTATAATTCCGCATAAAGAGCACATTTTTCGAGGTGTGTCTAATTAAGCGTGAGCTTAGTCATCGGCGATTCATATTTTCGGATTACGCAGCGATTTCGAGTATTGGCTATTGACTATTAATGATACTGCGATGAGAACAGTTCCTAGCCGTTCGTCTTGCCCTGCAGGCTGCCGGCAGCGCGATTCCGCAGACTGCAGGCTTGACTGACTCAAAAATGCGGCCCTGTCAGGCGTGTCATTGATAATCCGAGCGAATCTTCCTCAATTAGAAACTGATAGAAATTCTGTGAGAGTGCAGCAATCATCGCAGATAGGTATCTTCCAGTTATTCGCCATCACTTACCGCGGGCTTAATCATTGGCAAATAAATCAACACCGGGACCTTGCTTGTATCATAAGCATACACAAACGCATGCCAGGTGAGTTATACACGAGGATCAAGCGGTGATCTTGTGAATTGTAATAGTGATCTTGACTTTTAATTTAATATGCAAAAGATCTGTTTGCGCACAAAGCAACTGTTATACTTAAAACATATATCCTCGTCTGGAATGTATATTTTTTACCAGAAAAACCGGTTTCCGTTCAAAAGAATAACGCTGTTGCAGTGACTCAGTTCGTGCAGCACCCGCGGTGATCGGTTATTCGCTGATACATGGTTCGCCGGTTGAAAAATGGTCGATATTAGACCGTACAAAATATATTCGTTAAACATGGGGAAAAAATAGGTCTGATATTTTACTTTTGACATTTTCTTTTTAACAATCCAGAAAATGTCAGCAAATTGACATTTTCAAGATATACATAGCATGGGCACATAGTTGATGAGAAAGATTCACAGAAGTAAAATACAGATGGAATTGAGGGATAACTTCGTAAGTGTATCGCATCAAAAAATTTCCCGAGCGGTGGAAAAAAAAAGTATTATTCCATAGGAAAACTGGGAAATACACAGCTCGAAATAACTTTTCCCCTTTGGTTTACCATAATTTGATCACACGAGCGACTCGTCGTTATCTGGACACATACATGTACGTCGAAACATCTTCTTACGATATTTAATCGTGATAAATGAAGAGTATAACCGAGGATAATCTAATATGCGATCCCATTTACGTTTTGTTGAAGTCTTCTGCGGTTTCGGATAATTCTAAGTACATGTATATATGTATATGTATTTGGACGCGTTTATAAAACTGAATCCGGAACTAAAACAGGGAATTCTCTTAATGGGAAGGGTATATACATATATGTGTATATACCGATATACGATATACTTTACGCACCACAAACGCGGGCAAACGATTCGTCTCGTGACCTACTCCTACATAGACTGTTAAACCTGAGTTCAGTTGTGGCCAAGCGTTCCTGAGGGTCGGGCCAGTTATTTAAGACCGTAGTCTTCAGCACGAAAGACTTCGAATCTTGAAGAACTTCAGTTATCCGACTCGCACGGATTAATCGATAAAGAGTTATAGTGATAAGTAAGAACTTACTTCTGCGGAAAAATTGGTACGTAATTGTTATGGTCTCTCATATTTTTTCATCCACGATACACGATAAGTTTATTTGTGGAAACAGTTATACGGTCGAATTAGTGAATATGCATCCGGTGGACTATATCTAGACGCGTTCTGTATTCAATATTCAAATTTATACGACAGAGCTATCTTCCGTTCGAATCGGCCCAACATCCGTGAAGAGAATTTTTCATTTTCTAACTAAGGCGACTATAAAAGACTCCGCGAATATATATTGTGCACCCATCGCCAGAAGAATGGTTCATTTGAATATGAATTATCTGTGTATACCTATTAGACGATCCCTTTATGCGGCGAGTGTATTTTTATTCATTATAATAATACCAGAACATTTATGGTAACAAATCCATTGAATCTATTCATTTGAAGTGAAATATATAATCTATAATCGTCGTGCTATATTGTTTTTCTTTTCAAATTCGAGTTTGAGGAACCTTCTGGTAGAAATTTTTATTCTAAATCTAAAAAATTGTAGATTCTCACAGTTTTTCAGATATAAATTCGTTGTTTTTATTGATCAAACTAGAAGAAACTACAATTTCTTATGAAAAATAAAAAAAATATGAAAAATTTCAATTTCCCTAATAAATCGTAGAGATTCGTAAATTATTTTCAGAACTGTTTCGGCGATGGATCGGTAAATCGTGACTCATTAACTCATTAGTAAACTCGTTTATTATACTCCGCTGAAGGAGTGCATGGGTACAATATCATAGCGATGTTTTCGCAATGTTCAAAAAAGTGATAATGTCTAATATATTCAATATATTCGAGTCTATGGGTATACTGAGTTGATCATTCTTCCGGATACGCGATTTGACCTCTTTATACACTTTTACTATATCAACATTTGATTATACTCATCCGCTCTGCATGACCGTAAAGTTTTTTTATTAGAAAATAATGTTGCTATGTATACGTTAATTGCTGGATGGGAAGTTGTTACTTCGCGGTTAATTAGTACCCGATGATTTTTAAACGTATATGGAAACTACTTGGTCGGGCTATAAAAGTTTATGGCCAGACTATCGCAAGTAGTATGTTGAATTTCGCTTAAATTAACTCAAACAATTTCATACTTTGATAAACATAATGATCAGTTTTGTTGGACAATCACTTACTGCACTATATATATGTGTATCTATTGAAAATACATAAATCGTTCGTATAATATAAGCTAAGGGGTTTTCGCAGTTGTATCTTTATTGAACTGTGATGACAGACTGAATCCAATCTATCGTCCACCTTTCTAATCGATTTCTTCCGGTGCGGTGACGTAGCGGAAATTGGAGGAAACAGTCTTTTCTCCAAAATTGAAAGCAATAATTTAACGGTCAATGTACCTTTCTCTTCAATTAATACAGATCTTATTCATTCAATTTCCGACGACCGTTGAAAAACCAATGACACATATTTTTCAATTGACAATTATTACGATCGCCGAGAATTTAACGTATCCCATTATAAATATCTACAATCGTATATTACGCGTAATGCATACTTATATACGTCCTCTATACGCGCGCGATCACGTTCATCGATCGCGTATGATCAATCAAACAATCGCGCCCGCATATTCCGCAATGCAAGCTACTCAGTTTCAAACGAATGAAATCATTTGAAATTTCGTAAACTGATTAGTTAATATCACAGGCACTGATGGTATACTATAATCGTTATCGTTACAGGTACTCTTCAGAAGCGGAAATATGTATCAAGTCATATTTCGCCTCGTTGTATTCGCGATCTTCTTATTCTCCGATGTCTTGGGACATGGAAGGCTCATCGAGCCTCCGTCCAGAGCATCTATGTGGAGATACGGATACGACACCCCACGTAATTACAATGACAACGAATTGTACTGCGGAGGGTACACCCGACAGTGGAAAACTAATAATGGAAAATGTGGCATATGCGGAGACCCATGGAACGTGCCACTGGTGAGTTAATCAACTCTATGATAAATCAGCAGAAATTCGGATGATTAATGACGATGGAAAGAAATTCTCTGAACAGTAATCAATGATTAATCAATACATTCTCTCTTTACAGCCTCGAGCGCACGAAGCAGGAGGCCAATACGCGAACGGTATAATAGTACGAAAGTATCGTACAGGTTCCGTGATCCCGATACAAGTAGAATTAACAGCAAACCACTTTGGATATTTCGAATTTCGAGTGTGTCCAATGGTACAGCACGGTGTCGAAGTGACTCAAGAATGTCTGGACAAGTATCTTCTGGTTGCGGTGAACGGGGGATCAAAATACTATCCCGGACCTGGAAATAAGATATTTGAAACTCAATACAAACTCCCAGATCATTTGACTTGTTCTCAATGCGTTTTCCAATGGAGATATACTGCCGGGAATAACTGGGGTCACTGTGAGAATGGAACAGGTAAATAAACGAAGTCAGCTGCTATCCTTATCCACCCCGCTCCTATTTTTTCGACCTCTTTAGCCAGGCCACTAATCGATATGTAGAAAGTGGCATTAATTATATCATCCAATGTCTAACAGTAGCATTGTGCAATTAGGTATGTCATTGTACTCCCATAACTGATCAGAGCATTGGCCATCGTCATGTTACGCAATATTCGTACTTAAAAATTAGTCAACTTCGTACGCAGATCTGATAAAGTCTAATTTCGGTACAGACGCTGTTGGTTGCGGACCGCAAGAAGAGTTCAGAGCCTGTGCCGACATCTCAATTGGTGATAATAACGCAGATCTACCGCCACGACCAATTACATCAAAGACGGATAAGACCCCCAGCGGAACATCTACTACTAAGAATGCTCCATCGTCGTCTACAGAGCCGTCTTTGGTGGCTGACACAACAGGACCTTATTGGCTGTTCAGTGTGGTTATCGTCGTTACATGTTTGCTGGTTGTTCTGGCGGCATTGGCGTTATTATATACGTATTACTACCACGCTGGAAGAGCCAAGAAGTGGTTGATGGCTGGGAAGTTATTGGCACCTGAGTCGAGCCCGCCGGTTGCTCCGCCGAGACAAAAGAAACAGCAAAGCATGGTCTTGCAGTTACCATTTGAAGCCTAACTCATACGTTGAGAAGCGTTGGGGTAACAGCTCCTTTTCTTTACGATATATAGGTATAAAACCAAAATTTGTTTTATTATTGTTTAGGGAAAAATTCCAGAGCTTGGATACAGTCTGAAAGAGACTGTGGAGTCAGGTAACGCAAGTTAATTCGAATAGTAGCGCAAAGAATGATAAAAGTAATGTATAAATTAACTTGCTGCCACGTAAAGAAGTGAACTGCGGTTGGTTATAGATCTCCATCATCTATGAATGTTTTCGATATTTATTTTTAAGTTCTCTGATCATGACTCCTCTAACCAGTGCATCGATAACTATCTTGAATTGACTGATTTTTTATTTTTATTTTATCTTATAAGTGTCCTATTTTGTATGCTAGATTCTGTACATACATATGACTCTCTGTCTGTCGAATAAAATTATTTATTTTATAAACTTTTCGAATTAGTCGACTTACTCGCTCAGCCAATTCAAATTTTCTTAAAACAATTCATTCTCACTCAAATGCTTTCAATGCCAGCCATATATCCATGATATAAGAGAAGACCAGCAAACATGGTATCTGCTACCAATTTGTATTCGACTTGAGGTAAGAGTCAATTTAATCAAAGGGCGACTCATGTTTCTAAATTATGTCCATAGACCAGCTTGATTTTGATGATTGTCATGACCATAGTGTTTTTTTCTTACTCTTTCCAAGTTGTTAAATATTTGTCTCCAAGTGATAGTGTAAAGATTGAAGCTTTCAACTGGGTTGTTAAACAGTAGCCAAGACGTGGTATTCACTTAATTATTTTTTATTAGCAAGAAGCATATTCCTGAAGTCTGAATTGCTCATCGGTTCCTTATTACTAATATTCTCTGACGTTCCTGCGCTGCCATTTTTAGACACAGGTTTTACGTTTCGTGGTATCATGGATAGCATTGTTTTTGGTGCGTTGAAGCCAGTACGACTCGTAGTCGTACCACCTAGGGATTTAATTTGGGCAATGTCGTCGTTCAGCGATCCCTTTTTGCGTTCAGGAGGCTGGCTCACAGCAACGCTGATAACTTTTCCCTCAATTGTCGTTCCGTCGGTAGCTAGCAGCGCCTTGCTGGCGTCAGATTCAGCCTTGAAATCAACATAGGCAAGGCCCTTGGAATGACCATTGCGATATGTTACCACACGGACTTCCTTCACGATACCATGAGCACCGAAGAGATCCTCAATCTGTTCCTTTGTCATGGTCAGGGGCAGACCTGTGAACCAAATGAGAATTAGATCGAACAACTGGATTTTTACATCCACAGAACTGACGATACACTTTAAAGTGCATTATGCTACCTTTAACAAAGAGCTTGTTCTTCTCGAGCCCACAGCTATACTTGAACGCTGTACCTCTGGTTGTCTTATCAGGATCACATCGCGAAACGAACATTGGTCTGCCGTTTATTGGTGTTCTATCTAACTTGAGTGCCTGTTCAACAGCGCTCTGCAGCAAAATGAAATGTGTTGTGATTATGTTTGCCAATATTATCAAATTTCAACTCAGATCCACTGAGATGAGAATTACAATTGATTACCGAAGATCGAATACCCACCCTGCTACTAAGCTGCACATAGCAGAACCCCTTGCTGCGGCCTTTGAAATCTTTGACCATTTTGAAAAGAGTTATCGGTCCTGCAGGCTCCAGAGCAGTTCTCACTTCTTCCTCGGTTGCAGTGTAGTCCAAGTTGCTGATGAACACAGTTATACTTTCATCAACATGTGAGTTATCTTGTTCCATTTTCTCATCTTCTTTTGGTTTGTACCCAGGAGGTGGTGCAATTGTGGGTTTAGAAAGTGGCTCATCTTTAGGAGGCTTATACCCCGGGGGTGGTGCAACTTTCGGCTCTAAATTCAGGATGCTTTCTTTCAACTTTGGCTTAACAGCAGCGACCTCGAACTTTCCTTGTTTGCTGGGTGATCCTCGCAAGTTTTTCCACCTCCCTGTATCTTCCGACTTTCTTTTAGTCGTCCGTTTGGTCGGTAAGGGTGAAACTGTGCGCGGTATTGCCGCCTGGGCTTTGTGGCGTTCTTCTATCACTTTTTCCAACTTCTCCTTTGTCTTAGCCTCGCACGATTCTAGTTGTTCCAGCGTGCCTTCGTCCCGTTCAAAATCCAGCCAAGCATTGATTATACTCTCTGGCCAGTCTTTTACAGAGCCTAGAGCTCTCTGATACAATTTACGAAGATGCTTCGTATCCCCATAACATCTGTACAAAAAAATAGAATGATATTACTGAAACTTTGTTTCGCTAGCAAATGGGCAAAAACTTGGGTTGTATAAAAAATTGCGGAAACGATCTGCAAATCGAAAGTACCTTTCCAAAGAAATGTATTCCAGCCAGCTAGCCGCAGCTGCAGAATGTCCCTGTGACAAAATATCAGACCATAAAGATCTGGCTTTTTCCATATCATTAGCATGAATGGCTTCAGTCCTTGCCCAATATTGGAGTACGACGCACCCCGGGTCTCCTTCGAGGCCGAAGCCTTTGGCCAAATATTCACAGGCTCGATTAAACGTTTCTCTGATTATTTCCAACAGTTTTTCTTTCTCGTCTGGAAACAGGTCCATTCTACGACGGAGATACTCGAGGTAAGTTAACCAGACGCTACGATACTCGTCGGGTGAAGTAAAACCGGCGGTCAAACCCTTCTCCAGCAAGGCCTGTACCTCGGACAGAGGCTTGTTCCACTTTTCATAAGCCCTCAACCACTTTTGCCAAATTATTCCACACCAGGGTACATTCCTGGTCGCTCTATCATATAGAGACTCCAATATAGAATCGATTTTGATGTTGTTTTCCATATATGTAATGTACTCCAGCCACAATGGGCTTTCTAAGCTGAGCTCAGCAACCGCCCTCTCATAGAGTATATTAACGCGAGCTGGATCTCCGTTTTGCTTCTCAAAAAGTGCGTAGGCTTTGTACGAATCTAGCAGTTCAGGCTCTCCCTGAGACGATATGAGCTTCTCTTCGAAAGGCAAACGCAGGTTGAGCTTAGCTAGAGCACGTTCGTAACCAGAGATTAAAATCTTGTCATCTAAGGTCGCTTCCGCTCCGTCACCAGCACGCCACGTCTCATATTCTTCGTATGTTTTCTCCATATCAAGCAAAGGGCAAGACAACTGGCGACGAAACAGCGCTCCGACACGATCTATCTGCTCTTTTCGCCCAGATTTGTTGGACGGATCGATCTGTGAATATAAGACAGTGTTTTATATACTATTGGTGTACAGAAATGGTTGAAATTTTTTGAGATTCAAAGCGAATTTCGCCTCACCAGCAAAGTTAAAACGTTTTCAAACTCTCTGAATGCCTCCCAGATTATAGCCCCCTTTGTAACGTGTAAGCCGACCGAGGTCAGTCCTCTTTCAAACAAGTTTCTAATATCTTTAGCAGCGTCGTTCGCTGTTCCCAAACTTCCGATCGCAAATTGGAGATACTCTAGCCAGACTTCGACAGCTGAAATGAAAGGAAGCTTTTAGTGAGTGGAGAAGATCTAGTTATTTCTGATTAACGCCTTAGTTACCGATAAGTAATGGTTATATGAGGTGTAATCCTGAGATATATAAAGGTATATGAATAGACGGATATATGGAAGTAAAAAAAGTGTAAAAAAAGAATTGGGAATAATGAGAGCTTGTTACTGCGTCTCGAGACATCGCAATGATTATTTTTTTTTTTTTTGTCTGTTACCTACAGAGATAATCTTTGACTGCTTTTTCGCACAACTGTGTGACCTCTTCTCTGTCCTCTTTTGTTTTGACCAAGTTTATTTCATCGCGTAGCCAAGAGAGCCATAACTCTGAGCTAAGAGGATATTTGGACCTCATTGATTCTCTGGCGATTTTTAAACGGTCGTAATATTTATCTCCCATGTTTTGTAATTTTGTTATTAAATCAACGTGGCTTGCATAATCGTAGGGGTTTTCTTCGAGCTTAGATTCTAGAAGTTTAACTTCTGCCTCGTTATCCTCGTCATTATTCTCGTCCGTATCGTTTGAGGAATCGCTATCGTCGTCATCGTCCTCGTCCATGCCTTTATCCAAGTCTCTATTATCCTCGTCGACGATTGTATCGTTGATATTGTTTTGATCGTCGGTTTTTTCTTCGTCGGAATCGAGGAGAGATTCATCGTCATTTTTCGACGATTCATCGCCCGCGTTGACTACCTCCATTTCATCCATTATTCGCCGGTTTTAACGGAGAAAAATATTGCACGGTTTCAATACAACACTTCACTGTAATTATAGAATCGGGCAAAATCACACTGCTAGGTTATAATAGACCAACGCTCGGATTTCGACGTGTCAAATTTTGAAGGTTAGGTTTTTCATCTGCGCCGCAACGGCTTGCTCTAATGTTGTTTTCTTGCGCGTAAGCCCGCTGCGCATTCCCGCGATTTCCCAGAAGACGTATCTGGCGAATTTCAAAAATTCAAATTCCTATATCCTGACGGCGCGCGACAGTAGCGTATAGATACGTATTGAAAAATTGAGGAGACGAAAATCTATCTAAATATTGAGTAATGATTAGAAGAAGTTTTAAATTACATTCTACGATGATATTCAGTTTCATCCTGTTTCATCCATTCATATGAATCCATGGCAAGCATCTTAGCAGCTGTGGAGCGTTCTGGGGATTTTCGGACCGGGCAATGACGACATCGTATAAACCCGCGATAAAAATTTATATCTTGTATTGAAATTGATTATTTTGTCAATCTTTTTCCTCTATTAGGCAAACAAGTTTTTATGCTAATCGCTAGATCCAAATATATAATCGTCAGCGACTTTTTATTTTCACTATTGACCTCTTCAACAGTTTCATAATACAATATTAAGCAATCCGCTCTATCATATAATATCGTTAGAAATATTCTCCATGAATGATAATGACGTAAGTTAGAATTATTTCAAATTGGTATCGTTCTTGATATTGGACGACTTTGGTAACCGAAAACATTATTGATGGTCCCGAAATTAGTGAAAACTAGGAACACTTGAAAAAGTTGATTTCGGGTGCTTTTTTTTCCCACGGTCTGGATTAAAAATTCCAAGACAAAAATTTCGATGGCTATACATTTTTTCATGACCCAAAATCATATTTTTCGATACCCTGATGAAGATTATGACGATACGAAAATGAACTTCAAGCATATCGAATGCATAGAAATCTGTATAAATAATGTATGGCAATGGTGAAATTAATATTTGGTAGAGAAAAAATGACTGAACAATTTTTGACAATACATGTCTCAAGAATAGATACGAGAATGAATTTCTTTTGTGCAAGACTTTGTCGTTGAGACTCAATCGTCTTTTTTCATTTGATAATGGAAAAGAAAACGGCTTGAACCGGATTGAAGTGGGTATTCAAAGAACAAATCTTTAGAATTTACGAGCACAAATTCGCAGAAAACGTATTCTTTTTTTATTAGCAGGTAATATATAGGTACCTACAATATACATTTTGCTAACAAGAAACCCATTGTAGTGTTGCGTGTTTACGCCCACAGGTTTTGGTCCAGTTGGAATTCCCCGTCTGTGCATCATATGCATATTGTACTCACCTGAGGTACTGCGGTTATATATATACATATGCATATATCGTATATATCTATATATAGAATCGTTGATATACCTCATTCTTGACGGAATTGCCAATTTCCAAAGCGACATTATGAAAAATCATCAACCGTATATAACAAGATAGCTGAAACGATCTGAAATTATTGTAGAATCGAACGTGATCGATAAATTATTAAATTATTCCTATACCATACCTACAGGCTTATCATTGACCTCTGATGCGCAAGTCTGATCTCCATGATGGATCATCCGAAGCATGTAAAATAATAAATCTGTTCCGTCAAAAAAAGGAAAAAAAGCAAAGGCAACTGTTTCCAAAATTCATTATTACCAATAATATATTCTGAATATATACTCTATGTTTTATGTATTAGTTTGTTGTACATATTTCCGCACTTCTGTGTGTAGGTATACTGACTAAATAATCATGTATTAATATATCGTCTCTACAAATATACATGAAAAAAACCTTTTTTATTCGGCATAATGATCCGTTTTTGCAGACAGTAAGAATACATTCAAACTTAATTGCACGTCATCTCCCTTCCCCCTGCTCCCCACAGCTCTACAGCTTTCGGCGAAAAAAAAAATAAGGAAAGCCGACCGGTTTTCAAAGACTTTTTTTTGTCTAAACGTGTGCCTGAATTTCAACGGCCATGCTTATATGCAGTTATATAGCCGCCAAAAGCCAGACTCACGTCGACGTATAATCTGAACTTCTCGACAAACTTACAATCCAACAAAGGTTTTGAATAAAACTGTTTAGGGTGAATGTGCCAGTGAATCAACGCCCAAGCCTGAGAATACCAAACACCATACTATTTATTGTTTTATATATTGAAACGAATGAAAAATCAATACCTGGACAATGAAAATTACCCCGTAGTCAACTCCTACTTGTTCTGATTCGGATAATAGTTTTGAAATTTTCGTGATACTTGCCAAAATTATCGAAATGCATTATATTAATTATACAAAAATTGGTAGAAAATACTTTTTTGGTAATTTTGAAATAGATAACCCTTCGATTCTTTGAACCGAAAGATAAACGGTTTGAAGATTAGTACTTTTTAATGAAGAAGCTGTACGTTCGTGCAAATATCTGGTGCCATCAATCCTGCTGGTAAGGGCAGGTGATATTTTCGTACTGGTAATATTTTTCGATTCCCAAATCCCGCAGGATTGATATATTATGTATATCCATGAAACGCATGAGCTCGAGAGGAGGCAGTCAACACAATTTGCAAACCGGAAAAACGTTTTCTTACAACCCATACAGCACACTATAATTACGATGAATATTGTTACTTGATATTGCGTGAATAATTACAAGATGTGTAATTTAAACTTGTCGAGTATCGTCGGAAAACATTTTGTACAGTGTTTTTTAAACATTGATGAGAATATTCAACTTTACAGGTCATTTTTTGATTGATATAACGATAATGACCGAATTCTCATGGGTGTAAATTTCAGTGGCAGTTCGATAGATCCAAATGTTGGTCTACTATAAATAATAGAACACCTTATATATATCTAGAGGCACATATGTATGCACGTATCTGTCTTTCCAGGACTTCCCCAGGCGAATGTCTAACATAAGTCACGATACGCACAACGTAGGTAAGGTCATAAAAAGGCATCTAGTACTAGCCACATACTTGATTCGTATCTCAACTCGACACTCGTACATGTTGTCTATACAAATTGAGGTTTGACGTTGTCGCGTTCTGAGTTCTGTTGAGCAATATATAACAAAGCGTGCTAAATATATTTATACGCTCCATTTATTTGGACATGCCGCTTCGGTGTGCTCTAAAGTTGTTTCGAGAATAAAAATAATCACACAAGAATGAATAATACCTTTTGAAGTCGTCTTTTGCGTATACACTATACTATAGGTATATTATAAACATATTTGAGAAGTCTGGGTTTTCCTTATATTGTTTCCTCGGATCGGAGTAAATACAACTCTGAGAAAATGCGCAAGAAAATACATTCGGAGGAAGGATATTTCGGGAATAGGGAACCCCCGTATCACATGCGAATTATAGTCAGTCACGCGAAGCTTACGCTTCATTCCTGACAGTGTATTGCTTCGATTAGGTATTATGAATCTAGAGACACGTAGCAGCTAGCGATTGAAAATCGAAGCGAGAACCGTAAACACGGTCGTGTTGTCCCTTTCGAGTAAACAAGAATATTTAATATAGTACCGAATCTCAGAGGGTTTTCATCGACTATCAAAATGTCTACAAGTTTTCAATTTTGACGAAACTCTTACGTATTTATAATTGATAAGTCGCAGAAGATATTTACATATGCAAATAAGGAAAGTGCTGCAGAGGGGACAAAAGCCCGATACGATGTCCCCTCTTCGCCTTTCTGCCGAAGACGTAGGAAACTACGCGGTCTTCTTCCTTCTGACGCTATGCAGCCTCAGCAGTATTTCACGAGACACTGGACCAAGTGCATGAGGATTTGTATCCGTACGTGAAATTAGTGGTGAATTTTAATCGTTTTAATGTGTAAAGAGTCGGGAATTATATAAGCGAGATGTTAGACTATCCGTAGAAGAAATCAGGAGACAAGTGATTGCAATTCCTGTTTTATAGTGAGATGCGAGTTGTGCAGCATATGTTTCAATTAAATTATATACTTCGTATACGATGCCGAGACCCCCGCGGGACTACGCGAAAGTGATAAAGTGACCACGTTCATTCACGGTGACACATTAACAGGTACCCAAATATATTCGCGAATAATTTATATTACGTATTTGCAAAACAAGTATTGTTTCCTGGATTCTTCGCGATTGGGTTTTAATGATTGAAAAAACAAGTTTGGCGCTGTATTCTTTCTTGAATTTTATTTAAAGAATCACAGGGTCAAATTTCCAGAAAATATAGTATGTCAATGCATGTCTTTTACAATATCGGAAATAAAGTTTAATCAAGATATATGTGTTACCTATATGAGGCATATGCCATCTTGACCAGTTCTAATTTGGTTGACATTTCTTCAGGTGACAGCAGCACTTATAAATTACCATCACTTTTCTTGTTGTTGTAGTTGTTGTTTTTTTTTTTTTTTTTTTTTTTATGCAAACGGCTGTGAGTTACGAATATTCACACCTTGTTATAGTCCCATCTTTTACTGAAGGTCTAACAAATTTTCCTTTTTGCATTTGGATCAGTTTAAGATTTTTCCCATGCTGAAACCATGCTTTTTTTTCTTCCATTTTTCTGAGCTGCACTTTGAAAATTTTTGATCAACTAAAATTATTGACGTTAAGGAGTTTTTAAAATTTCCAAAAAATTCTCATTTATCTTCGACTTCGTAACGAACATTTCCAAATAATGTAGAAGGGTGAATTACATTTTTTCACTATTTATTCGAAATGCAATAAAAAGTGGCACAGCAAGTAATCCCACCTTCCACATAATTTCACCAAGCGGTTGTCACAGATTCTAAAATACTAAGGAATTTTTGTCACATTTTTGAGTTCTAAAAAAATAGACGAAAACAAATCCTTCAATGATGGGATTACCACGGGATTTCACCAATCAAAATGACGGAACTATACAATAAAGTTCGGATATTCCTAACTCGCAGAGGTTTGCATGAAAAAAAATGGCAAGAAAGAAACTGGCGGTAATTTAGAGGCGCTGCTGTCACCTGCAAGAATTTCAACCAAATTGAAAATAGTCATATACTAAAGCCTGGTCAAGTTAGCGTGGAATGTCGACTAGGCACACCTGAATTTTTTACTTACCGTCTACAGGTTTCGTAAACCGAAATATTGTATCTTTTGAATTACAAATCGTTCAGTTAATTTAAATTTCAACGAAGTAAAAATCCGTAGAATTTTCGCGACAATCGTTATGTCAGATGACACGCGATTCATTCGTCAATTTCATCGTTGATGAATATTTATATTTATATTTACAATGAGTGGAAATTTGAAATGTAATTACGGTATGCTGATCAATGTGTAATATGATATACAAAAGTATACTCAGGTGTAATTTATTCGAAGCTGGTGAACCGCTATAAAAAATTGTACATTGTGCTCGTGATATATAATAAATGGTTAATCTTGTTCCCTAGTATATTGATACAGAATAATTTTTTTAACGGAATTAAATCACGGGTATACAGGTAGTTTATAATATTCTTATGAGCTGTATACGGGTAGACAATTTTTATGTTTTATCGTTAGTATGCTTGCCAACGGTCTCAGTTGTTGCGACTCGGACGTGCAGTGGCTAGATTTTATAATGTATAGGAATTGTCATATACGTGCACGTACACGGTGGTCACAAAATTTCAGCCAACTATTTTTCAGTTACCATGAGAAAATTGGTTCACGATTTTCTCCATGCTGCCTTTATGCTCTGTTCATAATTGTAACATTTTGTTGGATATGAGAAATCCTGAGACGTTTTTTTCTGGGATTCTGATAACCTGTCGTAATAGCTTATTCGAATATAAAAGAGAAAGAATCATGATTATTAAGGAAATATTATCGAATTTCATTCATTTGTGAAACAATAATGAAAGGATCGGAGATTCGGAAAAAAATAAAAAATTGTACGAGTGAAAAAAGACAATTCAAGTCCGGGCATCAAACTCATTATCTGATGATGTAGTCTTGACCCTGAGTGGATCAGTGGTCATTACCATTTTTCACTATACGTACAAGATTAATTCCTCAAAACGTTTCCTCGCATCTTTACTCAGTCTGTGTCTATTGCATGTCATAGCAATATTATACTATACGACCTTTTAGCATTGCTGAAGCCACGAGTTCGTAAATTTTCTTTTTTTCCATGAGCATAACATATTTGTAAACATCGAAATTCAATAATTTATTGATCAATTAAATACAGAAGGTCGACTGCGTCGTATTCTTTTTTCAAACCCGCGCCAACTCATACAACCGTTTGCTCTCAACTTTTCAATCTTTTTCATTTCCAAGCAAATTCCGACATGCAACAAATTGCTATACAGCGATTCTCTGATGAATTACCCATCAAATTTTATTATAGTGCGGATTATATGTACAAAAATTCATAAATATCAAGGCAGATGAAGGAACAATGGGTAACATGATTACAGCATTCATATCCGTTCCTGTCCTGCAGTCTTCTGCATCAGGTCTTTCTATCCGCGTTTATCCGTTCAATGTTAGCAGCGACTTGATTACATTAATTTTTAAACACAATATTTCAAGTAATCGATCGTTGTATAAGCTCTGACTATAGCAATAATAACGATCGTTCATTGTGTGTGCACAGGATTTCAGAATGTTTCCAAAATATCTGGCGATCACAGTTTTGGGCCTGTTAATCCAGCTTATTGGAAGTGGATGGGGTCAATTGCAATCTCCGTGCTCCGATGTGTTTCAATATGTTAGAAACGAGACTACCGGAGAAATAGAAGGATATGTACAAATCCAGAGGGTCCCACTTGGAGTTGCTGCACATATCAAGATGAGCTTGAGTATTGCTGTAGCTCTTCCTACGGTGAGATAATCAGATCACAAGTCTCTCCATAATGTGAGGGGGTACAACTGATGCTTTTAGCTCCCAAAAATAACACGTTCCACTTTGCCATGGTACGAATTCAGGGTGACGATCCAATTTCGATTTCATATTTCCTCGAGTGACCCTTCTCCGTTTTCGTTACGAAAATATGGTCGCCTCTTCTTTTACCTTATTTTATCCTTTGTGTATAATACTGAATGAGAATGAAGAATGCTGTAATGTCTTTCCGATTCTGTTAACTTTGAATTGAGAAAAAATAAAATAAATAACAACAGAAACATTTGTTTGAAATTTTTGACGAAATTCCTGAGTTCTTCGAACTCTCTATCATAAATTTAAAAATTGATATTTGGGAAAGGATACGATTTTACGGGTTTTTTGCTCAGCTCTAATCGTAGATATATTACAGTTTAAGATTGCAAAGATATTGATTGGCCGTTTCTCCACATCTCTGAAAACCATAGAGTATCATGTAAATATGTGAACGTGAAAAGTCACATATTTGATTTTTCAGAAGGTCGCAGAATTTTGTACAATTCATAACGTATACATATTAAGGAATGGAGTCGTTTTAAATTTTTCAACCGAAGCGAAGATAAATTTCCTTTAAAACTAGTCGCGATCTGTGAGGAGTTACGTTCGTCAGATCATTCTAAACAGATAGATAAATGTTGTACAATGACAACGATGATTTTATTTTCACAGAAGTATGTAGGCAAGCTGGAATTAGCGGTATCAAGAGAGCAAGCGGTTGAGGAAATACAACAAGGCAGGCCCTTGATTTATCACGTACGTTTTCCGATTCAACATCCAGTGCCTCTTGTTACAGCGATCGTATTCAATAACGGGCAATACTGCACTGGAAGACGAGGTAAGTATATAAATTTCACCCAATGGTCGATCATTTTCGATGTCCTTGAAAGATGGGAATGAAAATCTATCTCGCATACGCTTCTTTCAGCGATCGGATCGATCGTCACGTCGATTACACTGGAACATACTCTGTTCCCACCCGGGGTTGTCCCTCAGGTGCAGAATCCGTCAAACGAAACTCTAACTCCCTTCCTGTATCCAAATCCAAGTCCAAGACCGATTCCTGCTTCAGAAACGAGGCCAACACCAACACCGGCACCAAGCGTGACTCACAGGCCATTGCCAGAGCCGAGTAAAGCACCGATAGCGACGACAGAATTCGATTGGAACCTGGTACCAATACCGACCGCGACTTCGACCCTTTTCCCAAATAAGAACTCGGCGCCAGGGCCCGATTCGAGTCCGGACGCGAACGACGCACCGCAGCCGAATTTCTTAGACTACGGAAATTGTGGTCGGCCAAAAAAAAGTGACGTCAATTTTCTGATCTCAAAAGGCGAAAAGACACAGCCTGGGGACTGGCCGTGGTTAGTCGCGATTTTTGTATCGAGGATTAAACTCGAGTTTCAATGTGCTGGAAGTCTGCTCACTGATAGACATGTACTTACTGGTGAGTTTAAGCGATAAATCATGAGAACAAGTTCATACGGAACTTCGGCTTTACATGATCAGAAAATATCAAACCCAAGCCAAATGTATTCATTCCTAAATGGTGATGAT
Source organism: Tenthredo distinguenda (assembly GCA_947538915.1). Classification (NCBI taxonomy): domain Eukaryota; kingdom Metazoa; phylum Arthropoda; class Insecta; order Hymenoptera; family Tenthredinidae; genus Tenthredo; species Tenthredo distinguenda. Next base: position 24,373,639 of record OX384532.1, read on the forward strand.
TCATGAACACTTAGGTATATTGAAACTTCAAATATTCGTTTCTTTATTGACCTTAAAATTATCATTTTTACATTATATTAGATTATTGTTTGAATAACTTGACCTATATTCTTTTCGTTTTTTTTCTTTTATAAAAATAACGGCATTTAATTTTGTATAATCGTTTTTATATCAATTATACAATTCATTATTGACTTTTAGTCTCTGAGATGGTTACCTTCGAGTGTAAGATATTAAAATTGACATAATATATACATACAGTGTTTCAATTTAGAATCAATGAAATCAGGTTCCATAAATTAGGTAAACTATTATTTTTGCTCCCCTTAGAAAAGACAATAGCATAAGAATTATGGCAAAACTTTTTGGTCCACCACGTTGATCCGTGTATATTGTTCATTCACAGCTGCTCATTGTTTGAAAACCAACGGAGGTCAAGAACTACCCGCGAGTACGTTACTCGCAGTTGTCGGACGGTATAAACTCAGGGGTTGGTCTGAAAAAGGGTCCGTGACATTTGAGGTATCGGAGTTTAAAGTACATGCCGAATACGGGCATAATAAAGATAGTTTTGACCACGATATTGCTGTACTGACATTGATGGAGACGGTAACGTTTGGAAAATTGATTATGCCAATATGTTTGTGGTCCGGACCTCGTGAGATTGAGAGCGTCGTTGGTAAGACTGGATTTGTTCTTGGATGGGGTAGAGATGAACTGGGTAATCCAATCACAGAAGAACCTAGGGTGGCCAGAGTGCCAATTGTATCACAGGTAGCAATCATAATTTCTTTCTGAAACAGATACATTTTAATTAGCTACATTTTATTCTGAAGATACAAGACTGTTATATTAATATGCATGCAATTGCGATCGATCAATTGAGTGAAAAGTATTCATTATGGGAATATTTATTGCCTTCGATTGATCTCTTCATGCTTAGCTTCATTCTCAGCTAATATCTGCAGAGTATATCTGTGATAACGGGCTGAATAAATAATGAGATAACTATTTATCAGAGAGTATTTATTTGACGAAGAGTTTTTCTATATGAAATGCATCGAGGTCTTTAAACTAATTGAAAATTAATGTGGAAGCGATGATTAATTTTTTTTTAACATCGCGGAACCATGTTGAGAATAAATTTGAACTTTGGAAAGAATTGTTATCAATAATGATATATTTTGCGTTTTAAGGAAATTTGTTTGCGAAGTAATGCAGACTTTGTGCGGATAACATCGAATCGAACTTTTTGTGGAGGAACGCGAGATGGTACCGGACCTTGCAACGGTGATAGCGGTTCAGGCCTTGTTCTGTACGATGTACAAAATCGGCGATACCATATACGTGGAGTTGTATCGCTGTCGTTGCTAGATCGTGCAACAGGGGCATGTGATCTATCGCAATATGTTGTATTCACAGATGTTGCAAAATACGTGGACTGGATACAGCAGCAAATAGCAAGTTGAAGGATCTATTAGTCTAGAGATTATGCCAATTACTAAAGATGCTCGCTATCGGTTTTCAGACTCTATTAGATTGTAAGAAACAGACAGTATTTATTGCATTGTATCCATGAAGAAAAGAAAAAACTATATTAAATTCATATAAAAACTTGCTATTATCGATACTCTGTAAGAATATAATATAGAATAGATTATTAAACCTTTAACTTTAAGTCTTTCATCATTGTCTTCCACAATTTCACTGACATAATTGTTGTAAATATAAACAACTAATTGTGACTAATTATAATGTGATTTTCCAATCCGTCTGATCGGTACAGATCGAACCAGTATTTACTTGTATTTATACCCTGTAATTTTTAGCTTTTACATTCCAATTCAGGAAATCGATACTCCATTTTTACTTGTAGAATAGTTACACATCACAAGGTGTAGATATCTGTAATCATCTGGCGCTTAAGGAACCAATGTCAATTGACAACAAAATTGAATTAATAATATAAGATGTCTTGTACTTAATTTATTAGGTCAAGTTTGACAGAATTTCATCGATGTTGGGTTCATTGGACCCAAAACCACATTTTTGTATATTTATATGAATATATTCATTCCACTTTAAACTGAACTGTTTTTCACTAATAATATTAGTATATAATGGTATTATAGCTTGTATTACTTGTTTTCATCTAGTTTTTCTTCACGTCTACGCAAGCGTGTATTCGATACATATGAAACTAATTGACTTTCTCTCATCAAATTTCATTCATTTACAATTGTATTACAATCATTTTGAAATGATAATAAACTGAATGAATGAAAAAAATCGAATCAATTTTCACTCCGTCTACTTCCAATATCGGTCAGCAACAGTTTACGGTTTGTTATCGTTTACAAGACATGCATCTGGATTGGTAATAAAATTATTACGATCATTCCTGCATATTAAAACCATTGGAACTTTTCATATACAACGTTTGGATTGCATAAGCAATCTAGTGCAGAGCTAGTGATAGAGCAATGCGGTTCCATCGCAGTGTGTTGTTTGTGGTGCTTGTTTTCACGTTTCAATGCCACTTTTTGGATGTTTTGAGCGATGGCCCCAATATATAGGACTGTTTTTCAATAGGGTTTCTTATGATGGATATGGAGCAGCTGCAGTTCTACTTAATCTAATGTAGAATGCTCAGTTTGAAAAACTTTTAGCAAGCAAAGGATCAACAAAGTTTATCTCTCCCCATAAACGTCTGGGTGTATAATTCCGTTTGACAAGGGTTTAATCAAATTTTTCTTTCAATTCATTCCAACAAGCTATAAGCTGTGTCGTTTATGGATTCGTAATCTTTGATAGAAAACAATCAATGGATGAAACTACCTCAAATTATTATACTAATTAATTATATCTTTATGTATGTACTACGTAATAAAAGTCTTTTTATAACTGTAACTCCCTTTCCGTCTTATTTCAGAAGCTGAAAGGTAGTTTCAGCTTCGAATATTAACGTGATTTGGGCATCTGGTCAAATCCTTCAAGGATAATCTACAAAAGGGCAAGTAATAAAGGAGAAAAATCAACTCCGTACGATTTTATGCCTACATCTCTCCTCCTTGGTCGTTAAAAGCGCATAAAGAAGTGCTGCCAAAGGCAGTAAAATTAATTGCTAGCTTCGCTCATACATAGGCAATCATTCATGCACTGTCTTAAATCTCTAAACAAGTGATAATGTGTACCTAAGCTCAATGGCAAAGTATACAAAATGTGATTTGTATACAGTAGAAGTTAGAAATTCGTCACATTTTTAATGGTCTGATAGAGAAGTCTACCGTTGGGTGATATAAGTCTATTATATTATCCAGACTTTACAGATTTTTCCAGTACAAGGAGTCAAAAGATCAGATTAAAATGGTTGAACAAAGAACTAACTTCATACAATGTATAATTTAATTTCTTTCGTTATTCTCCAGTTGAAAAAATAAGTAAAAAGAAGATAGTTACTGACATGTAAATTGACTCACCAACGACTGGATAATTCGGGAATAAGAGAGTCAATTACTAATTATGGCTGGTCCCATCATATTTGGCTTATGTCTGGCTGAAAACATTGTCGGGCGACTGCACCAAAGACAATTTCAGCACTGAACACACCTGTGGAATAGAAATTGAGATATAAACTAAAGGAAGGAAGATTATTCATAACTATTTATCAACAAGCTAGGCTTGGAAGATTATTTGCTACGCAAGTTTTTCAATACTTACTGATATTAGCACGTAAAACGTCAGCAAGAAGATGAAGGTCGTTTTCATGAGTTACAATAATGTAAGTCAAGTTGGTGGCATTCAGCTCTTGTATTTGGCTCACAGATCGCCTGGTCTTTTCTACCGTGCCACCAGCGCTTTCGACTATTTCACCAAATGCTGGTGGAGATGGGATGACGCTAGGTGTTATGTAAAATATTCTACCCTGTTGTAAAGATAGAATAATTATTTATAATCTCAAATATTATACAACAAAGTATCACGTTGTGAAGTATTCGAAAGACAATGGTGAAAATGATTTTAATAGTTCATGAAGAAGAAAGACTATTGCAGTTTTATAGATCAAATCTCTGTCCTATTCTACGAATTTCTAAAGTTCGTTTCATACCTTAAGTACAGTCCCTCTGTTCGGACTGGCGAGGGCTTTTTCAATATTACAGCTAAAATTCTTCTCGAATTCAGGACTCCCAAGTATGTAAGGGCCTTCGTCGAGAAATGTGTTTTTCGAGGAACATTCAAGAAGCCATTGTAACGTGACAATATGTCGACAACGAGATAGACAACATAGTAATTTCACTGTACGAACTGGTGCAGACATAACAAGGTGAGTCGCATCGCGCCAGTTAACAGCCAGTGCCCCGCCAAGTTCTCGAATTCTCTGTAAATAAAAACAACGAAATTTGAGGGAGGAAATGACTTTTCTCAAATCACTACTATGCTTTGAAGAAATATTGTATCGACCCAGTTCTTTCACAGATTATTGTATTCGGAATTGCCAAGGTTGACAAAAATTCTTGCCGCATAGTGAGAATTTTACTTTTTTTTTATACCTTTGCATGTTTCCTTGGATTTATTCCAGAAAAAAGTATTCTGGGTTGTTTATCAGGTGGTGGTGGATCCGGATTGCTAATAGCTATGGGTTCATCAAGTCCCAGAAGGTGTGGGTCTTTATTTAACAAGGGCCCATCTAATCTCGGTTTTTTATTCTTCCTCATCACATTAGGACCTTGACCAACTTGCTTCACCTTGTCATAAGATTCTTGCGTTATATTAATCGGCATCTTCCAAGCACCTGTACAGCCATGAAAGACATTGTTCATTTAAATAGCTTAGATATCTATATTACGAGATATTAGATATCACGAGATCTATTATTTAACACAGAGCCAAATGAATTATTATTATATATATAATTGCAATGTGTGTCACGCAGCTATTAATTCTGCTGAAAATAATTTGTATCAATTATAAAATTCTTGTATCCTCATAGGGATTTCGATTCATACCCATGAGATGAGGCACCAGAGAATAGTCTAGTCTGAATGGATTGCCCAAGCTGAATTGTTGGTATTTTGGAGCTTCGGGTTGATGAAGAGCGCTGGTCTGACCACACAGTAAATCAGTCATCCATTGGGCGTTTACCACACCAGTTTGCCATTCTCTGGCTTTTTTGTATTTTTGTCCATCAGGTCTAAAACGAGATTAAACTGATTTTAGATCATCTGACGTGCCAGCGTATAGCGTAATTCAACAACAGCGAAGAGAATTGATGGAAAAAAAAAAAACGAGGGATAGAAGCAGATCGAAAACAGAGCAATTACGAATAACTCACCTTCTGCATACTAGCAATGTATTGTGCCGTGAGAAATAAGTAGTAAACTTAGCCCCCAAAGCTTCGAGCATAAATTTCACCTTGGCTCTTTCTTCGCCGTCAAAACCAGACAAAGATACGATGTGTTTAACGCAAGGTGATTCTTGCAAGCCAAATGGAGTGGGAAAATGTAGAGCGTGCCAAGGTGGTAGTACTTGCTGTTTTCCAATAACGTCGGAGAGCCAATGCGCGCTGACACAACGTTTGTTATCTCTCAAAGCCTGGTTAACAATTGGATGTTTTTGCGTCATAGCTAATATATGAGTAGCACGAGCACAATATTGAGGCTCAACCTCGCCACCGTGTCGTTCGATAACTTGTTTCCAAATCACGACTTCGTCAGGCCGTTGGACATCGTATTCAACAATGACAAAAATACACCCAAGTAGAAACAAGTCCGGTGGTACTGTAAGAAACATATCATAAGGCGTTACTCCCCATGAATCGAATAGTTCGATCAGTTTGTATCGTTTACCTAATGAATTCCATTCTGGTGAATATTAATAAATCAATTCCTACTTACATTTCAAGTTCGGATTGTGTCCATAGAACTGCGCTCTAGGCTGTGGAATAGCAGCTGCATAAGGCATTTTCACAGGTGTTCCCGGTGGCGCCCCGTTTGTGATATTCCCAAGTGTTCTCCTCTGATAAGCTGCTAGTAATTGAGGGTCCTGTGAAGGTGGTGGAGGTGGCCTATGCTGAGCAGTCATCATTCGCAGTTGACCAGCAGCACTGCCTTCAGTTGCACCTCCCTGCAGTCTGCTAGTAAGCAAGTTAGCCAGTGCTGTTTTAGTCTTAGCGTTAACAACCAACTGTTGATCAGGTGGTATTTGAGAATTCGCTGATAATGGTGTCAACGGTGGTTCTTGTTGTGGACCCTGTTGCTGCTGTTGTTGTTGTTGCTGTTGCTGCTGTTGTTGTTGCTGTTGCTGCTGTTGTTGCTGTTGTTGTTGTTGTTGCTGCTGTTGCTGTTGTTGCTGTTGATGCTGTTGAAGGTGTTGCAATTGTTGTAGCCTTGCTAATTGCTGTTGTTTTTGTATGTGCAACTGAGTAAGGTGTTGTTGTGTGAGAGGTTGACCTTGCTGAAACACCTGACCAGGTTGTGTGGTTTGACCACCTTGGACAGCTTGTGCTGCCTGTACTATGACTTGATTAGATGAATTTATCGGCGTTAACGCAGGAGGCTGGGCGCCCGGTATCATGGGTTTTTGTCCTTGAGCTTGACCCACTTGAGGCCCCATCAACTGAGGTCTATGTTGTTGTTGTACCCATTGTAGTCCTCCTGGTTGTCCCGGTTTCCCAGGACTTCTTATGACTGCTATATGAGGTCCTTGTTGACCTTGCCTGCTTATCTGTCTCTGCAGTAAGAGGTTTCTTTGTTTTTGAATCTTTTGAATGAATTGTGCTCTCTGGGTTGGGTCCATTTGCTGTAACTGCTGGTGAGTTTGAGCATCGAGTTGTATTAGCTGTCTAGGAGGATGTTGTGGCGGCTGTGCCCATTGACCACCAGGCCTCTGTTGCTGTCCAATTTGTTGCTGTTGTTGTTGTCTTTGCAATTGTAAATGATACTGTTGCTGTTGCCATTGAGGATCTCTTTGTACTATAAGACCTTGTTGATTTTGAGCTATCAGTTGTTGTTGGGCAGAAGTTTGCTGTTGCAACTGTCCATCTCTGATCACAAATTGTTGAGTACTTTGTGGAGCCGATTGTTGAAGTTGTTGAGAAATTTGTTGAATTTTCTGCTGTTGCTGGAGTAATAGTAACTGCTGACGCTGTTCGCTGGTGAACGGTTGTTGTTGTGGGGCTGTTGGTGGCTGTTGACCCAATTGATGCTGTTGGGGGCCTAGTTGTGGTTGTTGTTGTTGTTGCTGTTGTTGTGGTGGGGGTTGTGCCAATTGTTGTTGCTGCTGCTGTAAAGCAAGCTGTTGTTGTTGAGAAGACAACTGAAGTTGTTGCTGTGGTGTTAGCTGTTGTGACACAACTTGTGATTGAGGGTTCAACGGTTGTTGCTGAGGAACCAAGTGTTGTTGTTGCGCAGTTAATTGATGTTGTGGAGTCAATTGCCTCTGCTGGCCAAGTTGCTGCTGCTGTTGCTGTTGTGAAATCAGTTGGTGTTGAGTAAGTTGTTGTTTTTGCTGTTGCGTCAATAATTGCTGTGCCTGTGGCGGCAGCTGATGAGGAACCATTTGTTGATTTATTTGCTGTTGCTTTTGCGTGGTTAATTGCTGTTGTTCTAACTGTTGAAGATGCTGTTTCTGGTTCATCTGCTGCTGCTGCTGCTGCTGCTGTTGTTGTTGTTGCGCCGCCAAATGCTGCTGTTGTTGATTTATTTGTTGCTGTTGTTGACTCAAATGCTGCTGCTGTTGTTGGTTCAATAATTGCTGTTGTTGATGAATCAATTGTTGCTGTTGCATGTTGATTTGTTGATGCGGCGGCTCTTGTTGTTGTGGGCCGATCGTTTTCATTTGCACATTGTTAACTAGAGATGTTTGCGGATGCCAGGCCGCCGGAGTCGAAGTATTCGGCGAACTAACCGACGACACACTTGTAGCGTGAGGTAAACTTCCCGGAGTCGTTGTCCGTGTAAATTGCTGTTGCGAATTCGAGACAGTGTGGGTGTTCGGCCCCTGTACAGTCGGTTGTTGTACAGAAGTTCTTATGCCACTATGATTTTGCATAACCATTGACGACACAGATGCATTGGGTTGATTCCAAGGCATGCGCTGCTTGAGCTTTTCCAACATTGCCTTTGTTCTATCCTGTTCTTGTTGAGCGGCGTTAAGCTCGCAATCTTCATCCATAAAACCGGTGATAAGAGCAGTTGAACTGTTCGGCGATGGGTAAATCAGCAATCTTGGATGGTATTCAATCTCACTAACACGACTTCCTTTTCTACAACAATCCGTTATCCAGTCTGGTGTGACTATCTTAATACGGTGCCTCGTCGCAGCTTCGTATTTTGCACCATCAGCCTTACCAATTACAAGATGGGTACAATGGCGGTCTAATCTTAACTGGCATTTACCACCTCGAAGGGATATCATTGCCCAAATAGTTTTGCTGTCTGCCCGACTAACTTGGGATACGCAGGCTCGTACATTTGAAAATAGTTGATTTTCTTCCGGAGAAAAGTATTGGGTTCTAAGTAAAATTCTTGTGTTAAGGGGTTTTATAATTTTAATAATGAAAATGAGTTAGATGGAGATTAAAATGTTTCGATCGCAGGGTGGGACTCTGAAATTTCATTTTTCACAAATCATGAGAAATATTTCTTTACTGATATCAAGGAAACAAGTAAAACTGAAAATCTTCAAGTCATTATTTTGAAAAAAGAATAATAGAGAAAAAAACAAGTAAATATTATACATATAAGGTATATTTATAACGAAATGGTAGGATACGGAAGAAGTTTTTTGCACTTGACAGAGTACAAAATCCAGTCCTGTGTAACAGCTGGTATCTCATAGAGATCCTTAGCTTCTGAAATATCGCTTTCAAGCGCCTCATGACCTGCTACTAAATGAGTAACGTAGTCGCTGAAATAGTTTGATCTTTCCGCACCGCCTTCCTGTAATAGACTCAAAATCTGGAATGAAAATATAGGTGTTCTTAAAAACGAATTTTAATTACCGAGTATCTTGTGAAACGACGAAATTGAGAATGAAGTCAAAACGAAGAAGAGCAATCCATGACAGATGGATAGAGTAAATTAAATACATGCGTTCTCTAGAGCTGTGTTTTTGGGTATGGTAGATTTTTTGATGACGTGAATATAACCTGAGATTATTGACGAGAATCTAGCCTAACTTGTTTCGTGGCTACTCCGGTCGTGGAAAAAATCGAGTCTTATGAACGGAAAGTATTCTTGGGAGGAAATTTAGATCGCAGAAAATTGTTATTCGAGATAAATTTCGAAAATTTTTCTGAATGGAGAATTATTTTTTGTTTTTTTTACCTTCGGGTCTGGTTCACCGCTAACGTAGTATTTGACGTTGGCAAAAAGCACTGGATCAAGTTTCAACTCGTCGAGTCCAGCCCTAATGTCACCCATTTTATCAATGAATTTCTTACGATTTATTATAACCACTAGGAATCACATATTGCACCTAAATCCCTGACCAGATAATAGATAGCGAAAACGCGGGTTTTCATCACAAAATATACGTCGCGTCGCTTTTGTTATTATTATGATTGTGAGGTTATGTACCTTGGCTCGTTAAGATACGAGATATCGTCATCCCGCCAACTCGCGAGCCTATCGATTATCGAAACTTCGATAATTTTCAAATCCCATTATATCCACGACACGATTACTATTTCAAATTCAGATTTCATTATCTTCAATAAAATTTCATCAAATGTCTCATTTTTTTCTCGTTTAAACTAATCCGGACAATGAATCTGTCCATTATCGATACGATTTTAATCCAACTCGTTGGGTGGACGAATTCAATTTTATTTTCATCTTATAAGTCGGCTTCTGATTCAATACAACATTTTATATTTCTGCGAAGAGGTGAATTCTTTACGCGAATAGAATAAAAAACTAGATCCATAATTTGTGTGATAAGAACTCAATCATCGGATATACAAATTTTTGAATTTTTGAACGAATTTGAAAAAAAAAGAATTTCTATTTATAAACGGCCTGTGACCGTTATTTGATCGTTTTGAAATTTTTGTACGAACTTCTCTCTTAGTGAAAATAAAAGAAACAAGATTGAGTGTCCCTATTAAATTGAATGATTTTTCAGCAAAAAATAACATAAATAGCGACATTATATCGCTTAGAAATTATTGCACTGATTATTCTATAGATAAAAAAAAAAATATATCGGGCTACGAGAAAGAAAGAAATATATAGAATATGCGGAGGTGGAAATAGTTAGATATGTTCTTACGACCGTTAGGTACCTTTGCAGATACTATTTAACATATTTTTCGAATGTCAAATATTCATAACTAAATAAAAATGAGTAAAATATGAAATATACATGAGAGAAATAATAGATCCTCTGAAAACAATGTTTATTTTTATTGTATATTCTTTTCATTTGTATCGAGGTACATATAATGAGCATCTAAAATGCACTCCATGTTCATTAAACCCTTCTCTCTTGCTTATATCAATAGATAAATAATAGGCTAGTATTTACAAGTTTTTGATAATTTTTTTTTTTTTTTGTTAATTTTTTTTTTCTCTTCTCTTTTTATATTTATATTTATATTTATATTTATATTCATATTTATATTAATTTACTTAATAGTTATTTATTTATTTAATAGGTGTGTTTTTTGTAAAGACTCTAGAAATATTGAGCTTGGTCTGGTCAGTATACATAATATATTTTAATTTTTAATTTTATTTTTTTAAATCTTTTTCTTTGGTTTTTATTATTCATTTTACTTGTATTTAAAATTATTCTATTTTGTTCCTATAGTAGTTATAATGTATATCAATTTATTACGTAGTGCAGCTTTTTCAAAATAACATCAATTATACAAATAGACGCATGCGTAGGCGTTGTATGGAAAATCATATTTAATATACTTATTACATATACGAAATTTTTATTCATTCACTGTAATTCTTGTGACATGAAATTGGCGATATATTATTTTTTTTATTATAATTTGGTACAATTTTGGCACATTAATCAAGTAGGTAATATATCAATCACATGATAACGATCTAGTTCTTTTTATTTATTTATTTATTTTTTTCTAATTTAATTCTAATTGAGCCAAATTGTAATCGATATCTTTTCTTCCCATTTCTTCCACTTTCTTGCACAATTAGATCTCGGCCTCTCACTAAATTTCTACCGTGTAATAATGCAGTACACGTATCAATAAAATCCTAATATGCGTTGAGAAAATGGAAATTCAATATATTGAAATATTTTTAGGAAACAAACAGAAGTGACAAAAAAATTATGCCAGAGGAGAGTATCGTGCACTTCGTAAGTATAACAATAGCTTCACGCCAAAGATTTTCATGATTACCAAAGGATTTGGAGCTTGACACATGATAACATATACATACGTAAGATAATACGTGTTAACAAAATATTAGAATCCCATCTGATCGAAATTTTGAAGCCGTGTAGATTATTAATTTCCCATATTTCGTTAGAGCATAGTCTCGCGGGTGTTACGTCTGGCCTTGCACCTGCAGGGACATGGATAATTATTATTGCAAAAAGCTGCACTACCCCGTTTCGAAGGACATGGCTGTAATTCTCTTGAGTTTATTGTATTTGTGTAATAATGTAATACTTCTAGAATTTTATTAATGGGCTAGGAACCTGGACTAGATCCTTCGCTACTTCTTCGTCGGGCTTCCAATTCTTGAGCCAACATCGCCACCTCCCAATTATTATGCCCGTCGTCATCTTCGTCGTCGTCATTGTCGTCGTCGTCGTCGTCGTCGTCGTCGTCATCGTCCTCTTCGTCGCTTTGATGTTGAAATTTTTTCGCACCATCCGAAATACTCGAAGCTTCGTTATTCGACTCGATGTCTATCACGACGTCATCTTTCCACAGTGATTGAGGGCTTATTGATCTCGGCAAATCTTGTAGCTCTAGGGTCTCCTCTTCCGAATGATCCTCCCAAGATCTTCTGTTGTACGAAGGCGCCAAAGACGTTGAACGTCTCAGATGGGGCTGAGCCGTTAATACAGTATCTACTGATCCATCGCGCATGAATGGGTGATCTTCGGCTAAATCTTCTTCCATTGACGTGTCTGGTTCCGTACTATCGTGGGAGTCTTCTATATGCGGTATTTCGCGTTGTTCTAGTTCCTGGATTCTCGTCTGCAGTTGGGATATGATCTCGTCTCGCTTCCTAATCTCCGACTCCAACGAAGTAAACTGACGTTCGAATTTACTTTGGATATCTTCCTACGGAATCGGAAAATTAATATTCTAAATTTGGTCAAAATTATGATTTCGTTTTCATTTTCTGCGAACAATAAATTACAGGTATAACTGTGCGTTCGTTTCCCTATATGGCATCGGGGCTTTCACAAAATAAATCCATTTCGATCATACTGGTAGACTTCATTCAATTTCCAATTCATAGGAAAGTTGCTTAGGACATGGAATGACGAAGAGTCAATCCACTGGAACGAATTTAATAGAATACAGAATTGAAATCTGAATTTTCAGGTAATACGGGTTAGTGAATCGCAAAATAAATCCATTTTAATTCTTTTCATCCATTCTGGTTGTTGATGGGATTATTATATTTGCAACGTGGGTACTAGAGATCCAATTATTCGTGGGGATAATATATATATTTCATCTCAGTAATTAAATAAAACCTCCTGACAAACGCGAACCACGAATTCGGAATTAGCGAATTGGAGTAGCAACGTTCCCGTGCATATCGATCACTACCATTTCGTATTCAGATCTTTTAAGTTCCTCCGACAAAATTTTACAGGAGATATAAAACATCGTTCTAAACGAGAACAGAATTAGCAAATGAGATCTTAATGCGTTTCATCTAATAACACTCATTCCTTAACGGTAGTAATTCCGTACAGTACAGTAAATTTTCCAAGCGTTTATTTTCGACGGAATATCGGTTTTCAGCTGACGAACTCAAACTATTTCATAAATAAACGAACGAAATTATGAAGAATTTGAATAATCGCAAAGATTACGGTTGAGAAATGCGGTGTATATTGACTGTAAACGTTTATCGAAAAGATCGGTTATTTATGAAACACTTTCAATTTGAGGGGAGAAGCGTTATCAATTTTACAGCGGTCATGCGCGCCTGAAATCACGCAGCCCACTGCCCGCCTCTGTCTACTCGGCTGCCTAAATGCAGGCGCTATGGCGACTTGCAAATGACTTGTGTCTCATTTGAACGATGGCGATTATTTCTAGCAGCCGTATATGGATGTAGGAATGATAGGTACTTACTAATCGAGCTTGAATCACTTCTCGAATCCCAGACACAAGTTCGCCGAGGTATTCTTCCTCTCGCGGTCCTGCAACCATTTGCAGAATGTTTCCACTGGTTATTGGACGGAAGCTAAGCTTACTAGGAGGCGGTGGCAGTGGGTTTGCTTCCTGTTGAACTGGTGCATGTTGATGATCCCCGATAGCCGTGTTATTTGGTTGCTCGGACGGTGGGCTCTGCAGAGTGTATTTATTAAAGGTAACGCTTTTGGATAGCTTTGAATGCCTTGCGGCGTAGCCTTCGATCGTCGGAGCTCGCATTAGCTTCCGCAATTCGGCAGTTGCCGTTTTTTTGTCTGGTATACTCGTCGTTGAAGTTTCCGAGCTTCCAGTCCTACTTTCGGCGGATAGTTTTTTAAGTATACTTTTCAAATTCCGTCGCTCTAAAGTTTCATTCTCAGGTGAAAGCTGATTTTGGAAAGTGTTTGCCTGATCCTACAAATAAATTTTTACATTTTCAGCTAATTCAAACATCATTCATCACTTGGCAAAACCAGTATTAAAATAGACCAACATTTTCTTCTCACAATTTTATTCAGTCACAAATTTTTTCTCTCAACAAACCCTAACTTTATTCAAGGGGGGCCTATACACACGATTTCACCTCAATCGTACAAATAATAGACTTTTTAGTTTTTTTCACGAGTTTTCGACGAGGTGTCATCTCCCTCAAAACTACATTTTTATTGATTAAGAACGCTTCTTGCGTTGCGATTCTAGTCGAATCGATTTGCAATTCTTTTTACACATCAACGGACACTCCGCCTAGAAATTTACTTAAAGTTTTTACTTCAGTGTCGAAGGAATCCACAAGTTCCTGCTTGGTTGTAAATGTACTGTGTCACGTCCGTACTCATGGTCCAAACGTGCTCCCCATGACCAATGCCTGATACTCTCATAAATTGCAATCCTGCAATATTCTCTGTCCGTTTGCCAATCGACATCCACTCCGAACCCTAATCAGCCGGACCCCAATTACTACGCTATCTCACTTTCAGATTTTCAATTTGAGTTCCGCAACTTGGGTCCTCGAATTTCAGTCGAATGAAGCTTCCGGCTCGCTAAGGTCTACCGCTGATCGCGCTCTCTGTCCCAATGAACATTCCCATCCCCCAAAACAGAACAAATTCGCCATCTAAACTCGAGCGAACGAATCTGCGACTTTTATTTTTTGCATAAAAGTGGTCTTCGGGGCGCCGCGGCGTGTCGCTTAACATACGGCGTCGCGGGGTCAGGTACCCGTTAAAACCACTTGAGACTACCTGTGTGCGGAATTTCAAGCGAATCGTACAAGGCGTCTGGGAATGGCTGGACATTCTGGGGGGTGTTCGTGTGATAACGTTTCTTTGATTAATTGATATCTCGAAAACGAATGAACGGATCTTAACTTCCGATGGATCGATCGATGCGATTTCACGAGTCTTAGAACAGATGAGATTCTCAATTTGATCGATGCAGTAGCTTTTGAGTCATCGAAAAAAATTAAGCCTGGACACTTTTGCTTTGATCAAAGATACTCCGAGAACTGACCGACAGATTTTGGTCATTCTTTTTCCAATCTATTGGATTGGATCCAACCTGAACCTGATCGAATTTTGGAAGCAATCGATTCGGTAGTTTTCCGATTAAAAGAAGCATTCGTCCTTTTCTTGCACTCATACTCCTCGAGTTGAAACAAAGAGAAATAATCAACCTCCCCTTTTACATCAATCGAACTTTTTGTTCAGAGAATTCTATTTTTCGAGCTTGAAAAAACTGGGGCTGGCCCACCGAGACTGGCTCAATTCAACCGCAAGTTTTAATTCTGTATAGGTCCCCCCTTGGAGAACAATCTGCAAATGCAAATTATATCGCCGTTACTAAAACGCTGTGAAATCTCACCTGATTTAACTTCGCCAGTTTCCTTGCATACTCTATGGCACATGCCTCCGAGTGACTTCTGGTCAGATTACTATCGAATTCAATTTCCGTTGGCTCGGTGCAATCCAGGCTCGAACTTCTCACCGCTTTTTCGAGCTCTGCCAATTTCTGTCTCTCGTTTAGAATCTTCAACTTCTTGACAAAAGGCAGCCCGCAATATTCGGGAGACAAGTCGTCGACCGAGGCGTACATTTTGGTTTGCTGTCGTATGTGAAGCAGGCTTTGTTTCAACTGCAATCTTCGAACCGGAGGACTGCTCTGTGGCGTCACATCCTTGTTCGTCACATCTCGGGCTTTCAAAGACGCATCCTTGAGCATGGTCCACGGCTTCTTTCCGCCCCCGCTGTTACCACTTTCAGTCGATGCGGTGGGAGATTTTTTCGAGGGTTCCGTCACGGTCGTGGTCTCGATTACCAGCTCCTCGCTCTGCTCGACTTCGACGGTCTCTTCGGGAATCGTGTTTTTCGGCAGCAGCGGCTCCTTGGCCGGTGCTTCTTTGTCGGCTGGTGGTTCCTGCTCGTTTTTGGCCTTCAACAAAAGTATCCTTTGCAACAACGGCAGGTTCTGATTGGTTGGATTTTGAGCTTCGGGTATCGGCATGGGCTGCGCTTCGACCACCGCGTTTTGTGCCTCCACCAAATTCTTCTTCTCATCTCTCTCCTGCTTCTCCTTGAGGAGTCTTAGTCTGGACAAAAGTGGCAGACCGGCACCTATCGGAGATACAGGTGGCTCGTTATTCCCCGTTGAAATTTCATGGGCATCGTCGACCTTCGTTTGGCGCCTTAACATCGGTGCTTTCGGAGCCAACGGTTGTAACTCGAGACTCTCTTCTGGTCTGGCGTTTCGCCTGCTTTTACGCAGCACATTTTTCAGCCCTTTAACGTCACTCTTCAGCTTGTCAACGATCCTTTTCCCGGTGCTATTGTCGGACGAGTCGTGCCCGGGGGACGTCGGTTGTCTAACGGCTCTCGCCACTCTCTGAGCTTCCATGAGACGTTTTCTGCCCAAATTTTGCAGTATTTCCTGGGCCTCCGGGTAATCCTTCATCGCGCCCAAAACATCTTCTCGAGACAGGCTGAACAGTTCTGAATAACCTACGGATCTGACGTCGGCCGTACGCCTGAACACATTAAAGAAATACATTCGGGTTTCGATTTGCCCTGGGGAAATGAGTTCAATGAGAAGATCCGAAAGTGGGAACGCGGGTATCCAACTATTACCGGAAGAAAATTTGAAAAAACGAACGTGAACGCTGTAGCTATTTGAAGCGCTACATAGACTACGCGGATTATCTCGAGCCAACTTACTTATTCAGCCCATCCAAGTTGAGAATGCCAATTTCACCGAAGAAATCCCCGGCCTTCATAGTTGTCAGGACTCTCCCAGTTTCACTGATCACTTCTAATATTCCGTCGGCAATTATGAACATCTCTCTGGCGACCTCGCCCTTACGGCATATCGAATCTCCGGGTGTGAAAATGTACGCCTTCATCTTAAGAACCAAATCGTGAAGAAATTCCGGTTGGCATTCCTGTAACGAAAAAAAATCGACCAATTCTTTGCAAGTTTTTGTTTGTTTTTTTTGTTGTTCAAAATGGAAAATCGATTCGTCGTCCGTATTGGCTCACCTGAAAAATGGTTACTTTTTTAAGGACGGACAAATTGACGTGCAACGCAAGTTCAGTCTTTAATTTATCTGGCAGCAATCCCAGTGCCGTGTTGATGTCTCCTCCGCCTTGGATTCTTCCTCGAGACCAACTGTAATCGTACCATCTCAACACTCTTCTCTTCATACCCCCGGGGACCTTGTGGTGTCTCATGTAGGTCTTGGCCCCGTCCAGCAGCCTTTCAAATTCCAAACGATTCGCGTTTCTGTTCGTTATCACGTTCCCAACTTGACCAACGATCGTCGCGAATATGAAAACCCCGATGAGGTAGCTGACAATGGTGAAGACGTACCTGCGAACCAGGGGGAGAATCAATCAGTTGATTAGGTAAAGTTGTTCCGATATATGGCGAGCGGCCCCCGCCGGAGCCTTCCTTATTACCTCTTCTTTAAGATCATCAATTTCCATTATCTTTCTTGGATTTCATTTTTCATATCATTCTTATTTCCCTTATTACTTGCCTGCTGGTTTACTTTTTCTCATTGTTATTCTCATCTACTTTGTGGCTCTCCGATATCTATATCTACCAGTATTCATAGTCAACTATTACCGGTTCCCAAATTTGTTCATAGTTCGATACCGACAATTGTCTAACTCCTATAGAACAAGTGTACCGAATTCTAGACCCACGATCCGGTGCGGAATAACAACTGATGTATCCAGGTATACGAACCGAACGCTTGAATCGATTGGAATTACGATTTACATAAAGTAATCACTGGGAACAGACTCCCATCTCCTATACGGGTACTGTTCAATCTTAACATGCGCTTCTGGCGATGGTTTTACGCGATGATTAGGCGAATTAATTATGCCGAGATGACGACATCGCCTCACAGTAAGATCCTCGTGATTGACGTCGATTTGTATGCAAGTCTTAAAACGACGATGGTCATAGGGTTTGCGTCCCATCTGATAGTTTCCAAGCTTTGACTACGAATACTGGTGCTCAAAATATCCTCTTTTCGTTTTTATTGATTTCTTTTTTTCCTCAGACTAGACGTGTTCTTTCATGACATTTTTGTAGAAGGTTTTCTTATATATTCGGGGAACGATACAGATACCCTCCGTTATGCTTGAACTGCAGAAGCCGGGACAGTCGGCCACGTCGAGCGAGGCTCCGGGGATTGCCGCCCGCACTGACTCTGCCAACACAACAACACGCCACTCACCATTCTAATTCCTAGGCACTAGTTTGCTAAAAAGAACACTTGAGAGGTAATGGAATCGTTATTCTCTTCGGGCATACTCGACCTTTTACCGATGGCAAAAATTCGCTAAATGTTGAATATGACGAATTGAATGGTATCCAGGTGGCGGAAAGAGATTCGACGCGATCGATCCGGACTCGTACCGTAACTGGGTGTAATTCCGGTTTTCTGTAAGTTTCAATTATCGAAGGATTTGGTTTTAAGTCTCTTCAACCCGATCTTATCGATTTTTGTCCGATAGTATGGGCGGAGGAGACTGAGCTCGGCATAGGGTCGCGGGAAAACATTCTGTTCGCTCGGCTCTTTTATCAGTGTCTTTTGCAATAAAGAAAGAGAAAAATCGAAGCTCTGGATAGTTATACAACGTTCTTGTTTGCCAAGCCGAACGATGATCGCCCCTTTTCCTTCTTTTCTTTCTATTTCATCACGAGATTGCGATAGGTAGGTAATTCGGAAACGTTTAACGATGAGAATTGAATTTCTAGGCGATTCGGACGAGTTTTGTAAATTCTTTGTCATTTTACGGTATAGGTAATCGAAATTCCATTATCTCTCAATGCGTACGTTGAGTAAAATGCGTTTCATTCTATATGAGTGAATGGTAATCTAATGAAATACTAGATTTAATATATAAGAGAGGAAATCACTCACTCAGCGTTGGTCTCTGGTGTTGGCAAGTCGCCGATGGTAGTCAGCGTTAGTGTGGACCAGTAAAGCGACCCGAGATATTTTCTCGTTAAAGTAGCGTATTCCCCTGGCCTGTAAGGGTACACCCAGTCTCCTTGGAAGCCCTCAGCTTCGCTTAATAAATAATAAAAACAACCAAACCAGTGAGCTAGGATTAACAAAATGTGAATCAGGTTCAAAACCCTCCAAAAATTCGGATACACCGTTCGCGATTCGACCATGTAGTAGTAGTCGTAGACTCGGTACACTTTCAAAAATCTAGGAAACCTCAGTAACGGGTTACTACCGAGATTCATTTGCAATAAGTCCAGAGGAAGCAGAGCGAGCAGATCGAGGATGAACGGTGTTGACTTGAAGTAATGTCCTGCTAATTTTTTACTGTTATAAACCATCAGTCCTTGCTCGAGGTAGCCGGTACGAAACTGTACACCAACGTCGAGGAAAAACACCACGTCTGTAAAACCGTCACATGCCAGCCACGCGGCCGGGGCCAAGGCTTGCAGTTCGGGTAAACTTTGTCTCACTATCAGTGTCCATAAATTGTACAGAACACAGGTCGACAAAAGCATCAACCAGTAATAATAGAAGTTTTCATCTGGGTTTACAACACTTTTCGGAGGCCGCTGCGGCCTTCGAGGACGTCTTCTACGCCGTCCGGAGTCCTTGTCGTCCGCAGGGTCGCCTTCACCTTCCGCAGTGTCCAAAGTTTCTTGGCTTTCCGGTATCTGGCGTGTGGAGAATCGCTTCAGGAACGAATCCTCGCGTTTCAGAGGTGGCTTCTTCTGGATCGTCGATATTGCCGACGAGAGCTGAACCGTGGTACGGAGTTTCATCCACCGCTGGTTACTTTTCGTTCTAAAATTTAAACAGTTACGTTTCAACATCCGGGCGTACTCATCACGCTGGTATACCCACGTATACAGTCACTCGAATTCACTTTCAGATTCAGCCCGCGGCTCAATGTTCATTTACACGGACTCGTATCACAAATCTGTAGTTTATAAACCAAGAGCATTTCACCCGAAGATATACCTGGACACCAAACGACCCATACGTTCAAAAAACCCCATTTCGACAAATTGGAACACCGCAAGTTTTCGCTTAAACCCCGTCCACGACTCAACTTCTGATCGAGATGAGACTAGATCAACATTTTCATGTTTGAAAGAGGAGGGTCTTTGCAAATCTTGGCTCCAGAATACACCGATGCATCTTTCTCGTCTCATAATTCCTAGATCGAAAAATGTTACCCAACTGTATATTACGGTTTTTGGCAATTGGTTTTCAGGCAGAATGCTGCGTGAATTTGACCATGAAAGCAGTACGTCCATAAGGAATTAATGATCGCAGTGTATGGAGTAAAATTCATTGATTTTTTTTGATTTTTTTTTTAATAACGAAAACAGAAAGCTCAGAGCCCTCTTACAGCACGGCATTGTTAACGAGATTTTTTTTTTATAAATGTAATACCCGTGTACAGCGTTAACGCCAGTCAGCAAAAGGAACCTCCGGCGAGGGGATGATCAGTTGATATGACAACGCGTTGATGAGGGGAGAAAGAACAGTGGCGAATTCGACGTGATCGACAAATGAACAAACAAGCGCTATGATCATAAGGATGATTGACGGACGAGTTGAAATGAAAAGGGTGCGGTAGAAGGGTACGAGTGTTCGAAGTGCCGAAATGAAGTTGAACGATCGACTCTTTCCCAATCCTGACCTGAACTGGATGAGGAAAAAAACTTCGAGTAGCTTATTTCCTTCAACCATTATGAAATTTCTAACTCAAGATCCATTTTATACGGGTAGATATCTGGAAAGGGTTTCTCGGAATTTAGTTACGATTACTTTTCAACAAATCAGGATTCTGCTGATAGGTACTTCTCTGTTTCTCAGGCCGGCATATTTCGACTTCTAGATCGTTGACACGAAAGCTACCGTTGAAATAAGGGTTCATTTCGCAGTGAACTTTCCAGATTGTGCAAAAAATGTAATCGTGGCCTGTGACGGAGTTTAAGATACATTGAAAAAGCAGAAGATACGCCTGGCTAATACGTGTCATTATTCCTGAGCCGTGTATATATACCGCTGTACCATTACAGCCACAAAGGGATTGTTCTCGGTATAATGATATGCAGCCCAATAAGACTCAGCGTTGTTTTGAGCACGCCGTGACGAACTGAGACGACAAAGTTTCTAATTGAGGAAAGGGATGAAACAAGAGCCTAAGTCGTCTTAGATCCTTTTTCGAGAGATTAATTTGATAGAATATCAAGATACAACCCTAATACAATATTTCAACATGGTAATAGTAAACGTTAACGAATAGGTTTATGCAAAAATGCGAAAAGCCTTTTGGCATTAGTACTTTCTGAACAGGTCACATATAGGAGTCAATTTGAAGACCTAAGTACCCAAAACGAACAAAACTTTTTCGTTGGTGTCCAGATCTCCGGTTTTTACTCTTGGTTAGATAGAGCAATGCGATGCTGTTCGAGTAAGTTGGAAATTTTCGTTAGAGCTTAATGGCCGGTAGGAATTTCTAATGAATATTTATATTATTATTATTAGTGTAACGGAACGGAGTATTCTCTAAGGATATTTGTATCTTGTAAACCATTGAGAATCAATTGAACCGTGAGAATTCCCATTATTCGCCGTAAAGCTCTAATTACTTTGATCCAATTGTAATGTTTAGATGCGAAATGAAATTCTAATTAAAGAGTTCGAAGTGAGCGAGAGCTGAATAAATTGTTTAGCGAAAGGTTCAGATGGATGAGAGACAGGCAGATAGACAGAAACAGAAACACAGACAGATGTAGAGCACAAACAATATATAATAGAATTATATAACGAAATTACTGGTGATTGCTGCAGTATCTACCTATATATAGCGAATATAACATGTATAGTACAACTGCAGTTTACAAATTATACAATAACACATTGCTTTAACACGTTCACATTTTATGGATATAAAATATGCGTTTATTATCCGTCAATTGACAAAACTATAATGCTTAACAAATTCAAATATCTATATATATATATATATCTGCTATTATTTACTATAACGATCACATCATCCCCCACAAATTTATATGCGTATACCTAGTTTCCACATCCGTTCATCCGTTTGTCCATATAGATTATTGCCGCGCATCGAGAGATAGTTTATTGTACTGCAGTGTCATTTCAAAGTCTGATAAATGTATCACGTGTACGTAGGATATATTATAATTTTTATTGATATTTTTCCTTCGAATTGACACTGCTCGATTATTCTTCCGATCGTTGACGATCCTTCCTATTCGTGTAACTGTTATACGTATACTGTAACAGTCGAACAGATGAAGCTTAGATAAATTGATTAACAGTGGGAAAACGGCTACGTTTTGTTTATCCGAATGTTCGAACGAGGTGAATATATCGCTTGTCACCTAACGGAAGTGTTACTCTTTTTTTTTCAGGAATTTAAAATAGGGAAATTAGTTATTCGATTTGTTATCTATACGTTGGCAGCAATGATGATAGTCATACTTCGGCTAGCTTTATAGGTTAGGAGAATTTGCAGACGATAATATCCGAGGATGATAAAAATAGAAAAAAAAAGCGGAGAAATCAGAGACGTTAGGAGCAGGTACGATGAATATAACCTAAATCGCATGTTCCTGCACGGAAACTATACCGTGGATATATCGGCGATAGGGCTGTTTATAATTCTTACAAGTTATTGCGCCGATAATATTATGCCTGGTCAAAGAACCGATCGGAATAAATTTCGGTCTTGAATAAAGTTTCGGAATATCGTTTAGCAGGGATGAAATTGTAATCGAGAAAATAATACCAGAGGGAAACGAGTATAATTGAATTAAAATTGAATATCGGAAAGTTTGTAGATATACCGTTGGCTAGTTGCATATAACCTTTGATCTTATCTTAATTTCTGCCACCACTGCAGTAGTTAGGTATACATATATGTATACGTAGATACGACGGCGAATAGTTCTGACAATTCTTCATAGATATTTTCTGTACGTAACGTGAAGATTGAAACGGAAAAAAAAAGAAAAAAAAATGAAAAGTAAGGTAAATAAGTAAAATGAAACAATAAAGTAACAGTGGAATCGACCAAGATTCATATACGCAATAGAAGAGATAGATGAAGTGTAGATTGTAGAAGATAGTCCAGAGTACCCGTGAGCCATTGGGGGCTGCTTCGAATAGTGCAGTTGTCAAATAGGATTTGAAGATCGAGATTGAAGGTCAGAAGGTACCATCCATCGCAACAAGAACCTGGTACCTCTTGATCTTACGGAGCGAAGAATAGAGGGTCATCACAGCGCGAACGTTGCTCCATTTTTGGGACCCCCTAGTGCTTCTCGGGCGTCTTCCAGCTTCTGCAACAGCAGCTTCACCTGCGCTGTCCAATGAGTTAGAAGTTGATGTAGCTCCTAGGCCGTTGCTCATTGATTTCTGGAGCGATGGTCGCCGATGATACCTTTTTGAACACCTGAAGTGAATAACATATAAAGCCCGTGCATTGCGTTGGGCTGGTTCTGGCTGTTTCTCCGTCTGTCTATCTGTTCCGAGCGCCTTATGAAGCGGGATTTTTATTCGTACACAATAATTTTCGAATCAATTATTCACGGAATTCTAATCGGCTGATAAAATAGGTAGAAACACAATTTCAAGGTCACATGCATTTGTTTCCGAATGAATTCGCAGAGTTCGTGAATTAGCGAATGATCGTGAATCGGTAGCTCGATTTGGAACTTCTATGAAATGGTGCTTGGCATGGAATTTATAGGGTGCGAGTAGCTGTGAAGATTTTTTGAATTTCATTAAGGAGGCACAGAGAAGTTGACGTTCAATTTCAAAGGGTGTTTTCCAGGAGTTATGCCCTCGATATTAATCGAGCGATGTCTTTATGGAACGAAAGCGAAAAGGTGATTCCCGGAGGTAATTTAGCGAATAAAATGCGACGTAAAATGGAGTAACGCTAGTCGCGCGCGGTAACCCCTGCGAAATTTTCACTCCGCCAATTCAAACAGGATTCTAGTTTACAAGATTTTGAATCAGCAAAAATTTCGCTTTCGGTTATATCTGTTATATTAGATTTCCATTTCCCGTACAACGAATGCTGCAGCTAGTCGAGGAAAAAAGTTTCCCGAAATAATGGATTCCTCTCAAGTTCAAATCGTATATTTGTGCCCCCGTAAAGTTTCGCACAAGTTCGTCTACTCGGATTGCTAAGTGATCACATTTTCGCAATTCTATATTCACTTCTTTGTTTCGAGATTCTCTGCTATAACGGTAAAATAGATGTAAGATAGGTGAATGGGTTATGGGTATCTATGTGCACCATTGATAAGTGCAGGGGTGCGTCCACCTGGATGATCGACAAATGTATCGAAATCTGTATGTCGTAGGAACACCTTTCATCAATTCACACACATAACTATATTGGCGAGCGCAGCGGCTCCGTACCTTCGAAACCCTAGAAACTCTGGATTAATATACCATATATAGGTTCCTGTCCAAACTGTTGATACTATTAGAACTAATTGATAGCACAAGAACCGTCATTAATCCGGTCCTCATCCACGTGTTTCTCATCCATAGTTTGCGTCCAATTTTAATCGAATTTTCTTAATTTTGGGTACCAACTTTCTATGTAAGATTCGATCTGGACCATGTCGAAAATGACTTCAATCTTACGTTAACTGGAGGGTGCCAGAGACTTCGATATACGCCGATGAAGTTTCGTTAATCAATTGATAATCGCTTCGGATTCCCATCGACAACTCACCTCGACCCACCGTGCCTTCTACCAGTGCTGTCTTCTTCGTCTTCGTCTTCGTCGTCGCGGGATGTGGCCAACGAGTGAGGGACCGAAGAAGGTGCACTACTTCCAGAGTCCGGCCCCGGGACCATCCTCGAGCCAGATCCTGACCCAGAGCCGGACCCGCCAGGATTATGACCGTGGACAGATGGTGGGGCCAGCCCACCCGCCCGGCCCGGTTCGTTCTCCGCCCGATCCACCTGATCAAAAATCAATCCGAAGTCATTTTGGGTTTCGTTATTTTTGTTCTTTAGGAATTGGTACAATCCTGGCGCTATCGTTGGATGGATTGCTCGATTTTGGTATAGAAGATCGTTTCACACGACAGAATAAGGCATACGAAGGAAATGTGGACTGCAGGTCAGAGTGGGGATCATCAATGATACTGCTGTGTCGATCGGGTGTACACCTGACTTTGAAACTTCAAGACTTTGAGAGATTTCGTGACTCGTTATGAGTACGAGTGACTATGAGTGACCGAAAGTGACTGCAAGTGACTTGACGTCGTCACAATTGACTTTACGCGACGTTACGCCTGGTTTTCATTGACTTCCTGTAACATTTCAATAACTTTAGGCGACTTCACGTAACTTAAGTGAATCTACGTGACTTTGGGTGGCTTCGAATGACTTCACCTGACTTTAACTGACTTCGCGTGATTTTACGTGTGACTTTTATCGATTCCCTATCACGTTTTACGTGACTGCGAGTGAGTTCACCTGACTTCAAGTGACTTCAAGTGACTTCAAGTGACTTCAAGTGACTTCAAGTGACTTCAAGTGACTTCAAGTGACTTCAAGTGACTTTATGCGTTACTTCTATCGACTTTCTGTGACGTTTAACACGACTTCGAGTGAATTCACCTGACTCCAAGAGACTTCGAGTGATTTCTAGTAACTCCACGTGACTTTAAGTTAATTCGAATGATTTCCCATATCATCTCACGTGAGTGACTTCACCTGATTTCGAGTGACTACATGACTTCAAGTAACTTCAGTCGGTTCCACGTGACTCGAGCAAGCTTACGTGATTATTCACGTGACTTTGTGTGATTTTTCACGTGCTTCTTCACGGGTGACTTCAAACGACTTTTCCACAAAAATGTACACTCGTCTTGAAGAGTGGTAAACCCCTCGTTCCCCCTTTATTACTTCGTTTACCAAAACCTGGCCTGCGTTCAATGTCAATTGTGCCCCGAAGCTAATTAGGAGAAACAATCCACCGCTGAATTTCAGTATACGATAATATCAGTTGGATACATCGTGTAAGGCTGCCGGTCATTGAACCAAAACAATCCGAATTGTGCGACGAGGGGATAATTGTTCCCAACCGAAAATCCCAACCCTATACGTATTATATACTCAACTCTGGATGTGATACAACATTGTATATCGGCCAGTCATAACTCACTGCAATTAATCTGGGCGTAAAACTCAGGGTTTAACGTAGATGGATCGAGGGAAACTACCCCACTGTTCTTAAGGCGGAATATATCCTTGGGTTTGATTGCGGGCTAGAATGACTCGACTGTTCGTCAATCAGATTAACCACGCAGCCAATACTACAATACATATCGACGGCACAAGAATTTCGTGTGTATTGTGTCGGGGCGAAGCAAACAGCACAATGCCTGTTTGCTGGTTTGCATGACTACTGCGAATCGGATTGGCTATTGTAGTTCAATTAGGTTTGATTAACAGATATGGTATAATCTAACGATATTTGGCCACGGGTAGCTGGAAGTGGTTACAAAGTTGATTCGATGAAAGTTCAATGAGAACAATCGAAGACGTTCTTTTTAAACTTTTTGAACATTAACAATTTCCGAGTCATAAAATTCCCCACGTGTCAGACAATCAATTTGTTTTAAAAGCACTTCGAATTTTTCCTCGACTTAACGGTAATTGCTCAGAAATTGCGAACGGCAAACTCAGGGTATACCTATGTATATTTAACGTATTACAGCGAGAAGGAGTTTTATCAAACTTTGAATCAAAACGGTAATTTAAACCTTTCTTATTATTTCTCGCGCTTCTACCACGTAGGCACATGAACCGTACATGTATTCCCTTCGAGTTATTACACACACGCGATTTTATCGCTGATTAATATCTCGCCTAATTATTTTCAATTAGCAGGAACCACTTATTGGCCTCGCGGGCTGAATTCAATTAGGTTTAATTATTGTTCAGATACTAATATCACGAAGGGTCGACTAGGTTTGGCGTAAAATTTCAAGAACCGAAATCTTCTCGTGTCAAGATGAAATCCAGCCTCTTTTCATTTTGCTTCTATTTATTAAATTATTTTTATTCCGGTTATACATTTTTCAAAATTAGGTTGTACAGCTCGAGGCTCACGCGTGTCGTTCGAGCGAATTGATTCGGAGCGCTACTTCTTGGCGCTACGCGTAACTCCGGCGAAAATCCCCCTCCGACGTACGTGACTTTCATGGTTCCAAATTCCATATATATTTTTATCTAACGTCGTGATCGAATGACTCGACTAAAGCGCGGGTTAGGAATGAAGGGCTAAATTCTCCGTCACTTCAGGACACGTACAGCGTGTCGAGTGTACGGTCGCTGAACGGTGAGTAGGTACCTATGACGAGCCCATCGTTCGCCGATCTTTGCGAAGTTAAAAAAGACAAAAAAAAGGAGGAGAAAGAAATGAAAAAAAAAGGAGAAAGAAGAAATGAAAAAGGAGACGAGAGAAAAATGAAAAAAATAAAAAAGGAAAGAGACCTCGAGAAGGAAATCCCCGACGAACCATCCTAACAATGCACAGTCAGGTTTTAGATTGAATTTTTACACGAGATAGAAGTCTTGTCGGAGAAAGGATGAATTTTGTAGGCGAACCCTAGCCCTCGCCCTCGTAGTCCTTGTTATCGCCATTCGTCGTCCTTTTGCCTCTATACTGACTCACCCCTTTCCTCCCTGACCTATTCCCCCTTCCCACTGATCTTGCACTTCACCCAGCATAAAATTTTGCCAAATCTACCATTCATCCGAGAGACCCGTGTCAACGTTCATCCGATTCTCGTATGCATAATTGCATACGTATCATAGCGTATAAGTGCATCACTAGGGTGATGCTAATTTTTTTTGCGGAACGAAAACCTTTTCGAATCTCGACATTTATTTAATGGCATTGGAAAAAACGAGTTCGATGTCAAATCGTTGAAAAAATGTCACTGCGAGGAAAAGACTGAATCGATTGATCCCAAAATTGAGTCAGATCAAAGTTGGATCGAACTCTACCGATTGAGGAAAAACCGAGAAAATCTGTTCACCCGTTCTCTAGATATCATGGATTGAAAAAAGGATAAAAAAATCGAATTTTCTTGTAATAAGTAAAAAACTACTGCACCGATAAGATTCAAAATCCAATCAGTCCTGGGACACGTAAGAAGGCATCGACCGATCTAACCGAAGTTAAAATCCGTTCGTTCGTTCTCAAGATATCGTTGGATGAAAGATTGACTACATCGGACACACACAGACGTTCATGTGGAAGAGGAGATTCTGTGGGGTTCGAAACGTAGGGATCTGGTGGAAAGTCAACTTTTTATTTCTGGGCTGATTGTGGCGAGTCCCGATCTTTTATTTGCATCAGCGAGTGAGCGATATCCTGCTATCTTTGGACCACGAATTTGATGAAATTCAAAGATATTTGAGATATTTTAATTCACACGGTATGCGAGCTACAAACCCTGTACAACACGGTTACATTCCTGAGGGGTCCAGTGGTCGCATTCTTTATTTGCTTATGAATTTCATCGTGTATCATACCATGCGGGATCTTCGCGGTGTAATTGAGAACGAGGGATGCTGGATGACTGGTGATTTCGGGAACAGTACCTCCTTTGAAACATTCCACAGATTTCGTTCTCAGTTTATTGTATCCACCGAGGAATTCCATAAATACCCAGATCTATACTCATACATATATTCGATGAAACGCTATCGGATCTACGATCCCAGAGAATCAGAGCCGAGCATGGAGGACATGTGAAACGATCCCGTTACCACCGATCATTTTCATTCGGTGCAGGAGTTCACCGATGGCAGAAGCCCCTCTGGATCCGACTGTATCCGAATTCGCGAAAATATATCGATCGGGTGCGATCTAATTCGCAGATAACTGCGTACACCCGACCGGGAAAGTCAACCCTGCCGCAAAAGTATCGTCGAACTTTGATAAAAATCGTAAAGAAATTCGGATCCCGGGATGAATAAGGTATAACATATTCCTATTCATCCTCCGCATCATTCACGAGAGGGCTATTTGGCTCAGTGCCACCATTCGGCTCATCATATGCTACTACAGATCTTAAATGAATGCCAAAGTCGACCTTTTTCGTATTAAATCGAGCTTAGGGCAATGAAAACGCAGCATGGACCCACTTTCCGTGACGAATGCGAACGCGCTTTAATACGTACACATAATGATTTCGTTTTCTTTTATGTTCGTTTGACTTACGTCTATTCGGTCACTGGTTTCCTCAAATTTCCTGTGTTTTCCCGATTTTTTCGTCTTCCTTTTTCCCTTCAAAGAAAAAAGAGCCGTGGGCTCCCCAGCTCCGTTTTGGAGAGCGGATCCTCGCCCTGCAGCTGGATGGAAAGTACAGCAGTCAAGGGGCGAAAGGCGATGCTCACCGGGTCGAAATCGACCTCATAATAGGTGCGTAAGGGGAAAATCGGGTTGACGATGAAAGAATTGACGAGTGGAAGCGCGGAGAGACTCCGAGTACCATCTCACCATAAAATGAATTCAATTTTTCACCTCGTGTTACAGAGGTTCCTCGAGTGCCAAAGTTTAAAGCCTCGGCATAGCTGGAGCGAATCTCGTTAATAGTTCTTCAATTTTGAAAGGGTGCCTGACGCGATACCACGCAGGAAATTAATTCCCGCAAAATGATGTGCCCTAAGCGATCCCGAATTACTTTCACAACTCAAAACTACATCCTCCTACTTTTCCTACTCCAATTACGACTGTCTAGAAGTTTGCAAAAGATGTGTCTTCGTTCGAGTGATGGATGGACACGATATGAGCTTGCAGCCGGAAGACACACTGCCGCGAGTGAAGTGAGGAAAGCGCGAAGGAAAGTATTTTGAAATTAGTTTATAATTTTTTTCGATTCTTGTGGCACAAAATTTTTTCAAAAATTCATAGATTTTTGTAATTTTTCGAAACGATTGTCTAGATTTCGGGAAAAGTTACCCCACACCCGTTCGATCCGACGTGTGAGAATCAGAGAATTCTTTTGAAACCCGGTGACTCTTTTTCTGACAAAGAAGCCAACCCCCGACACGTCGCGTTAGCGCCGCGACGTCCTTCGCTCGAATGAGGTTGAATCTTGGAAAGAAACGGTCTTCTTTTCCCCAAGTACGTAATTATTGTTTTGTCACGGCGTACCGGCACGTGGGCGAGCCCTAATTAGGCCGGTACCTGTTCACTCAATTAGCCCAGAATCCAGTACGACAGCCGGCGAGCTAGACGGTCTTGGAGAATTTCATTCCCCAGTATTTCCTTTAATGTCATTTTTTCAATTACTCGATTATACACCTCGGCAGTTAGATCGAATAAATTGAATAAAGGGATTAACGGAATAACTCGATTGATTAAACGGCGCTGATACTTGGTATCTAATTTCTGAAATTACATTATGCTCAATATTTTATAAATGCAGATTTGATCCTGAACTGAAAGAGTTTCCGGCCTACGGTATCGATTCGGCCGTAGCTATCTCGAAGCGTTACTAACTCGCAGTTACATCGAGCGAAAGTAATTTAAAAAAAATAAAAGACAAAAAAAAAAAGATTCTCTCCTCTCGAAAATATTTACTTCAATAATTTTCACTCTCGACTTTCAATTTTCCTCTTTTTGAAGCCCGAATACTTTTCGCGAATTAACGAAGAGGCGAATCGTCGGACTCGAACTCGTTTTTCTGTCCAATTTCTTCGCGGTCTAAAGCGGCATAGCTGACTGCTCACTCGAAATGCAAGCCTCCCTAATGATAAGATGGGAAAAGTAAACCGCGGGAATCGGTGAAAATTAAACGATTTTTTTCTTCCGCACCCTTCGACAGCCGATGGTCCGTCGATAGGGGAGTTCGTAAACACCCCGAACCTCGCCACAGTCATGGAACCAGGGGATAGAAACTCCCCAGCGATATACCCCGAGTTAGAGACTAAAAACAGCCAGTCTCCAAAGACGGGGGAGAAATACCGATATTAACCGATATATGCGATGGGGAGGAGAAGGGTGGGATATTAAAGGATATAGGCACCTCTGCCCGTGGAACTCATTCTATTCTTTGGATGCCAGGACTGTCTGACATTTTTGGTCGATCTCTTTGCCCCGATCATTTGGCATCTTGATATTTGCGAGGGTTGGCTTAACCAGACGAAGAAATACAGGCACGCCCGCAATATTGACATTGAGCGGTGTGCAGATAGGCCGATATTGATCACAGGATAATATTTGAAGAGGATAATATCGATGTTTTAAAATATTGAGTTATCTCGTATGATCTATCTACCCTTGAAAAATAATTTCGGAAAAGCTTGTCTTCTCGAATCAAGTCCGAGGGGAAAATAATAATCGAAATCGTTCGAGGCGAGACGAAACGATACTACACACAGTCCTGTAACAGAATCGATACAGGGTATCAACTGATGCGAATCAGCGTCGTGAGATTGGGAGTTGGACGTCTTCGGAATCGAGGAAGAAAATAAGAAACGTAGAGCTTACGGGGGAGCTTTGCGACGAAAAGAACCGAGCTTTAAGCGGCGTCGTAGCTGCGTTGTGCGAAACGAAGTGGAGCGAAGCGAAGAGAAGAGAAGCCCTTAGAACGCGCGCGAATGGAAGACGCAAACTGCACCAGTGCGATAAAATCGATACGTCAATCGCCGAAGACCAGGATGCGATAGGTGCTAGTCAAGGTATACCCGTACACCTAGGTACGATGGGTGAGGTTTGCCCGAGCAGTTTATGCCGGAGCTTTTCACCCCAATGCATATTAAGCATCGCTCACTTATTCTAGGTGATATTTTATCCCGCCACGCCCGGTATAATAATATAGATGCGGTTTACAACGTCTTGAGTCGCGACATCGCGGGGCTTTTTTAAGTGGGGCAATGTTTCTTCGGGAGAAGACTGAGCGAGCCCCCAGAAATCAGCTCGGTCGGAGCTTTAGGGCGTCGCAATTCATCCAAGTTACAACTTTAGAGTTTCTGCGGAGCTAAGATTGCCCGAATTTTTATACTTCCGACTATAACGACCCGATTTTTGATACTCTGAAGGGGAAAACAGAAATCCTACACCCTTTATATCGCCCGCAAGCTTAATTGCCAACTGTTTTCTTTGAAAAAAAATAGAAACGTTCGTTATGCTCATGTCGGGACTCACATAATTCCTAATACGCCCGCTACGCGGCTACGCCTAGCTACGTCTCTCCCGCTAGTGCTAGGGCAAACACTCGGTTCGTATATATACCGACTCCTAATAGTACCTAACGTCCACTACCGGACACACCGCGTCTAGGGCGGGGTACAGTGGCGCAGCCCTACTGACGAGTCTGTTACTGTACCCAAGACGAAACGCATACCTGAAGGTTCGACTCCTTCACACAAACTCAAGAGTTCCCCCACATGTTAGAAGGTTCGATCCCTCCAACAAAGTCAACGGAGTTACCACACCTACACCCGAGGGTTCGATTCCTTCACTCATAAAGCGCAAAAATCTTCAATCGTAGTTCTCATCATCTCGGTAAAAACTTCTGTCCCAAAATTGACGTCCATTTCGTTGAAAGCACAAGGTCGATCTTTGCGATCGACGGTTGATTGGGTATCGGAAAATTCTGCTCTCAATACGAAATTGAAAAGTTCAACCTATCCTCTGCTCAGTTTGGAAATAGGAAACGAAACTGCCGCGAGTATAGGGATCGGACTCTGCTACAAAGACAGAAAAAGTTCTCGCTCGGCATGCTGGAAATCCTTTGATCACTGGTGTCCGTGGTGGAAGGTATACCAGTGCCAAACACTTGGCCCTCGAAGAGGCAAGTAATTGTGTCGCAAGACAATGCCGACATACTTGGCCCTCGGGCCATGACTCCTTGTTGGGCCGATAGACCGATCTACTTAATTAACTTTAGGTCTGACGATTATATGAGGAAATATCGACTCGCCTCGTCTCTCCGTGTGCAGGTCCAGGACGTATACGTTGTATAGTTTGAATTCCAGACCCATAAACGACTTCGACCGAAGTCGAGGCATTTTAACTTCCAACTTCTGGCGTCTGACTCGAAGCTTGTCTCGTTTACGTCCGTAGATAAATTCGCGAAACGTGCTCGGCGTCTTTACGCGGTATGTAATACAGGTGAAATTTACCCAGCCACAAACCTTTTCCTTTAGATCCCGATATATAAGTATATACTCCCAGTTTAAGCGACCGGTATACTTTGTTACTCTGACACGGTTAAGCGATAAATTTTCCACCACGTCCTCGGTAAGTCGACACAACATTCTTGTACATTTTATACCCCACATAAGAATCCTCGTACGGTTTTTGCGGCCACTTTCAAAACCGTGATATCAAGCATGGGTAATTTTTCCGAGGAAAAATCCATCGGGTATGAAGAACCGAGCTTCAGAGTCTCCGCAGTCGCTCGTGTCTCTGGTGGGATTTCATCCCCTCATTCGTGATTCATTTTCGAGGTGGAGCTGCCGCGAGAGAAGCAATATTCGAGAAATTCAAAAACGGTTGTAAGGAGTCGTCCGAAAGAATTTGAAAAATGTCACATAGCGGGACGTCGCGTCGCCTCTACCAATGCAATACAGAAAAGGAAATGAAGTCCAGAGCCGGATAGAGTCGACGTGGAATTTCCCATGTATGCATTCCGAGCCCTTTGAAATCCCTAGTAGCTCAAGGATCCACCCATATCGCGTAATTTTACAACCCTGGATTAAATTCTCTGCGACTCCTGAGGGAGGCTCTAAATCCCATTGCCATCCCATGAACTACGAGAAGCTAGGCGGTGATCGGATTTGGTGAAAATCACCGAAGGTTCGCCTCTGAAGCTCCGGTATATTCAATCAGTAAAAAATAAGTCGAGAGATTGGGGGGATTACACGTGTAGTACGTTGATTACCAAAAACCGCTTACTTACACGGGGCTTAATATTATACAGATATAGGGAAGAACCGTGTTATCTACGAATTGAATTTGTATAACGTCTACAAGGCATCGTACTCAGGTGCTACAGTGGAAGGTGGATTCTCTCAAAGCTGAGGAAATGGAAAAACAATGTTTTGACGAAAGTTTCGCGGTTCCGAAGGGGGCCCGATGGTGAATAATGGGATTTCTAACGTCCAATAAACTGGCACACCGAGATCCTAAAAATCGATTTACCTAGACGTAGGATTCATCGATACCTGCCTGTGCACGGTGCGTAAAAATAATTCATTGGTCGCGAAGAGCTTCAGGGAATGTCGGGAGGGAAACGTCAATTCTATAAAAATAAAAGGGAATCTACTATCCACAGTTTACGACTCAGGACTCAGGGATTATCTATGCAAAGGCTGGCGTCATCCCAGAGACGGGAATAGAAGTGCTTACAGGTATCTACACTCCCGTCTTGAGCAGTAACCCACACAGTAATGAGATAGGAACCACTTAACCGTGCTCACACGTGCTCAAGAGCTTGGTTCCCGGGTTAACTTGAATTTAGAATTTAGTTGCTAAACCCTCGTGCCACTCGACTCTATGGACAGTCTTTGTATCAACGATTATCGCTCTGACGTTGCTGAAAAATTGAAGAGAAATGGAAAATAGAAGCACGAGATGAACGGGTCCCCTTCAGTCATTCGGGGGAATACACCGCGTTCAATGATTCCAACGTATACACCAACCGGGTTGACATCTTTATGACTATCTACCGAAGGGAGGAAGAGGTCGTCTTGATAAATGTCTGAAAATTCGTTGCTGCAGTACTGGGAAAACTGTAATCAGATACTACAGGCAATAGACTATCGAGGAAACAACAACGGAGGGAAAATCAAAAAAGAAAAGAGGAATCAAGGAAAGGACATTCGCGTCACAGTTGGGATTTAACGCGTAAAGTCGTGAGGACGTCGCGCAAGGGTGTAACTGCCGTTCGTCCTAAAGGGTGTAGGTACCCACTTGGATTTTAATGACGATCTTCACCGTTGCTTAGGTACTTATACCGCTGTCTCGCTGAAACACAGACGTCTTCGACACGTTCTTCTCGGTTTTCGCAAGGCGAATCCAGGAATGAGATAACTACCCGACACTAAAACCACATGGGACGGTCATTCCCGTCTTGGTCTCGTTGTCTCTTTATCGACACATTCTACCGCGCCATGTGCGAAAACCGATTCAACAGCTCCGACAATTTTTTCAGACATGGAAAGCTTGATTAAAAATCGTGTCATTTTGATTTACACCCTTGTTCCCTCCACAATTGACACATTTACGAGCAGTGAAGGCCATTCGCACACACGGCGTGGATGAAAGATCAATTTTTGGAAACGCGATTCAGTCGCAAAAAGAGACTCCAAGATCTGGAGAGGTGCGTATGCAGGGTGGCTCTTAGACTTCCATTCCATGCTGTGTCAAAATTGATTGTGGCAATCCATAGTGACTTTGGCCTGACCTACTCGATGCCCATATCGAATAACAAGACGAGATAATTGGCGAGGAATAGCCCCACGGGGGTCTGGACACCATATCCGATCAGACACAAGCGATATTATACACGAAAGAAACGGGGAAGCTTTGTTCGAAAGGCAAGGTTTATTCGGCCACAGGGAATCGGAGAATTTTCTGGAAAGCATAGATTCGACGGAACATATTTTTGACATTTTTTTAACTCGTGTCCAATTCAGACTGCATGGTCTTCTTATCGACCATCACTTATCCTAATTCGCCTATCATCGAACATCCAATAATTTTCCAATTAGCATCTCGTATCGAAGAAATTGCTAACCGAGACTTGGGACGGTAGTTCGCTCGCGATAAACCCTGCCGTCAAAAGGTACAACGTTTCTGAAGTGGAATCTATCGACATACCGTATCACCTTGGCATGAAAGAGGAAAATACTTTCGGTGAAGAGAAGGGTGTGTCTGTCAGTTATAGGTTCGTTACGGTTCATTTAAACCGGTGTTTATGATGCCAAGAAGACGGTCTTCCTCTGAGACCCACGTTTAGGGTATATCTCGCTTCTCTCCGGTACCTGCTGTCAAGATTGACAGTGCTGATGTCGCGCGAATAGTTTCGCGATAAGCCAGAGAAGGAAGAGATTTCGGACCGTTGCGAAGGTGTTGGAAAACCAAATGATCCATGACGTTCCATAGCGGAACACGGTACGGTCTTCGGTTCGCGTTCCGATCATTAAATGACCGAAGATCAATTTGCGAGAAATTTTCCATAACTGATGCGCAGATCGGCTCAGGGATTCACGGAACTGTCAATAAGGAGGCTTATACGTAATTATTAAAGCGGATTACAAGCAACAGGAATTAAGGCCACGTGTTGGTAATGGTAGCACGTAGTACTTTCTGATAATCTATCGATAACGCGTTCATACTCGCTTTGGCTTATTAACTTAACGTTTAATTAACTGGTTGTACTGCGGATTCCCGTGAACTAGGTCTGCCACACTTTTACCTCGCTCACTATAGTTCACGGCTACGTAGCTACGGGAGTGGAGCCTCGTGCATATGGTCCGGATATTTTAATTAACAACTTGTCTCCACACTTCTATAGGGAGAGAGAACCTCGTTCCATTCAATCCGGAACGAAGTAGCACCAGGGTTTGATAATGATGCTTGAGTCGAAAAATGTTTGAATAACTTTACTAGGAATGCTAATATTGAGACTAGACACTCGTGTATCTCCTTATTCAGCAATTATAGAAATACACGTCGAATAGGATCGGAATAAGCCCCTCACTAACTGCTACGTGGTGCAATATCCTGACGAGCCAGTCTCAGAATCCTTATCGAATTTTCTCTATGACTGGCAATGCGAGGCGAGATCG
This sequence comes from Tenthredo distinguenda, assembly GCA_947538915.1. Lineage (NCBI taxonomy): Eukaryota > Metazoa > Arthropoda > Insecta > Hymenoptera > Tenthredinidae > Tenthredo > Tenthredo distinguenda. Next base: position 24,410,379 of record OX384532.1, read on the forward strand.
AAGACGAAGCGAATGTGCAGTTATTCCACAAGATGCGTTTTGCCACCTGACGCATCACGGAATCGCTTGATACCATTCTGGAAGGGAGGTGTACGTAAAATTTGAAAAAATGTTAGGTACCACGAGGATTTTCGGCAATGGCAAATTCGATCCTGGTGGAATCTAAGCAATTAACAGTTCAGTTCTTGTAGCGGATAAATCGCCGCGAAATTGGGTTGCTTTACGCGTCATATGTGCAATTTGACCGAGTTTGGTGTAAGCGAAGGGAGGGTCGTTGGAATCGATCCGTCCGGATATATCTGGCCCCCTGAGTCCTGTCGGAGTTCAGGAATAAACAATTCGAACAAAAGTTTGGCATGGCTCGAGGGCAGACCATGCCCTGGCCCGTGACGAAGATTTTTCCTGACCCTTTGAAGGTGAAGAGTATTTGTTTCTTCTTCTGATCTTTGTTCCTTCACCTCAAAAAATCGATCACTGTAATATGTGGGCGTGCAATACAATCGGCGAAAGCTCTATCCGGAATTGGGGCGAATCCAATGGCGTGCGGTAAGACTACCTTTGAATAAAGAAATCGTGGGACATTGTGAACCAAAAATTCCGGAATAAAACAGTGGGACAAACCTCCGACCGCGTCCCTCGGATAAGAAGTCAAACTCCGAGACGAAAAAGTAGTTTTACTACATATCACGATGGGATCTGTCTCGATCTCTCCATCGCGTAGGAACGGGAATCTCGATTTCTGCTTGAATGAAAAAACCGAGTTGGAAATACCATCTTATTCACCGTTCGCTTTTCCATGATAAGGTATCGATCGAGCATGCCTGCAGCTAATCGCAACTGTTTGGGATTCATATTCGGCGAGCTCTTATTTCGATTGAATTTTGTGCCGCATATGTGGCAACATTTGCGTCTAACTTTGACTCCGAGTGTTCATGGGAATATGGCTTTATCTCGTTACGTGGGTCACACGTCACAAGAAATTCGATTCGCGCATCGTTATCCTATTTTGAACTCCTGAACTCCTGTCTGTTGAATTTTTTAGTACCCGGAGCAGACGATATCCGAATGGACCAATCCCATCGAGACGCCTTGTAAGTACCAGGAAGTTTGGATTTGCTTTTACTCCCCTTTGGCACTAACGCGGCGGTTAGGCCTCCGGATTCAGCCGCGGATCAATCGCGTTGTATTTATTGAACATACTCCCTTTCTATGTACTACGTCTCTGCCCAGGATACATAGGGTAGCTATCCCGTTCAATTATGTCTGCCATTACCTACATTGATAAACAACTAAAACAAGTCGAGTGTGATAAGCAGTTGAACTGGATCCGGAAGTGTAACGACGTCACATAAGGCGGGAGCGTCACGATTCCTTGTTACCAATTAGACCAGGAAGTTAATGCTTCTGCCGAACGATCGCAGAATAATCTTTATCCCTCTTGTATCCGAAGACCTTTGTGAATTCTTTCTCTTTCAATCAGCAGTACAGTACTCATCTCTCGTTTGAAGGGTATGAAGAAAAATCGAAATATTGAGGAAAAGTGTGCAGATCAAACGTATCGACGTTCTGCGATGCCAGGATAACTGTCTCGATCTAAAGTGAGGAGAAACATCAAGACTATTGGGATTTTCTATGTACATCCGAGGGTAGCACTCCCTCAGACTTCCGATCGCCTAACCACATCCATATATGCGGTATCAATGCGTGGGAACGATTGAAGTTGGATGTACGCGACGATACGTGGGTACGTGTTATGTTTATGTGAATACGTGTACACACAGAGTCTGAAGGTATACACGTGCGGATTTTGTGTGACGAGTGGCCCGTTAGTCGACCCTTTGTTTAATTATGAATGCAATTTCTCTAGGGATCAAAGGCAAACTGCGTCGAGTTACGATTTGAACCCGGTGTTTGTGAACGAGACTGTCGATAGTTGAATTACTGGAAACCTCAGGGCGATTAATGTTACTTAAATTACCATATATGGTCATGAGGTATGAAAGCTCGTGATAAGAAGGGACGCGGTATAGGCTGCACAAAGCTTCACCTATCATAGCTAAGGGCAAATCCGTAGAAAGGTTTGGGTTATATACTCGCTATACCCCCATGTGTATCTTTTCTCCACATACATACATGTAACGATGCCTATACTCTGCACGGTGGTGGATGAAGGCGAGATTTGCAAACAAGATATGCCACAGTGGCTTACGCTTAGTGGAGAGCCATTCCAGCTGTATTAGGTTAACTTACTTACCGTTAGAATCACAAGAGTATTAGCTGCTTTCATCAAACACCGAAAAGACCGCCTATCCCACCGCTGCCACCACTTTGCTACACACTCTGATCTGCCTATGAAGCCAGGAAAGTCTTCTGTATTGTATTTTGCGATTGGTGACTGTGGATTAGAATCTTTGTCCAAAGGTCACGGCCAACATCCCTTATTTGTTAATTTGCTGGCCCAGACACCCCCTTTGGCACTATTCTCCACATTACCTACTCGTTACGTTTCGAGTTCACAACACGCTTAAGATCTTGCGGTAATTCTCACCCGTCTTGCGGATTAAGTCACACCGCACAGGCCTCACTACGACACTACGGATTACCGCTGACTTCTGACCTGTCTACTAGGGTGGTTCTCTACATTCGGTATCACCGATGATGCGACTTTAAGAGGATATGTTTACACCTTAATAGGGGCTGTTGCTGGAGGGGTAGCTGTGCCCCAAAAGGTTTCTTCGATAACCTAATTTCATCATTACAGTTCGGTGGTGGTTTTGAGTATGATCAGACGGAAGTCAGGACGTCTACTTAATGTTAGACGTAGTTGAAAGAGATAGGAATTATAACGATGAACGGATCTGTCTGACGGAAACAAAAAAGATTTGAACAAGGGTGGTTTTTGTGTCAAAGTACGCGAGTATAGACGAAGGTTTCCAGATTTGAAGATCGATCAATCGTGAGATTTATTTTTCCTCGAAGATGGTACGGTACTCCGACAGAAGTTGACGCGTCTAACAAGGGAAGATTCCTAATCTCTCAATCCGGATTTAAGCCGACTTGACAAATTGAGATTTACGAAAGTCAGACATTTTTTGAGATTGACAATTCACATCTTTCGAATGCTACGTTCTCGGAACGATCGAATCGATTGTGGCCATCCGAAGCTAAAAATTACTCGAATAAAATTCCACGAAGACTGACGGATTACCAAAAGGCATCTAACTGTCCTAAACTTCGTGAATATAAGTTAGTAACGAACTTTGCCAATTTTGAAGTCCTGTCTTTCGACAAGCTATACCCAAAGCTCAATGAAAATTATCTGATACTCTTGGGAAATCATGAAGATTAGATCGATATTCGTATTCACATGTTTTTCATTCTACGGTGAAATTGGATATATTTTAGTTTCATTGAGTTATGTATTACTTTTTTCACGAATTCGCGCCGAGTCGTGTTCTCGCCTCTCGCTCGTTTTTACGGAGATGAAAATCCGAATCGAAATCAACACTTCGAAATGAATATCAGAACTCCAATCAGTCCCAAGAGTTTCAATAATATCGGAGCCACATACCGCATTCATTCCCCAAGTTTTCCAGCTAATTTTTGTCGCCTTTCATCGACTCGTTCATACGACACGCCCACGTATTTTTTTCCTGACTTAAATTGAGGCACTCCGTTGCCGAGTAACTTTAAGCAATTTGTATGAGCTCGATCCGTGTAGCCGATCCAGAGATACGAAAGCTCGAAGGTGCGAGACTATCACCTCGATGAATTTGTAACTTTAGAAAACGTCGTTTCGGAGGCAAACAGCTTTGGAAATTATATCTGAAAAATATTCCAACGAAATCTGGTTTCGGTTGGGTTCGAAAAGCGACCTTCATCAGAGGTGACTCAGAGGAGACACGGCGGTTCCGATCGGTTCTAAGATAAGCTAACCTAACCTAACCTAAAACTTATCGCGAGAGATAAAAATTGATTGTATATAAAATGTTAGATCGGAGTCTAGAAATAGAAGATTATTATTCATAATTCCGTAGCGCGAATTCCTTTCCTCGAAGAGACGAGAGCAAATTTGAAAACGGAATATTTCGCCGTCTTTCCAGAATTGAAAATAATGAAATTTTATCGAGGTAAGAGTAAAGCGGGAGGTCTCAGCTGTCTCAGCGATTTAATTAGGACTTGAAGAGTACGGGGCCATTGAAGTAGAGTAGATAATCATTCTCGACGCTCCCTGATTCTATCAGCTGTCGTGCCAATTGACATTTGACAAACGTGACACGACAGAAGGTAGAACTCACTGCCGTGAGGACTTGACTCTCATCGTATCCCGTAGCTGTTCTCGTTCATTTGTTCCGGATTAATAAACGTAAGTAACGGTAACAGTGGGTTGCACAAGCTTTGGTAAAAGGAGAAACCCACCGTCCTATTGTTCGGACGAAATACTGTCGTCGGAATCAAGTCTGACGCTGTTCATTCCGCCTGACGCAGTCCTAATTATATATCTCATTTCGTGTAATGATCGTTGTGCAGAAACCACGCCTAGCCGTATTGTTGGATTCCTTAGTAAACCCGGGCTTACACCCGAAACAATTACGGCAACGGTGCCTTAGAAGCCCGCAGAAATGTTCACCTCGGAATGAATTTAAAACGAATCTTAGATTTTCGTCATAGACTATAACGCGCGACTGAGAGGGAAGACCTTCCTTCCTCAATTATCGGTACTTTCCTCTTCTGCTTAGCTAGACAGTCAGATAACTAGTGAGGTTAGTTTCTCATCGCGATGCTACGATGTCGACAAAACGCGACCGGCATATCCGAGTGCGCCGAGTCCTCGCGATCCCCAATCAGGAGAGCCGTTGCCCCGTGTTAAAACCGAAATTGGAAAGTGACGCTATAGAAATTTTGTTTCGTTGAAAAAATTCGTTTCGGCCCTGAAATAGAATTAAAGCTTATTTCGGAGGGGCTTTGAGAACGTTGGAAAAAACATAACGTAGCTTTGAAAATTTGAATAACCCTTCGTTCCGCCCGGAGCGAATTTTTCACTGAAAGTTTTTTCTGAAAAATCTACGCTGCGTTCTTAGGGTGGGAGGAAAAAAAAACGAATGATAATATAAAGCGAGAGACTTGGCGGGCTAAAAGGGTTAAGTACCGGCGCACATGTATATATACCTACTTATACAGTATTGCAGCGATAATTATACTAGAATGAGGTGATGTGACATTATATTCCCTAGGGTGCCCCAAATTTGGTGACGGTTATTCGCGAGCCCTAACTAGATTCGGTAAACTCTAAATTCTCGAAAATTGCTAGCAGTTTGGTATAATTACTGTGATTAGTATACACATTGCGCTTGAATATTTTGCCGGGTTTTACAGCGAGGCTTAAAGGTTGGTATATATGCCTCCGGTTCGATCAACGGTATGGGAAAATTTCCCCCCCCCCCCTGCACTGTTAATTTTAAATGAAGAAATTTTTTTAGGGGAACGAAAGCTTTTTAAAAATTGCCCGAAAAATGAATATACCTATATTTACGTTTACACAAATTGAATGAGGAGAAAAAAAAGACAATTTGCTTTTCGCATGAAAATTTGAATTCCTGTTGCGAAAGTTTTCGCGAACGTGAGATCTTTTCTTTTCTCGCTTCTCTCGTTTTCTTTTTTTTTCCTTTTTCTTTTTTCTTTCTTTTTTTTATTATTATTTCACACCGCGACGTAGAATAGTATGTAGTTTGCATGAAATTCAAGCGTGAATGAATAATAGCATTCGAGAACACAATGCGGCTACCGTATTTTTGCTTTCGTATATACGACATACATACTGCGAAGTCGAGACTCGATTTTCTCTATTATAGACTTATATAGCTGTATAAATAAGTAAGATATTTCACGTGAGTGAAAATCGGTGCCACGCGCAGCCAGCTAATCCCCCTTTATCCCCAAAAAAAAAAAAATTATTATTTGTTTTTTTTTTTACTTTTTTCCAGGGTATTATCGAAAAATAGCAGTTGACTGATTTCGCGTTGATAAAATTAGTCTGCCTCCCTTTAATCCGACCTTGGCCAAAGAGAAAGGGTAACGAGCTGTGAATTAAAATATAATCCAAAGGGGTAGAAATATTCTTTATAACTTTTTCACATATTTTACCTATTTATATAATAATAATATATGTATATAATATATATCAACAAGCCACATATATATCCTGCTCTTTGTCCTGCCAAGAACACGAGTACCTTCCTACACCAGCCGATACGATGCTATCTGAGATCGTACAAAGAACTGAAACCACTATACCTATCCAGAAGCAGCTTCGCACTTAAGAAGTTGTGAAGCATGTCTTAGAATTGAGTTCTTTTTTCTCGTTTTTTTTTTCTTTTTTTCTTTCTTTACTTCTTTTATGTATATTATAGAAAATATATTTACACCCCCAACTGTTGACTAGGATTGTGCCAGGTTTATGTAGAGCTTTGAGCTTATACGTTGTACCTACACGTGCGCGAGTACCTTACGTATGAATGTGTACGTAATAGTTGCTCGCGGATTTCTTGGCGTGACAATTTTCTCGGGAACTATAAACTTCCAACGTCTAAGGTATCTTCCGGGTATCTATAAAGAAGTACGGGGATCTCCTCTCCCGTGACATCTCAGTAAATTAGCTCGCGTTTATCGATATCCTGTCTCAACGCGTAACGCGAAACTGATCGCGTCCCTGGCACCCATCGGTCATAAATAGAAAATAAATGCGGAAAAAATTTGAAACGGAATTTAACACGCGTCCAATTTCTGACCGGTCACGTTATGCGGCTCGGAAATTGGCACAAGACAGGAATTCGGGAGACCCGAGGGTACCGCGATGCCTGTCTCTTCAAAACACCCCTGTGTGTATACGTATCGCTTTCTGCGGTCATAACTGGCGTACTAACTTGCCTGACAAATTCACACCAATATTTGCCAAGCCGGGTTCGGGTTCCACAAGTAATTACACAAAGTAGAATATCGTTCGCCCTGTATAACTTCGTATCAAAGGTTTGTCGACGGAGTGTAAACGCAAACGCTTCTTACGATGTGGAATGAAGAAATTATTATCGCTTGGCCATCACTGACCTTTTGACGAACGGTATATATTCGCATCTGACAGAAAAATCGGCGATACACATCGGGGTGGTGCTCTATTTTGTCCTAATTAAATTTCGATGCCTCCACGGGTTATTTCTTGAATCGGGGATCCGAAATCCTTCGAGATTTTATGGCGGCTGTAGCGCTTCAAACTCGCGTTATTTTATACTTTGATTTACCGAGCGTTAATCATGAAAAGTTTAACAAGGATTTCCGGAAAGTTTTGCCTCCACTATGGAAAGCCTACTGGAATATTAACGTACTCGCTCTTCGTACGAAGTCATTAAAAATTTATTACACATAATAAAATAATCTCAACTACGTAGACTACTCAGAGCATTCCGTACAGAGATATACGTATAAAGGAGACAAATATTGAAGTAAATTCCATTTTTCTCTTCACTCGTTCTTCAAAGTGTCAAGCAGCTGCAACGTTCTTCGCATCATTTTTACCAAATTTTCTTCTTCTTTCACGGGAAGGAAAAGCTGAAAGTAACTTCGGGTAAGTCAATTGAAAACGAATAAAAATGGGCTATAAGTAGTCCGCGACAATCGCTGGCTGGAAGAAAAGTGATAAACAAAATACAAACTTAGTTTTCACACAGTTTGTCAGACTGCGTTTGACGCTGTGTAAGTAACGACTGGAGTGATTAAAACACGTCGATCGAATCGATTCCTATTGGCCGTAGTTACAAGAGTGTGAACACGTTTATACAGGTTGGGATTTGCCGGATTTTCTGATCGAAAGAAGAAGGAAAATACGAAAAAGTAATCGTAATCCTTTAGAATTCGCGCGGAGCTTTTACGATTATTTAAAAAGCCCTTTATCCAATTAGCACTCGTTCTTAACCAGTAAACCGAAGAGCTTCGATAAACTGAACTTTGAGACTCGCCGAGAGATATACCTGTATAGTTACACGTATAAATACGCGCGAAGGAGAAAATATTTGCTCTTTACAATTGGACAGCTAATTATCGACGAAAGAAGGTTTGTTTTCCCAAGTACGTTCCGTTTCATTTCATTTTCAAAACTCGAGACGACCGTATCGAACTTTCGGCTAGGAGACGGTTAAGAAATCCTAACCTCTCTTCGGATCGCAATTCGGAAGACCAGCGAACCGCGCGATGTTCAGGCCTCGGATAATTCTCTCGCTACTCGCTAGAGCCCTCGAAGAAGACCCTCTTCAAGACGTAGTATAAATATACCCCCAGCCGGTGTCTACGTTTTGGTATTACGTTCGCGTATTACGTAAGGATCCCTGTCCTCCTCGCCCGGACTGTGGAAGGCGGTTTGTTTATACTTCGTCTACATTATGCCATTTAGGTAAGAGCTGTATGCGCGTCTGCGGCTTCAAATTTTCCTAGTAATAGTCTCTGACTCGTCTGATGTGCACACATGGACGATTGAGTGGATGAGTTATCGGAGGGTATTGCGTGTCTGAAGAAACAACTTCCAACTAAATTGAAACAGTCTGGCGGCTATACCACTCGGGACTTTGCTGATCAGCGATAATTAGGGTCTGATGGATTCTTACCAATTTCTGACAAGTCGCGATAACGGGGTGACCGCAATAACCGCTTTAGTCCGACAGTTTCTGAGACGAGGGAGGATTTCGGTACAAGTTACCGTAATTTATACCTATCTCGGTAAATTTACCGATTTAAACGGTTAATTTTCGCGATGTGTTATAGTCCCGTCGCCTTTCACGGTGTTGAATAGAGCTCGGGGAATGTAATATTGTGCGGAATTCTATCGCGTGTGAAAAATTTCATGGCCGTATATTTCCCGGCTTCTTGTGCTTCTCGGTGAAGCACGTGCAACCGTAGTGCAGAGCGGAGTACTACATATTAACCATGGAAGAGTTAAGGGACGATGGTGGCCTACGAAGCGACACTTGGAGCCGTAGCGTATACCATGAATATCCACATCAGGAGGGAAGAGACGAGATACCCTGGTGTATAACACTTGTAACTCGTGCGAAAACGATATACTAACGCATAATAAGATATCGTACGGATGTGTGGTAGACGTCATTCGAACGAATGTCTTTCCACGCACGTAGTCTCATGCATGTATATGCTATGTGTAACACACATACGTTCCTTTCGAATAAATTTGAAATATAAGCTGCGCGAAGTAACGAAATACGGCTGCGTGGTATATGGTTCGCGTTATATACCCTCGTGCAGAGCATGAGGGCGACCATGAGGCGTCGAGCCGACGAGGCGTCGAGGACTCTGCAGGATAAGGGTGGCTGGTAAAAGAAAGAGAGAGACGGAAAAGGGATGACGAAGGACGAACGACGGGATAGCAGCGTAACACATATACCACCACTACGTCGGAGAGACAGTAGTAGAGTCGAGAGAGGAATACGTCGGGTGGGGATATTGATCTTCTCTGGGAGTTGCCATGTGGCGAAATGCTGCAAGCGGGGATTCTACTATTCTTTTCTTAGCGACTGGCGACCAGACTTCGTCTCTTCGATCTGCACATTCGCGTTCCTCCTCGAACACATCATACGTGAAGGATGTACACCTCGAACGTACGCCATCATCTTTGATCAGCTCATTTCGATCCCCGCGCCTAATTTCCACTTTCGTCAGGTTAAACCCTCAGAGATTGCAATCGAAGTTCGTCTATTGGGAATTTGGTCTTGTTGGAAGGATCCTGGATCGACGTCCCAGTCCTGACGGGCATTTAGGAAACGGGGGAAATCTCATTCGCCCTGCAGGATAACTTCACGGTAGATCAAGGCAGCTTTTCGATCTGGAACATGCACTAACCGTAACCGAACCAAAACATTTCTATTCGGTATAATCGCCACCCTGCAGAGGAGATCCGAGGGCGGAAGAACTTCCACCTCTCAGTCCGGGGGCGAGGAAATGCTCCCAACAGGAGTCACGCAGTCGTTAAATTGCCTACAGATTCGATATAGAGGAGAATTTTATCGAGTGGACTTCGGCAATCATATCGTTCGGTGATTTGGCATAGTGTAACCATACAATATTTCGAATTTTAGCTCAGCTGATAAACGGACACGTGCATAAGCTGCGAAGTTCGTGTGAAACTGGAGCATAAACTGCTGATATGTAATTACCTCTACCAACCCAAATGCGAAGCGAACCGAGAATTATTACGCCTTGACTGCCCGATCGTTAAACTACATCATGGGTACGTACAGAGTGGCGAGTTGAAATCACTGGGGGGTAAGGAATCCTTCGACTGTTCAACCGATATGGAGCAGCATAAAAGGAACTGGTATCAATGGCTGGGAGGGGCTGCATGTAGGATATTCGACCTGAAAACTTACTTTTATTCATATTTTTTACACCCCGAGTACCTGCGGTGGGCAGAGTCCATCGCAATGATTTTCGAAATTGTTCCATTAGCAGTTTTTCGCTGCCAAAGATCGGCACTAAAACTTCATCACGGGCTGTGCTGTAGTTTGAAAGTAAGAGGCGATAGATAGATTCCAACACGAGTCACGATTCTATCGCTAACAATAAGTCCCTGGGATTGGATTACGATCGACTCTTTCGAATCAATGTTGCGAAAAATCTCTTGTAGCATAAGTTACGTTGACAATCTGGATGTTACCGGACAGTTATCGAGTATGATACTAAAATGCGAAACAAGGCGAAAACTTGGTGTTCCAAATTGGCGTGATACGGTGGAACGGTTGGCAAACCAATTCTGAAGAAATTGTCACCGGTCATTCCGACCGGTAGTTCGGTTGTAATAAGAAAGAACCCAAGAGAATAGGAAGTGGTAAGAAAGATCGGCCGTTTGAATGGACACGGAATGGCCCATAGATATATACGTACAACTATAGAGGTATACCTACTACGGAGCCGTTATAGACGTCAAAGACGGATACCGAATGACCAGATCGATTCCGGAGTCCTTCACACATGCCTGAGAGAGCAGAAATAGTCATTTCTGCAGGGATGAAACGATACGGCGAGGACAGGGTGCTTCTTGGGCTCACGATTCGAAACTTGTATCACAAGAGTATCTGGGACGGAGATTCTCGTCGATCTTCATCGTCGTTCGAAAGACCGCAGCGAGATTTTTTCCGAATGGAAACCGGAAGGATTTATCTCGCCTTTCGGATCTTGAGGGATATATAAGGTAAAAGTCGTGAACGGTAGCGGTGACGCGTGATATACCAACTCGGAATCGTTCCCAATGGGAAAACTCCATACCAGACGTATAACGATTACATCTCCAGACTTTAATCACGACCCATCTTTTCTCTTGACTGGACCCTAACGGTCTGCGCTTGCGCTATTATGTTGCCTACCCGAAATACGTAATCGCGTTACGTAGGTATCGCAAAGATATTCATCGCCGTATCTCCGAATTCAATCCGCAAAACTAATCCGGCATAGTAGAGGCATGTGCGTATACCGACCTGATGAGATAACCGCGAGCAAGAAGTATCGCTATTCCCCATGCGACAAATCGTAGACTGTTACAACCCTTCGTGATGGGTAGCGGGTATTAATCAAAGGATTGAACCCAAGGGTCTGCAAACGCGGCGTGGAAATCCAGAAGTAGTCATTGACATCAGGAGTACCGTCCTACCACGTGTCTCTTGGCGGAACTTTGAGTGAAAAAGGTCAACCGGTCTCGAGCGAGAGGTAAGAAGCGGACCAAAATTCGCCTCTTTACCTTCGCGTAAACCGTTGATCGAAGAAATTTGCCGCGTTAAAGCTCTTTCTTCCACTCGAAACGGTTTCTGCTCGAATAAGGGCACAATGAGACAGCCTCGATGGTGCTCCGTAAAAGTGGAGGAATTATAGGTGCCTTTCGAGCTCCGCATCGAGATGGTATCGAGTCTTTGCGCTCCTAATCGTAAGACTCACGGGGATTACCTGGCTTCAAAAAATCCCGGAATTCTCATGCGAAACGGAGACGTGAAAGAATTGTTCAGGTCATACCTTGAACTGCGGTAGGCCCGCTGCGGGGTCGGACGGAGCGCGGTGGCCCCCGGTTGCCTGGCTGGTTGCACCGTAGCTCAGCTGGTGCTGATAGCTGCACAATATTTTCTTGTGAGCGCTGGCCTGGGCTCGATACGCTGACACCGATAGTTTCATGTCTCCTCCCGTCTTTGCGTTATGGGCTGGGAGTGCCCGTTGTGCGTTTCGCGTGACATCTTCTCCTTGAGTTCCCAGCTCCTCGGCGATCTCGAGACCTCGGTTGGAAGCTCACGGAATGAGAAGCGGTTGGGGGATGATATCGAGCTGCCGGTGGTTATAGCACCTCAACCTCGAAGCCGAGCGGTCTCGGGCGATAAGTAATTCTTGCGGATAGAAAATTTCCTCGCCGAACCCTTCAGGGCGGAGGCAATTTTCAATGTATTATTTGCCCTTGATAGGACCTTTTCACTGTATAGACGCGAAAACGGAGTCAAAGTCCCTTTCACTACCGATATTTATCCTCGTCGCCTTCGACGATCGAGTACTTTGCCTCTCGCCTCTTCCTCGATCACTTATGTATTCGGTGCTCCGCATTCATTTAGTTAATTATCGATGATTCCCGAGAGATTCTAAAGCAATTTCACCACCGGGCGGGCTACAGCGTTGAGTCCGAAAAGTTTCCGCAACTTGGGAATCCCCGGTCTGGTCCGACTCTTTAAAAGGCTCTTAGGTTAGCCGAGGAGTGGATATTCCCTCGTGGGCAGAAAACGACAAGGGTATTTTTCCTCCTACTAGATAGCATGTAAAGGTTCGGCTGCAAGGTCTTTGTGGATGTACGAGAATTGAAAGGCAAACAAAAGGGTCGTTAGAGTCGTAGCCCGCAGCTATATAGAGTCTTTATATTTCGGTTGTACGCGTGTAACGTGCAGGGGAGACGAGTGCCTATCCCGCGCAGGACCTGTGTTTCCTATTTTCGAAATGATAAACGAGGCCCTCTTTCCTTATCCTTTAGACGCGAATTAGAACGAAAAATAACGGGGTAAAATATTAGCGGAAGTAATCACATATCGCACCAATGATGATGACTAATTCAAAATGGCAGTGAATCGATGATTTGTTTCGTAGACGGATAGTTTCTTCCTTGTCATGATGACTGGTGAATAATCCAGGAAAGGAAGTTGGTCGAATGGTTAGTACACCGCTAAGCGTTCATGGCATAAGTGGATTATGGCCTCCCACGGCATAGTTTAGGTTCTAACATTCAGTAAGCCTTAGGTCTGTCGCCTATACCGGTCTAATGGTCTATACTCGGCGTATAACTGGATTAGATATTATCATAAATTCTATAAGAAACCAGATATTTGCATCCGCCAGCCAAATGATTTATAAGACGATTTGGCTCGCGGGGTTTCCAAGCGATTCAACCATATTAGATCTTCGGACCCTCGCCTCGTCAGTTCGTTCGAACCCACAACCTTTACCGTATAGAAAAAAAATCGAATTTCCGGCCAACGCGTCCGGTCAGCGAATGCCCACTAGCTGCCGGGGCCTCCGCCTTAGTTCTCCTGCAAGATCCGACCTTTCACTGCTCTAGAGGTTCATTCACTGGCTTTTAACGCTACCCCTGCGGCCCGCGGTTCTTCGGCAAGCACGAAGTGGCGCGTTAATAAAATTCACTGTGTGTTCCCAACGCGTTATGCGGCTTTAAATCTTCAGGCTTGTATTAAATTCCTTCCTAAAACAAGCCCCGTAAATTTCGGAGGGTGGAAAGTGTACCGCCGCTCGTTAGTCCTTACAATTAACAGAATATGCCTCGTTCTATCAGTGTATGTATACTATTAATGTACCGTTTCTCCACTTTAAACCAACACCGGAATTTCCACTCGACGTCGTACCCTATATCGTCACATCGGCGATTCGAATTTCTCAGAGGATCAATTTCACTGTGAAATGAAATTCTCCTTCATCCCCAATTTGTCGGCACTCACTCCCGTCCACCAAACCTCGTGACACAATAATCAATCAATCGGTTACTTCAGCGAGTTTCGTTCGACTCGGTTCCTCTTTCACATATTTTTACCCCGAACTTTATTCTTCGACTTTTCCAGCCCCACTCGACGAAACAACTAACGGATGGACGGACGGAAACGGACCGGGACGAGAGTTCGGGGGATTTTCAATTCGCGTCAACGGCGGACGACGTGATCCCCTTTTTCGCGAAGAAGAAAAAAAAAGATTTTTTTCCTTTCTATCCGCGCACGTGTTACAATGCCACGAAAGTCACTGGCCCCTCGGTTACGAGGCGAGGGTTGGCGAGGTTCACGCCGCGCTCTCCGTAGTCTGCCAGCGAGACCCCCACTACCACACCCTGCATTAAAAACCGAAATCCTCTGGTCGAAACGCGCAGACTCCTTCTTTGGTGCCACTGGGGAAACACCCCCGCCGACTCGACCTCTCCCATACACACCGTGTTCCTATTCTGCTCTATATACACCTCCCGTAGATGTGATTAGATTCTGCATGTATATTGGATCTCAGAGGGCACGTATTTCCGGTTCGGGACCACCGGTCGTTCTTAGTTTTTCGTTAATACGTCGATTCGAAATGCGAGCGGTAATCGTCACTCTATCTTTCGTTCCGACGATGAACTTCGCCCCGCTGTTCACGGATGATAATTAAAGGTATAGAAGCGAACAGTGGACTATTGAACAGAAATGCAAGCTGGGATGGTATTGTCAGCCTGTAGGACGAGAGCCGTAAGGTGAACTGGAACTAGTAGGAGGATTATATCCGGTCGATTCTTGGTCTCAGAGCTATTATTTTTACCGATCAAAAAAAGAGAGAACTCTTACCTTCTTACTTCGACCTCGCGAATGCGGAAGAGCCACGAATGTTTGTACATACGTACCTATCTCATTGTGTCACGGATCGTTGGCTTTGTCGTTCGGCTTGACCCACTGACATCCATCGAACGGACGGTACGCGTACGGATATTACGCGAGACCGTAGACGTAAGATAAATTTTCATTCTTTATCGCGATTACGAAACCCGGCGTTAGTTCGCTCGAGATATGCTACTTGTTCCTAACTCGAAACGAAGTACAAGTTTTTCGCTAAATATGGATGGTTTCTCGCCGTTTCGAGAAAAAACAACTTCGTTCTTTTCTCGCTTTCCTCCCGATACGATTCTTCAGGGATGTAGGTGAATATTCGACAAAAGAAACGTACGAAGAATGAGAATTCAACGACCTGTATGTAATTGAAAAATATATGAGACTGAATAACCGTGCGTCCACTTCGTTATTACCTCAATTATATCCCGCCTTATGTTCACCTTGGGGTTTATACAACCTTTTCCCAATCCCTAGACGGTGTTTGTCAGCCGGTTTAATTCAAAGTAATGGGTAGGTACAAATGTGCGCATACGTACACACATACGCCCACCCGAAAAATGGAACGAGGATATTCAGCGTGTGGAGATGAGATCCGCTCCAAAACTCGGATCTTGTTAATTAACACCGAGCTTCGTACACCTACGTCAAATTCTACAGCTATTTCAAGATTCTGGAATCTTTTATCCTCGTTGGATGCATACTGCCTTCACGGACGTAGCCTGAGTTAAATAGATATAATTCAACGTCACTCGACACTCGCCTGCCTCAGTAGGTTTACTCCAAAAAGTGCTACGTGCAAATCGGTGAATACAGCGAACTCGGAATTGCAGTCCGAATGCGGTTACTAACTAAAAGCTTCTGGCGAAATAGAATGGAACAGAATAGAATGAAACGGAATAGAACCAGCATTCGTTATTACACCCTGGAGATGGAAGATGGTTAGCGATATCACACGTGCAAAAAATTCATGGGCTTCTGTACAAACTTTGAAGAAAATGTCTAGTTTTTCATCAAATTTCCTACACGAAGCCCCAGTTTGTTAAAATCGCAAATATAATTATAATCCTGACTCTAATTGGTCTGCTTAATAGAATTTCATCAATTTGAAGGTGCCGTTTCATCCGGCTGAACAAACTACCGCGGAGTAGTAAGTAGGTGTAATACCTTCTTATATGAGCACGAGTAATCGTAAGTTCTGTGTTAATTTCCATCGGGAAACAGGACCGAGCGACACACCAGTCTGCTTGCTCCGGAACGAGTCGAGACTCGCGTTTGCATGTTACCGCGTACCGGAATCTGTGTCAACTTTCGCGACGCCAGTTTTCAACAGTTTTACAAACTTTTCTTCCGCGATTTGAAAGACCGAACGACGACTCGGTGTTTTCGTATACCTCGCAGTCGTTCTCCCGCGAATTTAGGCGTTCAAACTTTTTTCGAAATTCCCACAAACTGTACGGCAGGGTGTGACGTTCTTTACGGCATTACTATCGTTATTATTACGACGAAACGTCCGACGTGGGAATTTTATTGTCTGGTATCGTGTCTCGGAGGTGGAAAATTCTTCAGACTAAATTTCCAGTAAAAATATTACCTCGTTTTACGTCAACGAACATCGAGGCGAAACGGCGAAAACCGCTTGAGTGTGTATCGAGTTTCGTCGTTCGGTGAAATCGCAATCTTGACGTTAATTGAAAACGCAGGAGGCGAGGTATCTGGCTTGGGTCTCTCAATTATCTGCAACGAGATGATAAAATTTTTCAAACGAAGTCTTCCCTCGCGTGTATCATGTGCCTCGAGTACCTATGTGACGGAAGTGACGCCCTAGCTTCGATACTTCGATATTCCTCACTCGAGTATGTACTGCATAGTAGGTATATAACCCACTTCAGTATCGAGTACCTCGGTATCGGAGTGCTCCAATCTTTTATGCATAAAATCAGTCCACGGAGGCAATTACGAACGCTGAGAGATAGGTGGACAGAGGGAGGGAGAGAGAGTCTCCTAGTGGTGGTAAATATTATCGAAAAAAATCAAGTACAAAGAAAGCAATTCATGCGGCGAAAACTACCCCTGAGGGTGTCTCTGGTCGAGGACCGTCTCCGACGTAGCAGTGGACGGTGTGCTTCGCCGTACCTTTATGTCGACCCGCGACGGATGGGGGATTCGCGAAGTCCGTTGTGACCCGTATAGCCGACGTCGAGGCGTTCTTTATACACGTTTCACACCCTAAACTTACCCTTTCAACGCTCCTTTCATTAACGCGCCGGAGATTACACGCGGAATTAATGCACCGTCGTCCGCCACACGTACATTCGTCTAAACCGTGTTCAGGTGTGTGTAACGAGAGTGTAGATCTGTGGAAGAAGAAGAAGAAGATGAAGAAGAAGATGAAAAGTTTCCGCGTTTATCCCTTCCTCTTGGAAGATATCGCGGACCCATCGGCTGATATACAGAACCGTACAAAGAAGCCCTGTAGGAAATCGATTTGCGAGCTGCAGAGCGGAAGATAGAATCTGGCCAGCTAACGTAAGATACGACTTGGTAAAGATTATGTACGTGCCTATATATGCGTCGTATGTATCAAATAGACACAAATATGCTGGCGAACGATACGGGCAGTGCACAGTGGACCAGAAATATCTAAGTGAAAATATGGGGGGAAATAAGAATCGACGCGGCATGTCGTGACGCTATTTCCTTGGATTCAAATGGTTTCATTTTATACGACGGTAATCGACATAGCGGATAATTTTATTGTTTTCCGTTCATTTGGAAAGAAAGAAATGTGAAATTGGAGCGAATTGCTGTGATAAAGCTGCGGTTTATTGACAAAATTATTTTGGGACACTTGAGCCCTTCGGAGATATACACATATTGAGGTGGGTATCAGCTTCAACGTGATTTCCATTCAAATGCTGTGAATCGGAATGATAGCAGTAGCATCTTATTGTCAGGGAGGTTTGGCTATTCGCGAATTGATTTTTCTTCGTCATGCACTTTATCCGGATTACAATAATCCCTACCACAGCCTTTGAGGCCTAGAGAAAAATGAAAGAGAATGAAGATCGTTATTCGAAATGTTTTTCGGTTCGATCGATTCGGATACAAGAATAATTACTCAAAAATTTGAAACAATCATTGAAGTATACGTGCAGTCTAAATTTCTTTCCCTGTACTAGAAATGCACCTCTATACCCGTCATTCCAGTAATTGTATTTTATTCTCAAGCCGCAGTACACAAAACCGCGTTAATTATACCTGACCGTTGAAACGGCGGCTTAAATGGGGCCAATTTTTCTCAAAAATAAATCTAATTTTGGTTTAAAATTCCGCTATTTAATGGACTATCATAAAATACATGAGCTTAATAGTAATTTACTAGCCCTGACGATCCATATCCTTGTATTTTATCTCAATTTTACGTCCTCCGTGCGCTCCGTTGAAGGGTGACATCCCCCCTATATTTTATTCCGTTTTTAAAACCACGGTACGTGTATCGTTTGTTAAATTATTAGAGCAGTCGAGTGTAGGCATATTCCATTCGCCCCTTGTGTATGTATGTAATAAAGGCGTATAATCCCCTAATTAATTAGCGTTACTGGTCGTTTGCAGGAGTGTCTTGGTGAAGATAGATCATTGCGTGGACCGCTGAGATTCTGGATCAACAGGAGATTAATTGGTCTGTTGGTTTAGGACATGGAAATATAAATTTTGAGCGTAGCGGGCTGCATATCGTCGTCGAAGTATCACCCGTCCGCGTATAGATAATTATCGTGTAAATTGTCACAGTTTCCTATAAATTCTTGTTCCGAACAAGCTACTATAGGTACTTCTTCTGCTTCTTGTTTCGCGATACAGTTAGCTAAAATTTAACGCTGTTTCGCTAATTTCAATTTCCAATTTAACGGAGGTTTCGCTCAACAATATCAACTGGGTATAGTTATGAATCCTTCGAGAGGGGAATCGAGAAAGTTTGAATGCGCGGTTAAGTGGGCAGGTCACCAATCATATTACGTTGTCTGGCTGGTTTTCAATTACGACGTTGCACAATGCCCATGGATAGGCATTGCGGAATGGAATAAAAATAACTAAAACGCAGTTTCTATTCCGTAGAAAAATCTGGTATAAAAAACATACCTGAAATGGATGATTACATGTACATTATACGTATAACGTATGCATACATTTCGGCGTTTAGCGCAAAAGCGTTGATACATCAGGGTACTTGCAGTCTAATTTTTGCACGATTTATAATCATTTTGTAATGATGAAAATTCTCATGTTTTAAAAGGCGGTAGATTACGTATTTACCGACTCGAGTCAGTATCAATTCGTAGAATACGCTTTTACCGACTCGATTCAGTTTCAAATCGTAGATTCCGCTTTTATCAACCAGATTCCCTATATTACCGACGGTGGAGTAGATCGACAATATTACGAACATACGTCGGTAAAACACGTCCATCTAACAGCGGCTTATATTAACTATAAGAATAATCAAGGAAAGTAAATAGCAGGAAGATTGCGGTGCGGCGGAAGTGGAGGCTGCCCGAGCCTCTCCGAGCAAGAGAAGAGAGGTTATCGCGCGAGTCCCCTCACAGTGATTGATCTTCGTAAACAGGTGCATTTCGATTGAACGTTGATTAGTCGGCATTATTAGTGACTGTGTACGCGGGTCGAATGTGAATGATATAATAAATGCGTAACGCCATCGAGAATGGCGAGTATTTCAATAATCAGATAGTACAAAGTGATTATATACTATAAATAACAAGCAATAACAACTACACCGTAGTATATTTCCTTATAGATAAATATTGGCTTTAAAATAATGAGTGTTTACAACAACGCCGAGGGTGCGGACGACTGGGTTGAATTTTGTGACAGGCACGCCCGGGCTGCAGCGTCCGATTTTGCCAAGGCATTTTGCACCTACGTTAATTTAAACCTGCCGGAAAGCGCCAGAGCTACGCTTTCGCATCGCGATTTTTTGCGGAAATTTGTCGACACATTTTGCGAGCATTTTGAGTCGGAATTTTTGAGGCGTAGTACGAGGTCACCCTCGTTTCACGACACGCGACAACAACAACAACAACAACAGCAGCAATCTATCGCCAACGATGCGGACGCTAATAATTCTACCAATAATCAAAACAACAGACCGCCGATTCGCGCATCTTCGAACGAAGAATTCAGCGATTATTCGGAACAGGATGGCGAAGCTGTGTCACCCAAACCCGTTCACAAACCGTTCTTTCGTCGACTGTCGTTCAAGGGTTTAAAAAAGGGGAAGGGATTCTTTCACAAGCAGCAAAGCGACGAGGTCGAATTATCTCACAGCGAACACAGGCGGGACAAACACTCCAAGGCGAAGCTATCGAAGATCGTTGTCGAATGCAGGAAGGAGGGTATCGTCAACTGTCTGATGGGTGAAAACATCGACGGCACACAAAAGTGGGAAAAATGCAGACTGGCTCTTGTCAAAGCGATCGGCGGCTACATGTTGGAATTTTATTCGCCGCCGAAAGCAGTCAAGCCGAGAAGCGGAGTGTTTTGTTTCAGGATAACGGAAGCGAGAGAAACGACCGCTCTGGAAATGCCTGACCACGAGAACACGTTCGTTCTTAAGGCGGAACAGAACCTCGAGTTCGTCATAGAAGCTCATGACTCAAACGACATGCGCTCTTGGCTTGCCACGATAAAATATTGCATGCGGTCTGCGCCGAGTATATCCAACGTCACCGGATCCGGACCCAGCGATTCGGCCACGGACTCCATCGCTCACGGTTCTAATTCCGAAGGCGATAGAGCCAGGGCTAACTCGGCGAGTAAAAATACGAGGACTTCTTCTTCTCAGGATCAAAATAACTCCGAAGAACAAGGAAATCCCCCAGAATTACCGCCCAGACTTAGACTCAGTAGCAATAGCAATCTCGACCTGTTTCCTTCCCAACAGGAGATGGAGGAACGTAAGCAAAGAAACAGGACCCGCTTCCAAGCTGGTGAAGCGGAGATAACATTTTTTCAAACATATTTCTAGTTTCAGGTAACGACGGAGACCTAGATCTGTCCAGCAGCTTGAGAGAATACAGATGGTTCCATGGGACATTGCCGAGGTCAGACGCGGCCCAACTTGTTCTATATAGTGCGGCGAACGGTCACGGTGTATTCTTGGTTCGCCAAAGCGAAACTAGGAAAGGAGAATTCGTTTTGACCTTTAATTTTCAAGGAAGAGCGAAGGTATGTTGTTCCAAGAATTGTCCAGGTTCCAGAAAGCAATTCGTCAACTTTTCAATGGCACTAGTTATCAAGCTGGGCGATGGTGAATGAAATTATTGTTTTACTGAGTGTTCAGACACACTGCCAATTTCGGTTTGAAGTATGTTTTTCATTCATTATTTCTCTACGAAATGCCGTTCGAATGGATGCAAATACTTCAACTATTCAGCTTTCGTAGATAAATCGCATAATTAATTGATTCGTACCTTATTACTCGCACACTGATCATACGGAACAAATCAAATTTTACATGAATATTCTAGACAGGTGTGTCTGTAGTGTGAACTACAGAAATCGTACTGCATTCATGAAAAGTATTATTTTTTCAAAGATTTACTTAATTTTTCATAATTATCGCGTTCGCTAATCCCATTCCTGCATCTATCACTAAAGTTTCTCTATCGATTTTAATGTCTGTAGTTCACACTGTGCGAAAATGTTTACCGAATAAGTATGTCGGCGCCAAACCCTGTAGGTGGAATAATTTTCACGTAATCCTGTACAAATTATCAAAACCAAAGTTGATTATCTGAAAAACGCGGATTCGAGGTGTATGCAAACTTTTAAATTAACAGGATAGATAAAATTGGCTAATTTGGAATTTTACATTCGCAACGACAGCATCTCCGAATGACGTTGAATGATCAAGGTCAATGCCGAGTCCAGCACCTCTGGTTCCCAGCGATCCACGACATGCTAGAACACTTTCGTCAAAACCCAATACCTCTTGAATCCGGGGGTACGGCGGACGTGACGTTGACAGAATATGTGGTCGCTAATCCTACTAGCCGTCCTGCACATCATGCGATAGCCGGAGCTGGCAGTCAACAGTCTCAGGAAAGAAGGCCAGCAACAGCCCCAGAGCCCAGAGAAGTAAGACTCAGCAGCGGCAGTCTAACCCCTCTTGAGTGATCGCGAGTGGCCGACTCCCACAGTCTGAAGTCTGAAACTACAGACAGTGAGTAGATACACGCTAAAGTGAGGACGGTGGTGGCCCTTTTTCAGATTTCAAATCCTGGGGGTAGGTCGATTCCAAACTCAATGTCTAATCCGTATCTGGCCATTACATTGATCAACTTTTCAAGTCAATTTCATGCTGTTATCTGGTTCGCACTGATACGCAATTTATTTATGTAACTGACCATTTTTTTTTTTTTCTTATTTCATCGATAGCGTTACTTGCGAAATTTGTAGCTATCCAGAAGCTTATCTACTGAATAATCATAAAATGTTCCGAATTTTAATCAACTAACTTGTCTTAACTCCGTGGGAAACGAGTTTTTGTGTCCATACAGATAACAATTTTTTGTTTAAATCAAAATTGAGTAGTTTTGACAATTCATGGGACGGAAATCTGACCTACACCTGTTGGGAAATTAGATCGTACTAAGCGACGCTTAATGTTAGAATTTTGTAAATATTACTTATAGTTCGATCTCAAAAAACTTTCCTATGACACGAAAGAGATGTGTAAACTGTAAAGATATGACAGTGGGGGGAGGGGCTCGCTTTTAAATAAGGTAAACCTGTAATCCAAAATATTTCTGAATGGTGATTCCAATCTCGTCGTTCTAACTATCCAGTTATTATTTAGTTTTTCAGCCAACTAAGATCTCGCACTCTTTAACAGTCGTAGCATTCATCAATCCTGTAATACCCATGCATTCCCAATTCTAACTGCATCTAATACCCGATTCATTACTTACTTAGCTTACAACATTTGTAATCACCTATCAGATCATAAGGTCTAAAATATATTCAAAACGCAAGTACAGGAATGTTCGGTTTAACTAAATTAAAAAATTGAGTAACTTATGAACTGAAGCAAAACAATAATGAATCGAGCATTGTTTCAATATACAGTCAGTCCTTGGTGTCCTGGGCACATATTTCTTTTCTAGACTTGCCTATAAGCCAATATTCTAGATTTTGATGCAATAACCAGAGATTATAATGGTTTGAATACATTAAAAGAGAGTTACTTGCGCTTTGTGTATAATCGACAAAGGAGTAAGATTCTGAAACACTTTACAAGGTTTTATAATCGTATTAAATAGGTGCAGACTCATGGCGGACCAATAAGAGCTCGTGCCGAGTCCCTGGAACGTTTAGAACAGCAGAATATTGCAGAACAACAACTGCAAGTGGCAGGTTCAGGCTCATCGGGTAGCAGGGCAGTGCAAAATACCTATAGTTTTCTTTGACGCTGGCTCCGGAGTAACATACTATCTGGCTATCATCCGGTCAGCCCATCCGACTGATAATATTCTATACTCTCTCATTTATTGTAAATAAAAACCGGCATCTACACAAGTAACGCAGTTTATAAAATATTATCTATTGCTTCAAATGCTTGGATCATTTTTATTTTACTTTACATTCAGATTACTATTTTTCAATTCTTTCGGCGATTAAAAGTATGGAATTTGTATATTTTGTTAGTGACCGATGGTTATCGTTTTTTTTTTTTTTTTCTACTATTATTTTTATCACATAGATTTTCATCGTGTTTTCATTGCTCAATACCGACTATAATATGTTTAGATTATTGATTTAAAATTCAGGAACACTTGAGTACTTTGTTACAAGTTTTATGCAGTAAATATTACACTTTTATTATATCATTACGTTGTTTGACTTCTATAGTAAATCAATTTACAGTTTACAGGTAAATAAGGTACTCTGGTATAAGTATATACCTATTTATTACCTTAGTGTAAAAATAATACTTGGGCAGCTTCAGACACAATAATAAGCTTTACAAATATTGGGAAAATTAAATCAAAAAATTCGAAAGAAAAATTTATTTCAACAGATTTTTTTCTACATATTATTATTTTTTTTAATTTTTTTTTTCAATTGTCTATCTTCTAGTGATGTGAAAGCATTTTTGTTTTTTTTTGTTTTATTTTATTTTTTTCATTTTCTTTCGGTTTATATTTATACGATGATAATGAAGCGACTGTGCTCGATTAAATTGTAGAAATTGTGCATAAAATAAATACAATTTTACACAATTTACTAACAATATTCAAACACGTGATATCTACCTGTATCCATGGACTATTATACTATACGGGGTGAGTTTTCTCCGGGGTCTAATCTGGGAGGAGCTTCAACGTGCTGGAGCTCCGCCTTCTTCTATTCAAAATCGTTCGCATCAGAACAATAGTGTGTGATTATCAAGCAGATACCCTTATCTCCAAATTTGTTTACATCCACACGTATAGCACACCTCAGCACTTTAGCACGTTGAAGCTCCTCCCAGATCAGACCCCGGAGAAAATTCACCCTGTATATTATCATATGCTCAGAGATAAATTTGAGGTAAAGTTATAATACAATTGAATTCACTGAAGCGGTGAGTTTATACCAGGTTTACTAACATCTAACTTATACTATGTATTAACGGTCTGCATTTTCTTATCGAGTCCTCTCAGTTGCTCATCAGCTTTCAGAGCGCCATTTCTCCAATATGTCTTTTGTAAAAATTCCTCTATCCAATATTCCTTACTGTTATCAAACTTCACTGGTGGGCAAATGGTTGCGCTTCATTTTCTCTTCCGTAATTTTTTTGAGGCGACTCTTTTCGTTATGATTTATGCTCAGAAACGTGATTTTTCTATTCAAATATGAAAATATCGAGCATTAGAAAAGAGATATAGTCAGCTTCGCGATTAGTCATGCCCTGCATTGGAATAATTGCAAACATCGACCGGATATTGATAGTACCAAGGATTCGAGGGTTTAATCGACGATGATAAGGGGTGACGCTGACTTATGTAGTTATTAATCTTAAATATCGAACCATTGGGATATTCAATATCGTAATCTGGCAGAGAGGGACCAGATACTCGGATGGTAATACGCCTAAATTGCCAGTACATAATTTTCAGCTCTAGAAATGCTATTTGTTTATTATAAACTGCCATTATCATATTTCTGAAATTTTTCATAAACAATATAACTAGTTATCGAACAAGTTGATATTCGATCCCGATTCAAATCCTGAAATAGGTACAAACTGTTACATCCGTCGCTATGTATGACAAGATCGCATCGTACCTAGCAAAAGAATTACCGTAAGAGTTTAAATTTAATCAACGACGAGCGACTCGCACTTTGTCGTCGGACGAGAAGGATAGTTTTCTTATCGGAGATCTACCTATGCCCGGGAATTCGGGAATTACCGTTATCGACCGCCGACAAAGACGCGTGTCCTTCTAATGCAGCAGTAGCTTAAATCTTTAATAAAGTTAATCACATTTTTTACGATAATCCCCTGATTTAACGGTCGATCTTAGTAGTAGCCGATTTTCGCGTGCGTTCTAGAGTCAAGGAAAGCAGCTTTTCCACCAGCTCAGGACGATCGAGACCGCTAGCTTCCCACAACTGCGGGTAAACACTGCTCGGTGTGAAACCGGGCAGGCTATTTATTTCGTTAATCAGTATCTTGCCCTCTTCGGTGTAGAAGAAATCGACTCGGGATAGAGCTGCGCATCCCAGAACGCGGAAAGCCTCGCGCGCCATTCGTTGCATTTCTTCGCTGACCCCCTCCGGTAGGTTCGCCGGTACAGTTAACGGCGCCGTACTTCCATTGATGTTGTATTTGCTGTTGTAAGTGTAAAAATCACCGCTGACAATGACTTCGCCGCATAAACTGACCTCGGGATTATCAGTCCCCAATATCGCGACCTCGATTTCACGCGCTTTGATCGCAGTCTCGACCAGCACCTTATCGTCAAAACTGAAAGCCAGCGCCAGCGCCTTCTGAAAGCTCGCGAAATCCTCCGCTTTGCTCACCCCAAGCGATGAACCGAGACTCGCGGGCTTGACGAACAGTGGTAATCCCAGCTGGTCGATAATCCCATTGAAATCTGGCTGGGAGGATGAAGTGCGGTGAAGAGTCACCCAAGGGGTAACCGACAAACCAGCATCGCGAAGCACCCGTTTCGTCATCTCCTTGTCCATGCACACCGCTGAACCGAGCACACCGGAACCGACGAAGGGGATGTTCAGGACACTCAGCATGCCTTGTACCGAACCGTCTTCCCCCGCCGCACCGTGCAGCAGCGAAAATGCGACATCGATGAACGGCAAGGTCTGGCCACTGGTCATGTCTATGAACTGGGCGTCTTCGTGCCCGGGTAAAACGGCAAGGTACCGTTTTCCGGGGGCTAAGGATATCCGCGCCGGATCCTGGGGGTTGATCAGGTAATCAGCCTCGTCGCAGAGCAGCCATCGCCCCTGTTTGTCGATGCCGATCAGCATCAGGTCATAGTGATTTCTGTTGATACATTTCAGCACGGTGATCGACGAGCGTAGGGAGACCTCGTGCTCGGGGGATTGGCCGCCCATGAGTATCGCTAAACGTATTTTCCCGTTTTGCCGATGTTCCATCACGTCTGCTTTCGTAACTGAAATAAAGTATTCGTTCAGACGGGTGCGCTCGGTACTCGAGTATACGAGCGAAGCTTTCTCATGCACGGGACAAACAGCTCAAGCCTTGTTACAATAGTTATCCATAAAAATTTTGGCAACATAAGCTTTATGGAAGGGGCTTGCTTACGCCAAAATAGTCACACGTACAACGAACCTGGCAGCGAGCCGAGATCGAGTGAAATATCGCGATTTTATGCCGATGCCTATTAATGTAGGTGATCTCGAGAACTCTGGTACTTTGAAAGTTCGCGACGCGAAATCTTGTACAATTCTAATAAAAAATTTGAATTTTCGAGTGGCCAGCTATAAGGAAACTGAAGATTTTTGAAGGAACAGCAGACAAGCAAAGAGAAAGGGTTACGACGATCTCAGACACACCTGAGTCATAAGTCCCCGGAGAAGAGGCTGAAGTTGTTGAAGATAAAAATGCAATAAAGTTGACGAATAGAGGAAATAACGTTACGTATATAAAATAGGGCCTGCGGTGAATGTTGCAATCATTAAGAAAATGACGTGGCGATCAGATTGGGAAAGTTTTGTGCCTAAATCGACAGGTCCCTTCCGTTCCGTGGCCAGCGTTGGCTGGAAGATGTGTTATGGCGATAGTAAAACGTGCTTCAAATATTTGTTATAAGCGCATGGAAGAATAAAAAAAGAAAAAGCACCCGAAACCAAACGCTAAAGCCGGTAAAAACCCTCAGACCATGATTTGGCTGTAAATAAAATTGTTTTGGGGAAAATCAGCGGCAAATCAAAACACCTCAACGAAAATTGACCGCAGATAATTATTTCGGATGGGAAAATAGACTTGATGTAGGTACACAAGACTTCAAGATTTCAAAAGATCGGGAAAGCCATCCGAGATTTCACGAGGTTTCGAGTGATATGAAATTTTCATGGATTTCAAGAAATTTCACAGGAGTTCGAATAAGGTTTCAAAGATTTCACAATAGGTCAAATAATATTTCAAATGATTTCATATAAATTTCCAAAGATTTCTATAGACCTCAAAGATTCCAAAAAATTTCACAAGATTCACGGAGAGGTGGACACAAGGTTTGATCAGCGATTAGCCCCTCGGGGATTGCGGACCAAGAGTGAAAAACTGATACTCTCAGTTTCATCGGTTACGAAATCAATGGGCGTTTGTTTATTTTCACTTAGCCAGGAGATCTCAATGTTGTTCAACTACTAACATAGTATGAATGTTCTAACTGATTCATGGAGTTCAATTAGCACACTAGTTTTCTGTATCAAGTACCGCGTATGAATATATTTCTTATCGCCGGATCACACACCTAAAATTATCCACTATTCTTTACCCACGATTCAAAATTTACTTGAAACTAATTTTCTCAGCTATATCTATATGCGCAAAATAATTATACGCGATATGTTATTCTTTTCTAACGCCAATGAACTTCAAATTTCATTTCTTCTAATCGCTATAACGATTACGATTCTCGTTCATCAGATTTCGCTCATTCAATAGATGGATAAACTGTCACACGTTACTCACACGTTCAAAGAATCAGTAGGACTATCATTAAATTGCATATCGCACAATTCAAATGCACCGTGCAATCTTATAAATCAAAAGCGAAGACAAGGAGTTGGATTAATGATTAGAAAAACGACTTCGATCAATCAAAAACGATTCGCTTATTTGACCGATCCGTCATTACCGTTTTCAAAAATCGATCTGTGACTACATTACCCAAATTCTGACAGTCAGTTCCAATGATTTTCCCGCCATCGATTAGTGGTAACTGGATTCCATGATTTTGGAAAGTCGGTGATAACTCATTGTCGGAATACGACGTTGTGCAAATTTCATTCATTATTTCGTACTTCAAATTCATCATCATTCACACCACTAAAGTATTATACACTAAACTGTTATAGTATCTGCCTCTGAATCCTGGCTAGAATTTTTGTTTTACATAATCCACTTCCACTGCCATAAATAAAAGTTGGCCTGAAGTCATTGGCACACGAACTATCCACGAAAATAGCACACAATTCCGGTCCGAAAAATTTACGGAAATGAGTTAACGATCTCACAGACAATTACGTACCATCAGCAATATAAAATTTTTTTTGTTTTTTTTTTCTCTTGTGAGAGATCGAAAAATCTTTCTTTCCGACGTCTTTCGTATTCGGTATAGATATCGCAAAGATTTTTTATTTCCGATACGCTTCTGCCGAAAGGTTCGACCGAGCGGCAAACCGTTTCGCCACTGTTGAAAATATTCGTTAAACACGCGGATGATCAACCGCTTGTTGAAATTTATTTTTATCTTCGTACCACGCCTCTCAAATTAGTGTTATACTAGAAAATAAGCCATCTACAGCGCGACAAGTTTTTCTTATATATATACTATTCAGAAAATCTGTGGGAAGTCGCGTGACATAATTATACCCACGCGAAAAGCACAATTTTTAATTTAAGTAATTTTTTGAAAGAGTTACGGACAGCGATCGTTTCTGAGAACTGGAAGGTGATACTTTATAATCTTTGTTTTCATTCGAGATCCATTCGAGTTGGAGAAAAAAATGAAAACAAAACAAATTCAACATTTCTTGGAATCTCGAATTTTACCCGAAACTTCGATTTTATCAATCTGGAAGAACTTACCATCAATTTGCTCGTTCGAATCTCTGTGAAAAATGTGATTTTCTTTCGGAACGGTATCTCGAGGGATCGATTTGTGCTATGGATTGCTTTATTCGAGGAACACTACTAGGTGTGCTCCGGAGTGTGATGGTTCTAGACACATGATGTGCGAGGTGGTACCCCGTTCTAAAGCTATATATAAGTAAACACGTGTGACTTTCGTGACATCAAACAGTTTCGTAATGTTGAATCAATTAATTCTCGATCTCTGTCTAATATTTGCTCGCGTGGACGCGGGTTCACAAGTTCTGAGAGTTTTTTAGGACGGTCTATTTTAGAGTCTTATTCACGCTGCTAATTCGCGTGATGGACTGGCGCGAACAGCCAGAGTTTAATCGGTCAATTAACGAATAAAATAGGTAATTGCGATCCTGATGGAGAATCAAGTTTCAGAGGCAAATTGGGCCAAATACCTAACGGGTATAGCTTCGAGCCACTTGTCAAATGCGTTGCTTACCGAGGAGAATATCGAATATCGAATAATCCTCGAATTGCGATAGAAAAGTGGAAAAGTAGACGTCAGCTCCGCGGTAAAATATATAGTATCTACGTCCGAGTTACCCTCGCACTGCTAAAATGATGAAAATTGTGTATGTAACCGGATATTTATTACAGCTGGTCAATTGTGAAATTGTATAGTCCTTTCCTGCCGACGTATACCTATATTGTATATCTAGAATAGTTACAGATATGAAAAGATCGAGAAAACCGTAAATAATTGATGACGAAAGGTTTCCAGGGTAGGAATATGGGCCGATCTAACGAATTGTTGTGTAGAGAATTCTTCGAGACTTTGATTCTATAATTAAACTTTTTTAGTTTTTCAATGCATATTATTGATCTATTTTATTTTAAAAATGAAAGTCAGAGAGGATTTCGCTACAACTTCAAAATATCGAGAATGAGAATCGAATTTCAAATTTCCCGTGCCACGGTACTGACTCGTTCATCCACGGTACTGACATAAAATAAATTTGGTAGACATTCTTCAGAAGAATTATTGTGAATTGTATCATAATTTATTTATGAATTGTATTATAACATTAATTAGATTTCCCGATTAATCAGTTTGGATCATTTATCGCGACAAAGAAAATAACGAATTCGTAGGTAAATTCTAGAAATGGACGTGACACGGTACTGACATTCAAGTGATTTAAACCGTAAGTTTTCTCCGGACTGCAAGTTATATTATACGAAAGAAGTGATGAAATATGTTCACGAGGATCGTATCGATACAAAATCTTTATGAATAGATTGTTAATGGATGACCAGTGAGAGCAAACAGTACAGGACATTAATGAAGACTGTTAGAATGGAATCACCCATATATATTCACTACGCAATTGTCTGTCATCTTCCAGACTGCGATTGATCATCTAATCCTGGGCTAATCTGTGATCGTGGGGGGTGAAAGAAATCTCGAGATCGATCGCCTCATTAATACTCTAGGCAATGGATGGATGATTGAATAGACGTAATCTCGGATATCAGTCGTTTGAAGTAGATATACCGCCGGAGAAACGTAATACTGACATGTAATACCTACATGTATCGGAAATTGCATAAACGATTATCTGAGTATCATTATTACGAATAAAATCATGTGAAACGATTTTTTCAAATGTTTAATCTGGTCATCACCTCAGCGCAGGTCTTCTGATCTGATATCACAGCCCCCGTATCACTGCAATTCACTACGTCACTCTGATAAAAATTGGTCACGATATACCTGTAAACTGTTGACACGTAGTTGCAGCGTGACAATTACGTATATATGCATGCACACAGCACACGAATGAAACGAGCATCGAAAACCGATTTGCTCGACGCTATCTATGCGCGTAATTACCGCCAGTGCGAAATCGTTAGTATATGAGAGTTTTATCGTTCCAGACATAACGCTGGTCTTATAAAAAGACTTGAACTATTCATCTTCAGAGGGATCGTGGGTCGTGCAATTTCGAAAAACTCGATCTTCACTTTTTGGCATTTTTTAATAGCTGTGTATTTTCTGCATATTTTGAAACCAGTTCCCGAAGACCACGTTTCGCTAATCGATGAAAATGATGTCTCAAGAACCACTCTACCGATTTCATTTAGAAAATTTTTTTTTTTTCAAATACATTGCAATTTTAGTAGCTAAAATGTAAATGGAGCGAATTTTTTATTAGGAATTAGCTCGAACAGATATCGTCAATTATACCGCAAAGAACAGGAAAAAAGTAATTTCTTCCGATTTTTGCGGTTGAATTCCGCGATTTCGTATTCTTCAAAACTCCGTTCCATCACGTTGTAGATAATGTCTTCGAAATCCAGAATCCATCTGGTTTCTCCGTTTCAAACTCGCCGTTTTATTTAAATCGCGTTGACCATCAACAGAATTAGGAAAAAGTTTGCAGCCTCTCGAACTCCGGCAATTAGAAAAAACTTTGCTATGATAAATCCTATCATTTTTTATTTTCTTCCCAACTAAATTTGAATCGTTCCCCACTGACGTAAATCTTGCTACAGTTTCCTTTCGACTATCATCATTACGTACGGAGATAGATCCGTCGATACAATTCTCATTGCGGATAGATATGATGGCAAATAATTACTATCGGCAATCATTATGCTAACTGTTAAAATTGATACGTCAATGAAGTGTAAATTGAATCAATTCATTATTTACCATAGTAGTAAATCTACGACAGAATCAAATCATTGCAAACCGCACAGAATGATATCGAAACGACAGATTTGGAAATAATAACATAATCGTGGAGAACTTATGGAAGCAATGATCAATTCAAGCTGTTTCATAACAAAACACATTGCAGCAACGAAATGGATTGTAGGAAATTTCGCGTGAAATGAAGCGAATGTTGGATTAGCCTACGGAATTCGATTTCGCCCTTAAAAATTGTGTAGTTTAAGTTATTTCGTACCTTCTATCGAAGTGAGTACACCGTTCGTGCGAATCATTTCGAGAATAGTCAACGCTCGTGAAATGTGTCAATGCATCTGCCGCGAACTGTTATGCGGTATTGAATCAATTTTTGAGGAAGTTCTAACGCTGAAAAACCGCGATTCGAAGGTAGGAGAACTCGATTCATCGAAGTGACCACATCCATCTTTTCCAATTACGATAAAGCTCCGCCGATTGCACAAGATGGATGTGATAATTTTGATAAAACAAACCTTCTACTCCCAACGTGCAAAACATTCTATCGCGTTGAATAAAAACCGCACAAAAAATGTTTCTTACAAAATTTTTACGGTAATAAGAGTGGTCATAGATTTGTATGTAATTGTATCATTAATGCCTTTACAGCGATCGTTACCGGAGGACAAAATTGTCTCATCAATGTCTCAGAGCAGCAAATCTGGTTAAAAAGAAGTTCAGCTACTCATTAATTGCGACGTAATCTGAAAATATGATTTAAAAGTGCAGAAACGATCTGATTAGTTGCAATTCTGTTATTTTTTATGCCTCTCTGAATTATCGTTTCGGATGTCCATTATCTCAATGTTAAGGTCACCAAGCGTCTATCGAGTACATAATTATCCAGATTATTGATACGGGGGATAGACGGTGAAGACGATTAGTCATGAATTGAGACGGAAGATTAAATCGAAAATTAATTACCGTCGTTATTAATTTCAAAACGTCAAATTCTAGCCTTAGTAGATAAAGGATGGCATAGAATCGGTCACGAGCCGAAGATTATTGATACGATTCAGATACAAATCGATTATAATGAGCCCAAGCGTCGGTTAACGCGAACATATTAACGATCGATGAGAGTAAAAAACAAGGTATAATTAATATAGCCTGATAAGTTAAGTAGATGTTGAAATTATTATAACAGTTAAGCGGAGGCCCAATTTTATTTGAAATTATTCGAAAACTTTATGCAAAGAAGAGGCTGCAAAGTATCTGTACGGTAATAGGAACTCGTGAAACTTTAGTTCTAGCTATACATTTTTTGCAAATACAAATTTTGACAAAGTGGATAGAGTTCGTTATAATCGAGAAGAATTGCGAAAATCGTTGAAATTTCAAACTGCCCCAATAATTTCCACATTCAATTATACATTTAGCCAAGAAGCTCGAGGTGAGCTCGATCGAATGATTATAATTAAACGAACAAACTAATGGAGATACCCTATCTATCGCAATACATAAAGTGCATGAGCTAGTTCATAATTAACTTTGATAATCGTATTCCGCGAGCTTCATCGATTGAACCTTTAACATAATTGCGGATTTGATATTCGTTGGATTATTATCAGCTGCACAGTACGTGGGCTGCGGTCGAACATCTGCGACGGGGTGAATTTCTAGCATCGCATGCTCAGTTTGAAGCTATGCGAGAGACTCGTTCGCCGGTAGCGAAGTTCTCGCGTGTGATTACCGCTTATTAGGATCCTCACACGGCCCTCGATCGTGCCCGAAACCATTTCAAGTCGTATTACAATTGCCGCAGCGGCGTTGAACTATCGTAATAATTACCGATCTTCTCGCAATCGACGCACGTATCTGGCCAGCCTTCGGAAATCATGAAAGCGCAGCCTACGCGACTTACGATTGGAAAGTACTTTCCGTTCGTTAGAATTATTGTCTATTGCCTGAAGATTGTCGGCCTGGCTCCATTTTCCGTCGGGACTACGACCTCGGTTATAAACTCTCGCCAGGCGCGTATCGGGACTTTTCGATCCTCGAAATTCGGACTGGTTTACAATCTCCTAATTGCAATCCTGGTTATAGTCGTTACTGTACAAGTACTCAAACGGGAGTTAAGCGGGCTGGTTTTATACCCGTCGAGGTTACCTGTAGTTGAAGCCGTCATCATAATCCGCCTAATCATCCGTTCTTTCTCAGGTATCGTTGTCATGATTACCTGGGCATTCAGACAGGGAAATGCTGCTCGCACAATGAATCGAATTTCGGAAATCGAGCTCAAAATTTCTGGTCTAAGGAAGCAGCCGTGTAAGAAAAGATCGCTCATATTTCTAACCGTGCACCTGATTATCAACGCTTTCGTATGGATCACTTCGTGCAAAGCTCATCCCCGTCCAAAATATACCTCTGAGCAATTTTCAAGATGGATCTCGAATGAAATATTGATACATGTTACGTACTGGTTCACTGTCGAGTACTTCTTCGTTGTTGGGCGTATAGCCCGGGGTCTGGAAATTGTGAATGAAAATTTACTGAATTTGGAAGGGCTTCGAAACACTCATGTATCTTGTTCGCCGTCTGTGAACGAATTTCTACAAGCCTTCAGTTCGCGAACTCTGAGCACTCGGTTAGCTGCCCTACGATCACTTATCAGCATTCGGACAAAACTTTCCGACTCAGCTCGAGACGTCGAAGACTTTTTTTCGTCCCCAATATTAATATGCTGCGCTGCTGCCTTTCTGAATAATATTATTAAGCTTTGTAGCTTGATCGTGGTAGGCCCGAGCTCAGACAGCCCTGCGTTTGTGTCTGATATTTTCAATGCCATAGCGGACCTTTTGATCGAAATTTATCCCGCCACAACACTCGCTGCGAACGTAACAAGAACCGAAAAACAGGTAATCAAATATTTCCTTGAACGATTCTGACCATTATCTACATTGCTCAATAACAATTAATCAGCTTTTCTGATAATCGATTGACTTGATCCAGGCTAGACTGACCGCGAAAGTAGTTCGCAAACTGTTGGCTAAACCGGTGGAACGAGAGATTCAATCAGAGGTAAGTTTCTCGTATAGAGTCGAACTCGATTCGATCTTAGCGCAGGAGATTCTGATTATAGGATTTCTTTTCAGCTGGAAAATTTCTCTATTCAGCTGATACACGATGACTTCAAATTCACGGCTAATGGATTCTTTATCTTGAACAATACGTTTTTGCATTCGGTGAATAATATATCTTGTATTAATCTACTAAAATTACGCATTAGTTTCACTCGTTTGCAAATTCTTATCGAAGCTTCAGCTCAGCGATCGTTTCGAATAATTGTTCAGTCTGTACTTGAAAACTATTTTCCCACTTGATCGATCACATCGGTTACAGAGTTTCACGTCCCGCTTGAAGATGCATGATCGCACGTATTACCGTCAAA
The DNA here is from genome assembly GCA_947538915.1 of Tenthredo distinguenda. Lineage (NCBI taxonomy): Eukaryota > Metazoa > Arthropoda > Insecta > Hymenoptera > Tenthredinidae > Tenthredo > Tenthredo distinguenda. The sequence goes on from OX384532.1 coordinate 24,445,808, forward strand.
GATAAAGGAACTATAATCAGCGATCATTGAATTACAGATGATGGCAGCCGAGGCAACCTATATCGTCATTATGCTCCAATTATTGTAGTCAGACATACAAAATGTTCGTTAGTTTGAACAATACTAAACTAAGTGTAAGAATTGGACAAAGGAAATATGTGATTGCAGTAGCAAATGTGCAGATTCCATATGGCCCAGTCCATATGGATTCACTGATGATCTTTGGCCACCGCTTTCGATTCATTTGTAACTTTGGTATATCAATTTTCATGCGATTTCATGAGACGCGTGTTTCTGCGTTCTGGCAAAAAACGATGTTTCACCTCTGTTGGGCCATTTTGAAATTTTCATGAAAATAGGGCTTTTCCAAGAATAAAAAATCCGTTTTTTTTTTCAAATTGCCGCCATTTCGTCACCAATCATCCAATCGCAACGATTTTTTTTCCAAATTGTGCGCAATTTCATAAGCTTTAAGCTCGTTTTGGCAAATTGTGATTGAATGCAAGGTTTTTGAGATAAATGAGGAAAACTGAAGATAGTCAATTTTAGGAAAAAATGATTTTCTCAAAAACACCATTTTCGATTTTCGCAAAAATTTTATATGTTTTCCAGCACCCAAAAAGCCATCTTTCTGCCAAGTGGCAACATGCCATTTTTACATACATATATTTTAATTTCTATCTTCCATGTATACATTCTAATCTATGATTTCGGGAACTTCAAGATTGGAATGATCGTTGACAACTACATTCAAGTTTGAACGTAACCCATATAACGCTAGAACCTGAATAAATCGCATTTTTCATCGCGAGGCTGTAGCTCACGTATTGAGAAAATGTCATGTTGCCACTTGGCAGAAAGATGGCTTTTTGGGTGCTGAAAAACATATAAAATTTTCGCGAAAATCGAAGGTGGTGTTTTTGAGAAAATCAATTTTTCCTAAAATTCACTATCTTCAGTTTTCCTCCTCTACCTCAAAAACCTTGCACTTAATCACAATTTGCCGAGGACGAAATTAAAGCTTATGAAATTGCGCACATTTTTGAAAAAAAATCGTTGCGATTGGATGATTGCTGGCGAAATGGCGGCAATTTGAAAAAAACACGGATTTTTTATTCTCGGACAAGCCCTGTTTTCATGAAAATTTCAAAATGGCCCAACAGAGGTAAAACATCGTTTTTCGCCAAAACGCAGAAGCACGTGTCTCATGAAATCGCATGAAAATTGATATACCAAAGTTACAAATGAATCGAAAGCGGTGGCCAAAGATCATCAGTGAATCCATATGGACTGGGCCATATATTTTCCCCGTTATATCCACCTCTGAATACCCACACGTAATTTGATCAGTTGTGTGTTGCATTTCTATTTGTCAAAATACCTTATTACCGAGTAATTATGATTATAAAAGTGTGATTTACTGCTAGAATGCGCCGACCATTCGCCAGAATTGTACTTGGGTTGCATATCACAAGGCATCTACCGATGATTCATTGGCTCGAATGTTACTTACGTTTGATTCGAGAGGTGAACTTGGTACCCGAGTGTCTATCTATTTAAATAACTCATTGACGAATAAATGTTATCGGAATTGGGTGATCAAGTGCTCGAACGGGAGCAATAATAAAGCTTATCGCTGAACAATCCGAAAGTTTATCTATCTCAATCCCCTACCCCTCATATGCTTCGATTATTCTTGAATATACCTTGAATAATCTGTGGGATCAGATTGCGAGCTTGAGATTTCCGATCACTTTTTTCTTTTATTATTTCATTTAATATTGTAAGTACGTCGGATAATATCTTCACTCAAAACTTGCGATCTGATAGAATTTATTATTCCCTAGTTCATAATTATGAGTATACTCCAATATACGTGACAGAATGGCAAGCGAATCTAAAAGCGGAACACGTTGTGTCGGATCTTTCAATCCTGCATGCAAATGCACGATGATCATATCTTCGACACGTGACGCATATCGCGGGACTAACGCTATATGAGGTTGCACCGAAAATCCGATTTCTATGCCAAAAAGTTGTGTAACTTTACGTCAGGTTGGCACTTGCTTGGAAAATGATTGAGACGGATGGTGGGTTGTGAAATTTCGAGAAATCAATATATGTTCACTTTTTCGCATTTTCGGATATCTCTATATTTTCTCCATATTTTACGCTCAGTTTTCCCAAGAGTTACTTTTCTCTAACATAAGTAATCATCATGATATCGCTGATTATCGGTGAGGACACTGGCTGCCCCTCATGCGAATGTATAAATTTCATATCATACTGATCAGTGGTTGCGGAGGAGTAATGTCTCGCTTCGGGTCAGTAACAAAGTTGCTCTTTTAACATTTGGCTCATAAGTTGACGCCATTTCTTCGAACAATATATTAAAGTCGTCTGATCAATGGATGCATAATTGATAAGCCAACTAACTCCGACCAAACGCATGTTTGAATTATCGCAATTTAATGAAAGCATGACCTGATTGCCCACACCTACGTATACATACTCCGATACGCGAGTAGCCAGAGTATATGACTTACAATTAGTTAATAGGCAGTACCCCGTGATCAACTTTGATCATCGGATTGCGGCGACGTGTGTTTGGCCGGTTTCATGACTGGATCCGCGAGCTTCATCGATTGAACCTTTAACATAATTGCGGATTTGATATTCATTGGATTATTATCAGCTGCACAGTACGCGGGCTGCGGTCGAACATCTGCGACGGGGTGAATTTCTAGCATCGCATGCTCAGTTTGAAGCTATGCGAGAGACTCGTTCGCCGGTAGCGAAGCTCTCGCGTGTGATTAACGCTTATCAGAATCCTCGCACGGCCCTCGATCGTGCCCGAAATCATTTCAAGTCGTATTACAATTGCCGCAGCGGCGTTGAACTATCGTAATAATTACCGATCTTCTCGCAATCGACGCACGTATCTGGCCAGTCTTCGGAAATCATGAAAGCGCAACCTACGCGACTTACGATTGGAAAGTACTTTCCGTTCGTTAGAATTATTGTTTATTGCCTGAAGATCATCGGCCTGGCTCCATTTTCCGTCGGGACTCCGACCTCGGTTATAAACTCTCGCCAAGCGCGTACCGAGATTTTTCGATCCTCGAAATTCGGACTGGTTTACAATCTCCTAATTTTAAGCCTCAGTCCAGTCTTCGTTATGCTGTTACGTGAACTCTGGATTTCTCAGAGTTTCCTACAGATACCCGAGTCGACTCAATTCATAATTGTGATGCGTACTATTTGCCGTACTATCTCAGCTACTGTTATCATAAGTTGCTGGGCATTCGGACAGAGAAATGCTGTTCATATACTGAATGAAATTTTAGAAATTGGTGTTGAAATTTCTGTTCTCAAAAAGCAGCCGTCTGACAAAAGGTCGCTCATATTTCTAACTATACACGTGATTATTAATGCCTTGGTATGGATTACCTTTTTGACCACGAACGTTGTAATGCAGTCTACGTATTACAATCTTTCAAGTTTTATCTTGAGTAAAGGATCGATGCTTATCGTGTACTGGTTCATTGTGGAGTATTCCTTCGTCGTTGGACTTATAGCCAAAGATTTCGGAACTCTAAATGAAAATTTATTGAATTTGGAAGGGTTTCGAAACGGCGACCTATCTTATTCGCCGTTTGTGAATGAATTTTTACAAGTCTCCGGTTCGCGAGCTCAAAGCAATCAGTTGGCTGCCCTACGATCACTCATCAGTATTCAGGCAAAACTTTCCGACCTAGCTCAAGACGTCGAGGACTTTTTTTCGTTCCCAATATTATTTTGCTGTGCTGTCAGCTTTCTGGATATCGTTTTCGAGCTCAAAGACTTCATCGGTGTGATCTGGAGCATAGACAGCGCTCTGATGCTGAATTTTCTTTTAAATTCCATATCTGAGATTTCGATCGCAATTTATCCCGTCATATCCCTTTCTGTCCGCGTTTCAAGAACTGTGGACCAGGTAGCCAAATATTTCGTTGAATTATTCTAATCGTTATCTACACTCTTCGATAATAATCAATTTTTTTTTTCTTCTGACAATCGATTCATTTCCTGCAGGCTAAACTGACCGCCCAAATAGTTCGCAAACTGTTGGTCAAACCCTTAGGGCTAGAAATCAAATCTGAGGTGAGTTACGCTCCGTTTTTCTGGTACGATGGTTCTTGATCTAATCTCACCGAAAGATTTTACTTATCGGATTCGTTTCAGCTGGAAAAGTTCTCTCTTCAGCTGATACACGAAGACTTCAGATTTACAGCCAACGAGTGGTTTTCATTGGACTACACGATGTTACATTCGGTAAACAATATATCTTATATCATTCTATCAAAGTTACAAATTATTTTCACTCGTTTTGGAATTTTTATTGAAGCTTCGCTTCGGTAGCCGTTTCGAAGAATTCTTTGAGCGCAGCGTACTCGAAAAGATATTTCTTTAATCGATCAATTACATAAGTTCTATAGCGTTTCACGTATCGTTCAAGGATGCACGTATTGGTGTTGAAGATAAACGATTCATAATCAACGATTATTTAATTACAGATTCTGGCGACCACGACGACCTATCTTGTCATTTTGTTCCAGTTCGAGGGGTGAGATGGAAACCCGTGAAATGTATCATAGAAGCTTGTTTGGCAATTTGTAAATTTGTCTATTTTCCCTCTGTACATTCACTCTATCTACACACCAAAAAGTTTGCTATCGCAAAAATCATATTGTAATAACAGTATAAATATTGATAGGCTGTGCCGCATGGCTATTGAAAAAATACTTTATTAGCGAATAAATGTCATTGTAATTGGCTAATCCAGTTCTACAACGAATGATTCTCTATTTCATAATTGTAGGTATACTCCAATACGCTGGAGAACAGCGTGTCACAAAAACTTAAAAGTAGAACATTCAGTATCGGATCTTGCGATCCCATTGAAATGCATGATGATCATATCTCCGACAACGTGTACCGCGGAACTAACGCTATAATCCAATTTCTATGCCAAAAGGTCGTGTAATTTTATGTTATGTTGCCATTTGCTTGGAAAACGATCAAGGACGATGGTGGGTTCCGAAATTTGGAAAAACCGATCGGCACTTTTTGGCATTTTCGTACAGCCGTATATTTTCTGCATTTCCTTAACTCGGCTCGCCAAGAATGACGTGTTTCTAAGTAATCGACGCGATATCTCGAGAGCCACTCTACTATCTATCCACGGATCTACCAATCGTTCAAGATTGTCCGACTCCTTCGAGAGCTATTCATTTAGGTGTCCCACTGTTCAGGGGCACTGAAATAAGAAAGGGAAAATGTTATTTCGTCGACTTTGAGGTCTGTTAATTCATTTTTTCGAACAAATCGTTAAAATCGTCTGATCAAAGGTCGTACAATCCGTAAATCAACTAATCCGAAGCGAATCCACATTTGATTCATCGCGATTAATTGAAAGCATGGGCTAATTGCCCGCATGTCAAATACGCGAGCGACCAATGTCTACAACTTTTATCGTCAGGTTGCAGCGACGTGTGTAAGGTCGGTCTCATGATTAATTGTCCCAGCTCCAACCTTTAATATAAATTATAATTGCGGATTTGATATTCAATGGATTTTATCATCGGCTGCAGAGGCCCTAGGCTGCAATTAAAGATTTGCGATAGGGTGACGTTTACTCTCCGATCATGCAAGAAACGCGTTCGGCAGTACTAAAGCTCTTGCGAATGATTAACGCTCAGCAGTATCGCCCGCACGGCCCTTGAATGTGCGCAAAATAATTCTAAGTCGAGAATTATGATCGGTGCACTGGCGTCGAGCGATCGTAGTAATTACGAAATCCGGTCAGTCTTCGGCAATCATGAAATCGCTGCTGACACGGTATCGAAAGTTATTTTGGGCTGTCAGAATTGTTGTATATTACCTAAAGATTTTTGGAATAGCTCCATTCTCGATAGGAACTCCATCATCGATTGTAAACTCTGGCCACGCGCGCATCGGGGCTTTTCAATTCTCGAAATTCGGGCTGGCTTATAATCTCTTCATTACGAGCCTGTCCGCAGGCGTGACTGTGAAGTTTGTATTCGAACCCTGCCCTACTAATTCGAAGTTTGTACATCACAATGCTTTCAATTTCTCAACCAGCATAATCGGCGTGATTCTCCGTGTGATCTCGGCCACTGTTGTCTTAATTTCATGGGCATTCAGACAGAGAAGTGCTGCGCGCATAATGAATCGACTTCTCGAAGTCAACATTCGAGTTCTCGGTCTGAAGATGCAGCTGTCCAACAAAATTGCGATCATATGTTTAACCGTACACGTCATTATCAACGCTTTCGTATGGGTTAGTTTTTGGATAGTGAGTATCATATTGTCATGGCATTTCATATTCCATTGCATCTTCTTGAGAATTGCGTCGTGCCACGTTATTTACTGGTTCACTGTGGAGTATTTCATCGTTGTTGGGCTTATTGCCCGAGATCTTGAAATCGTGAATAAAAATTTATTGAATTTGAAGGAGTTTCGCCGATATGTATTCTGTCCAACGTTCACAAACGACTTCTCGCAAGCCCTCAGTTTACAAACCCAGAGCAATCAGTTGGCTACCCTGCGATCACTCATCAGCATTCGGGCGAAACTGTTTGAGTTAGCTCAAGAGATCGAAGACTTTTTTTCGTTTCCAATATTGTGCGTTATTGCTGCTACCTTCGTGTCTCTTGTTCTGGATAGTTGCGGCATCATTTTTTATACGTATACCTCTGAACGGACTGATTTGTGCTCCACCATTATATGGTTCATCATCGACCTTTATCCCATCGTATCGCTTTGTGCCAACGTTACGAAAGCTGAGAAACAGGTAACCGAATATCTACTCGAATTCTCGATTCCGATCACCGTCTATATCGTTCGATGATGATCAATTAGCTTTTCTGACAACCAATTCGTGTCTTACAGGCTAAAATCACCGGGCACATCACTCGCAAACTATTGGCCACACCGTTACGACGAGAGATTAAAGCAGAGGTAAGTCTCGCTCTTTTCCTCATATGATTGAATTAATTTAACCTTTGTTTTCAGCTGGAAACGTTCTCCATTCAGCTGTTTCACGAAGACTTCAGATTCACCGCTTATGGATTCTTCACGTTAGACAATACGTTGTTACTTTCAGTAAATACCAAATGTTATAATAATCGATTAAAATCTCATATTGTTTTCAATCATTTGCAAAGTTTTATTACAGATTCGCTCAAGTGATGATTTTCAAGAATTGTCGGAGCTGAGCGTTCTTCGAAAACTATTTTTTCGGTTGAATAATTACGTCAATTTTTATAGAATCCCACTCATCGCTTGAACACGAACATTCGCACATACTGATATGCGAAAGAACGGGTCTTTGATCGTCGATTGTTGTTTTGCAGATGTTGGCAGCTACGACGACCTATCTCATTATCCTGCTTCAGCACCAGTGAATAAAAATCCACAATTTTGAATAAGTGTATGCGTAGCAACACCGTTAAAGCACAATTGAAAATTTGACCAATGATACATATTCGATGTCATAATAATCTCGTTTTTCGTTTTTTTTTTTTACCCTCTCCCTATCGATTATTATTATTCCTTTCGCGTACAGAAACCTTTCTGATTTCTGATTTCGATTCTTCGTTTTGTAATGCATTTACAGTAAAGGTCAGTAAAAATATCAGTTTCAAAAATTTAAGCATCAAACCTTAACATTTTTCTGGGACACCTGAAAATTGCACAAAATTTCAAATCTCAATTTTTTATCCGAAGCCGTTGGTTATTTTTCGTGTTCTTTTTTTCCTATCTTCAAACGCCAGTGCGATGAACCGCGGTAGGGATTTCTTAAGTTGCCTACTGGTGCTGCCCTCGAGGCAGGTGCCCTCAGAACTAGGTGCATGACTTGCGTTCACGTCGGTAACAGCATGTAATGCGCACTGCATTACCTAACCGCGAATATTACCTATCGTCGGTAAGAGCGCAGGTAGCGATACAAATATGTGGCTTAAAATCTTCTCTATCTCCGTTACCGGCGATTCTTTCGGTGGATATAATTCATAAGTAATCCGCAATGTGTCGCTACCAACGTTATAACATTGCTAAAATAAAGCTGCGACTACCTTTTTCAAAAATTGCAGAGAACACCGTCTGTGTTGGTCTTTGGCGGCAAATAGATAAGAATTTTAAGTTCTAAGTTCCCAATTCTAAGTTCAATGAAATTTTGTTCAATCTTTCACCGTTGTATACGGCAATTTTAAGACCATGGCGAAAGTCGTGTGTTCAACACTACAGGAGTTGTGACTATTTATCAAATTCTTCAAATTTCGACAGAAAGAACATCTTTAAAGTGGGCGCAATCGCGCGCAACTCTAGCCTCTTTCGTTTACTTCTGCTATCCAATGACAAATGATTTCTAATATTTGAAACGATCGTTCTCAGATTCAAAATTATTATATCTGATCGGTCTACATTCTATTATTTCAAGTATTCAATATCACACTTGTCATACGATCGCGAAATTTTATACCTCCTTGCGATTTGATATAAAATCGAAACGAGCTCGTATCTTGCGCAAAAGACTTGCCCAAAATCCTGGCTACATCTTTCTAAAAGTACTACAACACCGTAGAGAAAATAGGACGAAAATGATACGAAATGTATGTTTGGACACGGCGCAGAACACCCCATTCTTACTCTCTGAATTTTTTCGAGCGAAAATCGTTTCACCCTTAATTCTCTTTTTCACTTTAGTGAGAAAGTTGGACAATTTTCACACCAATAGATTTATAGAGTGTATAGAATACCCTGTACAGTTCCGGAATAGCTTGGTCCGACAGATAGCCTCTTCGAGAGACTGGAGCCATTCATATTGTTCAATATTTAGAGAGAAGAGCGACCGGCGACGATATCCATCATGCTGCGAGCAATCGGCAAAAGTTCGCCGGTCCCCTCTCTTTACCTCGCGTTAAAAATACCGCCTATCGTAACAATGTCACTTTATATAGGTTTAAGGTATAGGTATACATATATTGAACGGATGACAGTATGACATCCGAACAATTCTACATACTTGGCAACACAACGCTCCCAAAACTATTATATTACAATACATTATGCAGCATGGGCCGCACGCTACAGTTTTTCCAAAGGGAGGAAGTTCTTGGGGGCAAGTTATTGCCGGAGTGAGTTGTGACAATAAAAACTAAGCTTTTCGTCGCACGTGGAGCCTGCAGGGAATTGGGGTAGGTATGCACATATATACATAGCGCATACAGTATACGTCTACATCCCCTTTCATTTAACGGGAAAATCCGATTGGCCGCTGCCACTGGCCAATGAAAGTACGGAGGCGTTTCAGAGCTGAACTTTCTAGCACCCCTTGTTCTCTGAGGGTTGCTATAAACGGATTTTCACATGCCTGCATGATTTCGCCTCCGTGCAAACTCTCGATCTCTTCCAGTTTTTATGGAGATTCATATTTATCCTTTTAAATCTCTTCAAAGTCAATCAGAAAAGATCGTTGAACAAAAATTCTGAACTATACGATGTAAAAGCTAAAATCATGTGGCTACCAGCATGGATTGAAGTGACCTCTCTAAAATGACATTGCTGACTTGATTTCGACATCAATTTTAGTCCCAACTAGATTCAGGCTCCCGAACCCACTCAATACCAACCTAATTTCGGAGTGGACTAAGGTTGTCGAAAAATATACAATTTTTTATGCATTTTCAGATTATTAAAGTTCGTATACTGAAAATTACGAAAATTTGAATATTCTCGAATATTTCGCAGCCGAACAGACAAATATTTTCACGAACTTCTAGTCCATGCCAGATCTACGTGTGAGTACTACATGTACAAGAAATTATAGATTGATCGAACTAATCATTCGTTAGTTATTAATTCAACAGTTAACCCATGTAATTTTGACCGAGCTCGATTCAATCTATGTTGGTTTAGATTTGTAGTTGAAATCACGTAGATATTAAAGGTCCGTGTATTATATACCTTAGTCGCCACGATACCTGAAAATGTGTTTCATTTCTACATCCCAAATATGAGGTTATGTACCTTTTCAATAACTCTTCAACATCGTATAGAATCTATAAGAGAAAGTGCGATAACAGGCGAACTTTTCGTAGAGAATAAACATTCGTATGGAAAGTATCGAACGGCCGAATCTTCCAGTGTACAGAGTACACGATATAATATATTTGTGTGAAAAACTCCTAATAATAAGAATGTGTAAATGAATTCTTAGATATGTATTGGGACACATAAAGATATATTAGACGACCGCCGTAAAACTAAGTCGTAAAACTAATTGTAGAAAGAATTAATAATGGTCAGAAGAAGAGTGAGGTACGATACCTGCAGCTAAACAAAGGTGTATCGGGCGCGACCGCCGCTCGGCACGGTCGACCTTCCTTTGTTTATTGTTCAAAATATCTATACGCTCTAGCTGTATACCGAAAAGTTACTCGGAAATAATTGACATCGGGATTATAATACGGAGAATGAAAATTCGTTCCGAGGCATAGGCGTTCTTCTTTATTTATAACAACCGTGAATATTTTTGGCGATTCAAGCGATGTTACACTAAATCATAATGATCAGTCGTTAACTCTTGTTACGGGTTAGCCCCGGCTACATGGACACGTCCGTTCAGCGTGTAGCTAAGTATTTGCCCGCGCGATACGAGTGTCTGTGTAACTGGTTGCGAAATACCATCGTGAAAACCCACTAGTCAACAGTCAATAGTCACGATGTAGATATAAGGATGTATATATGTGACTTGAATTCACGGATCGTATGTTTACCGACCACCACACGTATGTGTGTATGTATACACGTATTATATAATAAGATTCATGGCTAGATACACATGTGTATGCACGATCAGCGGAACTGTGCGAACGGGGAATATCAATTTGGAATACAGTCTTGCAAGGACAATCGTCGATGTGTGTTAATGCACAAATGTTCGAGCTAATAGAGTGGCCGAACTGTGGAGTTTTTGCGTCAAAGCTACGGGACTTTCCGCAGGCGAGACATTCGGTGATTTCCATTTCCTGATCGCGTATAAGAAGTGTGTCTTTACGGACCGTTCATGACTCATCAAAGTTTTTCTCGTTTAGGCTGCTTTACTATTCGATATAATCAATCCGAGATACGTGTAGCCTGGATCCCAATTGATCCTCGCAAACCAATGAGGAAACTGAGATCCATATGTTGGTGACATTGGCGTATGTGAGGAAATATGATCAAGATATGAGGTGACAAATGCAATGGAAACTGCTTCATAAAATTTGATCATATTTTCTCGATTAGCGAAACCAACAGCGAAATAGGTGCTCTGCAATCGCTGGCCTGGATGAGTAATGAAAATGTCTGAAAAGAGACGCGGGATGAACGGTGCAGATCGCGCTTATCTGGAAAATCCTGAGGAAAGGTAAGACATTTCAGGGATTTTCAGTGGCGTGTTCAAAGTTCTTCCGTATCAGACTGTGTGTGTATTAATCGCCGAGATAAAACGTTGGCAGAATACGGTGGGAATTTTTTTTTCGGAACTTAGTGCTAGGTGAAAAAAGAAAGGAATAATTATTCCGTCACGTTGATTCATCGGTGAATTCCCGATTACCTCGTACCGAGATGTGGTTAGACCATGCTGCAGTTCGACCAGAGAGTAAAATTTAAAACTTCATATCGTGGTATCAAAATACGTGGGATGCAATCGCGGAATTGAATCCGCGTGCATCAAAGCCAAAATTACTCGAGTATAGCTTCACTCGATCACACTTCTCTTTCCTCGTCATGATGTCCTATAAATTTACTCACGCTTCGGTAAACTGCATCAAAAGTGAAGCGACCGGGAACGTTAGTAGACCTACTGCAGTTACGGTGACCAAGGATCAGGACAAGCTCAGGTGACACATATCCATCTATTTCGTTAATTACTTATTATACCCATTATCCATACTCAAACACACCGAGGTGTTTCGAAAACGAACTTTTTTCAAATTTTACTCCATATACTCGAGATACTCAAATGATCATTTGTACCGAAAAAAAATTATAACTTGGCTAAAAATCGAGATAACGAGTTGGTCTTGGGTTTATTTTGAAAGGGAGGAATTGAGGTGTTGATAAAAAAATGAATTGTCTTTACGATGAAGCTTGATGAGGTATGGGACGGTTTGGAAGAAAAGATTGATTCAGGATGCGAAATTATTTGAAGCTGTATCTCGAAGCCTGGTATTTTTTTATAGATACCTCGGTTCTTCCTCTTCAGAATGAGTCTGAAACGGACTCGATTTCTTACGTTTTGACCGAGTTATAATTATTTTAGTACCAATGGTTCTCACTTTCTCGTGCTAATTACATGAGAAGTAGGAACCCCGTTCGAGTGATCACCCAAAATTGAGGTACAGGCTTCTCCTCTCAATAGGAGCTACTTCACATGAAAATCTGTCCATTCAGAGTATCAGAAAATTGAAAAAAAGGCCTCGTTCTCGACACGTTAGACTTCTAGCTCAGAAATACTTTGAAACCGATCAGTTTTTCCGAAAGCTTAAAGAACGAACGTTTTCGAGGGTGTCTGAGCTGGGAGGGCTGAAACTTCGGACTCTTCTCAAGATCCTGTTCCCATTTCATGGAAATTGTACAGGGAAGCTTCCAGACCTTCCGCAAATCGATAAGTCTGGTACTTTCGAACCGTAATATACCACTGCGCAACTATCACGAACGGCGTGACACACCCGAACTCCGAAGGCAGTAGATACGTTCCAGAAACTTCTCAGGCTAAATACACCCCAGATCCTCTGAAACGGATTAAGCAGCAAAGTGGCTCCGAGTCCTGCTCCGAAAACAGCCATTGCTCTGGATTCCTGCCCTCAGGACATGACTCTAGCCAGACGGAACCAGGATTACGTGGACCCCCGGGACCAGGGATTCAACCCTCGCGATTTCACCCCTTATACATGCTCTGCTATGTGCCTCTCGCCATGTACCCTCGCGTCTACCTACGCCCCTCAATTTTGCACTCGTGTGTTTCCATAGAAACAAGCATTTCGCGTCTCTGTCATGAGGGGTGATCGGAGCTCGCAGGGAGACAGCCAGAGCTTGGAATCTCGCGGATTTCGAAAGGACTCCGGAAAGTGAATCGAGCGAAGCGTTGCTCCGTTCTGAACGAATCTTTTCCTCTTCATCGCGGACAACTATATTTTCTCCATGAAATTTCCCGGGTGATATTCATGCGTTGGCAACGAATAGCTGTGAGTTTCATCCGAGAAGGTTGGGCCATGAAGAAGTGAACACTGTTCACAATCTGGTGGGGGTTTAGGGCGGTTCAAAGGCGGGGCGAAACGAGCATTACCCGGTGTTCAGGAGTCCAGAACATCAGTCTCCACTGGGACGCTGAACAGAACTGGTCGCGAGCTCTTGGTGTGTCCATCAAATCCGTGAAATAACAACGCGAAGTGAGGATCTCGGTCCTTAAAAGTTACGCGGCGAACATTACCAGGCAGAAATTTATAAAGATTGAAAATAGAACTGGACAAAATTCGGTAGAGCCAGGATTACTACGAGCTAACAGGGTAGATCGACTGATTGATCGGTGCAGCAATCGGAGTGCATAGCTTGATTAATAAACGGCATATAAAATGATGCATATGTCAATGGGAAGCAACGAGCATGGTGGAGCCGTCGGTGGACTGGGTGTCAGTGTCTTGCCGCTCGATGGCATGGGACTTTACGAACAACCAAGACCCAGACTCGTCTTCAAGATGCCCCGCGTCGTACCGGACCAAAAGGCCAAGTTCGAGTCTGACGAACTCTTCAGAAGACTGAGCCGCGAGAGCGAGGTAAGTCGGGGGTTCCCATCGCTGTCTAATCGCGCCGTGATTCGTAGATGATAGTTCTCGAGCGTTCAGAGATTGGGAAAAGCAAGAAATCAAGTGAATACGAAAAGTAGGAGATATGTCGGACTCGTAGCGTGTAGCGGGACACACGTAGGTATCCGTGTCTATAATTTCGGACCACACAACGTGGGATCTGGACTAACGAGCGAACAGGTATCCCGAACTCTCTCTTTGGAAGTCGGATGACCAAGAGCCCAGGAATTTCTTTATTCCGGAACTATAGCTCCCACGGCGATGACTGCGGTCATTAGTATACGTATGTCTATGTACGTGCAAAATTGCGCAATATAACTATAATTTTAGACAGCCCACGCTTTTAGGCAACGCTCGGTTTTTCCGGACACTAACTCACGATGAATCAGTCTTCCCTAACGCCGACACTGGTCGGTGGCTGTAATTCAGCTCCTACTAGTAGGACTTTGGTGAAAAAGGTCCTCGAAGGATCGCCGAGAACTTTTTTTATCGCCCCAGTTTTGACACATAGAATTTAGACATGCATTCGAAGTCGATCCTGAAATGAACAAACTCGATTTTTGTACGAATCGGTTTTTATCGTAGAGGAGTATTAATTCCATTCCTGATTTATATATCGGCTGTAAAGAGATAAATTATCGTCGGTTGCCACCGCGGTGTCAGAGGACACGATTTTTTGCATAAATCTGATACTACGCACAGTTTTGCATAAATTAATGCGAATGATAAATTAACAGAAATCTAGATATGGAGATTCGGTTGGTCGTTGCTACCGATGAAAAAGTAAGAACCTCTCCTTCAACGACCATAAAAAGGTTGAAGATCAAGCACTGACTAATCCGGCTCTAAATTATGCGTATAATTAGTATATAGACGTCGGGTTTCCCGTCCTCTAACATTCTCGGTATCCGAATTCTTCCGAGAACAAGAAATCCAATCGGAGGCATACATGGGTGAATGAAAAGGAGAAACGGTCTATTTTTCAGGTCAGATACACCGGCTACCGTGACCGACCCTTGGAGGAACGTCAGGGATATTTTCAGCGTGGATGTCGCGAGGGTAATCACACGGAAATCGCATTCGCAGCAACGGGAACAAACCTCCAGCTAGTTTTCCCGTCGACGACGAGCGGGTACGGTGGCGATCCTCGAGAGTGTGACTTCGACAAGGAGCATGGAAAGGTGAGTTGAAAGCCCGAGGCTAGTTTCTCTATCCGTCTTAAAGATCCGTTCGCTTATCAATTGGTTAAAAACCACCCGTCGATTTCGACCCCGGATATTCGCGTTAATCCCCGAAATTCCTTCACGGTTTTGACATCCCCGGTCAAAACATATCCAATGTCCCGCTTGGGCCCGGTCATATTCGAACCCGACTCCCAGGGAGAAAAGGCGAGAGAAACGAACACGAAGGGATGTTATACCTGAAACGGTTCAATTAGGAAATCGCGAAGCATGTTGTTCTTCCGTCATAGATAATTGGCTCCAAAGAAGGGTTAATCCCCTTGAAGAGTTATGAGAATAAAGGGGCCGAAAGTGCCGATGAAACATCGCCTTTCCAAAATTCCGGTAACCAGTACCTCATCTACCTAGTTACGACGAACTTCTATATGGCAATCATTTTGAGCTCCGAAAGGCAGAGCTCGGATATAGAAAAACTATCGGTGAGGAGGGTTTGGGAAATTGGGAAATAAATCGGTGCACAATAACCATTAGGACTGATTAGGGTCCTGCAGGGGTCCGTTTTGCGTGGGTGTGGATGTTCAATGGCAATACTCGGCCCGTTGGGTGTCGGACAAATTGGGCCTTGTACAAGGTGGAATAATGAGACATCGAGAACATATTGCGGGTTGGATTTCAATGCGGATGCTTCGGTGGCCATTTTGAATACGCAGCACTAAGATTTGCATGAAATTCTAATCGAAACCAGTAATACCTGTAGCCATCCGAGTCGCCATTGAGTACCTAGGTGCACTCTACCTACGTCTTAAAATTGAGACGCGCGCTTGCGCCGGTTAAGAATTACGCCCGGCGTCGGGACGCCATCGCGATCAATAACGTCGCGACGACGCCATTACATGAGCTTTCCTTTTTCGTTTCTTTTATTTCTCTTTTCCTTTTCGCCATCGGCAGCGATACGTCTCAACGCATTTACCGTCGTCCGGTAGGATCGTACGCGAATTTGTGGAAAAGACAGACCTAGACGGACTGCAATTAGCCTTTCGTTTCGTCTTCACCAAACGCCAGATGCTAGACTCTGCGGACGAGGCCGAGAGCTAGGAGCTCGTAAATCTCTTCGGTCCTTTCGGCCCTCGGCCCTTGCCCCTTGCAGGAACGTGGCTGGATCAGGATAACAGTTAGGGAAACAGTTCGAGGGCTTCTAAACGTTGCTACGTGCCTCGACCGAGAACTGGAGGCTTAAACGGACTCTTGGAGGTCGGAGGAGGCACGCGTTATTCAATATACATCTTCAACTTTTCGGAACGACGCTTCCTCGTCCGAGTCGATTTCTGGAATCGGAACGGGAAAATCCTGGCTGAATTTCGCCGTTTTTTGGTCGATTCGAATCCTCAATTACGAAGCACGTTCTCCTCCCGCACCCATAACAGCTCGTAATCAATTATTTCCCCGTAGCCCGCAGTACCTACGTTTTGTTTTATCTTACAAAGCTCGGTTGGACACGTGCGAGGCATTGTTCCAGGCCTCGCTGCAGTAGGTAATAATTACGAGAGATCCATGCGCCTGATAAACAACCCGCCGGGGTACCATAACCCGGCTAAAACGCGGCGATCCCGTCGCTATACGTATATACCAACCATGCAGTAATCCCGGCCCCATTATTTCTATTTTCCTTTATTTTCTAACCCCTGCAGCTCTTTTAGTTCCCTTTTATATTTATCGCGATGTCAAAGACCGTTAAGATAACCTTGACAACTCTATACTATTTTAGATAAAATTTCTAATCGCGTAACACAACGTAGCCTGAGATGTTAAACATGAAACGATGATTAAAATATGACAGTCGCATGATTTCGACTCGTAAAAATTTGAGGCGAACAGAAATACGGCAGAGATGATACGAAAAGGAATTCTGATCACACCGTAACGGCTGGACGGGCATAAAAGCCAGAGTTTGACCATTCTTCGAATAGTTATTGGTGAGACAGGTGAAAAATTTGACAATGGCTCGAAAAGTTTGACTGAAATTTTCCCTCCGTGCCTGAAACTGGTAGTAGATGAACTTTCACGTTGTGAACCGTTGTAGATGATTGATGTGTAATTTGCGTAAAGAATTTATTTGAACAGTTAGTTTTTGCGATCTAAGGTTGATCTCTGCGCTCTCTAAATTTCGTGAAATCAATTATTTCGACAATTTTCACTCCGCGAATGTCAGAGATTACCTTAAAACAGCGTTCGGAGTGTGAGAAAAGTTTTCTTCTTCACCTTCGTGAATTCTATCACGTTTATTGCCCGCGCTTTTTATCCGCTGATATATTTTCTTATCCTGACCCGATCGACGTATACAATAGAGTGTAAATTTCACTAACATAAAATCAGGACGAAATGATCAGTCCCAACTCCCGTCTGCAGTTCACGGCTGTTGTGTCTGTCACGCTCAGTGGCTCGCTCGGTGTCAGCTTCCGTTCGCCGCTTTTACTGCAGTCATCGTTCGTGACGAGTTTAGGTTTCACTGGTGTCTATAATTGATCGCGGTACACGACAGAGTAGATATTCGATTTATATTTTTAAACAAAAAAAAATATGAAAAGAAAAAATTAAATCTTTTTTAAAATCTTAAGAGTTTTGAAGAGATAGAAGACTTCAGTCTTCTATCATATTTGAAAGAGTTTTTCAGTCGATAGGTGATCTTAAAACTCAAAACTCACGATACGAATGGCTGATTGCAGATTAGATACGAATTGCGAAAAATGTCCGGGAGAATTACTAATAACGTAATATAGTGCGGTATAGTTTTACTAATCCCGTGTTATGACACGAAACGTTGAACGCGTGTCGACCGTAAGCTAGCTGGTGCGATTAATAGGATTTAAAACAGGGAAAACACGTCGCAAAGCTCGAGGGTGTGTTAGGCCCTCTTCTTCTCTCGCCCCCTGGGCACCTGCCGCGTCCCACGGGGACCTGAGCCGACTATGAACCATAGACTAACCCGATTCGATTCGAAAATCTACGAAATTTGACTCTCGAAATAGCCGTGGGACGTCCAGTGTCCGGTAAATCATTCCAAAAACGAAAAAAAAAAAAAACTATTCGATAAAAGAAAACGCGATGTAATGACTTTTGTACGGAGGTAGCAATTCGGGAGGAGAAAATTGCGTCCTGCGGGCCAACTGACCTTAGGGTTACTTTCGAACCCTCCTAAATTGTAATTCATTAAAAATCCGGATCAACCCTTGGTTGACCGTATGTCCCGGTCCCTAGCCCGCGCATCTTTTCCTTCGTACCGTAGGTACGGTAAACGGGCATATACGATCGGTATATACGAAGTGACAAATACCCCAGCATTGTCCAGACTGGACCGAGGCAAAAACAAACGTCAGATACGCCCACTAAAACAAAAGATTAGAAAAATAGCTGTCATTTGTATAGTCCATAGAGTTTACCCTTTACCGGTTATTATCCCGTACTTTATAGTCGTCAGAAATTTCTCACCCCTTTTTCCTCTACCCGACAAGGCGCATGCGGTAACCCTTTAGTTAAAACTTACCACCGCCTTTTTGTTTCTTTTTTTTTTTCTTTAGTTTCCTTTTTCTTTTTTTTGTTTCATGCAAATCAGCCGGAGCAAAAGGGTTGAGGTTCACGTAGGTATACTTGTTCGGATGATTTCACGCCGACTTTCACTGTAGCCGGTACAGTTTTAATAATCGTTATTCTTTATTACAACTTAATGGGTATCACGCCCATGATTTATCGAAACCACCTCTTTTCCAGTCGTGAGAATCTTTCGAAAATCAAATATAGCCGGGAGGTAAAAAATTTGAAAAATTAAACGACGGATACTTTCTAGATTTGTTCGAGCCTGAGCGTGAATCGATGCGTCCAAAAATCTATGAAGACGATCGTTGCGATAAATAACAGTCTTCGTTGACCGGTGACGAGAAATTGACTGAACCACAAATTTGAGTGGATTGTCCTTCTCGGTAAACAGTGCGCAGTGTGTTATATTACGTAGACGATTCTTGAGGAATAGACGTCACGCTTCGTCGGATTGTAAAAACGCTGAATAATGTATAACTGTGTATTATTGGATATGTCTCGTTCCCACTTTTCTATATTCGTATTGAATATGAACGAGCCTGCAATCATCAATATTCCATTGTCATAACGCGACGCGGATTGCACGATGTTATCGCAACGCCTTCGGACTGTAGCTAATTATTTGTTTGCGCCAAATCGATCCGCCGAATAATTTTCTAGTTGCAGTATTCGCAGGTATACGACAAAAAGTGGGGCGATTCATGCACTCTGGGAAACCCCCGAAACTATTTGTCGTAACTTCTGCTGATCGGCGAATAGCGGAGAGGAGTAAACAATTTTCCGAAACATGTATATCTTCAGAACCTGCGAAGTGAAATATCGCTCCGAAAATTTGAAAGGGATCACGTTTCTCGAAGCCGAACCATGCGCAAGTGGATTTCCATGGAATTTTTGTTTTTGCTTTTGACAACGGACCTTTTTAGCGCCCGTTCTGTGGAGTGACCCTTGGACGTGGCCAAGTGCAGTGCAGGGCGTTTAGTTTCCTGCAAATGGCCCTATTTCCGGCGAGTGGTCAAAGCGAGTATAACTTTGAAAATTGGCCGAAGAACGGTCAATTCGAAAGTGGCCTTCGCGGGTTCGGACCTTCCCAAAAACGCCTCCGTGGACAATAGCGACTTACAAAACGGGCTGGCGGGACATGGCGATAGGTCAAAACTTCGAAGGGAAAAGAAATGAGATGAGAGGAGAGGAGAGGAGAGGATGCGGACGTGTGTTGCGTCGTTGGAAATAATTGTCACGGTTTGAAAGCCGCCGTTAATATACAGCTGCGCCGTTCTCCTTTCGGAAGTATAAAACTAGCAATCCAACAAAGAAATCCCTTAGCAGGAGTCGATTTTAGGTCATAATTGAACGCGCCGGGGTTACAAGCTACCGAAAACTGCGTCAGAGGTTTGGAACCGAATCCCGTAGGGGAAGGCGGTCCTCGGACTTGTAGAATCGAAATTAAACTGTTCACCTTTTTTGCAACCCTTTCGACTATTCGGCGCCGGATGCCTTTGTGCCTCTGTCGCCACCCGCGGCGATGACTTTGCTCTTATAATTCTATTTATCCAAACGTTGCCGAAGCAACGCCTCGAGGCTGAATCAAAATTCTAAATGAAAAAAGTGAGAAAATCTACGGCTACCGATGTCTTCTCATCGAATAGAATTCCAATCCAAAACTGAAAACACGTTACATTGCCAAAAAAAAAAAATGAGTCAAGAAATTTGAAATAATTCGACTGCAGAGGAATTGTTTCACTTGTTTTTCAGTTATTTTAGTTTCCTGTGAAGATAGACTCATTATAGGCTCCGCATGGATCTCGAGTTTAAATTTGATCCCCGTCCCTCGTCTTCCTGCATCCAGCGCAGTTTACAAAACTCGTTTTACCTTCTTATGTATGTATATATATATACATATCTATAGATATATATATATATTATATTACTCCTGGAAAGCTATTACGAAAATTGTTAGGCGCGGAAGGTACTTCTTATATTTCTGCACTCCGTCCCGGAGGCAAACAATATGAGCAACGAGATTGCACGTTAACCGGTGCCGCGGAGTCTCTGAAAGCGTGCCGCAATACGTTTCGGCGAATTTGAATTCCGAATATGCCCGCGTCCTCCGCTTTGCGAAAGTCGTGACCAACACGCGTTGCTCAGGTCGAATGAGAAGATTAATACCTAACGAAATCCGAACTCCTTTTGAAACGAAGTCGATTCAATCGACGAGAGATGAGATTCTCCTCTTCCGACCTCTGACCGATTCTCTTTCCTCTATTTTCAGGTTCACATTCGATCTTGTTTGATAATGAACGGTGTCTGTGTGAGATGGAGAGGATGGATTGACCTGGAGCGTCTGGACGGTGTCGGCTGTCTCGAATTGGACGAAGAGCGGGCTGCCCAGGAGGACGCGCTTCTTCGCGACCAAATCGAACGTTATAACCAAAAGCTACGCGATTTTGAAGAGAAACAACGGGCCTATCGTTCCGGGGCAGCCCAGGCTGCGCATTTGCATCATCATCATCACCACGGGCATCACGGGCATCACGTGACCAGTGGTGGAGCACCCAGCGTTGAAACTCACCTCTCGCATCGCCAGGATCCCGAGATGGAGGTTAGGCTTCGGGCCTACTGAGCCCAATGCGTGATCCTTTCGTTAATTCGTCTTCTATGATTATAACTGATAATAATTCATAACGTCCGGGTGGTATTCTGTCCTCTTATGGTTTCCTTTCATTTCATATAGTTCGCTTCTCTTTTTTAACGCTCGCATTCATCTAATTCGTATGTTTATACAACGTCAGAGTTTTGCGAGGGAATATAGACATAGAAAGCCTTTTATTCCGCATTTTAATCGATGATCAGTTTCACGCAATCGAATAATTGGAACACGAGATCTTGCAATGTTAATACCCAGCTATCACGCGTGCAGCACTCTCGGTACGATGAATCACTCGATAATTGTGATATTTGTATAACAGAAAAAACGAAAAAAAAAAGAAAATAAGAAAATGAGAGAAAAATTACCGAGAGAGAAAGAGAGAGAGAGAGAGAGAGACACATGAATAATTAAAATTTATATATATATCTACATGAAGAAAAATTCAAGGAATCGTTTCGCCAAGAACTTAGCACGAATTGCAGTGTAGATACCTTATTCCGTATGTGTGCATACGTGTTGGGTCGAACTCTCGTCTCACTATGCGTCATAGTACGAATTTCTAGGCATTCGATGGAGTGAGTCATTGAATTTATACTCACTCACTTACTTACTTACTTGGACTCCACGTCAGCTTCATTCGAGCGAGAGGCTTCGGCATATGTATGTTTTTAGTTTTAGTCATTTTGTTGTATGTACATATTTGTAAAGAGTTTATTAACTAAATATAATTTTTACCACATTTATTTCACATCTTTTTGTCTTCTCATTTAACAAACGATACGTCGTCGGCGATTTTTTTTTTTTTTTTATCAAGCAACCAATCATTAACCTTTTAATATAATAACTAACTTTTTTTAATATACGTGTATAGGATCTAGAATTATTTGGCATGGCTCACGTTCTCACGAATACATTTTTTCATTACTATACTCAGCCCCGTTTCATCATAGGAATTACTCAGATTTTGCAAAATTAAAAATTCGCTTTCAACTTCTTTTTTCTTTCAATCAATGTCCCATTTTGAGTTTTTATTCTCCTTTTCTAATTAATGTTTCGATTAACCGCACAGCTTGCAGTGATAATACAGGCCTGATTTCGGACTATTTATTGTTTTAAATAATCCGGTGGGATGAAATCGAATCCGTTAAATTGAGAATGATGTGCGAGGATGTGTAGTTTGGCTTAAAGCCCCGCAGGGCGAACCTGTTTATGCTGCAGCTCCCAGGAACGCCATGCCTGCAATTTTCTGTCTGTATTCAATCCGATCAGAGAATTAGGAGTGTATTACGTGAAAAAAAGGAGAAAGTGTGAAAAAAATCAACGGATTATTCAATCGCTTCCGAAAGAGAAAATCGCGAAAACGTTGGACTAATTCGTAGAGCAAGAAATTTTGGGAAAAAAAAAGTAAAAATTTTTCTGAGTTATTCCCAGCCGATTTTGTCAAAAAAAAAAAAAATCTTTTGAAAAATGAATATAAAAAGATACGTTTCGGTTTGCTCGGATTTAATTCCCCTCTTCGGAGTCGAGGAACGCGATGCTATTATTCGATAAATGACTATACGTAGCGTAGCCATGCCTCCCTCGCTTCTTTCACCTTCATAAAAATTGTAAGCCGATATTCAGGTAGTTTGGAATTCTTATAAGAAACCTTAGGTAGTCCCTGGAGTCTTCCTGCATCGCCAAGCCGCCGTGGGCTCCGCTTTCCCTCTTCCTCTCCCGTTCCCTGATCGACGACGTAATATCTTCCCACGACTCACGCCTCACGTAGGTACAAGTGAAACGAAGTTTGAGATAAGAGCCTGAAGAGAAAAAGATAGAGAAACTTCGGAAGCTTGATCGAATTAATAAATTACGATACGAAACTGAAATTTTCTACATTTTATCTAACATTTCTCACACCGAATTGGTTTGAATCGGATCTGGTACCGCAATCGCGTCGCTAACACTTTCAAACTTCCGGTGGTCTGATATAATTATAGTATATTATCTTAACTTCCCATACCGGAAAACTTCGCAGCTACGTGCGGTCAAGAAAACGAACGATATTAAATAAAAAAATTGAAAAATTCATTCACACAAAATTGTCGACGCAGATATAGCCAAGGGTCGATACTAAATGATGATAATAGTCAAATAATATCAACGGATTTTAAACCAGACCGTTATAAGATGTGATAAATTTGAATTTTGGTAACTTTTCGAATCGAAGTACCGTTACAAATCCATTGTGTGCGGGGCGAGGTTCCGTGTAAATGTAAGTTTAGTATAAATAAACAATCGAATTAACACGTTTTCGCAATATCCCCCAGCGAGGAGCGCGAAGCACTTGAACTTATTGATATATAATTGCCTTTCAAGATTCGCGCCCTCCCCGGATCGCCGAGGTTCTAATAGAGCACACGAGGCGCATAGCAGGGGGAACCCCCGTGTCTCTCGTATACACACGTAGCCGTACCTCCGCTACCTACGCTCCTCGCGCTGTATCGCTTTGTAGAAACAGTATTGTCGCCTGGTAGGGTGCAGAGCCGTGAGCGTGTGTCTGAATTGGCCACCCGCCGAGCCCTGTAGGCACTCGTCACATCTGCCTTCGATTTATTCTCAATAATAATTGATGACTTTTGCTCCCCTGCCTCTGCCGACTCGCGGACACATTCCACCAAAAACGAGAGAAAGAGAGGACTTTTTTTTCTCTTTCCTTTTTTTTTCTTTCGAAACACCTATTTTCAAGTGGGACAACTTCACGGGACTCCCCATTATACCTACCTACGCGCGTGAAGTTGCGTATTACGGCTAAATAAACGTCAAAGTCCGATAGGTCAAGTTCAGTTTGTATACTGCTTCACATATTCCCATTTAGGGAAGAATTTTCGACAGATTTAGGAATTCGGGTCACAGATATACACAGGGTAAGTATATCCTGTTAGTTTATTGCGACAAGCAGCTGGGAAGAGACGTCTATTCTTTCCGAATGCACTTATTCGGTTCAACTGACTTTCTTTATGATGATCATAGTCTGTGACTAGACACTTGTACAGCTTCGATTGGATATCTTACAGTGAGATAGACGCGGGCCAGACTAGACTAGAATACACTACAACGGCGTTAGACGTTCGATTTTTGAGTAAATGTTTTCTCAAGACATTCCAAATAATTAGCAAACAAGTTCACTCCACTACTTTCAGTCTCTTCTAGCATCTTAAACTCTTCGAAAATGCAGAAGATGACGACTCTGTCGCGGAACGGAGAAAGGCTTGGATCGTTATAAAATTGAGATTTTATGATCGCTGTTTCAATTATCGAAGAACTTTTAAAATATAGTTTACGTATATCCATGCCTGAAACTCCAAGCCGCGGTATTTCGTAAAAATTATCGCGAGTAAATTCTCTTTTTGCAAAGTTGCGTAGATCCCCCAGAAAAGTATCTTAGCTCCCTGCGATTTAGATCTCAGAGATTTACTCCGGTATTATTAAAGCGATCTTTTCCATCCCCGGTGTAGGAAACCGGTGCTATAACGCGAGTCAAAAATCCGAAGCCCATCGAGTCTGTATTCCGTATTATATAGCAACGGCGAAAGGAGATGCCGACAAAATTTCTATAGATAACGAGAGGAAAAAAAAAGACAATCGGTGAAGATCTTCGCTTAGAAATCGGCCTACTCGCCTCCTCGAAAACTCTGGAGTATACATAAGACTTCGCCAAAGACACTCTTCCGTCAAAGGAAGTTACTCTTACAGGATTACCTTGCTCCGCTTGCTCCGCTTGCTTCCATGTACCTTCGTTGTTTGTGGGGAAGATGGGGGGAGAAAATAGACGAGATGGCAAGGGGATGGTGAGATGGGTAAAGATGGGAACCTGTAAGCTGAAAAGAATCTTGTCACACGGCGCCTCTCTCCCTGTAAGCCGGTAATGATACCTCGCAGGTTGAGGATTAGGGACATATTTACCGTGTATTTGTTATTCCCTCGTGGGACGACTATCAGAAGTAAAGGAAAAAAACGGATAAATAAGAGCTCGCCAGGATCGCGTCCTTTACTCTCGTATAATCTATTATCCACGAGACTCGGGCTCGAGGTTCTTGGGATCCTTGGGAAATTTTGCTTTAAAAAGGAACCCTTAACAACCGATCTTCATTTTGTTTCATATTTTTTTATTTTGATTTTATATTTTTATGCGAGGTTGAAATACTTCTTTGAAATTCAAGTCCCGATTTTTTTACTAAGCTGAAGGATATGAGTAAAATTTTTATTTTTTTTCACGATGATTGAAAGCAGCTCTTCAATTAATGTTACAGTTAAGACTGGGAATGCAGCACCAACACCAACAGCAACAACAACAGCAACAACAACAACAGCAACAGCAGCAAGCAGCAGCAGCAAGATGCCACACGGGTCCGTCGCAGCGTCATCCAGGTCTCCAGCCAAATCTGCAAGTACGAAGTTTCCAGATTTACAGAAATTAAAGTATATACATAATAATGATAATAATACCGATATCCTTTTATTTTACATTAATTTCATGATTACCTAAACAAAAAATTTTATTGTTTGTTAATAAAAAAAATAATATAAATATATAATTAATATATTTACGCACGCATATGTATATATAATCCATATATACATTTGTTCCTGTTATACAATAAATTTTTTTTTCTACTTTTCATCATCCGCATACCCATATATACTTTCATTTCCTTCCTATTTACTTCAAGTAAGGTTTTTCTGTTTTCTTTTTCAATATTTTTTTCAAATATTTTTCCATAAGTATTCATCAGTTTTTTCAAGTGTTTATCCGCAACGTCTCTCTTACTGAAATATAATATAAGCAGATAGATTGAGATTTCGAAAAGATAAAATATATATCTGAATGATTACTCAAAATTTTTTCGAATTCAGTCCGGAATCGCGCGATTTTCTTTTCGGAATATGTAGAGCAATGTATCGTATTAATACATTATATATCGCGACGATATCTTTGGCAAAACTCTGAAACCTATTGCAGTGAGAATGGGAGTATTGTCGATTGCTCACTTGACGGGCTGGTGAACAGCTAGTCTAGCATGGCGTAATGTTTTACATATGTGATACGTCAGATGTGTATATATCCATATATCTATATGCGGGTCTCCGAGCTAACGCATTTCCGCACGTTTGACTGCACAGCAAATCAACTAGGACTTCTGAGTTCCGTGTGCATGCACTGAGGGTCGTATTCCACGATTATATACCTACGTGCCTAGTGTGCTTCAGTGTGTGCCAACAACCTAAGTGCGTTTCACAGATGACCGCCTCGCTTCAATACCGAAACTTCACAATAATCTTTTTGACGTACCGCCGACGAGGAATATTTTGAAAATTAATATAAAGATAATTCCAAATCATCAGTCGAAAAGATCCAACGAAATTACACTCAGAGAAATTTGTTTTCTTTAGGACCTCTACGACCTCTACGGCATCATCTAAGGCGCCGCTATTCTTTGTTATTCTTTCAAAATTTTTTGTACCGAGCAAAGGTCAAAGTATGAATGATCGTGTGGCCAAAAATCACCGAGTTTCATCCGACACTTTCGAATTTGCGAATTTTTTGAAATGACCTTATTTCCAATTCAATCGAAAAACCGCAAAAACGCTTTCAGATGAGTTGGAAGAGATGAAAAGATAGCAAAACGGGAAAAAGACGCCTGAAACGCGTTGAAAATTTTTGGAACCCAGCTGAAATCAGCTTGAATAATAAATAATACACCATGGCACGTGAAATGACATCGACGACTTCCGTCGATTTAAACTGACCATCGTCCACGAGTGATAATTACCCCTTAGTCACGAATTATGTTTAAATTATACTAATAGTCAGTATCACAGTCTAAAACAGACTGTTGGCGACTCATCAAATGACTCTATGTACATGATTTCCAGCTAAGCTCTTGATGACATCAAACGACTTCCAGTTAATTCCATGTAAAATTTATTTCAGTCCCGAGAGCTCAGCGACGTCCGATTTTCCATGATTTTGAAATTCTTGTAACGAATAGAATGTTGGAAAACGATTTTTTGAGTTTTTGTTCTCTTTTTCACACATAATACGGTATGATATCCGTCTGGTGTAAATCAGGCCACCTGCTTCTCGCAATTAATAAACGAAATTATTGAAACGAATTCAAACCAATTAGGTAATAAATAGTCGACCACCCACTCTCTCCAGCTTCACCCTGTAGAGTCTACGCCACGTTATACCTACATATATATAAATGTATATATACATAGGTATATACATATACATTCTATACGGTTCTACTTACAATTAGTTTGGAAATGAAACAGGCCCCGTCTATAGTTTAGGGCACGACAGGGGAGTGAATTAATAAAACAACCCCTGGCCTCTACCCTCACTGGACGTTGGGTTTCGGTCGGTGCAGCCTCATATATAAGGCGATATACATGCACACACACACACATATATATTATTATGTAAAGAGCCGGTGCGCCGAGCCGCTACGCAGATGTGCACCGAAGTGAACCTATATGTTCCTCCCTTTTATTTTATTACCAAGGGTTTTTAATACCAAATTCAAGTTCGCATACCGAGAATAAATTACAATTTCAAGACGAACAAACATTTCACTGTTTTCTATTACAATCGAAAATTTTCACGGACTCGAATGCGGATATATATATTTTTTTTTTTTTTTTTGAGAAAGCTTAATCGAATCCGAATTACGTCTTGCGAAGTTCCCATTTGCCGAAAAACAGTATCAGTTCAGGTGTTTCATAATTTTTTTTACTATGAATCAGATATTTGAGTAGTAGAAATTCGGATTTTTTTTTTTATTAGAGCGAAGTGATCAGCGAATGGATGAAAAAGAAAAATAAAAATTTGGTGCTTTAATCAACGATTTGTGTAACTGTATATAATATATTATCATTATTCGATACGCGCAAGCCGTTATTGATATTTAAATTGAAATCTTGCGGTAAAATGAAAATTGAATCTATATCTATTATACGAAATCGTAACACCTGACCTGAGTCTAATGGAGCATGATAAATTCGGGCATATGCAAAACTATTGTGAGTAGAATCGCACCCTTTAATCTCCCTCCTTGATATATAGCCAGTGTCTACGGGGTGATATCGAATAATACGTACAGTATACGTGCCATACACCTAGATTTTTACTTACCAAAATCATCTGTGTACTTTATTTCATTTATTTATCCCATTCCGTGGATATGATTAAAAAAAATTAATCCCTTTTCTCTCTCGCTTCGATTAACAACAATCGAAATAAGTGAAGAGAAAAAAAAAATAAAAAGCAAAAAAGAAAACAAAAAACATCTTTGAAAAATTTTAATCTATAACATATGGTGTAACATATTTAGCTAGAGAATTTTTCTTATGTTCCTTGATAACTCCACGAGGCCCTTCGATCGCCACGTATAAGACCGAGTCCCTAATTTTCGAATAGCATTATGTTTATGAGGTTCCCTAACGGGAGCTTCGTGTCTGACAGTGTTAACAGTTTTCGCTTAGCTCGACACGAGAGAGAACATGTGCATGTTTATCTTGATTTATAGCCGTTGGAACTGTAGTCGAAATTGAACGCGTTGTTTTGCATTTAACGGGGGCGTAGCTGCTGCAGACAGGCAGCTAAATTGTTCGCCCTAGTTTATATATATATATCAAAATTAAACGGACTTGGCAGGGGTTCTTATTTTATTTCATTTTATTTTATTTCATTTCATTTTTTTTCCTTTTTTTTCTCAACCTAATTTTTATTCATTTTTACAGAGCTGGATTTTAGAATTTGAAGAAAAAAAAAAAAAAATGGTTCCCCTGTTCCCTTCTAAGAGCGAAGACGTCGTCCAATTTGCATGATTCGTTACTCTTATGTTCTAGTTTCTCACACCTTCGATTCTGACTAGTTTAGTTTTTCATGAAACTTCGAACCTTTTTTTTGTTCCGACTCTTTCCTTTCTTCCTCGTCTATATAATTTATTATCCTTGGTTCTTACCTGGCGATCTTGCTGCCGCTTCTGCCGCAGGATACTTAATAAAGATATGTTTGATATTCAGCTCGTGTGGAATGAAAAAGTCTTAGATTTTACCCGCACACACACATACATATATATTATGTCGCATTTTTATGCTAATGAGATATGCTCATTTATTTTCTCTGCTTTTCTTTTTACAGGCGAGAAAGAAGAATGAGTTGAGTCACGGTCATCACAACTAGGCTAATTTATTTTTTCCTTATTTTTCTCATTCCTTTTTTCTTTCTTTTTTTTATTATACATCAGCTGGCTATACTTCTTCTTTACACGTTTCTTTTCTTATTTATTCCTTTTCTTTGCAACGTATACCTACGTCGTCCTCCTGCGACCTCACCCATTCATTTTCTCTTTTTTTTTTTAAATAAAAAAACTTCACCATAGATGTATGTATGTGTTATCTAATCGTTAATGATTCTAATATATTCTGATTACCGAGATTTGTATCTGTAATTATAATCGTTGTGTAAATTTAATATTCAATAAAGGTCTGAAAATCTGAAGAAAAAAAATTCCAGTCTTATCTTTTTTTCAATTAATTATAAATTTTTCTTTTTTCAACGACACCTCGAGACAGAGAATTTTACATCCTGTGTAACCGGAAAGTAGATCTTTTTCTTCTTTCTCTCATTCGTTGTCCTCGGAGCTAAGAAATGTGATTCGATTACGAAATAAAAAATCTTCACCCCTAAACGCATGTGTCTAACTGTTTCAACGATCCACGTTCAACTATTTACGAAATACGGCCTAAATAATTGAGATACTTGCCTTGCCCCCCCGTGTCGGGTATATTGCAGGTGATGAAACGATGTCCCTGTTTTCAGGTCGCTGATTCTTTTGTCGGTGTATAAAAAAAGAAAATGAAAAAACTTCCGAATCACTGACATGACCGACGTAACCCTTTCGTTCAGAGTCCTACAGGCCCTGGCCCTGGAAATGGGGCGGGATCACCCAGCTGGCAACGAAATAAACGTCACCGAGGTACGGGATCAAGTTCTCAATTGATTTAACTGACAAACCGTGAAGCGAGACGACGCGATACCTCGATTATAACTACCAGACTTTTTCAACTTCGGAAAAAGTTCGAGAACTGTGATTAGTTTTTTCGTTTTTCATTTATTTTTATTTTTCTTCAGAATTTTGAAGATTTTCTAGGTTCAAATTGTGATCACAGATCATCAAATACTCCTTTTCCTTTTTTTTTTCAAATTCTTTCCAGACTCTCTCGTCGGATATAAATGTGTCAATTTATCAAGGTACGGAGAACGAGTTACCTTGCTAATAACGTACCGCGATTAGCATGTCGTTTAACGTGGCGTAACTGCAGGCTAAAGGGGCGTAAGGGTGAGCGGAAAGACATTTGTTAAAATTATACGCTCTTTTCGATGACTAGGCGAACCGGGGAGAATTCGGGGGCAACGGTAAGTTCGAAGGAAGAAAGAAAGACCATTATCTGGATTCAGAGTCATCAGTTTCATTTCATTTTTCTCACATAGCGAAAAAATGACAAGATAAATTCGCATTCGATAATTAGATGAAGATTCTTCCTTTTCTATAACCCAATAATGTGCGATGGTGAATTCCTCGTAAACTGAACGTCGATTTCTTTCCACCATCCCCAAGGTTTTTTTGTTGATGCCGAATGACGGGATGAGAGCCGAAGTATGTAATTTGGATTTGAATTCGGAGGGTCGAAGTCTGCGCATATCGTGGGAGGAAGGGAGGCTCGCAAACTGGGTGTATAGTATCCAGGCTCCGGGCTCCAGGGTCCAGGCCTTCAGGATTTTCGATTGTATGCTCTTAGGATTCCGGACGCGTTACGCAGCTTCCCTTCACCGAGACAATCGCATACTCAGGTGTTCGCTCTCCCACCAGAATTCGTCGAGTGTTTGTTGTTCGCATTATGGAAGATAGAACCGGGGAATCCCCGTTTTATAAAGTCCCAAGCGATTCGTGCCTCCGCTGCACCTGACCCAAAGGTTAAATTGCACCAAGCTTCATCGACTTCGCAGAAGCTTCTTCCAAGAATTGCGAATTAGGCTGAAAAATAAGAAAATCAGACGCACGCGAATTTTTTATCGGTGAATAAAATCTCCGTATAAAGAACTCAGGCTGGTGTTAAATTGATATCAATAAAACAGGCTTAGGAAGGGACGAAAGGGTCCTCTCCCCCTCCTGCCAGTTGAAAAGGCAGGCTTCGAAGTCCGCAGCCCCGGATCCCGGAGGTGGAAATTCGGGCCTGGAGCCTTCACCGTCGTAAATCCTCCCCTGGATCGACGCTCGGATGATCCGGGCTTATCCCAATCATTCCTACCCCGTATCCAGCTCCTTCCTGGTGCCAATTACGTCAAATCAACGTCAAGGGACAAAGCCTGCCACATCACTAGGCGCGATTGATCGCCCAGCTCATGGGAGAAATTTAAAAAATTTTGGACTCTACAATGCGACATCAAACGCTGCCTATTTCACTCTTCATAATCTTGAAACACATTGCGTTTCATTCCACCGCCAAATTGATTCGTGATAAAAAATGACGGACACTGTTTTCCACGAGAGGCAGCGAGGAGGTGAATCGGCGACGATTTTGGAACCCGGCTAGTGCCTGTTTTTGAATTTGAAAAATCTGGAGTAGGTACTGAAACGTGCCTACCAAGCGACGCCCATTTCTCTTATTCCCGAGACAAATTACGGCGAAAGGAGAACTTCTCGGTTCTCAGTTCGCTCCGTAGCGCAGGAGATCCCCACGTGAATCGGGGAGAGTGGTGTGGGTTGTTTTGTAAACAAGCTGATTCTCCGAGCAAGAATAGATACCGAGACGATGTGTGATCCGTCACGGACAAAAGACCCGTCGACTTTTAACGGTCGTAGCAGTCAAAGGTCCCGACTGGTAGTTCCCATTCCCCGAGCTCTCAAAAAGTCTCAACAACTCTTGGAAACTGTTGCTGCAGCGAGAGTCACCTTTCAACTGCTTCCTCATACTTTGATGGATAGCTCGTAAAGATGCGATCAATTCTTTGGTCGCTTAAACAGAACCTTCTTTTTTCACACCGTGATAAAATTTCGTGAAAATCTATCCACCGATGTCGCCGGTGAAAGATTTCGTTCGAAAGTCCTGATCGCCCGGAGATCAGAGATTGTGCCACGTAGATAGAACGGTGATAACATTCATGCGACTCCAGGCATAATCCGACTTATCGATCTGCATTGTATGAAAAGAAAAGTTAAAAAAAAATACTCAGTCTGGATTACCGTAATGGATCTCTCCTGTTATCCGAATCGATCTGCATACGACCATCGTGCATAGATTATACTGACTCCTGCCTGACGCTGCACTGTGCAACGAGTGTGAAATAGCACAACTCGCAGGTTCAGCTTTCAACGACAAGTAGCAGAACAGGGAGAGAGAATCGAACACGATTTCATCTCCTCATCAATTTCGTTCAAAGTTCTGATAAAAGTGAGTAAAACAGATCGTCAGTAATGGATTGGCGAATGAATGAAGATTTTTTTATGTTTTTACGTCTTTATTGCAACACGTCATGAGCTGCTCTCCCCATCGAGTAGAATCGCATTAGGAACACAGCCTCGCATATGGCAGGTACATTATTTCTGCGTTACAGATTTTGGGCGACATATGCCATGACTTGACCTTGTTTTATCCGATCGAAGAATGGAAAGGATGAGAAAAGTGTATCGACGACAGGTCGATGACTTTGTCAGATTTTTTGCACCATGACGTTCGAACTTCTCTACATGCTGTTTGATAATGATATTCAACCCTTGCGGAGTTACGGTAATACAATGACGATCGGTCAAGTGAAAAGTCTAACAAGTGTTACTGTGCGTCCGTGCATCTATCCATCATAAATCAACGGTCAATCGCTGACATCGTAATCTACACTTGCATGAATAATCCTCAACGTAGAATCCTCGAATCGATGAGCGTTCAACTCCTCTAGGAAGAAATTAATTCGCGATGTTCCCTTCTTACAGAAGAAAAAAGAAACCTCAGCAAAAGTCAATCTGTCGAGGGCAGTGATTGAAAGAGACTTCCCATCCGTTTCCATTTCAGGCCGGTGTGCGCCTGTAGGTACTTGGTTCTCAATTCTGACATAATGACTGGCTGTCAATGGCTCGTAGCATTACTAAATGCGGGGGAGTGCAGTATACGACTATAGTAATAGGTAATCGGTACATATTCCGTCCGCTTTCATTCGAGGGTCAATATAGCCTGGTGGAGCGATTCAATGCCTGGTTAGGGGTAGGATAGCCGGAATTTGAACGTGGTTGTGATTTGTTTGTATTTCTCTTCAATGCGCTGACAGATTTCGAAAATTAGTGCCAATTAGTGCAGCTGGATTTCCGACGTCAGACGATTCTGGGGAGAGCGCTATTTATTATTCAGTCGTTTAACTTCGTACCTACCGCCCGTCTTGCTACCCTAAGTCTAATGCATCCTCACTATTTCTTTGACAACGAGCTCTGATCTTTACGAGACAATCATTCACAGGGCTATAAGATTAAAGCTCGAACTCGAACTCTTTGGCTAATGGGAAAAACCAGAGTCTCTAGTTGACTGGATGAAAGCAAAAAGGAAAAGCAAAAGAGGAGGGGCTGGTAGCGGATGAATTTTTTAAACTACCAACTCAATTTTTGTTCTTTTCGTTTTTAGATTTTAAGCTTTCGGAATGACTATTGGCTTTCGATTGCGTAGCATTTGTCTCCGAGCCATAGGTAGGCAGTGTCTGTTTGTAGCTTTAACTTCGTGACACCCAACACGTCCCTAGGCACAACTTAACTGATCGGTTACAGCGTGTAGTTGTCAAGGAAGTCGAAGGGGATGAAGAGCGACAGACCTTTGTAGAGTAAGATGTTTATTTTTAGAGATATATACCCTGCTCCAAAACTCGTTAAAGCTTTGGAAAAAGTACCCTAACGATCTACGGTAACTGATAATCGATTTTCGCTACCTATGCAAGCACACTTTGATTTCTAAAACACATTTCGGAGTACGAAATTCGTCCATATCGTACCAAAAGTCTCTTTGATACAAATTTCAGAGATTCGAGTACGAGTGCCGATGTTGGGAACGAGGGAATACAGTGAAAAATATATTTCCATATATTGTTCTTCTGCTTTCACGTATTCGAAACTCTTTTTGGTCATATTTGTCGAAAATTGTACGACACCAGCTCTCTTTATACCTTCACGGTCGCAACCTGATGTAAGCCGATATGTTCAGGGTTTCACGACAATTCCCAGCCATATTTTATATTCTCTTTGACCATGAAGTCTCGTCGATATTAATCTCGCTTTTGGGACTGGTCGTTGATGTCTTCGCGATAAACTTTCGTTCGATTCGTGTATTTCGTCGGAACTTTTTTCAACCGAGTCGACGCTTCTTCAACTTCGCGGATTTCCTACCCAATTTGATTCAATTCCATATCAATTTCGGAGGATCGACGAGTGCCGCAGTTTTTAGGCCCGTGCAGGAGTTTCTGGGCTGTGTTAACCCGGGATATTCATGAGGCGAGTAGAGAAAGAGAACCAAGGGGAAGGCACGCTCCCTGTCAACGCTCGACTGTCAACTAAGCTCAGGATAATTGCCAGCATCAGTGGGGATCACGAGCCACGCGCCTGCGAAACTCCCTTTAATTACACGTCACGTTCGCCTTGAGATCTTTGTTATACACAACCGATCGGTAGGATAGCCGGGGCTTCGCACGTCTTTGAATAAACATTTCGGGAATTTTTCGGCCCCGTTTTACATTCGAAACTGAAATCCGGTGAAACTTTGACAAGGAATCGGATCTTCTTTCAACCGATTTTCAATTTTTGAGCAAACCGAGATTCTGGATCATCGGTATGAATTTAGAAAATGAAAGAATCTTGTTTTCGGTATTTCTGATAGAAGAAAGACTCCTACGTGAATGAATCCGAGGAAAATCGGAAGCCATGAAAATTTTACTGGGAAGTAGGGTGTCAAAAGTCAGAATCGAGCCGCGGATACTATCTATGATTTTTTAACCACGGTGTACGAGTGCCTAGAGGTAACATCGACAGCGATATAATCTTGAAATTTAATATAGAAATCGTGTAAAGTAGTTCACCGGTTGTAGCGAAGCCTTCTAACGATTTTTCAGAGTTTGTTTTGAATGAAGAGAAAAGGAAGGAAGAAATTCGTGCCCGTCGTAGCCCCTGTTTGGTCAAAGACTTCCAATCCTAGATAACAAAGCGTTCATCGTGACACTGTACTCAACTACAAAGAATCGAAACGGAGATCGAGAGATAGCCGAACGGATGAGGCGTGATATGATTTGAATAAAACGACAAGTGTAAAGTCACACGGTGTATAATCTCATTTGAATATAAGCCAATAGCTCTCCTTTTCAATATCGGATACGATTATATCTCGTAGTGACAGAAAAATGTTCCTTCATCCACAACACGAGGATAAAATCGTTCGAGCCATGCCGATATTAGCTCGAATCGATTTTCCTCTCACACGTGAAGAGCTATTTTTTTTCTATAAAAGTAACGAAGTCTAAATGAATTTCAACGAAATCTTAGGAACTTATTTATGCCATTTATGTACAGAAACGAAGGATACCGTCTCATATTCCGATCACAAAGACGCCAACCTTAGAATGGATCTATCGGAGCCAGTTTTTGATCCAGAATTTTTTCGGGTGTAGAATTCTCACCTTTTAGGTGCGACGAAAGAGCGAGGCATTTTCTGGCGTCCCTTGTGTATGGGTATCCTTCGTTCTGCCTACCCAAAGCCCTCCAACTCTCGGACTTGTAGGATAAGGTAGGTAGGTAGGTAGGTATATGGTATGGTATATTTCATGTGTTATATACATCGTGTTATGTACGAGGGCGACCTGTGCAGCTCAATTCGAGAAGGAGAACTTTTTTTTCATTCATTCATCTCGAAATAAATCCGGTATAGCATTCATTGAAACGATACAGGAACATAATCCCGAGACTCGATGTGTTTGCAGATGTTTTACATTCACACCCCGTCTGTTTGCAGACACTAAATTACACGCACAATACCGTATACGTCCAGAGCCAACCCCTTCTACTCCAGTAGCGACGGATTATAAAATCGGAAAGAGTACCGAGGTGCCGATGGTCTTTTGTCAGCGTGAGCGCGCGGATGGCAAGATGGCGGCTGAAATCGTTAACAGCTGATCCCTACCGTATTTAACATTAAACAAGTTATCTTTCAACGACTATATCTACCAGAAGGTTTTTTACGTCACAATTTTATCCTTGAAGGAAGCAAAGCGAGTATTCTTTTTAAAAAATGAACAAATAAGCACATCAACGGCTCTGTTTCTACCGATTATCCTAATTCCCAAATCTCCATTAGCGAAAGCGTTTCTTTAATCCACACCCTCGAGCTTTTACTCTGATCAATACGCTTTACAGATCCACCAAGTTCTCAGTGGTATCCATGACGACCCAGCGATGGCCGTCGACGTCGACCCAGCGCCTGCGTCGCGACGGCTCAGACTCGCGTTGTGGAGAATCATACATCGACATATTTTTTCTTTCCTTTCTTTTTCAGAGTTTATCACCAAAATTTGGAACGAATATTCAGGGTCTAAATTCAACATTGTCTTCAAATTGAAATAACCGAAACGTGCATCGTTCATTCTCACAATATAATTACCAGATATTAAATCGAAAAATACTCTACATATATGGTGTTTCGTATATAAAAGATAAGACGCCTGATAAACTCGAAATAATATACCGACCGGAAGAGCATTGCTGATAGCCTAACGAAGACTCCTTTCCTTCAACTGATAACAGCGGAAGCCGGTGTATTCGAGTCCATGACCCTGTTCTACATACGAGCCATTCTTCGCCCCGAAATCAAGCGTTACTCTTTTCGTTTGGGAAAATCTTTATTTTTTGACGATTAAAGCTTGGTCCAGCCTTCGAAAGAAGTGCCAAAATTCGATCCTATTCGACCAAGTCCTTTTTTTCCTTGGCTATCATGTATGCGTGTACCAGCGTAGAATTTCCGTTTCTGAAAGAAAGTCTTTTACCCTTGCGTTCAGCCGTGCATAAGAACGAACGGTAACCGAATGCGACACGTAGTGTGGCGCAGTCAATGCTCAGGAAACCGTGAACGTTATATTTCATTTTATTCGGAGGCACGACCCTGTGCGAGACGCTGAGCACCAATGCGAGTTAATATCAAATAAATCAAAATAAAGGCTTGAGTCCCATAGACCAGGTCACCAGGCGGGCGGGCGATGATGTGGAAGAACCTAAAGGGTACGGGACCACGGGACTACGGGACTACGGGACTACATGAGTGGCTGATGCGAGAGGATGAAACGCGAACACGTTGTTGCTTAGTGCAATAATTTTTGCAATTTTTATGTCCTCTTTTTATTTCTGCAGGGTTGAACCTGTGATAAGTGGTAATTGATTTCACGCCTTTTGATTTACGACCTCCAATCCGAAAGGTCGATTTGGGGTAAAACGGGGTAAAAACGGGGTAAAAATGGGGTGAATCGAGACCTTGGGGTCTTCTGATGAAACATGTGTCGTTCATACGATCGTACGTTGGTTACGGAAGAAGAAAAAAAATAAAGGGACAAAAAATTTCCATTTTTATCACCAAAACGGTGGAAAAATTTTCTATATTAACGGGACTGCG
The DNA here is from genome assembly GCA_947538915.1 of Tenthredo distinguenda. NCBI lineage: Eukaryota > Metazoa > Arthropoda > Insecta > Hymenoptera > Tenthredinidae > Tenthredo > Tenthredo distinguenda. Next base: position 24,483,871 of record OX384532.1, read on the forward strand.
TGACGGATTGATCCATAAAGATATCAAATCTTTTTCTATTCACCTGGTGATGAAATTTCACTTGTTATACGGATTAGGTTCGTCGAAATTCAGTTTTTTCTTTCGTCTCGATATTTGGCAATTCCGTGGGATTTATAAGACCGGAGGAAATGTATTTCTAATGTTGTCGCTGCCTGAGCTGGTCGGCTGTGTCTGAATAGCGGTAGAAATGTCAAAACGTCAATTTTGCGAAGTGAAGCCTCGAGCCAAACCGTAGAACGGGGGAAAGTCTAGTGTTAAGCCTTTGACAATAATCTGCCTTCAGCTCGGCATTTGGAAAGCCCCAAATAATACCAGATTATAGTGTTTCCGAAAACACGTCAATTTATATGGGAAACGCAAATAACATCAAATGAAACCAGGCCAAGGGGTTCTCTGCGCCAATAACAAGACCTGATTTGAGAATAAAATCAAAATCTGATAAAAACCTCCACACTTCTGCTATCGATTTTTGGTCATTTGGAAAAGAACGCTTTTCACTGATAAATGTAAACAAATTTTCTCGCGTATCACGAACAGTTTAGAATTTTTCTTTCTATGAAAGAATTACTGTAAATCGGTACAGCCACTCGATTTCGATCCGAGAATTCTCTGACTCTTCTCTATTTCGAGTATATTCCACGACCTGGGCTTTTTGTGACGACGATTTGCCTACGGCTCTCATCCCTATGGTATTACAGCACCACTTTTGTAAATGGCTTGAAATCTATGAGTTGAAAAGATGAGCGCATCCCTTTGTGTGCCTAAAGTATACCAATGGATCGTGGATCTATCAGGATGAAGTGTACACACAGATCCCAGGTCCTTCTGTTTTCATAGTTTTTCAACCCTGCAGGGCAAAGCAGCCAGCGTCCAATACCGATAAGAATCGGTACAGATGAGAGATTATTATTTCAAGAGGCAAGGTCGAACGCTCATCGACTATGGCGACCAGGTCAGGTCAGCACAGCCATGGTATTTGGTATCCGTTACAAAGAAACGATGTAGATCTTCGATATCCAGTAGTTCGTTACTCCGGACACGCCGGCATCCTTTGATCCATCTATTCCTGCCCTAGCTGCTCTGAAGTGCAAAACTAAACAGTTCCTACTGCCCAGTGATCTTTTACTGACGAGTATAACAGCCGGTGATGTTTTTAAGTTGAGGATATCGAAAGTTAGGCAAAGCTGATTCCATTTCGAAAATAAAGAGCTGAAGAGCTGAAGAGTCCCGGTGTGATCAGGACTCGGAATTTCGATGAACATATCAGGATGAACTCGTGAACCTGAAAACTGCAGCCGTCAAAGTCTCCGGTGCATTAGGACGTCACAGTGGATCCGATTCCGGTGAAATGGGGCCTCGACGTACGTGTGTATGTGGACGCATAGGGTAAACACGAACCGCCCCGTATCATAATTACATATAAGTAATAATAGCACGGGAATGCCCATATAATCCGAAGGTTTCATATGAAACATATACCAGGTATTCTTGTAGAGGCATTAACCGGCATCGGATTAACGTCAGCCCCAGTTTCCTAGCTCCTCTCTCATCTCCTCACTCTCCACCCTCTTCTTTTTTCTTTTTCATTCTTTCTTTTTCCTCCTAGCTGCCATAGAGGCCTAGCTAATCCGCTAATTCCGTTCTCAAACTGGATTTTGAATTCAAAATTTCCCCATTCAATCGGTACGGAGCGTCGGTGCATCAAGGATCGTTCGCTGCACATATGTGCAGCTCGCTCACTCGGCTTTTATGGCTCACCATTAACCTGCAGTGAGATAATTAACAGCTTTATGACTTTTACATCAAAGGCCGACAAATTTTTCGACTATTTTATCCAACTGCAGGACAGCCTGGATATCGGTTACTAAGTATCGGTATAAGGGAACTCTCGAGCGCCGAGTGATTGATGGGTATTGATGTGAGCTGACCCATGTGATTCTCTGATTTTTAGGCAGAAGAGGGTAGGTACCGAAAAATACACTTCCTTTCAAAAGTTTTTGTAGCCGCACTCGCAGTTTTTGGCAACGATATTCGTGCCGGAACAACGGTTAACTCGGCTCATCATCTCCGCGAAAGTTTTGGGTGATGAAGAAGGAGAAGTACCGACTTTTTGGAAAGGATTCAACTCTTGATGAAACACGTTCACCGGGTGAAATCGGAACGGAACACCCTGTGGATTTGGGTATTGATGTAGGTATAAACAGTAGGCTTTAGTCCGTGGGCCAATGTGTCCGTCAAAGCCCCTTGACTTTTGTACCGTTGTCAGTATTTCGTTTGAAATTTTGACGGATTCGAATACGTATATAGATGGGTATGTACAGGAGGAGAAAGTTCCGTGCGATCTTGTTCTTTACACTGCAGATCCGATGAACATTTGCGCATTTTAGGAAAACTTTTTTTCCCCGTTGCATATATAGATCCCCTTTGTCGATGAGCCAACTCAACGGTCAATGCAGTTATTCCTCGACAGGCACTCGTAGAGATGATTGAAAAATCAGTTCCGGTTTTCGGACGAGCATAAAGAGAGATTTGAAAGAGCGTAAGCCGTCAACTGTGAACGGCACAGTTCTCTGGAATTCACAAATAACATAATCACGGCTTACACAGGGTGGGACGAATCAGTTGATCACGTTTTTGCAATCCGGTTATTACCGGCAAACTGAGACTGGCGAAGATGGTTTGAAATAGATAAACCAACGGCTAAGATTTGCACTTTCGAAATCAATTTTATTATGGCTCTACAAAGCGGTCTTTGATAATAACCTCGTATAATCTACGAACAGACGTCTGCTTTTCTGCTTTCTGATCGTGAATACAAGATAAATGTTCTCGCTCTCGATCCTCGAAGTCATACAGCAAATGATGTTTCCCTCATTGTGTCAAGGTTGTAAAACTTGCGCGGAGGCTATACCCACCTTGGAGTTTCTTTCCTCTTCAGAGTCCAGTATAGCGGATAGTCATTAATCAACCAGACTTTACGACTAGCTTGGAATTTCTATTCAGATTTACTGTAAATATTTTCTATCGTCCATACAAATACAGAAAAATGGACAAAAATTGCAAGCTCATAATCGTACGGCCTAAATACTTCTTCCATGCAAAGAAGGCAATTTTCATGCGAAGTTTGTGCGGCCCAAACCTTCGCACGATCCCCCATTGAAGAGAAAATCGATTTCTGAGGCAATCGACGTTGTCGAAACGAAAGCTCTGATTTTGTTGACGATTCGATAAAAATATTGACTTTTTTTAGTTTTCGTAACGCGTTTGAAATTAGAGACTAAGAGAGAAATTCAAGGAACTTCCAGGAATGTATAAATGGGGGAAGAACGCCCCGGCCTAATTCACGATCATCAAAGTATTCGGAATCGATTATGCTACTAAATATTCTAAGACTCGTAGTCGAGCGCGTGCGTGGAATACGTACCGAGGTATTAAACTGGGGATGAATCTATTTGCACAAGAAACACGTAGTACATACCTACTCTAAAAATCCATTATATGAACCCATGAAAAGAAAATATATGTAGAAAGGTTTCGACGAGACCAATTAGCGGAATAGTTTGATGCCGTTTCTATTGTTTCTCGAAGAGCCCTCAGAGGGTGCCCCCGATCCTGATTCACAGAGCAAATATACAAATGTGAAGTGTAAGCGGAAAGCAAGAATCGCTGAAAGAGAAGTGGTAATTATTCGCCTTTTTTTAATATCTCAATTCGAAACGTTGCCTGAAGAATTTCCTGTTCGCAGTTTTAGTCGGCGAGACGCGGAGGCAGGATATATCTTTATACGAATCGGTGTATAGATGCCGTGTGAAGGATCGGAGGTCCTTTTTCCTGCGACACCTAGAACCTGAGTTATTCCTAATAATAATAAACGAAGGAAGACGGACCCCCTGAAGAATCGGAAACCGTTTCTTCGTGAGTCGCTACCTGCTCGCTGCTGTCACCGAGCGTTTTCTCCACGTTGAATAACCAGCTCGAATTGAAACGTAACTTTTGACACATTGCATTCGCCCCATTATACTCGACGATGGTGTCTGGGCATTGTGGAGGTGACTCGGAAAACTAGAAATCCAGGAATCGTCGGACCTCTATCCACACCAATGTTTCATCATTTTTCTATCCATTCATCAAGTTCCGAACTTAGGAGACTAGACGTACTAAAATAACATTTAGTACACGGAAATCAAGCTCTGAGTGAATCCGAAAGAAAATTCAAGAAACCTGCAGCTATGTGTGTAGATATAACAGGTATACAATGCCTGTGTAATAAATCTGATTTATGTATTGAAATAGAGATGTGAAGAGAGTTCCTTGTCCGAAAAGTCCTTTCTATATTGATATTGAAAAGTCAAAACGCCTACGTTTCGGCTCCCGAATTGAATGGGAACGGAATTCGAAAAGGTGAAGACGTAAAAGCCTAAGTTTCCCTGCGTCATACAAATCGTTGTAAACGAGCTTGGGAAAATGTTAAATGGGATTTGTTGGTTGAAAAAGTGGACGAAAATTCTACCGGTTTTTAGGGTCAGGTGAGGACTCCGTGGAGCGAAAATGAGGAACTAAATTTCTTGAAAGAAATAAAATAAAACTGGCGGCTCCAGGCTGTGTAGTTTGTCTATGGCTGTAGTTAAGGTCAGATAAACTGATTAAAAATGTAAAAAGCCGGGACGAATCGCTTCGGCGTAATGCCCAACGCGAGTCACTGTAATTTTGGTCATTATCCGAAATGTTAGGGACGGGAACTTGGTAACAAAAAAGAAGCAGGCATTCATCCGCCCCCTAAAATTGGGCGGAAAGGTTCAATCCCGAGGACTGATGCAGAGAGTTTAAAGAGAATACGAAGAGCCCGAAACGAGCCTCGAAAAACAGACATAAAAATCTCCAGGGTTTTCTCTTTGTCAGAACTAGCTCCGTCGATTGTTTCAATCGAAGAAACAAAGGAACGGGAACTCAGCCCTTCCCTTCACTTTCCGTTCCGTTCCGTTCCGTTCTCTCATTCACTAGGTTATACCGCTGGAACGAGCGATCCGTAAAATCTCGCAAAAAAAAGCGAGAAGTAAAAAACGGAAGAACCGTACCGCCCATGAAACGAGGGATTATACGCCGAGAAAAATAGGCTGTCAAAATTAACGCAACTGCAGTGCTGCAGTAGCATTGAGAGAAACTAATCCCGACTTAAACCCTTCTAATTTTTCAAAATTTCCGTCAATACCCAAAGAGAATACCGACTCGTGATGCAAAAAATAAGGACGAATGTCTGGCAGAATTCGAGAATAGCCCGAGAACCGAGAGGCCGAAAATTTCGCGGTGAAATTTAGCACCTAGAAGACAGTTACGATGCCGTGCATCGGAGTAGCTCCGCGTTGCTAACCGCTAATTTCACGCCCGTTTTAGCGACTATAATTCAACGAGATTTACAACAACGCGTTGGGTGCGTCTACGTCTCTGTCTTTACTGTATACTTCGCTGCAGCGTCCTGACATCATATTCCATTAGGAAAGAAATTTACTTTATGAGTTCTGCGAGCGCTGCAGCCTCCAGTGGGAAACAAAACACTGTATACCTTCTCCTTGTCCCGTCCCTTCGTGTTCTCCCCGGTGCTATTCAGTGTTCGCTTCTTCTTTACGACGGAGAATCATCATTCTCAATTTTATGTTTTATTTAAGAATATACTCTCTTTACTGAACGATTTGAGTTCCTTTTTCTCTTTTCTTGTACCCTCTGCTCTCTGTCGAGACCTTCCAAAGGGCTCTCGACGAATTTCGAGGGTTTTGAGTGCGCCGCAGCAGCACCTCAGTCTAGTTTTAAGGTTTAGCACGCTCGACACCGCCGCGGCGATCATAGTTCCGTAGAAATATCACAGCTTGACGTCAAAATAACTAAATCTCCCATTATTATCCCAGGCAAAGGGGTTTCTGATCGAATTATAGGGGAGGCCAAACTCTAAAGCCCTCCCGCTGCTCGTGTCTCCTTTTTATCAATTACGATATACGTAGGTAGGTACTGTTGCGCACATAGAACGGCGCAGAAGACAGCTGGGCGACGAGACCAGAACCGTGCTTTCGGAGTATCAATTCTGATCTGAAACTCGATTTTTCGATAACACGTTCGTCTAAGCGAGTGCGAAGGACCTGCGCCTCAAGAACGACGAATAAAACCGACTTCTAATACGCGACTCGACTCGACTGGTTCTGCTATTTTAAACTTAACGCCCCGAAGCGAGCAGGGAAAGAAAGAATCGGAGACTCAGAGCAGTATACCGTCTCAATCTCAAAGAGGGAAGGAAGCGAGAGGTAGCGCGGTCGTTCCGAGTCAAAGGACCGGTCGCAGGGGGCGCCACAGTATGCGAGAGGCAGTGAATGGTCGTAGCCGTTTTAAATCCAAACAACTCATCGTAATAAAGCGAGACTTTGTTGATAATAAAAGTACGTATGCGCGGACGTGTTTGTTTTACTTCCCGTCGTCTCTGATGTCTGGCGGGTTACCCGTGTGCAGGCCATTAGGATTACTACACATTTACACGGTCGTCGACGCCCGGGCTGAGCGCTGGTCCCGTGACGAATCTTACAACTTAAAACCTTACATGCGTCTACCGAGGTGTATGTGTATCCGTACGAATCACGGAGTCCCGCGAGCTCCCGGCTCCTTTACTCTTATACGAGTTACGGGAAACGGGGTCTGTTTTCCACGATATTCCAACCGCGTACCAGGAACCCGTTAAGATAATAGAATCTCATCTATTTTAGGTCAGATTTCTCGAATAGACTACCAGGGGATATCCGAGGCTGCGGTGTGCTGTACGTATATACACACACGCAGACTTTGATGAACAGTTTATCGGATAGCGAGACGAATTCGGTACAGGATTAAAATCCGAAGCACAAGTCATCCCGTTGATCAAAAAAAAAAAAGAAAATGAAGCATAGACGGCAAAAAGAGTCAGACTTCGGTTTCTAACGGGGGCGTAGAGGTATCACCTGGCTCGATCATCCATCACCGCGCAGGAACCCCCGAAAGGAAAGGACTTCGAGGGAGGTTGATAATTTGTTCGCGTCACGCGAAACGCAAGGGTTGTTACATGACAGCATAGCGCTGGCAACAGCGGTAACAAACTATCATACCTACGCCCTATAAAACACCCTCCAAATTCATGCTGCAACTATACACCGTGGAAAATAGACTTCGTTGGCATTATTACAGCCTTGTTACTGGGAGACATATATACCATATATCTCTGGACATCCATTAACTCCTTGTTCGAAAATATTAACACTATATTCTCGAGAGGGTCGATCCTCGTTACTTACTCTCATCAGTAAAACGTTTTACGGACTGCGGCGAGGGTTCGCAATTCACGAAACTGAAAACTGGAGTTTACATTAATTCGTCGATGGATTCGTTGCGCTTCGAACTAGATTTCCGTCTTTTGAAATCGGAGATTTCACTCTTCAGTTCGAGGAGAATTTTTGACCGAAAATTTTGGGAAAGATTTCTACAGGGCTGTAAACTTTCTCCCAATAAAACTACTCCGAATATTCGGCTAGGGTTTCGGGACGGACGATTCTGCAGGATTTTCTGTGCAACTGCATAACTGTACCTGCAGGTTTACCCTATTTTATTGCCACTGGTCTAATTTTAGTACCCTAAATAGGAAAGCGAGGATTTTCAAGATTTTACTGCCTCCGTACCGAGTGTCCTTCGGCGAAAAATTGGGGCCGATCCTTTGTCGATGAGGTACTAAAGTAATCATTCTGCGAGAAAGACTGGCCCGTTATTTGTCGTTTGGAAATTTTCTTGACAAAAATTCTGGCTTATTTTATTATACTGGATTATTCGAAATGCTAAAACTTTGGATTTTGATGAATTGTCCGCAAACTGTATATCCTAGGTCATAAAAATGTCCGACTAAGAAATCCGGTCGTTTTACGATCGTGTATAGATTGCACGCACACCTAGCGATAAGAAATCCGTTTGTTTTCTCCAAACCGACGTTTTTCCCAGTGATTGCAGAGTGACGACAGAAGGCTGCTAACACGCAATTACGGCATGTTTTAATTCCCTAATTTTTCATTTTAATCAACGCCCCGCTGCCTTATTGTGCAATGGGAACCCATTGTCTTTGCCACACGCCGTGCTTTTGTCTATGGTGCCATTGAATGACCCTTTTATCGCTTATAATCAGCTGTTACGTTCCTTTCAATTAAAAACTTAAATGGCAAAACTGACGCGCGCCCCCGCTATTCTAGTATACATATCCTCACCTTTAATTCAATCCCTATATCTGTATAACGAATTTCCAAAATATTTGACAGACATTTAAACAATGGATAACAATTTTTCTTCTTCTTTTTGTCCGTTGGTTTATTTTAAAAACGGAATTTCACCCATTCAATTACCACCTCTTTCGGAAATCGCGCATGAATCGATGAGCGAGACGAAAAGTTTACAAGAAATACGAAAAGTTTAGATAAAACTAAAACCGTGAGTGATTAATGACTGCAGTAAGAACTCGAGGCATAGGACCCCCGCGATTCCCTGGAACTCAAAAGTCGAGGGTCACTCTATGACCGCCCCGACGTCCCGACGCCCTGACGCCCTGACGCGCGCCACGCCGGAAGTTACCGCCCATTTATTAGCCCGATTGTTTGCTCAGGCTGACCCTCGAGGACCTGAACCTGAACCTTCTCCCGCAGGCAAAGGCCGAGCCGAAGGACCGAGGAGGTCCTCCAGTGTCGAGGGCCAAACGTTTTCCAGATGTTTATTTTTCGCTCCTGTTTAGATATTGGTTAAATAAACAATTCTTCACGGAGACATCGAACGTTCTTCAATATCCTTTCAGGAACCGTTATAACGCTTAGGTTGGTACTTCTCTGCACTTTCGTCATGGTTTATTAGGATATGTTTACGGTTTCAATTTACTGGCTCATACTACGTTACGGTATAATAGCGCCCAATCTGACAATGGAGTTTTCGACCTCGCACAACTCGAATGAGAAAAGCCTGCGAGTCCGGTGTAATCAGAAAGCTTTGAATAAGTTCACGAAATGAGATTAATACTATATAAGAAAGTGCAGGGCACAGTTTCTTCTAACAAGAATAGAAAACAATCCCAATCACAGCATGAGAGCGTGATGCAATATTGTAAGAAATTCGTTGTCGGACAGCACCGTTATATCCTTCCTCCTTTTCCTTTCACCAGTTTATATTTCAGTCTTGTTCCTTTACCTGATCCTTCGGCGCTGAGATATGTTCGAATTACACGGTTACTTTGCTGTTAGCAATAGCGACTCCTTCCCTCATGTTTAACTGACCGTTTCAAGTAAAAGGCATGCCTAAATGGCAGATTTAGTTTTCTGTATAGAACGACCTGGGTCTTCGTTAGCTGCGGAATGCGCAGAGCTCGGATAGTCCAAACATTGCGTTGTTGATGTCGTTTTTAAAATGTTCAAAGGACGTTCTTTTACGCCAAGAAATCATCGCGTGTATCTGGACCAGCTCTGAAGTAGTTTTTTCACCGTTATAGCATATACCTTCTCGATTTTGACTACGTTCGATATCGATATCTCTACAGAGCTTCGGAGTGTAGAGTAGGTATAACAAACCACATATTTTTTTAAAAAGTATCGATTCAAGACGCGTATAATTCGATATCAATGAAGTAACTTAAAACCCCGGGCACACGCAAGGTCTCTCATATCTACCGGTTATATTATTACCCGTAGGTACATATACACGCGTGTTCTAAGTAAGCTGGGGTCTGCAGGATGCGAGACTGTTCGCTTCGATAGGATGTCACGAGTTTCCTGAACGGAGGAACAGGATCCGTCGTGCAATTGCTGATAAACGCCTGCAATTAGCAAAGTGCGAAATTTTTCGGGCATGCGACTCCGAAGATTATACCGAAAAAGAAGAAGAAAAAGTAAAAAAAAAAGAAGAAGAAAAGTAGAAGTCAAAGTAAGTTCAATTGTAAGATAGACGGCAGATGGATCGCGGGCAGTTTAAAAAAGCCGGAGTCCAGAATTAAAGATACTTTGAACGTCATGTCAGTCCGAAGCCCATCTGGTGTTCGTTGGCGGTGTCAGCCAGCTATACAGTGTAGTGGCTGCGGAGCGAGCGGCGAATGGAAAAAGCAATGAACCTCTGAAGCCGGCATGCTTCAGAGGTTAATTTCGCCCAAGGGTTGCGTGTGCCAGGGAATTATCCTGTTTCCTGTAATGTCTTTGAACCAAGAACCCAACGATGCAGTATTGCTCCTTTAATTAGATGTGTGAACCTGGGTGTATCTCGAAAATCACTTTCTCGAACTGCATTTGAGTGAAGAGATCCGAGTACGCATTTCCATAATCCTTTCGATGACCTAACATCTTTAAGCTCGCCAATCATTATCATCCCAACAGCTGCCTCTCGGCGAAAAACGTCCGCCCATGATACACGTATTTGCTGGTGATAAATCACGCGTTTGGAAATTGTGCAGTACACCTTCAAAGTCTTACATACATTTATCACTTCATCAAGCCAGTGTACTTATCTTTTTAAGTACAATCAGATTAAAGTCAGAGCTCGTAGTTAGGACTCGGATCCTTTCTGGTCGCTGAGTCTTCAAAAATAAACAGCGAAGACAACTTGGGTGATAAACTTATTCCAAACTTCTTATTATCGTTCTTTCAATCTTCTGGTACAAAAATCATCAACGTAACGGAAATCCTGAGTTCGAGAATCGTTTAGTCAGTAAGAATTCGATATGAGCGTGTTACTAGTTGTACAGTTCTGCGTAATTTCGTCGATTGCTTTCTGCTTTTTGTATATCCACTCTAAACGAAACGGTCGCGTGTTCAGCGTGGAGGCTTTTGCCTGTAGCGATATAGTAGAAACTAACGACAGTATCTGTATTCGTGACCGGAAGTAACCGAGCCGCAAGCCGCAGACGAAATGCTGGAAAATACTCCGGGCATTGTGAAAGAAAACCACGGTCTTATCTACCGTGTAAACCCGCGCAAGCTGGTCGTTTCATTAAAAATAATCAACGATAACATAATACATCACTGCCACAGTATCGCAGCGTATACGTAGATTTCTTCACCAATTCGCTGTAAAGGTCACGAGTAGGCAACACAAAGCAAGAAAATAAATGGAACGAGTCACGTCGAACCCAGAAACACGTCCATCGACGTAAAAAGTTGTCTTCTGTAATGATTTCAGCATTTTTCAATCTACGTAATCAATTCAATCGATTTTTTGATAGCAATTAAACAAATAATGCAGAATTTTTGCGAACAGAAATTGTCCTATCGATCGAGCTCCCTTAAAGCACGAACTTTGACCCTCTACTTCTACAGGATTTACTATATTGTAACACGATACGTGGGAGACACACACATTCACATACGATCTGCACGACCCTCGTTTCAAGTCCTGCGCCGTTCGTTTCTACCCTCCATTAGCCAATCAGGTATCGAGCACGCCCCGTGACGTCACGCGACCCTCGGTCCTACGCGCACACCGTAATTAGCCAATCCGGTTGCCGCTCGCGATTCCTACGACGAGGGTTAACGCTCTGCGCAAGTCCCTTCACCCTTAGAACTTACGATCCATGATCTAACTAGGGTCTAGCAAGGATTTTATTAGCCAATAGCGAGCTGCCTCGCTTTCAACTATTATACTACGGAATTAGATATTGTTGTAGGGAACCGTAGGAAGGCGGTGACGTCATTTGATACGACTCTATGTACGTACATTATGACTACGTACGGGGCATTGCTATAATTGTATACTAGAACTAGGTATACATACTTATACCGCATACAAACACAGCATATCGTATATTGTATATGATCCAGGTATATGCGTATACCAGACCTTCATCTGCACCAGATTTGCATCACAAGAGACAGAGTCTCGTTTCTTTGATCCTCTACAAACGGTTTGACGGCGTTTGTGTCAATTTTTCCGTTACGACGTGTACGAATGGTTTTATACGAGTTTGTTTATTTACTTCGTGATCGAACTGTTCTCCTCACTGGAACCGTTCAAGAGCTACTCAATTTCGGTTCTACGATTCTGGACTCTTCCTGGTTTCCCAGTAAAGTGGCCATTCTGGCTTCATACGTCATAACCAGTCTTCAATTTCATATTCAGTTGCAAATGATTTTCCTAAATGTCCTAAAGTCTGAAGAATAACTTACCTTATCACTATAAAATTAACGGAAAGAAATCCATTCAAATCTCTGACATCCTTGATTATTACAAGTACCTAGAAATACTTGTAAAAGCTCCCACGAAGCACGTGTATCTGTGCACAGCAGTGCAGAGAGTTTATATACTGTACTTGCATAATAGACTAGGCTGAAACTTCAAACTGGTATAAGGGATCTAGAAGAGGAAGTCTTAAGATGTCAAGATAGGCGATCTAGCAGTTGAATAGAGACAATAATAGAAGATGATATAGGATCAGGCGTTTTAAAATTCGCTTTACAAAAGGAAACTACAAAAGTGGGTGTTTGCAGAAAACGATGCTTGCTTGGGGAGTCGGTATAGGTATAGTGGAACACAAATTGCCGATCTGTACATAGGCAGGGCATAGAGCTGTACCGGAGTCGTGTTTATTCGTATGTAAAGGAATTATATACGAGTAATCCGCTTAGAGAACCTGGAAGACGATGCCATGTCGTTGCCGGATTCATTGTACAAGAGTTTTGTCAGAAAACAACATTTTCGACGCTCGAGGTGACGACAAGAAGAGGCTTAACTTGTCTACGTCACAACACACTTTTTATACATTGAGTATACACACAAAAAAATCTATTTATCTATCCAGGACTTCCGCAACTGCAATGAGCAGTATTTTGCTCGATATACTGTTCGATTTTTGAATCAATTTAACCGACTTTCCCGCGCGAAGGCATAAAACAAAAGATAAGAACAGAGACGTGCTGCCCCCTACGTACATACATTAACCTATTCCTGCAGGGTGTAGAGAAATAAAAGGCGGGAATATAAGTCCTATACGCTATATGAATGCATAATCCTCCCGCAAACAACCGCCACGCGGCAACCTACTTAACCCATTTAAATCCGTCCCGATATATTTCACGGATTATAGGTAGGCAGAGGTCTGTGAATATTTGCTCGATATTTCACGCCTCTCAAAGGATTGAGATTGATGTCTCAGTCGAGCTACTGGCGATACCATCCATCTGCATGCTATCCTGCACAATATTCTCTCTAGAAAACAGATCAGAGACTATATAACGTTTTTCGCAGGAGTTATTCCTCAAAAAAATTGTCTCTCCTAACCTCCTGAAGTCTTTATATGAAGCGTGCCTTTCCTAGGGACATATTTCCACTATGATAGAATCTTTACTGATCTTTAAGTTAGAATAAGGTGATCGGGAGCGAATTGAATGAAATGTCTAATAATTTGATAAAACCGTTACATCGTGTATTTTCAAAAGACGTTTTTTTGCGCGCGCAAATATAACATGGGATAACAAGATGTCCGATGATACTTTTTCAAAGCAATATTATAATTCCGTGTGCATTTATCACGATCGAATTTCTGTCCCCTTTTTGTAAAAATATCGGCAGAAATCGCCCCTACATAGCTGCTGACGATTGCAGCATAAAAAATTCTTTCCATATGAAAGGCTTGCTGCACGCGTCGTTTGATGTCAACACCGATATAGATATACGCCCTATTCTTTATCGTGTGAGTCACTTGCTTATTGTACGTGTAAACGAAGGACGTCAATGATCGATGATGAATGATTGAAAAAAAAAACAGATATAATATCTTGATATATTCAGATCCAGAGGAACTTTAGGTTTACGTTAAAAAAAAAAGGAATGCCTATACTCAAATTTATTCGACAATATATCAATTGAAATCGTACTGAAATCTCGACGATATTATTTTTGTGTGTATACACGATAAACCGAATCGAAAATGGGACGAGACGTAGTTTCAATTTAAACAGAATGTTACGCGATAAAATAATATAAAGTTGCGGTAACCGCAACACGTTTTATACAAGCGGCAACGGAAGACAAACCGCAGAGAGGTTAAGTCCGACATTCGGAACACGAGTTGTAATATATTTTCTATAGAAGAATACGAAGAAGAAGAAGAAGAAGAAGAAGAAGAAGAAGAAGAAGAAGCCGGTGCAGACGAACGGTGTGGCGGTACAAGAAAAATATAATAAGTTTCGTCCGCAAGAAAACAAAAAAGAACAAAAAAAAAAGAATAAAAGAATACCGATCGAACGAGATTACCCCGAGATGAATCATTTCTCACGAAATATTCGACCCGATTTTATACACCATATTATGACTTTTTCTTAACTATCCGTGTAAATCGTGTATAAAATAGAAAATCATGTTTTTAGTTTTGCTATTAGTATATGTAAACAAGGAAAGTTGCAGCTCGATAAACGATACCCTGATAACAACGAGCACTTCCTTCTGGCTTTTTTCCTTCTCCTTCTTCTTTCTTCTGAAAAAAAGCAAGCCGGAAGGTTTAAAAAAAAAAAAACATTCTTATACTGATTAAGGATAAGACAATCTCTGTTTTCATTTTCTTACTGTAGTCTGTCAAGAAAAAGGAAGACTGAAATTATTACCCTGGGTAAAAAAGATCGACCATATTTCAGTCGAAGATCAACCGATTCTTATGGATCATTCGAAAGTACAAATACTGTATATCAATCCTTTTTTACAATTTTTCATTTTTTTTTTACACTTTTTTTTTTATCAGAAAAAAGAATTCACCAAAGTTATAGACAGGAAGCTCGGTAATTTGGCCGCGGTATCAACGCCGATTATCGATGCTCGATCACCGTGCACAGGTGCTACGATCATAGAAAATCGCGTTATTCGAAGAGCCGCATAGAACGTGATCAACACGGGTCACGCACGGAATTACGTTTGTTCATCAAACCGTGACTAACAGAAATAAGAAGAAGGAAACACTCCATAAAGCTCTCTTATATTCTTCCGTCTATATATAGGTATATACAAGGTATATAAAGAAAAAAGTATCTATAGGTAAGTAATTATAATTCTTCTTTCACCACAAATTGATCCTGCTCCACAGTTTCTTCAAATAAAATCCTAATTGTATGTGTATACAGATTAAATTAAATGTTATAAAAAAGTCAGGAAAATATTGTGAACTGTTTTTTTTGTTTTTTGGGGCTTTTCTTTCTAATTTTCGTTTATTTTCTCATACATATGTATGTGCGTATATATAATATATATTATATATACAAGGTGAAATGATGAAAAAGATTTATCGATTAAAAAATGTTCGTTATATTGTTGTTGTTTTTTTTTTGTTTTTCGTCCTTTTCTAGTATAAATAGAAGAAAGAAAAATTGAAAACGAAAAGAATACATACACATACATAATAATACATGTTTCAGGTTCCACACAACAATATTGTTATTATTATATTGATATATAAAGAGTTTTGTTTCATACACATGTCGTATCATGTCATATCATATTATATTATATTATAACTATTAAAAAAAAAAGAGAAAAAATTCTTCATACCTATAACATAAAAATATAATATTTCATCTACGTATACTACTAGTAAATATCAACGCAGAATGAAAAATTAATGAAATTACAAAGAGAATAGAGAACTTATCACATTAATTAGGAAAGGAGAATAATTATTATACAAAATAATAATAACAATGATAATAATAATAATAATAATAATAACAATAATAATAATGACAATGATATTAATTATCAATCAAGAAACATTATTTGCTCTCATAATCGCATAATACGTCACTATTGATCATTATGATAGTTATTACAGGTAGTAGGGTTTTTTTTTGTTTTTTTTTTTGTATTTATGACACAGTAAGTTGTGATTAGCGTAATAACAATTGAATGCAGCCGTCACAACAAAAATAATTATTATTAATCAATTAATGAAATTACTATTATATATTATTAACGGTTCACGACATATCTGCAAAACGATTTAAAAAAAAAGAACAAAAATTATTAACGCGGGACGTGTAATAGCTTCGGGTTTTTGTTATAAATTACTAAATAGATAAAACTTAACGAGAACTACACGCGTATATCTATGAAAAAAAAAAAGAAAAAAAGAAAAAAAAAATATTAAGAATTCTATTCCTACCTAAAATGGTTACTGTTAAAACTGGCAAGCTTGTAAGAAACTGTTGTTAAAAATATATAGTATCGGGTTAAATTTGACGAGAGAACGTAGAAAAGAAAAAAGAAAAATAAATAAAAAAGGCACGACGGTTTTCTTGAAATTTTTTGTTTCCCCTTTTAGTTTTGTCTTTTTTCTCCTCATTCAGTTACGTCACTATATATACTACTCTATCGGTATCAAAAACAGGGGCAAAAGAAAAATCGTTCGTTTCTTTCTCCTTATCCGACGCGAATTGTGTTATTATTTGATTCTCATTCTTGTTCCACGATGTTTTTTTTTCGTCTCCTCACATTATGTATAGGTATATGTATAGCTATAATTGGCATTTATTTATAACATATACATATACGAGTTTGAAGATAAGAATCTATCCGTTGTATATATGTAATAGAATAATGTAGATTACGTATTCGCGGTTTAGAAGAGATATATATCTATATACTATACATATAATAGAAAAAGAAAAACCATCATTATTTATTTAAAATATGATATAATAATAAAACAATAATAATAGTATAAGAATAATAATAATAATGTTGATGGTAAAATGAGCTGATATAATTTATTTTCAAATTCAAAAAATTTCACATTCATTTATATATCCAATATAATATTTTATTTGTTATGTATAATATTTATAGCTCACTACTCAGACGAATTTTTTTTTCTATTTTTTATTTTTTGTCGTTTCTAATTTCGATTTCAATTTTTTTTTTTTTGTTTTCTATCAATTTAATCTATACAATCAAAGAATAATTTACACGCGCAGCGGCAGATATTTCTAGATAATTATAAATCACAATTATACAACATTCTCTGCAACCATCCTGCGTATTTAAATATTATACATATATACGGACATAATTATTACATACATACAAGCGTTTCTAAAAGACATTCACTTTCTTACAAAAATACATTGGACGGATCCGACTAAATCTGTGTTGCAGCAGTAGCGCAGTTTCTTTTGCATGTTTCGGCATGTTTTTGCCTTTTTCGGTTTTTCGTTTATTTTTATTTTTTTATTTTTTAATTTGAATTTTTTTTTATTTCATTCGTTTCGCGTAGGAAAGCGAATTATAAATATCATATTAGGTGCATACATGTATTATAAACGCTCAGGGCTCGCAAAGGACTCTCAATCTTCGTATATGTATAATAATCTACCGACTGCAGATCGTTGCGTTTATAGACAATTTTTTCGTCGCTTAAAAAAAAAAAAAAATCGAAGACCCTGTTGACCGTCGAACTTACAAATGGATTAAAAAAAAAAAAATAATGGAAAAACACTCAGAACTCAAGACGAACGGGGTTCAAGTTAGGGTATATATAATATCAATATCAAGTATAGGTTTATATCAATATCTTCGATCACACGATTGCTATTTTACTATTACAGCGTTACTGCGGCATATTTAATTAGGTCTAAGTTCACATATCGGCTTGGGTTCAGGCTGTGAAGGAAGATATAAGAGAATTGATTCGAAAAAAAAAAGATCCGATATCGAGAGAAATGTTTTTTTTTTTTTATAATTTAGATTCGCGAAAAGCTTCTCATTGTCGTGATTTTCAATCGTTTTCGCGTACGATCAATGAAACTCGTTTTCTGGACGGGAAAATGTCCGACACTATTTGTCCAATTTTACACGAAAGTTGAAAACCACTTGGGAATGATGATCATTTAGAAAAACGGGCGACGACGTTACGCCGAATAAAATTATCGATTCTCTCATATTTTCCAAAATTTTTCTCGATGTTTTGTGTCAATTACAAATTTTACCCGAAGTAAGCTAATTGGTTTTTTTTTTTACTTTTCGCATTCGAGCACTTCACGATTATCAAAGGGCAACGCGGACTTCTTTGAAAAAATACAATTTCTTAGTCACTAATTTACATGAAAAAACCGCGCGAGTTAACGCGTGATGTGAAAAATCCGAAAGAATAAAGAACAATCCCCTCCCCCCCTCCCCCCATTTAAATCCCATATACAACGCATGCATTCATGTATATAGTCAGATTACACATATATGTTGATCGACAAGTACAACGATCCGGTGTGAAAATTAGGCGAAGAGTTTTTCCTGGATTTTTCCTTTTTTTTTTTTCTTTTTATGAACCGCGATGATATTTCTCACGAGAGAGACAATTATGGCATATGTATAAATATGCATAATACTAGCTATATACGCAATGTTAAACACTGCAGCAACTAGAGGGGTTGATTTTCAACTTGTTAGATATCCTAAGTCGTAGTAAAATAGATTTTTTTCTTCTTCCCTGAGAAAAAAAAAACAAAAAAAAAAAAAAGAAGAAGTTTTAAAACGTCTCAAACCCACAGTTTATCTAATAAACAATAACGACAACCCAAACCCTCTCTAATTATTAATGAGAACTATTATTTTTTTCTTTTTTTTTCCTAAAGATTACTGGCAAATTTTCTAAAAGAAACTCTTCCGTATTTTGCTTAGCTATCGGTTAATAGTACGATTTAAAAACAAAACAAAAAAACAGAGTAAACTAAAAAAGAAAAGCTTGAAAAATTTTCTTCGACAGCGAGGAGAAACCGTTGAAATTTTTTTTCTTTTGCTTTCGAGAGAGAGAAGAACAGTTGACTGGTTTACAAAATTGTAAAAAACAAATTTGTTGAAAAATTTGTACTCAAATTTTTTTTCAATTGAAAGAAATGAAAAACTAATTAAATTTACCCTTTTTTTTTTTACTGTCGAAGAAAAATCTTTTAATCGCAAGCTTCTGAATAGATTGATTAAATAAGCTCGGTTTTTAGATATACAATCCTGACTATGTTACGTTAAAACGAAAATAAATCCGGAACACATCGAGTCTAAAATTCCTGTAACCATATATTAAAAAAAAATTTAAAAAAAAAAGAATTTTTTTCTACGTAGTACCAAAGCGATAATATCCGTTAATATAATTTCGTTTTAACAATTTTTTTCTTCTTATTATTCCTAACTATTAATTGTACGCAATAGAAATTGGCCCATTAACCAAGGCGATGTCACGAGTATTTCGAGGTCACAATTTTATTTCATTTTCCCTTTATTTTTTTAAGTAAACATTCCAAAACTCCCCGCACCATCGATTGTCACTGATGATATTTTCGAATCAGTTGATTCGTTCATTTATTTATTGTTTTTATTCCCATCGTCGAAACACTTATGCTGCAGCGTTTATATAGGTATATTAATGAAATACTGAAATTTCCTCGCAATTTTAGTCATGTCACAACACAAATGATTATCCGGGTCTTTTTTGAACCGCACTTTGTTGTGAGATTAACAAATTCGCATCTGAGTATGACTTTAGCGAAAGCTCTCATTCAAGGGCTTGCATCAGGGCTCCGAGCTCCCGAAATGTTGAGCCCATCTTTCCAGGCATATTTTGTTTCTTCATCAGACATGATCTCACAGACATTAATTTTTCGTAACAAGATACGCACTTGTGGTACCTGCGAAATAAATTCATATAGGCTTTGGGTATTCCATACTCACACTCAAAAGTTATCCCCTTTTTACAGCCACGATTTTTTCTTCCATTTTCGACCTACCTTTCCTCACGCGAAACGTCGACGCCGATCGTATGCAGGGGTGCTTGAACGTTTGATTTAATTACAGGTGAAAAATTGCGGAGAATTAACCTCAAGGCAGTGCAGCCCACTGATACGTACCTGTGAAACAAAACATGAAGGTAGGATTTACCCGAAAATAAAAAGGTATGGGATTTTTCCAGTTCGGAACTTACGGTTCGGTTATCTGCCGATTTATGTACTTTATCGAAAAAATTCATGGGACATAAAATGTCAGTTTTATCTAGCACTACAACTTTTGTTTGAAGGACTTCCTCATTCGATGCATAGTTTGTGAGATATAATCCGAGAAGTAGTTCAAGGTGCAACTATCGCTCTCGAACGAAACTTCAAACCCGTCTACTTCCGAATCGACTAACTTTATCGACGAAATTTATAAGACATAAAATACTCGTTTAATCCAGTACTACAACTTTTGTTTCGAACAGTTTTTGATCAGACCTTCGGTTGATGAGATATGGCCAAGAGTAAATCCCAAACGCGACGAATGTCGAAAAGTATGAAGACAGTAATTTTTAACTGCTGCCCTAAAATCGCCCTCGACCGAAATCCACGTTTCTGAAATAATAGTATGAGGTGACGAAGCGAGAAGATCGCGCGCGAATGGTCATAAAATAAAATCGTATCCAACGCCGCAGGAAACTAGACTTTAGCGGCGTAACGCCCCGTCGATATTCCGCATCAAAAATTTATAACCCTTTCGATTCGCCGCGGCGATTCCTCGGTACATTTAGTTCTTCTATTAAACCAGACACCCGCCCATTCTCTGCCCTCGTCCGCAAACGTCCGAAACTAGTTAACCCTTTCTTGTACCGTAAAGGCGTAACGAATTTTCGGGCGTGCACGAGCGCACCTCTACACGCTTAGAACTAAAGCGAACGATTTTCTCCTGCGTGGAATTATGATAGTTATTTATCGGCCAGTTTGACAGAAAATTTCCCACTGCAGCACCATAAGAAATTGAAGGCTTACATACGTGCACCTCGGAACTGATTTTTTTATTCATTTGCTTCACCGTTGGCGTTTTATTTTCTGAACATTCTGCAACAAGCATTGCGATTTCTCAGCTGATCGACTTTTCTGGTACTAAACTATTGACACTACAGGGTTCAGGTTCGACATACTGATTCTTCGCACATTCTGGCACTGTGTGAACTACGGACATTGAAATCGATCGAGAAATTTTTATGATAGATGAAAAAATGGGATCGGTAGACGCGATCGTCACGAAAAATGGAGTTAATCTTTGAAACAAGATACTCTTCACAACCGTAGTGCGATTTCCGTAGTCCGCACGATAGACATACCTGTCCAGAATATTCATATAAAATTTGGTTTCTTTCGGATGATCGGTGCCAGTGTAATCCTGTACGATTCAATTACTCATGGGGTCCGCGTACGAAATGTGTAAAAACTCACTAGTTGAATTATTTCAATACTTCGAAACGGCGTTCGATGGACAAAAACTGAATGAAAAACATAATTCAAAGCTCAATCGATCCCAGACTCAGTTTAACCCTTAGACCCAAAAAATTTAGCCGTAAAACAATGCTATTAGTTTAGACAGTGAATATATTCTATCCTGTATAAAGGGTGCGGAATAAGTAACGTGAAACACACGTCATATTTAGTGCCAAAGTAGTACCCCACGTGTGTGACATCTCTATATATGCGTATGCCGATGTGACACTGCGTAATTCTGGGCGGTGGAACCCCTCGATGAATATATTATATACGTAGGTGAGATGAGCATTGGTTTACATTATGATTTTATTTTTTTTCTCACACGTTTCAGAGCTGCTCCTGGCGTATCAAATTATACATGAATACCATGAAATTATTTGATCGGTACGTAACACTCCACGCTTTCGGTATTATATAAGTTCCTCTGACCCATGCGCGCAAATGCAATCGTATATTAGCTGTATCCTCAAGTACTATTTTCCATATAATTTTTTTTTTTATTTTTCGACATTTTCTCTCAGTTTCTCGTAAAAAAAAAAAAAAATAAGCGCAAATATGTTGCATGAAAATTGGATTATTTTATTTTTTAGAAAAAATAATTTGCGAAAATTTAATCTATATTTCCGTCTCTTTACAATTGGCTCGTCATCTATGAAATATCGCCTTCTCGCAATTGCAGCTATATTCGAAAAAGCAGTAAAATAAAAACCGTCGAAAAGGAACCGAAAAGAAAGTGCATCACCGTGATGCGTGCAGTCTGTTCATCCCTCCGTCCGTTTTAATGATTTAATTACTTTTTCATGCGCAAGTTATATACAGCGTCCGATAGCTTTGGTATAGGTATTGTGTTTCCGGCGTGAAAGGGCCGTTGAAATTACCCAGCCTGAAAATTAGGCTTCGGTTAAACTGACCAGCTATATATACGCCTATATACTAAAGCCGAAAGAGCGACTGCCGCGTGTAAACGCGGGGCTCACGCACGTCAGTCTACCTTTCCTAGCCGTGTTAAATCGTACAGGGTGTTCGATAATCCGACAGTCGTCGGAATCTAAAAAAAATTCGATTCGCATTGACATATATTGTCCCCAAAAAACTGGCGCGAAATAACCAGAAGTACAAAACAATTGGTGAAGTTTACTCGGTTCGATTGAATTTTCTTGCTCCCAGGAAATCGAACATCAAAATCGTGCGATTAGAAATTATCGTACAATTAAGACCAAATTTCATTTCCCTGGTTTCCTCACCACGAAACCATATTCTTAAATAATATTCTGTTGGATTTAGTAAAATTTTATTCGATCTTTGATGCTTCTTCAACGGGAAAGTCGAAGCTACTTTTCGTAACACCCTGTACATCGAAAGATCCTTAGGACCTTCGATGACTCGGGTCACGTTCCTGCAGTACCATAAAAGTGGATACAGCTAATTGTCGATTTGGGCAGCGCGGGGCGCCTGACAGCTGACCCTAATCTCCACCCCCGTATACTCGGTAACCTTATACAACCGGTTGTTAGGCTGTAGCCTTATCGTGCCTACGACCGTGTTCATTCATCCGTTAAGGTAGCCTAATTGAAACTACATTTGATCCGGAAACGCGTTACAGGTAGGTATAGTTAGCCACGTCGGTTTTCAGGTGTAAGAACTGAAATCAAATCAAGACCTCCCTAGCTCACCTGTTATTATGCGTTACGATCACGAAATTCGAAGAGGGAAAATAAGTTTCGGCCTTGAGGGCTATTACGGAGGTCTTGAAATTCATTTTCAGTTCACTCTCTTTTGTTTTTAGCGCGTTCTTTTCTGGATATTGTGCAAGAAACATCGAATTCGCCAGTGAATCGGAATTTTATGACAATTCGTACAAGATAACGTGCAAAATATTGCACCCATGTAGTTTAAATTCGACATTCTTAATCAGTACACATTTTCACACGGTGTGAAGTAGAGATATCGAAATCGGATGAGAAACTTTAGTGATAGATGCAAAAATGAGATTGGTAATCTTTAAAATTTGACTGTCGAAGATCCGTTAGACCAAGTTTTGAGAATGGAATTTTCGAAAAGGGTACTCTGCTGGAGTATTATAATTCAAGAGAAAACGCGCGTCAGCGCATATGTCCGCGTCTCACGTGTCCTTCAAATTTCAATCCGCGATTACAAAAGCGAGCGGAATGATTCGGGTTCGAATTATGAACTCGAATTTGCATCTGCCACGTCCACTGTCACGTCTCATACATTGTCTCAGCTAATTATCCTCGGTACCTTTTATCGTCCTCAAATAAGGGCACGTATATTCCGTTGTTGTCAGTATACTCTCGTCGCATATTGACGCGCAACCCTTATCCTCGCCCTTTACTTTTCTCTTCTCTTCTTTACTCATCCCTTCTCTGTGCCCCGCGAAATCCCCCAACCCCATAGCTCCCATGGATATGAAGAGACCGTTTTTACGGACGATGAAAAGGAGGGAGCGAGGACCGGGAAACACGAATGGGAGAGGACTGAAGGGTGTATAACCGAGAAGGGAAGGGAAATTGGAATGGGAATGGGGATGAAGGGAGGGTTTGAGTTTCAAGGGGTGTCTCTTTCCTCTTTCTCTATCTCCATCTCTCTTCATCTTCCCTTAGATGATCTCTATACACACGATGCGTTTGCACGCAAGTATACTGAAGTATACTATCTGTGTATGAGAGTGTATAAAACGGGATAAGTGTTACATGGGCATCGTACCCTCTTCCGTAAGAGCTTAATGTTTAGAAAATCCCATAAAATCATCGGAAAACAAGCCACTCTTATGGCTACCTACGGAGAGCGATATGGGTAAGTATATCAGGTAAGAGCCACACGTGTGTCTCAAAGCAATTGAACGTGTATAGCGTTCAAGAGAATTTGAAATTTGGGAAGTTTATAATTTCTATAGGAGGATTAGCCGGTCGAAACGTGATTTGGATTGAAGAAAATCGTATCCCGTTTACTTTTTCGTTTCCCTTTTTTGAAATACGAATACATTTCCGATAGGATATCGCAATAGCGCCGTTCTACTGATGATCATGCGTATAGGACGTGGAAATATCAGAATAATAAGTATCTAGCAATAAGAAACGCATATGCATGTATGAAAAAAAAAGTCTCGACCGCAGCTCACAAACGTCTCTCGGCAGTCTGCAGTCTGCATGAGATTCGCGGTATACAATCTCGATTGTCCCCGGGCAAGTTTTAAGGTCATAGAACGTTACGATGCGGTTATACTATTTTCCAACCTCGCTAAGTCGCGCGCAAGACGTTGCCAACGGTATATTTGCACCGACGTTAAGAAACAAACCGACAATAACAACAAAAAAAAAGAAAGAAAGAAAGAAAGAAAGAGAGAGAGAAAGAGAGAGAGAGAGAGAAAGATAGTGAAAGAATTGAAATGAAACAATGTCATTACTAACCCAATTTATACAACAGCATTATTATAAAGAACCTATGTATTTAAATTTGTTAATTATTCATAGTCAATAATAATAATTATTCAAGTATTTCGGTAGTTTTTGGAACGTTTATGTACATATTTTGTCAAAAAAGAACCTTTTCACCTGATCGTAGGACCGAAATCGGAGGTAAACGGCATTAATGAACATCACTGTACGAAATCATGACGTCGATTATGTATTTGATCGAAAAATGACCGTTGACTAGGGATACACGCGGCGACATCTCTCGGCATAAACCGATACCGTGTGTCGCAGTCGGCTGGGTAGTTTTTCGCGCGAAATTTGAAGTTTGTCGTGTTATTTGAAATCAAGACTAATATAGACGCGGGAAATCGAATCTCTAGGGATATGGGATTCAAGTTCTAAGTACGTTTTCGATGAATAAAAAATAAAAATAAATAGACGCCATTAAATTAAAATCGAGCAATTTTTGCTGATTCGTTTGTCGTACGATATTTAAATCACCCAAAATGCCTCGAATTTCATTTGAATTTCAACATTGGCAGAGAATATTGAGAATATTTCTTATGTGAGAAATTTTTTCTTTGTTGATTCAAACAATTGGTTTCATAGTAGATTAATATTTAAATATCAGGATGATTATTTAACTCACATTTCGTATTTACTTTGAAGTAGGTCGCCTATAGATGTAAGCAGAGAATTGCAGAGGTCCAAGTTCCAGATTGTTCTGAAACGAAAAAAACGTCTATCAGCTATAAACCGTCTCGTTAAAAACAGAGATAAATGAATAAATAAATAAAACTATCAATCGACGAATACCTATATTTATGTTCTACCATATCACAACACAATTATTCAATACCTGAATAAATGGAAATATTACTCACGGTTTAAGCGTAATAACTCCTAAAAGATCTACGATAACAGACAAGTCGTTCATCGCCACCGCCGAGTCAACAGCCGCCTATAACACAGAGATAAGGATTTGTTTTAATTTCTGTTTACTTACGATTACCCTAGTTTTTAGTTTGTTAATGTTTTTAGATTCGGATTTGTTATTATACGCAATTTACTCACCTTTAAATCTTTACTGTGCCATAAAGAGTAGACAATTTGCAGAGAGCGATGGCGACTGTTAAGTACCGTCATCATAGACTCGTACCCTCTCATCATACTGTTTAATACTTCAGCTTCAGACATCTCTGGGAGTACACCTCGTTGAGCAAAACTAAGGGCTTGATCACGGTAACTGGTCTGCGAAATAAAAAATATAGGAAGAATAAAAAAAGAGCTCCTAGACAATAGATTTTCATGTCTAAATATACTTGAAAACTTGTTAAAATATCAGATCATTCTAAAATATACGATCAATTGACGTTTTTCAACTCTACAGGCACTAGATGAAATTTATTTTATTATTTATAATCTGCAACAGACGTTAAATAAATCTTATTTCAAAATCTATCTAACGGCATTATAAGAACATCAATATAGGTAATTTATTTTTACATTATATCGTGATTATACCTTGAAATTCATTTTTCGACCATTCCTTTGGTATTTACTTTTCTGAACATTTTGCACTATGAAAGTTATACAAGCTCACTAGTTGATATATTCGAATACGTCGAAACGGCATTTGATAGACAAACTACAAATAAAAAACATAATTCAAAGGCAAATTGACTTAAGCCCTAATCATTCAATGATTCATTCCCAACTATAGGTTTGAAAATGGGATATCAAGATGTATGTAAGCCTTCAATGAGAATCTCAACTTCCACACTCACTGGTAAAAACTCATCCATATCAAGTCCGCTGGGTTTGTCAGCGATCATAGGTACGTATTCATCTTTTACTTTTTCTTCAGGCTGTGGCCTAAGCTGTGGAACCCTTATATCGACCTTGATGTTCGGTTGTATCTGGGCTTTATTTTGTTTCTTGACTGCATTCCTAGCTGAGAGAGGTGTAGAACTCGCAAAATTTCTATGCAACGATGTAGACCTCGACTGTGCAGTATTCGGTCGATTCAGAGCAGGATCTGAGGGGCTGTGTCTGATGTTATTTATCCTATTTGAAAAATAAGTATACAAAATTAAAAAATAGAGTTTCTTTGTGTACTTTTTATCGCCAATCTCTAATCCTCGCAGGTAAAATCAGTTCGAAATCTCTCTCTTCTATTATTTCAAAAGAAGCCTCCGATAAATCAGAAGGGTCAACTCACTGTATGGGATAATCACTCTCGTAGCCTTGTTCCCCTTCTTTGCAGCTGCTCTGCCTCTTGAGACAATGTTTAGGTGCATCTGGGCTGGGTGCTCTGTTCTTAATTTTGCCATCATCCATAACAGGGGATATAGCAGCCATAGGAGCGACTCTAGGAGTCAAAGTAGAGTTCGATCTTTGAGGACCGAGAGGTTGATTGCTAAGATTTTTCTTTCCAAGCAACGGGGTGATGCTTTGTCTTAGCGGAGGAATCGTGGATATATTTCGAGAATTTTTGCTTGCATTGTTCGCCTGGAGATTCGCCCGGATTTGGCTCGTCGAAGTTATCAGATTCCGTTGAACAGGCGGAGAGGATTTTATCGGATGAACACGTACAGGCACTGGCTTCATTATTGGCGGCGGTTCTTCATCCAACTCATTCGTACTTAGATTTGACATCGACGTCGATAAAGTCTGGAGTATTTGGGGCTGCGTTGGGTCTGGAACAATAAAGGAATTCTTGAAGATCATTTGGGGACGCAATTTATCTCGTATTATAAAATAATAATCAAGTCACGATTCTTTGTTAAGCAAGTTCCAATGAACAAATGATTTTACCTAAAAAACTAGCCATTTTATTGTTTGTATTTGTAGGATACATCAAAGCACATTGGAGCACAGTAAAAAAGATTGATTGTTAGATAGTTTGGTGCGTATAGATGATTAGTAGTGTCTTATATTCACTCAAGACTCACCCATTTCTTCGGGTTCCAAAAAAGCCTCGAGTTCAGGGGGCGGTGTACGAGATACTGAAACATATCGTGCAAAGCATGCTCTTTCACAAGCTGTACAACAACTAATCTAACGATAAGTTCTAATTGTCGTATATCAAGTTATGGTTCTATAAGATTTATACATTTGTTAAGTATGGACATGTGATTCGAATTCTTGTTAGTATCCGCCCGTGATTACACGCAACATATACTTTCGTTGAAACTCAGAAAGATTGAGAAAATTTAATGACAAATAAAGAAATCCCAATTTTTCAACTACTTTACAATTAGGATCGGCATTTGTAATACTTTCAAATTATAACTGATCCAATAATTCTGATTGATGAAATTTGATAGAATGAAAGATAAAAATACAGAACTTCTAAGTTAGACGTTAGGCGTTAGTTGCTAATAATAATTGTGCAGTAACATAATCATATCGAATTTGAAATTATAAAGGGATAGGCATGGCAAAAGATAACAAGACAAGTGGAATGCAGTCGATATTAACGATTAAATGTGTAATATTTTCTTTGAATTAGATATATAGATTTGTTTTCTCCAACTGAAATATTAACAAGTTGATAAGTTATTGATGTTATAGGATGAAGTCGATCAGTTTTGTGGCGAATATAGGTAAAGCATTTAGTGTATTACACTGAAGATCAGGATTTCTGCAGACATCTAATCAGAAGAGAACTCAAACTGATCTAAACACGTAAAACACTGATTGCTAAAGTAAAATAAAATAGATAAACAGAAAACAATAATACTCACAAGATCTGTTTGGTTGAAACACATCTCTGTAGTCCGTGACGCTAGGTATCTCAGCCACCATAACATCATCTTCAGGATCTGTTCCAGATTTATCAGCCTCTTCTATCGTCTTAACATCTAATCTATTTAACGATTAAAGAAAGAGAAAAGAACATAAAACATTATAATGTACGTGATCGAAAATTTGTATTCAAATCATGTTAGCAAACTACAAACTTGTGTTTTCTCAATTCCGGAGGTCTTTCTTTAGAGAAACTCTTCCTCAGGGAGTTACCATGACTGAAGGGTGATCCTGGGGAAGGAATTCCGCCAAAAGGTGCGACTTTTTTCAAGTCACAAACGAACAAAACGACATTAGCGATGTGAAAAGAGGCTCCGATCTGTTGGAAAAGTTGAAAATTTTGTTAAAAAATTATATTTCTCCAGCAATTTCAAACTCAAGGAAACTCACTAGCTGATTTTGTGCAACAGCTATGTCCTGCACTTTACCCCAACCAGTAGGAACCGTGTCAAGTGTTCGCGTCGGCTCCCAGCCATAGATTTTCAACACATCTTGGCTGCCGGCAAAAAGACATTCTCCACCCTGACTGAAGTAGAGACTTCTAAAGAAATTGGTGACAATACGATGGATTATTAATTGTGAACCTATCAATGGCGAAAGAAAGATAAAAGTCGATTTTCTTCCCATGGAAAGAGAGAATAATTTTAACTCCAGTCGCTGCTAGTTATCGAAACTAAAGTATTCAATAAAAGAGAAACGAACTTCTTAATAACGTATTTTTTAGTAATTTGGTATCACCTGATGGCCGTCGACTGAGCTTGTTCCGTAGATGAGACTAATTGAAATGATTCCAAGTCCCAGAAATGAACAGTGTGATCCGTGCTCCCACTGGCTAGTAGAAATTCATGCGGGTGGAATTCTACCGTTGTTAC
This sequence comes from Tenthredo distinguenda, assembly GCA_947538915.1. Taxonomy (NCBI): domain Eukaryota; kingdom Metazoa; phylum Arthropoda; class Insecta; order Hymenoptera; family Tenthredinidae; genus Tenthredo; species Tenthredo distinguenda. The sequence goes on from OX384532.1 coordinate 24,513,277, forward strand.
TGGGCCCCTGTGCTCAGAAAACTCTCTTAATTGCTTTCCTGCTCTCAAGTCCCAAAGCTGTTAGAGAAAACGGGGAAAATGATTAATGATGAGAATTGTTATCTAGTAAAATTAGTTATTCGTTTTAAAAATATTGTCACTACATTTCTAACTCGATTTAAATCTAGCTTAATAATGACTACAGGTCTTTAAATTATGTAGGCAGTGTCTTGGGCCGTTTACGCAAATCTTGTGAAAGAATTTGTAGGCAAGTATAATACGATTCAAATTTATGCATACTATTCAATATTGTGTAATGTTATTTGACCGTTACAAGAGTTTCTGTGGGTATACTGATAACTATGGTAAACTTCAGCCAAATTTCTCATTAATTTTTCTCTGTTCATTTGCATAAGTCAGACATATGGATTATCTCATCAAGGGAAAGTGAACTAAGTTTACTTGTTTCTTATCCAACGTCTAAACATTCATTTCCGTGCTTGGAACTGCTAAAAATACGATGGATCAGAATGAATTTTGCTAGTTTGAGGCCCAGATTTATTCAATAAATTTATCCAAAGTTTAATAAGCAGTTTTTTCCTGTTTATATCACCGCCCACGCGTCTTCACCTTCACTTTTCCTTCTGCACCGGCGCTCGCTATCCACTGACCATCAGGACTGAATTTTAAACTATTCACAGTGTCGGTATGTCCTTTGTATGTGAATATACATCCTTTTCTTCGCATATCCCAAAGCTTTATTGCCTTGTCCAGACTTCCTGAGGTCAATAATTCTCCGTAAGGATGAAAGTCCATACATCTTATCCCGTTTCCATGCCCTGTTAAAGTTCTTGCCAGTTTTGCATGCTCCAAATCCCAGATTTTTAAAACACCAGTCTGTGAACCGGCGCAAACTAAGTCTTCAGTTTGACCAAAACGAACACATTCTATTGCAGTTGCGTGTCCACTCAGGCTCTGTAAATAATTTGTCAGTACTTTTTAGTTATTGTGTTTAATTTTTGACTTAAATGGACCAATTTTAGTAAAAAATTATCATCACATTGCATGTTATTTAACTCTAACGACTTTGTAATGCAGAATATAACTCTGTTGGCAGATATTTCAGGATCGGTAAATCAATCAGCAAAGATTTCTAGCTCTATGAAGCTTCAATAGCCGCTGCGCTCTTCTTCTTCCAAATTTCTTGCATCATTTACGTTAATTCTAATGAGGTTTTCCCAAAGTTGCTAAACTCCTAGTCTCAAGTATGTTTTCAAAATTTATTTCTGTCTTATTCAATATCCCACACATCACTAACGACGCAATGACCTGATTGCTTTGTTGGTTTTTCTATTATTCAACACATCTACCTTTTCTTGTTTTGTATATTAACTCACAAAAAACAGTGAAATTAGATACCAAAGTTTTTTGTTTCCTAGTCTAAGTTATATCAAGTTTCAATCGCAGTTCATTCGCTTGTTTCATACGGTATCGTACCCAGAGTGCAATTTCAAACAGTTTTTGGACCCGTATGATATCTAATACTGATAATTGATCAAGACAATCTTTCGAGAGGTAGAATACTTTACTTTTTTATCTTTCAAAGATCAGAAATCACCAATTCCAGAGTTTAGAGACTACAGTTCATCCGAAAAGGTCTATTTTAGCTAATATTGCAACTTTTTTTAAAGAGAAGATCGTTTTCTAGGACCAAACATCGACTCTGAAAACTTTTTGACCCCTGCGAAGCCTGGCAGTTCACTAATTTTATGAAATAACGTACTTGAAGACTTCGAGGCTTCATGACTAGGGTCCATTGAGGTAAAGGGATAGGGGCTGAGCCGTTTTCCTGAGTAAATAGACGTTTTAAACGACTGCGATTTAGCGTTCAGAGAATACTCACCATTATACAATTGTGCTTTCCAACGGCCCATAGGTTTACCTTTCTATCATCGCCACCGGTAACTAAAACTCGACCAGATTTATGCCCTAGTGCTAGGCAATTCACGTTGGAAGTATGTGCAGCAAACTCCTCTAAAAATAAATATAACGAATAGATCGATAACCCCGTGGATAAATTTTGAGGTTATTTTGAGAATGTGAATTCAAAAAGAAAAAAAAACATTTTCATAATAGAGAATATCGTTTACAGATATTGACGTAACGATTGAATGACAAAATTATTAACGGATTTTCAAAAGACTCACGTAATTTCCAGGATCTTTTAGTCGACGAAGCCATGGTCGTTTTTTTTTTTAAGAGAGTTGATAAAAAGATAAAATTTAATTATTTAGTAACAGGTTTGATAAACTGACGTTTTGGTTTTTGGATAGAGAATAATTTTTTCTTTGTAAACTTGCAGCAGATCATTTTTACGGTTTGATATAATCGCCTTATTTCGTTTCTTTTATTTTTATTCCTTAGGACTATTCAAGACGTTAATTAACCTCGAAACATATTAGGAAAATATATCTCGCGTATGTATTATTCTCCGTATTTAATTCCCGACTTTTTAACAATTTTCTTGATTTACTGGTTTGTTGTATCTCATTTCTTGCCTCCTCAATCCTTGACATACAATTCCATCTCTGGATCACATGAACTTAGTCTCATATCGAATCCAGCTGAGATTCGGCTCGTGAAAGATTAATCGACGCTCGATATTTGATCTTCAGTTTTGATCCGGTGCAACGTTCACGGCGAACCTGTTGTACAGTTTTTCATTGCCAGTTTTCTTTTTCGTCTTATTATTACCTCGATCATTATTCTAGATTTACTATTTATTTTTATCGTCAATTATTCGGCTGTTATGTACAGATATTGTCAACATTTTATAGCCGACAAATTCTCTTCACCATTGTTTCGAAAAACTGTATTATTTCATTGCCCGTTGCGTAGTTCGGAAAGATGTACAGTCGCCGAAAAAAATTTCGCCTCGTACATTCAGGGACAATCTCCCGAACCTCGTATTCGAGAATATTTTTATTACATCGATCACCAAGGCATGGTGCGTCCCATCGCAAATTCAATATCATAAAATCATATTTGCGCAATATTTACATCCCAAGTTCTACGTGAAGTCGCTTATTACGTATAAAGATGGGGAGCGGCATGAGAGCGCATTCGGAGGCCTTCTATATACGGCTAGGGCGTAGAAATAAGGCCCTTGAGGTTGCCGATACACTGATTTAGAATTTCAAATTACCCGGAATTCCCCATGATTTTTTGAATAAACAAACTGTAGATTACTCTGAATTCTTTTTGAAGAATTTAGTTTCTAGTCACGTGCTAAACGGTCATGTCTTCTTTTTCAGGAATTTTTTATAACATTTTAGCGTAACTATCGCGTATATTCTTCCTGATAAATGATCAAATAACAAAAATAAATTAGATTCTCTCTAAGATACGGCCACAGATTTTCAGGAAATCACTTATCGCACAACTTCAACTCGATTCATATGCACTAATATTAGGTAGGATAAATCTCAAGCACAATAATAGCCGTTTATTGATCTTCACCAGATAATCAACTAGGGTCACTGTATATCATTTCCTCAAATCAGGTCATACGCATTAATATTAAGCTACATAAGAAGACCTCCTTGAAACTTTCCCACAAGCAAAGTTCCATTTTCCCTAACAATGATATTCCTTTTGGACGAAAAATAAATTCTCAATTTTAAACCAATTCTATTTTTCCCTGACATTATACCTATAAGTATATGTATATTGTTAGTATTCTATGAGAATTTGAAAAAATATAGACCAGAACAAACGAAATCAGTATATCATTCCAGATATTGAAAATCGTTTTGTAATCTCATTGAATAACACTTTTTTCTATTTTCAAATCAACAGTTATTTCTTGATGATTCTCGTATGAAGAACTTCACCTCTTGTTTCAAAGGTAGAAGATAACGCTCCAAATCTAAAAATATCTACAGAGTATTCAAAGCTCTATAACTACTTGTGATTGTTAAAGAAGCCTGCCTGAATCAATTCGGAAATTTACAGATAAAAAATTTTTGGCATTCTTCTTCAAAAGACTCAGGCTAAACGAGACCGGTCGTTACGCGGACGATTTTCCTTACTTATCACTGTGTGGAAGAGAGAGAAATTTCGTGAGATGCGATGACTTGCCTATTGTATTCACGCACATAATTCAAAGGAAAAATCTAGAAAGTCCTACCGTAGAAAATCTATTCAGCTACGCTCACGCCGGAGAATTATTAACGGTTTGTTGTCTTGCCTCAAGATACGGAATTACAGATCTTACGATTCGGAATATAAACCGTTTCTGCCTAATCTCAAAATTTACAATAGAATTAACCATTTTTCTTCGCAGGTTCCTTTCGAGCCATCAAAAATCTTTATGAGTATAAAAACCGGTCGAGTTTACCACCCAGCTCCGGAAATCACTGGCAGTATAGGATTGGTTCGATCAAAACTGGCCATAGAATCCAGTAAATTCTTTGAGTTTGAAAACGGGGAAGAAGAAAGCCCGACCCATTTTTCATGGGATAATAAAAGATACGAGCTAGACGCAAATTGGTATAAAGAATTGACTGGGAAAGTCCTGTGATGATATTGGCTAAACTAATTTCTTATTTTCTGAGTTAAAAAATTGTACAGATGAAAGCAAAGTAACTGATAACAGAATTTATTACATTGTTTTATATATTATTTTACTCTGAATGTACATAATATTATTATTAATTACATAATGACAACTTTTTTCATTTACCTATGAGTAATATAGATACAGTTTGTCATCTGAAATTATTTTTTATCACTATTTTAACGAGTATAACAATAATTTATTATTAATATATACTTTGTTAGGACGTTTTTTGACGTATAACTAGATCAGTTAATAAAATTAATCATTAGGAAAAGAAACTCGGTAACGTATGAAATTTCTCGAGTTTCTATTGAAAAACTAAATCGATTTTGTTCGTTAGAGTTACTCCTAGTTCATTTATACCGTCAAGTATTTATAAATATAGAAAAATATTGAGTCGTATTGCTGTATTTGTTCATCTGTTTTCAAATGGCGAGTCTAACGAGTCAGATATACGGATATTCTATTCTTCAAAAGTTTAAATCTACTTTAAAAAGTATAAACAACAATTCTAGCCGCTTATATCCGTTTTGTTATCTTGTTTCTGGCTTTGAAAAAGGCTGAAGAGAACCTGGCTGGACCCACGAAAATCCAAGAACCTTGGTCTCTTCTTCCTCCTGAAAATTCTTATTATTTTAATTATTCTGTAAAGATACAGACATTTTTATACATTAATACCAAGACAACTAGACTTATACAATACCTTTGGCTTCAATATCCCTTGCTTGATTCCATCATGCAACGTGCTATCGTAAGGGGTAAATGTTATGTAGTGCGGATCGTCTGTTAGAGGTGGATCATAAACCTGGCTCAAACTCTCTTTCACGCTTGCCTTAACTCGCTCTAGAAACTTTTCAGGATCACTATCAAATCTGAAACAATGTATGGACATGAATGATCAAGAATTGTCGTTTGGTTTCAGCTGGAGACCCTTGATTCGCTTTAGGCGCCAAAATCCATCCAATAGTTCGAATAACAAAAATTTGAGAAGCAATTTTCTGAATCTATGAAACGTAGAACGAAAATCTAGATGTTACAATAAATAGACAGTGCATGAAATAGTGTAGTAATGATTTTCTTACAGCGTCAAAGCCTCCTGATTATTGGCAGTCATTTTGGAATCTATTTTGGCAAAGACTTTAACGATGTATTGCACAAGTTGCCAAACTCTGTTGCTTCTTCGCCACTCAGGGAATCCCCAACTCGTATCAAGCTCTCCGTTATTGGCGTTCAATAGCGGGTGAAACACGTTTGATTGGAAAACAACTTTCTGTATCATTTGGGAAAAAGATCAGCGTTGAAAATGTTGAAATCAAAATAAAAGAATAACAGTTTGAATCACGTATTATGATCATAAGAAGTTATAAAATCTCACCGGACAACCGCCATCTGGAAAATTGTGAGGCAAAGTAATCGTGAACCTAAATACTCCGCCTTGGTAAATTCCTTGTCTAATAAACAAGACGCCGAACCATACTAGGAACAAAAATATAAACCAGAATTCTCAAAACTGTATTTTGATAAAACTTTTCAAAAATTCTTTAAATTACCAAAGAAAATAGGGAAAACAAAATAAACTTGTAGTTATACTAACAAAACGAGTTCTGCGCTGATGGAATAACATAAATCCCCTTCAGGTCTTGCTTCTGCATCATGTTACTGTAATTTAATATTATAAATTGTGAATTGATTCGTTTTGAATTAATAATTTAATTTTTGAACAAAAAATTGTGCATTAAAGTGCACAGAAAAAATAATATCGTTGTAACTTACTATTCAGAGAGAATGATATACTCTTGTAAAAAGACAGCGTATTCTTTACTACTTTGAGTAGTTGCTGGTCTGTCGATCATTTTTGCAGACATGGCAAGCTGAGTTTCTCCATTAGTATTAGCAGGTAATAATTTTCTGAAAGATCCTTGCCGCCTGAAATCTTCTCCCGTGTCGCCGTCACCCTTTTTAGATAATTATTTAATTTTTTTTTTTTCAACAGATAAAACGAGAAAAAGTAACATGTATACATATATTTTAGTCAGTTATGAATATGTATACTATGTTCATACGGAGAGATTGTCGCTATAATTAATATTGTATCGGTGAATATAAATAATTATCGACTAAGTATTGTTATTATGTATCTACCTTGATTACTGTTGAAACGTTTTTCGATGACATTATGCGTTTGTCATCGATATTCGTGTGTGTTCCCGTTTTTTAACCCTCAATGTTATTTCTTCTGACAGATCTACTGAACCGAAGTTGTCCGTTATCGCGTAATGCTTTCTCTTTCGAGTTTTGCGATTCATCATTCTTCCGACTTTCACGTGATCACGTGGTCAAGAACAGCCCGTAACCATGGAGACCACATAACATACCAGAACATCTCGAATTATGTTCGAAGATTATGGTTATACTATATCACTTTATGTTATGTTAGGATAATTGAACATTCTGAAAATTCAGCTTGGGTCAGATTCGGATAACGAAACATTTTTGTGAGTCATTTCAGATTCAGGTTTAGGTCAGGGTTAAGTTGGATTAATGACCACGTGAAAATATAACATAACCTACAAATATTTTGACGGGTTACGTTAGGTTAGGATTTAAGATATCATCTCAAAACGTATAAAATATAGAAGAATAATAGAAAATTTGAGGTTCGAGGACAATATTAGTTCAGCTTATTATTCATCGTCCCAGAACTAAAAAGAATCGAAAACCATGACGGCCAGGGAAGTAAACAAGACGAAATTGTCGAAAGGAATATTAGACATGAAGGTGAGACTAAATAACCCTCGAATTCAACACACTTCAAATTAAAAAATTCAATTATTCATATTAACACAATTATTTTCACAGTTTATGAAACGGACAAAAGAAAAAGTGGAAAAACAGCTGTTCGAAGAAGAAGGGGAGGAGTATTTTGGAGCTCAGTTAACAAACCGCATGAAAAAAGGATCGTAAGTCGCTGAAAAATATTCTCCAATGATAATCTTTCTTCAGATTGTTTTCAACTCGTCACATTTCTCGCGGATTGTTGTTTATGTAATTCAATTCAATGTTCCTCTTCTTCTTTAGCGGGGCGTTCATCGTCGAGCCAAGCTTTGTGTTTTGCGAGGGTTTGCTGGATGGAAGGGTGAGCTTTCGCGGCATGAATCCAGAAATAGAGCGGCTGATGGAACTGGAGGAAGAAGCTAAACGATCAGTGGCTCAAAAAGAAGGAGAAACTGATATATCTGATGAACAAATGGTCAAGCATTACAAATCCACTACTGTGGATACAATAGCTAGAAAATTCAGAACCAAATTTGAGAACAAAAAATATATTAAAGACCTTGACGACACAGAAGTGGAACAACCGGTACAGAAAAAACCAAAGTTCCTGAAACCCTCTGATTAAACTTAATATTTAAAGATTATATTGTACAGAAAATATTCCCTAGTTAGAGTATTTGCGCAGCAAATAAGCCCACAACATACCGAGGGCCTGAAATTTCGAGGAATGCATTTCGTTTTGTTGAAAAAACTGATATAGAATCATAAAAGTTTATTTAACTATATCGAAAAGACGATGAAAAACGTTTTAGATGCTTATTTCATAATATTCTGTATTATCTTACCGGTTTTTAAGTCAATCGGAGTTAAAAACCATTAATTTATAAGACCTTTTCAAATTGTATGCGTTTTCTATTATTTTTTAGTGACATACAGATTTATTTGATATAAATTCATGTTATTTATGAATGAGAAATCGAATTTTATTTATTCACTGATTTTCTTGATAGAATTTTATTCACCGATGTATCGTAGTTCTGAATAATATGAATCTTGAAAATGATGAATAGCAGAAATGATAACTGAGCTATATCAAATCATATCTCTTTATATATTGAGACGTCCGAGATCTGCTATGTAGAAATAATAATATACCACCACTTTGTTTATTTACATTGATTTCTTTAAAATCGGTCCCTATATTCACTTGGAATTACCTATATTGGATAAAAAATGGCACTGTCCTAAAGTGAGTATAATGATACTCCCAACGGCTAGCGTTAGACACAAGTACCTGCCTGTGATCGGCACTCTAAATAATCTAGCACACATTTTTAAGGATGAAGCGTAGAGCAGAATTGTATCCAAATCTGATCCCGGAGTGTCTTGATACACAAATGGTCGGACTCTTATTTCGTGTCCGATTCCTTGAATTGTTGAACACGCTGAAGTCAATCGCGCTGCCTAAATTCAATAAATAGTTAAGCTTTTAAACGTCACGCTATCTCCGAGTACAGATTCAACTTACTTGTATAAAAGGAGCTAATGATATCAGAACCCACAGCAAAACGTTTATAATACTAATGTAGATAATCGGACTGGTCTGCACCTCGACGTTATCATATTTCAACAGCCACATAATCCCTGCTGTAGCCCAGGCAAAGTTTACCACTGTGTATATGCACACCGTAGGGCCGAAATCGTCATTTAAATACTTCAACAATCTTTTAAATTCGCTAATCTCCTGTAATAGTGGTTCAATAGCATCATTAGCAAAGGCACAACACTATCGATAGGGTTCATCGCAGTATTTATCGCATAAATCCTCTATGATACCTTCATCCAATCCAACGGAGCCAACGTATGTTGGAGTAGTTTGGCTCGTAGAAAGTAGAGATGCGACGTTAGCAGCTGGCCTTGGAGGCAGTAACTTGTGATGATTGTTCCTTGAACCATATCGTGCCAGAGGGTGCAGATAATGAGCAATAGTTTAAGAGCACTTTTCAATTGGTCAGGACTGGAAGAAGCGACGTTATAGAATTGAGTCTTCCCTCTCAAAGAGATTTCCGCTATCGTTTTTAAAACCCCTCACCTTTCATTCAGCCATTGGAACACGATGATTCCCTGTGCCATCATTATATTCACCGTAGTTAGAGCTACGATCATCCATACGATGCTCAGTCCGATGAAAAGCCATAGTATTCTTACTAGTCTCTTCTGACTTCCCCGATCTGAAGGATTTGAAGACATGAGAAACGTCCTTTCCATTAGATTTTGTAGCTGTTCGTTCTCTCTGATTCTGAATAAATAAACGGCATACAAATACGCCGCGAGATGGAGAACGCTGGGGATAATATAGCTGAACGCTATACTTCCATAGCATATTCGCTCGTACTGTCGCACCTTCGTAGCGTTCGATATCAGCTCGGATTCAACCGGCATAAGTTTATAGCAGAATCCACGATCTCTTCTAGAGAGAAGAAAAAGAATAAAATTTGAATATTGGGATGCTGAACATAACAAACTGTGGAATTCAAAAATTTACCTGAAACATGCCATGTACTGCAGGACGTATCCAATGCACATGAAAATAATAACTTGTAACGTATGAAAATTGACGATTATTGAGTAGCAATAACAATGCTCGACGTCGTCTCCGCTGGTCGGTTTCAGTCCCATTACTCCTAGGAGCCTTAAATAGGGCCTTAATATTTTGCACTTGCAATAATGAAGGACTGCGGAGGTGCTCAGATTTTCGTAGTCAGGTGTCTCGGTGATTTCTCCGATCTAGAAGGAGAAAAGTGAGAGAAAAATTAATCTAAGGTGGCATTGGGCAGTGACACAAGAATCCTGCCGCAATGATAATTAAAGTTTGGTCTGAACTATTGTCTCGTTATTGTCTCAGGCCCTTTTATCGCCGGACAATCTTACTTCGGTACTTTCAAATTCGGATAGAATCGACGGTGTCGACGTACGCAATGGGTTTCCATTGTTTCCGTTCGGACCGGGTGTTGGATCCTTCGCGATTGTTGCTTCGTTTGAGCTCTGGTCAGGCTGCAGCCAGCAGAGCATCATATCCTCTTTGTTAATATATTCTAAAAACACGTAACAGGCGTTACGATGCCAAACTCGTGTCACCTTGCACCATATCGCTCAGAATAAAAAAGAAAAAAAATTAAAATAGAGCAAAAATCACTAAATTCACTCGATATACGCCTAATAATCAATAATTGCTCTTACATATGATAACAGGAATCTATAGGCTATATGGATTAATTTTGGGAGACTCAAGAGACAAACTGATGTAAATAAAGCTTTGAAAGTGTAAATAAACAAGCTAATGACTTACCAAAGACATCTCTGTGGTAGCCAAGTAGGCTTTAGCTCCAGACTTGCAAAACATTAGTATGCATGAGCATTTTCTAGTATCAATTCCCCCCCTATCATGATAACTATTCATATATTTATAAGGATATTTTGTCTGATGACTTTTCACCTCCAGACGGTGATACAAGACAATCAGACTTTGATAGAGGCATGTTTGTTAGTAGTTAGTAGCCATACAGTTAATTCTTTTCATATTTATAGCTCAGTGGAAGAAGTAGAAGGAGAATATGGTAAAAGGAATAAACGACTCGTGCTCAGTAACGATCAGTTATCTTTTATTTATTTACAAGTGAGTACAACTTTATTTAATATACTATACTACTCTTTTGCCGTTCCAAAACTTCGGCTTTAATTTATTACCGATTTTCCCGGCAGGACGAGATAGTCTCTTGCGTTCTTCTCTGTGCTTCTTTATCTGCTCTTCCGAATGACCGTACTTTTTTGTCTGGAAAAATGTTAATTCTGATTGTAGAGAGCAACGAATGGGATTCTTTGTTGAAGGAACTCTGAGAATTTTACTTTCGAATCGTCTTTTTATACCTAGTTTTCATTATTGTGGATATGTCGTTGTAAGAGCTCTTTGAATCTTAAACTACAGCCTACCTTTTTAGTGCTGAATGTCATCTCTCTGTTTCCTAAGGAGCCAAGCATTCTCACGTTGTTTACTTCTTCCTCTCGCAATCTTTGGCCAAGACTCGCTCTGTAATAATTGAATATAGAAAATTGATACATGAACTATAATTACTTCGATGCAAATATGCTGTACATGAATAACAGATTGTTAATCTTTCATGGAATACCTGGAGACAAACACAGTTCACAGTTTGAATATCTTTCTAATCTAAGTTTCCAATTTGACTGATTATTCTCTCGAAAAGAATTTTTAAGAAAGAATGAAAAGGATGTAAGCAATCTAGGATACATTCTATTTCTTCTGATTAACAATTCATAAGATATCGTAACTCGATGTGTGACGGAGAAGGCTCAAGTTCCATCCGAAAATATGAATGGATTTGCTACTTTGCCTTGAAAGATGCAAGGATATAAAAAGCCTGTTCAATACGAGTATAAATGAATTCAAAGATACGAACGATGAATAAGTTTGAATAAAGTGAGGAAAATAACAAGCTTGACTTATTAATTCATCCAACAAAAACAATAATAGAGAGTGTAGTATATCAAATCTGCCAAAGTCATAACAATTATATTAAGGAAGCTATAGGGGTAGAATCAGCATGAAAACAATAAGAGAGTCAAAGACCTGGTTTATTAATATTAGATAATGTTGGTGTAAAAAATTAATGATCAATATCAAGGAGAGGATAATCTTGCAAGCTGAGAAAATATGGAAACTCATAATAAAGTAGGAGGATCCTGAAAATGCAATCATGAAAAATCATTAAAAACAGTTTACTAGTGCTTGCTACAAAATGGTACGAATTCTTTATTGTTATTCCGATTCTAGAATTTCATAGTTCGATGTACTCAGTGATAAAATCTCTTTGAACGCGCTCTAAGAAGTTTCTCGGAAAACGCTCTTATATAAGTCAAAATGCAGTTGTTCACAACCTGTAATAACCGCCGAGTGAATTATTGGATTTATACGGATATAGGTATCCTATCGCATTTTTGACTCACATGAGAGCATTTTTTGACATACCTTCTTTAGTGGGTTTGAAGTCATTTTATCAGTCAGTAAATCGAGCCATGAAATTTCAAAATTGGATTACAAATAAAGAATTTGTAACACTTTGTAGCATGTACTTCTAAAAATTGTTTTAAATCAATTTTCACTATTGTCTGTATTTTGAGGATTTTGTCACTTGATTATAGGTACTCATACTTTCTCAACTTACGAGAGTATCTCTTTTTTGATATTGACCATTAATTTTTCACAATAACTTCTTCAAATATCAAAAAAATCAGTTCTTGTCTCTCTTATTGTTACGACGCCGATTCTACCTCCTTTGAGTCGATTTTTTTGCAGTCAAAGCTGATGACACTTGCCTATTTTGTTTTTTCTTTACCGCTCTGATGCCCTTGTACTCAACGCCCTGTTTAAGTTCGAAAAATTTCGCTCTGCCGTTTTCAGATCGCTCCTTAGTTTCAGTTCCAGTATTTTCTACTCGTTGTGCCTTTTCTTCTTCCCACTCCTTCTGTCTAGTTTCTCTTTTTATCAGTTTGTGTTGTTTTTGCACCTCCTTTGCCCACTTTTGTTCATCGTCGGAACTGCCCTCGTCAGAAGAACTCTCCTCAGAGCTCGGTTTACCTGAAATTATCAAATTGTTGTGAATATTGTGTTTATTTTCGTATCTTTAAAGCCTCAAATTCTGCTAATTCCAATCACCTTCCATATCCTCTTCTTCTTTTTTTCTAGCTGCGTCTATCTCGGCCTGTGCTTCAAGTTTCTTCTCCAATTTTATTCTCCTGGATTTATCGAGCTGTGAAATAACGGGATTCAACAACCGGAACTCTTCGGCATTTCTGTCCACTTCAAAGTCAGGATTATCGAACAGAGCCTTGAATCGATTGTCTTTCAGTAGGCTCGGCGTCGTCTTCTTCTTTTTCTTCTTTGGATTAACGTCCAATTCATTCTCCATTAGTTCTTGAGCGAGACTCTGATTGACAGCTGGTAACTTTTGCACCTGAGAACAAAAACGGATATCAAAAGTCTCTCCTTATCTCTCTAGATATTATTCATTCATCATCAACTCACTTGCACTCTGTTAACTCTTTCCTCTTCTATTTTTTGTCTTATCTTCTTCCTCTTATAATCGTCAAAAGCGAATGGCTGCGCAACGTCTTTAGCTTTTCTATAAAGCCTAGCGTCCATGAAATATCCGTGCATGTAAGCTCGGAGTAAATTCGTTCCTTTTAGATGCGCGAGTCCAAATTCTTCAAGTTCTTTATCAGTGACGAATTTGTAGTCATCATAAACGGTGTCGAAGTTAGATTCCTCCAATTCCTCGGTTAGATTATCAAGGAAACTGCACCATCTTGGGGCTGGGCCTAAACTCGGGATATAATAAGTCTGCATCTTTGCATTCTCATTTGCAATAAACAACATTCCTGTGTTAGGAACAACGCAGAGATTGTTGAAGTCAGACTGCGCCTCTATAGAAGTGTAGAGTTTACCCTGAAAAAATGAATTCTGAGTTTTATCTTCTTATTCGTTTCTTACCCTATTTTTGCGTATCTTAGACTACAAACTTACGCTTTGTTTCTCCCAAATTTTAACGACCGAACTATCCATAGAGTAAATCAGATCCATCTGGTTGTGGAATTCTATATCTCTTATTGGCAATCCGTACATATGATCTTTAACCAGGAACGGTTTACTGGATCTAATATCATAGAGTAATATTTGTCCGGTTGCAGTACCCACACCTAAAGTGAGCGCGCCTTGAAACTTCAGAGCTGTGATAGATGGAAATCCTTCCAGCCTGAAAGTGGTTCAATTAGTAGTTTCGAGTTCTTAAAGACGCTGAGCTCAGGATTTTTATCTGCTGGGAGTTCCTTACTGAGTGTTCTCGGTCACACAGTGAAAAGCACAGTCTAATGTCCCCACTTTGTTTCTTGTACGAGGATCCCAAGCTTCTACTCTTCCCTCCTGAGTTCCGACAACTAGCGAATGGTGGACAGGATTTATTGTACATCTGTTTATCCCGGACGCCTCGCTGACCAATGATTGTAGAAATTGTCCCCTTTCGAGGTTCAGGCGATAAATTTCGTTACTGTAAATTGTTGAGTACATTTTTCATTAGTTGATCATAGGATTGATGGTATTATTAGTACTAATTAATACCACTATTACTTTTGACAATAACTGAGACAGTTCGTTTCATTTTGATGTAACATTACTCCGAGTTTATTTTTGGCTTATTCTTGAGTCTACAATTCTATCTGATTAGTTATTAAATACGTGTTCAAATTGGCTTTGCTGCCAGACAGCCTCAAGATGAAATTCTGTTGTTTTAAATTATTTTTTGATCATGCAACGCTTTGGATCAATGATATAGTGTGGCTCACCTAGCTCCAACGATAAACAAATCACAGGATGGATAGTGATACTGCATGTCTCTTCCGAAACGGGGTATTCTAAGTCTGTAGTACTTTCCTTGCGCAGAATGGAATTCAATATATCGATCGCAGTGCAGGAATACTAACTATAAGAAATTTCATTAGTGATGAGAACCTAGCTATTAAGGAATGAAAATGCCATGGATAAAGATAACTTTCACAATTCAACAGTAATAACAAGAATTGCTCTGAAATATGTATTAATTGCTTAAAATCTTTTGAAGTTATTTTAAATCTCTGAAATTATTTTTTTTATAGATCAGGCAGTAGAATTGTTTTAGGAATTCAATGAAATCGTTGAAAATTATTTTCAATTCCCTAGAACCTTTTAAACTTGAGTGAAATAGTTTTCAGATGCAATAAATTGTTAAAAATTGTTGGATATTTTCAAAGCTCTTTGATTTATTGAAATATTTTCTAGTATTTTGGCTTTCCAATAATCTCTGAAATAATCTGAAATCTTTTAAATTTATGCTAAATATACAGTAAATCTTAGTAAATCTGAATGATAAGAATAAAAATATGTAGTTAAAATTTACAGCTAGAGCTATGATGTATATATACTTGCCTTGCTGTAGTCATCGGATAGTATTTCGAACGTTACAACTTCGGAGTCAAAGCATCGTTCGAATTTAAGTGACAAATTATTAACGTCGAAACACTTTACTCTCGGTTTGTATATTCCAGTGGCTAAAATGTACTGGCCGTCTCTGGAAACTTTAACTGATGTACTAACACCAGGCATATCAAAATCCTGAATGAGTTCGATGCGTCTTCTGATGTCTGTGAGTAAGAAACATTAAGGGATGTTAAAATAGTGTTAATAAATCGAGAAAATTGTTACTTTGCTTTTAAATTTGGTGTTCGATGGATTTCGGTAAACTTACCGACATTCTTCTTGAGCAAACTTCGCCGTTTTCTTTCCGATAACCACTGGAATTGTATAAATTGTATAAAGTTGAGAGGACTGACCTAACCTCAAAAATAGTTTAAAAACTTCATTCTTACCTCGGGAAGTGATTTTCCGGCGCTGAGATTATAGATTTTAATATTGTTAGGATCAGAGACAAGCATTTTGATTCAGGCAATATCACATTGAATTATAAATCTGAAATTAACCGATTATACGGATCTGCTTTATATTATCTCTATGTTTACGAGCAACACAACATAACATGACATGACATGACATAACCTCGAATAACACACGTGCGTGCACGCTGCATACGGTCGAGAAACAATCTCAAGAAGTGATTATCTTCTGAAGATATCGTTTTATCTAATCGCGAGATTTAGTTAGCAATATTAATAGTAATCATAATAATTGTTGTAAATTTGTGTAGGCGTATAGTTTAGAACAAATAATTTGCATGACCTATTATTTATCACCCGCAAAGCAGAAAGACGTCTCCCTGTTCTAAAGATAAAATTATCGAATTCCTCTTATCTTTTTCCGCGACAAAGCCTAAGTCACGCTATAGACTACCGAAAGGTTATTTCATTGAAAGATTCACTCCTAAAAATCGCTCAAAAAGGAGAAACATAGCGACTTTCGTCGCTTTCCTATTGAACAAAATAATCTTACACGCAATAGCATAAAGTAGTATCATTATTATGGATAAAAAAATATCGTAAAAGGAGAGCAAAAATATTACGCGTGACGTCACGTTCTGGCTCAGCCAATAAGACGTCAATCTTTTCGGTGAAACAACATCTCGTTAGATACCGTATTCGAGTAAACAGACCTTGGCCTAAACGTCAGAAAAGAAAAGAGCAGGGTAGGCGTGTCTTAAAATACCCCTGTCACAATGACGGCGGTCAGGACAATAATTCAGGTCTAATGTATTTGTCCGTAGTAAAAGGCGTCTGCCCGAAGGATGATATTGAGTAAACCGAGTCCGACAAAAGGTGACAAGTTATATAAGCCTTCTAAAACCGGTTCTAAATCATCATGACAAAGATAACCAGCGATACAACATTGCATTACCACTATTACGTCATTTTGGAGGTTAGCTTTAACCCAGCTAACTAGGTCCAAATTAAAACAAAAACAACAACAATGGAGAGATACATGTACCTGTGGCGAGGTCTTCAGAAGATATACTACAACTTTGGCGATCAGCCTAACGGTCTAATATGCAAATTGGCAACCGTCAAAGACCATGTATTTGTTTCAACAACGACAAACAATCTCTACCACGGTATCGTCTCTCAACTAGATGCCGATACGCCGCCGTCGTTGACGTTCAAAAGGGCCCAATTTTACGCCGTAGATATTGCCGCCAATTCTGAGCATTTATTTGTCGTCAACTGCGAAGGTCAAGTCCTTAAAATAAGCCCAAGCGATATGACCGTTGTCGACACTATCACTCTAAGAGAAGAGCCTAAATCATGTAGTCACGGTTATAAAACCGACAACGAAACCGTCAAAGTAAAGGCTTTAGCCGTCAGTGATAACGCGACGCTTTTTGTCGCCGAAAATGGCCAACTTTGGGCGAGTGGCGACCAGCCACAAATTGACATTAAAACTTCCGAGCCAAAGAAGGTGACGTTTTTTGACGGTCGGACTGTTTCTGGCGTGGCTTGCGGCGCTAATTTCAACGTCGCTTTGGTCAGAAAGATAATTAAAGCAATGAAAGACGATACGGATAGTGAAAATGACATGGAAGAAGAAGTCTTCGTTAGTTCTTGTCCGCATTGCGTCAGCGACGTCATGTTAAGTCCCGTCAGTCAGCCGTCAACTGACACTTGTCCGTTGGGTCTTCACGTCAGACAGTCGAGCGAAGATCGTTCGACTAATTCGACCAGCGCCTTGTCAACAGCTAGCAAAGATCACGAAGATGATGAAAAGCGGTTCGACGAACCGCCAAAGACTTTGACTAACGGCGACGACGGTTTGGCCGTTGAAATTGAGAGGGAAGAGAAAAAGAACGTCATTTTTATCAACACTGAAGCTGCCCGCCAATTTTTAACCAGGCAATTGTCTTGGGTATCGTCATATGGAAATGCCGGTGAAGAACTACTTGCTGAATGCACGGATAGGCCGACTAGAATATTGAAACAAAACGTGTCAAATATGGCGAGCCTTGTTTATGAAGGAGTCAAAACCGTCGGTGATAAAGTCGTCACTTTGTCTAGGCACATGAGCGGTAGCTCGGATAATAACGAAGCACAAGATAACGGACAGGACGGTTTAGAGGAGCTGGGTACTGGCGAGACTAAACCGACGGCTACTAGTCTGGCAAATAGTCTTAGATGCGAAGAATTTCCTTGGTCGTCAAGCGCCGGTACATCTGAGCGGGAATTATCCGAGCAGGGATTAAACGATAGAATAAATTCGCTAGTTAGAAATGGGAACAGTTTATTATCCACTGAACTTTGGACTTGGGGAGATATTCAATACGGACAATTAGGCACTGGTGATATCGTCAAGAGACCGAGGCCAGTTTTAGTACCTAAATTAAACAATTTGGGCATAAAGAAAATCGTCTCTGGTGGCTTTCATGTGCTCGCTTTGACCCTTGATGGTAGAGCTTTTATTTGGGGGAGAAATAACTCGTCGCAAGTCACCCCGCAGTCACCATCCAACCAAAGCTCGCCCATATTATTTAACGGACCAAGCTTGTTGCCGACCGAAAGAGCCAGAGATATGGCTGCTGGGGAGAAGCATACACTTATTATGACTTCTTTGGGATTGTATTGGATGGGGAAACAGAGGTTTGTCAAAGATTCTGGTTCGAGCTCGAGCTTCATTGCTGCTTCACATCAAGACTCAAATTTGTTGAAAGTAATAAACATTAGAGATCGAATAATCTTATTGAAATGAGTCTTTCCTGGGCGAAAAAAAAAAAAATTACCTTGAAGATGATCTTCATTCTTTTCCAAATTGAACCAAACTCCATCATTACTTTATCTAAAAGCTTGTAAATCTGTGAAAAGCTAATGAGAATAACTATTCTTCATTGATTTCATTGCACTGCTAATCCCAGATCACTTTAACATTCAAAGTCGAGCCGATCGCGCAATTTTCATTCGCCTAGTTTATAATTGATAGAATTAGATTCAAAATGGATTTGGTTTGGGTGTAGAGTCACTGAAAAGACAAATTAGACTTGTGATGAAGCTTTCAGACTCGGCTACTGTATTAGCGTTAAATGTTCGTTATCTATCGTAAAGATTGATGATTGTATAACGGTTGAATATTTGCAGTTTCGACCGACCAGGAGAGCTAGTAAAATTGGATATTCCCGAAGCGGTGGGCTACAGTGCGAAGCATATCCTCTGTTCGGGTTCCTACAGTTGTTGTACGACGATAAATCAGCCAATTTGTGATATCTCGTTTGACCTAACAAACGAGCAAATATTCCTTGAAGAAATGCTGCTGGTTTATCAAAACCTGATAAAACCGTTCCAAAAGAAGGGGGGTGCGACTCAAGAGTCAAACGTTTATGAAACTCTGTGTCAATGTTACACTGAGCTGATCAGTTTCACAGCTTTGAACGTTCTTAGCTTATGGGATTACTACGAACATCATGGGGAAGCGTACGAAGTTGTTGTCGTAGCAAGCATCGAGGAATACATAACGGTTTATAAACATTACCTGAACGCAATATGCGACGTTGTTTCTCTAGGCGGTTTCACACATATAGCCAGAATTATTGACGTTCCGAATGTACTGAGCAACCTATTTACGGACAGACTAAAAGGAAGTAAGGGAAAAAAAGCTAACAACGAAGCTATCATTGCTCTAGCTTTACAACATCCGTTAAATAGACTGAACAGGTATACTGCGCATAGGTATTCAGGCTTTTGCTCAATCGTTAAAATTTTTTCGCTTATTTTTTTTTCTTGAGTAGACTGCTCCGCCTTTTTTTTCTATATTCCTCACTTCACAAGGCGAGATATTATTCATGAGCAACTCTATAAATTACAGGTCAACGATCCAGGGCCAAAATTTCTATTTGGCTCTAATTTTTAACACTTTGAGTGTGCACTGAGATTAGATAGTACACCAAACTTTAGATGTCTAGGCATTTTCCTATTTCGAGCGATTTTTAGCTCATTTTCAGGTGAAAATTCGAATATAATACTAAATCTTTTCAAAATCGATCCAAATACATATTTCTCCCGCCTAGAAGATGGAGTATCTTATCTCAGTGCAGACTAGAAGTGTTAAAAATTTCAGACCTATGATTGGTAGAGTCTTCATTATACAAAATCTGAGATATTACCTTTTTTTTTATTACATTCGAAGCGTTTTTCACCTTCTTTTAATTATCCATCTTACCGAATGATGGGTTAATCATTTTTACTTTATGCATAACAGGTACAAATCTATGGTGCAAAGTTTGATAAGGATAAACGGTCCTAAATTGGGAATAGAACGTCTCCAAGAAGCTTTAGGAAAATGGGAACAAATATGCGACGAACAAGAGAGGCGGCAGAAGGAAGCAGAGACGACAAAACAGTTTTGGGAAAGTTCTGGTAAACTGGTTGAGCTTTTGAGATCTCCGGACAGAAGACTGATCAGAGAATCTAGAACGCATCCGATAGCAGTATTAAATTGTGGGAGATTTTCTACCCACTGGTTCGTACTGCTGACCGATATCTTAATACATGTTAACGGTACATCGCACACGGTACATCCTCTGCCTACTTTGTGGGTAGAACCTTTACAAGACACAGATACCCTCCAGGTATATTGGGTTTGAGAATTTAGTAGAGTCTGAAAGTAGTTTTAGATGTGAAGTTTTGGATAAATGTACAACAAACCAGTTTTGATCACTTCTCTTTCTGTTTCTTTACATTTTTGCATGATACGTACGTTTATGTGTGTTCATTGATTCAGTAATTTTTTTTGTTTCGTTGGGAGGAGCATGTTGCATGGAGAAAATTGATCAAAAGGGGATTTGTATCGGTAGGTATGCACTTTTCTGTTTCTTATTCATTCACAGTGTCAGAATTCACGGAAACAGCAACTACTTGTTCCATTCCGTTGGCATATTAACTCTGTGAGGCAGAAAGTCGTGGTTTGTGGGTCTGAAAGCTTTTCCTTCGTCGTTCGCTTGTCTATGTTATTTGATCGATGAACAGAATAAATCTAAAGAAACTTCTACCTATTTTCAGAATGCCTTGTCTGTAACAACGCCGGAGGATAGTCTAGTCTTATACACGCCTACTCCCGGCGAACGTACCGAATGGCTGCAAGCTTTACAAACTGCAATAAAACGCAGCCTTCTAAGAGTTGTTGGACATGTACCGCCTTTAGTTCGGTCAAGCTCGTTTTTATTTACCAAGCACAGTGTTTACAAAGATGCCAAGTACACTGGTTCGTCTCAAGCTCTTTAATCATCAACTAAAGCCTGGTCGGGGACATTTTCGTACAATTCTCTTAGATCGAACAACTAGAATTGTGTTTCTATCCGCAATGAAGACTTGAAACAATTGTAAAACGTCTATTTCTCCGATCAGGGCTCAGTGATTATGAATAGCTTAATATTTACAATAAATTTAAAACACTGTAGGTCGTTGGTTGAACGGCAAGCCACACGGTCCTGGAAAATTGGAATGGAATGACGGTCGTATGTACGTGGGTCATTTTCACCGAGGAATAATGCATGGTACAGGGAAAATGGAGATACCGACACAGGGAATATACGAAGGGCAATGGAAAGATGGTCAACAGAATGGCTACGGTACAATGAAGTGCGTTCCTTCACTACAAAATTTCACTCAATGATTTTTATGACTCGCCAAATTAATAGCCATAGCATGACACCTTGTATTTATTTTACAGATACATTACAGGAGATATCTATGATGGATACTTCAAAGACGGCTTACCACAAGGTCATGGTATCAAGAAAGAAGGACATTTCATGGCTTCTGTTGCCTCTATATATATCGGCGAATGGGTAGCTGGTTTGAAACAAGGCTACGGCGTTATGGACGACATCACGACTGGTAAGAGGTATTGCTTGAAATGATTTGTACCATTTCTCCGCTGTGTTATGTAGATTGGAGGTAGAATCGGCATGGAAACAACAAGAGTGGCAAAAACTTGGTTTATTATTATTTCATAATGTTAATGTGCGATAAAAAATTGATGATATCAAGGAAATGATAGTCTTGCAAGCTAAGGAAATATAAAAACTTATAATCGGGTGAGAGAATCTTGAAAATACTATGAAATTTGATGCGTCGATTTACTCAGTGATCAAATTTCTTCAAACCCACTTATCACTGAGTAAATCATCCCATAAAATTTTGAAATCGAATTAAAAATAAAGAATTTGTCTCATTTTTGAATTATGCTGTTAAACTTTTTTCAATGAGTTTTCATGATGTTCTTCAATTTCAAGATTCTCGCACTCGATTAAAAGTTTTTATGTTTTCTTAGCTTGTGAGAGTATCCTTCCCTTAATATTGACCATTGATTTTCCACACTAACATCACCAAATAATAATAAACCAGGTTTTTGTATCTCTGATTGTTTTCACGCCAATTATACCTCCCATACGTCCTATTATCATCAATCCGATGGAAATATATATTCCTCAGATTTAATCCAACACTCAATAAAATGTGTATAATATATAGGTATATATATCTCAGTTCCCTATGTACACAAAATCATTATTATAATGCTGATTTCAGGTGAAAAGTATCTAGGTTCTTGGAGTAACAATATGAAACATGGATGTGGTCTGATCGTGACATTGGACGGGATTTATTACGAAGGAGTATTCATGCAAGATGTGTTAACAGTTAGTTAAAGTCTTCTAAAATTGATTAATCTCTGACTGAAGCACAAAGGGTAATCTTTTTCTTTCTTCAAACATTTTCAGGGCCATGGTGTGATGATATTTGAAGACGGCACTCATTACGAAGGAGAGTTCAGATCCGCTGGTGTATTCAGCGGCAAAGGAACGCTGACCTTTAGCAGCGGAGATAGAATAGAGGGCAGTATGAACGGGGCTTGGAATGAAGGAGTCAAAATAACTGCAACTTTGCACATGAACGTTGCCAACGGCAGTT
The DNA here is from genome assembly GCA_947538915.1 of Tenthredo distinguenda. Lineage (NCBI taxonomy): Eukaryota > Metazoa > Arthropoda > Insecta > Hymenoptera > Tenthredinidae > Tenthredo > Tenthredo distinguenda. The sequence goes on from OX384532.1 coordinate 24,536,156, forward strand.
CGCATGTTAACGCCAAGCCAACGTAAGCAAGAATTTAGCTTTGTTAAAATTACTCGCCTGAGAGAAAGCCACAATCTATATTTTCTTGCAGATCATTTGGCAAACTCTGTGTTTCTCCGGACCAGAAGTGGAAAGCTATATTTCGCCAGTGTTATCAGCAGCTCGGAGTTTCTGAGCCCAACTCTAAGAGCAATTCGACTCCAAATAAAGTCGGGGAGACCCAAAGGGTCTGGCAGAACGTTGCTGTAGTCATAACTAACTCGCATCAAGATACAATACAACGAAAGAAGGACCTAGCCACAGATTTGAGTGGCAGTAAGGAGAAGGAAAAGGATCGACACACCGTTGACCACTTGGAAAAAATACCACAGTTTGGATTGGACAGTTTAACTCTTGCTACATATGAAGAAGTTCATAATTATCTAATAAAAGCTTTCGAAAGTTCACATCATCCTCTTGGGACCTTATTAACCGAGGTAGCAGCAGCCTACACTGCTACCTACGGAGGCGTCAGAGTTCATCCTTTGCTGCTGAGCCACGCTGTCTCTGAACTACATAGCATCACCTCTAGAGTCTATCACGTTGTTACTTTGCTATTTCCAGCTCTTCCACCTGGAGGACAAGAACTTGTTCTAGAAACCGAGGATGGAGAGGAAAGGTGGGAATTAATAGACTAATGGTACTGGGGTATGGGAGACTTGATTGAAATTTTCCCGAACTTATGAAATGGTTTAAAATTTTGTAAAATCTTCTTGTAAAGATTTTCTAATTTATTAGATATTTAGGTATTCCTCCCTGATCATTCTCACTCCGCCTTAATACTCAAATGCTTTATTAACTTCTTGTAAACTGTCTGTTTTCAGTAAGGTGGTAAGTGCAGCGGCTATTCTTCACCCAGTACTTTTGCCTCGCGTACATTCAGCCCTTTTCGTTCTATACGCCCTACATAACAAGAAGGAGGATGACGCTTATTGGAAAAGATTACTAAAGTGGAACAAACAACCAGACATTACGTTGATGGCATTTCTGGGCATTGATCCGTTAGTAAAATCTCCATTCCATTTTGTCAAACATACAATAATTTCGCACCTATAATAGAGAATTTTCGAATCACAGTAAATTCTGGAAGAGTGCTAACGCCAATCATCTTGGTGAAAATCTGCTGCCTAGCGATTCTGAGCAATTATTTGGGGATGCAGTCGAGACGTTACAACAATTAAAAACAACTTTTTCTCCCCTAGAAAAGCTGCTAGTTATTAGAAATACCTTCGAGCAAATGACTCAGGTGAGATTTTTCAATCCTGCACCAGTCAACTTTGAAATACCTCCAATCTAATAAATGATTACGTTACAGGCAGTTCAAAGACAGCTAGGATCGACCTATCTCTGGACAATGGACGAGTTGTTTCCCGTATTTCATTTCGTCGTTGTTAGAGCTCGTGTCTTACAACTTGGCAGTGAAATTAATTTCGTAGAAGACTTTATGGAGCCTTATCTACAAAATGGTGAACTCGGTATAATGTTTACCACGCTCAAGGTAAGATTGAATGTATTATTTCAAGTTTTCTATGAATAATTTGTGTATTTTATTTGTTCGCAGGCCTGCTACTACCAAATTCTACAAGAAAAAATGAGTATGAGTAACTGAGATTTAGTAATAAATTGATAAATAAGATAAACGAAACTAAGCTAGAGGTAATCACAAGCCTAACGCACACAACTGGATGCGTATTGGAAATAGTGGAAGCGGCATAACATATATTTTATTTATTTGCATTCGATGTGATACCAAGTCGTGATATTCTCCAATAAAGCTTTGATTAATGTTAGGGTCCATTATAAATTGTAAATAGATACATAATGAAATGAAATGCAAGGAAAGAATTGACATATCAAAAAAAAAAAAAAAAACAATGTTATTTATCGTTTCTTCGATTTTAGAATATAGAAACTGTTTAACGATACGTCTTCCCGATAAATTAAATTTACTTATGTATGTAATGCTTCGTCGTTATTATATTATATGTTAATAATTATTGCTCATTAAATCAACATTTATAAAACTGAATCCTTGCTAATATCAACAAACATTGGGAGATGAATTAATACGGAAAATAAAATGAAGAAAAATTGACGATTACAATTCATTCATATTAAACTTTCAATATTTCATCAATTAACTTCTGTCGCAGGTAGATAGGCTTTCCATGAATGCAAAGAAAGTTTCATATTTGGACAATTTTAATATTAAGAAATTGATTAGGCTGATCAATTCTGACGATAACCAGTTCTTGTTTGCTAGAAGTTGGATATTCGTATGCAAAGATAGAAAATATACAACCAGTTATGGGTCACTGCAATTCTTTTTCCTTTCTTCAGTATTATTTAGCATTAATACTTTGTACTCGGTTTTCTACAATATACAAAGAATTCGTAAACGCTGAATTTAGACTGTTTTCCTTTGATTATACTTCAGGTATGAAGCTAAAGACTTGAGAACTCCAAGGAGCCGGACTAAAGCAAACAGTTTGCAGTTCTAGATGAATAATATGTTTCCAGAACCACAATATGTTCACATCCATTATCGATAATACCAAACATAGATATTACGCCCAATGTTTAAAGATTTATTTTTAAATATGGTTTTATTATAATTGCGTTGTATTATATTGTGTAGAAATAATTGTCTAAGAAGAATTGTTAGAAATGGAATTCAACTAGCTGTGATATATGTATTTTTTGTTACGGTAAACGATGAATTGGAAACATTGATGCAATCAATAGTTGCGTTTAACGGGTAGAGGAAATTTATGATATGTTGTCCTCAACTTTGTTGATCGCAGCTAACAATAGGACCTATCGACAGTCAGCTCATTGAAACAGGATCGATAAACAATTTTGGAGGAACGTAGCTTCCTTTGGCCTAAGCCCAAGAAACCTAATTTTGTTATTTTTAAAAAGATTGCGAGAAGCTATATCTTAAATTAACGATAGAATGTTATGTAAGAGATTCTTTTTGTCTGACGATGTAATGTTAGTTATTGAAAATAGTTGCTAGAATTAAATAATCGGACACAAGTTACTTGTAAGATACAAATTTCCAGTGTGCATTGATGTTATTTAAATAGAAAAAAATTTACTGGCGTGATAGAAACATCTAGTTGTCGCGTTTAGTTGCCATCTTTTTTTTTCTCCTTTTTTCTTCAAATAACTTCATATAGTTCTGCATCAAATTAATTACATATGTATATCTAGGTATATCAAAGAAAGTTATAATATATTTATATTAGTATTATAGAATATTGTACAGTGTTTCGTAATTGGAGCGCGTCCAGTAATGAAGTTGCATGATCATATTACAATTACATTATCGCTTATAGTTAAACATTCAGTTCTCAACTATAAGAAATAATGAAAAAATGTTAAAGAAGTTATCTTTATTCATTGTCAAGCATCAATAATTATTGTCATTTTCAATATACCTATATAGTAGCCAATAATCGCCGGAAGACGTTGATACATTATTTATTGTAAAACTAACAATAAGCAATTAGCACCGAGCAGGAAATTAATTTATAATTCTTATTCATTGTATTCGTTTACAACGTTCTAGTTATTATAGAAAGATCATAAATTTTTAGGTAACGAATGAGCAATGAAACAATAACTACATAGATGAATATAATACATGTCTGTTTGATCAATATAGTAGTATTTAATATAATATAATATAAAATATGAATAATAACTTATAAATAACTGAACAAACAAATGGGGGAGAGGGGGAGAATAATCAATTCAATGACGATTTTCGAGACCTTCATTTCAAACTATCCTGTGATACCTTTGCTCTGGACACTCTTTGATTATGAAATTTTTTGAGGAATGATATGATGATAAAACTTTATCTACATGCTACTTTACCTTTGAATCGAATCATTGCGGCTTACGTGCTCGTCGATGTGTTTAAGGGAAAAATAATACTATGTATAGAATATAGACATATTGAGATAAGGGATAAGTGTAACATAGTAAGAATTCAGGTTTCCTGATGATATAAACAAATAATAATATTAATAATAATAATAATAATAATAATAATAATAATGAATAAGCAATTTTATGTGCAGTTTGTAGCATGTACCTGAAAATATGCAAATCTGATGCTAAAGTATATATATATATATACCCTGTATACACATTAATTAAGAGAAAAGTTCATTTTAAGTTGTGAATTGTCTATTGGAAGACGACAATCAACAAATGTCAAAGTATCTGCGTTGTCGATTATGTACTATGTACTCCCATACAGCGTGCAAATAACACGTTGTATTGCAGTTGGTAAATGTATGAGAAAAAAAAATAATATCATAGTTTAAGCTGTAACAGAACATTGCTTGAAAAATAATTGCAATTAATATCATCTTTATTCGGAGACAATTATCAGTTACGATCTTGCGTTATTGTTAATAAAAAAAAAATCTCTGTTGTTGTTGGATATGGTATCTAGTCATTCCTCGCGGCTTCCGCCATCTTCTTCCTTTCCCTCAATGTTATTCTTCCTTTTAAATAATAAATACACCAATTAAATAATTTTAATTAATAATTATAGATGAAAATTTAAATTGTAGCTGTGTCAGACAAATATTTCAATGAAATAGTATAATTATAACTTCAAGATTATCAAATATATATATTTTTTTTATTAAACACAGAATCACAGAGCAAACCGGACATATTGGAGGGGTGGGAAAGATTACATATGTTTCTCTACCGCTAATCGAACAGCGAGGTCCTTTCCATGTTGTAACGTTACGTTGAAAAAATTGATTCTTTATTACTGAAAATGATTTGATTGTATCGTTAAATCAATATTGGAACCTTGCTCGCTCGAGTAACACACTAAGTCTTTAATAATAAATTCTTAGTAAGAATTATTTAGGTTTATTTACAAATCAAGGCAATTTGTTACTCGTCTATATATGTCCAACTCTCTCAATCGTTTCGTTAAAAAACACTTTTATGACAAAATTTTGTACAATATATATTATCTCAAATCCTTACACAGTCCATGGCTTTTATGTTTTTTTTTTTTCTGATTATTATTTAGTTATTTTGTTTTTCTTTTCTATAAATCTGTTCGCATATAAAAAGGGACGACTCATTCAGCGTGCATCGTCATTCAGCTATTGGGTATTATATAATATCTATCGTATCTCATCAAGATTCTAAATACATACGACTAATATGTATTCATACAATATTACACAATGGGAATTATTATAATCATAAAACCAATCCAATCACTCTAATATAATCAACAACTATTGCACACTTTATTTTGTTTAATTATTTCTTTTTTTTTTCAAGTTTTCTCCTTTTTCTTTTTCTCTTCCTCTTTCAATACGTATTATACCAACAAGCTACGCAAAGATTGAGCAAGAAGCTTTATCCTAACAAACGTTCTAACAACGACGATAAATTATCGCGGAAGCACCAGCTTAGCTTTGCATTTCTTCTATTTTATCGTATGTTTAAACTTAAAAAAAAAATGGGATGATCAAGATACATAGGTATATAAATTCAAATGTGTAAAGAAATAATTGACGCCGTTTGAACCAATGAAAATTTATAACTGAAAACATTTCCCCGAGGTGGTATATTCAATGAAAATCAATGATAGCTAAAACTTTTCCAAATTATATGACTGTTGCTTTATCTCTGCTCATAACAAAGTCTTGATCTATATTGCTGATCATTATTCTGTGCAATATTGCACAGTTTAATTTAATCGATAAACTGCTGCTGTTGCTGGTACATAATAATTGATACATTCGTTTTACAGACGAATTGTTTTTATGGAGCAGTCTCAGGGTTTTAATGACTGCAGATTACCCCGCTGAATGAAGTATGCCTAGACCAGAGTCTTGTCCATTTATATTTAACATAGGTAATATTCATCTGTATAAAACGCGGCCGTGATTTTCGGGGCAGTGTTTTTCATTTTTCTTTCTTTATAATAGAAAAAATTATGAACGTTCTTTCGAAGGCGTTCTTCGGGCAGCTCAAAACATAATAATAATAATAATAGTAATAATAATATTAGGGTATTATCATCTTGTAATTTCGGTAAGAGAAAAGGTGGAAATATAAGTCTTTACCTCTTCTCTTATCGAGTGTTTAGTTTAAGTTAAAGATAAAAATAAACAGTTACAATCAATGGGAATTCATATGCCAATCTCGTAGATAGTGTAAATATATTAGGGAGCACAAGACAAACTGATACGTGATTTAATGGCTAAGAGTATGAAAAAGAAAAAAAGAAAAAATTGTCTCGACGAATGAAGATGTTGAAAAATTTTACTGTTCACAGTAGAAAATTTTACAAAAACATTTTTGGATATCTTTTTCATACTCTTAAGCAATTCCAACGATAAGCTACGAAACAAATGTACGAATATAATGATAATTACTCGATATATGTATAATAATTATAATAATATAATAATAATATAATATAATCTGTACACGGCACTACGCTGAGAATAAGATTTCTAACATAATATATAATAATTAATTAATTAATTAGTAAGTATATAAGTTTTTCTTTTGCCTAGCTGTTAGAGGGTTTCTTTTTTGTTTGTTTTATTATTAATCAATCATTTTTGAAATCTGTTAGATGTAAAGACTAGGCTGTGAAATTGTCTAAAATAGAAAATAAAGATAGTTGACTTTTCCTTTTTTCTCATTCCATTTAATTTCTTTTCTTTTCTTTTCTTATTTTACTCAAATCACTGAAATCTTTACAGCTTCCAGTTTTCAACTTGTTAGCGTAGTTATTATTATTATTATTGATGCAAGTATAAGATAATAATATCTGATTAGTATACCCTGGAGGGAGATAATGATATGCGTCGGTAGAATTTATTATTTCCGACTTTGATTAGAAAAATTTAGAAATTATACTTTATTTTATTATTTTTATTATTTTTTTTTTTTCTTTTTCTCGCCACAGCGATGTTATTATTTTTATTTTTATCTTTCATGTTCGTGTAGCCTAGTCACAACTTTGATATTAAATATCAAATAACTGGAAGGTTCCAACCATGTATCAGCTATTTTAATACTTATGCAGCAGAGATAAATTCACACTCGTTATACATTATTTGTTTTTTCATCGTTATCCCCCGCTTTTTTCTAAGCAAATTTCTATCGACAGTCATCATACAGATTTATATTTATATATCAAAATTTCATATCTATTCCATTCGCCAAGTTGGTTAAAAGAATTTAGGAGAGTGTAACGTAGTTGAGTGAAGGTAAAATACCTATAAGCAGCCTTGAGCTCATTAGTGTGTTGAAGCCTATACATTTGTATACTGATAATTATATACGTTTTGATAACATTACTATTATCTTAACTATGTCTCTGCTCGTATCGTATCCGCGAAACATCTCCGAGATGTTGCACAATATGCTAAATCAGTTGATAAACGGGTTTACGTGTATGATAGATTCAATTTCTTCAAAAACGCCGCTACTATAGATTTACGCACCAGGAGGAAAAGAAATAGTTCTTAAAGATGACAAACTCATGTGTTATGATCCAATACAGCAGGAAGGAAACATAAATGCTCGCAATTATGTAAGAATTGCCGAGGGAATAGAAATGCTAAACGATTCAAAAATTGGTTTATACATAATAAAAGATACCGATTGTAACACCGATGAATATTCAATTTTCGGAAGATCTAATACTCCAGAAGATTTACATTGGAGTGACGAAGATAATGATGCCAGCACCCCTGTTATACAAGAAAACGAAAAGTTAGATACGAAACAAGAAGACGACGCTGAAGCCTTTTTTGACGCTAATTCACATATTACAATTCCAAAAATATCACATCTCAAAAAATATCCCAAAGGAATGCCTTTTGTTGCCAATGTTACTGAAATTATTAATGGCAAAGCTACTACCGTGTCACGCCAGCTGTCTCCTGATGGGTAGAGTATCCGTGATTCATTACGTTAATCTAGAGTGTGCTTTTGTTACTTCAGATTTATGTCACAAGACAGGTTTTAGAATCCAAACAGGCGCGTACCACGCTTGAAGTGCTTCACTTACCGAGTACGCGTGCTGTTAATGCTTGGCTAGAGGATTCGGACATAATGGAGTAGATTCTTATCCATTCGCTAAGTCCTGCGCTTTACTCTCTTCCACTTTATTCATTCTTCCGTTCGTTATGTTCTACCCGGAATTCTTATAGGTATGCTCAATGAATTCCAATTGGAAGTGGCAATTTTTAAATCAAAATTGAGTTTCATTCATCATTCTGTAGATAAGAATAAAAGAAAATCTTCGTCAGTTTTCATGTATAATAAAAATGCATTCGGTGAGAATAAAAACTTCCGAGTGTAGATGACTCAGTATTGAATTTAACGGTATAAAACAATTTTGATCGTTTTACCCGAAATTGCATATCGCCCTTTTTTTAAGATAGAAAATTGTAACAGAAAATGTGTTACATGTGTTAAAATCTGCATAATCTAAACAAAATTCTATGAATTTGGATGAATTAAACTTCCAAAAACACAGTTTTATCGATAAAATGACAAGTAAATGCTTATACAGACGATTGATATACGTATAGAAACTTAAAAGTTTTGATTTAAAAAATTATTGGACAGCGCAAAGATAAATTTAAACATTTTCTATGCATTTAGCATGCCCTTCTACTCCATAAATGTACAAATTCCTTTTATTCGTAGTTCATATGATTGAATAGAAGAGCAATGAATCCTTCATTTAATCCTCGACTGTAGATTAAATAACTCGGGAAGACTACTCAGTGTTAAAAAGTGTATAAATTATTACAATCGTAGTACAGTTTCGCGTTACATGAAAGTTTCTTGTATTCTCTTGTATTCAATAGTACGAAAAATTTCGTCGGACTCAAATGGCCTGGTATTCATTGTATTTCAATATTCACAATCTGCTTAGTACCTAAAAAAATCTGTCTACTAGCAGACTGTGTTATGGATGTAAAAAGGAACTGTCGTAAGATAATTCTATGATAATAAACGAGACGAAAAATTGCTCAATTTTTAGTACGTCTTTCGATTTTCAATATCCAGTCTGTTTCTTACACAGATTATAATAGTTTACGCAAAGTTTTTTTAGCTGAAATGATTAAGCTGACTTATTTAGCCGATATAAATGCATTCACGTGTTTGGTGGCTCAATATAAAAAGCGAAATGAACGCGTAAACTCGGTGTAAAGGTGCCATTTCACGGACAGTAAGCAGCAGCAGCAGTTTAGTAACTTACTAGATGTTACTAGCATCAGTCTAGAGATTTGTCACAGCAGCAGCGCTGCGCATAAAATAGATCGTATCTTGTCTTTCGTTTGCTGCTCTGCTGTTCCGATGAATGAACTTCAAGCAGCAAAAACTTGCGCCGGAAGTGCTAGTAACTTTCAGTGAATCGCTGCTGCTGCTGCTGCTTACTACCCATGAAATGGCACCTCAAAACTAGTCGATTATAAATATAACAGATTGTTCTAGTTCATTGTTTCCTATTTGTTTTTCTCTGAATCTATTCCGAACGATCTTGAATTTGTTTAGCCGCTCGTCAGCGTGTGTGGTAATGTAGCTGAATCCCATTTTTACGACAAACTATTATCGTTGTTAAATCTGCCTTGTCGGAAAGAATGTAAACTGAATCAAATAACAGTTTTAATTTGATTTTTTTATAAACACAGAATTTCTATTAGTTGAATAAAAATGTAAAGAATAATTAGAAATCATTTTTCTTCCTATTAAAGAAAAAAGAAGAAACAAAAAAAAAAAAACTTTGAAATAACTATCCTAAAATTATTAATACCTCCATTTTCTTAAGTAGTATTATCTTCCATTGGCCAATCTTCACACCTTGCAGAATCGTTTTTTTTTTTTACAGGATCATTCATTTCAGAGTAAAAAGTGAAAAATCTATGAAAATATGGATTTTAATATATATTCAACCTTTTCTGGACACTAATCACACTATGGATTCAGAAAAATCCATTCCAATGAGCTGACCACAACTTATTAGAGAAACAAATTCGTCGGATTTACCTGAATATCTTCGATTTTCATTATAGTTACAGAAAGAAGTTGAATTCTGTGTGAAGAACGGCCAATAAATCGAAAATTACGTGTCGCTTCTCGAACGCTTTCAATATTATATTATATTTTGATAGATATTTTGGTATTTTTATTAGAAAATGTATGATCCTGGTGAAGGTTTACCGTGCCAATATGTAATAAGCTTTAGAGATGGATTACAGTGAAAAAATTCTAAATTTGTTCAATCATAATAATTCCATCTTTGTTATACTCCGAGTAATCGAATTCGTCGATAATGTAACAGTTAGTTATAACATTGGTCTAATAAAACTGACCGCGTCAACAAAGATCCTTTTTTCTTCTTTTGTCACCCGCCGATTTAACAACACGATGTTATTACACGTATATAACAATACGTTGTTATTATATTTATTATTTTTGTTTTCTTTGATGCCCTGATTGATCCTTAAACTCTGATTGTTCTGTCGATAAAAAAAGGCTAGAGGCTATAAGCTGGCCAAGCTTTAGAAACTGTTTTAGAAAATTTCTAAGCTCGCTTAGCTATTTTGGTCAATTGCATTGCATTGGATTAAGAATGACTAGTAAACGACGGGTGCGTACTAGTCTGTCTGTGACCTAGCTGGGCATAGTTGGCTGTCCGTAACACAACAAGTGAGCGATGTAGAGGGCACGGATAAGAGCCCTCCTTACGGAGTGCTGAGGGATACTGCTGGCTGTTAAACCAGATGACCGACTTTGCTAGGAGTTTACAACGGGAGGCCCGGAAACCGGGCTTGGGCTATTTTGTCTCGTTTGTGGGGCCTGGTTGTACGGATGATTGCTGTTGCAAAGTACTGTATAGATGTTGTCCACTTTGGTCAGCTTTTCGAAGAAAGGTATCAAGTCCAACAGTTCAGAATCCGTCATATCATCGAACCATGACGCTACCGGTACCTGAATAAGGGATCAATATTTAGCAAGAAGCTTACCATCTGTTGTATAAAGGAATTTTATTTTTGCATAGTAATATAAAAAAAGATTAATGATATCTTCTTCTGACACGTTAATATAAACATATACATATTTCAGCGTGATAAATCGTGGTTGAATTATCATTATGACAAGATAAGGTGAATGTCGGATAAGAAAGTGATATTTGTACAAAAAGTACTCAACTCTGCCGGATAAAAATCACACCGACAACCGATTAGGATATAAAAAAAAAGGTATAATAGCAGGAATATCCTAGGCAGGAAGCTGCAGATTATTATTACACATTGATAAGTGATGCAGAATTGAACAAGGTCAGGAAAGAAGCGATTTTACGTGATGATATAAAGTTACCCACACCAGTCTGAATGAAATAAAAATAGATAGTCACCCACACAACATAATTCGTATTTAGGTATAGAATAGTTTTTTACTGTTGTCAATGTCACAGAGTTGTCACCTTGAAACAAATGACAAAGAAAAATAGATGGAATTATTCTTACCGCATTATCCGGGTGAAAAATGTAGCTAGCTGGACTATTGTCAACGATTAATATCTGTTGAAGATCTCTACCTAACTTGTTAAGGTCTTTAACATAATTTCCTCTGTGGAAGACACACGACTCTCTGAATAATCTTGCCCTGAAGACACCCCATCTGTCCAATAGATCTGCTACTGGGTCCGCATACTGAAAATTCAGATGAAAAATAATGTACAATAAACAAAGAATCAGTTTCACACAACATCATGTTTTAATATTATCGTCGTGGATAAATAAACACGGATTTATCACTAATTCAAGGTCTTTAATACTGTTTTTTCTCAATTCAATTCACTGCCTGAATATACGATAGATAATAACAATTGAGATTGTGGGAATACTGGAATTTCTTTTAGGAATTGGTGGACACAATTTTTCGCTCTTCATAGCCATCTGAAGAGTCATGTAAGGTATAAATAGTACTACTTTTTGCCTAGCTCTGTCTGGCTGTAAATAACTCTGTGAATATATTAATATATATTTTAAGGCCAAAGCTAGAGGAAAGAAAAATCTGTTTACGTGAATTAAATCTTCTAAATATCGAAATTCAATTTACTGATAGAATTTTGGGCGTTACATCAGTCGTTGTCTAAAATTTTCTATAATGTAGCCAAATTTACTGTTACCGACAGAAGACTTTCTCTGTTTAGCATAGAGACAATACATGGAGCAACAGGGGAACGATACTGTTTAAAATTCAATAGGAAAACCAGCGCCGTTTATAAGCTAGGTATGATTTGAATGCTTAGTTCGTTAATACAAGATTTTCTGTAATTGTTTCGCAGACAGAGTCATCGACGATTATAGTTAAAGAAAAAAATATGAATCATTAAACAATGTGGTATTATTTAATCAGTAATCTAGATTGTCATCAATTTCTGAAATTTTTTCTGACTCTGAAAGAGTCATAAAGGTCGGGAAGTATGTGGTTTAAAGGATTGTCAGTTTAGTAAGAAAATGGATAATCCGTAACGACACTCAAGGATTATAATGAGGATTTTTGTAGGAGAGAATAGAACACTCACCTTGGCAAGACTGGCAGTGAACAAAACACACTCGTAGAGCTCGCCCATTCTTTGTAAAAATTCATCGACGTAAGGCCTCTTTAGTACATAGACCTGGTGAACAGTACCATCTATTTCGACCGGTACGACAAAATCTGCATTATTAATTGGCTTGAATGAGCTATGAACTAACGTTTCGTCCAAATCAATCACCATGCACTTTTTATGCATGTCCTGGTGGCGGACAGGGGGGAGTAAAAACCGGGGTGAACCGCTACCCAGGGATGGCGAAACTCTTCCGTCTCCCTGCAGAGAACTGGCTTTTGAACTTTTTGAACTACCGCCACGTCCTCGTCCCAGACAACATAGCAGTGATCTAAGAAGGCCTCGACCACGTGGCTTCTTTCCACTTCTTGGACCGTTCGCCACCTCATTTTCTCGTGGTAATTGAACTGCAATAACGTATCAGATGTTAGATGTAACAGGAGTATTATATTAAATTTAAGTAACAGGAAGGAATGATTTTAGACAAATTTGCCTGATATAGAGAAGTAAGGAAATACTTTTTCTCGATGAGTGGTCGCGGTTTTAGAACCGTTTAAAAATATGTTTACTCGTTTTCAGTGAATCAGCACAATTTCAACCCAACTTTGCATTAATTTGATCTCTATACATTGATTACAGCTTAGATATCGTCCAACGACCAATTACGCAACCATAATTGATAAGGACTAATTCAACGGTCAAAGTGAAACAGAATATGCTTAATCTTGTTCTGTTCTATTATTATTATTGATGAAATTATTCTAATTCCCTGTAATAGGATACAAGGGACATTTCTTGCCAATTTCACTAATTGATTTTTACTTTCAATGGAATTCCACCTTGAAATAAGATGTTTGTACAAGGCATTCCGTGTCAATTGGACCTCGATTTTTTCTTCTTTATATTTATATGGGAGATTCCATGTCAAATCGAGCCTAGTAATTTTTTGGTTTTACTTTTGGATACTAAATGAAAAAAATCTTATAATTATAAGGTTAATTCTAATTTGCCAATTTGACGGTTGTTTTCTTTTTTTCTTTCTGAAATTAATACGTAATGGTTTGTGTACATTTCAATATTTGAAATCACCGGCACTCCTCGTCGTCTACACTCACCGGGCAAGTATTTGCCTATTGACCGCATGTATGTATGAAAAATACATAAATATATAAATAAGAAGTAAAATATATTTTTCTTCTGTAATCTCCGGATTTTTTATGTTTTATAATCAACGTTATTGATACCAAATAATCAGCAGAGTTCTGTTTTGTCTGACAAAAAAATTAATAAATAAATAAAAAAATAGAAAACATGTATACCTTTATTTATTTTCGGAAAAATTTTTCGCGATAAATACTTATACCTATATGAAACGTAAAATAATCAGCTGAAGTAGCGGATAAATGAATCTTTCACGCAGCGATCATTTGATTAATATAACAATACTAAATAACGAATGTATAACAAGGGAAATTTAACTTACGATAAGTTTGAAAAAAAAGTGACAAAATAGTGATAATATTAATAAGCTCGAGATTAAAATAATAATTATTTACACTCGTGTGTAATGAGAGGTAGGTATGTAGTACACGCCTATATTTGATACGCGGAGAAAATGAAGTTTGTTGAAGTAAATGATCTATGTATACTTGGGTTAAAACGTTTGAACGAGGTGGTATTAATTATGTGGGGCTTCGATTTGTATTGAAATGTTAAAAGAAATTTAAATTCAAGTATTGGTATAGCAGATTTGTATTAAAGATTATCTCGTTATTTGATTATGTATAAAGGTATGAATAAGTTAACGTCAGGTAAGGAAATAAGGCTTGAAATGTATGGACTATTGAGCATCTGGAATGATAAATGTGATGAATAGTAGTAGAGAGGGGTAAGGATAAAATCGCGATGAAAAAGATGATACTAGGCGAGTCTGTATCTCGGTTAAATTCTTCTTACCTTTCTCGTTATTAAACTGGCCTAGTTCGTCATCCCGCGAAACTTGGGTTATGATGGACGATGCGTCCATTTAAACATTTGCTGTTTATCTTCGGCTCAATCGTGAAATCCGCTTTTCCTTTTATATTATATACAATATAATAATCACTTGAAAAACAAGTATGTAGACCCACACGCACGATTCTTTAGAGCGACGTGCGTAATTTCAAAATGGCCGACACACGGCTACCGATGTTTTCAATCACTACAGTACAACTCATGTATTACGATACATGGCTACATACACTAATACCGATTAATATCCTACTGTCAACTGTTGTAAAAGTTACTACGCGAACCGAACCCAACCCCCTCCCACAACCAGAGGAACATTAGACGATCGTAGAATGTAAACGAGCTCCGTAGCTCCTCTTTTTTTACTTTATGTTTTTCTATTTATTTTTTTCTATTTCAATAATAATAATCTTTCCTTTTATGCATACATGTGAATACATGCATGTTTTAAGAACCCTTCACCTTTCACTGTCTTATTTGACCACATGAGACACTTCACGTGATTCAATTTCCAGATTAATTACGATATTTATCAAAGGCGACAGTTATCTCGGGTGTCAAATATTCTGTTTTTAGGTATAACCATGTATGTAGATATCCGATCACCAACACCAACACCGTAGATATAATGCTTTAGTACTAAATACCACTACAATAGCATTTTTAGAAGATGGTTTTTACCTTCCTTAACGTGAACGTTTATGAATGGACAGAACTAGCGATACTAGCGAAACGCGTCTATTACGCGTAAGTATACAGGGAAATTGGTAGAAATTTTTACAACCACAATTATTCCTGTTCAAAAAAATCGAACAAAGAAATAAACAGAAAATAAAGTCTCAAACAATGCATTATATCCCTTATTTTTGAGTACGGTTATGATGCCGTCTTGTCTATGCGGTTTGAGACTGACTGGTTTCTGGAATTTGTGAGTAAAGCCTGTTCAGAAAACATCGCATCGATACTTCTGAGATTAGCAGTGGCTTTCAAGAGCGATGTTTTTAGTTTTGAATTCATTTAGATTTAGATAACACCGTTTGTCGGCTTAAACCGAATACGCAATGAATTGTAGCTAATTGTAAAACGAACATTCGGTTTCAAATTTTCTTCATATGTATTAACTACATAGTTCGTTGTCGTTCATCTACCTACACACCGATGTCAATGATTGGACAAAATCTGACAATATCTCGCAGTTGTCCATCTACAATCATTTCTCGATACACGATTTTTCGCGCTCCCCGATTCTCTCCAAGACCGTAGTGTCCGTGCCTGAGAACTAGTGATAAGGCGTATCGCGGTGTTAGCTTTTTAAATTTGTAGGTTCGCAAGACCAAAGTGTCAATGAATACACACATACTGAATACAGTTTGTCTTAATTGAAATCTAGCCGCGATGGGTAGCAGACCGTTGGCCAAAGTCCTCTTCGTATATATCGTCAGTTTTATAACCTTAAGCGCAACATCTTCTGTAGAAGATGTGTCACCTGCCGAAATTCAACCCGTTCCACAACTCAGGTGGCATTTCACCGACAATTCACCTCAAGCGGGAAACTATCACTCCAATAACAGAGTCAAGAGATCACCACATATGGAAAATCTGCTGAATAAACCGAGCGGAAAACTCATCGACGAACCCGTCTGTACCGAAGAGATACACCGCCTATGCGGTATAACAGACAAAAATAATGACGATTTAGTCGTGCTAGAATGCGTACAGACTTTCAAGGTATGAATAAATACTTTTAATTAAACGGTAATAAAGACAGCGATTTGATTATATTTTGAATTTGTATTCATACTCATTTAAGATTCTGTATTTTGATTTGGGACTATTGCGGTTCATAGATAAAACGTATCAACACACAACACAGCTTATCACTACTGACTCTGTTTTTAATAAACTATGATCCAATATTTCCAATAAAACATGACTCACCATTGATCAAGGGATAAAATCCACCACGAGTTATTTTTCGATTCCCAGAACTGAAAGTTATGAGTAACTCTTTTTTAGATCCTAAAATATTGTTTCTTTAAAATTAAATGATAAAGTCATAAAAACATTATTTCAGGCGAACGAAGTAGCAGGCATAAACGAGAATTGCCAGCACGTGATTTGGGGCCACATAATGAAGCTAACTGATGACAATACTGTTAAATCTCTAACTTCAAAGATTTGTGGTTCTGATTTGGATCATCTAGGCTGTAAGATAGCGCCGAACAGTAACAGCGGCACTTACTTGGGTTGTATAATCGATAAACGAGAAGAGATCCAGAATCGCCCTTGTCTTGAATACATTCAGCGTCTTGAATGGGTTGCTTTCAGCGATTTCAGACTAGTGACGCATTTCGACAACGATTGTCAGACGGATATAGAGAAATTCAAGTGTGGCAGAATACAGCCTTACAAGGATATTTCTCAGGGGCAAACACTGGCCTGTCTGCAACAGGAGATAGACAAGCTGGGACCGCAATGTAAAAAACGGATTTTGCACGTGTCTGAGATCCAGGCTGACAACATAAAGCTCGATCGCCAATTGTATATGGCTTGCACGC
This sequence comes from Tenthredo distinguenda, assembly GCA_947538915.1. Taxonomy (NCBI): domain Eukaryota; kingdom Metazoa; phylum Arthropoda; class Insecta; order Hymenoptera; family Tenthredinidae; genus Tenthredo; species Tenthredo distinguenda. Next base: position 24,553,412 of record OX384532.1, read on the forward strand.
AAGATCACATCAAATTTTGTCCCGATATAAGACCGGGGAGTGGCCAAGTCTACAAATGCCTTATTCAGCATAAGACAGATAGATCTATGACCAAACAGTGCCAAGATCAGCTGACCAGACGTGAAAAATTGATAGCGTCTGACTACAGGGTCAGCAAGGGTTTGGTAAGGGCTTGCAAGGAAGATATAAAGACTTATCATTGCCGGAGATCAGTTTCCGAAGACAAAGACATAAGACTGGCACAGATATTGCTATGTCTTGAGTCGGCGGCTAAAAATCTCAGCAAAATAGACCCTGAATGCCAAGTAGAAATGTTTGATCATAGAAAAATTCTCATGGAAGACTACAGACTTTCACCAGAAATTGTCAACGATTGTGGTAACGATATATCCACATTTTGCAACAGACTGGAAGTAGGCGGCAAAACCATACACTGTTTGATGGAACACACAAGGGCCCGAAAAAAAAAATTGAGAGTCGCACCAGAGTGTCAGAGGGCCGTTAGTATTCCAAAAAAATCTTCCCTGTTACAAATATTCAATAGTTTGCCTTACAGAAGTTAAAAATTATATATATTTCTTTTTCATCCCAAAAGCAGCTAACTCTTCTCTCATATAACTATTTCCAATATTTTTTTTTTTTCATTTATATAAAAATTCGTTTGCAGCTTGAAGGACTAATGAAAGAGGCTGACGCCGGTGAAGATTGGCGACTCGATCCAGTTTTACATGACGCTTGCCAACCGGTGGTCGACTCTGTTTGTAGAGATGTAAGTTTCGTGGTATCGAATCATTGATCCAGTATTATTTTTGATTTATTAACTCAAATGCTGTTCAAAATAAATGTTCAAATTTGTCGAATGGCTATTCTCATTATTTGCAGATTGTGAAAATGCAGAAACTAGTTTAATTATTTGCTTTTATGTATTTTGAATAGCCTGAGGTGATTTTAAACTATTTAACTGTTCAACCGAAGAATTCTGTTAAATATTATACATTTTTGGTTTGATTTAGGTCCGCGCAGGTGACGCCCGTGTGATATCTTGTTTAATGGAGAAGCTAGGCACTGACAAGATGACCGAACCATGTGAAACTGCTTTGGTTCAAATTCAGTATTTTGTAGCCAGGGATTTCAAACTGGATCCTCAACTATACAGAGCTTGTAATGCAGACGCAGGTCGTTTATGTCATGCTAAAAAGGTTTGGGCTAGCGACGGCTTACAGATGGATCCTGAAAGGGGCCCTTTAGTACTCCCCTGTTTGTACAGATATGCTTATCATCCACAACCGAACATGACTGTAAGCAAAACTGGGTCTTTCTCATTAATTTTTTATCGAATTCACTCGATAGACTAAATCCTGCTAATCATAACGCTTTGGTTTGTAGTTAAAGCCTGTCTGTTTGGACGAAATTAGAAGAGTTATGAGACAGCGGGCTGTCAACGTTGATTTACAGCCTGAAATAGAAGAAGCTTGTCTCAACGACTTGGCTTTATATTGTTTTGATAAAACTGCTAAAGGGGAGGAAATATTTTGCCTGCAAGATAACTTGGATAGGTATACTTACAGTTATTTGCTTGAGAAATTTGGCTTTGACCATCGAGTATACAGATAAATGAATGGTTTTTTAATATCCTACAGTTTAGAACAGAAGTGTAAATTGGCGGTGGGAAATCTCACGGAAGAACAAGCCGAACACGTCGAATTAAACCCAATAATAACATCAGCTTGTGAAAGTTTCATGGAAAAACATTGCGAGGTATATAAGGTTCATTGAAAACTAGGTTTGCAAGAAAAGTACAGGAGCTCAAAATAGTTTAATGGATACGATGACAACAGTAACTGATAATTCACATCGGTTTGCTTTCTAAAACATTACACAGCGCAACTGATCCTCGTTTTTACAGTCAAGCATAAGAGCAGCAAAGAAAGTTAACCAAGTGTTTAAATTCTCTTTTGCATTAGGCAGAGTTAAAGGCTGGGAAAGACGAGGGCGATTTAATGGAGTGTCTAATAGAGCACAAAAACGATCCGGATGTGAGAGCTGATTACAAATGCCGAGCGGCAGTGGAACACTTCCAGTTAATTTCTTTGAAAGATTATCATTTTACCTACAAGTTTAAAGAAGCTTGTAGGCCACATGTGACACGGAGATGTCCAAAGTGAGTAAAAAGATTTGTTAAGTCTTAATGAAAATTCTATTTTCATTTATATCAATTGGTTCTGCAGAAAAAATTCTAGCTACAAAATACGAAAGAATATAGAAATTGTAAAAATTGATCCAATTATTGATAAATAGGATTTCTACTGTGTTCTCAGCTTGTATTAATTGCACATTCTATTATTCTTATTCAGTTCTAAAACCAAGGCAGAAGTTATCCAGTGTCTGAGCAATATGGTCCAACAAGATATAATAAAAGAAACATCGCATAGGATTCCTAAGGAATGTAGACAGCAGCTCAGAGCCCAGTTGTATCAGAGGAGAGAAAATATAAAATTTGATCCAGTTTTACAACAAGCTTGCGCTGCGGACATAAAGAAATTATGCTTTAAAATAGAACAAGGACATGCCCAGGTAAGAACTACTCTGAAATAATCGTGTATAATATCTAGAAGATAAACTCTATGAAATTATCCTAAAGTTGAATCGAATTTAGTATTGTAAAATAATGGAAAAAATTGCGATTTGACTGTAATTTTTACTACTTCTAGTGTAAAATTGAATAATCTATTACAATAAGATATAGCATACCAAGTTTTAGACCTCTAGGTTTTACCGTTTAAGAAAAATACGTCTAAATTTCCCTATTCGGAGCTGTTTTTTAAATATGTCATCTTTGAATTTTTTATCTTATCAGTACTACTTTTTTGGCGTTTCACAAAGATACCACATTCAGAAATATCGGACTTTCACATTCCAAAATACTTTGGGTAATTTGTTTACGAAGAAGTACTGATAAGATGGGAATTCAAATGTAATACTAAATCTGCTAAATGGTAAGATCCATAGGTTTGCAACTTATCTCATCTATACTTTCACATTTTGTGTATCATATAGTAATATTATGTAATATGTTTGTTTTTAAAGATCATCGAATGCCTGGCTTCACACAAACAGTCTTTATCAGAGGATTGTCACAAAAAGTTGTTTAACGCTAGGCAGCAAGACCTGCAAGATAGCTCCAGCGATTTTACTCTTCTAAATACATGTCACGCAATGGTGCAACAGTTTTGCTACAAAGAGGACCAGTCCCGAGCTTTGGAGTGTCTGAAAAGGTGGAAGGACAAACCGTCGTTTGATGAGAAGTGTAAAAATATTGTAATCAAAAGGATGATTGAACAGAATACAGACTACAGATTCAATCCAGCTTTACAGGCTGCATGCTCATTGGATATCAACAGACACTGTAAAACTGTGAGTCCCCTGACGATATATCACAGATCAGTTTGAGGCAACGTGAAATTTCTCCAAATAAAAATAAAATCTTCAAAGTTGAATCTTGTAGAGTCTAAATCAAAAGAAAATCGGTTTTGACTGACTTTCAATTTTGCTTGATTTTAAAACTAAATTATAATTAAATTACCATCCAATAGGTTTTGAAGATTGAACCAATGGACAAAGAACTGCAAGGAAAAGTGATAAAGTGTTTGAAAGGTAAATTCCGAGAAGCAAAACTGGTGACTAGATGCGAACAAGAAATGATAAACATTTTAAAAGAAGCTGCACTAAACTATCATCTCAATCCGTTACTTGCGACGATGTGTGCTGAGGAGGTAAACATATCTTTTATTTAGTGTGAATAATTGATTTGGAAGTATTTTCAGTGAAATATTTTCCATTTCAGATAGAAAAGATCTGCGGGGATACTGAGAAGACCCCGGGCTACGTTGAGGAGTGTTTAAAGACACAATTCAACAACGGAAACACCCAGATGCAAGAGCAGTGTAGAATAGAAGTTGCCTATTTAATCGAACAAGCTAAAGCAGACATAAACGTAGATCCCCTATTGCAAAATGCGTGTGCCATAGACGTCAGTAAATATTGTAGCACCGTGCCTCACGGAGCTGGTAGACGTGAGTATGAATGTTACTGGAAATTAAAGTAGGAAAAAACAGATAAATCTTTAATTTCCTTCTACGAATTTCAGACATCAAGTGTCTGCAGAACGTACAGACAGATGAAACTAAAGCCCTTCAACCAGACTGCTACAAAATGCTATCTACAAGGATAGAAATGTTCAGAAACGCTGTCGCGGTGAGTTGAGAATCTCGGTCATTTAACACAAGAAATTCTCAGACAGCAATCAATTGGAATAAATAGTCTTTGTTCATTGTAATTAGAAAACTGAGCTAAATCGTTTGAGTATTTTGGGAATTTCATTGTAGTTCTCAGTTTATTTATTAAAATAATTGATTAGAGTAGACACATTGTGATAGAAATTTGTAATCAATTAACATTTTACAGTTGACAGGACCAATTAGTATGGGAGAGCTTTACTGGACTGTGAACAGATCTCCTGCTCGACGATACTTTATGATCGTTGCACTGACGATGATTGGTTTAGTATTTATCATGGGTTTATTCTGTGGTAAGGTGGCAAGAAGAACATTGACAATGAAGAACAAGTAATTTAGTTGAATGATAACAACTGAGTAATGATAAACTTACTTATGTGAAAGTATAAAACTACTAAATCTAGCTAAAAGCATCAATTCGTCTCTCTCTAAGATGATGACAACGCTAGTTACGTTTTACGGATAAAAAAAAATTAATAAGGGAATAAAAAAAGAGTTTCAATCCGCCAATTGAATAAGTCGAGCTCAATAGTGTTGGTAAAGTTAAATTTTATAAGATGATTTTATATTATTTTTGAACAAAGAAATTGAAAAGTAATAAAAAAAAACTAAATGCATAAAAAAAAAACTAAATACAAATCAATTATTGCAGGAACTCATATGTTTGAAAAGTATGGAAGAATCTCTCACGCCCAGAATTACTGAATGCTATGCGAAACTTTCATCCTATTGTTTGAAACTTTTTAAAAGAAAGCAAAAACTCTTAGCAGCTCGTCTATCGGGTGTGATATAAATAAGCCATCATTTTATAGTTCATTTATGGAATAGGCTGGAGTCTTTCAAATAATTTTCATAGACTATTGTACTACATATGTGTGTATATCATACGTTGTGAAATTGGATTGCTATTCCATTTATCCAACTGCAAAAAATATGCGGAAGCATTTATACAGACATAGACGTAGAAAGGCATTAAGGGAAAAAGGAAACAATATCATTTCTTCGTCATTGCTGGGAGAGATAAAAAAAAAACAAAAAAACGAGCATACGCAAATAATTACTACCTATTTGTAAAAGATCGCTAATACTCAATTTTTCAAAGCGATTTATCGAAATATTGTTGTTTTTTCCCCTTATTTTTCTTTCTATTTCCACCAACGACATTCGTAATCACTAAGATTATTGGAAGAACCAGTATTAGTTTGTAAAGTTATGATAGTTGTAAAATAAATAAATGATTGAAGGAAAAATTAGAAAAAAAATCTATAGAGAGGAAATAGAAGTTTACAGGATTAATAAATCCTTTTTTTATACCATATAATAACTATTGTAACGTGAGGAAAAAAAGAAATGAACCATCAGTCTGAAACTATTACAATATTCTACCGATTTATCGTTGACGGATAATTTTTGCGGCGAAAAGTTAAACTGTTTTCGAGTAATACGGCGATGAGAAGGAAGGCTGCTGGTTTTTCAGCGGCAAACATTAATCCGTCATAGCAGTTTTTTAATCTCATCTGAAGAGGATGTGGCAATATCTTAGATAAGTATATATATCTTGGAAAAAAAGGAGTTTAGCCGCAACTTAAAACGAGTAAACGTACATAATAATAAAATTTCTGATATTAGAAATATTTTTTATTCCAACAAACTCTTTCACGGGCAGCAAGAAAAAAATTGCTGCTTTTGTAGATTTATGTTATGTATAAAAAACATGTGTATATTACATTTTTACCATTATATATTATTAAGAAATAAATAAATAAATAAATAATAATTTTACCGAATAGAGAATATTTTGTGAATCTTTTTAAAGTTTGACAAATATATTTCCTATCTGCAATGAAGAAATATTTATCATTTTTACACTCATAGGTATATTCATTTATTCGTTATCATGATATTTCTTCGATAAAAGATGATTCAGTTTTACCAGGCAACATTTTCAGGATTGATTCGTCACGAGAATCTAAGACTGCATATCCTGAATGAAAACTTTGTGGCATCGTCATTTCCGAGCTACACAAGCTCTAAGTTGACTGATTGATTGTCAGTTTAACAGAAAAAGTTACAGAGATTGGAAAGAAGGAAATATATCTGGGAATTTATCACTGCAAATTATTACTTGCTGTTAGACAAGTTAAGAATCACACGAATGGCATTTGAGTTGTATATCGTAAGGCGTACTGATTTTTGCGGTAAAAATAGTTCGTCAATTGGTCCGCGAGATCGCGATACTATTTCGCATGTAGTACACGTGACGCGTTGGATCATGTCCCATTATCTACTGTCTTTTTCCTTCTACTACTACACCATGAAGGAAAGGATCGTCACATGAATCTGGTGCAATACAAATTTGTGGATTCTCATTCATTCAGGAGGTGGCGGCCCCAATATCTTGATTATGAACTACTTTTGCCGCAAGTCGTTATTTTTATTTATTTGTGATTTTCTCATTCTCAAACTATAGCACTAGAGATAAACATAAAACAATTTGAAATTTCTTCATTCACCACAGAATCGATTCAGTCGGTTAAAAAATGCCGCTTTCAATGAATATACAGGCAATATTCATTTTCCTGTGTGGAAAAACAATCTTCTTCGTTTATTATTGTATATATTACATACATAGGTACTAGGTAGATATAAATGATTATCAAATTCGGTTAATTCGTAGATACAATTATCCAGTGTGTATAAATAAATATAAATTATATACATTGATTGCGGTAACATTTGTACAATTCAAACCAAATACGTATGTGGTATATACATGTGTGTAATTGATCGCTAGATGTGTAGAATGAGATGTCCTAAATTCGTCACTAAACGTTATGCAATATTGAATACAATTGCGATTCTGCACAAAATATAACAAAAACATAATTTTGTCCTATAATCAAAGAAATTTCTCAGTCCTAATCCGAACATTTTTTTTTACAATACTGTTCCAGCGGTTGTACTTCTCCGTTCGTTATAGAGTCTAAAATCCAAATTTCTTTGAAACCTCCCCGTCCTATTATTATTTTAGCGTCTTCAGGCTCTTTAGCAACACGACCACCCGCAATACGGACTAATTCCTTTAATACTGGAGCTGGAGTAGACGTTTCTTCTTTGATATGTATCAGGCCGCATGTAAGAAACAATTCCGAGACATAAGATGCTCCAAATAATTGCTTCTCTTTACGATTCTCCTGCAAACAAGATGTTCGAATGAATTCACATAAAGACAGAATAAACAGACTTTCAAACAGTTTATAGTAAATAATATCTGCTCAGAATCTTTTCAACACTCATACTCACTCGTACAGCTTTTGAGAAGCTGGTTATTTCGTATTCTTCGGGATCAACCCATCTTCCGGCTTCAAGAGATTTCGAAATCCACTCGAAACTCACAAGCCAACAACCCCTCACCATCCCCCTAAGCAAATTCACTGTGCGAGTACCTTTACTGATAACGTGCGTTGTGTTACGAGTCACAATCTTGTCCAGCTTTGCTGATCCCAGAATTGTAACAGTGCTTTTGACCAACAATTTCTGCCTGTAAAATCAAACAGTTTAATCAATCTTTCAGATCTTCGATAAAAACGTATTCTTCATTGAATTCTACTTATATATATCATTAAAAAATGTCCTAAAATTACAAAAATATCTAATCCTATTTACGCTACAGATATTCATTTACTCTATAGATAGTCCAGTTGCGACTATTATAATCTTAGGTCTTATCCTCCGAATTTTTTGCCTGACAAATTTATTCTTTGGTTCGAAATCGTCCAATGATGTTCTTCCCAATGCAGAGCTAATATCGTCACAGGTTTCGTTCATTATATCAGCATTCTCTTGCATCCTGTTCTGTATACCAAGATCTGTCTTTTTTTTTATTACTGTCTTTTTAGTTTTCAATTTTCTGACCCTTTTTTCCTTTCTTGGCTCTGGATCAACCAACTCTATATCATCGTCCGAAGTAAGAATCGTTACAGGTACTTCTTTAGCAGTATCATCTTTGTTCACAATCTTTTTAGCCGTTTTATTTCGCCTGTTGACCCGTTTTTTGGGCACAGCTCGTTTTTCTGGCCTAATTTTTGTTGTCACAGGAGATAAGTCTACCATTTCAGATTGGTGCAATCCAAACAGCTTTTTCTTTCTTATCCTGAATGGTTTCTTCGCCAAATCTCTCTTTATAATAGCTTTGCGAGCCTCATCCTCGTCACTACTTATTCTTAGAGGAGGAATTTGGTGGTCCTGGTTTGTCGATGACCTGTAAAAGAAAACTAGGTAGTTAAGTAATGAGTCACGTCGTCTGAATGATATTACAAAGGATTATGACTAGAAATCAAGATCAGATGATATGTTCTGCTAAAAATGATACAATAAAGAGTTACAAAATTCTTCCTATGCGGTCTCAAAGAGCATAAAAGACTCACGACGAATCAGTTGAGCTGCTATCATCAGGAGGGCTTTTTTCAGTCGGAGATTTATGATTTTTGGACTGTATTCCGTCGTGTAAGACCGTATTCTGTAAAGGGGGAGATTCTTTTCGGGGTTCTAGGACGTTAGTTGTTTCCTGGTTAGTAATCCCTTGATAATTTATGTCATTTGAATTCTCTTGTTCTATTACCGCCCTGGTAATAACGACACAATTCGTTGGTACAGTTCCATAAGAAGATTCTGAGGTAGGCTGAGATGGAATGCCTTCTAACTGGTTCTCGGCAGGGAAATCCTGGCCAAAATTAGCGTCACTGATTTTCCTGGGATCGTAAATACTGTTATTTGGCAATGAGCTAAACCTCGAGTCTAAAGAGGTGTTTACATTCAGCGAGGTGCGTATGGTGTTGATACTGTCTTGTTCAGAGTCTGGAATTATCACAGCTTCCATTCGCTCTTCTAAATCATATCTTGATTCATCCGTATCCTGAATAACACCCAAAGAATCTTCGCTTCTATTAACAGCAGGACATTCTTCTAACATTGGGGAAGCCACTGGCTCAGAATGTGAGATAACTCCTCCCTGTACTTCTGTCATATCCATGGAGGTTTCCATAACGATAGATGCTGATGGGCAGAATATTTCACCCTATAAATTTACAAGTTACATATTTTGTTTTAAGGTAATTAGAATATCTCCTGTTTTCTCTTCGATACTTACATCCAGTGGAAAACGAACATCCTCAAGAATGCTCGATCGCTTTGTGTTTTCGGAAGGTATGAATGTATCCTCTGAAATTTCTCCTTCTCCTCCGGCTATTCTAGGTGGCAAAGGTGTGCTTGTTGATATCCTTACCAGTTTTACAAACGAAGGTTTGACTTTCGTTGTGTTTTGATCGCCGCTATTTCTTGTGTTTGTTGATTGTTTACCAGGGACGAATCTCTTCAACGAGAGATTTCGTCTTGTAGGTAGCTTGGGTTTGTCTACCACTGTCTTTTCGAGATTGTTATCAGCATTCATGTCGCATGTCAAAGACAAGGAGGTGTTCGTAATATCATCTTCTGTCAACAAACTCGTACTTGATATATAACTCAAGTTTACGTTCAATGAGGTTCGACGATTTTTGAACTTGTTCGGGCTGTTCAAACCCATCACCTTATTATTCCCGCTCATCATATTTAACGCCGATATTTATCCTTCTCGCAGATCCGCCCTCAAGTATTATCACATTGTGGATATAATCCTTTTCGATTGTTTGTTATCAAACAGTGTCAGTTTGGAGGTTAACCAACGCGCAACTTAATCTACGCCATTTTGGTTTTTGCGACAAGTAAGAAGCAGACAGCGCTGCTGTTTCCCAAATTATTTTCCCATTTTCACGGAATTTGAAGTCTGGTGGTCCCCACGATAACTCGAAAACCGTTTGATCTGTTCCGTTGAAATTGATAGCGGCGGTTTATTACACTTTTATCTATAGATTGACCTACAATCATTACGTTATGACCCTTGGTTTAGGAACTAGTCAATATGTAAGATTGTGAAATGGACCTAAAATCAGCGAAAAATTATTTTCTCCACATATTTTACTACTACGAAACTGAAGTAGGTCAGTTCAGAGATAAGGGTACTACAAAACTCGGCTATGAATTTTGAGCCTACAGGTAATCATCACGGCGTGATTATCATGGAGATGGCAATAATGAATCACTAGAATTCTTCCTTATGCGCTACAGAACATATTTTGGAAATTAAGTACGAAGAATAGAGATACATGAATGGAAATTTGTCCAAGTTATTGAAAAAATTAATATTTTATTCATGACTTTCATATTGCGCTATCGTGTACATATAGCTATATGTATTTCTTAACACATTATATAGATAATTAAAATTTATACTTCGAAATAAATATCTGGGCTAATGTCCCTCATGTTGCGTATATAAAGTGTAATTACAATATACAATACATATCAATAGGTATGCGTTAATTATCTAAGCCCACGTAAGAACCAGCTATTAAAAAAACTTCATTTCAAAAAAGTATTAGAAATTCTATGTAGGTATTCAGATAGTGTATAAAACAGTGGTTTTCGAGTAGTCTATTGCAGAAATATTTTTTATTTCTCCTAGCATTCTAGTTTACCTAGTCACAAGGTGGTCATAAAAATTGAAATTTCGAATTCCCCGACTCTACCAGTTTTTCACTCACCAATCTAGTCACAATATGAAATTGTACATGAATTAGGAAATTTTTTGATCAAAAATTTTCGCTTCCAAAAACTTAAGGTTCTAGTTTGAAATATTTTATATCAAAAATGTTGTCAAAAACAAACATTCGCTTTTATTGGCCGAAACGATTCGAAGTTTTATGCCCACCGCGTGATTATTTTTGGTCAGCGGTACAGTGGATTTTCTTAAAAAAATTTCCCTATACTTTTCGATACTTCTCTTGCTCTTACTACACGTGCTACGGAACTACAGATTCACATCACTCATTGTACATCTCGCAAGACACGGCGTAAGGCAGTGTAGGAATGCTTAAAATAAACTTCTCTTGTACTTAGTTGACTATAACAGATAGCGCCAACTAATGTCAACTAATATCATTCAACTAAATCATCATTCGCACCTTGTTCAGGTAGTTTGCAATTGGATAAGCACTCATGAATTGAAAAACTAGCTCATAGCTACTCCTCAATACTGTTTACACAGTTTACATCCACATTAATCTTGGAATTGTATTCATCGAACGAATCAAAGGTGAATTTGAGTATTTATTATCTATCAGTTGAGTCCCGAGGAAGTTTTCAAGAAGGCGTAAAGACCCAAAGCTAATACAGTTACAACAGCTATAGTTCTGTAGCTCCCAACTCTGTACGGCAAGCGTGGATGAGGAACCGCGACTTGAAGTTGTCTCCGCCTTTCTCGTTCCTGGCGATTTTTCTCTGCAATTTTTTTCCACTCTTGTTCCTTTTGCCGCCTCTTTGTATCGTAGTCTCTAACGTCGTTTTCTATCGATTCTGGGGGGTATTGTCGGTAGAGATTTTTCGCATCGACAAGCAGAGTTTCAAATGGTAAATCCTCTGGAAGCTGAGATAGAAAACAAAGATGACAATGAGTATTGAGAAAATAGGAGTGAAAATTTTGCCAAGATCTTAACGCCGCTATTTTCTCACCGTGCAAAGTACTTTGTGAGTATGTCCCATGTCCGGAGTGGTGTTGAAAATTTCTTTAGCTCTATAGGCGACTACTACTGTACTTAAATATAACGGCATGAGCGGTGGACTTCCGAGGAAGTAGTCGAACAATCTGTGTAGTAATTTTCTATGTTCAGAATACTTGTGCGCATACCAAGTTGTGTATTCGGCAAGAGCAAAGTGCGGAAAGAGTTCCACGCTGTAAGCGAATGATTTTTTCAATTAGAACAATTATCAAGAAGATATGTAGGAAGAATTTCATTAACAGTTCGTTTTTTGTTCCGAAAGGATAACGACTTACTTTTCTAAGTGTTGTAATAGAGTCGGATGAACACGTTCCAGTAAAGCGAATATAAAAAATAATTCCTGATTGACCTTTTCCATCGTTACTTCCATGAATCTCTCAAGAAACTTTAAAGATATTTGCTCCAAGACGTGTAATCCACGCTGTAAGCCCATCACCATGAGAACGGTAGCTGCTACATCGTTGTAGCCCTGGTAATAACTATAAATAAATCAATTATTTCGTTAATCGGTGCGCAGATGTTTGATTAACGCCTAATTTAATTAGAGGCTAACTTATGTTACTTCAATCATCTATTATCTTGAGGTTTTCCTGTTTCAGAAAGGTCTTTGGCTTACTATGAAAGAAAGAATAAACTTGCTTTAGTTTTTTATGCCGATGAAGTACCCAGCATATCATCTGCGTCATTTGGTTCTCATAGTTTGTAATTTCATCCTGCGTAGATTCTGAAGGAAAGTGACTAGCGCTCCTTACAACGTCCTTCAGTATCTGTTGATAAACATCGTTCCCTATTTGATTATGTATCGTTGTCAGCCCCTCAACTCGCCTAAGGTCCTCATCCCTCAGTCCCAGTAGTCGCGGCCATAGAACCCTTCGTATATCATCTGCAGATCACTTTTATTTACAATATTTCAGTAGAACAGAACCATTACCATCAATAAGAAATCAAATCCCTTCTTTAATTTATCTTTACTAATTATTAGCGTTTATAACAGGCTGCGGATGCTAAGCTAATAAGATTGCAATTACCGTATTGGCCTGAGTATAGGTCGAGGTTTTTGGTAACCGATTTACCCCTCAAAAACCGTATTCGACTTATATTCGGGCTCGACTTACATTCGGGATTTTTTAGGGGATTTGCATTATCGATTGGAAACTTTGTTATTGACCGATAATCGTAATATTTCAGCAATGCAATGTATAATCGCGCACTGGGCGCGCGCGCGCGAGCTTGATCTCGAAGATCAAAAATTCGAATTTCAATTTTTTCTGAATAATTTTATAAATAAATATCCACTTGTGATAATAGGTAATTTTCTTCCGACATTCGACTTATATTCAGATCCAAGAAAAAAGTCCTGAATCAGAGGTCAAAAATTGGGGGTCGACTTATATTCGGGGTCGACCTATACTCGGGCCAACACGGTATTTTTGTATAAGTAGTCTGACTATGACGGAAATAGTGGAAATCTTTATAAATTGCTCGGTGTTACAATTTCATGGGAGAGTCTAGTTCTAGGATATAGAGAAATAAGTTGAATCTGACTATGACAATAGACTATATCGATCACAGGAGAGGGAGTAAGGTCATACCAATAAAAGTGATGAGGAATAAGTGGATCGGTGATATTTATATCGATATATGAGATGAGATTCCCTCTTGATAAATAAATGTTATCTAGATGAAAAAAAAAGCTAGTGGATATAATTACCGTTGACAAATCCCTCGCTGCTACATCCAAGTATTCTTAATTCTCCAAAAGTGAGATCAGGCTTTGAGACGGATCCTCGTATGACGTTTATTTTCATCCGTTCTCTGCTGGATAGTGTTTCTACATCGTCATAATTAGAATCTATAGAAACTGGAGGTTTTAGTCCGTTGCTTTTACCTGGTGATTCTAAATCCAGTAGTTGTGGTATCCTGGGGAGGCTGTTAGAGTCGGTCCATACTTTCGCGTCTGACGGAGGCGAGTTTTGTTTAGATTCTGTCGTTGATATTTCTTCAATTTCTGATTCCCGGTTGGCGAAACGTTTCCGTAAATTTTTCGACTGTTTATTAGCGAAGTTTACATCAGGATTCAACGACGTTCCGGGGATCGGAAGAAGAGGCACGTCGTCTTCGGAGGATTCCATTACGTATTTATTCCGGTTTTTGGATTCAGGTTATTAATCAGGCCTTGATTATGTCTCACAAGAAGACGCATTCCGCTGGAAATTATTTTACGATATGTTTGATTATCTGATACTGCGCTAGGTATGGGCTGTGGGACGTGAGTCAGGGTTTTAGGTTTGAAAAGTGACAGATGTTCTGACCACAGATAACGCTCACCAGGAATTGTCATCACTGATAAACTAGGTTATGCAACGGTCCGAGTTCCACTGACGGCAAACGAACGGCGGGAATTATTTGAATTCAAATTTGTGGACGCATTACGAGGTCATTCTGTTTTGAGTGACTCTTTACGATTATTAATTGAATTTAACGCCTGAAATCATCATTTTAAAATTTGGAATTCGAGTTTTTGATCGGAAATGGGTATTTTACAGTTTTTTGGGTCGAAATATTTGAACATCTGTTAGATTTGCCGTTTTAATTCCTCCCGTTCATCCGTTCTTTTCTTTTATTAAAATTATCATAGTTCTCACTTCAAGCGACAGATATTGTTGTTATTATTATCCTATGTTATTATTATTTGAGTCGTTCAAACTGTCAGAATCAGGGATTGTTGAAAAATTATCATATGCTTATATGCCAGCCGTTTAGAGTCTCGCTAAATAACGTATATGTATGTATGTACGACATACACGGCCGCGTTTAGTGTCTATTCATATTGAAATTACCGTCTCAATCACATAATTACAATGTGCGATAACGTGCCGTCCGTGATCAGCAAATTGAGTATCGATGATACAATGAACCTAGGAAAAGCAGGCGGTCAGTATAACCTCGAGGATCTTTGCCGTTGTAATATCAACGTGAGAATGAAAATATTTTGGAAATGAACAATATTTTCTCTTATATATAAATATAGCAACTGCAGAAGAATACGAAAATTTTGCTCTTCAAATACCCCAAAAATATTTCCTGCATGGATCGATTAATCGGCATAAAAGCAAGAGCGACAGTGACCTCTATCAGCTACCAGGCAATTACAAAAATTCAGCGAGAAACACGGACTTTGACGTTTCATCTTTTCCCAGCGATTCTGATATAACAGTTATTAGGGTTCTCAAAAGATCCAGGGCACAGGAAATCCCCTCTAACACCGTAGAGGGTATTTTAGGGGACGGTTCCCACCTCCCTGAATCTCTATCTATGGTTAACCTCGCTACTCTAGTTCAGGGGATTCCCATTTCCTCCAGAGAAGAGCGGCTGATACCGCTCTCATCTTGGGATTCCCCGATAAATCGCACCGCATCTGATACGACTGTTCAAAGCGCGATGCATGTAGCTGCTTACAGTTGGGTCGATGGTGCCTTTTCCCAACTGCGGCAAGCTAGTTCTCCGACCTTTATCAATGACAGATTTTTTCCAAGAAATGTCGTAGCCGGTTTGTCAGAATTATTGATCATCAATAATAAGTCGTTGCAGAGCAATTATAATAACCGGCGGGGAATTAGATCGAAAAGTTTCAACGAGGACCTGATTATGATCGGTGGTAATAAATTGGTGAACGAGGAGATAATTATTCACAATGCAGGTATCGGTGATAAGATTGAATTTAGTAAAGACAAGTCGATGATTAATGATTGCAAGACCGAAAAACTTTTCGCACGCTTCTCTGCCAGACTTCAAAAGACATTTAGGAGAACGGTGCAATGCTCTTGCTTTCCTGTTTTCAGAAGAGATAAACAGAAATTTAATAGTAATGATCAGGATCTATGATAAAACTGATATAAATTAGAATATGGACATGAACCTGTATTATTTTCATTCATATTTTATATTATAGAATTCTAATATCATAATATTTAACATCTTTTTATCGGAAACCTAAACGTTGTGTACGAATCACAGTAAACAAAAATGGATAAAAGAGATGAGTAAATTGATACTGATCATCGAAATATTCATAGCATTTCAGAAAATTGACTCGATCTTGTAAAATCAAGTCGGTTTCAATCTTCTTCAATCTTTTTCTGTTCGGCGGAATTTATTCTTGTGAAGGAAAATGTAAATACATCTGTCTCAGGATTTATAATCTTCGTATCAAATTTTCTGTGTAATGCTACTAAGTTTTCCGTCCTAAATGAGACACCCTGTACAATCCCTTATCTTCGCGTTCTCTGTAAATGTGAATCAATTCAGATAGCAGGCGACATGAAATTAAAAATGGCGACGCCAAGCCAGACCGTCCAGCGAGTGTGAACCTTCAAAAAAAGACATTAGCGAGCTTAGAACGGCGAGAAACTATAGCAAAGGAAATCAACTCTTGGTAGTAAGTAACGTTCGAATTTCAATCCGTATAATTCCCCTCATAAATCAATCTATTAGAGACACGTGTCACGCTTTTCTAGGCTACACACTACTTGAACAAGGAACGGCGGAACACGAACCATTCACTAAATATGGCGGGAGATCCAAATGACGCCGCCTACAGAAAGGAACAGATCGAATTCGTGTCAAATACGCATGGTACAACCGCACGGGAAACGCTTCTCCTACTTATGCCGAGTATTTGTAGCTTACTGTTAATGATAACTACGACAAGTCTGATTGGAAAATATCTAAACCGAGTCACTAAATTCGTCCTAGAATTCCTGATTATCATAGTACCGACTATACTAAGCTTCACCATTTACGCAGATGATAAGATCTTAGTTTGTATAGCTTTATTCGCTCTATGTTGCACCAATTTTTTATTCATTGCTATGACGACCGACCTTGCAACTACCGGTGGTGCAAAACCACCTCCGCTAACTGGGAGGCGTCCTTTTATAACTAACTTTAGAGCCCTGACCAGCATTTTAACATCAATTTGCATCCTGGCGGTAGACTTTAAAGTGTTTCCACGGCGTTATGCTAAGACTGAGAGCTATGGTTTTAGTTTAATGGATACTGGGGTGGGATTTTTCGTCATGGCTAATGCCCTGGTATCTCCAGAAGCCAGGGATTCTGGTGATAACAAAAAAGTGGGTTTCCTTCAGAATGCCTTGAGGAATTTCCTAGATGCTGTGAGGAGCTGCATTCCTCTATTGATCCTAGGTTCGGCCAGATATTTATCTGTAGAGTATCTCAACTATCAGAGACAAGTAGGAGAGTATGGAGTTCACTGGAACTTTTTCATAACTCTAGCTGCGGTGAAGATACTAACAACCATTTTGACCTCTTTCATAAGTTCAAAGCACTCCTTGCTCGTTGGTATCTCCATCCTGACTAGCTATGAGTACATCCTGACCCGAAGCAGCTTTAAGCAATGGTTCTTTAGACACTCTAGGAAAGGTTTTATAGATGCCAACCGAGAAGGGATAGTATCCACTTTGGGATACGTGGGGCTTTATTTTGTCGGCGTTGCTCTAGGCAGATTGATACATTCGACTTATAGAAGAGCTGGAAAAGTTCAGACAAGCAAATCCCCAGAGTCTAATAACTTCCGTTTCATTGTTTTCGAGGCCCAGTACAGCGAATCAATGATTCTATGTGTTAAGCTCTCTTTGATAGCTGCTCAGGCCTGCATAGCGACAATCTTTCTCGATGACTACTTCAGGGTTTCTAGAAAGTTAGCTAACGCCGGGTATTGTGCCTGGATGATTACTTTGACCACAGTTATGTTGACTATTCTATTGCTGCTTGATGTAGTCACAGACATTTTAAGGCAGTTGCTAGTCAACAGAAAAACAAATTCGAATAATAAGAAGAGTAAGAAAGATGAAGAAGATGCCAATGCGCTATCCAGTACCCCAGAAATTTTTGAAGCTATTAATTACAACGGCCTAGCATTTTTTCTTATCAGTAATTTGCTGACAGGTGCCATAAATATGTCGATAAAAACATTATACGTCCCAGACATAGAGGCCGTTAAAATTATAACTGCTTATATAGTAGTTGACACAGCATTTTTTGCAGTATTGCATAGATGTAAGATACAAATTAAGTTGTAAGTCTTGATGGCTAGGAACAAAAAAACTTGAAATAATCTCATGCCTTAATAAGTATTAGGATCTATACTTAATCGTCTTAGAGTAACTTTCGTCAATCTTTGTTATAAACATTCGCAATAAATTCACTACCT
Organism: Tenthredo distinguenda; assembly: GCA_947538915.1. NCBI lineage: Eukaryota > Metazoa > Arthropoda > Insecta > Hymenoptera > Tenthredinidae > Tenthredo > Tenthredo distinguenda. Next base: position 24,571,591 of record OX384532.1, read on the forward strand.
TGGCATGTAAGATGTTGATGATTCGTGTTGGGTGTGATCGTCAAGTGTAAGACGTTTTTTTTTATAAAAATTACATTTTCACATTTAATATTCACCTTTAAAACAAATATATATATGTACAACGTTTGTATACAATAAATAGAATAATAATGAGTATTCGCTTATTATAATTAATCAAATGTATGCATTTCTTTTACCGAACATAATTTATAATTAACATTGCTATAATACATTCGTTTTTTTAGCACACACTTTGAGCTGCAAGTTTCCAGTCGTTTCATTGACTAATTTTAAGCTTACTTTGATTATTAACTAGCAGTCAGATCGACGTAATCACATGGTCAATGTGATTTTCTTAAAGATATAGTATTTCTCCCTATCATCGCTGGTAACTAAGTAATCATTTAAATTGTATAGGTGCTTGAATTGCTGCAATGATCTAAAATCTTGTTTATAATTCATCCTTTGCTGGAATTTTATCAATAATATTTTTCTTCCATGATTTTTTGACAAAATCTTTAAATGCCTTGTGATTCTTAACGTGCTTTTCAGCCAATTTAACTATTCGCAGGAATTCTTCAACGTCAAAACTATAGTTTGTGAACTTGGCGTGAGCTCCTCCGTCAGGATGTGTTCCCTGCAATTACATAAACCATGCTAATTAAACCGCCAATTTTTACAAACAACAATCATGATGGAATGTGCAAATATTTCTACATTAAAGACACCATTGATTATTCTCTTACCGGATCTTCCTGAATAACTTTTTCAGAATTTTCCCAAGTCAAATATTTGACTCCCCTTAATCTTGCTAGGTCTTTGTAGCAGGCAGGGTCTTCGCAATTATATCTGTAGTAACATTTTCAGATGATTAGACAGAATTCATTTGATCGTTTAACTTTCTTACATGAGTATTTAAACTCTATGAATACCAAAAAGAGTAGAGTTTTATTTACATTTCAAATACTGCAGCCCACTCAGGAAGAAACATCAAGTGCGTTAGTCCAGCACCGTGTATACCGATGAAAATATCAGTGTTTCTAGTTATTTCTAGTTGCTTTTTGAACGGCAAGTGCTTGTTGTAAATCACCTGAAAGGGAAAATGGTAATTAGTTCAAAAAGTAAGTATTAGGGTCTTCATTGGTAGTAGGATTTCGCACCTTTCTGACTTTGTAGTTTGTATTGTTTTTCAACGCGTCGACGAGGTCATTCTCGTTTAATATTTTCCTGTACTGTGTGTCTCTGCTCAGAAGTGTGACTCGAATTTTGGAGTTTTTTTTATCTTGTATAGGAATATCAAGTCTGTGGAGAATATGGTCGCTGAAAGCTTTGAAGAGACCACTTTTTTCACACCCGTAAATCTGCGGGTCAACAAAAACAGACAAAGTCCATTATTCCATTCTTCTTGATTAAAATTGACTGTTGATAATCCTTTACAATGATAAACGGTCTTCATTACCAAAGGCGTGTTGTAGTAAAGTCCAAAAATCATTCGCGGTAGCATAGGAAAAATGATGTTCTTAAAGCAGACAGTATCTCCTCTGAAAGTTTTCAGATCCCAAAGCGCATTGCTGGTGAATGCTTCAAACGTATCTTGAAACGCTGATTGATAGCTGAAGAATATTAAGGACCATGAAGTAACTTGGACTGATAATTAATGCAACAACTGATACAGACGTTAGAATTACCTGTAACTTTCCCAGATAAGGATGTGGTTGTCAGTGTCAAATGTAGAAGGATGTGATATGTTTACATGAAGGGAGGCATAAAGGTTGAAAAAGTCACAGAAATGATGGTACATGTTAACTGCTGCAACAAAATAAATCCGTTGAAGAGTATTTCATTCAATTTGATTGCAGAGGGTGCAGAATATAATCGGGATTAGCCAAGTTTGAAAACGTACTGGCATCAATCTTCATCAAGAAAGTTGGCTTTTCGATTACCACGTCGCAGTCTCCCTCAACAATTGGTCGTCTGGGCAATTTTCGAAAATTTCTAATCTCTGGCCCCCATGATTGCAGAGGACTTATATGGTCCGCATTTACCTCTAGTCTCTTCTCGTTTAATCTATAAATCGTGGTTCAATAATTACAGTAAACTAGAACAAATCGGTCTCTTTATTATTTCATGGTTTCGGATTCAAATGATCTGATTTTCGCGCCAAATGAATATTTCTTTCGATTACTTTCAATCCGAAGTCCTTGAGAAACTCAATTGACTAGTTAATACTAGTTCATTGGGAAAAATGACCAATTGAGTCTCATGTTTTCATCTTGAAGTGAAATAAAATATTCTCACGTGCAGTATCCTCCGATTTGGCCCTCTTTCAAAACGTCCATTTTATATCTTATCGGTTCTTTTCGGTTCGCCAAATCGGTAAAATTGATCATTATATTTCTTCCTCTGCAAAATCTCATGTGCTCCGAGCACTCCAGCGACGAATCGTCCTGACATAATGAATGCAAGATGTTAAGAACTATTTTTTTCATTAAATATTATCAAGTTTAAAATTGATGTCAAATAGACGATTCAAATATAAATCTCACGAGGAAAAGCGGCTCGCAGATGACCATCATCTCTCTTCGTTGATCGCGGACGTATCCGAAGTCACCCTGAGTATAGAAGGTATCAAGTTGAGCCTGTTTCGTTGCTACCCATCCCTTGTGGTCGCCAGGACATTTTGGTATCGAGTAAGCGTTCTCGGATTTGCAATCGTCCTCGTAGCCCCAACACGCGTCACTGTCCAGATGTTCCTATTCGCAATATTAATAGCTCAAGGAAATCCGGTTTCGGAAGAAACTTCTTCCGATAATAAAAATGCGCAACTTTTCTCGAACGAGCGAATTAGCGTTCGAATACTGGGCGCGTTTAGTGTTATAGGTATCGCAAAGAAGCGGAGTATGATATGATCGATAAATTAATTGCATCGAATTCTTTGTTCAGTCCTGTAGGACTCCGAAATAATCGAGTTTGAGATCAGGTTTGAATTCTGCGCGGAGAGGCCGAGTTTGAATGGTAGGCGCGCGCGCCACAGTATCACGCGCATGCGCATTATGAGATGAATTTAAAAATTCTAGACTATACATAAAATTGCTAGCACTGTATTTACCTTAAACGGACAGGCCGAATCATTTCGACACCTTTCGGCGATTGATGGAAACGAATTGAAGTAGAACTTTAGTTGATCTTCAGGCAGGTTGATGTTTGTATAATTTTCTCCAGATATTTCCCGCGGTAGCAGTACTTGAACGATTAATATGATGGCAAAGTACTTATGGCTGAGTGCCGATCTGGCGTACTTTGACCCTACTGGTACTCGAATCATTTCGAAGGTATATAGAGTATTCGCAGGACTAGCTAGAACAATCCGAAACCGGAAATCACTGTGAATTAATTAACCCACGTAGACTTCTTGCGTCGGCGAGTGGTTATAGTCATCGAATTGAAGGAACTATGTGTGTAGGTACAACTACGTGACACCTGTACAAGTGGGTGTATGTACAGTCTCAGGGAATACCTAAGCGCGGCATGTGGTATGCGTAAGTTAGAAAGGATATACTTGCAATGTTTATAAATAAAAATTAGCGAATAATATATATGGTCATACTATACAGGGTGTGTTATTCGGACCGAAGTATGTCGATCGAGTATCTCGAGAATTAAAAGAATTACGAAAATGGAAATAAAAATGATCGATTTTATTGCCGGTGAAGTAATTTACTTTAACAAATTGTGTTATAAGAAAAAAAAAACGAATATACGAGGCTTGATTTTAAAAAAATTGCTGCTATTCAAATTTCCATTAATTGGCATCATTTGCGGTGAAATCAATAATTTATTTATTTTTATCGTTTCTTGAAAGATCAGAAAAAGGTTGAAACGTTACATTGTTCGGTCGATAAAACAGAGCCTGGCTTCCTGGGAAAGGAATATACACAGTCCTAAACCATGGACTAAAGAGCTATACAAGATGATATGCAGTGAAGGTGTTTACATAGTTAATTGGGGATATAAACTTACTTGCAGTTACGATAACGCGATGTGATCACCCGCGGTGTTTAATGCAGTGGCGTTTTTTACACGCATAAGATAGAAAATTTACAGACATTAGCATCACAGCGTCGCCTTGCCTTTCACATTCGGAACTACTCTGTTGGAGAGCTGGAGTGGAGCTGTTGAGATGGAGCTACAGCTGTTCAACAACGCCTTCAATATGGCCACTCTAACCGACAACCTGTCACTTTCAAACGAAACGAAATAATATTCGACACATTGTGTTCAAATCTTGACGATATACCCACGATTTTCACCCCAGATCTGAGACACAATAAAACATATAAGTATCATTTCAGGGGCCTTCATTATTCTGCGGACGAGTCGAAGGAAGGCCCTAGCTACTCATCAAAGGTAGAAGCACACGGGCAGTTTGAATAATAGTGAAGAAATATTTAATTTATTCAATCGAATCTTCTTCATTTAATTACTGTTCATTGAATCGTTAATTTCACAGCAGGTCTTTTTATTTTTTTGACGATTATTGATCGTAGGATGATTATACTTCACTATCGACTTGAGGTAGCGGAGATTTTTATCTTACCGACGGAAATAATAATGAAATCTGTAATATCCTTCTGCACTTATTATTACCGGTCGACGATAAAAGTGTTTAAAACCTCTACTCCGTCGATACACATAATACCCTGCATTATCTTGCGGTTAACACAGCTGATATCGCCTTAACTTGAATAAGTCGATCTTTCGTAAACTAGATGGAACTACGTGTATCTAAATTGCAGATACACATGACTGATAATGTTCTCGGAAAAATCACGATCTGCAATCTCCAATTTTCAGTTCTCATTTCAGGGTGGGTCATCATAGATGTATTTAACTCATCATTTTTCTGTTTTTAATATAAATTATAAATTAATAAACTTTTAAACCGTCTAATTAAATAGATGAAGAATATTGCGAAGAAATATTCGTTTGTTTGAGAAACTTCTTAGCGCTGACTTTTCTCTGACAAACTCCTTTACTCCCAAAAACTCCAAAGATTATCAAAATTGGGAATTTTTTCACAGGAAATCAGAATTACTTTTTTTATATTCTATATACTCATAGCCAAAGCTTCTCTCCATAGATAGTTGTTCAGACTGCATATAGAAGCGTTCGAAATTTCTGTTTACTCTGTTTTGACGTGCTTACTGCGCGTCGCAAGTTTATACAGCTACTACATGGGTATTCAGTATATAAATTCTAAAAGGTGTATACTATACATAAAAGACGACCATGTATGTGTGTAAAATATACCTGAACATGCGTTTCCTCGGATTAGCATACAGGGTGCGTCGCCGGACGCGACGGGCTTATCGTCTCGTCTCAATGACTTTGCTAAGCTTGCAGCTCGTGCAGCGGATTGCGTAAGACGCGAAACATGCCTTTGATGCAAATCACAGATTTACGGTGTTAAATGTAAATGATTGAATTTATCGTTAATCTTTCAAATCTAAAACGGTCCAAATCATTCCACCTCTCTTTTAAGCGGTGGTATCTGCACCCTCCACTTCGACCGTCTTATACGCGTAACGAGGAGGCATATTAATGCAGTTATCGGTACAAAGCCAGCAAACCATATAAAGCTATGGGTTGACAATAAGATGCGCCTAGTTCTGGTCAGTGGAAAAATAGATGCTAATTAATGCAAGGAGATCAGGATCGAACGGACAATGGCAGTCAACCTGCCGTGACGTGACCCGGAAACATGGAAGCTGGCCGAGCCTCGGTTCTCTTCTCTTCTCTGTTCTTTTCTTCTCTTCTTCTTTGCTTTTCTTCTTTTCTCTCCTTAGTATACCTGCAGCCTAGTGGCTAGATGTAGTTCGACAGATCGAACCAGCGATCGAGGTACCGAGCGCGCTCGTTGATCTACATCTATCACGATCGCATCATAGACCCAAGCCGTAGGAGTAGGCAGTTCGAGTCTGAACCTTGCAGCCTCGGCTGAATCAGCCAACGGTACCCACTGACCACCTATTTATATACTGCGCTAACAATACTGAACGCAAAACCAGCTGGACTGCACTTATTTGTTAGATAGTCGTTATTTCCCCTCTTAGGAGGTAATTCTTGTAAAAACGTAACCAAGAGAAGATCGCTCGGTTAATTTAGACTATACAGCTGACTTCTGACCTGAAATATATTACAATCATCGTTCTGTATACCGTGGATGATGAAGTAAAAGCAGATATGCATATGGAACCCTGCGCAGGATGTTACTTAGTCGATAAACAACTCGTTTCAGTCTCTGGCAGAATTGCAACATCGATTTGCTATACAGGATTTCGAAGGAGCTGCAGGTTCGAGTTATTATATCCTCTGTATATCTCTGTATATAGTTTCTCTCCGCGGTGTAGTAATGACCATAAAAGGTAGCGGCTAGGGTTTAGAGCAGCGTCATTAATCGGAGAGATGCTTCCAGCCACGTACCTGTATCTACGTATATACTGTATACGTATTATCTATACCTATATACTTGTTCGGTTAATTATTTTATTTGTTATTAATCGCCCTTGGTAATGAGGTATTATCCGAGGTACGTAACCCTCTCGGAATTACTCGCATCTATCATTTATTAATTGAGCGATTTGTTTCGCTGTAACTAATGAGACTTCAAAGTCAGGTGAGCCTCGTCGATATAACATACCCCGTTGGATCATACGATATTGCACTCGTCTAAACGATTTTTATTTTTTCTCCGGTACCTTACCGCATCAACATATTTATTAGGCTTACTCTGAACGGTTTCAACGCGGCGTATGAATACTAAATAGATTTTAGTGAATCGTGTAGGAGTCTTCTAATTTATTTATCGAAGCGTTACCCTTCCCGAATTTTATTTCTGAATTTTTTCTATATTTTGAAAAATAATCTTCGCTCCCTCGAGAAGTATGAAAAAATGAAAGAAATTCATTTGAAATCGTTCGAATTTATCGTATTGTATTTTGGAATGACTCGTAGTCGATGATACCAACCTGACTCTGGCTCGTCGTCGGTAGAATATTTAGTTTTAAGTTATAGAGGTAATTAATAAGCTTGGATACGTGGAGGAATCTATTTATCTATTTATACGCCATCTCATACAGCTATGAGGTATATAACGGATATGGGCATCTAATAACTAAATTAAGATGCCCGCGTGAAGGACGCGGCAATATTTCTCAATACCAGTGGCCGCTTCTGTTCAAAACCGCGTCGCGACGGGGGGTCGTCGTACAGGCGCCGGTTTACGGACATTTTTTAACATGTTTATTATAATATGTGGTGAAAATTACGAGGAATCTTATTTACTATCAAATTCGGAAGGAACCATGTCCATACGTCCAGCAGATTGACCGTTCGATACTAACGTAGCAGGTCTTCACCCGAGGAACAGATATGCGCAAGAATTCAAGACCTGAATGAATACATTTTTTTTCTACAGCATAGGAAGTCGGCCAACTATCAAGATTCAAATTTACTATTCAAATTCGAAAAGTAAAAAAAAATAGAAAGAATAAAAAATCAATCCGTTGATCAATCGAATCGATTCCAAAAAGTATTATGTACGCGGTTACAGGTTTAGCGGTATAATAAAAAGATCCTCGGGGAGAGTTTGGAACCCCGGGTTAAATTCTAGTCAAAGATTTCCTCTCTAATAAGATCGATCGATCGACCCATCGATCGAGATTCTTATCTTCAAGAAGTAAGACCAATCACGGTCCGTGCTAGCTGACTATTTACGGCCGCGGAACTCGCTTGTGTCCGATAATCGGGTCACGAGAAACAAACTGACCGATGGAAAACCGCTGCTGGTCCACATCCAGTGGTCATTTTTGGGTTCTAAAATCCAAATGCATCGAAAACGAAAAACAAAAAAAAAAATTGTTTCTGTGGTACTAAATTTTTTATTAAAATACGTATGAAGCTGCCGAGGATTTGTTATCCCTTTATTATTCTGTAAGATATAAGATACAGAACTGACATCGAGCGCAGAAGGCAGACAGAACTGGCAATGAATGTCAGGGCGTCGTGATCGGATGTAACGGTGGTTAGAGCACGGATCGTGACGGTAAACAATTATATCCGCAATTATCTAGTTGCAGGGTACTTGGAAATAGAGACATTGCAAGTATATAGGTACCCATTTCGCGAGAAACGGACCTACAGTCGCAGAGAGCTATCGAGGAACACCGCGAGAGACAGGAGAGCGACAACTTGTCCAGCGCGTGTTCACGATTTCGACCTCGTTGATCCTGTCCACCATAAATTCCATATCATCGGTTGTCACAAGTGCTTTTATTTATTTTTTTCTTCAATTTTATTACCGCAATAACTATTCCCCCCATTACTCGCCACGTTTCGTTGCAACATAATCACTAGGGTGATTAAAGAAAAAACGAATTTTTTTTTTTTGCTTCCAAACAGGTTCAAAAGTTTCATTCAGGTATAAAAATACGCCTGTTAGAATTTGAGCTCTTAATATTAATATTAAGAGGTGACGCATCGCGAATTCCTATTTCCCATTTAAATAACACGGGAAAAATTGTTTTTGCTCCTTCTGATTTTTATAACTAGCTAACGATGCGTCATACAGAGAATCTAAAAACATATTTTTGTAGGGAATTGAATGCTCTACAAAAAAGGTTTCTTACACTTTTTCGATAAACTCAGCCATTAAAATGATATTCTAGTTCAAAGAACCACCTTTCTGACAAAAAATGAGTTTCTAAAATAAGTTTATCAAAAAAGTGCAAGAGACCTTTTTTGTAGAGAATTTAATTCTCTACAAAAATATGCTTGTAGATTTTCTGTATGACGCATCGTTAGCTAGTTATAAAAATCAAAAGAAGCAGAAATAAATTTTCCCGTGTTATTTAAATGGGAAATAGAAATTCGCGATGCGCCACCTCTTAATATTAATATTAAGAGCTCAAATTTTAACAGGCGTATCTTTATAACTAAATGAAACTTTTGAACCTGTTTGGAAGACAAAAAAAAAAAAAACTTTCTGGAATCACCCTAATAATCACCTACATGGAATTTTTCGAATCACTGTTAGCCTTCGAAGAAATATTCTAATCACTCATTTTTTTTACAGCTGATCGGGCTTGTTCGATGCAATCGATTTATGTAAACCGAAGTATGCGAAATCTCAAGTAACTTTGAATTATCGCCGCAAACACTAGCGATCAGATGTAAAAAATATAGGGAGTAGGTTGTGTCATACAACATTAGCCAGTCGTTTATGCGTGGGTGAGTTTGAATGAGTGCGACGTAAAGTGGTGTGTAGATTTAATTGATTTATTCAATTACCCGGGTAGTAAATCACGGCGGGGTAGCGAGAGGTGGTTTTGCAGGACCCGCCACGGCGCGTTGGACCGCGCGCAGGTGCGGCGGGTCTTTTGAACCGCCGGCGTAACAAATTCGCGCGGTTCTCGCGTTTCCATAAACAGAGGAAGAAAGTGCATTCCTATGGTAACGCGGGCGAGACCATATGATTGTAAGGGGTAAAAATAGCGGCCAGCCACCTGCGCACTGGTACCTACCCACCGTGAAACCTCGAAACGCTGTAGAACTTGCTGCAAATGTCATCGCGACGTAAATTACGCAAACTTACTTTCAAACCTTGACTCGCGAATCCTGCATGGCAATTCCTACCATACCCACATCTATCCACCTATAACGAAACCGCGAAAAATTTCAAACTACGACATAATATCAAATGGTTCAAAATGATCCCAAACAAGAAAAAGAACAGAATCGATAGAATAGTAGCAGTCCGTATGGAAAAAGGGTTAAAGACGAAAACCTGGAGCGAGTACAGTATCGTACGGATCAGGGAACAAGGAGCCATTCTGACCATAACCATGGATCAACTCCCAGCTCGGTGCACAGTTTGCTCAGGTGTATGTGTGGCCATATCACTATACACCTAGCTGTAATCTACACGGTCTCCGGTCCTCCTGGTCCAAAAGGACATGCCGGTGGAGTGTGGCTCGCGAGTACATCGCCCTGCCCAGTACTGGCACATTTTTATGTCCACCTTACGCAATAACTATAACTCCAGTACGCCCCGATCAGCTCTCCTCTTCTCCGGTTCGATCCGGTCAGGCGAATAACTCGTTATCTCTGAAGTGTATTCGGGTAATTAGGTAGCTCCATGCTCTCTCTTTCTCTCTCTCCATCTGAATTCGCTCTCTTCACGCATGGACATGCACGTACATTACCCGGACATGCATGGACGATTGCTGAACGTGATTAAAAATGTCAAAAATGTGTACATTTCGTAACGAATGATGAATAACGATCTCGCATGAAGTGTCGTATACGTATGGACGGGTATCTTGCACTTGCCGACGAGTATTTGTGATCGCAAAAGTAACAGTTCCATTTATTTTGTCCTTGATATTTCCAGGATGACGATCAGCTTTCGCATCACATAGCGTATTACCAAAGGTATTACGGTATCGCACCGCACTCTCTAGGTGTAGGTATACACGCGTTTGTCGTACTCGCGGGTGAACTCGCGCGGTCATGAATAGGCGTTACGAATTTCACACTTGCGATTACACTGTCACGCCGTGCGTCGACCTCGCACTCCGCTCTCCGCTGAGACCGGTTGCGTAACGTCAGGCGCACCTTCGCTATTCGCTTTGCTAGTAGCGTCTACTCCTGGCGAGTGCGAAGGTCCTTCATTACCTTTTGCGGAATTTGCGTGGATATAAAGGCCTAATTACTGGGATTTGAGGAGAAATTTTTTCCACCACGAATCTCGAACCGTTAACCTTGTGCAACGGGGTTTTCGGCTGCTGGTTCGACATCCACCTCTTTCGATTTTCATTTTTCATTCCTTTTTACTTTCTCTCCGCGTTTCTTGCGCAGTGAGTTATCACTCAGCTCCGAGAATACGAGCGATTCGGCTATTGGTTATTGCCTCGTCCCGGCCGTCATCGGGGTGGTCCATGTTTCAACACTGACTAACTGCGACACGACGTACATACCACCATATCTGGTTGAACTCTGACGCTGATCAATTGCAATTGATGGGAAACAAGCTAATACCACCGCGCCAGCCACATCACTCTTACCGAAATACGTGCCGCAACTTCGCCGCAGCTTTCATTCGGCACACAAATTAGCATTTGCAAGTAGCTCTCGGCTCCGAATCAACCCCAACCCCAACCCCGATAAAATACACCAAAACACTTCCAAACTGTTCCGTGATACAGATTTTTGGTGGCTTTTCAGACGGCTGTACGCTCTCGAGAAAAGCCACCAAGAATCGTTTCCAAGGACTTGAAACTACTCGCGATGAAACTTCCGACGACTTTCCTTCGACTTTCGACAAAAATGAATAAAAATAGACCAGCTACAACGGTTATTATCGTCCTGGTACGGTTACGGCCTATCAAAAGCACGCGGCATTTCCGTTAGCGGTTCGACGTCTGCAGCTCACGCGATAATTACAATCGCGCATTATTTCCCTGATGATCTGATAATAATCGGTGCAAAGGTCGAGCAGAGACATAATCTATAATTACATCAGTAGTCACACACGATTACAATTCCTAGGCTTCACGTAGGCGGGGATCAGGGCATCAGCTCTGGAGCCCGTCGACGACCGGGGGTTACGTTACAGGCCACGGTATAACGTTACCCTGCACTGGTTCCGGGGAACACTTACGATCGATGATCCGTTTTTTGGAAATTTTGCGAAAGAGCCGATCGCGAAATGTCTAAGACGAGGTCGAGACGTTCGAAAGCCAAGTTTCGAGGGAGAGTCGGAACAACTCGATTTCGGTTATTGGATCGAGGGCAATTTCGGTACGTGGGGAGAGGGAGCGGGGTACCTGTACAAGCAATACATGTACCACAGGTGGAAATTCTTCTTCTGGACATTATCTCGGAGTCCGGTTGTTGCGTTGAGCCAGTATGTAGGTATGGTCGATCGCGGCTCGTTGGTGACCGAGAATCGCGTCTATCCGTGTGCACAGGTATCTGTATGTAGATAGATTTACCTGTGGGAGAAGGGAGAGACGTTGGCGCCACCGAGGCGGCACCCAGCGGTGTGTTTCACCAAGAGCCTTACCGATACTCTGCAAGCGAGAACGAGCGAGAGGGAGAGAGGGGCGGAAAAGAGACGGACCGTGAACCGTACATACGTTGATACGAACACATGCAAAGGAGGTATACCTCCGTACCCGTGGTCCTCTTATTAAATCACTAGGATAAAACTATAACGTTATGGGTTGTGTTCATTCGTTGGTATTACGGCGGCCTCAAGACCGCCGCGATCGGCGCACGCGACGCGACGATTTCTTCATTTCTGATGAGATGGAAAATCCCTGGGGCAATTATTGTGTTCCGAGTATCGCCGGTTGTTGAAACTCTCGATTTTTCTTTTTCCACTTTTTATTTCTCCTCTTAAACGACTGTAGGCTTTTTATTATCTTTTACTTGCTCAGCTTCGTTCGTTAGCTTGATCCTCGGATTAGGATAAGGCTATGCACGAGCAGCCTAATCGGATCTATAGAATTTTAGATAAGAAACAGAGAGAGCCGAGCGATGACTAATTGTCAAAAATCGGTTATTATTATTCCGCCGCGATTAAATTTAAGGAAATTTCATTGCCGGACTAAACTCCGAGATCGGATGGTCAACTTTCGTCATTCCATTATCCGCCCACAAAATTCCTTACCCATATGTATTTCCAGCCGGTGATAGTCTCTCCGAGAATCTAATATCTAGCCTTGACTTTTTACTTATTTGACAAGGCCGGACAGAAAAGGAGAAATAAAAATCTCGTCTAGTTCTCGTATGGAAATTCTCACACCGCGAAACTACAATTGAATTTTTCTATCCCAGATCGAATCTTAAAAATCGATTTTAATTTCACAATCAATGAATCGCCTTCGTTCGAAATAATCTCGAGATATTTTCGGCCGGATTTCGTAGCTTGCAGGGCGTCCGATTTCGGAGAGGATCTTTCTGAACGGTGTGCAACAGTTGGACGGTAGAAATGATAACTTCATTGGTTTTTATCGAACACAGGCAAGGGCCTGGGCTACAGGAACACGCGGCAACTGCATATTTGGTGGCGGCTGTAGATTATGCCGCACTATCAAATTCTATCGTCAAAGAGTTACGAGGTATCGGAGTTTTTCTGTTTTCTCGAACACGCGTCGGCCGCGGCGGACCCGGAGCCCGCAGCGGACTCGCGTGATCTTAAATCTGACGCTCCGCGGGCTTCTCGAAATCCGTCGAAAACCAGGACTCCCGCTGTCAGGTGACGCTGTATTCCATGTACCCGGATTGACCTGGTCGTGTCTGCTATACTCGGTATTATATGTTGGTGTACCGGACCAGGTCCACCTTCTCCGATAGCCGTTAACCGTTTCGATACCCATAACGCCGGTATACACCTCTGCGATGAACTCGACGATGTGCCGCAGTCTTTCAAAACTATTATGACCCCGATCATCCCGTTTTTAGGTAGGCAGATCACGTGGGCTGGTCAGAGTACCGGAATTCCGAAGATGCGGTGTTTCTTATTTTTTGAAACGCGATTTTATCGCCGTTCATCGACCACCGGGTGCAGATTTTCGCGAAGTGAAATTCTGCGAAGAAGTTGGATTAGTTTTCAACATCCCTTCCGAATATCGCGAGATTTTACCCGTGATGATTCCGTTTTTGAAGTTTCGGGATCGCAGGCACGCGGTGCGTAGTATATAGGATTGTACAATGGCTAGTAGCCCATAAATATCACGTCTACTACGAATGGGAATGATATTGTTTTACAAATCCAACATATCGAGCAAAGGAGGTCGTTTGTCCGCTTGTTCGATGCTGGATTGAGAGACCTTGCTTAATATAAACCGTACGAAAGCCGCATACGGCCACTTGAGTTAGGGAGACACGAGGATTATTTTATTTGCTTCTCTTCGAGCGCTATGTGGCCTCGGTGACTGCCACAGTGGAATTCCCTCGAACCGGGTTACGAACTTCGGGACGAAACGATATTCCTTTTCTTTTCCCTGAATTGCCTTTTCTTTTTCTTTCACTGTTTCTTTTTTTTCTCCTCCGTACCTTGACCTGTAAATCGCGAGTGAGAGGTATTTGCAGAAGTCGCTAAAGACGCGCGAACCTGCGCAAAAGCACGGAAGGCTGTGTATGGAAATAACGGACGTTGGTCAGGGAGAAAGAAATCTCCCAAAAAATCTGTCAGGTTTTGGAGAAATCGTGAAGAATTCCGGAAGAATCGAAAGATCTGAGGAAACTCATGCGAAAGCTAAGAAATCTGTTCATTCGAAGAGGAATTTCATCGAGTTCCAAAAGCTCCGGGTGAATCTCGAGGAGATGATTTCTTGACTCGTAAAGAAGAATGTCAGTTTCTTCTTTTTCTCTTTTTGAAAATTGACTTCTTCCTTTTTGTTCATTGAGTATAAGCCAGGTCTGACACTGAGTAACGACTGGGTGCATATGAATGGTGGTAAACGTGATGTTTTACGCGTTGATTAGAATTCATAAAGCTTCCTACTCCTCCCTGGTATAGTGACTGGTGATCGATCGGTATCTGCACCCTTGGTAGACAGGTAAATCACTCGTGCGTATAAGACACCTCGAGTTCTACGCCCGAGTAGTTTCTCAGAAATAAAGACCGTACCAAACCAAACCAAACCAAACCAAACCATCGCAGAGGACTTTAATACCCATATATATTCGATATTCGATGATTGAGCTGCTGCACCTCTTCGCCGGGGGTCAAAATCCGCGGTGGCTTCCTCGATACCTGAACCAATCAGTATTCGGTAAGAGTATGCGTGCGCATTGCAGACACGAGCGCCCATGGGGTACCGCGTTTGCAATTAGCCTATATGCAGGCACACACCTTGTGCCCAAGTCTATCGAAGTGTATCGAGTCTGATCGGAAGGCAGTGGCATCCTGTCGAGCGGGTTGATTTATGGGGTATTGTTTCTACCTCGGTTTCTACGAGGAAGGTGGAAGAAGAGGAAGAGGACGAGGAGGACGAGGGTATGTATAGTCGAAACGCCGCGGGTCGGGAATCGGATAGTTTGTACTGGGGCGACCCGCTCGACCTGACCGGAGTCGACGTCCTATAGCCTCATTAGTCGTCTTGATGTCTTTCTTAATTGTCGATTTACCTTATTTATTGCCGACGATCGCGATATGCCCGTTTGTTGCCACCAGGTCGGTCAACCGAGAAATACACTCCCGCTACGCTATGGTGCTGCTGCAGCAGGAGACCAATTTACTTCAGACTCTCAGGAAATTGTATCTTTCTTCGACTCAGCGTGCTGCTGCTCTTGCACAGACACGGGACGGACGCCGTTAAACACGAAGAAGAGACTGAGAGAGAAGAAGAGCTCAATTGGATCGTACATACGTATGTACATGTGTCCGTCTGTATTCTAGACATTTTGATTGGTAGAGAAGCCAGACTGGATATACAAACCGATTTAAATAACGAGACTTATCCTCTTCCCCCAAGATGTCGGTTCTGCAATGTAGGTTTAACCTTTCCTCATTTCATAGAAAACACAATTTCGCCCCTGGATCAAGGGGTTGAAAAGGTGGAGGTAGATTTTCACTGAATCCTGTGGAGTTTGGGTGAAGAGGCTGTGGCGATTTGGAAGAATTTGTTCGATCGGAAACGAAGTTTGAAACGAAATTTCTGAGCTTCCGATTCGACGATGAGGAATCTGTTTAAAAAATCCAAGAAATTCCATGAAAGTGTTACGAGCAGGGATACTATTTTGATAAATCATTCTTGTCCATCGTGGACGGGACAAGCTGCGAAATGTAAGACTGCAGTATCAACTATAGCGAGAAAATGAAACTTGTAGGTCATAGATTGGCTCATGGCAACTGGCAAGAGACTGGGTAACCATTTCCGGGTAGAATCTTCGTGCAAGGCTGGGTTGGGTATCGTCTGCACGATGCCCCAAAGCTAACTGACCTCGGCTTAGCCTAGCCCAGGATGCAGAGGGGGACCTCCGTCCTCGAGTCTAATCTTATAGGCGTCGTCGTCTTCGAGATGACGACGACGACGACGAAGAAGAAGAAGAAGAAGAAGAAGAAGAAGAAGGAGGAGGAGAAGAGAGGATCTTCAGGCATCTCGGATCTGGATCTAGCGAATCGCCTCCTCGTTCATCCGCGGTCATCTAAAAATGACCGACGGTTCGTTTCCGGGTCTCAGGTTCATCGATGCAGCTCGCGGCTCGGAGGATCAGGTGTCATTACGGCCCTCGCGACCGGCAGAGACGCCACGGAATCCTGGGGTTACATCCACGACCCGGACACCCTGACCCTGTGACGTCTTCCGTAGACCACCGTGAGGTCAGGGGCGTCGCGCGACGCGCGTCAACCATGTACCGTTATTTTCTTATAGTTCTACGCTGACCAGCTCCAGTTATCAATTTTACTATCTAATAACGTTCTACGAGCAAAGAACGATGCTTCGTACCTCGTACATCAAGAATTCAAAGGGATAGACCATTTTCCACCAAATCCTCAGACGGTCTCTCAAAAGTAATCAAAATATCAACGTGGACCTACCCCTGCATGGATCTTCGGTCATAAGACGCTGACCATTAACGAGATCGGTGTTTCGGATCAGATCTGATTAAACTTAGCAGCTTGATGCTTGATGCTTGAAGGGTGGCATATCTCTCACCGATCACTAATCTCATCTCACGAACTGCGAATCGAGTTAGGATCAGTCATTTTAGCGTCTTAATGGTATCGCGACGTTCAATTTAGGTGTAGATTTTGGAGAGAGTCTCTTTCGGAGTGCATAATTCGAGGTGAAATGGAGAGAGGGGAATATGGAGAGAGAGAAATGAGTTGCAGCATCAGGATCAGCGGCGACGGTAGGAGCACGCGTTGGCATGGCGATGCCATCTTGACCCGTGGTCTGGCTGTCACATTGATTGACTGATTAACATCATTAGAGGCTCACCAACAAGCGTTGAGGATCTGATCGAGTCGGGACCGTTACCATGTCCTTCGGGACATGGTGCTTAAAATGTTAATAAGGACTATCTAATAATATTCAGTAGCTCAAACAACTCGAGATAACTCAGCTCCGATCACCGCCAACCGTATATCCAAACCTTGTTTTGCTTGTTTCAGGCTTCAATAAATACCGATACCAAAGACTGACCGATCCCAAGCCTTGCTCACGTCAATTTACCAAAAAACGATCTTACAGAAAACACTCCTTTCGTACCCCGCAACATGCCTTCTTCATCCAACTCGTCATCCACTTTTTCTTCTTCTTCTTCTTCCTCCTCCTCCTCTTCTTCTTCTTCGAGATGAATAAGTCAATTATTAACGATCTTGTCTGAAGCTGATTGAAAAGTGCTGTTCCAATCAACGGCGCTTGTCACAAGTGCTTTGCTTCACTCTTCGACGGTATAGATTGTTAGAAAATGGTCAACTCCGCGTTAGATTCGGAGTCCAGGCGAGTGGGTGGATGTGTACCGAAGAGGAATGGGATCCTCGTGTTTTTTTACTCGAATTTTTTCCTCAAGCTGTACCGCCGTGAGGATGTATTAAAGATTGCAGGATGTTGGAACCTGGAATGCGCTCGAACGCTGCAGGTCTTTCGCTCTGAGTGGGCATTGAGACTCTACGGCACAATACTCTTATTATGCTATTATATGCCATTGCGCGCCAGCTTCCAGGACCTGTTCCTTCTCTCGTTATTACCTAGTGCAGGTATGCCCATACGTATGCAGCTACGCTGTATACCTAGTTTCTTCCACATACGTACGCGTGTTCAGGGCAAAGCTATTAGATCTTGAAAGTAGCTATAACCGTTTTTATCGAGCCAAGACCAGCCGATGTATCCTTTTGGTCGAAAGCTGCTGAAACCCGACATCAACGGTCCTAAGAAGTCAAAGATCCTGAAAAGTGATCGAGCTTTTCGCTCTCTCGGAGGAGCTGTGCATCTGTCTTGATCAGAAGCCAAGTTCCGAAGGTAATACGGGTTCCGAGATACAATTTTGGTCAAAAATACTAGAATAACACAAAGGGAGCTTCGATAAATCTCGCATCCTCGGACGTGTTTTCGTGGCAGGTCGATGGACCGTGAGGACTGAATCTCTTTCGGTATAAAAGGTTTTTAATAGTGGGAGGAGGCTTGTTACAGAGTTTGACCTTTTGTGATCGACGAACAGAGTCGTCAGGCCGTTGAGACCAGGAACACTGACCGAATACCGTCTTTCTATTTTAATCGCCATATCCGAGGATTTAATTCTTCCGTTGAAGTAACGATATGACGTGGATATGATAGAAGAACGTAAAAGTAACTGTTTTTCGAATGGACAGACGTTCGAAGGATGGTGGGCGTATCGTACCCGCGACGTTCTAAATCATTTGGCATTCCTGGCATTCCGCACCGTGCATACCTACTGCGAAAAGGAGCTGGTTTGCCGTAAGATATAATCAGCGAAGAAAAGAGAGAGATACAAGTGGAAGAAGTGTGGCTGCGAACAGTCTGGACCACGGTACACTTGTACCCGGACCCATTCTTTTCACCTTGAACATAGTAAATTCCTCTATACACCTTAGTGTTCATTCATGGTTACCGACGACAATGCGTTGCACCTTACGCTCTCATAGAATTTAGCCTCGGTTCAAGAAAGAGAGAAATAGAGAGGGAAAGGTCGGCTAGACCATCGACCGCCGGGTAAATAATTCTCAAAAGTCTACCCCATAGAAATCCATTATGGTCTGACGTGGACATGGTGACATTTTTGGAATTATCTTATCCCATTCGGCGGCCCTGTTGATTTTATCGTGTTTATACTTTTCTGAAGTAGATTTATTATCCGGTTTTTTATTCTTTTTCTTCCTCTTCTTCTTCTTCTTCATCTTCTGATTCTGTCCCTTTCTCTACTGCCCCCGCGGGGATGAATTCTCTCTTTTGTAACGCGCCGTTTCCTTTGACAATTTTTTTCGACGGGATACTATAAACATATTGTAGATCTAAGAGTTCGTCCACTGGATTAAACCGAGGACTTACTCAGATCCCCTTCACCGTGGAAAAAAAGCCCTTTTTCTTATCCACTTTTTGAAAATTCTGCGCAGAGTACCCCGGTCTTGATCGAACTCTTTTACAGCCTCAGATTCAGTTCGTACGATGGCTCGGGATATTTTGGTTTTTTGAAGACCTCTGAGAAGCAGTTTCTAGCATTTTGACCCACGCCGTAACTCACAGAAAACTTGGTCCACCGTAAATGGAAGAGATTGTATAACGGGTATAAATTGTTCCTGTTTAAAATGACGGCGATATAGGAACGAGGTTCGACACCTACGGTTAATTATCATTTGAATAATGCAGCTGAGAACTCTATTCGATTATTTTCTCGCGTTAAGCCAGACCCTGAGGAGGTTTACCTCTATTTTTCTCTCGGAGATATATTTCCAAACACACTTTTTCACCATTGCAAGCGAAGATTTAGAATTCCACGGTCAGGTGTGGCCGCCTTCGTCTCTCCAAGGTATTTCGCTCCTGGCTCCTGGCTCCTGGCTCCTGGCTTCTGGCCCTGGCACAGACTGAGGTGTTGCGGTCGAAAGAAAACGACAAAAGGTGTAGCACGACGACGACGAGAATATCGTCGATAGACAACCGGCGGTAAAACTTCTGAGGAGTTTACGCGGCGTCAAAGGAATCGCGACGCCACCCACTTTATTTCTTTTGCAATATACGGTAAAAGTAAGAGAAGAGACCAAAAACGAGAAACAAAGAAAGAAATGGAAATAACTTGTCACCGAACAACCCCAAAAAAATTACAGAAAGAGTAAAATTAGGCTTGCAGCTAACAAAATCTGCCAGCTAAGTGCCAGAAAACAAGATTTTTTAGAGAGAAGAAAAGGTTCTACCATTCTTTCGATTCTCAACGAATTCTGTTCGGAAATTCGGCGATACAGTGCGACCCATGTCTGATCAAAGGCCGGTCAATTGGAAGTCAAAAAGTTGGTGTGATAAGTTTCAGAACGAAGTTTGGGAAAAGGGGGAAAAATCGAGACAGGGAAAGTCCACTGACACTGGTCCATAAAGCGACTTCAAAAGCACCCAAAAAACGGATAAATGCCCAAAAATCTTCCCCGTCGAATGCCGAATAATGTCCGATAGTAAAAGAGTGGAAAAAAAAATCGATCTGGAACGGGTTTTCCCGTCTTTTGTACCAAAATTTGCGTCGTAACATTGGGGACATACATGTGCTACGTGTAAAAACGAAAACCAAAAATTAATTTTCGAGGCTTGATCATCCCCTTAATTCCTGTAATCATTGCTGTACTTCTGGTCCCAGCGGCGTCTCTCGGTCTGGTGTGTAGCGGAAAGGTCCTAGTCTCGAAGCTCTCAACTTTCAAGGTCCATTGTCCCGGGTGTATAATAGGTCCTGGATCGCTGCAGGACACCGGTTCATTCATACCTTTCCCACAGGATTGCCCGAATCCTGGAAACCTTTTCTATTCACGAAGCAATTTTTTTTTCTCCCTCTTTCTCCTTTTTTCCGGGCATTTTTTCCTGCTCTCTTTGCATGGGAACCAGACTACGAAGAGCACTTTCCCGCAGGCGGAATTCTTTACCTGAGCATTCTGTGCCCTGGACTTCTCAAGATTTTCTTTTCACGAACGGCATAGCTGGCACGGAGATTATCGGCTTGGTTCGTTCCTCGCGCAATATCTTTCGCAATCCTTTAAGCCCGAGATTTTTGGCAAAGATTCCTGCCTCTTACCCGCAACGTTATTTCATCCCCTAACCACTCGCTTTCGGACTTTCGCGCGAATCCACGCGGAACGAATTCCGGCTACTTCATAGTCACTCGTCTTCGAAACTTGCCTTAATCTTCTCCTGCGGTTTTCTCAATTCTCAGGCTCTCACCTTTTCATGCCTTCTACACACAAGGTTTCGGTCAAAGGTCAGGCAATACCGTGATCTGGGATGGAAGCTCTGGGAGTAAACTCATCCCAGAATATGGAGCACAGAGTACGACGTATGAGGTTGAAAAGGGCACAAATATCACGGAAAACTTCAAATCCCCGGAAATTTCACCTGTTGGAAAAAACGAAGTAGAGATTCAGTCGAAAGTTCTCAAGCCTTGCATCACCCCAGACGTCCAGCCTCCGCACTTCCTTCCCATCATCCTTCGCAGGTACATCCTGGAAGGACCCTTGAACTTATTATTCGTGAGTCGGCGGAACATCTGCGTGAGAATTTGCATGAGGGTATAGAGATGAGTTACGGATAAAAGGCAGAGAAAATAATACAGTTTTTCGAATGTGTATTATACGTATGGATTTACCATCAGGCCAGGCGATCAATTTGTAAGAACCGTTAAATTTCATCTATACCTGTGTGCATTGTACCAACTATATGTTCCTTTGTAGTTTATCTCTTGATTGGCCAAAGATTCGAGTTCGAGTGGGTCTAACCAGTTCCCATTATCCACCAAATGAGATACAGCGAAACAAACCTTGACTCCACTTACCTGTAATTTACGGGTGCCGTGTGTGAACACGTTCGTTAAATATACAGAGACCCGCGATCATCATGGGTCCCAGAAACGTGTGGAGGCAGCTTATACCCAACGATTGTTTACTCTTTCGGAATGATTTGATCTCAGTGGATGCTGGATGATCACAGGTCCCGAAATAAAATTTGGACCACGTATGACGCAAAAAAGTATGTTTCCGTCTCCCATATTAATCTCGAACTTGTATAGAGAAAGGTAAAAATGTATAGGAGACAGAATTTGATCTACTAGTAGTTTAATTTTCGAGTTGTAGGCATGCCTAGGGACCTTTGACCAGCTAACTAGTTCCGCGACTCCTTTGGGTCTGATCTCATCGGAGCAAAAGCTACGGGTCATTCCTCAGGTTCATCTCGGCCGGACATTAGCCGGCTCAGATATCTGTGTTCTCATAAATAACGTCTGGTTAAGTCGACGGAGATATTGTAATTATACCCCTCGACTTAGAGGAACAACACCGTTGCCACGAAGTATAGAGCAGCCGCTCTTCGCGGTCCTCTTCCTCTTCCTCCTCTTCCTTGCCCCGAAGTATCATATCTCACGTAGCCATACACACGTATCCACATATACGTACATCGGCACACATATATTACGTCAGTTATAGATATATAACGTACCATTTATATAGGTGGGTAGATATGTAGGTGTATTCAAGAGAGGAGGAAAAATCAAATGGTATCCAGAGTCCTAATGACTTAATTCCCACGGATCCGTGAATTATATGAGCTCAGGTTCACTCCGGGGCCTGGCCAGGCTCCAGGCCCCCGAGTAGGAAGGTAGGCACCACGTTTTTATTTATTAAGAACTTTCGGCCGTATATTTTTTGTGCCTGTGATTCTTTAGGAGCTAGTCGAGGAAGCCGTGAACCTACTCTGCATCGTGACTGTAATAAAGATACTGTTGCAATATGCCCGAACCACCAACTTTTATACCGATTATTATTCACCGGTCTCACATGTCTCGGGTTGAGACCGTTCATCGAAATCATCGAACTTCCACGGGGAAAGACAATTCCAAAAAAGCTACGTATACTCGTTTCTTTTTTCTCTTCTTTTTCACCAAGAATTTTGAGAACGTGTAAAAAGCGAAGAGGTCTTCTCGCAGCCGGCGAAGGTGTGCTCCGATGTTTTTCCGAGTAACCAATCAGGCCCGTATCGTTTGGC
This sequence comes from Tenthredo distinguenda, assembly GCA_947538915.1. Lineage (NCBI taxonomy): Eukaryota > Metazoa > Arthropoda > Insecta > Hymenoptera > Tenthredinidae > Tenthredo > Tenthredo distinguenda. Next base: position 24,594,354 of record OX384532.1, read on the forward strand.
AGTTAATTTTTCACCCCCCAATGCCCACGACTCAGCTAGTCCTCCATCCTCACCCTGATGCCGAAACACGTAGCACTCCGGACCATATGGCGATGGGACGGAACGCGCGTGGCACAAAGAGGCGAACTGTTTTTAATTGCACCATGTGGTGTCGGTGGCGTTAGTGCAGCCCTCCGCGACTCATTTGGAAGTCCAACTGTCAGGTCCCCACGGAAACTGGAAGGTGGAGTAGTCCTGGACGACCAGGATGACCTGCTCTTTTCATGCTGCACTTTCGCTCGCCTCCTTGGTCTCTTCTCTCTTTCGAGATCCAAAAAAGTTCCATAAAAATCCGGCACGTATGTAGCTTTGGGAACAAGTGTTCAGTTTTTCATTTTCAGAATTGAGGAGGTTCGTTATTTTCGCTCCTGGGAATGCGACCGCTGCATCTCATCCGTCAGTCGGTTCTCCGGTGTATTTTCAGTTCCTGGGTTCCGCCTTCCCTCATTTACCTCCCGATTCCCTTCTCCGGGTCCACGTGCCACGGATCGTTTCCTAAATATTTCTATTTTTATCTCCCAACATTTTCACGGCTCCGCTATACCTCCGCGGACCACAAGGTGCCCCTGAACGATTCATCACTACTGGGGGCTAACGATTGGGTGCACATGGCGCGTGCGCCGCCTACGACCCCCGATGAGGACCCCCAGAATTTTAGGGCCATCAGCCACCTTGCGGAAACGAATCGTTTTGCCTCGTGCGCCTCACCCAAAGAGGAAATACGAAGACAGGGGTCATCGTCGAGGCACCTTAACCGGCACCGATACCCTCTTTGCGGTCAGAGCCAGGTTTCATTTATTGTTTCTATCCCCCGTAAGAATTTTCTCCAGCGGCTTAAACCTTGTTCAAATCTTCGTACCGATCCTCAGGGTCTCGCGTCGCAGGCACGCGCCCAACCTGTCGCGAAGACGATGGGCACCCACGATCCGGTAATGCGGAAAACGATTTTGGAAATGTGCTCGTTAAGGGATTCCCCAGTGATGGTCTTTTAATTCGAGGGATCCGACCTGCGCCGTTGAAAACGTCTTTGTTTTCCTAAACATCACGATTGCCTTCAGGATGGAAGGTGTCCCGGCAATTCGATCGCTCACATCATTTTCAGGGATGATATACAAGCCGATTCAACGTCGCAGGACATTCAATGGGAGATTTTCAATTCCAGAGGATCGGAACGACATCCTGGTGGAAAATGTGCAGCGGCATCATCTGCACATGCATGGATCATAGGAACACGGTACAACCGTGATCTATTTTCAATACCAGATAACAATTGCCCTTCCATTAAAGATGAGCACGATATGCGAAGTGCCTATCTCTTGTACTAGGCGTATCGTTACATACCTGGGCGAGGCTAATGCGAATAAATTTATTAATTATGTTTAAAAATGAATACAAGATCTCGTTTACTATAGACAACTGAATTATGTTTAAGCAGTACCTCGTACAACGAGATGTTGCACTTATATATACATATAAAAGCGCCTGTGAGCGGTCAGCACAAAGCACTTTCTCGTACCGGTTACTTTCCACGATACACCGTTGTGGGAAGCATGTGCTAACATTTTTCACCCGTCATTTGCAAATCGCAGCATATCGCAGTCCTGGAAATTGTCAATCGATCTTCATCGTCGTCACATTTCCGAAGACTCTTGAAGATCGGTATTTCCAAAAGCACCCCGGAACACCGCACTTCTCTCGACTCCAATTGCCACACGTGAAAGACTGGTCGTTTGACATGCTTGGACCGTCGTGATGATGAGAATGAATGTGGGGTTCCCAATTTTCGGATCCTTTTTACGAAACATTGGTTTTCTGCAAAATCTTTTGCAGCGCGTGAATTGCGACTGATCCCAGAGGATTTCTGTCGACTGAAGAGAAAAGGCCGTCATCAGAACACCTCGGAAGTTGGATTTTCTTGATTTGTGTCTTTCGGACCGAGCAGAGAACCGCGCGAGCCAAACATACCCGGATATCAGTCGCAAAGTCGTTCTTCTAACTCCGAGAAAAGGACTTACAATTAGAGAGAAGAAGACGCCATATTTGGACCACACACGTTCAGGTCGGCGTCGTACTCCTCGCGGAGGTCGCGCTGTGTAATTCCTTACCGTGTGCACCAGGATGGTAATAACGATTTGGCGCGAAACGACCCGGCGCACGTGACTCAGAGGCTAGAATTTACAACGTCTCATTCACTCCCAGCGTGAAAACTGCACACGTGTGCCTCTGCCACGTCTCGTGTACAGATTTACAGATGTCAGCTATCCGCACTGACTGATCGTCACCCGTACAGGCAAAACCATTTCAGGAAGGGAACGAACGGGATTCTCACAACGGGACTGGGCGAAGTTCCGAATCCTTTCGAGTCCATTTCGAATTTGCAGAAACTCCAAAGTTCGGAATATCGCGATTCCGATAGGTCGGAATGCCGGAAACTCAACTCTTCGAAATCCCAGACCCCCTCTTCACGAAAGGCCCATTTCATCTACTTCAATCGACAGCTTCGGGACTTTTGAAATTCGGAACTTCATCATCGCTTCTCGTGGGACTTCAGGATCCCTGAATAATTCGCTTCAGGTAAAACTGTTCCAATATCAGGGACGACTGACTCTGGCCACTGGGTTTCCTCGTAGGAAAAACCATACCTGGACGTCGACCAGTATTTTCCACTTATACTGTAATGTAAGTGTACTTCAGACGGAGACATTGCGCCTCTTCGTTGTTCCACAAAGTCTGATCCTTGGACTTCTTCTGTTACCCGGGTCACACACACAGACTTACTTGCATTCAGTCTCAGAGGACTTTAAGTGTTAGAGACCTGGGCGAATAATACGAGTAAACGACCCCATTGATGCCCTCGGTTCTCTTGCCTAGTACGAGTCCTTTATATACCCATTGAAAAAACCGGGTGGCCTTAGAATACGACCACCGAGACGCGGCGACACGGTTATACCTTCATTACAATGCGTGTGCGCACGGATCCTTCCGACGAATTTATGTTCCCGCACTGACGTTCGGGGGTGCGATTTTCCCTGTTTTATTGCAACCCGAACAAGGGAGGATGGCTTTAGAGTATTTCGTTTCACTGACACCTGTTCGGAGTATATATACCCGTGTAGAAACCTTGTCCAAACACTTTGTTGTACTTGAAGAGCCGCTTTCTTCGGTCTGGAATGGATACTGTAACCGAAATTGGAAAATTTTTGTCGAAGAGAGAAAAAGACGATCTCTGAGTCAACGTGTATCCATATACATGTAACTATAATCTATGGAGAAACAGGTACACAATTTCCCCCGAGGGCAACTGCAGGCAAGACACAGCCATATAACGCCGCAAAGACAAAAGGCGCCGACTACGACGCCGCCGCCGCCGTCTGCCCCTTAACCTCATACTCTCTTATAGTAAGCCGCGGCGTTTAGTTTAGTTAATTAATGTTAAACTCACTTGCTAATGTTAATTGTGGATTGGTCAACGGGCTGAGAGCTGCGGCCAGAGGCTTAGCCGCGGGAGGCGTAGTCCACGCATATCCATCCACGTGCTGTTAATGCCTTCCATATGACTTTACATACTTATGCGTGTAGACGTGCGTGTAGACGTATGCGGGAGAGTTTATGTGTAGAAATCCGTATATCGACGGACGGGACGGGGGAAACGTGTAGGTGAACATTGCCGGACTACTATTTGCCCTGACTTATAGTCGGAGGTTTCTGTTTAGACTTTTTTTGCCACTTTGCATACTAATCTGAACGTGAAGTTAATGAATTTTCGTTAATAACTCGAAAACTAAGCTCAGCTTCCAGTTTTCTCGTCTCGTAAAACCGAGCCCTACGACTAAGGTAGCCGGGTTATCACCGCGGCTATTACAGTATCGTTTTTATACACGCTTGTAAAGATTTACATACATTCGTGCATACATATGTATATTACGTATGGGTGAAGTAATGCATTATATATACACACATATATATCGTAAATACGATATTGTAATCGAGAGATCGTGACGAAGCCGATTTATTCCTCAACCTATTACACAGAATAACCAACATTTATTTTCGTTTTATAGACGGAAGAACAACGACGGCCACGATTTACCTTATTACACTTTACCTACACACGCGCACGCACATATATCCACGTATATCCTACCCACCGATTTTCTAAGATCGAATTTAATATACCAGCTATAGAACGTGCCGGGCTAGTTCCGTGGCTACCGGCTACCGGCGGCTAATTGGTACACCATTAACTATTAACAATTAGCCACGCTGATTACCAACGGGCTTGGACATATCGATCAAAAAAACCAGAGAACTGTCTACACATAGCGATCAACGGAGTTCCGAACGATCGGAAACATTCGATCGCATCAAATTTGGTTGCGTATGACCGCAGCATCTTTCGGTCCTTGTCTAATTTTCCCCGCATCTCTTTCCTTTTTCATTTTTTTATTTTTTTTTCTCTTCTGTTTCTTTTTTCTTTTAACTGGTAATCGGGAAAGGGCTGGAAGTGCAATTATTCCTCACCGCAGGACTAGCTGCAGCGGAATGGCAGATGAGCCCTGAGGTTGTCCCCTCGCGGTTGTGGAATAGTTGCTATGGATGTATGGTACAACGTGGGTACGCTGATGAGTTATCTTCGACTAATTAATGCGAGCTAGAGCAATAAATTTCAAACGGGGGTATAGAAACTACCAGATCTCACGGATCCTACCTCCAGCTTCGCTCGTCCAGTTTATAATCGCAATTGAATACTGGATGCACTCCGGGTTTGAAGGGGTCCTTAAACCCCCGCACTACTCCTTTCATCCTTTGTCCGGTGCTCCAGGTTTACCTGCCTTTTGATGGCGGAGTCGTTAATTAGCGGCGCTAATTGTCCAACGCGATTTAAAAAGGCTTTATCGTATCTCTTGTCCGGCACGGGATCTTCGTCTCCTCCTATTTTCCGTGTGTACCTGTTCTTTTCTTCTTCCTCTTCTTCTTCTTCTTCCTTCAACCTGCAGTTTTATTGAATCCGGTCGGCTGAGATAATCGCGTGAACCAACATCGGGAATTCCCGATTTTTCTGAAGCGTGGATTTCACGTTTTGCTCAAAGACTTCCATCCGTTTCATGGTTTATTCAATCAAAGAGCTTAAGACCGGCCATTTCCTGCAAGACATCTCACATCCGGCTCTGAAAGGTCCTTTTGATCACGGGATGAGACACGGAGTGGAGCGGATCCGTGCTTCCTTTCTATAGGAATACCAGCACGGTGGATCCACGCGTGCTACAGGTACGAAATTCATCTTTAAAAAATTGGGTGCCCGCGACTTTCACGTTTCTGACCAAAAATCTGCGTCAGAAATGTCCAGGTTCGATCGTGAGCTGCCGATGATTGGCGAAGTGTGGACCCGATGTACACCTGTCTAGGTGAATCCAGCTCATTTTTATATCCGCACCTGCGAGATACGTGCTCGTTTCACCCAGTTGTTTCTTACCTGGTTTTACGCGTCTCCGGACCTCATTCCTATTGTTAGAATCTTTGATTTGGAATTTCTCTCGTCTCCTGGAGAAACGACAGCCGACAGGTCGTCCGTCTCCATCCTCCTCCTCGTCCCTCATTCACCTCCAGCATCAAGAATGCCGACGGAACGCCATGCCACGCCATGCCATGCCACGCCATGCCACGCCGTGACAGTATCTCGTTTTCTCTCGCAGGTATATCCACCGAGTAGGTATCGTTGATCGGTTTCGATCAAGAATCGTGAAGTCGATGTGGAGGAGGTTGGATCGTCGACTATCGGCGTGAGTCCAGTCAGTCGGTAGCGAGTCGCGTGTTTCTTGCCAAGAATTTTAAGCAGCTACACATCTTGTCCAGGGTATATTTTAGGGAGCTTTTTTCTTTTTTTTTCCTCTTCTTTCTCTCCCTCTCTCTCCCTCTCCACAAAGATTCCAACTTCGGACCTAATTTCGCGCGCTGGGTGGCACAAAGCGGCTTGTCAAAAGACCGGCTAGAAGAGACGCTTCACCGACTTTTAAATCTCACAAAACTTAAGCCTGGATTACATGCGGCAACCTTTATAACAGCGACTATGTATACCTATGCACCCAGTCAATAATTCCGGGTGTCAAAGGCCAGGTGTGAATTTCATCACGCAGTCTTTGCGAAAAAAATTTTATCGCACATTCCTTTTTTCTTTCTCATAAAAAAAGTTTCTTCAAGATACCAGAAGAAGATGGAAGCTCATACGGCAAGAGAGTCACGGTAGCCAGTTAGTTTCTGTTTTCTGTTGTCCTTCTTATTTTTTTCTGTTTTTCATTTTATTTTTTGAACGTGCGGCGTGGATTTCCTCAGCCGTCGACGGGTCGTCTTACCCGCGCGCACGCACTCGCGCACTAGCGCACCAAGCGTCGCGATCTTATCGTTTGAAACTCGATATTGTTTCACTTCGAAGAAATTAGGATAGTCCACGGTAACGCGGGACAGGTTGTTTCGTCCGGACCTTTTGTCTACGGTGGCTTCTTTTCTCCCGTGAATGAAGAAAACAAAAACAAACAAAAGGAAAAAAACAAACACAAAATAAAAATAACAGGCTCTGTTAGAGACCGTAATAGCTGGTTCCAAGGAACTTCCATCCCATACCATTTTCGTTTCGGTCAGAGGTCAGGCGTCAAAGTTTGCTCCTGTTTCTCAAGAAGGACAATCGTATTCAGCTCTGACCACGAGACTGCAGTCTAGCTGGTAGGTACATCATTCCATCACGCGATTGTGATGCTCATTTTTGGGAGAAGGACCGGGTCCTAAAACCATCGCAAGTTTTTATGAGATAACACTCAAGCCTGGCGCCGTATCTTCTATCAATTAAGTTAACGACCCATTCGACAGCGGAGCTCGTGTGTTGATCGCGAGCCTCAGGATGGCGGTGGAAACTCATAAACACAGTGCTGTCAACGTTGGCCGGGTTATTAACACCGACAATTACAATGCCCTCTGGCCAAGACGTGATTTAAGTCGCTCGACAATCGCGTGCGAAGTAGGTACTTCAGTCCAGGGAATATCGGGCCAGGAAGTGCAGTCTCATTAACCGAAGAAGGTACGTATCTACTCCTGGTCAAGAAAGTTGGAAATGTTGTGAAGAAATCTACCAATTTACTGAATAGGAATACCAAACACCATCCGGGATAGGAGAGGTGGATCAGAACATCCAAAAAAGGAGATCAGTGCACGAAATCAAAACCTTGAGATCGAAATTTGACTTGGACACGGTGCAGTGGTCTGCGACATCACTTCCCAAGTGATACTTGATCCCCGGAAGCCCTCGGATGAACATTAGAACATGAAATAAAGCGGGGATGAAATTTGGGTGTAATGTACCCGCTGCACACCTCGATTGTAAAGCTAGATAGCATCGTCGCGTGAAATATACACGTGGTGTGAATCCCGGGGAAATGAACTGAGCTTCGAACCCGTCACTAGATCCACGAATCTTTCACGGCTAGTTTTTGAAGCCGGTTAATGACGCGTTGCTAATCAGGAAGTCGCGTGTCCTGGGTGAGGACATGGAGCCCCAAGAAGCGGATCAGTTCACATATACGTCAAGACGGAGCGACACCTGACACGTCTTTCTCGTAGGAAAAGAGTTCGACAGTTTCCTCGCCCTCGTCGAGAGGCGGGCCGTCATTCTCGACCCTTTTTTTCACCCTGGGATCAAGATTCGTCCATCACGAAATCGCCGGTGCATCGAACGTGCACTAATTGCATCCAAGGGATGCAACCGATTCTTCAGCCATCGTCGTGTGGCGTCTCATGCTTGTGAGCAAAATTATCCATGCATCGTGTGAAAGAGCGATATCAAAAAAAAAAAAAATAGAGAGAGAGAGGATGTCGGTGGGATCTCCGCACCCATAATGTCGCAGGGGTGCCAAATCGAGCGGCTTAATGAAGGGGATCTATATTAGCTCGCAGACAGCGTCGAGGTACCGGCCAATGGATAATTGCCATTACGATATGATCTAAATGCTCTCACGGGCATGTATAACCATATATACGAGTGGGTATACGTAGTAATGAAGACACTGCACCGGACAGGCCTCGTGCTGGTGAAAGAAAGAGAGGGAGAAGACGGAGAGCGGACGGCGTCATCCGCAGAAGAAGATATCGGGCGTGCCTAATTACTTGATCGCTGACTACCCAATCAAACCTTCTTCCTGTCGATCCTTATATCGGGATTGAAGAATCTGAACATGTTCCAGCTCGCACGATACTTTGTGCCAGGGAGTGGTTACATTCCCGAGAATAATACCGATCCGAACGCTCCAGCTTTCGCGTCGATCGATGATCTACCGATTTTCGGAAAGAGATTCTTCGCGAAAATGTTCCTCCGAAATGTTGAGATAGGCGATGCACTCGGCGTTTAATTTTACGCCTGATGAAGACCGCGCTGCGGGAATAACGACGCAGCTTTTTCCACCTTTGCCTCTGCTCCACCGTGAGCCGAGAATAAGGAAATGGAAATAAACTATGACCAGGAATAGAAGTACTGCCTGAGACAGTCATATCTTTACGCATGATGGCTGCCGGTAATTGTGACCCTTTTTACGGCTAATCAGAGCATGAACTTGTATATCGGGTGGATAGGAACTCAATTACATCGAGTACACGCGTGGTTAACGCCCCGTAAACACGCGGGAGTCGGAATCGTTCCGTAGGCTTACAACCAATTTGAATAAAACAACATCTCTAATTCCCCCATTATTTCATAGCCGGAAAACAATTAGTCTCGTTCGGTCTCGTTACGATACCAAAAATCCTTTCAGGTACCTACGACAAAAAATTCTCAATTGCTTTTAGAAAGTCGCAAGGTGCGGGTTCCTCCCTCATTTTTTCATTTCTTTTCGTTTTACACCACGGACACGTCGTTTGCCGGATAGGGAAATATCTTGGTGAGTAAATCAAGCGACATTAACGGAATTAGCATAGCAATCCGCTCGGCGTTTTGCTCGGCGAGTTTTGCTTCGCCCAATCGCCGCCGGCCCGTCGTTATTCGAGGTGAAATAATCACACCTGCACATCGATATATGTGCACCTTTTGAATTTATTACAGTGTATCTTAGGAGCGTACCCTATACCTATACCTGTACCCCGTACCCCATACCTCCTCCTCGCAGAGGCCTTCGTGGCTCCGTTCGTTCATTCTTTGGTTCGTTATGCCCGAGACTGAAGCGCGAATTAGTACCGTCTTTCGAAGGTTTCGAAAAATGTTTAATGGGATTTCAGTTTCACATGAAATTTGAGTTTCTGGATCTCATAGATACCCGAAGAGTTGGAAGGATATCTATCAAACGAATCAACGAACGGAATCGAAATTCCCAATTCGATTCGATCCGTTTCAATCAGCAGTGACTCCGGCTGAGCAAAGGCTGGAAGATCCTGTGCATGGGAATGATGAAAGGGACCCGATGTGCGTCTAGAGAAGTTGGAAAACGGGGTAGAACGGACCGACGCAAGCCTGTAGCAGATTGTATTCCCGGCTTATAGACGCGCGTGTGTACACGCGTGGTAATGTCTTCGCATATGCGTGTATACGTATGTAGATGGAGTGCAGAGAGGGGCCTTTCACCTCAGTCAGAATCTCGGAGTCCGAGAGTCCGCGATGTCCCGGACAATGGTGTGTAGAGTACTCCGCGTCGTCAAGGATGCGTCCCTCTTAATTAACTTTGCTGCAAGCCGCCGCGTGCCCTTGTTCAATCTAGAGAACCGTCCTTCCACGGCTGGTAGGCTGGTGGAGGTAGGTAGATGTACGTAGAATCAAGAAGAAGATACGCGGTGCCCTTTTGTCGGGATGAGTTGTGTCACGCTTCCAACTACCAGCCGAGAGTTTCGTAGGGAAATGCCTGCCAGACCGGAGCCTGGCTTCTCTTATACGTTCGCTGTCGCCGTCCCTCTTCCTTTTCTTCTTCTTCTTCTTCTTCGTTATTGTTTTTACAAGAGGAGAGTCGAGTGTCGCGTTGATAGCTGGTTGTTCGTTGTCCCAAGTCCCGTTGTTCTCTTCTGGCAACCGCGCGGAGCTATGACCACGCTGGATAGGAGACCGAACTGGAATAGCTGGATGGAAACGGAAAGAGTTCGGCGCAGGTGAGAGATCCCTTGATAACGGTCAACAGCGCCGACGAAACGTAGCCGCGGATACACGCGATGACCGATAACAGTTTTTTTTGACATTTCTTTATTCCGTATCCTCTCCTCATCAAGAAAGCATAAAAACATTTTTCGTGGACCGGAGATCTTCGTCTCAGAATCTCCCTCTTCACTTAGAAAGTGAGATTTCGATTTTTACTTCATAATTATCTCGTTCATTGTGCTTCTGATGTTTCGCACTGGTCTTACGATCGCCGTATCGCATGGGGAGACGTTGGGCAGCCATTTTGCACGCGCTGCAGGCCGTTGTTTGTTTTTTCAAAAACACCGTTACGCAACACTCGTTGCACAAAGATAAGCGTAAAAGGCGCGATAGAACGCGGAGTACACCTTCCCGCAGTCGGTGCAGTGCGGTGCATCGCGATCGGGTCGTATGCGGGTACACCTAGCCGAGTTATCCGATCTATGGACGATATGGAGACGAGTTTATCACCCGCTTAACAATTTTCATGAAGAAAATCGAAGAAAGAAGAACCGGACGTAAAAAGTCGTCCCGAATTCACAGGGAATCAATCTGATCGATGTGATTCGAAATCTTTCGGAACGCCCGGAGTCATGGGAAATTTTTACAGCCCGGAAGTCCATTGTCTTAACTTTTAAGCAAAAAGTACCGCTACCCGATGACTCTTGATGGATCACGATATTTTTTAAGCCGGGAAGTTTGATTCTGGGGGGTTTTCAATCAATCAGCTGTCGTCGTTCTCAGCCACGTCGCGAGGGGACTCGAAGTCTGTAAATTAAACCGCACGTTCGGACCACGCGGAAGGGTTAAAGTCAGGGTTCATCCTGGCGGGCAAGGGTGACGTGGTACAACGGCCAAGGAGGATGTCCACTTGTCACGAATCCCGGTACTCCGCCGATCGTAAACGTAAGGAGCGCATGCGAAGGGATTGAGAGGGACAGGGAGAGCCGGCGATGAGGGAAGGAGAGAAAAGGAGGAAAGGAGGGAAAGAGAGAGAGAGGGAAAGGGATCAGTATAAAGAATAAAGAGTACAGAGTAAAACTTGGCTCATAAACCGACTAACAATGTGGGCGACGGTTTAAATGGAGTGCGGCTTGCGGCGAGGGTTGAGGAAGCCTAGAGGTGGACTGAATGAGATGAACGAGAGAGCGAAAGAGAGGGATATAGGCTGAGGGGCGCCCTGGACCAGAGATATACGAGCGAAGGAGCGCGCAAGCAGCTTTCGTAATGAATGCAAGCCGTAAAACAAGGATGCCTTGATTTACTCACAGGCTTAACGCTGACCGGGCAGTATTAATAAATTATCAGTTATTAAGTGCACTCGCCTGTCTGTTTCTCGATTTCTTGGTTTCTCCCTTGCTCCTGACTTCACATATTCGCTACACGGAATTATACTCGAGACACTGTAACGGACCTTCGTCCTGGAGGATTCTAACTCACGAAATTTCGCCTCGGAAACCTCTCTCCACTAGTCCAATTCGCCTATACTCCCTTCTCAGGATTAAACACCTTCGAAAACACTCAAGGATGATGAAAACCCATCGAAAGCATCACATCTTCTTGAATAGATGATACTGACTTCAGAGTCTGATGGTAATCCTTCTTTCAGTTTCATCAGGAACTGCATTTACAGTAATGGCCAGCAAGTTCTACTCGATTCGACTTTTTGTGGACAAATCGAGTCACGAATTGCCGAAATTTCGAAGACATGTTCGTCAGAATTGGCACTTCTTTGACCTGGAGGATGTGTCCGAACCGAAAATGTCCTGCGTTGGACTTTTGGGTCCATTGGGATGGCTGGATCGATGCTATTCGTTCTTGTGAGCGCAGGCTCTGTTTTGTGCCTGTTTGAACTTTCGCGTTGCGGTTCTGAGGGACCATAGTCATTTTTTGTTCGTTGTTGCGGGCGATGGTGAAACCTTAATAAAGTAAAATGGTCAAATAATTTCCTACGAGTTTACTCGACGAGATTTAGTGCCAGCCTCGTTATTCGCACTGGCAGAAATTTATTAGAGCTGCTGGTTCGCCTGGTCCCTTCTGCCCAGCCTGCAGACAACGAACCCGCAGGAACCAGAACGAGGCAGTTAATCATTCTGAGTTAATTGGAATTAAGTAGCTCAACTCCCACGGGCTTATGACTTTTAGCAGCTCGGCGGTTTTTGGAACTCATCGGTTTTCAAATTTGGAACCGAAGGTCCCGGGTCGATTCCATTAGCCGAGATCTGCTCCGCGGAGAGACTCGGTCTCGGTGTTTCTTTAGCCTGATAAAAATCTGTTCGAAAAGGCAGTCGGAACCGGTCGAGAAATGGTGACGAAAATTCGTCATCCCTAGAGGAATTTACCGTTCGAAAGAATCGGGATCGAGGCCGATAAAAGGCTCTGACACGGGGCCACGACTCGCGAGTCTTTTCAAGTGTTGATTTATCAATCTCTCACCATCTCTCTCACTGTCTCCATTTCTCTTCCTCTGAGGTCACGCCCGACGGAATACGACATACCTAGATGTCACCTATACGAATCTTATCCCACCGACTTGAAGTATCCGAGCGGTTTCGTAACGGGACATGCCTTAATTCCGATTCCTGCAACCGTTCCGACGCAGTGAGATATTTCAATGCCATTTTCAATTCACTAATTTGGTTTCGATCACCAAAGTACTCGTTGGTCGGAATGGAAAATGGGCTCAGGGTCTGGTTCAATTTTTCATACCGCACTAGGTGCCGTTCATCACTCGGGGAAAATGCCTCGAATTGGATCTTGAAATGGATTCTATTCGCCGTGGAAAAGTCTCACGAATGGTTTCCGAAGTCTTTGATGATCGAGATCCAAGTAAGATTGATTTTCGGACTCGTTATGGTCAGTCGAATGAAACCGGGTGGTTTTGTCCGTATGAAAATAGTTGGGGGATGTCTCGTGAACCCTGGAATTAGGGAGCCGACTCCTACCTTCCGTCAGCACGTGGAGTCTTAATTAGAAGCTTGTCCTCCTGAGTAAGGACACGGTAACCCTCAGGGAGAGCTTCGCCGGGCCCATACACCGCTGATCATACACCGATTGCGCATCCCGGTGCAGGTAGCATCCTCGCCCACGTTCGTGCCACGCCATGGCCTTGCGATGGCCCAAGGGACCCAGAGGACCCAGGGACCCAGGGACCCAGGGACCCAGGGAGCCAGGGAGCCAGGGACCGAGGGCTGACCGTCTTATGCAAATTTACAGGTGCGGCAGAAGCGTTGGACCGCAGAAAGTTGCCCCGGTTGAAAACGGATGATAAAAGTTGGCGAAAAGAGATGGAGGAGCAAAAAAAGTCGTTTCGAAATTCGTTATTCGTACGCGTCTGGGTGCCGAGGGTAAATCTTTCCACCTACATGCTATTTGTACACATATACACGTACGAGAGGAGCCTCTTTAGCGTTGGCTATATCGCAGGGCCTAATTGAGTGTCCTCACCCTGGGTGTCCGATGTTGTCCGGCTCGTGTCGCGTCGAGCTACCGCGAGGCGTGGGCGCCCTGATATGAGTTACGGGACTGTCGTATTACACCGACTTCAGGACGGCTGGGGTGGTCCTGCCCGTTCAGAGATTATCGTCCATTTATTATCAAGCCTTTGCCTGCCTCAACCTCGACCGTCTCAGTTTTTATTTATTTATACGTATCATTTAGCGTTTCGTTACTAGTTATAATTTCATAGATTTATTATTCCACTTCGCGCGTATATATTTATACATACGAATATGTGCCCCGCGTATGCCTCTTCCAATTAACTACGAAGGATATACGCCTCGGGAGATCATTCGGTTAAATAGGGCCAATTAACATTCGTTAATATGAAAATTATACGGCGTCAGTCTCGAAAGAAGAGAAACCGAGTAAAACGTACCAGCCAACTCGAATTAGTTCTCCCTTTCCAAAAGTTCATGCCAATTAGGCGTGACTACAAATTTTTCCAAACGCAGGACTCATTTTTCACGGTACTCCTCGTCGCCGTACAGAACCAAGTGGACTGACTACGAAGAGCCGCGATCCATTTCGTTTTCTTCCTTCTCACAGGATTTCCGAATTTTGAATCGCGAACGTGGAGTTTATCACGATCGTCCGATGAGGACGGGGCTCGCGATCGTCTCGGTGAATTTCCGTGGGCGAACAGGGGTCACAATCAATGCTGATTTAGCCTTCAGTGGGGGTCATATCGAGCTAAATACCGCGATTGATTTATTTACAAGGGTAATGATTTCCCTCCGTGCATGTGAGGTACCCTCACATAGCAGAATGTCTGGGATTCGGTCGAGGCGGCGATAGACCGTGCAGCAAGTGACAGGCGTTCATCTGATACAATTACGGGGAATCGAGGTTATTTACGAGTCCGTAGAGAATCGATTGGTAGATCCGAACGACTCCGGACGATGATGCATGATTGAAAGTGCATAATTCGAGGTGTTGAGGCAGGTTCGGACTCAGCCGACGAATCGGTGCGTAGGCGAATACCACCGCGTGGGTGGAAAAGACTCGAGTCTCACCGATTCGCGTGGATAATCATTCGCAGATGAGGGACCAGCTGGACGTGGGTTCGGTTCTCGAAAACGTTCGACGTAACGTTGATTCTTCTCGATCGAAACCGATCGCCGAGTCGTTGCGACATCACGAAGTCGCAGAATTTCGACGGTCGGAAAAGGCGTCTGAAGAACTCCGAGGCTTCTTATCGTTTCAGGAATTTCCAAAACAAGTTCCCCACGGGCACAAGAATTTTTTAGACACCCATACTCGCATACTCAGACACAGATGCACAGATATGGTACATGTGCCCGTCGAGACCGAGCCGATAATCGTATACGGTAGCCGTTTCATCTGGGACTAATGGATCGGCGGTGACAGACAGCGGACAACCTGCCCGATCTCATGACGCCACTTATTGCACTGCATTATGTACCCAAAGCCATAAGACATTCGAGTATTAAGTATACTTACGTGCCTCCATCCAGAGACGAAGGACTGGAGGCTATCAGCTCCGACTCCTAGACGCGCATACCCGTGTGCCTCATACTTCGTTGGTTATTGATACAGGCAGGTAGGTATGGGGTCATAAATAGTCGGACGAAGGCGTAATCTCTCCACTATAAAATTCGGCTTCATCGTACCTTATCGGATTTATATGTATAATGGAAACACCGGATACGTGATGGAGCTGGTTTTGGCGTAGCACCTTCGAACTCGAATCTCCTCCAACCCTGGAGAAGAATCTTCGAAGAAACTATCGGCCACGTGAGCCTTTTCGAGTTGGATGAACCGGAGCGACTTCAACGACGATATGCTGCAGCAGGACCCGCGCCATTCCCTAAAATGGCAAGTTTTGCCGTCTATATGTCAGGGGGATTAAAAATAGCACGTTTACGAGTCCAGTACTGATCATTCCATATTAGTCTGACCTGGTCCAGTCTGTCACCGAGGATATTAATTGTCTGGGAGAGTTTCTGGAGGCAAGTCTCTTCGGAGGGGCTCGATGTAATCGCGTAGATCATTTTGTAGATTGCAACAGATATCGTACCTATTCGTTGAGCCGTGCGTCCGTCTCACCTACGCATGCGGAGCTTATACCTCAGCTCGAACCCCATATACGAGAAGTTGGAAGACTCGGGCTCGAGGCGATCGCTGAGTTACGGTCCTCCGTGCCGCGTACCCGAAGTAATAGACAGTTTAATTGTTGCTCCTAGATCAGGCCTTGGGAGATTCTCTTCCACTCGACTTTTGCCCGTCCTGTACGTGGTACCTGCATCCTTATCCTGTCACGGGCCACTTATCTCTTTCCTAAAAGATGAAAGAGGGAAAGAAGGAAAGAGGAAAACTCAAACTCGTAGAATTTTGGAATTAGGTGGATTCGAGGTGGTTTTACTCGGCCGGTTGAATTCATATTCGGTTCTCGGTCTAGTCACGTGTTCGTGCCGTTGAGCGAAGCGGATTATATAATATGTAGAAGCGTGTTCGTGGTTAAATTGAATTAATTAACTTGGTGGTGCGGCGCGATGTGAATATTAAACAGATTCTCATCACAGGGCCGCGCGCCGCGGTGGGCGGCGGTCTGGTCTGGCTAAGATGAAGAAGAAGAAGAAGAAGAAGACGAAGAAGAGGAGTAAAAGGACGGAGAAAAGCTCTCGCCTCGTTCTCCGAGTCGACGATGACGAGGTACTCGGTTTTATTCTTGGCTCTGGCTCTCTCAGCTGCGGTCCAACTCCAAGCGACACGCTGTTTCATTAGGCTGCCCATCGAACGGCAAAGACGTTGTACCTACACGAAGAATTGATTGCCTCGATAATCAGACCCGTCTCCTTCTCCCTCTGTACCTAATTTCAATTTACATCAACAGAACTAATTCGCTGAATTACCGTAATGTCATAATCAATTGGCATCGAGTCTTATTCCGTGTTTTCCACTTCAAAGCGTAGTCAGAAAATTTCGACAGGGTCGAATCCCCCAACCGCGATCTTCGTCCCCTTCATCTTCATCATCTTCACCTTCCTCGCGATACTCTCCGTCCCTGTATCTTGCATATACTGTACGGTTGGTATTATATAAGCTAGTGGCTACCGGTGCACGGCGGTCAACCCGTTGGGCTCCCGTTGTCAGTCGAACTGCCTTTCCCATTCCCATGATCGCATGTGGCGTACCAACATGCAACTCCCGTAGGTAGGTATATCCTAAGTGTGATTCTATGTACCAGCCAGAGTTCGAAACGAATTATGTCTACGGTGAATCGGCTCTTGGTCAGCGCGCGCGCGCGCCGACGCCAACAACCTGTCGACGGTGCCGGAGCCGACCGTGTTTTCGACACCCGGTTGTCCAGGAATTCCTCTTAGCTATGGTATGTGCCGTACGTGTCTACAAACGAAACCCCCCGCGACTCTCCGCTCGAATTTTTTTACCTCGCGAAACTATGGACCCGACGATCCCCGCGGACTATTTTACAAATTTTACCTATACCTGACCTAACTGAGATCGGGAGCTAATATTGTAAGTACGTAACCTCAGGGGCTATTCGTGGTGGCGACCAATTGTACGCCTCGATTCGAAGTCACAACGATGTAGAATATTTCCTCAAAAATTGAAGAAGATTCGATCAGCGATGCGACCTGAACCCTGGTTCATCAAATTTCATCTAAATTTCGGATCATGCCATCAAAAAGGTTGCCTGGTGTGTTTCAGGTAACTTTTGGTCATGTTTCAGCATTTTTTAAACAATTTCCGAAAGTTTTGGTACATCCTAGCTCGTTTCTTGATGAGTCCAAGAGCTTTCCAGCTCATTTCAAGGTGTTTCGGTCAATTTAAACATGTTGATTGTTCTTTAGTCGATCTTTGGTCATGTTTCGGTCACCCTCATCATGATCACAATCTTATGCTGCAACTCATTTCAGGAGGAGTCTCGAAAAGATTGCATGGTGTGTTTCACGTAACTTTTGGTCATGTTTCAGCATTTTTTAAACAATTTCCAAAAGTTTTGGTACATCCTAGCTCGTTTCCTGATGAGTCCAAGACTTTTTCCAGCTCATTTCAAGGTGTCTAGGTCAATTTAAACATATTTAATGTTCTTTAGTCGATTTTTGGTCATGTTCCGGTCACCCTCATCATGATCACAATCTGTTTCAGATGTTTCGACTCGTTTCAGGGCGAGTCTCAGAGTTCTCTGGCTCGTTCCCAGGTGTTACGGTTCATTCGAACATGCGCGGTGTGTTTCGGCCAATTTTTCGACATGTTGCAAAATTTTTCACCTAATTTTCACACGTCTCTTCACATATTTTGGTTCACCTCAAGACCGGTCCCGTAGTTTTCCCGCTCCTCTTATCCTGTTTAATCGAAACTCGACAAATCGCGTTACGTTTCAGCTAATTTCAGTTCTATACATGCTCTAAAATTCAATGGCTGATTTAGTATCGAAGAATGATTATTGTGTCGTCGTTCGTGGATGTAATTGGCACGTTAATACACGTAAAATACATAGAACTACGCATACGCGCGAATGTGATCATAAATTTTGAAGAATAATAAAAAAAAAAAGCAAAGAAATAAATGAACGAAAATAAAATGGAACATCATTGTCAGATAAATATGTTAAATATGATAATAAATTATATAAAAGATTGTAGGTGAGTGAATATATTTTCTTCTCTTTGAAAGAACGCCGGCGGTTATATAGCGGTTTGTAGATTTGCACTGTGAGCAAAGTGGTCCATCGTACTTCTCTGCAGACCGGATCCTGGAGCCTAAAGCCCGAAGCCCGAAGCCTGAAGCCCGAAGCCTGAAGTCTGGAGAGCTGAGGAGGTCGCGGCTCTTTCATCCCGTGGATCCGTAAGGATCGGCCCGCGGAGACTTGTCGTAACTTTTCTGACACAATGGGTATTCGTTCTTATATTATATTAGGTACGCGTTACCAAAGTCCGCGGCGGGCGCTAGCTACGAGGAGTTTCATAATCAACTAAAGATACGAGACAGCAGCGCCGAGCACAATGGCTCGCCGCTATGCTTACGACTTGCTGCCTTTATATCTTCTAGCTTGACACACTGGATAGTGGATATAGTGGATACAGTGGATATACCCCTCACGACCGGCAATAAACGAGTCCTGCGCTAAGAGCCAGGAGCGAAATTACACCGTCGCGAATCGCCGCAAAGCTTCGACTCAAATTTCATAATTATTCAAATTCTTACCAAAAATTTTCGTCCTCGTTATTCGGACCTTCGTTATCAGGCCGCAATGAATGGTCAATGAAATCTGTAGCGAGAAACGAACGAGTTTGTTCATTCTTGAGCCTACCGATCGCTTTAGGTAATCAGTTCCATTCCATTCTCTAGTATTTTCTCATTTTTCTTTTTTTAGCTAAAAACTGCGCGGGTATATGCGTTATGCAGATACGCAGTTAGGCGTCGGCTAAGGCACGCAGGTGCTCGGCGAAAATATCTCCACCAGATATATATCTTGTAACTTACAATTATTAGAACCTGGTGAGATGTCAGAGGCGATAGCTTTGTTCGGGAATGTTATCTGCGTTACAGTCGATACCGCGTCCTCCGTAACACCTGCGCAATTCGAACCTCTGCTTATTAAATCGGCATGTTTTTTGCAAACGAGACTAGAAATGAAAAGAAACGATACTTGGATCTAATTTCGAACTTGAAAATCCGAAATCGTCCCGAACGAATCGAGTCCAGTTTTCTCACGCTGAGGTAAAGAAGCGCGGTTCGATTTTTAGGAGAAATTTATACGGGTAGAAATGCGCATGTGCACGACACGGGAGGATAGCCAGACACGGAACACCTGACAACGAATGCATAGCCTGAGATTTATTTATAATTTCACTTTGCCAAAGACTGTATAAAGCGATAAGCGCGGCACTATGTGCCCACACACTCCTTCCGAGGAATGAGTCACCACTGTGCACACCGTTCTCGACTACCTATATGCCCAGGTATTTAGTCACTATTTATACCTTGGTATAAGGTACCTTATAACTACCAAGTAACGGTCTACTTCAGGTCCATTACCTATCTTCTTCTGGTGCTGCTGCTGGTGCTTAGCCGGTGTGGCTCGTGTCGAATCGTCATCCTCATCGTCGGCTGTACCATTTTCTACGTTTTAAGAACCTGGCCGAGGCATTCTTCGACTATGACGTAACGGACGCTGGACATCGGCTCGAGATTAAACCCGTGAAAGGAATTTCGGTTCCTCGTCTACTCGAAGGTTTCGAACATGGCGAAATATCTTTCACAAGTCATCGAACTCGTTTGAAATCCCTCGATTCACCCAAAATTTCAGGAAAGGCTAATCGATGGCGAAAGGGAAGCAGAATCTTTCCATGTCCGAGCCGAATCATCGACCTTTGACTACCATATGAACACACACATGTGCGTGTGCACGGATCGCATCGTATCTCAGAACGTATAAAATAATTCAGAGTCGCCGGGGTCTGGGCGAACTGATAGCGTACCTCAGGAGGCGCAAGTAGATATGTATGTATAGCTATAGTAGTTTGCGGCGAATCGCGAGCGGAGGATATCTCTCGTACACGAGTACTGCATTACTCGGTGTAGGAGGCATACTTTGGCGCGAGCTACTGAATCAGCTGATATCTGGAGTCGAGGGACGTAAGCAGACATCGGCCTCTGGGCCTTCGGGCCTCCGGGCCTCAGGGCGTCCGGACCTCTGGGCCTCCGGGTGCCCGTTGATCGTTTTTCCTATCTCAGCTGCACCCGCAACTCGTAATTATAAATTAAGACGGTACTTTTATAATTTCGGTCACCATTGATATTCGCCTGAGGATATTCACAATATAAGCTTAACGACTTGTACGCGGAGAGCGAGCAGCCCTTTATCTCGGACCGGGTAATATCCACCACGTAGTCAATTAACGGGGACTTATCTAGATTGGATAAATCGCACATTTCAAATCAGCGGAATACTGCTATGGAGATTAAACTCGCGATTAACTGTTCACTCCAATTTGTGGTGTATCGGTTAATTCTGATTTCAAATTACTGCACGTCGATTACTGAGCGGAACAACGTCACGTCTCGGAGTTTGGTTCAACAACATCGCATATCTTATGTATTATACGTTGAGATACGATGTTGTTGAACCAAATTCTGAGACATGATGCTGTTCAATCGAATCACGAATTGCGATGTTGTTGAACGAAATTCTGAGATACGATGTCGTTGAACCAAATCCTGGAATACGATGTCGTTGAACCAAATTCTAAAATAGATTGTTGCTGAACCGAATTCAAGGATACGATGTCGTTGAACCTAATTCTGAGATACGATTTCGTTGAACCAAATCCTGGAATACGATGTCGTTGAACCAAATTCTAAAATAGATTGTTGCTGAACCGAATTCAAGGATACGATGTCGTTGAACCTAATTCTGAGATACGATTTCGTTGAACCAAATCCTGGAATACGATGTCGTTGAACCAAATTCTCAAATGGGTTGTTGTTGAACCAAATTCTAGGATACAATGTTGTTGAACCAAATCCTGAGACATGATGTCGTTGAACCAAATTCTAAAACAGATTGTTGCTGAACCGAATTCAAGGATACGATGTCGTTGAACCTAATTCTGAGTTACGATTTCGTTGAACCAAATCCTGGAATAAGATGTCGTTGAACCAAATTCTAAAACAGATTGTTGCTGAACCGAATTCAAGGATACGATGTCGTTGAACCTAATTCTGAGTTACGATTTCGTTAGACCAAATCCTGGAATACGATGTCGTTGAACCAAATTCTCAAATGGGTTGTTGTTGAACCAAATTCTAGGATACAATGTTGTTGAACCAAATCCTGAGACATGATGTCGTTGAACCAAATTCTAAAATAGGTTGTTGCTGAACCGAATCCAAGGATACGATGTCGTTGAACCTAATTCTGAGATACGATTTCGTTGAACCAAATCCTGCAATACGATGTCATTGAACCAAATTCTCTAATAGGTTGTTGTTGAACCGAATTCTAGGATACGGTGTTGTTGAACCAAATCCCGGGATAGGATGTTGTTGAATCAAATTCTGAGATACGATTTCGCTGAACCAAATTCTGAAATAGGTTGTTTTTGAACCGAACTCTGAGATCCGATCTTGTTCAATAAAATTCTGGAATACCATGTTGTTGAACTAAACTCTGAGATACGATGTTGTTGAAGCAAATCCTGAAATACGATGTTGTCCTGCTCAGTTTTTAAACCCTGGAAGAGGATATCAGAACCATGGATTGATCTTTACTTACATGAAACGCCTTGATGTCAGTGCTGGAATAAGCTAGAACAGAATTAAAAGTTCTAAAAAACAGAATTTGAATTTGAATTAGTTTCTTTTCGGTCGATCACAGTGACTCCCCAAAATGTATCCATTCACTATTACCTCTCTTCGTCACGACGCCCACGGTCATTGGTACAGGTGCTCACATCGCCGTGCAGTCGAGATGCGGCTAGCGTCGCTTAATCAGCGGTGCTAGTCGCCAGCGTCCTTCCCCTCGATCTTCACCCCTTGTCAGAACGTATGGCGTCGCCCCCTTTCCTCCCTTCCTCCATTTCTTCTTCTTCTTCTTCTTCTCCGCGCCTCCACCCACGTGCGAGGAACCGCATATCTCTCGCCGATTATCTATGCAAAAATAAAGGAGCTACCAGCCTGGGATTGATTCTGTAAAAGTATTGGTCGCACCGTACCTACGTAGGAATCGATGCGGATTACCGAGACGTATGTACGCTACGCTACGCCGCGACGCTGCGACGCCCACCCGGTCTCACGTCATCATACTCTACCGCAATCCGATGCAACGCGATTTTCAAACATTCTCGATCACCCAACGATTCCAGGCCTCAGACACATCATCCCAAAAATTCATACTTCAAAATTCCGAACATTTCTCATAAATCAAAAAAAAAAAAGGGAATTCGCAATCAATTTTCGCCAAGTTTGAAATGACAAGAACATGCCTAAGACAGAGGAGCGATGAGACGTCTGCAGTCATTCCGAGGGCTAATACCTGCCTTCCCAGTCTTCTTTGTAGTTTTAATTGCGTCGTTGAAGGTGTAATGGGTGCATAAAAATAATTAGTAGTAAGAAAGGTGTGCTTATAAGGAATCCTCGTGTAGTAGATACACTTGTCTACCATCTGGTATCCGATTCGCCGGTATAAGTACCCCGAGGTGTTTCGGGTCTGAGGAATTCTGTTTTAATTATATTATTCGATCGAAAATCTTTATTGTCTTATCAATCGTGGTACAACTTACACACACGGGGGAAAAACCTTCACATACACGTCTTTATCAGGCCCAGTGAAGACCCGATGGAACAATACCAGTTGGAGTGAAAACTACACGTGTAATTAATAATAAAAGATCATTGTTTCGATAATAATCTGCATCTGAGCACGAGGTGGTTAAAAATGGTCGGGTAGTATCTACGTACGAAGATGTACATAGGTGGACGCAACGTGGTGGTACAACGTAACTACATTATAGAGGCTTAAATCAGCCCGGGGTATTCTCGAGGCATGGGTGTTCAATTACTTGGTCGTAAACCTTTACTAGCCCACGACTCTCCGGTACAACTACGGCAGAACGTCATCCCATATGTTCTTCTATGGACACCATAGCCAATCCTCCCGAGTCCCAACCCCTCGCGCACGCATACGCTTATCCGGATGAATTTTTTTTTTCTTTTCAATAATCCCATCAATCCTCCTCAATCGTTTCGATATTTCTCTGTAGACTATAAGTTCTCCTCTGAATTTCCCTCCTTTTAATTTCGGAGCGAGAAACGGCCGACTCTCGTATACTTGTAATAAAAGAGTGTTAGCGGAGAAGATCTTCCGCGAGCGAAAGAGGAATTTAAAATAAATTGGCATAAAAAGTCAAGAATCAGTCGAGGTGCGGCCTTCGATTCCGATTTCCGACGTAGTCAAATCTGCATCCGAATGGTCTCCACCGGGTCGTTTATCCTTGGATATTTACCTCCGTCGCGTACAACGAGGACGGCGAAACAGCTCGTATGGATAGGCACGCCACGGCGTTAAGTAAGAGCTTGGATTTTATATCTCAACCTCACACGAAGCTCCTCGAGAACCCCATTAAAAACGCATCAGAGTACTCTCCGCGGACTCCAGCGTCCACGGCTACGGATACGAGTCGTGGGTGGCTGGGGTTATGGTGCCTGGATCGTCGCTGATGGACCCATAAACAGGTGGACCAGAGACGGCCATCTTTCTTATACTTGTAAAACGAACGAAACCGCATCGCTACAATCTACATATCTTCGGACGCCCACTCGAACGGTCATCCGATTCGAACGATTTTATCTCGGTCCTTCGAACTTTATTACGAAATCAAGGTCATCGATATCTTCAGCCTCTCTCGTCGCGGCTGGCCGATTGGAAAAACGAGAAAAATCCGTAGAAATATTACGAAAATATTCACGACTTTGTTATTAAGAACTTTCCGCATGTGCGTGGAGACACACGTCTGGACGATGCACACATTTTCGTAGCAGGAAAGTACGAGGAGAGTTAACAGTGAAAGAGAGAGTGGATGTAGTGAATCCTCGGCAGAATTTAACCCACGCTGGGTCGGCGTTGGGAAGATGTAGTGACGTGGGCGGAATAAAGAGGGCTGGTAAAATATTCGGGAAGCCATTGCCATATCGGAGTAGGTACGGAGTCTGGTCTGGTCTTGGGGATAGAGACTTCTAGTAGTTCTTGTACGCGTTTACCAACACCGCGAAAGTATTGCACTACGGGTTCTTGCTGAATAATTGAAAATACAACGCCGATGTTACGGACGAACGGACAATACATATCACACACTTATCTCGACCCACGGTTCAGTCCTATATCGTTTATAAACTCGCCATTCAATACCAAACGTTCGAATTTATCCACGATTCTTCAGGTTTCGAACGCTCTCCAAAAGATCCGGAGCCCTCGTCTGTTTCTCTGTGATTTTGAGTCCATTTTCAATCCCACTAGGCATAATAATAAAATTTGAGGCGTGGTGACGTTCCTCGGAATGGCGCGGTAATCGTTTCTGCACCATATGACGATGACGGTGTCTCATTGCAGCATAATGCGATAGCGGATGAAGCGAATAGCCGCGCGAAACCGGAGTTCCTCCATTTGTCCGTTCGCAAAGACCTGTTGTCATAGTGACATCGATAAATCAGCGCTATCAAAACTCTTCCATCAGCATTAATCACCATAATGATCGAGGCTGCAGCATCGCGTCGTCAGCGGTCAACAAGGCACCGAATACCGCTGGACTGGGATCAGCTGCCCAACATTTACTCCTCACTTATCTCACCTCGCCTCAAGCCTCTCGCATCTCGCATCTCGCATCTCGCCTCTATTCGATCTAGGCGAGCGATGTAGGTACAAGTTAGCCGTTAGGATATGGGGTCCTCGTGGTTTTTCTCATTCTATAACTTTTCTCCTCTCTCCTCTCTCCCTCTCTTCCAATACCGATACCCATCACATAGCACCATTACTGTCACTTAACATCAAGATGAATCTCCGGGACTGACCGCTGCAGTTTCTTAAAATCTTTTATCATTTACCGAGCATAGGTAGATGATGGTAACTAGCTCCGGGCATCCGGACGCTGCACCAGTACTTGTCCCATTTACTACGCCTCCAGGCCTCCAGGCGAACCTAACGCGACCGCGACGCCCTGGAGCTGAGCGAGCAATCTGTCTCTTGGTGTGTGATAAATCAATTGGATCGCGAGATCCTGAGACACGAGGGTTTGCCACGCGTGGGGCAGAACCGTTCTCAGCTTTAATAAGCCGCAATTCTCAGACCGATGGGGTATCGCATTGTCCGGGTAACTAACCATTCAGAGTCAATTTACTATCGATAAATTACCCAAACTGCGTGAATACCTGGATCGCGATGTCCTCGCGTGAAGACAATCACTGTCTCTTCAGCGTCCCTGGATCTCATGGTCGTACGCTCGGAGTCCGACAAGTTTTCAAGGATGTTACACGAGGAGATGTGGGAATCTGAATTGAGTGTTTCGCACGTTAGTTCGCGACACGTAACAATGCCGAAGAATAAGTCGTAGCTGTTTAATGTCTCTTTGTTGTAGCATCGGGTATCCTTTTTAACGATTCGAAGTAGCTCGTCCGCAGCTGGAGTACATGCATATTCATCGAGGCGTCGATGTCCGAAGATGCAGGGGCCTCCGTTTGTCAGTCGCGTCGGGTCGGTGAGAGCGGATATCATAGGCCTTCTTGTTGATCATAAGTGGGTTTGTTTCACTGATTGTTGTCGCGTTTGCTGGTTCGAATGTGCCCAGGGGGTCGTTGAATATGCATCGCTCTTGTTCCCCTACGACGATATGGCGCACCGTGCGCCATACCTTCTATAATTTGCACTCCTCGATAAGGAAGCACTACTTCTTCGATACATAACATGAATATCATCAACGCCCGACTCTTGGTACAAGTCGCATTGCTTACTTCCTTTACTCGTTCATCACTACCACGCAAATCTGAACTTTCAGCGTTTGGAACTTAACATTTTCCCCAATCCACGATTCTCGACGAGTACACTTCACGATTGAATTCTACGCTGCATGGAAAGAGAGGTACCGGAATAAGGTCTGGGCTCAGATGATAGTGGTCGATGTTGAGCAACGGCGTGCCAAGGAGGCGGGAGCAATACTCTGTTCTTGTGCAGGATGTCGTCTCGTAAGGAGTGCTTGGCATACCGGGGATTAGGTACCGCTGACCTTTCGAGTGCAGCGATATTTTGAATTCCATTTGCTCGTGGACTAACGCGCGTCACGATCCGTTATTTTTCCCATCACTTTTACGTTTCCATTTATTTTCATCGCCACTCTGCGGAGAGATGAAGAAGTCATCGTCGAGTCAAATTTCCCGATTATTCCCCCGAGCCATTGAACTAGGATGTTTCCATTGCTCCGTGATGGTATCCGCGATGGGGAATAATTTGTACCCAGAACAAACTTCGCGATCCTATAACCGAAGTGCGTCAATAAACTGCGCTATCGTAGCGCAATCACGGTGTTCGAAAAGCCGTGGAGGAGTCTTCGTAAACGATTACGAAGAATCATCGCACTTTGAATTCCGCCTCGTTTTATCCCTTCGTATTTATCCTGGCACGTTTCTTTCCACGACTCTATCGTCGACGAGTACGTACCGAACATTCGCGTTCAAAGCCTCGAACGAACCGGAGGGATAACATCCGGCAATCACATAATCGTCTAGTACGCCATAACGCAACGTGAGACTAGTTACCGCAAGAACAGTGTCGAAGATCGGGCTCCTGCCTCGTTTATTTCCAGTAATACTCACAGTGTGAGAGGCTTCGACTTGAAGGAGAGGCACTTTGCTGGCAAACTATGCGCGTGATCTCGGACATACGTGGTTTTCAATACGCCGGATCGGTTCAGAGACGGAATAAAAATCGGTGTTATGACAAGATGATGAACTTGAATAGCAAATGGAATGGTTCAAAGTTGGTCTGGTCCAGTTTGTTAATTAGGTACAATATATCTCGGTTCGCCTTACGGTTGTAGATAATTTGTTTTAAGGATCCTCTTGCTTATTGCGTGGTCGTTAGAAACGTCGACCAACATTTTTCTCTCACTTTTCAAATGCCAATAGTCTCGGATCCGTCTTCGCTCCTTAAGCCATCCACTTCTTGTCAGTTTCTGACTTGTAGATCGGTTGCAACCGTGCCTACACGCATGTGCGTATAGATATAGATCGTTGCCCAGCTAAGATAGACTAATCGCGATATAGGTAACCGAAGTCCCTCGCAAATATCCAATTTCAAGGCGTGGTTCTATTGACTAATGCCCCCACCATTGTGGGACTCGAACAAGTGACCAGCTTCCTTCTTACTCGGGTTTCCTCATCAATAAACCCATTGTGAACCAGACCCGCTTTTCCTCCAAGAGTCAACGAAAATGTTTTCTACTTGGCGTTTAATAAGCCGCTGAAGCGTTCTCGATTCTTCGACTTCTAAGGACCCCAATGTCACACGCTGCTCATTTTTGGACCCTGAAGAATCGGGCCTTCGAATACCTACTCCGTTCTCCCGCCTGATTCGTTTCCAATTTCCAACTTTTTAGGGTGTCAGAAGATTTCAGAATCGGAGTGCGTCGGTTTGTTCCACTTTTATCGTTAGTTCGCAGTCCTGGTGAAGTTGGAGAGCTGATTGGGGGCCTGGGAAGGTCTAGGCGCTGCCCTGGAGGCCCGGAGTGTCCGAGCGATTTGTACAAAGTGCCTATCCCTTGTCACAGCGACGCCCCGATGAGACGGCGCCAAGGCGTCTCTCTCGATTTGTCCTTCTCCGTTATGGGTACACGAAGTCGTGCCTCGCACGGACAGATCATACACGTAAAAGTAATGCGTCGCCGATCCTCCCGCGCCGTGTCAGTCAGTCTATTCGAGAAATACGTCGAAAGGTACGTACGACTCGTACACGTATCTCGTTTCTCCGGGTCCTGGCATCGCCGAGGATTCTGACTTATTACCCCGTTATCTCGAAAGTGGGTGGGGTGGGGCGGGTGGGAACGAGATCCAGTTTCATGAAAGGCACCGCTCCTTACGAGTCGAGCTCGTGCGACGCGACGTCCCGAGAAAGAAAGAGAGAGAGAACGGAGAGCGGAAACCAGAGAGTAAACCGGAGAGAAGAGAGGATAGAGGAGAGAGGAAAGAGCGTGGAGAGTGGCGGCTGTGCCAGGACACACGGGGTCCAGGGCAGTTTGTAGTTCTAATCTGTCATCCATTTGTTAGAGGCTATGACGTTATAAGCTATATACGAGGCTTGTGTCGCTGTTTGTGACTCTTCTCTTCGTCGAACGGTGCTCAGGAGTCAGGACCACCATGAAGGCGCTCATCTATTCAGACCAGCTCCGTCCGGCACGTTGCGAACCTCGAACAAACCTCTATCTCAACTTTCCAGTGCTGCTTCAACCAATATCATCCATCTGCACTCTCCTAGTTAACTTCGTATACACATTTATCACATTTTCAGAGAGACCGAGTTGTGTTGTGATATTCAACTCCCCGAGCACTTGAGTTCCCTTTTCAACGGACCAAAGTGCCAAAATACGACCCCGACATCATCAAACAGTAAACAGATATCGATACACGTACAATCACCGAGAAGAGTGCTTCGTGACACGTTGGAATCATTTTGTGAGTGCACAACATGCGTTCAGCACTACCAGTGATGAGCCGAGGATCAAGTGGCCACGAAATGAAACGAGACTAACTTCTAGGTGGAATTATGAGACAGCCTTTCATGACCAACTCACGATTACTATCGAATGCATTAGTCGCCGATGTGTCGCTGATGGTAACTCAGAGTTGGTTCACGATAAAATGGAGTCCACTCTTCATGCGCCAATGGTGGAAAAATACGATTTCCATATCATTGAATTAGTATGCAGAATCGACAAGAGGAGTGGCTTGTGACATTAAAATCGTTGCTGTTGCCGGTGCACAACATACTTTCAGCACTACCAGTGATGTGGCGAGGGTCAATTGAGCAGGAAATTAGACGAGCTTAACTTCTAGGTGAAATCACAAGACAACTCTTCGTGACCACCTCGGAACTATCGTCAAACGTGTCAGTAGCTGATGTGTTACCGATCGTAACTCGGATCTGGTCTGCAGTGGAAAGCCTTTGGAGACTCGAGGGGGAAAAATTGCAGAATGAAATATCTTTTGGCGAATATAATCGTAAAGCTTTCACGTCGAGTATATCTTCTCCTCTCTTCTCTTCTTCTCTCTTATTTTCTCTTCTCTTCCGTTGCACCATGAAGGAGTTCGTCGGCACGCGCGGGCGCCTCGCGACTGGGGAGTCCTGATGGTGAAGCTGGCGGCCCTGTGCTCTGCGCATTGCCCGTGTCTCGGCGGCTTTTGTCGGTAGAGGCAACTCTTCATCATCCTTCTGCCGATACGTCGTTGCTGTTAACCCGTACCATCCGCCAAGAGAGGAACCTGCCTGCTCCAGCCCGCCAATAGCACTCATATATTAATTAGTATACCAGAGCGGCGAGCCCGAGTTATTACTTGCTCGGAATTAATAGACCCTTCATCGAATAAATACGAAGGAGATCACGCCGCCTCATAGAGTCCGGCCCGTACCTTGACCAGGTACACGAAGACGCGTTCCATTTTTATGCGTAACGACGCGACGCGTTTTCTTCTGCGTCCAGCTGCTTCTTTTTTCTGGTTAACTCTTCGGATTCGATGATGAGATCTTCGAGGAGTCTAATCATAGGTTTCCACCTCTTTCATGGTCAGTCAGGGCTTGGCCAAGTGTCGAGGAACGTATAGTGCTATTATGCGGTCACCTAGCGTGACAGACTTCGTGAAGCCTGAGAAGGTTTGATTGCTTCTATTAATAAAGCGAGCCCTGGTGAAGTCACATAGCTGGCCGCCCCCGCTTCCTGACTTGCCCAGGTACGCGGTCATCCTTGTAGATGACTACGTTGGATCCCCGTGTCTTCGTGATTTGCTCCGTCCGCCCGGATACGCGCTCTCTACACTCGCAAACTTAGAGTCAAATTAACCATATCGTTCATCGTCAAACATCAGAAAACAACGCACACGCATTCCAAACTGATACCCGCTCGTGTATATGGTTCCATGATGGTTTTACACGAACATTTTTGTCGATGATAAAATTCTGAAGTCTTATACATTTTTTCTTCAATTTTCTTTGACGAGGTATGTGAAGATGAGGGAATGAAGATCGTTTGTACGGAGTATGTTCTTAGTAGTATTTGGTTCTAAGAACCGTAGTAGGTATCTATCTCTCTGTATTTACGAGTTGAGCTAAGTTTCACTTCGATTTGCTCCACGTCTCAACGCCATGAGCTGCACGACCTAGGAATTCAAAGGTAGTAGACAATCGTAAACAATTCTTCGGGCTGCACTCCCGTGTACTTCAGCATCGAAACGAGGCGAAGGGCATTTCAGAGCAGCACGTGTTCGTCGTAGTAGGACTCTCGCGGACACCCGGGAGCCAAGAACCGAGAACCAAGAACCAAGAACCGAGAACTAAGAGCCAAGAGCCAAGAGCCAAGAGCCAAGAGCCAAGAGCGAAGAGCAGGGTGACCTACGATCGATCGCGTCGTGTCTTCGCGGCGAAGGTTCGACGGGAAGTCGTGCGCCCTGGACCAGGTATCTCTCATCTTGTGTTCACCTGTATATTTCTCGCGTTGTCAACTGCCCGGTTACTCCGTAAGGACGAATAGTAATTAGCCGGAAGTCAATCTGTGTAACCAAGTGCATATAAGTATTTGATCGCGTGCAGAGTGGCGAACTCCGGAAAGCTTGTGGTATTACAAATTAAGATAGCTGTTGGTCACTGGCTGAACAAGTCTTGGAACATTGACCAAGGCTGAACATTGGCCTCTGGAATGATAGCAAAGTGACTTTTACTCACTCCGACCAATCCTTCGTAGTATCCTTGAAACAGGTCGAAATAAATATGATGGATCTCTTTCTCAACATAGATCGGCGCAGTCAGTGCACAACTCGTATCGAGATTCGGGGAATCGTTCTTCAGAGATAAACTGTTTGTTCCATTTGGAGAAGAGCTCGAAGCTGACGAAGCAGTTATGAGACGAGGACAAGATCGTTGGAAGGGATTAGCCATGTGCCATTGCTGAAATGTAACTGGCCACGCGATCTTTGTGTTCGGGTTATTTATCTCCGTCGTCTATGTCCGTAGTACATTCATCGAAGAAGAGCTACAGGGTGTATCTTCGAAGACTGCAATCCACCCTTCAATGAAGTTCCAATATTTTCCCGAAAATGTGAAAAATTCAAAATCTGATCAGTTTCTAACGTCTCTTCTTTGATATCGGATGTCGTTGGTCTCCTTTTTCCGAAAGTGTTTATTCCTTCGGCGTGCGAATTGCTGATTAGGTACGAAGCCGTGTACCTACCTCCATTGTGGCTCATAAATTCAGGTGACTTCCTGAACTGCTATCTCAATCAATCCGTGCCACGCGGAGGTCTCGGTCTCTTCGCCAAGGCTAGAACTGTCTCGGCCCCAGCCCCGGTTCCAGCTCCAGCTCCAGCTCCAGCTCCAGCTCCAGCTCCATCCAACCAGGGCACCGTGAACGGTCAACCTCGCACGACGCAGATGCCTTCTGTTTTGCATTTCCGATGATATCAACCAGCTGGGTGGGTGGATCAGGCCAGCGAGAGGACTTAACGGACCGAGTCCATCTCGGGCGCGGTCACTTCTCCTCGTGATGTAGACTTCCACGCGAGTTAAATAACCCCAGGAGTCTGCTTTGGGTCTTGTATCGGAATTTCATTATTCCGCTACGTCAGAAGAACGGAAAATTCAGAACTCGAATCAAAACGAGGAATGGAGATTGACCGAAGCATTCATCAGTCAGAAAAATCCCACAAACCGATGATCTGAATTTTTCTAACCGGTTGAAATTGGAAAACTTTGGGAAGCTATAAACCATCTGAGAAAAGGATCAATAAGTGGATTGGGCGTCTTTGTAGGTATGGTATTATACATGTCGAATGGAACGACGGGTACCGGGAGGATTTTCATCGTGGAATACTCGCCCGGGGGGTTTGCGTCCTTTTTAAGTAAACCTAGGGGTTTTGGGAGTTTAAAATTCCGGACGTATATCCCAGCCGATGGCACTGGCCGTTTTAAATCGGCGGAGTTTGTTACGTGGGTGAAGCAAGGTGGTTATCCCGGGAAAAGCAAAGGATCTCGATATTTTTCCAACAAACGAAAACACTTTTAGAATGCGTTCTATGAGCGAGGAAACCCCCGGCCTTACCTACGATGGAGAAAAGCGAAGAAAAGAAGGGAAGGAATCCCATCGGCGAAACGGGAGGGAGAGAGACGAAGAAGGAACCCGCGGGTGCGTTTCAGGATACACAAAGCACCTTGCATTGTGTTCCTGTCAAACCCTGGGGGCTCGATTCGAATCGTAACGAGATTATTGTAGGCGTTGAGGCGTGGACAATGGACATCTGGACAAAAGTGACTACACCGACGGATCTCTCTTTCTCTCGGACGTACGATTATTATACACTGTTGCCAAACTCGACTGGCAAAAAAAAAAGAAAAGAGGAAAAAACGTTTCTCTTCTCTCGCTTCCTGTCCCTATCAAAGCACCGGAAGTTGGGCAGGTACCATTCAATCTGTGAGAAGGACATTCCAAGGCCTCGCCAGAAAATCTACGTACCAACCGGGTTCTTTTTACGGCGGTTTAAACCGATCTTCAAACTCCAATTCCCTGCCTTGTGCCATTTCCCAAGGTTCCTAATGGGCTTGAAAATATGAGAAAATGATTCCTCAGGTAGAAATTGGCGCGGGAATTGCGACTCCTGTTAGTTTGCACAGTATTCACTGGGCAGCTCATTTCATTCAGCCATATTTCAATCAGTTGGTAACTACAATCCATCGTTAGCCATATTGCACTTCGACTTCCTACACTTGGCAAATATTGTGGCATATCGTAGGCGGCACTGGGTGGCTACCGGATCACTGATTTAGTTCCCTTGCTCACAAAGATGAAAAGAAACTGTTCAACCGTCATTGGCGCAATGTCACGATGAATTATATCACTCGGCGTGTATATGTACGCGCAATCTCATGCCTGGTGCAGATATACACAGGGATAATTTCAGCCTGCATATAAATCTGTTTACTGCCGACGTTCGTATCCACGTAATTCGCTCGACTTCCACCATAAATAACGGCCGGTCGTCATTCGGTTTTGGAAAAATTTCAACTCAAAGTCATCCAGAATCTTCGAGCACGTTTCAATCCGAAAAATTACGAATCAAGATATAATTGGTCTCGAGTTAGTCGCAGCTCCTCCGCGTATCAGCTACGACTCCTCTCCACTTGACATCGGAGTTCCTACGACACCGCGACGCCTCGATGAGTCACTAACGAGACACGTAACCCTCGAGGAGTCGGACTACCTGTTTTATCCGATCGTCATCTTCGGCGGGCGTCATCTGTCCAGTTGATTGCATTTAATTAGTACCAGCCATCGCCTCTGCAGGGAGTCTGGGTCATTATGGTCGTTATGTAATGATTCATTGAATCAATTCTCGAGTGTCGAATTATCTCGACTAAGAGAGAGAATCTCGCTCTCTTTATTTTATCCGCGATTATCCCTATCCGTTTATGGATTGGATAAGAAATTATTACTCGACACCTAGGCGAAGTCGAGGAATCTTCACCTGGAATTGATACCAAGGCTTCGTGCCCAGAGAACTCGTGCGGTTATCGATGCAGTTATCCATGGTCAGGACTCCTGGAACGTTATCGCCGCTTTCGCTAAGGCGCGCTTCTTTGATGAAGTTAATTAACCATTTTTGTTATATCTGCCGTGGAATGAACAACTAACGCTTAAAATAGGTATCTACCGATTGCCCGGTACACCGGTAGCTGCACACCGGTATCTCAGCCCTAAAGCGATTATTATTCTTCGAGGAAGTGAATAGGAGTACATGGCGTAGCCTTGTAGTAGCTGGAGTAAACCGGGTTCATAAAATCATTGGAATCCCCATGTTTCTCCTTCCAGTTTGCGGAAAATCGCAATTTCTTTATCATTCAGTCCTGCCGATATTAACGTAGTTCTGTTTTAGTTCGGGATTCGGAGGTGTAGATCGGGATCAGCGCTTGTACTTGAAATTCTGATCAGGGTCTCTACGTCCTACTGAATTTCCGGATTCTACTTGGGACCTGAAAAGTCTGGGAAAAATCAACCCGACGATCGATTTTATTTTCGACTTGGAATTTATTCGTCGATCGGTTCGCGACACGTTTTGTTAAAGATTGAGGAGCTTTAGGTCGAGACCAGAATCGCGAAGCCTCTCCGAATTCTAGGATCCAGAGGTCCAAGCTAAAATTTCAAAAGTCCAGTTTACGCTCGAACTCGATCGAAACCGACGTGACTCTCACTTTTAGGCGCAAAACGGAATTTCATTACACGCGCGATCCTGGTCTCGAATTCTAGTCTCCGTCTCCAAGTTTTCAGTGCGAATTCGAAGAACGAAACTAGAATTGGTTCGTTCATTCCGAAAGCTAAACTGTGGAATAATCAGGTCCTGGATCGACTACTGCACCAGCTTTTGACCCAGGCCTTCGATGCGGTGTAAAACGGTGCTGGAATTTGTCAATGGACAAGTATCAGGCTTCAGAAGACTTTCCTGGGACGGAGTGATCCTTAAATCCCTCGAGTCGAAGTGTCGTTGTACTTTGTGAGCGAGACGCCATTCCTAGCTCCGTCGATACTCAATCCTTATCTAAATTTTCCCTCGCTGTAGACAAACGATGATAATAGTTTGTCACGGTGAACGAGTTGAGTAATTCGCGAGTCTCGAGTAGCGGCGGTTCTGTGAACAGTCCCCTGCACCTCGGCACTTCGAGTTAACGATCATTGCCCAAAAGATCCAGTTTTTGACCCACGACTTCGGTGCGGTATAAAAGGGTACCCGTAACCCCTATGACATGAAATAATACGTATGTGTGGTTTTATAAAGATAGAAGAACACACGCGAGTGTATGCACTTCGTCAAGGCGCGGCTCAATTAATTTCAACGAATGATTCAACTGCTTTTTAAACGCAAACTTGCCTGGCCTAAAGCCCCGCTACCCGTCCAGATGACTCTTGATTCTTATCTAACATCGACACCACCAGCAGGCGTCCCGTCCCAGTCCAAGTCCCAGTCCCGGTCCCCTACACTCTACATGGAAAGACCAGCACGTGCCACCCAGGAACCACATGTGACGGAATAAACTAACTAACTAACTGCCTTCGTTACAGTACGAGTTGATTCCCCGACGACTTCGACTCCCTCATTTTTATCCCTATTTTTATTCACCCATTATTTTTCATCGGACAGCTAAGCATCGAATCCTTTGAGTCTAGGTCGAAGTTCCCAATATTAAGAATTCCGAAAGGTTGGAAAAAATAGTCGGAAAACTCTGATCCAGACCCAATTTACGGAAAACCATTTTATCCACTTAGATCGATACCTCCGAGAGTTTTTGAATTTTCCGCATTTCCATAATCCGCGATGAATTCCCGTTGAAAAAAGCGACTGAATAATAACCGAGGCCGGTCGTCATCCGCGAGGGATTGGTTCTCGACCGTGGGTCGTAATTAAGGCGTCCCAACAGATTGGCGATTTCCGGTTGAAATTAGCATACCTATGTATCCGCATATGCGTGCCGTGGCACCGACGCGTGCCGGGGGGCTTCGAATAGACGCGTAAATAGATATGGAAACGTAGTAACGCATAATGCGCGCATAATGTATTTGTAGATCGCGGTGATATGCCATGACCTGGCTGACTCTATCGCGCGGCTTGTGTGCCTCCCTCTACATACATACATACATACATACATACATACATATATGTATATATATATAAATGCATATGCATATTTAAGTCCATCCACGAAGGTATGTACCCATATGACCGCGCCATGTGCGGCACATGCCGGTGCCACAGGGCTCTATGGGAGATGACATGTGGTCAGCTGTCATCAGATAAGAACCCACCGCGTTTCAAAGGCTTCGATTTACTGCAATTATCATTTGAAGGTCTCGCTGCGGGGATCCGGTAGGTAGGTACCTCGGATAGACGGTATAATAATACCGCAACGTACGTGTTATCGAATCAGTTTTTTTCAAAACCGATTACTACTATTTCGAGACATGATTAGAAATTATATCAATTAACTTGGCTTTAAATTGAAATTTACATTAAAATGAATAAGGTCGTGATTCCCTATCGAAAATATCGAAACTCTGATCGTTTCCTGATAATCTGGTAAAATTTTGTACAACTTTTTTTGTTTTTGTTTTTGTTTTTGTCTGAAGAGTGCGTCAGTGTTCGATTAAACGGCGTAATTCCCTCTGACCCGTTTACAAATAAGTTAAGTATGTTTTATTGGCATTAAGCGATGGGTCAGCAGTCGGCATTTGGTATTCGGTTCGTCCGGCACGCGACCCCCGAGGGCTAGAATACCAGCTTATGTTAGGCACGCGTGATGGCGACCATATGACACTGGATAGCTCCCTGCAAATGGTGCTTGATATAACTAATGCGGTAATTGCGGAGCGATTAATTTACTCAAAACAAAAAACCGGGCTCCCCTTATTTCCTATACGTATACCAAACCCCGTCGACCGATCTCTCGGTGAAATGAAACGATCGTTAATTACGCGATATCGACCGTGGAAATTGATTCCAACTAATCGCCTCGATCCGTGACAAGAAAAGCAATAAGAAGAGAAATTGAAAAAATATAAAGAAACTCTACGAAATTCAATAAAACTTGACTTTAATAAGAAGGCGATTGTACCGAAGTGGGAAAGGCCGTAACGAGTCAAAAATTCGACCCAAATCGCGTCACGGATTTCGTACGTGGGGCTAAAATTTACACAAGCACGATGAAAGAGGGAAATATTTTTTATTTTTTATTTTATTTTTTTGATTTTCGTTCGAGTAATGAGAAAGAAAGAAAAAGTAAAGAGAAAACAAAAAAAAAAGAAGGAACTAGGAAAGATTCAAAGCGGAGGAAACTCTCGAACGCTCCCACGCGAAGCTATCAAATGTCTGACGAATGAGATGGAATGCTTGTCGTATCAAAGGATCTGGTAAGGACCTTGCGGGCAGGACCCTCTCTGCATGGAAGATGCTGGGGATCTCTGGAAGACAGGTAGCGGACACAAAGGGAACCGGACACCGAACTCACCCACGCAGAAACCGTGAGCAAACTAAAACTAAAACTTAAACTAAATCTCGAAACGCGAACGGTTTCCACATGTGTGGATATACATACATATACATATGTCCGTATATACATAAGACGAGGAAGTTTCTTACAGGTGGATTTCTACGCTTGTGTATATATATATATATATATATATATATATATACGAACGTAGGTACATATATGACCACTAAATATACTCTAATTATATATTTCGTGTAGTGAAAGGGCAGGGCAGGTTTTATTTACGGTACGCCGCTCAGGGGCACCCAGCTCACGTCAAAAGGATCTAAAGTGGTCCATTTTTTATACGGGACCCGAAGCTGGGGGCTTTGGCTCTCGGTTTTACTTTATTTTTATTTTTCTCGCTTTTCCACCTGGCATAACATCGCTTACCGAAAGATTATCCAACAATAAGGGGAGAAGCAGCCTGGACTTAAATCGAATTAGAGTTAACGTTCGGGGATCGAGCTCCAGGGTCATATCAAATTATAACTATTAGGAAGGCACTAAACATCCACTTTGGTGGCTCGCAGGGCTACCGCGCCTCGGCGAATCCCAGAATGTCGAGAAACAAAAGAATTCTAACCTCAGCCGAGCAGCCTCTCTTCTTTATCATCCGAGAAAGAATAGCAGAAAAACTGAGCGAACTCTATCTCCGTAATTCTTTCCAATTAATGATCCCTTGCATCCTTTCGCGGTCGAAAATTATTCAGAATTATTTAGATTGTGGCACAGTCGATTCGTTCCCCGTGAAGAAATCGCGCTTCCGCCGTCGCGCGACGTTCCGAAATGATTCTATTCCGAAATCCCGCCAATCGCAGCGCATCTCCCGAAGACGGTTGCTCGGTGATCTTTTCGTCCGCGACTCGGCATTGCGCCGAAACAATTTACATCTGGCCACCCACAGCGGGATCTTATCCAAGATCTCTGGCAACGCGATGCCTCCTCGGTCGAGTGTTACGAGTTGATGCCCCGAGTACCGACTGCCCTCCTCGCGAGTCTCGGGTTGCATATCCTGTTTGTATAGAAGTAGGTAGGTAGGTGGATATGATAGGTATTGTTTGTCCCTGCGCGACGACGGTGGTAAGTGGCAAGCGGTAAGTTTGAGGTTAAGTAACCATACCGCGGGTTTAATCGCGGCTATCAACTCTTCCTAATTATCAATTCCCACATTTTACGTACCCTAACCTCGACTAATTCTATCAGGGATGGGGTTACGACTTACGACGAGTTGTCGACGAGCTGGACGCCACCTGGGAGCACGAATGGGATATAAATGAATTAAATGAATATTCTTCAACTCCTCGTACAATAAACGGATTTTCCTTAACGCTATACTTGAATGAACCTACCGACACACGTGTACGTTGTACAGAATTCTCCACATCGATAAAATTCTATCTTATTTTCACCTCGTCGAATATCAGACAAACCTATACCTGCGATCATCCATTAATTACAAAACCTTACGAGAGACTTCGTCCCGCGGGTTTGACCGTCTCTGAATATCTCGTAAAGTATTCGCGAGAGTAACGATTGCCATTTCTATTAATTTTGTGTTTATTTTTCTTTTTTTTACAAATTTTTAAAACGCGTTGAACGAACGAAACGGTACCTCGATTTTTTATCGACGGATCCTATTCCCCTCGTGATATTTGTCAACGTGAGGTGATTAATTCTTCATTATTGGTTTTTATTCACCGGATATATTTTACTCCCGGGTCCCGATAGATCGATATCGCTTCTCCGGACCACCAGGATAGTTTGGGCAATGATAATTATACTCGTCTTCAATTACATTACGTAGTATATCGTAATTCCTTAGTAGACGATTAATATTCCTCAACCTGAAGTTCACCTTTCTTCCCCGTTCCCTTCTCTCTCTCTCTCTCTCTTTTCTTCTTTCCATCCGAAAATATCCTACGGCCCAGTGTCCACCTCTGCAGGATCGACCGGATGCAGAGCCGGTGCTTCTATTGTGGATTTTGTGAAGCGGTACTCGATCACGAGAGTTTAAATGGGTTTTAGTTGGACCTATGCTCGAAAGTCGGGTCCCGTAACGCAATAAAGTAGCTGAGGTATTGTGGCGTAGGCGGGTTCGTTTGTGCTCGCAATTTCAAAGAGGAAGCTCGGACCCGGGTAATTGGATTTTGCTTGGAAACTGTATCGCAGGATTTCAGACATTTTGACACCCGGCTTTCGAAAGCGAATTCCATCTTCTGAGATCAGTATGAAGAAGAAACGGAATGAGCTCGGAGTGGTAAACGGCCGATTATAGTTTGACCTGTATTTCTGGCTGATGGTGGATACGGCGCTAATGAATTAGTTCTACATTCGCTGGTCCGCATGGACCGTCTGTCGTGGGTGAATCCATAAGCCGTGGGGCTCGCAGGTCCCCGAACATCCCCGCAGAACCCCAAGAGGGCACACGCGCCCGTATTTCACGGTTTACCCAAAAATTAACCATTAATTTACACCGTGCGCCCAATAACGGCCTCGTGCCTATTTCCAGTATATATTCCGCCCACGGTCCCTGCCAAACTTTCTAACAAATA
This sequence comes from Tenthredo distinguenda, assembly GCA_947538915.1. Classification (NCBI taxonomy): domain Eukaryota; kingdom Metazoa; phylum Arthropoda; class Insecta; order Hymenoptera; family Tenthredinidae; genus Tenthredo; species Tenthredo distinguenda. The sequence continues at coordinate 24,634,387 of OX384532.1, forward strand.
GCCGAGAGAAAAATGCCACATGGTCTTCGGATCTGTTCTTCTTATAGAACAGGATTCTACCGAATCCTCGGGGGATGTAGGTACTGCGATATTTTCAAATTTTCATAAAGACCTGATCATTGTTTTTCGTTTTTTCGTGAAAGGGAGTCACCGTGACGATCAGAAATCATTTCTGGTCACTGAAGAGTCGGAGAGAGTCATAAGAGTTAATTGAAAGTAGCTGGGAGTAGTTTCGAGTCCCTAAAGCTATCGAGGACTTTACTGGGAATCCTGGAGCTTGGTATTATGGCATTAACTGAAGTTGTTCGAAACGGAAATCGGTGTGTTTCTTTTTCTCGTTTCTTACCATTCGGACGTGTGTGCGAGTCAAATGACTGGTTTTAGCTCGAAATAGGTCGTCAACTACACTTGTGATTACCTGCTTATGTTGAGTGAGTAAAAAAAAGTATTAACGATCCTTCCTTGTGATTATATTCGTAGTAAAAGGCAAGGACGAGTCGGACTCCCGAGGCTGGCTCTCTTTCGGCATGAACTTAACTTAAGTTGCAGGATTTTTATCCCCCTTAACTCTAGTGCCGCGGGACGTTTCAATTGCCAATTCCCAACAGGCAAGGCGATGGTGAAAAAGGTCTAGATTACACAGGAGTGCGAGTTTAGTGGTCTCGTAAACTCCTATCTTTACACGCTCGCCCACGCCTTGTGCACGCGCAATCATAGGGCGATCTGATCATCGCTGAAACCAGTGCGAAGGATTCATTTCCCCTATTTTTCGCGACCAACTTCCTAGACGAAAAAGAATCGTTCAATCGCTCGATTCGTTTCGAATTTCCGTTTCTAGACACGATTTTTTCTCAAAAATCAAAGAAAATGGTGAAAGATACCCTTGCGAAATTCGAAGTCAAGTTTTATCTCGTGGCATTCGATCGGCTGATATCACTCGCCGCTGAGACTCGCACTGGGAATATAACCAGTTGCGGAATCGGAGTAATCCGAGTGTGATTCTTATCTGTCAAACTCGTGTCATTTTCTCTCCTCACTTCTGTTTCCCGTAAGAACTATACAGGTTTGAAATTGAGCTCTTCGAATTCCGTCAGGACATTGGGCTGCCTCAGCAGGCCTGACCGAGTCGTACGTTTCGTTACGATATCTCTATGGCCTGTGCACCACAATAGTTCCAGGTCATTGGGCCCCGTGAAGCCACTGCTTATGCACTGGTATACCATCAACGGTTTTCGATGTTAACTTAAACCAGGTGATGGGGATCTTCCGCGATTGCTGCTGCCGTCGCAGTGCACTATGCAGGATCTTCTGGGCAATGATCGTTAACTCGAAGTGCCGAGGTGCAGGGAACTGTTCACAGAACCGCCGCTACTCGCGACTCGCGAATTACTCAACTCGTTCACCGTGACAAACTATTATCATCGTTTGTCTACAGCGAGGGAAAATTTAGATAAGGATTGAGTATCGACGGAGCTAGGAATGGCGTCTCGCTCACAAAGTACAACGACACTTCGACTCGAGGGATTTAAGGATCACTCCGGCCCAGGAAAGTCCTCTGCAGCATGATACTTGTCCATTGACAAATTCCAGCACCGTTTTACACCGCATCGAAGGCCTGGGTCAAAAACCGGTGCAATAGTCGATCCGGGACCTGATTATTCCACAGTTTAGCTTTCGGAATGAACGAACCGATTCTAGTTTCGTTCTTCGAATTCTCACCGAAAACTTGGAGACGGAGACTAGAATTCGAGACCAGGATCGCGCGTGTAATGAAATTCCGTTTCGCGCCTAAAAGTGAGAGTTACGTCCGTTTTTATCGAGTTCGAGCGTAAACTGGACTTTTGAAATTCTAGCTTGGACCTCTGGATCCTAGAATTCGGAGAGGCTTCGCGATTCTGGTTTCGACCTAAAGCTCCTCAATCTTTAACAAAACGTGTCGCGAACCGATCGACGAATAAATTCCAAGTCGAAAATAAAATCGATCGGTTGATTTTTCCCAGACTTTCCAGGTTGCAAGTAGAATTCGAAAATTCAGCAGGACGTAGGGATCCTGATCAGAATTTCAAGTACAAGCGCTGATCCCGATCTACACCTCCGAATCCCGAACTAGAACAGAACTACGTTTATATCGGCAAAACTAAAGAATGAAGTAATTGAGGTTTGGGAGGAACGGAGGATAATATTCCATGATCCTGTGAATGCGGCAGGATACGGTGATGGTTGGTCTGTTTACCTTGATAAATCGTGCGATCCACCCTTCGGTGGATATTAATACCAGGGATGAGAAGGGAGCGAAGAAAGTTATGAAGTGCAAGCTGCACCAGGTGGTGTGTTTCGTATCTATGGTGGAGCATGTGAGGGTGACGAGACTCTACGGTGGTCGAAGTCCCCGCAGGTCTCGCCGTTGTTTCTTTTTTCGTCCATATTTTTTAGTACGGTTATGCATGTATTCGAACCAAAAAAGGCCGAGGCTCATGACTGAACGGTTCACTTCCTAGTTTCCCAAGACCCTGTGAGCCACGGGTCAAACGAGACTTTACATTTTAGATTAACTAAGATCTTAAAAGCCTGATCCTAATCGTCCGCGTTGTTGATCATGCCGTGAAAGAGATCCTCCGCGATCACGACAGCCTTCTAATTGCAAAATTATAATTACAAATTAGCTACCTTATACCCATACCCTACCTCGCTGTGCATCAGGTTTCTAACATAATCACTTGGTACAACGTCATTTACTTACTAATACGGTATACGAACTGGAGACCGAAGTCTTCGATCCACCTGAACCGATGAAATTGAACATTCGATCTGGCTGGTTTTTGGGAGCGTCGATCCAAAATACCTGAAGGATTGAATGAAGGAATCGATTTTTGTCTCGCCGATTCCAAATCCGAAGTCAAGGATCAAAGATGCCGAGAGGATCGAACGAGGAGATGTTCCGAGTGGCATAGAATTCGACTTCGGTTGGGTTCTCGAATCGGGAATTTGGGATCTGAGTTAAAAATACAGTAAAGGCAGCTGTAAAGGCAATTAGAGACACAAGGTAGTCGATTAAAGAATCTGGTGTACGGTATCAACCGTTGCTGTTTGGGTGTCAGGTTTTGGCACACATACCTATATAATAACGTGACATCGTAGTTTGCTCGAACATATCGGAGCCCGCGCACAAACGAGGACGATGTTCTGGCCCACGCGTTAAAATGTAAGAAATTCTGGCCCACTACATCACGCCACCAAATTATATTGTTATCTCTGAAAGAGGCGATGTCAAGAAAGGACTCTGGGCCCGAGTTAGCTGTACATATATTCACACATACGTGTGTGGACACTAGGGTGATTAAAAAACAACGAAATTTTTTGTGTTTTCTTCCAAACAGGTTCAAAAGTTTCATTCAGGTATAAAAATACGCCTGTTAAAATTTGAGTTCCTAATATTAATATTGAGAGGTGGCGCATCGCGAATTTCTATTTCCCATTTAAATAACACGGGAAAATTTGTTTCTGCTCCTTCTGATTTTTATAACTAGCTAACGATGCGTCGTACAGAAAATCTACGAACATATTTTTGCAGGGAATTGAATGCTCTATAAAAAAGGTCTCCTACACTTTTTTGATAAACTCAGCCATTCAAATGATATTCGAGTTCAAAGAACCACCTTTCTGACAAAAAATGAGTTTCTAAAATAAGTTTATCAAAAAAGTGCAAGAGACCTTTTTTGTAGAGCATTCAATTCTCTACAAGAATATGTTTGTAGATTTTCTGTATGACGCATCGTTAGCTGGTTACAAAAATCAGAAGAAGCAGAAACAAATTTTCCCATGTCATTTAAATGGAAAATAGCAATTCGCAATGCGCCACCTCTTAATATTAATATTAGGAGCTCAAATTTTAACAGCCGTATCTTTATAACTGAATGAAACTTTTGAACCTCTTTGGAGGAAAAAAAATTTTTCTTTTGAATCACCCTAGTGGACACATGATTTAACGGGTTAAAAAAAGTCGAAAGGCACGATAATCACACACCGGCATCGGTGTAATCGAGTCAAGGGAAAATTTATCGAAAAGTAGTGCGCAGGGTGGATCTAACCTAACCCCAACAAAATTTGTGATCCCCCGAGGATCCCCCGCTGAAAAAAAGATGGCCGCAACGTCACGCGACACGTGTTCGTCGTCCCTTCACCAGGAAGCGGATGCCCAGGTTCTCTTAGTGAGTAACGCTGATCCCGAAGAAGTGGAGGAAGAGGAGAGCGCGTGCCTAGGGGATGTTCGAGGATCATTGGCGTAGGGTGATAATTTTTGAAAAAAAAACTTCGAAGTGATCGTCGATCTTCTTCATTGTTATCCAATTTCCGAATCGATTCCTAACCTCTTTCGAAATCGGCCAGTGAAAGATTCTATGAGAGGTTCCGAGCCAGCCGGCCGTTGGAATTAAAGGAAAGTAAATCTTCCTGCACGCGGCATTTACACCTACACAATCGGGAGTATTATATATACGTACGTATACGTGTAGCTAGGAATTACACATACGGTGTACATATGTAGATGGGTTCTTGTGTGCCGCAGAGTTCTTTATCGAAGAGAGCCAGAGTAGACGCTGTGAACCGAAGAAACGAACTGATTTACATACTGGTTACGCCAGTGCGCGGGGGAGCACCCATGTGTGGGTCTTGCGTGTACCCGGAAGGCGCGGCCCAAGGTTCAAGGCCTTGACGCCAGGTGCCGCGAGATGGAACTTGAGCCGGAACATGTGCTGCTAGTGAGCAGGTCCTGCTCCTGGAAAATATCAGAGATAAACCCCTCTCTCGAACGAGGAGAGGGAGTTTGTACAATTTTTTTTATACCTCTTGTGTCTGAGGGATCGAAATGTATCGTTTTTTACATTTTTTACTTTTTTTTTTTTGACAAATTCGTTTCGGACGATTTTGGATTTTCAAAAACCTTGAAGTCTCGAACATTATGAAACTACGAAAGCCCAGAAACCAGAAAATCTCGGTCTACTTCTCAGGATGTGAAGACAAAAGATAGTTCATTCAGATCCAGACCCTCTCTGCGGAAAACCATTTTATACACTTCAATCGACGACTTCGCCATGTCATTGATGATCGATAGGATTTTGGAACTTCTTTTTCCGAAAAGAAAATCTCAAGACGATCAATTTGACCACTCATAGGTTTCGATACGATCGATACAGCCCGAGTTATCGAACACTGAGTGAATACATGTGGGAATTTCAAGTTTTGGAGGTTAGGACTCTCGGATCTTTGCCTTCCGGAATTTCGAGCCTTCGGTGTTCTTCGTTTCAAATTTCTTGAGATCGGCTACGTAGATTTTCGCGGAAATACTCTTTCTCAAAACTGTGAACCGGCAATATTCAAATTCGAAATTCCCGTAAAATCGCCGATTTCGGAATCTCCCAAACGTCGAACAATCCCCGAGATTTGGACGAGAGAAAAGCTCCCGTGTGGATGTATGTACATACATGGCTATTGACACGAATCTCGAGTCGCGCTACGCGCTACGCCTGCACCTTATATCAAACACAAATCTCTGTAATCTCTGGATCGGCAGAAACCTCTGGGTTTACCTCGCGCGATTCAACAGGCTGTAAATCAACCATGTGTTTATATGCGCTTCGCACACACACCTCTGGGTATACCTACGTATTTTCTTCGCGCATATTCATCGAGTCGGATTCTATTCTACTGCAGCATCTGCGACGACAAGGATGTATAAAATATATCATCGGGGTCCTCGATCGCTGTGTGATTTTCAAATGCCCATACAATCTTCGTTAACACTTTTTCGAATTTTATTTCCCCCAGTATTCGAATCCCTGTTCATTCTTGAAATTATCGCAATTCGTCAAAAGTCGAGATCGCAAACGACTCGAAACGAACCGTAACTTTCCCGCGATCTCTATCAGCCCGTTAGAACTAGCAATTATACGGTTAAAATTTGGAATAGGTGTAAAAATTTTGCGAGATTTTGCGTGGGAATAGGAGTAGCTTGACGGAGGTTGTGGGCTGAGCTTCTCTCGGGACCATAGTTCGTTCGTGGGTTAAAAAACACTCGATATCCATATCTGTAATGTCCAGAAGATCTTTACGAGCCGAATGATCGAGGAACGTTAGATTTTTCGCGATCGTTTCTCTCCTCTATGTTCTCGAATTCCACTCTACGAGCTAATAAAACTTATTGAACACGTTCGATCCACCAATTCCAAAATCGTGGAAGCGAATTCGATCTATTCTCTTAGAAATTTGGTAAAAATTTATAATATTAAAAATTAAAATCGGGAAATCGACGATATTCGTTCACAGGAGTATAGAAGAATCGTCGAGAAGCCCAAACGAAGTTCCTCGAGTCCATAAATCCGTGAAATCCCAGTGATATCGTCGGAGATTGAAAAGTTTCCGATCTACGATGTTTCTGTGTGTTTCTGAATTTTCAGGACATCTGTTTTGGCGGGTTTCTCGTACTCTCTCGAAAGAAAAATTTAGGACCGCAGTTCGCGCACCCTTTCTCTCCTGGTCTGTAATAATTCCGACTGTATACCTAGTAAAGAGAAGTGAGAAGGGAAGGCAGGGAAAGGGGAATAGGGAAGAGGGTGTGCCGTAGGATACGCCGAGCTATTTTCAGTCCACGAAGATTCTTGCTCGTATTTGGTTCCTGCAGGGTGGGCAGCTGCGTCTCTGAGGTTCTTCTGCAGCCCTTGATGGAAGCAGAGGCATTGTCGCCTCGGAGTCGCTATCTTCTCGGATAAGCGCGGTCGCCTTCGAAAGAGCCAAACCCAAAGTTGAGTGGCGGTTGAGCAAAAAAAAGCCAAAAAAAAGAAAAGGAAGAAGAAAGAAAAAAGAAGTAAGAAAAAAAAAAGAAAAAAAACTATCGCAAAAAAGGGGAAATCCATCTTTCCAAACCGTTTAACGGACCACCCCGCAGAGATCGCGCTTCCATCTCTTTCACGATGCTTTACCTCATCGCAGATTTGATACCCGCGCCAAACCGGCGATATCTACTTACGAACACTTCGTGGGGAGCGAAAATTGCAGATTACGCCAACTCCAGCGATCTAGGGGCGCGAGAAAACCGAAATGAATCGATTTTCTTCTTTTCAGGGAAAGCTCACGTTTGAAGGGAAATCAGGAGAGGAAAGTCTCTGCCATTATTCGAATTCCCGAAGAATTCTGTTACAAAAATTCATGATTATGGTAAAACTACTTCGTTATTGAAGAATACGTTTTTTCACGATACTTTCCCTCCCTCTCCCAGAATAATACACGATCTGTAAAATTTGGGACGTATTTCCATCGCACCGAAGCTGATATCGCAAAAGATCGGTTGAATGATCAGAGAACCGAAGTCGAAGGACACTCAATACTATGGAAATAGCAAAATTCCAAGTCCCGCGCCTCGGGTCCTCCATACACGCGTCTAAACACATGTATTACAAAAAAGTGACCGAAGATTGAGCACGACGTCACTTCGACCAGCCGTAATCCATGTAACCGATATATTTTACATAGTAAACGGTTTGTAGTACCGATATTAATGCGGATAACAGTTATTACCAAAGTTGGCAAGTAGGCACGTGTACCTACCACAAGCACAGACATTTCCAGCGAGCCTGAGTCGGGATGAAAATTTGTACACGTAGATGCGATAACACGGTATTTTTTCAGAGACGTGTATCGGTATGGGAACGAGTGTATGGGTACCGAACAAGCATCTATAACCATAAAAGATAGATAGAGGCGGGCAGTTCAGCGGGAGGCCACATAGGTGTGTTATTATTGGTGACCCCACCCGTCGAGTTGATCTTTCTGAATCTAGAGCAACTCATTTCACATGTGAAAGGATACGCTTTGCCAGTCTCGTAACTACTGTCCCGTATTATCGGAGGCACCCGCATCGCCGGATCGGACAATTGTTTAACGGCGATTTTACAACGCCGAGTGAAATGTCTTCTCGTGGAACGGTTCGGTCACAGTCACGAAATCGGTAAGGATCTCTCAGCCAGCGTTTTAACGAAAGTCATTAAAAACTGCAAGGAAAATTCCCTCCTTCGCCGTACACCAGATCATTCCATCGCGAAAACCTGAAAGACTCGATCCATCGAAATAAAATCACACGAAAATTTACTAAGGTGATTTTTTTTTGGGACTATTTTTTTTTCTTCGCTCCCGGCCTGAAATTTTGTTGGAAATGCTGAAAAAGAAATTCCCTCAAAATATTTCCCAGAGCGTGAAGTGATTTCTCGTTTAAATTACATGGAAATTGAAATTTTTTTTTTTTCAAAATTCTATAACTCGGTAGCATTTTATGCTATTATATCGCCCAAACTTGCAAATTACTCGGCATTAAGCGCTCTACAAAAGTGCCCATTGCGACTTGACTGCAACTCACACCGGTGAGGCAGTACAGGTGACTAAAGTCAAATTTTGTAGAAATTTCTTGTACTTTTGTTGTTATTTCATTAATGGCTTAACCTACAGGAAAAATGTTGATAGGACATTTGTAGTAAATTTAATTTCCCACAAAAAAAGTCCTTTAAACAAAATCCCTAGGATCGATATTTCTCGAGATATCGAGCTTTTGCTTTTTTGTAGCATGAGAATAAATTTATCTTTTTCTTTCTTTTGTAATAAGGAATAGAAAATCAATATTCTTTAGAATTTGACTCAATAATTCATCAAAATTTCATCCAAAAAAAGCACCCTAATATATACATACACACGTATGAACGGAATTCGGAACCGTTATACATACGTGTACAGACGTTATAATTCCAGAGTACGATTGAACCCGCATATTTCTAGTCAATGATCACGATATTCGCAACAACGATGCCGGCGATAGTGAGCAGTGGTATTCGAGTCGCAATTCGAGCATGGAATCTCTGGTATCTATATCAGTGTCGTGATTAGGTGTATATGTGTACCGAAACGAAATGAGACGATGAAAAATTGACGAAAGGTGGATGCTGCGGTAGGACGGCGATTAAATAGGTAGATAAAATTCACATGTCACGTATTTCGATCACATTTGCCTCTGCGTATGTATGAAGAGTGTATAAATGTCTGGGTGTATATCTAGAGCTGAAATTTTTTATCGAATCTTAATTTACAAGCTATTGAGTGCAATTAGAATGTCTGAAGGAGCAGTTTGAGCTTGGGCAAGCTCTAAATTAAATCGTATTGATTACCTTCGGTACAGGGTTTAATACGACGTGCGCGGTTCCGTGAGAGAACAAGATATCGACTTCGTTACATGTGGGAACATGTTAATTAAGTAAAAAACTCTTAACTCAGATCAGAAAGATCGCCGATTTCTATACACTATCGATTTATACTAGACCTACACGTATTATGCTACACCCTCGATATACGAGGATTTCACGACACGATTATATATCGGTGATTCTGTTCTACCTGTTACTTTTTCGATTCAACATTTTTTGATTCTGTAATTAAACTTTTTTAGTTTTTTGATGCATATTATCACTTTGTTTTATTGTAAAAATGAAAGTCCGAGAGGATTTCGCTACGACTTCAAAATATCGAGAATGAGAATCAAATTTCAAATTTTCGGTGCCACGGTACCGACTCGTTCGTCCACGGTACTGACATAAAATAAATTTGGTAGACATTCTTCGGAAGAATTATTACGAATTGTATTATAATTTATTTACGAATTGCATTATAGCATTAATTAGATTTACGGATTGATTAGTTTGGATCATTTATCGCGGCAAAGAAAATAACGAATTCGTAGGTAAATTCTAGAAACGGACGTGACACGGTACTGACATTCAAGTGATTTGAACCGTAAGTTTTCTCCGGACTGCAAGTTATATTATACGAAAGAAGCGATGAAATATGTTCACGAGGATCTTATCGATACAAAAATTTTATGAATAGATCGTTAATGGATGACCAGTGAGAACAAACAGTACAGGACATTCATAAACACTGTTAGAATGGTAATTACATTTACCAACTATTCGCGGTAGACAATTATTATTGAGTAGTTCGTACATGTATAGATTTTTCGATAATCTCGAACCGATAGACCCGTTCCACCGGATAAAATATCTTTGGACTATATACGTATATATTTTTATTTCATAATTTTTTTTTGAGGCTGAACATTTCGTTCCAATTTTTTTTTTTTTGTATCTTGATCGTCTTTTTGCCGGACGGTTTTTTTTGGTTTTGGACTCGTAGCAGCGTCCATGCCCTGACCTGGTGCACGGTAACCGTTATCCCTAGACTCTGGAAGGCTGTTCTATTTCGGATTAAACTCTAGGTCCAACGACCCGCGTGAATTCCCGGTAATTAAGACCCGAGATAAACCTAGCGAGATATAGCCGATTGATTGAGAACGGTTAATGGTTATTATTTATTAAGGTCAAATATATCGATCGAAAAATATACCGACGGCAATAAATGTCCGATTCGAACCGCGATTATTAGCCCAACGATCTATAGATCATCCCGGTATACCTACCTACGATTCTATTCTACAAATGCGAGAGATTACGCTAACGATTGTATATCCATTCGCGATCGGATACCGGTTCTCCTAATTCGATAAAATCCATCAATCTTGATCATTCGCACGAAAATTAAACTCAGAATATATTACGTATACATTAGGGTGCTCCGAAAAAAAAAAGTTTTTTTTCCTGTCATCTCAAAGTTTCTAGTAGGTATAAAAAAAATTCTCCCGCGAGGACAGCTCGATATTTTGATTCTGCGTGACGCTCAACGGTTTTCTATTTTCCCATATGAATAACAGGTAAACAAAATTTTTTTTACAATTTTGATGGACATATTCTCGTGGGAAATTAAATTGTCTACAAAAACGCTCTGATATGATTTTCTCGTAAACCTAACGGGTGAAACGTTATCAGACTTTGAATACTCGCAACCAAGTTAGATCTAACCGTATATGATTTCAGAACGCATTTTGTATTTCACCGGATGTTACCGTATGATCTATATTGTTTTTACACCGCGAATAATTACTCAGTAGTTAAAAAGAGACATATAAGTCCCAATACTAGCTCATATCGCAATCGAATTTCTTTTTGGAAATAAAAAAAATTCAAACTATATCCACTTAGCTGCGAGTATTCAAAGTCTGATAACGTTTTACTCGTTAGGTTTACGAGAAAATCATATCAGAGCTTTTTTGTAGACAATTCAATTTCCTACAAGAATATGCCCATCAAAATTGTGAAAAAAAAATTTTTAGTAGTTTTATTTGAAAAATACAAAAAAAAACAACTTTTTTTTAGGTATTATTTATATGGGAAAATCAAAATATCGAGCTGTCATTGTGGGAGAATTTTTTTTTTACCTACTAGAAACTTTTGAGATGATAGGACGTGAAGAAAAAAAAAAATGTTTTTTTTTGGAGCACCCTAGTATGCACATAAATAAATAAAAATCGACTTGTACCGATTTTTCTAGGCTGGATAGAGCCAGGCTTATTTTTCTGACGGAGTTAGTGAACGCAGCTCTGGACGATATGTATACCTACATGTAACTTTTGCGATGGGTTAAAAATATTGCGAGATAGAGGTACCTCGCTATAGTCATGGCCGAAAGTTTCGCTTGTTCGTTGGTGGTCGAAATAATAATTGTATAGAACGATTTACGCAACCTTATTTAAGGAAGATCGAAAAAGGCATCTCCTTATTAATCCCCCTGATTATTATGGGAACTTTCTCATAGCTCGAAAGAGTCTATTAATTATTTTCCTTTGTTGCAGGTGAACCTGCGCCCCGAAACAATGAGTGATCGTTATTACGTCATGCCGGTGCCCGATGGTATCATCTTGATACGGGGTCACAGGTCATCGTAAACGCTGATCACAATTCACAGGTAAAATTGCGAAATATAAACGATTCGACGCCGTCCTTGTTCCACCGACGCGTTCCATCGTCTCCAATTCTATTCGCGAGTGTGAAAAGTCCATTCGCACCGTAAAAAAAAAAAAAATTTGCTTTTTTTCCCCGGGAGCTTTTCGAAAATTTGATATCAGACCGTGGAACTGAATTTTGAGAAATTTCATAATTCAATGATCGAAGAACTGGCCTTCTTTCTCGCCACTCGGAAGGCGACGACTGCGTCTAATTACGAAGGACTGATCAAGCTCCCGAATCGGTTAATTAAAAAATTCCTTTCTGGACAGCCGAGTCCGTCGAAAATACCCCGTGAATAATAATAACGCCTCTCGGTTATGTCACGGTTCATCGGCTAACCACCATCGATGCGCGTCTCAGTTTTATCAAAAATTCTGTCCATTACGGTAAGAGAGTTGGTGCAGTTGCCTAATGGCGTAGAAGTCCAATTGAAGACTGACGACGCGACGTGTGATGGGATCGGTTGGAGGTATACGCGATTGTGAGTCGTCTTCCTGTCCGTTTTTGACATGTGTATACGGTGCACATTAGAGTGATTAAAAAAAAAACGAAATTTTTTGTTTTTTCTTCCAAACAGGTTCAAAAGTTTCATTTGGGTATAAAAATACGCCTGTTAAAATTTGAGCTCTTAAAATTAATATTAAGAGGTGACGCATCGCGAATTTCTATTTCGCATTTAAATAACATGGGAAAATCTGTTTCTGCTTCTTCTGATTTTTATAACCAGCTAACGATGCGTCATACAGAAAATCTACAAACATCTTCTTGTAGGGAATTGAATGCTCTACAAAAAAGGTCTCTTGCACTTTTTTGATAAACTTATTTTAGAAACTCATTTTTTTGTCAGAAAGGTGGTTCTTTGAACTCGAATATCATTTGAATGGCTAAGTTTATCAAAAAAGTGTAGGAGACCTTTTTTATAGAGCATTCAATTCCCTACAAAAATATGTTCGTAGATTTTCTGTACGACGCATCGTTAGCTAGTTATAAAAATCAGAAGGAGCGAAAACAAATTTTTCCGTGTTATTGAAATGGGAAATAGAAGTTCGCGATGCGCTACCTCTTGATATTAATATTAAGAGCTCAAATTTTAACAGGCGTATCTTTATACCCAAACGAAACTTTTGAACCTGTTTGGAAAAAAAAAAAAAAATTCATTTTTTGTTTTAATCACACGGTGTGACGGTGGGCTCCGTCGGTGAACGTATGTACAGCTGTATCTCATCCTGGATGAAATTCCTTCCTGCCGAAACCGAACCGAGCTTCTGACTTCTGATCCTATTAAAGGGGAATACCAAAATCCGTGGAAGGGATCTCGGTGCTTCCACCTACTCCACCGCGCTCACGGTTCCTCGAGGATGGGTAACCCCGCGAGAGCACCCGCGCTGATCTTTACTCGAGAAAAATCAGAGACTTAAGAGAAACTGGTTTGACAACCTGGGTGGACCCGCGAGGCCACGTGCTGCGTGAAGCATTATTTATAATCCCATCAGACCCATAGAGTTCCTCCTCTCTTTCTCTCCGGTCCATGTCTCTTCCGTAGCACGCGCTTCGCCTTCTCCGTCTCCTCCGTCTTCTCCGCGTTCGCTTCATCATCGAATTTGTAAGATAGACCTATCCCAGTGTCTCTCCTTCGGACACCTTAGCCGTCGTACGACTGTCACTGTCACCGTCACTGTCAACCGCCTTCCGCCTTCGCTTCGCACACGTATGTGCACGCGTGTGTACGTACATGGCGCCGAAGACCGCTTTGACAGTTAGACGCGACCTGGTGCACGTGCTGTCTGAACCCGGCGACGCTATCCCCGAGAGAAGAAGCGTCGCGTCGACATGGGTTCACCTGACTTTTACACGGGTCCAGGTAAACGACGGAGACGAGCATTTCGGCGGGTCAAAAACGCTCCCGTGATTTTCTCCGCAGGAATTCCGGGCGATTCGTCTCCGAAGAAATTCCTGAAATATCGTTGAACTCGATTCGCATAGATCTTTATCGATCCCGGAGAATAATTTCACCTCTATATTCAAAAATCGACCCGCGCTTGATTTAATCAAAAATGTAGAAAGTGGATCGCTTTATGGGTATCCCCTCGCCGTCCTCCGCTTCTCACTTTTTCTTTATTTCGCCTCGAGTTTGATTAATCGCCGAGTCTCGAATTCACCGTATACGACCCGACTAGGTATGTAACCTTTGTCGAAATCCTCTATACGTGTCACCGGACTCGTAGAATTCTTTCACCGAGTGCTAGATCTCGGTCCCTAATTCTTCTCTTCTCTTCTCGCCGGAGGAGAGCCTGTTCTTTACGATTCGAACGTTTCCTTTTCTCGCGTGCCCCCAGCTCCGAGGTGCAGTGGACGATGTCTGATGCAATCTCTCTCTTTCCACACCGTTTCTTATACCGCACACACCAACACGTACCTGTGCCATATCCATACACGTACCTACGTGTGTACACAACTGCGGATTATAAACGAGAGTCGTAGGTGCCTCGCGGAGTCGGAGAGTTATAAAAAGATCACTTAAATCGAATCGTGTGTACGCAGGGATCGTGTTGCCCGAGTATAAAAGTAACTGATTGCTTAATTGGTTGATTATTCGATCTCAGCGAGTCCCCGGATGTCCACGTCCAGTTCTTTCATCTTCGTATCAATTTCTGCTCACGTATGCATGCGCGTGTCCCACTCCGATCTTCGTCGCCTTATTTGTCCTTATGGAAAATTCGTTGCAAAAATTTTCGCTCCCGTAAGAAACTTGATCGCGTTCGGCGATCGAATACGTCGGTGTTGTCCAGCCGCGCCTCGCCGAGGCTGCAGCGTATATTCGTACGTGTATGCGGCGCTCGTATACGAGTCCGAAAAATATGAAGTGATTGATTCTCTAGGTGTGAATAAAATAACAATGGCCGAAGGCGAGCGAGCCAGCAAGCGCCGATTGGAACCCGCAGTGCTTGGTTGGTCTGGTGTCGAGCCGACCTCCGCGCCATCAGTCAATGCATGGTAATATAGACCTGATAGCACCCAACACACCCTGACCACATGGGGCCTTCCGAAGTAGCTCACCAGCCTCCGCAATGCTCGGTGCTGAAGCAGAGACGAAGCAAAAGCAAAGGCAAAGGCAAAGGTAAGGCTCGTTTGCCTTGGTTATCGTTTCTATACCTTCATCCCCGAGGTAGTCCCGATCCTCCTTCAGCTTCAGCTTCTGCGCAGTGGCGTATACCCACGATTTCAATTCTCATGGAGGAATTTCTGCGTCTGTTTTGGGCAACAGTTCCGATCTTTGAGGCCCGGTTTTTGCTGTTCGAAGAGATTCCGTGGAAATCATTCGCTGGACTGGGTACTGAATTTGGGGAAAGACGATCCAGCTCGATGACCGCTGGAGCGATTTCGATGAGATCAGCTCGAACGGTGCTTTCCGAAGCTCCGAGCTCCTCGATCGAGTTTGGGAGAGAACTTTCGAGCCAAGATTTGGTCTTATCTTTTCCTCGGTCGCGGATAGAGCCTTACGCCAGTGCACCCGGTGTTTGTACACAGCTAGACGTTCGCGTATATGTTGGGTTCCCGCACAGTGCCGGTCAAAGTTCTAGTCTCACTTAGCAATAATTCAGTTTGAACCGAGTTACCGTATGGCTAAAGATGCACGGCGGTCCGGGTATACTGGCCAATATCGATAAGTCAGTCAAACGGCAAAAACGGGGGAATCCTCGCACGTCGGGCGATGTAACACCTTCTGGGTTTTACTGGATACGTAATAATCCCGAGGCGGGATGGAGAGAAGCACAATCTTCGTGAAAATGAAAAAAGAAAAAAGAAAAGAAAAAGATCTCGCAGATCGAGTAGCTCTCGATCGAAGAACGTGTATCACCTCGTTCGCTCTACTGTCTTCGGCTTCTATTTGCCACGGGATATAGAGGCGCTCCTCGGACACCCACTGCACAAATCACTGTGCGTCGACTACCGCAGGGGAAGCTGCGGAGCCACGATACGAAGAGATAATTAGTTTCGAGGTTGTTAGAACCTTCGCTACCGGCGTACCTGTAGATCGGATCGGATGGGGAATAAGGAATTGGAACGGAGTGCTGCGTGCGCGAATCTTAATTGGATCCTAGGAATTATCCGGGTGCCGGCGATCGTAGGTGGATGACGGATTTCTACCTGTCATAAAACGTTTCGTCGTACGCGTAGTACCCCGGTACTCCTACGCTCCTGCGCACCTGAATCTTCCTCCTCTTCTTCTTCTCTCTTCTCTCTTCCCTCTGCGGGGATAAACCAATCCTGAGTGGATGAAAACGCAGAGCATCGCGGTCAGACATCGAATTCTGTATCTGTAAGAGATTTTTGACAAATTTTGGCGAAATCGATGTACGATTTTTTTCTATCCGAATCTTCGTAATAAAAAACAAATCTAAACTTCGATCTAAATAGTTCCTCGAGTCAGAAATCTGCTACAGAATTTACTACAAGTTTCTTATCCATTGATTGATCGATACATCGATTCGACGGCATAAAAATTCGAGAATCTAAATAACGCGAATTTCGTGTGTTAAAAGTGTAATCTAATACATAATTATATGCAAATTGATGTAACGTGTGTGTATTGGATAAAATTCACGATGTGAAAGAAAGAGAGAGATAGATAGATAGATAGATAGATAGTTTAATAATGTCCATGGCAATGTTGGACAAGCAGGGCATAGCATACATATAAAGAAAAAAGGCATAAATAACACATACAAGAAGGTAATGAAGTGAATAAAGCTAACAGAAGAAGTAAAAGCCGCAGGGAGAGGTGCAAAATACTAAGCAGGAGGCATGAGTGAGGTGAGAATATACTAAAGTAAGACTAAGATTAAAATATAGAGTAAAAGTAAGAATAGAAATAAAGCAATAAGATACAACAAGTAAAGCAAAGTGGAGCAATACAGCAAACAAAACAAAATAAAAATTAAAATTAAAATTAAAAATTAAAAATATAAGTAAAGATAGAAGCGAAAAAAGTAAATGCGATAAAACGGGTCAGGATACCACATAGCAAAATAATGAAATACACTGAAGATAATATCATACAATAAAACAATAAAATGAGGTAAAAATAAAACCATACAATAAAATAAATAATAAATAAAATAGAATAAAATAAAACCATACAATAAAATAATAAAATACACTAAAATAATAAATAATAATAAATAAATAAAATATTAAGATAAAGTGGAGCGGCGATAAGTTGAGTTAAACTGATAAAACGAGATGCAATAAAACAGGTTCGGCCACAATACGATAAACAAGCGAGGCATAGCGGAAGAGAATGAAATGTGCATGAATATGTATATATACATGGGCGCTTAGAAAAACAGCGATTCCCCCCGCATATCCTCCGACTCAAGAAGGTGCCTGTAAACTTTGGCCTTAAATGCCACAAGTGTGGACGCACTCCTGATTTCGGCCGGAAGGGCCTCCCAGGCTTTAACCGCTTGCACTGCGAAAGCACGGCGACGTGCTTCCGTGGAGAAGTGCGGGAGAACAAAGTCTCCGCGCTCACGACGCTGAGATCCGTAGGCCCCAGGCAGACGCTCAGTAAAGAGCTCGCTCAAGTAGTCGGGGCGGCCTGTACGTGTAACGGTGTAAAATAGCGACAAGAGAAAATATAGGCGCCTATCCTTTACTCGCAGCCAGCCCAGTTGCCTTCGGAACGGTGTAATGTGCTGATCCCGAGGCACTCCGCAAACAAATCGCACGCAACAGTTCAAAAGCTTTTGCAGTTTAGAGTTCAAGACCCCAGTAACATCGTTGTAAACAACACAACAGTAGTCAAATATGGGTAAAATTAGCACTGCAACGAGCTTTCTCCGCAGATCAAGGTGGAAGCATGACCGAGAGGCAGAGAGTAGCCTAAGAGTGCTGTGGACGCGGTTCGAGATAGACGCGACTTGGCGGTGCCAGGAAAGTTTGCTATCGACGAGAAGGCCCAGGTTGCGGACGCACGATGAGTATTCAATGGGAGACGCGCCTAACCTGAGCCGAGGCACCGGCGAAGCGCCCAGTTGCACGAGAAACGGTGAGCTCCCTAGGATGATGGCCTGGGTTTTGCCTGGGTAAAGAGAGAGAGAGAGAGAGAGAGAGAGAGATGAAGAAAAATATAAAAAAACAAAAAAAGTCAAGTTTCAATGCGATGTAAATTTTTTTTTTTGCATTAAATTTATTTTTACCTTAAAAACTGCACTCGCAGCGGGGAGTTCGTAAGTACGTATGTACCATACGTACGTGCCTTGACACGGGCATTAACGATATAGTATATATACAGCCGTGGATTGGTCCCGCAAACGAGGAGAAACAAAAAAAAGAAAAAAAAAACGAGATAAAAATTGAAAAAAAAGAAGAGAAAATGGGGGAAAAAAATAGAATTAAAATAAAAAAACCGTCCTAAAGGTCCGGGTTTATTTTATCAGGCCTCTTCTCTTCGTAGAAGTGATATATAATGGATATCTGATAGGTCTTGGGTTGATGGCTGACCGGGACCTGCAGCGGAACGCGTGTATATAAGATAAATTTAATAGTTGGTATAAGGTGACACCTGATGCGGGCGGGTTAAAGAGCAACTCTCTCATCCTCCTCTTTATCTCTTCCTCTCTCTCTCTCTCGCTCTTTTCCTCTTCGAGTTTTTCTCGCAGGTGACACCGTCAGCCACAGTGGCAAGGTGTCAGGACCCGGTGGAAAAAACAGTCCCGCGTCGAATTTCGGAGTTCAAAAAAAAAAATTGAAAGAGATTTAAGAAAACAAACGAACAAAAAAAAATTCTCTATTTTTTTTGTTCGTTTTTCAAACGGATACTAAAGAAAAACAAAAAACAAAAAAGAAAGTAATAGATGCGATTAATTTTCGGGTCACGAAATATACCGAAGTGGAAAAAAGACGATTTCGCAGGAAAGATCAGCCCCGGAGTTGTTTTGAGGACCAGGGCGATGAACCGGGGCCCAAAACAACCCGCCGGGAGATCGAGAAGCCCAGACCCAGAGCCGAGGATCCTTCTTACGAGTCTCGTTGCCGGCAGTAATACCAACTCACCGGCTGAGTCAGGTGAGGGGGCGTGACGGCATTAGCATGTTAAGTTCGGGCACAGCGGGGGTTACCTGATTAAATTTTTACAACTATACTCTGGCACTCTTATATTTAGTTCTTTCTTCCTTTCTTTCTTTTTTTTTTTCTTTGTTTTCTTCTCTCTTCGGAAAATGAAGAGGAAGGATAAAAATGTTCGGAGAAGGAGGAAGAGAGGAGAGAAAATTTTTGGCGATCGTTGCAATTATTTGGGTTAAGGTAGGACGGAGGTGTGATACCGGGATTGTGACGAACTCGCGAGGAAAGTCGGTTTGCTAAATTATACAAGCGAAGCGAAACCGTTAATACCTGTCAACTCGGAATTCGCCACAGTGCAGAACCCACTGATGGCGAGCCTCGCTTCTTGGTGGCGATTATGATGATAATAATAATAATCATAAATAACAGACGAAGAATCGTCGTTGCAACCCAACCTCTCGGTATAATAAGTATAAAAGGTATTGTGTATGTACAAGGAATTACCGGCTCGCGAAACACCCGTGAATGAGGCAATGAGTCGGTGTTGGCAACAATGGCGTTCCCCTAATGATTACAAATGGTGGACGGAGTCCTTACTCCTCTTCCTCTACCCTCCTTATTCCTTATTCCTTATCCCTTCTACAATACAATCGGACCCGAAATATACCTCGTAATTAATCACTGGTTATTCCTTAGCCTCCATGTACGCAGTGCCGGTCTTACCGCCACTGGCACCCCGGGAAAAATTATCGAATATCGATTAGCAACTTTCTGCTTGACGAATCTGAACGGCTATAAACGAATAGACACATGAGAAGTCTGAATTCTATGTACTTTCCTTTAGCTTTATCCAGAGCTAACGACGTGGACGTAGAAAGTTTTGAAGCTCTTTTTTTTTTGTATCTTTGTATTTTAATTTTTTAATTTTTGCCATTTCTGCATTTTTTTTTGTTCTATTTTCTCAATTTTTGACTCGAGAACTCGGGTTAGATCATGGGGCACCTGCGCCCTACCCTAACGCCGGTACTGCGTATACGTATAACGTACATGCGTATGATACTGATTTTTATTCCACTCGTTCCGAGACGGTCGTGATAATGTTCTGCTAATTTTATCTCGTCGTTATCCGGCGAGATGAAAAAAAAAGGGGAGAAAATTAAATGAAAAACTTGGAAAAGTAAAACAGATTTATTAATCGAGGTGTAATTGACTGCGTCAAAACCGTAACAATTCGTGGTCGTTGAATCTAGTCACTTTCATCTCACGTGGAGTGGAAGATCTTCCTTGGTGTCAGACCTCAGAGCCACCCAATGCGCGTTCTTATTAGACCTTCGATTAGACTGAAAAAAGAACGCAGAGAATTTTCCTGATTCGAGAAAATTGCTGCTTCTTCTTCGGCGGGAAAATTCCCCGGAAATTTATTGGCCTGTTTTTGACCGAGTTTGACGTTTCCCGAAAGAATATGCGAGACATGGTGGAAAATGAGTTGAAGGAAATGAAGAGAAATGAGAGAAATGAAAAATGAGGATTTTCAGATCTCGTTAAGACACACGGTGGGCTTTGATGAGACATTCGGATTGCAGTAAACGACGCCTTAGGAGTTTATTGCTAGGCATGAGACATCAAACGGACATTTGACCGTTTACGTTCGTGTGAAATGCTCTCAGCTCGATCAATGCCTCTTAAAGTTGATTTTTTATGTCGTAACTGAGCCGTGAAGGGTGTCATATTCTATATCTGAGAATGGGAAAATACCCTCGTTTCGTTATGACACGCGTTTCCGTCGTCGGGATTTTCTGGCATTGTGAGACCGGGGATAAACTGAAGTGGTTTGTATATTTGTCATGGCGCCGGTCAAACATACTGACCACTGAAACGACGACGCCGGTTTGATCGAGGTGGTATATTTGATAGCTGAATAATATAGTCCAGTTTCCATCCCCCATCACGAACAGCCGTTCCGAATCCTTGGTGGTCGCGCGGATGTCGAATTTCTTGGTGACCCCGACGCAGTCTATGAGTCCGATGCGATCGACGCTGCCGAGATCTGGGCACAAAGATTTCGATTGATTTAAATAGGTACGTAAAAATTTGTCATTCTTCTATTTCACCTTCGTGAGCGTAGCGATTCAGCTGCAAATTTTCGACGGGTCGCATCAACTCCGAAAGTGTTAACTGGTGGTAGTCGTAGCCGCGGAAAGTCACCTCGTTCTTAGCGTTTCCAATCCGTACCTGGATTTCGAAAAACAGAAATGAGAGAGAGGGAGGAAACGAATCGTTGGAATCAAAAGCAGAGCCAAAAGCCTGGGAATTCAATCATTTTCGGGACCTCGCTTTTTACCTTGAAGTCCAAAAAATCGAGAGTAGTCTTGATGGTCGGTAGCTGAGGTACGCACCAGTCCGACGTCGTGAATGATTTATTAACGTACTTGTTAACTGGTCCAAGAATTCTGTACGACTTATGAATCGCCCCAAAGCAGCCTGTCTGATATAGATTAATGACCGAATGAGTAAACGAGAATTTTTCACCGATATATCCAGACAAATCACCGCGTTTTCGACTCTGACGAAGACGTCGCCAATTTGGTAGAGAGATGTCTCGGTCAGGTAAGGAACAGGCGTGTAAATCTTTCCTCCGATTTCGCTCGCCACTACCGGCTTTATCAGTCCCCAGCACTCGACGAGACCAAGCTGTTTCGGAATTTTCAGTCTTTTGTATTTGTCTATGTTCAGTAATTCGAAATTCATTTTTTTTTCTATTTTTTCTGTTTTCCCCCAGCGGATGTCCGAAGAACCTGCAGACATCGGATCAGCGTGAAAAAAAGGTGGTAAATGTTTGATTTTTTTTTTTTTCTCTTTGATCAATTATGAACATTCGCCAAGACTGCGGGCTGGAGGAGTTCACGAGATAATGAGAGTGATTAGTACAGCTTTTAAGGAAACGGGGCTGCGGGTACGTGAGTAGACGGGCGTCCGGCATGGCACTCCCGTGGAATTTAGTTTCCGGTGTGCAGTTAACCGGAAGTCGTACTTCGGACGCGTGCCGGACACGCGCCTCTGTTTGTACTACGTACGATACAGCGGGAAATTGTGTCTGTCCGAATGGTATAACCTGCGTCTTTCCTATAATCTAGCGTTTTTCTTCATTAAAAGCGAACGTGGACCCCGTCCCACCGTGTTTTCAGAGGCAATTGATGGTAATGGAATAATTGCACCGCTCCCAATTCATAGCTCGTTAAATATAAGCCGATAATTGAATAATTCCCAACAGTCCGACGACCTGCATCGATGTCAGGACTAAAACTACTCGCCTGTCAAATTACAAGTCAAATTACATTCAATTCGTGAATTAAACGATAAACGAACGAACGCGAATTTACCAAACGAATTATTTCGCGACTAATTTCACCCCGCTTATTTCAGGAATTTTTTCCACCAACTCGATACACAAAATTTGGATTTTGACGAATGTTGGGTTACGACGTGATGAATTGAGTATATAGAGGCTGTCTTGGATTGAGAGATTATTTTCTTTAGGTGCAGCTTGCGAGGGTAGGAAAGGCGAGTTTAGAGCTAGTGCAGTGAGGCCTGTTTCATAATAATTAGAAACGTCAGCGGTTATCGTTTGAAATCGTGCGGGTACCAGAGGACGTTGGATCGCATCGGTTTGTTGCATTATCCTCAGACCCTGGATGCCTGTCTTTATAAACACCTGCTGCCGTTGCAGAGGTGCAGGAGTACGCGTGCCGACACTCCGGCCCACTAGCCGTGACAACCCCTTCCTAGTTGTAATACGAAGGGAAACCCCCGTATACTTACGTAAAACCCCACCTGTACAGTGCCTTTAGTTTATATTCGAGTTCCTATATCATTAGGCGGAACAACATGTAGGATTGTTGGTGTTTTTTAAGAATGTTACCATGGTGAAGGCAAGGTGTGGGACGGTGAACCAGAATGAATTTGAATTCGAAATCGAAAAGGGCGATTGTAGTCTTGGATGAAATGGAACGCAGCAGTTTTAGAATAGCTGGTAGACGCCGAAAGATTCACTGAAATTAACTAAATCGCGTCGAAACATGGTCAAATTTGATTAAGAAAGATGAAACACAAGCTGGCATGACCCAAGGCTGTCCGGGAATGGATAAAATCCGCTGAGACAGACTCAATGCATAGTAAAAATGTGTAACAATGGTTGGAAAATGGTCAAAACACCGAAACATGTTCGACTTTGGTAAAAAAAAGACGAAACACGAACTAACAAGACCTGAAATTGTCTCAGAATGCCAAAAATCAGCTCTGAAATGCTCGACGTGAGCTAAAAATGGGTGGAGACAGTCGGAAAATCCTGAAAAAACAAAAAAAAATGCTCGAATTTTCCGAAAAGGGATGAACATAAGCTAAGGTGACCTAAGATTGACTAAGAATGCCCGAAATCAGCTAAAAAACGTTTAATGTGCACTAAAAATGGGCCAGAATAGTTGAGAAATGCTTGAACATCGAAACATGTTCAAATTCGGCAAAAAAAAAAAGGATCAAACACAAGCTAACATGACTTAAATGATCTTAAAATGCCTAAAATCAGGTGAGAAACGCTTAACATATACTAAAAAAGGGTAGAGAGAGTTTTAAAATACTGTAAACACCAAACATGTTCAAATTTTCTGAGAAAGGGTGAAACGCCAGTAAACATGTCCTTAAGTTGTCTGACAATACCTAAAATCAGCCGAGAAACGCTAATCATACACGAAAAATGGGTAACAACGGTTAAGAAATGCTGAAAACATCGAGACATGTTCAATTTTTTTTTTTATAAGGAATAAACATGAGCTAATATGACCTGAAATTGTCTCAAAACACCAAAAATCAGCCGACAAATGCTCATTACAAACTAAAAGTGATCTAAAACATTTAAGAAATTTCCAAACATCGAAACATGATCAAATTTGGCAGACAGAAAAAGGATAAAACACAAGCTAACATGACCTAAAATTGTCTAAGAATGCCCGAAGACACTAGAACATTTTCAGATTTGTTAGAAAAAAAAAGAAACAGTGAAACATGTTCTAAACCAGCTAAGGTTTGATTATCGTTTATCGTCGGAAGTATGTTCAACATGTTGAGATGTACGTACCTAAACTTTTTAGCCGTTATAATATTCGTATATAAGGATACTAATAGCCGAGCCTATTCCGTTCGCGTAACATCCTTAGGGGGGAGATTGCTGCACCCCACCTGGAGGACCTGTCGGGTGCGTCTTCGGCCACCAGGGCGTGAATCCGCCCGCCTGCTGGCAGCACCTGCTACCCCCAAGACGGGCGCGCACCAAGGCATACTTCCTCGACATATGACGCGACCTGTGCCACCCTGAGCTTTCCCTTTTTTTATTTTATACTTATATCAGCCCTTTTTTACTAGACCTCTTGGTACTCTGGTGGAAACGAGGTGCTTTGGTTATCGGTGTCTGTAGAAATTCGGTGATTAATGGATCATGCGATTTTTGGGGATTCGTGAATAATTATAATTTTGAATGCGACAAATTTTGAAATTCTAATTTCGGTGAAATCGTAGAATTAGCGAAAAGAACGATCATGGATCTCTCGGAATTTTGATGCTTCGGTGTTCTTCGTTTCAAATTTTGTGAAAACGGCTATGCAGACCTTCTGGAAGATATATACCCTTTCCGAGAACTGCGAGTCGAAAATATTCAAATTCGGAAAACTGCGAGTCGATAATATTCAAATTCGGGATTTTTGAAATTCGGAACTTCAACCCAGTCTCATAATATTCCGGAAGAATTACGTCGCGAAGTACATCAATCCATTAGGTAGTCGACAAAAATGAATTATCGTTGTGTTGACAAACCTGATTAGGGTGTAACCACTGTAGCCCTACAGCAGTTCTCGCACTCGTCAGAAAAGGATGAATGTAGGAACTATTTCCTAGTATAATTCGGTTAGTGACAAATACATCAGTATAGAAAAACCCAGTAGGCATCGGGAAAAATATTTTGAAAAATGAGAAGTAAAAGAAAAAAAAAAAACTGAAAATATCTAATTCTTCATGGGGTCTCATTCGATTCCAAATCATTTGAATATAATTATGACAAAAATCGATTAAAAAATACACGTGTGATTTGCAATAGAACCAAAATCCATTTCATTTAATTGCAGATAAAAAATGTATCTTTTAATCGATTCCGGTTCGATTACGAATTATGAATGTAATTTGTAATCTGCAACGGGCCAATTGCAATCGTGTCCGCCACTGAAGTGGACCAGTAATCTGAAATTTCAAGAAACACGTATTCTCAGATTGGAAATTGCATCCTACGAATCCTCCTCAATCTTTGGTCAATTTTGTCGCGAGTAGAGAAACCTCGAGATCAGACGTACTACGTTTACGACTCTCTGGCTCACTGCCTGACGTAAATCAGTGCATACTTCGACGATGAAAAAGAGGCACGAAAATTTCCAGCAATCTAAGATCCTTGCAATGGCCATAAGACCGCACCTGCGGCCTTAGGTTCCATCGCAGAACCTATGAGGGGTCCGAAAGCGCGCTGGTCAGCGATCCGTGATTCCTCACGGATCCAGCACGGTAACATATGACGCGATTCAGGTGAGTCCTGCCGAACCCTCGCTTCACCTCACCTCGCGTCGCGTTCCTCGACGTCGGCCAGGGTTGGAAAGAGGTTCGTAGTCGATCGCCAAGAGGCACATCTACGCGTGTTACGGCTGCAGAATTGTCCCGGGAGTCCGGCAGCAGCAGGTCTTGGAAAAGCACCCGGGCGTGTCTCCGCGGAGGGTGCAGTCCACGGTTCCGTACTTTGCATGTTCGTGGTGGCAGCGGTGGCGGACTCAGACCCCGTGACAGACAGGTGACACGCGTCCCACACGCGCCAAGAGTTCGTTGGGGACTGGACTCGGGTTAATTTGAAAATAAACAGTTGGGAGTAAAAATTACCGACGCTGTTTGTTCCGTGGATTCCCGTCACTCTTTCGACGTGCCCTTCTTCATCCCTCACACGTTTATATACACACATACATCGAAAAACGGTTTTCCGATGATTAAAAAAGTCACGTCTCCTTCTCGCTGGGATATAATGGCTAAGATATCGATAAGGCCTGAGATATTTATCAGCGGTCTCACAATGTTGTGAATTGCAGTTATACCCGCCCTATAAAAGCGCGGGTTTATGCGTCTCCGCGCGAGAGAGAAAGAGGCGCGCGCATCGTTCCCGGGTTAGGACGACACCGTGTCACGCGATATATTCGTACATTATGCTTCGGGGAAGTCCGCGTCCCGAGTGAGGACCGAGCGTGCGCAGTCCTTACGATTCCTGCAGCCAACTTAACCGCGTTTAATGCATAGCGGACAGTGCGCAACGCCCGTGATTGTAGGTCTAACGTTGTATTGTCTGGTTGTCAAGTAACGGATAAGTTTCTCAAAGAAATAACATAATGGAGTTACTTTCTACTATAAAACTGATTTATTAATGCACACTAGTCACTCCTAGCTAAACGTAACTCTATATGTAACTCCGGGTATACCAACGGCAAACGGCTGTAGGGTGCAGCGGTTTCTCGAGGAGTAAGACGAACCTCGCACTCGCGAAGCGGTTGGATTTTTCATAGAACCCCTCGTGATCGATTTCGAGGTTATTTCAGCGGACTGTGGGCTCGTTGATGGTAGCGAAAAAAAAGAAAAAAAGAAAAAACGAAATGTTTGAAAATAAATAACCGGGAAATAAGGCAGAAATAAATGGAGCTGTCGAAGGGACGTGTGGGCCTTTGGTTGTCGGGAGCGTCGAGGTGGGCGTATATCGAATTTCATACAAATCGCAGAGGTAACCTAAACCTATCCGCTTCAGCTCGCGGCGCGGGAACTCCATCGCGTATCGCATCGGCTTTGCAAAGGTTGTATCTTCGAGTATAAAGTTATGGACGCGAGACTGAAATATGACGTAGCCGTGAGATAAAATGTGTCTTTGGCGGGCTCCGGGCGCGAGAGGGCCAATAAAAGTCACTCGCCTTAGTGATATTTTATTCAATTTTCAGAGAACAGAAACCTGTCCTCCAAGGGCCTTCGTGCATATATAAATTTATATATACATACACGTATGAAGGGACCTATACCATACTATACCATAACTCGCGCCCCGGGACCACTTTAGGCATTCCGAAGACCGGGGACCAGCAGCTTCCGTTGTCGCTACGTAATCGGCGGTAGTTGGCCCACCGACGTATTATTTATTGGCACCTTTTTCAAACACACCAGCAAACTTTACAACACTTGACTCTCCAGCGACGGTAACATTTCGGCTGTTTACGATCGCACGAAAAAGTCCGACCAAAATCGACTCCTCGGCCATTCCAATTTTTTCCTTCATCAAATACCAAAATAGCAAAGTTCGAAAGACTGTTCACCGATTTTCGAGAAGCGTTCTCTCCTCTTCTAATTCAGTAGCTCAAAGAACGGGCTACTTTTTGTTATTTTTTTACGATTCTGAACGGTTAATGTGCAAATTTCCTTCCTCTCTCTCACTCTCTGGGTATCTTTACTCGCGAGTATCTGCACGAGCCTGGAACAGTTTGAGACAAAATTTTCCCGACCCGTAGAACGTCGAGAGTCGTTAACAGGTAACAAGCTGTGGCCCCAGGGTGCTCCGGAGACTTCTATTTAACGATTGTTAGCAACGGCATCGCGCCACCACCACCCGGGTGTTCGTACACAGTCCGCAGTCTGCCTCTACGTCCGTTGGTATGACTGATGGCCCGCCGGCGCTCGTGACCATGGTGTACCGACGTCATTCCACCAGGGTCATATTTAAACATGCAGAAATGCAGAAATCCATGGAATCACGACTTAATGAAACCCGCGGACTTCCCAAAAGGTTTCGATCGGTTGCTGATGAGATCCCGGAGAAGCATTCCTGAATTCGTATGGAAGTATCGTCAGAATGTGGAGAAAAGAAGAGAGGCGTGACCCAGTCCTGGTACGAGAAGAATTCTCCTAACCTTGTGCAACCCGTGGAAGAGTGACATTCGCGGAAGTGACGGCGAGAACCGGCCGCGGGGTCTTCGGGTTGGTTTCGCGATACCGCAGCCTGCTGTGTTGGTTCCCATGCAATTCTATGAATACGAAATACGAGGTGAACGAGTCGGGCTCCGGTGCTCGTTCAATCATCACCAGACACGCCCGTCATATCGGTTCTTCGCTCCAGGACTCCGTAATGCCGCCATATATACCGTTGGCATCACGTTCCTGATTCCATCCTTGAGCAAACAAATCCTCGCTGGAAGCAAAGATCGAGATTTTTCGAAAAATTGTTCGGAGTTCATGTCGAAAAATCAAACCCGCACGTCCGATGCCCAGTTTCCACTTTTTCCGGTAACGAACTCCTTTCATCCCGCACGTTTGCGTACAACGTTTCATGTCTTCGGAGTTAGAAGATCGTTAACGTCAAGGCGCGCAGAGGCAAGCCAAGGCACGAATCAATTGCCGTCTGTCTTATTAGCGAGCTGATTTCTTAAGAAACGACCGATTATCGACGAGCGAGGATATTTTGTCCGCGGCATTCTATGTACCAAGTTACCAGCCCGTGCTCACTGGGGTGTGACGAAGTGCAGCGCCTTTGGGTGGGTATGTGTTAACGCTACGTATACCTACGCGCAGTTATAACATATATTTGTATAGCTGATACACAATATATATGTAAATCTTTTCGCCAGGGGGCAATAGGGTAACGACTATTTGCTCCCATTGCAATTGTTTCCTGCACTGCACTGAGCTGCACTATGGACCCCACACTGGAACCCAGCATCCCGTCCAGACTGAGGCTGCGGTTCAAACTGCAGACTGAAATTCATTTCATTAATTCATTCTTGCGCGAGATTTGAACTTTGAGTTAAACTTCCATACCAGATCACGAAATTGCTACCGATGCCAAATTGCGAATCAGCTTCTATACCGATCCGGTAGATCTACTGTGCGGTTCGTAATCTCATGGGAACGAAGAGGAGAACCGTTTCCAGAAGAATTCAGAGCCCATTTTTTCTCCGCCAAGATCGACACCGCGCTGATGTATATAATTGGTGGAAACCAGCCTGACGTGCAAATCGACATTCTACATCGTCGAGCACCTCGGTTGACCCGGTCCTACAAGATCCGTGGTTTTCCTCTCCGGGTCGTAGAGAGCGTCGGTTAAAGTAACCTGCTTCAAGTTGGAGTCGAGATTACCGGCGACACGCGGTGGCCCCTGTTAGCCGAGATTACAGGCCGGGCAGCACCTCATCTGCGCCGGGTCAGGGGCCACCTACCTGCCCGGAAACAAATCTTCTTCCGTACTACTGTATCTCTTAAGTTACGCGTACGAACCCGGCCTGAATATCCGTCGAGAAATTTCCGCTCCTAATTCCCACACCGATTTTAATTCCGGATCAAGATCAGCCGGTCGCGATCGTAATCGTCGTCGTCATTTATTCCCTCGAAACAATTCGGAACGCCGGGTCGTTCAAGCTGCTATTGTATTGATTGTAAGTCACA
Source organism: Tenthredo distinguenda (assembly GCA_947538915.1). NCBI lineage: Eukaryota > Metazoa > Arthropoda > Insecta > Hymenoptera > Tenthredinidae > Tenthredo > Tenthredo distinguenda. The sequence goes on from OX384532.1 coordinate 24,663,930, forward strand.
GGAAAAGGGGACCACCAGCCAGGTGCTGGGCCCGTACTTCCTCCCGAAGTGAAACTTGCAGCTTCCGTTAAGTACCTGCCCTGAAGAGCTCGGGGTCTCGGTTATAAATACGTTTGAACGTTGGACCAATTACAGTCCGAACAATCCCCTCTGCAGGGCATATCCTGAAGAACCAGACCCCGGCACTCCGCACTTGACTAAACCTACATCTACATTAGGGACTCAGTGGGACTCCACGGCATACCATACGTACGTACGGAGAGCAAGATATCATATCTCGTTTGATCTAGAGTCTGGCCGGTGAACCAGGTGGCTTTACGAATCAAGATGCGTCTTCTAGTGCCAATTATATACCAGTTGACGTTTTCCGTTCCCCTATGACTCGCCGGGGGAGCTGCCTTTGCAGACCCGACGTGTAATTCCGTTCCCGATTCCAACCGCGTACAAGTTCATTTCATTTCACTTTTTCGTTTGTGCGTGGCACCGCGTGAGCCACGGGTACAAGGAACGCGATTCGTCAATCGCCGAATCTCTCTGTCCTCTCCTCTACTCTTCTCGCATCGAACTAAACATAATGAGCCCGCATTAGGGTCGATGAGGCAGTGGAAGGGCTGGAACTTGAAGAGGCGACAAAGGGTTGAACACAGGAAACGTACGGAGGCCAAAGGGGCGAGGAGAGCCTTGCCAAAGTCAAAAGGCAAGTGGATCGCTGGGAATCTTAATGACGACGGGTCGCAGACCGTTGCAAAAATTTCCCCGTAAAAAGGTCCCATGGTTTGACATTTTTACGGTCGTAACGATGAGTTTGGCTGGCGATGCCATCGTTAGGAAAGCAACTGACATTTTTCGCCCCTATACGAAGTATACGTACTTAAGAACATCGTATGGTGATTCCTGATGCAGTTATATAATACCAGCATCAGGATCTTGGAGTTGAATAAAGCTTCGGTTTTTTTTCTTTTTTCTTTTTTTCTCTTTTATTGTGAGATCCTACCCCAGATAGTAGAGAAGCGGTTCGATAGAAACGTATTTATGCCTCAAGATGTTCCTGGGATTCGAGGAGTGACCCGCACTCGCACCCGCACCCGCACGTGATATCGTGAACCTGTCACTGCACGGTGGGATATGTAAGTGTATGGCTAACAAAAGATCGCGCTTCCATTCACGAGGTAGTTTTGATATGTTAAACACGAGTCCTCCGAAGGGACGAGAGACTATGACAGAGGCGTGATACTGAATCAAACGTCTCTTAATAAAGGATGCTGCTAGCACAACGACTGCCGCCGCCGTTTCTAGCCATCTCAAAGAACCGTGGGATCATTTTTCTCTCCGCTTTGTCGTCCTGCGACTCAAGAAATGCTCCCATCGCCCACATACGTTATATACATGTACATATGATATAATATATGTATTCGTTCATCTCGCGTTGCCTTGTTACGATGTCAGGAAACTTTGATTAGCCCCGAGACGTCCCTGAACCGAGGAGATTAGCCACTGTCAAACCAAAGGTCAAGTTTCATTGATAATTCATCCTTCACCCTCAACCCTTGACCCTTGGCCCTTCGGCTGGTCTCTTTAGAAAACGTCGAAATTAAGCAGTAACTGAAAGGGTATTCGAACACCAATCAACTTTCCTTCACACCGAGGACTATTGTACCGTTGAAAAGTGACGGTTCAATGTCCAGCAGGATAGTCACTGACCCTTGGCCACGGATGTGTCGTACAATTTGTCACAAAAACTATATTCACATCTTCTTTCTTTCTTCTCATTACGTCGGGACGATATCAAATCCACTTGTTTCGATCGGAAAATCGGTTTTCCCAATCATCTCCACGGCTCCGGGAATCTAGGATCCGAAAAATAGCCTGAAAAAAGGACCAAGTTCTGTCCAGAGAACGAAATGGACAATTCCGAAATTCGCAAGATTCCATATTCGGAACAACTTCCTTAAAAAAGACCTGAAACTTGTTTAAACTTCGCGAAGTTTCAGATTCCTTTCACCAGCACAGCGTGAACTCTCTTTCTCGAAGCAATGGTCTCGGTTGTGAAAGATGAATTCATACCTGTGGAGGTACGGCTACGCGTGCATCTGCCCTGTCAAAATATACGCAAATCTGAGGATCGAGCCGCGTTCTAGATTTTGAGAATAATAAAAGCAAGAAAAAAAAAAGAGAGAGAGAAACGCGAGGTGCTTCTTTTCGGGGCACAATGCGATTCAGTGGCGTTGAATCCATGCTCGGAGGTAAAAAATCAGTCCGTTGAGTAACTCAGCCCACTTGGCACACATGTATACCTAGAATATCCTCGATCCTATGACCCGGAGTCCTGGAGCCTGCGGGTACGCGACGACTCTGTGCGCCCGAGTGCGGCGGGTCTTAACCTCGATGCGGTAAGGAGTCTTTCGCTTAATTTAACACCGTGGTAGATCAGTGGCTACCGTAAATCCAGCGGCCACTTCAAAGACTTCGGGTAAGGAGTAGAGACCCACAGGTAGACAATAGGTCTTGAAACCGATAGCCGCCGCTGCCTAGATCCTTCCGCACACTGGGTCCGTACCTACCTGCAGGCTCACCATCGCACGGGATAAGAATCGCAAGGATCGTTCTTCACGCATACATATACCAGGAAAAATTGATAAGTAGGTCCCGGACCTGAGCCTCGCACTCGTTACTCGCGCTTGACTATCTTCCCGGCATTGTTTATCCATTTCTTTGTTAATTCTACCATGTAGTTTTCATTTCTTTATACTTACCGTCTCGTTTCCTCCCGGTGAGATCCTTTTTTCGTACTTTATTCGGGCTTTGAGGTAAACCGACCCGCCCGAAAGAAGAACCACCAGAAGAAGAAGAAGAGGAGGAGGAGGAGACCGACGTAGTCGATTTCTCGCGGTTCGTAGACTCCTAGACAAAGGGCTATCGTGCTACACCATTTTTATAAAAAGAATCCGAATCACGTGTCCGATTCTTCCACAATCGCCCGAGAAACCAACAGCCCAAAACCACCGGCTCGTAAACATCTCATCGATCCAAATAATGGAAGACGTAATCTCCGACGTTCCAGGTGCCCGAAACCTCGACTCAAAAATTTATCAACTTCTCACCTTCGCTCGCAAGGATTTTCGAAAACCAGTGAAAATTTCAACTGCTCGAAATATTCGTGAAAACCGATTCGAAAATTGACTCCGTTTTACCGAAAAGTCGTAAATTTCATTGACAGACTTCTCGAGGCACGCGCGAGAGATAAACTCAACCTGTTTTAGAAATTGTCGCCGATTCTCAGGCGACGGTGATAATCGTAAGGCAGTGGTAACGGGTTAATTCCCTGCAAGAATCCGGCAATCAAATACCAACTTCTCGCGAATCTTTAGCGAAGGAATAGCAAAGGGGTTTGCCGGTTAGGTTGAGGGCAGAGAATTTACCGTTAACGAGTGTCATAAGTACCGACCTCGGAGTACATAAACGCCGGATAATCTAGAAATAGTATCTCTGGATTCTCGGCTCTTGGCACGCGGCACAAGCCGCTGTTTCTCCTGGTCAAGGTATCTACGGGATACCGTTTACTCTGGAGCAATGAATCGCCGCCTCTCCGGGCAGCCTATTCCCTTCCCCATGGACGCCGGGTGCAATTAAAAATCTTTAGGGTCCGTTCGCTCGATAAACAATGCGAGATATCCTCGTATGAAGTATGGGATCGTTGAGATTCATCTCGGCGGTAACTCTCCCGTTAGTCGTAATCAGAAACGCGAAAATCTGCGGCATTTCCGTCCTCTCAAATCGCCCGAAAATACCATCGGGACTTTTTCCAACGAGCACTCGCATCCACGGTCATTACTTTCCGCCCCATGGAGGATCGAGGGACGAAGAGCCTTGGAAACTCACGGTCAAAGGCAAACTAAGATTACGTGTTGGACCTGCGAGCTGGACCTCCGATCATCTCCTACGCCAGAGGACGTCGAGACAATTGCGCCTGATTCGAACTTCTCGAGAGCCTTAGCCCCTCGATGGATAATAGATTCAACGGGGACGTTTTTGATATTTTAGACGATCCTGTCGGATTCCTTTCGGTTTAGGAAATTATTTCGATCTCGGAATGTGCGAGGATACGTTCTACCTGCCTCCGAGTGTTCCGGGGAAATATGGGACGGTTTAGGATCTAATTAACTGATCTAAAGTATTTTATAACTCCGGCTTGACCCCGATCCTGTCCGTCAGGTCAGCGATAGTATAATCCGAAAAATTAATTCCCTTCTGCGATGCCAGGTGCTGAACGGTCGTCCTCCGTGCTTCTTCTATACGCACGTGTTTGTGGATGTGATCGTAATTAAAAACTAGCGTGAAGAAGCCTAAACGCTTCCGGTCGAGACCAAGCCGGAAGCTGGATAAAAACTGTTTAATAGAATTACGTCCGTGGACTGTACGCACACACCGACGCGTACAGCAGGAGAAGAAAAGGAGTCAACGACCTCCTCCGTACTTTTGTACCAGTAGCTGACAAAAATCCGGGTGGAAATATCTTTCACAATCGCGAGATCAACCCCCGAGTTCCCAGGACCCTTCAAGATCAATACATTGTACCTTAGAACATTAGCCAGTTGAAAAGTCCTCGGTTCCTCTCTTCTCCTCTTTCCTCCTCTTCTTCTTCCTCCTCTTCTTCTCTTTCCTTTCATATTACCAAGGGGGAATGGCCTGTCCAGATTTCCGCTTCCGTGGGAAGTACATCCACAGTCGATCTGGTCTTGCCTTTTACTCCCCGGGATAAACCTACCTACATACGAGGTGGGCTACACCCAGAGTCGAACCCTTGTGGCCCCTGTGGCCTCGTGCCCTAACGAGTTCTCCTAGCATTATAGTCGTGTAATGCTGTGCCGTTTATACAACCAGGGGTCCTATGACGACGGTTACGTACCGAACAGGATTAGCCGGATGGTTCGCACTTTTCTGAAAACGGAACACTCGCATAAATTCTCGTCTTGGAACGATCATAAGAAGATACCGATGGAGCGATCTTCGAAATGACGTTTTTACGTCGCATCGACGATACTTTTGCCACGCCGGCTCTATTCCAGGCGCATACATTGCAAGTGAAATTGGGGTCTTAGAGGGAGGCGTGGAACTGGGCTCAGTAAATTCCTCACCGGTGGTGGTGGGCATGATATTACCTTGTTACGTTTTTGCAAGCGTATAATCACGTCTTGGCGTAATACGTGCTGTAGACTAGCCGTGTGTTGTTATTATATCGAGATACCTGCAACCGTCTGAAGTAACATCGGTCCAAGCGCCATCTCTCTAAGGCAGGTAGGTAATGCCCTATTTAGCAGACTGATTATCCTAGTCATTATAAACTCTCTTACGCAATATGACTACACTTTTTCGTCTTTTTCTTCTTTCCTTCTAATCCACCTCTCATGTGGATGCTATACAGGGTTACCCATAGGAAATCTTCACCAACGTGTAGAAATGATCGCCTATGGCCTTTTCGAACCTCGTATGACGGCAGGGCGACATTTGAAATGATACAGAAGCTCTCGTTAGCTTATCTCCATACATTTTCATTCGAAAGCATCTCGTGGAGATCCGGCTCTTCTCTTCAATCTACGGTACCCGTGAGAAGTATAAATCTCTCTCTCCTCCATCTAGCCCCCTGCGACCTGCAGGGTTGAATTTCCCAGGGAGTGACCGCAAGGTGGTGGGCCTTGGATCTACATCAAATTCTCACCCTGACGAACCTCCGGCTCCCATGGGGTCCCAAAGACGGAAAGGTCCGTCCGCACGCGGCACCTGCTCGGGAACCAGGACCATGGGAAGTTTACTCGCCGGATTCTGGGCCAGCGTTCGGTGGTGAAAAAGGTTTGGTAAAAAAGAGCGGGTATCTGTGATCTCCGATAACGATTGTCCAGGTGCGGCGTTTAATTAAATGATAAAAAATCGTATCCGGGGGCCGGCGCGCTCGAAATATGATTTTGCAAAATGTTACGAGAAGCTCGTCCGTCCCTCTACGGCTACATGTGATTCTCCAAGGCGAGATTATAATGGGGTCCAACTTGAGCGGGATCACGAACGTTCAGGCTAGAGCTGGAGCGTTTTGGTTCTCACGAGGCGGCGAGAAAGCTGTCTTATATGTACCTACGACGTCGGATACTCAACACGGTGTTTGTTACACCGCACACTGTACTCTGGCCCCGGGATCCTCCGACGGTGCGATGCGTCGTTTGCGAGGAAAGTGCAACGGTGCAGATTCATCGAGCATATAAATGCATCGCTGGGGCATTTCGTCGCCGATTGATAGTTGCGAACGTTATGAACTGCACATGGTGTACATGGGGTACGTGCGGATCGCATACCTTACTTAGTTTCACCGCGGCGCGAGTATTACCCGCTAATTTCTAATCAACCGAGCGCCGTGTAAAATGGCGAGGAATATTCCCAGTCTGGAATACAGAGGAGCTAGTCCTGGGAAAAAGAAAAAGAAAAGAAAATAAACAACTGCTCGATCCTTGAGGAGAGCCTGTATCCAAGTTGTATCTCAGGCTACCGGTATTGTGCCACTGCCTCGGCCTGCAGTGCTTGGGCTAAATATATTGAAAGGAAAGGATACGGCTTGGTGAACAGGTGAAATACGAAACCCTTCGGGGTGAAGAACAGGACGTGAAAGGGCTCCGCGATCACTTGTTCCGGTGGGAAAAAATCCTCTCGCTGACTACATTTTTGCATACTGTTATACTTAGTTCCAAGACGATCCTTTCGTGGGCGGCATCAAAGGATCGAGGGTCCTGGTGATCCATTGACTAGCCGATGGGATGGGACGGGATCTCTTTACCTGTTCGTTCTTCAGCCTCGACGGTGTCACTTTGCCGGATATCTCCTGCTACCTGTTTCTTCCGATTTTTCTTCTTCTCCTCTTTCTTCACGAACCCGTCGTAGGTTCTCGTTTCGCGATCTACTCGACACCATTAAACGGTGAGACCATAAAGGGTCAAGAGTTCACCGCGTGGCGTTCAGGGATCGAGAAGACCGTTCTCGGCGATGATCCAACGCTCCTTTCCCACAGGTTGAGCGTATCAATTTTCAAATTCGATTTCAATTCCGAAATGGAAACCGAAGTATGAACGATTTTCGACGGATGATAATGCCGGTGGGATTACCTGCCATTCGTCCCACGCGATCAATTTAGGGACAAAATTTTCCACGCTTTGAATCGAACGTGGGTATAAAGTAGCCACGGGGTCGATAGGGTCGACCGTGCGAGTCCGCGAAGACAATACCCCACGGCCCATATGGAGAATTTTATGAAGAAAAATGTCGGGGGAACATTGTCTCGAAAAACCATAAAATAAACCATGGGATCCCTTAGCCTAAGATCGTAGCAGAAACCGACACGCACTCTTAGGTGCAAACGTGATCCTAGTCAATTTGACCATTTTTGGTAGACCGAGGGTCTGCGAGCACAACCACCAGCAGTCAGAGTCCGTTTAATTGGTCCACCGACTACATCCGCGAATCATTCCGTTCAGAATTCGCTGTTTTCTCGAAAAACAAACGTTTTTGATGTTCGAGAAATGGAACGGGGAAGAAGAATCGCTCCAATTTCACCCGAGATCATTCCCCCTGTCCGTAAACTCGAGGCTATCGCTTAATCTGGCTAAACTATTCCTCTCGCTGGTGTTAACCTAGGGAGTTTGTAGAAACGGTGATGAATGCTTCCGAGATAACGTCGGACGAAGCTGGTGCCGGAGCCATGGACCAGCGTTGAACAGGTGTTGGTGTACGTGTAATTATCACGTTTTGCTCCGAGAAGTGGCTCGTTTTTTAAACCGCCCGGGTGTAGGCCAGCGCCGTATCCTTGTTCGGAAGGATCATCTATTGACGAGTCAGGAATCGATCTGGAACCAGTTTGACCGGCCAAAATCGGCGCGAGGCATCGCGACGGTTCCAAAAACGTTCCCGCGGCTTTTGGCGACTGAATTCCGCGGGGAAAAATCGGTTTCGGATCGATTCCTCCGCCGATATTCGCCTCTGTCCCTCCACAATGACGTCTAAACATTCCCAGTCCTGTAACCTTGATATTCTGATCTTTCCGCTCCAGTAAACAGCCTAGCCGGTTGTTTTTGCAACGCGATGCCACACCGGCTTCTAGCTACTCCAGCAAGCTCGCGGGGGGCACGACTGGCCGAACTCTTCGATCGGCTCGTATGTAGGCATGAATTTATATCGGGATCATAATTTCCCTCCGGTTTCTTGGTCCGTTCCGACTCGGGCATATCGAGCTGAGGACTCGCCCGCGAGGAGATTACCGTTTGCACTTTCTACCGCCAGACAATTTCCAGTTCCCATGCTCCTGGCTGACCTTCCTGTCAACCCGGCGTCTACTTCCGATATTCCCTCGCCCGGTCCTTCCGCGATTTCGATTTCGTCCCCTGGCGGTCATTCTCCTAGTTCGGAATCACCGTGGAAGTAAAATCGGACCAATTTATTCGATAATGGGAGACACTCGCTGCAATACCGCAACGACTACGTACACAGATCCATTACAGGCATGGTTTCCGTATCGTTTCCACATCAGAAAGCAGCCTCGATGCGACTCGCGCACGTTGTTAGAGAAGCGCGGACTGCGGTGCCGCGGATATCACAAAGACCGAGAGAACAGGCATTCCGGGGCTCCCATAATCTAATGGCAAGTGCCGGCTCCTCTAACTAACAGCCAAGACTCCCATGCATATATCGCGTACAGGGTGTACCGAAATGAGCGAAAGACCCACCGCGATCATCCGGATTTCGCGGGAGTTCTGATCATCCCAAATGTCGATCGGGGCTTTCCGATGTTGTGCAATGGAACGACCGAGGCCATGACACATTTGCGTTTCGTTGTTAGGCCAGGTTCTGTTCTCCATAGTTCCTAGCAGCGCCGCGCCACACACGAATACGGTTAACAACCGTGCGATAGGTGGGCGAGATATGGAGCAGATTCAGAAACGAGTCATTATTATCGCGGCAGAAGCTTACCGAGAGAAGAATAGGACCTACTAGCTGGCTAGGCGAGGCACGGCGATGCGATTCGAGCCGAGGTGGTGGAGCGAAGTCGTGCGGTGGCTCTTAAGTGATTCCGATAACCCCTCAATCGGCTGTGTCGATTTTTTTGCAATGGAAAGGGTAGAGAAAAAAATAACGAAAAAATTCGCGCTTATTATCCTTATGCACGGTTCATATTATATATATTCCGATCTATCTCCGCTCCGTTCTATCCTAGAATAATTAACGGTCCTATGAGAGTGATCGGCGACCTCGTTCGTGCGCCAGAGTCTCATCCGGTTTCTCTACCATCTTTAGCAACGATCTTTTTACACCGCCTCTGTGATCCTGTGACCTTCCGTTACGTTATCTTAAATATGTTCTTTACACGCCCCGAGGGTCGCGGTGATCTTCGGGTTTCGATATTCCTCGTCGATCTGCTCTTATCGAGACTAAAACCGGACGAGATTAGAGACGATTTATGGATTTTTACTCTTCGGAATTTGTTGTTTACTTGAATGAACCGTTCGAGGGGTTCGGGAGCCTTTGTGGAATAAAAAGATGGACGAAGGATTCTGACCTCTCGGACTACGATCGTCTCTACGGGATCTTAGGAAGCCGCCGGTTTAACTGAATTAGAAAATTCCGAGTTTTTGTCGTTTGTAAAAAGCTACCTGTTGACGGTACTCTTAAAACAATATCTGGTCTTGAAAATCGACGTGTCTGGTATCTGCCCCTCGGGGCGGTTACCAGCCGTGATATAATTGATTGCCTCGTACACGATCGGTTCCCTCTCGACTTTGGCGTCGGCGGCGTCGGCGTCTTGGCACTTGTTGATGAAAACGAGAACAAAAAGAAAAAGAAAAAGGAAAAAAAAGAAAGAGAGAGAAGAAGAAGAAGAAAACTAAAGAAAAAACAAAAACAAAGAAACTGATAAAAATAAATGAAAATAAAGGGAAAGAGAAGAGAATGAGAAGAAGAATGAAAGAAAAAATAGAAAAACGCCTGACGCCTTCGGAGTAATCGAGGCGGGATCGATTGATCGGTTATGCCATGCCATGCCTTGCCTTGCCATCGAGATCTTTTACGATCTAAAATTCTACACTACCTCAGGGCTGGTGCGAACGAGTCTCGATATCTTCCCAGAGGTTACCTCTACCCAGGCTTTTCGGTTTCTTTGGTAAAAAAATTATTTCTTATACACATATGTATGGGTGATTCCATTCTAACGGTGTTTATTAATGTCCTGTACTCTTTGCTCTCACTGGTCATCCATTAACGATCTATTCACAAAGTTTTTGTATCGATATGATCCTCGTGAACATATTTCATCGCTTCTTTCGTATAATATAACTTGCAGTCCGGATAAAACTTACGGTTTAAATCACTTGAATGTCAGTACCGTGTCACGTCCGTTTCTAGAATTTACCTACGAATTCGTTATTTTCTTTGCCGCGATAAATGATCCGAACTAATCAATCCGTAAATCTGATTAATGTTATAATACGATTCGTAAATAAATTGTAATACAATTCGTAATAATTCTTCCGAAGAACGTCTACCAAATTTATTTCATGTCAGTACCGTGGACGAACGAGTCGGTACCGTGGCACCGAAAATTTGAAATTTTATTCTCATTCTCGATATTTTGAAGTCGTAGCGAAATCCTCCCGGACTTTCATTTTTACAACAAAATAGAGTGATAATATGCATTAAAAAGTTTAAAAAGTTTAATTATAGAATCAAAAAATGTTTAATCGAAAAAGTAACGGTTAGAACAGAATCACCGATATATTAGTACAGTTCAGTCCGCGCCTCGAATAACACGGACTGTCGAAAGCGAATTATAATTTTCGTATTGATTTGTTGGACGGGCAAATCTACGCGGAGAAGCTTTGATTACCCGGAGCCCAAAGGCGACGCAAAGTTACGTTATAACCCAGGGAGCAATTTGAAATCGGTGTAATTGTACCTCTGGTATTATACCCACCATGTCTATGCCTAGCCCGTACTGCGCCTTCGTTTCGCCTTTGGCGTGGGCGTTTCTCGGTTCTTCCATGAAAGCCCATAAGTTTGTTGTCCCGGACCCCGGTCCCGGTCCACGGGCATGCGGACAAGACCGCAACGCGAAGCAACGCAACGTAACGCAACGGAACCCAACGGAACGCAACGCAACGCGACGTCTGGCCTGCATCCACGACTCCGGCCGTACCAAGACCAAAGATTTGTGGTTCTTGATTGAAACAAACTGCCTACCGCGATTCTCTCTCGCGTTGCGTCAGATTTATTCTATCCTTACGACCAACGCGCCACGGTTATAGGCCAACCCGTATAACACTATTCAGTAGAGAAATTAACGAGGGCGCTAAAAAGCCTGGCCTATTACCCCGGGCCTCGGATATAAATCATGACGGAATAACCGAATTCAAACTAGCGAATTCACCGACCAAAAATATTCGCCGAAAAATTTCATATACGCTGAACAATCGCTTCCATAGATTTATTCTTTTTTTCAAAACTTGTCATAGCGCAAATGGTGCGAGAAGCCAAGAGCCAAGGTTTTACAGATTCAGACTCTTTTTCTCGCTTGGATTCTCGTCTGACACAAGTATCAGGGGTGGTTTTCAGAATTTCGCTAAACCCATGTTTCAATGTTCGAAGATTCGTGACTCTGGTTCTTTTTTCCTTTCCACTATGACGATTACTTTGAAAGAAATTTCCGCACGTTCCAGAATTTCGCGCGAAACTCTTACGAAGACCAAAATTTTGCCGTGCGTTTGAGAATTCAGTTTCCAAAAGGAAGGAAAAATCGGGAGAGCTGGGCGATAAGGAAACTCCAAAAGTTCCCAGATCCACTGGTTCACGTCCGAAAGTCTTCTCCATCGAATGTCCGATCGTAAAACAGTGAAAAACGTCATTTTTGATTTCTTGAACCGGAATACGTTCTAGAAAAATCGGATCGAGTCGGTCCCGGCGTAACACCGTTCGTTCATAAAACGACGAGAGTTTATTATTGCAGAGGCTGGAACAGGCTGCGAACCTGGAGTCTCCATCCTAGGTTATCAATTGTCTACTATGCTCCTGGAGACACGGCCGGAGTGCACCAAGGTGTCCAAGGTGTGGGTATAATGTAATCTCGTTGGCATTCGAGTTGCGGCGGCGGGTACAACCACCTGTAGCAATGCGGCCAACGCAACGCGATGCGGAGACTCGCGCATACCGAACTTCTACACACGGTTAACGTCACGCAGTGTACCCCATACGTAGGTACGTACCTACTGCACCGGTCCAGGATTAACTCTGCTCTTTTTATCACTGGCCAGCAGGCTCGCCGAGTGAGTCGTACGTGTCCGCTATCACGAACATTCGTTCTCGACGACGAATTTTTCTCCTGCACCGGGTAGGCACGGGAGATAGGGAAACTGCCTCTTACCACGACTCGGCGATATATCGCCGCCTCGGAGTCTTATAAGCACCAATCTTGACCGTTCGCGTTATACGCGTTATTTCAAAAGGATATTTATTGCCGACGAACCTCCAACGGCTCCGAGAGATACGCCGAATCTTAAAGAGCCTGGAGTACACGGTGCGAGGATGAGAGGACAGAAATACCCCCCGTACCCCGCTTCCCTATTCCCATCGCCGTCTCAATCCGCACGAACTCTTTCGATCTTTCGACAGACCGCGAAAGTATCCGCTGAAGAGTACCGAGCCTTTCCGAAGTGGGAAAAAAGTACTTTTCGCTGGGCAATTGTACCCCCGGTCATCCCGGATTGCTAATTCGAGTTTCAGGAGGAGCGGCAGTTCCGGTTGGACAAATCGTTGACACGAATAGTCTTTTTATTCGATCGAGGTCCAATTAAGCCCGTGTGTACAAGCCCGAGATAAAGACGGTGCAATTAATAGCCGCAGCCTGTCTTCCGTTAGTCTTTTGGCTCCGGTACCTGCGGTTACTTCGAGGTAAAATCTGCTGGTAGTACGCGATACATTTCGAGATACAGGACGTTAAACACCGTCCAGAACTCGCACTCGGATACTCGCTGGTGAAAAACACCTTCGGAGTTCAGAGCCAGACACGCAACTCTCATCGCTTGGCTGTTTGAACAATGTTTTACATACTCGTCCCGCCTGCGCGTCTTTTAAACCACCAAATGAATCGGAGGAAATGAAATGAAATGAAACGAAATGGAATGAAATGAACGAGGAGGTAATCTCGCCTAACAGTGAATAGAAATTGCCTTTAAGCGCGGGCGGCGTGGAGGATGCGGTCTTGATGGTATATTAGATGTGATAAGGAGCGAGTTGTTTACCGAATCTGGTATTGATCGGGTCATACGACAAGATACCGTCGCGACGTTTTATTGGCTTTTAATGACCGTGAAAATTGGACTAGTCCGAGGGATTGTCGTGAGGTGAGAGTGAGAAGAGCCGATAAGGCGATAAGAGCGGCCCTTTTCGTTGCCTATAACAAGGGCAATAAGCGCCCCTCGAAAGTCCTACAAAAATGTGATCACATTCAAAGGTAGCGCTTCCTCTCGCCTCGTTCGCAGTAGGCGCTATAAATACCGCCGCTAATTAATAGCCGAGGTAAACTAACGCCTGGCGCTATAATGTCGGCAATCCTTATTGTAAGTGACTCTTCCGAGCAGATAAGGAAACCCTAAACTTCTCTCAATCAAACGAGATCGAGACTCCGGAGAAACGTTCCGATCAACAGAGACGGGAGACACGAGGATACTTTTACCGAAAAACGGGCTGTCGGGATTTAAAACGCTCGGGATTCGGACACTGTTGCAGATATCGAAAAAATGTATGGAACATAAAATATCCGGCTTTATTTTTTCCGCAGATTTTGTTCGAACTATTTTTCGATCCGACTCAACCCTGCGTAGATTTTTTTAGCGGAAAGATATTCGTCGCGGAATAGAATATCGCGAATATCTCAATAAATATATCACTTATCGATAAATTGCATGGGACATGAAATGTCCGCCTTGAAATTCCCCACAACTTTTGTCCGAAAAATTTTTCGATCAGTCCAAAGCCTGACGATATTTTTCCATGTGAGTGTGGACGGGACATATCTCGACGGAGGTTCATCCGAATAAATGTGGTGCGGTCATTGATATCGAATACCCAGCTCGCCCTAGCCTCGGCCGAAGCCTGGGCCCGGGTCCTCCGACTCGTTAAATCGGTCCGTCGCTCCCAGAGCTCGGACTCGTATCCTCTCCAACGTTGCAGCCTCCGGCCAATTAGCATACGACGAGCTGGTCCGATCCGTTGCGGAATACACCTGCTGTCGACCGACTGCGCGGCTTGATCGCGAGTTCGCGTATCCTGTCTGTACGCGACAGGTGCCACACCTGTTTCACCGGCCACTCTGAGTCCTGATCGAAAACATCATCGACGACCTGTGGTCACTTCGGAGTTTAACCTTCGATGTGAAAGAAGAAGAATTGAAAAACATTGAACGCCGTTGAAGCTATCATTCCAAACGTACAACCGAGCATGACGCAGCGCCGCACACTTGACCCCATAACTCTGATACCGTTCAAGATTTTCTCGATTTTCTTTTTGGACGTTAAAGTTCACCCTTCGGACTTGACGCGTGAATTTTTTCGGATTTTTATCAAAGCTTATTCCTGACGTATCGCGGGTTGAAAAAACGGAACGAAAGGTAGTCGCAGTCGGTGAAACATGTCGATACTTTTTTCCTTTAATATGAGAGTAGATCCCGATTTTTTCCCAACACCTCGGTATCTATCACGCGTGTGAGTGCAGCGGCCACTTCGGAAGCCGAAACACGATGGGTTCGAGGAGAAAAAGTAAGAAATAAAAAATGAGAGAAAGAGGATCTTAGTCGGACGGCCGGTCGGTCGGTCGCCTTTACTCTCCGCTTAATCACTTTGGGCACATGCCACACGGAGCATAGTCGCTCTAAAACCTCTGAAAGTCTCTAAGAAGGGGCTCTGACATTCCTAGGATCTCTTCACGCCATGTAACTCTCTGTCTAATCTAATTACCTTTATCTTGGCATCTCGCGCCGCTGACCGCGAGAGGTCTATCTCTCTCCCGCGTCTTCCCCATTCTCTTCCTTCCTTCTTCCTCTTTTTCATCCAGCTTAGATCTAGGAGAAAACACCTGGGTCTGAGGCAGCGGCGACGACAAGTATAAGTATATCCTTCGATTTTAGGATGCGTTCTATAGTTTCCTTTCTTGTTTCTCTTTCGAAAAAATAAAAAATATACGTATATACATACAGTCTGCAAAATTGACGTCACTGACACTAGAAAAATAAATATAATATCTCAACCCGAAGCGTCGATGCTAGTGGATTTCTTAAACTCGTCGTAAGAAAAAAAGTCGTCGCAAATCTGTCACTCCTGATTGCGCAGATCGAATGTAGCGAGAAATCTTGTTTAGAGATTATCTCGCGTTGGTTACAGACTCCGAAGACTGTAAATCGCAAATAGAAAAATAAAAAAAAAATTATCGGTTGCTAGCCCGCGAACAATAAGGCGTAAAAATTCTTCCTCGGGCGAAGCCAGAGAGCCTCTTGTCATTGTCTCCAATTTTTCGATCGATCGTTATTGGCGTATCGGCACGAGTATCGTCCTGCCTACGATCGCCATGTATGTATATGGTATTCGATAGTTTTCGGTAAAAACTCGCGGAAATAACGAGTTCTCTTTGCCGTCAGGCATTTTTTCATCTCCGATTTACTACGCCACGCCGAATTACCGATTGAATGATAGAAAATTGACTAGGGCTCAAACACAACGACGAAAATTTACGATATGGTACATGCATTGTATCGGTTCCCAGTATGTGACGGAATCCGAAGCTCGAGCGATATTTTCCCAATCATCTTCAACGGACGCAATTTTCGGAAATATGCGATCACCGAAAAACTTTTTTTCCCTCAAAAGGAGAGAAAAAAAAACACAAAACTTACAATACTTAAATAAAAAAAAACCGGAGCGACGTACTGTCAATATTGAACTGTAATAAAAACATCTATCATCGTAATCACGGAGGAGAAAAAAGGATAGGCAGCGTCTCAACTCTTTTCACAGTCTTCGAGACTTCTGTGTGCCAGCAGCTGGTGTAGATCGATCTTCGGTAATTAACGATTAATTGATTGGTCGATCATATAAAAGTCAGTGTTAAATGATCGAGTATGATCGTCATTCCCCGGCTCTCTCTCTCCCTCTCTGGCTCTCTCTCTTCATATCTCCGTCCTTTATTTCTTGCGAAAGATTTGCCGTTCGCGAAGGTACAGCGTGTAGCGTATATCGCGGGCGAGTTGTTCGCAAATCCATTAGCCGTACGGCGTACGAATATTTTACCATAATATTTGGCAGGTTGGCACGCCTTATGAATGAACCCCGTTGCCTTGCTGCCCGGTTGCTTGACTGCTTGCGACTTCGCTTCGGGCCAAGATTGCCTTTGCACTTTGCCCGGTCGCATTCTGCATAACGTGTTTCAACTCCGCGAATACTCCGGCGCGACCAAGTGAACCAACGAATATATCCTCGCCGAGGAACATGCTCACTGAAGAATTCCCTCTCGCTCTCTTTCTCTCTCTATACCTTTTTCCATTTTTCTCTTTTTCAATCTCTCATCCTCCTCCTCATCCTCATCTTCTTCTTCTTATTTTTATCGCTTCTCCTTTCTCTTTCTACACCGCACGCGCGCGCTAACTGAAGAAACACCGTCGCCGTCCCCGTCCGAAATGAATTAATAACTTGGACGCCGGGGGGCCCGCCGAAATCCGACAAGCACCCCTAATTATCCCACTGCCAAGCGTCCCAGGCTCACCCTATGGGCGAGGGGGATTCCCTCGAGCACGAACGAGCCTTGTGTCCATGTGAATCTGCACCAGCTCTCATCCTGTTCCATTAAACTGCGAGAGATGCAGCAAAGATACTTATTCGACCCTTTTTTAACATTTTCCAGTTCAATGGAAAATGGAATTGATCGGAAATATCTGATCGGTCGAATATCTGTGAACGTTTCGACGCCGTCGTCTTGTTGTAAGATCGAGTTAGGACTGAGAGGCCCGAAGCGACGTCGCACGGACCCTCGGCCCCGAGTTCATAAATCTTTCCCCACCGAAGATATGGTATCCGAAGCATTTATAGAGAGGTAGAGGTGGAGGGTCCGCGAGGTGTTCCATAAATAATGCCGAGCTGATTTTGAGTTGGCAAATTATACATTTTATTATTTTCTACGGATACAGCGAAGCATAGAAAAAGTTTCGTCGACGTATATCGCGGGCTGACCGCGCTAGTGCTCCGATCGCAATTTGGTAAATCGCGGAGCTCGTGGCTCTGACCTGCTTCGATAAATCATCGACGACGCCTTTCTCGATGATCGAATACCGATTTTTAGCGCGTTTCGATGAATGAGAATGACCATCCAACGCAGAGACGCCGACGATTATGTCCCTCGATCGCTACGGCCATCCGCGTTGCGCCTATATAATTCTCCGACGTCGCATATCTATACGGACCCGGGAAATCTGGGTGGGCCTTTAATTATACATCCTAAGGTTTGGGAAGGCGTACTACGACTCAGTCCCAGTAAGACGCCGAGCCAACCTGAGCCGAACCGAACCGCACCGCGTCTCTTCGTCTCCGCGATCGAGGCGGAGGTCAAGAATTCGTCGAGAACGGTCACCGGCACGCTAACTACCCCCCCATAATTACCTAAACACAAATTACTCGGCTGTCCCCTGATCCCCGTGCCCCCGCCGGTCCTAAGTCCTTCGGTGTTTACGTCTCATCTTATTTCTTCACCTTTCGATTCTCCGAAAGATCTGCATAGTACATCCCAGGACCGAGCCATTCTGTCTCTGATTTTTGATCCGTGACTCGATTTATGGTCCGTCAGATTCACACTCGGCTTCCAGACTGCAAAAACACGCTGCGGAGAGGATACACGTCACTCTTCCTTTTCAGCTCCTTTAGAGTCCCGTCCCGTCCGCGATACGGTAATGGTCAGTTTATCACCTCGTACCTGGATGAACGAGCACCACTTCAAGGCCGTTCGAACTCTTTCAGAGAAATCCTTGGAGATTAATCCTTGAACCAGACTGCTCTGGTCATCCTTGCCGAGACTCCGGAATATAACGCGGTCCACTCTTCACAGAGGATCGAAGTACCATGGCCAAGCTGGACCAAACCAGATGAATAGAATTTTCCAGTGCAATTATATCGAACGAAATGCACATTGTGACTTACTCCTCGAAGGTCCTCATCAGAGCTGCTCAGGATGAAAGACACATTATCCAATTGTCGTCTTCAGACGTTGGGTTAATCCTTGCGATCCAGAAATGAGAATGATTTTAATGAAGTGTCGTGGATGGTTGATGAGAACCGTTGCGTGACATCGAATTGCACAATCCTTGCGCACCGTGGTCTGGGATGATGTTTGTGTCCGTCGTATCTGTCGGCTATCAATTATCACGGAGCGTCGCCTGTTGGTTCGCGTCGTAGCAACGAGTGCGAGCCGTCATCCTCGGAATGCATGATCAAGATCATCATCGGTGGGGGGGTGGGTTAAGACGATGGTGCACACACTTGCTCCGGGCTGCCTGTTTTTGTCTCGTGCGCGGGTGATTTTAAATTACGATTATATCGCGAGCGATCAGTGCCTCCACGACGCGCAGGTACCTACCTGCCAACCTGGAGTGGGAAGAACCGGGCCGAGAATTCATCCTACAGGTCGGTTCGCCCGGAAGGTCTTCCACTTCGTCATAAGCAAAGGCCTGAAGAAACACGTGGCAGGCAGTCTCGACCTTCTCGACGAGAACTACCTGTACAAAACGCGTCCTGCTCTCGTCGCGGGGACTGTACTCCAGCAGGAAAGAGATGCGGGTTTGTAACACTGGGTGGGAGGTTGCGGGGGAGTAGCTACAGGTACCTGCACCAGCTCTCGGAGATATGCTGTTTGAACAAGAGCAAATCGAGCTTCATAAAGCCGAGCCACGCTGGGGATCTACCGCCGTTATTGTTCTCAGATCATTAATTGCGATCTCCGCAGGTCAATTTTCTCACGAAATGGACATAGGGTCGTTAGACGACCCGCGAAATCTCCGGATGAACAGTTTCCCGGCGAGCGTCGAAACAAGACGAAATTATGACGTTATGCGGGGCACCGTTCAGCGGATTCTTACGGTCTCGTTTAGTCTTGGTCCGGGACCACGGAGGCTGTGCACAAAAGATTTCTCGAAACAGCCCGGAGTTCGAGGAACGTCAAATGCACAGGCGGGAGCGAGGGCTAGCGAAGCGCGAAGAGCGTGACAGAAATAGAAAAAGAGCGAAAAGTGAAGAGAGGAAGAGCCCACGATGTTGTATTTCAAAGTGCATCTCACCTCTGATCTCATGATTCCACCTCCTCCACCGCCTACCCTTGCCGTTCAAATAACTCAGGCAAAACGCTCGGCTAATGATCCGAATAATACGCGCAAAATTCATGCTCGCAATGGTTTCACGCCCATCCTTCTCCCGCCCGCGAGGTTCATCGGTCAGTTTTTGCACACATGTTACAATTACCCTATTAACCACTTCATTTCAAGCCAGAGAACGCTCTCTGTCCCTGTGTATCCTTCTCCATAAAAGAATTTCTTTGTGCACTTCGCACATGCAATTTCGATATATGGTTTCGATGGAACGTAACGATCGATGATAGATCGATGGGTGAATCATTGAAGAAAGGAAGGCGAAAGGAGGGAAGAGAGGGAACGGGGAAGACAATGACTCGACGATCGCACCTTGATAAATAAATAATTCCTTCGGGGAGATGAGGAAGCTGCAGGCACGGTGGTTGCTGGTACGTATGTACCTTACCCTAGATAAGTTACGGTCTTAGCGGTCCACTCGCGGGTCCCATGTACGGAATATCTGTATGGAGAGCAGAGTTCCCTTACTGTTTGCACAGCGCGTAGTAAGAGGCGAAAAAATGTCACATTATGCTCCTATATGGTGATGCGGCGCACCGCTCACTTAGAAATTTATCCTCCCAGCCACAAACCCGAGACCGTATCGTGCCATATCCCATACGGACTTTGCAAGAGTTGCGGAACTCTGCCGTACGTACCACATGCACGTATGAAAGGACGCGTTTACATCGGACGGGACATGATACGAAACACCCTGAAATTTAACGAAGACGGGATCAAATCGGCTGAAGAATTCTCGGACGTCCATACCGAAGGAAGCTCTTCCAATGATTTTTCTCGAGTTTTGACCGTTAGCTTAAACTTCGAGGAATTGTTTGTACGCCTCCTCCAATGAGACATGTAATTAAAAACTCGATACCGTAAGTGTCAATCGTTTTTGGGTACCACGTCCACTTGAGGCATTGTGCACGTTGCGTAACCGTATCGGGATGTCGATCTCCTGTCGTCCGCCAGTCCTGAACAATTCTGATCGTCCCATCGTCGCGCGGCATAGCCTAGACGTTGTGAAATCGGAAAGGTGTCAGCTGGATGGAGTCGTGGAAGTTGTGGGCTGTGGGCATAGTGGGCTGTGGACCCGAGCAGCTATTGGCACCTTCTCGCTCCTTCTCGAAGACAATCTGTAGACACGATCCGTATGTCCAACAATTACCTAGGCCCCGTCGCGTCCCGTCGTCTGTCCGCTGCTCCACCAAGACTTAATATAATGTACGAGATCACCGGCTCATCCAACGCCTCGGCTTCGGAATTATCAAAACGAATCCTGAATCCATTTTCGTTCGGCCCAGGGAATAGACTGCGTTTCTGATGCGACTGAAGAGGAACACCCTGGAGCTTTCGAGGATCAAACTTCGTGACATGTGCAAAAATTTCCACACACATGTATCTTCCAGTTCGGACGGATGGCAACGTTTCCTTCGAAGCATGGATAGACATTAATCCTGGAAAAGTTTCGCGAGGAATATTGCGCGCCATGTACCTTTACCTTTAGCTTTAGCAAAGACTTCGAGAGTCTGGGCGACTATTAGCGGCATCGGGATGCAGCGCACGCACCACTGCCCAACGCATCTCCGTAGCAGCCTACGTATTTATGCAGCATAATGAGCTGATCTTATCCGAGGCTTTCATTTGCCGCATCATACGTCCGGATGGCCATACTCTGGCCCACCAAAGACCGACTTTGGTACGGATGGTGCTCTCTGTGCTCGAGTCAAATCGTAGCAATTGTCGGATTACACATTCACAGACAATTCGGTCGGAAGCAGAATCCCATCGATGCAAGAAACCTCGGAAAAATCACTTGCGTGTGATGTTCATCGTGAAAAATGGTCCTAATCCTGAAGATCGCGAATCTCTCTTCATGAACCCAATCTTCGAGATCCTTTTTTCCATAACCACGTTTCAGGTTCCATTTCCAAAACGGAAATGAATAATTTTCGAACGTCCTGATCGGTGAAACTAATCGCGAATGATTCGAAATTGCTATTCGCCTTTTCCATCCTGTATATCCCGTGGTCGATCCTCCCTCAGCACCCCGTTTTTCCTACGGTTATTTAACGGCACTGAACCGAACGGAATGTGATGTAAGATTTCTTGTCGATAGAGCGCTTACGGCGGCGCATAGGCCTTCAGGTATCGGTACAAGCACCCACATCGCATTAGCCTATTACCACCCAGGATGTCCCGTGTTGTCTGCCCTCGCCATTGAAGTCTTATTTATTAAGCGTAGGACATCGCTTGTATAGGTCATTTTTCCATCGGTTATCTCGGGACTTATTACACGGTTCTTTTACCGATGGCTAGACCCGAGGGTGGTAAAGGTTACGCACGGGTTGTCGATAAGGGTCATTCTCGATGTGCGAAACGTTAATGTCTCCGATACAGCTGTAATATTTTAAAGATAAGAACCCCGCCCGTTTTTACCTCGATGACATCTTTCCCAGAGACCACGACTCGCTCTTATAAATAATTGCATCGGCAATATCTACGCGATAACTTTGTCATCTCTTTCGTAAAATTTTTGGATTAGGTGCACTGGACGATCGGATCATCATCCGCGGCTCTTTAAGTGATCTCCGTCTTTCTCCGATCCTCTAATCCTCGCCTTCTCGGTCTCCTAAAAATTGAGATCGGACCAAAAGTGGTATGATGAAGGATGGCTGTCGCTTACCTGGGCCCCTCTATAAGGCCCCCTGCCGTCACTCGTCCCATTACAATTCATTGCCGCGTGATAGATGTCGCTCGTTTGGGTCCGAAGGCTGATTGAGTTAACCTGTGTGCCTGCCTGCCAGTTCGCCTGGAGAGATTTCCTCTCCATATTACATCTATACAATCATATTGATCCCGCCCGACCTCGGTTCTCATCACGGACGATGGGATGTACGGTTTTTCATTTAAACACACTTGTCCGGTCTCAGACTTTCGTGAACAAAATTTAATCTCCGAAATGGATTTGCTCCAAGGAACACACAAACCTGTGTTCAATCTTCAGGGATATAGTATGTACATATACCTACGTATAGAGGAAGAGGGAGAGAGCAGGAGGATTCTTCCGAACCTGAAGCGGGAGAGAAGTGGCGTAGGAGTAATCCTAGTGTAGTCAGGATCATTACGGATCATTTGGTGAGGAATCACCTGTAACATCATCGGTCGAAGTAGTTTGGCCCTGGCAGTCTGTTGGGACGATTTGAACGCACGCCTCGCGGTGGTACTGAGTGATGCGTGTCGTTTATCGAAGTGACGTACCAAATGGATTGAAATATGTTCCGTTCCCATTTGATGGTCGTTCACCTCTTAAACCTTAAATTCCTCAGTTCGGTTACGATCTTCCAACGATATTACAAGGGATCGTTCGCAGCGGGGTACATCGAAGGAAGAAGCTGCTCGTCCCGAAGCCCCACTGCCATACACAATCTCTTCGTACACCTTCATCCCTGGATTCTGTTGCTTTCAGCCCAGTCTCCAGCAAAGTCGGGTCTTTCTTCCCCGCAACTTTTCTCCGCTTCTTCTTCCTCGCGGATCGGATTAAGGGTCTGTTATCGCGGTGGTAATCCCATTGACCGAAGCTTTGCATGCATTACACTTCTATCAAGTGATATCACGTTTCCATCGTCGTATGTAGGCACTTCGGTCCACATTGACCGTCCCCCGAATTCACCGCGCGATCTAGTCACCCACATATTGTCACTGGACAGACCGTTGATGATGACTGATTCTCGAAAGCTCTTCTCTATAGTATTCTGTATATGGTTAATGCCTGGCCGTAAAAGCGAGGATTAACATTCCGATCGGATGCTAGTTTCGGACGTGGCTTAATCAGCCGCTAGCGCGAGTTCCTTTATCATGCAAAGTGGTCCCAAGCACCATTTCCGAATTGGTTTATCGCGTTTACTGCCATTCGTTATTATTGAAAAATCGTAGTGAGTTGAAGAGCTAATTGGTAATCAACGAAATTTGTAGCCACGAGGACTGAAGACCACTTCTGGTATTCGAAAGTATTTTTTGAAACGAATCGCCGGTTTTTGGTAGGAAAAATTCAGGCGAATGAGAAGAAGCACGACGATCGAGGTGTGAGATAAGACTCTCGCGATTCATTAGCCGCGTCTACGTCCTCGGGGGAATTTTTTCACTTCGTTAATTCTCCCTGGCCTCGTAACAACCGGGTAAAATACACGTCTAATGAATCTAATCAAAACCTAGTAAATCACCGAGCGACGTGACGCTCTCCTCGTACAACCGACGACGTAACTACGAGGACACGCAACCAGCCACAATTCCTACTCGAAGTACAAATCTTCACCTCTTCTCTTAGGGGTCCTTCGGAATCGTATGCTTCGAGGAAATGTCATCTCGACCGATCGATTCCACTTTCATCGAATCTTTTCTAAATTTCAAGGGAATGTTCCAAAGTTACGTCCTTTGGGATAAAGTTGTGTCGAATCCCTTGAGTGAGACGGATGAAATTCGCCCTGATCTGTACATGTGTAGAAAGCGCCGTGGTCTGGTCACTCGGGGTTCTCGAGTGTCGTCGTTGTTTCGAGAACGTGATCAGGGTTCAGATTTGCTCGATGTGTCCTTCCCTGCACCTCTCTTCTTCGGGACACCTGTGCTCTCACCTGAGCAAAGTCCCTCGATATTAACGAGTGATTTTGGTGCACGGAACGACTTCTGACATCTCTTCATCTTCCTCGGAAAAAGCAGACGTCCAGCCGTACAGAATATAAACGCGTATGTAGGGTCAATAAATTCTGACCTGGAAGAAGAATTCCACTCGCTTCGAGGATCCTTCGTCTTCTTCTATCCAACGTCCCGCTATTTTAGGGTTGAAATATAGACGCGTATCTAATCTCGGATTAACCTAAGAGACGCTTTTTTATCGGGTTAATTACGAGGAGGACATCAATCAGTCGGACGGAGCTGGTCGATCGGCTACGTGATTACGACAAATGATGGCGCCGATCATTTACTAACAGGGAACAAATTTCGGAGATACATCAAACGCCTTCTCTGCACCTCGCTCCGCGCATATAACTCCTTAAAGAACATATCGCTCCGGCGGAGGCTGTGTGCTGGTAGCACACATGCCGGTGGGCCGATAGTTCTCGTAGATAGTTACTCCTATCCGATAATCGATACCTTGAAATATGAATTCTACACGGTAGAAATTCCCGGCTATGCGTATGCCCGCGCGGTGAGACAAGCCCAATAAGCTTCTCAATCAAAAATGCAAATCGGATCGTGTTAAAGTCACGGCTATACGATATCCTCCTCAAATATTCAGGAAAAACTAGTCTTCGGTTTTGTGAATCAAAAAGTGGATAATTTTTCTGTCTTTTTTATTACCGCCCGAAGAACGGGTCAGAAGGAAATAGAAATGTCGGAAATTTGCAACATTTCGTGAAGAGTTCCAATTTTCGACTCGATGGTATTTTCGCTGATTACACAGGATTCTGAGCTAATGGAGGATTCGTCTTCCGTCCCCGTGTACAAGGCTGATCTCTCCGTGTCTCGACCAAACGATCAGATGCGATAGGGCGTAGAATAGGAAGATGGAACCGAAGTAGCGAGGGCCTGGATTTCGTAGCGAGATTCTCTGGCCGGTGACAAAGAGAATTAATGGTCATTTAAGGAGTTATTCTTTACGGTTTTTCGGGCGCGTATAGGTCCGGCATGTACGTATACTCGGGTATTAGATTCTAGCCTGTTCTCTAGCGCGTCGAGAATGCAGTGCCTGAATGGGAGGAGGAGAGACCCGGTGTATCCGTTGTCCGAACTTTTCTAAATATTTTCAAGGGAATGATGAACGCCGAATTAAACGAGCATTAATTATCGAAGGCGCGGGTCGCGTGGGTGTGATTCATGGTGGAATCGTCGAGCGGGGAACCTGGGCCGGGTAGATATCCTCCGAGGGAAATAAGAAGGACGAAAACTGAAGAGAGAAAGAAATATGGAGAGCAGGACCAACGGAATACGGGAAGGATTACCTCCGGCTCTTCTTTGCTCTCGGGCAACTCTCTGTCAAGAAATATATTTATTACTTCACAGTATTTCGGCTGGCGCCGTTCGTAAATTACGGTAGTAGAATGAAACCTGTTCGAGTGTATAGGATTCGCTCTTTTTACTCTTTTCATTCGGCTTTTGTACCCATAGACACCGAAAGAAACTCGAGAAAATGAGAAGAACGAAACTCCTATTTAGATTGTCTAATCGATTCCCTTTTTGATCCGGTAATTCGATCCGACTCCGGTCGTTGCCCGATGGACATTTCTCGGGAGCAGCAAACTGCGAAGTGCAAAGTTGCAGGGTGCTCGGCAGGATCCGGCGTTGAGAGTTCGCTGCCCGATTTGCACGCAATCATTCATCTGCTTTGGTCTTTCTCTATAAAGGTATAACGCGAAGTGAGGTAAGTTGAGGTAAAGTAAGGTAAGGCGAGGTACGCCAAGATCGGAGCATATATATGGGATGGGCCGCATTCACGTGTGCAGGACACGTTGGTTCGCGTTAACCGAGAGGGCGACGCAGAGTCGTGCTGACAAGGAGACTAAAGCCGATCTCCTCCACGGCTTGCATAGAGATCGCTTATGTTTACCGGTCTAGCTGGGTGGACACCGCGCTCCCGGACACCGGACTCGAGATGACTGTGAAAAATGAATCGATCGATGAGAAGAGGTCCTTCGGCCTCCGTCCGTCCGTCGTAACGCGTTTGTGTCTTTCGCGGAGTCTCGATAACGCCGGTGGTCGGTGTCAATTTTCCATGCAACTTTTACCTCATGATCGATACTGGTGCAGTCTTATAACCGATCCTTCCACCGCGCCGGGGCATGTACCACACATGCCGTATACCGTACGCCGTATATTCCGGTGCGATCGAGAGAAGAGACGAGATCGGACGATCTTCAGGGTTTCTTATGAAACCCAATCGAATTACAAAGACAATATATTATCTCCTTTAACACATATCTGGGTTTAACGATCCTCATGGAGATGAGAGAGAGAGAGAGAGAGTTGGAGAGAGGGAGAGATGCAGAAGAAGAGGTACTCTCGCACCCGATAGGCTGACGTAACCGTTCTCTCATTTGCATCGAATATCGAACTTGCATTTCCCAGGGTCCGAGTCGGTGTACGACTATAAACCAGGATGTTCTGCCGGTGCGGTTGCAATTCTGCGTGGATCATCATTGTTTAATCCTGATACGGTGACCGTTTCAGATTATCGGTTGGGATGCGACAGTTTCATTCGCGTTTAGAAAGGATTCGTCGATACGGTATAATTTACAACGACGAACTGCTCCGCGCTCGATCCTGAACCGAACCGCAGCCAGCCAGGCTGCACTTACGCTCGAAAGAACACCTGGCTCTGGGTAAGAAATGAAATCCGCAATGCGAACCGATTTCGCAACGCGGATTACACACGTACGTATACACACCTCGTTCGAATTCGTATAATTGACGACATCTCTTCACGGGCGATTATCGTTTCGCTTACCATTTTTCTCGATAATTCCTTTCGAAATAGGTTCCAATCTGGTGGGTGTGTCCATGGTTAACGGATAACTTTAACCACGGTTTAAAATCCGACAACAATAGCCGAAGAGATGCCTTACGTAACGAAAATACTGTTCGATCGAATCGCGCCGGCTGCTCAGAATTTGATCGGCAAGAAACAGATCGGCATTGATTTGGCAGCCTTGGCTGCCGGCATGACTGTAACCATGTCATTCTTTCCCACCAGAGACTTACTCTCTTAGTCTTTGTTCATTTGACGTGTTGACGTGTTTAGCTGCATTCGTTTCTACAGCCCCGAAGGCCAAATCCCACGATTCGTTATTTATGTCTAATTTTTATTAACCAACGGATAAAATCGAACGATGAAGAGATCCCATCGCTAACGCTGAGGCTCCGCGGGATTCACGTGATACAATGACTCGACGACCTTGACCATAGTGCCTATCTCACAGGCTTCACTCAGGGTGGGCTTCTCTCCTAGCTCCCAAGGGATACACCGCGGTCCTCGATGCCGTTTGGATTTGTACCGTGGAATATAGTACCTTGATAACAATGGTCCACTGTGCTTCAGCGCTCTCTGAATTCCCGTTGTCCGCGGCTCAGCTGAATGTCGGTCAACCTGCTCGTGAGTGCCGCACTGTATTCAAGTACGTGTAGATCTTGGCTCGAGTTCCGCGCTCCTTAGATGTCATTCGGAGCCTATTGTCAGTCCACGGATCTCGATCATCGATCGAAAATTGAATGATCCCCTTCTTCTTCTTCCTCTTCCTATTCTTCTAAAATCGCCGATCTCTCTTTTCCTCCCAATTTTTCTTATCCCCGTCTATTCAGCCGTACGCTCTTCTAATCCTACCATCGACTTCGCCTCGTCATATTCCTGGGATCCGTCTTCATTAGGACTCCGTAAATTTATCCCCAGACTAACCAATACCGTCGATAACTTATCGACAATAAGAAAACGGATTCTCGTATTCAATTCATCTCCAACTGAACGCTGAATCGCCATGAAAAGGTTTTAAATCGACATCACGTCGCGTTAGATCGACGCCAAGTAGTCGTAAAGCGATACGACGTACCGCTGGATTAGAACCAACCGTCGGATTAGCGTTATGTTTCCACCAAATACTGTTTGTCAAACGTCCATTTGGGTACTTTTAGAGTTCTTTCAACGGCCACGCTTGCAGTTCCGATTCTAGGCTATCAGAAGCGATACTTCCACTCCAATGTACCGAGTCTGATGTGAAATTTATTTTTCGTAATGTTTTTACGTGTAAAATAAAAATGCAATATGCATATAATGATATTGACAGGGATATTGTTGCACAATAGAGTCGCGTCAGGGAGTCCAGCCGTTCTTGTCGTGGAGCGACAACAGCAGTGTGTAACACAATGGAACGTTGAACGGGCCGCGTCAAGTTCTAAGAGGTCATTAGGGTCGAGTCTTGGTAAAACTCGGGCTCCCCGCGCACCGTTGGTGGTCCTTAACCGATGATTTCTGTTACCGAGTCGAGTTGTCCAGAGTTCAGGTTCCGTCACTTTCTAATCGTGCTCGCGACGGCTCGGGGCTATCCACTGACTACAGAAATCCAAATTTCCATCTTAAACCTATACCTACCCACCATGATTGTTCGAGAAAGGCGGCGAAAGAAAGAATTCCCGGACGTATCTTTTTCCACGTCGAGGTAGCGCTTACGATCGAACTCGACTTCTTCGCGGTATGGAAATGAAAATTCATCCCGTATCAGATAGGGAGAAGGAACCGTACGAACGGAGGAGGGTTTTGTCTTCCTATCTATCTTATACGTATACGTTTATCGTCATTCCAGTCTCGCGTTCTCTATCTTTCTCAGCATACATGCATAGTTTAGCCTTTCAATTACAATTCCAATTTCAATTTTAGCCTCGACAGTTCCTCCAGGCGTTTATTCATGCGCGCGAGTCATTTCTCTCTCTCTCTCTCTCTCCTTTCTCTATACGGTCCTAGGTATATATATTTCCTTTCGGGTTTTGCATACGTTTATTTTAACACCGTCGCCTTTCGTCGTTCTAAAAATAAAAAAAAATAAAAAATCCACCGTAACTTATCATTTTTCAGCTTATTCATTCATTCATTTCTCACACCCATTACCCGATTCGTACGCAATCAATTACGACTTGGAACCCGCGTAGGCCCAGGAACCGAGTCATCGATTCCTCTCTCAAACGACGAGCTAGATTCGTAGATGACTTGCGAATTGTCACCCTTCGCAAAAACAAAAAAGAAAAAACGTGAAATCGTGTCGCGAAGTTCAGAGATACTCGTGCGGTTACCAAAGTGGAAACCCAAAACGTACAAAGTGTAGCAATATCCACCCCAGTTTGGGTTTAAAAGGTTACGATTAGAAGGTATAAAAAGACGCGAGAGTTGAGAGATAGCAAAAAGACACTTGACTTTTTCTGACTCTTCGCCCCGCGGTGTTTGACTTAAATATTATTCTACCGAAGGGACCTATCTCAACCTATTCCATTCATAAAGTCAGCCAACCTTTAAATATTGTCTCAAGACAATCGGTTTACAACCGCCATTTACTACGCCTCCTCCTTCTCCTCCTCTTCCTTCTCTCGTACAACTCGATTCTCTATTCTCTTTCCCTTTTCATTTTCCTTTCCCTTTCCCTTTCCCCCCTTCTGGTTCTTAGGCATAGCCCATTCTTTTAATTCTGTATATTTGGCCAACAGTAGTTTTATGCTGTTGACAGTACGGGGGGACCCTTTTAGTGCTGTCTGACGCGGGGGCTGGCGAACACTATATATAATGCGCTTTCGGTACTCGGGCAACGAAGTGAGATTACATCTGTCACTGCGGAAACGGCTGCGTCCCGACTTCCGCTTTGTAGTCTCGGGTTACCCTGGTTTGGGGTTAATACACTCCGGCGGGTCACTGCTGCGGTAATATTATACAAAAAGAGAACTGCGCCGAATCGGATGCACGACGATCGTTCGAGGTTATCTTAGACCTCAAACCGAAGAAATTATCGTCGAGAAGCTGTTCTAGAACGAACTGAAACGTACGTTTTTGACACACCTATACACTTGTCGCCGACGGTCCTCTTCGACTCACCGTGACATTCGTAAAGCATAAAGATTTCACACGAACTGTGGGAACTAATCGGTTCCTGGCGGCCCAAGAACGCCGTCAAAGCTGCCTTCAGGGGCGACAAAAAACGACCCTTTCCACAAACAGCGCGACAACTCTCTCATAGGTGGGCCTGGGGCTCGCCCGGACTCTGAATCGAACTATGAATAATGGAGCCCGGGTTGAAGTTCCGAATTTTTTAAGTTCGGGACGGTAAAAATTTAGAATTCGTTTGAGGAGATTTAAAATTTTCAAAAAACGTTGAAGTTTTGAAGAGGAAAGATAGTTCACTCCCATCGAGACTGTCGGTGATATTCAAATTCGGATTTTTTACCGTTCGTTTGGACGGAAATCGGATCGGAACGATTTCGGTACCGTTTCGCAATTAGTGCAAAACCCGGGTGATTTTTTTCGAATAAAACTGTCCCACCGATCGGCTCGGGAGTTCTGAAGAATATCAACGTCCCAAGAACCCAAAGCCGAACATAAAACCTGAGATAAGAGCCACCGGCTGAACCAAGGACCTTCTTGGTCAGGAGAAGGCCTGAGTTACGATCGTCCAGCGGACATTAAAATTTTTACTGCCAGCGTAACAAATTAAACCAATCTGGTCCGTCCTTTGCTGTTGCTCTTGCTCCACTACCAGCTCCTCTTTCGCACAATATAAGTCCAATTTTAACGCGTATTGTTGCTCATATACCGGCCCGCTAATTTCTCTCTTTATTATACATCCTAGACTGAATTTCACGACCCGTGATCTTTTCTGGTGAGCGAAGTGCCACTTGACGTTTACAGACTCCGCAACGTCGAGGAGTTTGCAAAATGTCGGGTTGCTCATACGGTCCCATGCCCACAACAGTAAATAAAAATCAGCCCAAAGTATGAAGCTAACTTTATGCACAATGCAGGCCAAGAGAACAAGGTACAGTGTGAAAATATCGAGTCGAGAAAGAGGCTGCGGTATCGGATTGTCGCCTCTGTAAATCCCAACCAGCAGACCAGCGCCACTGCGCGAACCCATGGTCTTATCATACTCAGGGCCGCACGAGGTACCAAAGTCCTGAAAACAACATATGTAATCACTTTGTGCGATATAGTGCATTCGGATTTCGATAAAAACTGCAGCTCGGACTATCGATGTGCAACGACTCGATATCCGCGTCTCAGAAGAACTCTTCTTTCTGAAATTCTCTGAAAAGTTTCTCGAAACGATTTTGGCGAACTCTGAGATGCGGAAAACTTTTGCGAGCTGATCGTCGATCGATTAGTCTTCCGGGCTACAGAAATGCAATTTGCGATGCTTCTACGATCAGCCAACGACACGTCGCACGGAGAGGACCAATATCCAGGATAATAGCAAATCGTGGGACAATAAAAGTCCGGGGAATAATAATGGCGACGGAGTGCATCCCTGTGCAAGGGAGTCTGGGTATAGTGGCAGGACGGAGGCAGTGCGGTACCTCGCGAGTCCTGGCGGTTGTTTTCCTTGTATCGTTTGATCTCGTTAATAGGACCGCATTGTCTTCGTACAGCCGCGTGGTTCCCTGCTATTCGCGGATACCTACCTACATACTATTTCGCTCGTTCGCTGAGCTGTATGCATCGTTATATACCGGAGAACAGCTCGGATCTGCGTCCCTGAAGAGGACCTTATTCCCTGGCCGAGAAGATCGGTCGACAATGTGCATTACAGGATGATAAAAAGGAGAAATAAAATATGAACAGAAATAGGATAATACCGTGAACAGGTGCAGTTCACCGGAGATTAAATTCCGAGGATTTCTTTTCCGGTCAGAAAACGTGGTTTATGCCACAGAATGTCACGGTCCGGCATTCCGGGACTAGGATCTTAGTCGAATCAACATTCCGAACAATCTTCAGTTCTGATCAACGCTCTTCTTACACCGAAGGGATCAAGGGTCGCCCTTGAAGAAGACCTGATTAATTGGCCAACCTGCTCATGTGTCCAGGCGCAATTCTATACCACGCACAATATCCTCGCCAGCAACGAGTCCTGGTAGCCCGTTCCTTGTTTCTCCGAGTCTCAAGTCATCAGCTCATTGTTCTCTAATGAATCCGTAGATGCTGTCGGAAGCGTCGCTCGGTCTCTTCGTTTCCAAGATACATGGGACAGGTTGGGGCTGGGTTGGGTCGAGCCAGACCATCCTAGTCGACGGTCTCGGTCTCTCCTCTTCTCAAAGTTCGCTGAATATTCGCTCGCCGAAAATTATCGCCCATGATCGAGTCATGGTCCCTCTTTCTTCATCGTCTCCGTCCGAAACCAAGACGGTTCGGTTTTTGGATGAAGTTTTATGACCAATCGGTGGCATTTTCGAACACGGAGCCGACGATTCGTTAACTTTCAGGATCGAACAGGAGCTTTGAGAAGTGTGATAAGACGGACGGGACCGAAGCCACGGGTTCGTCGAATGTCAAAAAGCCTTATGAGATATCGAGTTACATTAGAATGTGGTAAAAAATGTAAAAATGTATGCGAGAATAAGTAAGGAAAGAGTTTTGGTCCCCCATGTACATGTATGTATGTATATTGTGTGTGTCGTGTACACGTATTGAGGAGGTAAACCTCTGTGGTGGAGTCTATCTTAACAGAAGTTTAATCTCGATCCATAATTTAGAAAAGCGGAGAGCCGGCAGCTCGGCGACTTCGGTTTCTTGGCACCATCTTGATCGAAGTATATCGTGGAACAGTATATCTCAGAGCGTGGTGCCCGTGTATGGAAATTCGGTTCGGTGACATCCGATACAATGATCGGTGGTCGCGATACCATCACCTAGGCACCTGTGCCCTAGGTCTTCGCGGCTATAACGTGAGCGGCTTCTCTCCGTTGGATATTCGGGGTCGGTGACCGCGACTCTTTTAAATATGGAAGAATTGGAAGATCTCGATAAGAGGTCAGGACCGGGGTTACCCTCGGAGATTTCGTTGTCATGGAAATCGCTCTGGGTATGGACTCCTTCGAGAATCTTCTCGCTCTTCTCAAGGCTTACACACATATATCTATACACACACACACGTACAGGGTGTTCGGATTTTTATTCAAGATCGTGACTTTCCTGGACATTCGCTCAGCCGAGTTATTATATCAGTAAAAATACCAGAAAAAAGACAGTTCCATTTGAGTTCGGGGTTTTTCGAAACCGAGTAACGTTTCTATGATGATTATTTTCGAATGACTACAAGCGAATGAGATATTTGCGTGGGAAGATCACAATGGGACACCCTGTACGTGTATATATGCATTATTTTATGCATATATCTACGTATGTATTTATGTATCATATATAGGTACATGCGATAGAGTGCACGCGTGTGTGTAGATGATAAATACATGTAGGTATATATAAGATGCTCGTTTCCTAACGAAATATACATCGTGGTCTTGCCCGGTCCTTTACTCTCCTCTGGCTCGCATAATGACACCATTGTGCCCTCGTCACGGACAAAAATAACAATGAAAAAGACTACAAGGCGACTATATATAGAGTACGTTTCATATTTACGACGCACAATGCTACCTGTCGTGCCACGCTCCCACCCGCACGAGATGAGGACGATTCGAATAAAAACTATCCACAAAAAAACTTAAAATTTACAAAAAACTTTTCATTTTCTTTATTTTCATCAAAAATTGAATGCGCTCGAATCGGACCAGAGTTTATCCAAAAAATCACAAAAATCTTGTCAACTTTTCGTTCGACCTTAATTCCTCGTTCGTTATTGGCCAAAAATCCGAAGATACAGCCATCGATCGATAGCGATTAGGCTATCGACGATTTAGGCCCTTTTTGACACCCCCGCAGTGACGTATATCCATACGTTCACATACGTACACATTTAAGCCTGGGTGTATAATAACGTGAACGTATACAGCTACGTACAGTATAATGCCGTTTATATTCCTATTCCGTTCTCGGACAGCAGTTAAAACTGTTTACGATCTTCGGGTTCGAAACGTAAAGAGGAGGCCCTGGCTTTTCGGTCAGCTGCGAGGAACGCGCGTCGTCCAGCCTCTAACGTGATTAAGTAACTATAGTCATAAACTCGTGGCCGCCAGGATTATCCATGTAAACGCATAAATTGCTGGTTATTTAAGATAGCGGTCTCCTATTCCGCCTTTATTCGGATCGTTTTTGGTGATGGGATACCATAAGTTACACCTCGGCCACCTAGGCGCTACCGGAGCCTCTTCTACGGCCGTATTTCGTTTCTAAGTTTTTTCCGGTCGAAATTCTCGCCGATTTATCAAACCGAGTCGTTCCGATCCCCGCGACACGGTTTACCCGCCAATTTTTCACACCGAACCGAACTACTCGATCCGCGGTAACTACGCCGCGTCTAAGGTCAGAGGTTAGGTATTTCGAGAGCACGTTGGCAGCACTGGCCGCCGCCTCGAAATTTCAACCAACCTCAGACTTCGGCTTCGACTTCGGCTGGCGCCAGCGATTAATGTAAACCGACTAACTATTACACGCCGACAGTTATTTCTGTCTCGCGCACACTTTACCGATGGTCAATATAACCTAGCTCCGCTCGGACTCGGACTCAGACTTTGGCTATGGATATGCCTCTGACTTTAGCTTCGGCTCTGGCCTTCCTCGTCGTCGGTCGGAGTGGAAGAAAGTGGGAATACACATCTACCACGCAGTGACTGCACCGGCTACGTCACTAGGGAGATACAAGTTGCCACACCTGCGTTCTCGTGGGCGGCGAGGACCAGAAGATTGGCATCCGTGGGCCAGACGTTCGGATTTCAATCGATTTTTACAGATCTTTTCAAGAAAAATCGCTCCTTTTCTCTTCAGGGTTCGATCAGCGTCATCTAGCTTCGGCTTTCTGACTTTGAATCTAAACCACGTCAACTGGCTTCCGGCAAATTACTCTAACGATGAAAATGAGATCTAAGATCAGTTGACGAATGGCATTGCATCAGGCCAAATTATCTCCCCGCTTTTTCGTCCGGTTAACGTGACTTTTCGGATTTTTATTTGGCTCTTCGTTGCTTCCAAGGCTCCTCTTAATTTCTTCAAGTTGAAATCGTCGATCTCGGATCTCCGTACGCAGTTTTCGAAATGTATCATAAATTTCCGACGAAATTCCGGAATCTCTTTAGGTATATCATTCTCTCGGGTACTTTGAGGAGTTTGGATTCCTATGATCTCGACTTAGGTATATACCCGGTCATAAGCGTCGGCTACGAGTCAGTCCGCATCCGGTGGAGGCGGTGGGGAATGAGAAGAGGTGGTAGATGAGGAAGGCCCGCGCCTACCTGCACCACCCGCGACAAACCACGGTAAATTGCTGTTAATTTCACCGTGAAGCGCATATATTACCATATATTTCGGTATAAGTGACCGCTCATTAGATATGCTAAGCAGTATCCCCCGCCCCATACGAACGACGTCGACGACGCGACGCTCTCGCTTCGTGTCGACAGGTTCTTACCGAAGCTGCGCTATCAGCTCGCGGAATGAAGCTCTCATCTGGGAGCATCCCTCCGTCAGGGTATAGAAATAGAAAATTAAAAAATTGATAAAACGAGAAAACGAGAAGATCATCGTAGGAACGAAATTCTATCTCGAATACCGAACGGCAGGGGATATGAATAAGAGAAGAAGATCGGTGGTCTCATGCGACCCGATTTTCTGGGACTAGTCGAGGCGTAGTTCAAAGTATAAAAATTCCATGCGAAATAATCTGCATTTAGAAACCGTGTTATTAGGATCGTCTCGTACCGGGATTCAGGAACGATATTTATCAGGGTCACTGCCGTTCGGGTTTTGACAAAAATGTCAAAGATTTATACCGCCTCTTTCAAAATCGGAGATGTAATGGTTTAAAAAAAGAATTTTGCAAAATAAAAACAAAACGTTCCGGTCAATTCGCTTGGTACACAATTTTGGCTGATTTGTTTTTCAGAGGAATAAAAAATGAAATAAAATGACGCAGAAGGCGACCGTTACACACCGCGCGTTGATAATTTTGTATTCATTTTTTGCGCTGCAAAAATCAGCCTCTCTTTCGTCGTTCCATTTAATTCTCATTTCCATATGCATATTATATCTATATACGCATATACCAGGTATATACGAAGAAAACAAAGTAGTTATACGGAGTTCTCAGGAGTTACGTAATTCTAGTCGTAACTCACCTGTTTCCTTACGTATCTCCGAACTTTTAATTTATGCCAACCATTATCCCACCCACTACACGTGCCTCCATACCAACGTACGGAGGCTATACTAATATATACGTATTTATATACACCTCCGTACGGTCCATCTAAAAAGTACTGGTTGATGGGGCCGGGGTACTCCGGATCGCGTGGCTGGACAAGATTTTAACACCTGGATGAACCGCGGCGGTAAATACGTTGTCCGCAATATCGAACCTCGGTTATCCGACTAATGGACAATTCTTACACGGCGAGGGAGACGCCGGGCACGCGGTCGTTTGATGACTGGACGCAATTTTTACCGGATTACAAATAAAGGAGGTAATTTTCAACTCTCCGATCGGACTTATGGGCGTAGGTGAGCGCACCAACCTTTATCTACACTCGGACGAGGGAGAATACTTTATGCTCATTACCAACCTAACGTCATTATTGCCTCTTATTTATGGACAACTCGAACGTCGATTTTTTTATACGCATTTACCCGGTTAAGTCTTCGTTAACGCGCCGTACTGCCGTACCCTCGAGTAGGTACTCGCAGGCACCTCCGTACATGCAATTAGGCTAGATTTCTTTTTTGCTTACAACGCAGTCTTCCGTATTCTTCGTTATTCTTCAATCATAGGGATTTTCGGATTTTCGGATTTTCGGTAACGTTGAAAGTTTCGAACATTGAAACTCCGATAGTCCGGATCCTCGAACACTCGAAATCCGAAGATTTCGGTATATTTCTGAGGATGTGAAGACAAGAATAGTTCATTCCAATCAAAAAAAAAAAAATTGTCCTTTCGCGTCACAAAAAAGTTGATTTTCATGAAAGACTGGCTTTCCTTTCGCTGGCCATAAGAGTATGAGAGGCGTCTTCGAAACACCCCCGTGATAAAAGGAGATTAACAAAAGGTAAATCCTCGCATCGTCCGGTTTCCCGTTGAACAAAGTTTGCCCAACGGAAGCTGTGCGGGTGCCGGAAGCAGGTAGCCCTTTGTTTACCAGCCCGTAGGCTTCTCCCTCTCCTCTCGCCAGGCTTTGAGTTAGTTCACCAAGTCTGATGATCTCGAGTGGTTAGTGGCTACTTCGTAATGTTGTAAGTTAAGCCGGTAACGGTTAAACACCGCCAACACAAATCTCGGCCTGTGTA
Organism: Tenthredo distinguenda; assembly: GCA_947538915.1. NCBI lineage: Eukaryota > Metazoa > Arthropoda > Insecta > Hymenoptera > Tenthredinidae > Tenthredo > Tenthredo distinguenda. The sequence goes on from OX384532.1 coordinate 24,701,351, forward strand.
GGTACCATTCATTCATTCATTTACTCATTCATTCATCCATCTGTCTATCCGCCCGTCCGTCCTACAATTTCACCATATTCGTGGTAAAACGGTTCAGGCCCACGTAAACGTGGGAGACAATATATCCAGTACCCATATAAACCGGCCCCCTGTTCGCAGCCATGTTAAAACCATCCGGTACACAATGGGCTGGACGTTTGGCGTGAAATACTCCTACGCGAAGCGGCACCTCTTTAGGTTGTACGAAATTTATAATTAATTCCCCATCCCGCTCTCCCAGCTTGCTTTCATTCATTACAATTCCGTTCTTCTCCGGGCTGAAGTTCTCCCGAAAAGATCGTCGGCATCGATTTTCGACATTTCTATGATCATTCGGCTGGGGGTTTTCGACACCGATGCTTCTAAGTCCGAATCGTTGAACGGCGCACGATGGTGAAGCGATTTTTTCGGAGTGGAATGGAGCGGAGTGGAGACGGCAGGTCCTTCGTGCCCGTGGCACTGCCGACGCACAATGCCATTGGATCGCTGGTAATTTGTCCGAGATGGGTCATTACGGCTCGAGGAAACGCGGCTGAAGAGAAGAACGCGACGCGGTGGGGATACACGAGAAAGCGAGACCCGCTGACCTCATCCTGAACCACGTCCCTCAAAACACGCTCCACGGTCTGGTACCAAGTCTCGATCCGATCGTCGCACTTTGACCGAATCTATCTCGGCGTAAAAAGGTCTCCGCTCCTTTTTCGTTCCCGTCATCTTTCCGTAAAACCTCGATAACGTTTCTCAAAGTGACTCCAGGTCATTCCGGGTCTCATTGCAATCTCCCATGGCTTTTCGACCATCTCGGTCAGTTCCAACTTTCGAGGTTCGAAAATCCAGCCAAGTCGAGGCCGGAGGGAACTTCGGTTCTCTCTGCGACGCCGTGGAGTGCGAGGAGTCGGTTCTGGACCGGCTCCTCGGGTTGACACCGGTCTAAGTTACAGTGCCACGAGGGCGTCCGGGTAATCCTGGTTTATGCGCCACTGGTCTCTCGGCAGCAGAAACTCAGAAGTAAGCCTGGTGCAGGATCTGCATTACCGTTGAGAAGATGGCCAGCCCAGACCAGGCGAGACCAGACCAGACCAGAGCCGAGTTCCGTGGCTTATTTCTGCAGCGAAGAGTGTGGAAGGCGAAGTAAGGCGGCGAGTCTCGCTCGCCACACATATACCACGTTATACCCGAGCTTAAAATCAAAGAGCCACTAGTCACGGGTCCATAACTCCCGGAGTGGACCCTCCGCCGTCATTTTAACTCCAAGAATTACCTCGCGAGAGAAAAGAGATTCAGCAGGTTGGAGAGAGATTCATGCACTGCGCCCACGCCGTATTGTGCAGCACTCCCGAAGGTCTCCCTCTTCCTCTTCCTCTCCCTCCCGTTCCCCCTCACCCATGCCCATAACCTCTTTCAGGCATCAGATGAACCTTGTCTCAGAGGCCCACCCCGTTCCACTCCATTGTTTCAACGCCACGTCTTGTCATTTGCCACGCGAAAGGCTTGACAGATTGACTCGCCCTCTTTGCGATTCCTCGATGCGTCGTCGGCGAGGACCGAATCTTCTTTTTCGATTGTTTTTTTTTTTATTTTTTCAATTTTTTCCTACAGTTGTTTTATCGTATACAAATTTTATTTTTGTTCGGTTCGTCGACTGGTTTTCCGATTACCGCGGGGGTACGGGGTATCGATTTCCTAACCAGTTTCTTAATTTCGCATCCTCGCACAGCTGATAAATGCTACCCATTAATCTTAACTCGCTTAGGCGCAGTGCACCGTCGCGGTTCACCTCCGAACCGTCATCGAAGATGGTTTACGGTACCCAATAATTACTCGTCTCATTATATTTTAATTAGCCGGTCAGACCCCGCTCGATTCACAGTTCATTAATGTTCTTTACGAGCGAGTCATTAAATTTGAATATTATTGAAAACGCTTGTTAAGCTATAACACACATATATATATATATATATCTACATACATACACTTATATATCTTAGACGCAGAGAGACACGGACCAAAACTAACCGTCGCGACGCCCGCGCAGTTATTAGTTATCGGACACAGTATGCTGTATATATATATATACATATGTGTGTGTGTATTACGTATAATACAAAAAGGATTAATATGCAGTGGAAACAAGGAACCGATATCAATAAAGACCCAACTCCTAATACATTTTGACATTTATATATTTATCCTAACAAGACGGATGCCTATCGCCTCGACATTCTTCTTCATACGCGACAGCGGCTGTACCCCACCCACAGGCAGAGATTCAGATTTCGAAAAGATACTGTCTCACTCTCGAGTCAGATCGTGATATACTATCTAGCTGTGCAGTTCGTGTAGAAAAAAACAAAAACGAAATAAAAAATCATAAATATAGACGTTTCACAGCTAAATACGCGATGTAGGTGTATCAGAATCCTGTGACACGTGTCTCCAGAGGTTCTTGTCGTTATAAGGATTTCATCTAGTTATGTGGAAAAAAAATTTATAAAAACTGGTTCTTTTTTTTTATACTTTTATATTTTTTCTAGTCACAGTTGGGTCCTAATTGCGTTCGTCCTTGTATGGTACAGATGTGAAATTTTGAGGTAGGTGATACAATCGATTTATTTGATGATTACAAAAGAAAGAAATGACTCTATCGCGTATTAGAATCGGGTGATTTTTACCGCCCACATATTATATATAAACCGCTCCACCACCGATCGTTGAATTTTAAATAGCCGGATACTGCCGGGATAAATTGATGCGGGATATCGGTCCGTTGCGGAATCAAAGAGACACCGAATACATGGTGAGATAGTCACGTACGTACAGGTACACACATATACGTGTAAATATATATATTTCCATGGGAATCTCTTCAGTCTCTTTTCCTCTCCTGTTTCCATCCATAGTTAGGCGCCGACTGGACCAACTCGTAGATCCGGGGACCGATCGAAGTTAACAATTTTAATGAGATTGAGGTAAAGAAGAATCTGTTTCTTTTCTCTTTTTCTCTCTCTTTTATTTCTTTTCTTTTCTCGACAAGATTCGTATTTCAGTCTATATTATAACATACAATATACAGGGTGAGAGAGAGAGAGAGAGAGGAAGAAGAATCGTTTCGAGGAAGAAAAAGAAGAACAATTTTTGATCGCAGTTTTACATTTTGTATTTATTTTTATTTTTTCTTCTATGATATGAAATAAGAAACTCTGAGTGTAGGTAAGATTTAACGATGAACCCGGGCGCATATACCGGCGGTGAATTCGGTCCAATTATAATAAATTTAGTATACGTTTTAATAACCTATTTCAGGTAATAACCTGGCGCGAATCAACGGACCTCCGATTTCGTTGTATGGGTTAATGCGTGAGTGAGAAAATTTATAATATTGACACAGCGAGTCGGTTCGCCCACGCTATTAGAGATGCCGCGTCGCGTCGCCTCTCCGATATCGCTTCGCTTCGAACCCGGGGCTCTAAGATCAACGAAAATAAAAGTAACAGGATGGGTCCTCGCCTCTCTCTCTCTTTTTTCATTTTTTTCTCTCTACCCTATACCGCTCATGCGCCAACTATAAGCGGCGTGCTCTGCCCTTCTACCTTCTCTTCATACTCATAGGTATAAACATACATATATATATATATGTGTATGCAAAACATGTAAATCCGATGAGAATCCGCCGCCTCGCTCTATCCTCGCTACTTCTTCGTCCTCTTCGCTTATTACCTACATATTTATATACATATTAATGCCTTGAAAAAGTCTCCACGTATGCGTGTACGTGTATACGTACGTATCGAGGGCCGTCGATGTCTTCGAACGGATGTTAGGCAACTATGGCAGGTGCATCAAGTGTGGGTGTCGGTTTACCGCGGATATGCATATGGTATAATGCGCTATACGTGGTAGAGTAAGGTAACGTCGTTTTTTTTTTTTTTTTTTTTTTTATTTACGAGGGATATTGATTATTCTCCTAGATTCGATTCGTGCGAACCGATTTGTTACGATTTTTGAGCTCCGTTCGATACACGTTTGAATAGAAACTGTACCCCATTCAACGGCGAAAGAAGTTCTCCACGACTTTGAATTTTGGCGTATATACGATCGAGCGATCCAGCGAAAATCGTTTTTTTGTCTTCCCAAATTTAATTTGTCGGAGTGTGTAAATTTTTGTTTCTTTCCATTTTTCTTTCAATTTCTTTTTCAAATTTTTATTTCTATCGAACCGTAGCGATAATATTGATTTCTAAAGACCGTAACGAATTCGAAATCGTGACGGTACAATAGAATTTTTTGAATTCCGTTTACACCCGGGTATACGATAAGGTAGGTATATATACGTAATGTGTGGGTGCGCGCATATGAGTACAACGGAGCGTCCGCCGGCATAGCTGAATAAAAACGTAGAAAGAAAAAAGACAAAAAAGAAGTGAGCGGGAAAAAAAAAATTTATATATAAAAAAAAAACAAAAAAAAAATACTCTGGAGGAACCTGCCGAGCTCCGAGATCACGTACGGACGCACGTGGTGGACCGCGGAGCGGATGAGGGGTCACGATAACTTCCTACGATAAAGTTCCTCCCTCTTTCACTCTTTGTATGTCAAATGTTCGTTAGTTGCACACGTGCACGAAACTCGCGGTACAGCTTTTTCCACACCCAAAGGAACCAAAACCAAAACCAAAACCAAAAATCCAAAAAGAATTTCGTTAAATCGCATCCTGATCGATCCAGAGAGTCTTCGCGGACGCAACAGAGACCATCCTACCCGAAGATTTCCGCACAAGATCGTTCTTCCTCGATCAGGAGATAAAACGAACGGATTTTGACAATCGGTGTTGCTTTTTATTTCATTTTTGTTTTATTTTTTCACAAGTTTTCGGGGAAGAACGTTTGAAAAAGCCTGTACACGTACTCCACGTTCTTTCATTTCACACACGCACACACACACACGCGTTTAGAATACACACACGATCGTGTACGGGTATTAAAGACCACCTGTTCAGCCCAGGGAGAACTATGTAGAATGCGGTAATAGTGGGAGTACGTCGTCAAGGGAGATGACCCGAGTTTCCTCTCGGTCCGCACCGGTGGTTCGCCTCTTTTCGAATCTCCTCGATCCTCCGATCACCAATCTTTCGTAAATTTATCCGATCGATCTCTTATAGTTATACGTCGATATTTCGCGACGCGGAGAAGTCTTCTCTATACCGTTTCCTCTATCGTCGAATTTAATATCCTTCGATATTTGATACAAGAGAATAGTAGTTTACGACACAAGTGCGAAAATCACGTACTTCGCGCACTTGTATCGTACACTATTTTTTCCAACTCAGTGTGCAAAGTGAGCACTTTGCACACTAGTGCGCGAAGTGAGCATTTCGCACACTAGTGCTCACATTGATCACTTTGCACACTAGTGCGCAAAGTGATCGCTTTGCACACTGCGCGTGGCGATGCGTGAATCGGGCACTTCGCACAGTGAGTTGAAAAAATGAATTATTTTCCGTCAGGGACGAACCTTTCCGTGAGAGAAACAAAAAAAAAACAAAACAAAAAAACGAAGAAGAAAAAAGAAAACTGCGCTCCAATCGCACCGTAAACTCAAGTTTCATTCATATTGCGCGCACGTGTGCACGCGGTAGCCAGACTCTAGACGGGAATTATTGTATACCACGTGTTATTCCCCATGGAAATATGTCTGAGCGAAAAGAAAAAAGAAGAAAAAAAGATGGAGAATGAGAATGAGGATGAGGACGAGGACGAGGACGGGGTGGAGCAGGAGGGGAAGACCCTTCGTCAGCTTCCTCTTCCGGTCTGTTAGACGAGGATGGGGTCAGGTGACGATCTAAGGATTTAAGGTGGTCACGGCGAAGCTTCGCGTCGCGGTGGTAACCCCTTCGGGCCGGGTCGTCGAGGAGATAAAATAAAATAAAATGAAAAATGAAGAGACGAAAGAGAAAAAAAAAAAAAGAAAAATGAAACGAAAGGAAAAAAAGTTTAAAAAATATTTAGTAAAATAAAGTCCGAGTTATATACTCTCGGGTCAGCGGCTTCTTCGGGAATTCCGTTCGACATTCCGTTCGAGGCACGGTAGCAGCTTGGTCCACGGTAATCTTCCTCTCTCTCTCTCTCTCTTTCTGGCTCTCTCTTCCTCTTTCTTTATCTCTCTCGGTGTTCGTGTACCGAAATCGTTCACCGGAAAATAATGGCCTCAAACTATTCTGAAAGAGAATTCAACAGGCGTTCCAAATCCGATGACAGGTCCTATTGTGAGAGCTGGTGGTGCTTTACGTGAGAATCTTTCTCGGTCTCTCTCCCCCTCTCTTTCCCCCTCTCTCTCTCTCTCTCTCTCTCTTCTCTCCGCTCTCTGGATTAATACCGAGCCGAGAAGAGCAGCCGTCTTATCGAGCTCGGGGTAAATCGGAAGAAAAAAAAGGATCACCAAACACCGACCCGTGACAAAGTAATAGCCGCGAGTGTATGCTATATTCCAAGGCGTAAATCTGGTCCCGGGGCAAGACCCGATTCTCGGAAGAATCGATATAAATCGATTATCTGTGCGTTCCCTTGATATATCGTGACGAGGAGGTCCCGGTCCCGGTCCCGGTCCCGCCGTTTGTGTCAGGTGGGAGGAACGCGTCTTATAGACGCTGTCTCGACCGGTTTTATAACATCGATCCTACCTCATTCTCAATCTATCGCTTCTCCTTCTTCTTCTCCTCCTTCTTCTTCTTCTTCTTCTTCTTCTTCTTAGCGATCCCGGCTCTTTACCATCCGCTTCGGTACAGGCAGGTCTACTGTGCACACCTATAAAGTTAAACTGAGAAAAATGGATCGCAAGTTCGAGCCAATTACCACATTTGCAGTTAGGATGTGATATAGCGGTGCAATTACGAACCAAGATCACCAGCCCGCCGCAGCGCACCTTCTCGATAGCCTCGGTTCGTCCTCGATATCCTTTATCCCACCGTTGTGCAACCGATATTCAGAATGCAGGCTTCCTTAACTATACGGTAATAGTTATCCGACAGAAACTCCCGCGTATATACGTATACACGTATATACTGTTATGCAACTGGGTATAATAGGCCGATAATGAATCTGAAGACGGAATTATGCCACGGAGGCGATGATGATCCCTCGTGGGTTCGATTTATCGGGTATCTACGTAAGCCGGGGCGGCGTCGGTCACGATATCTCGTTATTATTACGTAAACTTGCGATGGGGGTTACGGGATACAGATTATTCACCTAAAATCGCGGAAAGAATTTTTTCCTCCGAGAATTAAGCTTTAGAATTTTATAAAAACTTCCAATTTTTGATTACAAACGAGCCGGAAGATTCTGAATCATAAAACTCAGCGTCTGGGATGCAATTAGGAGCCTTTAGATCATATTTAAAAAATTGAAGTCCAAAAAAAAACTCCATGAGTTACGAATTGAAATTCCATGACGAAAATTGTTCCACAGCGTTGGTCGAGTAATCTGAATCGGTTTAAAACTTGATTCTCAGTTTACAAGAACCAGTAATCGCGAAGAAAAATCGTTGCAAGTTTATCCGATTTCTTTTCTCAGTGTTTAAAAATCGAAATTCGTAAGAAAGGTTTTTTTTCTATTCGAAAGATGAGAAATCGAATGAAAGAAATAAGCAGGAGGGAAAAAAGGAAACGAGACATTAACCTCCCGAGCATAATCGATGCTTCTGAAACGCTAATGCAGGCGCAGTAGTATAGTGACTCCGTGAAACAAGACCAGACCCATTCGGGGTCAGCCACACTGCAGCGTCGGCAAATCTCTGGGTCTATAGATAAGGCCCGTGAGGCATATGTGGCTACCAGACCGTTCCGCCCCGGCCTAAGAGGCCGTCTTAACAGGTAGTAATTAAATAACTTTGATAAAAGCAGTCGGAGCACACGGTGCGCGTGCTCATTGTGCTCTGGGGCAGCGCGTCTTTATTTCTTTATTTCTTTGTTTCTTTATTTCTCTCGGGTGACTCAGCCGGCAGAAAAGTTTCGGAGAGTACATATAGTGTATCTACCGCGTCTCAATCGACAGCTACACCAAAGAGTCTGCATCGGGGATGGAACGAGAAGAAACGCGTCAGAAATGCAGCGTCTCAGGAACAGGCGGTTTGCAGGGACTTAATTATCCGGAAATTGGTTCGGTGTAGTTGTTTATTTTTCTTTTTCTTCTTTTTTTCCTATCTTCTATTCGGTTATTTCCATAAGGTTCCCCACGCGTTCTCAATGGCTCCTGATGGCCTCTAAGCGCGAGTCAGCGTTTCTACGTCTGTCTCTATGCTCGACAACCTCAAAGTGGGTGGCGGAATGATTCGAGAAATTCATTCTGTCCACGGAAACGAAAATTCATTCCAATTCCGATCCTTCGATACCCCGACGACTTCGTTCCTCGATTATTCGGCACACGGTGATCACCAAGATCCGATTCCGTCGAATGTAGCTTAAACTACCAATCCCAAATAAACGATTCAACCGATTTCATCCGGACATAAAAATTTTCGAATATATTTTCAAAATTAATTAGTGCATGAAACTATTAGATATCGCGCGGGTCACCCGGTTGTTGCACTTTACTCCGTGAATCGCGTGAAGGAAATGGGTTCGATTAGGGGTCGCGCAGGTGAGGCGAAGGTCATAATACAAGGCGGCGTTCCTCGGGGTCACTTATGGTATCTACATGGACCCGGAAGGCCGTGGGTGCATGTGGCCACACAAGGTAGAGGAAGTGGAAGCACCGGACCTTGGCGATAATTCGTGCAGGTGCACCTGCTGCAGGGGGTACGTTACCGATACGACTAATGTACTTTCCGTGCGGTTTTAGTCTATACATACGCGGGGTTCACACATCCGGAAACTTTCGTTCCGAAACCTGAGGCTTCTCGAAAAAAAAGAGAAGAGGGAATTTCGAATACCCTGCGGTATCCAAAAGTCGTTCTCTACCGTCCAAATCGTATTTCGGACTAATGCAGATCGCGAGTGGAGTGAAATGACGGTTTGGAACTGGAACCTTCGTTTAGTAGTCGAATGGTAGTTTTTAAACAGCAGTTTGTCCTGGATTTAGAAGTTAGTTTAATGCCTTATAGATGAGTCGACGCCGTAGAGGCTAGCTGCAATCATATCGTAACTAAAAAAGCGCTTAACCGTGGATATTTATGTGTTCCCCCCCCCGATAAGGTGAGGCTTGTCTGGGCGCAGCATCACCTCGTGGATTTTTAGGGTTCATAATTTCTCGCTAGTCGGATCGGCGCGATTCCTATAAACCGCCTATTTACATTGTCTTGCATTTAATTACGATAAATTTACACTAAGCTCCGGCCACTAGGCGGCTGGCCATTCCAGCCACATGATCAGGCATGCGGGATCGTTTCCTGTGGCCTTATACCGCGCTGTAGGTGTATTATAAAAACCATAAATAATTCCTAAGAATCTCCTTATACCGAGCGCATACATATATGAGGAATATAAATTTTTAATCGTTCATTCTGTCGTTAGAATAATTCGATAATAATTATTTCAAAGACTGGGATAAAGGAAATTTGGTAAAAAAAAAAAGAAATGAAAAAATAAAGGAAACTCACGCAGCTAGGCACCTTCTACCTTACACCTACCTATGTATAACCTACACCGCAACCGGCAATCGACCACGCCTCACCACTTTGCCAGCTACCTTACGACTGCGATACGAGGACGGATAAAGTGAGACGCTTTATCCTCCTACGAGAGAAAGGTCACTCAAGGTCATCGCAATGTCCGCCCAGTCCAGGAGGAGGTGTATATATATTATATATATTATATATATTATATATACGTATATATAAATGTATGAATTCACAGTACATGTACGTGTGCATCGTTCGTTTCAAAGAGTTGTCAGTACCCGGGTGGTAATTTGGGGTGGAGATTGTGAAAATCGGTGGGTCGGTAAGTGAAGAAAAAAAAAAATAAAGAATCTGATTCTTAGTTTCTTGACTTTTTGATGCTGGTGAAAATTTTCTTATATCGGTGATTCCGTTTTAACTGTGTCTATTAATGTCCTGTACTGTTGCTCTCACTGGTCATCCGTTAACAATCTATTCATAAAATTTTTGTACCGATACGATCCTCGTGAACGTATTTCATCGCCTCTTTCGTACAATATAACTTGCAGTCCGGAGAAAACTTACGGTTTAAATCACTTGAATGTCAGTACCGTGTCACGTCCGTTTCTAGAATTTACCTACGAATTCGTTATTTTCTTTGCCGCGATAAACGATCCGAACTAATCAATCCGTAAATCTAATTAATGTTATAATACGATTCGTAAATAAATTGTAATACGATTCGTAATAATTTTTCCGAATAATGTCTACCAAATTTATTTTATGTCAGTACCGTGGACGAACGAGTCGGTACCGTGGCGCGGAAAATTTGAAATTTGATTCTCATTCTCGATATTTTGAAGTCGTAGCGAAATCCTCTCGGACTTTCATTTTTACAATAAAATAGAGTGATAATATGCATTAAAAAATTAAAAAAGTTTAATTATAGAATCGAAAAATGTTCAATCAAAAAAGTAACTGTTAGAACAGAATCACCGATATATCGCAAATAAAAGTACAGAGAAATTTATTTGGACGGTGTCAAAATAGGACGAGGCTGTTCGTTGACTGCACTTACGGTATCTTCTGGGACGTTTGAACGTCGTTACATCGAGTGAAAATGAATCGTGTGCATTTTTTTTCTTTTTTGAGATGTAATGTTTTCTATTTTTTTTATTTTTTGTTTTTAAATTTGTGAAAGTTTAATTGGTCCTTGACAGCTAGGTTTCTCGTCTCCGTGAACAACGTCTGCCTTGAGTTATGCCGATCGGTATTTTATACAGACGCATATGGGTGTTTAACGTACGCGACGAAGAGCAATGTGCAGGAAAAATTATATATTCTACGAAATAACCGCAGATCTTTTTCATGTATATAATGTTCGTAGATATGTGTGGTAAGATACGTATGCCGGGGTAGATATATGGTGCTACTTACGCAACGTCGAACGGATGACGGCGCGTCGCGACGCCCCAGATCTCGACTCTCTCTCTCCCGAAAATCGTTAAACAAACAAACATCGCCCACGCCAAACGGCGCCTGGCGCCACTACGAAAGAAAGTTGGTACCGACGAGGTCGGAAGTCAAATCTCCAAATAGAATCCCTACTCCTAACAGTCCGGAACATCATCTGGAGGACGTATAACAACATTGAAATTGTCGCCGAATACTTTTCGAATTTTTTTGACAAAAATCGGCCGATTTCTTTCATCGGATTTCAACAGAAATAACATTTCGAGTCATTTTTGGACCTGGAACTACAACTATGGTTTATACCACTTTTTTTTTCTCGATATAACCTGCCGATTTGTTACCTTCTCAAGAAGTGACCGTTCGAAGCACTTATTTAAGCAAATCTCGCCGATTTCTTTCCGTTTATTTCAGCAATTCCCATTAAACTTCTGTCTGGAACGAGACATGACCGATTTCTTTTTCGATTCCTTTCGCAATCGCCGTTTGGGACGCTTGCCGATATATTTTCTTGTCCATAAAAAATCACCGCTAACGATACGCCCGGGAGCAAACTTCGCCGATTTCTACCCCTATTTTTCGGGAATGTACTCTTCATAGACCAACTTGCCGATCTATATCCTTCTTCCTGCAAAATGATTTCCGAAATCCTGAATCGGACCGATAATCTCCGTCGAGATAATCTGAACGAGGTTCAAAGGCAGGTAATCGGTTTTGAAATCTGCGGCTCAGATTTATCTTTGAGAATGTATAGAGGTAGTCCGCTGGAGTCGTAGCGCGGGTACCCGGATAAAAATTTGATCGCTGCACGCCGCGTAGGTAAACCTTATGCCTTGAACCGGGGACTCGATTTCTATCCGATTCTCTCCTCTTCAAAGTAGCCTTATACCCTAACCTGAAACGAAGTGCATAGTTGGTGTATCGGTATTGCGCGCGGTTCCGATAGCTAGCCGGAGAGAGTCTCCTCAGGATCGGCAATCGGTTGGATCTTGGTTCGCGACCGGAATAATAACACAATATATTAGTGTAATATATAGTGCAGTTCTTGCCGATTGATATCGGCAACGAGACCGTGGAGAGGAAGAAAGAAAAAGAACGAGGAGGAGAGGGAGAGGAAGAGAAGGACTTGACCGGTAGTCGCGGTGGTTAAGCGCATGCGCGATTCGACCCTCTCGCGGAGGTCAAGAGGTCACCTGCCGCTGCCGTACGTCGCGTAGGTATCTTGCCGATTCTTTATAGCTCTGACGTCGAAACGAATGGGCAACTTCTTATTCGCGGTTACCGGACCGATCGCCCCGCTAGCCGGCCCGAGTCCTATACGGTTTATTCGGTTTAATGCGGTTCCCCGCGCTCATCTCGCGGGATTCCCCCGGCTCGAATCTCTCGCGTATAATGTCCTGGCGCCAATTCTTGAATCCCAGATTTATGGAGGACGATCCCGGACGACCTCACCGACGCGGACCGACGCGCCGCGACGCCCCACTTTCGAGAAACTCTACCGTTTCCGATATTTTGCTTATCGTCGATTCCATGAGGCGTGAAAATTAGCCGGTTTATCCATATTCCCTGTAAATCGGACGGAATTATCTACCGATTTTTCGAAAATTCAATCCCATTCGATTCGAACCGGTTTTCACTTGATTAGAAATTAATTTTTCGCACGGGATTCCGAAGAATTTCGAATACTTTTTGAAACTTTTAAGGTGATTCCGAAAGTTGCAAAGATCGGACCGCTACCTTGCCAAAAAATTTCTAAAGATTTCGTGACAAAGAATACCTGCGAGCCCGGTTCAACCATTCTTCGAATCTGGTGTACCTATACATCGCTCGTTGAAATTTCACGAAACGACATGAAATCCTTGACACCTTAAGAAAGTGATGACATTTTTTTGACATTTCTGTGCGAATTGTCCGCGACATAAACCCGATTCGCCAAACCCACAACGAGGCCGGTAAAAATATATAAGAATTAGTCCCTGAAATCCAGCAAAATGTTCGAATCGCGAAGCCAAAACGATTTTCGAATCCGGTTCATCGTCGTTTCCTCATTTTACCGTCCCGACATTCTCCTCGCAGCAAAACCTCGGAATTCGTGACGATATGGTTGATATTTTGGAAAACATTTCCCAGCGTTTTTCGACCGTAGTAAACCGGAAGTAAAACGCGGATTAGAGAGCCGTGCAGAGAGCTGTTATCTCCAGAAACTTGAAAAGTCCATAAAACGACTTCCTCACTGCGTTCGTGCCGAGGCCATTCATTCATCCAGACCTACGGCTATAGTTAGTTGAGTACGAAAACAATGGGTTGCCGGGGCTTACCCAGCCAGGGTGCATGTGGCGCAGGTCTGTCCACGGTATACCTACAGGTACGAGCGAAAAGTTCCCAGCGACCGGCGTGGGCAATCGACTCACCTGCGCGCTACCGGTCAGCTCAGCCTGTCACCATATGCTGTCATACCAGAATTTTCCCAGAAACAGGGATTTCTTGTTGCTCAAATGGCTCACGGGGCACGCAGGCCATAGGAACGCCCGAGTACTTCCACTTTGCACAAAAATGCGCAATTCATTCCCTAGCTTCGGACTTCAGAGCTTAAGATACGGCGATTGGCGTGAGCAGGAATGTCCCCCATATGGGCATCGAGGGCCTCACAAAAACGGTTCTAGACCGAACTGCCACGGTGTCACGGCTTAATAAGACCTTACTCCGGCACATCCTCTTTCGGGAACATGTGTTCCGCTCCCGCACCGTGTACATTTTCGTAGGCCCGATCCGCGCTCTCGAAAGCTCCGAATACCGATTCCCAACGATTTCATAAATTCGGAAAAAATTCGTGCAGGAATTCTGAAACTGACCATAAAGCCCGAAGGGTCTGCATCAGCGTTTCGAATTCTGGAAATTAATCAGGACTGGGTTCGCGCGAAATTCAGCGTTTAAATACACGAGCCATTAGCGAAAGCACGATCCCAGCTGGTTTGTCCCTTCAGACCATCCCAGTCACGGGACAATTGCACTTGCCGGGGTTTTCCCATCGGTTAGAAAAACCCTGATTACTACTCCCTTCCAATAGACTCGGGGTGCTGATCATCCACGAGCATATAACTGCGAAAGAATTTTTTTTCTGGAATGGGTACCGGGCAGAAGGGTGCACTTGTTTTCCCCGGGTCTTATATCCGCGCGGATTACCCGACCAGCGATCACCGGGATGGTGTACCGCCGTAAACTCATTGTTTGGGATGGCCACCAGCAACCCCTGCTGCGAGGACGTCGAAGACAATGGTCCTGGGGAACATGCGTCCTCCAAGGGTTGTTATATCAGGTAAGGAATTTCGCTTATTATCACGTTTTTCACTGTACATATATATTCGCTATGTATATAGTTGTATATGCACGATATTTAACCTGGACAACACGTGTTGGTCAGCTTAGCTGGTGGCGCATTGTCGATCCACCCGGGATATTGCTGGTGGTCACCTTGTCCGGTACTTAAATCGCGATGGGTGTGAAGAGGAGACGCACCCTGGTCTCCCGTCGATTCAACTAAGTTTAAATTACCCGGAGGGTAATGAATGGACGCGTCGAAGGGGCGAAGGGGAAAGCCGTTACTTGGGAAATACCAGTAACAGTATTTTGAATAGCGGTGCGAAATTCTATACCATCGATTGCTTGAGGGGGTGAAAATACACACCCTGGAATACGCGGATATCCCATTGCTTCGATTTTTTCACCATACGGTTTTCCCATGTTCGAAGAAAAATTACCTAATTTTGGAAAATTCTCGCAGAATTTTTTTCAATCTTGAGAGAGAATCGCGTTCCTGGGTAATGAATATATCGAGGGACATGTGTACATGGATGCACGTGTGCACGCGTGCTTATCTACGGATTATATACGTGAATTAATTTAATTTCAGAGCGAAACGTCGTGGTTACAGGTTGGCACCGAGTCGAGGGGTCAATCGTATGCTAATTGCTGGACAAAACAAAAATTGAGAATGTCCATGGACCCAACGGACCGAACGGGGCGGCAAACTGGCTGCTTATAATATACGAGACCGAGCGGCGGGTCTTTGAACCTGCGTCTCGGCGCTGTTCGATTGTTCTGCATAAATTGATGATCGCGGCTATAGAGACGAAGACGAATTGCTGAGATGTATCTTCTCCCCTTCTTTCTTCTTCTCACATCTTCATTTTATTCCATTTTTCCATCAGACTTCGATTTTTCGGGAAAATCATAGACAAAGTCTGACAGTCGAAGGCAGCATTCCGCTATCGCAAAATTTTGTACATGTGCAGCAGTCGGCGTTCCCCACGGCATATGTCGGACCGATTTGTCCCCGGTGTGCCTGAAAGCCAGGACGTGCCGGACGGTGAATTGTCCCAGGAGTAACAGGAATGCAAGCCTCGGTAAACCCGGGAAATCTGGTGGTCATATGGCTCAGATTTTACCTGTTCAAAACCGTGGGACACACGTGTGCTAGAGTACCGGGCGAATTTTCGGTTTTCGAAAATCGTCTTTTCCCGACTCGAGTGGACACAGACCTGCGCTTGCATTAATGAGACATACCGTCATACGACGTGCGAGAAGGGGATTTCCGCGATGCCTAAAGTTTATCGAAAGAGCACGTTTCATTGACTAAATATCAAACAGAGTTTCGCGGATTTGATATCCGATTGAGTCACTCGCTGAGGTCATCGCGTGGACATTCAATTCCTCGTTGGAATAACATCGTTACCAGTAATTTTTCTGCTCGTCAAGTGACTCGTTTCCCATTCGCGGATCGGATGACAAAAAGTCGCGATTCTCGGCAGGTTTTTGTCGCTTCTCGATCTTCTTGCTCCTTCTCTTAGCCCACGGATGAAACGGACAGCATTTGGACGAAAAGGAACTATTCGTCGCGGTGTGGTAGTAGATACGGGCTTCGGCCTCGTGTTCAGACACAGAAATCGTTGTCTAGAAGAATCGAAGACGGCCCTTCTCCCCGGTGTTTAGGACTTTTTATCTTTCCCATAAACAGTGAAATTCCCGTACTTAAGATCGTCGTTGTTCGCTTATCGACACGATTTCGAGCCACGCTCATGACCGGCGTTTAATATTATTCAAATATCTTAATAGGCCCCCAAGACTGGGTCCGTATCGGTTCGCCTTCGCCTTCGCCTTCGCCTTTGCCTTCGCCTTCGTCTCCCTGGTGGACCCCTAGCCTCAGGGCCGAGGTGAGGCCCTCTCCAGGTTCACTGTATGCCCATTGTACACGCCAGTACATCTTTATACTCAGAACCTTGCGGGATATGTTTTCATGCGCATAGCATTAAGTCTAACGACACGAGAAACACGGGGACCCCTTCCGGACGAACCGTCTTGTACCGCTTCGTTCTTCGCTAACTAAGCCTAATCTATACATTGTTTAGAGGCTGACACGAGGCTGTCGAAGATCATTCCCGACTTTTACGAAAACTGGCCGAAGTTCAAATTTTTGGGAACTGGAGTCGGGGGTGGAATCTGTGACCGTGATTGAAAACAAGTCCGGTTCCTGGGAATCGGGAAATTTTCTGATAAAATTGAGGTGGGCACCTTAGACTCTTGGGTTTCTGTTATTCGACCTCTGTGCGGGTGGCCGTTTATTTTTAACGCTCAAAGGTCCTGTTGGCGTCGCGGTAAACTCTCGCAATAATTTCGATGGACTACTTCGAGAGCCGGGGTCGAGTCCTCTCGCGACATATCCGCGACCTTATACCACATGGACGCAGACGTTATACGTTATGTGAGATACAGCTGCGCGGGGATATAGTTGTAGAGATCGGTAATCGGGGCTTGGGAGTTTTAAGAAATTCGTTCCGTCCTGACCCAGACGCGGATCGGAGATGGCTTTATCACGGAATTCGCGAGGATTGAAATTCG
Organism: Tenthredo distinguenda; assembly: GCA_947538915.1. Lineage (NCBI taxonomy): Eukaryota > Metazoa > Arthropoda > Insecta > Hymenoptera > Tenthredinidae > Tenthredo > Tenthredo distinguenda. The sequence goes on from OX384532.1 coordinate 24,718,346, forward strand.
GCCGTAAAACGAAATGGTTCTGGCTGTAACACGGACGGGGTTGAATCTGGACGCGCGACGCCCGCCACGGGGTAATAAAACGGCGTTGGGAACGTTAACACCCACGCGGAACACGCAGTCCGCGGGACGATACTCGTTCTCGCAGCTAAAAACACCTTGCGAAGACCCCCTAGAATATAGATTCGTGAAGATTATCAAAGGCTATGAAGGTATATCAACCTCCTTTGCTTCAAGAGACAACGGTTCACCGACATCGACACCTTCGGCTGGAATTAGCTAATGTCACGATAACACGTCGTGGACCTTGAATTGGATGATATTTCAGCCTTTCTGAACGCGTCGTAGGTCAGGATTGATCGAATCTGAACGAATCGTGGTGAGTTACACGAAGACCAATTTTTCCAATGGATTTTATCAGGGGATTCGTTTCTGACCGGATCAGGCCAGGGAAATTTAATTCTGATTGAATCGGGTAAAGAACAGCTTTTTTTTGGCCAGTGATGTGCACTTTCTACTGAGATGAGCTGGTACTGTGACTTTCCTGCTTAACTAGGCGGGCACCTTTAAGTTCTGACCGAAACAGGTGAAGAAAATCTATTTCTGACTGAATCAGGTCAAAAAACATTTTCTTCTGATCAAATTATTGAGTCAGAAAAATTCATTTTTGACCAAATCAGCCCTGTAATATGGATTTCATACTGAATTAGAATACCACCTCTACTTTCTGACCGCAAGAAGTGAGGAAAATCTATTTTTGACTGAATCAGGTCAGAAAACATTTTCTTCTGACCAAATTATTGGGTCAGAAACATTCATTTTTAACCAAATCAGGTCAGGAATATGGAATTCTCACTGAATCAGGCTACCACTTTAAATTTCTGACCGAAACAAGTGAGGGAAATCTATTTCTGATTGAATCAGCCCAGTAATGTGGATTTCATGGTGAATTAGACTACCACCTTTAATTTCTGACCGAAACAGGAGAGGAAAATCTATTTCTGATTGAATCAAATCAGAAAACATCTTCTTCTGGCCGATTTATTGAGTCAGAAAAATTCATTTTTGACCAAATCAGCCCTGTAATATGGATTTCATACTGAATTAGAATACCACCTCTACTTTCTGACCGCAAGAAGTGAGGAAAATCTATTTCTGACTATATCAGATCAAAAAACATTTTCTTCGGACCAAATTATTAGCTCAAAAATATTTATTTTTGAGCAAATCGGGTCAGTAATGTGGGTTGCACACTGAATTAGACCAGCACCTTTGATTTCTTTATTTCAACTGTCTTCCCTGCGCGAACGCCTTCGTATTGAATCTGTGTCCCTTTCCACCCCGACCTTAAAAAGAGGCTTTCGCCTCGTTCTCGTATTTTCTATCCATCGAGAACCAGCAGCCCCACGTGCGTCCCGTGTTTCGTAAAATTTCTACGTGACGAATACCTCTTCCCAAGTCTGCATCGGCTCGTAAATCCTCCGTTTCCACTTTTCTCGCAACATCAATATCTGCGAAGCACGTGTTATCTAGGTATAAGCTAAAGGCAATAAAGTTCCGTGAAAATTCCTCAGGGTTTTCCATCAGCCACGCACTGCTCTCCGCTATACCCAAATCGTAGAGAAACATGTGTAGCTCGAACCTGGCCTAGGTATACCCAGCCACCATACTACTGCCATAAACTGTGACAATTAAGGAAACTTGTCTACCTGCAGCTTCACGATTCTCCAATAAATTCCCTACACACTCTGACGAACTATTACCTCTCCAAAGTCCAACTCCGATACTATTTTAACCCCACGGGCTGAACCCGCGACCCCCTATGAACCCCATAGCCGCGTTACTGTCAAACCATGAAAGCACAACGCGACTTCGGGAATAGGAAGCAGGTGGTAGGTGTGGGTAGGTACTACGTGCCAAATACGTATGATTAACTCGAAGCACAATGCAATCCAATATTGAAATGGAACTGAACCCTGTCGCCACTGTTATTACCGATGCATACACATATGTGCGCATGTGTGTGTAGATGTCCGTAGACTATAAAGCGTGTAAGTTCATAGTGGGAAACACCGTTGGCTTTATGGTAAGCAGGTGACGTGAATCGATTTTTCAATGTTTACACGATACAGCTGATAATGGTCGGTTCAATTCCGTTTCGGAAGCCTCGTCGGAGTGACGGTGCTTCGGTATGTCCGGCAGCAGGTGTCGATAAATTTTTCACAGGCATCACAACCCGTTCGATAGCGCTGTCGATGGTCAGCTCTCGCTGATGCTGCGGGAGTCGGGGAGAACATGACGAAAGTGAAGATCCGAGACTGGCGGTAGTCTCCTTATACCTGGAAGGAAGAGGAGAGACGGAGCAGGGAAATGAAATTCTCGTCGATAATTGCCGAGAAATTTGTGTATAGAAATCGAATTCCTGTGAATAAGATATAGACAGAGTAAACTGGGACATAATATTGGTGGAGAGGAGAAACCCGGAGGAGGTTGGTTGAACCTGTCAGCAGTGCTCAGCATCGATAGCATCTCGGCTTTTAGCATAAATTTGTGTGTTGACGTGGGCGGTAATTAACATAGTAAATAACACGGGGCTTTATAGCAGACTGGTCACCGTCGCGGCCAGAGGCCTGAGCGACGATCCTATCCTATATTATGCGATGGACGATGGACCCCGGACCCCGGACGCTGGATCTCTTCTTCACGCCGTACGGACCTTTGAATTGCTCTAAACGAAACAGGGCAGGAAGTTGTAGATCCGTTCGGACACTTTCGGCTTATTATACCTCGCATCTATGCACATAACCATGTATACTCGTAAATGGTAGCGCTCTTCCTCTTCTCTTGGCAATATAAATAAATCCACACATGGACACATGCGCGTACGTCTTCGCTGTACATCAGTTCGATTCAAGGCTCTAAAAGGCATACCTCGAGGTAGGTGTATGTAGTCATACCTTACGAACACGCAGATCCTCCCACATCTTCATCCACGTCTTAGTTCGCCATATACATACATATATACACGATTCTATCCACGCAGTAAATTTTCGATTGGATCCAGACTCGCGAGTTCGTGAACTAATTAGTCGGCGTGAAATCGCAACGCACACCCTGCGTCCTGACGGTTCGTATTCACCCTCAGTCTCCAGCGCTCCGTAGATATACTCCTTTCAGAATTAATCCTAATTTCTTTTCGAGCTCAGTTCGAAAAAGGGTGAGAGTCGGTCTTGCCTTATCCCGTTTTTTGAAAATCGATTTCAGGAAGGAAAGAAAAAAAAATTAGATTCGTTTATGGAGAAGCGAATTTCTGTTTGCCTGGTTATTCGGCAGGGGATTCTCGGCGTACGTTGGCAGGAAATTTCAGTCCTGAGAATTCCGTCTTGCCCATAAGGCGAGGGAGTGATGCGCGGTAGAAAGGCTAATCTCGAGTGACATTGACTGATTTATAACGGTGACACTAGTCCCGGAGTCTCGACTCTCGGTCTGGCCTGGTCCGTTCGTCTTGCGAAAAAATAAGTTCTGGTCGAAGAAACGAGCCAAATAAAAAGATAATAAAGAAAGGAAAGGAAGGTGGCGTGGTGAAGGAGAAGGAGAACAAGAAGGAGGATAAGAAGGAGAGGAAGAAGAAGCCTGAAGTAAGTAAAATAAAAAAGGAAAAGGGGGATCGCCGGTAAATCACGTCTGCGGAGGGGTTTCGCCGTTTGGTGTTCACGGTGCGGCAGGAAGACGCGCGCGAGACTGCGCCAGAGACCGGGACCAGAACCAGGACCAGGACCGACACGACTACTACCAGTGTACACGATAGTGGGACATCAGGAACGCGTTCCGAAGGCCGAGTTGTCGTTAAACGTCGCGAACGAACCACCGGCGCGGTCGCCTGCTTAATTCTTATTGGGCATAAATTTGCCAAAATATTTGACGGCGACGCGAATGGCCTCTTACTTCGGTCCGAACCAAAGAGCGAAGAGCGAAGAGCCCAGAGCCGAGACGCGGCCCAGACTCTCCTTTCAGATTTTTCTCTCATTCTACTCGCGAGGCGATGCGATTTTAAATTTTGAAAAACGGAATAAAAAATCAAAAAAATGGATCCGTCGATTCCAGGAATTGATAATCGCCGCCCCTATATATATATTGTATATATTTTCTGTTCTAACTGTTACTTTTTTGATTAAACATTTTTTGGTTCTATAATCAAACTTTTTTAGTTTTTCAATGCATATTATTACTCTATTTTATTGTAAAAATGAAAGTCCGAGAGGATTTCGCTACGACTTCGAAATATCGGGAATGAGAATCAAATTTCAAATTTTTCGTGCCACGGTACCGACTCGTTCGTCCACGGTACTGACATGAAATAAATTTGGTAGACGTTCTTCAGAAAAATTATTACGAATCGTATTACAATTTATTTACGGATCGTATTATAACATTAATTAGATTTACGGATTAATTAGTTCGGATCATTTATCGCGGCAAAAAAAATAACGAATTCGTAGGTAAATTCTAGAAACGGACGTGACACGGTACTGACATTTAAGTCATTTAAACCGTAAGTTTTCTCCGGACTGCAAGTTATATTGTACGAAAGAAGCGATGGAATATGTTCGCGAGGACCGTATCGATACAAAAATTTTATGAGAGGGAGAGCAAACAGTACAGGACATTAATAAACACTGTTAGAATGGAATCACCCATACATACATTTTTTTGTTTGTTTTTGGGCGCAAAAGTTTAGTCGAAAAAGTAGACTGGATCGTGAAAATGCGTGAGGTCTTAGTGACCGATGTTTACAGTTTTTGGTGAAGAAATGAGAAAATGATTTACGTAGTCAAAAAAAAGAAAGAAAAGTATGCGAAAAGGTTGGCTCGCAGTTACGACGGTTCGAGATACGAAAAGGTTATAAAATCTATGAGGGTGAAGTTAAAATGTAAAAATTAATGAATATGAATATAAAAGGGGAGTTGAAACACCTATAATTTAGAAGAAAAAAAAATATATGTATATAATAGCCTCGGTGACTCGGTTGGTTCGGTAAACTGCAGCGTTGTTAATATACCAACGTCATAATAACTGCATTTATATGGGTGGCCGTTCGGAGACTGTAATTTGGAAGCGTTGTTACGGGCGATTTCGTCGTGGGTGAAACTCACCCGCGCGCGGATATTTATGTTGCCGATATTTTTGCGACCCCCCGTTTAACGTTCGGCTAAAAGCGTTAAGATTAAATAAAATAGTTTTTTTCATGCTCATCATCGTCATCGAAGCACCGGCATCAACGCGTACTCCATCATTAACCATTACTCGCCTCTTAACTCGATGATTTATGACACTTTTTATAACCCCTTATTTTATTCGAATAGGTATGTAGCGCGTGGTACCTATACTTTCCAATGTATAGAAGATCAAAAATCAGACTCTCCCGTCTCCCATGCCCCACAAATAAATAAATAAAAAAACGACAAAAACTGAAAGAGAAAAAATCATTTGAAAATCATTCGAAACGCGTGGAAAGAATCAGAGGCGCTTAGAGTCTCAGATATTTTTTTTTTTTTACCCGAAAGGATATAAAAAGGGTCGGAGACTAAAGGATTGTCGCCAAGACCGTGATCTCCTATCCTGATTTTCGAGAGCTGTTTTTTCGAGGATCCGGTCGTTGTCTAGACTTATTTTGTCTGTACAGTATACGGTACATTATATCTTTACCCCAATATGGGTAGATTTCGTTGGAAAAGGAAGATATTGCTCCGGTTTGGCGACAGATTTTTTTTTCTTTTTTTTTCTCATTCATTTTTTCATTTTCCTCGATATTTTTTCTTACACCGTTTCACGCCCAGCGTCGCGTATGCTATGCGGTAGTCTAAGCCGTATAATGGGGCCTAATTCATCCTCTCCTTAAGTAAATAGCTGCCGCATTTCAGACGAGAGACTGCTCCAGCGGCAGCGGCACTTATCGTGAGATAGAGCGGTGCGTCTCGTCTCAGTTTTAGTCGAATAATTCAACTCCTTCTTCTACACTCGTGCCTCTGCCATAGGGGAACACAACGGAAGCTTGTAAGACACAGTCACATGAATCTAGCAACACAATGGCGAACATAAAACACACACGCGTGTACGCAGCACATAGCATACGGTACATATATACATATATATTATATATGCGTCTGGCTACTGAATAATATTACGATATATTTAACAGATATTTCGAACGAGGCTGTCGGACATCCCGTGGACCACGACAAAGCTTCGGAGATATTTAAATCTCGCTAGAAAAATTTGTCGTCTTTAACGCGGGGTCACCTAGCCCTCCCATACGGGTACATGGCTGGTCCTACCCTCGTTCGGTAGTATTTTATTCATTCGTTAATTTATAAGCGAGAGAAAAACGGGGAATTATTATTTTTTCTTGAATTTCGTACGATTTTATATATTTTATTATCGAGTTTCTGACGATTTGAGGAAAAAATTCCATACACGTAGTTGTAGGCGAAGCATAGCTGTATTTTTTCATATATTTATACACGCGTACGAGTAGAGCTGGTCCGGGTAGATTTTAGTACAGAGGAACGAGCCAGGAGTTACGAGCCTCGGTGTATAAATGAATAGCCTACTGTAATAACGTAGAATTTACAAGAGCCTCGTACAGTATATCTGACGACGAGATAATCACGGAGATCAAAGCTAATTAACGCCATCCGCCCGCACCATCGTATGGTCAGGTGTAGTATATAAACGGCTGTAATCGGCCCCTGGCTGGCTATCTAAATATTATTTATATTCCATTTAGTACTCGCTCTTTCCCTCCTTACTTAACGAAAGAAATTTGAAAGAAAAAAAAAAAATTATTTACGTATCAAGTAATACGAAGTAATAAATTCCAACGAATCGTTTGAATATTGCGCGGGAAATAATATCAAACGATTATAAAGCAATAAGTTTAATTTTATTTTTATTTTTATTTTTTGTTTTTTGTTTTTTTTTTGTCTCGTCGGAGCACAGAGGCTCGTTAAAAATTTCACTCGGGGTTATAGTGTGTAGAGGTGTACGAGAGAGACCCACGGGCCCGTAACTCTTGCAGCGTCCGTACTCGAATGCTAATTCCTTATTGATGAGTGTCATTCGTTAGCATCGAGCGTTCGGTCATTTATTCATTTTTTCGCGAGCCATGCCCACCACTACCACGGTCGCTGTCGCTCTCGCCGGTGGCATCGGTATTGGCGTTCGTCTTGTTCCTATACAGACCAAAGGGAGAGAAAAAAAAAGAATCAGTTACCGTACGAGGATAATTGTTGCTCCGGGGGAGGACGAGGTTCACGCCGATGAAACGAGATAAGAGATAAAGCGAGGAGAGATGAAAGAACTGAAGAGAAGAGGACGTCGAACAGAGACAATATTTGTAAGACGAAATCCTTTTTTTTTTTTTTTACCCTGTTCTCGCTGTTGCGGCTATTGGGCGTAGCTTGACGGATTGTTTAGATCTACGAAACGGGAAATTGGTCGAATAACAAAACGATTAATAAGAAACGTCGGTACTCGCGATCAACGATCCCGGCCGTCATTGTCCGAGTTGCCATTATCGTTTGATCGATCCGAGTATAACTGCGGATACAAGACCAACGATTCTGGCACGAAAAAAAGCCTGTCTAACTCGATCGATTTCAATTATTACTTAGACATCAATATCCAGAGTTTAGAGCGAGGAAATAATCCAGTGAAAATTACCATACGAAAATAAAAAGAAAAAAAAGAAAAAATGGATGAAAATTCGGAGTTTCTTTTATTTTTCTAGCCTCTTCAGCGCGGAGTTCCCCAAAAAGCCGTTTTTTTTTATTTTTTATTTTTTCTTGGCTCGTCGAGGCGAATAGAAAATAAAATAAAATGTAAAAACGATGTTTTATCGATGGGTATTCGTTGCGTTGCGTTGCGTGAAAGATCTTATGCGTAGACTGTGCGCTGACGGCGCGGCAAACCTGGTAACAGATATCCACTCGATGATATATTACCGCGACCAAGATACTGTTCCGATAATTATTTACCTGCAGGTCCGTGGCTCGTAGGTGGAATATACCTATCTTTTACCTTGTAGGTATAGGTAGGCGAGAGACGGCGAGAGCTATCGTCGTATACATAAGAATGAATTCTTTGACTCGATCAAAATTGATTTACTGTACGGTTTATACGAAATTCACCCGTGTTAAGCTGCTGCTGCTGCTGCTGCTGCCGTTGCTGCATACGGTGCTAGATGCTAACGTAATGTTCGCACCTTGTTTCATCCATAGATCACGTGGGAGATATGAACGAGATTATAGGACGCCCAAAAAAGTTCGGGAATAAATTAGCCGCTTCAGCGATTTTATTTTTCTGCGATTCCGCGACCGTTGTAGATCCGTGTATTCGATCCGGGATTCGAGAATTAGAGACATTTTCGCGACCGAGGTAAATTATAAACAGATATATCCTGTTTCAGGCCTTTGTTCTACGCGATTTCGCCTACAAATATGCGTGTTGAAAACCCTCTTATGTTACATCATCTAGCCACCAGCATAGACTGAAGTAAGCTCTGCAAAAATGACACGCGGTCGCTGTTGACTCGATTTAGAAGTCAATTTTAGTCCAAATCAGATATAACTTTGCGAAATTACTTAATACTAATCTAGCGTTAGCGTGGATTAGGATTATCTAAAAATATTGAATTTTTAATACGTTTTCATGTGTTTAAATTTTGTGTATCAAAAAATAGAAAAACTTGAATTTTCCAGAATTTTTTTTAGCCAAACGAACAAAAACTCTCAAGAATCTCTAGTCTACACTAGAACTGCGTATCTGGAATATATGCTAAAAAAATTGTGAATTGATCAGACTAGTGGTTAGCTAGTTATTGAGTCCACAGTTAACAGAAGTCATTTTTACAGAGCTCACTTCAATCCGTGCTGGTAGCCACACGATGTGAGATAGGAGGGTTTTTAATACCGAGATTCGTAGTTGAGACTACGTAAAATAAAGACCCGAAACAGAATATCTGTGTGTCAATTCCCTTAGTCGCGACAATCCCTGGAAATATGTCGAATTTTTACATCCTGAACATGAATACGTACCCCTTCAAGTTCCTCTGTCTTTCTAAGTTGCATTAAATTTACAGTCTCATGTCAATTTACACTAACATAAAATGAGTGAACTAGACATTGATCATGCATTAGATCGAAAATTCGTCACAGATCATGCTTCGATCAAAGTTAAGATTCAAAATCTTGATTAAACGATATTAATAAATGAAATAAACCTTCGAAAATCCGATTTCGTCTCTATAAAATCGAACCTTCAATCTCTCATCGGCTAGTCGACTGATAACTTCTTGAGTCTTGCCCTCAGAGAGGCCAAAGTTTAAGTTTAAGTTCACGTTCGAGTCTAAAGAATCTCGACTCCTCTCTTCTCGGTACTTTTGGAGGTAGAGGTATATACGTCTCGCTTATACACCTACATATATTCGCTTCGACGATTGAACATAAACGGTAATTGATTTTATAATTTTTTTCCTTCCCTCAATTTTCCTACAGTATTTAATTTATTTATTAAAAGTTTCCAGAGATCCGGCTGGATATACAATTATACATATAGTATAAGGTATTGTGTGTATATAACGTTATAAATTGAGAAACGAAATACATGTATGTGAGAAAAGAAGAGAGAAAAAGAGAGGGGGAAAAAAAAAAAAAAACAGAAAACTAAATGAGAATGCGAGATTATATTAACTTGACCTAGAATTGTCGTCGTATTGGTACCAGGAAGTCGGAGCCGTTTAAGTACCGCGGCCACGGCCGCGTCGTCTCTCGCGCGTGTGCCCATCCCACCCCCATCCCCATTACCATCCCCATCCCCATCCCCGTTCCCATTCCCATTCCCATTCCCGTACTTCCACCCACCGTACTTGAACGTCGACGTCGGTTTTACGACGACCAAACTTTACGGCGCCAGCAACCGCAGCGAGGAATTAGCAATTGTAATGTTTACCGCGACAGGGCTAGGGGGACAGAGCGGTGAAGAGAAAATGAAAGAGTAAGAAAAAACAATAAGAAAATAAGAAAATAATAAAAAAAAAAAAAAAAATTACCCGCAAAAAAAATATAAAAAAATCAAACGAAAAAAGGAGAAAGAGGAGAGGAAAATAAGAATAACAGGGAAATAAAAGAGGCGAAACCACAAGACGATGCACGCAGGCGTATACATAGGTACTACATATATATATATATATACTATAATACCAACCGCGGAGATTTCATTTGGGAAAATAAGCGGTACCTGTATATATACATATATTTGTATACAGGTAGGTATATATAGATATATATGTATATATGTACATTTGTAGACGTGTATTAACCGCATCACAATCTCAGGTAAGTAAGTTCGGGCGGACGGGACGCGGAACCTGCAGGCGTGGTGTCTGCACTTTGTTAAGCTGCGAATGTTATAGGCGCAGCAGACATATGTATGGGTACCGTTAACCATTATTCGATTACAATCTGCTCAGCGATTATCTTCACGAACGGAGAAGAAATTCGAATTCGATACGATTCCAGCATAACCCGGAAACAAAACGCCCCTATCGAAAATTCTATCAGAAATAAATATAAAATAATAATATTCGTGCGTATACGTATATATATCATATATGTACCCACGTGTAGCTGCGGTTGTGTGTATGTACCTTATAACTACTTTGTCGGAGATCGATGATAATGAGTACCGCGGTGTATAGGTATATATGTGTGTGCTGGGCTTTCACGAATTTAAGAAAATATTCTATAGGTGTATACCGTATTGTATAATACGCGTGGGATACGTACGATGCAACGAAAAATTTTAATGGGACACGAGGAGCGCTAGAATAACAGGGACTAAACGTGATTCGATAGAATTGAACGAAACGAGTGAAAAGTGGTCGAGGAACGCTCGAAGATCGACCAAAATCAGCAAAGATACACTGGAATCAGCTGAAAGACGGTTTTCTTAGACAAGAAACTAAGAACGGACGCATGTGAGCTCGAAAAGGTTGGAACTTGAACCCCTTGAACTTGAGGTCAGTTGTAAAATTACGAAACACTAAGGTTATTCTGAGCTAGGATGTAGCGAAATGCGGTAAAATCGTATGGCAAACTGTAAAACCGACTAAAACGAGCTCAGAAATCTCTAAAATGATGAAATACTCTGCTCAGTTGAGCTTAAGAACACCAAAATAAGTTGAAATCGGATGAAAAATGCTCGAGCGGGGACTTAGATAAACTGAAACAGCTTTAAATCATCTGAAAGACTTTTGAAACGAGCTCGAAACCGCCGGAATCGGAGCAACGATTTTTGAAAATGCATCAAAACGCGTTAAGATCGTCCGAAACATGGACCAAGACGAGCTGAAGCAGACTGAAACAGGCTACGTGCCAGCTTAAGCGTTATAAGACGAGCTAATATACCCTGAAACGACTTAGAAACGAGCTCGACTCATTTTGACGGTTTGACAACTGAGAAATGGAGAATATACAGGTAAGGTAAGGTCTCTGACCATTTTCAGCGGCGACAATCAGTGCAGGTTGTATATAAGGCGCGTAGAGGGAAGCAGGAGCGAGCGAGCTCAAAACCAGCGGGTATAGGTATACGCAGACATGCGCAGTGGAGCGAGCTTTATTTCGACGCAACAGGTATCTCCTGTTCCTCGTCCAAAGGTTGGAGAGAGAGAGAGAGAGGAACGGAGAGAGAGATATAGAACGCGAGACGCAGGAAGAAAGAGAGAGAGAAGCACGGTTTAAAGGGTACGAGCTCGGAGACGAGGAAGAGGACGTAAAATTAAAAAGAGGAAAAAGGGGGACACCGTGACAAATCGGAATCCGGAGTATCGAGAGAGGACGACCTATGACCGGTCTGTTATAGCGAACGGAGGAACAGACGGACGGACGGCAGCGTGTCCGAAGATCTAGATCGACGCTATAAAAGGCCTTTTCTCGAAGTACGAAGATAGTTTAACGACTGTGAGGAAACATAGGTATAGAGGTAGTGTAGTTTTACTCCCACTTCTCAAAGCCATTAGTTTTATTCGGATGTTCATCGACGATTTGATCTGCCTGTCTTTTAATAGAATGTTCCGAGCTCGACTGTATCGGGGAAGAATAATACTGAATAGGGCATACAACGCAACTTTCGAACTTTAACTCCGTTTAAACTAAACTCCGCAGCTGAATGCCGAACTATTCACAACAAAAAAAAAAAAAGAAAAGAATGGAAGAATCTCCGAGCATTCCCATGAGACCAAAAGTAAACTTCTAGACTCACTTGTTTTTCGTTTAGGCTGAAAATCTGATTGAATTTTTGTTTCATTCTCTCCTGTCTTTTTTTTTGTTCGATAAAATAACATTTTTCGAAGATTGAAAATCGGTGACGATTATCCTGCGCGAGGAAATGATAAAGAGAAATTTTGGGGGGCCCTGAATCTCGCGCGGATCTAACGACGCAGCGATGATCCGCCTCGCCGGATTGATCGCCCGGGATAAACTCGAGTCCACAGGCTTCGTGGCCGTATTCAAAGTGCGTAATTATCCCGCGGTTAAAGATCGCGTAGTTGGGCGTATCCCCGCACATGCGTACATGCTAGCGCGCATTGCGTAGCGAACGGAGGCGAGCTGCGCCGGGTCGCTCCCGAAGAAGACCAATCACCGGAGGTCAGAGCTGAGGGAGCGATGGTGGTTGCTCACTCTCTACACCGTAGAACCGCGATTTATACACTCGTATGTACTCTCGATATATTGCCAGGCACTGTATCCAGATCGACCCTTATTCCCGATGAGCTACCCCTACACGAACCGCGACAATTAACCGTCGTGATCGGAAATCACGGAACTAATCACGCACAACGTTACGTTGGCATGTTGCGTCGTGTTCAAATCATTTGACCTCATATTTCAGCATCTTTCATACGATTTCCAAGTGTCTAGGACTTTCCTAACACGTTCTGCTCTGTTTCGGTTCATTTTAGCGCATGTTTCAGCGCTTTTTATCCGATTTATACCCTTTTATAGCCTCCGTGGCACGATTACGGTCATTGTTTCAGTCGATAACTTACCGACAGGTGTTCCAGCGCTTTCTGTCTCATTCGAACATGTTTAGCTCAGGATAGGTCCTCCTCATACCTTGTATTCAGCGTGTACTTCACTCGCGTATGTTCGAGTTGATTAATTAATCTGAAATCTCGATTCGATCACTAATATACGTAATATACTATATTTTATCCGAGCGTAGATCAGAAAGTTTGCGGAGTAGCTGTAATAGGTAAATCACCTTATATACCCGACAAAACTTTTCACACCCGCGTTGTAGCCGACGTCTTCAAAGTTTCCTACGCAGAGACGGTTGTAAGGCGAATTCTGACAGTTAATATAATAATCTCGGTTAAATATCTCTTATTAGATAATCCGCACTTGCACAACTCTATACAAAGGCACATGGCTAGTAGACTACATAGTAGTAGATCCTCGCTCATATACGCGGGTAGTAGATAGGTATATCTAGAAACTGACTAATCTACGCCGCACTGTACCATATACCGTGCCTATCTTGCACCGGTTAACCTGCCCCGTGGCCTCTGACCCCCTCCGGGAATCGGGATCTGATCGTGACTCTTTACCTGTCCGATATACCCAACAGGACTTACAGCTCCAGCCCTAGGCCACGCATTCGACTATCCAAACCATTCTTATTTATGTAATAATAATAGTCGAAAGTTTATATATACGCGTACGATTGGAAATACATCGTTGATCGAATTCGTTACACCTAGTGATTTTGATTTTTTTTGGGTTGGTAAGTGATAAATGTTCCGTCAAAATTTTCGTCTTGTTATTCTATATAAATATTAAATACGTGTAACACCGCTAGACGAGGAACAGGTGTTTCCGGAGTGAAGCCCCTTGCAGCAGCAATAGCAAACACAAGGTTGGTATACTCGGTTTTGCGTGGTGCACATGCATACATGCATCGTGCATACATATATATACATATATCGGTGTATATAGCATATGTACATCTATATTCGTACACATAATATAGTAGGCAGTGAGGCACACGTATATACATACATATACGTATATATACTAACCGAGAGAGGCAAGGGCAGACCTACTTAACTCAGTGGCCTCTGAAGTGCGTCAATATTTGTAGAGGCTACTGTTTCCTCTGCCGGAAATTCGGCTTTTTATGTACCCCGAACACTGCGCTTGTGGACCTAGAATCGTTTGAAAAATAGATCTAGGTATAGATACAGGTAGAAATTTGATAGGAAAAAGCTTTGAATTTATCGAAAGAAACACGTACCCAACGTACTCTATTTTTATATTGGTTTACCCCGAAATTACATCGTTTCAGAATATCCGAAATTTTCTACGATTTTTAACCGCGTTAAGAAAACCGAGCGATTGGAAAATTTCTTCCAAAGCGTACCGTAGACTCCTTCGAATTTAATCCGGGTATTGATCGATTAAGGGGGCTCGTTATCTTAATTGCTGTCGAAAGGAACGTGCATCCCGTTACCGTAGGAATCGACGACAACTATTCGACACAAAGTGCAATCGCGATGACTGGCTTTAATTACAACCGATAGTCGACGCAGAGTCTTTCATCCGCTCTGCTCCGAGGCCCTGAATTTTCTCTTTACTATACTACTATAACCCATAACCACGGACTGAGGTCTGGCCGAGCGTTTTATAAGGGACCACCGAGGCAACGATATTCCAGCAATGTTGGACCGAGTGCAATATTGATGGAAGCTCGTTACCGGACAAAATCTTTGGTAATGGGTAACACGATGGTCAGAGATAAGCGAGGAGAGTCGTTTTACGACGATCAGGTCCGGTATACGGATAGCTGGTTTTTGGAATACCCGTTCCCTCGCTCCTCGGTCCTCGGGCCTCGGTCGAACCTATAGAAAACGATTTAAGGCATGGAATCTCATCTGGTCCTGATTGCGTTACGAATAAACGAGAGGCTGCGCGTCGAAAAAATGCCTGAAAAACGGACAGGGTATGTAACAACGTATTTTGTAACCATCGCCCGCGCCAGATATACCCATTGGGTATAAATTTATCTCGACCTGCGGTCTAGTTGCACCGAGATTTTTCCCATTCCTGGAAATCCGGAGACGTACGGTGTGCGAGGTGTCATTCCTCTGCAGCGATAGCCGCGGGTACACACACGCGTCCACACCTCTCCTAATTAAAAAATCCCAATTAGTCACAAACAAGGAGAATCTATTGCCCTCCAGGGAGATACCCCTAGCCCGCGCTCTTCGCTATCGAGAGGAATCGTCGAACATCTAGAGACACGGATACCTGCTCTGGATCTCGGTAATTCCTAGGCTTCGACAGCCTCGGACCATATAAATGTACATCTGATCACCGGGTTCAGTGCTGAGGAGCAAAGCATGGTTTTCGATCTGAGGAGAATTTCGTTTAAAAAAAATTGCGAGAGTCTTTACGAAGTACTTGGATCCACGTATGGCTGATTTTCGGGATACCCTGGGGTCCCGCGGCGCTCCAATAACCGAACTTCATGACGCGGTGGTTCCCGGCCGAAAGCGATCTGTCGTTTATTATACTAATTATATTTCCCTGGCATCGGATCCCGCCTCTCCCACGGCTGGATGGATTAATCCAGCTAAGTAATTACCGGGATCACCCTGAAGCAATGATCGTCACGGTTGGAAAGATGACTGGAAGAAACGGCCTCAGGAAGAACAGACGTGTGTAAACGGATCGGCGCTGCGCCATCGGCCATGTGGCGCGTGCAGGACTCGTGTATGGGGTCGTCTGACGGAAGCTGAAGGGTTGAAAAGCGACATAGTCCAGGCCGCCGTTTACCCTCTTCGTCCGAAACTGCGTCGTCCTTAAACTCCCGGAATTTCCTCGTCGCGATAATCGCTGGTGTTGTTTCCAGCTAGGAGTTTGTTTGCACAGGTAAGTTTCAGCCTGGTTTCAGGAAGTGACGAAGAGTGTACTCGCGCATGGTGTGGACTATCAAATATCCGAGAGGGATAATTCGTCGCGGATAATTTCGCACCCAGATTGAGCTGGACGAAGCCAGGGTGTGGTGGCGTATCGCGTTGTCGGTGGTCCGAGTCGAGGAGTGAAGGCGGGTTTGTAATGTCAGTGATTATGAGCCGAAGGTGTCTAGCCGGGATCACGGGCAATTTCCGAGGATCAAGAACGGGGAAAATGAAGAAATTTTCAATTCTACTACGGCTAGTTTTACGGGATCAGGGTGCTTCCCTGCCTTTCCTTTCCTTTCCTTTTTCTTTTTCTTTCTTTTTCTCTTCTCTTCCACGTGGATAGAAAACCGCAATCTACACAACGTGATCGACTCGTGCAGCGGATCTCTGGCCATATGGTCTCCCATATAGATGTACACTGACGCGCGACTAAGAAAGAGTTGCGAGGAAATTGCTTTCCGCATCACGGTTCTATGCCCACAACACTATACAAAAAATAGGGAAAATAAAATAGGCAAAAAACTTCATCGCCAAGGGTTAATGCTATCTTATGCCAGTTTTCACCACCGTAGGGCCGTATGTACCTGCTACACGCTCTACAGTCTTCACACTTCCAAGTCCCAACCAGCCATCTGTTACGACTTGTACGGATTATCCGCATATATGTATATCACATATATGTATAAATAAACGGAAGGATTTTTACTACTCTGAGTTAGAGCTGATAATTGGTTTGTTATTTTATTAAAAATGGTGGGAATATAACAATGCGAGTAGATACTGCATCATAGCCCAAGGATATGTGTCGTTGTACATACATATGGCTGATTCCATTCTAACAGTGTTTATTAATGTCCTGTACCGTTTGCTCTCCCTGGTCATCCATTAACGATCTATTCATAAAATTTTTGTATCGATACGATCCTCGTGAACGTATTTCGTCGCTTCTTTCGTATAATATAACTTGCAGTCCGGAGAAAACTTACGGTCTAAATCACTTGAATGTCAGTACCGTGTCACGTCCGTTTCTAGAATTCACCTACGAATTCGTTATTTTCTTTGTCGCGATAAATGATCCAAACTAATTAATCCGTGAATCTAATTAATGTTATGATACGATCCGTAAATAAATTGTAATACGATTCGTAATAATTTTTCGGAAGAATGTCTACCAAATTTATTTTATGTCAGTACCGTGGACGAACGAGTCGGTACCGTGGCACGGAAAATTTGAAATTTGATTCTCATTCTCGATATTTTGAAGTCGCAGCAAAATCCTCTCGGACTTTCATTTTTACAATAAAATAGAGTGATAATATGCATTAAAAAACGAAAAAAGTTTAATTATAGAACCAAAGAATGTTTAATCAAAAAAGTAACAGCTAGAACAGAATCACCGATATACGTATGTAATATCTGTAGAAAATGTAAAGAGTAGCTTTGTGCTCTGGTGCGCGAGGGGGAAAATCGGGCATGTATATATCGTTACTAATATCTCATTTCCGAGTTAGTCGCGAGGGTGTAAGGTGTGAGGTATAAGGTATATGTAAGTTATAAGGTATATAATTTAAAGAAATTAATCAGCGTCAGAATTAATTAGCCACAGCAGTTCGACCGTGTAGACGAGAGAAAGAGAGAGAAAAAAAAAGAAAGAAAAAATTCTCTGGAGAGATTAGTATACCTGGTTATGAGTTTTGAACGAGATAAATGATGAAGTAACATGCTTTTTATTTTTTTACCTTTTTTTTTCTTCTTTTCTTCTTTCTCTTCTTCCTTCTCTTCAATCTCTCAACAAAGTGGAAAAGGGTATGTCTTCAAAACGCACAGCTCACCCCTTTCCTCGTGATTTTTAACTCCAATTATATGATATTAACTTATATGCCCGATGCCCGAGGCACGTTGTCGTATAGAGAATTACTAACATAAGTCCTAAGAATTACTAAGTACCATACCGGTGTGGAACCGAAACGTATCTATCGCTCGTGTTGAGAGAGATCTCTTCTCTCGTTCTATAACCACCTGCAGCGTGTGTATACACGCTAGTCCCAAGAGACTGGAGAATTTGATTATAGTTATCAAGAAACACGAGGACGTATCTCTCTATACATGTGGCTTGAGATGACTGCAGGTTTTTCGTCGATCGCAAATCGCTCAATCGGAACCCTAGATTTTCTCACTCGAAAAAATCGATCGGACGATTTTTCGAGAGATTTTTCGAACGCGTACCTACGAGAAAATAAAAAAGAAGAGAAAAATTCGTGAGAAAATTAAATAAAAAAAAAAAAAGATGGATTAGAAACAAGATGTGGGTTTTTAATTAGTTATTTGAAACGTGAAACTCGACTTCCTCGTAAATTGAATCAGTTCTAACGGTACCTATTTTACAGTCAATTAATTCAAGGAGAAATAGACAATGTCTAGCTTCTGCTTTGAACTGTCCGCCCCGCGATAGCCAGCACATATAGGTATACATACACGTACAATGTCTCACGTCAGTCGAAAACGTGCCGAAAAGTTCCCTAAAAGCACGTACGACGACTCTGATCCGAGAAAGGAAAAAATAAAGTAAAAAAAAAAGAAAAAAAGAAAGACGAAAGACGAAAGGTTTTCCAAAACCAAACGAGCGGATTCCTTCACCCTTTTGTTCACGCGTATATACGTCGCGAGTAAAAAAAATCCACCTTTCTTTCTCCGTCTATCTATGTAGTTTCGTTATAATATAAAGATTGAAAATCCTGGAGCAGAGATTTGTAAGCGAAAAAAAAGAAAGAAAAAAAAGAAAATAGAAAAAATCTACTTTTCTCAATACTTAATGATCTCTCCGACGAACCTCGGGCCAACAGGTGTTTCGACTTACTGAAGACCATCTGTTCCAACCTTTGGGTGCTACCTTTAGCACCTCTAAATCCTCGACTGCGCAGACCGAAGCGGGAGTAGCAACGGGTGTAGGTAACAGGTTGTTCGTACGTTCGTTCGTTCGTTCGTTGGGTGTATGGTTCTCTCCGAGATTGTTTTGTCTAAACACTTTGGAAGAGAGCTAATGAGCTCTTAGGCTCTTAGCTCTTAGGTAGATCTCGGGCTCTTAACTCTGTGTCTCGAGTGTCCTTGGCGAGTCTGTCTTCTCGCTTCTTCTTCTTTTCTCTTTTCTCTTTTCTCTTTTCTCTTTTCTCGTTTCTCATTTATCCTTTCGCTTCGTTCCGTCCTTTTCAGTTCCTGGAGCCAGTTTACAGCCTCGTTCTCTCCTCCCCCGCTGCTCACTATACGAATCGCGCAAAGTGCGGGATACTCATTCAAACACGTGTATATTTATACATATTATATTATATTGTACACACTAGGGTATCCCTGATCCCTATTTTTCTGATAAAATATTTTTCATTTTCATCAATTGATTTTCATTCCTCCGCCTCCGTCCTTCTAAGTAAATCTAATTCAGGTACAGAATAGATACGGATTATCTCTCCGCGATGTATAGATTCGTTAGCGGGTTACTTTCGGCCGCGTATTGTGTAGGCACCCAACTTCCCGGAAGCTGTTGGATTATTGTACGAAATCCTCCAGGAGTTCCTCACCGACGTGTATATGGTACGTGTCTCATTGTCCAAAGAGCACTGCCCTCTCTTTGCAGCATACATGCGTACAGATGCGTACGTGAAGTTGATAGACCCGTTGTTTGCCAGTGACCGAGAGGTAAAACAGATCGAGAACGAATGGGACGGGGACGGGTGCCCCGGACCGGCTCTTCGAAATTTTTGTACAGATGGAACTCGCAGACCCGAAGAGTTGGTTTTATTTGCAATACGTAGATCGACCCTCTATTTTCGGTAAAATCGATCGATGTTTTGAATGAACGATGATTGGGTTAAGCAAATATCGTTTTTTGTAAAAGGATAATTCGAATGAATGGCAATTATACTTTGATATCTCAAGTGCCGATCATCGACGATACAATGTTTCCCTTTCCCAATAACCGACACTTGACACGAAAGATCTGAAGTATAATCGCGAGTCCGTTTCTCATCTCATCCCTCACCCACATTTATCCGCGCCACAACCTATTTCGCAACGAAAATAGAAAAGAAGAGATAGATTCTTTCGTTTTTTTTTATTTCTACAGTTTCCTGTGTCTCAACGATTAGAAGAAAACAAATAACAAGAAAATCTCTAAATTCTATTCCTAATTTTTGATTTATGATTTTTGTGTTTTTTTTTTTTTTTTGGTTCATTGTTTTTGAGAGACAGAGAAGAATGAATCTTCTCTCTTTCCCCCCCATTCGTTATTTTTTTTTATTTTTCTCGTTGCGATCGCGAGTCTCGAATCGTGCGAGTCTCGGGATCGCTAAAACGCGCGAAGTTGTCCGCGAGACTACATTCTCCGCGGCAGGTAGTCATAGGTACTGTAAGACGGCGGGTCAGACCGATCATTCAAACTGCTAAGTTTTAGGCCTAAGAATCTATCCGGCTATTTACTATTAACTGTAATAGTCGGTTAAACGGAATACTCAGTCATTCATTTTTCATTCAGCCCTTCTTTCCTTTTCAATATATAAATTTAAAAAAAATAAACCTCTGCTGCCTTAGGTTTTCACCTCGTTTCCAATATTCATTTTACGTCGTATTTTTTTTTTATAGAAAGAAAAAGAAAGAGAAAGAAGTTTGAAAAATTGCCCCGAACGTCAATGAAGTTGTGAAAAAATTAAAAATAAAAAAAAATCGTCGAACCCGACGAATTGATATTCAGAATAAAAATTAGACGAAATCGGAGAGAAATTACCTCACGGATTTTTACTTCTTATTTTTTTCTTTTTTTTCTTTTTTTTTCTTCTCGTTCGAAAAGTTTGTTTTGCGGATTTTTACCTCAAGCGTGATATCGTGTACTTCATTCCGGGTATACGGTGAAGTGAATTATCCACTTCCCAACGAATTTGAGAAAGTCAGGTGGAACAGAAAGAAACGACGAGGGTTTGATAATATTTTACTTATTTTCGGCAAGTTAGTAAGTTGCTCTCAATGATCTGTAAAGTCGGCGAAACGGAGGACCCAAGACGCGGCCCCGAGTCGTTTGATCCTCGATAATAAACATATTTCAATAAATCTCAAACAACACTGTTGCTCGTTGGGTTCCCATATTTCCGGTATAATTCGCCGCAGGTATTCGGAGCGAGAGAAAAGGTTCTTTAAACATGCATCTATATATATGTTCATGTATTTTAATTCCTTTCGAATTAGGACGAATTTTTTAAAGAGAAAGAATGTCTCTGAATCACGTTTCTCACCCGAAATAGAGAAAAAGTCATTCGACGATAACAAACCGTGTCTAGAAAGCGGACCCGATCAATGTTTGTACAAGTAATATGTTCTGATATTTTAGATGAAGTAAACGAATAGATAAATAGATCGGTGCATCACTTACCTGTTTCCTTCATGCATTAACATATTTTCCTTCTTCTTCTTCTTTTTCTTATTATTATTAATACTACGATTCATTATTTTTTTCTCATTTTTTTTTCTTTCGTTATTCAAATAATGAGCTACGATATTCTATATAAAATAATAATTAATTTCATGCGGGATAAAACGTCGAAAAGGATAGGATATACGTCAGATGTCAAAAGGTGATGTGTGATACTGGTATGTATAATAATATATAAAAGATCGATTTAAAGTTTGATTTAGTGATTTATTTCGTATAAAATATTTTCTATATATATATATATGTATATGTATAGGGGGGGAAATATCTATATTTTGTATTAGGTATTTTTATTTATTCTTATTTAGGTGTTTTCTTTTTTGTTTTTGTTTCTTTTTCTCCCTCTCTCGTTTTCTCTCCTCGTCTTTTCCAATTAAATCTATTATATACATGATATTATGTATATAACAGTGTTTTTTTTTTCTCGTGCTCACCCTGGGATGAATAATACATGTTTGATATATATTATTCAAAGACAAATATACATATATAGATACTATGTAATAGTTTAGAACGATATTATATTACTTAAAGTTGATCATATATCATCATCCTTCAACGGGCTTTTCTGAGCTGATCTATTTTTTTTTTTTTTTGTTTCTTTCCCACCTTTTTCTTTCTCTTTACTTGTTATTCATCGTTTTTTGTGTCTCTTTTTTTTTTATTTCTCTCGTTATTTTCAATTTTCGCACTTTCGTCGGTGTATGATTTATTTATGATACATGACTAGTTTCATCGAGTAACTTATTTTATACCTAGTAGTAGTAGTAGTAGAGCAGTAATAATAATAATAATAATAATAATAATCATATTATGATAAGGATATTAATAATAATTGTAGAAAAAAAAAAACAAAAAAAAAAAACAAAACGATACAAAAATTTACCAAAAAAAATTAAATTACACGGTACAGTGAAAAAGTAAAAAAAAAAAACAGAAAAAAAAAGACCTCGCTCGGTTCGGTATTATTATATCGCGAATTACCGTTATTAATACTACATAATTATACGTAAATCTAAGATGAGATGCAAGAAAAAAAAAAAATGAAGAGAACAAAAAAAAAATATATATATATATACATATATATCTATGGCTGGCTATTTACAATGATTACGTGTGTGTGTGTATGTATGTATGTATTATATGAATTATATGAGACCGCATATTATATATAGTATAGTCGAAGTTTTTACTTAAATATAGGTAATTATATATATTTGTCTATGTATTATATTTATAATCGTGTTATATGTTGATATGATTCATAAATTATTAGGACAGTAAGGGTATATGAAATAATAATAATAATAATAATGACAATGATAATGATAATAATAATAATAATCGTAAATGTAATAGTAATGTAATAAAACTTTACAGGAAGAGAAAGAGAAAGAGTTGAGAGAGATATAGAGAGAGGGAGAATTTGAAAATATACGTTGATAAAATATTACGACGTAATGATGATTGAAAATATCTTCAAGAAAAGAAATATGTATAATATATATGTGTGTGTTTGAAAATGTGTTATAAAATGGCACAAAGTTTTTCACGGGATACGATATCGCTGTATTATCAATTATTATATATATCAATATTACAGCGATTTTTCGGTTTTATGTAGTTTTTTTTTTTTTTTTCTATTTTTTCCTTCATTTTTCTTCTTTTCGCTAACTTTGTTCATAATTCAAATATAGCCCGGTCTTTCTTGTATACCCTTATATATATAGCACCCCAAGAACGAACCCGTTTTTCTTCCTTTTTTTTATTTTTCTTCCTTAACGAAAAGAAAAAAAAAAACACGAATAATGATAATAATAATAATTATTATCATTGTTATCAATTGTGGCAAGTGCAGCGGCAGGCAGGAAACGGTGTAATAATAATAATAATATGGCAAACAGATGGAATAGTTAAAAAAAAATAAAAAATAAAAATAAATAAATAAAGAAAACACGTGCAAAATTACCTATTACATCGACGTATTCGATCTTTACTTCGTTAATTTTTTTTCATTTTTTTCATTTTCTTTTTTATACATCTTATTTTTTTTCTAGTCTTTTCTCATTTTTTTCTCTACAGTTTTCCTGATATATCGTTTGTACTCCGTATATATAGGTATATGTATATAAAAGAACAGCAGTCTCTTTAATTTAATTTAATTTCTTTTCTCTTCGTTTTTATATTCTCTATTATACTATAAGTTTTTTTTTTTTTTTTTTTATTCCAAAAAAAGGCACTGAAGTAGTTCTCATCCCCCTCTTATTTCTATACTCTCATGTATCCTCAAACTGCCAGATTATACATCATCAATAACGCCCCTCTTCTCTTAAATCTCGTATTCTCATTTCTCTCCTATTCTCTCTCCGACGACTATATACCGTCGTTCAACACCCGTACGCGATCGGTACGGCGACCCCCGAGCACCCGGACTCTTGATGTTTAGTGAGCAAAGACATCCTGCTGAAAGTCTTACTGCAGGACGAGCACGAGTACTTTTTGACGTCGCTGTGAGTCTGCAAATGAGCTCGGAGATTGCTACGGTCCGCGAACGCCCTGTTACAGTGTTGACAACTGAAAGGTTTCTCGCCCGTATGGGTTCTTATGTGTCCCTGCAGTAGCCAAGGCCTCGAGAACGCCTTGCCACAAAGATGGCACTTGCAAGGTAGCGTGTGCGTTCTAATGTGCATCTTTAGCGCCCCTAAACTGACGTAAACCTTCTCGCAATATTTACAAGAGAACGATTTCTTGGTCTGTCCTTCGGCCGCTGCGCAATGAAATTGCTGGTGTTTAGATAGACCGGAATAAGTTGAGTAAGACTTGCCGCAATCGGGACACTGGTATCTCGGCGATGCCGAATTACCACTTTTCTCCATTATCTTCTGACCGCCTATCGGTCCCGCCGATGTACTTCCGGCCGACGATCTGCCGCTGTCGCTTCCCGGCGATGACAAATCCTCAGGTGTTACCGGGGGCGGTGATCTCAACGATCCCGAACCCAACGAACTCGTTGGCGACAGTCCGCAGTGTTCGGGACTACCCCAAGGCGCGTAGCTCCTCGCCACCGGCCTCTGTATGGTCGGACAAGTCAGGGCTGTGTGCGGCGGAGGTGAGCCCGACACGTGATCCGGAGAATGGGACGAGTACCCGGCCCCGGCTACTGGATAAGCGGGGTAAATTTCGCTCGGTTGATACCTGTACGCCGCTGGATAAGGCAGATAATGCGGTGGGAACAGTGGCGCCGTTCGTGCCCACGCGGGTGTTGCGTAACGCGGCAAAGGTTCCACGGGAGTATTCAGATTGAGGGGTTCGAGCGGAGCCGAACCGACAGCGACGACCGGGCTGTTCGCGGTGGCTATGAAGTGTTGGAGCGGCGGCGAGGACGAGTTGCTGCTGGCCGTGTTATCGTGCTGCAGTACCTCGACCTTAGCCTTTTTAGGAAGCTGGTGTAACGGCGCTATAACACCACCCGGCGGGGTTAGGGTCTTGATAGGATAATGCTGGTGATTCATATGGCTGTGGTAATTGTGGTGTGAGATATTCGTCATGTGAGGTGAGACGGCTAACGACGAGGGCGAAGACGAAGGCGACGGCCTAAGCGATCGGAGCAACAATCTCGACGCCGAGGTGGAGTTGGGCGAAGGCGACCTGCGCGGAACGTTCGGACTAGTTGTTTCCTCTTGCTTTACCGTAAACCTCGGCGATATTGTCGCGGGGTAATTTTCACCCGATAAAGAAGACGAACAAGAAGAAGAGCTCGGCGAGTTTATCGCTTTGTTCTTCTCGTCTTTAACTGCCGCCCGTCTACTCAGGTCCTCTGGTTTTGTACTTAGATTTTCCGGCTCCGGTATGAGATCGTCGTCGTCGACTACTACCACGTCGACCATCTCTTCTGCAACGACAAAAAAGTAAACGATTTTTTTATTAGTTTATCTCTCACGTTCGATTATCCTGATAATAAGTATAGACGCTCGGTTACCGAGGATAGGCATATTAGAGGACTGTGGGAACTTTGACTATCCCAATTCACACATTGATAAGAATTAGAGTCGAGCTGTAGAAGAGGAGATCCGAGAACATTTATCGTTCTTTTATCAACGCGACTTTGAAATTCGACTTTGATTCTGATTCGATTTTTGATTTTTGATTTCTTATTTTTTTTTCTCATTCTACGTTTGAGGATTAACAAAAATCTGATCGTGTCTCCTTACCTTTTATCGGCTCCGAAGCCACCTCTTCCCCAAGCATAACGTGAACCGGACGTTTTTTCAGGGGACAATGACTGTAGCTGTTGTTTCTCTTGAGAAAACTTCGCGGCATATCGTCAACGAGCATTTTGTTAAAGTTTAAAGTATATATATATACGTGTATATATATATATTAGTTTTAAAGAGTCACACCGTTCACACAAACATTGATAATTCTTCGTCTCCTTAGTTCTCGTAGAATAATAATTATATTAATAATAGTAAGAAGAAGAAGAGGAAGATGGTAATCCAAAAAGTTGCGTGGGCTTAAACACTGATCACTTTATATCCGATGTTTGATAGCAACATCACAAACACTCCGCGACACATTTGCAGCTTAAGTCCATCGATCTATTAGTCTATATGGATCGTTCACTTTCGTATCTATTAATTTTTTTTCTGTGTCTCTTTAATAAGAAAAAAAAATGTTTTTCTTCTTTATTTATACGATTTTATTTCACTCACTTGAATTATAAATAATAATAATAATAACAACAATAACGACGATGTGTGTATTATTATTTGTAAAATATATTAAGATAATATGAATATGCGAGAACGTTTCGAGACACTGTAGACGATATTTGGGATAACTACAAAAATACACGCTTTACTGAACACTGCAACGACAAACGACGTACCGCATTCGGCTTCAGGCCGTTTCTGGTGGCAGGGGGGTGCTCCGCGGCCTTATATAACCGTTTACCCCACCACAACGGTGCAGGTGGCCCGCACGTGCTGCCCAACCAATGCGGGCGGTCGGGCCCCGCGCGCTCCACCAATAGAGGTAGTACGGTCACGGGCCGTGGGCCAATAAGGAACGCCGCATCTGTTCCCGGGGAAAGAGACAGAGACGTCGATTTAAGGGGAGAAGTAAAGTTGAGTTTAGTTCAACTCCGATGGCAGAGGGTAGAGGGTAGAGAGAACGGGGAGGGGAGAGGAGAGCCGCGGGTCCCTACCGCGTAGCGTCGGTGTACCGTGTGAGAGGTGCTTTCTCGGGCGCGCGCGCGCGCGCGCGCGTCACACTACGCACACATATGCGATTGTCTCTTTTTCGTATTGTGTACAGTGCGCGCAGCTTCGTACCTAGACTATACTAGCTATATCTGCTCTGACCAGTGTATGTCTACACACAGATATGTGCAGCGCGTAGTTATTTTACCATAACTTTATACTGCACACGTTGCTCCCCAGCTCCGTGTGTGCGCCACTGAGTTTTTCTGTATACAATTGTACGGCGTATTTTTGAATGCCTTTACACGTACGCACACGAATCCCCCTCGTAGGTATACATACGTGCATCGAGTTCTTTGGGTCTTTGGGTGCAGACTTGTCCCCGACTCCCTCCCCCCTGCCCCTCCGGCACGTAGAAATATTTTTCGCCCCGTGCAGTACACTGCACCGTTCGTTATTTCCGCCCCTCTCATCTCTCTTCTCCTACATCCTTGTGTTCCCGCATTTTATTTCATCGGCGCAGCGGTTAGGGGCTAGGGGGTAGAAGAGGCTACCATATATACTTCGCTGCAGCAGTCTATACCTACCTACTCCGCTCCGGGCGCAAGTTTTCTCGACGTAACGGTCTTGTCGCGTGCCACGCTGCAGCATCCGCGCGCCCACGCGTCATCCGACTCTTTTGGGCCCACGCGCGCGCGCGCGCGCGCGCTCCTCTCTCACTACACAACTCGTACGCGACTCCACCACTGTACCATTATTTTATACCCTGCGTTACACCGGACAACAATTTATAATCTTCTTTCCTCTAACTAGATATGATATAGTATATATATACTATATAAGTAAATTCGTACGGCGCATCGTAATATAATATATATCTTTGCTACAGATTAATGCTGCGATTAATTAACTACCTAACGATAGGCAGTGAGATGATAAAAGATCGTTGAATCGTTCGCTTTCGAATATATAGTATATAAGAAATCGTGCGCGCGCATAGCAGAGTTTGGAATCAAGAACGTAACATCACAAGTATCGAGTATTTTTGAATATTTATTTTTTATTTTTGTTTTTTATGTACACCAAGGTGTAGTACGTATGGGTGTACTTCCAGACTCGAATCTCGTGTACGAAGTTTCCGGTTTTTCCGGTACCTGACCAGCCTGTCGTCCTGTTTAGCCATGCAAAGGCTGCTTAATGCTTCGTACTAACACAAGGATTTTTCGTTTTTTCTTCTTAATGATCGCCTCGCTATTATTCCATCGCGCTAGTTATTCTTATAACCTCTGCGCCAAGTGCTATATGCGCTTATGCCCAGTCCTGTTCATCTATCGCTCTGAACTACATCTTTATTCGATATTATATGTATATAGGCTTCATACGCGGCTTATATACCAAACTTTTACATACATCCGGTTCGGGATTTAGTATCAAGAAGATGAACCCATATTTCGATTACACATACCTTCTTCACCAGTTCTTCTTCTCCTATTCCTTTGATTCCATAATCTCCAGCGTTTAAATATCCGAGGTTGAATTTATATGGATATCTAAGTACATAGCGGTTTTGTGTACGAAAACATTCTATACACATACCTTATACCTAAGTTCGAATTTTCTAAGATGGGGTTGGGAAAACCCCGTCTAGGTATACCTCATTGTACACAAGTCATATACACGGCTCTCCGGGAAATTCACACCATGCAATTTTATAGAAGCGGATATTGTTCGTTACTTCAATACCTATATTCAGGTATGTAAGTACTCCATCTACAAACGTCACGCTGAAAAATACAACGAAGACTCGAATTCTAGGTATTAATCTAAAAAAAAAGGCATTTCAATGATTTTTTGAATCTTTTTTTATTCTAATGTCTCATAGTTTTAGTACAGACGTGAGATTAGAGCGTGAATTCTGTTCAACGCGCAGTTTTCAAGTCCGAAGCCGTTGAACGGTATATACGTATGTGTAAAAGTGTATACCCATACGTACAGCGGATATACATGAGTATATAAACACGTTAGCTGCAGAGGGTTCTTTCCAGGGCCTTTGCACATGTCCGGGTCCCCAAATAAGGCCCGAAAATTGGCCGAACTATGAACTAGTCTCGGTGGGGCCCGGGCGAGGTCGCATATGGCGATACGTGTGTACCAGACCAGTGTAGCAGCGCGCAGGATCGACGTGACGGGGCAGGCAGCAGCGGCACGGTAGTAGTAGCCACCGCCAGGTGTTTCAAAGGTGAGAGGAGACGGTCCCCCTCGGCAAAATATTAAAGGAAAAAGGTCCGAAAAAAAACGAGAAGAAAAAAGACAACAACTACGTCTAGTTTCCTTCCGAAGGGGGGAAAACCTGAAGAGACCTGCACGTAGAATATATACACATGTCTGTGGATACAACATACGTTTATAGGCATATGAACGGATTTATGTAATACGTAGAGTACAATAAAGTTTTGGAAATCGAGAATCAATTTTTAATTCTAAAAAATTGGACTGTGACTGTCGAATAAACGTAAAAACGATCGCATTTTTGTCTGACGATTAATTGTAAGGGCGCGGACGAGAAGAGGAACTAGTTATTCCGGACTTAAGGGACAGGTAAAGACAGATGCATGATTTGATGTCAGGCCTCACAATGTCCCATCGTGCGTCTGACTCTCGGGATCGATAAAGGGCTCGTTATACCAGGACCGAAAACTTTTCTCTACCTACCTAGCTGCGGTGTTAGGGGATTTTTTGAATCACTGAAGAATGATACGAGATTTCAGCCTCTCGCGATGAAAGTGGAAACCCGATTGAAACTTTTTGCTGAATGTTCCCCGCGTCTATAACTTTAAACGTGGAAGGTTGAATTTTTGTCTTCTTCGTCAAAATTTGAGCGAGGTCCTTCCGCAGGACTTCGCAATCGCACAGGATTCTTAGTTCACTTCAAAGCGCAGGTTGAACATCGATGATTCACTTGACGAGGACTCGTCCGGCGTTTGGAATTCCGATCTCCTTATCGGCTCACGATTTCGAGGGTCCCGAGTCCCAAATATAAACCAACGTGCGAAGATTTAGATTTTATTTTATACACATGTACACATACATAAATATGTATATACACATTCTGGGGCCGTGGTTATCGTCTTCGACGTGCATAGGAACCCGCGCATAAGCACCGTTACGAAGTTCGTGCGTCTGTGCACACTTTGCCCGTTTGAACGTAGACGTATACTTCGAGGGTGGAAATTTCTCTCACGTGAATCAACACCCTTTTATCTTAATCTAAACCCGACTATCAGTTGGTAGTTTTACAACCGCATCAATATTTACGCTCGTGAAACCTCGAGTGTTTGATGACAGCACTTTTTCGTGACTCAGGATGTACCGATCGGATTAACTCGGCTTAAGCCAGTTGTTGACCGTTCTTGTTCTAACCGTCACCGAACAATCGTCTTGCACCACTTCGGACCTCCGATTTCCAAAGTGCGAAAACAGCGTCTTTTACCCGGAGAAGACCTTCGGAAATTTTTCGACGATTTTCCTCAAGACTCGAACTTCCGAGTCTCATGGGTATCACGACGTGCGACGTGGAGGCATTTCGAGTGGGATAGTTCCCGAGATAAATCATACCTACTCCGGGCTTGGACGACTTCATATGTTTAGGACACGAGGAATTTCGGTCGCCACGAAAGTCCATCGGTAAGTAGAATGGTGAAAACAAGATTATTGACCCTAGGGATCACTTGTCCAATACATGGGGAGAACGACTCAGCCTTTATACATCGGTGAGTCATCCGAAGAACAATCGGCCTTTTTCTTTTCACGCTAAATGTCTTGTTTGTTGTATGTATTAGTCAAACTGGCCAATCCCACGCAAACGTAGGAACTTGTTATAATTAGCCACGTTGTGTCTAGTCTCGTACAATGATCCATACAAATGTTGTTTTAAGGGGGTTACCGAAAAGATATTCCGAATTCCTTCGACAGTATTCATCCGCATCATCATCGCCAGTATTTCCCTACAAAAATGAGCGAAACGAGCTCGATGCTCCGGAGCTACTCGCACTTTTTGCTGTTCGCATTCTCTTTTCCGATCTGACTGATTACGGAGAGTCAGGGATGACCAGTCCGTCCAAAATGGACCAAAAAGTACCGCCGACGCCTGACCTAGAGCAATAATGAGAGCTTCACATCCTTGAATGAAACGTTCGTGTAGCAAATCGCGTCGAAAACTGAAGAAGCACTTATGGCCTGGTCCAGTGCGTCCATAGATTCGATTCCCGAAATACCGAGACCTAGCGGTTCTCATTCTTTACGGTTTTGAAGCCGGATTCCTCCTCTTCAGGATCTCACGGTGCAAGGGCTGAGGTCTCCCAGCACCACTGACCACCGCGGACTACGTATTTTCGAGTACACACAGATCTCTTCGACGCAACCTGAACGAAGAAGGCTGTGAGGGCACTGCAGTGATTCCTCTGAATAGACCCGGTGTATACTTGCTCTTTGTCGTCCTTGCGCCTGTATACACGAAAATCTCTGAGAATTACCCAGCCGTTTCATGCGCACCGGTTACGGGTCCATGTGCCCGGAATCCCAAACTTCTTACTTACCTACTTAGCTTCGGGCGGACCATTATTTGCGCTTTGTGTTCCAGTTGGACCTGTTATCATGCGACCTAAGTGAGTTTACACGAAATTGCGATCGAAATAGGATTTCCCTAATTTTCAACCAATTTGATCAAAATTATTGGAGTTAGAATCGATCGATAGTCCGAGAAATCCTTCTTTTTTTTTTTTTTTTGATCGTTTGTAATGAAAAGTGGCACAATTAGCTGCGAATCGGTTCTTTCGATACACAGGCAGCTGTTCTTCCCGTATCGAGTATTTATTTACGTATACCTAGGTAAGTTAGTCGCCGATCCGCACCCCGCAAAGATTACTTAAAGTTTTCGATATTTTTTCCCCTATGGATCATTGTACTCTCTATAAGGCTCCGCGCGCAGGTGAGTACTCGAAAGATACCTGATCGTGCAGGTAACAACTTGTCGCGATCCGTTAGCGAGATGATTCATCCCCGCCCAGCTATACATGGAACTGTATAATCGAGGATGGCGTATCCTGGCCAAAGGACTCGACGACAAAAAATCTTGATAATTTTTTGAACAATGAAGAAAGATTTTTCCTCAATTTTTCAAATTTTCAAAAAGACCAGTTTCTCCGATCTCCTGTAAATTTTAGTTCATTTCACAGTTCGAAGTTATATCCAAGAATTTTATCGACCTCTTCGATCTGTACCTAAGTTCCAAATTTCTTTCCACTCCCCTGCACACCTTTGAAAAAAAAAAAACGAAATGTAGTTTCCGAGAAATGGCACGTGCTAAATCGCCGGGCTACGGTTATTTTCTGGTCGAACGGTTGACGCCTCTGCACCGCCAGAAGAGAGACGCGTGCCCCGGTCCAGTAGGTCCTCGAGATAGGGATAGATCCTCGGTGGAACTGGACATTGGGGGAATTGATTGACGGGCAGGTGGGTATACGCCGGGTCAGATTATATTCATGGACCCAACTGCATCGGCATCGGCAGCAGCACCGCCAGTGGGCAGATGAACGACATTTTGCAAAGGCGAATGGCTCCTGCGTGCGTATGGGTGGGTATAATGCAGTTCGTTCGTTCACGGTTGACCCGGGCGTTGTACCGTCCATAGATCACGATTCGGACTTATAAAATCTCCGTCCTTACGCGTCTAACGGACGATAAATCATCCCGGAAGTTCAGGGTAGGTATATTTCCTCGTATCCTAGACTCCCTGTAACAGAGACATCCCCGTGATTTTGCATAACGTCTCAAATACCGAATGCCGAGTCACTCGGAGAGTCGGAAAGTCCTAATCCTCCGGGGAAAGGATTAGACCATTTTAAACGTGGATCTATCTCTGAAAGAGGAGAAGCATCCTTCTTCGGACATCAGAACCATTATCTGCCTTTTTTTTATACATATATCGGTGATTCTGTTCTTTTACTTTTTTGATTAAACATTTTTTGGTTCTATAATCAAACTTTTTTAGTTTTTCAATGCATATTATTACTCTATTTTATTGTAAAAATGAAAGTCCGAGAGGATTTCGCTGCAACTTCAAAATATCGAGAATGAGAATCGAATTTCAAATTTTCGGTGCCACGGTACCGACTCGTTCGTCCACGGTACTGACATGAAATAAATTTGGTAGGCATTCTTCCGAAAAATTATTACGAATTGTATTACAATTTATTTACGAATCGTATTATAACACTAATTAGATTTACGGATTAATTAGTTTGGATCGTTTATCGCGGCAAAGAAAATAACGAATTCGTAGGTAAATTCTAGAAACGGACGTGACACGGTACTGACATTTAAGTGATTTAAACCGTAAGTTTTCTCCGGACTGCGAGTTATATTATACGAAAGAAGCGATGAAATATGTTCGCGAGGATCGTATCGATACAAAAATTTTATGAATAGATTGTTAACGGATGACCAGTGAGAGCGAACGGTAAAAGACATTAGTAAACACGGTGAGAATGGAATCACCCATACATACATTTTTTGTTTGTTTTTTGGCGCAAAAGTTTGGTCGAAAAAGTAGATCGGATCGTGGAAATGCGTGAGGTCTCGGTGACCGATGTTTACGGTTTTTGGTGAAGAAGAATGTGGGTCGTGCCAATGGCACGTTTATTACACCGGTGCACAGATATATGGGAAACTGCTAATTTCGAATACAATGGGAAATGAAGCGGTCCTTCTGGAAGTAAAAGTCAAGATTTTAGACGTATGGCTTTCGAACCCTGTTTCCCTGTAATGGACCATCGGATAAGATCACACCTCGTCTGCGGTGGTCTACGATCTTATCTCTCTCCCTCGCAACACAACCCCAAAACACGCCTACAAATTACAACTCTAATGTCATTATGAAATAAAGAGAAAGCGCGCCGTCCAGAGGGGATACATTTCACCTCAGCATTATAATATAGAAGCCTTTTAATAAACGTTTTCAAAACGTTTCGTCAAATTTAATTTTTCACAGTTTTTTTTAAACAATTGCATAAACGATTCCGAATCGATTTGCTATTAATTTGAAATAGGGTCGTGTACCGACAAAGGCTCTGATACCTCGACGATTTTCTTACGTGGCGAACGACTGGGTAGAGATAGACGCGGTGCGTAGAAAGCCCGGATCTATTTTACCCACAAACAGGCTTAGAATATAAAATTCGGAGCGGTGGATGGAGGCGCACTTTCTTTAACCCCGCGGGATGATTCCGGCCTCTTTTCAACATCGCTCCGTGTATATATGCGCATGTACGTCTATATACCGTTTAAATGCTTATACCGCATCTTATACGCATGCGAGGATGTTGTGATAGGCACCGACAGCCCTGAATGAGTCGAGGTATTCCTTTGTGCGGCAGCGCGAGGAGAAAGAGAACGAAAAAAGGAGAGAAAAAATTGGAAATAAAAAATAGAAGACAGAAAAAAGCAGCAAAAAATAAAGAAAATGAATGAATCGGTCTGGGACGTGACCGCACTGGCCACCTCGTTCTTAGCCGTGAAAAACCATGCGAGAAACGCGTTTGTCTTTGAAACGATCATCCCCGGACCAACATTCGACCATCAAAGGAATAATTTTTAATGACAGATCAGAGCGTTGTGTCAAAACTCTTTGAGTTTGCTCCAACTAGTTGTTCCTTTTTTTTTCTTTTTTTTTCAAATTTTTATTGGAGACATTTACCGGTACCCTGTATTCATGAAAATCCTTCGACCCCGCGATCCGACACGTCGTTAATCGTTCTATATGCCTGATATTCTCAAATATCGAACAACACCTTCGGAATTTTTTTTTTTTTTTTCCAATGAAATCAAGCGAATTCGTCGGTTAATCATCGACGATTTTTGAATCGTCAGCGATCCGCGCATACGTTTGTCAAATACATACGTATATACGGCTGTTTTATTAGAGTCTGTTTACGAAATGAACCGCCGTTTGTATAGAGGGATATTATGACTCGTTATAAACATCCTGATGTGTCAAATCGATCTCATTTCTCTCATCTGTTTGATTATTTAATGAATACCTACTATAAATCTTGTCGCTGTTAGAAGCCGGAGAGGCGCAGTCGTGTCGACAGGCTATTTCCCTTGGCTAGCGGGAGATGCGTGATTCATTAGTATATATACTTACAGATTAAAGAAATCTAAGGATAAATCGGTGCTGCGGTTCGTTACGATCTCTTTTCTGAGTAAGTGTATCGATAGAAAAGGAAGAATAAATAATTAAACGAGAAAGAAAAAAAAAGAAAAGAAAAGAAATTAGAAAAAAATGTACGACAAATCGCGTCGTTTTATCGGAGGGGTCCTGATAGCGGTGTGTAGTGGTTGCCTAATTTAATTAATTTCAATCGGTCTATGCGGCTTCGGGAACCTTTCACCGTTGCGACATTCTCCGGATCGGTTTTATATCTACATCTGATACCGGGGAGTCGTGCCGCGTGATAACAATGTTAGGACGCCTCGGGCATTGTGGGTGCGTGTGGTCAACCGGTCTACGCTCCTGTCCTATTTCATTCTTATTAATAATAACTGAATGTATACGTATATATCCCGCTACAGGCATATGGGTGTATGTATATATATACATACATATATACCCGTGACTCGCGGACCTACGGTAGATACGAATAAAGGAAGAAAAAAAAGACACGCTATGTATACATAGGTATAGATATTTATTTAAGTATCTGGACATACGTTGGGAATTTTACGCAAACTAGATAAACGATTGACCATGAAATTTCTCGTTTTCACCCGTCTCAAATGCGTTGGAATTAGCTGAGATATTGAAATATACGATGAAGTAAGCTGAAATTCAGGGAAATATGTTTGAAGTAGCTCAAAAACGCTGAAACAGTAACTAAATTGAGCTGAAATATAATAAGAGATATTGAAATTAGGTAGGAACGCTAAATCACGAGTTAAAATGGATGACAGACGGTTGAAATAC
Source organism: Tenthredo distinguenda (assembly GCA_947538915.1). Classification (NCBI taxonomy): domain Eukaryota; kingdom Metazoa; phylum Arthropoda; class Insecta; order Hymenoptera; family Tenthredinidae; genus Tenthredo; species Tenthredo distinguenda. The sequence continues at coordinate 24,754,060 of OX384532.1, forward strand.
ACCGGAATACGTGTTAAAATGAGCTAAAATACACGAAAATACGTTTAATGTAGCTCAAAAATGGCAAGACACCCGCTAAAATGAGCTAAAATATAATAAGAGGTATTGAAATTGAGTGGACTCGCAGGACCACGAGTCGAAATGTTTTAAAAATGGTTCAAATCTACCAAAACGCGTGTTAAAATGAGCTGACACTTACGAAAACACGTTTATAGTAGCTCAAAAATGCCAAAACACCCGCTAAAATGAGCTGGAGCATACTAAAAGGCATTGAGGTTGAGTAGGTTCGATTAAACACGCGCTAAAATGTGTTGGAAACAGTTCGAATATACCGAAACACGTGTTGAGACGAGCTGAAGCAGACGAGAAGACGTTTCGAGTAGCTCAAAAATGTTAGAACAGCCATTGAAATTAGTTAAAACCAACGAATCTCGGTTAAAATGAGCTAAAGCTAATGAAGCTCGTTCGGAGTGGCTTGAGAACGCTGAAACGCTGATTGAAATGAGTTAAAACCACCCAATATGCGCGAAAATGAGCTCAAAAAGGGAAAACCGAAACGGTAGCTGAGATGAGCTAATTAAAGTTGACAAAAGCTCGTTTGAATTGGCTCGAGAACGTTGGACTGATTTCCGCTTCAGCGAGTAGAAACACTCCGAAATGTGTTAAAAATGAGCTAAATGAGCTAGAATAACGCTTAAAAAACAGTTTTGATTCACGTGAAGGATGCTGCAAGGAGTTGAACAGAAGGTCCTGTTTATATGTATAAGATTTGTGAATAAGGGATCGAAAAAGTTTTGAGAAGACGATAAAAAATCTCGACCGTCATCAGCTCGCGCTACTGATCTCTAATTCCTGGCTCGTCATTTCCGGTTTAGAAGGTGGAAGAGCGGAGATGATATCCTGCTCGCAAGTGGAGACCTTGCGGATGAGAGAAAGAGAGGTTGAAAGTGAGATGGGACGATGCGTCTCGCGGAGGATCTCCTATATACTCAAATATATATATATATACATCTACCGCCGCAGCATCCGGCGAAACGCCACGGGTCCATACCTCAGAACGTAACGGGGGAAAGATTAAAAATAAATCATCGACTAACGAAAATGAAATTTGTTACGGGTGGTTCCTCGTATAGCGCCCCGCTGATCGCCGCTGGTGGCCCTCTCGGCTCTAACTTAACTCGATAGTATGTATGAGGATAATCAGCCCGCTGCACTTGTTGCACGAGTGCAGTGTAAATAATTAGGGATATTCGAGAAACGGCGAAAAAGTATTCGATCAATTTCTTTCTTCTTTCTTGTTTTTCTTTCTTTTTCGCTTCAATTGATTTTTGACAAAAGTTCGCGTAACACGAAAGGAATTATGAATAATTTTTTAAAAATAGATTTATATTCTCGCGGTTCTTGGTTTTCATTATATACACCCGTGCGGAAGACGCATATTACGCACTGAGTGCGCGGGTGCTTGGTTACGCGGTTTTTGATTGGTCGACGATTCTCTAATCATTCCTTTAGCTATTAGGGTCACTTTCTCCGAGGTGAGACAATAGCCCGTGACTATAGAGCCCATGGCGACTTCGTAACACGAGTATATGGGTGACGGGGCGTATGAAATTGTCTCTAAATTGCGAAAACTGTGTGTATGTAATATATGAATAACGTGACCGACCGGCGTAGGTGGAGAGCATGTACAAATACAACTATATACGATATCACTACCCCTTTCATAGGCAAACCTCATAATCGATCAATTCGTACATGATTACTCTGGAACTAATCATTCGAAATAAGTCAAATTTGGTACAAGCGATTTAAATAGGTATATCTATCGCGCGAACTACGGAAATTGCATTCAATTGATAAAAAGTATTTCTTTTTGGCAGATTTAGTTCATTTTTCATCATTATCTTGTCACCGATACCATTTATATATGTGTAACTAAAGTTTCTGGATCGATTTTGATATCCATAGTTCACACCGTGCGAAAATGTGTATTAAATCAGTACGTGAACTTTGAAACTCGTAGGTGCAACAGTTTTCACGCAATCTCGTACGCAGGGCGAGAAAAGTAGAGTCTCGACGAAATTCAGTGTTCGTCGTAGAATGTTAAGAAACGCGGACAAAAACCTGAAAGACGGGAGAGAAAATTCTTTTTCTCGCAAAAAAATGCATCGAAAAATAATTCCGACGATATCAACAACGCGCAGGTCTGATCGTCCAGCGCGGCGGTGGTACCTGTTGCTCTCAGTGATACCTACTCGTCTTATACGGTCTTATATTATGTATAATGTCCGTGCGCGTATAATGCGTAGTGATATAGCTGCGCGAGCTCGCAGCTAAACCTACGGAAGGACCGTACGTAATACGATCCTCCCGTAAGCGATGGTCTTGTCTGGCGAACGGTGGGTCCCGACGTTACGCGAGAGGAGGCAATAGTGCTGCTCAGGACCGAGGACCGAGGACTGTACAAGCGAGGAGCGAGGAGTGAGGAGATTGTGCGGGGCCCGGGCCCCGGCCCCGTTTCTGGTCCCGGTAGTGCAGCGGTGCGTTGACGAGGGCATTTTTTAAACCCGATGATATCGAATGCCGCCGCCTAAAGACTAATGTACAGAGATAGACGCAGTAAATCAGAAGGGAACGCCATGTCGCTGGCTCCCGGCTTCTGGCTCGAGCTGCTCGAGCTGCTCTCGGCGCTTCTATGCGTGTAATGTACTCGATACATGCACATATACAACGACACGCGGTACGTAAGTATACAGGTATACCATGTAGATGAATATTTAATAAATATATGCAGCGGACCGCTGCAGGAGCACCAAGAGAGTAAAATCGAGAATTCGGTAGCTGATCGCTACGGTGTAACTAAACACTGCAGTGTTCGCGTTGCCGATCGATAACCGAGCTACATCCATCTCTTTTTCGAGACGGAACGGTAGTCGTTACACAATTATGAGATTCGGCTCATTTTTAACGTCTGCTTCGATGCTGGTGATGAAAACTTTTTCAAATTTTGAGGAAACGTTGTAAAATGATGTAGTTTCGAGGGAAACCAGTAACATACAGAGACAAATCTTTCCTTGTCGTCAAAGTTCAAGAGAAAATGATTTAAGAGAAGAAATTTCGTCGATCGTTGAGAAATGAAAATAAAAAATGTGACTGGCCGGTAGGATCGAGCTCCTATCATCCGTTTACGATCGATACATGGATACTTACATACGTATCGATCTATGCCTTAATATATCGATATTATTATAAACGTAAAACACGATCGCAGCATGATCGGTACTCATTCGTCGTGGTCCAGTTGAGTCACGCGGGTATAGCTCTACGTACGCTGTATGCGATCGCTATATACTGTGAACTGATCGATCTCACAATTAACGAGAGTAATCGATGGACCGACGCTCTGCTCTTTGCATGTTACATACATGTATGTATGTATATATTTATATGTACGTAGGTTTAGTGTTTGATCTCATAGAATCTAGATCAAAAGGCATCATGGGTATATAATTATCGGCTAATCGCGAGCCATGGCAATACACTTATATAGACATGGTGTAGGTTACCATTTGAACATACGTATACGGTATATTCTCACCCACACGATCGTGTCACTGATCGCTTTCTTGATTTGAACAACGACTTTCCCTGTCTTTAAACTAGACCATATAAATATATCAAGGAATTATTAAACGCCAGCCTTATCTTATGTATATGGAAAATATATGTGTTCACATTAATCTGCGAGAAAATTACACTGCTCTATACAATTGGAATGGAACGATCTTCGTCACTTTTAGTTTTCTCGGATTTACAATTCAGGGAAAACCATTTCGTACGTAGGTTCGCAAAGAATGACCGCAAAAATTTCATTTTAAGGAAAATTTTTAGTCAATTTCGAATCGAGACCTAAAAGGAAGGCGTGGAATCTCGAAGGAATATAAGAGAAATTCGCCAGATCTGAATGAAGTCTGAAACAAAGAGAATTCGGAAAATTCCAACCAGTCGCAATAACATAGCAGATTCCATGGAAATTCGAGTGAAACTCGAAGTCGAAGTATGTGTTAAAAAATCCGTGAAATCAGTGTCGATAAAATTACAAAAAAATTGGAAGTGACGACGATTTTTTATTTTTATTTTTTTTAATTTGTCGACTGCCCATCGAGTGCCCATCCCGAAGACCCGAATACCCGAGATGCACGGGACGTGTTCTCCTAATTATAATTAGGCAATAATAATGCCCTGCCTCCGAAGATCAATTATATAGATTGTATCCCAAGCATCAGTCAATCTCCATCCTATAATCTCCCTGACGAATTGGCCTCGCGCCTTATCGCTAATCCATAATACATACAAATCCCTAATCGCTGGCCAGACGACTTTTCTCATTGCCACTGTATCCCGTACCTATATACAAACACACGCACACATGCGCACGTGTACGTCTTTCAACCATGCGTACCTGTACCTCTACGATATCTGACTTCCTCATAGGCTCTCGCTCCTGTTGTATATTCGCTTCCTTTACACCTTTATACCTAGTGGCCAGGTATTTAAACAATTCAAACCGTACCCGTCCGCTTTTGAAACTTTCATCCGACCCCGGGTATTCCAAAACTCAAATTTTCCGCACCGAAGTTTCAAAAGAAAAAAAAAAAGAAAAAGGAATTCCAAATTTTCGAGAAAGTAACGATATCAGCGAACTTTTCTAACCACCGAGTTTTTCTTCTCGAATTGATTCCCATATTTTGAATGTATAATTCCTCCACCCTGTACGTAGGATCTTGCGGTCGCGTCTTTTGTAGGTACATGGTAGCCTGCGAAGCTGGATTTATGCTATCGCTATTGTCTAGGATAGGGCTGAACAAAGCGTCCCCGTGTCCCATGATCAAGAGACCGGTCGATAGCCCAGGTTTATGGTAGAATACACGGACGTACACCCATACGTGTCCGATATATTTCAAACTTGTATATTATGTACACAAAGTTAGAATATACATATTTTATCGTCCATAGAGACTCGCTGCTGGTTAGAAGGTATATACTCGGGTTATAGGTGAGTTAAGTTTACCATTATGCACAGCCCTGAAACCGGCGGTGGCGCCTCCTCGTAGAAATATATGAGGTATACAAAGTCACCAGCTATTACGTTGCGATAAAAGATTATCGATATTTCTTAACAAGAATGGGCTGCTGACCGATCAAATCTGGTTTATTCCACTTGGCTGAAACGGATTTCTAGAGCCACCAAAGATGCGGTGTAAAGTAGGTAGGTAGATCGATCTAAACTGATCAGTACGATCGTTGTCGCCGCAATTGACTAGCCGCTTGATAACTTAGTCCTGGAGTTCTCCAGGGTGTGTCATAAAGTAGTTGTAATTCTACACGTTATAGAGCGTAGCTTATTGTTAGTCCAGCAGCTGGATATATGGGTATGGAGGTGTAAAACGTGTCGTAATATATGTGTTCAGAGTAGATACGGAAACGGCGAAAACCTTTGGGTTCATGATCGTATCGGGTTCATTTTTATTCGCCTGATTCGAATTTTGGTCATTTTGGTGTGGTGACAAGATTGAAGCGTGCGTTGAAATGGATTAAGAAGACTGAAAGAGGGGTTAAAGGGAGCAAAAGCTCTTGGACATGCGCTGGAATCGATTACGAACAGATGAAACATGTATTAAAAATGAGATAGGGTCCTAATTGTGCCCTAGAATGGTATAAAAAGTGTAAAAAGCTCTTGAGCATCTATTGCACTGGATTTAAAATGCATCAAATACGAGTTAAAAAAGGGCATAAAGCTCTTGAACATGCGCCAAAATCAAATAAAAAGGGAGAAAAGCTCTTGAACATGTACTGAAATGGATTAAGCGCAGATGAAACATGTGTTAAAACGGGCGAAAAGCTCTCGATCATGCGCTAAAATCGACTAATAAGGAGGAAAAGCTCTTGAACATGTACTAAAATGAATGGAGCACAGATAAAACAGGTACTGAGAAGGGCAAAAGCTCTCGGTCACGCGCTAAAATCGACTAAGAAGGGAGAAAAGCTCTTGAACATGTAATGAAATGGACTTAGCGCAGATAAAACATGTGTTAAAAAGGGCGAAGGCTCTCTATCATGCGCTAAAATGTTACTGAAAAGGGCAAAAAGCTCTGTATCGTGCACTAAAACAGATTAAAAACGTATCGAATCTGTGTTAAAGGGGCAAAAGCTCTCGAACGTTTTCTAAAATGTATTTTCGACAATTGAAATGATTGAATACTCAAAAAACACTTTTCTGGAAAGCTCGAAAACATGTTTTACTCACATGATTCCGTACGTATGGATGTGGATACAGTATATATGACGTGGGATGTGTGTACGGCGGGTTTAAGTATATACCTACTTCGAATACGTTTAGACGGTTGAGGGAGGTGCAGCACGTCCGGGGTGCCGTGGGCCCGAAGCGTACGATGCGCGTCATCGCGAAGGCAGTCGTGAAATTAACTTAACCAGGTATCATCGCCGAGTGATGACTGGTCGGCGGCGCATCTGCCCTGCTGCGGGGGTCGGCCAGGTGCCACAGAGAGAGTTGAGAGTTTGCCTTAGCCGCCACCCAGGCATCCATGTAGCTATCCGCAGCCACAGCCACGGCGAAGATCAATAGCTTACTAATTGATCGGACGCGCCGTGGAGAAAAAAAATATGGCGCCTGATCGAGGAGCTAGAAAAATTTTGTCTAAGGGAAACGGGAACGGATGCGTGAGTCGAAGTTCGACCCTCGCAGCTACTAATACTCATTAGCCATCCGATTGACAGGAAATTAGACAAAAACGTCTCACCCTCGTTAGAGGAACCCAAAATAAAAAAAATGAATAAAAAATCGGCGAATTTTTCCACCTCCATCATTTTACGTGTGGAGTTTTTCTCGTTCCAATCTGTCACCGCTTTTTTCGATCAGTGGTCAAGCCGGCACGCTGCAGACGTTGATGAGAAATAAGAGGAAGACTGGTTATGCCAATTACCGGAGGCAGATGTCAGTGAATATGATTCGAGGAAGACTGGTAGCCTCGGTTTTGACCTCGAAGTCATCAAGTCTGGTGATAAAATTCTGGGATCATCTCGTAACTTATGAAGTGTAATTGTTCCGTTCAAAGCCGGGCTCACTCTCCGCAACGCGGATTACCATTCCGAGGTCATCCGCTTCTCGAAACCTTTATGGATCGGGTAAAATTATGCGATATGTGTCATTCGTTATGCAGGAGAGAACCGCATATCCTGGCAAGGATGCGACCGAGGGAAGACGGATCCTATTTATACAATTACAGCATAGGTAGGCATGTACTACCTACTGCCGAAAGGAAAGGAAAGGTGTCGAACAGGGCAGAGGGTCGAACTGGTGGAACTTGATTTTTGAAAGATATTAGGGCTCTTTACAATGGGCTTGAATACTTTTAGCGCAGGGACACAGGTGACTGTGGGAACAACCGTTGGTCGCCAACAGGTTGCGCACATCTTAACCTGATCGATCTCCGGCACTCCAAACGTCCGCTGCTGCAACTTCGTGCGAGATGGGGACCGTTGGAACAACGAGGTGAGAATACGAGCCAAAATCTTCGGCCCGAAGTCTCCTCTTCCTCGATCCTTCGGTTAGCCGACGCAGTTGCTGTTCCTACGAGTGTCAAGGCATGCGGAAAGTAGCATGGGGATAATTACACCATTCTGCATCGGTAGGTGTTCCTGATTACGAATCGTTTCTCGCGGAGGTTGGAACGAGGCTCCTCAACGATCGTAAATCGTTCGGATGTGTACCGTGGTGTCTGCGGCGCGGACTCACAATCAAATCTGATGGTACCGATTCGTCTTTGAGTTTCTCTGACGAGCTAGCGTCTCCTCGAAGATTCTGCCCGCGCTATTCGCCAGCGTTTCATTTCCTCTTCCTCTTAACGTAGGAGAAGGTAATTAAAAGAGGCAGTGATCGATCTCCGGCGATTTTCGAAGCTCTGCAGCCGCGATGAGGCGCATGCCGTGGATCGTGAGTCGAATACAATCGACAAGGGAATTTTTTCCACGTGCCGACTAACGGTGCATGCAACGACAGCCCACCGGCTATCGAAAATCGTCGAGGAATCGTAAATCGATAAAATTGCGTAAACACGAAATACGGATAAAAAGGACAACGGCATAACCCCGTCCGCCTAATCTACGAAGGCGACAGGCGTCTCTTTATGTAACTCAGGAGTACATCGCGACGCGGTTCTCACAGCGTACACACGGGCGAACACCTACGTAATTTTCTTCACCGTGTGTGTTCAGTACATGATTGATAGCGCATTCGACTGCAGAACAGTAGTATTTTTGTATCGATAAGTTGCACATGTGCAGCAGCCATTTTTTCCCAATATAAAAGTCTTATTGTACGTTCTCCGGCCTGAATCCGGGGGATCGGGTAAAGATTGACGAACGATTATCGTGAAAAGAGGTTCAATAAACCCACGAAGAGTTCACACACGTGTCGTTGGGTGAACGACGCCGGCCACCCCAGCCCCGGAATGTTTTTCTCATTCCTCGAGGAATATTCACCACGAATATTCTTACGCCTCAATTTTCAGAGTCCAGGGGGCTTCAGGGTCTCCGGCTATACCTGCGCCCCAAAGCCCAGAGCCCAAAGGACCCGGGGCTCGTTACCTTCCCCAAACAATGAGGATGACCAGTTGTTAATAAGATTCCCGGGTTCTTCTTCGAGTTTGTTTTCCGTCCTCGCGGTTATACTCGTAAATATTCATGCCGTGGTTACCACCCTCTATTTTCTCCCCTACCCTCGTAGTACATAAACTCGAGTATTCGTCACTTGGAGCTCAGGAATGGCCGTAATCTCACAGGCGCCAAATTCCGTTCCGTCTCTTCCCGGCCGATTTGATCATTCCTTTATCCGTCGCAGGGAGACAGGCCATGGAAGTGATTAGCCTCGTACACATCCTTCGTTCCATTTTCATTTCTTCCGCATCAAATTTCCGACGGAATTATTCCCCACATGTCACTGTCGCGTATGAAATGGGAAATACCTGTAAAGACCGTCGCTATCTGTCCTCGGCCATACCTTTGCACAGAGAGATCCCGTTGTTTGTGATAGATATACAGGGGATCTTTCGGGTCGTCTAATTCCCAGTTGCGTCGCGTCGTCCCGTGCATCGACACTATCTTATACATACTCCGCATCTTTACTCGGTCCCTCGAAAATTTTCGAAACATTTTTTCGCGCCTAACGGTGGTGAGGGAAGAGAATCGATGTTTTTTCTTTCCTTTTTCTTTTTTTTGTTGTAAAAGAAACGGTCGGGGTTACGACCAACAGTGTGACGTAAAAATGTGCGGCCGAGGGTATTTCCTGGGCAGGTATGTGGGTCCGGACGTACGTAGGTATTTACGTTTATTTGCCGAAGGTTTCTGTATGTGCCGACCTGTCGCACTCTGGCTATCAGAGATTTTAGTTTCTTATAGCCAGAGTCCTAGTCTCGTGATTATATTCACCCTTGAAACGCTTAACAGCGGCTCCTTCGTTCCTAGAAACGCCAACTTATCTAGAGCCCGTGTATCGCGCTTGTGGAGACTACGGATTATGTCTATTTGAAGACGATACCAGCCCTCGAATCTATTTGGGGCGGTGTATGTTATGAATTTGCAGGTTAGGATTGACCTTTCCTGAAAGATAACTGGCCTCCTCTCTCGCACCAACAGGCATCCGGTTATCTTATCTAAAACCGCCTCGTACCACGGCAAGACCAACGTTCTGATCTACCTTCTTCCTTCTTCGTATTCAAAAACACTTTTTCCCCACTTTTTCGATTCACTATCGAGACTAAATTCCAAACTATATCGAATCCCGTTGAAACTTTGCCTCGCATAATAATTTATAAAGATAAGATCAGTTTCTTTCTTTTTTTTAAATCTAACAACGAAATTTTCCGAACTGAGATTTGCTGTTGAAAAATCTTTAGGTAACGGTACAAGGGTGGGTATAGGAGAGCGTATAGTTCGTAATATTGTTATTCTATGGGGTTATGTTAGGAGGTAGCAGCACGTGCTCGGTTAAAATATTACAGCAGCTGAGGATGATGTTAAGTGTCTGTAAAACGGCGATCTTCGATAGTATAGTATAGAACTTTGATAGCCGGCTAGTTTAGCCCGCCAACTGATGGTTAGGGAAACCCTTTAGGGTTGTTAAAGTGTTGGTTACGGTACCCGAGTCAAGGTATATAATCATTAGGCCCATAACCGAACGAGCCTAGCCGCTTGGGCTCTGACTCAAGGCCCGAGGTCATCTTTTTTCTTTTTTAAAAATGAACTTACTCCTTCTAGGTATACATATATACAAATATCTATTTATTTTAGGTATTTCCCAATTTATCGCCAATTTTAATTGCTTTTATCTTATTTTTGAACCTCGACACGGAGCGAGTGGAAAGTAGAGTGAAATTCACGCTGGTCCTGGAAACGTGGAGAGGGATGAATAAGTGGATAAAAAGGAGGCCCTTTTCGTTCGTTAAAGACGTTGTCAGGGCTCGGGCCTCGTCTAACAGATAGATCGATTCGTTTGGGTTCATGACTAGTGTCTTGCGTTGCACATGTCGAAATCGAGTTATGATAAGTCTCGTGGCGGGTGGTGTTACCTCCACATATCACCTGCCATCCTAAACAGCTGTCACGCCTTGATTTATCGACGATTTTTCGAAGGGACTATATCTCGGCACAAGGCCATACGGGAATATAAACGCCGGTTCTGTGCCCAGTCCGTGAAGGAATCCTCTAACACTTTTCTAACCCACCATAAGATTCGAAATTCAAAAACCGTTGATTCTAAAATACCAAATTTCTTTTTTTTTCTGTTTTCGTCGAAAAATCACACAGAGTTTAGTTTTCGTTGATCCCATCAGTTTTTTTTCTCTCTTTAATCAGCCATAGAGGCCAGAGCTCCGGGTCGATTCAATGCTGCTAATGGTATCGTGTTTATTGCCATAGAGTATAATAATATGATGCATCATGCGGCCTAATCGAGGAATGGACTCATCCTTGATTATTTTGGATTCGTGATAGCCGAAAGCCGGCAGGTGGCTTTGCGTTCGAACGTCAAGATGTTATTCGACTGCACGCACGGTTTGGTCAGAACGTATGAGTCCTATACGCGGGTGTATGGGATCTAGGAAGCGTGTGTGAATCATTTCGGAGACAATTCATACACGTGTGCAGTTTTTTTTTGTCTTTTTTTCTTTCCTTTCGAAGTACTCTTCTCCGGGCGATATACTCGTAACTCGATTCCGGCAGTCTATTTAAAAGCGATTTATTGTTTTATGATATTTTTGGAAAGCGGTGGGAGAGAAGGGACGGGCCGCTCTAAAATTTGAGCAAAACATAAACAATCGATGTTTTCCCTTACACCTCTTCGCGCCTGTGTGCTTACGTACGCTTCCCAGTTTTCCGAGGTTCTTTGAAACAGCCGACACGCACCCCACAGCACGTACTACATGTTCCTAAATAGAATAATTTCTGGGGGAACAATTCCGGACGCTTCCTACTTCCTAGGGGACAAGACAAGAACCTAAGGAGTTTCGCTCGACTCAAAGTCGTTAGGGGATGAAATTAACCCGGACTTTTACTGCCAGGACGCGAGAATCGCTACACGGTTCTCTCCTCTAAATTATTTTCACTTCTCTCATTTCACTCCATACCATTACCGTATTCTCTCACGTGTGAAACGGGGGAACTTACACCATCAAAAATATTTCCGGAGCATCGTCAACGACGAGGAGCTCCGAAAAGCATCGATTTTGAATCCAGTACCGGCGAACCCTGATCGTTAATTTGTTATGTCGAAACATGGGTGGTTGGATCAACGGGCCAAATCTCGAGTAGGTACTACAAAACCAGTGCAATGCAATGACTGATCGCGATTATATTACACGTCGTAAAAGCTCAACGGAAATCTCTAGCTTCATTCTAGGCATAATTGCCGATTGTGTGCCGCAGACGTGCGCTAGAGCAATTCGAAATCTTAAAGAGTTTCGAGTGCTGCCAGGTGCTGGTGCGGCCATCGAACAAAACCAATGTACCAGGTCCATGCATATCTCGATACGGGCAGCGAGGTACTCGTTCCGTCATTGTGAGGCGCTGGACCAAGTCCGAAAAGAATTACTCCGTCCAAACGGCGATGTACCGAATACCGAAGAACAGACCACTTGGTAATTCTTCCGGACGATATTCCTGATCGGAATTGTTCACGGAGTAATTGCCACGGTCACCTGCTCCTGCACTGGGAAGCTGGGAAATTTCACTTCTCATGATGGTACATTCGCAATGACTGCTCTAGTGATTCAAGCTCTGGGGGGTAACAGTTACCGTTCGTCTCACCACGTGAGGGTATTTGTATGTGGAAACCAGCACACGTATACGGGGATGATCGTGTATACGATACTTCGGCAGTCGGGGAGGGACGCTTCCGTTCGTCGATGGTTGAAAAATAAAATTCGGATAGAGGCAAAAGAGCCCGCCTTCGCTCGTGTGGGGCACGCGCCCGCCCAAATAAGACCCCATGGATCCCCGTGCCCACACCTGCCCTCATGGTATACCTTACCCTGTCGCACCCTACCGGAGAGAAAAACCGGACCAGAACTAGACCCGGGGTGTACCATATACCGTGCAGAGTTTCGCATCTGCCGGAATCCGCAAGGGATGATGCAGTTGCCGTTGCAGGCTAGAGGGTCAAACGGGTGCCAGGCAATGCCTATGGTGATGGTGGTGCCTATGGGCTGGTGCCGGTTCCACTTTTAGGATAACTGGGAGGAGGGGGATTGCCTCGGTTATTATTGGCATTGTAGCATCTACCCTGCAGGGTGCAACATATCCCTGCGGTGTGCGAGAACCGCTTCCCCTCTTATCCCCGGACCTTCATCTCTCTTTCTCTGGTTGCAGGGTACAGGAACCGATGTAGGCGAAAGGTGCAATGCTGAGGCATCTGCTGGAGGGGTGACATGTGCGGAATACCTATTAGCCCTCGCCAAATGCCAGAGTCCTTTCGATATTCCGGAGAGTCTATGGAAGGCTATACCTTCAAATTTCGAGGTAGGTAGGAGACGGTACGCGTCAGGGGTGTGTATTAGGGGCAGATGATTGTAAAATGAGAACTTTTATTTTACATCGAGATACCATTCTCAGAGATCGCTCATTTTCATACGACGATTATGACCAGCCCCCTCTGTCTCCGGCTTCCTGCAAGATGTTCGAATTCTTCTTGCCGATCAAATTTCACCATCTTTTTAATTCGAATTTCGAACGTCAGGGGGGTGTGACTGTAGGTCTGCCTTCTTTGAATCGAGACAAGAGATGAGAGGTTGAAATTTGGGCGATAAGTTTTTCGATTTTTCTATCCAGGAAGCGAACGATCTCTTTCGTACACAATCGGCAAAATCTGTGCTGTGCAGCACGCGGCTTTCGCGTCATCCCCATTCAAAGCTCAACCGTCAACCGAAGACCGCCTATGTGTGCGAGTCACAAAAGCCCGGGGCCCATGGAATACCCATGTGTCGCGTTTCTCGATATATCGCATTTCGCAGGGTCGCGTGCCGGTGGTGAAACCCGGCTACGAAATTTCGGGGCTACTTTCGGTAACGATTTTGGGGAAGGGTTGTTTGCTCGGAAAATATCATGGGACCGGGGTTCATCCCAGCTTTCGCGAATCGAAGATTTTAGAGAAAAGTGTGGAACAAATTTCCTCAAAAATTTCCGCGCGATTATTGAAAATTTCGCGACAAACTTTCGACAGCTGCGGTTTTATGAAATCGTTATAGTATCGGTGGATGTGATTCGTGGGTGTCGATGCCGATATTTTGAACTGCGGCAGATGTCATCGCGGAAATATCGTTCGACGGTTACGAGTTTTAAAAATAGAAGGAGCAAACAAGAAGGTCCGAGTTCGGCTAAACCGTCGGGGGCGCTATTAATAAGACGGCTTGTTTGTCCAGCGTTGGACGAAAAAAAAAAATGGAAAATGAAGGAAGGAGAAGAGAAAAAAAAAATAAAACGATTCTCTTCCTGCGGTCAAGTGCACCGCACGCTCCACGCCGCCGACCAGCCTTCTCGAGTACTTTGCTAATAAGGCACTGGTTCCGCTAAAACGAAACAGCCGGTGCAGCTCCAGATCAGGTTACGAGCCAGAAGCCTCTCTTCAAGAGAGTGGCTCTCGATTTTTTCTTCTTTTCTTTTTTCTTTTCTTCGTTTTCTTACTTTTCCAAAAAATTATAACCGAGAGAAAGAAACTCTCAAGCCCGATTCAAGAACTCAAGGTACGATTCGACGCAAGGAAATAATTCGCGACATGTTTTTCGTCCCTTTTTTGAATCCTTTTGCACCGTTGACTCGGATTCAAGGAAATCTTCCTACCAGGGGAATCATCGCGGAGATCCAGATCATCTTTTTTAGGTTTGAAAGTGCAGAGACGGTTTTACTGCACTTCGTGGACTCGGGGTGGGTCCAATCTTTTGAATCTCAGTCTCCTTTCGGGCAGGTATACCTACGTAAGAGAGATAAGCGGCGATCCGCTCTCTCCGATTTGATCTGGAAACAAGAGACCGTGAAGCACAGATCTGCATTACAATCTGCGAAAGAACAAAGCGCAGCGCAGGAGCCCGAGCCGAGGAGCGCAGAGCGGAGAGCCGAGCTTTTCGGTGCCCGCGAGGGCGTCTCGGATGTCTACATCCGGTTGGTCACTTCCGGCACGCGTAGACACGTGTCTAGAGCGTGCCCTGTGCCCTTTACCCCCTCAGACCCTGAAACCCTCAGCCCTTAGACCCCCCGGCCAATGTCTCCGCCTTCTACAACGGACCTATTTAGGTACTCCGAGGTTCGTACCTCGAATTAGGGGCCATTATTGTCTCCAGGCTTTCCGTATGCCCCGCAATTTTTACATCTTTCAAACTAGTCTTCGTGGATTCGTTTTCGTCCCCAGTGAATCGACTCATCTTTCCGCAACGAAACTTTCGAGCTTTCGTACGATCAGGGGAAAAGCCACGCACCTACGTCTTAAAACGACGATATCTTTCCGTTCGTTTGAGACAGAGAGTTCTGCCATAGCTCATTTCGAAGGCGATTAAACGCTCTTCGAAACGATGTAGTAAAAGTAAACGTTTATGCTGATAGGTACTGAGATATTCGCCCCTGGAGTTCCGACTCTTTTCTATCGATATAAACAAAACTGGAGTTAAATAGATCCTTGATCTTTCTCCTATGACATTCGCGCGATTTAAAAGCGAGTAACGTCGTAGGAGGGTCAGCCACACTTGTGTGCTTTGCGCAAGACATTCCGCACTTGCCGTGGCCTCTCGGTCGGTGATTGTGAGATGAATGAACGAGTGAATGAATGGCTGAATAGAGGCTCGCGTACAATAAGCGCGATCCAAAGAAACCGACAAAGAATATTCTGGGCTTCTTTTGTCGCCGGTGGTGGGTACCTATACCTACATACCCTGGCCGAGGTGACACTGCCCTTCTGCAGGGTACAGGTACAACGAATCACGTCTTATAGCCGCACACACTCGGCCGAAGGATCTCATGGTCCAGGACCCGATCTTACAGCCTAGCCAGACCGAATTTTCGCCTCGGAGGGAAGAGCGCCGCGCCGACAGGTGGGGCTGCTTCGGATGCTGTGATTTTTGCATCTGTCCAAGGGTGAGCTTGAAAGACCCGAAAACCCCGTTTCCCAGAAGTACGCGCGTCATTCCCTACGCCGATGATTCCTTGAGGCCACCCTGTGAAACGGTTCTGTCATAGTTCGGGCAGTGAAAGAAGATGGGGAGAATTCATCCCCCGAGAATTTTGATAAAGATTCATTCGAAAGATGCTGGGATTAGAATTTTTCTATCGAGTAAAAAGGCACCCGAATTTTTCCGATCTTATTGCCGATTTTATATTTTCGAGTAGATTTCAGCGGCGCGAGGACAGGATATGTGCGAATACGCCTGAAAGCCGATGCAAATTCTGTAAAGGGTTTCAATCAGCGTAGAGCCGCGTGCATCTGCTCTGCATCTGCGGACAGATGCTGGGTCGGGTACAGAGCTACCTTTCGAGCACACACGTCGCTCCGTCTCCGGAAATGAAATTCTGGGAGTTCAACTGGGAACAATACTTCACTGAATTGGGTTGGCTCTATTCTGGCCCTAATTTCCACTCACTTAGATGGATATTTTCCAATTAAAAGGACTCGATCTGCGTTACAGAGAAGACGTAAGACTCCATGCTGATCGGCGCTAGGTAAACACCCAACTTCTGGCTTTTATCTGCCCGTCTATTGTTGTGGAATAAAGTCCATATCACGGGTCGATTTATGATTGATAGCCTTAGAATGTATTAGGTCATAGCCTAGCTACCATGGTAGCACCGGTTCCTACCGCGACTGGCAACCACCGTCTGCCAAGTCGAAACAACGAGATGGAGAAAGCAGTGTTGCAATATATGGTCCAGTCACTTTACTCCTTCGCACCGATCTTAAGCCTTGTTCATACCGCGAATCGGAATTCAGACGCAATTTTATCGAAGAGTTGCGAAGGAGTCTTGATCTCGGAAGCTATTCGTTGAGATGTTGGTTTTTATCGCGGTCTAATTTCGGGGACTCGGCGAAATTTTGGGTATATCTCGCTGGGTTTTGGTCGGATCGAGAAATGTTTCAAACAAATATTGTAGAGCTAAAAGATCTGCACATTTTATGTCCTATTCATTTCTTTCCTAAAGTTGAATATAGGGTCTGAAACAGCTCCGGAAGATACAGCCGTGTTACAGGCTCGACAAACTTTTCATTGCATCTCTTTTGATATACGTTCTATGAAAAAGTGTTTTGAGTAAAAATTGTAGCTCTGAAAAAAACGCTCATTTTATATTCCACACGTTTTTTTTCTGGGTTCAATATACCGTCTGAAACTAGCTTCCGAAGATACAGCAATATTCCGGTCTCGACAGATTTTCGAGTGTATCTTTCCCAGCATACGTCAAATCAAAAAACGTCTGGGATAAAAATTGTAGAACTACAAAAGCCGCACATTTTATGTCCTACAAACTTTCCTCCATCGTCAAAGATAGGGTTGAAAAAGGCCCCCAAAGACATCGGTACGAGTGATAGAATAGGCGTGAAACTGGTCTGTGAAGCGCTCATAATCTGCCTTAAGCGTTCTTATGGTTAGTTGGCGAGTCACGCGATGGGCCAAGCCCGAGCAATTGTCTTTCGTTAGCTTCTCTGCCAGTCCGTTCGCCATTAAGACCCCGTTGACGAGCGTATTGTCTCACAATCAGTCGAGGGCGTTAAAGAGTCGAAGGATAGGTTGATCTCCAGAATCAACGCTGGATACGTTAAGCCTTTGTGATTCGGCTCTGAAATTCCCTTCTCAAATCAGACAATAGTTTACAGTAACGAAACAAAATCTCTACGAGTCGAAAAGAAATCATCAAACTGAAAATTTTTTCCCGGCAACATTCGCCGCTAATGATAATCAGCTTTCGCGACGATCTTTGACACATATGCCTCTCCGCACCGAGTCCACGTACGACCCGCCAAAGAGGACCGTAGCCATTATGAACCTTTACTTTGCCAAGTGGCGACCGAGCCGCAAGAACCAGGTGTTAGCTCTCTGGTAACGTGGGGCGCGTGTCCTGCGCTATTGGGTCTCGACCTGGGGTCTGGGGCCTGGGGCAGGTGGGCCCCCTGCATTGTCAATCTCTGCCTTTCCGCGTACCTTTCCTCTCCTTTCCTCTTCTCTCCTATCCTCTCCTTCCCACTTCACACATGTGTGTGCATACGTGATCCCTACGCATACCCGCGTACGAGTTTGTACAATAATATGCCTCGTGGAAAGAGAAAGAGAGAGTTACACCGCGCGCAGACGGAGGAAGGGGTCCGGCGCACCATAAGGCCCTTTTTTCCTTCCCTGTACGCGCGTAAACGGTGCGGTACGGTACGCGATATGCCAAAGCATGGGTGGTGCCGAGGGCCTTACCTAGCATCGAACATATTCTATTGTGTGTACCAAAGGCAGGTGATAGAGACGGTTGAACCACGCGACTCTCAGAGATGGTTCTCAATCCTCGTTACATCTCAGAGATGGTCGAATGATCAGCTCTCAGACCTCAGATCTTCTCTCACACAAATTTCGTTCTTCGATTTGATGAAGAAACTCAGTAATTGGTACATAAATTTGGTTCAAAATTTCTAATCGTCCTCAAATATAGAAATTTGAGTCTTATCTCAACCTCTATCCAAAGACTGATGAAAGTCTTTCTTTTGGAGGTACTACGAGCGAGCTTGAAATCGTCGAGAAGGATGATGAATAAAATGTAGAGCGACGACGATTATGATTAGGATGACGAATTGATTGATCTCATGGGTGAAAATCTGAGACTTTGAGATGAGAACCGTTGGTTTAGTTCACTGGGTTTGCGAGGGTATAAAATAAAATAGCATTGCAGCACCGTTGCATCATATACATATACCGGTATAGAGGCATGTGTGCAATGTGTATACACAATGCTGCCACCGCGCACAGCCGCTGCTACATCTCCCCTGGATTTGTACGGAAGCACGTGCCGTCAGCTGTCTACTTCGTACCTACTTCTTCCCTCGCGGTCAGCTTCTTCTCTTGAGAATTCTCTGGACCCGCCAGCCCTAGGCTGATCCCTTGACCACTACCGGAATTCGGATCTTGACCGAATAAATTCGGAAACTTCGTGCAACGGATACGATTTGGGAAAAAGAAAATTATCCAAATTTTATCCAGAGGCTAAAAATGAGGGTTGAAACAAAAATTGAATTTCCCGAAGTGATGAGAGCCTGAAGAATTCGATGATTTTCATGAAGGTCTGTCCAGTCGTTTGTCCAGAGTTTATCGATGGAAATCGGAACGGAAATTTTATCGAGCAACGGTGCTGATCTCTGCAACGTTTCTAATTATTCAGCATCCAGTTTGCGATCGGTGTCATTACTATTACGGTCATTGGAGGCTAACAGCTCGAGAGTGTGAGCTTGATTGCTCGAAGAATGCGAGTACTGACCTTGAACCATATAAAGATCAAGGCGTGAGGCGGCTGGAGGTTTTCTGCACTTCAATGTCCACTTCGGACGTAGGATAGTGCGAAAAAAGGAAGAGGAAAAAGGAAAGGAAGAAAAAACTCGTCCTTTCATCAGCACGCTCGATTATGCAACCCGATTCGATCCCTAGCTCGACATAGCGAGGAGTTCGATCATAAGCCCGATAAATGACGCCGATAGTATTAACGTCAGAGATTTGACTTAACTTTCGTGTTAAACTCGAGCAGGGAAGTTATGGCGCCTGTAAAGACCAAGACCCTTCAGAAAAGTCAGCGGTAACTCGACACCCGACGCCTATCTCCACTTCGTGTAAGCTCGATCGTGGTCCAGGGTATTCGAGACTCACTTTTTTGACGGAATGCAGAAAACGGGGTGAACGATGATCGGAGAGACTCGGAGAGTGATAAGATGTGAGGAAAAACAAAAAATGAGATCATTCAAAACGTACGTTTTTCATTTTTTATCGTTTACTCTCACCCTGCGGCAAAGAGAGGGTGAAAGAGCACGAGCCCCATTCACGGCGGAGTACCGTTTCGGACCTTTTTGATTTTCGTTCGAAAACCAGACCCACTGCACCTTTCTGGTCTTGGGTGCAGCTAGCTTTAGGGTCCCACATCCCCGGCCAGCTGGTGGATGAAATCTGCTTCACGATGTACGCATGTGTCGCGGGTTTATTCGGATTTGTTCAACGCTCAGCGACCGGAGACTTCAGGACTTCGAGATTCCATCTCGCATCCTCTTCGGGACCAGAAATGACGAATCTTCGATCGGAAGACGCGTGGGGTTTTTATCAGTGAAATTCCCACCAGAAATCGAGTGACTCTTTACAGTGGTACAGAAATCAAAAGTCTCGTTGCGCAGGTGTTCTTCTTCTTCAAGAAGAAGAAGAAGTCCTTTCCTCACGGGTATACCTACTCCATAGGCACCACTTTGGCAGGTACCTCGACAGGGTTGGCTTAAGGTTTAAAGGTAGTTGTAGGTATTGTATGTATGTAGAGAGAGAGAGAGGAGAGAGAAGTATTCCTCAGCCGCGAACGACTTTGAATGGGATTCTGCACGGTTGCATCTTTGGTAAAGAAAGCCTACTAGCCTGCTAGCCAGGCATAAAACCTTTAATGTTTAAAGGAACAAGAGATGTTCAGGGATAGCCCTAGGATCCCTAAGATTCTAAGACATTGTCGCGGCCCATGGTCCATGGTCGATGGTCCACGAGCCCAACGGGCCTGTGGATCCCCTCGATTCCTTGGATCAGGTTCAGGTGCAGGAATCACATGTCGTGGGGTTTTTCTTCTACCTTTATATCGCTGCAATGGAATGGGACAATAGTTTTGGCATTGAAAGCCAGCTCACGAGTCCTGGAAGGTCGGGAGCGTGCCGCTAAAAATCGTCAGCTGCTGCTCCCACAGGACTACGCGTCTCCGTACGGATCCAGCGTCTTATAAGATACGGTTCTTTTTAAATCCCCAGAAAATTTTCGACCCACCGGAATCTCCGCATCCCTGACACTCGTTATCATATCTTCTCAATGATTTCGAAGAAGATCTCGAAGATCCAACGGCGTCCCTTTTCTCCGTCGGATAATTTAACCGGATGATAAAATAGTTCAACAGTTGAATTCCCCGGGGAATAATAATCGGGTGAATTTTATAACCCGGGAACGATTTATGGTATTAGTTTTACGATCGTAGTGTCGAGACATGTAGAAGGTGAGAAAGCCAGGCACCTACGGAGCGGCGTTTTAGAAACATTATAATTTAGCTCGGGCTTGTCTGCGACTACTTTTTCACCCATATCCCCATTCATTCTGGATTTGATTCACGACCGCTTAGTAGTTAGACGACGCTGAGTCGTTGTGGGAAATAATTTCAACGATTTTATGCCGACCTGGCCGGTTTATCGATCCCGAATGATCCTCGACAATTTTTTTCCTACAAATTTTTATTCCAATTTTCGACCGTTTAGCAACGATACCAACTCCTATCGTATGGGCGAGGCTCGCGGTTATCCGATCCACTATCTAAAACATTGCAAAAGGTCACGACCGAAAAAGGTAGCTGGTTGTAATAAAGTTGTATGTATACACATTCCCACACACACAAACACACACATCGTTTCGGAAGGTATTCCGAACTCGACTCCACGGAGAACAGTTTGCAAGCCTGCGTGTATGGGTGGAGGTACACGTATTTGTCGAATAATAAAATACCCGGGCTTAGCCCGGCTTCTGGAGCGGTAATTTTTCACCTCTAAAGATAATAGAATCTTTGTGTCCGCTGCAGAGAGCAGCAACATACACGTTGGCAGATCGGCAGATCACCGTACGCGTATAATCAATTCGTCTTATAGGTTATGTGTTGAAATCTTTCGTATACGTATACCCGCGTGTCGTGTGTGCGTAAGAGTTTGTTACAAGACCGTGCTATCAGGTTTGAGGTAGGGGAAAGCGGTCTTGAGTTTGTAATACCGTACAATATAATATGTGCCTCGGTTTCCTTCTAGATTACAGATCTTATCATAGCTCGTGCTCGAGGTAGCGGCCTGCTAGGTGGTACGCCCTAAACGCGGTTTAAATTTTGACCAAAACCCCTAAGGGTTAGTTTAACTAACGGCACTGGGTGATTCGGCTTTTAAACTAGTTTCAAAATCGTCGATAATCGACAGTTTTTCTCCGGCTTTGTTCTCGCCGTTCGAATCTCCCGCCAAATTCGATTCGAAATGTTCGCCATTTTGTTCCGTCGAATTATTGACCGTTTTTATTTAGGTTATACGCGGGATCTCGGGATTAGACCACAGATTATAGCACAGCGATAATCAAGGACGCGGTAATCTTCTCAGAAGCATGAAACTGCGGGGCTTCTCGTGCCAGCGGCGAAACGCCGCGTTTCTTAAAGACGCCTCTTCTTCCAGGTCGCGGTCAGCGTCGGTCTTAAATCTCCGGAGATAATACCGACGCTGTGTGTCTACTCACCCACGTAGATACTTTCTTTTTACCCGAATGCCTCGGATTCGAAAAGGTTTTTAACGTCGTTAATTTTTTAACAAAAAAATTCGGCCATTTTGTAGAAAAATATTCGAGAAATCGAATGTACGAAAGAAAAACGTTAGAGAATTGATCTCTGAATAAAAATTTGAAAGAAAACGGCGAGATACGATTGAAATCCGCTAAATCCGCGCGTCACTTCCGTCGATTTTCGGCCCTGTCGATAACGCGGTCTGATATAATTGAAATTAACCTCAAAAACACGGAGATTTGACGATCGCATCACCCCGAGCGAAGTTATCATCAATTATTTAATTGTTTCTGACCGGATGGTCGGTTCGATGGTCATTTGTTTTACAAAGGGGCCGATAGATCGATAAATCGATTTACGAACAGCGCGATGATCGTTACAAAGATGATCCGGGCTTAAAATCTAATTGGACCGCAAACGATGCGGTACACATCGTCTGCCCCATGGAATCTCGCATTGAGCAATTCGATGCTATTGCATAGCGTAATTATACAACATTTGTTATATACCTAAGCGTAGATACGGTCGATTTTATTCACCGATATACAAACGTAACACCCTTCGTACTTTCGCGCTGTGCGGGTCGCCTAAGAAAAGGAGTTTTGCGAATGAATTTTTCGACCGAATATAAAAAGGAACGAGGTTAGGTCAGGGAAACTGTCTCAATGACGCAAACAAAATTCCGCCATTTTTTTTGGTCTGGAAGAATTCGCGTATTAAACTTCATCGGTATGGTAGAACGCGTGCTTAATCAGAAGACGTGTTACAGAATATTTTTCGCCAGCTATTAGCTGATTTAGGTGAATTTGAATTTTTTTTATCTCCAGTGAAAGAGCCGATCTAGGTTCGAGAATGAAACTAAATTCTCAGGAATTTGAAATTTCTAAATAATTTCGGACGATTAAGGAGTGCGAAAAATGTTATCGTGTCGATAAAGGGACAGGAATATACGGTTTCGTCGCTCTTACGCGCGGGAACATTTGAAACAGGACCGATGAACCCGGAAAGTGGTGAAGTTAATTCCGAGTGAGGTAAGTTGATTTTGATATCTATAGATCGTGAGATATCAATGGATTATCGTGATAGATATATACACGGGGGTGAGGACGATTATTAATTTCAACTATAAACGCGATTCGAGTTGCATACACGCCGTTGTAGGATATAACAGGTAAGAAATACCGTCTCATCACAGCCTCGAACACACGCGCTTCCATGCCCTATACTGTATACCATATACTCTGTAGTATATACTATATACCGCGGTAATATTCCGTGTGGGGGAGTCGGTGGCGGTCAATGCCACGCACAGAGACAAGTCCGATAACGGCCAGGAGCAACGCTATACCATATATACATACATATATATATATATATATATATATGTATATATATGTATATATATATATAAATATATGTGGTACGTGGTACCTACAGCTCGAACAACATCTGAACTCGTCTTAAGCCCAACTTGCCCGAACGACTTTATACATTAAGCTGTATTCATCCGTAAATCCGAAACTAATTCACGTTTAATTCGATCTGCGACCATTATTAAAAATAAATAATAAACACATAGGCAAAAGGTATGTGGGGTATTTTTTTTATGTATATATATATATATGTATATAGGTAGATCGGAGATCTGAGTTACTATTTAAAGAAAAAAAAATCATTACATCGATTTTTTTACTCTGAAATGTGGTATTTTTTTTTCATCCTGTTTTCACCAAAAGGTTCGTCAATTATTATCAATCATTAGATGCATGTTTTCGAGATTTCATTTTCGGTCGTTTATTGAGAAACCAAAATTACTCGATACGCTATTGATAGAACTTCGTATTCCGAGCTAAAACGTATCAAATTTGCTCGACTCGAATTCTGGAATGGTGAATTTATTTCCTTCCAAAGGAATTCAAGATTCGATGAAATTTCAAGAAATTCCTCGACAAGGATATTTTTTTCCTCGGATTTAGTAGGATTTTTTCAAAATTTTACAAGCCTATAATTATTTCAAACCGTGCTGCGATTTTTATGGGATTTCGATGTACGAATATCCTTCTTGGATTCTCAGTTTACTTAGAATTCAAAGTTTTCTCTGAAATTTCATAAACTCAAAAAATATTTTCCTAAGAATCCAAAATTTCTACAAAATGTTTCCCACGATCTTACCAATTTCTTATACATGAAATTTACTCGGTTTTCCTCAATAGAATTCCACTCCATGGATTCCGGCTAAAAAATCGAATTCGATTTGAAAAAACCATAAAATTCCATGATTTCCATAAAAATTGAGCAACCGTCTCTGAAGTGTTGACCGAGGATCCGAAACAAAGACAAAGCCGGAATCCACATCTGATCTCGGATTCCCCTGATTCCGGACTGAAAATTTGCCAAAAATTTTTCTCGAATTATCCTAGAGATACGCGAAACAAATTTTTCCCTCGACTTCTATCTTCGTACGATTTTGAATGTCTCTTCAGCCTCGGCGAGGACCATCAACGATATCTCGAACAGATAGCCACCGCGTATCGAATCTCGAATAGTGGGAACTTGTCGCGTGTCCACGTATATCTGAAGGATCGAATTCTCGCTTTTGCCTCAAGCTACAGCCTGTAGGAGGCCGAGGTTCGATCAGGAAGCCGTATGGCATGAGGTATACGAGTCTCGTGTAGGTAGGTAGGTGGCATGGGTCTGAGCATAAGTAAAATTGTATGTTTAAAAATAATCTACCGTTAAAAGTCGGGCTTCTAATCAGTCCGCGACTGTCAACAGTTCTAAAACACGGTTTCTGCGCACGCGACCCGCCGATAATATATCCGTATACCTACATGACCGCACGTATACGAATACGAAGAAATTCGCACACGTTCACCTCCCGCGCAACCGACTGGCCAAACAACGTCGCAATTTCTCTACTTGACCCAGGACGTGTAACCATGATACTTACAAGCTTATTTCACCCGTGTAGGTATATAAGAAACGTTACGGTTGATACAACAACAATAATAACAATCATAGCCATAATGATAATGATAAGAGCGAAAATAATAACGGGGCTTCGCGTACTACATTTCTTTAGGCACATAAACGCACGTACACGGACACATGTACACGTATATGGAAAAGTATCTGGTTTCCCGCGAACAGTTTCATTCGATAGATTTAATCTATTTTGATTTGCGGGAACCGAGTCACCATTATTGTTGAAAATTTTTCATATTTCAATGTAGCTCCTGCTCACAGCTATACCGTTTAGATCGAGCGAAACCGCTTTCTACTATAGTCTCTACGTTTCGTATGAGAAAAAGTGATAATCGATGGTCCGCGAAGTGATCCATACGGAAGCTAATTTTTAATAATAATAATAATAATAATAATAATAATTTAATAATTTTTTTTTTTTCACGATTTCCCTATATTATATTCTAACTTTTCCCCGATCTCGTTATTTCGGATTTGGGCAGTAAAAAATGAGAAAAGGCAATCAGTTTTTGAACGAATACCAACGCGTCTGGCCAGACGTGTTCTCCGAGTTTCCTCGGGTCTGAGATATATCGCTGACTCCTGGTGGACATCCGACGCCCCCGCTTATACCTTCTCAGCACTGACTGCGCCGTTCTTAAGATTCTAGATTGTGAACACGCGCGCTCTCCACTCTCCGCTCAATTCTCTATTCTCTGTTCTACCGCTTACGAATAGAGTATATATGTATGTATATATTTTCTATCCTATCTCCGCGGTAGAACGACTCGAGAGAGATCTAATGGTCCATTGAGTGAGGAGCCTCGTCGAGCTACTCGATGCTCCGAAATTTAATTTCCAGTCGGGGGAATCGAAGCGCGGAGAAAACGGCGACTTTTCTTACGCGAGGATGGAAAAAAAATGTACTTCGAGTAAATCCGCGAGCTCGAATCGCGGTCTTTAGAATTTCTAGAAAGTGAGCAGCCGAGAAATATACCCGCGCGATGGGAGTCCAGAGTCGTGGAGCTAGCAGCTACTGATTTAAATAACACCGACATGTTGTATGGTAATTTATTTGGTAATAATGGTCTTGTAACATCGTCAAAAATGGGCCACTGCACGAGAGACCATCGTCCGGCCAGGTTGTTGAACATACGCCGACGACACGACAGCGCTCATGAACCACCATTCGTTAATTTGATTGCGAAGCTACCCGGTGAAACGGTGCGCCTATAAGTTGCCTCATTTTTCCAAGGATCCCAGGATTTATTATCTTATGAATCAAACCTCCGTCAAGACGAATAAATGAATTCTTTCGACCCCCAAAACCAGTCGAAATTTCATATTCCATCATTTTACGTAAAATAACGAAAACAGGCGGACGGAATGGACTTCGATAAGTACAGCGTTTCGTCTCTTGGAGCGTAAGTCATCCAGGTGTTCCTGAATTTACAATTTGTCTCTATTACTCGAAGGGAGTTAGATATCGAGGAGAATCAGGTTTATAGGTAGGTTATACGGCGCTCCCGGTGTCTCCGGCCCATTGTTCGATAAGGAAAACCGCTTAAATTGCCCAGCCGATATCGCCGGGCATTCTCAGACGCACGGAGTCTAGCCTGGGTCTCTGGAGCTGGTAGAGCACCGGGTGAAATTGCGTGCAAGGGGCAACCGGGTTAGTTATTTATTATCATACGAACGTCATACTTGAGTAATTGCGTACATATAACTGCGAGGGTGAGGTAACGTCGGCAATTTTAACCGAGTAAATTGTCAATTTAATACGGATTACTTCGACTTATAGATTAGCCTGTGGCTACTGCAGCGAGAGGGATTAACGGAGGCAAGACGGAGGAAATATATGAGGCAATTCAATCCCGAGAGAAAATAAATTTCGATCGAATTGGCACGGAACGAACCATACATTACGTCATATCTATGGGTCAAGCCTTGCCAATGTGGTCCAAGTCGCTTCCCAGCCCGTTCGATCGTGTTCTTGATTTTTTCCGTTGTTGTACCACCCGAAAAAATGAGACAGGATTTTTCGTACATTTTTTGGAGTCTCCCTAGCTGAGATACGATTTTTTGAAATTTCGAAAGCGAACTAAAGGTGTGATATATATATATATTAGGGTGCTCCAAAAAAAATAGTTTTTTTCCTATCATCTCAAAAGTTTCTAGTAGGTATAAAAAAAATTCTCCCACAAGGACAGTTTTCCATTTTCCCATATAAATAACAGGTAAAAAAAATTTGTTTTTTTTATTTTTCAAATAAAAGTACTAAAAAATTTTTCTTTACAATTTTGATGGACATATTCTTGTAGGAAATTGAATTATCTACAAAAAAGCTTTGATATGATTTTCTCGTAAACCTAACGGGTAAAACGTTATCAGACTTTGAATACTCGCAACCAAGTTAAATCTAACCGTATATGACTTTAGAACGCATTTTGTATTTCACCGGATGTTACTGTATGATTTATACTGTTTTTACACCGCGAATAATTACTCAGTGGTTCAAAAGAGACATATAAGTCTCAATACTAGCTCATATCGCAGTCGAATTTCTTTTTGGAAATAAAAAAAATTCAAACTATATCCACTCAGTTGCGAGTATTCAAAGTCTGATAACGTTTTACCCGTTAGGCTTACGAGAAAATCATATCAGAGCTTTTTTGTAGACAATTTAATTTCCTACAAGAATATGTCCATCAAAATTGTAAAAAACAAATTTTCAGAAGTTTTATTTGAAAAATACAAAAGAACAAACTTTTTTTAGGTATTATTTATATGGGAAAATCAAAATATCGGGCTGTCCTTGTGGGATAATTTTTTTATACCTACTGGAAACTTTTGAGATCATAACTCGGACTTGAAAAAAAAAAAATGTTTTTTTTTGGAGCACCCTAATATATATATGTATACATGTATATGCGGTTGTGCGGAATATGCCGATAGCGCAATTTGCGATCCAGGGTTTAATTCTCTGAAGGGTTACATAATGGGTTATGGGATAAGGTGGAATATCGTGTATCGATGACGCGTGTAGAATGCGCAGGTTTTCCTGGTGCGAAGAGTATAAAGTAACGACCCCTCCAGGCCACGGTTCTGGAAGGATGACCCTGTGAGCGATAATTCTCTACCGATTGCAGAGCTTACCTGCAGCTATACGGCGAACGGCAACCGAGTGGACGCTCGCGACTCGCCGCCTCTGACCTCCTTCGATATCTCAACCATTGCACGCTCGGTTTAAAGTCGTTTAGGATAATCACTGTGCACGCCACTAGTCAGGGTTAAGCTTCTAATCACGGCTTAATTAACACCGCACAACCTGAATATTAAGCATAACCAGTCGCATATCATCGCCCACTCAGAGACAGACTAATTGTTACTCCCGAATCGAAATTATAGATCGGTAACATGTTCTAACAACAATTTAATTTCTCCACCCGTCCTATTAACCAAATCTCTGTTCAATATCAGCAGAATTTACTATTCGTTTCTTTCTGACGCGAGTCGTTTGAATGGGCTGAAACGAACTCATCTCTCCGATATCAAAATCCATCAGAAATGTTCAAACGTCACAAAATGTGAGTTCGAATCGTGCGCGAACGAGTTTTGAGTACGGATCGAAAACTGCAGATCATATTCGGTCGCCATCGAATCCAAAAAGCACCTGCCATCAGATTATCCATAAAAATAGAAAAAAAAATACAAAGATAAGATGAAACTTTTATTTCGAGCTCAAACGATGATGGAAATGCTTCCAAAGCGTGTGCTTGAAAAAGCGCGAGTCCCGGGGGCTTCAAACTTGGCAAAGTCTCATATCTCAGTGCACCGTACGCCGGAGCAGTCTGCAGTCTGGACCAAGCGGTCACTGAGCTAGCCGCTAGGACTAGTCCCATTAGTACTTGGCTGCGGGGATCTCAGTCGCATCGTAACTCGTAACTTACCCAACCGTACTGCGTCCGCGCTGACACTAGTCTATAAATGTATAAGGTGCCTATACGGGCGGATGGGAATAGGAAGGGTGTGTATACGAGCAGATTTGTATATCTGTAATACAGATGTAATATAATATACGTATATATTTGCATGCGTGTGTATGGTAGTGGGTATGGCATGTGCACCATGGACCTGTATATTATCAGCACGTACGCGCCTCGTCTCGTCGACGCAGACTCCCCCACGAGAGATTACACCTTGAGTATAGTACGCATATCCGAACCATTCGAATTTTACACTATATCCTGTACTCGAATGAAATACGTTAATGTCTGTCGTCTGTTGGTTAAATTTATTAGATTCGTTAGCCGCGGAAAATTTTCTCTCATACAAAGACGTACCGAGATTGTAGCCCCGTTTAACAAGACACGTACGTACGTATGCACCGTGTGTAACGTACGTTGATTCGTGTCGATGAACCCTCCTACTGTACCTACCTGCTGAAACTAGTTACACTTTCTCACCGTTAAACATCGTCATACAACTAGAATAATTAAGCATCGCAATTTCCAGCACAATTTAGAAAAAAGGCACTTCGAATGGCTACGTCGTCGTTTGAGGTGACTGCGACTCACTCAGCTTTACACTCGATTACAAATCATTTTAAAATTAAGTGTCTTTGTACGACTCTGTGAGTGACTTTCAATGACTCTTGATCTATTGTTGCAACAGTTTTCTTTGACTATTCAATCACGCGAGGAGATATATCTAACGGGTCTATAGTATTCCTGTAATACTTTCAGGCATTTCTTACCCGAACGAGTACGAGTCTCTCTCGGACAGATTACTCTCCGTCCAAAATCTGCACTGTAAAATTTATCAGCGGGCTCTAAGCCGGCCCCTCGATTTGTAAAAGTCGATTTTATCCGCTGACAATAGAAATCTCTTCAATTAGAGAGAGCTCCGCGAATCGCGGCTTGTGATCTCTAGCAGTAAACGCGAACTGGTGCGGTTCGGTAAAGAATGACCAATGTTCAGTACATAGACACGATCCTCAAAAGTATTCAAAACTTTGTGAATAAATAAAAAGTGTCTATTATTTGTCGATTTTCAGAATTTAATCAATTATTTACGTCAACTAATGTATTGACGATGTTTGTCCTTAAAGATATTTGTCTTTGTTCTACCTAATTTCACCTACAAATCTTGATATCAAGAACCCTCGTATCCTGCATCATGTGGCGACTAACATAGATGGAAGTGGGCTTCGTGAAAACGACATGGGTCAACTGATGACTTGATTTCGAAGTTAATTTTAGTCCAGACTAGATCCAACTTCGCGGGATTATCAAAAACTGATGTGACTTTGGCGTGAACTAGAATTATCCGAAAACATTCAAATTTAAATACATTTTCAGATTTTTTAAGTTTGTATACTGAAAAATAAAAAAACTTGAATTTTTACGAATTTCTCGCAACCAAACGACCAAACATTTTCAATATCTTCTAGTCCACGCTAGAACTACGTGTAAGGATTATACGTACAAAAAATTACAAACCGATAGGACTAATGATTAGCTAGTTATCGAGTCAACGGTTACCCTATGTCATTTTTACAGAGCTCATTTCGATCTATGCTGGAGGCCACACGATGTGAGATGCGAGAGTTTTTAGGATCGAGAATTTGAGATGACAGCGCATGGAATAAAGGTCTGTCGCGGGACATCTGTGTATGATTTAGTTCGGTCGGCACGATCCCCGAAAATGTGTCTAATTTTTATATCCCGAGAGAAAAAAATCGCTTTCGACGAAAAGTCGATTCCTTTACTTTCGATATTTGAATATTCCAGCTGCATGTTAACTGGTTGTTATGTTATAGCAGCTGATCTATAGGCATAATCTATAGGTGATCCGCGAACTGCATAAAACGGGGTTCTGGAACCGCTCTGCACGATCGCTACAGGCTGGCTTCTAATTATTATAATTAATTACGGAGGCGTCGGGGTCGCCACGCCGGTGTATTCAGGCCATCTTGTCTGCACCCACCCACCCACCCGCGTGCTCGCGGAAGCTTCGGCTATAGAATAGCGATATACAGTATATATGTACAGTATATATGCCTATATAGGCACATATAGGCGAAGGCGAAGGAATCTGTGGGATTATAGATGCCTAGCACCTCGCAAATTATTATATACACTCACATATACGTACCACACGTAAAGATTTACATAGGTACATACATTTACATCGATTTATATGCGTGCCGAAGAGATTCTTCGCTCCTGAGCCGCGCAGCGTTCGCCTATAAGGCCGCAGCTGCAGTATTAAGTCGACGGTTAAACAATAACATTCTCGATTGTTCCGGTATACCTACGGAGAGCAAAAGATGTCTGCTGTGCTGTATAGCAACAGCTACGCTTTCCCCGCGATTTTTTTCCCCCTTTTATTCTTCTTATTTTTTCACAATCAAGATACCCCTCCGGCGTTAACTTCCAGATAAAAATCTCTTATCTCTCTGGTCTACTCCGGCATACTCTCTTCGATCTATGCGTGTACCTATACCTCCTTGTGAAAGACTGATTCGAGACCCGATTAAACGCCGAAGTAACGCATGAAGGCTTCGGTCAGGAATCAAAGATTCTTCGAAAACCCATGAAACTTCATCAAAATTGACCGGAAATTTACCAAATCCCAAACAGATCTATTAAATCGACAAAGTTCTTGTTAAGGAAGCGAATTTCCCTGAGCTTTTAGCCCTTCGGAATGCGAATTGTGGTAGAAATGCAAATTTCTGGAATTTCGAGAACGACTCCTGGCGTAGCGACGCTACTCGCCTTATAGCGAGCAAAATGGCGCGCGATACCTGTCGCCTTGGGCGACGCTCGTTTGTTAATGTCGCGCAGGTCCGGTAACTGTCAACTGTTTTACGGCCTCCTGCGCATGACTGAGACGGCGGTGGCGCGTGCGCGCTCGAGGCACGACGGATTAACACGTTTAATCGCGTAGGTAGACACAGAAGTAGGTACGGAAGTGAGATAAAGACCGGGAGATTTAAAATGGTGTATTTAAACTTCGCTGATCAGTTTTCTGGGACTCGAATTCCCGTCAGGAAATCCTGAAGAGACAATTCACGAGAGAATTTCCGTATAACGTCGGAAAATTAGGGTCAATCTTTGCTCGCGCACGGAAGTGAGCGAGTTGCTGCATAGGATTACATTAATTGCGATATAAATTCATCGGGTCAGTCCAGGCGAACAATAGGCTGCAGGCTAAGGCTGAGGCTGGAGTGGACTGGCGAATGAAACTCGGAGCATAGTCATCGGGCTAAAGGCCTATCAATGGGAAGTGTTTTACAATGTAGAACCAGTAATGGCACGTTACCGGTCGAACAGAACAAAACAATTACTAAACCCACTTCGTTAAGCGTGCGACGTAGGTACCTACGTTATACCTGCATACGTGTATCTACATACGTAGCTACGGGTATACAAGACCCCATAAGTTACTCCCGCTCCTCACCGCGACCAACCTTTTAGTTTAGTTCAGTTCGGTTCATTTCATTGTACCCATAACTTTTGAAAAAATCGGCACTTTTGAAAAAATCGGTACTTTCGAAAAAAATCGGTACTTTCGAAAAAATCGGTACTTTTGAAAAAATCGGTAGCACCTAGGGTGTAGGAGAGTAGCTTGGAACTTTCGAAGATCACGGAAAGAGGAGATCGCTTGCACGGAGATGAAATCGATTTTTGATGTGAGCCAGTAGTTCGATAGATTTTGAAATCGGTATGTAACTTACGGTTCGAGTGTGAATAAAGCCGAAATGAATCAAGGCATAAAGTTGTTTCCGGCTATCGTTCCGGATCTGGTGATTGGGTTCCACTCGGTCGAGCGATCGCGAACAAACCTATCAACATTCTCGATTGTGAAAAATCGGCTGAGTCAGAGCTAGAAGCATTTACGAGGGTCTCGACGCCGTCACGTTTTGCGAATATAATGGTAATAAATAACGTGATAGCAGTAATCGGTAACCGTAATAGTGTAACACGCCTACCAAACCGAACATAACCTCCATCTTGTACACATCGACGTTAAAAGTTGACGAAAAATGTTGCGAAAAAAAATTAAAATAAAATAAAAAAATTCGGTTTCCGGAGATAGACACATACGGATGAACTCACTTTCCTCGCAACGTACTGTGATACAAACTGCGCAGTAGTTTCTTAACCCGAGTCATTTATGCCTTAACAATATGGAGTAGGTTTAGAAATCGGTATTTCATCCGCGAGGTTTATGGCGGATGAAGGTTTGAAGTGCCTCATGCTCTTCGGAGTAAGATCTAACGTTAATTACCGGCTAGTATAATGTAGTGAAAAATGGGATTTCTCCCGGTGTCGGATGATGCAGTGTGCAGTCGTGCTTTTAAGCTCTCACATCGGCACGATCCCATGGTACCTCCGCAGCTATCTAACGATTGAGAAACAGCTGTCAACGGATTCTTAGGACTGTCTTATACACAATGCTACCCAGGCTACACTACCGCCGACTTGGACCGGTTATGTTATTGTATATATTGCCATTCAGTCCTGCACACAGTAAATTATCAGTTTCCCGCCCGATCAGACACTGGCGCCAGTTACACCAGACAACCGGCACGGGGCAATCGACTTACTTCCAACGCGCACAAGCTCTCGCCCTCTTTATGTTTCGCCACACCGAACCGTGCCTCGCAATAATTAGTCCAATCCACGCCACGAGCTTGGAACAGATTTTTGGTCAACCCTCGAATTATTTGTCAACCGATTCCAGCCCCCGATCTTTAGCCGATCGCGAAACTGAATCAGGGGAAAAAATTGAGTTTTTTTTCACGGTTTTTTGCTTTCGGAAGCGAAAAGTTTGCGTAATTCTGAGCCAGGATCTTGTATAACGATTTTCAACTGCTTTAAGTCGGTACAATAACTCAGTATGCCCATCTAGATAGGATCTCGACAAATAGCATCCCTACCGTCGACTCCTACATTGACTACCACGCGAGATATTCTCTCTCTTTCTCCTTCTTTCATGGTCTCTTGGTCTCTCGGTATACGGCCGATCCGATGTAGGTATGTGTACCATACTGTATATTACCTCGTGTTATAATGCACATCATTGCAATCCTGGATTACCACGAGGTATAACGATTACGTAAGGCGAACCGTAATCCTAACAGATTGTGGGATGAGTGATATACGTCGGAATTATATCTCGAAATTCCGTATGAAATACCCCGATCGATCATATTTTTGAAAATATCTGGAAGTCCTTTTCTCGAATGTTTCGATTGCGGTTTATGGGAGTGAAAATAAAAGGTCGGTTTGTCTGGGATGTAGGAAGTTGGCGCCGAAATGAGCGCGTAACGTAGATACATACATACCTCGGACGGTCAAGCTGTGCCAGACGAGAAACAATGAGGTAACTTGTAATATTGTTAGACCGCGAGGCATGATTTAGTGGGATTGTCGTTCGTAGGCGCCTCCTGCAGCATTAGCCTGCATAGTGAGCTCCCACCGAAGTAGGGACACGTCGGTAGGTCAAGTCAAGGAATGATTCATTCCAACGTAATTACACCACCCTGGAGGTAAGATTAGTTGCTCGAATATTATACTCGACTCTGTTATACTCAAACAGAAACCATTTCTCTGCATCTAAATATTCAAAAAGCGTTCGATTTCTTCAATAAGAAAAAAACAAAAAATATATATAATCGAAACGAAACAACGTGACTGATTTTTGAACCCTAAATCCAAGAAAAGAGATTTTTCAAAAATTGTATCGCGGAATGATACTAAGAAGAAAAACAAGAGAAAATGAGAAAAGCGAAAAAAGTTGGAAAAGTTCCGGAAACGATGGGGCGACGGTTGGTTATACCGGTCCGGGTTCTTGTTCTGGCCGCGTATGATGCATTGCGCGTGCATACCTACAGGTATAAATGTATAGCACGGTTATACCGGAGTCGAGCAGCAGTCTTGAAGTTGAACGAATGGACCGTGTTACCGAACCACTCCCACTTTTCTCCCCGGTTAAACCTAACCTAACAACGAGATTTTACAACCACTGCCCACTTCGTGTTATTGCGATTTGTTTTTGACCGCGTGCCTACTGGGTAGGTAGACTATAAGGTAGGTATTAAGAGGCGGTATGGTTGCAGCCTTCGTATGTACAATTATCTTTGTAATAAGTAGACAGGTAGCCAACGAGCAGCCTCCATCGCCTGCCTCCACCGCCGCCTTTACCCGGCACCGATTCAGTTAAGATAACTACTTCAATTCAGTCTGAAAAAAAAGTCATTCGATATTATATTAACGAGTTTACCTCCGGAACGGATTAAACCGCTTCGCTGACAAAAACAACAAAAAAAAAACAAAACAAAACAAGACAAAAAACGAAGAAATTAAACGATTTAACTGTGTTACGCTAAAACCGGTAATGAAGCAACATTTTCGCATTATTTTATCACCAGACGTTATTTAGCATCGAATAAAAAAGATTTTTTGGGAATTTATTCAATTTTCATGAGAGAATACAAAAAATTGCACAGTTCTCTTGCGCTAGTGAAAGATTTTTTGACAATATTATTTTTCGCATATTTGATGGTTAGCATTTGGTGTATTGGGTGAAATGGCAACTATATTCGTCCAGAATCACTTATCCTTCGACAATTCCCAATTGGCGTTCCGCGGCGTCACGTGTCGATAGTCAACTGTCATTTTCAGCACGTGGTTGTCGCGTGGCCATTGTTACTGCTCGTAGATCACGACCTGAGAATTATTGTCTCGTCTGATAGCCGGCGAACTGCGAAGTTAACGGTCAATATTTATCAGACCATATGTACACCGGAGATTATTTCTTCTTGTTATCTTTCAGTTTCACGGAGCTATGGGCAGCTTGTATAATTATGCGAGGGTCTCACTGCGAGCTTTGAAATCTCTCGAACCGTAACAGCTACCAAAAATCGTTATTCGATTCGGCGAAAAGATTTCGCGCTGGTAAATTCCCGAAAAAAAAAAAAAAAAAAATGAATTAAATAAGGAAGAAGAAAAGAACAAATCTCTAAGCGCGTCTCAAATATTGATGTGCGACGAGTATTTCTCGTGTTGCGAAATGCTGTTGGTACGTTGATTCCGATACCTGCGATTTGGACGACACCCGAAACCACCAATCGGCGCTCTGGACAACAGCGATTCCTGCGCGCCAATTGGTTGTTTCGGGAGTTGTCCAAATCGCAGGTATCGGAATCAACCTCGTTGGGTGTACCTGTACCTACTCGAAACAAGTCTTGGCTGAGATAATCGTGCAAAGAATAGCTACAAATTAAATAGCGGATAATTAAGCTCAAGTAGGTACAGAAAGACTCCGGAAATGGTATTAAATAATCAGTGTACCGGAGCGCCATTATGACTAGTTGAAAAGCAGTTCTGCCACAACAGAGTCGTATTAGTTACGACTACGTACACGCGTGCATACACCTACGAGTATAAATTAATTCAGCTCGTTAGGGAGGCTGTTACCACCGCGGACTCTGTATCGATAGTTTCTATATCAATGTAAACGGATTTGTAAGTGTGAGTAGTCGTCGGACCGTCAGGAGAGACGCTAACTAACAGGAGAACCGGGATCGGTTGGATTCCGTTCGATCCAATATACTCGGATCAGAATAGCCTGAAGATTTCCTCTCGCAATCAGCGTCGCTAGAATTTCAGCCGGAGGTAACTAGCTACGCGTTTATACCGACAGCTGAACTGGGTCATATTATCAGATTAATTAGTTCTCTAACGTGTGTTTAACAGATCGTTATACAATCTCGATCGGCTAATAGCGTCGTATCGATTCTTTGTCGCATATCTTTCATACGTAGGCGGGGTTCAGCGACACACTGTGTACCTACCTATACCAGCACCAACCTGGCGCTACTGTCAGGGATATCTACTCGCTAATGAAGTTGTACTAATTAAAAATGAACGATCGAGTCACGCGTCCGCTCGTTGACAGTCATCGCGCCTGGGGCACTCTGTATTCTGCAATTATTAACTCATTCAATATCCGAGGATAGATCGGTGATTTTGTGATCGGACGTTCTCATTCATTTTGGTGCAAAAAAAATCGTCGAAAATGATTTTGGGCACTCGAATGAATCGTCGTGGATGTCAACTGCACCGGCACCATTCATATGAAATAATACACCGCACTGTTCCGTGCCCAATCAGGATTGTGTAATTGACAGAAGAGCTGCCGGTCCGCTCCCATGCATGAAGTTTCACACGCAAAATCAGATTCACCTCCCGTCGACGTTCGACGAACGCTGGTGTACCTACCCCATTACAATTACATAATGCGATTCACCCCCCGTTTCGTACCCCAGGCACACGACCATCCCGGAACGAGCTTCGGTGTATGTGGGGTCCAGGATGGGCCCATGGGAACCAGTAATGAGATGGTGGTCATGGTTTCCCACCCTACTCCGGGAACGGGGGTGTGGAATGATACGGGCCCGATGCAGGGATGCCATGGGATGTATAGTGTTTGGGGACCCCCATGGGTTTTGTCAACAACGGCAATATGCTACCGCTCCATAGAACGAGCTAAGGACCCATGAGAACAACTTGTAACACAGGCTGGGAATCGATCCTAATAAACTTATTCATTCGCGACATTCTTCGGGGGGAAATAAATGCTTTTACGTTTACGCACCGGCTCACTGACTCACTTCTCTACGGACTCTTCGACATTTTCATTCTACAAGCCTACAATCTTCACCTGCGGATCTAGACACCTGGGAAATCTACATACGCGAAATAGAGCCAAAATTTCAGTGGAAATTCTCTTCCAAAAGGCAGACGGTCATTGGGGTCGCCAAGTTTTCTGGCGTTCGAAATTAACTCGAGGATTGAACGACAGTTTTTGCGATATTGCGACTGGAACTTTTTGCGATTAGTTCCAAAGATGGATGAAACAAGATAAGTGTGGACTGGAGGTTCACAAATCCAGTGATCGTTAATCCCGGAAGCTTGGCAGGTCCGAGCCGGAGACATCGCAGAGAATCTGACCTGCAGTTTTCTTGTACAAAATCCCTGATTCAAAATTCGTTCCGAAATCCACCGGGCAAAGTTCTCGCTCTCGATACTCGCGTCTCTTGACCTATCGACCCGCAGTGTCAGGTTCCTGCGGAGTCCATGGTCCCCTAGATCGGGGAATACCGAGCGTATACCGGAGGCGAAACCCCGATGCCCCTGGAATTAGCTACGGAGAAGCGTCGATCGTGGGAAGTGGGTTTGGCGAGGAGAGGAGAGAGGAGAGGAGAGAGAACGCTTTTGGCGATCCTTAATCCTGAATCCTGACTCCTGGTTCTACGTACTTGGTTACGTGGGGCTTATCGAGGGCGACTTCAGGGTTCCCGGCTTCGGCTGGTGCCATTGTTTGCAGATATCTCGAGCCATAAGCTGCCACGTGGTGACACAAGTGCCCGTCCGCGTACCCTGCAGATAATTCAATTGCCAAACCGAGATAGCGACCGAACCGGACGCAAGTCCACGATGCCTTTGGTCAAATTTATCTCCGAACGTGTCACCGTGAACAATTTAGTGGATTCGCGTTCGAGACCACCGATTCAGGACGGGATCGCACTCGCTCCAGAGAACAGGAGCCCGAGAGGGATATCCATAAATTTCGGAAAACGTTCTCCTAACGATTCATACATTTTTCAGAGTCGCGATCTCTCTGCTGATTTCAGCGGATCTCTCAGCTCTTGACCCTGAAATTTAGGGAATTTCACATGTCGCTGAATTTGAAGATTTTTGGTCGAATCTTCGCAGCGAGATTTAAATTCGAGGTGAAACTTTTTCGCGTCTTACAACTCCGAAACAAGTTATATCGATACGGTTGCTAAATTTACGGTACTTTCAGCCGAGAGTTGCGTGCATCTTTTGCAGGGAGTCTTGTTCGCCGATAACAGTACCACTGCAGGGTAGCCAGTTGTATTTAAAGATTGACAGTGTCTGGTACGTGGAAGCTGATAGGAAATCTTATGGCGCAGTAGCTTATACCTCGAGGAAAGAATACAGCGGGCACTCCACGGTATACCCTGACAACTGCACTCCCTCGCGATTCGCACACAGTGCGGAATAGTAGCGCGCCAAGTGGTTATAACTAATAATGTTTGGCAGACAGTCAAACCACTTTGTGCCCGCTGTATGTCTTTCCCACACGCGTTGACCCGCTCCAATCGTTATTGTGAAACTCTAGTACAATGGACCCCGCACATATGCTACCGGCCATGAGATATGGAAGTGCTTCTCCCCCATGTAAACTAACTCCCCGAATTTCCCCGTGCGAAACCAAACCCTAACCGGCTCTTCGGGGAGCTAGGTGTACGTGTTAATTTGCCTCGCCTCAAATCGGTCCCTTTTGATGTGTTCGGATGACATTTCTACGGGGCGAGAGAGGGAGTTGAGGATTTTTTAAAAAGGAAAATTCCTCGAAATCGTTCCACCGCATCCCGCATGAGTCACCTTTGGTTCGTTAACCGAAAATACTCGACGTGAATTTCACCTTTATTAAACCATTCCGACCAATTTCGTTCAATGAAGCTATACGGGCCACCTCGATGGCTATCTGTATCTACTCTCGGCTCTCGACGAGCTGAACTCCGCCGTCTGGACGTGGAGTAAAATTCAGACTCCCACCACACCTGGACCGATGCGGGTACGATTCGAGCGAATTAATTCCGTACCGTGTAATGGAATGGAAGAATAACCGGCCGCGGGTGGGATGCAGGTATCGAAATGAAAGGGAAACAGATTCCCGAACGAGGAGAAGGCTTTTCTTCCCATCTCTGTGAAGAGGAAAGCCGATAATTCGTCCGTGGAAACGATGAATCAAATGTGGAAGTGCAGCCTGTGGGGAGATTGGCAATATGTCGCGTGCCACATTATCTCTACCCCATGGAACCTTTTCGTTAAATTTTTGGTCCCACGCCGGTCACGTGCCGTCAGGACCTGCAGTCACCGGTTTACGTATGAAAAGGAGAAAACTCCCGCTACATGTATGTACGGGAGGGTTATAAATTCGTACGAGGGGGATCAAGACGCAGTTTCCGATTGCAGCAGCGAGTCCGAACCGTCATAAACGCACGGGTACCTTATAGCCAGTGATAATGTGGTGCAGATTCGCTCGAGAGGACATACTGATTCACTGAGCGGATGCGGAGTGCGTCACCAAGGATTTCTAGACAATTGAGCAAAGTGTTCCGTGCCACGGAGTAGGTGGAATCAATGGCACCCACCGTCGACGAGGAGGGACCTTCTTCCTTCCTCGGATCGTTGTCATCCGTTTCAATAAGTCACGACGTTTACAGCGTACGACGTACGTTCTCCGCGCCGTATGGAAGGGTGTCGTAATTCACATGATTTCAACGTGTACATACACGTACATGCATTAAAGAGAAATGGTGTGGCTAGCTGGCTGGCTACTCATACATGAATACGATCGGAGTCAAAAGGTTGCAGCAACTAATGACTGGGCTGGTACGCGATTATGACAAAGATTTCAGACTGCATATTTTCACATAGCGTGAGGCTGCGGAGGTACACGCTATCCGGGTATTAATTTACCTCGGTGGAAAATTCATCGCTCTAACTAATCGGCAGGAGAGAGAATTAGAGAGAGAGAAAGAGAGAGTCGAAGAGAGAGACCAGGAGCGTGAAGAAAAGTTTCATTCAGTAAGGAAAGGAGGTCAGCGCTCCTCGATCACTTGTTCAAATCTTATCCCATCCTAATATCGATTCAATTCCGGCCTTGCATGTTTTTTTTGGAAAATATCCTAACGAAACGCTCGACATCATTCATGAAGGACAAGCGTGACATCGAATTCTCTTCGGGACTCGAACCCCAAGGTGTGAGGGAGGAGTACGTACCGATACCTGAAAGCGGAGGGTGGTGGTTTCGATAACGTGAAACTTTACACCTGATGGTCCACTAATGACCATAAGGTGGCAACGCGTCTCCCGCAGACTCCAGGACTCT
Source organism: Tenthredo distinguenda (assembly GCA_947538915.1). Classification (NCBI taxonomy): domain Eukaryota; kingdom Metazoa; phylum Arthropoda; class Insecta; order Hymenoptera; family Tenthredinidae; genus Tenthredo; species Tenthredo distinguenda. Next base: position 24,795,130 of record OX384532.1, read on the forward strand.
TAGTTAATGAAAGATAGACACGGGGCCACATGGCGGTGGCTTCACACGACTCTCCACAGTACCCCGGTACACCTACCTACCGCTTATCCTCTCTGCGCTGTACCTTTGCTGCGAGGATGCGGTCCGGGACGCATAGAACTACCCGGCATGTGTTTAATTCGTCAGTGTCAGCGGCAGGCCAGAGTTCACATCGTTTCAACAGCACCCTGGTTACTTGTACATATACGTATAGATATACAGGAGGACGGTAGAACTACTTCAGGATGAAATTTTTCGATCGAATCGTTCAATGAGAGGTCGAGTGTCCGTAAGTGTTTTCAGTTTAATGATTGAAATCATTGACCTGCGGTTCGTTAGCGGAGATTTTCTCGATCGTTCGGATTAGGAGCGATGGCTCCAGTGTCCGTGTTTTAAAAATGCAGCATCAAACGCTAGATAGCATCGTGAAATGTAATTAATTCTAATCCATCATCAAAGAGCTTAGATAAAGGGGGCCGGCTATCATTTAAAGAACGGTTAATACCTTCACTCCGTTACGAAATTTACTCTGGTATACTCCTACGACTACTTACCGCTTACCGCTTGCAACCAAGAACACGGCGAAAGTCTGATCCTAACCCGGCCGGCTGCCTCGGGGTACCATACAGACTTGGTCCGGACCATTTCACCAACCAGTTCGTAGTTTTTGACAGGATCGAGTTCTGCCCCGATCTATCAGTGTACTTGTACTACAACTCACGTGCCATGGACTTACACTATCGCATGGACCGGGGTATTCTGTCTCTAGGTCGGTCATATATCACCACCACCACCACCGTCATCATCGGGAGCAGAGAAACAGCCGCACACATACGCGTGCACAATGGAACAGATAATTAGGAACCATGACGCAGAGATACATGTTCTTTATCCATTCGCACATATGCCACCGTGCAGTTGCACATGTCTTCTCATCGTGTGGGTGCGGAGCGTTACTCCTTTCGTTTCTTGGATAGATTTGTCGGTAATGAGGGTATATCGGTGGTAATTGAACGAGGGAAATTGTCTTCTCGGTCGTAGAACGGTGATTGAAAACGTTGCAAAGGACCAAAGTGGACTTGGAACTTTTCATAGGAATTTAATCACCGGCTAAACCGATCTTTGTCGTTAATTACTGAGCGTAAGGTGAGCCCCGTACGATGCGAAGAGTATGAAAGAGGCTTGGAAGGCTCGAGGAGGATCTTCTTGTCTGGTTATACAGAATTGACTTTGACGTGTATGTGGGTACGCGTCTCTTTGATGAGTATCATTTATTCCCGCAAATTATGAAAAGACCCTTTCGAGCGAATAATTCATACGGGTTACGGTGCCTACCTAGCTCATTCGAAAATAATGATCGTTACATGATTTCACGCGAAGTCACTTTACTGTCGAGTCCGGTATATTCATTCCGCAACAATGATTCGATTGATCGTTACACACACACGGGTTTCATACCTTAGCCAGGATATACCATAACTACCACATAATACCTGGTTGGAATTAGATATAGGTCGGTGGGCACATACCTATCCCATACAGAAATTATACCAATCAGACACTGAAAATTTTATATCGACTCGCCTCAGGCTCTGGCCTGCGAATAAAAGGTGTTAAAAATTTCAGGACTGATCAGATTTCAGTGTAAAATGAAAAGTCCGTGTCATGTGAGTCGATCACTTGACGTCGGGATCGCCAGCCGTTCGAAAGCTTCTTTGTACTTTTCGTTCCTTGAATTTGATATTTTCAAAAACGATCGTGTAAGAGATGAGATTAGGTTGATTGATATCGATACCGTGGAGTGGTGAAGTGGCTACCGTGAAACCCACGGCGAAACAGAAGTTGCTAAGGATTAAAGTTACGATCTACCTGTCTCAAGTAGCAGGTAGATTATAAGAAATGACATGCATGTCTAAAGCCAATAAACCGATTTCATTAATAGGCTATCGATTCCTGGCCGGCTTCTCTTCGTGACTAAACCTCTAATAGGCTTAGGGGTCTATCGTGCTAGACCCACTGCCAAGACGCGCTACGATCTCAACCGACTTCTTTATAATTCGATCGAAGGAACTTTGAACCTCGAATCGAGGCAGGAAGCAGAAATCTTTCTTCTCCAAAATTCGGGACACGCGATTGCCATCCGAAAGGATGAGAACTTCTCAAAGTCTCCATCTCTGTCCGTATCAGATGGCATTAGATGATTGCGATCGGTGATCGGGTTGTTTATTACGACAACCTCGGGGCAGGATGGAACATCAAGCTCTGAAGATACCATTACAACCAAGACCGGACAGGTTTAACGGTTATTGATTAACAGGAACCAATAAATGCGCGAGTTAATTGATTTATAATTAAAGCGGGTTGATCTACGAGGCCCCGATTCACGGAGTCCAAATTATACCCCATCCTCACCATCGCAGGATACCCATTCCACTGGACTGCAGTTTGTGCGTCTGCGAACCGATGGATCATTTCCCTGCTTCATTTTTTGACCTGGAGTTCAAATTTCGAACTATTCGTGGACTCGGGCTTCCCTTTCGGTTTTCTCTGGATCGAGGGTCGATACGAGGAGAGCAGAATCGGTCCGCAGGAGGAACTGGGGACTCGGCTTCACGGCGGGACGGTAGATCGACGATTTGTCTAGCTTTCCGTAGCTAAACACCAGCCAGCCGCGAACAAGATATTGGTAAGCTACAACGGCGTGTTGTAGTAAGCGTAGGAAAGGCTTTTGATGGTAGGCCGATAGCCTTCTAGCCTCGCTGCAGGTATATTGGAACCGTCGACTAGTCGCGGTCTCTAAAGCCGTCCACTACCACCAGCACCGGCACCAGCACCAGCACCAGCACTACCGCTACCTTAAAGCAGCAGTATATCATAGTGCATTATCTTGCACGGCCAAGTGTTGGATCAGAACCGACCGGATAAGAGCGGGCGGGCGAGCGGCGCGTGTGTGTCTCGCGATCAGATCTGTATCGGACCGCGATCCTGACCGACGCAGGTTGATCAAATCTCGCTACGTACACAGCTCCTCGGTCCATATTCTCTTCCTAGACCGCGAGAGCGGGAAAAAGAGACGGAGAGAGAGGAGCTCGGTCGTAACAGTTCATCTTTCATTTTTGAAAATCTTGCTTCTTACGTATTTCTATCAAAAAGGTACTTTCTTTACTCAGAATGGCACTTTCCTTGAATCTACGTACCTGAGTTTGAAATTGGCACTTTCTTTTACCCGAAAGTGGCTATTTTTCAGCTTCAAGAAAAGCACTTGAAATTGGTACTCGTTCGATTTGAAAAATGGTACTTTTACTGGCAGAGAGTGCTATTCCATTTGCATGTGAAAATGGCACTTCCCTAATTGGAAATAGCGACATATTCTCATCTGAAACCGTCGAATTTTGAAATCAAAAAATGGCACTTCTGTAATTTTTGAAAACTGACGTTTCTTTTTCAAAAGTTTATTTGGTTTGAGGATCCGGTATATATTTTGAAAGGCTTATCACGTATTCGCGATGTTATCGGACAACCGATTACTGTTATAGTTATTATAACGGTTATTATTTATCTTTCCTTAATTCATTTTTGGCCAATGACACAATATGGCCCATGAAACGAAAGTAAATTTTAGGCTCTGACAGAGCGGTTGTAAACAGGGCGGAGTCGCGTTGATTTAAGAAATTACAAAACGTCCTGCTACGCCGGTATAAGGTACCTCTACCTCGCATAGTATAGGTATGTTTTAATCGCAGTGACGTAAGTAGAACAAGAGACAACGGGAACGCACTGACCGCTCTCTAAACTGTCTTATAAAACTCTATTACATTATCAAATCTCGAATAATTACACCCGATACCAGATCGATACTAGTCGGACATGCGTTAACACGTACATATAGACTACATATACCCCACATGCTCCCGGTAACCAAATAAAAAAAAAATTTCATCAAATAAACAGGTTGCGCTCGAAGAAAGTGCCGTTCTTCAACCAGCTTAGAAACATAAACTGTTTTCTTTAAAAAATAAAAAAAGTACCATTTTTTTTCAAAAAGGTACCATTTTTGTAAAAAAGTGCCATTTTTTTTCAAAAAGGTGCCATTTTTGAAAAAGGTGCCATTTTCGTGAAATAGAAGCCGGAAAAGAAGAGACGGAAGGATAATGGGATAAAACGGTGAGGGATCGTGATATTTCGATGGTGTACAGTGCGAAGTGTAAATCACCGTGTATATGAATAGATATCTGTTCGATATACATATACGCATGCACGTTCGTCGATGACACGAGGTGGGCGTCGGGGAGATTCAGTACTCGACCGGACGCCAAGCCCAAACGGCATTTCATACGGCGCCCGGCGAACCTTAACAACGCCGCAGACTAGCCCCGGTCTTCCCAAGGCTACTTCCTCCTTCTTCCTACTTGTTCTTATTTTCATTCTCATTTTTCATTTAGTTATTTTAAAGTATATAAATTAATCGTAATTTATTTTATTTCTATTTCTTCTTCCTTTTTCTTACCAACGTTCAAAATTTAACCCCCCAAGGCTCGGATCGACGGATCAGTTAAAGACGAATAAAATTATAGAAGAATTGACGTACGGGCGAAGAGGTGTCGGCCTTAAGGCAACTGATAAGATTAACCCATGGACGCTATGGCTACGCGGTAGCCTATCTACCTACCTAAACCTTATAACCAAGTCAAATTCTTTCCATACGATAAATTATACCTTCGGACAAGCCGGAGAGCTACAAACTGGAGGCCTCGGTAACGAACCGGGGCCTCACCGGGACCCGGTACAAAGTGACAGGCCTCGACTCCCGGTCCCGGATATCAACGCTGGTCACTGTGGTCTGTCGCTCTTCTGACTAGACCGTTCGGACCTCGCCACTCCACGCATGGGACACCGACTTCTGCTCGACGGTATTGAATGAGGTGTAAGATAATCGGGATAATAGCTAGAACGGTCGATGTCGGTTCGGGAGTGAATTTATCTTCGTGGCTTTTCACCAAATCTTCCAAAATCGTTTCTTTTCGACAGAAAAGATGCGTTCCTTCGTCTCTCCGTCTCGACTCGGTCAAAGATCCCTGAAATCTTTTTGAAAATCCCGAAAGAAAAATTGTATAAATTTGAGGAAAATCATCATCGATCCAGCATCTCCTTCGCAATAGCGTCTCGACACCTGGTCGAATGGTCGTTACTTAAGAAACAAAAAAAAAAAAGAAAGAAAGAAAAGAAAAGACGTGTAGGAAACTTCGCCGGAGTTTGACCATAGGAATCGGTAACTATATACTTCCATCCCGTTTCTTCGATACCTACTAGCCGTATATACAGGTTGCGAGAGTCCAGGAGTACGGGAATCCACCCGCGCACCTCGTACCTTATACCTAACGGTAGTGCGTTCAACCTGATTGAATTATGCCACGCCTTGGGAGCCATCAAAGACTTTGAGCCGGGACGAAAAGAGATCGTACAGTCAAACTCCGGAGGAGAGACAGCGCGTGTATGATCGGTACATATAGCTATATATATATAATAGAGAGAATTAAAAGTCCTCCGAGTATCGTGAATGGCAGATTAATAGCCGGCTTTTCTCTACACAAGTCATCCACCTTATAGTATATATATATATATATGATAGGTAAGAGTATAGAGACACATACGTGTGTGCATGCATGTGACTCATGACTTATAACGCGTAGTACAATCCGAGCGCGATCATCTTCGCGGAACTGACGATTAGATGAACCACGATCATCGATTAGATCTCAATTCTCGTACGCCTATCGATACCCACTGTTCGTTTCACAATGGTCAGGTACAGAGGTATACAGGGTCTGCATCGATCTTGACTAAACGCTAATGACAATTGTCGTTTCTTTTTTTTATTTGCTATCGAATGAATTTTTTTTCTGATCTTTTTCTCTCGTTTACGAAATCGGAAATATTTTTCGTGTAAAAGAAGGAGAAGAAGAGGAAAAGGAAATAAGAAATGGAATATAAATTTTACAAACCGGGAAAGATCGCTCACCCACGCCTGAGTACGGTTTATACGTAGCCTGCACTGGAGTAAGAATAAACTTTCTTTTATCTACTCGTTTTATGGATATGAAGTTCCATATTTCTCCAGAATTTATTAGACCCTAACCCGGTGTGGGCATTTTGTACGTATACGTCTACATCTGTAGCCCGGTGCATCGTCAGTCTGTGTAAAAAGAAAAAGAAGAGAAAAGAAAACCGAAGAGAAGAGAAGAGAAGTCTGTATCGATAACTCGGATCAAAATAACACAATCTCTATACGTCAATCTCTTCTCGTATAAGATATACCTCTCTCTGGTAGGAAAGATCGTGAAGGCGCGAGCCGAAAGTGTCCGGCACGACATCGGATCGTCCTTACAGCTTTGACGCGACTCGCTTCTGACTAACGACGATCAAGTGGAACCTATATGACACGGGGATGAGGGGGAGGGACGCCGCGAGACTGGGTACGTATATAGTCCAGGATAAACCCGTACGACAAAGTTATCCGCCATATACCAATTACCGCGGGCGACGATTCCGTCCGATAAGCCGCCAATCACCTCTGCCTCGGTATCGTCTAACTCGATCCGTAAATATAGTGACCGCCATATATTTTTGTACCCCGTATTTACCATTGTCAACGTTTCGTATGGACTCGGGCTTGCGGAGCTTCTGGATTTATTGTCCTCTCTATATTTATGTGTATACATATACGTGTGTATATAACCGCGCGTTAATTTTAAGAATGACTCAAGTCGTTCAAATATATGTCAACTTTTAGAACTGAGTTAATCAATCTTGTTACTGTCGAGCCACTTTTATTCGTAATCGTTTTCTACTTTCTTTTTCTTTTTACTTTTTGCTTTTTTAGAACAAAAACTATTATAATATATGCGCATTGCATGTCTGCATCAGATTATACGTATATGGTACACATCGGTATATATTTTGCGTCTCAGACGGATTATTGAATATATCGATCCTCGATCACGCTCTTCAACGCTCCTTTTTTTTTTTTCTTTTTGTTTTTTTTTTTCCCAAGATTTCGGAAGGAAGCGGAAAACCAGAAAAGTTTGTATTCCACAGAATCGTGAAATCTTCGAGATGATCTAAATTTTATTTTTTATGCCCGCGGGTCAAACCTGGTATGCATTAGGGTGATTCAGAAAAAACGAAATTTTTTTTTGTCTTCCAAACAGGTTCAAAAGTTTCATTCAGGTATGAAAATACGCCTGTTAAAATTCGAGCTCCTAATATTAATATCAAGAGGTGGCGCATCGCGAATTTCTATTTCCCATTTAAATAACACGGGAAAATTTGTTTCCGCTCCTTCTGATTTTTATAACTAGCTAACGATGCGTCATACAGAAAATCTACAAACATATTTTTGTAGGGAATTGAATGCTCTACAAAAAAGGTCTCTTACACTTTTTCGATAAACTTAGCCATTCGAATGATATTCGAGTTCAAAGAACCATCTTTCTGACAAAAAATGAGTTTCTAAAATAAGTTTATCAAAAAAGTGCAAGAGACCTTTTTTGTAGCGCATTTAATTCTCTACAAAAATATGTTTGCAGATTTTCCGTATGACGCATCGTCAGCTAGTTATAAAAATCAGAAGAAGCAGGAACAAATTTTCCCATGTTATTTAAATGGGATATAGAAATTCGCGATGCGCCACCTCTTGATATTAATATTAAGAGCTCAAATTTTAACAGGCGTATCTTTATACCTAAATGAAACTTTTGAACCTGTTTAAAAAAAAATTTTTTTTTTGAATCACCCTAGTATACATGCATCGTAATTATTCTTGAAATGATGTGAAATCTTTGCAGGAAAGTACAGTTCCGAGTTTATCTTTTTATCGGTGATACGTGGGTATGTGTAACCGTATTATAAATTGTTTCGGACAGGCCGAGTCATTAAATCATTGTTTTAGCATATACGTAACGCGAGTATACCGAAGAACGAAAGAGCCAGTGACCCGTATACCGAGTAAAGTAGGCAGAACTTTGATCAACTACTTTTGAAATTCGATCAGAATCGATTTGGCTGTTGGGGGTATTAACTCAGTGGTTAAATTGAGGCGGTTTGTTATCAGCGTTCCTCGATCAGTATCGTAAATCGGTGAAAAACGAACCCATATTCCATGTTCCTAGCATATACGATACAACACGTGTACACATATGTAAAAGCACACACACGCGTATGGCCAATGTTGATATAATATAAATTTAATTACCCTAGAGTTCATGCTCGACGGAGCAGACCTCGGTGGCCCTAGTCAAACAATCACCTTACGTGAAAGTATGAAAATCATATACACATGGTTAGAATGTTGGGCGATAGAGACCTGCAGGCTGCCTAAGACTCTGTATCGAGGATATTGCAAGGCGTGATAAAATTTTCTCAACAAACTACGTAAATATATCATTCTTCACGGATTTTTAATTAACTGAATCTCGAGGGATCCAGATTTCGAGATTGATAATATAATTAATCGCCGATGAGAGACCGGATACGAAGCTTTTGTATCTCGTTCGACGATCTGGATAACCCCAGCTTCCTAGTTCCATACATGAGAGATCGGTACACATATATGCACGTAGTATACGTAAAGAAATTTATTGTACTATCGCTGTTTATCTACCCTCATCTCATTCGCTTTCTTGCTGGTTTGAATTTCTACAAGAGAATTTCAGACTCGAGGATGTAATACTCGTCGATGGATAATTCACTCGGTACACACGGGTATAGGTGGTTACGTTGCGTTGCCCACCTCTACTCCTCTGCTCGTGGGTTGACAGATTTCGATGGAAGTACTAGCAAATCTGATTGTCAGAAACTAAGGATCGATAAGATCGCATTTCTTCACAATTTATTCTCACCTTTAATCGGACGCCTCACCATCGCCGAGAACTCTTCTCTTCTCTTCTCTTCTTGTAGGCGTCTCGATCGAAAGTTTGTAACGTGTGTATATCTACTACGCGCGCTGGGGGCACGTGTAAAGTAAGTTTCTCTACACCGCAACTTTGCGGGTGTAGAACTTGGCTGCCACAGGTTACCGACTTACGAAGAGATTTTCCGTCCACTTCGTCCACCGTATGGTACACGCGAGTATAACGCATGCATGCCATAACGAAACCCGGTCATTATCTAACTCGTAACCAAGTGGTGAACCAAACTGATAGAAGGTACTCCGATCAATGGATTAGGAACCCGCGTGCAGACAATAGGAACCTTTCACGGCGTTTCGGATGAGGATTTATCCTATCAGAAAAACTAAGAAATTTTACCAAAATTTAGTCATTAAACCAATAATCTATGGAGATAAGGCGAGTCTTCGCTTTATTTTTCACAAAGAAATGTCTTGAAACCGAGAATCTCTCCGAATTTGAAGAAGTTCACTTTTTATTCGATGCATCAACCGATGTAATCAATCGTTTTGAGATTTTGGGAAGAATCATCAACCGATTTCTTTTTTTGTTGAATTTGTCCAACAGACTCTTTTTCTTCTTCTTTTTGCTCTTTTTTTTCTCGATTTACGTTTAGATTCTGAAAATCGTTGTAACGATCGTTCTCCGTGATTCAAGAAAGATCGTTAACGCGAATTTGAGGAAAATGGTTTCCGAAGTGCAGCGCGTACCCGGTTAAATAATATTGCGAAAGAGTTTCGGGGTGATTGTGAGTGAACGGTTCGCAACCGTTGATGCAATACCTACAATGCAAATTATTTCACCGGCTTCCATAGATCGGTAATTGCACATCTTGATAGTAGCTGGGTACGTAGACGAGGTAAGATGTTGGATTGCGAGGGACGGTTCCTTGAACTATCAACTTCGCCTCACGATTATTTGATCGGTGTAATTAAATATGAAATAATAAGTAATCACCGATCGTCTACTGGAAATGATATTTCTTCTTCTTCGTCGATCGAGCGAAATTCTATCCCAGAAATGTAGCGAGGGATCAAACCACTGTCAAATTATGGTCAGGCCAACTGGGCGAACACGCCTTCCTAGATTAGGTATTTTCAAGCTTCAAGACCCGAGATATATCCATGCTAATACGCCATACCGATCTCGCGTTTTTCACGATTTAATTCTACCATCAAGTTCTGGGCTCGTCATGAATCGTAGAAACGCTTTTCAATCGTCGGTTTCAGATAAATGGAATCGAACTCCAGTTTGTAAAACGGTTTATCACCGCCGATTAAACGTTGCGGAAATTCTAACCGATTTTTTTACCATCCATTATCCGTGCAATCGACTAGAATTCTTCTCGCGGTTTTTATACACCGAATCTCGTGACATTCGATCACCGAATTTTGAGGGTATCGAAGGATTTCACAACATTTTTTCAAGACTTGACGATTTTTTTTTAAATTTCCACGATTTTCCCAACGTTTCTTCAAAGCTTCATGAATTTTTCCCAAATTTCGAGGATTTAGATTAATTTTTTAATTTTTTCTTTCGTTGGGTCTCAAAAATTTTGCAACCATCCCAAGGATTTCCATAAAATTTACCGATCTCAGTGATTCATCGATAGGAAATATATTTCTTCGAAGTTTCGCGGATTACTTTTCAAAGGATTCTTCGAGATTCCATGAATTTATACGATTCTACAAATTTCTCTCGCAATCAGATCTCAAGGATTTCTTTCACACAATTTCTTTCCGATTTTACTCGAATTTCAAAAACTTCTAAATGATTTCACAAATTTTGTTAAAACTCGTCGAACGTCCCATCAGAGATTCAAAGAATTCCAAAAATCCCATTGAGATTCTTCCGGATCCCTCAAGGATCCGAAAACAACGTTAGTTTCAAACTTTCAACAACTTCTCCAAAAATTCGAAGCGTGTTTCTCAACTCGCCAAAAATTTTTCGAACCCTTCTAAACCCCCGGAGAATTCCTCTAAAAATTTCACCGAAACCCCATCGATTTCTCGATCCTTTCTCATCGATTTTCACTCCGATCGATGAAAGTTTACGGTATAAAAAAAAAAACTAACAGTTTTTCGTCAATCAATGAAATTCCCGATATATTCCGTCCAAGTCCAATACCATCAAACGATTTTCTTACAGCCTCGTGCCGAGGCAGAGGGAAGGAGCTACGACCGTGAACCGCAACCCAGAAGATAAAACGTCGAGAGTAAACGGTTTAATCGATCTATTATTTAGTTTATTGTGATTCTTAAAGGCTCGCAATAATTTTGCTATTACCTAACACCTTGCGGTGGTCCGTGCCGCCCGAGTCCACCTTCCACCTCGAGGCCCGGGGCTGTGGCCCGATTTAAATGAAAACATGCCAGTTAATTATTATTCTAATCATATTATCGGTCAATTTGTTGAGAACAGTGTTTTACCGAGTTACATGCATACGTATACATGTACACACATACATACCGACTATACGTCGAGCGCGGGGCGGACCTCAAGAAACGTTGCGCAATGCGGATTTAAACCGATTTACAAACTAACAGATTTCATTATTTTAAATGGACCAACTATACGCACAACCGTTTCTATAGCTGGCTGATATAGCAGCGAGGAGTTATGGGAGCCAGGACCCGAACTACGTGACTCAATTTAACATTGAAACGTTATATTTCCGTGGCTTGAGTCCCTCTCTAACCCTCGGATAATAATCAGAGCCAGCAATTCGGCCGATTTCGTAATCGATTTTGTATTTACAACCTGATTTCCCCACCCGCGATCCGTCCGCGCCTATCTATATCGTAATTAAAAAATGTACTTTTCGATCTAAATGTATAACGAGAGGGAATAACTACCGCCGTCGATAGAAGCGCAATGGCATTGGTTTAGGAAATTTTAAAAGTCGAATGAAAAAGGGCCGTCGTTTTTCTTCTTTTTTTTCTTCGAGTCTACGAGGATGTTAAAAGGTAACAGGTAGCAATTAATTTGTCCATTATTCAGTTCAACGGGGTCTAAGTTTTTCTATACTCTTAAAAGATCCTTTCAGCACGTATTACCGTACGGGAATAATTCTTATGCTGTCAAGTGCGAGTCATGACGTTCCGACAGCTATCGTCACGATCAGCTCCGGTCTGCAGCCGATAGATTTCTTTTTTTCTGATGTAAATTCTAAGGTTTTTTTCGAGCATAATTTCTGAAAATTTCTCGTCTCGTATCTCGTATAGATACGCGTCGTTTCGTGGGTGAAAGGACGGAATTAAGACGTTGCATCGCGTCGGCTGTACTCTCTCGGATCCTTAGAAATTGACTTGTGATCATCGAGCAATTATTTCTTCAACTTTAACGACGCTTTAATCAATGGATGGGTACGGCGCTCTTCGAGGGAGCGCAGGTAAAGTAATATCACTGTGTCTTACTACCAGACGCGTAAATCTCTCCCAACTGACAACTGCAATTAACCAATAAGAGATGGCGTGATACTTCCACTTCGTCGATGTCGTGTACCAGACTCTACCTCCACACGCGTACCACGTACACCAATAAAATCTGACGGATCTTGTTAGCCGCGAGAGCAGCGGCAACAGTTGGTCAATTGCTGTTTGATTCAGGGCTCGATTAAACTTTCGTCGTTTGTTTCAATTCCGTCCAATTTTAGGTTAAGCTGATTCTTAAAGTTTTTCTTCGCGTAGAAAATTCGGTCGATCTTAGTCACGTGACCCGATCTTGCCCGACGGGTTTTCTGTACGTTGGTAACGACGCCCGAAGTACGCTACATTTTGTTTTCACTTTCTCTGCGGGATAAGAAAGAGATAAAAGTATGTAGCGAAATTGTAGACGGTTTTTGTTTTTTTTTTAAACCATGGTGAAAATGAAAGTTGAAATTCAGGCTGAACAAACGCAAGCGGTTGTATCCCGGGATATAATCGAGGCTTAATAACATGATAAGCACTCTGAAGTTGCTCGGCAATCGACTCTGGATTATCGACTCTGTTAACTTTTGCGGTTATTTAATATCGCGATCAGGTGGAGGTTAGGTATGCGAAGAGATATTACAAAAGCAAGTATCGTCGAGGTCCGCTGGAATCCACTCCCCCGAATTGACAACCGCGTCGACTCAGCACACACATATATAGTATATTCTGAAATGACAATAATTAGCCTTCAACGATTGTGAAATTAGGCCGGCGATAAAAACTCGTTGAAATCATTACGTCCACCTAATTAGATTTGATCGAACAACGGCTCGCCAATGATCAACTTTTTGTATCAATCTCGATCGATTTGTCTGTTTCGTTAGGCACTCTCGTACTCGGGAGTGGAGAGGAGTTGATCGTATCGATTTTGGATTCGATAATGTCGGTTTTTTAACACTGGTTTTTATGAAACACACGGAACTCAGTTTTTGGGCAACTGATTACGAGGAGTTTGGGATATAATTTGAAATTATTTGAGATTTTGGGTCTTAGATTAATTGCATCTAATTAGATCGGTTGGATATATTAAGAAAAAGAAAAACGAGAACAAAGGGAAGAGAAGAAGAGTCTATTCGACAAATTGAATGAAAAAAAAAAGAAATCGGTCGTCGATTCTTCCTGAAATCTCAAAAAGAATGATTGCAACGATTTTTAGAATCGAAGCCTGGGAGTATATCATTTTTTTTCAAATCATGGGCACGCTGTGAAAAAATATTCCAAGGACTGAGTTTTTTGGGACTTCGAGAGGTGATCCAAAAATTATTTCAGATTTTTTGAACTTCGCCTTACGTCGATTGATGCATCGTTGATAGAAACTTGTTCAAATTTGGAGAGAATATTGCACATCGATGTGATTTCGGAGCGAACGAATCATACTCGAGGCCTTCAATTTTCGAATATGAATTTTTTCGATTCTAAGTCATTTTTATTTTCATTCCGATTTCAAAACTACGATTACTGGCTCGCCGCGAGATTACATCGCTTCGGTAAATTCCCTGCGATAAAATGTCCACCCCAGCTTTCAGGAAAAGAGAAATTCGCTCTGTTCCGAACGAACGAATATTCCATCCACATCGTGTGTCTCGGTAAAATCGAATTTCCCCATTCTCCGTGCAAGGTGCATTCTGAATTCATCGCGCGAAGATTATGACGTTGTATTTAGGATCGACTACAGCATAGTAATCGAGAAATTCACCACTCGGTAAAACGTCTTCATAAACTCGATAGAGATAGAGGAGCTGACCTAGGCCCAAGATTTTAGTACCTTTTACTTCCACCGCGAACCAGCTACTAATTGTAACTCATGTTGCACAGGTTTCGTGAAAATTAGCTCGTAAAGTTACGGTGCAGCGAGTCGGCCTATGCCTACGTGTATGTGAAGAAGGCAAACGGTCCCGCTCCTCGTACCATGGGTATAATTAACTAAGTTATAGTATAAGCGATAAAACTAGAGCGAGTTGTGGAGTAGTATTAGCCGAGGATGCCTGTGCCTAAATGTATTTTCGATTTTCAGCTATGGCGAAAGAACGAAAGAGAAAGGATGTCTCGAGGACTCGAGGTGCCAACTGTTGCTCAGTTCTTCAGGGCTATTTTTTCCCTCCTTCTTTCTCCACGTTGTATTTTCGGTGGATAATGAATCGCAGGCTATAATCCCGAGAGGGAAGGTTAAAGGCGATAATTGGCGCTTCGTACCAGCAACTGATTTACTAAAGGATCTTTCTATTTTTTTTTTTCACGCACTTATTATATCCGAAAAGAACTTTGGTGCGGATCGAAAAAAATAGGAAGCAGTTGTAGGTGAGACTCGTATCTGTCAGTTTTATCTCGAACGGTCCCGCAATGTCCTAGAGTTCTTCTAACCTTCGACTATGTATGATATGACGCGTGCGAGAGAGGAGAAGACAGAAATATGAGAGACGAATAGAGAGAGAAAGACGGTGAGGGATTACGGGCAAAGAGGCAGAGAGGCGGTAATGAGAGCATAACTCTGGAGCAGGAACCGCAACGAACGTTAAGGAACAGGAGTAGTTGCTGTTACGTCACATGGTCGGATGATAGATGGCATCTTGGCACGATAAATCACTAAATCACTCGTAGATCGCGGAGATCCAACGATCGCGCGCTTCGGCTGTCGATCAGCAGCGATCACTGCAGATACGATCGAATAGCCTCAAAGTATTAATTATTGTTCACCGGATCTAATGTATTCACCAGTCAATCTATCCGACGAGAATTTTTCTGTCGCAAGATTTCTTTACTTTTCATTCTTCGTTCCTAGGCCGTCCAGGACCACTGGCTGAAACTCTCCGAAAGATAAACTAACTGCAAGTCTCGAAGAAATTAGCCACTTATACGATTCTATCTGAAGCGCAGCGCTTCATCCTTTTTTTCAACAATTCTCTCCATGTTTCGTCATTTTCATAAATGTCATTTTATCAAACATATTTTCATCATTTTCCTCCAATTCAACTCTAATACTCGGAGAAACTAGTCACTCTCACGATTCTATCGGACAGTCCAGCGGTCGGTCCTTTTTTGAACATGTTCCTCCATGTTTCACCACTTTTATAAAGCTCATTTCAACTTGTGAATAGTGCTCTCACAATCATACTCTGAGACTCAAAGAAATTAGTCACTTATACGATTCCATCGGAAGCACAGCGCTTCGTCCTTTTTTTAACATGTTCCCCCATGTTTCACCATTTTTATAAATGTCATTTTATCAAGCTTATTTTCTTCATTTTCCTCCAATTGAATTCTAAGACTCGAAGAAACTAGTCACTTTTACGATTCTATCGGAGGTCCAGCACTCAGTTCTTTTTTAAACATGTTCCTCTATGTTTTACCACTTTTATAAATGTCATTTTATTGAGCTTATTTCCATTATTTTCCTGCAATTAAACTCTAAGATTGAAACAAACTAGTCACTTTCACGATTACGTAAAAAGTCTAGCACTTGGTCCTTTTTCGAACATGTTTCTCCATGTTTTGCCATTTTTATGAAGCTCATGATTTCCCTGCAATTTGACTCCAAGACCGAACAAACTAGTCACTTGCAAGATTCCATGGAAAATTCATAATTCGGTTTATTTTTCAACATGTTGCTCCATGTTTTTCGATTTTCAAGCTCATTTTAAGCTCTTTTAACTGACTTTCTTGCCATTTGGTCAAACTCAACGCGTGGTTTGAACATTTTCCAGCTGGTTTCGAGCATCTTTCATTGTAGTTCAGCACATCCCAACATGTCTGGGTGTGTTTTAGCTCATGTTAGAAAGTGTTAATGCGTTTTTCATCCAGCTTTCCACATTTTGGTCCCGTTTACTCAAGTTTAGAAAATGTCTCAGCGGTTCTTCCACTGATTTCCATGTGTTACAGTAAATTTTGTCTCATAGCATTTCGTGTTTCGACATGTTCCAGTAGTTTTCCTCACATTTCCATCCGTTCAAGACAATTCCAGCTACTGTATCAGCGGTTTACCAGCTGATTTGAATGAATTGTACCTATTCCAACGGATTCGTATAGCCTAGATGAGCGTTCGAGTAGCGGCCTATTAAATCCCCCCCGAAAAAAGCAAAAAAAAAAACAAGTTCATCGTCTCATTCTCAGTCAGAGATTTTGAGCCAAACAAAGTCAGGGACTTGGCGACTAAACACGAGCTGATTTTATCTATACGAACGACTGGGCAGATCCGAACTACCTACGCGGTTATGCTGATTATGCGAAGCGCCGCGACGCGACGCGACCCGACGTTGTACCGTATTACTATGCCTACATCACTATTGTCTTACCGCTATTCATATACCTACAAGTATAATAATGATGATAATAATAATGATCATATTTCTGATCAAGATAATGATTGCAATGATGATTATAATATTATTCTACAAGTCTCACTCGAGGTGCCACTTATGTGGCTTTTTCAACTTGGACTTATTTTTAACAACTTATTTTAATTTCACGTTTTCCTTTATTTGCTTTAATTTTGAATTGAGATTTTACCCAGTATGCGACGATCTTCGAAATGATTTTGACTTTGGTATTTGGAAATAAAGGAATTAGACGTGACTGAAGACTGCAGACTCCCTGGTCTGCTATTTTGAAAATGAAAACGTAGTTTGGTACGAAAAAAAAAAACGTTTGTAATATTTTTTCGTTACTTTCTAAGAATTTCCGAGACTCTGTGATCTAGACGAATCATTTCACATTTTCTGACGATTCGTTTCAATTGATTCTCGAATAAATTAAAATCCCGAGCCAGACGAATCCACGAATATTTCAAAACCTATAAAGCAACGAAAATAATTTAAACTCCAAATTTTTATCTCCAACAAACTTGAAGAAAAATCAAATCACAAAATGAAATGAGAACCAATCGTCTACTCCAGATCCTCCACTCCTCAATTATAGAAGCGGTTCAATTTCACTGCCTGCGTATGTGTTACATAAATATTTCGATCAAACTTTGCCGATAAGTTTAATGTATTAGGCGATATGTGTTGCAGGTTCACTGTACACATATACCTATATACGTATATATTCTCTTGTAAAGTGCCGATAGATTGGAAAGGATGTGACGTTACGCCACCGCGCGCAAGGTCCAGGTCCCAACGTAATTTAATCCTCGCTGTTCGCCTACGCGTTGATGCTGTCTGACCCGCGCGTTTTACGGCTTAAATGTGTGTGTATTTGATATCCATAACGTCGGACATAGACGCAGTTAACACATACGATATGATATATATCACACGTAGAAGTGACTGGGTGCAACGCGAATATACTTAGAATTAAAACAGGATTTATTCTCGAAGAGAATTTTTAGCGAAAAATGAAGAAAAAAAAAGAATTGAACGATTTTTGACGAACGTAAAATCCTGTCTTCGCTTTTCTTTTCATTCAATGAATATTTCAAGGTTTTTACGGGGATAATCGATAGATATAATTATAGAACGTTATATTTATGGCCTTCAAAATACGATAACGAAAGTGAACAGGCATAACTTTACAATCAGATCCGCATTACAAGGCGCGGGTTAATTATTGGTAGAGATTTTTTTTGTTTTTGTTTTTACTTTGGCGAGGCCGGAAACAAACGAATTTCAAACTTGTTTATAATTTGTTGGTTACGGAGACAGGATACGAAGAAAAAATGAAAATAAATAAATAAATAAATAAAATGGAATCCTCCGTCGAGGGGATCGCGCGTCGATGTGTGCGCGATATTAATTGCTCGCAGAAAATTGATCCGGTACGAATTTCTTATCCTTTGATCTTCACTTGTCGAACCTCGCGGTGTAACGGTTTACACGACATTTAAAACTGAGACTTTAAACCCACGCCTATAAACTCAGTCTATCTATATCCTAGTACCGAGGTATGAATATCGCGCATGCTAATGACGCCGGCATGCAGGTACATACATACCTCGCTACGTTATTACAGGTAGATATAGAATATAGGTACACACACAATACTTTGTAATGCGGAATACCTTCTCCACGGCACTGTGCGCATGTTTGTATCTATGTACATGTATACGCAAGAAAATGACTAAACTTTGATAAACACATGTATTCGCATAGCATCGTGTGTACATATATATAGATTCTATCAAGTTGCATGGAGGATAGTAAATACCGCGAGGGTCTGACGTGTGAATTATGCAACGTAGATCTTATGGCTTGGCCGTAGAACCAGAGAGGAGGAATATCGTCTCTTACGGACGGTTTTACGTGCGAGTTTAGTTTGCATCGTGTGTATTACGACGGGTATTACCACTCTCTGCGTTTCACGCACTTGGATAAAATCCCTTGGCTATTATTATTTTTCCTTCTTCTCAAAATCAGAAATTTTCCGTATCGAAAAATAAAAAATTCGTCGAATATCGCATCAGGTTTGTGTCATCATCTCCGGATTTGAAGGAGAGAGTTTCGATCAACGATGCGACAGCTGTAACCTAAGAAAACCACTTTTTTCCCACAAAATCTCGAATAATTGTTGAATTTCATATTTTCGAAATTTTAGGAAGATCGAAACGACCGATTCCGTATTTTTTTTTTTGTTTTTCTGTTCAATTTGTCGAACAGACTCTCCTTCCGCTTCTTCTTCTTCTTATTATTGTTATTATTTTTTATTTTCGTTCGTGTTTTTCTCGTTTTTGAAATAAATACACAACCGGTTGGCTCCGCACGATCGAGCTAAAGGATTGCGTGCGCAACTGAATATAAGCGAATCTAAGAACTATAATAACCCTCTTCGCGAGTTTCCTAGCTGCAAACAGGTAATTACCTTTCGTAGATATTTCTCGAGCTTCTCGTGTTACGAACCAAATGAAACCGCTCCACCAGTCTCCGTCTCTATCGCAATTTCCATGCTGCAAATACCCCGACGATTTTTACGAAAACTCATCGACGAATTCATTTTTATTCTCAATTTTTTTGTTCTTATAATCAACTAGTCCAAAATTTTTCTTCTTTTAGAAACAAAAAATAAAATAAATAATTTCGTGAAGGAAACAACGAGCAGAAATCGGTTTTCAACTGGTTATTAATGATTTCGTTGTACACCGTCGGTAGGCTGCCCGTTAAGTAAAAAATGATTAATAAATACAACACCTTCGGTTTCAGAACTCGTCCCACGTCTTCATTAGAGTGACGAGTCGAGTCGAGTCCAGTCGAGTCGGAGTCTCTCTTACGGGGTATCATTAGTTTCCCAATGACACGTGCATCATTAACAATGATATTTAATTAAGAAACAATAATTACAATATCTTAATATACCTAATACCAATCGTAGCCTTCGCCGCGGGGTTTCCGACTAAAATTGTAATTAAAACTGTGGGATATCCCCACATGTGACTATTCCTATGCAACAACGAATATACCTACCTTCCCTATTCCCCTCTTTCATTTCACTTCGTTCAATCAGTTACTAAAAGGGTTTATTTCGGTTCAATCATTTCGTTTGTTTTTTTTCTTTTTTCTTTATACTCCTCATTTTTCACCCACGTCAAAACTTTTTGCAATTGTAATCCATATACCTATGCTTCTACTTCGTGGGAGTTCGGCAGGTGCTTACAGAACGAGACTTTTCCCATCTCTCTTATAGAGTCAGGTTAATTGATCTTGTGCGTTCGTCTCCTCGCTGAGAGAATTCCAACCGAGATTATCGAAGTTTTTGATACGATCGAGTCACAGACGTATTTATTCTTTTCATATGTTCCATAGAAACGGAATAACGACGGTATATTTTTTTCACCGGGTTGAAAATCGAGGGAAGTCACAGAATCAAAAATTAAAAATTGAAAAAATAAAATAAAATAAAGAGAAAGGAGGGAGAAAAATTCGAAGCGAATATATAATCATCGCGCCAAAGCCCAGAGGAATTTAATAAACGGAGATAATTTCCGGAACCTTTTTCGTAAAGGGGGTCAACCACCACAACCATCGCCACCTTCCCTTTCGTTTAGGCGATGATCATAGAAGACGACTTACCACCATATATGTATATATATATATAGCGCTTTCTTTCTAGCTGCAGACAACCAGCTCGATCTTGTAACCATCGGTTATGGTATAATTATTGGTTTTGAAGCCTGCTAGTTTTCTTGCCCGACATAACGTTAACATCTGTCTTGTAATAGGGCACGATTTATAGCCCGGCCAACACGCGCACCCCAAATCATTACAGAGTTTATTTTTTTTTCATACGACCTTGAGAGAAATCTCGAACCCATCATTATCACCGCGACACACCCCCATACAGGCGCTTCTGGTAACCCGAAACAATTTCGCCCAGTTTACTTACGGCGAAGGAAACAAAAAAAAAAGGCAAAAAGGCAAAAAGAAGGAACGAATCTGATTATTTCGTGGCTCTTAAATCCGAAAATCGATGATTCGTCGACTCAAATACTAATCGAATGAATTTATCCACGGGTCGAGTGTGAATTGGAGATTTTATCGAATTTTTGAAACGCGAAATCGACGCCGGAGCTGCTAATAAAGTAAAGGGGGAAAAAAATTCGCTCCTTGTTATATACGGTCAGTGATATTCTAGCTCGGGAGGAATTGATCATTGGGTTTGATAGAAACGGATTCTGTCGGATATATGTATATCGGAGGTTTAAGATCTTGATAAGCCAGGTTAAGTAGAGCGTTCAGAATTTATCCAGCGTGCATCGTAATTGAAAGAACGTTCGCTGCTGCTGCAGGCTTGCACCTCGATGATCACAAAGAATCGAATAACCGCAAAGTTTCATGAAATCATTTTTTTTCTCTTTGCCTCTTTCCCTTTTCGTTTTTACATCTTTTTTTGTTTTATTATCCAACTCGAACTCTCTTTCCTTTGACAATATCGCTCGGGATTGACTTCTCCTCTTTTTTACTATCGGAGATTACTCAGCATTGCTTGAAGAAGATTTTAGGGCATTCAGGTAAATTTCAAGCCTTCGGAAGAAGTTCACGGTTCCTGGCGTCGGATTTTTCGACGAAAAGAGACCAAAAACAATAACAGGAGCGGAAGAAAAAGGAGGAAGGAAAAAACCGAAAAAAAGGGAAAGAAGGAAATTGTGTATACGTGAGAAATTCTCGTGTAAGTTTCTCGCCAACGCGATCGGTAACAGCTGTCCAGAGATCGGATGATATTTTCTATATTTCACTTTGTACACAATCGCAAATCGCTGGACACGACAATCTCCGGGATCGCTTGTGGCCGTGTACAAAACAGCTATAAACGCTCGGGGCATATATACAGGAAGAGGTATTGAGCGCAGAAACGGACAGGGCTGTACTTGATGCTCTCACTTATTCTTCGCGAACAAGTACCTCCTCCTCATCCTCCGCGATTTATAAATCTTTTACCCGGACTAAAAAATCGTTCCAATTTTCGAAAAAAAATTTCACCCGATTCGGGAAAAATTTCAACCTTTCGCGGTTTTTGTTCACGCCGTTCCGCAGATTTTCGCATAATTGTTTCGAGAGGATCGAGGCTGATCTTTGGAGATTTCCGTGACTCGCAAACGCGGTGAAAATAACCGACAATTTCGATTTTCGAGTGATTCTGAATAGTTTTTTGAGAACAGAGAAATCTGGGTCGTCGATTTTTTGAGCCGAGGTAATCGGCTCGGCGATCGAGAAGCGGCATTGACTCAAATCCGAAAACACAAGGCATCGGAATCAATTTTTACCTCACCATTATAACACTTTAGTTAGCTATTAGGGTAATGTCTGTCCTAAGGCGTGTGGGTGGCAGATGTAGCCAGTGAGCTAACGGCACCGTTACAAAATAGGGTTATTCAACACCGAGGAGGAATCCGGTCTATACGATAGCGATGACCCGGTGAGATAACCGGAAATTGAATTTAAGTGATTTCGGCCCTGAGATTCTTCCCGGTTCTTGACTCGACGTCAAAACGTTCCTAAAAATCGTTCCAACTTCGGCATTCTTCCTTCATCCTCGTCAATTTCGACTCTCGTCTCTTCCGCCGATGTTCACAAAATTTTCGCCAACTTTTATCTCGAGGATCTTCATCAGCCCAACCGGCAGGAACCGGTAATTACTATTCGTGTAATTCAGTCCAGCCTGTAAACCGATGGACCGAGTGTATGTAACAGCTAATCGGTAATTTAGTCGCGGATTTCAACCCTGAGAACCTTTTCTGACCCGGGGTGACACTTGACTGATGTCTCAATTCGAAGACAGTGGGAACAGCAATGAGGGTGTAGTTAAGAACTGGCCTAAGGATAATCTGAGTAATAATACTCGAAGCAGGTTAAAGTCCTGAGATCAAGGATCACCGTGTGCTCCAGGACTCCGGGATCGGTATTTTGTCGGAGTTGGTACGTTAGTAATAATAATTAGCCCTCCAGACAACGCGAGGACTGGTGAGTGAGTCCTGAAGAATGTTACGGTCTTGGTTATATTAAAGGCATGTTTAATAACCGTTTATATCTATCTTAGACCCGGGAGTGAGCGGCTATGAACAAAGCTTGGACCTCGGGTAAGAAATGTGTCTCATTACGGGGAACCACCTTTCCTTGCATCACGTATAACAGCGGGAACAGGCCGGAGCCCCCATACAGCCGCGAGTCGTAGGTAATCAACTCTAGTTGGCGGACGGACGGACTTTACCAACACGCTAAATCGCTCTTCTTGGGACTAAATTGGTCCCGCACGAATTGTAATACTCAATTTACTTCGATTGAGACACACTCTCATTAACCCCGTACCGCAGGATCATATATTTATCAGGAGCTATCCACATGGGAATTATCACTCTTACGATTCTCATATACAAGTCAATGGAAGTCATTTCGGGTCACGGCTAGCCGGTGCAGAGTCGGATAAAAGCCGGATGGTAGCTCGTCGGAGTCATTCGAAGTAGTCGGAGTCGGTTTGGAGCTTCTTCAGTTCGCTAGAATCCGTTTGAAGCCATCCGGAACCGCGCTGGGAATCGCGTAAAGCGATTTGACGAGCCCCCAAAAATCTGTCTCGGACTCTGATAGCGAATGCCGATGATCTAAAAATGATCGTCGACTGAACAGGAAGTCGGCGATGGTCGCCCGGAGTCAACGGAAGTCGTGGACGTCGTTCAGCCCGTTTTCGCTCCTTTCAGCTCCCGCTGGTGCGTGCTTTACCATTTTTAGAGTCGATTTTCAGCCAATTCGACATGTTTCAGTCAATTAATTGCTCGTGTCAATCGGTTTTTATATTTTATATTTATTCGTCGGTATCCACAATCCCACCATGATTGTTGCCATAATAGAACTAATGGTGAAGTATGGTCGTGGCACTCGCTTTATCCAATATCGATAATGGTGTAAGATTTATGCCTTTTTTATATGAAATTTAACGCGTTATTCTAGGGTCGTTCAATCATCTATCGAAATAAAAATTCTTTCTGACATATGGGTACCCATACCTGCCTGCAGATCCCATGGGGTGAAATAAAATACCTGTGTACCCATACCTTCGCGTATAATGCGGTACATATATCCGTTCGGAGAAATACTTATGATAATATCGAACGATATTACCATATTGAAAATTTACCTGTCGGTGGATGTCCTACTGGGTCGAACGGGGTTCGAATTTAAAATAAATCCGTCACCAGCTTGTGGCCTATAAAATCTACAAAGCCACACATGAATCTTTGTATGTATTCCATCCATTAAAAAATGAAAAAAAAAAAGAAGAAACCCATAAAACCCGACTAACTCGACTATATTCTACGTCCTCAAAAATCGTAACGGATCTAGTTCTGCACCGGGTTAAATAGAAAGGGGCGCATCCTCTAACTGTCTACATCCTGCACCGGTTTTTTCCCTCTTTATTAATTTCTTTTTCCTCCCTTTTTATTATTCACCTTCGGTTTGGTACAGGAAGCACATTTATTAATCCATTTCTCATTCGGTTCAAAATAGTATCTAGAACCTGATCGATATTCGAACGGACGATCCTCCCGAGTACCGCTCATAGAAATAGCGGAACCTTTTCTTCCCCGACCACCTCAGGATATCAAGGAAACGGATCGGGCAGATTTTCGGGCGGGCATCTCGTCCCATTCAATACAACGAACGGTACAAAATTCACTACGGATCTGTTTCACCGAACAAATTCGTTCGAGTTAAAAAAAAGAATTCCGAAATCGCTCCTCTTCCATAAAATCTGATCCTATTCTCTCGACTCCTTCGATAATTATGGAAAAAAAAATGATTTTGAAAATTTTTTGCAACCAGCTCATGTATGCATATGTACATAGTTATTTTATGTACAGGCTTCTGCAGGCGAGGCTTGACGACCAGTTATAATGAATAATGGCGTGGTATATAGATAGTTCCACTGACGTATGTATAGGTACATATATTAGATATGGCAAGTCTGACAAAGCATGGAAAACAAGTGTATAGAGGAGCGGATAGTACACCTTGAAAGGCTGGAGTCGGAGTGTGGTGGTACATGCACAGTGTCATTCAATGACTGTTCGAAATAGTTACTTGACCGGAGTAATATAATAGCCGGTTAATGATCTCTACTCTGAATACATATACTGAATGGCGTGTGATCACCTCTTCTGTTACATTGCTACACGGTCTATGGGCATACGTCTGTCCTTATTCCTTTTGCCAGTTCTCATCTCAAAGGATACCCATATACCATGATACGCTGTACACACGCGAACAGCCAACGAGATATTATTTATCATTCACTCTGCCATATCCTGAAGCACAGCGTCATGTGATGCTGGACATTGGACAGGTGAACTATATCCCTGCACCAACACCGAGAAGAGATATCCTTCTTTTTGGCCTTTGGATTAGTTCCATGAGAATGTCTCAAGTGCTGATCATTTCGCCAGGAAGAGTTTTCGAAATCCCATCATCCTGATCGACTTACATCGATGCGAAGAGAGAAAAGATTTCAAAAGACTGGAAATTTTTCGTCATCCGTTTCTGATATCCGAGAATCAGGTGTTCGGAAAGACTCGTTGAGTATCTCGTGAACGAGGAGATGAAAAGATCCAAAATTCGCAGGATTATGGAGCGAAATGATCACGGGGTAGGAAAACTTCCACATCTCGTGATGAAATGGCAAAAACTTTCATCGGACTTCTTCTACCGTAATAAAATCGACTCAATTCCACGATCGGGATAATTATATGGTAGAGTGTCTCTCGGTTGACGATGGGATCCAATCCGAGAGTGTCGCTGTCGCGGACACGCCTACGAAAGCCTAAGGTTGCGAGAACTACGTCACCGCGGTACCTACACGCGTGATAAATATTGCAATACCGATACGTCTGTACGAAGCATGGTATAGGCAAGTGGAAGGAAAAGTCCCCATACTCCGCTCTCGGTATATCAATACCGGTACACTTACCCACAGAGATTGCTACGGCTAAACCAGACGTTCGGTGAGGCGAGGAAAGGAACACTCTCGACGCGATTGGCAGAAGCGGGGAGCTAGGAGGAAACTACCTCACTACCAGTGATTTGTAATCCCACTTGGCTATAAGTCTGGTATGGTAAATAGGAAATGCCTTTAGTCAGGGACGCCCGTCTGTGTGTATAATTGCAAACTATCGCTGGGATCGCGTGCGGGGAAGAGTGCGATAATCGAGTATCGATATACACGCGTGAAGTTTGATCTAGAAGGCTGTGGCGCCTTCGTCAGAGGTTAGAACGCTTCGGACTCGCAATACCGTCGAAAGGAATCGGAGAAAAGGCGGTTATTTTAGTCCGAATGCAGTAGTCGACGATCGACCGCATAACCTCATGTTACGTTGGGTTGGTCGAGTGCGTGATCAGTCCGAGCCTGGGGTCATGCGACGCGCCATCGATAAGAGAATCTAGTATGTAAATTCTCGGTTAGTAGAAGTTTGTGGGCCTGTTTCTACGTCTGTGGCTAAGAAAGGGAGAAGGAGGAGGAGGAGGTCTGCGTCTGTGTACATAGATCTATGCAAATAGGATTGTAACGTGGGCGTCGCGACGCCCAGCTTTGAATGAACCACCTTTGAGTCACCCGGGAACGATACTGGTGAATGGATTTGCGCGGGGAGTAGCCGCGGTCACGACTGTCTCTTCAATAATTAAAAAATAAATATACGTATACCCGTACCCACGTACTGAACTGAACTAAAGATGAATGCCACTCGGTTATTTGAAAGCCGTTTTCATCAAGATATAATTGCTTCTTAATGCGATAAGGTCATAACATAAAGTGAAGTGAATTGAATTGAATTCCGTTAGAAAAGAACGTTCAACGGTTCCGAGCAAAAGGATCCGGGAGACAAGCTTGTAATATTTTTCAGTCAATTTCGGTTAATTACGTTGAACTTTAATCAGAATCTCTTCAGCGATGTCTCCGGGCGAGTTTTCGTCGATAATACACCATACAAGATGCCTGGAAGATCTTTAGCCGGTTGTAGTGGTTCTGATGGTGCAGTGACAGAGCTTAACCGCTTGTGTATTCGTTAGCGGTACTGACGCACCTGCCAATTGATCCTGAACAAACCTGCGGGTTGAATTGAACCGCTGCATCAGAGCCTCAGGGAGGACAATGGGTCCGGTGAGTTGCTGGATCCAAGATTCGATTGTTGAGACGCGTGTGCGCGATTAACGGTACGTGATCATGGACACGAGGTATCCGACAGCTAAGAAACCGACGAAGAAGACCCGGAGGACAAAAGAACAGGATTAAAAAATGAAACGCTCGAGTATACCGGAGAGAAATCGTTTCGGAACTGAATTCGACTGGACGAATCCACACGGAATCACATAGATTGGTTTTTGGATCTGCACGTAGTCAGAACCCGGCAGCTTCCATTTAGCATGGTGCAATGGAACGAGTAACAAAGTCCACAGTTCTGAATCCTCTGACTACGAGTATGAAACTCGATCCGCAAACAGTGCGCCGGAGGAAGAGGGTAAAGGTGGTTTTGCGTCTCGATTCCATTTCGCATTGTAGCCGACGCAGGTAGTGTTCTGGGCAGAGCGATAGAGGCGAGGGTTTCATCCTCTAGGAATGCTTTTGCGATGATATTTAATCCAGATAAAAGTCGAGTCAGACCAGGAGATCACGAATCTGCACGTGTCGTTACCGTCGTGTGGTTGCGGCGTAAAAATCCTATCGTTTTTCTCTTATTATCTCAGAGCTGCACTGCACGCGTTAAGGTAATCCGAACCCTGGCGTCTGCGGACACACAGTCCCTGGATGCACGCGTCTGCATTACAGATCCATACTCACACATGCCGGTCCATCCTCTCTTCATCCGCTGTAAACACGGCTTCGGTTGTCTTCGGATCGCGGAGAACGCACATTGCACGTTTATCGGATCGCGTGACTCCATATCGAACGCGTGTTACAAACTCTTACTGCACCAATCAACGACTCGGTCTTTAACCGATGGTCAAATAAAAAGAGAAAAATTTTATCATCACCGTGTCGTATTCCTTCCTGTTTTCTTCGCTTATCGAACCAGTCAAGGTTAAAGGCGATAAGGGTTACCCGATACCGTTTCTCCGATAACTGTACAATACCCGTTCGTCGATCATGCTGCGAGGAATGATCGGATTCTCCGCAAATCTGAATTCGATTCTGTCCGAAGTCTTCTTCGCTGCGATATCCTGGAAAAATTCAGGAGAAATTTTTCTACCAGGTTGTGGTAGTCGAGAGTGAAATAACGAAGCTTGAAATCAATGATCCTGAGATCAGAAGACGCGTTCTGAGGCGGCGGTGTAGTGTTTAACAAGAAATTTCACGGTTGCCGATCTTGAGAAGGATCTAAGGATCTTTGAATTGATCTAGGATCTACGGGTGATCCTTTGGCAGACGCAGGGGCGCGTGGTTCCTTGTCTTAGGATGAAAAAGGGGGAGAATGACTCGGGAAGAATTTCCACCGAGACAATAATTATCGAAGAAATCCGATACACGGAACCGCCTCGACTCACCTGCGGGAAATTCTCCCATAAAAATAAAACCAAACGGGGAATAACTTACCCGGTAATATCGCGGGGGCAGGGCGTCACATTTTCTACAAAATGATATTACTATAAACAAGAAACTTCCTACGCTGTCTCACCTGTCCACGAACAGGTCGACCACGACCACGGCTCGACATATGTGCACGTATGTGCGCCTGCAGTTGGCCAATGAATCGCAGCACGATGAATCGCAGGGGCTTTGCGATTTCCGCAGAAATTAAAAACGAGGTGAGAGAAATCGGCAGGTGTGAAGATGTCCGCGTTGTCTTAGGTCCAGGTTCACCCCAGGGATGATTTAGTGTTGTTTTATTTAAGGTGGTGTGAAAATCGCTTAGCGAACGGGCGGAGATAATGATCGCGGATGATGGGCGCAGTATCTAATTGGGCGAAGGCTACGAGGGATGGTGAAAATATTAGCATTTCTTTTCACCAGCCAGCCGAGACCATCCAAGGATCGATTCAGTCCCGTTAAAAGTGCTATTTTATTCATTAGCTTCTCGGAAATTAGAAACTGATCAACGCGCGTCAAGCCGACTGCACGGTATACCCACCACCGACAATTACGTCTTCTCTAATTACGACCGGGACATCAACTCCGAACACGAGCACTACGAGATGAGGATTAAATCCTTCCACGGCACAGAGGCCGTCGTGGCGAGCAGACCTCTGAACCGGACCTTGCGTGCAGGTCAGGCCGCACTTAGCGGCACATTAGTCAAACAATTAAGAGTTTGTAATGGCACGTCACATAAATAACGTGGGCCAACATTATACCTGGCTCAGAGTCGGTGCTCGCACTTGAGGTACACCGTGTTCCATCAAACATTATTCAAACGTTATTTCGGAGAGCTGATCAAAATTTTCAATTCCAATTTCAGCCAGCCGTTGTTCCTTTTCACGATCTAATTTTCGCAAACTCCACTTTCTGCAGTTCCTATACAGATATAGGTCGTGAATCATTCATCAGACACATGTGTCTGCCAGCTACTACCTAATGTATGTACCTGCGTATACAGACAGGTAGACGTCACGTCCTAATGAAATACAGGGTTCATAGTGCGTCCGAGTTGCGTGGGCGTTCAATTTCCGAGCTCTTCTAATTACCCCGAGTCTCAGACCTGTTATAATTACTGCACTCTGCATCGCCGGGTCCGTTGCAGTCAGTGAGCGATACCTGCACCTAGCTAAACTCAGAGGATAATTTTCGCCATACGATCTTACTCACTTTATTCAGAAATGTGCTCAGCCCTATAAGGAACTCGCGGTTCTTTACTTCCACAGCGGAACAATTACTCGATATATCGATCCTAATTGATCGGCTCTAGTGATCGTCGACAAAGTAGTAACTAATTAGTGCAGGCCGACTGAAACCCTTAAGTAATTAGCAATTAAGGACTTACAAGTAATTACCCAATTCTTGCCCGTCATTCGGACATCGATATAAGGGAACCCTGGACCGCGATTGGATCGAAGATCCCTACACAGAACGATCCTTGTGTGGGTTAGTAGATAGGCATGCACATGACCGTGGCATATACCACGACCGAACTTTTTCCATTCGTTTATTTCTCTCTCTCCCTGTGTAGATATCTTTGCCTGGATCTACTCCGATCGTAGACAATTAGTTACAAACCGTCGGTTTTGAAATCTATTGCAGTTTCGCGGTGTCCTAGGGCGATCAAAGAATTGTAACGTAAAGCCATTACATATAAGTGGTGTGTGCAGCACCGAGGGCTGCTCGACTATCTCTGGACTATGGTCAATCCGTGTCGAATGAAAACAGGCTCGTACATCACGTCATTGCCTCCTAACTAAGCCGAGTGATAGTACCTATGGACCGCAGACTCCGGACTCCAGCCGAGGTTATCATAGACTATGGTTAAAGTTGCACCCATTTCATTTCCATCAGGATTCTACACTCTATGGTATATACGCGGCGTCCAGACGAGACTGGGCATATGATATAAGTTCCGCAGATACCTCTAGGTATCAAGTTGACTTCACCGTCGCCAATAATTAGCTATGAAGTCTACGGTGCGCGTATACCTATACACCAGATCCCAACAGCTTTGAGCAATGAATCAATTCCGCCGTGTCACATCAAAGCTGTTTATTTATTGGGGAAGATAGTCGAGAGTTCAGAATCGCGAACCCATACCTTAGTTGAGGATGAAAGACGAGTTATATCCAACTACAGGCTTTTTCAAAGTGGAACAGTATCTATTTTCATCACCTTATGTCATTAACCAAAGTAGAATCGAGTGGGTGAAGCATTGTAGATTAGGCGGTCAAAAATTTCTAATTTAAAATCCTGTATTTCGGATACCAAAAAAGATCTCAGAGCTGACGTGTCCAGCATATCATCGATGAAAATGTATGAAAAGTGAATGAAATTTGATGAAAATTTTAGAGATTTTGGTTTCTCAGATCATCGGAGCAAGTAATTGGTCAGCTCGGAATAATTTGGTAGTTGGAATATCTGCGGCATGATCGAGGGTTCAATGAAGATTGATCGTGACTGAAATAGTAATCGGAATCATTGATGATCGCTGAGACGTATGAAGACCGGAAATGGCGAACGAACATCCGGTGGTAATGTCTACGCATATTACGATGTACGAGATACCGTAAGTGAGTGCAGAGGAGTCAGGGACAGGCCCCAATCCCGATTTACTGGTTTCGAGTATTCTGAAGCGGAGAAATTCTCGCGGATGGTACGCAAGTACCTCGATAAATCTACCGAGAAAATCGCAAGCCTCGAGACAAATCGAGAACAATACAAGTTAAGTGTGCACAAATTAGTCATCACTCACCATGAGCCCTCTACGGTCCACATATATACGTGCGTAGGCCCGCGATCAGACGCACTCCATTCACTTGGCGCCGCATTCGTTCATTCATCTATAACCGCGCTGTTCAACGCCTCGTATTCGAATTTGCTCTCAGATATGATAATATACAGGGTGTTTTTAATCCATATACATATCATAGACTGAATTAATTATATGGGACCAAAACAGTCTTATTTCTTAAAACTAGGAATCACGATGTTTTCGAACTTCTTTTTAACGATTCGCAGGAACATGTCTTTCCAATTTTTGTTCATTTCAAATTTGGGAAATCATCTGATTAAGGGGACACGGATTTATAGATGAAAATAATGTTCAATACGTAATCCTCTTGATTTTTGATGACATTCGTTGATGTACCCTTCTCTTAAATATCACCCCGTGTAAATATGGTCTGCAATGGATAAGCGACGTGAACGTGGTGGCGTCGGTGTAAAAGTATCACATATAGTCGAAGAAATCGTAGGCTTCGAATAATTGTTGACGAGAAATATAGGCTGTGTGTTCGATACTCCATAGAGATAAGCATAAATCGAAACTTGAATATCTACGATCTCTTTCGATTTATTCAGATAATTTACGATTTCCTTTACTCAATGATTTCTCGTCTGTGCGTGGTTCCATACATCTGTGTGATTCTTTATTCATTTTCGTCTTCCTACCTGATCATTATTGCCAGCCAAAAAAAAAAAAAAATGAACGGTCGGACGCCAGCTCAGTCAAAAATCATTCTTTTGTTACTATTATTGCGATCGAGATCTAAACTAATTAAAATCTTGACGTTCGTAATATTTTGATTTTTGTTTTTTTTTAATTTTGTTTCTTTTCTTTTTATTTACCTGTAGTTTATGGAGAATGGAAAGATTTCAGAGGCGAAGGAGCAGTCATGTACGATATTCGTTAATCGAAACTATTTAAATTCTCCTGATGCACGTCAGAGCCGCAAAGATCGGCTGGGCGTCGAGTCGGCGAGTCTCTTTGGTACTTAAAACGGGATGCGTTTAGTTTTCACTTTTGACAGTCATCACGCCGTTGTTAAGACTGATCCGTGCCGGGTGCCCGCTGCCATGCGTGACTAATGGTTATCTAACAACAATATACGCGCTGGACTGCGGTAGAGTCTTCGATCGTACACCACGAAGAGTCTTACGTTTCAATTTTCTAATATGGTACCAGAAACGGTTGAAAGATTGAGAAAAATGAGAAAAAAACGGTCAAAAAAGTTTTCCAAAAAACTCAAAAACGAATCCGAAATAGTCGATTTTGACTTTTTTTCGTCAAAAACCGTCATTATACTCAAACAACTCGGGAGAACTTGATCTTTTGAATTTTCATAGCGTGGCCAGACCTCCGATTAACATATTCGAACCGCGGTGCCACGTGGGCACCGTAGCGGTATGGCTGTACGTAATACATAATATAATGAGCTGCACTTATGCATACGAGGAGTGACACCTTCTCCGTGTCTCTAAAGAACTCTAGCCATGTGTCTGGGTGTCTCCCGGTGTGAATCATCGCCATGTGAGATAAGAAGTCCCTCACGCGCCATTCTCTTCTTGTCTTCGCGAGAATAAATGCAATATACATGCACCCATACGAGCATGCAGCGGCGATACGAGATCTTTCGATAAAAATATATATTCTGGCTCAAAGCGCTGATCTGGTCAGAAAAATCCACGGTCTTTGACGCGTCTTGAAATACCTCAATCTCCAGATAAAATCGGTGTTCTATTAATTTGGCGATGTTACAAAAAAAACTCCAAAAATTTGATTAGTCATTTACGGTTTTCTCCAAATCGCTCTAGACGATCATACGAGTGCATATGAAACTTGAGAGCATAAACTAGCTCCAAGTTACGTAATCGGTGTTAAACCTCGAGTTGCGTGGGGAGAAGTTCATTGTTGCACGCTCCAGGATGGCGACGTTGGTCTACGGTGAAGAGGTACATACGAGGATAAGGTATATAGCTTTGTGTCTCCTGGTGCCCATGCCACGCCGTCGGCGCGTCTAACTCGAGGCTGAAGAACGGGCTTCGGCCTACTACCCTGGCGCCGGCGGTCAGGGCGCGCCATGGTGCGCAGAAACACGATATGTCACTGGTCCGTTGCTAAACAGACACTTAACAATGTTCTCAGGATGAGACAATAGCCTGTTAATGCTCTTTCAAAGGCGTGTCTTCATTTTTTTCTCTGTACCACGTTTTAAGACGTACCTACAGTCCTTCGCTCGCTGAACCTTCGTTTCTGATCATACATATCGTATAAAAATGATCTCGAAACGAACTGCAGCACGTGAAAATCGGGTCTAAAAATGGTAAAGCACGCATCAGCGGGAGCTGAGAGGAGCGAAAACGGGCTGAACGACGTCCACGACTTCCGTTGACTCCGGGCGACCATCGCCGACTTCCTGTTCAGTCGACAATCATTTTTAGATCATCGGCATTCGCTATCAGAGTCTGAGACAGATTTTTGGAGGCTCGTCAAATCGCTTTACACGATTACCAGCGCGGTTCCGGATGGCTTCAAACGGATTCTAGCGAACTGAAGAAGCCCCAAACCGACTCCGACTACTTCGAATGACTCCGACGAGCTACCATCCGGCTTTTACCCGACTCTGCACCGGCTAGCCATGACCTGAAATGACTTCCATTGACTTGTATATGAGAATCGTAAGAGTGACAATTCCCATGTGAATAGCTATTGATAAACATGTGATTCTGCGTTATGGGGTTAGTCAGAGTGTGTCTCAGTCGAGTACTGCAATTCGACTCGAAACTACGTTTCATCGAGTTTCGTGGGCCTTTGAAAAGCTGGTTAATCGCCTTTGGCTAAAAAAGGATCTTTGAATGGTCGATGCGACTCGATGCGAGTGAATCACACCATAAGTAAACGTATACACGATATAACCATACATTTAATAGACAAGGAGTATAATATGGCGTCATTTCGAGTCTTCGACCCACGACAGACCGGAAGTGTAGGCACCGGCGAGAGACTGGGCTAGGTACTAGTCATAAAGCTATTGGAATCCACTATACAATATCGCGACAACTTGGTTCATTGCAGGTTCTCCAATCCGCGCGACCAGTGCGCACCGCAATTCCCCTTCGAAGAGAATTCAAGGAGAGCCTCGTGGACTCTCCTCTCCTTTTCGATCTCCACTTTCTCTCTTTTCTTAAGTACCAGCCGCGAACAACCGCCAAATTAATCTTAGTCATAGAATAATAATTTAAGTGCACGTCGCGTCGTCCTGTGCACGCGTATCTTAAATAGTTAAATACGGCTACGTCCATAAGGTATCAGGGACGCGGACGTCCTGCAGCCAGGTTACGAACTGTACCACCTACCATCTCTGTTATAATTACAAAGTGTAATGACTTATATATGAATGAAGCCATTACATAATCCGTAAGAGGTTAATGGACTCCATTTGCACACAATGCACCGCATTAAGACAAAGACTCTGTACCTAGTAGGTACTCGCACGGACACTTGCGAGCTACCAGTAATAAAATTCGAAGTCCCTCGTTTTATTCCGACGAAAAAAAAATGGCAAAAAATTCGAAATCTCTTCTCGAGCGAAGACGAAACGTAATTTATTGTTCCACTTCGCTCGACCTACGGTACATCCTAAGAACAATTGAAAAGCAATCGAAACCCTGATGTTACCTCGAGTTAAAGTTTGCCTATGGATGTATAGCCACTAAGTCATCCAATCGAGGACTGAGACTTTTCTTTTTTTACACATATTTCGTACGCAAACGTATAGTATATCGTGCCCGTAACACATGTTCCATTAATTTGATTTGACCAGGCAATACCGGGACGAACTGTTTGCCAACGATTCTATTTCGCCTTCTTTACCCCGGGGTTCAGCTGTCGCTGTTATTTCAGTATCGAGTTTTTTCGTTTGTTCTGAATCGCATTCTGCGCACCAGGACTGAATAATTAGAGATACTGAGTAGACCGAGAATCGGCGGCTTACTTTTCCGGGATAAAAATCTTTTCCAACGGATCTCTGATGTCAAATTAAAATGGTAATTCTCAGGGCGAGGTTTTAGTGGCCACTTCCTGTTCGGCCCGTTTCACTGACAATTACCAGACCGTGTATATGGACTGAAAGTAACCAGTCAGCAGGTGTCCAGTCGATAAATAATAATTACTCATAAAATCAGACCGCAATTGCCAATCATAATCTCTGACAGGACTCCGTGGCAAGTTACAGGGTCGACTGCACCTTGCGATTATGCGAAGCAGTGGGTACGGTGAACGCTGCAAAAATCGATAGGGTGAAATTTTTCGGCTCGTTTTTATCCAAGTTCTTCGGTTCTCAGATATTCTTTTTTAGTTCTCGTTCGATTTACAGACCGCCCGGTAGTACCGAGTCGAATTTCATCCGGGCTCGTATTTATTGTTATTGATACGCGTCACCGTATGATATCGATTGATCGGTTGATTGTGTAATTGTAATTAAGCCAATCTTGTAATCGTAAGTCGGTGTAATTAATGAACCAAGTCGTGCTGACGCTCCGAGTGTCTATCTGGCTGCACGATCGCGGGTAGGTACGAGCTGGTGAGTAAGCGCAATTTGCCATATTGTCTCTAATAATCCCAGCTAATTAGTTTTGTCTTACGGGTCTTATATCGGTCGTTAACTCCCGACCGAGTCTCCCGACTATTTTTAATAAGCCCACCGGTCCGATTGCGGAACATTGACTCATCAGAAAATTTGAAAGGACGAAAGATATCTTTCCAGGAGCCAGTTTTTTGGAGAAAAAATTTAGCGGAGAGATCCGATCCTCGTGGAAGTCTCCGTATCGCGCTCCTGTCCTCCTGATCGTCCAGATCTCGGACTGGCGTGTTTCACGAGGCTGTAGCGTGTTTCCATTTAGCCGCTCGCAAGCTGTCTAGACGCTGTCGAGATAGGTGGAAAGCCGGGACAGTAACTCCTAATAGAAATAACAACAAGTAACGCTATTAAACGCCATGGTCGACGAGCAAATAGTAGATGTAGAATAACCGAGCCGAGACATGCAGTCGCAGTTGGCGAGCACGTGCAGATTGTAATACTGCGGCGACTGCTACCTCGCTCGGGCTGCTCAGGGTCTATTAGAAAACAGAATTAGTTCTGCACAGAAGAGAATAGCGAAGAGCTGGACTCCGGCTTCCATTCTACAACCTACGGACTAGAGACTACAGCTTTATGAGCTACAGGTTTTGCGCGCCCTGTTTGAACAAGGAAGACGACGAGACGAAACGGCCAGCCGCGCTTCGAAGATGAGAAGAACAGACCTTGCTTCATTATTTCCTACTCGGATGCTTTTACGTTTCAATTAACTTTCTTTCATTCAACGCCTCCCGCAGCTTTAACCGAGCAATACCGATTCGAGCATTATGCACAGTGGTTCCATCGGGTCTGAGGATTTCGCATAGTTTCGAAGAACTTCGTGAGATCGTGAGGATTTTAGAAAATTACAAATAAATTGAAAAAATTCATGTTCTTTCAGGATTCTGGAGAGATTTTTGATTTTCGATCGATACGAGACGAGTAGGATTCGGTAAAGCGTTTCTATGCGAAGGCAGAAGCGGGTAGAAACAACTACCGGAACTGTATATCGACTCGGTGGTTTTCTGATCAGTGATCAGTGGTCAGTTAGACCCCCTGCAAGGAGCATACTATGTGGCCTGTACGGAAGATGTTATCTTCATCTATATCTACCACCGTTGTTGTATGTACCACCACTCTCTCGTAGCTTTCGGGCTTTTATATTATATACCACGTAGGTGTGTGCGTACATGGGACACAAACACTTATGTAGTACACGGGCTGCGGAGTACACACGCTTCTCGCGTAGCCTGTAATCAAGCCGAACACCGCTCGCTTATTTTTTGTTCTTTTTCTTAATCTGTTCACCTTATATACCAAGAATAGGAAAATAGTGAGGGAAATTTGTTCGGGGTTCGGGGAAAAAAAAACTTGTGGGTAATTTTTTCACAATTTTCTCACAGGTTTGTGTAACTGGGAGTTAAATTTTTTCCCTAAATAATTCGAACGGTAACTCAAGTCAATGTTGTAATGCTTTTTGATGATTTACTGCAATTCAAGTCTGATGCCCTCTTCACAGAGCACTTTCAAACTCCAGGATCGAACTCGTGATGAATGAGGTTTTAAACTTGGTACCGACTGCAGACATCCGACTGACGGTACGAGAGGCTCTTCTCGACCGACGCTAAGTCGTGATAGTTCCACATTGAAGATATTCCCGACGAGTTGAGTTCGTTCAAATCAATTCGACTTATACTCGGATGAATTGATTCTCTAGTTCGTCGGCGATAGAAGAAGTTATCGACAGAGATCACTGCTTCTGATTTTAGGTAAAGATACACAGATCGGGTGTAAGTCGGGTTACCTGTCGAGTGATAGTTCCACATTCAAGTTATTACCGACAAGTTAGGTTCGTTCAAGTCAATTCAACTTAGGCTGTGTTCCGAAATCTGCTGCCAGTACTGCGAGTTTTCCTTGTTTCTTTCTCGCGCCTGTGGGTTCATGAATAGAGCTATCTCTCTCTCTGATACAAACTTGCAGTACTGGCAGTCAATGTCGGAACACAGCCTTATACTCGAATGAATTGATTCTTCAGATCCTCGGTGATAGGAACAGTTATCGACAGGGATCACTGCATCTGATTTTAGGTAAGGATACACGGATCGGGTGTAAGTTGGGTTGCCTGTCGAGTGGATGAGGTATAAATAATGAATTGCTCATAAACATCGTTTGCTAAGACTTGTTTAATTTGAAATTCAACTCTGTGCAACTGGTTCAGCCCCGTAGATGGTATTCCACTGTTGAGTACAGCGTACGAACGTAGTCAGTTGAGGAAGTTCTTGTAGGCGATTGGCGCCTACATACGTGCATGTCGAGCGAAGACCACCCAGAATATGCATGAGTGTCGGTTCGACATCACCTTTGTACGGAACTTCGACGGTCTTTCCTTCTATGGCCCTAAATTGAAGAAAATCAGCACCAAGTTCCACAAATTCGTCGTTTTTTCAAAGTTTTCTCATTTTAAGAATCACGTATTATAATACCTGTATCCCGCGACACCGCCGTAATGCTTTTTCATTGCGATAGCTGAACACAAGCCATAAAAAGTTTGGAAATGTTTTCCCCCTTTCTCTATTATTTTTCCACCGCATTGATCGTGCCCAGAAAACATTCCACCGAGCATAACGAAATCGGCACCGGCTCCGAAAGCCTTGGCCAAATCTCCGACACACGTGCAGCCTCCATCCTGTGCATACAAATGTATACATGAAATTTATACGCAGTTTAACTACAGTTTTCCGATAGAGCTTTGTCCCTCTACTGCATCGATAGACCTTCGGTTATTCCATATCCATGCTCAGATCTTACCCTTTTTTAACATCGATAACACTTACCGCAATGATATGCCCGCCTAAACCGTGTGCAGCATCCGCACATTCGATAACGGCACTTAATTGGGGGTAACCGATTCCGGTTGTTGCGCGTGTTAAGCAAACAGAGCCTGAGCCAATTCCGACTTTGACGATATCGGCCCCGCAGATTAATAACTCTTCGACCATTTCTCCGGTGGCAACATCTCCAGCCTGTGGTGGTGAAAAATGTAGAGTACTTTGTCAAGCATTCTTCTCGAACGCAAAATCGGTATTCATGGTGAAAATTTATATTATTTGAACTTACAATTATTGTGTGATTCGGGAAAGTCAGTCGAACCTTCTTTATATGCTCAGCAAGGTGTTGGGAATACCCATTAGCGACGTCGATGCTAATGAAAGTAAGTTCTTCGGTTAAATTCATGATATCTAATAGACGTTCGAAGTCCCCGTCTCCTGTTCCTGTGCACACAGCAACATGTTTAAGACACTCGGGATTATCGGTTGTAAACTTCTTCCATTCCTCAACCGTGTAGTATTTGTTAATTGCTGTGAACACCCCGTGCTGAAAGCAAATAATTGTATTGGATTCCTTTTCGCGGATCACATTTATTCCATTGAATACGTTTAGAAGTTATTTGCGATATTCTATCACCGTTTACCAGGTGAAATAACGATTTGATCGTTCCTGATAATTTAGTAACAAACCTTCGAAAGTGTCTTAGCCATCTCGAATGTACCGATCGTGTCCATATTGGATGCCATCAGAGGAATACCCTTGTAGGTACGCTTTGAGTTTAGGAATTTAATTTCCGTGAAGAGATCGACCTTGATACAAAAAAACAAAACTCAATTTGAATATTTGTTATACATTATCAACACGTAAGTTCGCTAGTTTTACAAAAAAAAGTTGAAACTCTGTATTCATCGCTATATAATTGTACAATTTTATTTTGAAACAATTGGTGAAAACTTATCAGCGTCGTTTATATTTTATACTTACATCTGCTCTGCTTCGAAGATTGCTTCTTCTAGGACGTATCAAAACGTCTTTGTAATCTAATTTAATATCGTTAATTATATTCGGCATATTTTATTTATTTTTTTGTCTCTTTTTGGGGAACAAAGATATTGAAACTGGAAAGAACTTCTGTTCTAGCGAAAAATATCAATTGCCGGACGAGGGCATACTGGCTTACCCTAGCAATTTGGGCCCAGGGATTTCATCGATAAGAATATTATCGGAGAAAGCTATGAACTTTGGCTATACACTAATTTAAATTATCACAAATCTCAACCGGCTGGGAATTAGTATGTCTTGTCTATCTAATCGTTATTCCCACGTCGAATAATCATTGAAACTTTGCGAAAAGCAAATAAAACCAATGAACCTATGACTACATAGATAAGATTTGTGTTCCCCTCGTGAAGTATTCTGTTCACTATGAATAATGACTCGACTAGATTGATTAAGACCTCTCCTGATTTCTGGCAAAGTTCGAGCGATACCATCGCACGACTACATAGACTACATCGCGAAATCGCGAAGAACTTGAAAAAACTCTACACGATGCAAAGAAATTTCTAAACGTTCCCAATTCGAAGAAGTAACTTCAACCGATGAGAAGAAAGGCCACAAGGCCTTTCGTGTAATTCTGAGCGGGTCATGTGCGATGTTTCAATAGATTCACGTAGAATTACCCAAATACGTAAAATAAATGAAGTGTTTCAAGATTGAAATACGTATTTGTTTTGAATCGCTTTCACATGCGAAAACGCTGTTTCGCCGGCTTCGTATGTTGCAAGATGAAACATTTCTTCTATATTTGAGTATATTTCAAGATGTTGCTTTGTGAAATTTTTTTTAAAATGTATCTTCAAATCTTTCGTGCTGTGTGGGGACGCATCGAGCTGCTTTTTGAACGTAATTGTTCGGTAGAATATTGCTTGGAACACGAAATTACATTCAACCCGTTATTTAATTATACAAACAATCATTTCGAAACACCATTACGTAGTATTACATACATATATTGACGTCGTTATTCATTCTACGATCTGTTTAAATATACATACGATATTTCCCAACGTGTCACGTTATCATTTGTACAAAAAAAAATCGAGTCGGTAACGTTGCTGAGGTTATCATTTGACATCCAGACAATCGACCGACCCATTTCTTAGAGACATCATTTGTTGACGCAAAATAGTACAAAAAACCTCCTACGTTTTTCGAGCACTGTCTTAATTAATTCTCATATTTCAAATTCTGTTTTTCAAATCCTAATCAATGAAAATCAATGGAAGTCAATGGAAAGGATTCACGAACCTAAAATATTAGTACATTTTCGGAAATCAGTATAAACATCGTCTAGTTTGCAGCAGCTTCCCTACATTCGTAGCTCTTCTGTTGAGACCAATGCGCCTGGGGTATTGACTACACATCTGGCATGCCGGTTGCGTATAATAAGTCGCGTTCTGTTTGCTGCAAAAGAAGTTCTCCCATTCAGCCGCGAGATGGCGATACTATTTGGTACGCCGTTGGTGGCGCCAGCCTGGTAAGGATGTGCACTGACTCAAGGCAGGGGCATCTGTCGTGGGGGAAGTCGCCTTTGTGGCGTCAAAGGATTCGCTTGGGAGTCGGGTAAACGAGATACGACTGACAGGCATCTGGATAGAAATACTCAGGGACATAGACTTATGGTCCGATACCTGTTTGCAGAATAGAAATACTCTTCGAGATATGGCCCAATGACTGATACTTGTATGGTTTAAAAAATGAAATATAGGTATACTCTGAACGCAGAGAAGCTGTCGCAAATTAGACAATTAACTCGTTGACCGAATGAGATTCTCTTTGTCTGTTTTTTTCAAAATATACCGAATGATAGCGATTTTATAATTCTCGTATCTCTGTTACAGTTCGCTAAACTTCCATCAGATTCCGAATAACTCCGTCCACCAAAAAAAAAATAACTCCGTCCGTTAAATTTTTTCCCTAAATAATTCGAACGGTAACTCAAGTCAATGTTGTAATGCTTTTTGATGATTTACTGCAATTCAAGTCTGATACCCTCTTCACAGAGCACTTTCAAACTCCAGGATTAAACTCGTGATGAATTGGGTTTTAAACTTGGTACCGACTGCAGACATCCGACTGACGGTACGAGAGGCGCTTCTCGACCGACGCTAAGTCGTGATAGTTCCACATTGAAGATATTCCCGACGAGTTGAGTTCGTTCAAATCAATTCGACTTATACTCGGATGAATTGATTCTCTAGTTCGTCGGCGATAGAAGAAGTTATCGACAGAGATCACTGCTTCTGATTTTAGGTAAAGATACACAGATCGGGTGTAAGTCGGGTTACCTGTCGAGTGATAGTTCCACATTCAAGTTATTACCGACAAGTTAGGTTCGTTCAAGTCAATTCAACTTAGGCTGTGTTCCGAAATCTGCTGCCAGTACTGCGAGTTTTCCTTGTTTCTTTCTCGCGCCTGTGGGTTCATGAATAGAGCTATCTCTCTCTCTGATACAAACTTGCAGTACTGGCAGTCAATGTCGGAACACAGCCTTATACTCGAATGAATTGATTCTTCAGATCCTCGGTGATAGGAACAGTTATCGACAGGGATCACTGCATCTGATTTTAGGTAAGGATACACGGATCGGGTGTAAGTTGGGTTGCCTGTCGAGTGGATGAGGTATAAATAATGAATTGCTCATAAACATCGTTTGCTAAGACTTGTTTAATTTGAAATTC
Organism: Tenthredo distinguenda; assembly: GCA_947538915.1. Lineage (NCBI taxonomy): Eukaryota > Metazoa > Arthropoda > Insecta > Hymenoptera > Tenthredinidae > Tenthredo > Tenthredo distinguenda. The sequence goes on from OX384532.1 coordinate 24,837,573, forward strand.
AACTCTGTGCAACTGGTTCAGCCCCGTAGATGGTATTCCACTGTTGAGTACAGCGTACGAACGTAGTCAGTTGAGGAAGTTCTTGTAGGCGATTGGCGCCTACATACGTGCATGTCGAGCGAAGACCACCCAGAATATGCATGAGTGTCGGTTCGACATCACCTTTGTACGGAACTTCGACGGTCTTTCCTTCTATGGCCCTAAATTGAAGAAAATCAGCACCAAGTTCCACAAATTCGTCGTTTTTTCAAAGTTTTCTCATTTTAAGAATCACGTATTATAATACCTGTATCCCGCGACACCGCCGTAATGCTTTTTCATTGCGATAGCTGAACACAAGCCATAAAAAGTTTGGAAATGTTTTCCCCCTTTCTCTATTATTTTTCCACCGCATTGATCGTGCCCAGAAAACATTCCACCGAGCATAACGAAATCGGCACCGGCTCCGAAAGCCTTGGCCAAATCTCCGACACACGTGCAGCCTCCATCCTGTGCATACAAATGTATACATAAAATTTATACGCCGTTTAACTACAGTTTTCCGATAGAGCTTTGTCCCTCTACTGCATCGATAGACCTTCGGTTATTCCATATCCATGCTCAGATCTTACCCTTTTTTAACATCGATAACACTTACCGCAATGATATGCCCGCCTAAACCGTGTGCAGCATCCGCACATTCGATAACGGCACTTAATTGGGGGTAACCGATTCCGGTTGTTGCGCGTGTTAGGCAAACAGAGCCTGGGCCAATTCCGACTTTGACGATATCGGCCCCGCAGATTAATAACTCTTCGACCATTTCTCCGGTGGCAACATCTCCAGCCTGTGGTGGTGAAAATTGTAGAGTACTTTGTCAAGCATTCTTCTCGAACGCCAAATCGGTATTCATGGTGAAAATTTATATTATTTGAACTTACAATTATTGTGTGATTCGGAAAAGTCAGTCGAACCTTCTTTATATGCTCAGCAAAGTGTTGGGAATACCCGTTAGCGACGTGGATGGTAATGAAAGTAAGTTCTTCGGTTAAATTCATGATATCTAATAGACGTTCGAAGTCCCCGTCTCCTGTTCCTGTGCACACAGCAACATGTTTAAGACACTCGGGATTATCGGTCGTAAACTTCTTCCATTCCTCAACCGTGTAGTATTTGTTAATTGCTGTGAACACCCCGTGCTGAAAGCAAATAATTGTAGCGGATTCCTTTTTGCGGATCACATTTATTTCATTGAATACGTTTAGAAGTTATTTGCGATATTCTATAACCGTTTACCAGGTGAAATAACGATCTGATTGTTCCTGATCATTTAGTAACAAACCTTCGAAAGTGTCTTAGCCATCTCGAATGTACCGATCGTGTCCATATTGGATGCCATCAGAGGAATACCCTTGTAGGTACGCTTTGAGTTTAGGAATTTAATTTCCGTGAAGAGATCGACCTTGATACAAAAAAAAAAAACTCAATTTGAATATTTGTTATACATCATAAACGCGTAAGTTCGCTAGTTTTACAAAAAAATGTTGAAAGTCTGTATTCATCGCTATATAATTGTACAATTTTATTTTGAAAAAATTGGTGAAAACTTATCAGCGTCGTTTATATTTTATACTTACATCTGCTCTGCTTCGAAGATTGCTTCTTCTAGGACGTATCAAAACGTCTTTGTAATCTAATTTAATATCGTTAATTATATTCGGCATATTTTATTTATTTTTTGTCTCTTTTTGGGGAACAAAGATATTGAAACTGGAATGAACTTCTGTTCTAGCGAAAAATATCAATTGCCGGACGAGGGCATACTGGCTTACCCTAGCAATTTGGACCCAGGGATTTCATCGATAAGAATATTATCGGAGAAAACTATGAACTTTGGGTATACACTAATTTAAATTATCACAAATCTCAACCGGCTGGGAATTAGTATGTCTTGTTTAATTAATCGTTATTCCCGCGTCGAATAATCATTGAAACTTTGCGAAAAGCAAATAAAACCAATGAACCTATGACTACATAGATAAGATTTGTGTTCCCCTCATGAAGTATTCCATTCATTATGAATAATGACTCGACTAGATTGATTAAGACCTCTCCTCATTTCTGGCAAAGTTCGAGCGATACCATCGCACGACTACATAGACTACATCGCGAAATCGCGAAGAACTTGAAAAAACTCTACACGATGCAAAGAAATTTCTAAACGTTTCCAATTCAAAGAAGTAACCTCAACCGATGAGAAGAAAGGCCACAAGGCCTTTCGTGTAATTCTGAGCGGGTCATGTGCGATGTTTCAATAGATTCACGTAGAATTACCCAAATACGTAAAATAAATGAAGTGTTTCAAGATTGAAATACGTATTTGTTTTGAATCGCTTTCACATGCGAAAACGCTGTTTCGCCGGCTTCGTATGTTGCAAGATGAAACATTTCTTCTATATTTGAGTATATTTCAAGATGTTGCTTTGTGAAATTTTTTTAAAAATGTATCTTCAAATCTTTCGTGCTGTGTGGGGACGCATTGAGCTGCTTTTTGAACGTAATTGTTCGGTAGAATATTGCTTGGAACACGAAATTACATTCAACCCGTTATTTAATTATACAAACAATCATTTCGAAACACCATTACGTAGTATTACATACATATATTGACGTCGTTATTCATTCTACGATCTGTTTAAATATACATACGATATTTCCCAACGTGTCACGTTATCATTTGTACAAAAAAAAATCGAGTCGGTAACGTTGCTGAGGTTATCATTTGACATCCAGACAATCGACCGACCCATTTCTTAGAGACATCATTTGTTGACGCAAAATAGTACAAAAAACCTCCTACGTTTTTCGAGCACTGTCTTAATTAATTCTCATATTTCAAATTCTGTTTTTCAAATCCTAATCAATGAAAATCAATGGAAGTCAATGGAAAGGATTCACGAACCTAAAATATTAGTACATTTTCGGAAATCAGTATAAACATCGTCTAGTTTGCAGCAGCTTCCCTACATTCGTAGCTCTTCTGTTGAGACCAATGCGCCTGGGGTATTGACTACACATCTGGCATGCCGGTTGCGTATAATAAGTCGCGTTCTGTTTGCTGCAAAAGAAGTTCTCCCATTCAGCCGCGAGATGGCGATACTATTTGGTACGCCGTTGGTGGGGCCAGCCTGGTAAGGATGTGCACTGACTCAAGGCAGGGGCATCTGTCGTGGGGGAAGTCGCCTTTGTGGCGTCAAAGGATTCGCTTGGGAGTCGGGTAAACGAGATACGACTGACAGGCATCTGGATAGAAATACTCAGGGACATAGACTTATGGTCCGATACCTGTTTGCAGAATAGAAATACTCTTCGAGATATGGCCCAATGACTGATACTTGTATGGTTTAAAAAATGAAATATAGGTATACTCTGAACGCAGAGAAGCTGTCGCAAATTAGACAATTAACTCGTTGACCGAATGAGATTCTCTTTGTCTGTTTTTTTCAAAATATACCGAAAGATAGCGATTTTATAATTCTCGTATCTCTGTTGCAGTTCGCTAAACTTCCATCAGATTCCGAATAACTCCGTCCAGCAAGGATTCTCTTCCACTTGCAACGGACAAGAGTACTTCAGAGCACCTCATACTAAACTCAATATTTATTGAAGCAGTTATGCGGGGTAGTATATTATTATAATAAGAATGTGATTTATAATATATTATGATACCTTGCATGTTGGGAAGCAAATGAAGAGACCTAAAATACATGTTTATTTTTAAGAACCAATTGTACATTTTACATAACTTTGACAATGAATGATACTGTATCAATGCTGTAACAATAAATTCTCAGAAATACCAATTATATGTTGGTACCTTATTTTCCACCTTCCCCTTTCTGCGACTTCTTATTGCAATATCCCATGAACGAGATATAAAACAACACAAGGAAATTAAAATAAAATTAATTTAATTTTTACCCATTTAGGGAACTTGGGCTTATCACTCTTTATTTTATGAATTATACTTGAACACACCTCCTCCCCTTGGATTCCAGCTGAAAAAATTTTACGTCTGAGATATTTGCTCCTGGCATCAGGAGAACATCTGACCCGGGGAGGTGTTCCGAAATCTAGGATATGTGTATAGATATAGGCATTCATAAGTGTCTTCATGCAGGTCTTTCTACCTATATTCATTTATACTAGCGATTTTCGGAGTCAGGCCAATTTTAAGTCGAAAATTTTTGCTCCTGGTATCAGGAGAACATCTGACCCGAGGAGGTGTTCCGAAATTTGGGATATGTGTATAGATATAGGCATTCATAAGTGTCTTCATGCAGGTCTTTCTACCTATATTCATTTATACTAGCGATTTTCGGAGTCAGGCCAATTTTAAGTCGAAAATTTTTGCTCCTGGTATCAGGAGAACATCTGACCCGAGGAGGTGTTCCGAAATTTGGGATATGTGTATAGATATAGGCATTCATAAGTGTCTTCATGCAGGTCTTTCTACCTATATTCATTTATACTAGCGATTTTCGGAGTCAGGCCAATTTTAAGTCGAAAATTTTTGCTCCTGGTATCAGGAGAACATCTGACCCGAGGAGGTGTTCCGAAATTTGGGATATGTGTATAGATATAGGCATTCATACGTGTCTTCATGCACGTCTTTCTATATATTCATTTATACTAGCGATTTTCGGAGTCAGACAAATTATAAGTCGAAAATTTTTGCTTCTGGTATCAGGAGAACATCTGACCCGAGGAGGTGATCCGAAATTTAGGATATGTGTATAGATATAGGCATTCATACGTGTCTTCATGCACGTCTTTCTATATATTCATTTATACTAGCGATTTTCGGAGTCAGACAAATTTTAAGTCGAAAATTTTTGCTCCTGGTATCAGGAGAACATCTGACCCGAGGAGGTGTTCCGAAATTTGGGATATGTGTATAGATATAGGCATTCATACGTGTCTTCATGCACGTCTTTCTATATATTCATTTATACTAGCGATTTTCGGAGTCAGACAAATTTTAAGTCGAAAATTTTTGCTCCTGGTATCAGGAGAACATCTGACCCGAGGAGGTGATCCGAAATTTAGGATATGTGTATAGATATAGGCATTCATACGTGTCTTCATGCACGTCTTTCTATATATTCATTTATACTAGCGATTTTCGGAGTCAGACAAATTTTAAGTCGAAAATTTTTGCTTCTGGTATCAGGAGAACATCTGACCCGAGGAGGTGATCCGAAATTTAGGATATGTGTATAGATATAGGCATTCATACGTGTCTTCATGCACGTCTTTCTATATATTCATTTATACTAGCGATTTTCGGAGTCAGACAAATTTTAAGTCGAAAATTTTTGCTTCTGGTATCAGGAGAACATCTGACCCGAGGAGGTGATCCGAAATTTAGGATATGTGTATAGATATAGGCATTCATACGTGTCTTCATGCACGTCTTTCTATATATCCATTTATACTAGCGATTTTCGGAGTCAGACAAATTTTAAGTCGAAAATTTTTGCTTCTGGTATCAGGAGAACATCTGACCCGAGGAGGTGATCCGAAATTTAGGATATGTGTATAGATATAGGCATTCATACGTGTCTTCATGCACGTCTTTCTATATATTCATTTATACTAGCGATTTTCGGAGTCAGACAAATTTTAAGTCGAAAATTTTTGCTCCTGGTATCAGGAGAACATCTGACCCGAGGAGGTGTTCCGAAATTTGGGATATGTGTATAGATATAGGCATTCATACGTGTCTTCATGCACGTCTTTCTATATATTCATTTATACTAGCGATTTTCGGAGTCAGACAAATTTCAAGTCGAAAATTTTTGCTTCTGGTATCAGGAGAACATCTGACCCGAGGAGGTGATCCGAAATTTAGGATATGTGTATAGATATAGGCATTCATACGTGTCTTCATGCACGTCTTTCTATATATTCATTTATACTAGCGATTTTCGGAGTCAGACAAATTTTAAGTCGAAAATTTTTGCTCCTGGTATCAGGAGAACATCTGACCCGAGGAGGTGTTCCGAAATTTGGGATATGTGTATAGATATAGGCATTCATACGTGTCTTCATGCACGTCTTTCTATATATTCATTTATACTAGCGATTTTCGGAGTCAGACAAATTTTAAGTCGAAAATTTTTGCTTCTGGTATCAGGAGAACATCTGACCCGAGGAGGTGATCCGAAATTTAGGATATGTGTATAGATATAGGCATTCATACGTGTCTTCATGCACGTCTTTCTATATATTCATTTATACTAGCGATTTTCGGAGTCAGACAAATTTTAAGTCGAAAATTTTTGCTCCTGGTATCAGGAGAACATCTGACCCGAGGAGGTGATCCGAAATTTAGGATATGTGTATAGATATAGGCATTCATACGTGTCTTCATGCACGTCTTTCTATATATTCATTTATACTAGCGATTTTCGGAGTCAGACAAATTTTAAGTCGAAAATTTTTGCTTCTGGTATCAGGAGAACATCTGACCCGAGGAGGTGATCCGAAATTTAGGATATGTGTATAGATATAGGCATTCATACGTGTCTTCATGCACGTCTTTCTATATATTCATTTATACTAGCGATTTTCGGAGTCAGACAAATTTTAAGTCGAAAATTTTTGCTTCTGGTATCAGGAGAACATCTGACCCGAGGAGGTGATCCGAAATTTAGGATATGTGTATAGATATAGGCATTCATACGTGTCTTCATGCACGTCTTTCTATATATTCATTTATACTAGCGATTTTCGGAGTCAGACAAATTTTAAGTCGAAAATTTTTGCTCCTGGTATCAGGAGAACATCTGACCCGAGGAGGTGATCCGAAATTTAGGATATGTGTATAGATATAGGCATTCATACGTGTCTTCATGCACGTCTTTCTATATATTCATTTATACTAGCGATTTTCGGAGTCAGACAAATTTTAAGTCGAAAATTTTTGCTTCTGGTATCAGGAGAACATCTGACCCGAGGAGGTGATCCGAAATTTAGGATATGTGTATAGATATAGGCATTCATACGTGTCTTCATGCACGTCTTTTTATATATTCATTTATACTAGCGTTTTTCGGAGTTAGACAAATTTTAAGTCGAAAATTTTTGCTTCTGGTATCAGGAGAACATCTGACCCGAGGAGGTGACCCGAAATTTAGGATATGTGTATAGATATAGGCATTCATACGTGTCTTCATGTACGTCTTTCTATATATTCATTTATACTAGCGATTTTCGGAGTCAGACAAATTTTAAGTCGAAAATTTTTGCTCCTGGTATCAGGAGAACATCTGACCCGAGGAGGTGATCCGAAATTTAGGATATGTGTATAGATATAGGCATTCATACGTGTCTTCATGCACGTCTTTCTATATATTCATTTATACTAGCGATTTTCGGAGTCAGACAAATTTTAAGTCGAAAATTTTTGCTCCTGGTATCAGGAGAACATCTGACCCGAGGAGGTGATCCGAAATTTAGGATATGTGTATAGATATAGGCATTTATACGTGTCTTCATGCACGTCTTTCTATATATTCATTTATACTAGCGCTTTTCGGAGTTAGACAAATTTTAAGTCGAAAATTTTTGCTCCTGGTATCAGGAGAACATCTGACCCGAGGAGGTGAACCGAAATTTAGGATATGTGTATAGATATAGGCATTCATACGTGTCTTCATGCACGTCTTTCTATATATTCATTTATACTAGCGATTTTCGGAGTCAGACAAATTTTAAGTCGAAAATTTTTGCTCCTGGTATCAGGAGAACATCTGACCCGAGGAGGTGAACTGAAATTTAGGATATGTGTATAGATATAGGCATTCATACGTGTCTTCATGCACGTCTTTCTATATATTCATTTATACTAGCGATTTTCGGAGTCAGACAAATTTTAAGTCGAAAATTTTTGCTTCTGGTATCAGGAGAACATCTGGCCTGAGGAAGCTTTCCATTTGGTACCTGAAGTAAGGAGTCTTATTGTTAGGGATGGGAAAGAATAAAATAACGAAGCATTTGATTATTGCAGAGAATTTATTCATTGTTAAAGTAAGTACAATCTGTAATTGTTTCTTAAAAATAAATATATATAGTATACATAAACCCATCGTAATTGATTCAGTCTCTTTATTCGATTCGTGGCATATTACAAGTTACTGTAATATAAACCAAATCCGTATTACAATGATACGTCATCATACTACTGATACTAACTAACGTAGGTAATTTCCCAAAAACTGAATCAATATTCACACTGAACGAAGGTGCTTGTACACCGATGGAAGTTAATTCGAGTGTAACAGGAAGGACGAGTGTTAACAGTATTACTATCATTAACTAAATTGCTCAAAAAACTGAGTCAATAAGACTCTTTTTTCGTCCATAAATACATCGTCCACTCAGCGGCCACTTCCCCGCGTCCGGAGTATTTCTATCGAGATGGCTATCAGCCGGATCTCGTTGACACAACTCCCATGCGAACTCTTTGACGCCACGAGAGCCACTGACCCAGGAACCTACGACAGGTGCGGATATCTAAAAGTCAGTGCTCCTTTTTACCCAACTCGTGTGGCCCACGGTGTGCTAAATGGTATCGCCATCTCGCGGCTAAATTGCCGAACTACTTTCATCGCAACATAAGTGCGGCTTGGTACATGCAACCGGCACTGCGTTCTTGTAATGCGGGCTACCGATGATCAATCGCACCGAATTCGCGGCAAAAGTAGTTCATCTACTCAGCCGCGAGATGGCGATACCATTCATCACCCCATATTCCAGTTTTATGATTTCTAACTTATCAAGGAGGTGGCGGCCCCAATGAATTTATTCCAAACTACTTCTGCCGCAAAAGTCTCACGCGAATTAGTTTGAATTCTCTCTATCATCGACTTACTGATTACCGCTATGAAATGAATAATTATTATACTAATCCAAATTCGTGGAAATGGTCGAAAAATTATAGTCCACTAACAAAAATCATGTAAGAACACGACTATAATACAGTATACTGACAAGTACATGTTTTTCTATGTTTTTTATTCGCATTCAATAAAAGAAAAATTTGATACAAGAATGTCTATTTATTGAAATTCCTTATAATATTATATTATAACATTAAATCAAAGGAACAGCTGGCAAATGTATGGCATGCGGTTTGCATATGAGGTAATAAAGAATACACCGATCTGCCACTTGGAATCGTTCGCCTCATTCTGGTCGTTGTTTTTCTTTGGCAAATGCTACTTTATTATTTATTATTTTTTATTCCATCGACTGTATGTGGTACATACATCTCTTATGGCATTAGTCACGTCAAATATTAAGACAATGCGAGGTGCTAGAATTGAGACAAAAAATATAAACATAGGCTTTATTGGATCATTTTTTTTTCAACGTGACATAATTGTACATGTTATTGGAGATTTGAATAAAATTGTGTATTTCGATCAATACCACGTTTTACTATCGGTTGATAAGAAGGTACCTCTAAAATTATTCGTGAATAATCGTTTCTCTCTGTTACCATAATACTAGGCAACTCGATAAACGCGAGAGTTTACGAAGATTTGGAAGTAGGTAAAGTACCGCAAAATTTCTGTTCACTTTCATAAACCATTCTCTTGAGGGACAGTTTTCTTCCACAGATACTTCATCACTTCTAGATTGGTAATAAAACCCTGGAAATCAAAAGCCGCTCAATGACAGTGTACTTAGCGAATGAAAGTTCGTTGAATGAAAACGCAGGGATGTATATGAATATAGAAAAAGAAATTAGCGTAAGGAAAGTGAAGTCGTAGAAATATGAATGCGGTGCTTTATCCGTACCGTATGAAGCGCAAATTTGATTTAGCTCTGAAAATGTATGCGGAAAATAACGTTCGTTATTTCAATAGACTTTTTATTTTCCTGTTGCAAAGTCCTCTCATAGTTGCTATAGTAATTATTTTCTATTGAGTATAGTTTTCGCCATCTCTTGGTTACAATGGCAGAGATTTAAAGCTACAGTGTTTAAATATTCATTCAGCTATACGGCTGCAGTGCGCAAGGAAACACGATAAAACCATCGGTGAAAATAATGACAATTTTTTATTTCATCGCATTAATTACAGTTTCGCATGAAACATGGATCACAAATTGGGTCTCTCCCCCTTTTACGTCACTTTTTGATCCGATTACCGCAACTTATCTCCTTACTTATACCTATATCTCTCCGTTCTTCTTCGTTTCCTTCATTTTTGTTGTAACTCTTTTTCCCAATTTCGTATGCGTCAATTTTCCAGCAAAATTTTATTCTATCTCTGGCCGATGAGCCGCGCTGCTGAAACTCATGTAATATACCTTGAAATAAAGGAAACTATTTTCCATATTTACCATATCTATGGACACGCTTATTACTTCCGTCTCTCATATAGTGCAGACCTGGATTTTCCAAAGCGAATTTCGTTCTCTTCGCTACTGCTGTTGCTGTTGTTGCGATAGACCTGATAAAATGGATCATTTTTTTATTTTCATTTTTTTCTCATATTATATCTCATTGTTATAGTATATATATATAGTAGCTCGAAAAAACATAGCGAGTAAAATAAATTTGAAACAAAGCTGTTGCTGTTGGATGTAAATCAAATTTACAGGGTCTCGCGGATTTTCAATTGTAAAACAGAATGCCATGAAAGATTTTTTGTGTATTTCAAACGCAGTTTCACACACTAATATTATTTATTTTCCCCTCGAGCCTGGCGGCGTCGAATGAAACAGTATTTTTTCACCGCTGCAGGCGTGGATCTGACAGAACACCGAGAATTGAAAATAGTTGATTATCAGAATAAAAAAAAGAACGAAAAAAAAAAAAGAGGTTGGGGGGAAAAAGAAATTGAAATATTTCAAAAACAGAATGGAGGAATTTTCATAGTTCGTATGTAAATGTTTGTCAGGTACGGAGAGAGGGGCTCAGACCAAAACCCATAAAACCTCAGGTCGTAGAAGTGTCTGCGAGACAGTAGACCAGGTCGTTAAATGAGGGGCAGAATTTACTCACCTAACATCGAGGAGTCAAACCTGCAGCTTATACGAGTTATTTTATGACCCTGTATGTAATATTTAAAATGTTACTTTCTCATCCCAGTCCATTTCACTTACATGAATCGGGCCAAAGAAAGCGTACCTACATGTATGTGCATACGTACACCAGCGGACCAGGCCGAGCGGGGTAGCTTACGTTAGCAATCTACAAAATTGAAAATAAAATATGCATCTCGAGGCTCTGTTTGGTTATATGTATATATATATATATATATTTTTTTTTTTTCTCTTGGTATACCTGTAGGATAGCGGATATATACATATATACATGTATGTTTAGGTACTACGTATGTATTCTTATACACACAAAGATTAAAAACTTACCGGAAACTGTATTCTACGCCGTAAGCTCCGAATATCAAAGTGTGAAAGTGTACTTAGAAGTGATCCAGTACATACATGGATATAACGAATATACGGTAGAGTGGTAACGGGTGCGATAAATTTTTGGGAAAAGTATACCGCGAGAAAACTGAATGTATGCGAAACGAAATGGTACGTAAATAAAAAAAGAAGAAAACAGGAGAAGCTAAAGTTTAATACGGAGCTGCGTTTCTTCGCGACATTAAAGTTATTTTAGAAAACTTTGTCCGTGGACACTGACACGCAACTGTGTTCAAAGGGTGTCCAAGTTTGGAAGGAAACGGAGCTGCGATTTTGGCGAGGAGAAGGAAGAAGAAGGAGAATATGAGAATAAAGAGACTCTGTACCGTGAAACGCGTGTAGAAAAATATTTCTCGTAATATCGATCATTCGATATGGTATAGATAAGGAGCCAATCCAAATGCAATGGGTTACTATGTGTACCGCGGATAATATCTTTTCGAAAATATGGGATAACCGTGCACTGCTATTAGTATACATGTATATAAACGCGGCAGTAAAAGTACGTACGAGGGTTTAGCTCACTTTTATTGTCAAAAGTCGAACTGGAGCGTAAGACTCCAGTTCCTAGGGTACCCATGAGCACATCAAAACTGTAGACGTATATGTGTACAGTAAGTAAACTATACTTACGTAACTTTGGGGAGATGGTCTACATGGATACACGTATAAAGTTACGTATACTATATACATATATGTATGTATTTATATGGTATAGAAGAAGAAGAAGAGAGTTTATTCCATGAATATCGCAGCATGGTTGTACTACATACTGCCACGGTTCTTGAATACAAATTATTATGTTTTCTTATCCAACTCTCGGAGATCTTAGAATCATTACTATTAATGAAGATGCGATGTAGTACCTACCTACCTGCCTGAAACCGCCTCCCTAATGCCCTTATGAATAACTTACAAAACAGTGAATAAAAGTTCACCGAAACTTTTCAAATTAATTCACCGTAATACATTTATCCAGCTTTCCATCGTTTATTCATTGCCTTTGTTGTTTCGGGGGCTATTGATGTGAGTACACACGATAATACTTTACACACTGACTTGAAAAAAAATTCTAACTTTCCGTTACACGAAAATAAAAAATTTCAGAGTTCGATGAAAAGCGAATCGGCTGAGAGAATTAAAAATCCTCAAATTCGTGGATGGATTTACTAAATACCTGAATTTATCATATGGAATCATTGGTTTCTTAAAAAATCCAAAATTTCTTTTAATTCTTTTATTTCTTTCCCGAAAATTTTTTGAATAAACAAAGAATTACGAATTTTTGAATAAAATCAGCCGACTCGGAAATCAGTTGTCCAGAATTCTGTGAAATTTTATCGGAAAGTTGTTTGAGCGGATTGTCACGTGGAAATTTCCATCCTGAGAAACGTTAAAGATTATTTATCGAGCGCCCGTTGGGTAAGGTATGTGCTCGTCTGAACTCTCGGAAATCAAAGTGGCACGCGAGACGGGTATCTAGCGAATGAAAATAGATCGCTTAATCAATGGAGTATAATTGAATTGACCCGATATTAATTATCATCCCAGACTGCTGAAAGTCGAGGCGCTGTCCGCCTGGATTAATTAATAACAAGCACCGGGGTGTAGTGCGAGTTGTCGGCTTACAGGCGCTTTTCAATCTCCGCGACCTTTTCTTCTTTCATCATTTTTTCGTGCTTTTTATTTCATATACCTTTTTTATAGCGACTCGATCTCCATTATTTTCATTCCTCCCCACTTTTCTTACTATAAGGTATCAAAGCGTTAATTTTGGACCGATTTGCTACCCTCAGCCCTCAGGACTTCACTAATACCGCGGGGCCTGCGGTCCTGTTATTCAATTTAGCGTTGGCAAATAAATTGCGACGCGAACGTAGCTGTGCATTTCTACGCGATGCCTAGTGGCCTCGCGGTTATTTAGCGGTAAAGCGAATTCGGGCCGATCTACATGCCTCTATCTCTATTTCTGTCCAGTTTTTCTCTCTGCTCGGACAGTTTACCTATAACTGAAAAAAGGTCTCAGAAATTGACTGGAATCGATTCAAATCACGATAACGCTGTAATAAAAAAATTGTTTCCGACTCATTCAAAATTCTGTCGAATAAAGAAAATTGAAGAAAAAACAAATACATTTTTCACCCATTTTTCAACAATAATTGTCCGGGTATTTAATTTCAGAGAATTTTTTCTTTTTGCATTTCGAATAAATTTATTATTATATAAAATAATTTTTATTTTTTATTTCCCGATGTACCGAATTCGGAGAATATTGTACATAATTATTCAAATTTGTTAAAATTCGTTTACAAAGTTCCGCGGGTACTGCACCTGCGGTAGGTAGGTAGGTAGGTAGGTACGATTTGATTAAAAATGAAATTTTATTTTTAATCAAATAAAATACGATTTATTTTTAATCAAATACTAATACACCTACGTGCATGGAGAGGCGTTTTTTATTTTTGTTTTTCTTTTTTCTTTCATTTTGTTCTGTTCTCTTTTACTTCGTTCTGCTTTAATTCCCAACGAGTTTGCCTCTTTGACTCATCTATGGATTTATTCTTTGTACAGATACATATATACGAATTGAAAGGGCGACTTTAAAAACGTAAATTGGAAGAAATTAAATTGAGATATACAATAAATAAAAATAAGCCGGATAACATTCGTTTTAATCAGAATTTTCACAATCTATTCGTATAAATACAGTTTTTTTTTTATGAAATATGGTTCAAAACCCCCGTCCCTCGAAAGTACGTAACGCATGGGTGTATGGGTGAAGTTTTACTACCGAAAAGAAAAAAACAAAAAAAAAAAAAAATCCGATTGATGTATTACAAACGTCGAGTGAGATTTGAAGATAGAAAGCCAAAAAAGCTATTTTCACGAGTTATAGAAACAAATCGATTTTTAATTTAGCAATTAGTGGAGAGGCGAGGTAGACGAATTTCGGAAAAACAAATCACGATGTGCAGTCGCGTATCTATAGGTAGAAAAATCAAGAATAAAATGAAAGCTACATAACTGGGGCAGTTTGTTACATAAAAGCAATATACCGGTATATCGCTGGCTAGCAGATGCTGGTGGGTCAAATAATACATGCAGAAAATGCTCGCGCAGCCTAGGGGTGGTCAGGGGGTTGGTTGGCTGGCTGAAGACGCAGGAAGAGTTTGTAGTCTGAATTTTTATGCGGAATTTTATGTTGCCAACATTTGTTTTCCTAGATTATGTATATATATATTTTATAGGCTGCATACTCGTAATCCTGCCTGCCTGCTATGCCGCTCCGAGTTCCTCCAGACTTGGTTTTCTTAGTCGTACAAAGACTCTTCTTTCCTTTGCTTCGGCTACCTTTTTCTCCCTTCCGTATTCCCTTACTGGCCTATCTCGCTCCTCTACGCTATATACTTTTCTCAATGTCTTGATCCCGATGGGAAAAGAATCCTGATAGCTATTTTATAAGACCCACTTTCAGCGCTGCACGGATAAGCTGTCATCTCTTATCATCCCCGAACCTTTCTATATCGATATATGTTTTACCCCTAAAACCCGTAACTCGGGATCGTATACGAGCACTCGTCTCTCTTATCGGTCTTGTTATACCCATATGCTCAGAATAAACGATAGAAATGAAGTTCCCTGGCTTTGAAGTATCGGGAATCAACTTATTTGACGTACGATTTCGGTTTTTCGTTGTATCTCCGTGTGTTTTTTTTTTTTCCTTTTTTTCTTATTTATCAAACCGTTATTTCACCATCGCCAAGTTTTATCTCAAAACCGAACCCCGGCTTCTTTTTCTCCAAAAGGAAGACAGGGCTTATCAGCTTCCTCAAAATTTCAAGAATTTCTCACCGCGATTTCGAAGATTTTTTTATGAACTCGAAGAATTCTCAAAACTTTTTTTATAAAACTCGTTTCAGTTTTCATGGAATTTCTCAAAATCGAATATCAAGTTTTTCTTTTTTTTCTACCCAAATTTTGTGGATCGTTGAAACCTTCTCACAATCATTTCTCTGCAAATAACTCAGAAGTACGATTCAATAAGATGATGTATATAAATCGGATATATTTTTGTTACGATATTTTCCGGATTTTCATAAGACACTTCGTACATCGAATTTCGAAGAGTGTTTATCCTCCTCGCGTTGCGATTTACCAGATCTTAAATATCTTCTGCACCGCTTGAGGAGTCCTGCTTCTTCATCCTCCCTTTCATGTTTTTTTTTTCTTTTCTTTTCTTCTTTTTTTACCGTCAGCCCAGTGCGGCAGTGGTAGTAGAATTTGAAGGAGAGCAGCAGCAGCAGCATCAGCTACTGAAAAGGTGCGACATAAAGGTGTTGAGATCGGATTTGAAAATCGAACGCCTTGAGAGCAAATAAACGTTGGCAGGATCTCAAGAAGTGAATAAACTTGAGCACCAAGTTATAATCCTCTCTTTGTGGCTCCGGACTTTCCTCACGGCGTGGAAATCCCCGGTTCATCGAAAACGACGGAAAATGATTTTCAGCGCAAAAATAGAGCCAGTACAACTTTAGCTATTTCACAACCGAAATCTGCACGATTTTGCGATCTGACCGATATAATTGTCGAGAATTATAACAACGACGAGGATGATTTGTGAATATAATGAAAAGCTTGAGTTTTCGGGGGAATCGTGAATCGGAGTGAATAAATGTGAAGATCGCGAGATTTTATAAACGGTATGTGAGGAGGCTTTTAAGAATCTGGAAACGTTGATATTCGGTAGAAAAATTTGCAGACCAGTGAGAACAGGCAGAGCGGAATAAAGTATGAATTGCTTTTAACGGCTTGCCAAAGAATGGAGGCCATAGACTGTATGTATACCTATACACACACATATATACATAGAGAGAGAGTGTGGGCCATAGAGTGGAGAGAAAGACGGACAGACGTGGTGTCTCCGGACTCCTGCAGGCTCCTGCAGCAAGATCCTTGTAACCAGGAAGAAAAGAATAGGGAAGTGGTAGAAGAGATAGAATGGCTCGCCTACTACGATTACGAACACTACTATACGACAAGTCGCTCCGAGGCTGGGGTCTGCGATAAAAGATTCACTCCGAAAAATGTAGTTTTAGAAAAATTTCATTCTACTTTATACCGTGGGGGATACAGCGTTTGGTAAAATTCGCCACAAGCTGCTCGCTGACCGATATTGCTGTATCGGTTTCTGTTCGATACCCGTAACGAAACGACTTCGTAGATCGGGGGCACTCCGTGATTAGCCGAATCGCATTCCTGTTTCCAACTCCAGTATCGTCACTCGATTTTCAATTTCGAAAACTGGCTGGGTTCACGGTCCGAATGAACGAAATTCCGAATTCGTTTGAGACGATTTCGAATTTTCAGAAACGTTGAAGCTCAGGATATTAGAATCCCGAAAGTCTAGAACCCCGAAGACCATGTCATAAATACTTGATAGGATTTTGAAACTTTTTTTCCCAAAAAGTAAATTTCAAAACGATTAATTTGACCACTTATTGGTTTCGATAGCAAACATTGAATGAATGTATGCGTGAATTTCGAGTTTGGCCTTTCGGATCTTCAGCTTTCGAAATTTTGAGCCTTCGGTGTTCTTCGTTTAAAAATTTTTGAAATCGGGTATGCAGACTTTCGGGAAAATACCCTTTCTCAGTAAACGAAGGAAATCTCCAGTCCCTCCGAACGCGAATAGGCTCTCTAAACACTATGAACAGATATTGCCATCACATTCGCAGCTGCATCACGCAAAGGGATGGTATCATACCGGCGAGCGGAAAGCTCTTGAGCTGGAGAAATAAAGCAGAATCAGTGGGCCAAAACGTATGGACATTTGGCACACGATAAGGTCCCTGCGCATTATCAGTCCGGAGATGTTTATAACCCGATTTACCCCAAAGTATATCTCCGTCAGGCCTCGGTTCTGGTAGCTGAACTTTTTGAATCGAGGTTGTACAATGAAACCGCAGGATTTTATACGCAGGAATAACTTTATAACCAGATGGTTGAAAAAAAAAGAAAACTACAAAAATTAGAAAAAAAATTATGAAATTGCGGAGACTGGAAGCGTCAGATAATCGTTAACGTGTATTATATTCCCATTGTCAGGAATGGGTATTATTCAGTTATTATTTTAATGGATTTGGCTCTGCACTGCTACTGCCTGGTCTGGTAAAACGTAATCCTCCTCAGCGCCTAGCTCGACGATACGGACAATGAGAAATTTTCTAGGTCGACTAAGAACCAAAGATAAAACCTTATACTGTAGTATAATACACCTTAGCCTGGGTAATTTTCGTTATTTTAAATCATGCCAAACCCCCGGTGGATTCTGCACCCGCACATATGTGCACCCGGAATTTGCATACTTCTTCTCTTCTCGATTCAACACGACGTAACAGCATTGTGAATTTACAGAATTATCACCCACTTCCAGAAATACTCCGACCTCTGAACTATCAGCTTTTTTCCACCCCGAGGCTAAGCGCGATTCACGTTCTTCGGGGTGGGGGGTACATGTATGTCAGGATATAAAATCAGACATACTTTCGGAGATTTTTTGCTATCAAGATAAATAATGCACAGGTATTCTGTTGCAGACCTTTATTCTACCCAACGTGACCCACAAATCTAGATGTCAAAGACCCTCGTATCTCAACATCACGTGGCCGTCAGCCTAGACTGAAGTAAGCTCTGTGAGAATGACGTAGGGTAACTGTTGCCCTAATATCTAACTGAGTACTTGTCCAATCAGTCTGTAATTTAGTATAAATATAGTTCTTATATGTAGTTCTAGCGCGGACTAGAAATTCTAGAAAATATTTGTTCGTTCGGCTGTAAAAAATTCTAGAAAATTCCAGTCTTCGTACTTTTCAGAATTCGAACTTTAGGAATCTGTAAATGTATGAAGGATCAAATATTTTTTGATAACCCTAGTCTGCGCGAAAATCACATTGGTATTGAGTGAGTTTACGAGATTGGATTCAGTCTGGACTAAAATTGACCTCGAAATTGGGTCAGCGGTTAGCCTAAGTCATTTTTACACAGATCTCACTTCGATCTATACTGGTTACTACATAACGTAAGATGCGAGGGTCTTCAACATGAAGATTTGTAGATGCCATGACATAGAGTAAAGGCGTAAAACCAGATATATGTGCATCGTTTATTTTAGTCGGCAAGATTCTCTCAGATTGAATCAAATTGCCCCGAATCATATGAAGCAGTCCTCCGATTTAATCACCGGTTCGTTTGTTTCTATATTTTCTAAATTTGGGTTTTTTAACACGAAATTACAAGATTCGTATAATTTCTTAGTCCTTTTTGTCAAGTGTACTCAAAGAGTATGAAATGAGGTATAAAATTTAGTCATAATTGGCGTTATAGCTGCAAGATGCAAAGTCGTGTAATTTTAAACTCCAGGGCAAGTCGTCGCGTCGCCAGCTATCTCTAACTCTTATTTATTATTTAGTTTTATTAGACCCTTCCGCTCGTGCCAGGACTCGCTATTTACCAAATGTAATTATCCTCTATTTAAGGACGAGCTATTTGAGAGAACGATCATCCCACAGTCTAGTAGAAATTTCCATGTTTCATGTCGCCTCATCCCTACGAGAAATTATGTAACAAACTATTCGGTATAATCTTGCGTACGTACCCCATGTCTACCCAACGTCGAGATATTACCTCTTAAATGCAAAAAATGTTCCATCCATCAATACGTAAGTGTTTAATTACAATTCCGCAGGTAGCGTGATTAATCGGTGTCATTTTTCGCGCAATCAACTGTAATGGGTAACCGCAATCGCGTCGACGTCCCTAAACTGCCCGTGTCACATCTGTTGCAACATATACGGAATTATCGCCGGTCCGATGCATGGCTAGCCTATACCTAGACCTCTACCTACTCTGTTCTAGAAAATGAATGACATCGAATTTAACAATGTCAATTCATCGAGCCGGTCGCACCTCTCTCGCTCAACCGACCCCTGTTATACCTACGGTATTTCTTCATACAGTGTCATCGAAAATTTGAACAAATTAATGAGAGAAATTTGATGTAATAATTGGATGGAAAGCCGCTTTTATCCAATTTCAAATTTTCGTAGAGATTTGAAGAATAACTCGTAACAATTCGCAAGGAACCGTTTCCAGATGCTGAAATCCGTTTTTCCCACTAGGAAAGGGATTCGAGTCTTTTTCTAGATTTACTTTTATCGGTAAAAATTTGAATCACATTTTATGGCTCACCCTGTATAATTAAGGGTGACTATATACGCGAGCGAGGGTAGATACATACGTATAAATTCCCTTCCATTAACTCATATCAGAAACGCGATGGTATGGTGCACACGTATTCGTACGTAGAGCTATACGAGTACAAATCCTTACTGTCAGGTTGAATTTACGCTTCAGATATCATTCGAAACGACACTGTGACACGGTGCATAATACATGAACCGTGGTATGACGCTTATTGCCAACGTACGTTCGGCGTAATTAATCGTCGCCTTAACACCGCTCCAATTACATCAATTACACATTTTTGCGCCTGGGTGAAGTCTAGACGTTTCTATCTGACGATACAAATAATGCCAAAGTTTGTTTTTTCGAAAATCTCGGGGAAATTATAGGCTCAGAAAACTGGGTCAAAAGGGTACGTACGAGGGGGTAGGGCGAGGCGAGGATGACCAGAAAACAAGCCTCAATTTTACCAACGACAAGTTTGGCTGATGGGGATGTGTGAGCTACGGGAATATCCATGTATGTATCTGCACGGCATATACGTGGGTAGATTAAGGTGTGTTTTCTGTACCGTACCACCCACCCAATTCCTTGGCTAACGCGATGCGACAAACTTTGTCCGAAGTAAGTTAAGCTCCGTGCGACGAGCTTAAAGCTTAGTCGAACTAGACGCACTACGAAACGACCGACTAACCGGATCCTATATTTATATAACAGTTATTATCCGATTTTTGTATCATCGTTGACCCGGAGATTGTGCCAGCCGGACTATTAGCAATTCAATTTCGGAGATACGTCCGGTAAACTTTGCGCGATGTCTCTCGAACCGATGGAGATATTTCGTTCCAATTTGCAGGACAGTGAGGCCCACTCTGAGTCGTCTCACTCTCCAAATTTCGACCAAACCGGATTAGTAGTTTCGGAGATATTCTCCGTCAAAGTTTACCGAGAAACGAATACTGAGTGAAAGAAAAGAGCGGCGTGAGGGAAAGGAATGTAGCGCCAAGTATGTAGCGCTCGAAAGGTTTTTTTTGAATCACTGCACGAATGGTGAATTCCAGAGACTTCGAGGTACTTTTGACTGACTCCCGATGACAACGAAGCCTTTTATTGACTTTCCACTGATAATCGATGACTGAAGAAGACTTCAAGTGATTTCCTCGGTGATTTCTGAAGTCCGTGATTGAAATGAAAGCAATTGATAAAACTGTAGTATAAATTTTGGGAAAATTCAAGTTAACCTCGGGTGTTCATCCCAAGGTTGTGAATCTCTCGTTCCGATTTGCCCTAACGAACGCCTCGTCACGTATAATGGAAATTCGAGTTGGCAGAGTCTCTCCGTCATTGTATATCTCCGTTAAGCGTGAAACGTACCTCGTCCTAAACAGAAGGTGGTTTTCGTAGGACGGACTTCGCCGAAATTTCCTCCGCAGGCATACCGACGGGTAGCAGTCATCATCAGCACTGAAGAGAACGCATTGTTTCAAACCGCCAGCCCGTGGTACTGGGCGTGTAACTTGCTTCGTGGGTTTCGGCAGTGCTTTATGCTTGCCTTGTTTCACTTAAAGGTAGATTCGCCCTACACAATGCTTCTTGCGTTTCTATTCCTCGGTCTCGGTTGGATCCGTACACATATATAAATATATATACTATACTATATATTCGCCGTCTGAATTTCTTTTGAACAAATTATTTTCACCCTTCATAACTCTTCCTCACTCTCCATTACTTTTTCTATCCTTATACGCTTAGCACTGGGAAAGAGATACGAAATTCGTAAAAAAATATCAACCGAGTACCAATATTTCTATATTCACACGAAAACCTGATATAGAATCATGAACATCAATATAATAGAGACAGGCGAATATCTGACCACCTTTTTCGTCACGGTATAGGTTCGACTTTGTTTATGTTATGGTATACCTGTATATAGACTGTCTTGTTTAGGGCGTCCACTTAGGAGTTTCAACTTCCCTGATTCTCGTTCCTCGCGATAATTACACCTTTGACAATGGGACTCGACGCCGCTTTGATAACGCCGGGTGCTCCTCTTCCGCCTTCGGGCGTCGCGAGCCTTTCTGACCCGCACCGACTGCGCTATGCTGTCATCTAATTTCATTTCGTATTATCTTATCTCGTCCGCACTCGTCCCATCTCATCTTATCTCATCTCGCCTCATCTCGTCTAATCTAATCTGATCTCATCGCAAAGCAACGCTATCCGATGTTATAAAAGAAATTAATTAAGCACCTTTGCTTGCTCGCATTTGCAGACGGAAAGTCCCGGCTAACGATCAAACGAAAACTTGATTATACTCGTTATATTGTTGGCCACACGCTTCGATTACTTTACATTATCGTTATTTCATTCATTATCATAATTACTCTCACAATTATTCATTCATTATTCATCCTTACCTTTGTATCCGTCATTATCGACGAAACGATTCACTACTTTTATTCTTTCAATATTCTCAAGGATTATTGTATGATACAACATCGTCGAATAACTGAGAGCTGTTTCCCAAGAACCGACGCATAGATATATAGGCCTTACCGATCTAAAACCGTTTCGTCATTTTTCATTTAGACTGAACCTAAATTCGTATACAAAAATATCGAAAATTGACTCGAAGACAGTCGAAAGATTACACAAGAAAACAACTCGTGGATTCCAATACAGTCGTTCATAGATTCGGAATAAATTTCAAGAAAGAAACGAACTTTGAAAGGCATTTCTTTTTCCTTTTCGAACCGTTGACTTGGACCTTCAACTATTATATTGATCTGCGTAAATAGTATCTAAATAATTGTCTACGTTCAATATCGCTGTATGTGTATATAAATATACATATATATGGAATAGGGGATAAACAAGGCTGCGTTTAGCGAGGTAGACTAGCTCGATTTATGTACCTGCAGACAAGTAAATTTGAATACTTGAACAGTGCCATTGCTGCTGGTGCTCTCGTTGCAGCAGCAGTTCTGCGCAGTGAATAGCTAATAATATACCGTACGTCGTATGTATTCTACCTTTTGATTCGAATATCAACTATAAACTGATCACCGAAATATCGAGTAAATATATATATATATATATATATATATGTATACGTTACGATTTCCACAACGAACAGGCAAACATACCCCTCTGCCAATTTCTGCCATATGGAATCTATTAACGAACCGAAAATATTTTCTCGCGCAATCAAGAGCTGACACTGCGTCGATCGGTTATACAGTCAAGGGTTTTGATTCGATTATTAATTATCCATCAGTTATCTCGAAAAAATTATCAATTCATTCCTGAATATTGAAGGAATGAAGGGCAAGGACTGGTTCCTTTCATGTCGAAGTTACAATACCGTGAAAGTGTATAAATTTCGTGAAAGTTATTAATTCCTTCAGTTTTTTCATGCCGTTTCTTTGGTTATTTACCCTTCTTTATTTTTGTTTTATTTTTTTAACAGAAACTAATAAAACAACCTCTCTCATTGATACCCAGATACGATTTTATCGCATCGATATAACATTTAACGATTGAAAGAATAAATTTACAATCGAAAATTCGTTTATTGGATATAAAAAAGAATTTTATATTCGTATTATCGATGTACATTATATTTAAACATATACACCCATTCATCTGTTCCGTTAAATCCGAACACTGTGCAGTTCGGTGGCGCGAAATTAATCGGTTGAACTATATTTTCTTTATTTTATGAAAGTATGGTTGTATATTTATTTTGAAAATTATGAGAAATAGGTGGGATGCATGTGCATGGCCAAGGAGAAGTTCTCCTACAGCTAGCGCAAACATCATTTGTAATACATATCCTAGTTTTTCTCATCCCTGTTATACGTACAGGTGTACATACGTACACGTTTCTGCAAAGCACGCTGCTAGATGGTGGCAGGGAATATTTTCTAGAAAATAGCGAAAACAGCAGTGGGTTTTCCCACTGTTTTTACCTTCTGCTGATTCTACTGCTATTCCTACTCCTACTTCTGCACTGTTGTTTAGAAGTAACGTAAGAATGAGAAAAAAATAAATAAATAACAGAAAAGAATTTTCTTTGACTGGATACTCAGCCGGTAACTTATCGGTGACTTAAAGAAACCGCTACGTGGTTTAATCGCATAAGTTTTGTCCCACTTTGCTAAAGTTTCTTATTTTTACTGCACTTTCAGAAGCATATGAGACTATGGGCCTATGAGGGCTCTTAAATCCAATTTCCGCACGAGTCCCAAGCTTATTTTTTAAGATTTCATTGAAATTCCATATTCATTGCGTATCTAATGATTTTCAAATCACTGGGATTCGATTACAGGACCGTTTTATTCAATTTAAAGAATTCAACGAGTTAGAACAACTTTCTTACCCGAACTTAGATGAACTAGACTCGATTATTTCCGGCAAAGTTCTCAACGAGACTTAAATCAATTCCAGAGATAATGAGCGAATGATAAACGCGTCTATGAAAAGTTCAGAGAAGATTTGAACAAATAGGAAAAATAGAAAACTGGGTTTTTATACTTGCGGAGACAGAGGATACACTTCGAGTCCCACCGCAGATATATACTTATTGTTTGAATAAACCACTCCGCTTTTATCTTCTAACGGAAGTAACTTTTTTACCTAAAACTAGCGGTAGCAGACAGATATACCTAGCGGTCAAAAGTTTTCCGGGCACGGAGTGGGTATATGTACTCCGTGTGTCGAGGATCCAGTGAAATAATGATCTTCACTAAATCAAGCCTCGGTTCGTTCACCGGCGCTTATTTTAACCAGGAATTCCAAATTTGCTATACGATTTTTGCTTTCGGTTATAAATATCAAAAATCCGGAGTAAATCTCCGCGAAAATCAGCGCATTTGAATGAATAAATTCGAAACTTGTAACTCGAGGAGCTTTTTAGGGCCTCGATATTTGAAATATCATCAAAACGCTTAAGTTTTTGAATCCAAACTTTACTGGCTCATTTTTGCATGCGATTTGAAGCGATTCGTGTGGCTTTGGTAAATTTGAAAGATTTTGTATAACTGTAAAAATGATTCAGCTAGGTTTGTAATTACAGGGATCCCGTAATTATTGTCAAATTAAATTTTTCTTTTCTTTTCGTGGCTCCGAGAGCTCGACGATCGTATTTCCATTACCTATACGGTTAGATAACACGTAGGAAAGGTTCACTACCGATGAAGCGTAAACAACGTCAGCGTCTGTCTGACGGTCTTTCGCGTGCGCTGATGCAGGCTGGTGCACCAGGTCGTTAGTTCAACGGATAGGTGTATTTATGAGTTATGGCTGACACTTATACGGCTTACTTTATCGGTTAGTCAGCCTTTCAGTCCAGACGTTCGATACAGCTACGAGCTTTAAGTTACTTCAACATCGAAAGCTTTCCCACAATGGGGCCGGGCTGAAGTTCAAAATTTGTTGAATCCCGAACGGAAAGATTCCGAATTTGAATATCACCGACTAACAGTTTTTGGAAAGCGTATTTCCCTGAAAGTCTCCATAGCCGATTTCAAAAACTTTTAAACGAAGAACACCGAGGGTTCAAAATTCCGAAAGCTGAAGATCCGAGAGGCCTAACCTCCGAAACTTGAAATTCACACATATATTCATTCAGCGTTTGATAACTCGGGCTATATTAATCGTACAGAAACCGATAAGTGGTCAAATTGATCGTCTTGAGATTTTCTTTTTGGAAAAAAAAGTTCCAAAATCTTATCGATTATCTATGACATCGTGAAGTTGTGGATTGAAGTGGATAAAATGGATTCCCGTGAGGAGGGTCTCGATCAGAATGAACTATTCTTTGTCTTCACATCCTGAGAAATAGACCGAAATTTGGGTATTTTTGGGCTTTCGGGGGTCTAGACTTTCGGAGTTTTGACTTCGTATCTGAAAATCGGAAATCGTCTCAAACAAATTCGTAACTTTTCACCGTTCGCAATTTCAACCCATAGCTCCCCCACAATTACCTGCAAAAAACTATTAATTACATTTTTTTTCTACCTCTTTCCGCAGCTAATAAATGAATGACCATTTCATGTCCGTGGGGTGAAAAATTGAGGTAAAAGAGGGAGAAAAAAAGGAAAAAAATTCTCATTCGAATCTCCTTTTGATTGACCAGGTGCAAGCGATGAACCAGTAATCGCAATATATCGGGCAATACAGTATATTTCATTCTCGAGTTTCATAACGCGCAATACTGGCAGGAATTTCTTGGGCATTAGTTCGATACAGGAGGGGTTCGCAGGTCCTCTGATCCCTTGGATGCTTCCGATTTCCTCTAGCAATAAAGTACAGTCGACCGCACCAAGTCTTAAGTTCAATACCCAACATGATTACATCCGGAGCACAGCTGAATCAGCCAACTGTATGTAGGCACGTATATTCCCCATTATATAACTTCATGCCATCTTTTTATCTCCGCTATTTCCCGTCGAGGAAATTTCTCCCTTATATTCATTTTTTTTCGTTTTATTTCTCCAATGATAACCGAGTTTCAGAAAATTTCACGATATTCCCCGCAATATGCTTTCCTAATCGATAATTTGTATTTAAGAATAAAAAAATGACAGGAAATTATCGATAGCGAGTAACGAGTACAGATTGGTCCCGTCCGTTTTATAGCCTGACCCTTACCACCCCCAGAAGTTATACTATAGGATCAGTTTTACGACGGTCTTGGTGCAGGACACGCTTTCAGATGAATCTGTCGTCGCCAAAAATATTAAGCTCAATTCCCAACGGGATGGCTCTTCACCCAGAGTCAGAAGTAAGCCTAAAAGTCTGAGTATAGGGTTTGGAAGATGCCTCAATCTTGGACTGGGCTCCCTTTCATCTCCCCCAGGCTGTCGGACCTTTGGCCCCCCGAACCCTTCGCGGATTCTTCCGCTTTGCCATTTTGTAAGGGGAATTAGGTCGCATGGTTGGTCATTGGTCACCAAATTCCTCAGCGAAAATAGCGCCGGTCGCGTTTTCGGGGTGAGAGAAAAAAAATTGTATCTTTCCGATTGTCGAAAAGGGGAGAAAAATAAAAAATAGAACGAGCGATTGATTTTTCTCTCGCAAATTGGCCAAGGTACAATTTTCTCCCTTAAGAAAGCCCGAAATTTTTCTCAACCGTTTCCCAATTATATTTCGCATGTATTTTTGGCATAATTTATAAAGCTTGTGAGCTTGTGAGTTTACGGTCCGTTGAAAGCGCTAATATTTGCTTTTGTTGAAATGATTAAAGAACAACATCTGCGAAGTTGTAAAACTGTGCGAAGAGGCGAAGGAAAACCGGTCGTCGAATTTCATCCGCCCGCAGGATTAAACCGACCCGAATTTTCTCATCGTCGGACACGTTTCGCCAAACCGAAATAACGTCTCTATTAAAACCCGGTAAAAGATCCTAAATGACCGACGCGTCGATATAGGCGTCGCGGAAATTCAAAAGTTATACTGCAGGGTCACGACCTAATGCGATGGGGAAATAAAAGGCGCTAATCGCCCCTGCGCAGGCCCCTTGTTATAGAATAAAGGAAAAAATGAAAAAGAAGACTTTTTTTTCTTTTTGTTTATGCTGATCCTATAGGGAGCTGCTTAGCCTCGGGGTCATTACCGGTCCACATTATTTTGGCCGTGAGAAAATTGCTCCGTCGACCAATCGGTTAGTCTGGTCATTCGAACGGTATAAGATTTTTTTAGGAAACTTTAATGGCCGAAATTTGTGTGATTCGATTTTTGTATTTTTCAATTTATAATTTGAATAAAAATTCTTTAATTAATTGGGTAAATATATCGTCAAATTTATTTCAGAGCTTATGAATAGGCGCAATTAACTTCGGAAACGTCGAGGATATCTTCGGGCTGCAGGCACTGGTTTTCTTTTCATTTGTTTGAAATTTATCGGCTTCCAGCTGGTGTGGTTCTCTATTTTTCTCTCTCCTCTCTTCTCTTTCCACTGATCGTAATTCGTCGTCGAGTTCCGCTCTCAGCTCTCCTCTCGACGCTGGGCGTCGTTGAGCGTTATTTTTTTTTTTCTCTCTTTTCTTTTTCCCTCCTGCTATTTTACTTTTTTTTTTTTTTTTTGTATTATCCGTTTCTTTTTTTTTTCTTCTTTTTGCGACCGGACGTCGATGCTGCTTGAGGTCCGACCGCAAATCCCCCATTCCTGTGAAACTCGCGCTTTCTGTTGCGATTGATCTTCGCCAATTTTTAATCGGGGGCGTGTCGGTCAAACTGCCGAGCCCGGTACGGTCCGGCTATCGCATCGCCACCCTGAGATCGTTTGAAATACCTATAAATTTTATCGCGAATTTGGCCAAGCCTCTCTGACAACCGGTGGCCCAGTCATTGAATCCGTGACGTATCCCCTGGCAACCCTACCGGAACCGTTAAATCCTCTATAATCACTACGAACGCTCGAAGAGAGATTCCGAACACGGGGTAAAAGATACGAAAAGGAAATAAAACTAAAACTCATCCAACTCGATAAACCTCAGGTTTTACTTTACACGTACGTTTATTTCAATTTAAAACGAGAATTGTCTAAAAAAAAATTAAAATTCCTAGCCTGCACGTTGTTATATTAATTTCCAGCTGATGAATTCTTCACGAAAAACCAAGACGAAGTTGTCTGAGCAAAAACACGGAGAGTTTCATAGTTTTTGAATGATAGACAGTTGAAGTTTAACCATTGAGTGATCGTAGCGCCAACTGGCGGTGGCGTCTAGCGGTACAAACGACCGTTACTTTTTCAACTGGCTATAATTCGAAAACGGTAATACCCTCGAATTTTTTGCTTGAACATTATCGAATCAGTTTTTGCAGAAGAATACGCCTATATAAAATAGAAGAATGCATCTTTCTATATTCTTTGCAGAAACTTCGCCTCTGATCGTGAGATTCGGTTGTATAAACTGAAAGGATATTCAAACACGGTTGAATTTTCTCTTCTACATTTTACACCCGATCCCCGTAGCTCTTTTATCTATAGGCAAAATACATTTTCTACGTGTGGCGTCGAATGTATGCGGCGACATGAACCATTATCGTTTTTGTTAAATGAAACCACTTTAGTTTCAGAGCTTCGCTCGTATACATACCTCGTGTGATGTAATATCAGGTGAAGTCCTCATCTTCGTTCTATACTGACGTTATAATGGAATATAAATTCCCACCAAGTTCTTCGCATTATAGGTATAACATGGGCGTCACTGCACCAGTCTCTCCAAACTTCCTACTTACTAGTTTTGGCTTACGTGTTTGACACCTGTACGGGAAATTATATTCCTAACCGTCGTTATGGAGTTTACTCACGAAGTTGTGATATATAACACCAAAATAACACCCAGTTCAGTCTCCGCACTCGTCGAAATGTTTTTCCTTGTCCATCAAAAACCCACAAAAATTGTGAAACTTGGACCCGAAAGTTCCCACAAATTTTCCTCCTCTCGAATTACTTAATTTTTCAACCAAACCTACATTTCCACCGTATTCAATTACACTTAACGAACGATCGGGAGGTCCGAACAAAACAAATAAGAAAATTCGACGCGAAAGGATGTAGTTATCCAGTTCCTACCGAACTGGGCGTGATAAACCGTGGGCCAAAGTTTTTTTCATGCTTCTCTCGCCTCGCTATACTCAAGTCTGGGTCTGGTCGTTAAGCTGTGTATACATGCCAGACGAGTTTGTGGAAGGAATTGGCCTGTACTTCCCCTAGGTATATTTCTCTCCTACAAATTCTGTGTTTCCGGACCAAACTGATTGCCAAGATCTAGACTGGGCGTTGGACCAACACAGCTGTATTGCTCTTCTCAGCTACAGACGATCATCCGCTCGCTATCATGTACGCGGATAGCACAACACGTCTGTGGATTTGTTACCACCGTTTCGGCGTCTGTTTCGAGACGTTTCATCCACGCTGGGATTTTTTTTCTTCTCTAGTATCGGACCAGATTTCAATTTAAATCGGTGCAAGAGCAAATCGATAACTCGGATAAGAATTCGGCGCATCAATTCCACTCGAAGGGACTTTTTCTCAGGTGAACAATCAATCTCTCTTCAACGAACGGATAGCCGCGTCGCAATATTTTCGTCGATGATTTCTTTCGCCGAGTAAACCCGCTGCCAAAAATCTTCATGGGATACATTCAGCCCTATTTTCCCGAGGTAGAACCCGGACCCAACGTCACATGTGCGACTTGTACATGTTAGGCAACGGAACGACATACATATGACGACATAGAACTTTTCAAGTTTCTACTATACCTGCTATATGTATATGTGTGGGTAACTAAACAAGCGTCGGATTTCTCTTAGAGCTTTTCTAGTAGTTTTAACCCTCTATATAACTTTTCCCTAAACTTTTTCCCACCCCGCGGGGCAGCTACCTAACTTTATTCCAAGATTCCAGGATTCCTTCACGAGCTACTATACCGCCTCGGTCCTACGCCTTGCGATCTACAACCAGATCCATTTCTACTATCTAGACACCATCTTCGATTCAACCTCTATCTCACTGCCTTCAAATCTGTACAACGATTATTTCTAATCGATGCAGCTATGGTAAGATGCCGGATTTTTGAATCAGGGTGACAAAATTTGAAGACTGGAACGAAGAATGGATCGAAATTATTAGCTTTTCCCTTTTTTTTTTTCTTTTTCAGGTTACTTTCTTTTTCATTATTCGCCAGCAATCTTCTTCGGGTTTGACTGCGAGGTACGAGTAATTCGATTCTCTAATAAAACCTACTTTCAAGGTTTATCACCCGAAGGCAATAAATTTTTGGTAAAGTAGGTACCCGAAGCTGTTACGTCGCCGAGGTATTTATTTTATTGCACCGAAGCACGTCTGCGCGCTAGCCGACACTCGGGGCAAAACGTTACTTTTATTTTCATATCAAAGTCCGCATAAATTCTTCCGCGAGAGAGAGCTGTAAACGCGCTAATCGTAACCCCGCAGGAATTACACGTTCGTTTGAATTTTATCATTCCGATTGGCGAGGGCTAAGGTCCCTTGAGATCTGGAAATTAATTATAAAAAATCCATTTACCGTTGAAAAATACGCGAGATGATCGTCTTTCCATTTTCTGTTCCGATAGCTAATCGAAAAACGGTGACGTTCTCTCGTTGTATGATTCTATGCCGAATAGTCCCTGCTTAAACAAAGCGAGGAGAGAGCTAATTGCGACACTGTATACATAGCTGCATATGTACTTAAACAAGCGTCGAAAAGACAAAAAGAGAAAAGAAAAAAGTAAAAAATAAAATTATGTAAAAAACGTGGAAACAGAGCCAGACGTTCGTGGAATGATACGAAACGAAATTCAGTGGGGTAAGAGGAATATTATTTCCTCGTGAATGCTCTCTCCCTTTTTCCCTTGTATTTATCCGGTTCCTCTTTATATCTGTTATCCACTTTCCGCGGGCCAACATTCGCGTATATCGCGTAGCGTAGCCAGTAAATTTCACCCCTGAAAATTTCCTAAATAAACACTGGGACTCAGACTCTGGCGACAACGAGGAAGCGGTATAGCCCCTGCGCTGTTCAGGGTAGGAAAAAGTAAAATGAAAAATAAAATATAAAAATTTCCAACTCCGAAATGAAAACGGAAAACGACCGAGCTATTCTAAAAACTACTTTAACCGTAATGTGGGAAAGGCTGTTCCTGACAGATATGTACTTCCTCCTGGAAACGGCTACGTTTTCATTTATATAGTGAAATTTCATATGAATAACACGTATTACATTTTCCTAAGAATAATAAAAAACCGCACGAAAAAAATAATGTCCGTGGCTCAAATTCACCGCCGTTTCGTTATTGTAAGTGTAACAGAAAATTTTATTGAACGTAAAATCCGCGTCTTGAATTTCTCTACAACTTTTATTCGGAGCAGTTTTTGATCAGACGAAACCTCCGCGAGATAACTCGAAAGTTCCTCCGAGCTTTTTGCTCCAATATTCGAATCCACACCGAAGACGTCCGGAACTTAAATCGCACGCCAATTCGCTATTGTAATTGTGACAAAAAAATTCATAAGATATAATATGTGCGTCTTGATCTAGGCTACAACTTCCGTCCGAAGGTATTCTCTCTAATATGAAAACCCGACGAGATAACTTCGGAATATTCTCAAAGTCTTATCTATGCAAAGCATATAATATCCTCCCTATCTTTCGTTTTATTTTTTGAATGTTTTTTTTTTTTTTTAATTTCTTACGGCACGAGCTTTATTTTTTAGATTGCTTGCGCTAATGACGCCACGCTGGTATACATGGAATATTAAACGTAGAAGATGTGTAACAACAGCTCTCTTGCTCGACAGAACAGAGTATGCTGTCATTACAGTGGCAACTCGGAGTTTTGTCCAGTCTGCTAATTATCTTTTTTAGCTTAATGACCGCTGCCAGCCCGTTCGCGTGTAATCTCTTTATAAATATTTAAAAATAGTATTACTACGTCATACACTCGGACAGCGAAAGCACACGATTAGTATAACGATGAAAACGTAGCAGCCCGACTTTTTGTGATTTTCCAAAAGAGGCGAAACGCATACTTTATTAATTTTTTGTTCTCTCAATCGTGTATAATTAGTCTTTGTCGATTCTCTTGGAAATTAAATCCCCCAAGATTGTAAATAAAAATAAAATTCCTTGATGCTATACCCAGAGGCAGGAATTATATTAAAGCAGGCAGAAAATTCGTCGAATTAAGTAATTCAAAGGTAAATAAGATACAGGGGCAATTGTTGAAGAGACTTTTGTCGGGGTAAGGTAGGAAATAAAAAGGTGGAAAAGGTAGAGCTGTGGACGGTTCAAAACGGTGGAAATATTCGTCAACAAGGTACAAAAACAGTCCGAGTTTGTTAGTTCTAATTAATGAAATTAAACGCGAGGTAATTAATTCTGAAAATTAAATAAGTCTGCCCTGAAGAATGCCTGACTCGTATGATTCGAAATTTAAACTTAATACGCGAAATGACTGTAATTTTTGTTGATTAAAAATTTCCGACGAATTTTAAGTGGTCAAAATTTTGTGTACCTCGTCAAGTTTTTTTCCTAATCCTGATATCAGAATCGGATACCATCTGCGTTGAGAAAAGTAGAAGAAGAAGAAGAGGAGGAAAAAAACGAGGGGAGAAAGGAGAAGAAAGAGGAAACTGGCTACAACTTTTCCCCACATAAAGCACATCCTAGTATCTCGGCTGATAATGAGAAAGATAATAATAAACTCGATGAAGCCTAAAGGAGCGAAGACTGCGGAAAGACAACGTTCGCTATTTCATCTCTTTTTAACCCCACGTATCTTTCATTATTCCTCCTTTACTCAGGCTCGATGAGATAAGACCGCGAGGCAACGAGGAGGATAACCGACACCCGAAAAAGAAAAATGAAGGAAAAAAAAACAAAAATTGTGAAAAAAAATGGTAAATGACAGAGACAAGATTCTCGTGGCAGGTAGACGTGACTAAATCTACCTAGGATCGTCTGCGAATACTAAAACTTTTTTTGCTGTACTATAAAATCTTTCAAGGGTTCGCCTGCAAGCCTTGAAATTCGAAAAAGAGTCGAATATTAATTCAACAACGCAATTTACAGCTTCGAGCAAATCTTGTCCGCATTGTTTCCCAAAATTCGTTGATCCTTTCCGGACGATCGGTACCAAGAAAATTCTCTGCCAAAACTAAATATAAATTACTAGAGACGTAGTTTTCAGATGAAAGAAGATATTTTGAGGCAATTATCGATCAAACTCAAAATATTTACTCGTAGTTTGTTTTTCGAATAAATTTCGTTGACAATAAACGAATGAAGGGATAAGCCACATCGACTAAAGTGGGCTGAGCGTCACGGGTCTTAATCCGAGTTTGCGGTATAAGGTATAAGGTGGGATAAATTTAAGTCGGTTAAAATGCAAGAGGGAAAAATCCCTCCCCTGTACGTAATTAGGTAATAATCTACAGAGGGGTTGACAGAGCTTTCTTCGACTCTATTTTTTTCACGCAAAAGGCTCGTTATCTCACGCCATTCTCGATTAAAGCGATAGCCAAACACACGAGAATCGTCAGGTCTGCGAAAAATTTTGGAAATATGTAAAAGCCGTCCGTCTCTATGTACACTTTGGGCGAATATTTTTTCCCGAATTAAGAATGAAAGGCATTCCGGTTAACGACGTCGGCCGTTAAAACGACGGACGAAAGAATTAACGGTGGGTGAAGAGAAACGATTTTCCACAGGGTTTTCCACCGGCACGGCATGGGCATGCCAAAACGAGGATCTTCGAAGTACCTACCGCGCTTTCAGGTATTACTTAACCCGGTTCACTTAACGATTAGATACACTCGGTTCTTCAGTTCTAAGAATACCACCTGAGTAGGTATCTGGTAAAGCCCTATGCCTTTTTAAAGCGAGTTGTATTCCCTAGACAGAGAGCGTAGTTCTCCGTGAACCTAGTCGAAAATCGTTGCGAGATTTTCGTTCGAATTTAACGAAGATAGTTTATAGTATGTAATGGTTGGGAATTATACCACTTCGGAGATTGGATTAAAAGCGTAATTGAAGCCATCGATCAGCTATGCAGTTTTAAAGTTAATTTATGAAACTATAAATTCAGGAGGAGAAGCTGGGCCAAGTTTGGTCTAGTTCTACACTATCTTTTTATTCGTTTTATTTTATTTTCTTAGATTACCCTAATGAGTCAATTAATTTTCACGAATATCAGCCAGAAGCGGAGATTTTTTATTTCTTTTCCCTTTTCCCTTCCCCCTTCTCTCTTACCGAGCGAGAAATATTAATTGATAAAGTTTGCAGTGGAGAACTTATTTTACAGGATGATGAATGAGACTTTGAAATACATACTTACGCATTGTAAACTCTGTGTCAATCCCATTTCGTTGCATCTGATTTATAGCAAGCTCGTTCCCGATTCCTGTTCGTTTATATAAAACGGGATATGATAGGGTTTTCCAGAGGTTTATGTAAGAAACGTGCACCGCCGCCATTTTTCACTTTCTCTTTTATTAATATAACCTCATTTCCTACCATATACATAACTTCAAGCTCTGCACCTGATCATTTTACAATAATTAATCTAACGATTCCCTCTCGAGATCGTTTCATATCAAAAGAGAAATATATTCTCACGGTTTACTATGACAAACCGATATATTTATTACGAATAGTAGATCAAATTATCGTCAGCTTATGACCAATCGTCATCCTCATAAATGTATTGATGTCAAGAAAAATTCATATCATCTTCGTATCTTCGATTGTTGGTTTTATTATTCGTTATATAATTACACGCACACACACACATTTTTCAAATGGGATCCAGTTCACCTACATCGACTCTGAAATGATTTTTAAACGAACAATCCTCGGACTAAACGCGATAAAAATTGATAGTAATCGTTTGAAATACGTAAACTCCGAGTTTCATGGATTTTTGTTTTGAAAAAAAAATTCTTAGGATCGATTTCCACCAGAGTATAGATACCCACGTATACTTTTGATCATCGACACTGCCTGGATGTAATAGTTAGTATTTGCCTCGACTTATTGCTAGCTCAGTAATTTCTCAAAATTGACTTCGGGCTTGACAAACTTTCGAAAACTGATGAAAGAGATTTACAGATATAAACTCCGAGGATAGAAGTTTGAGGATCACGTTAATCTGAGACGTCGAATCAATCTCGTCATCAAATCCCAAAGAGATTGAACCAATTCCGTCTCTGTGGTTAAGTTCCTTGCGTCCATTTGTGACAAATTTGTTAAAAGAAATGCCGTTGAAAATATTGCAAGAAAAAGAACACAATTTGCGAGAAATGCATTCCTGCATTTCACTCTTCTGATTCAACTTACTTCATTATTTCCCAAATACCGAAAGTTCATAAAACGTATCCAGAAGCACTAATCCTGTTTCCGAAAACCATTTCGTCTACACAAACCTGCAATCTGTATCGTTACGTCCAGTTTAAGTCTCGATGTGATGATTAGGCCACGTTACTTTCACCGCGAGAGAGAAACGTGACCTAGCGGCGCTCTGCGGCGATTGAAAGTACTAAATCGATAGAATGATTTTCATTTTAATAACCGTAAACGGAAGGGTATTTCTTGTTGATTTATTTAACTAATTCAGTTTGTTTGATCAACGATTTTAAATAAAGGATCAAATTGTGTCAAAGAATTAATGATCCCCTTGTCATTCTAAACGACAAGACGCGGTGTAGTTCACAACGTATACCTATACACACGTATGTAGACATAGCTATTAGCTGAATTAATGTGAAATGCCAGGGGGCATAGGTATAGCAAAGCGGTAAAAGCAGTACCTACGTATACATATTGTATGGGTCCGTTTGTGGTCGTTGCGTCAATTAGTATTCTGCGTCGACGTCGAGCTTGGGGTAGGTAGGTAGGTAGGTAGTTAGGTGGGGATGGGTATCTCAAGAATATAATACTGCAGCTTGGTATTTATTGCTAACGTTAGCCGCTGAAATATTCATGAAATAAACTCAGAGTCTGGTCCCTCTATATATTCTACCCTGTGTTGCACACTTTTATTTAAATTTTAAAATTTTTTATTTATTTTTTCGTTTTTTTTTTTCGTTTTCTTTCTTTTTTACACACTTAGAAAATCTATCACGATCCTCCACCTCGTTCGCAACTCTATATATCCGCCGATACCCAGCTAGCTGTAATGACATATAGCCAATCAAAGCTAATCACGTCCCTCCCTGTATCATAATAAATATACTTATATAAAATAAGAAATAAAAATAAAAAAATAAATTAAAATATACATATTACGTCATAACGTGCTTACGTGATTAATTCACCGATTTCTTTTCTTTATTTTCCCTCACACAAAAATAATCATCCCATAACTCAACGATTTTTTTTTCCTTTCATTTTTGTTATAATTTATTTTTTTTTTTAATTTTTTTTTTTCAGTATTTATTACATTTTTAACGAAGTACGACAATCATCATCCCCATCCGCCGTCGCAATTATTGATTCGTTGATTGGAACTTTTTTCTTTTTTTTTCTGTCTAAATTATACCTCTTTTTTTTTTACTATAAGAGTTTGAAAATTATTATTAATCATCATCACGCAGTCTATGTATAGTAATAATATATCAATATACAGAATATTGTTAGATTAACAATTATTACTTGGTGATCGTAAAAATTGGATTATAAAATCCTATATTTCAGTTTCACTTGTCCATAAATTTGTTGAATTCTTTTATTTATTGTTAGATCAAATTCACCGATATATTCCTCGACCATTTTTCGAATTTTATGACCACCAAGTGATGATAATAATAATCAAAACGATAAGTATACACACTCAGCTTGATATACTACATATATTTACAAAATAATATACTAATCTACAGTTTCGTAAATATAATTAATGAAATATCTCACTATACTATATATTATATATATATAGATATATATGCGATAGCTTGTATATACTACGTATAGTAAAAACTTACTAATTATGTATTTATAGACAAATTAATTATTATTTATCATTCAATACGTATACATTCATGTATACATATATATGTATATATATAGAGGGTGCTTCGATTCTCAGTGTCAATACCTTTGGACTAAGGTTCAAAAATCATTGATAACAGGGAAAAAAAAAAGAATTGAGAAGTTATTTACGATTCTTCCGAACTAACCAGAGTCGTATTTCGTACGTTTCTTTGTTTTTGTTTTTTTCCGTGAAACTGAAAAATCCTTCGTTATTTGAAATTGTTTTTATCGTCACTTTTTGAGATCGTCTGAATCTATCCATACGTACGACTTATTCCCGATCCTATATGGGTACAGGTGTAAACCATAATTTGACGATTTCGACAGCTTTAGATAATTATCTTCCGATCGTTGATTACCAGTCGATTACGGGAAAAAGAAGTTATTCTAAAAATTACTCCTTTTTTTTCATTGCTACTGATTCCGTTCGTATAACTACGAAACTACCGAATTGCCCATTTGCGGACGATATTACGAGGGAATAAAGCGAGTTTCCGGTAATGTTTGTCATTTCATGTGATACAAATCGAATGTAGAACCCACGGTTATCAATCACTCGCAATAATTTATGAGAAATAAGGTAGGTGGATAGTTAGGTGGGTATGAGGTAGGTGTAGGGTCTACGTCTACCATACCCTCAAGAGTTACGATCCCGCCCTAATTTCCCTAGCAGCTAGTTTGCATAGTTCTATTCGAACTCCGGTGAGTCTAGCTCGTGTGTAAATTCTATATTGTACTTTGCTAGAATTAATCCGAGACCATCCGTCCGTCGTTCTTAATGTCCGAAAACTTGAACAGTTCGATTAATCATGTAAAAAAAACAAAAACAAAAACGGGTCTGGAAAATAAACCGAGAGCGAAAAAAACCCAAAGTAGCAAATCCGTTACGTGGACAAAAATAAACGAAAATAGTTTTCTCTCCTCTCTCCCTTCGATTTTTCGGGCAAACTTTATCTTTTCGGTAAACATCATTTTTTTTTTGTTTTTTTTCCTCTTCGTTTCCTTTTCGTTTTTTTTTTTTTTTTTTCTTTCTTTCTTCATTCTGTAATCTGCGCTGAGTGAAGATCCGTCATTATGTTAAGACGATGGGATTAGACTGATGACGTATCTATCAGCTAGGTGGCCAGATTCTGAAACACAGTGAAAGCAGGTCTTTACTTTATACTGTATTTTTTTTTTTCTTCAACAACATCAAATTTTTGTATTGTGAATATATACCTACGAATCTGGCTTCTGGTATTTAATGTGAAAATTCGAGAACCTGAATGCAAAGAGTCGTATATATATGCGCCAGGAATTACGACGTATACAGCTTTTACCTGGCCAATTTACAATTTCAACGTTTATGACCATATTTTTAGATTTTTTGCTTAAATAAATTTTGAGAAAAATTATTGAACGATCGTATTTTTTCATGCTCAGATCTCCTTCGATCGGGGATCATAATTATCAACGAACTTAATAAAGTGTTCATTTTTTTTCGTTGTACAAAATCGATTAGTTTTACACCTTGAAATTGCAGACCGAACGATATGCGCCACTGCGCTGAGGTATAATGGATGGTAGGAAATCAGTGGTACGTACGATCATCCGAAATTACCTAGTATACCATAAACCGAGGGTACAGGCGGCTAAGAAAAATCAAAAATTTCTTTTATTTTTTTCTATTTTTCCTTACTTCGAACTTACCTGGGAAAATTTTGCTAAATAAAAATTTATGGATGTATAAATAAAAATATATAGATAGATGGAAACTTAAAAAAAAAAAATGAAATTTGCGGAAGACGCAGCGGACGAAGTTTAGCGGAGAATAAATACACCCG
The DNA here is from genome assembly GCA_947538915.1 of Tenthredo distinguenda. Lineage (NCBI taxonomy): Eukaryota > Metazoa > Arthropoda > Insecta > Hymenoptera > Tenthredinidae > Tenthredo > Tenthredo distinguenda. The sequence goes on from OX384532.1 coordinate 24,876,688, forward strand.
TTTTGTCAAACTCTTGGAAATATCTGCCTATGTATCCCAGAATTGATAAAAAAAAATAGCAGAACTGAAAACTGGTGAATTAGTTTTGGAAAATAATCGATGACTTTACGTGTGAACTGGATGAGTAAAATTTTATCGATTATTTGGATAATATTTGAGGTTGACTGTACGCAATCAACTGTTAATTGGGAAATGATTGGAGGCACCTTCGCCGATGGTATCGCAACGTATAGGTATAACTACCACAGGCTATATACACATGACTATATGGCGTAATATAAACGCCATCGTAAATGCCTTTGCATATGTGTATATATGCTATACATATACGTATAGCGTACGATACGTTACGACGTATCATCGCATAATTCGAGGCGTTGGATTTACCCGCGGAATGCCAATTGAAGGATTTAAAGATTTTCGCAATTTTCAAATTTTTATCAATCAATCATCAATCGATACTCAAACCGGTATAAATAATTGCAGATAAATTGGAAATGAAAAATATCACTTCTCAGGTGTTCCTAATTATTTGATTGTATTGTAAAAAATAAATGAATAAAATTTTTTGTCTCGTTTCGCGAAGAATCGAAGAGCCTATAAGGTTCTCGTTTATCTCTTTCGTTTTTTTTTTTTATACGCGAGTACGAATTCGGTATATTTATGAGCGTAATATCGTAAGGGAAGAACAGCCGTTTAAAAGATGAAAAGAAAACCGGTAGAGAATATCTCCTATAAAGTTTGTTAGAAAAGTTTCAAGTTATGTCTCGATTTAAGGTAATTGCAGAATTCTCCGCTGTTTACCTTCGTGAGAGTTGAATCTTCTTCTTCTTCTACTTCTTCTGCCTATATAACGAAGCTACCCTCCACCCTTACGGTAATCTTTAACCTCGTGCGTCTCGATGTGCCGCGAATAGAATAAAATGAATTCAAAAATTAAAAGAAAAATGAAATTCTATACGAATAATCTATGAAAAAAAACTTCAATGAAATCTTCGAGATTCGATGAAATTTTTCCAAAACCGTAGAAAAATTCTTCAAGAAATCAACGATATTCAAAAAATGTCTAAACGAAATACACGTTTCAATATAAATTGCCAAAATTTTACCAACGGTTTGTTAACTTCTTAATCTTAAATATTCGGGGAATTGTTTTTCCTCATTTTCTCTCAAAATTTACATATTTTGAACTCAAATTTCGACGTATGCTTCGCAAAATTGAAATCCAAAGAAAAGACGACGCAATTGAAAAAAAAACGACGTCCAGTTTATGATATTTTATATCGTTTTCGAAGATTCGATCGATCCGTCGCGAAGCCATAAGGAAAGGTGAAATTTCAGTGGGAACGTGTGTTCACCTCGAGCGAAAATTTCCGCGGCTGACGAGTCCGATAACACAGATAACCCGGAGTGTTTTCCGTCACCGCGTGTTTTGCTCCAAGGTAACGACGCGACGCCAGGACGTCGCGGTCGTCGCCAAGGGTCGGTGGAGATAACGCGTTTAACTTACTTAGCTACAGATTGGCGGAATTTAATTGCCGAAATTGATATACCTACCTAGTTTCTCAATTATCTATCCCTATATTCCGATATTACGGTACATCGATGGAAATTAGGCTATACAAACCGAATCTGCTACGTATCGATAGATTTCCAATTTTCCTAATCGTGCGATGAGGGTGATCGTTAACTCGGCCAATTTTGAAAGAGTAGCTTCTCATTTTTCAGGCAAAAAATAAAAAAAATAAACGAAATTCTTCGGAAGCTTCGATATCACCGAAAAGTGCAAAAAATTGCGGAAAAAGTATATGAGAACGAAATTTTTGAAAAGGAGTAAAATCAATTCCTAGTGCAAAAATATTAATTCATTAATAAAAAGGACAAAAAGATACGGTTTTTTAGTTCTCCAATTATTAGATTTTCGAATTCGATGGTATTTTCGAAATCGTGATTTTTGAAAAAGTTCGAAAGGTCTGATTAGAGTCGATTAGCGTGAAAAAAAATGGGTTCATTTATTTCGTGGATATTTTTGTTAAAAGTGTGAATGTAGAAACGTCGTTTGTAAATTCCGTGTTACGATTCGTATCCGTGCAGTGTCAACACTCGAGTCAAATGACTTCCCTTTACCTTTTTCTCATTTAATTGAAGAAAATCCCTTGGGTTTTCTCGCTATACGGACGAGATTACGTTTTCATAGCTTAGCTTATTCGAGAAAAGGCCTCGCGTTTTATCGGGGCTGCTTTTCTTTGGTCATTACACTGTATTACGGTCAAACCTTTACAAATAAAACCTCGCTCGCTTCTCATCGCAGCTATACACGCGGTCGCGGTCGTTCGCTCGGCGGTTTCCCTCAAACTCAAAAACCTTTTGTGCTTAGAGATTTTTAATCACGTTTTCACCATTTTAATCGTAACCAAACGATGAAAGGAGTAGAAATTCCGACAATATCCTACACCGATCACTGGACTCAAGGGGCCGGGTTGAAGTTCCGAATTTTAAAAGTACCGAACGGTAAAATCTCCGAATTTGAATATCACGGACTCACAGTTTTCCGGAAGAGTATTTCCCCGAAAGTCTACACATAGCTGATTTCAAAAACTTTGAAATGAAGAACACCGAGGGTTCAAAATTCCGAAAGCTGGAGATCCGAGAGTCCTAACCTCCAAAACTTGAATTTCACACATATATTCGTTCAGTGTTTAATAACTCGGGCTGTATCGATCGTATCGAAACCGATAAGTGGTCAAATTGATCGTCTTGAGATTTTCTTTTTGGAAAAAGAGGTTTCAGAATCCTATCAATTGTCTGTGACATCGTGAAGTCGTCGATTCAAGTAGATAAAATGGATTCCCGTGAAGAGGGGTTCGATCAGAGTGAACTATTTTTCCATCCTGAGAAATATAGACCGAAATTTTTGAATTTTTGGGCCTTTGAGGGCTTGGACTTTCGGAGTTTTTAGCTGTCTGCATTCCGACTTATCGAGATTTTAATCTTCTGAATTTTAACGTATGTGAAAATTCTAAATCGTCTCAAACAAACTCGGAACTTCAACCTCGGTCCCGTTTCTAACTATGGTTTAAAAAAAAAAGGAAAAGGGAAAAAAATAAACGAAAGAAACACACTTGAAGCAATCAATCATTTTTTTTTATCCGTTGAATATATTTTCACCAACGTTTACGTCGCTTGTCATCTAAAAATTTCCCTATTCATGACAGGCTGTTCACCTCGACGTCATCTGCTATCAGCCTCGCGCTTGTATCTCTGCTTTCATGCACGAATGCACCCCGACGCAATACCAGGCCACGGAATATATTCCTGACTCTAGCCAATCGACGCTGGGACGTTCTATTTCCTCCGAGGAACTATATAGGTATCGGATCGACGATGGAGTTTAGCTTTTATTTTTAGTATTTTTTTAGTTTTTTTTCTTTCTCTTTCTTTTTTCTTTTCCATAAAATAATAGAGAACTATTTCCGCCGATCAGACGCAGCAGCTTCCATAACAATATAATCGGTAGAGTTAATCAGATTTTTTGAAATTTCCCAACTTCTCTCATCTTTTATAAATTCAAAAATATTTTCTAACTAATTAAACGTCGAAAAATTTGATCCGGACAGAGAAAGAGAAAAAAAGTAATCTTTTACAGTTTCCAAAGAAAATGTTAGAAAAATTATTTTTTCACATTTTCATTATTTTTTTTAACTTTTAATTTTGTTTAGATATTACGGAATACGAATATACGTGGAAGAATATTTATTGGCATGCTCTGTTCGCACTAGAGGCTGATATACACCTACCTACCTGAGACTCGGTTACTTGCGGCAGCTAGGTATTCATATCTGAATAACTCAGTCAGATTTTCGATATCCACACGACGTAAAGGGTGATGAAGTACTTTCGCTCTAACGATAAGATTTACTGCCGATAAAATGGGCATAGGATCGAGGTGAAACGTGCGATTTTTAACACGTTTTTTTTTTTTTTGACACGACACACGTACCTACGACGTGCAGATACGTACACACACACGCGCATGTCGTTTTATTCATCTCACAGAGTTTATATTTTATGATCTTTTCGTACAGGTATGTACGTAGAGAGAAATTGTTATTATGAATAAGTTTACGAAGTTTTGATAATATTAATAAAATGAAATATTTGTGAAATTTCATGAGATTCTATATGTATATGGAGATTAATGAAATTTTATAGAAGTGTTGAAGGAAGTTGATGAAATCCTATGGAAAAAATTAGAAAAAATATTGGAGAAATTCGTGAAATTTTTTCAATGAAACGTTAAAGAGATTCGAGTGGGTATTTGAACTTTCATAGAAATGTTTGAAACCTCATAAAATGCCGGAGAATATTTATAAAATGTCGAAAGGAAAGTCAAAGGAATGCCTGCAGTGGAATCTATGGAATTATTAAGAAATTCGCGAAATCGAAAAGGAATGTTTGAAATCCAGGTGAAACGCACGGAGTCGAAGAGAGACATCGAACTTCTGTAAGATCCGTGCAAAAAAAAACCTCCGGAATCACACGTGAAAAATTTGTGAAAATTCGCCGATGCGTAATCGGAGAGATAAAAATCATAGAAATCCTGTGAAAAGCTTGTCGAACTTTTTGTAGATTTTTTTCGGAGACTTGGAGATCGATAATCGGTTTCCTAAACCTACCGAAGTTCGTTGACCGTGAGATTTTCGGAAATTGAAGAGCCGAAACGACGCGAGGACGTAATCGGGACTTCAGAAATCACGGATTTCCGTTTTGGGAAATGCGGGCGTCGGAAAAGTGCCGGGAAAGTTCTTTGTCCGAGCCCGGGCGTACATGCACGTCTTTTACTAGTATGACACGAATATACCGACGCGTGTACAGACATATATATGCGACTCGTTTGTTCCCAGAATGATCAAAGCCTTAAAAAGGAAAAAAGAAAGAAAAAAGAAGCTGGAATCCACCGACTACACTACCCGGGACGGACGTTATTCTAGAAATCTTGCTTCCGGCTAAATACGACGCGTATTTAGTACAGGTGCCTAGGAGGTGCGTGAAGCGTGCGAGACTAGAACAAAGGATCGGGAGAGCCGGTATGATCATCAACCAGTTGCCTCAAGCAAATGATTTTCGCTACCATTTCCGACCAAGTTCAAATACACCAAAGGGTCTGCACAGGGCTCCGAATAACGCCCATAAATTTCTGCGCGGAAATCTGCGCTAGTATCGCGAAAATATACGCAAACCATATATTTTTCCATAAACGAAGGAGAAACATTGACGATTTTGTTTAAAAAAAAAATTTAATTATATTTCACAGATTTTCGGAAATTTCAAAGATTTAATGCAATTTCCAAAAGATTTCGGACAAGATACCGAGCGATTTATTGAAATTCTAAAAACTCCAAGAGTCTTCGTAGGACTTCAAAAGATTTCACAAAAATTCGAGCGAAGATTCGAATACATGACTTCGTAGAATTTCAATATTTGAAGAAAAAAAAAATTTCAATTATTTTAAAAGATTTCAAACGCTTTCAGAAGATTTCGCAATATTTCAAGGGATCTCGAGGATTTCAAAAGACTCGACAAGATTCGCAGAGGCGTGTATTTCATAAGTGATTAACCCCTCGAGACTAAACGAAAAGTGTTGCGCGAAAAAACCAAAAAAGAGAGAGAAGCGTGAAAAGCGTTCTTTTTCGCCCACAATAATTCGACAATTTTCACGTCATCTAAACTTTCGAGTTCGTACGATGGTCCAGACAGGGTACACAAGGTGTATAAATAAATATATACGTATATATATATTATATATACCTATATATCTACGAGCGACGTTGTTGCAGACAAGGCACGGGGGCTAACCCGCGAGTTTCCCTAGAGAATATAAAAATCTGATCTACCGTGTCATGTTCCGGCTGCGTTCACTGTTCCGTAATAACGTTAAGCTCCAGGGTGCCGAAGCATACACGCGATAGAAACCTAGAGCTAGCGTGGCAGCAGCGGCACAAGCATAAACCATTAGAATATATAGCCAGAGTCTCTGCGAACCAGAACGTATACATACATATAGGTATATGCGAATACGTAACGTACCTGGTACTGCACTGCATAGCAAATAAAATAACACAACGTATCAACAATTTTATTTTTCGTTTTTTTTCTTTTCCCCATCTCTTTGTAATTCGCAGCAAATTTTTTGGAATCTCTATTAGGAATTCTCTACTTCAGCTAATTTTTTTAAACGGTTTCCAAAATCTACGCGTTAGAAGATATAGAAATAAGAACATCGTTCTCTGAATATCTTTGTTTTTTGTTTTTATTTTGTTATTTCTTCAAAGTGAACCAATAAAGGAAAATTTTCGTTGTTTGTATTGGAACAGTTTTTTTTTTCCTTTCTTCTTCCAGTATACCTACATCGAGGTGTTTCTGTTATTGCTTTCGTTTTTTTTTTTTTTTGTTTTTCTCTTTTCATTTTTCTTTTTCCTCCATTGTCGAATAAGGTGGAAGAGAGCGGAACGTATATTTTTTTTCCCCCGAATTCAAGGCAAAATGAGAAGGAAAGAATGAGGGAAAAAAAAAGAAGAGGAGAAAAGAGGAAGAAAAAAAAAAAACGTATCCTCATAATCGACAATGAAATTTCTTTTGCGAACTCTCTCGGATCGGGCAAGTCCTCAACCCACTCTATATATAGTATATGAGAAAAATACCCGTTTCCGGTTCAAATAAAATAGGATTGCCGATCACGTATAGTAGTACCCCGTAGTCCTTCAAACTCCAATATTCAACTTGACCAATCGAAGGCCACGAAACACTACCATCCCATATAATATAATATATACATATATACAAGTTGTGTGTGTTATATACCCGACTACTATTATCCCATTGTTTTCCTTCTGCTCATTTCTAACGAACGAAACTATACGTAATATACATATACATAGATATAAGTGCATCGCAGATATATGGGACTCGGTCCAAATTATTGCCAGAGGCTTTCTATGCAGCCAGATTGCTATGCTATACGTTGTTCCCTTCTTTTTTTTTTCCTTTTTTATTTCATTCTTCCTTTTCTTTGTATTCGAAAAAATTTCGACCAAAATTGAAGTTTCCTTTCTTCGGTGATGAATAAAAAAAAAATGATGTACAATATATGTATATTCTTTTGGCGAGAATTCGTATGATCGATTAACGTATAGAATTCGTTACCATGTATACATGTAATACTATTTTCCGGTAAATTAAAGTGTAATGGAAATTTTGACAGCTGAAATGGGGTGAAGGGGATAAGCGTAAAATCCATCGTCTGTTATAGATAGAGCTATGTTAACTATCACAGAGTTTTCCTACGGTATACGTAATCCGAATCCCTCCCGCATCCTACGGGATTGCTAAATTACTCGTACGAGGATCTTGCGATAATATCATAGCCAATCATCATTAGTGTCGTTAATATTAGCGTCGATAAATCCTACCGGCATACCACCTACGTCGACGGCTCAAATGAATCATATATATATATAATAATATTCGTCTACTTTCGAACTTTACTCCGCAAAAAGATTTTTTTTTTTTCTCTTCCCTCCCTTCAACGTTTCGAAAACGATTTATGAATGATTTCGAACTAAAAGCAACGAAGAGAGAAAAAAAAAGACCATTTTCACCGTATTTTGACTTTCGGTATGATATTCGCGTCTTCTACGATTCTCAGCGTAAGCTTGGAGCAAGAAGTCTCACGAGAAACGAAAATTGAACCAGAACGCCCTTCGGCGTTGGTTGGAAAAACAAACAGTATAATAAAAAGGGAAAAAAAAGGGCAAAATCAATATTATATAACCGGTCATCAGTCTCCTCGTATTCACATACGCTGTGTCTATTTACTCCATACATACACCGTGAATATAGCATCGTATAGTACCTAGTATCTATATCCGGTCCCTGAGCCATGGTATTCTCTCTATATCGCATCGTCAAGCTAAACACGTGCCTGGGTTATCACTCCCGAGCTTGATGCTGGTCTGCATGTTTCCAGTGGCACCATGATCCACTGTACGTGAGCAGAGCAACACGGTTTATACCCGCGGAGTACAACGTCATCGAAATTCTCGTACGTCACTTAATCAGCTCCTCTACCTACTCTCGCAGTTCAGCAAACAACGACTTTAGTTATATCGTAGGTATAGTCGGGAAGCTAATCAGCGATTGAATAAATACTGCGGTTTAATTGCGAGGAATTAAAATACCCTTCGTGTTCCTGGTCGAATTCTGTAACTGCAGAACTTGCACCAACTTTTCCTCGGACTGCGTACACGATTTCGTAGAAACTGTTGCATCTACAAGGTTCAGATTCGGAACCCTTGTTCAGAACATATTTCGGCATAGTGTGAACTACGGGTATTGAAATCGGCCCGAAAACTTTTCCGATAGAGTCAAAAATGAGATTGGTGAACGATATAACGATGAGAAATGAAACTAACGTGGAGAAACGAATGAATCCTCATGAATTTAATGCGATTTCAGTAGTTCACGCGATAGATATATCTGTCTGATATATTCTTGTGAAATTTGGTCCATTTTTGACGATCGACGGCGGACCAATCGTGTACGAATCGATCAATTGTCTGTGAAAGCTGTAGAAGCTCACCGGGTGAATTATTTCGATACGTCAAAACGGGATTCGATAGAAAAATAATCGATGAAAAATGTGATTCAGAGACAAAATATTTACAGGACTAGAAAATTTGATGCCAAGGTGTTGTTTATAGCGTAATTATGGTATTGAAACAGTGATATATACATTAGAGAAGACTGGAGGGAACTGTTCAGCCAAGTTCTAGAGGAGGATACGCTAGATTGTTTGAAACTTTCCATACGCGGTTTACAAGCAAGTTACATTTTGTATATTGTCCCCTTAGCCGAGGTACGGGTTGGTATAATATATCGGTAAATTGTGAGAAGGCTTTAGCATATTTGCTTTATGTGACATGGAATAGAAGTTTGAAGTTTTAGAACGACAGTCAATCTCAGTTAAAACGGTTAAATAATTCTGGAAATTCTGGATTTCCCGCTATTTACTATTTCCGGTAATTTCCTCCGGCTCGTTTCACGGGGTTTCTCTACTGTTTCATTTGGACCCCATAAAATTTATTCGATTTATAACAATCTCACAGTGACATTTGAGGAAGGATTATAATTCCCCGTGTTCGGATATATTTTTCGAAAATTTCTCAACATCTTTCTTATAATTTATTTTTTATTTCCGTTCTTTTTATCCCTCTTCTATATAAAACCCCCTGAAAACGGTCAAAACTCTGAACGATTTGGAATTCAATTCCTCGGCACGCTTTTGCCCAAAGGCAAATTGAAAAATAACAACGAATAGTCCCCCGCGTTGTTTCGTATCGATGAAAACAATTCGAAAAATTAAAAAAAAAAAAAAAAGTAATAATGCGAGACAAAAAAAAGACTGAAAAAAAAAATTAAGAAACAAGAAACGCAAAATTATTCCGACAAAAATTTATACAAAAAATCAAGGTAAATAATACAAAGAGGATAAAAGCTTGAGAGAAGGAGATGCCGGAATACAACAGCTGTGCATTTAGAATCTCCTAATTTAATTCTTGAGATTCGAAGAGAAATATGCGAGGGAGTTGGTATTTGCCAGTTTGGTTGTTACAGCCGAGAGGGGGAAAAGATTTTCAAACAATTTTCAGCTCGAGTAAAAAGAAATGCTTCGATGTGCCCCATACCCGTATCTCTTTCTCCGGATCTTAACCGCTCTCTTTTTATCTCGTGCAAAAGAAATGAATATTAAGTTATCCGAAGAGGAAGAAGAGCGAGGGTGTTCAACGGGAGTGTGAAAAGAGGATTTCCCCTTTGTTTATCACCTAAAAATGGTACGGACTTCCCGAATCGCGAGATATCGCTATTGTTACACCAGCAGCTACAAAGAAATAAAGAAACAATGATGAAAGGAAAAAAATTAAGAAAATAAAGAAAAAAAATCGTTCACGGTAAAATCCGTATCGTCAAAAATCACCCTTGCATTAGTCTACGAAACTTCCCGCAATATATTATAGATATATATTCTTCTACAAGACGTAGGTAGACTTATTTGCATATTAAAGATATCTGGTTCCCGGAAATCAGGGACATTCAAACTACCTCAAAAGCAATTTGATTTTACGGTTACAAAATACAAGACGCTGTACGTATACCTATATATAGTTAGAGTATACTCTTTGTTTTATAATTCAAACTCCATGAATTTACTTATCGAATTTCTAGCATCCCGTTATACAGTTTCGTTCAAATTTGACAAATTTTTAACAGTTTTTATTTCATTTCTCGAAAATTCGACAATTTTTTCTTGATTTGAAAACTTGAATTTATTCTAACGTCGATAAACTTTGTCCAAACGATTTGTCAAAACGATTCTAATTCGAAGGAAAACGATTATTTTCGCTTGTCGAAATTAACAAAACTTTTCGTTTTTCTTCGCGAATTTTATAACGTTTCAAAAAAACAACTCTCGAAAAATCTAGAGGACTCTTTTTTTTCGCGAGAAAAATTCAAAAACTTATCAACGAAAAGTGGGTAAACATATCGTCCACCGTGCAAAGACGTGTAACATATATGTGATGGAATATAAGTGAATGGACTCACGATATCCTCGATTCGTGAGCATCCTCTCCTCGCGGTGCATACGAGGGCGACTATCACACCCCCGCCGAACATGAGTATAAGAAAAACGGCGATTTTCCACCCATGATCTCTCTGAGGGATCAACTTCTTCGCTGAAGGAAGCCGAGCCACGTCGTTCGTTGAGACACCGAGTCGCGACGCCTTGAAGAGAAGTGCCCTGAGTCGTCTCCCGGCTTTTTCACACGCCATTTTTGAGGGGTTGCTCTTAGACGTGGGCCTCGTCCTCACGTGTACGTGGTCCATCGGAATATATTTATTCTTCTTCTCCTGATTCCGTTTATCGAAACATTCGACTGAACTTCATTAGCTCGTCGCTAAATTCGCCCTTCGAGTTTCTTTTTTCCATTTTCTTGTTTTTTGTTTTGGTTTTACTTCTCACTCAACATTTCCGTTTGCGAAATTAGAACGGTTTATATTCGCCTCGAAAATCGAAACAGCAACAACTAACAATGTTTATTCGTATCATTACTTTACCAGCTCACTTTGTACCGTAAATTCTGCGACACTCGACAGTGCTCGTTAACTGATACTACCTACCACTGTCGTTCTTGTTATTCGCCTCCTTTTTTTCTTTTCAATAAAAAACTAAGAAACCTTCGCGGAAACTTTTGCCCCGCTCAACTCCACCCCTGATTACCGTATTTACATTGTTCATTAAAATCGGCTGATTGTCTCTCGCCAAAGTTTGATTTTCTCTTATCAACAGGAGGCATGTAATCGTAGGAATTAAGTCCGGCGCAATGAACTCGTTTACACAATCAGCGGGGTCCATGGACCTGCACCAACGTCATCCGCAATCTCGAGTTCCGTGTCTTTCTGTTATACCTCCAGGCCGATCTGCGATCTATTTCAATCTACCGATCACATACCGTTTTTCCATTGGCATCAGTTTCGCCATCTCTCGACATTTTATCGGCGAATTTTTGACGTCAGTCAAAAAATTTTTGACATCGACTGCGACGATCCTGCGAACAAAAATCGGAACCGATTGAAAATTCGATTTTTATTATCATCGGATCAAATTTTTACATTAGTTTTAATTAATTCGGTTTCTTTTTCTTTTAGTAAGGGTGAAATAAGAGCGACGAATGGTGTATAAAAAAAAATAAAGGTACACGGTGAAATCTCCATTATAAAACTCGACGACGACATTTGTCGCAGACCGAATCAATTATTTGTAACAAAGACTTTTCTTTTTTTTTAGTCCTAGGATATCGGGGGCTGCGAGGCAGTCCTCAGGGTAGGATAAAAAATGGAGACACGCTTTTGTCGAGGGAATTCTATTATATATATAAATAACTAGTACAGAAATGAACTATAGCTTTAGAGATACGGACTTCAATTGCCCTTCGAGGATTTCTTTCTTCTCTTCTCTTTTCTTTTCCTTTTCTTTCATATTATAAATTTTTATTGCTCAAAGGCGACTTTGGATTCCTGAACTTACTATTCCCTTGTTACTGCGAAAAGTGAGTCTTTTTATTCGCGAGTCGGCAGCCCCGTATTTAGTTCTAAAGTGAAAGCAGAAACCTGCAACTAATTTAACGCGCCTTTTGCCCCCAAAGAAAACAGAGTAATTGGACAATATTTTATTGTGGTATCAGATTCAAACCGAATCCTGACGCTATCCTGTTCTCGAATTTTATTCACCCTCCGGCGATAAGAGAAGTATTGGTTTCGGTGGAAAAATGACATTCGATGATTCCAAAAGGTCTTCTAATGTCCGAACAACAGACCCAAAGAAGGATTGAGATCTGTCCAAAAAAAAACTCGCCGAATGATCTCAGAAACGGCGAGATGAAAAAATCCGAAATTTACAGGATTTTACGGTCGAATCGATTGGCACGAAAAATTGCAACGTCTCGTTTAATTCGAACGTTCGTTTCTACCGGAAAAAAATTGGATTTTCAATGTTTTAACCGACAAATTGTACTTTTTTCTCCTTTCAAATAATTCGCCGAGTAATCTAAAAAAAAAACGGTCGGATATAAAATAATCGGAAATTTACAGGATTTCAGAATCGCCCGAACAATTCGAACGTTTGCTTCTACTCGAATTATTCGTAATTACAATTTCTCATCAACAAAATGGGTTTGAATAAAAGGATGAAAAGTTTTCGAAAGTAGTAGAGAACTCGGTTTTTCTTTTATCCCAAATTCAGGTAATTCTGAATAAAAGATATTTCCAAACTTCTCGGCTATTTTAAACACCAGTTTGAAACTTCATCGGGTCAAAATTTTGCTGTTTCTCGACTCGTCTAACGGTTCGGTAAGTTGGAATCGGCGCAAAATGGCAGAGGTCCCTAATTATTCGTAGAGGATTCTTATTTTCGTTTGTTAGAATAAGATACTCGACATATTTTCATACGATCGTATATATATCGTATCATTCCATATATTATCGATTGATTATTCTCGTGACAAAGTATAGTTTACTTCGTCCAGATAACAAACGCAACCGAGAAGTTTCGACAGTCCTAAAACTGCCTGGATGAATAAATAAACAAGAAAAGCCACGAGGGTCACCTTGGCTTCGCCAAAAGTCACGCCAGAGTGATTTACGACGCGATTTATCGACGTGACCGAAGCGCAAAGAAGTTCAATGAAAAAAAAAAAAAAAAAACAAAACAAAAAAAAAGAAGAAGGTTCATCGTCGGCTCAAAAGATGCTTACGACACGTTACGTATACCTACGTACTACATACCCTGCCCAGGTTCACAAACGGTCAATTTTTTCTCTCATTCGTTCCATTCGGGATTCAAAAAAAAAAAGAAAAATCGATTTCGAGCTCTTTCATGCTCCGATACGGGATCACGTCCGGTTTTTTTCGTGAGATTCTTATTCTCATTTATTTTATTTATTTTATTTATTTTTATTTTTTTTCCACGACCGCGAATTTTGAAATTGGCGAAACTCGATCGTAAAAAGAACCCAATCGGAGAACACTTCTTCTCGTTTCGCGTAATTCATCGTATACTCGTATTTCTCGCAATTTAATTTTTCGCGTCTGGAGCAAAAGAGAGAAAAAGAAGAAAAAAGGAAAAAAAAAAGAAAAAAATTATCCCGGGTAGGGATATATAGATGAATACGCGAAGGTTGGTTTTAAGGGTCGTGTTACGTTACGTTACGTTACGTTACGCCGTAACGGGCTGCTAACTAAGCGAATAAAGACTCACTCCTCTTCTCTCTTCCTAATTAGTTCCTTCGAGCAATAAGCAACCACTTCGTTGGCCGGAGTCTTGAAGCGCTAACCTATGGCACAATTTTTTTTAACTTTTTATTTTTTTTATTTCTTCCGCCCCCTATTCCTTTCTTTCTTTCTTTCCTTATTTTCTCCTCCTCTTCTCCTTTACCACTCTTCCTTTGTTCCTTTGATAACTTGAAAGGCAAAAACGAGTGAGGTACGATTCGCGATATAATTAGCCGCTAAATATACATATAAATGCAAAAAAATTAAATTTTTTTATTTTTTTTCATTTCTTTTCGATTTTTTTTTATTCAAAATATTTTTTTCTCTGCCTCATTATATTCGATATTCGAGACCGTTTATATATTTTCTTTTCTGTACAGTATTTCACTGGCAAATCACGATGCGAATTAGATTTTTATTATGGAAGATATTATTTTCAAACCGTGTTCAAAGAAAGGGATGAATTTTATACAACGATGATGATAATAATAACGATAAAAAATTCTTCGATCGAAAAATTTGAACCAAAAAAAATAAAAAAATAAACAAAAAAAGAAGGGAAAAAAATTTTCTCTGAGAATATATCCGAGAATCAAAACGGGAACAGTTTCCGCATGACGGATCCGATTTTTATGTATTCGATGAAAAGAAAGAAATATATATGTAATTCACTTGTTGAAGCGTTCGAGGATCGATCATCCGTCAGATGGAAATGAAATTTGTTAACTTTTTCATTCAAGCCACGGAAAATTCGCCTCGAAAGTCGTCTGTGAACGAATGGGAAAAGCTCTGACCTAGTCGAAGACAATTGGGTCTTTCGAAAGTTCGTTACATCCTCTACCGTCGTTTTTTTCGTACATCGGATCGATTCGAAGAAAAATTGTCATTCAACGAAGAAACAAATGAGAGGGATGATTGATTCAATTTTTGATTTATAGAGAGAAAGAGAGAGAGAGAGGAGAAAAAAGAGTGCCGTTTGGGGAAAGAAATAAATCTTTTGCACCCCTGCGCAGATTGCTGACCCGAGAATGAACGTGATAAGAGAAACACGTGTTGAGCACGCGCTATCGTTATACGAGACCTAGTCCGCTATTTCTGTTTCTTGTCGTAGTCGTATCTCGCGTTTCTTCATTATTTTAGTTTTTCGTTTCGTTTCGTTTCGTTTTTTTTTTCTTTTTTCTTTTCTTTTTTTTCTCCCTTCTCATTTCTTAATAGACGTCTTAATGAAGAGAACTGAGAGAGTTAAAATGAACGGCGGATAATTTCTAACGCGCTGGCATTGCGTTCCCCATAAAATTGAACCAGTGAGTTGGGGGGGAAAAAATATTCCATGAGATTTTCAATTTTTATTGTAAAAAAGAATTGAAAGATCGTTTTCCAAAATCTCGGAGATGTACGTTTCTCGGTTCAGAGGGAAAAAAAACAAAAATCCTCGATAACGTAGTTCGATAATGGAGCTTCCATTTTTTTTTTTTTTTTTATACACAAATTCTTATCCACCCTTGGATCTAATTTTATTTTACTTTTGAAGAAAATTTTCTTCCCTCTTTTTCAATCGGTGAAAATTATTTTTGTAACGATATAGCGACAAATCAGACCTGGATCAGAGTTCTGTTTTTAATAAGAGAAGAAACAAAATAAAAATTCACTCACCTCTTAATTCTGGTTCTTCGAACGATAATTAAAAATGAAAAATCAAAGATCAAAGATCGAAAATGAAAAATGGAAAATCGAAAATAAAAAAAACTTGACACAAAACTTGGTCACCAACTATTTTAGCGATTCTTATTATTTTTTATTCACAAAATCGCAATTTTTGTTCTCAAACGTGTTTCTTATTTCCTCCATTTTAATCAGATGTCGAAACTTTTATTTATATTTTTTTTTCTTTTCATCAGATCTCCTCCACGTCACATAGAAGAACCCACGACCTCGTGTTTACTATATAGCAATTTATGTGCGATAAAACCGATGAATATAAACGATATTTCGGCGCGAGGGCGTCGCGACGCTTACTGCAGAGGCGTCGCGGCGCGCTCGCCCCTTATAGCTTGCGGACTGTTCCGCCACCCCCTGTAGGGGTTGTGCTTCTCACAGTCGACGCAAGCGTGTTGAAGATTAGTACGAAGAGGAGGAAAAGGATGAGGATGAGGAGGAAAATGAGAAGTGGTGTTGAAAGGCTAATAAACAGAAAACACATCCGGTATATAAAGTTTTTTTTTTTTCTTTCCCCTTTTTTCCTTTTCATTTTTTTTTTTTTCTTTTTTTTTCAAACAAATTTTTTACACCATCTCTCAAACGAATTACATATTTATAAACATTTTATAAACGAATCGAGTACCAAAATAATGAAAAAAGCACTCGGTATCGATATCGTCGTATATTTCATTGATCAATCGACTCAAGTCTATCGTATCAGCTATTTAAATCTATCGATTATTTTATTCTTATTGTCTTCTTTAGAGAGTCCGTTGTATTCTCTGATAACAAAAACAAAAACAACAAAAAAACAACAACAGAAAAGACCAGGAGCAAATGACGACTAATTAGCTTCGTGATGTTTTGAATGGAAGAAAAGAACTAATTGATTAATTAATTAGCGATCGACGAGCTTTTGCAGATAATGCGAAAAATTGCGATACAGATAAACGGCAAGAGGCACCTTTGTTCTCAAAATCGCATTGTTACGGTATGATAACAATAGCGAAACTTAAATTCTAGATAAATCTCGTAGAGACACACGAATCGCTGTGAGAAATATAAAAATAATGGAAACGCGTGATTCGATCGCTGATTTTGTTCGATTTTCCACGAAACGGAATATGTGTGTGAAATTAACTGTTTAATTTTTCGTACAGGTAAGTTGTGTGTTTTTTTTTGTTCTTTTCTATACGACAGAATAATCGTTGATTAAAGCTTCGCCGAAATGTGTTACTACGTAATCGTGGTAGTACATCATGATGCAGAGGGGTTGTCCGATTATTAAACTTGCCCAAACGAGGATGTTTCCCCATCTCGAACCCCAATGTTTTTCAACAATTCTGCTCAGCGCGGATAACGGTATCTAAAGATCGAGACGATGTTGAGACACTGGCTCATTTTATTGCTGGAAAACTAGAGATTTTGGAAACCCTTCATCGCTCTTTTTATATACAATCATTCGAACAGAAAAACGAAAAAGAGGGCAAATTGAAATTCCGAATTTGAATATTACCGACTCGCAATTTTTCGACAAGGTATTTCCCCGAAACTTTCAAACGAAGAACACCGAGGGTTCAAAATCCCGAAAGCTAAAGATCCGAGAGACCTAACCTCCGAAACTTGAAATTCACACATATATTCATTCAGTGTTTGATAACTCGGGCTGTATCGATCGTATCGGAACCGATAAGGGGTCAAACTGATCGTCGTGAGATTTGCTTTTCAGAAAAAGAAGTTTCAAAATCCTATCAATTGTCTGTGACATCGTGAAGTTTTCGATTGAAGTAGATAAAATGGATTTCCGTGAAGAGGGTCTCGATCGGAATAAACTATCTTTCGTCTTCACATCCTGAGAAATTGACCGAAAGTTTCGAATTTTTGGGCTCTCGGGGGTCTGGACTTTCGGAGTTTCAATATTCTAAACTTCGACGTTTCGGAAAGCCGGGAAAGCCTTTGAAAATTCGGAACTTCGAACCAGCCCTCAGAGAAAATACTTCATAAATTTCGCGGAGTGAGAATTCTGCTGGATTGAATCCGAGTCAAGCGAAAAAAGAAATTAGCAGATTACAGGGTTCCAAAAATTGCACAGAAAAAAACGCATAAATCGATGGATTCTCACCTGACCCATCATCCCCATGAATGCCCATATCTTGAAAGTCTTGAGGGGAACACTGACCAAGTATTCGTGGAAGAAAGCGCTGATGAAGAACACGGTTAGACTGGCCGTTGTCTTGCCATATCCCATCTCGACGACAGGGATGTAAAGATGACTGAAGAAATATAAGATGGATCGGGGATGAAGAAAGAGAGAAAAATGGAGGTTTTAGGTATATAGGAAGGGGGAAAAAATGCTCGTCATCAAAACAGTAATAATTAAAAAGGCTCAGCGGTACTGGATGGAATTTCAGAAAAGGTGGATAAGAAACCCGAGGGGATGTTGACGTCGCTCGTTATAAATATGCAGAACAAACATTTCCGATGAGTTTTGTTATACTTTTCAAGAATTTACTTAATTTTTTTTTTCTTTTTTTTTTCTTTCCCTTCTTTACTTTCCTTTTATTTTCCCTTCTTTTCTTCTCTCTTTCGGTATAACGACCCTGTCCGCCACTGTCACTCGTCAACCTTCTACTTATCCGACAGGAATTATCAAAAAAATAAATTAGGGGATGGAGGAGGAGCGGCTATTCAAAGAAAGACGTGAACTCGCCTTCGTCTCCTCAAATTGTGTACAACTTTACATAATTACAAGATTTCGTACCGTATCCAGGACTCAGTGAGATCCTATTAAAGATTTCTAAAGGTTTCCAATAATTTCGTTAAAATTTTCAAAAATCATTCAAGGATCACAATCGGGTGTCAGAGATTTATCCAAGACTTAAGGAATTTCTGTATTTCTATTTTTTTTTATCATCTTAAGAATTTCGCACTTGCAAAACGAGATGTTAAACGTATTCGGACAGGATCTTGAATGGGGAAAAGTCAGAGTCACTTACCGTACAGCCCATCGATGTACGGGGAGATTCCAGCTTCTCCAGAAGGTGTCGATGTTGTTCGAGTTCCACCAATCCCCGTAAAAGTTACGATCGGCAAAGTGGAGTAACTCGCCCATGAGATTTAGGTACGAGTGAAACATTAGGTAGAAAAAACATAGCCAGGTGAGATGATTCGGTATCTAAGAATTAGGAATAAGAAGAAACGTGAGAGAGATCGGTTCGTCCGAGTCTGACTACATCCGAGCCGATAGAATCAAAAATATGAGATAAAAAATGAAAAGAATGAATTTGGAAAAATGAAAAGGAAAGAGAGGGGGAAGGGGAATTAACTGACGATAAAAAAACCCGAAGAAAAGAGGAAAACCTCGAGTTGTGATAAAATAAGTGGTAGGTATACGATAAAGAAACGTAAAGAAGTAACTGTAAAGAAAAGCTTCAAATAACTTCCGGGTGAAACACAGTGAAATGCAGTGAAGTTGGTACTGCAGTTGGAGCTCGAGTAAGAAAAGAAAATTAAAACGTATACGAAGAAAGAGGAGAAGAGTAAGAAGAAGAGTAAGAAAGAGAGGAGGAATGGAAGTTTTCTCGCTTCCAGTAAAAGCCCGGGAAACCGTGCCTAGAGAAAAGAAGATTGTGTGTTGTAAGAACTCTTTCTCTGCCTCGGGGCACTAGAAGTTGACCGTTCCTTTGTCGATCCAACATTATTACTAGACCTTTGACCGGCGAAAGATTGCCAGGATAGAAGTGGACACAGGCGAAAGTTCGCATTCACTACAGGTATAGGCAGTACATCGATACGGTGGAAATTTCATTTGGAACTATCCTAACGCGGTAGAATTACACCCAGATGTATCGCGTGTCTGATGGCACGAGGTCGCATCCGCCGTTAGACGACCGTTCAACGTTTTGAAAATGAAAATATCGTAAAATTTTCCTTAAAAACTTAAAAATATGTTCAAAAATGTTCAAATTGAAAATTTCCCGTTTCCCGGCGCGTATATACGATCCTTTGGATCTGACTGAACGGAAAATAATCACCGAGGCTAGTTCCAGAAGGTCGTAAGCCCCTTTTTCGCAACGCCGTGCGCAAAACTCGATTTTCCGCACCGACTCGCGTGCGCAAAATGAATTTCCCGTGCGTAAAATCGAATTTTGCACACGGTGTTGGGAAAAACAAGATTTCAGCACTCTTTTCCTATCGAAAATGATTCATCATTAAACAGAGAAGATTTTAGGACGTGTATGGGTGAATGAAATTGTTCAGGTACTTTTTAAAATCAGTTAAAATTCGAGATAAATTTTTCAGCCTAAATTTCGATTTCTTTATGTTCGGAATTAAATATCGTTTAGTATATTAATAACGATAACGAAGGACATAAATTTGTAATTAAATCCGTAACGGGCGATCGCCTTAGCTTTAGCTCCCGGTTCTCTAATTATATATAAAGTATCAAATTTTCAGAAATTTACATAATAATGGTGATATACTATATAAAGCAGGTAATTTTCTCTACCGGTGAACATTGATCATATCGTTGATTACGATGTTGTTTAATTTAATTAATAACATCATCCGGAGAAATGATAATTGCGTGTCTCTCGCTGTCATTAATTCGAGTTTAAAATTAAACGAAATTTCTCCCGATTATTTTTTGGCTCGTTTCATAAACGATTCGGAGTTAAATATTTTACGTATCTGTATATGCACCGATTTCATTGTCACGTAGAATACCGAACGAGATTCAATTAACCGAACAAGCAAAGTTTGAACAAATATTTATCCAAGTTGATGAAACAATTGGAAATACTTACAGCCAGCTTAAGAAGACGCTCCGAAGCTTTTGCCACGTCCATATTCTGAAACATAAACAAGAAAGGTACGAAATTATAAATTATATTCGCGACGAGGTGAGCGAGGGGCGATATATGAGTCATTCCACGTCAAACCGGACAAAATAAATCAAAAATTGACCTCGATGTTTCCGATTTCGTTCTAATTTTTTTAACGGGTTCTTTGGAACAAATAAATTCATCAAACAATTTTTCGTTTTTTTTTTCCGCCCCTATTTTCCAAGTTACACGGGGGTGAAATTCACGAAAAACGGCCAAAAATCGAAAACATACTCCTCTTCAAACGGTCATATCTTTGGCTGTGTTTGTCCTAGAGTCTTCTTTCGAGAACCATTTTGAAGCTATTGAATGGCACTATTATTATATATTTATTGAATTCTGCGACAAAGAGCGATTCCATTTGTTATAAACAAATATATTATTCAAACGTGGTTTTCTAGGTGAGAACCACGCTTTAAAATTCCCAAAAAAATATGAGCGTATTCCTTGATCAATTTCCTATAAAACTGGTAAGTTATAGAATGGAACTCCGATGGAAACTATATTAAAACGATTTATTTATAAGCGACGGCGCGCGCTGCCGCTGAGAGACCTGGCTCGGGTACGTGTAGCTCGCGTAAGGAAGAAATGGTGGGCATGTAGATTTATACTAAAAAAATTCACCATGTCAGAAAACAATGTATATCATATTAGTTTATTGAATATCTATCTAACGATAAGTAAATCATGATCCTAAATCTGACATAAGGATCCCCTAGTCACATTATATTATACCTATATGTATAATACCTGAATTGATGAATACACTATAATTAATTCGATAGAAGTTTGGTTTATTCATATAATTGCTTCCATAACTGTTGAAGTTAAAGCAAAAATATAAATAATTATATTATTGTTAAAGTTAGTTGAAAGAAATAACGGGGCAATTTTTTGTCAAATTAAGAAAATAAAGCAATTAAATTAGGAAAGATTATTAAAAATTTTAGGGTGGTTTATTTGGAAACAACGGCCTGCACTGACTTTTCGGTATCAGAGTATCCCTTACATTAGTTATTAATTTATTTTTCGTTTGTGGCAGAATACAATGAAATGTCAGTGTACCATGAACTAATTTAGCTTTCCCGAAACGAGGCTGCAATGCAGTTCAGTGGAAAATTCTAAATCAGTATTTTTAATATTTTTGATATTCTGCACCCATAGAAAAAAAAAATTGTGGTGTATTTATTGGTTCCTGCAAGGATTCCAGACTTGCTTTAGCCGCTAGTCTTTAGAGGGCTCCTCCTAAGCCAATAACAAAAAAATAAATTAATGCGACTAACAAAGAATGAATTAATAGACAAGAGATACTCTGATGCTGAAAAGTCAGTAGAGGCCGTTGTTCCTAAATAAACCACTAATTATAAGCAAATATAACGACTTCCAGGTATTATATATGGTATAATGTGACTAGGGGATCCTTATGTCAGATTTAGGATCATGATTTACTTATCGTTAGTTAGATATTCAATAAACTAATATGATATACATTGTTTTCTGACATGGTGAATTTTTTTAGTATAAATCTACATGCCCACCATTTCTTCCTTACGCGAGCTACACGTACCCGAGCCAGGTCTCTCAGCGGCAGCGCGCGCCGTCGCTTATAAATAAATCGTTTTAATATAGTTTCCATCGGAGTTCCATTCTATAACTTACCAGTTTTATAGGAAATTGATCAAGGAATACGCTCATATTTTTTTGGGAATTTTAAAGCGTGGTTCTCACCTAGAAAACCACGTTTGAATAATATATTTGTTTATAACAAATGGAATCGCTCTTTGTCGCAGAATTCAATAAATATATAATAATAGTGCCATTCAATAGCTTCAAAATGGTTCTCGAAAGAAGACTCTAGGACAAACACAGCCAAAGATATGACCGTTTGAAGAGGAGTATGTTTTCGATTTTTGGCCGTTTTTCGTGAATTTCACCCCCGTGTAACTTGGAAAATAGGGGCGGAAAAAAAAAACGAAAAATTGTTTGATGAATTTATTTGTTCCAAAGAACCCGTTAAAAAAATTAGAACGAAATCGGAAACATCGAGGTCAATTTTTGATTTATTTTGTCCGGTTTGACGTGGAATGACTCATATACAATTAGCAATCGGGAATCCAGCTTTTTTAAAAAATTAAAAAATTCGATAAATTTTAACGAAAATTTGTGATCCTCGATTTCTTCGTTCGGAGCCATTTTCACTCATCCGTTTGTGCTCCATCGTCTTGGATTCGGTTCTCGGTGCGACAGGAATTCTCGAATAAATCAATTCGCGAATGAGCAAATTCCCTCGCGACTCGAGGCGACGTAAGCGAACGAAAATAATAACGAATATTCATTTAATAATCCTAATTTATTCGTTTCAGGGATAAAGAAGACACAAAAATAAAAACCCCGGAGAGGATAGAAAAGCAGAAAACCGACTGCTGTATAGGCGAAGTTAAGTAGCTAGTAGAACTCACGGGGCTAAAATGAAACTCTGATAATTACCTGCCTATTCCCTCGAGTACCTTTCTTCGTTTATATCGTATTATTATATCGGGTGTACACCACCCTTTGACGTTCCTAATTATTAAAGAGCTTCTCGATGTAGAGTATATATTATATACATATATATGCTATCCGAACAGAATGATGATGAAATATAATTATACCCTGAATTATGAACTCCCGTATCACGGAGGTAAAATAAATCCGGCGAAAATCAAGATCGTAATTTTGTATTTGAAAGAGAAAAATATATATAAATGGGTGATTCCATTCTAACGGTGTTTATTAATGTCCTGTACCGTTTGCTCTCACTGGTCATCCATTAACAATCTATTTATAAAATTTTTGTATCGATACGATCCTCGTGAACGTATTTCATCGCTTCTTTCGTATAATATAACTCGCAGTCCGGAGAAAACTTACGGTTTAAATCACTTAAATGTCAGTACCGTGTCACGTCCGTTTCTAGAATTTACCTACGAATTCGTTATTTTCTTTGTCGCGATAAATGATCCAGACTAATTAATCCGTAAATCTAATTAATGTTATAATACGATTCGTAAATAAATTGTAATACAATTCGTAATAATTTTTCCGAAGAATGTCTACCAAATTTATTTTATGTCAGTACCGTGGACGAACGAGTCGGTACCGTGGCACGGAAAATTTGAAATTCGATTCTCATTCTCGATATTTTGAAGTCGTAGCGAAATCCTCTCGGACTTTCATTTTTACAATAGAATAGAGTAATAATATGCATTAAAAAATTAAAAAAGTTTAATTATAGAATCAAAAAGTGTTTAATCAAAAAAGTAACAGTTAAAACAGAATCACCGAAATTTATTCTTTTCAATATATAACCGAGTACATTTTTTTTTTAACAAAAAGGATTCCGAAAAGATAAATGAAGAACTCTGATACACACCCTTAAGCTGGCACAGAAATTGCAATAAAAGTGTTTGGCGTATTATGACATATTTTCAATATAAAAAAATAAAAAAACGAGATTTGATAAATTTATGGAGAAAAAAAATAATCGAGAGGTAAAGAAAAAGGTGGATGAAATGGAAGATACGAATTAAAATCAAATCTTGCAACTTGTTACGGTTGTTAAAAATTTTTGTATGATATCGCGGATTTGTAGTTTCTATCGAAATCTATCGGAACTCAGGTCTGAATAGGTACGATATAACGTCTGGAAGATAATCTCTACGGAAAGGTACCGAGACCTGTAAAATGCACTGGGTCTCAAGTAGTAGCTCAGTGGTAAATAATTAAAGGGTTGTTCGATATCCCGATGTGGAAATGGCGATAGTAGCAGTGGTAGTAGTAGGTTGGACGACACTAGAAATCTTTCCTGAAAGCTTTCCATTAGCAATTTCTGTAGCCCGAAGCCGAAAGCTTTAAAATACATTGGCTCGTTGTGTCGGAGGTTTATCCGGATAAAAAACAAGAGTCTTAGCACAGAGACGATTGCAGAATTCCGTTTGTTCGGTACTACTTTGGAAAAAAAAATTAATCAAATTCGTTTATCTCTTGGCACGGAAAATCTGAAGGATCCGTGCAGCTGGTGGAAATAATTTTCCTCGTAGCTGAGGAAAACTTGCGATTCTGAAATTCTGCGACTTTCAGATTCTTCTATACCCGACCAGTTTTTTTTTTTAATTATTCGGGAAATTTCGATTCGCGAAAAAAATGGAAAGTCCAATTTTTCCCGGTAGAAACGAACGTTCGAATTAAACGAGACGTTGCAATTTTTCCTGCCAATCGATTCGGCCCCAAAATCCTGCAAATTTCGGATTTTTTTAATCTCGCCGTTTCTGAGATCATTCGGCGAGTTTTTTGGGCAGATCTCAATCCTGCTTTCGGTCTGTTGTTCGGACATTAGAAGACCGGGAAGGTGAAGACCTTTTGGAGTTATCAAAAGTCATTTTTCCACCGGAACCAATACTTTTCCGAATAAAACTATACGTGGCAATTTTTCATTTCCAGTTTTTCTTCCAGTTTCTGAGATAATTTGTCGAGTCCGTATAACGACCCCTAATCCTTCCATCGAGCCGTTTTTCGGAAACTATGATAACTAAGAAACGAGAAAATGAAAACGCGGCCCGTTTTGTGACAAAACAGTCGATCCCCGGCTCGTTAGCGAAAATACGACACTTCGGAGGCGCTAATTGGATTCCGCAAACGGAGGCAATCGATCTTTGAGATAATGGTTGTCTAAGTGTAGAACGAATTTACCCGACGTAACAAAAGCTGATGTGGTGAGTTGATAGTTAATAGTTTGTAGTTTAGATACAGGGCTTCGTCGTCGTCTCCTACCTCTATCCCTTGATCCCGGTTCGCGGTTACGGGTGTACTGAAGTAGCCAATATCTTGGTAGTCGTAAGACCACCGAAACCGCAAGTTTCAGACAACGCGGACGGGTTACGTCATCAATTTTGGCACCTGAGGTTAAGCGAAACCTCAGTATGCCGAACGCTGAAAACAACATTGTTCCAACATTTTCTTAATCGGGTAAACTAACGGGTCAATTTTCTCAACTCCTCACGATTTCGCGAATTCCAAGTTTTTGCGAATCCTCTCCGAAAATTTTATTCGTTTTAATCAGATCTATCGAAATTCAGAAATTTTCGTGACGATTCGTTCAATTTTACTCAGATCCCATTAATTTTTTCCAAAATACGAACTAAGCCTTCGATTTTATGAATATCCCCGAATTTTACAATTTTTCCAAAGATTTTACGAATTCTCTTGAAACTTCTCGATTTTATGGATTTTTCTACAATTCAAAGAATTTTCGCCAGTTTCACAGATCGACAAAATTTCGCTAGGATTTTCAAGAATTTCCATCAAATTTTCCCGAATTTTCAGAACATTTCATTCAATCGTTTAAAAGTTTCAAAATTTTTCTTCTGTCCCCGAAATCCGGGAAAAATTTTCCGAAAGTTATTTACGAAGGTCTGTGAATTTTCTTGGCTTTCACCATGAGATTTCGGATTATCGGTTTGGACTCTGCCTAACATTTGACGGATTTTCCTAAGATTCGAAGAGAAAAACATTTTTACCGGTTCCAAAGATCAGACAAATTTTTTTTTAATAGAAAAAACGTTAGGACTCCTCAGACTTTACGAAATCTTCGAGAATTGAGAAATTTTTTTTTCCAATCTCATAAGTCCGATTGAAAGAGCTCGAGACAGCGAATGTCCCAGAGGTCCATAAATTAAACGGAGGGATTATTTTTGGACAAAAAAAAAGAAATATCCACCGTCAAAAATGGACCTAACCGAGTCTGACAGAGTGTCGGTCGAGATTTAGCGAGAGGCTGAAGAAGAGGGTGCGGCGGAACGTGTCGACATTGAAAAAGCGAAGAGTAGAAGGTATAACAAAGAGACGGGGGTAACTGGACACCCTCAAGGGCCGAGGGAAAAGTGAGCTCCTGAATTTGTTGAATTAGAAATAAGCCTTCCTTTAAGTTAAATTATTAAACTTAAATAAGTTTTCCTTTTTCCCAAATTTTAATTTCCTCGTCGGAATTTTATTCCACGAATTTTCTAAAATTTTCGGAGATTTCGTCGGTCTCCAAATTTGTGGAAAACCTTTCGTATCGCGTATGAAAAGCGGCGTGCGAATTTTGAAAGAAGAAAGCGAGTATAAATGTTGTAAAAAATGTTTCAAACTTACGCTGAATGGTATCAGGGAATTTTTAACGGAGGGTATCATCCACTGCTGAAAAACGGACATCACGACTTGGCATCCCACGATCACTTCCAGCATGCGTTTTATGAGGAAACTGAAAAACGATAAAAAAAAAAAAAAAAAATTTCATTCATTAGTCACGGAATTTTTTCGTCGTCTGCAAATGCTGCGATCATAGAAGGGGCCTTTACCGAAAATCTAGAAAATAGAATTCGGAAAAGTGCACTGGAATCATTCGCGAATTTATAGGATTTTTATTTTTTTATTTTAGCCCCAATTAGAGAGTCGTGAAAAAATTTGGAAAATTTCGTAAAACTGACCATTAAAAAAAATGTATATTTTCGCGATTTATAACGATCGGAGATTAAAAAAGAAAAGAGAGAAGTGAAGCTTATGTGAAAATCCTGTTAATTTTGATGGAAAATCTATCGATTTTTTTTTTTTTTTCTATTTCAAGCGAAACTGATATCGTTTATTTTTGAAACTGATAAATTTTGATTATTCTTACCGTTTTCGTATCCTTTGAGTCCTGGGAAAATTTAACTCGTAGCACAAGGTCGGCGCGAGAATATAGTAATATACGTCAGCCAGATTCAAATTGTCCGGGTACTGAACTAATTCCGAACTTCCGTCTGTTTGGTCTCCATTTTTCTTATCACCCAAATTTCCGTTTTGCTTTACTTCGCTGGCTGAAGAACAAGAAAAAACGAATTTATTGAAAACTCAAAAACGATCTCGACGCGCGTTTCTCCTCGTTTTTAATTCATCCCTTACTCGATTCAATTTCATTTTCCATCAATTTTTCCAATTTTTTTTTCATTTTTACGAGAATCTGAAAGTCTGACCGATGGAATAAAACAAAAGAAAAAATCAGGGGAAGGTAGGCTCTTTGAATTTTGTTAATTAAACAACAGGGGTCTCAGTTTCAGAGGCAAAAACCAAATTTTCACGTAAAATGAGAACCAGCGAAGAAGAATCGATGATAAATTATCGATTCCGTTGTTCATTTCTGATTTTAATTTCTATTTTTTTTTTTTTTTTTTATTTCCCCGTGTAAACTCGGAGTCTTCCGGGGCAGCTTTCATTTAATTTCTTCTCTGGATTGAATAAACTCGGTTTCATATAATAACCAAAAGAAAACTGGAGTTCCAGCCACTCCGCGAGTAAAAATTACGAGCCTAGGCAGCAGGCACGAAAGTACTTCTCGCATCTTTTCTTTCCTGTTTCTTGTCAGAAAGAGGAATGAATAGTGTTTATACACATATACCTATATATTCATCGAGTATAACTTCCGTGGTCCTATACGTGTGCGTCTATCTTTTTACGGAGTTCTTTAAGCCGGAGAAATGTTATAAGTTCTGTAAAACTCGAAACTTGAAACTAAAAACTAAACATCTTGAGTCCGCGTCAGGAAATGCAGACTTGGTAGCTTCTAGGTATATCTATCTACCCAGATCCGTGCACAGTGACTCCAGGTTGCATTATGTGTACTTCTTCTTCTTCTTCTTCTTCTACATATTTTTTTTTTTTTTTCCTTCTTTTAGTTACATAGACGCTTTGAAAAACTTCTTTCAACTTTTTCCGGGATCGGGTAAGAAATGAAAAAGAAAAAAGGAGTTCAATCGCTTCTCGGAGCCAAGATTCGCGCGATTCTTGCATTGAATATCTTTCTAATTTTCGGAATTAAAATTCAAAAGAATTAAAAGAACGAAAAAAAAAATATTTCTGGTTTTTTGTATGAATAAATTTATATTTTTCTTCGCTCTTTCGATCTCGGAAATTATTCAGCGTTGGAGGAATGATTTTTCTTCGGTCCTTCGATTTTTAAATTCCTTTCAAAAATTTTGTTCCGAAAGCTTTTTTTCGTTGCCAAATTTTTTTTCCCCACTTCGGGTAACGGCGTATGAGTTTTGTTATAATCTTATACCAAGAGGTGACTGCCGACGTGCGACAAACATGTCTGACTGCATAAAGTGCATTACGAAATCTGCATGGCTAACTGATCGGCAGCTACGCGGATATGCTGATAGAATTCCTTCAATTATCCAAATCCGATAGATAATCTAATCTGGAATTCAAATAAGCTACCGAACAGTTCGTTCCTTCCTTCCTTCATTCGTTCATTCGTTCATTCTCTCGTTCGTTTCGTTCGTTTCGTTCGTTTGCGACTCATGCACGGATTCCGTTAACGAAAAACGGTTAAAATCGATGAAAATCGCAAAATGAATAAAAAAAAAACAAAAAAAAAGGAATGAGACGATAGAAGAGAAGAGAAGAGAAGAGCAGCACCACCACCACTGGTGGTAGAAACCCGTCAGTGCAACAATGGACGCCCTGCCGTGTAATAAGCGCGAAGAATTCACCCAAATGAAATTCCAGTCCATTCTGTTTTTCTTCTTCTTCTATTCCTTCCCCCTCCTATTTCTTTCGTTTTTATTTTTCTTTTTTTTTTCTTTTTTTCCATCATTTTTATTTTTCTTCTTCTTTCAACCTTATTTCTCTCTACTTTTGTATTCAGATCTCGCGCACCGCGCAGCCCGTTGTAATAAATACACCTATTATATATATACATATACAATATACATATACGTATATATTTTTTATTTTTATTTTCTTTTCTTTTTTTTCTTGAAAATAAATTTTTCTGAAACTGAGAAATATACACTATACTCGTAGCGGTGTATAAAATTTCCCGAAGAATTTATTTTTCTCACTTTTACAACGACGAGAATTAGGGAAGAACCAAAAATCGCGGAGTATAAAAAGTAAAAGTGAGAAGACAAGAAGACGCGGAAGATTTTTGGAAGTAAAAACAAAAAAACAAAAGAAAATTGCGCATTTTAAATCGATTTTCAAATTTTTGCAAAAAAAAGACTCATATTTTTTTGTAACTGGAAGGGGAAGTGAAAAGTAGGGTAGATATGAAATTTTATGAAAATTTGAAAAACTATTTTCTTTTTTTTTTTGGCAGCGATGTATTGAATTTTGTAAAGGTATGTATAATATATGCACGTACGTACGCACCCTTAATTCCGCGACGTCTTAGTTAATACCTAACGCGTAGCGTGCTGGGGGTAATATAGGATTAATAAATCAAAATTTCGTGAAATTTGAGAGTTTCGTAAACGCAATTACAAGGCACGAGCGAGCAATATTCTAAATTGGTTCTGCAGACTCGGCGATTGGAATTGTCTTCGATGATCATTATACCCACGTAATAACCGCGTTGATTATAGGTACTGCCCAAAGTATACCAACCCCCGACTGAGGGGGTCGCTGCTCCGATAATCGTACACACGCATACGTACGCCTCGGTAAAAATTGAGGAGAAAAATCATACCCGCGAATTCGCCAAAAAAAAAGAAAAATAGAAAATAGATTCAAATTTTTTCCCGGAAAATTCGGAGATCCTGTGAATTTTGGATTTTTGTAAGGAGCCGATCGACGGATCCTTCGGCGAATCTGCGAGACGAAGAATCCTGATCCTTTTTTCGATCTGTTTTCCCGGATATACCAGAAGCCGAAAATCGTGAGAATCGATTATTATTTTTTCTACCGAAACCGATACACTTTTCTCTCAGCACCGCGAGGCGATGAAAAGTGTAAGAGAAGAAGAAGAAGAAGAATGTCAAAAATATAAGAAAAAGAAGAAAAGGGACGATTCCATGGTAGAGAGAAAGAAAAAATTTATTGGCTGCCTCTGTTGGGTAGGTGAAAATTACTCTTTTCTATATATACCACGTATACCTATATATAGTAAATACGTGAAAGAGGGTTAATTTGTAAGATTCATTGCCCATTTCATCCTCAAGTCGTTTCCGGATATACGAACCAAGTCGTCTTAGGTCTTTGGGGTTTTTGGGTTCGGGGTAGACGGGTACGTACGTACACACGTACGTATACCTACAACGAAAAGATACGATCTCTAAGGTTGTCCCCGAAAAACCCCCGGCGTATACCTATATGTATATACCCAGGCTTTACAAGCGGAAGTCATCCTCTTCTGCACAACGGAGTTTCCTACCGTTGTGCGACTCTACCACAAAGATATAGTAGTATACGTGGTGGAAATTACTTCGGGCGGTGAAGCTGTTGATTGAAAAAAAAAAGGAAAGAAATGAAATAGAAAAAAGGAAAGAAAGTAGAAAAAAAAAAGAAGACGCGTCTACTAGCGATCGCTGAAAAGAACCGAAAAAAACAAAATAGAAAAATCGTTTTTTTTTTCTATCTTCTCTTTCTTTTCCTTTTTTTCTTCCATTCCTACTTTTTTCGGTCGGATTTTTTCGCATGCAAATATACTCGAACTTCGATGAAAATTGACCTCGCGTGATCGGGGTACATTTAAGCTGATGAATTTTCCAAACTACACATCGAACCTCTTTGATGGTAGGTAACATTGGCTTTGTACGACGTATAGTCGTATATATATCCATATACGTATGTATGTACGTACCTACTCTCCACACACACGCACATCACATTCAACGTCAATTACGTGATCAAAATCAAAGGGTTTTAAGTAAGAGGGGAAAGAGGTGGGTGAAGGAAATTATCGCGAAAGCGTGCTACCCCTATTGTTATATTGCCGATGGTGTTATTTAACGAGGGAAATAATTTTACTTCTATGAGAGAAAATTGCGAACGGTTTAACGGAAACGATTTTATACCTACTATTTGGGGGATTAGTTTTGTTCCGCGTACAGAGGCACACCGAAATCGGTATAAGGGCGGAAGAATATCAGACCAGGTACGATGAAGGGGAAGGAAATCATTCCGAGCCCAAGAATTCAGGATTCAAAGTTCACCAGAATTTTTAGAACCCTAAACCAAATTCCAGTTTTTGTTTTTTCATGACAAATGAAATTTAGAATCCAAGGGATGGTAATTATTATACCTCGAAACTTTTTTCTTGCCGAAATGTGAATTTCGAAATTGGAGCCGTTCCTTCATTTCCAGTAATACGGATTTTGATTGGGAACACGAATTTTTATAACAAAATTCGTTAATGTAACGCACGGATAAACTCACCCTTAAGATTGTTGTAGGAAAGTGATTGTCTCCGCATTCTTCCTTGGGAGTACCCGTTCCTTTTTCTACTCGTTCTACACCACATATTAACTTGTACGTAGGACCACAATTTCAGGAACAAAATTGCGTACAGCATACAGACGTACATGGCCCCGACTGAAAATCGAAAATAAAAAATGGAGAAGGTATTAAAATCCAGTATCTTAAAAAAACGATCAATTTTTCTGAAACATATAATTCAAGCATCGAACATCGATGCGACTAGGGGATGGCGGATCAAAAATTAGCGAAAGTTTATCGAGGATGAGAGAATTTTTGAAAAAAAAACAAAAAGGAGAACGGATTTGATGAAAAATTCTCGCCTACATCCCTTCGCATTAATTATTCCTGAAGAGATTTTCTTCATATTGTACGATTTAATGAATGCAACGGGTCCTTTCGTACCTATAGTTATGTTCGATCAAAGCCGTTAAAATTTCCCGATATTTCCCCATTACCGGTTCGAAAATTTCTTAAGCCCGCATTGTTTGTTTCTTAATTAAATCCTGCCTAGCACTTTCTTCGTCGCGGAAAATCCGTGCCGTTTTTCACGCCGTTTTATTCGCCCTGGATAATTCTTATCGCTGCACGTATATGTGTAGCTCTGGATATAATGAATCACACTTCGCGAAAATCGCGATCGATTAACGGAGAGACCGAGAGTCGAGAATCAATTGCGAATTATCGTGTTTTACGCCTGCCTGTCGGAATTGAACCAATTAAAAAATTCCCACTTTTTGCCAATCGCCGGAAATTTACTCAGCCGAATTCGAAACGATCCTCAAACACTGAGACTTCGATCTCAGCGATCTTAAATATTTTTTTCGCAATTTTCCATCCGGATAAAAAATTCGTTATCTCGGTGGTAAAAAATGGTGAAAAAATTCTGAAGGAAGCGTTTCAAAGTTGGAAAAACGGGGCCCGATTTGCTCGTTCTCAAATTTTTCTACGATTTTTTGGTCGCTTGCTACAGAATTTTTAATACATACGCGCGTGGTTGTTCGCAGCGATTTCGACGCCTTTCTTCGATCGCTTGTAACTTTTTTGAAAATCAACGTAGAAACATGTTCGAAACGGGATTTTGAAGTAGAAAGTACGAGCTTTAATTCGCTCCGTTGATATTCCGCCTGCGATTTTTTCCCGCTGAGATATAGGCCTTTTAGATATTTTTGAAAACGTTAAAGTCATTCGGGAGACCCAAAAACAGGAGAAAAGACAACTTTTCGGAACTTTCACGTGTGAAAAACCCGTTCCAAGTCAATTTTTCCATGGTCAAAGGGCAGAGGTAAAATTGTCCATTTTTTTTTTTTTTCTATAAAGTAGGAAAAATTCTGGAGCAAAAATCGGAATTTTTTGGTCAAAAATTAGGGAATTTTTCTTCGAAACGAAAAGAAACTGATCCGTTTTGTGTGAATATGTTTTATAAATGTGGTAGATGGATAGATACAGAATTTTTATTCGTTAGTAGATATATTGGGGTGAAAATAATCCCCAAATTGAAATAAACTCCTACAGCCTACAGGAAGATGCTGTGTCTTAAAAATGGATTTTTCTTTACCGCATAGGTTGACAAATCGGGGATATAAAAGCGGCTGCGAATCCGAGGACGACAATAGCTGGATACACATAATAAAGCGTGGGAGGAAAATGAGGAGGAAAACTACCAATATTCCACAAGATATATGAAATATGAAATACTGATAGAAAATCGGAAAACTATTCTTACACGATTGCAATTTCATTCGTATCTATGATACAGATACTTAGGTAGCGCTATCGCCGTATGTAGGTAGGTAGCGCTATCGCAGTATGTAGGTACACGTCGAAGTCTACGATACACGAAACGATATCCTGAATAACTTCTACTTCTTCTTCTTCTTTTTATTTATTTATTTTTATTTATCATCAAATGGCAATAAGGTATACGAAGATATTTCCAAATTGGAAAGTGAAATTCCATCGGATTGATCAATCGCAAACACCTGTTGGGCTCCGTAATTTGGGTATAAGGGAATGGAATGAAATGAAAGCGATTTATTCGGGCATACCGAAGATAAAATTAATGATTTAGACATCACCGAGATCAGTCCCGTGAACCGTTTAATCTGTGACTCGGTTTTTCACGTTTCGACAAATTTCTACGTTCGCTTCCTTCTAGCCCTTTTTTTTAGATATACACCAGATTCGGGGGATATAATTGTCACGAGCAAAAATGAACGGGTTTATAATCAATCGAAGGAAGACAAGTCGAGGATATATCGAAAAATCTGTGAAATTTTGCTATCGAAAGTCGAATTGCGTTTCGAAAGAATGGCAATTAAAATTTAGTTGAAATATGTTAGGGCCTTGGGGAAAATCTGGGAAATTCTTGTAAGATCTTAGGGAAATTATAAACAAATTTGTAAGATTCCAGCGATCCAAACGATTCCGTGGAACAGAAAAATAATTGAAAAATTTTAATTAAAAAAATCCCGTGAAATTTCGAAATTTGTTATCGAGGATTTCCACGATTTGATATAGGAAGTGTTCGGAAGAACCCCTGTGTTCTTTCCTAATCTAAGAGGGTTCGCGGTTACCCCAAGTGCCATCGGTACAGGATATAGAAGCATGTATGAGCCCGAATCCGGTATATGGATTCACGAGTAACTTTTAAGAAGCGCTTAAGGTTGGATATAGAGTTTGAACAAATCTTTGCACTATATTTCTTGCGCCGCATCAGCGCTCCCCGCTACTTGATTCAAGTACAGGGGAAGGTAGGTAGGTACGGGGGATGAAGTTTGCCGGCAACAAAACGTGGGATAAAATAAATTCCTCACCGTTTTTAGATAAGTGTAAAAACGATTTTCCGATCTCGAAAGCTCTCTCGACTCTGTTTCTAACTTCACCGAGAAAAAAGGACCGTATCCACATTTCTGTGTCGCCTCCAATCTCAGGAGTTCAAAACGGTGTTGCTAAAACGAAACAGGAATCGGGGGAGAGAAATGGAAATTTTTCAAATGATCCTCGCACCTTTTTTCACGCCTTAAATTAATAAACAAATGTCTGGCTGTTGGACAGTATCGATTTTTTTGATACATATATGTATGTACCTATACACTCGAAAGTAACGGGGGATGGGGGTAAACACGAACCCTTAAAATGGGCAGGCGGCAGTCGTGTGAGGAAATCGCTTTAGCTGTTTCACCCTCTAATTACACCGTGTAATGTCGCGTTCAACCCTTTACCCTTGAAGTAACAGAGAAGAATTTCAACTCGCGAATCAAGCCTCGCGTCAATTAGTCAAACCCCAATTATCGCCCGTTCAAACGATGCGAGGTCAACGAGTTGAGCAAAGAAAATATGAAAATATTAACGCCTTTTGTAAATTGGAAAATAGAATCGGGGTAGAAAATCACGAATCTCGTTTCCAAAACCTTGAATAATGTTTATTTCTTCGATTCTAATGAGTGAAAGATTTATACTTACTCAGACTGAACCCCGTTTCCTTCACGTGGATAACGACCATAGGCATCAGCACCATTACAATCAGATTTACGACGTGGAAAACCATGCCTGGTCCATGAGCGATGATTTCCTGTAGAAAGAAAAAAAAAAAAACGGTCGAATTACTTGCAACTAGTCAAAAAGGAAGAACGTAGCAGCCATTTTTCTCCACCTCGCTCCTTTGGGTCCAGTTTTTGATCGACTGATCATCAAATTGAGAAAATTTCAAACGTTTTCCAGTTCCTCGGATCTGAGAGAAAAGAAAAATGTCCAAATACTTCGCCCTAAGAGAATTTGCAACGGAGATATGAAGCTCAAAAGATATTGGAACGCTCCTAACCTCCGAAAACGCGTTTATATTTCTGGACGCGAACTAAGGAGGCCAAAGATTTTTCCAAACGTCGGAGACGATCCTAGAAAATTCTTTCGCCCCTTTCATCGACCGTGTTTTAGTCGGTTATTGTTTTATCGAAGGTTTGTTAACGGGGTCAAGCGTCAGACAAATATTTGATCGATTTGTTTGACTGGATAGACCGCCTCGACGTGTCAAACATAGGTATAGATATAACCTACCCCCTTAGAATCAGGGTTGGTGTTATCTTTCGGGAGGGCGTTTTTACTGGAAAATAACCAGATGGAGGAAACGAAAAAACTTGACACGGGGAAAAGCGAAGACCGGCATTTATCGGGATTAAAAAACAGCTTACAGCTACCCTAGCTGTAAGTGGAAACAAGAATGTCTGAGCGCAACCCTTAGAATGGATCCATTAGTTGAAACAACCCGAATTTCGATCACCGAATTCGTTGCCAGAAGCATAGACGAGGCTGATAATTTATTATGGATGAACGAGGGGTTAATCACTGCTAAAATTTGCAAGACGGTACACCGGTTGGTGAAATTTTCAAAAATTTATAAAGTCGAAAAGGATTAGTGACATTTCTTAAATCCCAGAGGAAATCCGCAGTTTTAGAAAAATGAAAATAAAATAATAACGAGTTATCCAAGTTTCACTGAAATTTTGATAAAATCGTTAGAAATTTATAGAAAGGAATGGAAAGTTATATATACATTTATTATTTTTTTTCTTAATTCGAAGTTTTTTGAGTAATAGAGAAATTTCTCAGAAATTAGTGAAATCTCAGAGGAACTTTTTGAATAGGAACCCTTGAAAATTAGAAAAAAATGTATATGATAAATTTTTTTCGTTTCGGTCTAAAAGATTCGAAATGAATTTTTTATAAATTTAAATAATAATTCTTTTAAAGAAGAGTATAGTCAAGGCTTATAAGTATATAGGTAACGCGTATTACTGACGATATTGAGCTATCGGAATCAGATTAAGGCAGGTTTATTGGTTATTGGAATCTCGTTTGAGGCATTCACTTTGTATTAATAAAGTGAAGCCGCCACTTAATGAAATACCGTATTAAAACGTGCCCGTAATATTGTTTAGGGGGGCAGGGGGGGTGGGGCCAAAATTAAACGAAAGAAGACTTTCCTTCAAATTTCATATACATATATATGGAGAAGGAGAAGTAAGTAGAATCGATAACGACGAGTACGAGAAGGAAGAGGAATAATAATAATTTGAAGCTTGAAAAAGACGAAAATTCAAAAATCAAAAAAAAAATGAATGACTATACGATAATAATTCCAAGGCTTTACAATAATTGTCGAAAAAAAAATATATATACATACAGGGGCGGGGGGAGGGGCAAAACGGGGTACTTGAGAAAATATTAAGTTTCCAGGAGTTGAAATATGCTGAATCTTCCTTTTTCAATCGTAATCAAAGTAAATAAATAAAATTTTCAGCTGCCATCAGAAGAAAAAATTTTTTTGCGGGCAAAATGGGGTACCCCTCCAAAAAGTAAGATAAAGGTTTCATTATTATTTTATTTTATTTTTTTATTTTGAAAAATAAAACTATTACTAGACAAAATAAAAACGTTCCGCACTTAAATGAATCGTGAAGAAATAGGTAGGCATCAATAATCGATATTTTTTAAAATTGATAAAAAAAAAAAAATTTCGAAAATTTTTCGGAACTCATTTTATTACATAAGATAAAGTAAGATACCGATAGAACCAACTTTTGAGCATTTAAGAGACATTTAGAAAAGAAAAATTTTTTTACCGAATTTTTAGGGTACCCCATTTTGCCCCCCCTCCCCTATATATAAATATTTTACATGTATTTACACAGTGGGTTGTACCGAGGAATAAAAGCACTGACTCAGTACCGACCGACAAGCAGAGTATACAAGAAAAGCTCCCGGAAACAATCGAAAAGCACGTCTTAACTTTTTCTCGCCCACAGGCACGTGGATATACCTACCACTCTACCTCCTACCTACAGGGGTACGAGGTTTTGTGGCTATAAGGCAAGGGAAGGGAAGGGAAGGGAAGGCAAGGCAAACCTTCCTATTCCAAGGGAACATCGACCAAAACTTTTACACACTTAATAAATCTTCCCGGGGGTTCGCTTTCGTCTTGATAACAAAGAGTTCGACTATGTATATGTATGTACACTCGATTCCTTGAGAGTAGCGGTGAAACCATCGAAAACAAAAACAATAAAGATTTTTTGGATTTTG
The DNA here is from genome assembly GCA_947538915.1 of Tenthredo distinguenda. Lineage (NCBI taxonomy): Eukaryota > Metazoa > Arthropoda > Insecta > Hymenoptera > Tenthredinidae > Tenthredo > Tenthredo distinguenda. Next base: position 24,914,490 of record OX384532.1, read on the forward strand.
CTTTTTTTTCTGTTCTTTGAGAAAATTTTTTCGAATCCAGTTTCGAAGGATATCTGAGACCCGTTATTATTTATATTTGATATCAAGTTGACCAGAAAATGGAGAGAGATTTCAGATACACATTTGTCGAATTGGTGTAGTTTTTGGTGAAATAATCGAAATTTTCGAAGTGAATATAAAAATCCTTTTTTACTCACCACTGCCAATCCCTTTTCTATGAGTAAGCATAGGACGACGGGAACGGTGGAATCTGTGAATCAAGAATACAGAAACTTCATGAAATTTTGGATTCTGACGAAATTCTTGTGGCACATCCAAAAACACTATTTTCTCACGGTGCCTTTCGTCACCTCAGAAAACCATGTGATTAACGTAAATACTATCAAGTGTGTGAAGAATATCTATAACTTTCATAGAAAACTTGAAGATTTTCGAAAGGGTTTTTTCGCAATAAAAAATTGTAGCCTTTCAACGATTTACCATCGAAAAGACGTAGATTTTCGGAGTTTTTCATCAAAAACAAAGAAAAATTGTAGATTTTCGTAGTTTTTTTTTTATTTTTCAAGGGAAAACTCCGTCGTTTTTTTTTTTTATAAAACCACAGCAATTCCAATGGAAAAAAAAAACCGAAGAAAAGTTCAAAATTCTGCAATAATTCGTAGAAATTCGTGGAATTATTTTTCACCAGCTTATATCAAATGAACTTTTTCACGATCGTATATATACATATATATATATTATTCGTGTGTATAAAAACGTGGAACGAATTACTGCAGGCAACAATAATATCGTGGTATCAAAGTTTGGCTTTGGATAGATATATTGGTATATACATATACATATATGTACAGGTATACGGGTACCAACGGTTTGCTATACTAAAGGTAAAACTCTGTTCGAGCGGGTTAAAATATTGCTAAACTTAAATAAGTTTTAAAGATGCTAGTATAGCGATACGGTAACGTCGACTCGAGCGACTGCGAAAACTAACTAGACATATAGATATACAGATCGATTTAGCCATACATACATATATATATATACGAACACCTACGAAACCGAATATAAGAAATTTTGAACCGTTTTTAAAGTCAAGTTTCCAATAATAATAATAATAATAATAATAATAATAATAATAATAATAATAATAATAATAATAAATAGAACGATCGTGAAAAATTGAAAGAGCCTCTTTAAAAATGAAATTTTGTATAATTGTTACAAACGAATTTGCTTTGCGCAATTTTTAAACTATAATTTTGAATAATTTGATAGAATTCGAATGAATTTCGAAGATTTTTCGCAGATTTTTGATTATTTTTTGTTATTTGTTCAAGTTCAATTAATGCCAAACCTTGATAATTTTATGATCGTGTAATAGACCGTGTGAAATATACTTCAAACATTTCAACCGGCAAAATAATATACATATATATATCATTGAAAAAAAAAAAATTTCCGCGAGAAAATACCGGCCTTTGGCATCCGTTCGTGTATAATATACCTAATACCGACGAATGAAAATATTAATAATGAAAACCGTTGCCCGGTAACGAAATGAGGATACTGCAAAAAATATATCTACGGTTTTCCAATTACGAATTCAAAATCAATTTAAATTTTTTTTTTTTTCATTAATTTAGTTCATTGGAACGAAATTTGAGAGCGAGAGAAACGGAGAGTTATCGTACTCTTCGAAAGTTGGAAAAAGTCAAATTTCCATTTGTCAATATTGACATTCGGTAGACAGAAACGTGTGGAAAATGAAAAGTAAATAAATAAATATAAATGCGAATATTGCTCGGCATCGCGATATTACTTTTCTCTTCGAGTTTGCAATGGCTGAGCTACAGGCATATGGATTACTTAATCTGGTACACGGCGGGCCGGTAATCGAATTAAAAGTAGAATTGCTCCGGCCAAGCGTTAATCGTTAATTCATATACGAATAGAGTTTCAGAGCGAGTCATAAAAGAGGGAATTGTTTTTCGTCCATTTTTAAACGTTACTAAATCAAATATCACCGCTTTGTTGTAATATCAAGGAAAACGGAAAAAATTTCAGGAGAAAAAAAAACTCCGCACAACAGAAACGAAACTCAGTTGTTAAAAACGTCAATAAATTTAAAAAAAAAAAAAGAACAGCTTTCGAAATTCGTGCGATAAAAAGCAGCGTGAATTTTTCTTTTACGCTAAACTCGAAAAAAGCTGATTACTTACACAGAATTAGAACGAGCGATGGATATTCGGTACTGCCGTCGGTGCTACCGCTAAGAAATAGGAACCACTGTCTAGGATCAACTCTGATTCCGTACCTGAAAAAGATAAGCGAAGAAACGGTTCGATTAGGTGGATTCAAACGACGGATAGATCTTGTTTTGTGCTCCGAGCCTCAGCGCGGTGTAGAATTTTGGCCAGCTGACATTTCTCGCGAGAAAACCCGCCGCCTGGCGGTGAAATCGGAACTAGAGTTGCCTCGGAGCTTCTAGGATACGGTAGAGACGATGTACCGTATAATTTTCAGGCCGAACGGGATGCAGAGGGATTAATGATTAATCATTTGAATATAAAATGAAGAGGGTTGTTTTTTCATTTTTATCTATACTTCCATCTTCCGTTAGCCGGTTCTGGCGGTGGGGTATAACGTAAATAATAAATTTCATCCTGTCCAATTCAGTCGAAAATGTGAAAGGATCTTCTTCGAGGAAGAGGAGAAAAGACTTCTCCCTGCAGAGGGCGAAACCTGGCGCAATTTAATGGAGAAGAAGGCTTAAACATAGGCTTTAAGCTAATCATGATTAATGAGTCTTATTGTCCGAGTAATTAAACTACTATGACGGTTCGGAAAAAGGTTTATGCGTGTCGCTCTGTACGTGATATTGAAATAAAAGACCAAACCAAAAGTCGAGAAGCGAGAATCAGATGACAGAAAATTGGCCCTTTTTTCTTGTTCTTTAATTCGAGAAGACATTCGCAGCTTGTAATTGCTAATTGTATTTCCTCATCGGATTTCCCTTATTTTTCTTCATTTTTCTTGTTTATAAATTCAGATATGTTTTTATATACAGTATATATACGTAAAAACAAAGGAAAATTAACGAAGCTACTTCTGGTGATGATATTGTATTTAAGGTAGGCAGGAGACGCATCAAACGAAAATCTGGGTAAACCGGATTTGGTTAGTGAAAGGAGCTCTGGTTGGGGAAAATTCAAATTCATCAAAGCTCTTTTTGGGAGTTGGTATAAGCCTGCTAATTAATTGCCAAGCCAAATAATACGGTTCTTGCTAATTATTAAAGAAGCTACAAAAGTGGAAGGAAAAACAGAGAAAAAGAAACAACAACGATCACTGAATTAGTTAAGCGTGCGAGGTTGAAAATCGGGTTAATTAGCAAATGAAAAAAAAACAAAAACCAGAAAAATTCAGGGAGAGAATTTATTATGACCACAAAAAAAAAAGTTTACTTATTTTGTCTCTTTCTTTATAATATATTATCGATATAAATTTCGACCGGTTAAATTTCTAGGGGATGTTAAAATTTTTTTTTTTTGTTTTTTAATTTTGAAATTTTTTTTCTTTCGTTAATTAAAAATTGTAAAATTAATTGCATAAATGTTACACTCAACGTATGTATTTGAGTACCTATATCCTATGTATATATATATATATATATATATATATATATATATATTTGTCCTTGAATTTGAAGCATTCGCTATACATTCTGGACCCTGCCGGACTCCATGGGGAAATCGTTGCCATACCAAGTCAAGATTCTGGATTGTTAACGGTGGCATACTTGCATGCCTCGACTACACTAAGTACTTGGAGTATCTTGAATTTCAACCAGAACCAGTAATTGGTCAGAGGAGGTGTACATAGGTAAATAGCTAGCTACACGTGGCATGGAGCAGGACGAAGACCTGTTTGTCGTTTAGATCTCTGATGAACGATATACGGGAACCCATTTTGTCTACTTCGATCGACAACTTAGCGATGTCATAGAGAATTGATAGGATTTTGGAAGTTCTTTTTTCAAAGAGCGAATCTCACGACGATCAATTTGACCCCTTATCGGTTTCGACACGATCCGTACAGCCCGAGTTATTAAACGCTGAATGAATACATGCGGGAATTTCGAGTTTCGGAGGTTAGGGCTCTTCTCGGATCCTTATATATGGACTAATCGAATGTGTATAACTAATTAGCCAATGAATCAACGTAAATTAAATTCTCCGGGAAAATTAAATCACCGAAAAAAAAATAATAATAAAAAAAGAGAGAGAGAGAAATTCACCTCGTTGTAATACCTATCCCGTTTCAAACTCTGGAGAGAAAATAAAATATTAATAAAACAGTGTGTGTGATATTAACCCGGGTTTGCAGGCCGCTCGGAATGTGGCTAAAACGAAAGTTTGATCGATGTGCGAGAGGTGATTGACGGTTCAGTTAATTGAAAAAACAAAAACAAAAATTTCTCTTTATCGCGTCTGCAAATAGCCGGGTAAAACAGGCTGGTAAATTTATTTACGTTAATTCATTGGTCGATCACAAACTACAATTTGTCACATATAGTAAACGATGCGATTCGTATATACGTAAAATTTTGTCTTTCTTCTTTCCCATTTTTTTTTTATTTTTTTAATCTTGTTCTACGTACGTTGATAGCAAAATTTTTGTAATCGCGTAATATAATACGAGATGTCGAGACCAGGAAGAAGAAAAAAAAATTAAAAAACTGCATTTCTATCGCCATTGCAATTATACGGTAATAAATAATTAGTCGAGGCATTTAATCACAGTTGTTAAGTCGCGAGTCGGTGAACGACTAGGGTACAAGGTATAAGGTATAAGGTATAAGGTATAGGGTAAAAGGTACATAACAAAAATTTATCACACTTGTTAAGGAAGTAAAACTTTAAAAGCAACTTTTAGCGGTAATTACGTCAGGGTATCTATATACACAGTGCCCGGCGCTTTAAGTCGAGCAAGTAATTATACCGAAGCATCCTACTACATAATAGATGTAGTTATACCTCTTTGAATTAATTATTTCACAAATTTTATAACCCCACGCACCTTCCCAAAGGCTATTTAATTTAAACAATAATAATATTAATTACATACATATTATACGACCGACAAGAATCGGACCAAAGTTTACAAGTTGTAAATTTTGAATCTCGTTGTTCATTCATCCGCGAAACAAAAAAAGGAAACGAACACAACAATTCGAGCAAAAATTATGTTTGAAATCCGTAGAAGAAAAAGGTGGAAAAAAAAAGAAGTCGAGAGCTTCGCAAAGGCTTTGAAAATATCGAGCTAATTTTGAGTTTTCTCAAATTCCCGCAAGGATTGAGCTTTCGATGGAAAAGACAAGATAAAAAATGAAAAATAAATAGAACGCCTGCGTAAAGAGCTGAGAAGATTTTGAAAAAAGAAAAGAAACAAAGAAAAAACGTAAGAGAGAAAGAAAGAAAGAAAAAAAAAGAAGGATCTTTAACAAGGGTTTAATTAATCAGTTTCAAAGCTATCACTTTCATGGGTGAAAAAACTTTTACTAACTATACACTCAAGTGCCCTCAAGGTACCAAGTATATCGGCCGTGAACGCGTTTTACTCTTCGAAAAAGAACTTTCTCAACGGACGTGATGTCGTCATAATTTATGCAGTTAACGCAGAGAACTGTTCTTTGCAGTTTTAAAGCTTTCCTGTTATACCTTTATTCCCCGGCTCCTACCCTCGTTTCTTGGTTCGTACACCGGTCGGTACTCCGGTACTCTCGTTTTATAAATTGTCAGCGATATTGGGGACGAAATATAGGATTTAATCGCAAATAATCGATTCATCGCCCCGAAACTGAATCGCGAATGAAATTTTTGGACATATATTTTTCGTAGGGTAAAATTCTCGCCGCGGGACTGAAATCTATGTCGAATAGAAAAGGAAAAACTCGTATCGATCGATTTCTTTCATCAAAAACTGCAACGTAACGAAATTATTCGGTAATTTCGCGAAAAAAATGAATTCGCGTATCGATCGAAGAATGAAAATTCGATCAAATATTGAAGAAATTGATTTTGCTTCGATTCTTAATACAATTTTGCCGGTCAAAGCTTAGGTTCGATATTCCATCTTTTGATATAAATTTTTCATAAATTTAAGATCGATTGTGATTACGATTTATAAACGATACCTCGGATATTAAAAATTCTGAAAATTGATGTTGAAGAAATGGAAGAAAAAAAAAATGAAAGAACAGAGAAGGAGGGGAAAGGGAAGGGAAAAAAGTACGCTGTACCACTTACTTTATGAAATTTTCAAGAAGCAGTCGAAACCCTCCGATGCCGAGCAGCAGGAATCCCCAGTTTATGAAACCAGTGAAATTGTCGAAACCGGAAGTCCAGGAGAAGAGGCTGTCCCTCGGCCGATGGCATCTGCAAAACACCACCGAAGGAATAATTCGGGAATTGCTTAAACCCAACGAAAAAAAAAAAATGCACGATAATTATAATTTCCTTCTTCTTTAATTCTTTCTCATTTTTCAGCTTCCGGAGTCTCGAGCTACCCGCATTCTGAGTTTTCCGTAAATTCGATATGTATTCTAAACTTCAACGTTTCCGGAAAACTCGAAATCGTCTCAAACGAATTCGGAACTTCGGCCTTTCGGAACCCAAAAAATTCGCGATCTCAACCCGGTAACCCCTATAAACGATGATTTTTCAACCTCATCTCGTTTCGCCGACATCTATATACGCCTAGATAGGTATACATAAGAAGGAATCCTCAGTTCGCAGCAAACTCTGGAAGTTTAATTGGACATTGAAGGTAACAATGGTTCTCGCCTTTATTGAAGCGGCGATAAATTTTTGAAACCTCTTTTCGCCCCTCGGCTACAGAGAAAAAAATACAAGGTAAAAATATATATAGAGAGAGAGAGGGAAAGAGATAGGTAAAGAAGATAGAAAGAGGAGGCGAAAGAATGCCCAAGCCCAACCCTTTATATTCGCTCCTGACTATAATACACCCCCCCGTCTTATCTCGACTACCGACTCTTGTCCTTTATTAATAATAATAATGATAACAATAATAATAACCATGATAATAATAATGACTATGATTAATGATAATAAGACCGTTCTATATAGACGAGAGCCAAGGCATTTTTGACATTCATTATATTTTCTGATAACGTGTACTACCCATGACTATGGAATAATTAATGAAGAAAGATAAAGAGGAAATATCCTTGCGAAATATCTATGACCGTTTTTTATTACACCTAGGTACGTATCAAATGGATCTCTCTCTCTCTCTCTATCACGCCACTTTTATCTTTTATCTTTTATCTTTATTTTCTAAGGCTCATGACTGCTATTGGAATTATATACTTATTTATCTAATTTTTAGTCATGCTTTATGCTTTATCTTCTCAACTGTTACTTTTTATGCTTATACTATTTTCAACTGATTGTTAATTCACTATTTCTCCTTTTTATATTGCAATGCTATGTATTCTTTTGGTCCTGCGCTTGAGGGGATACTATCCCAGAGCGCATAATAAATGTCTCTCTCTCTCTCTCTCTCTCTCTCTATTAGATATATCGGTGATTCTGTTCTAACCGTTACTTTTTTGATTAAACATTTTTTGATTCGATAATTAAACTTTTTTAATTTTTTAATGCATATTATCACTCTATTTTATTGTAAAAATGAAAGTCCGAGAGGATTTCGCTGCAACTTCAAAATATCGAGAATGAGAATCAAATTTCAAATTTTCCGTGACACGGTACCGACTCGTTCGTCCACGGTACTGACATAAAATAAATTTGGTAGACATTCTTCGGAAGAATTATTACGAATTGTATTACAATTTATTTACGAATTGTGTTATAACATTAATTAGATTTACGGATTAATTAGTCTGGATCATTTATCGCGACAAAGAAAATAACGAATTCGTAGGTAAATTCTAGAAACGGACGTGACACGATACTGACATTTAAGTGATTCAAACCGTAAGTTTTCTCCGGACTGCGAGTTATATTATACGAAAGAAGCGACGAAATATGTTCACGAGGATCGTATTGATACAAAAATTTTATGAATAGATCGTTAATGGTTGACCAGTGAGAGCGAACAGTACAGGACATTAATGAACACCGTTAGAATGGAATCACCCATATATAGGATGTGTATATTTTTCCCTATATATGGGCCCAATCTTGGGGAATGAAACGAAAATAAGTATAAATCCACGGACAGTATGAAGTGCAGGAAGTTAACGGAGCGAGCGAGCGAGCGAGCGAATGAACCGAAGTCTAGCTGACGATCTGACGTCACGGAATATATTGCGTCACGAGTATAGCCAGTCACGTGAGACAATAAGTGTAGGTGGGTTTTGTCTACCTCGTAATTCATAATACGCTCGTATACAGCCCAATATACGTATCATATATAGGTATACGCAACCGCGCGACTTTCGAATGGTAGATGTATGTATGTACATACCAGAATTCGCCAAAATTCAGAAAACATTTTAGGGGTGGATTCCGAGGAAAAATCTAAGACCAAATTTTCTTCGCCGAAGATACGAGGGACCGATAATTTCCGAGCTAGGGAAAATCTCGGTTGACCAATCCCAGAGCTTTTAGATCGCATATGTTAGTTCTTTGATTGGTCAACTGAGATCTTACGTAGCTGGGAAACTGGTCTTAGAATTTCAGAAGGAATTTAACCGCGAAATATGACCCGCTGGATCCGAATGTATATTTTTTTCGATATGGTGTTAATTAGGAGAATTCAAATCTTGAGCTAAGAGCTCGAGTTTCGAGTCGTTTTATTAAACACCTTTATCCCTGTATAGGTATATTTTATCTTATAGAGATTTTTCAACCCTCCCATCTCGTACCATAAAGGCTCATAATTCTTTTTGCGAAAGGGTTTTTTTTTTCTCTCCCAGGATATAGTAGAACTGTATAGTATTCTGTATGGGAAGAAAGAAAGAGAGAGAGAGAGAGAGAGGAAGAGAGAGGGAGCGGGTGAGCGATAAAGAGGAGAGGGGTAAGGGCAAAGAATCTGAAAACGGCCCTCGTAAAAGATAAAGGTGCGAAATCTTTTGTTTCCGGATTGTCTCGAGGGTTGAGAACCGAGTCACCGGCTATAAGGGGTGAGTCTACAAAGGGGGATTCCCAGGCTCTCAAACATAGAGCTTAAGGTAAAAGGAGAGTCGAGGTATGGGAGGAGAGACAGACGCAGGACATCGTGTACTCAGACATTTTGTACATATGTATATGTACAATATCCGAGTACCCACTTGACTATGCACGCCTATTTCTGTAATTCATGTACAAGTTTCGAGTTTCGTGACATTGAAATGCGATGCGAAACGCGAAAATCGTCGAGATTTGATAAAATCGGGATGAAAACGAAGCGAGCGCTCCAAAAACGACTCGGAGATTCTGTTGTCGAGCTCAAAACACTAAGAAACGAGCTGAAGTCGGCGAAAGCAGGTGAGGCTGCGAAACGGCTGAACATGTTCTGAAATATGCCGAAACATCTATCAAAGCAGTTTTAAACGAGCTCAAAAATGGTAAAACACGAGCTAAAATGAGCTACGGTATAAATCGGCGCGCGAAATCGGCTGGAACACTTTGGGACCGGAGAAAAAACGCTGAGAGAGAAGTTTAAATGAGCCGAAATACCCGGGAAATCGAATTCAAAAGTCGAGAACGTGAGCTCACACTCAACAAAAGACGTTCAATCGGCTTAGAAATACGATAACACCTTCTAAATCGAGCTATGAGACATCGAAATACATTTGGATCAAATTCTAAACGCTATAACAACTTCTGAATCGGGGTAAAACAAATCAGAACTCATTTCAATCGGCTCAAAAATGTTATAACACCTTCTAAATTGAGCTCAAATTCAAAAATCAACCTATATAGCCGTTAAAACACCCTCTGAATTGAGCTAAAACAAACGAAAACGAGTTTGCACGGTACTTAAGGCCGCTAAAATACTGCAAAACACGTTATGATCAATTGAAAAGCGTTGGAACACATGTTAACATGAGCCAAAACAGGGTTAAACGAGCTCGAAAAGGGTGAAACAAGCGCTAAATCAACCGGAAAGCCCCGAACCAGCACACGCTAAATAATGATGTCCAGCATGACTTCCGTTGATTGAATTGACCACGAGTGACTTTTCGCTCGGTATAGCGAATCATTTTTGAATCAGTTTCTTGCGAAATGACTCGATACGATTTCTGGCCGAGTTTCCGACCGTTTAAAACAACTTTTGGTGGATTTCAGAGAGTCGAGACTATCTCAAACGACTTGGGATGACTTCTAGAGACTTTCGAGTCTTCTCAGGTTCTCAAATTCTTAATCTCGAATTATTTCTACGTTTTTATCATTTTTACAGCGAATTACGGCGTGAGAAGAAACGAGAAAAACTCGTGCCATTAATCACCCGATTTCTGTAGGGTGAACTCTTCGTCTTTTCGAAACTTTCTATGAAAAAGTGAACCCCTTCGAGCGTCCTGGGAGTTTATAATCCGTATTAGACAGAACCACCGTGTATGTATACCGAAGATATTCTGTTACGTAAATAAATGTACACTGGCTGGCTAGGGGGTGGCAAGGCGATCCTCCTGACACCGGAAGAACCTGAATATTTAAATGATGGACGGATACACCGGTATTACCCGTGTAATGGGGCGGCGGTGGTAGAGACTTGGAGAGCTGACTTAAGAGCGTAGGTACGTACCTCCTACCGATCCTACTACACTCGTTGAATCATTCAAAGGGGGAAATTAAGCTACCTTTTAGCATCCCTTATTTATTTCGTCCGGACCTTTAGCCGCTCTCTTTCACTCTTTCAAACCAGACAAAACCCTATTTATACTTACAAGAATTACAGACCTTATCAATTCATACGCGATCATGCGGTCAAAATTTCAAACTTAAGGGTTTCTTTGGCTTTTCACTTCAATTTTTCTTCGCTTTACGTGCGCTCGCTTCTTTCCTGACCGATTTTCAACACATGCACGCTGCATTCACTGTCACAAATCAACTTTTCTTGGACCGTGTACGGGATTACATGAGAACCATTGCGCCTACAAAGATCAAATTCGACACACTTATTTAATGTACGTTTCCGCACAGTGTGAACTACGGATATTAAAATCGGCCGAAAATCCTTTGTGATATACTGCAAAGATGAGATTGGTGAACGAGGTGATTATGAGAAGTGAAGTAAATCTTGTAAAAAAAGGTACTTCTCGTTAACTCGATGCAATTTCCGTAGTTCACACGGTAGACATACTTGTCTCAAATATTCATGTGAAATTTGATCCGTTTCATATAATCGGGGAAAGAGTAATCTCGTACGAAGCGGGATGCGCCTATGAAAGCTGTGAAAGCCCACTAGTTGGATTATTCCAATACGTCGAAATGGAATTTGATAGATGGATAATGAATGAAGGAAATGACTGGAAGCAAAATTCACAATCGTATTGATTTGGGTTCGAAAAAATGCCTCTTTTAAAAAATATCAAAATCATGTTATATCTAGCTATAGATGTTCTCGAGGTGAGATAGAATCGTCGGAAATCACGTATAGAGTTACGAAGCTAAGCGCCAGTTGGTAATTAGTTTAGAAAGTTAGTGACTTCGTTAAAAAAAAAAGATGGAAAAAATAAAATGAGGAGAAAAAAAGCAAAAAAAAAATAGGAAGAAGAAGACGAAGAAGAAGAAATTCTTAATGGTTTCTTCGACTTTTTAATCGCGCGGTGGCCCACCTCATATTCCGCAACCGTTTTTTCCTCAGCAGAAAATTCCGTCGGTCGGTTCCTTCGGCGGAAACATTAAGGGACCTAATTTAAAGTTGTTCGAAGTCACGATCTTTGACCCTCTTCTCCCTACCTACCCACCTCTTTCCCACTGCTGATATCTCTGTACCCCGTATCCTCATTCCCTCATCAAAAACACCCACAGAATTTCGAAGTTTTTTTTTTCCTCTTTTTTTTTTGATAGATTATACAAAGTCATGTGTGAGGTAGAGCTGTTATCGAATTATCGTGGAAGAATTTTTATTCGAGACTCTGACGCATGTAGATCGCCTTTATCTACACGACTCTCTTTCGGTCTCTCTTATTTTTTCATTCTTTTTATTTAATTTTTTTTTCTTTTCGAAAAGATAAGATAAACTTTGCAGCTCAATTTATAATTGACGCTCAATCCCCTCGCCGGTGGAATAGATACTTTAGATATTGTGTAAAGGCCCTACGCAACCATTTCCTAAAATAATAATTTACGCTTACGGTATACTACAACGTGATTTTCAAGAATACGATTCGGCCTTTTTAATAACTTTCTTCAGGATTTTATATCCGTACTTTCATTTTACAAAGCTTTTTTTTTCTCTTCTTCTGCTTCTTCTTTTTTTTTTTCTTTTCTTTCCATTCGGAGATCATTTTTTCGCGATGTTTTCGGAATTCTTCAGAATTTACTTCAGAATAGGAAAAATGTCTTTCTCGAATTTGATTCCAATTTTTTTACATATTATCCTCTGAAATTTTCACAAGTTATTGAATACATTATTTCATATCTCTCTCTCTCTCATTGTCAGAGAATTCACGAAACTATTTCGCACGGTAAGTTTTTCCGGTACGATTTTATAAATTTTCCGCTAAAATTTTCCACGGATTTAATCAACCTCGCTGCAAAGATTCACACGAACCACTTTCGAAAAATCACTCGAAGTACAATTAATCAAACGAATTTTTTCTCACATTTCACGAACATCTATCTGACAATATCAAATCAAATCGAATCGACAAATCTTCCGATTCATTTCTCAAAGTGATTCAAAATTTCTTTCGAATAGAAATTCATAGTAACCGGATAGCGATTGATAATCGAAATTAAAAATAAAATCGCAGGTCGAATAAAATTATCGGAAAACTTTTTTGGTTGACTTTTCCTACTTTTCGTTTTTTTTTTTTGTCAAGTTTTAATTTTTTTATTTTTTTTTTTTTATCAACGAAATGAGGAAACGTGCTTCTGCCTTCGGTGTTAAAGTTCAGAAGTCTTGACGAAAGCCGAGCTAGATTGAGAGAGAGAGAGAAAAAGAGCGAGGGTTTCGTTTGGACCACGACGTGATGGAATCTCGCGAACTTGTCTGGTTCACATTATTATTTTTATAATCCGTCGGTCCAATTTCGCTGAGCACCAGCTTTCGCACAACTCAGGAGGAGAAGAGAAAAAAAAGAGATAAAAAAAAAAAAATTAAAGAAACAAAGGGAGGAAATAATAACTATATAGGTACATGTATACAGTATACATATATATATAAACGTATATGATATAATTGTATGTTATTCCTGTTATTATAGAAACGAGAAATCCCGGAGATTAAGGTATAAGTAGGATATCATTTTTGATACGGTAGAAAATATAATAGAATATGATTTAAAAAAAAAAGGTAGAAGACAAACTGGAAAAGCAGATTTTTACGGATTTTATTATACGAAGAGGGCGTATGTGAAAAAAATGATAGAAAATTGACGTATAGGTAAATCCCTATCCTCGTTATTATTAGTATCACGACTATGAATGTAAAAATTGAAAAAAAAAAAAAAAATATCGAACAACTGAAAGAAACGGGCGACATGTTTTTTTCCAACTTTTTAATATTCGGATCTTTTTTCACGGTATGGTCGCAAAACTCACTCGACGAACTTTCAGTTTCTCATTTTCTCCACACACACACACACACACACACACACACATCGTGCCAAAAGGAGAACAGCGTGACGATATATCCCATGGACCCGAGCGCAGTAGATTAAAAATTTTTTCTCGTTTTTTTTTTCTTTTTTTTTACTGATTTTCTGGTATGGCGAAAAACACGTCGACTAGGCAACCAAAAGAGAGAGAGAGAGATACCAAAAAATAAAAATAAACGGGGGACGGGATAACAAGAAAAGGGAAAAGAAAAAAGAAAAACTGCTCCAAAATACAGATCGTCGCGAATTTTTTTTTTTTTTTTTCCGATATGAATAAAGCGCTTTATGAAAAATTTCTTTCCCCTCGTTTTCCGTATCCTTTATAACGTATCACGGGAAGATTTTGGTATCTGATAATAACAATGTAATAAGGGAAATTAAAATCTGCATTGTAATGAATTTTCCTGAATATTTTTTTTCCTTTTTTTTCTTTCGTTCGTTCGTTTGTTTCTCGTTGTTCCGCAGAATGAATTTCCTTATAGAATAAATATATACTCTCCAAAGTTTCGAACGAGTTTTCTTCCCTATATCGTTTATCTGTAGCACAGATATATACGTGAGTCGTGTATATACCCTATCCACGTTTCTTATATACTTATATACAAGCGAGAGTGCAGAGGAACAGCCAGTAATCACGGGCCAATATCTCTAGAGTAAACTCGTTGATTTCCGAAGCGTCTGCGGGCATAAGTTTCACCGCCTAATTGCAAAGTTTCCGAAAACAGGGAGTGCTTCGCATATTATACGCCTAGATCCACGTAGATGTGGTCGTTCAACCTCTTCTACTATACCTCTCCAAGAATCTCAAACTTTCTCTCACTCTCCCTCTCTTCCTCGCTAGTTTATGACAGATTTCACCTAATTTTAAAACCAAATCTGAAAACTTCGAAGACATTTTCAGTACAGAAATTTCGACGAGTGTTTCTCTTTTATTTTGGTTTTTTTTTATTCTTCTAACTTTTCGCTCCGAATTCTTTTTGTTTCCAAGAATTTCTAAGATCCTATGGTATGTTTGTATAGATAAAACTGATCGAGTATTTCGGACTACTTAGGCGTGGTACGAGTGATAATTAAATCAGCTCGTTTACGTATGCAAATTACAAGTTTCACCTGCGGACTTATGTCTGCCTAAATAGACGCCCTCCGACCTTTGGCCTTTGGCCTTGAACCACTGACCAAGCTTTACCGTCTAAAAGACATGAATTATGCAATAAAGCGCTACGAGGTTGCGACTATATACTCGATCTTCGGGGGAATCCCAATCGTATGTTACGAGAATTTCAACAGTCAGTCATTGGATCCAGCAAAGATGAATTCAAATTTGATGGAATTCCAAAAATAGAAAAACAGAAAACTAAAAGAATCAAATCAAGATTTTTTAATTTTTGAAAAACAAAAGAAAAGAAAAAATTGGAAAACAGACGTTTTCGGATTTCCAGGAGAAACGATGAATAATTTGAAAAATTTCATGACGTACGGGAATTGAAAATATCTTCGAAAAAACAAAAACAAAAAATGGGCAACGTGGGTATTTTCGAAATCTCCCCGCGCCGTCTCGTTCTCATATACATGATATAAATAGAGTATTTAAACGCATGAAACACACACACGCAAGTCCGCGCGAGAGCGAGGTAGATAAGAGGCAGATAGGTATGTGAATACGTATAATCACTATCACAGCTGACCTTTGCATCGATTGGGAGCGCGAGTGTAAAGCGAGAGGGGATTCCCCGCGACGGGGGCGGCTGGCGCTAGTCGGCAGTATAACCGGCGCGCGGAGTTGCGCGGTAAGATCTAGAAAACCAGTCAGCGTTTCTCCTCCGCGCCGCAGCGCACTTTGTCCGAACGAAATGGAAAGCAAGTCGTATGCCCAGCTGTGCAGGGGCGCGGTGAAAAAAGAAAGAAGAAAAAAAAGAAGAAAAACAAAAAGGAGTGTCCTAATTTCTTATTCCACTCATTTCATCGTCCATATCGTAGTTCTCAATCATATTCTGATAAGCGAGAGATAATTGTGCGCGATATTTGTGTCTATGATATATACAGACGTATGGATCATCATTTTACAACGTAGAAAGAACAGAAGTAGAAATGAATTTCGGGTGTGTTTTATCTTGTATATTTACTAACGGTTTATCAAGCTGGGAACTCCGCGCTCGTTTTTCTGCCATCTGGATTTCCTCCGCTCGAGTAACGCTTTTGGCTCGTCTGTAACGAACCCGTGTCTCCGGCTCGCTCATAGTGTCGTGTGTATATTGTGCCGCTAGAACGCCCACTCACCACAGCTATAAGAGCTTTGCGAGAGCGAATACCGAGTAGTAATGTAACGAACGAACACGTAACTAAACAAACGAGACACTTATAGCTGCACCGGCGCGGTACGGTGCGATACGGTACGGCACGGTGCAGCACAGCACCGGAACTCAAGCCTTACCGCAACTCAAAACTTAACTACACGATAATGCCCCTCGTCTATACGCGATAAGAAGGAAAGCGATCGAGTCTGTTGCTCCTCGGTACTCGCGAACGACTGCTGCAGAGTATACAATAATCCGTTGGCAGCGTCTATGCCATGTAGTAATGTAAATGAATATGTTTGTCCTGTTTTTCCTGAATTTTTTTTCTTCTACTTTTGTTTACTTATGTGCTTGACCGGTATCCTCAGTTCTTGGATACCCGGTTATACGTTAGACATCTAACGTATTTACTCGTCGAATGTTTACTGTCGAAAGCAGGCAGGTGCCTACGTCTACATTTGATATGGTAGCTGTACGACGCGCACGCACGCACGCCGAGGAGAACAGGAACGACTCTCGGTTATGTGTAGATCGCCGCGTTACCGAGCGCGTACGAAGCGAAATGAAGTATGTTGTTCCCGAACCCGAACCCGAACGACGCGGACGAACAACTGATGTGAGACGGTCAAACGCACGCACGTGTGTGTAGCCGTAACACGTTCTTTTCTCTTTCCTTTTCCCTTCCTTTTCTCTCCTTTACTTCTTACTTGTAGATAACGAGACGATCGATCGTCGGCTAACGTAAAAAACACTCTAGCTTACAGTAACATAATGTATATTACATAACGACGTGATTCAGTTATTTTCTCATCGATTTCAATCCATCACGCGCGATTAATTACAGGATGAAATTGCGAATTTATGCTTTACCCACGCAGTTATAATTATCTTCGTATTTATTTACTACGTAATTATTATTTTTTTCAATTAGCGAATAAATAAACCCGCGAAAATTTCGATCTGAAATTTTTATCCTTGTTTTTTTCGTTTTACTTTCTTTTCATCTTTTTTTTGCAAATTACTTATGCATACATATATAATATATATACACACGTAAGCGGTTTTATTTACACTTACAATTCGCTAGATTATTCAACGATGACAAGGTATACACGGCTGTTGATTCAATACCATTTATCAACTCCGGACGTCAAAGTCCAAGTTGTCTGACAAGGAACGAGCCCGACGAGTCAACGGTTCATTTTATTCAAATCTAGAATCACGTCCTTCAGTTTACCTCGGATCTAATATTTCGGAGGAAAAATACGGCAGTTGACAAATTTTTGAAAAAAAAAAAAAAAACTACGTACAAACCTTAGTTGAAACTAATTCATCAAAAACTGTATAAAAATTCATTTTTATTCAATTTTGTTTTCAAGCGTTAATTAAGTATAATCATTTTACAAAATGACAACTATATACATACGTGTACGTATATAATGTAGGTATATTAGTACTACAGTCTACCCATATTTGCTGCGGTCATCGCGATTAAAATTTATCGCGTTGTGTTAAACTCCGCAATTTAATATATTAATCCACGTCATTATCCATGCTTTACTGGTACTGCAGTATCTGTCGCTATGTATGTACTACATACACGTTATATAATATAATAAAACAGCTGCAGCAGATAATTAACAAATTAATTAAATAAGTATACATTATTATAAATTAATTACCATACTTCAACGTGACTGCAATTAAGTTCAGATTAATTAAAATCGAATCACATATCAAATAATTCAAAAATATAGTTCATTATATTAATTATGTTATTCTCGTCGTTCTCCGATTCTTTATTATATTATCTTATTTCATTTTATTTCATTTTCATCAATTAATTGATTAATTCCTCTAACAATTTCATTCATTCATTCATTCACCTATGTACAGATAATTAATTATTTCGCCGTAATGGAGAATAAATAACAGAATAAAATTATGTTATAATTATTATCGTTTATTAATAACAGAAAGAAGAATATCAGGATCGAACAGTTTTTAATTTACGTTCAATAAATTCAGAAGCAGTTATATATTTTTCAATATCAGGCACTCGTATAGGTACGATATTATCTCTGATGTAACGTGTGCGATACAAAGCTCTTCAGAATTTCCAATAGTGAAATATAAAGTTTTTCATTTCGGATATTTCATTTCGTGAAAATAGCCATAATAGTATACAGAGAGGCAATAATCTCTCGAAGAACTTGTAAGATAATAAAAAAAGGACGGCGATCCACCGTTTTCGGCTTCTCTTAAGAACCGAGAAATAGGCGTAAGATTCCTTATTTCTCGATAGAACGGAATTCCTGGATTGAAAATGAACTTTCGAAGCAATAAACGTCTCCGCAAACTCACGTGCGCCAGACTCACCCTCCCCTCTCACCTAACAATAAGATATAGCTGCGGAAAGATTCGCGGAAAGAAAAACCTCGAATTCCTGAAGCTGGGACCCGATGGTGCAGGTGGTGAACGAAGAACTAATTAAAAGACGTATCTACACTGCAATCTACGCAAACCCTATACTTTCACAACTCCATCGTTCCTGCACCTCCTCCTACTCCACAATCTCTTTACTCTGCACTGTGCAACTATGCTGGTGCACCATCGTCAGTAGCTGGAGAGAAAAGGATGAGAAGCACGAGAGTGAGATCTGTCGCTAAATTGCTGGCTTGTACGTACGGTAGAAGATCGTGACTCCAACTTCAAGAAGTTAAACGACCAGAGTAATGAAAAACTTAGGGATTCTGTTTTTTCTTTTTTTTCTTTTTATTTTTTGGTATAAAAACGATCAATTTTTATTCAGAAATATTTATACAGGGCAATAAATAACAAACGATTCGTCGGTTGCTTCGGGTCCGGTAAGCCACGCATAGAATATTGGCAAAGGTTGGTAGGCATGTATTTCGATCGGACGCGATGCAGCGCCAAACTCCCCAGTCCTTTAATTTATTTAAACCCCTGCGGCAACCTGCTACACAAACATCCCTGCGTTCGGTTGTTGAAATATTGACTGCTCCTGCCTCTTCCACTTCCTCCTCGTCGCCCTTTACTTCAACGCTCCACATTTTCCACGATATGATACAGAAATATACAAATGTGTATAAATTTTTGAATTTATATTTAAATTTGATTAATAATAAAATAAAAATGTATGAATATTTATTTAGACCCTTTTAATTCGTCACGAATCATTTGGATCGAAGTATGGGTACGTAGAAAGTTACGATTGAACGAAAATAAAGTACGTATAGAGGTAATTGGTCATTTATGTTTATAGCTAATAACGATAAGCAAACAGCAATGAGATCGTGAACGATTTATATACCTAGGTAGTTACATTTGATAACTCATTGGTATATTGACGAGGAGCGCGTTGTGCAGTGCGGTTAACGGACTGATTCTTGTTCAGGATTTCACTGTGTACGTATCCGCAGATATAAACCTATACGGGGGAGTGTATGCCGTAAAATCGTGTAAATGCATTGGTAGATACTGGTAACGATGGCATCGTACACTCGAGAGAAACTTCTATACCTCATATGGTGTTTTATGATAAATCGGAGCGAACCGAATTTGGAATGAGATGCGGAATTGTGGAGCTACGTGTGTTTTTTGAAAAATTCGTGTCAAGAGAAGATTATAATGTTTCGAAACCGTGGAAGGGACTTTAATCATCGTTTGTTACAGGAGGTTTCTTTTTTTCGCGGAGTTTCAACGAGATTGGTATTCTTTTAAAGTCATCTTTCGGACGTTAAGAACTCGTTTCTTTCCAGCTAAAACGAGCCGAGTCACTTCCCGTGTGAAAGATTAGTTTCTCGCTGTGGAATTTTCGGAATTTGACATCGAGTCTCTTGGAACTTTCGAAATTCGAAACTTCAACCCTCAACTATATTTCATGGCCGAAAGGGTTCCAAAGATACAGTGCTCAGATGGGGATGCAAAGTTTAAAAAATCTACCAAGCTGTGAAAACGAACCGCGGCTTTTGCCTCAAAAATTTTGAACTTTGAATTGGATTCCAATTTCTGAATCCCCTCGGATATTTCGTTCCAGCTTTACCCCAGAATGATCAACTGCGGATTAAAATTTGTACACAACAAATACATCCAACCAAAAAAATACTCGAGCCCTGTTTCCCACCCCCGAATATTATTTTATCCGATAGTCCCCATCGGCATATCTTTTCGACTTCACATCAGGGTCCAAAAATCAAAATGGACAGGCGTTTATTGCGATTTGAACAGAATGCTCTTTTTTCTATTGAGAATCGTCGCGCCCGGACCCTCTCGCTATATCTAGTCCAAATCTAGTTTATAAAAGCCCCCTAAGCCCCCTGTATAATAATTGAGACCGTATTGTAAATTGGTTCTTCCTGCCTTTGAAACCTGGACCTAAATTCCACGGGGCAACTATACGCGTACGATTTGGTCTGCAGTTATGATCGAGATTAAAATGAAACTGTCTATTGCTCTCTATGGGTGTAGGTGGTAGATGGTAGGTATATACGGGACATTTCCAACAACAACCCGGAATATCGTAAACCCCGAAAATAATGGCGTCATAGATCGTTAACTGACCGAATAAAAGTCGCTTATCAACGGGCGCATCGTCGAAACCCCACCAACCCCAGCCCCAACCCTAAACCCCCAACCCCTGACCCCATCGTCCTCGTACACTTCATGTACTGTGTGTGCCCGGTCAAGTGGATATCCGTGAACCACAAAACGCCCCGTTCCAAACCCCAGACTGGCATTATTCCCCGGCCTTAACACTCCGCCAGGACTTCATGGGTTCACTTGATTCACGACTGGGTACCAGTTTCTATTACCCATATTAACAAGCCCGGACGAAATACCGAGCCATGGAAGTAAGCAGAGGATAAGTTGACGGCCGATTACACTTTCTACTTTACATACGGCTTTGACGACGAGGAAAAATATCGATTTGGTTCGGAAAATGACGTTTTCTAATTTGAAAAACTTCGCGAACCGAAAGAGTCTGATTCCCTCGAACCTCGGCATTCTATACCCCGAAAAAGAAATCCCATCTCTCAAGTTTCAATCCCATTCTCTATCTCGGTATATTACCAATCGGAATTAGATGATCCGCGGTAAATCAAGGCCCGAACTCAAACCAAGACGTCGAGCCTTGATCAGCTTCTGTAAATAGACATTAGGGGCATACATCACTTACTGGTTCGGTGTAGAAGAGCGACAGTTAGTAAGTCCTCGATTAGATCGATGGTTGATTGGAACCAAAGCAGATTACTCAGCGTACACGAATTCGTTAGATAAGGTATAGATCTCTAATCGTGATGTAGAAGATCGATGTCTGCTCGCGATGATCTCGGGATTAATTTCGGCACAAGCTGACTGGTCGGTCTTCCAAGATCATCGATTGCAACCAACTCTGAATCGGCTTAGACGGTGCAAGGGGTTAAAGTTAAAGTGGGAGGGAAGATGATCAGGGCGAATTTGAGGGGGTTTAGAGGCTTCCTTAACCCAGAGGTTGTCGGCTTAAGGTACAGCACGATCCTCGTAAGCTAAGGCTCGTAAGAGGCTATTAGTTAGCTCTGCAAGCAAGGCATAACCCCTAAGATCAACACGCCATTTTATAGTTCATCGAGGAAGACGAGGGGCGAAATCTTCCATCAGAAATTGGGCAGGGGGTGTCGTAGATCTCGACATTAGATTTTATTACATCGAAGAATTCCTCATCCTTGGTAATGAATTTTTGCGAACAGAAAAAGCACGGAGTTCAAAGTTCTGATGGAATTTTGGATCTGGATACACCCTGGAAGGGTAAATCCTGAATTCGTCTTCTGACCAGGTCCTAATTTCGCTCGAATGTTTTTTTTTTTTTGATGGTTTGAACGACTCCTCGAGCCATAAGCTTACATCCCATGAAAGATGGAACCGTCCGAGACGTTACCGGGCGTAGGCTGCGAACGAGAGTACAGTATTCTTGGATACATTATGCACGGTTTCCTGCATCCCATACCCGAGAGTTTCTGGAGCCCAAAACCAACGAGAAACCTTCGTAAAGCCGATTAGCAGTCAAGGCACGTTTGTTATTAGCCATTCGCTAGATCCCGACTAAAACCACTAAAATCAAACTCAACGTTGTGAGCGAATGGGGATGAAAATAGGGAAGGGAAGTAAAGTTTGCACTCGGATCAGTACCACCCCCAGCTACCTGCGAATAGTTAAGAAGAATATTTTCAGAATTTAAAAATAGAGAAATTCTCATTTTTGGTTGAGGTAGGTGATAAATTTTTTATTCCCCACCTTAAGGAGCTGAAAGAGGGTGAATCTCCGCACGTGCAGTGCAGGAGGGAAGCTTTTCAAAAGACGTTAACAAGTTATAGTCAGAAAGCTGCAGCCCAGGAAGGTGGGAAGCTGGTAAGATCAGCACTTACCATAAAAGAGCTGATTTTAAGTAAACGTGGAGGGTATATGGTTGAATATGTATGTAAAATTGTGAATAAAAAAAAGGGAGAAAAAATGAAAAAAAAAACGAACAAAATGAACAAAAAAAAGAGGGTAAAGATAATTGTATGATAATGAGAACACCGTATGCGCTCCGACGAACGATCCCCCAGGAACTGGGTAACGTTTCTACCATCAACCCTTCCCTTCCAACTTAGAGAGCTAATATATACAGAGAACAAATTTTAAACTGCAGATTTCTTCTTATCAGTTAATAAAATTTAATACCTAGTACCATAAGGTACACGGGTATTGTAGGTGTAGGGAAAATTCAGATGAGGGTGAGGGGAATAATAATTTCGTCAAATATAGGTCGATCTTTGATATCGGAGAACAAATTTTGGGGAAAAAATCTTTGTTTCAAACTTGTAGAGAACCGGAATATCGTATAGAAAGTTTGTCGACGAGTGTGGGACCGGAGAAAACTAAGTTGAAGAATATGTTGGCCCGGGAGTTTTACGAGTCTCATCCGGTAGCAGTGGTCGCTTATAGGGTATACAAAGCTCATGAGGATGAAAGAAGAAGAAGGAAGGAGGCGGGAGGAAGAGGAAAGAGGAAATAAGGAATAAGGAAGAAGCTGCCGGAAGCTGGGCGAATATATTCACCGATAAATTTATTTAAAACGAAATCGCTTTGCCCATACTTCGAGGAGGTCTTAAGGGTCGCGTAGAGGCATCCGGAGTTTGAATAGCGATAGGCACGGAATAAAATTCCAAAATCTATACCTAGCGAGTTTGGGAACGGCTTTTACCGACTCGAAAATTTTCACCCTCGAGGATTCTTGACCCGAGGTTCGACGTCGAGGCATCGCCCCGCGTCGTTTCCACATAAGAGCTTTTATGGTGTGACAACCCGTCATCATGTGTTAACCATGAGCTAGCTTTCTACTCTAAAACGTATAGCCGAACCCTTTTACGATCAAACCTTTTCGATTATCCGGCAGAGTACTTCGGCCTATACTTTACTGCCCCAAATTTTATTCCTTTTTTGTTATTTTTGTTTTTCGCTTTTTTTTTACGAAACGTAGAATCAAACTACGTACGTCGAAAGCCTCTAATTTCGTGCGATGAAAGCAGTTTGAAACCCTGCAGTTTCGAAACGGTATAGAACAGACAAATTTACAAAGTGATATGTACGCCTAGGTGCACAGGACGAAACGAATTCTACGATATTAGCCGGAGGGACAGTGGTCACTGATCACCCATCAGAGACTGTCAATATTTGACTTTGTCCGGTTACAAAGCCAGACATTGAATGTTGATAGGATGCAATCAATTATGTCCAGCACACGTAGGACCGCGACCACTGCACGGTTATGGACCAGAGCCCCAAACCAAAACCGAAAACCGCCTCTTCCTCTCGGTCGGATACTCTCTCATACCCGCCAACTACCTATCAAGCTCTCTGCAGTCGTTCGAAAACCGCGCGTAGTAACGTTACACGTTACATTGTCAATTACTGGGCAGAGGAGAGGATGTAACGCTCCGATTAATTGTTTAAATAGGAATTATATTCACCTACCTTTAAAAACAAGAAAAAAAGTTTCGATAGAATTGATGAACTTTTGATTTCTTTGATTTCCCAAAAAAAGGCCAAACGGTCGTATCAATGGAATCCACGACCACCTCGTGCCATCGGACACTGGATAAGTTTGTTACAGGGGGATAAAATGAAATGAGAAAAAGCGTGTGATATAAAGGGGTGTTTATATTTATTTTCATTTTTTTATTTATCGTATAACGTTGAAATAAAATAAAAGTAAAATATATCTTTATTTGTTTGATTAATTCTATTATTCCATAAATAATATCATTTTAATTATTATTATCGTTACTTTTATTTATACTATTTACAAAAGTAGTTTCAGCGCGAGGCTCCGACTACGTAGGACAATGATACAGTTTAATAATATGAACACGTGCTCTCCCGAAGTTGATAAAAGTCTCAGAAAATGACCTGACGAAATTGATATCCTTCAGTTTTCCAAAAATGACGACAAAATACAACTTCCGTGAATACCATCGACTGGACGTAATATACTAATTTCTGGCAACGACACGCCCAGAGAATACCGATTTGTCAAAAAAAAAAAAAAACAGAATTCGCGTATGTACTTGGTTATCGCGTGTCAGGATATTTTCGGACGTTGTATTTTTCAGGGGGCGATACTTTATTCCGTTAATCATATTTCCGGTCATTTTCTGACGCACAGTGTCGTAGGTATATGGTACGTAATAAATAACAGTTACGAATGGGGTATAGATCGTAGATGTATTTTTTTTATTTTTTTTATATCCAATGGATTAGAATGTCGATGAAAACGAAAAAAAAGACAAAAAAAAAAAAACAACAATTATTAATAATAATTTTAATAATTCTAAAAAAAAAAAGAGGAATTAATAAAATCCATAACAAACGAACGTACATGCGAAGCTTGTCGATTTATTTATTCTATGGGACAAGCAAACTACGGTGTTGCGTCGATGAAAATTATTCCCTATGGAATCTACGGGGCAAGAATAACGATTAAAAAATATATATATATATATATAATTATATATATTGTATATCAAAAATTGATGTCGACCGAAGGAATCCACCAAATTTCTTTTTTTTTTTCATCTCTATGTATAAAGTAATAGTATTTTACGAGGGTGCCGATTTTTCATTTCTTTTATCTCCCCCTTTCCGCGATTCAATTTCCGCATGGAATTCGATAGAAATCAAGAATGAAACGAATTGTTCAAAGAATTTTGGATTCATTTTGTTTTTTTCCTTCTTTCTTTCCCAGGCGAAATAATAACTTGTCTCGGGACCCATGCGATCGATTGATTTCGCGAATCGGCGGATGTTTTTTATTTTTTTATTTTTTTTTCGATTCAATTTTATCCGTAAATTTTATGCAAATTTTCTCACCGAAAAGTTACTCTTCTCTACGTATAAGCGAACCGTGAGTTATTTTTTTTCTACAACCGTAATCATACATGAAACGTATCGGAATGGTATCACATTCTGCTTCCATGTACGTAAAATAACGAGTCAAAAAATATCTGAAATAAAAGAAAAAGAATATATCCAATCAATTCGTGCTCTTTATTTTTTTTTTCTTTGATTTTAGGATAGTTCGAAAAAAATCACCGACTGAAATACAAAAATCGACGGTCTGACGGGGTGGAGTCCCCTTAACGACGCATATATGCAAGTCTTTAAATAATCAATTTTTACTTGACTAATGAAATAAATAAAAGAGATGCACGATTCAGGAGGAGGAGGAATCACAGAGTTTCGTCGGGTATGTTACGCATGGGGTACGGTTTTCCTCGGAAGAAAAGAAAAAAAAAATGGTAAACAGTTTTCAGCGCCGGAAAATGGAATTAAATAAATAAAAACGCTTCGAAAACCGTTAATAGATCCACTCATTTCGTTTAAACGATAATTATTACACCACCTATCTTATCTTCGAGGTGTTTTCCTTCCTATTATTTTTTTTTCTTATTATATATAAATTGTTTTATTACCTATATAACATTCACTTAATTATTTATGAATTAAAAATGTTTCAAATTTTTATTCATATTTGTCTATCATTCGTGTTTTAAGGAAATTTTTGTGGTTGTTTTTTTTACAATTTAAATGTAAATCTCTTGCAAAAACAGACTTTCCGCGATTTTCATATTTCTCATTACCGTTGCTATTATTATTATTTTCTATAAAAAAAAGAAACGGTGTATCAATTTGCGTTCAAAAATTTCCATCATTCCGAAAATCTTCTGTACACATAGATATAGGCATATATACCCTCGGATCTCGATTCTCGCTCATATATCGTCATTCGATCAGTTCGTGATAAACAAGAGTCAAGTAATTTTGATATCGTTATTATTACAATTATTATTAATTAATTGTGTTAAATTTTTTTTTTTTCAATTAAAAAGATTGAAACTAGTCCAAAATCTTAGCTATAATTTTGGAATTGATTGTGGCGGTGGTGTTGTTAGATTTTGAATTTCGTCGAAAGATTTTTTCGCCGCTGTTTGCAGGTCGTCCATACTTTTACGTGTTTTTACCGTCAAATCGTCAAACTGACGTTTTGTCTGGGCCAGTAACTCGTCCGTTGATTTCACCGCATTATTTGCCAGGTCCTTTACCTCAGCGTCGATCATTCCTATCACCCATTCGATGGCTTGTCTTCCCTGAAATTAATCGATAAATGAATTATCCAAAAATTTGCAAAAAAAATTTGTTAAATCCCCAAAAAAATGCAAAAAAAATTGTCCTGCTTCAAAATTCACCTTCCCCGCGTTCGCAGATATTTTCGAAGTCAACATATCCTCCATGTAATGACCGAGAGGGACACTTTTGACCGTTACCACCGCTTCTTGTGTCAATAATGTGTTCTGAGGATTTTCCGGATGTGGCGAATATTTGACTGTCTCCATGACACCGATATAATTGCAAAATGTTAACTGAAACAGAAGTTGAACAATCGATTATCGATATCGTCAATTTTCTCATCAGATTATTGCGATTTACTTTGATTTTGATTTTTCCTCTAATTTTCCAGTTTTTTTGTTTTTTTTTTCATAAATTTTGGCTATTTTGAAAAAAAAATTTGTATACTTCCAGTCCGATTCGGACAAGCGTTTACCCTGAATCACCCGCGAATTGTTTGACGAAGTTGCACTGGATTTCGGAAACTATATGGTATCGAAATTCTAGTTGATTGCCAATACGACGCTCGAAGTCGAAAGGGGTTTCGGTATTATCTGCCTTGGGCGTTAATTTATTTGCCAGAACGTATTGCCTTGCGATTGAATCGTTTTAGTCAGAGTTAAAGCGGCGACATGAACTATGTTACTGCAGAGACTCGGTTTACAGGGAATACTGCTATACGCTATTTGCAAATTGTACGTCTTAGTTTGCGTGTATTTAATTAATCCATAATAGAGTCGATGCAAGATCAAAAATCGCAGTGAGTAAATGAATGGTTATTTCTTCAAAGGAAAACAAAATTTTATAATAAGAAAGAAAATTGATTTTGAAAAAAAAAAAGACGAGACAAATTTTTCGAAGATAGAGGATTTCTAATGAAACTGATATACCGAAAATTTTGATTGAAAAATTTGAATCAAACGAATTTCAAGCCGGGATCCTGATTCGAAATTGAAAAGAAAAATTAAAGAAAAATTCACCGCAAAAACCGGAATCCTAATTATTGAAAAAACTGTAACAAAATCGACGAGCCTTAGCCCTTGTTATTGAAAATTTGTAACAAAACTAGCAACCTTATTAAAAATTTCTATCGGGACCGAAGACCGTGTTTTGCTCGGCCTCCAGAGGGTCGCGAATTTTTTTGATCCCTGATATCGAATCCCTTTTTCATATATCTATTGAAACACCCGGTCCGAAGCTGGTCATTAATTTTAATCAACATCCATGTATGTAATATTTCAATAGGAAACCCCATCGATGTATGAAATATGGGTTTATACGTAAAATAACGGCTATTCCTGGTACAACCTACCCAAAAAGGGAGGTTTTCCATTTTTTGTTTCTTCGTTTTTTTGTTGAATTTTTTTATTTATCTACATTCTTTTTGACGCAGATCAAAAATTTTCGTTTGTAAATCACCGGAACAGCCAATTACAGCCCTGGTTCTGTGCAGGTGTAGGTTTCACCTACGTACACCCAACCGAAATCAGTTTTTGGCTACTCTACGTATGGGTAGGTATATACACGCACTACCTACCCGGCTCTTGTGTGTGTTGTGCGATGTTTACTTTTCATTTACACCCGTGTTTAAACTGGCTGTTTTTGCAACGCAAAACTGTTTTATATATTCAGCCTAAATAATTAATTGGACCTCTGCAGGCTGGCTCGAAAGTGGCTGTATCTACTTTATACCTTATACGTAATGTAGCGTGGGTGCAAAGAATTCAAAAAAATAAAAATCAACCATTAATCTTTATCATACTATTTAATTTCTATTTTTTTAATTTCTAATTCGCTCAAATTTTAATAATTTTTTTCACATTCTAGCGAGTTTTTACTCACGATTCCCAAATAACAATATGTTTTAATCGATACGAATTTCGATATTGTCAGTATAGTTCAATCGACGATGATTTTTGCGCAGGATTTTCGACAATGGAAAAATAAACATTTGTTTTTTTTTGTTTTTGTTTTTTCATTTTAAGTTTTCCACCTACTTTTTTTTCAATTTTTTTATTGTTTTTTTTTTTCGCAACATGAATAAGTTCGTACGTTTGTAGGTGCTGCCTGCAGAAGCAGCAGCAGCAGCAGCAGCAGCCTACTCTAAGTGGGCCTCTCAAATTAGAGGTCGAGTATCCTTGGCACGCGGTTCTACTCGCGAGTAATTAGCATTTCCATATAATTGAGAGGGGAAGAAGGGGGGATTTTGCAGATCGAGGTGCAGAACATTGTTCGAAGATTTCGCAGCATTTGTGGCAAGCTTTGGCCGCCTCATTAGCCAACCTTAATCCGTACTTAACATAGTTTAACTCTCGAAATCTAGCCACCATATCTATGCCGAATCTAAGTGCTCGACTTCATCCCACGGATAATTGGGACAACCGCTGCGGTATAAATGCATCTTCCACTCTGATCCGAGAATACAAATTGCGATAAATGAAATTTTTCACGGGAAAAGGAAAAATAATTCGCAGATCCGTTTTCTTTTTTTTTTTTTTTTTAAAGAAAAAAATAATTCAAAATTTCAAGAGCTTTTTTTCCCGTGTTAAAAATCGTATCTTTGTTACTATTTATATACTTTTTTCGAAATATCGATAGAAAATTGACGAAAACTGAATATATGATATTCTAATCGTCCAATGGAAAGATTTCTGTGATCAAAGAGATCAATAGTTGCACTTCCGAGAGTTTAGAACAGACATGATACCTCGGGGCTTACGTTAGTCCGTGTGCAGCGGATATTAGTAATCCTATTTCTGGTCCTCGGTTCGATATGTGTATGTGTGTACATACATACATTATACTCTAGAATCGACTATTCCCAGGAGTGAAATATCTTCCAGTAACTAGTAATCGCGAAATGGCTAACATTATTATGTATACCTCAAGATAGTAGGTATGTAGGTTGTTTCATACTACATATTACGTATGTATGTATGTATGTATACATAGAATGGGTTATTCCCCTATAACAGTAGTGGAAAGTACATTAAACCTACAACGGTTAGCTACTTTGGATTATTCATAAATTTTACTCTATACGGTCTATGCACTGTTTTCCCCATAGGATTCTAAGGTTCTCCTCTCTACTGCTCCTCTATAATACTGCCGCTGTACTTCGATCCGAATCTAATTAATTAATTAATTAATAAATTATGAGACTGTATCCACATTCGCAGAATTCCCAACGGGGTTATATGGATATTATATAGTCGGTCGAATATGGGAAGTAATTAGATTTTTGAAAACCTCGCGATCTCGTGATTATTATTTTTGAATCTAATATTTTTAGTTTCGACCAGTTTCTTTGAACGGAGAGAAAAAAAATACTTTGTGAACTTTTTTTATCATTAAATTCGCATCCTTTTTTTTTCAATGTTCCATATAATAATATGTGCGTTAAACGTTTCGTTATATGTAATCAGATTATTCCTTCCTATTCGCAATATGTGGCAGCGTCGAAGTTTTGAATATAATGAACGAAAACAAAAATAAATAAAATGAAAAAATTCAATTCAAAAGCAAAGCGTAGAGAACTGGTACGCGAGCAAACGACTAGGATATTTCGTATGATATCAGTTTTAATAATATCAATGTCTGTATACTCTATGGGAACAGAAAAAAATTGTATTCGTCTCTATAGAACCGAGAGAAGAGTTGAAAAAAAAAAATCTGATATTTCGATACAAAAAAAATTAGAATAACAACTAAAATAAAAAGAAAAAATTTATTAAAACAGATAATAGCCTGCATGCATCGTACGTTCATCAGATCGTATAAAATCCGTGGCGGGGAAAATATTTCGTTGGATAAAAAGAAACAAAGAATAAAAATTATTCAAATAAAAAAATAAAAAAATGCCCAAAAGGCATAAAATCCACCGCTTTATGACATACCTACATCCACCTAGTTAATGTGAGATATAAACTAGAAACTAACGAGATATGTCGTGAAAAAAATTCCGGAGTATAGGGTAAACGGAACGCAATTGCTGTGTACGGGGTATTCCATGCCAAGTCAGTCAAAACCTGAGAATGCCGTATGTCGAGTTTTTGCAACAAAAAAAAAAATCACACGAATTTTATAAAAAAGAACCATAATTTTGAGACCGAACCGATAACGGGGTTCCGGTTTCTTCTATTATTTCCGGTACGATTTCAATATTTCATCTCAATAATTTCAATCTGATGGTCTGAAAATTTCTTGTCGATAAAAAAAAAATGCCGCAAACAAAATTTGAAAAAAAATAATATATCAATATCATAGAAAAAAATCGAAAGAACCCGAACCCCGTTATCGCTTTGGTCTTAAAATGGTCGTTTTTGTTTTTTTGTTCATAAATTTTGTTCGAATTTTTTTAAAAATTAGGAAAAATGTCGTTTTCGGAATACCCTGAATGATGAAAAAAAAACAGATCACTCGCTACTATCGCGTATTGAAATATGGGCAAAATGTAAAATGATCACAGTCACAGACTTGGCATAGAATACCCCATACGTATGTACTATACAAGTATACAGCGCGGCGGTAGCGGGCGTTACGTGTCGAAATTAATATCATGTGCATGGGGCAGGCAGTGTTCACCGATGCCCGGGGGGGAATCCCCGGAGGGAGTTACCCTTCGGGTTCAGTGCCCAGACCAGTACGAGTAGCAGTAGCAGTAACAGTAGCCAGTAACAGCAACGGCGGCAACTTTGAATTATTATACCGACACTGCACACGGCCCTTTAAATCATAAAGGTAACAAATTTCACTCCATATAGGTTGGAGACCAGTACAGGTAGTTTATCGAACAATACGAACTATCTGATGGTTCGGAGGGATCAAACATTTCGAAACATGTTTTGACGCTCATTCGGTAGAACCAGGCGAAGTAGAAGTTTGAAAAAAAAAAGAAACAAATACCTCGACAAAATTTTTTGAGAATTTTTTTTTTTTTCTGTTTCATCAATTTTCAGCCGAGTTGCCTACTTCGCCCCGAACCACCCTATGAAGATTGAAAGGATGGTTCGATATGCTGTGTGAAAAAAAAAAAATTCGAAAAAAGCAAAAAAATTTTAGGAAATTATTTATTTATTTTTTTCCCGCTTTGCCACGGTTTCCCCTATATGCATCTATGTAACGTGTATGCATGTACGGGTACCCTGCACAGCTGCTGCTGCTGATGCTACGGCAGTTTTTGAATTGATTGAAATATGGGTTTGAGAGGGTCGTGACTTGCGGTCTGGTACTGCTGTTGCTTAATCAAAAATAATGTCCCGTAAAAACAACATTTTACAATGTACCGTCTGCAGAGTACACGGGAATTAATGGATATTCGGTTTTACTAGTTACCTATACACTATTTTTATACAGGTATATAAGTCTCAGGCGAAACGGTATTCGTTTATCGGTATCAGGTACTTTAATGAGATCGAGAGATCGACAACTCTTCAGATTTCATGAAGGTACTAGGAATACAGGGAAATGTTGTGAATCAATTTTCAGATTCTTTCAAAATCATTTGGAGAATCTCGCGGGATATTTCAATTATTTGGATTTGGAACCATGTTATAATCTTTCGAAAAAATTTGAAAATCTCTTGAAATACAATGAAATACAATGAAATACAATGAAATACAATGAAATTCAATTCTGGTTAAAAATATTTTTTTAATTCTTGGAAATCTATTGAAACTCTTGATATCTTCGAATGCGTTTGGAATCGGTTCGAATCTGCGTTTATCGGTAGAATTCTTTGAATTCGTTGGAAATTATTGGGAATCTTCCAAAATTCGTTGATACAGGTTCGTAGATTGAAATTTTGAAAATGTGCAAAATTCCGAAAATTCGTTAAAATCTCTTCATTTTCATGAATTCTTTGATAATCTTTAGAAACCCTTTTTGAATCTGGAAATTTCCGAAATTTGAAGACCTCTGAAATTGTTTTAAAACTTTCTGAAATCTCTCAACCACTCGAAACCTTTCAAAATCCCATCAAATCTATGAAATTTTTAAATCTGATCTCCACAAAATTTAATAAGTTGTTGATCCCTCGTTTATATATATACAACGCATCAAAAGTAGCCATAGAAATCTTGTTCAGTCATCGACAATCATTCAAAAGTCAAAGCAAAGTCATTTGAGTATCTAAAATCTTCTAAATTCATCAAAATTCATGTCTTATCATTCAGTATTTTCCCATCTCATGTCTCATCATTTTATGAACAAATTTCACCGTGTTTCAAAGCTCCTTAGGTCATTTCAAAATCACCAATGATTTTCCCAGACTCCCTCTAATTATAATAGCTACAAATTTTTCTCAGATTATCTGAAATCAGGACTGAATTCTTTCGATCTCTACTATTCCCTCTCCTTATTCCCCTTCATCTTCACCAAGTTTTCAGATTCATATTCCGTTTCCATATCTCAGCATAAAAGAGTGTATATTTATAGTACCATTCTGCTACCCATAATGTATATAGCAGGCAATACTTTGAAGAAATCCCAGAGGCACATAGCCGGTAGAAAATACAGGCATCGATAACCCATCATATCAACTACAGTCTGCAGGCTCAAGTACTACAGAATTGTATACACTTTACAATATCTGGAAGCTAAAGAAACTAGAATATAACAGCTGAGAGCAATTCGTCATATTATAGGTATACACGTAGTTTAGTCATACTGTGCCTCAAATAATTGTATAGGAGCCATGAATTAGTCTATTTGACCGTTGTGTAAACTAAAGCTAGAGGCTCATTTTTCCCTCCTATTTCCTTTCGCCATTATCATTTTTCTAATCTTCTATACGAGTAGAAGTAACGACTTTCACTTCAAACGAAATGATACTATAATAAAGTTATAAGTGGATGGAGAAGCGGATAAATTGTGATAAAATTAATGTGAATGACCCTGAGGGATGAGATAACGAATATTCTATATACTTTAATTAGTAGCTCCGTGCCTCTAGAACTACTCCGACAGTCTATTCCGTGAATTGGGCCTGTGTCCAACTCGGAACTAAAATAAATCCTAGTTCAATTGTTTTCAGGGTCGTGTCTTTAGGAGAGAGTAAATGAAGAAAATAAATACGCAACTTCTTGGGCAGAAATAAATGAAAAAGAAGTCTAGATAGTTAGCTTAAAGCTTGAATATCGAACTGATCGGTATCGGTACATTAAAAAATCAGTTTCTCCTTTACCCTTGAATATTACGTAAATTTAAATAGCACATTACTTTCTAAGGAATTCTCGTTTTATTTGGAATGAAATTCTATCATGTTAGGATCCTCAATCAAATGAATGTGAAAATGAATAAAATAAATAAATGATTGAGTACAAAAGACTTAAAATAATGAGATCATTGATCAATTTCTTAATTTCTTATCAATTTTATCGCTGTAATTTCATCTTTGCACTCTGTCACATGATTACCGAACATCTCAATATACAGATAAATATATATCGGGTACTTTCTCTATCTATAATTGATAAACAGGATATCTTCGGATATCAACAGTTTTTGATCAATCAGACCAACAATGGATAGTATAAAAGCGATATAACTCACATTTCTAGTCCTTAAAATCATCTGTTTCTTTTCAATATCAACTTCGCTCCATTCGCTGGCATAGCAAACCGAAGCGGTTCCTATAAGCTGTGAAAGAAGAAGAAAAAAGATCATCAAAGACTTTGAATAGAAAAATCCATATATTTGAATGCATCCTTTTCAAAAATTAGGAAATTCATCTTTTAGATCAAATAGTCGGAGTCCTTATCTCACAAAGGCCTATTTCTGACTCAACGAAGAGGAGATTGCGTCATTCAAATCGCGAGATTTTGAGGTTAGGATGGGGAAAGGTATTGTTTGAAGTATCGGATCGAAGGGAAAAGCTTATATTTGAGGTTAAATTATGGAGATACTCACAGCTTCTGCCCACTTCGGGAAACCCCATTCGCTAGAGACGATTCTATGCGTGTGTAAAACACCGTTTACTACTTTTCTGTCTATAACATCGATTCCAATTACAGCCGGGTTCATCGGGTTTGGATATTTTCTCCATATAGCTTTGGCTACCGTTTCCCACGGGTGACTAGAACGTTTATTATATCATTAGAAGCTCGAATTTTTCAATCTTCCAACTAAATAGTAAAACATAACCGATAATTCTTTTATTTATCGTTAGAAATGACGCTAGTTTAATAAAATATCGCCGTATTTAACTCACTTGAATTCGTACTCTACGTTCCAG
Organism: Tenthredo distinguenda; assembly: GCA_947538915.1. NCBI lineage: Eukaryota > Metazoa > Arthropoda > Insecta > Hymenoptera > Tenthredinidae > Tenthredo > Tenthredo distinguenda. The sequence goes on from OX384532.1 coordinate 24,949,519, forward strand.
ATCTTCATGGTTATGTATTATGTATTATGTATTTAGAAAAGCAGGAAAAAGAAACTACTGTATTTGAAGCTGCTCGAATTTCGTTGGTAGGAGTGTGCGTGTCTCTGTGTATGTGTATATGTTATATCCTCCTACCAAATGGATGATTAAACGGGAAACTGTAATTTAACTCGCGACACTCTGGACAAGCTACTGACGACACGGCGCGGGCTTACCGTCTGCCCCGCACGACGCTCGAACTCGACCTTGGAATAAGCGAGATGAATGAATCTTTATTGTTCTTGTTGGAATTTGATTGGCTTTAGAATCCCGTGGTATTTTCGTTATATCACGGGTTGTATGAATGAAGTGAATCGACGACTTATCACCCCATACCACATCTGTGCATATATTATGCCGATATAGCTTATACGGAAAATTGCGGTCAGCCTGGCACCTGCTGCCCTCTTTTAGATGACCTTGAAATTACGGGTAATCGAACAATGACGTCATAGATATGCATGCGATGCGTTAAAGCCTGCTGGTGCTTTACACGCGTATACTTCACGATGGACTTTAAGATTAAATGTGGGTATCTCCTCATTGGTCCTTATAGATAGACCCGAGCGGTGATTCGCTAGGAATCTTAAAGATAAGGAATCTTGAAGGGCGCGCTTCAATTCGTACGTTTGAAATCTTTTTCACATACTATTTTGTACTATCGCAAATAAGTATATTCATTATAGATTAGAATGGAATTTTACCACCAGAGAATTAAAATTGATAATTGAAACCTATTCAGCCAATCCGTCAGTAATTAAAATTTCACAAAATTCAAAATTATTGAACCCACAGTTACAACATGAATGAATTTCAATCAGACTAATCCTTTTACCAAATGAACTAGATTACATTCAAATCCAAATTACGGATCTGAACGAATACATGTAGGATACCTATATTATATTCATTTTTTGATCAGAATTATTCGTTGGGAAAAGAAAGTATAGGACGAAATTAAAATGAGAATACAAAATCTGAATCTGTAGAAATAATTTGTAGGATGCCGATCGATAAATCGCAGAAATCAGAGTGGATCAATTCCAACTTTTTGTTTTTGGGATTCCCATGGTGAAAGATCAGATTTTTTTGATATCAAATATTGTAATAAAGTCAGGAATACATTTTGCAAACCTTTGAGAAAATTTCTGGAAAGAGAAAAGCTTACTAGACAATAAATGACAAAGTTTGTTGTATTTTTAAAAAAAATATAATCTTGTTCCAGCACATATTATATTCAAAATTACATTTTATCTGTCATAATCGATCAACGAATTACAGATGACAACTAGAAAGAAAAGATTAAATATTTTCATCCCTATTCAACAACAAAATGATAAACAATCGACAAAGCTGTCAAAAATTGTACTTTTATAGCTCCTGTATTGTATTATACTTATTACTTAGAAATTAGGTGAGATTAGTAAAAGAAGAAAATGTATATGTATACTACACCTATTAATCAATTTCTGCGATATATCAACCAGTAATACTCAGCTCATCTTCCTCAAAGAAATTCACATCTTCTAGTCCCTCAGGCATGTAATTCAATCCAGATTCGTCTTTATGCAGCATATTGTACCCTTTCCCATTGCCTAAAATTTTCAATCATTTTTAATTTCATTTATTTCAATCTGTCCGCTGAACTAAAGCGGGAAGAATCTTTTTGCTCACCAAGCAGCTTCACTAATCTTGAGGAACCGGTTCCCCTCAAATGCACTGGCACAGCAGGCTGCTGGCCTTTTTGATTAGCTACTAATCTTTGCGCTGATCTAAGCGCGTCTTCCATTAATCTTGACTTTGGAGCTCTAGCTAAGTATATAGCGCACTGAGCTAGCAGCACATCGCACTCCGGCATACCAATCATCTTGCAGCCATCCATCACAGACACAGCCATACCTGAAAAGCACAATTTCATATAGCTGGGAATGAATGAGCATGAAAATTGAAGGAATAGTTCAATTTTGATGCTAATTTTAGACTTCGAACATACAACGGCTCAAGAGGCATGAGAAAAACTCCAGAAAACATAAAAGCTGCAGTTTAAAACGACTATTAACTCCACACACCCAAAGCCTTGGGATCTGCGAGACCTACATCCTCGCTAGCCATTCTAACTAATCGTCTGGCAATATAAATCGGGTCTTCACCCCCAGCCATCATCCGTGCGAGCCAGTAAAGCGCTGCATTTTCATCGCTGGCTCGGACCGACTTATGAAGTGCTGATATCATGTCGTAATGCTGATCCCCTTTCTTGTCATATAAAACGTGGGACTTTTTTAAGCTGTCCTTAACGTCTTCTAAAGTAATAACTCCCGGTCCATCGCGTAAGAACTTTTCTTCCGTTGGGACTTTCGATTGAATGGCTAACTCCAAGCCTCCCAAAGCAATCCGAGCATCTCCGTCACAGGTTTCTGCTAACCACTGTACAGTTGGTTCATCTATAATGAACGTTGGAATAGAGGACTTTTCCTCGGATGCAACTGAGTCGTTGGAATCAACCTCTGAGGAATGCGAATCATTCTTCTTGCTGCTGTTTATGGATTCCGCGGAGTATACCTTGCCTTCGGCAAAGGTGACCGCGTTTCTAATGATTGAGACCAGATCTGGGGTCTCTAGTTTCTCCAATACTACGACTCGGCATCTGCTGAGCAGCGCTGAGTTCAAACTGAAACACGGGTTCTCTGTCGTAGCTCCGACCAATGTTATCGTGCCTGCCTCAACGTGGGGTAAAAATATGTCCTGTTGGAGTTTGTTGAACCGGTGTATCTCGTCCATGAACATTACTGTCCGACGACCAAATTTCAACTCGTTTCCTGCATGGTTTACCGCCTCTTTTACATCGTTTACCCCTGACATCGCTGCGGACAACTTTACGTATCTCATTCTTCCCCCGGGTGTTTGTTTACATATGTTTGCTATCACACTCGCCAAAGATGTCTGAAAGATCGTTAGAGATTTGAGAAAATTGATTTTCATTTAGCTCCAGATTTCTTGGGACAAACTCTGGTTGAAAATCGATACACAATCAATTGGTTTTATAACCAGGGAGTAATTTGGAAGGGAAATTCATTCTGCGAGGAAAGAGAATAGTCTTTCCTGTAAAATTACCTTTCCACAACCCGGAGGTCCCCATAAAATCATACTTGGAATTTCTTTCTTTTCCAGTAACTGAAGGAGGACTGATTTTGGTCCAAGTACATGTTTTTGTCCTACGTAATTGGTCAGACCAGTTGGTCTAACTTTTTCAGCAAGTGGAACGTGATCGTCTTTTGAAATTTTCTTGGTGCTTGTTAATGTGCCCTGAATAAGATGTAGAACTAGTTATTTTCTTTCGAGAATTAACTAATTACAGATATAATACACGTTTTTCAACGTTTATTACTCGTTTATCAGGAAGAGATTGGGAAGAAAGACAAGAAGAGTGGCAAGGCTAAGGATGAAGGGATTTGGGAGCATTTTATTCGTGTCATTATGTTGTAATGATTGTAATCCGACGAAAATAAAAGGGGATTACTCTGCTCTGTTGTACATCGGGAATAACTTTCTTGGGTATATCTGTCGCGGGTGTTTTGTTAGACTTTGAATAACCGCGTTGTTGATCATCATCTTCTTTGAAATTTTCGCCCGATTGTTGCTGGTATTTCGCTTTCTTAGCCAGAGGCTCGGACGGTTTTCTTTTACCTGGTGTTCCCAATGGAAATGGTCTCTTGTTACCGTCATCACCCGCTGATTTCTTTCTCGACTTGTCATCGTCGTTTAAAAACAAACATTTATTCACGTGAGTTTCGATCTGCGATGCGAGATACTCTTTACCACATATTGGGCAATCCATATCCCCAATAGTATTATCCTTATTATTGTGGCTAAAATTCTAGATCACCGTTCCAGATAAACGACAATTGACTTTTGTTTACTACACTATACAATGTACTTTATTATACAATTGAATACTTTTACAACGATGCTGAATTGCAGACGAATTTATAACCCATCAACAGCTGAGCACATGGACTTGGACCAGGTGGCAGCACCTAAATACATGCTTGTCAAAATTGCACAAACACATACATAGAATACATTCCTATCGAAGCAATGTGAGAATAATTTGAATTCTGGGTAGACAATTGAGAAACTTTTTTATTTTTTAGTTTCTTTACAATAAATAAAAATCGTTGTCTGTAAGCTGGGATGTTTTATTCTCTTGATGAGATTTCACTACATGCTGTATGGAACAAATTTTTGACAATAATTAATCTTCCATTGGTATAATATGTTCTTTGTGTAAATGAACGAGATTTCAATGATGAAACTGTTTATACTATAGTGATTTAGCTAATTAATCTTATCGTAAATTTAGTCAAGTAGATAACTAGTGTGTATTATGTAATCTCGTATCGCAGTTGTCAGAGAACAATGATAATTAGAAATCGTGAAAGCTTTTCCATCGCTGTATTTCGTTATACTCCTATATGTATACTATATCCTTCGGCGTTTCTTCGGACAAAATATCTCCGGTTTGGATAATACCGTTATGACGCTGACCTGGATGCATGCCGGGTTCTTTCTACTAGTACTATACAGTCTTTCGCGAGTTTCGTCGTAGTTCTAAACCGTCCGTAGTGTAAATATAATAAAAGAGCTAAGAAATGTCAACGGGTTGTGTGCAGTAACGTAGTATTTATTATTTTCGAAAATTCCAAGTTCAAATATACCGATTATAATATGGAAACCCGCCGTAGAAAAGTTAAAACAATTGACAACTGCAAACACGATGCGCAACAACACCGCTCTGCAATTACCGCGAAATTTGAGTCCAATGACACCGACGGGGATTCCCCGAAAAAAATAGATCCTTCAGAGGTAAACATCAATTATTATCACAATTTTGGTGATCTTCTAATTTGGATATAAATTTACTATATATTATTTATAGTAATATTAAGCGAAATATATGAATATGTGCGTTATATCTTTATAGTATTGTTATATTCCGAATAAATAAAATTCATTTTTAAGATTTTATATTAAAATGAATTCAGAATAACTATTCTAATAAGAAATCGAACTATTCGACTCGTTTTAATCAAAAATCTTTAGGAATATTTACTCTCTAGTTTATATTTATCGAAATTTACTATGACACTCACTCTGATCATTATGATATTATAATTTAAAATTTGCATTCCCTATCTTTCGAATTCTATTTTTTGAATATGACTAAAATAAAACGATAATCTGTTCATGCATAAATATGATTCATATCGATGATTACACATTGCAGTATAATATTGTCGTAGGGTAACGTTGAGTCGATGTCTGAAAAGCCTTTGAAACACCGTATAGAAAAAACTGGCAATGAATTACCTACCAGACTGAGAATAAACTTGGAAGTTGATTTGGTCGCTGCATTCTTATTATTCGCAGGATTAGCAACCCGTTTATATCGGCTGGAAGAGCCGAGGAGCATTGTGTATTACAATTTACTTCAATATTCGTTGTTACAATAATCAATTGATGATATCGATCAATAATAAAAAATCTGATAAAAACATTTCAACTTCTTTTCCAAAATACACATATAGCTTCGACGAGCTTCATTATGGAAAATATGTCGGCCTATACATGAAAAAGACATATTTTTTCGACTCTCATCCACCGCTTGGAAAACAGCTTGTCTCAATAGCTGCTTACTTAGCAGGTTTTGATGGTAAATTTAAGTTCGATAGAATAGGAAGCGACTACACAGATCTAGTCCCCCTTTTCGCTCTTCGTATCGTGCCGGCGTTATGCGGGAGCTTAGTGCTGCCAACAGTTTATCATTTGGCTTTAGAATTGGGCTTGAAACAATGGAGCGCAGCTATAGCTGGACTGATGTTACTGTTCGGCGAGTATTCTACATCACAATTGGTCAAAAAATCCGCCCCAGAATATCTAATGAATTTCGTATAATTTTCAGACAACGCTTTCTTAACTCAGTCGAGATTTATTCTGATGGAAAGTATCCTGATACAATTTTCTCTATTTGGTTTACTGTGTATTGGAAAATTCAGGAAGATCATGGATAAACCGTTCACGCTATCCTGGTGGATATGGCTTTCCTTAGCGGCAGTTAATCTATCCTGTGCTTTATGGTCGGTGTTAATTAATAAAGAAAACATGTAAAAACTATCCTTAAATAATAATTTTCCATCTTTTTTCTTTCAGCGTGAAGTACGTCGGGTTCTATTCACTGCTCCTTTCTTTAGCTCTGATAGCTCGCGACTTCTGGAGCTTAATTCCGCAAAGATACTTGTCCGCCACTAGTTTATACGGTCATTTATTGGCCAGGATTGTTGTCCTCGTTACTATCCCAGTTATCGTATACGTCGGTGTATTTTACGTGCATCTATCTATACTGACTAAGGCTGGGCCACATGATTCCGTTATGACCAGTGCCTTCCAAGCTAGCTTAGAGGGTGGTTTAGCAAGTATCACGAAAGGCCAGCCACTGGAAGTTGCTCACGGGTCGCAAATTACCCTTAGACATACCCACGGCCGTGCGTGCTGGCTTCACAGCCACAACCAGGTCTATCCGCTCCGGTATTCGGACAACAGAGGCAGCTCTCACCAGCAGCAAGTTACTTGTTATTCTTTCAAGGACGTAAATAATTGGTGGATAGTGAAAAAGCCAGGAATCGATGGCCTCGTTGTGTCTAAACCGATCGAGCCGATAAAACACGGAGATGTGATTCAGCTAGTTCACGGAATAAGCAGTAGAGCGTTGAACTCACATGATGTAGCGGCTCCGATGTCCCCCCAGAATCAGGAGGTGTCCTGCTATGTTGACTACAATGTTTCTATGCCTGCGCAGAACCTTTGGCGAGTTGATATAATCAATAGAGATCAGGCCGGAACTATTTGGCACACAATACAGAGCCAGATACGACTGATACATGTCAATACCGAACAAGCATTGAAATTCAGTGGCAGGCAATTGCCAGACTGGGGATATAATCAGCATGAGATTGTTGCCGATAGAATCATTGAACAACAGGATACCGTTTGGAACGTTGAGGAGCACAGGTACACCAAAAGCGAAGACCAGAAACAGAGGGAAAGAGAATTGGTAGGTGCTGAGATGATCCCGTTGAGAGCTACCACTCTTAGCTTCTGGGAAAAGTTCCTAGAATTGCAAACTAAAATGTTCTTCAACGCGCAAGAAGCTCAAAACAGCCATATGTACTCCAGCGAGCCAATTGAATGGCCCCTCATGACTAGGGGCATCGCTTACTGGGTCTCTACGGAAAGCAATGTTAGTATAACGGAATTTAGACTCGTGAAACACTTTGTAACACTTTTTTGACTAGTTCTAGGGTCTCTACGGAAAGCAATGTTAGTATAACGGAATTTAGACTCGTGAAACACTTTGTAACACTTTTTTGACTAGTTCTAGCTTCCTCGGTCATGGACTAAGAGTTTATCTTTGAGATTCTTGTTCTCATTTTAGGCGCAGGTACATTTATTGGGAAATATAGTAGTTTGGTACTCCGGGACGGTGTCTATTCTGGTATACTCGTGCTTGCTGGTGTTTTACTTATTGAGACGTAGAAGACTATGTTTTGATATATCGGACGAGGAATGGAAGAGGTTTGTCATATTTGGAGAAGTTCTACTAGTCGGATATCTCCTACACTTTTTGCCCTTCTTCTTCGTCGAACGAACCCTATTTCTACACCATTATTTACCAGCGTTCGTCTTCAAGGTCTTGATAACGTCCGCAGTCATCGACCACATGGATTATCTAATTGGGCAAGTAATACCACGTAAATATACTGCTTGTGTTTGAGAATGGGGAGATTATCAATATAGTTATAAAAATAATATCATTATAATTAGAAAAAATTGAAGAATATTTCTTTCTTTCTTCAGAACACGACTCAGATGGAATCTCGTACTCTCCTTATTCAGAATAGCCATCGCCGCATGGATATGTCTCATCATATACGTGTTTAAGAAATTTGCCGTTCTGAGCTATGGTACGACTCCTTTGACTGTTACAGAAATATTGAAATTGAGGTGGCGCGATACTTGGGATTTCATTATCCACAAGTCTTGAATTTTACACTTTACAGAGGTATGTAACAACTAGTTTCTCTGTTTGAACAAGGTAGAAGGCACAACATGACGTACTTTAAAATTTGTTATACTCATCGTTTTGGTTTCTGTTTACAAATTTTCGTTTTAGTTCTCAGGATGCAAGTATTTGTAATTGTAAAAAAAGTTTTTATACTCAACTATCCTAGATTTTATTATTATCACGTTCTTTCAACAAAGAATGAATGAATTTGAGATATGTATTCTGAGAACCGTTCTCTTGCGAACAAATTTACATGCTGAATATACTCACATTAATTATTCGTTATTGTATAATGATCTTAGACAAATAATTATTTATCCCAGAATTACTGTTTGTGTAGTTTATAAAAATTATAGGACACTACCCCGATGGTATGGACACTAAGTTTGAAATACGTAATTATGCGATCGCTCAATGGTTCGTGATGAAGTAGGTAAACTATTATAAGAAATTGTATCTTACATAATATCTGTGTAGTCCATCATCCACAAACCTTAACATATTTTAATAATACATTTACTATTATACTCGCGAATCTTACATTCCTTCATATTTTGTGGGATAGAAGTTTCAAAAACAGTGAGATTTCAGTACACCCGTACAATTGTACTAATATAGCTATTAGACTCAGTGTTGAGCTTATCTTTTAGAAACTCTTTTCATTGTCCTAGATTTACGTATGTTTTTATTAAAACCATAAAACTTTATATCCTTTGTATCGTATACCTAGAGTTCGTTTATTTATTGCTGTCATCTGATTAACGATGATTCACAGCAATGAGTCATGACGCTGTAAGTATGTCTAGTACCCCATACACGCAGATGTCTGAGTCAACGTTATTAATTCCAAAGCAATAAGAAAAGATACATATTTTGTCGTGTACTTAATCGTACTGTAACAAATTAATACATTTTACAATGCGATTCGATTATTTTGTGTTGATTAACAATTTCCTCAAAATAAATATCATCAATGATTATTATTGATCTTTGAGTAGATATTATTATACTTGCCTCCGAGAATGTCTCATTTCTTATAAGTAAACTTAGAAATTCTGGTGATTCAGAATCAGCAAGTCTAACTCTGCAGAATTATCGATATGGCCAGCCTATATTCGATTATAAATAAGAATTTATGAATTCTGAGAAGACGAGTTAAAAAATTGGGGATTTGCCAAATTCACAACAACAATTTATTAGACACGAATTATTTATTCTCATAATTCATCAAACGTATCTATTACATGACATTTATTAAAACACTAAAGTTATTAGGTGATGTAAATAATTGATATAACAATGATGCTCGAATAGTGGAATATATTTACATAAACTAAATATGATTCAGGAAAAATGTACGGGCCTTGTTGTGGCATATACATAACACACAACTCTTCATCTTATGTCTTAAATCACAAATGGCGATATAAAAGAATTCAAATCGATCTTACAAACGTAACTATACAGTGTATCCTGGGATATTTCTATAATCTTACACGTTTGTGTAAAGGCATTTTAAGTAAGTAAGTTACTTAGGTAAGTGTATAAATTACTTAACAACAAATAATGATATTCAATCTCGAATAAGAAAACGAAGGGTAAATATTTCTCTTAAATTAAATTGGTATACTCAAATAGATAATATTGTTGTTAAAAAAAAAATAATAAAAATCAGGATCGGAGCAATAAATAGATTCAATAAAACTAATCAGGCCCTATTATAATAACGTAAATTCATTTTTCAGAGAAAATTTCATCGTCATAGTCTAACGCCAAATCAATATGTGAAAATAATCGATCTTATCAAACCATCTCGAACGCTGTCTGCGCTGTTACCAACTCCAAACGAAAAAAATACAGAATCACAAGCCATTCGCTGCGTACAAGCGCCCATCGGGTACCAACCAACTTTGTTGAAAACCACTCCAACGCGATATACCTATTAAACCAGGCAACAAAAATACGGAATTAATTTACTGAATACTGAATGAAATTGTCTAGAAACATATTTTTGGTTTTCAGAGTCAGTTTCTGCATGAAATATTAGTTTCTCATGATGCAATTTTCGAAAGTTTACATTAGCGCAGTAATTACAACGCTTGCAAGCATAGTCTCCATGATTTTGAACAAATCATCTATATTTCATAATCAAAAAAGGGACATTTCATTCTAGCTTTTCATTTTCACGAAAGAAGTACACAAAATGATAAAAATTTGAGCAATAAATATTTTAAAGAAACAAAAATATGGAGGAAACATGTAAGCCCTGCATGTCTTTCTTCTCAGAAAACGCACCTTATTTCTTTGGATATAAACAGGCCTGTTGAATGTTATTTCAACCAGAGAGCCGATGTTCACTCTCGAAGTAAAATGAGTGTAAGTTAATCTTGATCCATCAGAATCTAGGAGATGAGCGTAGAGCAATTCGGTATAAGAGCCAGGAACCATCGGAGCAAACGGATCAATCGACTGGCTTTGAACCTGCATAAGAAACCAAGATTATTATCAAATTAGACACAATCCACAAACAAGTCTCAAGATCGCACATGACAATATTATAAAACGTATTTTTTTCAGCTCATCAAAGATCTAAAAAAGAATCCCAGCTCCTGACCTGAGTCGGTACTTGTACTCCAATAACGCAGATATTTCTATCGACATTAAAGGCGACTGAACAATCCAAGACGCTAGTATTGAGGCAGTCAGTTTGCTGAACGATAGATCTCAGGCAGTAATATTTGAGCCCTTCTCTAACGCCGCCGCCTTCAACTGCTGCTCCAGATCCCATCATGTTTAACGAATTGTTGGCAACGTTTAGAGAAGAGTTACTCAAGCTCATAGAGGACCCGGCAACATTCTGTGGAGCCGGCCACCAACTACTGTCTTGAAACGAACTCCTCGAATTCAATTTCGAGGAAGAATTCGGCAGGATTTCATTTAGCATGTTTTCTGAACTTCCAGCTCCATTAGCTCCGCCTGTATTCGCCATTATTCCAATTGTCTAGAAGGAAAAGCAGCCATTGTTAATTTATTTCACTTTTTAATCAGGTTTACTGCTTGAAATGATCAAAAATGCTTTTTATAGAGTGGTGGGAGGAAAAAATTGGTCAGCTTCAATACATGACGTGAAATCAAGGCTTAAAGATACTCTGGGTGGAAATGAGAGTCAAAATCGATATTGAAAATGAGAAATCCGTTAAAATTGAAGAATAATTACAAATGTTCAGCCTGATTTGATTTTTAATTATCCCTCTGGATTTCGAAGGTGTAATAAATTTACCGATAAATCCCCCATAGTGGGATGTTGCTTAAGAGGTTTAACTCTGCTCTGAACATTAGTAGAGAATCCGTCAGGCATAGGCCACTTGCTTTCGCTAGACGATATGTTCATTAAAATGGCAAAAGCCTCATCCTGATTAAGCAGTGAAGACCTAGCAGGTCCCTCGGCGAATTCTTGGGGAGTTAAAGTCAAGAATCTGATCTTAGTGAGGGCGTTTCCGATCACAGATCTCAGAGACTTGCTGTCTTCAGGGTCCAGGCCTTTCCTAGAGCATTCGGACCTCGCCCACCTTTCAGCGGCCGAAAACAGCTCGATTTCAGAATTGATTTCCAGCTCTTCCTGCTCAAATACAGTCACCAAAGTACCGACTTCGATCTCCTCAAAGCTGGGCTTACTCAGCACGCTATTAGTCTTTGTGCAGATAATCTGGAGGCATTTTTCCATCAATACAGGCTCCTCGAACAATTTGGCAAACTCGTAAGCCCGGCATGCCTTTTTAGGGGACAAATCTGACCACAAAAACTTCGTGCATTCCTCGACCAGAAAAGGAAGCATATATTTTTTAGCGCAGTAACAAAGTTCGCACGCCAATTCAAATGAGCCAAGGTCGATGTTGTCTGTGTATATGTATTCAAGCAGAGCCTTAAATGCCTCAGGTTGAACATCCCGGATTGGTATAGGGTCGTTTTTTTCCGCCATACCGCCAAAAAACATCGCCTCAAATACCGGGCTCGACATAGCTAGGAACAGTTTGTGTCCCTCCAATATTTGCTGGTGTGGTTCTTGGCCCACGATGAATTTACAGTCCGACCATTGGCCCGTCTCCAATATGTGCTTGCCACGCTGCGCTACTTTTTGCTTTGTCACTTGCCAGTCGCAAGGAGACCCCATTTTGGCAAAAGTAATATGAGAATGAGAAAACTTCGTTATTTCACCGCAAATTCAAGACCTTTCACCTGAAAAGAAAGAGAAATGATCATTTCTATCCAAAACTAGGCTAGGTAACGTTTGTGTCAGTTTCAGGTTGAATTCTGGACAATATTTACTTCGTTTTTAGGTTATGTTCGAGAGTTTATGTATCTTCTTTCGTGAGCAAATTTACCCAAAACCGAAGATAAATCGTCGATTTTTTTGTCACGTTCTATAGAAATAAGGTGAAATAAACAACGCTTTGATATTTAAGGGCAGTAATTACATTTCAAGGTGATGTTGTTAGACTTTGACCAATTTGTAACCTGTAGAAGGTTTATTATTTGTAGGTTAGGTTTAGGAGTTCGTTTTTCAATACTACTACACGGTTATGACGGAGCTCTATTTTGGCTCGCCTCGTGCTATGATGCTATTAATAAAGTTTGACATAAACAGTGAGTGAAAGAAAAAAAGCTAATTCATGTATGTGTGCGTGTCTATAATAGAACCTTGATGAAAATATTGTTGAGGTATGTTGTTATAAAAATAAAAGAATAATACACAGCGTTTTTACCTTTTATACAAGATTTTATATTTACATGATATATTAGCCGGCAGATTAGAGCGGCCCCCCGTTATTTATCACTCGAATAATTACACCTCAGTTTACTTTTGCTTAATATATTACTATCGCATCAAACGAGAGACCGAGAGCGATCTAGCTGCCAAAAAATAATATAAATATATCTAGGACATAAATATCCGTGTATAAAGAGACGCGCTCTACTCCATCTTGGATTAATAATTTGACTAGAGAATTTTCACGGGAAATTTTCTTACCATCTTATAATAAATAGAATAAAATACAACAATTTTTTATTATTATTATTATTTTTATTTTTATCAGTCAGTCAAGTCTTCTCTCTCTTTCTTGAAGGCATCATTCTTTTTTTCTTTACTACATCACAATGGTAGAGAGTTAGAATATATCTCCTTATATGTTCAAAAAACACCATAAAAGAAAATAACGTAATATTTCATGCGAATTTGTGTTTAGTTTGAAAAAGTTTTTCTTTCCCTCAACTTGACTAGCCTAGTTACTTTTCCAAATGGCGCACGCAGGCTGCACGGCTACTCAGCTGTGTGTGGCTGTGGTTAAACACGACCAGGTTTCTGTGATCCGCGAAATGAAATAATGAATATCGGTAGTGGTGTGGTTTTTATTTAATTAACAAAGTGCTACAAAGCGACAAAGTGCTATTAGGTTAGTTTATCAACAGTTTTTAAAACCGTCGAGATTATTACGGTCGATATAATACACCGTTCTAAACTATAAACATACACTATTAATTATTATACATATTTCTTTTGTGAGTGAGAGAACGAACGGCCAACCAGAGTAGGTAGGCACCTGCCGTACTACACCGAGACCCACCTAACATCCCGAACCTCTATCGTCCTGTCATTAAATTAAATATCAGTATTTGTCAACGTCGCTTAGTTCTAGATTAGTTTTCTTTAACACAGCTTCAACAAGTTTTCCAAATATTTCATTTGTTTTTTTCTTCATTCTTTTCTTTTCTTTGCTGTATGTTATTTTTTCCCGCAGCATAATTCGTGGTAGTTATTATACATACATTACATACATACATACTGAGAGATAGATAGATAGTAGCCCCTCCCCTATCGCGGTAAACAAATTATTAATCTTCTTTCTTTCTTTCTTTATTCTTTTATCGTTTTTATTCAGCGATATGTATGCTGCTTTATTCCACCTATGAATTCGCGATCTAAGATAGGAAAGGGTTCTAATGTCACGGACCCTGCCCAACCCTTCCCTTGCCTTCCCTCACTTCGACAAAGCGACGAACACTCGATTTTATATTTCTACAATACTTTTGTAAACACGATGATTCATTTCCTTAAATAATAGAACTAATTATCTTCCTGTAATATTTTCTTTTCCTACATTCTACACCCACATTACAGACACCGTCTCCTTATGCAGGGTGAATTCCTAACGTCGGTCCACCAAGAGTCGTGTTGAGGTGGCCGAGAGTCGAAATCGGCAATTATTTGCTACTAGACAGCCGATCAAGTCTCGGTAGCTACTGACAATTGCCAATTCCGACTCTCGGCCGCCTCAACACAACTTTTGGTAGACGGCCGTTAGGAATTCACCCTTTATGTACTTATTACAGGCTATAGTTTATTGACGAAAACCGTTAATAACTATTTTCTTCAAGGTTATGGTTAACAGGTGACGACAGGTTATAACAAGTCGTTTTTAAACAAATATCACCTTTCAAATTATCAATTAATATCGCAAATACTCACATACAGTACATATTCCGTTATAATTATAGATTTCTGATATCGTTAATTATTATTATTATTATTATTTTTATTATTATCCTGATAATGAACACACATTTTATTTTATCTATGGTCTGACCAATTATTCAACATCGTAAATATTATATCATAGGCATCCACACATACATACATCATAAATTCCTTTTTTTACCTCACCTCAATTCTAATTTTAAACAATATCAAAATATTCAAGAGTAGTTCAACTTGCGTATAGGAAAAATCGAAGAGCAATTTTTATTCTTAATTTTTATGTCTTCTATTTCCTACCGATTATTCTTACCTCATCATTTTTTAACTTCAAATCATTTCAGTTTTTAGAACTGTTACTTAGACTAATCAAACTTAGATAATTTTACGTGGATAAAATATAAAAAAGAATAAATTTCTGAATTTCAGGAAGATGAATCTGTGTGAGATGTAGCAGCTGAAAAGAAACGGGAGTTTAATCGCTGCTTTAAGATTGACAAAAGGACGGGAGAACATTAGCTTTAATGACCTCACGCACGTGACCGTGGTTGTGAAAGCTTAGCTTTTGATTTAGACTCATAATGGAGAGTGTTAGAGACGAGGATAGGCGGAAGCGCCTAAGAACTCTTGAAGAAAGAATAAAAGATCCACGCAGCGTGACCAACATCGATTGTTTATTGGATACGGTACAGGCTCTGGCCTCCGATTGCGATCATCCCAGTGTCAGGCGGATGAAAAACGTCGAGGCTTATATGAACAGATGTACGACGAAGAGATGAGATTCAGAATCAGCTATTTAAAGCTCTGTGATAATTGTATAAAATTTTAATAACTATTTATTTCGTTTATTTTCACAGATGATTCCGTCGCTCGAGATATATGTAAAATGCGTATGCGTACCGACGATTTTACCCTTATTAAAGTTATTGGTCGTGGTGCATTCGGCGAAGTACAATTAGTCAGGCACAAATCAACGCAGAAAGTTTTCGCCATGAAACTTTTGAGTAAATTTGAAATGGTCAGTTTTCTTATTTTATCACAAAAATTTAATTTTTTTGGCAAAAATTAAACAGAATTCTATCTTCCATTAGCTTCTCAATTCAAATCATTATCAAAATAACATCAAAACTATATTATCAACTCTTCGTTATAATTTACTACGAATTCTGAATCACTTCGTATCTATTTCAGTTTATTTTTCTAAATATCTTCTCTCAGTATATATATACATAGATTTATGGACACTACGGTCTTTACTTGTCTTATATTATTCTTTCTGGTTGATGTCATCGCTTTATTTGTTCTAAAAAGTATATCACATGAAAAGTTTAGCTCGATTATTCATTTTGCTGCATGTTTCCTTCCCTACGAGTATAAAATATGGAAAAAAGCACCCATTTGATTTATATTTGGCTACAAAAGCCAGGGAATGAATAAAGGAGACCTTGAATAACTAAAAAAATAATACTCAATAATTTCTATCCACTTTATTGCAGATCAAGAGATCAGATTCTGCATTTTTTTGGGAGGAAAGAGACATCATGGCTCATGCAAATTCCCAGTGGATAGTACAATTGCATTTTGCCTTTCAAGATAATAAGTACCTATACATGGTCATGGACTATATGCCAGGTGGAGATCTGGTTAATCTTATGTCCAACTATGACGTGCCTGAAAAATGGGCAAAGTTTTATTGTGCCGAAGTTGTTCTTGCCTTAGACGCTATACATTTAATGGGATTCGTTCACAGAGATGTTAAACCAGACAATATGCTCTTGGACAAACATGGACATCTTAAATTAGCTGACTTTGGAACCTGCATGAGGATGGATTCGGTATTTAATGCACCTAGTAACAATTTACAATAAAAATTCATGTATTTCACCATTTCACAGAGAAAGACATTTCCTTGAATTGTCTGAAAAGATATAGTTATTACTTTTCTTCCCAAAACGCATCGAAAACTTTTCTAACTGGTTATTTTCTGCTTTCCAAAAGGATGGACTAGTGCGTTCGGACACAGCAGTTGGCACCCCGGACTACATTTCTCCAGAAGTTCTCCAGTCCCAGGGAGGCGAAGGAGTTTATGGTCGAGAATGCGACTGGTGGTCTGTGGGCGTATTTTTGTATGAAATGTTGGTCGGAGATACACCGTTCTACGCTGATTCATTAGTAGGAACATATTCTAAAATAATGGATCACAGAAACTCGCTGCATTTCCCGCAGCAAGAGGCGGACATATCTCACGCGGCTAAGAGCCTAATATGCAGTTTTCTCACTGACCGTACAAAAAGATTGGGAAGAAACGGAGTAAACGAGATAAAAAGTCACGCCTTTTTCAAAAACGATCAATGGACTTTTGATAATCTGAGAGAATGCGTGCCGCCTGTTGTTCCCGAGTTGTCTGGCGATGATGACACCAGCAATTTTGACGATGTGGACAAGGAGGACGGACCGGAGGAGAGTTTTCCGGTCCCTAAAGCCTTTTCTGGAAACCATCTGCCCTTCGTCGGGTTTACTTACTCTGGTGATTATCAACTGATGAGTAGATGCGGCAGTGAGACTGTCGACGGCATTGTAAACCACATAAACAATGGCATAAACGACGACGTGAAGATATCTCAGCTGGAAAATTCGTTGGAGAGAGAAAGGCGGCTGGTAGAAACTCTCGAGGGTAGACAAAGGGCACTGACTGCGCAACTGGAAGCTGTGACGAGGCGGGAAGCCGAGTTGCAGGAGGAGACGGGCCGTGCAGACAAAGAATTGACACTGTTGAGGCATAATTTTAAAGAAACACAGCGCAGATCCGACCACGAGGCGGAAGCCCGCAGGAAAGTTGAGGCCTCTTTGATTGAACTTAAGAAAAAGTTCGAGGAGGAACAGTCCAAGAGAGCGAGGGATGCTAGCAACTCACACCAGACATCGGAGAGGATTATTACCCTCGAAAAACAACTGAAAGAAATGCAGGCAAAACTTGAGAGAGAAACAGAGAGCGCAGGGAGACTAAGAAAACAGGCGGCCGAAGTTACCGTTGCTAGACAAGCTGCCGAGCAAATGACCAACGAGTTACAAGTTGCTAGGGCTCAATTACAGGCACAGAGAGACGCGCTGCAACAAGAAGTCGCTACTCTACAGGTTGATATTATGAAGAAAGAATTTTGTATAGGAGAATAATTATTCAAATGAATTCCGAACTGTTTATAAAGAATGAATGGCCAACGATACAGAGCTAAAACTTCATTTCCTATCAATTTCTTGGTTCCTTTCCGGAAACTAATGACCCAAGGTGCTTTACATGGGGAAAAGTCTGACTTTTCCGAATATATCGTCAAGAAATGCTTAAAAAATTACTTGGAGAAGAAAAAACTGCTACTTCCCACGTTCTGAAAACTTAGAACTTATTTTAACAATTTGATTCGAAAGTTAAGGATTTCTCCCCATGAGAATCAGATTTGCAGTTTTTTCAGTGAAAAAAGCAGTCTTCTTTCTCAAAAAACTCACTACTTGCGCATTTCTTAAAAATCTATCCTAACACGGATAAGATATTCAGAAAGGTCAGACTCTTTCACATAGAAACCACCTTGGGTCATTGGTTTTCTATCATCTGGTGAGATTTTGGTACGAAATGTAAATTTTGATCGCAAATCGTCGGCCTATAATTCCTGGAGTAGCCTGTATTCATTCTGACTTCAATTGAACATTGGGACTAATCTTTCAGATTGATGAATACTTGTTTTAGTTAACTGAATGATTATAAAATGGTCTTTTATCTTTAATTCAAGGGCCAATTGTCCAAGGAGAGAAGCTCGCGGTCACAGGCATCCTCTTTGACTGCTGAACTCGAAACCAGATTATCTGCTTTGCATGTTGAGCTGGAGCACAGTCGTAGACGAGAAGAAAAAGCTACTTTAGATAACCGACAGTTAAGCGAGCGGGTTTCTTCCCTGGAAAAAGAAGCTGCCGGATTAACGCTGGAACTCAAAGCAGCCCAGGCGAGATACAATCAGGAAGTTGCCGCGCATCAGGAAACTGAAAGATCCAGAATGCTATCTAAAGAAGAGGCAAATATGGAAGTTGTGAAAGGTATTATAACTTATAATGATATTGAACACTGAAAGAAAAATAAGAAAAATGAATAGAAAACTTGAAAAAATTTGATCCAGTCTTAAATTTGGGAGCAAATTTACTGTTTGAAATCCCTTTGTCATGATTGTCTCTAACAAAAGATCGAGATTTTTCTTCTCGCATGCTTTTTCTGCCCATGAGGCTGCATATTAAGCTAAGAATTCTTGTTACATGCATCTTAGGACGCGCAGATAGAACATTTAAAGGTAAAAATGAATGGGAATTGAATAGTTGATGAAATAAAAAATTATTGATGATAAAATTGACCGTAATAATTTATTTTTAATTGCTGCTTTGAAAACGAACGTGTCAAATTTCGAGTATGTATTAAAAAAAACGATCAATGATATAAAAATTGGGATATTTTCTCCACAGTTTATTAACACACATTTATACCGTTTATTCTTTCACTATTGAAAATAGCCCTCCAAGTGAAACTTAACGAGGAAAAGAGCGGGAGACAACGGGCGGAATTACTTGCTCAAGAAAAGGAACGTCAGACTTCCATGCTTTCTGTAGACTATCGACAAATTCAACAAAGATTACAAAAACTTGAAGGAGAGCACCGGCAGGAAGTTGAAAAAGTTAAAGCTCTTCAAGGCCAAATCGAACAGGAACAACAGAAGAGAAACGTTCTGCAAACAGAATTTGGACAGCAATCTTCTGAGGCTGGTAGACTCAGAGCTAGAGAACAACAGCTAGTCGGTGAAGTAGCTCAACTCAGAGAGGCTAAAAGGCAGATAGAGGAGGAATTACATCATCTAAAAACACAACGAAGCGTAGATCTGCTTCAGACTAAAGAATTGCAGGAACAGTTAGAGGCCGAGGCTTATTTTTCGGTGAGCTTCCTTCCCAAATGAAGAAAAATCTTTGAATATTCTCAATATTGCGAAAAATTGTTACAAACTTCTTCTCTATTATTTTCTAGACGCTGTACAAAACCCAGACACAGGAACTTCGCGAAGAATTAGACGACAAAACAAGACTTCAGCAAGAATTGGAAGAGGAACGCTGCTCCCTGGTTCATCAATTGCAACTTTCATTGGCTCGAGCTGATAGCGAAGCATTAGCAAGGTCAATAGCCGAAGAAACTGTAGCCGATTTAGAGAAGGAAAGAACTATGAAGGAGTTAGAGTACAAAGACAGCATCGCCAAGCATCGTCAGGAGTTGAATTCCAAGGAACAATCTATAAATGTTCTTAAAGAAAGCGAAAACGAGATGAAAAAAACTACCGAGTTATATCTCAAGGACAAAGAGGACTTAAACAAGCGGATAAAAGACCTCCAGGAACAACTTAGCAAGGAACACTCTAACGCCGAAGAGAAAGAACGACTCAGCGGCAAACTAAAGACCGAACAACTGCTGAAACAACAAGCAGTAAACAAATTGGCTGAGATAATGAACAGAAAAGATATTTCGTCAGGTACTAAAACTAGGAATAAAGTTCCGTCCGCTGATTTGAGAAAGAAAGAAAAAGACTGCAAAAAGTTGCAACAGGAATTGACGCAAGAGAGAGAGAAATATGGGCAGTTAGCTGCAAAGTGGCAAAAAGACCTGCAGGACTTACAGGTGGGAATTCAATTGCTTGACGAAATTATTCGAGACTTTTTCGACATTTCTTTAATTATAATTTGTTTTTTTTATTAGGCTCAGGTCGCGGAGGAATATCAAGCAAAGCTAAGGCTGCAGATGGAATTAGACTCTAAAGATTCTGAGATAGAGACTCTGCAGATGAAGATAGCGTCGATAAATTCAGAAACGGCGAGTCTTTCTTCGGCAGAAAATGACGGGGAAGATACACTGCTGACAGAACATGGTGCCTTAAGATTAGAGGGGTGGCTTAGCGTGCCTAATAAACAGAATATCAAAAGACATGGGTGGAAGAAACAGTATGTTGTTGTCTCCTCGAAAAAGATTATATTCTACAACAGCGAAAACGACAAGATGAACGCCGACCCCATACTCATTTTAGATTTAAGCAAAGTCTTCCATGTTCGATCCGTCACACAAGGAGACGTTATTAGAGCAGATGCCAAAGATATTCCAAGGATATTTCAGGTGAGATAATCAGTTCGTATTAATATTGTTTAAAAAATTGGTAAAACGTTAGAATTTATTATATGAAAGTGAACATTTTTTCAGAACAGTGAAAATTTGAATCCTTAACGAATTCTGTTGTAAAAATGTATGAGTATAGCAGCCTAATGTCTAATTAAGAGCTGTATTACTGAAAGTGAAAGAATATTATTTTCATCACAAAAAAAAAAACACGAAATGATCATTTGATGAATTTTAATAGCAAGAAATTATTTTCCATCAATTTTTAGGAAAATTTCCCTAACAATTCTTTCACCGTATCTATTTCATCCCCCTTGAAATACAAAATCCAGTTCATCTTTAAACCAATTACCATTACAGTTATTGTACGCGGGAGAAGGCGAGGCGAGACGCCCGGGTGATGAAAGTAACGCATTACCGGGTGTGGAACTTCCTCAACTAATGGACAAACCTGGTACTTTATCTCTCAAGGGTCATGAGTTTATCTCGATATCATATCATATGCCAACGACTTGCGAAGTCTGTACGAAACCGCTTTGGCATATGTTCAGACCACCTCCAGCTCAGGAATGCCGAAGTAAGTTTTGTTGCACGCTTCTGACTCAATTTCGATCGTATTTTCTCATTCTTTGATCCCTTATCTGAGATCTTTACTTCATGTTTCATTAATTTTGTGTTATTTAACAGGGTGTCGGATAAAAGTACACAAAGAGCATTTAGAGAAGAAAGAGGACGCTATTGCGCCTTGTAAATTGCACTATGACCCAAACAGTGCGAGAGAATTGTTAGTATTGGCCGGTAGCCCCGATGATCAAAAGTATTGGGTAATGAGGCTATCAAGAAGGATACAGAAATGTGGCTACAAAGCTAATTCCCACGGAGATGGAACTGGCCAACGAGTATCTCCAAGGTAGCGTAGGTGGACAGCTCATCCGGGGACTAAGTAGCTCTTGTGTTGTGGCGTCGCATGATTGGGTGTAGAGAGGTAGCGTTGTTTGATGGTTTTTTTTTTTCACATTATACAGCCAACTGCAAGCCACACTGTTTTTTTTTTTTTTCCTCCAAAATCATTTCATTTTATCTCATCATCTGCATTTTACACTTTTACAGATACATATACGTACCAGCTGTACATAGTTGCACAATAATTGAACAGGCAAAGATATATGATTAAGGTATTAATCGGGCCAATTTACGGATTTATAAATCTACTTTTCTTTGTTTTTTTTTTGCTGCGGACAGGCTTCAGAGAGTAATCAAGGTCTGGTTTCTTTTATTCTAGGCTTATTTTGTTCTTCAAATAATAGATTGTCTTCAATATTGTTTATAGATAGTTTCGAATACATTTCATCGTTATTTGAACGTAGTTCTGATTTTTTTTTTAACAAGATAAGATAGAAGTAGATTTAGCTGAAAATTGTATAGATTAGCTTGATATTGAAGATATTTTCGCAAATCTACCCTGTTAAACGTTCGAAAATAATTCTAACGCGGATTGAAAGATCGGCACATATATTATGAAAGCACGTTAAAATAGTAATGGCTTAGAATAAGTATCTATACACATTATTTATCTTATATAAAATGAATAGATAGAACAGAACAGCTTTGCTTTGCCAAACGTAGTGTGCATAAAGCTTCTGTGGTTGTCTGTTGGTTTTCCTGATTAAAGAAAGATAAATTTTGACTTCAATACAGCACATTATAGATAACTTTGCAGTTATTTTTGTCTAATTTTATAAACAGGAGCCAGAAAATGGTTTTATCAATAGGAATTATAGAAAAAAAAAACATAATTTGCATTTCAAATTGATTGCTGAAATATTAGACTTACTGTAAGTCTGAAAACTAAATAATTAATCATTACCATTTATTATTATCTAGGTTTCTATTCCTCTGATGAATCGAGAATATACTACTGAGTAATTTATACAGAAATTGAGGTCTAGGACCTCAGAGTTTCCACATTAGGTATATCTTGTCTATAAAAATCAAAAGATTTTCTAAAATAAGAAGGATTCGGATTTTTTTGTTGCTGGTGCTTTTACAAGGCTTTTTTTTCAGAATACACCAATAACTTGTGTGCACTCGGCATGGTATGGTTTTTTTATATAATTAATTTGAGAAAACAGCTAATCTGGTCTAATAATAATTTGCCAGCTAGAATTTTTGGGTTTGATAATTAAAAATCGTTGCTTTGGTTTTCAGTATAGTATGAAATTGCTTCGAGTAATTGCCATTGCTATGCAATTCAAATGCTTCATAAATTTTGGTTTTAGGGAATCTACAAGATCGACGCTTAAGCCTTACTTGTCGGTTCCTCAACGATCTGCCACTCTACCTGCCAACGCTAGTATGGGCAAATGATCTTAACAAGTCTCTTTTCCCACAACGATTTTCCGAAAACTACAAAATTCATTGATTATCTTTTCATATAGATTTTTTTTCTTCTTTTTTTCTTTTCGTCCTAATATATATTTATATATATTTCGGCCGCTTTTCTCTTGTAAATATGTCACATACAGAATGTGTAAAATCTATATTTCAAGTGTTCCCTTTTACCCTGTTCTGCTACGCCCCCGTGTGTGGGATAATTATTATTGCGTACATATGTGATCTATTTTTTTCTCAAAGACAGTTTTACAGCAGCCGCTATATCGAAGGTTCTATCACTAGTTTAATTAACTAATAGAACTGATAAAACGTTGATAATAATTTAATACGCGACAAAATTTCGATAATATTCCAACAATGATTACCTCTATTAATATTCAAAGCGAATCACTCTGAATTTTATTGAATTATCATCTGAAAAACTCGATACAAAGTTCGTGCAGAAACTGAGACAGTAATTACTGGCTAGTTATAAACATCGCCAACTTTTGAGACTTATTCTTATTTTGGTATTGAAAATTGAAAAATTACTAATACTCTTAGAATTTCATAACACAATATTTCTGCAACGTTTTAGAGACCGTTAGTTACATTAGAATCTCACGATGAATATGAGAGGAAGAAATGAATTTAGATACTTACTCTTAAATTCCTAGGCTCGAAAAAGATACACACCATACGTTATCAACTCCTTTTGTTGAACAATGTAATTCAGTGTCCAAAGATCGATTGAGGACAGAAATATTCAATTCAAAACATTTCTCAAGACTGCAACAACGGTGATATTGAGTTAGAAGTGAACAAATGTCAGAGGATTCTTTCCTGGCTTACGAAAATCGACTCCGTTGAGGTCTTAGGTGATACGCTTTATATGAATGGGTCTAATCTTTAGAATATTGATCATCGAGTTGTTTATGCCTGTATTATCATTATTGCTATCGTATATTAGTTCAATAATTCATAAAGCTTGAGATGAAGAGATAAAAAAGAAAAAAAAGAAACAGAAAATATAACAAATTGAGATTTTGGCGTGAGATTAAATTGGAAAAGAAGAAAAATATTTAGTAAGATGAATTGAATTGTTGGTGCATTGGATAAAGATAATTAATTAAGCTTGTGGTCTGAATAGCTTGATTTTTTGATATCGCTGCCAAAGTAACGTAACAAGGAAATATTAAGCAGAAAAGAAGAAAAAAAAGTGGTAGAAATGAAGAGTTTGCTATTAGTGACTATAAATATTATATTATAATCCGTACGAATAGTTAATTATTTAATAATTTCTGCCATTACGCTAACCGACAAGCTGGGCACCGGTCAAAATCTAATAATTAATAGATATTATTAATTTTCAATAAGTTTATTTCAGATTGCCTATTTTTTATTTATTAGTAGATATATATAATTTCTACAGATATTCGAATTTGATATTCCCTGTATATAATTGATAAGTAAAACTCTGATTTAAATCTGTTCTAATTGGGGCGACCAAGAGAGCTGTTATATTTGGTCACCTATAAATTGATTGATAATGAAAGCGCTGAGTTTTTTAATCACAAGAAGAAATAATAAGCTAACTAAAGAACCGCGGGGGATTCCAATCTTTCTCGTTGGTATAAACGTTAAAATTAGAATCGAGATAAAATAAAATAAAATAAAAAGAAATAAGTATTATTATTTTTTATACATTCTGTGAATTAAATATTTAATTTCTTATTTTTACGAAGATAATATAATAATAATGGTAATGTTAATGAATGTAAATTTAGGAAGATCGTGTTTGCCCAGCTAGCGACGGAGGCCGCCAAAGTTAACGCGATTAAAATAACAATGAAACAAAACTAAGAACCTATTAAATTTATTAAAACAGGTAATTAAATAACTAAAGGGAAAGATTAACAGTAACGGAGAATAAATAAATAAATAAATAAAAAACCAACAACAAGAAAAATAATTAAAAGTGCTAGAAAACAGCGCTAAGAGTGAGCTTCTTTGTATAGTAGATATATAAACGAATTTTATAATATAAGGATTCATAATGTAATATAATAATGTTATTATGTATTGTAATATTCAGGTTTAAATCGTGCATAACTAAAATTCCGAAAAGAAAAAAAAGGAAAAAAAAACCACAACACGTCGATAAAGAACAGACGATTTTATGCAAGAACAATTTTTTAGTAGCCGACGTAACTAATTTTCTCTCTGCAAACAAAAAATAGCGGCCTTTATACTAAACACACGCCCCTCGACCAATGCTTAAACTTATACAAAGATCATTGTTGAGATATAAAAGAATAGCAAAAAAATAGCAAAAGATAAGGAACCAAAAGAAACATTTTGAGTAAGTTTTCCTGCAGGAACAGGAGTTTGATGTATACATATAATATGCGATTAGTAAAGATACACTTTTGAACGATATATATTCACAGCCTTTCGCGTAGTTTGCTTTGCTGTTTTTAAGGAGTCTTCTTTTTTAAGTAGATACAATTTTATCGGGCAATTTATTATTAGGGGGTTGTAATTTGATCTTGCATGAAATCTTCCCTGCGGTGCTCCCTTCCTTATCAGTCTGCACCCTGGTCGTAGAAATATTAATAAGAGAAGAGAAAGAATAAAGAAAAGCGTATGCAATTAGGAGCAGCTGATGGGGGAATTAAAACAACTAAACTTAACTTAACTACTGCCCCGTGCCTTCTTCCCTCCGATCTTGAAAGAAAAAAAAAAAACAGAGCGTGAGGAGAGATGATGATTATGAGAATATTAATTAAAAAATTAAAGAAAACTTGTTACAGCATATTTTATTATTGTTTAGTTATTTACAATCTGTATATTATTAATTAATATTACGATTAAAACTATTTTGTAGATAATATGCGACGTCGTCTTATTTATTAACTATTGAATTAATCTACTATCATTTACACCGCAATATTACATTCCTTATTCCTCGCATTGGGATCTCTTAGAAATGGAATATAAGTAAAAGAAGAAATAGTTGAAGGAGATTGCAATAATTAACTACAAAGATAATTTTTGTCCATGTCCGTGTAATTCCGATGATAGAACAGGTCAAGTTTTATTTTACTACAATGAATATTGCTGGGGAAAACCCAATAAAATTATTAGATGAAACTTTTACAACAAGAAGGACTGCTAATATCTTTATTGTACAGGATAAATAAGATATTGTAAGATTAATGAGAAAACTGAGTCTGAATTGAGAAGGAATAAAAATAGGAATGAAAAAGATCTGGTTTTTTTTTTTGTATATTTCAAGTCGCTTCTTATTGCATAAAGCAGGATTATAATTTATAAACAGAGCGCTGTCTTATCCCATTCGTTATATCTGTTCCTCTGTACTTGGCGGTGTCTAAGATGTCCATGAATTTTTTTCTTATATAAATGTAGTAGCATACATGCTGTTCTGAGTATATTTATACTAGACTTGTTCCTACCATACTTCTTATCGGAAAGAAACGCTTTGTGAAGCAGCGTCCAGCATTTTTCTCAACATAGATGAAAATCTATTTCTATATTTGATTATATTCAAAGTGGGAATGATACCTGGCAATAACGGGGAACATGACTTTATTTGTTCATGTATATTATGTCTCGCAATTTATTATTTATCAATATTATATTTATTTTATTATAGTTAGGTCGCTAGTTCCAAACTTCACTCGCTCATACACATCAAATTGGTAATAACATATTCAAATTGCTAGGGTTCGTAAATATTTTCCATTCAACTATAAGTTCAGAATACGGAAAATCGCATAGAAGAGTTTCAGAAGTTTGAGTACATTTTGCTATTTCGAATATATTCGATATGAAAGATACTAATTTTGATTTTTTCGATCGATATGTATGTGCGTGTGAAGCTTGGCGGGACTAACATTACTGGAAACATCTTACCTAGTATTGTTTAATCGTATATATACAACACAAAAGTTTTCTATCTCATCTAGATGTTAAGATTTAAGTTAGAATTGATATTAGTCAATAAATACATGCAAGGCGAAGTGAAAACGAGCGATGAAACTGGGATTAAACGTCGACTTATTAATTTATCTGTTCTGTTTCCACGATGTACAAATTTACTTTGTCATTCTATTTCTTTTTTTTTCTCTTTTATTCTTCTCTTGTCCTTTTCTTGGCTTCTTTCAATCAATCTACAACGACTCAAGCAAGCATTAGGAGATTAGAACGATTGAAAAACCTGCTGTTTCTTATATTATTGTTAGTTTAAATATCTTTGTAAACGAGTTAGAAATCGGAATAACTAATTTCACACAATGCTTCACTATAAGAACGGAACAAAATTGGGAATATTTAAATTTTTTTTTCTCCAATATTCTATGTGGTAAATATTCAAAAAACGTGTTGCGTAGTGACCTGCCGCCGTCTTTCTCTCCTATGAAGTATCTTTTCTTCAAAATTTATTTATTCAAATCTCTTTTATTCGCGTGTATGAAGATTTCTTATCTGATCAACGATACAGATAGGTAGTTAGTTAGTCAGTTTCGAACGAGAATTAACAGTACTGCGCATCGAAAATTGAAACGTTTAAAAGCAGCTTAAAAACCATTGCCTTAAAAAAAAGGAAAATATGGTATATGACCCGATATTAAACGTATTTAGAATATTTGTATGAATTTTCTCGCATCGTATAAAGTGTAGAAAATTGAATAATAAATGACGAGATAAATTGTATCGAAAACTTTGAGAAATTCAGTTTCTTTTCTTTATTATTCATATCAAATAACAAAATGCAATTATTTGGTGCACGACCACAACCCGCGATGTATCAATATCAGTCTTAATCATAACCAGCGGCAGGTACTGGCGAAAAAACTTATCGACTATTCTCTTTTGGATACAAGTATTGTAAGATTGTTGTTCTTGTTTCTTTATCTTTTTTCATTATTATTTTATTGTTGTTTTCCTTATATTTTGAAGAGACTATAACACAGCCTCGAGGCAAAAGATTATTTTCTGACTAGACCGACCAGTCCTCTATTCATGAGTTTTGGTTTAGGTAGCTTTACTTGAAGCGACGTCGTCGATTTATCTATTTTTTCAACAGATTTTAGCGCCGATGATTCCCTCGGCGCTAGACCCTGACGCTTCAACGATTCCTGCTTGGCACCTCTGCGCAAACAGAGCAGAGCACCCTCACACACCATCTATTTATTTCTAGGAGAGAGAGGGAGAGATTTCCGGCCGTTTGTAATTTATGCAAACATAAAATTGTAAAGCTTAATTAATGTAATCAGAAATTTTACTGTTTTTTTTCCACAATATTTGATCAATTCAGTCAGCGACGTCTTAACAATAATACAAAAAATAGTGAAACAACCAGCATTAATTATCAACAAATTTACATTTCTCTAAGTCAACTCTGAGATTTGTTAAAACGGCGCTGAAATTCTGAAATCAAGAATCTATTTGGCTGTATAATCGCTGTTTTTCATCTATAGACAAAGAAAGAAGGAAAGAAAAATAGATTGACTATTCTTTTCAGTTATTTTTCAATCTGTTATTGATTAATCAGCATTTTATATATTTTCGAGCCTCTTTGTATAAATATTGAATAACGCAAACCAAGTAAGAACAAGCTATGTGATGTATTGTAGTCAGTTTTAGCTGAAATTCGAACGCCTGCATGTAGGTGTATATGTATAATCAATATAATTTCATGAGAATTATTTTCAGTTCAATTATCATATCAACTTACAAATAACGGGTCAGATCCTCGACGTCTACCAGCATAGAATCCTGCTCCATATGGAGGTCGTCTCGCCTCAATAATCCCTCGACCAATGCCTCGTTCAGGGAGGCAATACGAGCGTGTAAGTCATTGGCTACAACCTGCAGTTGAGCTACGTTAAGCTCGGTTAACAAGACTCGGGAAAGCCTGCGCCTCTCGTCTCCAAGTTGAACTCCGACCTGTTGAGAAATCGAAAAATCAATCTCTGATAAAAAAATCCTTAGAAAATATCAAGTTTCTGAGGCGTTTATCGAACCAGAGAAATTCCCTTACTTTTTCTAGACTAGATCGGACCATTTCAGTTATCGGACTTTGCTTAAGTCTCTGTCTCTCGACTTCCATTTGCATATGGGCCATTTCCTTGGCTTGTGCAAGCGCCATTCTAGCTTCTGTCTGTAATCTGGCTTGTCTAGCAAAGAAATCAGCCTCGTCAACAGGCGCTGTAGCATCTACTCTCAACGGCGGAAGACTCAGGACTTGTGGTCTTGTTATCGGAGCTCTTATTTCGGGAGATATAGGACCGGGTGATGTGTCCGCTTCAGAAACCGGGGATTCCGTGTCCGAAGATGTGTCGTTCATGAAGCAAATTTGAAGATTCATTCCTGGAATAATAATTCGATCAGTTCACGATGAACAAAAAAAGGGTTCTTCTCCGTTATTATTCTTACCACTCTGAAGACGTGACTGTAGACTTGGTTTTCGACCTCTTTCTGATCTGAGATCGTCGGCGTCCGGTCCCATAGCGAGCCGCCTTCTGATTTCTTCCCGATCATTTCTCCGCTGTAATAAAATAGCGAGAAAAAAAAAAGAATCTCTGTTATTACTTTTTGAAGCTAGACAAAGCCTCGAGGCTCTTTTGTCTTTCTACCGTTTGGTCTTTTTTTTAAAGATTCTCACTCAATCGGACCTGAGGGGATACGAACGGATTCCCTTGGACTAGTCTGTCGAAACGTGCGATCAGATCTTCCTTGTCCCGGTCTCTAGGGTCGGGATTTCGACCGGCTGCCACCGCCTGTACGACCTCGGCGACTCGCTCGTCTTCCTGAATTATGTACATTAAGTCTGAGACTTCGGTGTTCATTTCATGAACATAGAATACGGGAATTTATGTTTATTATTATTATTATTATTATTATTATGATTCTTCCGAGAAATAAATAAATATATATATTTTTTTTCTTTTAAGGTATTATAGTTTGTTGTCATTCAACACGTCATTCGAATCTTTCGTTACACAGTGTTTACGTTTTTCTTTTTTTTTTTTTTTTTTACAGGTTATGTGAGAATGTACTACTGCATATTGTTTCGTTGACAGATATACTATTCTTTTGATATTTAACAGAACGTTTTCGTAATATTGTTGTCATCATTAATGTATAGCGGATTTGAAATGCAGACGCTGTTATACAGTGGACTATTATCATTCACAAATACGGCATTTTCATACTTTTTATTGATTATTAGTCAGGTTAGGTTCAAAGATTTTTGACAGCCGTGAACGGTGCAGTGTATGCGGTATGTTACACCAAAGAGTGTTACACTACACACGCATATCCATATCGATCTACATTCCAAGATTAAAACAGACTAGTTTCTCATGGACCACGTGAAACTACCGCTAGTCTAATAAAAAGTGAGAACTTTATTGCCATTTATATCCCAATTTCATTCATCTATATGTATTATCTATTTATATTATTCTCAAGTGATGCATTATGATTCATGATAACATGTATGTCGGAAATCGGATATCCTGCAAGGCCAATCACCTGGCTTTTTTGCGCGGCTAATAATGACCCATATTCATATACTAGATAATTGCAATTATATGCAACACCTTGCAATTATTTCCGGTTCTTGTTTGATTTCAATGATAAGACTTGGTAAGGCTGACTTTTTAATACAATTAAGAATTTTCTTTTCTTCTTTTTAATTCGTCACAGTGAATTGCAATGCATTTCATTACAATCAATATATCTTTCTGAGTATATAATCATTACTTCACCCGTAAAAACCTTATAATTACAATAAATAATAATAAATAATATCCTCCGACCCTGTAGTGTTTTATAATAATAATTATGTATCACATGTATACTTACAATATCGAAATCTTTGTCGTACGTAAACGTGTATAAATCGGCTACAAATCGCGAGTCTTTCTTATAATGTCTTCGCGTCTTAATATTAGTACCCATATTGTATTCACCGCGATATTATAGTACGTATGTATATAAATATATTCAATATTAATATTACTATTA
Organism: Tenthredo distinguenda; assembly: GCA_947538915.1. Lineage (NCBI taxonomy): Eukaryota > Metazoa > Arthropoda > Insecta > Hymenoptera > Tenthredinidae > Tenthredo > Tenthredo distinguenda. The sequence continues at coordinate 24,980,821 of OX384532.1, forward strand.
TACAATAATAATAACTTGGCAATTTTCGAAATATGAATTTCCGTATATAAACTGGGCAAAATTTTGTGCTGTACAGTTGTTCGCGAGACGCTAACGGCGTAAGAGTAATTTTGACGAGAGTTCTATATAATTCTGTATAAATGTTTCTAAACTGGATATATAGTGAAAGTTTACTAAGGAACTCGTTGAGTCTCGTGTTCCAGCTCTGTACCTGATCCAGTATAGTTATATAGGTATATACCTACAGTTTATGGACGTACACCTATACACCTACCACGAGAGAGCAATTAGATTTCATTTATACACACACATGGGTATATTGTTGTAGTATTTGTTGAGTATAAGTACGCGGGCCGGCAAAGGCGTAAATAATGATTTTATTTCACGGTACGGAACTAGTTGATACTTTTTTTCTGTACAAATATCTATAACTTTCTTAAACTATAATAAGATGTTGTTATATAGTTGGTTCGAGAACGATAGTTTTCATCGACTTTTCTTAAACCATACAGTTTCAAGAAAAAATGAAAAAACACAAAATAAAAATAAAGAAGTTTACGAACTATAATTTTCTCTTTGAAACCGTGCACCTGATATACAGTTTTTATCCAACTAGTGCAGATATTGCAGGGTATTAAAAATTTCCAAAATTTTCTTCATATAAGGAAAGTAATTTTAAAGAGGAAATAATATAAGTTTTCTTAGTTCCTTCCTTCTTGCCGTCGAAATAAATTCGTTTTACTATTCGGTTTTTTCAATTCATTTATACATACGATAATCCGTATTTTATAATCTTCAAGTCGTAATTATTAATCCGAGGGTATAAAAGTTAAATGAATATCCAGTTAAATTCGTTGTTCTTTTTTCTTCGTACAATTTTACCCCACTATTGCATTATACTTTCAAGCCGAGGTGCCTATGAGTAATTATCACAGCCACAGCTTATTCTATATCTATTTATCTATTTATCTATCTATCTATCTACACGTTTATATTTATTTGGCGATAATAAACTTAAAAATGTTCTTCAACTTCAAACGGGGAATATGTATGTATACCTGTACAATCCTTCACTAAACTTTAAATTTCTTGTCTTCTGTTCATTCTTTTATATATTTTCTAATTTTTCCACGACGGGGAATGAAATGTTTGTTTTCACAAATATCCATTATTTAATACGATGAATAAATATACATCCTATAATCATAAATAATAATATTATCCACCTTTCTATAGTGCATCGGTGTCTTCATAAGAAGCTGATAGAGAGGATCATTTTCGTCAACTAATTCCATCATCATTGTCTGCTGCAGCTGCATTATCATTATCGACGTATAATAAGCTCCGATTATAATAGTTCACAGATTTTACTGTATAATAAACGATTATTCACGTAACTGCAGCTGCTGCTGAGCTTGATGCAAAAATACAAATACATTATATACTGCTCAATAATTTTAAATCATTATTATACGTCACCGATCAAAGAATTCGCGTGTGTTTATTAAAGTCTGTAGTGATCCAACAACGTTTTAATAATTTTTATAAACATCTCATCATTTTATGTAATTATTCACACTTAGAGCCGGCCTTGTCAATATGTAATTTGAAACTCACACTTTTCAATTAATTTTTTTTCCTTGCATATCATAGTATATATCTGTGCATATTATTCGGTTTATTCATCATTTCCAACCGATTCATATATACTATGTATTCGATACGTGTTTACGCTTCATAAGTGGATCGATTGGAAATATGAATTGAAATGAAAGGTCAAATTTGTCATATGATACTTATCGTCCAAGATTTGATTATATTTATACTGTATAGTGTAGAATTTATAGAGAGCCGATAGAATAATATTCTATATAGTATATCGTATGTAAAAGCACGTGAGATATTTTAGTTTTAGTTTTATTACGCCAATAATAACGCGTCGCGACGCTCCAGGTACAGAGACATCCGAAAGCACTGACGTTATACGCGAACTCTTATCAGTTTTACCTATGTAATATATACCTGTTATACCCTGTACTGGTTACGTTACGATATATACATGTAGATATGCTCTGTATAAACCGCAGTGAAGTCTTAATGAATTTTTGTGCCTAGGGATTCGAATTACAAATACATATCATACATACTACGCACCTCGCGTACCTATAGGTATAAATTGACCGAAAGAAAAGCTTAAAACAGAAATCGATGGACTTAAATTATTTCTGTAGAAACGATCGGAACGAAAATCATATGTTAGATGTATTGAACAAATATTTTATAGTATGTAAAGCGCAGAACGGTGGCAGCGTAAGTTTTTATGCTTTATTCTGTTAGCTGAACTCGAGAATTGCGATAACAGCTGTTGAATTACCCGATTTGAAATTAAATCCGAACTATATATCGTATTAATGAGATTTATGTACTATACTAAATTCGAAAAATCGCTTTTAAGTTAAAAACATAAATTGAAAAACTTTTCCTGGTCAAAACGCTGACGAGACTCGAGATAATATCGATTATCAAATAGAAACGAAAAACAGGATTGAGATATGAGAAAATGATTATTTCATACCATCACATGTTTGGTTTGAAAATATTAATTAACAAATCGTCGATCTTTGTCCAGGAATATTTTTCTAGCAAATATATGTAGTTTATAATTTTACTTTCTTTATCCTACCTGAAGAGCAGTTTTCCCATTCGAGTTACCGATAAGGTCTAACGATAAATCCTTAGGGCGTACGGCCGCTCGATGTCTAGACATAACCGGATGCATGTCACGCGATTATTCGAGGAAGTGAAAATTTGATCGACGAACTATAAAAATTGATAAACAAATAAAAATGAAAACTAAATGCGCTTAGGAAAGAAGAAAGAAAATGTAGAATGGGTATGAGATGGAAATTAAGAACACACGAGAAGAAATTCACTTTCGAAAATAGAAGTCGAAAAACTTCATAGAGGAACGAATGACGAAGAAAGAAAAGAGAAAAACTGTTGCTTACGGAATTGAAACTGAAGTAACTATTCAGACCGACTTGTAATCATAATATGCGTCACTCATGCGTTTAATTGAACCGTCAGAATTCAACTATATGTACAGTAATGTACAGCAACAGCTGATCATGGACCAGAAGAAACTATCAGCTCGTGTCAGAGCAGTCAAGTCTGCTGGTACTAGTACTGGTACTGACGCTGATGCTGCTGCTGGTATTGCTGATGTTTCTGAGTTATCTTTCAAAGTGTATTATTTTTAATCGACATATGTGTCAGAGTTCACCCGCGATTTATTTTTAAACAATATATACATGCATTAATCTTCCAGGCTCAATAAGAGTGTCAATATTAACGATGATAGTAATGGTGATTGTAACTACGTACAAAAATTATTACTATTATTATTATTATCTTCAATTGGCTTTTCAATCAACGAATATGACGCGAAATTATTGAATTACAGTTCTGAATGGTATCGGAAGCGAAATAAATTGAAAAGAAAAATACAATTCTTCTTTTCTTTTTCCGTTTGTTTAATTGCTTTCACTGTATCGTACATGAAGTATAACTTTTATCAAAGAAACAATAATGTGTCTGTACAAGAAGAAACGATTTTCTTTTTCCTTTTGTAACAAAAACTTTGATTTTCACTATGAAACTATGTGCGGATCAATTTTTTATTCTTTTTCTCTCTCTTTTTTCTCAATACAACACTAGGAAATTTGTACAGTAAGAATAATCGTCGACTTATGTATTCTTCTTTATACCCGGGTTTGTGACAACAGAATTCTGCGGTTAACGCAGCTGGTGTTAAGATCATATCGCATATACCCTGACATGTGTGTGTATACATATAGGGAACGGCCTGGTCATTAGCTAACGTTGGGCGTTACCGAGCTACGGAACGTCAAGTGTATGATTATTCTTCGTACTTAGGTATACGGTGTATACTTATATAGCTGGTAGTTCAAAATTAATATTTATACCTAAATTGTCTAGATTCTAATTCCGACCTGTATTAATGCGTATGGCCTGCTACTTCCTGGTAAGAAGCAACCGATAGTTCGCAATAATTACTATAGATTATTAGTGAAAACCTCAGGACAGATTGAGAGAAAATCGTTAAAATAAGAAATCGTACATCTTTCCACTTACCCTGCGTTCTTCTTCGCGCGCAGCCCTCAGGTGAGACTCGATGGCGTCAAGATCAATCTTCGGCATCGCAGTCTCGATGTTATAAACGTCAAAACCACCTGCCGACAAAAAAAAATAATAAAGCATTTGATATGAATGATTCGTCAATCTTTGATTTTTTAATTTTTTTTCGGAAAATTAATTTTACCTGGTCCACCGACGTCAGGATCAGCCCGTCGTTTGTCGGGTCGTCTTTGGGGTTGATTGGGATGATTTTGTTGTCGTCTTCTGGCCTGATTGCGAGCCATTTTTTCCTTCTTTCTGGTATCGGTAACGGTTTCGGTAAGGGCTCTGTCGACGAATTTATTCGTGTCTAATTCCCTGCACACGATGGTACTGTCCTTAACGATAGTTTTTTCGACCACAGGAGCCGGGACTCTGCAGGGTGCCGAAATTTCCACGGAATTGTCCATCAGGATAACGTCTGGTACTGGCTGAACGTATTTCTCAAGATCAACGCCGATGTCCCTACCGATACTAGACAGCAGATCGATCTCTTCCAATTTTGTGTACGGCGTCAAATCGGAATAACTTTCCGAGTCTGTATTAGTTTCGGAATCTTCGTTCTGGGAACCGTTTCCTGTACCCGGACGATTTCCTATCTTCGAACAGTCGGGGAGAGGCAATTTTTTTGCCTCCCGAATCAGATCGATCTGCTCCACCGCCGCCTCCTCCTGCTTTATTATAAAAAAAAAAAAAAAAACGAAGAAAAAGATAATGATTTTCGATTTTTTTTCCTTTCGTTTCTTTACATCTCTCCTGAATTCTTTCTTACCTCTCCGATTTCGCTCGATTTTCCGGAGTCGATGATCTGTTCGATTTCAGGAAACTGGAGGGTCTCTTTAACGGCTGTTGTGAGCTCGACGACTTCAACCTCGACAGCTAATTCACGGGCTTTTCTTTCGACTACAACAGCCTCGCAAAGATCGGATGTAGATTCATGTACCGTATCGGCGAGCCCTTCGCTTGGTTCCAATTCCGTAAGATGTGTTTCTGCTTCGATTACAGAGTTAACGTTCACTTCCGGTACGGGAGAGACTGCTTCCCCGGTGCGTGATACCTCGACACTCTTAACGTAATTTATACACTTTACAGCAGACGGTAGGGCGGATTCGTAGAGTGAATTTACTGTCTGAAAATATAGCAATTGAAGAAAATAATTTAGTAAATATTAGTAAAATTTTATTCGTGCAAAAAAAGATGCGGAAATCTTTCTTTTTTTTCACACAAATGGATTCTTACATTAGTAGCGTTATAGAGGATCGAGAGGCGATCAAAACGATATGTAACGCAACGCATAGTTCCAGTCATCCAATCGTCCGGTTGTTCGAAATTTGAAAATTCGAAAAATTCAAGCAGACGGTTTCGCGTGATTCGATGATCAGAATTAAACCGAAATGTGGGGTTCATGGGTATCGTTGGACGTCGTCTATAAATTCCATCAAACCAAAATTGAAATTGAAATAAAAAAAAATTCTCTTTAATCACGGGGTGTTCGATGAACCCCTTTTTCCCGTAAAAACTGTTTTGAACCTTTGTCGTATTTTTTACTCACGTGAATATTGAACTTTGGTTTCTCGTATATGAATTTCCGGTCGGCTTGTTGTCCCTGTAGGTGATTAACGCTACCGCCGATCAAATTTTCCTCTGTATTATTGTTGTACTGATTGTTATTGAGGTTGCAAGTGGCTTTGGAGACTTCGTAAGCCTCTAGCTCGTCCTCTGTAAGGTCAGTGTCGGAAAGTAACGAGGTTGCGAGATGTTGAAACCCGGGATAATTAGGGTTCACAATACCCCGACAACGGGTCGGCAGGTTTCCTTCCTCTGACCAATCTGACCACTCGGAAGGTGTCAGTTCGTGCGATGAATCCTCCACCGAATTTCGTCCTGTCGTCAAAAATGCGAATAACTACTACTGCGAAATTATTCTTAGAGCAAAAAATTGGCTCATTCTTTCCTCCTCCCTACCATCTATGTACCCGCTGATCAATTTAATTAATTTAACGATCCGTCCCTCACTCCGCATTACGTAATGTACCCACATATACACACATATATCTGATTCGTACAGCCAGAACGCGGCGTTCACACAGAATTGAAGAACGTCTTATTACCAGTTACCATTCAGTGCAAATTTTTGAGAAAATCTGATCAAGTGTTAATCAGATTAAAAAATGTCCCAAACGAAAGTTGCGGAGCTGAATTAGCCACGTATTTTGTGTTCTATAAATTTTTCTGTCATACGCTTGATTCACTGCAAACAAAGTTAGACAGGATATCCGGGATTGAATTTTTGATATAACTCAAAGATCGGCAACAGTATGGAAAAAGTTTATAGAATATTAAATGTTGTAGATAATAAACTGTACAACTTTTGTATAAAACTTTTTTTGATTAGACGCGCATGTGTCGAGTTATGATGAAAAGTGGGAACAAACTCATCGCTGTAATACCTAAGGTTCGTTGATGGCGAATATTGCTAACGAAGTGAAAATCGCGTGTGTACGAAAACCGTGAAATATGGTCGGATAAACGTCATAGGCTGCTCGAAATTTTCAATACGGTCGATTATATGAAAATAACGAATCGTTAGCATCTCACCACCTTCGTAGTCGGCCAAACTTTCGGCAGAGCTGCTTTGGTAAAGCCTGGATGCTGTCAAATTGTTATTAATGTTATTCCGTCCATTGGAGTGATTTACGACGGCATTATTCGAGTTATTTTGGACTCCAACGTTCTGTGCAACCGGCCACGTGCCCGCTTCCTGAGTCGCCCTGAAGTCCTTAAGTTCTTGTAAACTGAACGATGTAGTTCTGTCGTTACAATTTTCGATCTCTTCGGAATTTGACGAGGCACTTATCTCGCTCTGCTGAAGTTGACTAACGAACACATAAAAAATGACGTGAATACATTTTCATGAAATTGCACGAAAATAAAAAGACAATGAAGAACATAAAAAATAAGTTTCTTCTCATTTCTGCATAAAGTAAAAATATTCGACCTCCTTACACTGTTGTTCCATAATTATCAATTCTAGTATTTGGCAAATACCACTGTTTCGAAATATGATTGAAGGAAAGGAAAGGCTTCGAAATAAAATATGAGTACGATCGATTTACATGTAGTATTTAAATTGCCTATGTTTAAAAAAATGTATGTACTCACTTATTGTTTATTCCTTGATGCATGGGCAGCGATACGACAGAATCCTTCAAACGCATTGCGAAATTGCTCTGTAACAAAAATCGAGGAACCCTCAATGAGCGAGTTGTAATAGTAATTGATCGAAAACTATCAAATTTGGAAATATTGTCTAAAATAAGAAAAAAAAAAGAAAGGGCAAAAGAACAAAAAATCACAATTCTCCAAAATCCTTCGTTACAGTTTCCAAAAATTCGTCACATTTTATACTTTTATCTTCAATTCACTTGCGAAATCGAACTCGATCGCGAAGGCCGCTTTCCGCATATGTATAAACGTTTGGAAAATTGACGAACCGTAGCCGCGGTTTTCGCGCGAAAATTTATTAGATTGTACCCAGTTCCTGGTTTAGTTTACTCTAGTTTGATTCGGTTCACTCCTAACAGTACCAGATCCCAGTTGCTATCGGGTTAAATATAAATCGAGTCTAGAACGATTCTCTTTACACTTACCCACCATCTTCGGTCCAAGGGTCGCGCGCGCACAACCTGACTGTTCCAGGCAGCTTATCGACCTCCAACCAACACCCTGGACGCTCGCTAAAGGCGCCGGAGCGCGGGGGTCGACGAGGAGGTGTAGGTGGAGGTGGAGGCCGAGGTTGCGCGTGCCGGTGAAAAACCGAGTGCTTTTTCCAAGGGTCGAGATAGTAAATCTCAAAGAACCCGGACCCCTTTACTATACACAGCTAAAACTTACTACATACGACGAAAAGGAATAATGGGATGGTTCCGAAGAAGAGATATGAGAGTTCTGAGATCAGACTGATAAGCTACTATGTCCTGATACAGTTTTATTATCTCGCATTCATTATTCAGCTTCTACACTTCAATTCTTTCATATGATTTCTATTTCGCCAGTTTCTGAGTGATCATTTTTTATTCTTTTATCAATGATTGGCACGGAATGTCCCATATAAGTTCTTTCATTCATACAAGGCATTTCGTGCCAGTGAGAATAACGTTTACTCTTATTTCTTTCTATAATTGACATCAAATATCTCGTATATATATAGTTTGTGGAGCTTGACCCAGCCTAGGAAGAATGGAACGGAAGGCTTTCGTGGATCGATACCAAGTTCTGCTCGCGTGACGTCAACCCTCGCTCACTAGAGAAATTCGCTTGGGGGTGTTAGCGCGTCGATGGAACGAAAAGGCGTCGAAGATATGTATAGGTATATGTGTACATCGGGTATTAAAGAATTATAAAAACGAACGTAAAGAATACGGAAACAAGACGATAATTATTGATAATAAAGTATTGCTAAATATTAAAGAGTGTTTGAATTACGAGGAGAATCTTTTTGAATAAGATATACTATTAAACGCTCATAATATTTTATATCGTCATGAATTATGATATGTTAATTATAAACAATTGTTTATCACTACAATTCTACGAGACCATCGATAAACGCGTACCTACTTAAAGGTATAATTGTATAATAATGATAAGAACTAGTTATATTCTTAATAAAAAGGTGTCGAATTTATCTGTTAAACTTTGAAATTGAAATCGAAAGTATATCATCGAAAATTGAAAAGAAAAAAAAGTTTCTAATATCCAAGGATAGACTTATACATATATATTCTACGTCGTGGTTTAGCTATAATCGAGGGGGAGGATAAGCGCTAATGCTCACCTTGGGAAAGGTCACTATACCAGGGGCTGAAATGGCGTTGGGGGATTTCCAAGGACGTGGGACTTTAGAAACTTATTTTTTAATATATTATACAATAAAAAGGTCTGAAATTTTCTGACCTATACAATCGACAATTTATTCTATTAGCTATTTTTTCAATTAATGATGTCAAACTTCCGTTGATTTTTCTTAGCTAATAATAAACAATCTTATTGTATGAATGATAATAATAATAAGAATAATAATAATGATAGAATCAATTTATTGAATTCATCAGCAACCTCGTCTTTATCAATATAGGAATTCTATTTTAAATATTGAAAACAATTTAAATGTAAATTCCTGTACAGGGAATACGAGAGGAAACCCCCCGCGCGGCGTCGCGACGTCGAAGTCATTGATCGCGGGACGAAGAGGGCGATAGGGGCGACGAACGAGGGTTGACTAGGGGCCGGCGTGCGTCTTATCTTCTCTGAATATAACGCACCCCAAGTAATTCGAGTTCCGATAGTCGTGGGCAGTATTAAATACACGTTTATGTATTGTATAAAAAGACGAAAAGAAAGAAGTTTGAAAAAACGCACAAGAAGAAAATGAAATTAATTCTGTATCGGTGATAGTATAGAAATAAAAGAGAAATTATGTCAAACAAAAGGGAAAAGCAGAAACGTTGAAATATCTGATTATAATAGAAGAAATTAAATCTGTTGATGATATTTTGGGGTGGCAACGTACGATAATTTCTAGTTTACGTCGCTGTAGCTGCTATACCTATACAGATACATATTTTTATTTTTGTTTCACACGTTATTCTCTTTTTAAATTTCCCCACAAATTTGATTTCAATTTCAACACAAATTCCTTAGTACGACATGAAATCTATCTTTACAGATTGATGAAATGAATCGATAGAAAATAACACGAAGATTGTGTCATTCAAAGATCTATACACATTATACAAATATATAGGTTTTTAATATACGTATACATATGCTTACCAAAAAAGTGTTCGGTCGAACGTTGACCGGAGTATTTCTGTTATTGAATTTTTTTCTTAAACACGAAAGAACCACCCTTGATTGTTAATTTCGCAAAACTAATTTTGTCGCATAGGAATGAGAGCCGGACAATAAACACTATAGATTGATGATGTATGTTATATTTATAGGTATGTTTAATTAGGGACGGTAGTACGGCGACCGCTTGGTTATTTAACTTTTATCTTATTATCACTCTATCAACGTTATAAATTCACGCGTTTCCAGAGGACACTGTACCGGATTACTGGAATTTTCATCCGGCTGTGTCTTTCACGCAGTCATCCCCAGCGACTCCCTAGCTACAATAGAAGGCGCGTGCGCGTCCCACCCGTCTTCTCAGGGTTTCTATACTGCAGACTAAAATTGGGGACCATTCTGTACCACCTCGTGTCCGCGTCCCCAGCATCTCTCATTATTATTTTCTATAGTTGCAAAGGATTTGCTATTTTAGCTTTGAGCTTTCGCTAATTGATTTTGTGATTTTTAGGGCAGGAGGTGAATTATGGAAATAGTCATAAAGCAGGGTTCAGGAGTAAATGTTGTTATTTATTCTGATAATCAAAATATCACATTTTCTATTACCTCTGACATTATATTGTTCAGATTACTTCAACTATGCAATCTTGAAATTCTAATTCAAATTCGAAGATACTGTTGAGGGTAGAATATATTCCTATGAGTACCGAATCTCTGAAATGGAAAATAATAAAGTTATAGTCGTTAACGAAGCCGAAAATGCATTCATTTCAATTTTCCAGCCCTCGTGTATGCCCGACGCGAATTCAAATTGTTATTAAGAAGATCTGCTCTAAATCCTCCTGAAATCATTATGCTAGTGTTGTAAGTGGATAACAATATCCCAAGGCTCGCTAAGAACCACCATTTATTATTCTATAGCAATAAGTAGCAAATCCGACAGTATAGGGAATTCAAACTGATTCCCGCCTACTATTTGCGGCAAAACTGGTTCCTTAATTCGCTACAGAATTGGCATACGGGGTGCAAAATGGTATCGCCATCTCGCGGTTGAATCTGTGAACTATTCCGGCCGCAAACACAGCTACGCCTGGTCACTTGCAACCCCCGTCACACGCAGGCATGCGGATTGCATCCAATAAAACCAGCTATCTTTGCGGCAACAGTAGTTCGACAATTCAGCCGCGAGATGGCGGACCATTTCGAGTTACGCAAATATAGAAGCACTGACTTAGATATAAGGCACCTGTCGTCAGTCGTGGGGTCAGTGGCCCTCGTGGCGTCAAAGGGTTTGCACAAGGGTTGCGTTAACGCGATGCGACTGACGGGCATCTCGATAGAAATCTCTGAACTCGTGGAAATGGTTGCAAACTGAATAATGTCACGTATTGACAGAAAAAGATTCTTCTTGTCTAATTATTAAGGATTATATCGAATAATAACCACATTATAACACTCTTCCTTCTGTTACAGTTGGATAAACTTTCATCATAGTACAAACATATCCGTCTAGCAAGGAGTCTGGTCCAATCGCAACGAATGAGTGCAGTATGGCGAACTTAGTCTTTGTAAAATTAGTCATACAATATAATAGACTCAGCATATATTATTGTAATACGAATGTTGTTTATATTATACTATCTTGTATACATCCCCAAGCAAATAAAGTGACTCGATCAATTGCGATGGGTACATATTTATTTTTAAGAAATAATTATAAATTATACATGACTTCAATAATTAGTAATATTGTATCAATGCTGTCACAATAAATTCTCGCTAGTATACCAGAAATCAATTACTTCTTTATTATCCACTTCCCTCCTCCTACAACTTAATTCGAATAAGCGACAGATGAAACAGAAGTACGACACACAGGTGGAGTAGGAAAATCATATGCCTGCATTTACAGTTACCTAAAAATTTGTGACTATCTCCTGAAGTCAGGTGCTCTGATACCAGGAGCAATTATTTTCGACTTAAAATTTGTCTAACTCCAAAAAACGCTAGTATAAATGAATGTATAGAAAGACGTGCATGAAGACACGTATGCATGCCTATATCTATACACATATCCAAATTTTCGGAACACCTCCTCGGGTCAGATGTTCTCCTGATACCAGGAGCAAAATTTTTCGACTTAGAATTTGTCTATCTCCGAAAACGCTACTATAAATGAATATATAGAAAGACGTGCATAAAGACACGTATGAATGCCTATATCTATACACATATCCAAATTTTCGGAACACCTCCTCGGGTCAGATGTTCTCCTGATACCAGGAGCAAAATTTTTCGACTTAAAATTTGTCTATCTCCGAAAAACGCTAGTATAAATGAATATATAGAAAGACGTGCATGAAGACACGTATGAATGCCTATACCTATACACATATGCTAAATTTCGAAACACCTCCTCGGGTCAGATGTTCTCCTGATACCAGGAGCAAAATTTTTCGACTTAAAATTTGTCTATCTCCGAAAAACGCTACTATAAATAAATATATAGAAAGACGTGCATAAAGACACGTATGAATGCCTATATCTATACACATATCCAAATTTTCGGAACACCTCCTCGGGTCAGATGTTCTCCTGATACCAGGAGCAAAATTTTTCGAGTTAAAATTTGTCTATCTCCGAAAAACGCTAGTATAAATGAATATATAGAAAGACGTGCATGAAGACACGTATGAATGCCTATACCTATACACATATCCAAAATTTCGAAACACCTCCTCGGGTCAGATGTTCTCCTGATACCAGGAGCAAAATTTTTCGACTTAAAATTTGTCTATCTCCGAAAAACGCTAGTATAAATGAATATATAGAAAGACGTGCATGAAGCCACGTATGCATGCCTATATCTGTACATAGGTATATCCTTAGTCCCGCCAAAATTTCAGAACACCTCCTCGGGACAGATGTTCTCCTGATACCAGGAGCAATTATTTTGGAGCTAAAATTTTTCTAACTCCGAAAAACGCTAGTATAAATCGATATACCTATAGCGAAGTGCATGAACCCACGTATGCATGACTGTATCTATAAATACTTTTAGGCTTTCCTGTATTATAATGGTGCGTGGACTATCTTTTATTGTCATAATAAATATAGTAAAGAGTTAGCAGTTTTTTATACTACTTCTCAGGATTCTTATGATGCACCATTTGCCACGCCTCCACGAATATAACGAAAGGGTCGTAGTAATTTTTTGTCCGCATATTTGTGCAGCACCACTATCGTTTCATTCATACCCGGGCGCTTCTCAGAAAAGGTAGTAATTTTTTGTCCGCATATTTGTGCAACACCACTATTTCATTCATGCGCGGCTAGCGCTCTCTGTGGATTAATGGAGAAGTTACTGGAGGGGGCGGAGTATCGAAACTAGCGATGTATACAAACTAACGAACAATTAACAGAACAACTCAAAGTAAAATTTTCCAACGATTAAATCGGAAGGAGCTAAAGAAGAGGAGGGAGAATAGTAGATAATGACTACAAACACATAACTTTTTTTTGTCATTTTAATATTCTTATAATACAATCACCAACTCACATATTTAATTGAGCCCGTATGTGCTACGGCCTTTCATGTAGTCGTCGCAATTGATCGAATTCCTTTATTCGCTTCCTAATGTATGTACAAGTAATCATAATATAACGCACATTGATGGTACAATATCATACTACCTAATATAACTAATGCCACAAAGATTGAATACAGAGAGGTAAAAAATAAGAAAGCAACTCATTATTGACATATCTGAGAATTTATTGCTAGCATATACAACGTTAATTTGATATTTTATTCATACAATATACAATATCGAATTCCACGTAAGAGGTAAACTGATATAAATGCTACAAGAAAAAAAAACCTTCTCTAATACTAAAAGCCACCCAACTTATCTATATTTGAAACAATATTTCAGAACTTACTGTACAATATAGAGCCAATATTCAAGAAATATATAATCTTGATATTCGATTGAACAGCCCATTTATGAACTAAATGCTACTCTCTACTTATAATAATATTGCTAAATCTTATTCCTAAGCAAAGATTTGAAATCTGTTGAGAATTTACACCATTTTACGGCTTAAGAGCAACAAAAAATAGCAGTCGCAATTTTAGAATGAAATTTTGCCAGTCATTTGATAGTATCCATCACTAGAGAAAGAATGACGCTGAGACAGATGTATGGTGTCCAGTACGAATTCTCCGAACTTTGTGTCTTTGTGATCCTGTAAAAAGAAACAGCACACGAATTTTAATCACCATCTGATATCTGATTTCCGACACTGGAAAGATAAAATGGAAAAACTACCACAGCTTTGAGCCTCTAGAAAGAATTATGAGTAGTGAAAGTAAGTAAGTAGAGTAAGAAGAGTAGTAAAGAAAAGTAACTTTTCACAAAGATCATCTCTTCAAATATTTTCATTATCTTTTCCTTGAAAGAATATCATTCAATATTATCCAATGAGTTTAATTAAAGTACCTTAAGTATTCTTGTGGCATCGAATGTTTCCCGTTTCTTTTTACGTCGCTGATCGTCAGTAGGCTGAATATTCGTGTTCATCAGGGTTACGTGGAGAGTTAATTTGTCATATTCTTTCCTCATTAAGCCTGGAATTTGAGCAATATTTAATTATTGACTGTGAATGATTTTATTATGAAACGAAAAATCATCTAATCAAAGATTGCTTCAGTACGCTTACATAATACCTATGTATTATATGTATAAACAAATATCTCACCAATTTCTTGAAAGTATTCAGCCACTTTATCAAGCAGCTCTTGCAGAATATCATCTTTACTATGTACTTTGGCATAAAGTATCGCAACTTCGGCCGGATCATCATTCATGTAATCAACACCCATCACAGATATTGATATGGGTCCATGTTTTTGGATAATTGGTCTATAATACAGAAATTTATACACAAAGAAATTAGGTAATATATGGCATCATTTTGTTTTTCGGGTAATACAAGTTCTTGCTATTAAAATTCTCTTCATTTTCCATATTCTGGAGACAAAAATTGAATTCCTCAATAAAATTAATTGGTTGAAGGAGTAAAATTTCGACTATTTTGAAAGAAACTTCTTAGTTTTACGCACACGATTATTTTTTCCTTGCAATCGTCCAAGGCCTTGACAGCCTCTTCTCTTTCTCTGTCATCAACTAAAACCATCATTCCAATAGTGAGATGTATTTTCTTTGGGTTTATGAATATAGATTCTTCTACGCCCCTCATTGGCACAGCTGCATCCAGTATAGATTTTTTGAATTTCTCAAACTCCAGCTGAATACTCTCGCTGTTCATTGGTATAGAGAGAAAATGTGTAGGGTAAAGCTTCTTCCTCGAATTTTGTATCAAATTATCAATACGATTGCGAGCTGCAACTACTTTCTTTCTACTCGATCCAGACAGAACTGTGGAAATACAATTACCAAAGTATAATTTTTCGTTTTCTGAAATTGAAAATAAAGAAATGATAGAAATAAGAAACGTTATTCAAGTGCTTCTGCAGATTGTGAATATAAAAATCCCATTTTTAAATGCATATGGATGGAAAAAAGTCTTCATTACCAATGTTTCCTTCTTGCCCCATTTTTGGGATTTGGATAGTCGTCGACGTTTCATTTTCCAGCCTTTTACGAGTTGATCCTTTGGCGCCGATGAGGAATGGGTAAAATGGCCTTAATAAAAATTCTGTTTTCCGTTTATAGAAATGAGAAACTTTTCCGAAAGTGAATTGATGGAAGATGATAAAGTTGCGATAATTATATATTCTCTAGAGGTTTCCTAATGTTGAAATGGACGTTATGTATTCAGGAACAAAAAAATGTTGAGTAATATACTTACTGTGCTACGTAAAAGCTGTGTTTGAATCTTCCACGATCGACTTCCACGTCGATTTCATCGCCGGTAGAATCTTGATCACTTTCGTGATCATTTTCCAAGTACATAGATTCTTCCTGATAAGCAGCGGTCCCACGGTCCTTCGACCATGCACCACTTTCACAAAATCTGTAACATCTTCCGTCAATCCAAACCAATTCAGGACGCAATGTGTTTTTATTGTCCATTATTTACTATTTGCTGGAATTGACTGCTGGATTCTAACCTTCTCGAACCGTGATTCCCCGACATCGTTCGTAACAATCACGACTACCAACTCTCAAATTCCGAAAGAGGAAGTAGCCTAGATTTAGTAAATCAGTCGAATGAGTGGCGCCATCTTTGTCAAAGATATTCAATTTTCATACGGACTTTCTATGAACTAATAGCAAAAATTTCATATGGTCAAGAAGTTGAAAATGAGGTTATGTTAACGTCACTATGACCCAGTGCTAGTACAGCGGAAATTACAATAGAATCCAAAGCTGTCAAAAAAATTGACAGATGTTTACTTAACATGCGTTTTAACTAAATGAAAGCAATAATTGAAAGCACCTAATTGTCGCGAGTTAATCATGGATAGTAGCACTGAAAAGTGAGTAACAATTTTCTCACGATTTAACTCCATCTCTTTATACGTATATTGGCAGCGATAATATTACGAAAATCATCAATCTACTAAATATCGCGGAACTCTTATGTTAACAAAACGTAAGATAACGGTGCCTGGCATTGTGTGGAACTACCAATTGCGCGAATTTCTCTTTCTCATCCGCTTACATTCCCTAATGAAACTTTCGAATCGCTTGAAACTATATGATCATATTTATATCGAATTACCGAAATGATATTACATTATTAAATGGATTACAATGATAATGATAGGATAAAATACCGTTCACATTAATTCACTTGATCAAACAATGACTAATCTCACAGAATTTTTTTGTAAACCTACACACCTGTATAACATCCACGTATGAACGTGTCTATAAACTTTGAACTGTGATCTAATCTCTTTATACAATCAATGTATAAGATTCATTTCATTTCCTTTCCTTTACAGCTGGAACATACGCAATGCTCCATCAGTAAATACCTGCATACCTATACCAAGGCATAATGTGACTATAATCACTGATGTGTATGCAGGAATTCCAGAAAATTTACTCCTCAATGTTATTGGCTTTTTGGTAAATCATTTTATACTTTTATTCTCATATACTTTTTCAATCTCCCATATAGTTTTACTAATCAAAACGAAAAAAAAAAAAACTCAATGCAAATTCTTGCGATTTTTTGAACTTTGAAAATGTCCAGAATATCGTGAATCAGTTCGATTTTCATTACTATTTTATTCCTCTTCTTAAATCTGTAGTTCGGATCAATATGTCTATAGTTCACTAGAAAGGCACATCTACACTCTTCATTCTAGTATTTTTATATTATTTTTCTACCCGATCGTTTCCGCTCCAGAATGTACACCGCACAAATGCGCATGACAATAACATGTTTGCTCCGGAAGAAAATTTAGCCGCGAATATAATTTTCTTTTATTCTCAAGTCTGGTTTATAATGAAATCAGGGCCAGGATCCATAATCCAAAATATTTGAACTGGTTCGATTATCTGTTTTGTTATAATTCTGAATAAACAGGAATTCCTCGATTTCGAATTTCGTTATCCTTCTTGCAGATTTTGGTCCTGATATTTGGGTTACTGCGAAAGAGAGCCTGGAACTATGGGCGACTGGCCTTACTCAACAAGTCCGATAACAGATGGACGGAATTATTTTACGGGGATAACGACAATAGAGAAGTTGACGTCATTGGCGTGGAGGCCTCCGTAAATTCCCAACTCTCCCATGTGGACAGAGGATATTTATCATGGATCGTAACTGCCTTTGGAATAAAGTTAGTTATAATATTAAAATGATTCCACTAACAGGAAATAGTCTAAAATTAATCAGTCTCGCTTGATTTATAGAGATGAAGAATTGCTTAGGCGAGCTGGACCAGACGGTCTACTGTACGTCTCTTTTGAACGTTATTTAATACTACTTACTGCCATGATGATGGTCACATCTATCTGTATCGCATTACCAATTAATTTCCACGGTGACCTACAACCCGGTAATGCAAGTTTTGGTCACACAACAATGTCTAATATCGATCCAACATCTGGGTGGGTTTGGGTACACACTCTACTAGTCTTGTGTTATCTTCCCGTCGGAAGTTTTGTCATGAGGAGATTCATGAAACAGGTAAAACGTCCATCTTTATCAACTTATTGAATCTTGCTTAATTGCTTCGTACCCTTTCTTAGGTCAGAGATGCCAGGCCAGCAGGAGAACTTGCTGCCAGAACTCTGCTTATAACAGATATACCGAAACACCAATGTAATGTGGAAGCTCTGACCCAATACTTTAGGTACACAGTATTTTCAATCAGTCATCAGAATTATTACTATAACGTTAATTTATTGGACTTCATTACCTTGTATTCATTGAATTTCAGAGAAGCATTTCCTACGTTGACCGTAGAGGATGTAACTCTAGCCCATGATATTAAAAGACTTGTAGAATTAGACCTCCAGAGGGATTGCGCTGAGCAGGCTAGACTTTATTGCGAAAGTTACGCTAGACGTAAACAGCCTCTAAAAATGTATCCGTATCCTTGTGGACAAGTTATTGGCTGCTGCTGCCACACTGTAAGTAGCAGTAAAACGTTCTTTACTGAAGAATCCATAGAATGAATGTATTAAACTAATCTTTGGGTTTTTATGTTGTCTACGAACTGATAAAGACAGCTTTGAATTATAAAGAAGAATGCTAAACCTTATTTTTCATCTCGTCTTACTTTCTAGGTCGATGCGCAAGAATTTTATGCCACGGAAGAGTTGAGACTAGCAGCTTTAGTTGAGGAGGAAAAAACAGTAGCTTTAGCACGGCCGTTAGGAATGGCATTTGTTACATTAGGTACATAAGAAGAAATGAAATGAAATGATTATCTGATGAAATAAATACAACTCGACTCTGTACTAACTTTAACAAAATTTCCAGGCACACCAGGGGCAGCTAGATCAATGAAGAAGCAGCTGAGACTATCCCCGGCAATAAAATGGTCTGTGAATTATTCCCCAGCACCGTCTGATATATTTTGGGAAAATTTAAGCATCGCTAGACCTTGCTGGTACCTCAATGCAATATTGATAAACTTGGCGTTAGGTATCACGTTGTTTTTCCTCACTACACCTGCGGTAAATAAACAGCGATCTTATTTATGATAAAAATAATTGATTAGGTGAAATTTTCATTTTATTAAGTAAAACTTTGTCCCCCAGGTGATAATATCGACTTTAAATAAGTTTCCGATCACAGAAGAGTTAACGAACCTAAGTCCATTCCTTTCCTCTTTCTTACCGACGGTCTTATTGGTCAGTATATCTGCCTTGATGCCAGCTTTAGTTGGCAGG
The DNA here is from genome assembly GCA_947538915.1 of Tenthredo distinguenda. Lineage (NCBI taxonomy): Eukaryota > Metazoa > Arthropoda > Insecta > Hymenoptera > Tenthredinidae > Tenthredo > Tenthredo distinguenda. The sequence continues at coordinate 25,000,254 of OX384532.1, forward strand.
AGCGAAGCATTGGTCAGACACTGGACAAGAAGCGGTTTAAATCAAGCAGTTATGCGGAAGACCTTACTTCTCCTTTTACTAATGGTTTTGATACTTCCAAGTCTTGGATTAACTAGCGCCCAGGCATTCTGGGAGTGGACAGTATATGACGACAAAAACTCTGAGAGATGGGAGTGCGTCTTTCTTCCAGATCAGGTGCGCATGATTATCTGGAAGAATTTAACTCTGATAATAATAGTTGCATAAATCGTCAAATATTCTTAAAAAAGCAACTTTTAATAATCACATGACTGTTTGAACAGGGCGCTCTGTTTGTGAACTACGTTGTGACCGCAGCACTGGTCGGAAGTGGTTTGGAATTGGTCAGATTTCCAGAACTAGCTCTTTACACGTTCAGATTATGTATAGCAAGAAGTCGGGCTGAACGAGTCGCCGTTAGGAGGGCTGTGTTATGGGAATTTCCACTAGGAGCTCACTACGCGTGGTTATTATTAGTCTTTACTATGACCACAGTTTACAGCGTAGCATGTCCTTTGATAACACCATTTGGGTTATTGTATCTATGTGTTAAACACTTGGTAAGTTGAAATTGAAGAATTTTATGACCCAAGCAAGCCCGATGTGACTTTATTGTTCTTGATCTTGGTTTTTTTCTGTCTTACAGGTCGATAGACACAATCTATGCTTCGCTTATGGACCGAGTGTAGGCGGAGGTCAGCTTGCTGGAGCAGCTGCTGGGGCAGCTGGTGCTGCTCCAGTTTTGGCTCAAGCTACTCTTTTAGCTTTAGGCTTAGTCCGCACTGGACTTTCATCACTAGCTGCTGTACAGTTGAGCGGATTAGCTGCTAGCATTTTGGGACTTGTTACTGGAGCTTCGTTACCAACATCTAAATCTAAAGTGAGACTCCGTTTTCTTTTTAGAAACTAGTTTTGTAACAATAAATCGAATTACCTAAAATAAATGATTGAAATAACTATGTATTTGTTTTTCAGATGCAAGCGCCGAGAGACTTGAGTATGGCGCAAAGCTTTATACCCCCAGTATTGAGAGTAAAACCTGGAATTAATAGTCCGGTTGAAACTGGGGTACGAGAGTCTACCACGACTTTAAATTCAGAAATTGTAGACGATCTCGTAGCCCCAGCTGACCAGGACTTTGTTATAATGCAAGAAAGCCCAAGGCTGTATCAAGATTACGGTAGAGAGCCAAGGGTTTAGTTTATTTGAATTGATGAGCAAAGATTAGAATTCGGTTTTTATTTGAAGAAGAAATAAAAACAATTACCATTTTTTTCTTCTTGCTCTCATTTTTTAGCCAAAATATTACACGATGTACGAGTATGAATATATTTTTGCATATTGGTGGATCGCAGGGCAGTTTTAATTATAATCGTAATTTAAAGAAAAAAAAAAATTTGGCCCAATTTAAAGAGATTATAACTTCCACTAATATTTAATTAAATGAAAAGTAATAAACTATGTTAGCTCAGTACGCGCTGGTCGTTTAATGTTGAAAGCAACGGTTTATGAATAGTTTCAACAACGTAAAAAGGGATTTTTACTCAAGTTTATCGTTGATATATATGTAGATAAAATTGGTTAGTGTTCAGTACTTCTGAATTCCAATCTATAAGTTTATCACGTTAGTTTCTTCTCGTCAGATATTTCACAAATCCGTTCAATTATACTTGTACACATCCTATGATTGTTTTTCTTTTTTGTTTTTTAATATTTAAATACATTTATTGAAGAGTATTGCCTCTCCGCGCAAATATTGTGTACATACTGTAAATAGATGAATTTCTTTTTTTAGACGTACTACATATGGTGTCTAATAAGTACCAAGAATTATAAATAATTGTATTATATTATTCATAAATTCGAGGAAGTATCAGAGGTAGAATTGGCGTCAAAACAATAAGACAGAAGAACCTTTTGCCTTACTTTCACGCGGATTCTACCTCCCATGCTATTCCTTAAATGAACTACCGAAAAAGAATCTTCGAATTCTATATTATGAAAAATTTATAGTTGAAATGGTCGACCAAATTAGTTGAATTATCATTGTGTGTATAATTTCATTGAAATCACAAAAATATAAGGCAACTATTATCAAGAATTAATTTCTCTTTTCTTTTATTCTACGCTATAAGTTATGCACTTCTGCCTAATATGAAATCTGGTTGAGCGTTGATAGTACTCTGAATGAGAAACCATTTTATAAATATTTTATACTCATTAATCTGCTTGAAAATGTTTCCGTGTTTTATTTCGCGAAATGGCACCTAGGTATAGGATATGCATTATGAAAATATAGGTGTATGAAAATGAATAAAAAACCGAAAAAAACCGAAAAAATAATAAATAAAAATAATAAGCAATAAGACTTTAATATATTTGATAAAGTGCAATATTAAAAGTCTATAAAAGTTTCCTATAGTGCATTTATAAGGAAATGAGGAACAAAAAAAAAAAAACGTTAACACTACAAAGTGGCTTCAAAACACAATTTGATAAGCCATTTAAATTCTTAATGTTTAAACTCATCGAAATAGTGTGCTGCACTGTGCACGGATAAGATTACGAGTATGTAGTATGAGCAGGATATTTTTTTAAATTCATACAAATGACTATTGATTGATTGTTCAAGCCGAGTGATTAAAGTTTTATAATAATTATTCTATAACGCGCAGCTTACGAATTGTTTTGGTATAATAAAATTAATGTCGAATTCTAAAGCTACGAATTTATTTTAGAATATCTAATTAATTAAACTTATATCATACCAGTGTTGTAATCAAAAAAATGAACCGAATAATAATGAAGTATTTTTAACTTGTCCTAAAGTGGTATACATCCATCAACCACTTATCACCTATATACAATTTATAAAATACTTTATTTTAGAAGCTCAACACTTTAAATTCTACTGTTCGTAATCTTTGTCATTTATTTCACAACATTTTTTGTTTCTTTTTTACGTTCTTAAGATTAAAACTTTTTCACAACATAACAAATTTCTCTAGGACAGTTGATAACATCCATCCAGCTGTATTTATTTTTATTTTCATTTATTTATATTCAATCAAAGTTCTATTTACACCAAACGATTTACATACTCTATTGCCCAAATACTCCAATAACTTCTAAGTTATTACTTATAATAATAATTACTGTAATGTACCTACTAATTATAGAAAAATATTCACTCAGTTGCAGAAATGAAAAAAGTGCTCGAAAAAAAATAATCATAATTTTTCCTTATCATCCATTCTGTAATTAGGTATTTGTATGGTATGTAAAAAAACAAAAGTATTTAATAAACAGAATAAACCAGTAATATACCCTGTAATTTTTTTTTTTCTCTCCGTCCCATAAAATAGGTGAATATTTTATTTATTTATTTTTTCAAATATAATAAGAAAGAGGTGGAAAACTGATATCCGAATAACTTTTGAAGCAATTAATTTGCATATTTTATCATTCATTTTTGTACTACAAAGTAAGAGTTGAATCATTGTCGGTGAATAATGAAATAATAATTTTAAAATCTAAGAAAAGAAAAGCAAAAAAGAATTCTAAAACGTTGCATGATTCATAAATTGTCATCTGGTGTAAATATAACTTAAAATAAACTATATGTGTATCTATAGTACTAATATGAAAATGAATTTCTCAATTCTGCTTTAAACTTTTTATACTAAACTGCATTCAGACCCTGGCTAATTGAATTGTTAATATTTCGATAAGATTAACGATAGATTGCATCAATTAATGATTCCTCAATCATTTTCATCGTTTAAAACGCTACCCCCAATAATAGCCTCTAATTGACTAGAGGTCAAAGCATTCAGAGTTCTGTTAGCTTCTTCTTGCCGCTGTTTCCTGAGCGAAAATCGCCTCGATACGGAAGTTCCTTTTTTTCTTATCCTTTTTTCATCTCCCTCGTCGATAGGCCGATTAACATCTTCGATTTGTTCGTCGTCGTCCTCTTTTTGGGATTCTTCACCCTCCTCGCTGCTGACATGCACCTATTTAATAATCGTAAATATTATATTATTGAAAAGCTCCAAGACAATAATAAATCTAAAAATGGATTCTCATCGATCCTATGAATTTACCTCTACGATAGAAACTCTCGGAGAAGGTTCTCTCGGAGGTGGTTTTTCCGCTAAAATTGGACTACTGAATCCAATTGGAGATTCCTCTTTCTCATTTTCTGTATCATTCTCAGAGTCGTTATTATCAAAGTCCATCGCTCCATGCGATTGACAAATAAGTCTTAGAACTCCTTTGTTGCCATTCTCCGTTAATTTCCCTTCAATGTGAGCTGTGAAACACATTGCTCATTAGTTTCAGCCTATTGAGTGATGATAATACAACGTATTCTGACTGAATTCTTAAATATTCATACCCTGGCAAAATGCTGTGCTACAAAAGGAGCAATGTGCAGAAGTCCTGCGTCCGCAAACAGCACAGTGATGCCAAGGGCAGCTAAACCTCGATATAGAATCTTCGACTGTTACACAAGACTTGTGATATCTCTTGTTGCAAGTCTTTTGATCACATTTCAGCAGATCTTCAACGTCAGATATTTCATTTCCGCATGTCCAGCACAAAATCGCTCTACTAAATCTGCGAATCAGTTTATAAATTCGTTTACATTTAATGATAAAATAAAAACCACGCTGATACTTCGGTTTCAAACAGTAAATTACCGTTTCTGCTTTTTCATCTTCTCGACTTTCTTTTCCGTCACGTTATTCTGCTGCTGCATTGACTTCTGGACTTTGAGACCAATGAATCCACTGCAATTTGGCGCCCCACAAAGGCATGGTTTTCTAGTTTCTCCATCGCAAGCAAGATTATAATTGAAAGTTAGCTCCTCTCCGGATTCTATGTCCCTAAGCGCGAAAAGACCGATTCGCGTATCGCCATTCACGGTCCATTTTTGAGTCTCGCAATTCGGCTGGCAGGAATGATCTGAAGTAATATGAGAAAAGGGATATTTATTTCATGATTAAAAGCGTCTCAATTAAATAGAACAAGTCTTAAGCTCTGTTACACTTACTCATAAATCGGCTAAGGTTTCCCTTAGGCTCAGCGTCGATCATTCTGTAGTTATCTATAGTTAGAAAATAGAAATTTTGATCTTTTAATTCTTTCTTGCGCTGCAACCTACGCTTGTACTCGGCTTCGTCAATAACTTCGCCTACATATTCCACCACGAATTGGCCAGATCTAATAAATTCAAGAGCTTTAAGTCCCCAGCCTCTTCCCGCAGTATGAAAAGGTTGCATCGACGGATACTGTCTCCTAACAAACGCCTGATTTCCGCATTTAGTTCCCGCTGGACATATACCAGAACTACATTCAACGGACAGAATGCGATTCAAACAATCTGTTTCCGGGGCACAAGGATTCTCCCAATCAGGGTCGCAGTCACACGCAGCCATGCTCTCCACTTCAACAGTCTTGACATTACCAACAGGCTTGTTTACCTATAAAATAAAACGTTTTGAGATCAGCTTAAGTATTTGACTTCTTTGAAAGTAATTTTTACCTTCAATTTCACATAAGGCGAAGGCTTCAATCCTCTAGGACCAATGCCTTTAGGTGCAGCTCTTTCTATCTTCAAACGAAGATGCATTTCTTGAGCTTCTTCTAACGCCCTTCTGTAAGCTTCGTCGACATTCTTCTTCCCTGCCGAAGCTTTTGTGTTCGCATCTCCGTCTTGGTAGAGAAAAGCTCGTCCCCTGTGAAATATTTAGTCAAGGGAAGGAATTAAATGTAGGAAGCAACCAATTTTGAGGCAAAGCTTCACAGTTCGTTATTAAAAGTTCCATTTTTGAATAGAATAATTCGATTTTTAATGAAAAAATCACGAAAACTTGTTACTTTCTATGAATATGTTTCATCTTAGCCCTTTTCTCAAGCATACTGATCATCGATTTTGCAATCTCCTCACCTATGAACCCAGTAGTAGTCCTTAGTCCCAAGAAACATGACGCAGAATTCTCCAGGATTGTGAGGAATAGTTAAAACATTGTGTGGGATCTCGTAAGGATAACATATTACGGAAGGCCACCATCTATAATTGCCTAATTTGACCCAAGTCACCTCGCCGTAAAGTGGTAAACGTCCGGTTTCACAGTCTTCACAAATAAAAGCACCGTCCGGAGCATCAATTCCTGTAGAAGGATAGGAACTCGCTGTTATTCAGCTCCAAACATAATATTAATCTTGATTTCTCATCAAGTTATAATCACCTAAACATTCCGGATGAAAAGAAGTTGGGCAAGTGTCGCAGCATATGAGACTGCCTCCTCGTGTGCAGAGGAAGCACCAGGCAGCGTTGAGTGGAGGATGCGGAGCCTTGTGGTGTTTTGGGCAGACTATTTGACTGCCAGTTAAAATGCTCGAGCCAGCGGGAAGGCAGGCAATTGAAGGATGGTAGGAGGATGGACACCGAACACACCGTGCCAATTTTTCGTTCGGTACCCTCGAGTGATGACTATCCCTTGGGTTGTCGGAGCTACAAGTGTGGCAGACGTGATACGGACAAGACAATCGTCCGACTTGCCAATGCGACTGAGAATTGTGAGAAAACAAAACAGAGGAAGAAAATAAAGGAATTAGGTAAGTAGGCGAAAAATCAAGCAATGCGGTGAACAAAGATTAAGAAAGTTCTTTAAGTTATCGAAGTTTGTAATCGCAAATGAAAATGAAAAGCAACTGTTTAGTCAATATAACGAGGCGTCTCCATCAATTATGGGTAAAAATCACGGCCAAATCTAAATTTCGACAATATTTTACAGTAAAGCGTTGATAAATTACCTGTGGCCATGGTTTTAGGCATGCAGAATGATAATGCTTGCCGCATGCTGCAATTGTGCATCTTATTCTGTCCCCTTCTCTTTCGTTACATATAAAACACGCAGGTGCAACTCCTGACAAACAGTCTATGCACTTGAACGCTTCTTCTTCAGACTGTTCGATTGGTTCGTCACTCTTATCTGTGGTAAAAATTTCACAAGTTTATAAAAACAAGAATTACCTTTCCTCATAAATTCAAAGATGACTCAAAATTTAATATATTTCACTAGGAATATGAACTCAAAAATCCTTCTAGGAAGTTGAAAACTGCCCCCTTATATCTTACCCTCGATTTTATCGTCATTCGACTCATCTTCCTCTTGATTATTGTCGTCTTCTTCTCCCGAAACTTCCTTAATCTCTTTTAAATCGTCGAATAATTCATCCTCGGTTGTATTTCCATCGATGCTATTTTCTGGGCTGGATTCACCTGGCTTTACACAGGACAAATGGAAGTAGGAATAACATGGGCCTCTACATCTTGTAAGTTTGCCAGTTTTCTCACATATTTGGCAGACTCTCTCCTGTTTCATTCCTCTGAATAAATTATAAGGTCGTTTTTTCTTCCCGTTAATATTCTCCGATACTATATTGTCAGACTTCTCCGCATTAGACTTGGGCGACTTTTTATTAGACGTGAATATCTGCTCCTCTTCTTCTTCAGAAGAACTATCTTCCCTCTGAGATATATCCTTTGGTTTTAATCGAACCTGGTAAGTACTTTTTGAAACAATATTCATACTGGCCCAAGTCTTTTTCAAATATCTTCTAATCTCAGACTCCGAGGCATCCGGCTGTTCGTCTTCTATTCTGTCTCGATTTCGCTCAAAATAAATCTCGAAATCACCTTCTACAATCTTCTTCAACCTTTTAGCTTTAGGTTTCCTAGGCTGTGGTGCTTCATCACTTGAATCTTTGTGACTAGAAGGCGGCGTCGGTGGTGTGTTTGCGTTCAAATTTACTTCTACTACTTTATTATCATTGTTTTCTCGCCTCTGTTTACGGGCCTTTGGTTTTTCTAGCTTATCTTCATTGTCAGCCTCAGAATCAGCCTGCGAAAGAAATCGGAAAAATAAACAAAAATTAATTATGCCAAGATCTAGAGAGATAAAACATTTTTATTCATTTATACTCACGTTTTCTTCCCTCATTTGCTTAGCTCCCGGTTCGTTATTGTCCGGAGATAGTTTTCGCTTTCGAGATTTCTCCTTGAGATTATTTTTCTGTACTTTAGGAGTAACAGACTTAGGTAACTTTATCTGCGGCCTGAATGCTTCGGCTCTCTGCTCGTCAGTCATTGACAATACTTCCATAGCTTCTGCAACCGCGGTATCCCACTTTGCTTTAATATTAGACTTGACGATAAAAGCCGCTGCGTATTTAGCGTCTTTTTTCTTTATTTCTGGGGTCAGAGAATCTGCCAAACTAAGGAAATCCTTGATTCCGGTAAAAGGAATCATGTTATTTGAAGACACCCAGCTATGTCGACCGTTGTCACCAAAATATTGAACATGTATTCCCATTTGTTGAGATCTTCCGAGATCTAATTAACAGAGAATTACAATATCAGCTCTAACTTATCCATTTTACTGATCTATTCAAATTATTTTTTTACAATTTTTCACTCTAATGCCTAAAATACTTACTTCTTACTTTTTGATATATCATTGTTACGGGTTCTGAATTAACAACGCAAGGCCAGAATGGGTAAGTTCCGACCCTAGCCCAAGCCAATTGCCCCAAGAACCAAGTACACTCTGGGCCATTACTCGGAGTAGTCGAATCTTTCGAAATGTCTGAAGTATTCTCTACAATATCCATTCCGGTAATGTTGGCTTCAGTTTTTGAAGCTTCTTTGGCAGTTTTCTTGCTATCAGTCGCCCCGATTTCATTACCGCTTTGCACAGACACTTCCTCCTTGTAAAATAATTTAGTCAAATTTAAATTACTCCGATGTTAATTAAGGAAGTGAATTATCTTACTAGTTAATCAAAGAAAAAGCCTTTGATGAAATTTTATATAACTTTTCAAGACTGAAGACTTTCTATTTTCATATTCTCTTAGACTTTCGTATACTTCCTGTACTAATAATCAAGAAAACTGGGAAGAAGGGTGAAAGAGAGGGTGATATTGGACAAGATAGTTTGTACAATCAATTTGGTTTCCTAGGACTAAATACAAGGGAATTTACGGCTTTTCAACACCGACTAGAACTGAAAATGTATAAGATTTTGTTGTCCGACGCTACATCTGTGAAATAAAACATGGCGAGCGTCTAACCATAGTATTTTATAAAAGTAAAAATAGCGAATAAGAAAATCAAATTGTTTGAAGAATCGACGAATTAGAGTAGAAATTAAAACGAATTGGGGGAGAAAAAATTTCTTTGAGTCTTCTGCCAAACATCTCGACTTCGGGTAACGTTCCTATGTATATAATGATTGTAAATTCTTACCGAAGGCATGTTGCCACGAAGTTTAGACCTTATAGTTCTCCCGTAGCGACTTGTAGTGGGTGAATGATTTTGCGATTGAATATCTGCAGAGGGGTTAATTATTGTATCGAATAGTTCCTGACTTTCGTTACTTTCGTTTCTAGTTTTTTCCATTATAGTTGAATCGGAGTAATTGATAATGTTTTTTGAAGCCTCTCGGAGCTCTCGAACCACTCGCTCCTCCTCGGCATCGGGAGATATCATATATTTAACTCAGTTGTGTGCTAAAGTGTAAATCGTGGTCGGTGTTTATCGATTTGTTAAATACGTACAATCGGTGTTATTCGTAGACGAGTATAACCTCGGGTATCCTTCGTTTACTGGAGGCGATAAAACTCATTGAATAATATTCGGTTTATTTTATTCTATCCCCTTTTATTTAAAGAAGTGGCAGTGAGTCCTGCGGGGCACTCGATGCATGCGATGGCCGAATTCGCGGTTAACACAGAAGCGGATTGAAACCGTGAGGCGAATAACTGTCTGTCTTTATTATTAGTTTTATTTGAAACACTGAGGCCATTAGACGGGGCTATTACTTGGTTATTATCAGTCTAGTTTTTTATTTCACTATTTAAACATGGAAATGATTGATTATTAAAACGATTATCAAATTAGACGGCCGACGGGGCTATACTGCAACAGGGCGCGTTTCCCGCGATTTCGTCTGTCCATGAAAGGTTTACGTAAAACAAGATAGATGGCCTCACGATCATATCGAAAACAAGAACGACCTACGATGAATCGAGAGACTATCGATACAGATATTCTATCAAAGCTCGGTCGGAGGACAAAGTCGATAATCCTTTTTTCAAATCCAAGAATGTATCCAAAAGTGTTAAAAGTTAGAAAGAAATTTCTATATTTCAATTTCATATTCACATTATTGAGAATATAAAACCGATTGTATGATTTCTTTGATTGCTAGATATATAGATAAATAAATGATATTTAATGAAATATTTCTTGCATCTTTAGACCATTTGGACAGACCGATACTCCCGCCTAGCGGCGTGGATCTCAAGAATCTCACGCAGTATAGTCTAGACCGTCGCTTCCGGTTCCGCCAACATCTCTTTTTGTAGCTGACAATCGGTTAAAATGGTGAGTGATCATATAGTGTATATAAAAATCTCTAAAATCCCGAGTAATCCTATAACAAGTTGATATAAATTTGAAGTGAAGATAACGAACGATATTTGAGTGAAGTTTCCTCGTCGATATTTCAACTACTTGTTAAATTATTCCTTTTAAAATCACCCAAAACATCTGTCTTCTTTCGCTCTCTTTCTTTATCGGACGTTCGACGGCAAGAATGAACAGCGTGACTCCGGAATAACGTTTATGAAATTTTACACAGTACAAACATCACACAAATAATTAATCCTATTTACTTTCTTTCAGTCGCTCGTAATTCCAGAAAAGTTTCAACACATTCTTCGTGTCATGGGCACGAACATCGACGGTAACATAAAGGTTATGTTCGCCATGACTGCCATCAAGGGTGTCGGACGTAGGTACGCCAATATTGTTCTAAAGAAGGCCGACGTCGACCTAGACAAACGGGCTGGAGAATGTTCCGAAGAAGAGGTAAGGAACGAACTTTTATGACTCTGGAACGATTGTTTATTTTCTTTTTGAGGTTATCTTCCATGGCGATCATATTTGACGTTCGATTGTTTATCATCATTGATCACTATTAATTTCTTACCTAAAAAAATTAAACATACTTTTATTAAAGGTTTAAAATTGTTCGTTTCAAACAGGTCGAAAAGATCATCACGATTATGTCCAATCCGAGACAATACAAAATTCCCGACTGGTTCCTCAACAGACAGAAGGATATCGTCGACGGAAAGTACTCGCAGGTAGTTGATATTCTATTTTATATTTCCCACAAAATTTAGACACTGTTTTTTTTCTTCCAGATTATCCAGACCTTCAAAATATATTCTATATCTTAATCCGAAAATACCGGAAAATATAATATCTTAACACGTATAATGATAAAATCTCGTCATATTTGTGTTATTTTTACCGTTTTCCGTCGCACAGATAAACGGCGACGCGTACTGTTGTTGTGTACTGCGTAGCTGGTAGCCTGTGCGATACTGACTGCATTTTTAATCGCTCTTCAATCCTTTGATATTTGAAAAGTGATTTAAAAATGGTATTCAAACCAGGATGCAACAAATACATACCACATAGTTAATAATTAATTTGCTGTGATTAGGAATGACAGTCTAATTATTAACGGCTTTGTTTACGTTTTTCTTCTTACTTTTTGTTATAAACAGTTGACCAGCTCTAATCTTGATTCTAAACTTCGTGAGGATCTTGAACGTATGAAGAAAATCCGTGCTCATCGCGGTTTGAGGCACTACTGGGGCCTGCGTGTTCGTGGTCAACATACAAAGACTACTGGGCGTCGTGGACGCACTGTTGGTGTCTCCAAGAAGAAGTAATTTCACACTCTATTGGATAACAATAAATATTTAAAACCCATTTCTGACGTTTTTGCGTATTATTTACATCTCCTATCCTCTATAAATAGATAATAATGATCAGTTCTACTCGATTCCGATACTTTGATTTAATTTATACAGTTCAAGCTACGGACAATACGCGCGAAAATAATATTAGCGAAAAAGTAACAAAATACTCATTTTAAAAACTAAACAAAAACTACTCTGACGCGTCTCAGATAGTTAAATCAGGAATAAATCTATAAAAAAATAACTAAAATGAGACCATGACAACAAACATTCGAATCCATTCAAGATATTTATGCAGAAGAGAGTCTTATATTGAAATTGGTGAATTCTAATATGTACCATATTAATTTATATGGGTATTTAGAAAAGCGCACATCCTTTCGTCTGAAATATAGATATAGCTCCAATATTATCATTATTATTACTGTAATAGATAATATAATAGATGTCAACGAATGATGCACATTACATCAATATATAATCTTCACGTTTCTTATCTAGAAGGTAGAAAAACTTCACAGCAATAATATAAATGTATTTTATCATCGCCAATTAAAGACATAATATAATCAATGACTATAATGAATATTAATAATCATCGTTCTATATGTATAATTTTAAAATCTGTTATTTATTATTTCAATCATTTTTTTTTTCTTCATTTTCGTATTCAATTCCATTTTTCATTCTTCAAAATTCTTATATCAAATTCAATGACTTCACTTGAGAATATACAAATTACCTAATATAAACTCGGAGGAAAATCATGCTTTGTTATTGTTAAGTTGAATAAATTGAACTTCTGTTTTAACTCGCCATGCAATGCGGTGTTTGATTCTTAACAATTCAGAGACGACAATGAAACATGTATGTATTTATTCATTTATTTATTCATTTATTTATTTATGTATATCGTACGAAAACAATTACATATCGGCTTACGTCATATACTGCAGTTCCGTTCGATATCAGATATAAAACAAAATTTTCTTTGAAATATGTAAATATGTGTATATGTATAGTTTTCTTTTATTATTTCTTTTTTTTTTCTCGTTTACTTGATTTTTCACTAAAAATATCAGCTCCAACTTCCGATACTTCAATCTAATAAAAAGGCACGCGTTTATAGAATGATATAAACTGAGCTATTAACGTAAACCTCGGGTTGTGTAAATTAATTCTACTTATACTATGTATTCGTATGTAAGTAAATAATAATACTAATAATAATATAATACAATAAAAATTATTATTATTATTATTATTTTAGTTATTACTAAGGCACTTGATAACAATATAAAAATTTACGTCACAAATGATTGCCAATGAGCATAATAGTATAGTAATTATTATTTTAAATACTGATATCAAATAATTCTGAATTTTTCGTTTTTTTTTCATCTTCTCACACACATATATAAATGTATATATGCATATGTAGTACCTATAATCTCAGATGTTTTTCGTAAATATTTTATATCAATTTTTTTACTTTACGCGCGACGATATAAGTATACCCTATATAGATTGCTTTCCGTAAGAATTTATAATTCATTCATTCATTCGAGTTCGTTGTAAGCGAACGTAATTTTTCAATTCTTTTTTTTTTCAACTATCTTTATTCGTTGATTAAACAGAAATAGTGAAAAATTTTTTTTTTCTTTAAACAGGGAAAAGTAAGAACTCTTACGGAATATAATATCACCAACAAGCTACAAGCACATTATTATTGTATAATTATTACGTAAGATTAATAATATTGATAAAATTGCTGATGAAAAAAAAAATTAACGTACGTACAGGATTAAACGATTTGAAAAGTCTTTTTCTGTTTTTGTTTTTTTCTTTTGCTTTTACGAAACAGGTTTGAATACTGAAAAATCAAGGCTTAATATATTTAACTTCTGTATTAGATTTCCCGTCGCACTAAAGTCTAAATATATGTAATATTCATTTTTAATTTAATTTTTTTTTTTCTTCAAAAAATAGCGAGTTCCTTTTCGGTGAGATCATTGTCGAGGATATTTTAAATAGCGTTACATATACTTATAGACACGTATTATTACTTAGACGATGACCAGACTTCGAAAGAGAAGATTAGAGAGGAATTGTTGAAGAGCCTCAATTTTGACTACAAAAATTATTATAAACCGTATTCACATTTTACTTTTCAAACGGGTTATCCTGTTAATCAAAAATCGTATTATCTTTCCTGTAGATTATCAATCTTTACAATGTATTTTTCTTCATAAAGTAAATAAAAAGAAAATAAAAAGAATGAAGATGTTTGTACAGTTTTTTAAACCGTGGGGGTGGAAAGCGTCGATAATATTCAGGATTTTCAAACGATTTAATATAATAATTAGATACTATGGTCGTGTAAGATGTATAATATAATATTATTATTATTTTTTTTTCAACTTTCAGTCCTATAATACAAATATAACAAATATGAATGAAACCATTGTATATATATGTATATGTATAATTAAGGCATACTTATGGGGTATCTGCACAACTAATGTTATAACGATTGAAATATTATTAGCGTACAAATATAATATAATATAACATAATATAATATAATATAATATAATATAATGTAATGCATAATAAAACTAACTAAAATGCATCTCGATGATTTTTTTTCTATTTTAGAAAAAAAATTGAGAGCCATTTGTATGTGTAAGAAAATAGATTTTCATAATTTTCATTAGAAAAAACTATTCAAAAACGATGGCGTAGCCTCCCATATAATATATATATATATATATATATATATATATATATATATATATATATATATAAGAGAAAAAAAAAAAAGAAAAACTTCTTTTAAAAATTTATTTAGTATTCATAATAAAATAATAACCGGAGCACCGTGTTTTTCTTTAAATTTAATAACAAAGTTATATAACAAGGGTTAAAAGAAAAAGAAAAAAAAAATAGAAACTGGTAATTTTATAAAAGTGCTCTTAAAAAGGTGCTGCCACGCCGTCACTTATAGTCGTCACATGATAATAATAATATACTAGACAGTAACGTAACTATATGTAATATTCTATAACATATGTATAATATCAGTATTGTCGACTAAATATAAGTGGACAATTTCTATATATCGTAGTATATTCTTTGAAAATACAAAAGTACACACTTCGATATCGATAGCGTTAGTCTATCAACTCTAAAAAAAAAATGTTCATCTTAATACTACGGTATTCAAAGGTATACATATACTACATGTGTGTGTATATATATATATATATATATATATATATCTATATTCTGTAAACACGATACGTTAGTATCTGATTTTATTATTATTATTATTATTATTATAATTATGTATATCGATCTTCAATGAACGGTATAAAATGTTTTGGGGAAATTTTTTCATCCTAACCAGGTCTCATACCAATAACTGAGCATGTAGCAAATTTTTCATTCTTTCTCATTATTCGTAACAAGTATAGACTTTATGTATATATAAAAAAAATATATATATATAATATATATGTAAATATAGTATATAAATACATATATATATATTTTTTCATTTCATTTCATTTCATTTTATTTTATTTTTTAGTCTGTTGATTCAAATAGTAGAATTAATTATCAAACGTGTAGTTAACAATTCACATATTATTTTTCTTTATATAATTCAAACAAAACATTGTGTATGGACGGTTGTTGCTTTCAAAATAAGAAACAATATATTTTATTGCAAAAGCCAAGGCACTTCTTTTCTCTTCTTACTTACTTACTTATTCGTGTGTAACAAAAAATAATCATAAAAATTAAAACATATTTTCCCAACTCATTAACGGTTTTTTGGTATCCGTTTCTTTTCTTTTTCATTTAACAGTATGACAATTATCGGTAACGCTTTTCCATTATTATTATTATTATTCTTATTATACTCAACTCGGATAATTTTGCAACTACAGTAAATCAAGAAATATTCGCTACTAAATTCTAAAAGTAGAACGTATCTCTTTCTTTCTTTTAGGCAATTTTCATAATAATTTTAACGTTTTTATAATCACAAGCATTTCATTTGTGTTAAATGATGGATCATTTATTAAAAGGCACTTTTTTCTTGATATTCAAATTGCCAACTATTAAGAACCTCCATAGGTTTTAGTATTGAATGTGTAAAATGAGCAAAAGTTTATGTATTATAAATCTCTCTTCAACAATATTAGATCTGTTTTTCCGATACGTCATGATATCGGAACATTATGTAAAACATTTTGTACATCGAATCGAGTTAAATTTCTTGTAATATATTGGTATTGAAAAGGAATATGCTATAACGATAAGAGTTCAACTATTGAAGATGTAATAAAAAGTAAAGAAAAAGAAAACAATTGGTTTCATCGATGATATGAACGCGACAATGTCTATAAATCTTGTTGGGAAATAATGATATTTATATAAAGCTTAACGAGAATAATGCCAAGTAACATATGTCTTGATTGAACGTGTGTCTGTGGTTTTAGTTTTAGTTTTATTGTTCTTTTCTTTTTTTCTTTTTTTTTTTCTATCATTTGATTACGACTGGCTGTACAAAGTTTAGGCGAACAAAATATTATCATTAATATTTAACGCTATACAGCACAGCCTCAACAATTAAAATATATAATACGACTTCTATAATAATACGTTGGTTTTTTTTTGTCGCATATTATTTATAATAGACAAATTAAAAATAACTTTGTAAAACATCTTATAATACTTAAGAAAAATACTAATAAAAGAGTTGTTTGTTTGTTTGTTTTTTTTTTGTTTTCGCTCTTTCATTAATTATTCAGCACCATGAATATAATAAACGTTAATTAATAATCAAAATAGACGTATCCTTTTACTTTGTCAACTTGAATAGTAGCAGTAATTTAAGGCAATAATATGTTAATTTAAATTCTCGAAAAAACCATTTTTTTTCTTTCCATTTCTCTTTCTATAAACTTAACGTTACGTATTCATCTTTTGTTATTGTCAAGATAATTATTTTGTTTTTTTTCATCCTCAACGATACAAACATGATTAGAATAAATAATAATACACGAGAGCTGCATGTTTCTCTTTCACATGTATGTATATATGTATGTATGTAAAACTGTTGAGCACGATGTTTAAATTAATAATATCAGGCCTTTAATAAAAGAAGAAGAAATAATAATAATAAGAAAACAAAACAGTTAAATAGATTACGCAAGAAAAATCTCTGCGAATCTTTGCATTTCTTCTTTTTTTTTCTTCTTTTCTTTTCTCCTCTTTTTAATTTATTTATTTGTTTGTTCATTATTACCGCAGGATCTATTAACTAGATTCCAGTGTCAACGTACGCGCCGCAATATCGCAGTTTCCAATACTCGATTACCAGGAGATTTAAAACCAATCGTAGTAGTCAGTTGAAACTACAGCCACGTTAATACGTTTTCAGATTTACTAGTATTAGGATTTATCAATGATTGAACGTCATCCAGAATGTCGCTGGTAAATTCTTCCCCCAGCTGTAACAAAATTATCATATTATACAGAGAGTCTGAATAACACAAACACAATCAAAAATTTTCTCTTTTTTATTTCATTTTATTTTTCTGTCACTCGCTCCGCCTGTTAAAACTCTTAAAAGAAGAGTATTGTTTATTCTTTTCTCACCGTAAAAAAAGCAAACAAGTATATTAGTTTATTTAGTTTAGTTTTAATTTCATCTAAATTCTACTCGACTTGCTTTGTGATTTTCAATATTTACTCACGTTTCTTCATTTTTACACTGATTCACAACGTCCTTCTCGTTACGATAAATGATTATCTTCGACGATCCGCAATATTGAAACGATTTACGATAAAACTCTTGATTAAAAATATATACGTTAGAAAATAAGAATAATATCTCTTCTAAAGTCACTGTAATTCTCTATAGTTATGGTATTCACTCTCCTTTACTGCCTCTTTTTAGAGTAAATTAACGACGTCTCATGTATGTGTGTATTTTTCTTAATTTTTTTTTTTACAAAAGGAAATTCCTTTCCGAGATCTAAATAAAGCTCGGTTGAATACTTGAATAGTATAGCTGAAAAGAACAACAATAGTGTGTCTGAGAAATAGTATTTTAAAAGTTTTTATAATCCCAATTAAATATTGCGATGTGAAAATAAAAATGAACAAACTAGCTAACTGTAGTTTAAAAATATTTATACAGTGGACTGTCTGGACTAATAATATTAGTTATAAGGAAAAATATTTGAGCCTCGGTTTATTAGAAAGCAAGAACTCGATCTGCTATCAGTAGTAAGACTCTTGTCTATGTATATGTATAATAACAAACAAGTCTTACAGGTTTTTCCTCAGTCTCTGGAGGTATATCTATATCCGCGGAATGTAACGGTACAGTATAACAAATCTCTTATTATTTTACGTTACCGTACGTTACGTCATTAGAGATAATATTACTATTTTAATTTTAATCTAATGTAAGATATTTGTTCATTTGAGAAAAATTTGTATGACAAAGAAAGAAAGAAAGAAACTAAAAAGAAGAAGAAAAAAATCCTCAATTGAATATTAAAACTTGTTGAAATTTACATAAATTAAAAATCAATAGATTGAGCGATGATGCATACCAGTTTGTTTTTCTATTTCACATAACAATAATGAAGAATTGGTAGCGAGCGTCAAAGAAGATCTTATCGTCATATCATAATGTCTTAATGATATAAATAGTTTATAATAACTATACCTGAAGCGAAGGTACGAGGTCGTCTGTCGAATCTATGTTATCACTTAGCGTTGATAAATCGGGGGTCTCCATCGGTGCTCCTTCTGGAAATAGCAAGAAAAGGAACGATTTCATACTGAAAACTGGCTTCTTCTAATCAACGCCGGGATTTTTATAAACTATCAATTTAAATTACCGCTTCTTCCATCCATATTGTCGTCTATATTAGCCAGAAAATCTTCCGGCGTGTGGGGAAGTGAGTAAGCCGATCCAAGGCCTAATCCGCTGTCCGCACTCTCCTGGCGAGCGTGTTGTTCATTTATTCCTGATAAAAATGGATCCATAGCTACCTCGGTTGTAGTTTGCCGCATAAGTTCCTGCTGGAAGAGGAGAGACATTGAATTACCACCAGAAACATTGCTGGAAAGACTTTAGGGAAACAAAGAGTGCTGATCTTTGGGAGCTTATCCTTGCTTATAAATTCAATTAATATATAATGAAATAGTGGTGTCCAGCTTTGTAAATGAGATTCTTATCATCGGGGTGAAAAGTTCATTTATTTAATCTAACAATAAGCAATGAGCTATTTCCAAGGCTTATCAATTCGATTGAATAATATACTGAGGAATTTCTCATTCCGAGACCTGCAGGACTTTAGTACTTTCAGATTTCTGGTAATTTTTTTGAGCTACGCTAAGTGAATGTTAAAAAATATTATAAATACAGGAAATTTTCGTATTAATCAAAAGTCGTTCTTTACCTGTCTCATTATTTCTTGTTGACGCTGTTTCAAACGTTCTCTTTCTAACTGGAGGGAATGAAGACGTTGACAAGCCTGTATTGTTTGACTACTTTGAATTCCTCCTGCGCCAGGTTGCTGGAGCCAAGTTTGAGGAAGCATTGCTCCAGATGTTGGAGCGCGCTGCAAATGTGTGGCTGAAAAAGAAACGAAAAATCAATTCCTGAATCAAAAGAAGCAGAGTCTTTAATTCTAAATCAGAGCTTCTGTTGTTTTCAAAATTATTGAATACCCCAAGATCCCTCCCTTGATAAATTCCACTTACGAATCCTTGGGTCGAACCAAGAAGTGGTACGTGTTTGATGATTTATGAAGTATATTTCTCCTTCAGGTGTCCTCGCTTGTTCCCAACCGTCGGGTAAAGGCCCCAGTGAGCTTGTAGCTGCGCTAGAATTTTTGGTACCACTTTCTACCGCTGCAGCTACAGCTGCTACGCTAGCAGCTGCCGCTGTTTTTCGAGGATCCTCCCACGTCGTGGTCCGTGTCATGTGACTGTAAAATAGAAAAGAGGGAAATTTTAATTCAAGCAAAAGTGTTATGGGAGTTTATACAGCAGAAAACTTCACCATTTTCTAAATACGCTGATAGAGGAAGAGGGACTGAGGATTATTGCGACACTATGGAACGGACAGCAGCAGAGTGTTTCTAATAAAACGTTTTACGATTAACTTCATTATGCACACAAAGTTATACATTAGGGTTCTATTATTTTCTCGCAGAGGCGTAACGGTATACGTCTCAACCCTCTCGAGGCTAACGGTTTGCTTTGAACGTATTACTTAATTATAACTGAGAAGCTATTAATAACAAGGCAGAGGTACACGTCGTCTTTGAGAATCTTATTAATACACGTGTGTCTATCTATGTGTGTATTAAATATAGGAAGTATAATTATTGTCATATCATGAAGAAGGATTCCTCTCTTATTGTAATTATAACGTGTTACATGGATAAATATTACAAAAATATGAAATTAGCTCCTCAATTTCAATTATTTTATTTATTTATTCGTCATTACTTATATTTTCTTTTTGTCTTGATTCGAGTATTTCATTTCGGAAATTGAATGTGTTTCGTGATAATGAATTCCATTTCTTGGTATTCCAGATGAAATATTTCGATGAGTTCATTTTTGGAAATTAAATAAAAAGGGAATAGGTCGATTTGGACCGTTTTCCCATAAATTCTATGAATGAATTAAAATTTACATGAATCAGAGCTTTTTCGAATTATAGTAAATAGTGTTGAAATTTTTAGAAACTGAATATTTCATTTATAAGAAGCTTGATTATATTGACGAGGAAAAATCATTTCAATAATTGAAATAAATAAAAATACTGAAAATCGTCGAAGATCGTTGTAAATAAATAAACTATCTAAGAGTATAATCTTATTTATGATAAATATAATATTTCAATATGATAGGTATTATATCATAATAATGAAATGTTGATAATTTCATCGTACTATTTTCTTCCCCTTACAGGTATATACTATAAAATGCGAAAAAGGTATTCGTACAGCGAGCTTCTTTACTTCAAACGCCGTTATTGCGTATAATATAGGTAAGTATTATTCTCCTAAACGTGGGCTAAGATTAACTCTGGGGAATCATCGTGTGTAGAGGCGTAGGTATTGAATGAAATGGCGAGAGAGAGAAAGAGAAAGAGAGGGGGAAGGGCGTCGTGTGTTGGTTAGTGAGTAGTCGGTGGTACTCGGTGTCTACCCGAGGTGTCCTAACTAACAATGGAGAGGAGCATTGAAATGGGACATTGTTTGACTTCCGGTATCTGCAATAACGCGATCTATTCATCATTCGTCCATATATATATATATCTATTTATCTATCTATATCTATCTATCCCTTCGGGCAAGCTGCAGCAGCAGAGTAGTCAGCCATGTTTTAGAAATTGTATTATAAAAATAAACATTTGAGATTAAAAATGTCTCTCTCCTCGCCATAGTTAGCTATACCTATATATATATGTATATATATATATATCTATATATACAACGTTCTTCTTCCTTCCTCCTAGCTAGCTATACTCTCACGACCCCATCATTTGTTTTATCTCATATACCTCCTCCCGACAAAAAAAAAGAGTTTATAAGTGTTCTCCCAGCTCTTTCTCCGATGTATTGAAAATTGTTCTAAATATATTTCTATATATTCTCTTCATTCTCTTTTGTTTTTATGTTTTTTTTTTGTTTATACCAAACGATGAAAATAATTTGTCTTCGAAGATTTTTGTCCCCTTATATTATTGTTATGGCCAGAGATGTAGATATTATTCTTTCTGGAAATATTTTCTGTTCGTATACATAGGTATATTTATGTATGTATATATATTTATGTATATATATATTTATGTATGTACCCTGTAACGGTGAACCCATGTTGAATGCATGCGTGCGCGGCGGAGCATCGTTTTGAAAACAGTCGAAGAAACGACTCTACGAACTTGTGCACGCTCGCACGCACGCACGCACGTACTCACGCACTCACGCACCGCACGGGGGTATCTCCGCGCGGTGCGGTTGGGTTGGCACTATTCCAAAAACGCCAGTAGAACGGCACAGAGGGTACTGTGTGTGGCATATGCGCGGTGTATTTTTACCCCGGACATCACGGCGCCGGACAACTCGTAAATAGACACACGTAGCCTACGGTAGAGCTAAGTTCCTCCCCCTCCACCCCTTCTTCTTCTTCTTCTTCTTCTTCTTCTTCTTCTTCTTCTTCTTCTCCTTCTTCTTCTTCTTCTCGTTCTTCGCTCTCTTTACTCTTCGCCTGATAATCTCCCTCTCACTAAAGAACTAACTAACCACGCGTACTTTATGCTCTATACTTCTTTCTCCTTTCTCCCAATAGACTCGACAATGTGCAATACACATACGGTATTAATATGATTCCTGATTATCATTTCATCAGGTTTATTTAATTACATCTAGAGAAAGACCTTTTTTACACTGCACCGTCATACAGGCGTTTCATTCCGGAAGTATGAACTACCGGCGTAAAACAGATCTGTAATTTAACTTCCGGTATGAATTATAGGGACATAGTTTTTATTTTTATAAGTAACAATATATCCATATATTTTATCGGATATTCCTGTAATTCGAGTTTATAATTATTATTATTATCGTTATGATTATTGTTATGAATCACTGACTCTCTAGCTAATTGCGCAAATAAGCGAAATACCTATACTTCGATTATCTACAAGCGAGAAAATATATACTGATCCGGGTTGTGTAGGGAGATTCTACGCGCTGTCATGAGGAGAGTATAGGAGGAGGCAGCAGCAGCAGCAGCAGCATAAACACTACAATATACCCAAGACCCCCAAGATATGTTGTATGTAAGTACGTGGGTTGTGAAGTAAAATTTCCCGCATCAATGAATGAACTCACGGATATTTTAAAAGTCCAGTATAGCCGTCGCCTATCTCCCGTATTTAGAATACTTATAAAGATTGTAACATCCCCTTGGACTATAATGTATGAGTAATAAGTGATTTCTTCGCATAATTATCGCAATATATTTCATTATAAACCGTATAAATATTCTAACGGTTAATACGCGATTCCGAGAAGAAAAAGAAACAATTTTTCTAATCTACTTCGAATTGAGTTCAATCGCGGCATATTATTTTTTTATACCTATGATAGATGTTACGTATTACACAGGCATTTTGGGAGAGTAGTCTATATAATACAAGTATACTTGGGTATATAGTTAAGATCAGATAACTACGGCTGATGACGTCTGCGAAGACTCTTACCAGGTACTTGAACGATGACGTGTATAAACCGCAATAAATATAGTACCTAATGGCGCCGCGGATCAGATGATACTATTTAATCTCAATAATTCCGGACTAATCTTTAATAAACACTTTGCATACATATAGCTATGATGATACTCTCCAAAGTATTCGAATAACATCGTATAATATATGATCTAGAAAAATGTCTGTTACAGTTTAAAGAACAACTTTTTTTTTTTTAATTTTCTCCTTTTTTTTCTACAAATACATAATCTTTTTTTCACTTCCTCCTCCTTGAATATAAATCGCTGCATTGGCATTAGCAGGATATTATACTCAAGGAACTTCCTATAACTGTTTGACCATGGGACGCCGGGTTTAACTTTTAAACATTTCTAGGTACAACGAAATATACAGTTACGTGATTTCCGGGTGGTATTGTATGTGTTACAATTTAATAATATACAAATACAGGGTACAAAGGATATTAATTTTTTTCCCCCTTTTTTATCATCGAAAAAATCAGTTTTTTTGCTTATTTTGTTGCCTGCCGCGCACAATAATCGAACTTTAACAATAATATTATAATAATAATGATAATAATAATAATAGTAATAATAATATAAGCATAAAGAAGCAAATAATAATTAAATAGAACGATATGAGTTCAACCGATTTGATAAATGATGCGATTACCGAGAAATGATATGTATATGTACCGTAGGTGTACATAAAATGAGTACAATACCATGCTTTTTTTTTTATTATCTATGATAATAATTTCTTAATCTCTTTTCCCTTATCTCTTTCATTATCATCAAAGATTGCACTACGCGTATTATTATATATGTATTATATTTATAACGTCATCTGCCCGAGTACAGATATAAAGTAATTATTTACTCAGTATATTAATTACGTCATTATAATATACATATACTGTACCGACAATGATTCGTTGAACGTAAGAAAAAATAAAATTAAATAAAAAATTAAAAGACAACACTAAATTTGAATTGCGTAGAAATAAATAAATAAATAGAACGACGAAAGAAAAAGAAAAAAGAAGTGTCAAAAATGTAAAAAATGATTCGGTCTCTTTTCAGTTTTTTTCTAAACTTGCGTGAGAAAAACAAAAAAAAATTAAGAAATATTTCACAGTATATTTTCTGGTCTTGAAAAATTAGACTTGGTTTATAGCTGCACTACGAGGGGCGGGAGAGGGGAGGAGGGAGGAGAGAGAGAGGGCGTCGTTCGATGGGCGAGAGAAACGTGCTTTGCAGAAGGACGTGGGGTATCGGATATACCGACGACGACGACGCGACGACGACGACGACGCCGACGACGACGGTCTCAGGATGTTACACACGAATATCGACTTCGTCGTCGTCTCCTGTTTCGGAGCCGATCGTATTCCACCTATATCGACAACGACGCTCCTCCTGCTGCTGCACCTAGCGGTTGATTATCATTCCCTCTCTCTCTTTGCCTCTTTTTTTTTACCTAGTACAAATCGTTACCTTTTATCTATTCGACGAGACCGATAGAAAAAGCTTCTTTATTATTTTTTTTATTTTTTATTCTCATTCTTCTACGATACTATAAATATTATATCAATCAATTGCGATTAAAGGTTTGAAAAAATAAGTGAAAAAAAATTTTTGTGTATACATAGTACGTACATAGATATACATATGGTATGCAAATATGCATTCGGTTTGAACCATACGGTCTAAATTATGGCAAACCTGCTATAAGCTATTGCAGCAATAACAATTCTTCGAGAGACGATAAGAGAATGACGAGAAATGTTGCAAGTTGTTTGAAAAGAGATTAGAGATTGTTGGTATGTATGTCACATATGGAGCCACGCGCATGTGTGTATATATGTGTGTGCACAAAACAAACGCGAGAAAGAGTAAAAAATGCCGTTTCTTAATTATCTCGCGGAACAAAGTATACAGGTAGGTTAAGATATGCGATATACCTGAAAAAATTCAAACCCGTAGAGCATATATTGTTTTACGTACATAAGTTTCAGAGAAAAGGGTTTTTATGCTTCATAATTCTTTCATCAGTCAGCATAAACGGTTTTATATATGTACATACGGTACGTATATAAATTGAAAACCCGTTACTTATTAATTTCCTACAAAAATCGACTGTACGTATCAAGAAAATTTATTCCTACTAAATTTTTCTCATCGTATGAACAAAGACGATATTCTTTTTTCATAATCAGTTGTTACGATATCTATAAGTTTTATAGTTTGTATAGATAAATGTATACGTGTAACTATATAAGAAAAAATCTAATCGATCGGTGATAGTGAGCGGTCCGGAATTCCCGCGGGTATATTATGCTATAGTTCGTATACGAGTTGACTGAATCTGTCTATCTATCCCCACATCTATCTACCTATCTATCGTATCGTATAAGTCAAGTAGTCGAAACAACGACGAACTAGTGTATGGATATTATATAGTATATACCACATGTATATACATGTAGATGAAAATATATATTCACAAGAAAAGTAGTACCGTTATATACAGTAACGCTTCGAATGTTGGTTGGCACGTTTGAGGAGCCAACGCGAAAAGTAGTTAAATTATCATTAAAACCGGGACGGTCTGGTTAATTGCAACGGCGTCAAGTCTAACTTATATAGATGTCCGTTATATCTAGGTAT
Source organism: Tenthredo distinguenda (assembly GCA_947538915.1). NCBI lineage: Eukaryota > Metazoa > Arthropoda > Insecta > Hymenoptera > Tenthredinidae > Tenthredo > Tenthredo distinguenda. The sequence goes on from OX384532.1 coordinate 25,026,108, forward strand.
ACAGGGTGTACATTTTCCCGGTTTAAAATGATCGTTGTTGTCGTCCCTTATTCAGTAATCAATAAATTTAAAATTCGCATCTCATATTCTAAAAGCGATAATCAGTTCCATCGATTTGTAAGAAATTTCTTCTTTTTTTTTCTCTACAAAACTTCACAATGGCGGGCGAAAATTCGTAAAATATAATTTCTCTTCTAATTTCCGGTTACTCGATGTCTAAAATCATATGATGATATTCTTTAGCGAGAAATTAGGAGATCAGGTATATACTGCGTGTGTATATCCTTTGTCCGTGATTTCGAGTGCGTCATTAAGTATCAGTGAATGTTTTAAAATATATCTTCGAATCTATTTGGCTGGTATGAATCAAACGTATATTTCGTAGAAGAGGTCGAGGCAGAAGAAAAGGAAAAATAAGAGGAAAAAAATTTAGAAGGGGGAGATAAAAGGAAGAAAAATACTTGCCAAAAGGTATAATAATAAAACTATTTTTAGATATATATAATATATGTATACATGTGTACGAAATATGAAAACAGGAAGAATTATCACGGTTTTTTTTCTACTTCTACTTCTTTTTGTTAATATTATTATCATTATTATTCTTCAGTTAGATATATGGTATGCACTAGATGAGAAAGAAAAAAATAATGAAGAAACGAATAAACGAACAAAGATAAGACTGTAAACAATAATTATACGTATTGCTATGGGGCGCAGCAGGGGTTATATTATTTCTTTGTCCCGTATTTTATAACTATACAATGAAAAAAGACATCAGCTATATAGATATACCTATATACATATGTATAATATCTAGATACGTAGAATTTTGAATAGCCAGAAATAGTCGAGATGCTATTTATAAACGTACAGTAACACCGGCTAAAATTAACCAGTTGTATCAATTGCACCAATTATACTTCGTCTCTACTCTCTAACCCTACCTCTCCTTCCTTATTCCTCCTTCTATACACTTCTTCTTTACTCGTCACAAACTGCTGCTACTTGCCTGCTATAGTGACTTACTAAAATCTCTGTATTCATACACGTAGGTATATATATACTTATATACCTATATATAGATGCTAAAACATCGATCGGTGCATAATATTTCTGAATAATTAAGTCATAGACGTATGTATAACAATTTTTTTATACAACGCAGACTATAGCTAAGAAAAAGAAAAAAAAGTGAAAGATTATCCTCAAGTATAGTCGCAGATATATCGCGCTTTTAATCGATTGCAAAAATCCGCGTTCGATAAGAAAGTAAGACGCGTCGTATACTAGATAGACTCGATATACTAGGCAGCAGCAGCAGTAGCAACAGTTAGCTAGATGGCGGATGCATTCTCATATTTCTTAGAAACTGCGTTGTTGCAACATATAAAAGCAGTCGTGGGAATTTAAAATGAGCACGTATATTATTTATTAAGTAATTGTACCTAAAACTATATATGTATACGATACGTATATTTATATACGTATTTTTCAAAAAATTCAACGTTTAGATAGTGGAAAAAGAGAAAACAAGAGAACATAACGTGATAAAGAGAGAAAGAAAAAGAAAGAAGCTTCGCGATTCTTTCCGTAAATTCGGAAACAAAAAACAATAATATTTGTTCACCCCATCGATGTTGTTACTTCAGTAAATTCCCGAAAGCTCGTTTTTTTCTCAATCGTTTTATTATACAAATACAGAAATGTATGTGACTGTGAAAGAGTAAAGAGACTTTACACAACGTGTGCTACTATGTGTGTGCGGTCGGAGAGAAAATTCTGAGAAACACTAGCGCGCGATGAATGAAAGGACAGTGTTTTGAGCCGAGTATAGGTATATATCCGACTTGAGTATCGAGTTGGTACACATACGAAAGGCGATAGTAGTAGTGCAACCCGACTATCAGATTATTTATTTATATATTTATTATTTATTTATTTATCATTAGTATCAAATTTCACGATAGTATTTCAAGCATAAGCTCGCTGTTGCTGCTGCTGCTGCTACTGCACGTCGCAATGTGATACTTCGCTGCAGCGTTCAATGTTCTATACTTTACTTCACCCCTTCTAAACGCTGCGGTGTAGTGTGGATACTGTATTATACCGTATAGTGCAGCAGCACGTGATTTTCTTTATTGAAATCGTGTTACGTAATTCGATTTTTAGATTTATAATTTTTATATATATATAAACGATTATATAATATCATTTATACGAAACTGTTCGTTCGTTTATTCTTATTTTCCTAATAAGGTCATTATCCTCATAAGAATGGTAAAGAAGAAAGAATCACCCCTTGATTCATTACTATCAAAAGCGAATGAAATCTAATTATGTTCGTACAGAATCTCAATATTGTTATTATTATTTATTCGCGACGAATGAAGCAAACGTCGTTGAAATATTCGCATTCTCGATAAATTCATGATAAACATAACTGCAGTATAGTTTGTAGTACATATTATAAAGGTGATATCCATCAAGGACGCGTAAATACAAAAGGTATAACTATAGTCACACAACGCGGACGAGAACAAAGTAAGAAGAAGAAAGAGGAGAAGAAGAAGCTGCAGCAGCATCACAAGAGGTATGTAACAGGTAGACGGAAGAAGGCAAGCAGGTAGGTAGGTAGGTAGGTAGAGATAGGTAGGTAGGTAGGTGGGTAGGCAAGTGTCCAGGTGAGATGGGTACAGGTATACACACTGCCTCATACCTATATCTATATGAGTATAGGTTTAACTATAAGAAGAAGAAAAAGGTGCAGAGGGGCGACAGGAGGGAGTCACACAGCAGACCTACGAAAGAATGGGTCTCTCTAACTTGAGATCCTTCTATAGTAGCAGGTAGATATGCTAGAAACCTCTAATGTTAGCTAAAACCTTATTGTCTCCGATCATCCCTATACCTGAAGGTATACAATTACATCTATGCGTATGCTATGCGTGTGTTCAGTTCGTTCTTCTCTATTATTATATGTAATAAATATAAAATGAATCTTCAATGAAAATTAATATATGAAAAGACTTTCGATGTTATTTATATATACCATATGTGTAAGTAGTATAATAATGGACTTACTTTAAGAAATAAACTTGTCCTTCCGGTGTCCGCGCTTGTTCCCATCCCGGTGGTAATGGTCCCAGATCATCAACAGTACTGATAACATCATAACTACGTTGTTTATGATGATGATGACGAGGATGTGGCTGTGGTGTATGTTGTTGTGCTTGTTGTGCCGATGCGTAAGTTTGTTGTAAAGATGCAGGGCTGCTATGAGCCCGCGGATGTGATACGGTTAGTCCACCATTATTAGATCCACCACTACCACCTCCGCCCCCTCCAACACCAACTACTCCACCACCGGCGTTACCAGTTGCTCCAACACCAACGCCGGTACCCGTTGTCCCGACGACTACAGAGCCCGCGTTACCAGCTGCTACGTTCGTAGTACAACTTGTACCACCTCCACCACCAGTGGTAGCCGAGCCGGTTGAACCTGACGAAACGCAATTCCCGGTTGTAGAACCGCTGCCTGGACCACCGCTGCCACCAGTTGCGCCGAATGCTGAATCGGCGCTGTTTTCACGGGAATGACTTATCGATGGACTCTTACTGCCAGTTGATGGCGGGTTGAAAAATGAATCCGGCAAGTTACGCATACGTAGAGGCACCTGGAGAGGCCTTTTTGCGTCAGGTTTTAATACGCTGTCGAACAACGCCTGGAGATCAGACTCGGAATTTTGATCTATACGAACCACTAAACTCGACTTCAATTGATCCACGTCTTGGTTAAGCGCCATTTTGGTACACACAGTGTATTTAGTATAGCTTTTAATGATGAATCGGATTATCAAACTCTAATTTTATCATTTATGATTATTACTACACGTTCATCTGTGTTTATTCATTTCTACCTTCTTTGTTCCGTATGAAAACCTAATACTTCGATCACCTTATATTATTGTATACAGTATTCTCCTTCACCTCCTCTTCTCTTTCTTCTTCTTCTTCTTCTTCTTCTTCTTTCACCTCTTTTATTCTCTTATCTATCTACTATGTATGTGTTGTTAATTGAAGGCACGTACACACAGTTCTATATATTCCCAAGAGTATATAGTACTGTTTTTAAAAGGCACTCGGTTACACTCACGCACACACGATCAGTTCCTTAATCCTGTCCCCCCCCCCCCCCGTCTCTTCTCTGATACTTTTTCACCAGTACGGAAGACAGAGAGAGTCAGAGAAAGAGAGACAGAGAGAAAGAGAGAAAGAGAGAGAGAGAGAAACTTAGTGAGACTCGTGCGATTCACTAAATAAGTCTTGTCACAACGTTGTCCTAAACTACTACGCATAATATGAAGAGGGCAGTACAACAACGGCAGAAGGCGACCGTCCGTCCGACCGAACGATCAAGACACAACGCACACAAGAGACGAGACACTAGTCTGGTCTTAACTATGCGGTGCTGCGTCGCCGAAGCGCCGTGCCCAGGCAAGGCGTGTGGCCTGTTGCTGCTTTTTCTTCACGACGATTCGATGTGGAGGGGAATGAATAGTTTTGTAGATGTGTTAGTGGAGAAGGAGAAGGAGGAGAAGCACGAGCATGTGGTGGTGGAGGAGTAGGAGGTAAAGGAGGAGGGGGAAGTGGAGGTAGCGATAGTGGCAGTACTAGTGGTAGTAGTAGAATTATTTATGATTGTAGTTGTGTTGACCGCGGAGGGATCGACGACGATGGGAAGTAGAAGCAGCGACGGCGGCAGCAGCGCGCGCACGCACATTCTCTTTCTTACGCGATAACAAGTAATTCCATTGTTGTTATCGAGCAGCTCTAGCTAGTCAGAATATACAGCTAGGAGAATAAGACCGCCATAGTTTCAGATGGTTTTTGCTTTTATTTATGTGGGTTTATAAGTTTATTTTCAACTTTTCGGTCGGGTATCAACTGTTTTATCTTCTTTTGATCGACCCACTGCAGTTATTATTATCGAGCAACGTTCTTTCAGTTATTATTTAATATATTTTAACTTCATATCATACTTTTCGATACTTGACACACTGATTCTGTTGCTATTGCTACTGCTGATCTCTTAATAACACCCTTATACAACTCACTTATTACTACGCGGCACATACAACGATGGATCCCGATTGCCCCGACAACGCTACCTCCAAACCCAACCGCCATACTCCACGAACACCGCACGCACACTGAGCGAGAAAATAGCGAGAGTAACCAGTATTTCCGTAGACGTTAACCAACGGGATTATCTTTCCCGTGACACCTTGCGAAACGCGCGGGCGGTTTAAAGATCTTATAAAAACCCTTTTCCGTTCACGATGAGATCCTGTTTTGCACTTTTTTAACCGTTTATTTATACTATTTAGTTCTTTTCAGACTAGGTTTTCAATGACTTTTTCTTTTCTACATGAATGAGATAACTTATGTCGTCATAAGACGTTGAAAAATCTTGTCTTTTATTTATTTTAAAAATTAAATCGTTCCATAGCTTTTCAATTCCTCATTCGCGAATAATTTTGGAAAAGAAAATTTTGTCCAAAAATTTTCGATGAAAATAAGAAAAATTTGGTTTTCTGACTGGAAGAAGCGGTGAGATCTGTTGGCGATATGATTAACTAACATAAGATTGGCTGTGGTCTAACTATGAAGTTAGTTAAAGAATATCCGAGTTGGTTTTAGTCGTAAGAAAAGTGAGAGTTTAGAATCTCAATACGTTGTGATTGCGGGTTTCGATATTTCAGTTGTGGTTAAATTAATTTATAGCCAAAAAATGTAATACTATTTATTTGAATTGAATATGATTTTATTATCAATGTACGATATTATATTTTCACTCTATTAAGTTCGTTATTATAACAATACCGAATGTGTGTTTTATTAAATTAATATTCGATTGACGTAAAAACGAAGATGTCTTCTAAAAGGTATATTTATTTAATTGTTTTCCTTTTCTTTTCTTTCTTTTCTCCGTTTCTTTTTTCCTATTTTTCTTTTTCTTTTTTGTTTCATCCACCTCGCAGATACGTTTACTCCCTTATAAGTCAAGATCGGTCTCACGTTGAGATTCGATAATCTAATATAAGCCGAAAAAACAAAATCGGAAAACAACAGAAACAATACCCTGCCATAATATACGAGCTTCCGCTTTAAACACAAAAATAAAAATAAATTATCACAACCACAACACACCGTCAAATCTCAATAATAATATTTCCACCATTTCCCTCTTTGTCAACCTTTATCACGCGATTCTAATGTCAAAAAATAACGTGAATATTAAATCACGATTTTTCATTTCTACTTCAATTCCCGAAAAGTTGATGAAAAAAAAAACAACAATCTTTCATCACCCAGAATAAACAAAAAAAAGTTTTCTTATTATTTCAAACAATATTCGTCTTTGAATAATTATAATCAACAATCCTACTATACTGTACATTGCAGTCTCCGATAAATGTTTACTTATATTTCAGCAACAAAATGATAAACAAATGATGAATTCCCGGCTATTATAGATCGTCTGCTGTTCGATCATCGTATCTTTATTTATACCAAATTGTGATAATAAAATCTGCGTGTAAAACAGTCATGTAATTCGATACCGAATTGAGTTATTTTTAGATATACAAGCACAAGTTACTACGTAGCAGATTTTTGACAAGATTGAAAGTAGAGAAAAGAAGAATGACCAAAAACAATAAATACTTATATTTTTATAGCGAATTGAAGAAGCTTTCGGAGGAAAGTTTGACCCGTCAACCCGAAGAGGTTTTCGATATAATATGCAAGCTAGGAGAAGGGTAATTCTATTCAATTAATTATCAACAGAAAATAGAAGTTCAAGAAACTTACACAGATTTGTCAAAGATCAAAGTATTAAACATCGTTATATGTACCATTCACCTAGGTCTTATGGCTCGGTTTACAAAGCTCTGCACAAAGAGAGCGGCCAAGTATTGGCGATAAAACAAGTACCGGTAGACACAGATTTGCAGGAGATAATCAAGGAAATATCCATAATGCAACAATGCGATTCACCCTATGTCGTTAAATATTATGGAAGCTATTTCAAGAATACAGATTTATGGGTGAGAGTCTAATTCTCTAAGCTATCATGATTCGTCAATTTTAGGATGAATAAGTCTACCAGTATGATGAATATTCATTGTATTAAGAATAATAATGATAATAGATCGAAAATTAACATTAACTGAGCTTTTTCAACCCTGAAACTTTTCAAATAAGAATTATCTACAGATCGTTATGGAGTACTGCGGCGCTGGATCGGTGAGCGATATAATGAGGCTGAGAAAGAAGACTTTACAAGAGGATGAGATCGCTACTATTTTATGCGATACTCTCAAAGGATTGGAATATCTACATTTAAGAAGAAAAATTCACAGGGATATCAAAGCTGGAAATATTTTACTTAATAATGAAGGCCACGCTAAGTTAGCTGACTTTGGTGTAGCTGGACAGCTAACGGTATTGAAAAATTCACTTTATTTGAGGGCAAAATAATTAAAAAAAACACATTTTCTTTGATTAACAAAATTTCTATCAATCTTTGCATAAATGAAAATCTTTCTTTACAGGACACAATGGCTAAGCGCAACACAGTGATTGGGACACCTTTCTGGATGGCGCCAGAGGTCATTCAGGAGATTGGGTACGATTGCGTTGCTGATATATGGTCTTTGGGTATAACAGCTCTGGAAATGGCCGAAGGGAAACCACCGTACGGAGACATTCATCCGATGCGTGCCATCTTTATGATACCAACAAAACCGCCACCTAGTTTTAGAGAACCTGATCAATGGAGCGCTGAATTCATAGAATTTGTTAGCGGTTGTCTGGTTAAAAATCCAGAGGAAAGAGCCACTGCTACAGAACTATTAAATCACGAATTTATAGGTATCTACAAAATCTTTATGGACAGAATTACTTCATAATCCTAGAAGTACTAAATGAATTCTGAATTAATATACAGCTACGAGACAATTTCTGATAAATCAAAAGCCCTTCAAACTTTTATTTCGCAATGTTTGGGAAAAAAAGCAATGTAAATAGTATAGAAAGATAGATTTTGCCCCTGAGTAGATTATTTCAGTCTCTTTACTCAGGCATTTCTATAATATTGATTAGAGTTCTTCATTAACTCTGTTTGAATACTTTCCTTGAATCAAAACCTGTAACAAGATGTCCGTCTTATCTATAATTTTATTGCACGAGATCCAAACGACTGATCAATACGAGAATGAGCTGAATAATAAGACTAGGTTGAGCCATGGTAGAAAGGCTTTGTCTTGCTGTTTATGAATCAGTATTTAACTATTTTCTGGTTCTTCATGGCCGAATTTAATCCCCCTTTACTTATATCAATTTTACTATTGAATTGTTGAAGGTAACGCGAAGCAGCCAAGTATCCTTAGTCAAATGATAGCAGAGGCTCATGAACTCAGAGAAAAACAGGCAAACCGAGCCCATGTGATAAACAACGTTGCTATTAAAGGAAAGATCCATGCCGATGACTCGGTAACTCATTTTTCAATCTTTATTGCAGAAGTTCCTAATTTTCAAAGTAGCTAAGTTTAAAATCCATTCAATTCCAGGACGAAGAAGATTGCAGCGGGACTATGAAGCCTCTTCCTGAGGATTCCGGGACCTTAGTTCCAGGCGTAGATCTCCCTGACACAGGGACTCTCGTCTCTGCAATGTTGGATTTGGGAACGATGGTCATTAACAGCGACACGGACACGGAAGCGACAATGAAAAGTGTGCATGCTGAGATAAAATCCTTGTTTATCAACATATATTGGCTTCTGAGTTACCGACTTTATCCAAAAATCTATCTGTTACATTGAATTATATTTTTTTAGGGCACAATACAGGATCGGTAGAGTCTGGAAAGAAGTATCGACCCTTATTTCTCGACCATTTTGATAAAAAGGAAGCAACTGAGATCGGAAACGTTAGTATAAAAAAAGTTGGGCTTCTAATTTTTCATTGATGACCTATGTTCTTCACATAGTTGATAGTATTCCCGCTGATTACATGTATTCGTTTGTTGTTCACTGTTATTTATAGGATAATGGGCATATGCTTGCGGGACACAATCAAGAATCTGAACAAAAATTGGAACAACAAAGTCCAACAGAATCTCAAAGGTTTCAAAGCCACCTACAGCTACAGCTTAATCAAATTTCAAGCCCTGTACAGGAACCGGCTCATAACAACATATCCAAATTTCAAAATGCTTTCACAGAACGAGATTTCGATTTCGTGAGTATATTTAGTTAATTTAATAATTCATGCACATAATGTATGAAAAGTATCCAATATTGAGAATCTAAAGTATATAGGTGTATACTATGTCTCCGCTTTTTGGGTAAAAAAAAAAAAAAAATATTGAGTCGATTTGAAGAACAAAAAGAAAAAACAGAATTGAGTAGATTCTCTTATTATATGTATTCAAATATATGAGTCATAGGCGTCATGAAAAAAAATTCAATATAGATAAACAAGCATGTCCTTCAGCTGAAGTTCCTCTCGTACGAGGAGCTGCAGCAACGTATGGCGAGTCTTGATGCAGAGATGGAACGTGAGATAGATGAGTTAAGACGGAGGTACCAGACTAAAAGGCAACCGATTCTTGATGCCATGGACACAAAGCGGAAGCGTCAACAAAACTTCTAACGCTTCGGTATAGTTTTTATTGAATTTCGTTTTTTTGTATTGTAATTTTTTTTATTTTTTTTTACTAGATAAAGTAATAGAGAGAAAAGAACGTGATAGATGAAGAAGAAGATAAGGGTGTACAGTTGTATAAATGAATAGATTATACGTAATAATAATAATTATTATACTTTTTCGCAGCCTAGTTTCACTAATTAAAAAATCCATTATCTATTTTTGAATACTAGTAATAACGACGATGACGACATAAGAAAAACAAAAAGATAAAATACAAAAATGCAATAATTTCTTCTAGAAAAGCTTTTCTCTAAGAAAAGCAAAAGAAAAAAATATTGAATGAATTCTTTTTTTGTGAATCTAGGATAATAGTTTTTAATTTAACCGGAATAGAAAAAGAAATACAGAAACAGAGATCGTCAATATTGTAAATTATTTTACAAGAATATGAAGAAAAAAAAAAAAAGAAATGAAATCGCAACTATACTTAATTTTTTTACTATGTTATAATCTATATACTTATACTGTTAAATAATATTCTTATAGAAAATACAACATTATATATTATATATATTAAATATAAAGCCAATTTAGAAAATAAATCAATGACTAGTAGCGTCGGTTTATTCTGAAATAATTATCATTATTTCTTTATATATTTAACTAATTCAAACATCAATCACATTATCTATTTCCATTTTTCTTTTATCCTTAAAAATATAGTAATACCAATAGTATGTCCGGTAACGTCTTAATTTCAAATTACTCTGAACAAAAAAATATTCATTAGTCATTATCTGCTTTTTAAATTTCTTCTATTCTATATTACTTCCCATTCTATAGAAAAATAGTTTTCCCTTGCAAAAGTAGAATCAACACATTGAAATGAATTTATTTTTATAAACATACATTCCAACTAGATCCAGTTGGAATACATAGTCATATGAGGTGAGTAATTTCATTTGAAAATAAATAAAATTGGTCTCCCATTCATATTCAGTGATTTTTTTGCGATAATGTTGTCCAAGAGATAATAAACGATAACACGTAGCTGCGAATGAGGAATTAAATAATGTTTATCTAGTCTTATTATCGACAATAACATTATCTCAAATTTTATTTACAGCATTGACAGAGTTCTGCATTCTTGTTTACACGAGGAAAATGCTATTGCCCGACGCATGTATGCATGTATACCTATATCTTCTGCTGACCGTGTGTCCAGGTGATCTTGCTGGCCAAGGTTTCCTCTTCCTCCTACTCAAGAGAAGACTAAAAAGGTATAAAATAATAGACGCGATTTTTCTTGTTGTTTTAAACAATCTTGATGCCTGATAGCTGCCGTTAATTAATTATCCATTATTGATATCATTTCATTTAGCAATTTAGCACATCGTTAACGCATCGTTATATTTTCAATTTAATGATGAATGAGTACTTAGAAATTATGCATATAAAATAGGAAAGTAAGTCGCCTAATTTTAGCCGCTTGATAAAAGTGATAAGTTTTCATTATCAAATAGATAAAAAATGACATGCACCAAACGCGTATGTATATCTAAACGTAATAGCTAGTATTTAATAGTTTTACACTTACTACCGACGTGCCAAATTCTAAATAGATTAGATTACGAGGTAGTGACAAAAAAAATATGACTTTATATCTATATCCTTAACTATTTTACATTTATTATAACGCACAGCCTTATGCTTGGATATTATTAGGCAGTATGTAAAAAAAGAAAACTTGACTAAGGTCATATTTCGTATTAGGCAATGCTGAGTAGTCAAACATTGCTTCTGTTGACTCGTATCGTGTAGTTTAAAGAAAAAAGCATTCTTGAATAATTGCCGACTGAATTGGGTCGTTTTTAGACGTCTATTATATTTTTAAAAGCTATTTAATCAGTGGCAATTCGTTTCACTCGAATACCTAAAAAAGAATATAAGAAATCAATTAACAATGATACTATTATCTTGTACATTATATCAGATCCGAGGGATTAGATCAAATTCAAGCACATTTAATATAGCTGTCGTATTATTTTTATAAATAAATAAATACAGAATTTCGTGGTATATACCTATCTATATCAATAGATAATGACGTTGGTCTATTTTTAATCAGAAAATAATCATGTATGTACAGATTGATCGCATATTTTTGATACATATAAGCAACGGATGACTTTGCGGAAGAAGGAGGTTTATCTGTATCGAAATCTTTTTGTTTATTTATTTTTTTTCTCTCTCATTATCTATTTCAAACTTGTGTGGATTGCAGTAGTGCAAGAGTATTAGGTTTCGAGGATAGTATTTTTTTTTTTTGTAATATTTGTATAATCAGTTTGAAAACTACTATACATATACCTATATAGAGTAAGTTAATTTTCTATCGTCAACATATCTATATTAGAATAAAGAAAAAAAAAAAATTGCAATATGTATAATAAGAAATCATGTGAAAAACTAAAATCTTTAATTTTTTTTGTATCATCTCTTTTCGTTGTTGTTTTCTATTGAAAATTGAATAGAATACATATATACTTGTACGAGAGTAAATAATAAACGAATATGCATATGAAATAGTTTGAATCCTCAAAAAATTCCTGTTACACTCATGGAAATGATGAATATTTAATTAGATGATAAAAGATAAAAATAAAATCAACAACGTGTTCAGTATAAATATAAAAATTTATTAATATACTTTTTTTTTACAAAATGAACGGGTAAAGTTATGTTACTTATTAATTGATAAAATATTGTAGCGAAAAAACAGGTTTTTCATTCTATTCTCTCGTAACTTAAATAATCATTCAATACTTTATAATGAAAATAAATTGTTACAGTATAATTTAATACACTTATTGGCATATTAAAATTTAGTTACATAATATAATATGTATATATTTTAATCACAGTAAATAATCTGTGTATGTAGTGTGTTTAATAACTAGATATGCTTTACCGTTAGTCAATTATTAATTACTTTACTGCAATACAGTAATTGGAATAAACTTTTCTTCAATTTATGCGATATATTGAATGGACTATCAATTTTTATCAAAATATGTTGTTCACTACAATATTACATGCTTTTATATCACAGTTTTGTTACAGACTATCCTTGCGATAATTTTTGAGGAAAAAAATGCCAATTTTTCGTTATTGAAAAACGAATTTTGCTGCCGTATTGCGTTAAATGTATTCAATATATATAAATCAAATATCACAATTATGAAAGAGATACTGGAATAACGAAATTATCTATGGATTACTTAGATTCTCAACATTTGCATTTGCTAAACTATCAAACTGTGAATAAAGACTTTATAGACATGTATTTTGAACCTTTTCTTCTTTTCTCATTCGTAAATCACATGCCTCGACTGTTATTGAAAAACGATACATTTTTTTTTTTTATCGTAAAATTTAATCTAATTCTAAATCTTAATTTATATTTCATAATAGCTGCACAATTTGTGGCCGTTATACAGCTGCAAATTTATCTATTGATAGGACGTATAAGTCATCGATTTATATACTATATAAATTTTTTAGTTATATCTTACGATGTATTGAATGCTTTTTTCATAAACTATCACTAAGTCTTATGTTATATTTCATTTTTGAGCACGCTTTCACATTACTGATATTATATATTGCACGGATTTATCCATCTGCTTAACTAAATGAGATTTAGCTCGTCATAATCAAACGTATTTTCTCGCAACGAATAATTTTTCGAATAATTATAAGTTAAGAATCTTTCTTGTCTCTTTTAACTTTTACTCTTCACCTTCGTCTTCATCTTTATCGAATTTACGTGCTCGAAAATATAAAATTTATACACTTACCTATACATATTAATTAAAAAGAAACGCTTAGTTATCTATTAGTACGAAAATATTATATCAAAATAAGTCTATACGTTGTCTGGAATAATTAGCTAAATATTTAGGTACTATGCTTTATAATACACTTTTTTTTTCTCTTTAAGAATATTCAGTTGAATTAATCAATTTCGCGTTCTTAAAACTTTCTCATTCAAATAGGTAAATGCATTTGAAAACGTCTTGATATCCCATTGCAGTAATATACATAATACGTATGAAATAGTACGACTTCCAGAATTCATTTTAGCAATATTAAACAATTTCCAAACAAATTTCTTTAATACTTTTAGAATAAAACCCGGTATTATCTTTCCCGGTTTTAAGTGATTCCCATATTAGTTACCACTGAGCATAAGTCAGTTTTCATTAGTCTTATTATCAAAGATTAGCAGCATTCAGAATTCTTACTGCAAAAATAGCAAGCTGCTGATAATCATCTCATCATAGATATGTATAGACTAGGCTTAAAGATCGTCGTCTCCGATCATATGAAACGCGTTGTTTACTGTAGAATTATCTCCCTTACTCAATACGTTTGGTGCTTTTTTCACCACGTTTGATTTCTTCACAGTCACTGCTGACAATCTTTCAGTTATCTTTCGCATTATTGGCTCAGATTTAGGCGGAACACATTGCTGGTCACCTATTTCCTATTAGGAAGAACAAAAACCGGTATTAATAATTTGCTTCAAATATTATTCTTCCGTTTACAAACCTCATCAGTTTTATTAATACTGTCTATCGAGGTAGACGTTGTTATAACTTGACTATTCCCATCTCGTTTCATGTAAGTCCAAGTCTTTGATGATTTCTCCTGTTCAAACGAGAAAGATAAATACGTAAAGTCATTTTCGACTTATTAGGACTGAAAAAGGATGAAGCATTTCCTTTGAGCAGGTGAATTACTCACCTGGGTTTTATGTCCACCAATACTCTTTATCAGCAGCTCATCTATCATTGCTTGCAGACAAACAGACATCAAAATGGCTTGTTCTGATGAAATAGTAATCCATTGAAGCTGATTTCTGGCCATTAGGTACTCAAAGGATAACTCAAGGCTGTAATCTTCTTCCCCACGTTTCTCCAATGCCTAGATAAATGGAATCGGCGTTAGTTTAAACTTTAAAATGCCAGAATCACTGATAATTCTTAGCCTTTAGTAAAAAAAACTCTCACATTATGCAACGTAGTTATACGCCAGCAACGCATACGCGTTACTTTAAATGTCGCTTCGCATTCATCTTCACCTTCTTGATAAATTCTCAAATTAAGTTCGTTTTTACCAATGGCTACCAAAACCCTTGTACCAGGTTGAGGATAATCGCTGATACATGGTACAAACTGAATGTATCCATAGTATTTCAAGGATTTGGCAAGTTTCAAGTACTGTGAACAAGATTATTGATTATTAGGATTAAATGGTGTCATTCTATGATTTTTGGACAACTAATATTTTGAACAGTGTTTTAATTTGGATGAAGAATAACCTCCTTTTTACTCCCACTAGCTCTTAGGCTTGTTAGGTGATCTCTTGATTCTTTAGGAACGGAAATCCACCCTCTGTCTATATCAGAAACTGCCTGAATGTAGAGAAGATTTAAAGCTACGTCATCGTGAATTAATTCTTCGTCGTACATTGGATCCCAGTAACTTTTACCCAGTACTATTCTTATGCTGATAAGCGGTATATTCTTCTGCGTAACAAGAGGAGACTCGAAGTTCTGCAGCTTTCGTAGAACTGTAGGTTTACCAGTAATGAGTTTCATTATTCCTTCTCGCGGACCAAAATCCTTAGCTTTTGCCTAACTCACCGTTGATATTACAGTCGTCTTCTTGGTGCATAAGATACAGCGCAAAATAACACGCATATTTATCGTGCAGCTCGATATGTCTGCATACTTTCTATAAATTTATGAATTAGTTCATTAGCAGTGGTTTAAATCCCAATCGCAATTCTTCAGATAATTGAAGTATTGATGGCTTCCGTTTTACAAGTATCTAAGAGATATCTTTACTTTTAGATTTGAATTGCTATTTTTAAAACGTATCTAGCTATGAACTCTGCAAATCAGTGTCTGTAATCGCAAAAACATGTTTTAACTATCTTAAAAACGGTTACTTGTGAAATTCGCAGAATACCATATCCAGAGTTTATTAAATTGTATAATAAAACTGATTTAGAAATTTCCTATTTATTTTTTATAATAGGATTATACCCTGCACACAGCCCTGCTTGTGATGAAATTGAAACGTTTTTGAATACATTTTATAAAATATTTCAGTAGTTCAACTTAAGAAATCAGAACTAAGAGTTTAAAAGTAAGAAAAAGAATTCTTTGGAGCAGGGAATCTAGACGAACCGTTAAAACTTGTTCTGAATGTTCCCTGGAAGAGGTATGTACAGTGATTTTATATCCATTGATTAGAAAGACATCCAAAGTTTGTTCGGCAGGATTTTCACCCGCGGTTTCTTGCTGAGCATGTAGTAAAAATCCGTTTAATAATTCTGAACTGTTTATCGTAGAGTTTTGTCCTATTGTTTGAATGTACTTTTCCAATAAGGACCTCCTTTCCTCCTGCTGATTTAAAGTCAATGGGAATAATTTTTTCGGCGGAAATTCAGGTAGTGCTAAATCCAAATCTTTTCCCAATTGCACATGCAGATTCAACAGTTGCTTGTATCTCACTGTACAGTGAAATAATCCATTGATATGTATGTTGTAGCCCTGAAAGTTCAAATTTCAGAGCATTTTCAGTCTTTTGCTTTAAATGTACAAAAAAAACACTTGTTTATATTTCCATTTATTTCTTTACTTTGTTTATTAATCTAGAGAATATCAGGAATATTCTTACCAGATATGCGTTTCCGCTGTCGTCAATAAATTCCTGTGTATCAGGTATTGAAAAATGCATTGTTGAAGGTGTTGTTATCTTTGCTCATATAGTAAATCGCGCATCTGTCATAACTCTGATAATTAACATCTAGTAAAGGGAGTTGAATTTTTTGAATTATATGACGATACATGAATTTCAATGCATTTCAATAAACGCCCACTTTGGGATGTAGGTACAGGCAATAATGACAATCCATAATGATAAAATTTAGACCAATAATCATAACAATCATAACGATAATAGCAATAATATTGAGTTACGAATGGTTCAAAATTATTATTGTAGATCATATAGAATGGAAAGGGAAAAGGAAAATGTGTGTTTGATAGAAAGTTAAAATAATAAACTATAAGATAAGGTCAAGTTCCGCGAGAACTGAACGATTCAAAATAGTGGAAAATGAAGACAAATCGTGTGAAGATATGTCAAAGAAAGTTTAATGTTTGATTCATAGCTGTAAATATGTGATGATACAAAAGTAGGTAGATATACGTATGTATAGATTGACACAAGGTGGTTTCTTCAGTATCATATGTATATAGAACTTTTGGTTCGTATTTTTTAGGATATATCTTAGATCAGATGCTGCTTATTACCTGCTACGAACTCGCAACTGTATGGCAACACATTCTATTATTCTTTTGATTGTTCACTTGCTATTTTATTCTCGCGAAAGTTGGTTCAACAGCTGATGAGCTGACAGTCGACGCATCGCACATATAAGTGCATATGCGGCTCTGTGTGTGGCGTGTGTGTGTGTGATGCGTGTGATGCGTGCACTATTGAGAATTCAATAGTTAGACGTAGAGTTACCATCAGAGAGTTCGAGGTCGTATTGACCAAAAGAGACAGCGAATAGCGATACTCTTTCTAATTCCGGCTTCGTGTTTTTATTGAAATTTTAAGGTCTACGGTTTGTGGATGGAAAATCAAGAGTTTCGTTTATTTATTTCTTGCGTTTTTACGAACTGAATATAATGTTTGTCTTCCCTGATTACGTTATAAAGTTCGATTAATTATCGGACTATGTTTGAGCTGATATTTAAAAAAGATAATAATGTCTAGCTTTGTCTAACAATGCATTCGTTTTTAACGTCGATTCAATCCTGTATCAATTTCTATAGCCAATGACTAATCAGCTGTCAGTATACATATATGTGTGTATCGAGTATTCAATTTGTCGAATGTTGTTAGTAGTGATGCGGATATGGTAAGCCGCAGATAATTACTGAGAGTTTATGAAATGCGCGATGATTTACATCTGAGATTATTTGTCGGCTATTCAAAACGCGGAGTGTCCCAAAGAATCGTGAAATCTGATCATCAAAAACGTGATTCGAAAACCAGCAACGGAAAATAAAAAAAGGGACATAATGTCAGCGGGGCAGTCACCACCTTCACAGGTTCAAAAATTATCACGTTAGTATTTTTGTACTTATAATAAATATCGCGTTCGAAAGCACACGTATTTACGCGTTGGAAACTGCAATGAAAAAACTCCGATGACTATCATCCTAATTTATTCTAACAGCTGACGACCATGAATTCGTCGTTCCGAAAAAGGCTATCAAAGTTCCGGACGATATGATCATCTGGCAGAAGTCTGAAGCCTATTTTGTGAGTATTTTTTATTATTAGTCAAGTGTTTTTAGACTCAGATAAAAAATTAACACATTAAACTTTCGGCTCGAATTTTATAGAGAATCGTTGCAGCGGATACAAACCTTTGCAAAAATTTAATGAACAATCTCATTTGCTTAAAAGCAGCCTTTCATGATTAATTCTGTTTCTCTGTTTCTGTAAATGCAGGAATATTTGGGTTTTTTATTGGCTCTGAACGAGTCGGTCCAAGGAAGAGCACTTGACTCAGAATGTCCACAATCACCGATCATTGGTAGCACCGTTAATATGTTGAAGAAATTTGATGATTGGATAGATGCTATTCCACCCATAGATCAACCCCAAAGATTTGGAAATAAATCTTTCAAGATATGGCACGCGAAGCTGCGAGAAGTAGATAAACGCTTTTTTTGTACTCAGATCTCAGCTTTTTTGAAATTCATATCCACTTAATTATATTTTAATTTTTCCTATGAATTAAACATTAGGAAAAACCTTTCTGCAAGACTAAAGACGCCGACTAAAATATGAAATATGTTATCGCTGAAATTACGAATCAGTAATCCATATTTTACTATTTTATAGGAGGGAATCGAAGAATTGAGGAGCGTTATACCAGAGAAACTCCATCGGGCAGCTCCCGAAGTTGTCCAGTACTTGTACGAGAGTTTTGGAAATTCTACACGGATAGATTATGGAACTGGTCATGAAATGGCGTTCATTATGTTTCTGTGCTGCATGTTTAAGATCGGCGCTTTTGAGCCAAATGACAAAACTGCAGTTGTGGTCAAAGTTTTCAACAGGTAAAATAAACTGCTGAGATTCTTTTGGTCCTTGTATAAATTGTTTCAATTATTCAGACAATTAATAACAACATCTCATATTTTCTTTTCTTGTTTTTATCAATCAGATATCTTGAGCTGGTACGGAAATTGCAGTTAGTATATCGTATGGAGCCGGCAGGAAGCCACGGTGTTTGGAGCTTGGACGATTATCAATTTGTACCATTTATTTGGGGAAGCGCACAATTAATTGGTAATTCAATTGCATCACACTTGACTCATTTTTTGTTAAAATATTTTTAAAATAGTTCTACAGAGGAAAGGGGCGTGGAAGAAAAACGAAGCACCTCTTTGTCTGGAGAACGAAAAAACTGCCTAGATTAGTCAATTTTTTAAATAAATGGATCTAAAATTGGTGTCTAGTTCGGACGGGCTTTTATTGAGAGAGCATCAGTATTTTCGTCGCTACGTACTTGAGAATAATCCTAGAAAACTAAAATAAATTGAATTGAATGTCTTAAAAATACGAACTGGCTATTGCAGATTTGACTTCTGTATTCTCTTTAGTTCGTTTCAGTGAAATGACACTATCTTTCCTTGTCCTAAAAAATTCTGGTAGCAAGCACGGCATCTATTCCTTTGGAGTCCAAATTTGCAATGCAACGAAATCCAGGGAGCGAAAGGGACTTAATGTGATTGAAATGGTTCCATTCTGTAACTTGAGCTTTCAGATTTTTGAAAATTCTTCAATCGTCAGGGGATTCGATATCGAATCTTTGTGATCCGTTTAAATCCGTTTCAGTTTCCTGGGATAAAATCCCCAAACCTAAAATCCCATAAATATTGTAATTTACAATCCACAAAAAATAAACGACCATTAATTACCACGTTACAGGACACCCACGCATAGAGCCTCAACATTTCTTAGACAAAGAAGTGTTGGACGTTTTTGGTAAACAGTTTATGTTTCTCAGCTCAATCGAGTTCATTTCTCAGGTGAGCCAGACCTAATGTGCAACTCTCAAAAATTGATCGAGGATAAACCGGCTCTGTTACATCTTCACTTATCATTAATTTATTAATTTATTCAACCCCAGGTAAAAACCGGACCGTTTGCTGAGCATTCTAATCAATTATGGAATGTCAGCGCTGTCTCTTCATGGTCAAAAGTAAACAGCGGTCTAATAAAGATGTACAAAGCAGAGGTAGGCTCCCGTATGAAACCTTCAGATCCAATCATCCAATACAAAAGCCAACGATATATGAATCTCTTTTCTTTACAGATCTTGGCTAAGTTTCCGGTTGTACAACATGTACTGTTTGGTTCGTTGTTTTCCATAACTCCAGCTCCTGCAAGTGTTAGCTGTAAAGCTGGAGGCCCACCTCCTGTTCCAAAGCGCACATCTTCCTCTCGTTGAAGAATGAGGCAAAAATATGATCGTAAACCACTGTTTCATATTGTATAATATAATATATCCAAGTTATTTATACCGCCGTTAAAGTTTACTGTTTTTTTTTTCTAATGTCTGAAGAAATTCAAGTAATTTTCCAAATAGTTCAACATATTTCGACAATATTTCGCATACAGATAATTCTCACAATTTCTAAATCAGACATTGAATTTCACTAAAATTTGAGAAGGGGCTCACAAAAAGGAGAGAGAAACGTATTTTTATAGAAGTTTCGATTTGTATGAAATTTTCTTAATTTATAATTCTCACTGCTCTCAGATTTTTCTCTATCGTTTGCAAAATTTGGAAACAAAGTCTGAGAGTTGATAGATTTAAAACCTAATTCTGGAATATAAAAGTGTAATTTATAAACTAATTCAGACAGTAATTAGAAACAGAAAAAGATTATTTTTTTTTTAAATTATGGTAAAATAATGATTTCATGATTATTTCTAATGATTCAAAAAATAATTATATGAGATTTGAAAAGAGTTTACGAAATTTAGCATAGAGAAATTCCAAATAAATGGTAATAGTCAATAGTGATCCATTCATAGAACAAATATTTTCACTGTAAACGTGGATACTGGATGCAGCAGAGAAAGATCAGTAGAATTGAATTCTGAGTTGAAATGAATGTTGGGGAGTTTAGAGACAGTAATTTCTAATGTTTGTATAGAATAAATTTATTTTTCGGTAGAAATATGAATGACATAATAAAAAAAAAAGATTACTCAAATTATTAGATCTATTTTTTCACAATTTTTAATTTATTCAGTCTTGTTTGTTTCTTTCAATCACTGAGTTGGGATTTCTTCTATTCGTACTTACATTCATCCACTCCATTCATTCAGATTCAAACACGCCTTTTATTTGAAAAAATCATTATTCATCTACTGATTGAATATTTATTAAAATCGTCCTATTTAGCATTGATGACTTCATTATTTGGCGTTGATATTCGTTATTTACGAAAATTGAGACCTTACAAATGTAATAACTAAATTCCTAGTACTACATATTCGGTAAAAATTAGCGGATGTTTCAAATAAAGCGATTATCACTTACGAATATAATAATTTTCAAAATCTCGCGGTTACAGTTCGCGTTTATGACGTCACGCAGATCGAGAGTAGTTTCTAATTGGTTGCCATGGGAACCGCTACCGTTACGTACACACGTACACCTCCATGACGCCAGAGATTGTTTACAATCGTTGGCTTGTCAGTTGCGCTCGAGTTCGGATAACCTTTTAAGGTTACAAAAGTGGTACTACAAACAATCCATGATGTCAATAATCTTTATTCTTATCTTATTTACCGCACAAATTTACACCGGACATTGTACCTACATAGATATCGATGAGAATGGATACATTCTTTACTGTCCGTGCATGGGTATGACATTTTTTTTTTACTTTAATTTTGATCTGCTGTTAATGAAAGTTAATAAAAGCTTAAAGACCCGTTGCAGCCTTTGAAAATTTACCAACCATTCATCCATGCTTCAAAATCTAGTCTAAATAAAATAAGTACATTAAATCGATCCGTTTTTTCGTTCGATTTTGAGGTTAGAATTAGGTTAGGTTACTCAAACCGTTTAATTAGCCTGTTCGACGATAAATTTTCAAATATTATTAACTGATCTACGAGGATTTTCTTTATAAATCGTGAAAAATATATCAATTGAAGAATTATCGATTTTTAGGTAGATTCGGCAATCAAGCGGACAACTTCTTGGGTGCCTTAGGTTTTTCCATAGCCTTGAATCGTACCTTAGTCGTACCGCCATGGGTGGAGTATCGCACAGGGGCAACGAGATCGGTAAGCTAAAATATCTTATGTCAAAAAAGTTCAGAAAACTCTCGATTGAAACTGTATGCACCGTATTTCAGCTCAAATTGATTTCCAAATTTCTTAGAAAGTCTGTCCCTCATACAAAGTTAATATATAGTCTTGGGAATCGGCTAAATATGCTGCAACAGAATTTAAAACATGAATTCTGATCATTACTTAAAAATAATTCAACAGCTTTCTGAAACACTTTTTGAGTCTGTTCAACCATTTTTTCAGACTCAGGTATCGTTCGACACATATTTCAACGTCTCACAGTTGGAAACTTGCCACAGGGTGATAGTAATGGAAGAATTTATGGACAAAGTAGCGCCAATTGTGTGGCCGGAATCAAGAAGGATTTGTAGGTATTTTTTCTGAATTAGAAAGCTGGATAAACATAGAATTCAAACTTTTAGAAGGCCTAGAAATCCTGGAATATCAATTACCTAATTCCACTGAATTAATATCCAAAAGTCTATATATAATGATGAAAAATCGATCTCTGTTCCAAGCGTTCTGTTATTCCGTCCGAGGGAACACTGGATCCTGTAATGCGAAGGAAGGAAATCCTTTCGGTCCATTTTGGGATACATTTAACGTAGACTTTGTAAGTTCAGAGTTTTATGGTCCACTCCATTACGACGTGCATCATAGCGACATGGTTTATCAATGGTCGAGAAAATACCCGCCGAGTTCTTGGCCGGTATTAGCGTTTACTGGAGCCCCCGCTAGTTTCCCAGTCCAAATGGAAAATAAAAAGTTGCAAAAATGCGTCGGTTGGAACAACGAAATCACAAATAAAGCAAAATCGTACGTCAAGCGCAACTTGCCAAGAGGAGCTTACATCGGAATTCATTTACGGAACGGAATTGATTGGGTAAGATCAGCCCTAATTATATTTTTTTCTTGTGATTCATTCTTCACCGTTGAATAATGACCGTTTAATCAACAGGTACGAGCCTGCGAGTATATTTCAAGTTCTCCGAATCTATTTGCTGCGCCTCAATGCCTGGGTTACAGAAACGAGAGAGGAAAAGCTACTACTACTATGTGTCTGCCATCGTTTGAGCTAGTTATAAGACATCTCAAACGTGTTATTCGTACAAATACCGATGTTAAATCTATATACGTTGCCTCAGATAATAATCACATGATTCCAGAGCTCAGCAAAGCTTTGAAAAGAATGGAAGTGAGTTTCATTATTCTGCGATATTTGTTTTTACAAATAGAGCAAAAAATTTGGGCGACAATTATTATTTAGAAAACATTTTGCGGCGTAAACTAGCTCCTTTATTCCATTTCTTGAATTTCTCTGCTTAAAACTGTTGTCTCTTTTTTGCTCACAGATCAGCGTTCACAAGCAGGATGAGCCTGCGTCTCCTCATTTGGATCTGGCGATTTTAGGAAACTCTAATTACTTTATTGGCAACTGCATTTCATCATTTTCCGCATTTGTTGCTAGAGAAAGGGAAGTCCGTGGTCTTCCAACTTATTTTTGGGGATTTCCACCTGAGAGAACTCTTTCCTCAGTTGTGCACGAAGAATTATGAGGGATATTCTCCATTTTTATTATCCCAAATAACAATTTAAAACATACTTGTGAGTCATTCCAACATTTTGATTAAATTGATATAAAGTTAAACAATATAAAATGTGAAAAGTACAATTCTTAGTGAAAAACACAATTCTAAGTGGAGAACGTTAAGCGCTCTCCCTATTACACATTAATATGTAATAAACATTTATCAAATATCAACATCCCGATGCGACTTCCATCATTTCGCAAAAGGACTGTTTTAACGCTTGAGCAAATTTTTCTGTACAGGTTTCTTCACACGCGTTGAAAGAACTGCAAGCTACTCGAATATCCTGAGGTCGAGGGTTGTAACAGCATCCATAGCCGTCAGGTGCCAGTGGTCCATAGCACATGAACGAGGCAGTTTTGTATGAGACCTAATAAAGGAAGAAAATAAGATGAACAACCTTCGAATATATAAATATTTTTGAAAGCCAGATTTTATAGCGACATTGTGAATATCCAGATTATTTTTGAGAAAAAAATTATCAAACAGTGGTTTTAATTTACCTGACTAGTAGCCAGATTGAAGCACGTACTCTTCGTGTATCCAATATTGGTGAAAAGTTCTGGCGTGCTCAAACCTTGTTTCGTAGCCACTGTTTTTAAACAAAATAAATGTCGCACAACGCCTTGACCAATTATTGCCTGAAAATCAAAACAGTGTTTTTGGTATTTCAGGCAGCGATCGACTTCCGTTTATTAGTTTAATAAAAACCGACCTCGTTAGCTAGTTTTTTATGCACATCAATGGCTTTTAACATTGCTTCCTTCTTCTGTTCCCTCGAAACATCGCTCAGCATACAGTGTACGAATTCAACGGACTCTATGGAAGTAGATCTGATCAATTCAAGTCGTGCGTTGCGGAATCTGCGCAGTGATCCACCTTCGCACTGGCATGGTGGCCTTTTGTGTACTTTCCAATAAGCGAGCTGTAGGGCCATTTGTATGAAACTGTCCGGGCTCATTTTATTCTTCTTTATTTCATCAGTTCCAAAGTTTTCAAACGTAAAACACTCCATATCTATGTTTTGAGAAAGGATGTGAATTAAAGAAACTCTTTTTACATTCAAAAATCAAAATGACGATGGAATCCAATTATTTTACATCAGAATTCGTAATATCAGACATACTCGTCGACTACGTGTGCAGCTGCGGATATAGAATCCTCGATCCCTTCAGGAATTTTAAATTTCAGGTGCTCTGCTTTTGGAAACTCTTTCGGCTTATCACATTCCTCCTCTGTTCTATTTTCTCTGAAAGAAGGAAGCAAAGTTAGAAACTTGTTTAACAAATCTAACAGAACTTGACGAATTTGAAATCGAATTTCGAATACTTCTTACATATATTTTAAGACATGATTATGTAGCTCTGCGATTGGAGAACCTTCGCAGTCATGCCGACAACCCCATCGAATGATACAATGTACTGTTGAGGACAAAGCGAGTTAATCAGAGTTAATATCCGAATATCACAAATAAGCTTACAATTGATGAACTGACCTTAACAATTTTATCGTGCCACCTATTCCCAGCATTAATATCGCAGCTTATGCCCGTCAAGCTTTGCACAGCTCTAATAGACTCGTAGTTTTTATGTTTGTACAGATCTTGGGGCAATGCTTTGTCTAACGATAGTATAAACAAAGCATTCTGAATGTCTTCTATTATCTTTTTGTTCTCCGCAAGCTGAAAAATCAAACTTTCGTTGATTCGATAAAAAGAACTAAGAGAAATCGACAATTTCAAACTTAAGCCAGGGTTATACCCTCCAATTTTTTGTGATCCTTTGCCCAACTGTCTCTATCATTTCCTGTTAAAATTCCTATCGGTATTCCAGTCACTGCTGATCGACCAGCCAGCTCTTCAAGGGAGGCGGCAAGCTTGTTTGCTGACAAGGGTATTCTCTCTTCGCCAGAACCCTCGAAAATATTTAGTTTAAAGAACTACAAATATCAAAAACATTCAGTGCTCGTCAGATCTGATGGAATGTTCGAATGATTTGATTGAATCAGCATCAAACTGACCTCATTATTATGTATAATGATAATATGCTCTGAAGTATCGGTGTGCAAGAGGTAATCAAACGGGATATTTGGACGCCTATGAGTCCCCAACATGATAGTGTATTGTTGCATATCCAGTGGATCTTTACCAGCCATTTTTCGTTTGATCTTCCCACTTCAAAGCAGTATTAATATAATTGTGTATTGAATATTCCATAAAAAATGAGCTATAATATCAGTTTATTATACTGAACTACCTTTTGATCATAGAATCATATTCGCACACAGCTGCGATCAGTTTTCCTGCAAATCTAAACATCTCTTCCGGGCAAGAAAATTTTTGCGGAGGACCCACAGTCCCTGGATTAAAACTAATAAGCACTGAAGATTTGCCCATGTATGATTGCTCTATCAGCCATTCGCCGATCTGTTTTGGCAATACGAAATAGAATTCTTATTTATCAATGCTTGGATTATAATAAGGGAAATATATGTCTGGGAATTTCGATGTTCACAATACCCTACCCTATAATGTGAACCGCTTTCAATATAGTCAAAAGTCTGTAACGAGTGTTTCAAACAAAATAAGACCTCTTTTTTTGTGAAAAATCGTGAAGAAAGTTATTTGCCCCAGATATTTAACAATTATTATTTTACCCAAATGAGACTGGTTTACATTGAAACTCTACCTATGTCGAGTACTGAGCTACAATAATTTTTCTGTTCAGATCACGGAACTAGTGCAGCCAGGAGAATGCAGGCACGTAGGCGATCTTATTTCTTCCCAAATCTGCGTGTTGTTCGCAATACTTTGGTATGTATCACAACATCCCATTCCTGACGGACTTATTTTAATTGTAATCTTTCTCATGAAAATCTGATCGTTTTTGAGCCTTCAGACATATGTACCTCCTTAACGTCAAATATCCCTCACCCAGTTATCTGTACATTCGAATCTCTCGAGTAGTTTACGTTGCAACTCTGCCCCAACTCCTTCCTCGAATTCTTTAACTATTCTCTCTGTCTCGAGATACTCTGCGTCGCATAGCAGTGGTCTTACAGATCTGAATTAGAGGACCAAATTTTATTTGATTTCAAAATTCAATTACTTATAATGATCTCTGATAGATCAACCCCAGTTTCTATCTCATCAAGGTTATCTATATATTATCCCGTTATGCATAAAACTGTAGTTAACTTTTTGAACTTGGGTAGAAGCTTTTGCAGTAAAGTATTCTACCACTCCGTTATTATATTTTTGAATATCCGGAAATGAAAAATGAAGAAAATCTTTGCTTTTGTACATATAACTTCGGAATTTCTAATCCTATGATTTATAGACTAACTTCAGGTATCGTTGGGCAGTGTCCTTGAGATTCGGAACAGGCTGCTTGGGTGGAATCGCCTTGTTCAAATTAATCGAAGACATATTCGCCGCGTTTATGGTTCCTGGAATAAATTCGAGTCTATCACCGTCCTGGAGATGTGAAGTGGATAAATGATATCATGAAACACTAGTGAAAAATAGATAAGACTTAAAAATCTTAGATCAAAACGGTGTTAAAATACTTGCCAAAAATCTGTTTGCCGAGGGGGGAGTCAGCAATGATCTGTCTATGATCGACTGATTATTATCCGTTTGTTCACTGATCCAGTGAAAGTCAATTCGAAATCCAGTAAGTCAATTTCGAGGGAAATGAAAATATTTGACCAGACTATTGAATTGAAGAGTTCAAAGACAGCCTGGTGCGTTAGTAGAATGCTAGTTAGTAGTAGCTGGCTAGCTAGTTAGTAAAATGAAGTTAGTAAAATTTGAAGAAGCCAAGTTTCCGATTATCTGTAGTTTTCGTAAGACTATGTATCAAAATTATCATTCTTGAGGCTGCAGATATTATACTCTATTCGAAGAACGTTCATAGGTCACCGGATAGTTTAAATTGTAAACATCATAGATATTAGGCAATTCTGGAGGTGATACGAAGTCATGCAAAAACACTTCAGATGTTATCTCAACCAGTGATCCAACATTCTTATTAATTGTATAGATGTCTCGCTCTTGCCCCATAAGCATAAACTTCCGTGTCGATAATAGTGATGACCTATCAACACATCACAGAACGCCTCATGATCAAAGTAACAACCTAATGACAACAATACCTATGACATTTTATACTCTGAATCATCAGGTTCTTAACTTCTCTGATTTTCGAGGAAGATATAATATAATAATTGAAAACTATTCTCTTGGAATAAAAATTCAAAAATATTTATCAAATTGATTCAAATTTTAACTATACAAAATGTGGAAAATGCGATACATTGTAGAGAACGTTAAATGCTCTCACTATCACACATTAACTTACAATAAATCTATATTAAATATCAACATTCTGACGCGACTGCAATCATTTCGCAGAAGGACTGTTTTAACCCTTCTGAAAATTTTTTTGTGCAGGTTTCTTTACACCCGTTGAAAGAACTGCAAGCTACTCGGATATCCTGGGGTCGAGGGTTGTAACAGCATCCATAGCCGTCAGGTGTTACTGGCCCGTAGCACATGAATGAGGCAGTTTTATATGGGACCTAATAAAACAGGAGAATGAAATGAATAATTTCCAAATATACGAACATTTCTAAAAGCTAGCTTTTGTACCGCAGTCGTGACTATTCAAATTACTTTCCAAGATAGAAAATGATTTATTAGAGCTGTCAATTCACCTGGCTAGAAGTCAGATTGAAGTGGGTACTCCTCGTGTATCCAATATCGGAGAAAATTTCTGGCAAACTTGATCCTTCTTTCACAGCTATCGTTTTCAAGCCGAATAAATGACGATCAACGCCTTGTCCAGTTGCCGCCTGAAAATCAAAGCAATATTTTTGGTATCTGAGGCAGTAATTGATATCGGTTCATTGGTTCAATGAAAACCGACCTCTCCAGCTATTTTTTTGTGTGCATTGATGGCTTTCATCATCATTTCCTTCTTCTTTTCTTTCGAATGGTTGCCAAGCATTGTACGAGCGAATTCTACGGACTCTACGCAAGTAGATCTGATGCATTCCGTTCTTGTACTACGAAATCTACGTAGTGCTGCGGATTCGTAATGGGCTGGAGGTTTGCCGTGAAGTCTGTAATAAGTAAGCTGCATTGCCATCTGTATGAAACTGTCCGGGCTCATTTTATTCTTCTTTATTTCATTAGTTCCAAAGTCTTCAAAAGCAAAACACTCCATGTCTATGTCTCCAGAAAGCCTGTGAATTGAGCTAGCTGTTTTTATGTTCAAAAATCAGGACGGAAATGGAATTCCATTATTATACATTGAAATTAATAATATCAGACATACTCATCTACTGCACGGGCAGCTGTCCTAATAGAATCCTCTATTCCTTCGGGAATTTCGAATTTCAAGTGTTCTGCTTTTGGAAACTCTTTTGGCTTGTCACATTTCTCCTCGCTTCTGTTTTCTCTGAAACAATGTAACAAAGTTAAAGACTTGGTTGATTAATCCAGCGGAAACTTGACTAGTTTTAAATCAAAACTCGGAAAATAATTAAAATGCATATACTTCCTACATATATTTTAACACGTGATCATGTAGGACTGCGATTGGAACACCTTCGCAAGGACTATGTTCATAAGTCATGCCGACAAACCCATCGAACGACACAATGTACTGTGGAAAGTATAAGAGAGTAAATATCCAAGCACCGCAAATGAGCTCGGTCAACGAACCTGGACAGCTTTATCGTGCCACCTATTACCAGCATTAGTATCACAGCTTACGCCTGTCAAGCTTTGCACAGCTCTAATAGACTCGTAATTTTTCCCTTTGTATAGATCTTTGGGCATTGCTTTGTCTAGGCACAGTATAAACAAAGCGTTCTCAATGTCTCTTAGTATCTTTCCGTTACTTCCACAAGCTGGAAAATCAAATTTTTGTTCCAATCGTTTTCCAGAAACAAATTAAAAGAAATGGATAGCTTTTCATCAAATTTTAAATCCAAGTTAGGATTTTACCCTCCAATTTCTTGTGATCCTTCGCCCAACTATCTCTATCATTTCCAGTTAAAATTCCAATTGGTATTCCAGCCACTGCTAATCGATCGACAAGGTCCTTAAGAGAGGCAGCAAGCTTGTCTGCTGATAAAGGTATTTTGTCTTTGCAGGAATTGTCAAAAACATTCAGTTTAAAAATCTACAAATTTCAGAGAAATTCAATTTTGAAGAGATCCAATGAATAGTTTAAATGATTTTTTTAAATCACCAACAACCTGACCTCATTATTATGTATAATAATGATATGCTCCGAAGTATCTGTGTGTAAGAGGCAATCAAGAGGGATATTCGGACGCCTATGAGTTCCCAGTATCATAGCATAAGGTTGCATATCCAGTGGATCTTTACCAGCCATTTCTTGTTTGATTTTTCCACTTCAAATCAGTATTAATATGATTAAATATTGAACATCGCATAAAAAATTATTCATAATTCTAGCTTATTATGCTGAAACACCTTTTGATCATAGAGTCGTATTCGCACACAGCTGCAATTAGTCTCCCCGCAAATACAAACGTCTCTTCTGGGCAGGAAAATTTTTGCAGAGGACCCACAGTTCCTGGACTAGAATGAACAATGACAGGAATCCTGTAGCCCAAGTATGCTGCGTTTAGGAACCATTCATTCATCTGTTTTGGTAATGGAAAATAGAATTCCGTGTTATATTCAAATTCTTTGATTATATTATCGTTGAATACCCCTCACCCAGCTCTCTGTACATTCGTATCTCTCCAGTAGTTTACGATGCAACTCTGCGCCGACTCCTACCTCAAATTCTTTTACTATTCTTTCTGTCTCGATATACTCAGCGTCACATAGCAGCGGTTTTATCGATCTGAATTAGAAAATCAAATTTAATTTAAATACAAAATTTAATTACTTATAATTGTCTGTTATCTTATCAATTTTTTCTATGTTTCATCTTGATCTGGATAAAACTGCAGTTCGTTTTTGAACTTTGGTAGAAACTTTAGCAATGAAGTATTCTGCTACTTTATGCTTATATTTTGATAATCCAGAACTAGAGTATGACAAGAATCTTTGCTTCTGCATAGATAACTTAATAATTTCTGCTTATATAATCCATAGACTAACTTTAAGTATCGTTGGGCAGTATTTTTGAGATCCGGAACAGGCTGCTTGGGTGGAATTTCTTTGTTTAAATTAATCGATGTTATATTCGCAGCGTTTATAGTTACTGGAATAAATTTGAGTCTAGCACCTGCCTGAAAATGTAAAGTAGATAAATGATATAATGAAAAAGGATTGTGTAATGGAGAAAACTTGGAAATCTTGGATTGAAATGGTGTTTAAATACTTGCCAAAAATCTGTTCAGCGAGGGAAGAGTCAGTAAAGATCGATGCATGATCGATTGATTATTATCCGACTGTTCACCGGTTTTGAATCCAGAAACTAGACTGTAATTAAATTTCAAAGGAAATGAAAAGATTTTACTAAGTTCCATTAAATTGAAATGTTTAAATATAGTCTGGTGGATAAAAAAAAGTTTTGAAAAACTACGGTTCAGATTGTCCGTCGTTTTTGTTAAGACTAAATATCGACGATGCTATTTTTGAGGGTAAAGATAGCGCGATATCTTATATCATAATCTATAATCTAAGAGGGTACAAAGGTCATCGGATAATTTTGACCGTATAAAATACGATAGGTATTATGTAGATTTGAAGGAGTTATTACTTTGATGATGTGTTGTGTAATGTGTTTACAGTACTTATAGGACGATTTAAAAAAGGGATATACGTTGCAGTCATTGTTTATATGGTATTCAGAATATAGTAATCGAATGGAATAATAACGAGGTTCAATAATGTATACATTTCATGAACTTTTGGCAAATTTGTTCGGTATTTCGAAGTAAGGTTAATACTCTAGACAGCTAGCTCTCGGGTTGTGGAATTTTGTATACACGAGTGTTCTAACCTTGAATTGAATTTTTATATTCTCTTGTAGTTCCTATATGAGACGTTTTTAAACGATGACGCTACTGATCAGCACTGTTGCAAGCGCCATCTCAGAACATTCTTTTTAAAAGATATTTGAACGCGATTCTGCGCACTCAAAATAGCTGGGAAATGATGGGTATTCAATTGATTCTGATTTATTTGTCAGAATAGGTTACCTGAAATGTTAGAATGCTCATTATTCCTTGTGGGAATTCTATTACTTCCGGAGGGAATAATGAAGAAATCACAGTAAAGCATTTCGGATATGTGCATGCGCGAAGAACGCAGTGGCTCCAGTCGCACCGTTACTTAGGACCGAAATATATTAAATCATCTACGGAATCATTTTGCAGATGATTCTAACCCACTTTGGCGCATTTAGAGTTCGTGAATCAGTATTAATTATTTTTCAGCAATAGATATTAAATTCAACGCGCCGGAAAATTCATACCGATTGCCGCCCAATGTTTGCGGCCAAAGTAGTTCATGAATTCAGCCGCGAGATGGCGAGACCATTTCGCACACCGTGGGCCACACGACTTGGGCAAGTAGGAGCACTGACTTAGGTATGCGCACTTGTCGTGGGGTCAGTGGCCTCCGTGGCGTCAAGGGGTTCGGATAGGGGTTGTGCTAACGAGATATGGCTCACAGGTATTTCGATAGAAATACACTAAACGCCGAAAAGAGGTCATGAATTAGACAATTGTACTTATCACCTGAGAAAGATTCTTCTCGTCTAGTTGTTAAGTACTATATTGGATAACAGCCATATTATAACACTCGTCCTTCTGTCACAGATGGTTAAACTTTCATCATAGTATGAATACATCCGCCTAGGAAGGAGTCTGTTCCAATTGCAACGAATGAGTGCAGTATATTGAACTCAGTCTTCGTAAAATTAGTTATGTCTATCTAATATCTTGTATAGTATACGTCAGAAAGCTCATGAAAAGACTCGATCAATGGCGATGGGTGCATGTTTATTTTTAAGAATGAATTATACTATATTATACATAACTTCAATAATGAGTAATATTGTATCAATACTGTAATAATAAATTCCAAAGTATACCAATAATTAATGACTCCGTTATTATCCACTTCCTCCTTCTACGACTGTTTAATTCCAATAGGCGATAAGTGAAACACAGGTGGAGTAGGAAATTAGAATGTATGCATTTTCAGTTATGCAAAAATTTGAGACCACCTCCTCGGGTCAGATGTTCTCCTGAGACCAGGAGATTTTTCGACGCAAAATTTTTCTAACTTTAAAGTTACAGAAAATTTTCGTCTATAATTACTCCTGATATCAGGAAAGCATCTGACCCGAGGAGGTGTGCCGAAATTTTGGATATGTGTATAGATATAGGCATGCGTCACTTCATGCACGTCTATATATATATATATATATATATTTTTCGACTTAAAATCTTTCTAACTCCGAAAAACGCTAGGATACATAGATATATATATATATATATATATATATATTTTTCGACTTAAAATCTTTCTAACTCCGAAAAACGCTAGGATACATAGATATATATATATATATATATATATATCTATACATAGATATATATATATATATATATATCTATGTATCCTAGCGTTTTTCGGAGTTAGAAAGATTTTAAGTCGAAAAATTTCTGCTCCTGGTATCAGGAGAACATCTGACCCAAGGAGGTGTGCCGAAATTTTGTATATCTGTATAGGTATAGGCATTCATACGTGTCTTCATGCACGTCTTTCTATACTATATTCATTCATACTAGCATTTTCGGAGATAGACAAATTTTAAGTCGAAAAATTTCTGCTCCTGGTATCAGGAGAACATCTGACCCGAGGAGGTGTTTCGAAATTTTGGATATGTGTATAGGTATAGGCATTCATACGTGTCTTCATGCACGTCTTTCTATACTATATTCATTCATACTAGCATTTTCGGAGATAGACAAATTTTAAGTCGAAAAATTTCTGCTCCTGGTATCAGGAGAACATCTGACCCGAGGAGGTGTTTCGAAATTTTGGATATGTGTATAGGTATAGGCATTCATACGTGTCTTCATGCACGTCTTTCTATACTATATTCATTCATACTAGCATTTTCGGAGATAGACAAATTTTAAGTCGAAAAATTTCTGCTCCTGGTATCAGGAGAACATCTGACCCGAGGAGGTGTTTCGAAATTTTGGATATGTGTATAGGTATAGGCATTCATACGTGTCTTCATGCACGTCTTTCTATACTATATTCATTCATACTAGCATTTTCGGAGATAGACAAATTTTAAGTCGAAAAATTTCTGCTCCTGGTATCAGGAGAACATCTGACCCGAGGAGGTGTTCCGAAATTTTGGATATGTGTATAGATACAGGCATTCATACGTGTCTCCATGCACGTCTCTCTGTGTATATTCATTCATACTAGCGTTTTTCGGAGTTAGAACAATTCTAAGTCGAAAAATTTCTGCTCCTGGTATCAGGAGAACATCTGACCCGAGGAGGTGTTCCGAAATTTTGGATATGTGTATAGATACAGGCATTCATACGTGTCTCCATGCACGTCTCTCTATGTATATTCATTCATACTAGCGTTTTTCGGAGTTAGAACAATTCTAAGTCGAAAAATTTCTGCTCCTGGTATCAGGAGAACATCTGACCCGAGGAGGTGTTCCGAAATTTTGGATATGTTTATAGATACAGGCATTCATACGTGTCTCCATGCACGTCTCTCTATGTATATTCATTCATACTAGCGTTTTTCGGAGTTAGAACAATTCTAAGTCGAAAAATTTCTGTTCCTGGTATCAGGAGAACATCTGACCCGAGGAGGTGTTTCGAAATTTTGGATATGTGTATAGGTACAGGCATGCATACGCGTCTTCATACATGTGTCTATATCTCTATTCATACGAGCGTTTTTCGCAGTTAGAAAAATTTTACGTCTGAAATATCTGCTCCTGGTATCAGGAGAACATCTGACCCGAGGAGGTGTTCTGAAATTCTGGCGGTACTAAGGATATGTGTATATGTAGATATAGATATCCATACGTGGCTTCATGCACGTCTCTATGTATCGATTTATACTAGCGTTTTACGGAGTTAGAAAATTTTTACGTCTGAAATATTTGCTCCTGGTATCAGGAGAACATCTGACCTGAGGAGGTGTTCTGAAATTTTTGGTGGGAAAAAGCAAGTGACCGATGGAAAGCAGCAATACATGAGTACATAAATAGCTGAAAATTCAATTACATTTTGTTTTATTTCTCTACTTTTGTGTGTCATACGCTGCTTCTCATGTGGATTATTTGATGCTGGAATAAAGAGTTACAGGGAGGGGACAGTAAAAAATAATGAAGACATTGATTATCGGTATATCTAATAATATTACTTATAACTTTATTAGCATATAGCTTTACAATGTTACTTATTGCTAAAGTTATCCAGAATTTGTAATTTTGTCTCCTTTTTTCTTACTAGTTATATCCTCGTTAAGCATATGCTCGAGGCAATACCGAAATAAACAATCTGTAATTGTTTTTCAAAAATAAATATTGTCCATAGACATATTGGCATATTGGAATTAATTAAGTCTCTTTATTTTCTCCCTGAAATAATACAAGTCAAGTTAAATAAATCTCATTTCATTGATGGATACATCATATATTTTGTGGTCATATCTCTGCGAACCGAAAAACCATTGGGCCTCTCACTAACGCAGCTCCGCTGTCAACTCATTGGCACCACGAGGGTTACTGACCGTAATAGCATCGCTCTTGTCCGATAACGCCGTTACCCTAGGTCAGTGCTCTTCTCTACTGGATGGTGGCGCCATCGTGAAGAACTAGAAAGAGCGCAAAATGATCTGCAAGTTGCAGATAATAGGGCGTACGTTGAACAAATTTTTCGAAGGATATCTGAGAGTTAGGGGACTAGGCATCGGACAACTTTAACTTTGCTAATTGAGAATTGGGAAACTAAGACTTGATGAAGCCGGAATGATTTTCATAAGACGGGGAGAGAGGAAATTGAATAATAACGCAGCAATTGATTATAATCATCTATTTGGATATTTATTGCTTGGGAATAAATAAGGTGATACAATAGATGTATACAATCTTAATTGTTTCTTAAAAATAAAATTGCACTACACTTAATTCACTATATTTTTTTTCTCTTCCCACTGGCAAAAGATATCACAATATTATCATGTTATTTGCGATAGCAAAATATTTTCTAATTTATCTAATCTTATAAAGACAGAGTTCAAATACGCTTATTCAATATATTATTTCCTTATAACTAGAAAATAATTGGAAATATCTAGTATATTTATTGAAACATCGAATATATACTTTCTATTTAATATTGCCAATGATAATTTAGCCAACTATTCAAGGGTATTTGTTGGGCAGAGCATGGAACATGATATAATATTATCAGCCGAATAAATTATTCTAGGTATAATGATGATGCATTAAACACGATAAAAAATTTAATATCCTTAATTCATTCCTTTGTTGGATCACCTACTTCTACCAGTAGAATTTGTTCATTTGCTGAGTGCTTTTTTCCATGAACAATTCCTTCTGGAGCTTACTATTAGATCAATCATCGCACTCGAACGGAGAACCGTATTCCTGTACTTCGTTGACTCAGTAAACTAAATACAGCTCTATATACGTATTACAAAATAGTAGATCGTATGAAGATCTAATTCAGATCGTAATGATCTGATAGAATATTTTCGGTTATTGAACCGTTTAGAGCAACTAATTTTTTCCCACTTGACACTCCATGTATACGTAGCTCTTAGAAGCCCAGTTCGATTACAGCGAAATTTATCGTTTAATTTTCTAATTGTACTGAGTAAAATGAAAACCGATCATATCTCTGACACGCAACGTATGTATATTAATGGATCCAATGTATGGCCGCAGCCACAGTCGCATACCTTTGAAATTGTCGTTCAGTACATCTATCCTCAGTTTGGTCGAAGTTTATTACAGAATATCGTGTCGTTAGATAAGAGAAATAAACTCAGAACTCAATATTATGCTTTCTAGAATTATGTAGATGAGTGAGCAATTTCGTTGATTATTGGAAATTGACACAAAATTGAAAGTAACTCTAAACGGCATTTGTACTCTATTTTGATTACGCGACGTGTAAGAAGCTCGACAGCGAAGTTCTGTATTAGGGATTTCGATTTACTATCAGAATAGCCCATAATAGGAATAATGATCAAAAAGTGCCTCATAAGGTCTCGCAGTTAATTTATGATTCCAGTTTAGCAAAAGTTTCCAAACGTTTCTATTACGTTGTTCGAAAATTTGTTGATCATTGCAGTAGATTATTTTTATTTACTGATCCTCTCGTTTTTATTCATGTCTCATATATCAATTATATATCTTGGACTGCAACCATGAAAGTCCTTCCAAGGAGATCCGAATTGAAAATCTTTTGGATAGCAGTGACCGTCTTCATTTATGGCCTGAAGATTTTTGGGCTTACTCCACTCTCCTTTGAGATCAAAAAATCGAATCGCAACACAATCAGGACTTTTCTGTTCTCGAAATTTGGACTGGCTTACAATATATTACTTCTGGTCCTGATTCCCGTCATAGCTGGGTTTCAATTTCCCAATCTATTATCTCTGAGTTATAAATACGAATCTATGGTAACTCGAGCGACCGATGTATCCCAGGGAATTCTCTGTGTATTCACGGTTTGGACAATCATCGTCACCTGGACGTTTAATCAAAGAAAGGCTGCCTTTATAATGAATAAAATTCTAGAAATAGACTCTCAGCTTTCTGGCATGAATCAACAGCCTCTCAATAAAATTACTCTAATATTTTTCACGACACATGTGATGATCAACGCTTCTCTTTGGGTAACTATTTGGGCCACGGAAACCGTGGAGCCAATAATATCAAATAATTTTGTGAATTGGTTCTATTTCACCATACCGAGTTTTGTAATTTACTGGTTTATCGTAGAGTATTTTATGGTCGTTGGACTCGTGGCAAGAAAATTGGAAACCGTTAATAAGAATTTAATGAACTTCAAAAAATTTCCTCATTACTTAGCACGCCCATCGTTTATCAACGACTATCTAGCAGGCTGGAATTTATCGACTCACAGTCAACTAGACGCCCTTAATTTAATCTACAATATTCGTACCGCATTGTTTGATCTGTCTCAAGAAATTGCGGATTTCTTTTCATTCCCAATACTAGCCTGCGTTGCTTATACCTTCTTCTCTCTAGTTTATAATGTTTACTTCCTCATCACCCCAGCCGTTCTCAAAAATAGTGAATTTTCATTATCTGGTTCTTGTACCGCCGTAGCTTGGATATTTGTGAGTCTATATCCTCTCGCTTTGCTTTTTTTCAGCGTTATGAAAACTATGACGGAGGTAAACTGTAATTAATACCTATATCCGAGAATGGAATTTCAATTTACCTTCGATTAACAATTTTAATAAACGATTTATATTCGCTGCAGGCTAGACTTACTGGGCGATTAATTCACAAACTATTGTCCACGGCTGTAAAAGAAGAGCTGAAAACAAAGGTGATATAAGTCTATTTGATGAACTGATTCTACTTATTACTATTTTCTCGATTTTAATCGAGGTGATTTGGTTTTAGCTTGAACTCTTCTCCCTACAGCTACTACATGAAAACATCAATTTCACAGCATACGGATTTTTCACGTTGGACTTTACGTTATTACATTCGGTAAATGTAATATGTTATATAGTAGTCTAATAATATTTTCGCTTCAAAAAATTACAAAGCGTATTTATCCGCAGCTTCTTCCATTGCTTTACTAATTTCACGTATTTTTCTAATGCATGCGACTTGCATTTTATAATATATCTTACTTGTTATCAATATTTCAGATGCTAGCGGCCACGGCAACCTATCTCGTTATTTTAATTCAGTTCCAGTAACTGCTGCGAGTATCTGCTAAACCGAACATTTACTAATATTAACAATACAATAAGTCCAAAGTCCTATCTGTACATGTAAATTACTCGCTATTTTCGTCTTAGATAGTGTTCAATTTCCTCTTATTATTCTAAAGCGTTCATTTTCAATCCATATAATTGAATTAAACCTACTTTCAATATATATCTAACAATAAGTAATATCTGACAACAAATATTTCAGGGTATAAGAAAAATGAAATTGTAGAGAAACAATGAGAATTGTTACTATAATATTCCTTAAAATAATAGAGCATTATGCTCTCATAAGAAATGAGTAGGATTCACACATGCAGTATAACATACTATATGTATATTATTACCATCGTTATCATGCCAATAAAACTTTTACAGTTTACAATATAAGTGTATAAATAACTTCTGTATTAAATATTGTATAAGTTTTTTGATAACGTATTCAAAATGATATGCCGAAGTTACAATTCAGAACTAAATGAATATCCGGTCAAACGGGGCTTCCCAGAGTTAATTTTATGTATTAGTCCAGTTTTCCTGATTAAAAATATAATCAGCGCTGCCCGCAGGTACCGGAGACGAATTTAAATGATGATTAGGTAATAATAATGAACTTTCATCGATTTGTTTAAGTTGTCTTGTCGATGTTGGAGAATTAAAAATTCGCAGGTAAAACTTTTGCGAAACGAGAGTAGCAGACGATCATTCAAATAAATTGACGCGCGCATTTATCGCAACGTGCTAGTTTACGAGAGGGGGCGTGGCACTTGTCTCTTGTCAGCTGATTCCAATTTCAATGGCAGACGACGAGATCATGGGCGAAGACGCTGTGCAGCCTCGAAAGAATAACGAAAATGAAGAAAATGGCGTCGAGGGTGAAAGCGAAGAGGAGACTATCAACGAAGAGGGTAAATCGAAGAATAAAATAACCGAATCAATCACTAAGAGAA
This sequence comes from Tenthredo distinguenda, assembly GCA_947538915.1. NCBI lineage: Eukaryota > Metazoa > Arthropoda > Insecta > Hymenoptera > Tenthredinidae > Tenthredo > Tenthredo distinguenda. The sequence goes on from OX384532.1 coordinate 25,065,832, forward strand.
TAAAAAAGTCGATTTTCATCGAGGGTGAAAATCTCTTAACCTCAAAATCGGGCGCTCAATAATAATCGAATAACCAATTCTAATTAACAACATAAGTATATTATCTTACAGAATTTCAAGCAATCAATGCTCAATTGGATCAGCTAAATTCGGCCCTGGATTCTCTGGAACAAAAAAATGACGATATTCACGCGGAGCTGGTCGAACTATTGAAATCAAATCGTGAAGCTAGAGAACAATTCCAAGAATCTAAGAAGGAACAATCCCAAGAACCGGAAAAACCGAATCCCTGATTTTCTCGATCCATAAAATCCCATTATTTGTTGTTTTTTTTCTTCTATTCGTGGTCGCATATTTTTATTCATCAAGTATTATTACTACTAATTAATTGATCATTATTCTCTGCCTTGAAAGACGGATCCTCTGCTTTGAAAGATAAAGAAAAGCTACTAAATAAATAAATGTTATGATTATTTATAAACAAAACTTTATAAAGACAGAAAAAAGACTTTGTCTATAATTTTATTCCGTAAGGCAGAAATAATTTCACGCTGTATAATTAGATAATATAATATCTAATAATTTACATTAATGGGCGATAGTTCAATTAGGGGTGGTGTATTATTCCCTTTTAGAATTATTTAAAGCGTTACAAGTAAAAAAAAGGAATGAAGAAAAACTTGGAAACTTTGTATTTTTGAAGCACATTATTTCACAAAAGAATTTTTTCCAGTAGCATTTCACAAATCTTATCGAGTTTAATTAGACGCGGATCAAAATTTTGTACTGTCTAACGAAAATTGAATTTTAATCCTGAGGTCTGTTTCCTGGAGAATTAGAGACCAGAAAATTAGAAATCTAAACAGTGGTTGATCTCAGGCTCAAGAAAACAACCTTTAGTTCAACTGCATTTAACTAGGAGAATCAATGGCCGATAAATCCTGAATTTACATTGATTGTATTTGAAAATTCTCTTTTGGAGATAATCGATCCTTCCAAAATACTCAGTTTCAAGATGTATATATACTATTTCAAATGTTAAATATTCGAAATCCTTGAAGAAGGTAGGGAAGTAATTAGTTATCTTAGTTTTTTGGCTCAACAGGAATTTATTGTTTCGTTTTCGTCTTGTTTATCTTAGCTTCCTTTCAATATAATCTAATATATTTTCTATAATGAAATAATAATTTCCTGATATGTACTTTGATGAAGAAGAAAATCGGATTTGACAATAAATGGAAAATATTATTCGTCTGTGGGAATAGATAAATGTTAATAAGGAACTTTAATTCCCTTTTATCTCTTCTGTTAGATAAAATATTACTGAGAGTTTACTATCTTTTATGATGAAATAAAATGGTCGAATAAATGTTATTGTATATAGTAAACAGTCTTTCCTATAATTCATACTCCGAACTTCCCAACTTCCTCAATGCCTGAATAATTGTAAAACCTTTACATTTCCTATTTAATATATTACCAATCAGAAAACTCTGAGCTTGCACCTATTTCTTTATTTGGTGGTAACAATAACAAAACCTGATGAAATGACGAGTTCAAATTCTTCAAAGAATATTCAAATCTTGAGCTACTCAAAATTTCGCAAAGCTAAAGTTTAGGGTTGGGAAAAACTTACACCAGATTTTGTAATCTTCTCAGAGCACGACGGTAAATTTCTACAACACATTTCCTCGATAGTTATCAGGATCTGCAGCAAATATTAACAATTCTTTAAAGATTTCAGAGTCGAAATCTGTGACTATATTTACGTTCGGTTCTTGAGACCGCAAATGATCTATCACAACTTGGCCTCTGGTTTTCAAGCCATTTAATTCTATATCCGCATGATATTTAACTGTTTTCTTAGCCATATCTGGCCGCAGAATTATTCCAGCTAATATAGCGTCGCAAGGTTTGTAAATCCCAAATGCCTTTCGGTTGTTTGAATATACTTGGTGTTCGATCGCATTCAATAGTCGAATTTGCGGCGTATCGATTCTCCCCAAGACTTCCGTTCTCCATTCCTGTATTAATCAATGAGAACATCAAATGAAAAGCCTAAAAAAGGAATAAACTACTTTTATTCATTCGTTTATTTGTTGATAATTGAACTCCAAGATTCCAATCCATGAATAATTACTCACACTACTTATCACACCTCTAATACAAGGCTCCCAGGGCAAAAGCAAATGCGGTTTTTCATTATTCGCCAGGAATATATGAACGCTTTCTGGGTCTGCGTAAAAATTAAACTCTGCTTGCGCAGTGATGTTGCCTTGAGCTGTGGGAATCGATTTTGTAATTTACAGTTTGAAGGGAGGATGGGTTCTTCTCATCATAAACTCATTATATGATCAGGAAAAAAATGATCACAGCTCAAATCGAAATTAAAGAATATTTTATTACCCGTGTAATTGCCACCCATCACGTAAAATTCCCTAACATTCTTGACGAAATCGGGATACAGTTTAATAGCTAATGCTATGTTAGTCAACGGGCCAAGACAAACTATAGAGATTTTACCTGAAAAATCATATCGTTGATACGAATTTATTGGATCAAAGAAAAGTGAATATTTAGATAGTTACCAGGATTTTCGCTAACTATTCTAGACATAGCATACACGGCATGTTCTTTTTCTAGCTTGCTGATATCGGGCTTATCGACAAACACATCTCCAAAACCATCCCTGCCATGATAAAGTTCTGCAGCGCTCCTCTTCGCGCTATCTGTGTTTAGAAGAGGGGAATAAGCACCTTTGAAGACAGGGATCTGGGAGAGGAAACGTTATTTGATATTTAAATCGATTATAACTAGAGAGCAGATTTTACAGCTGATCGCTTGTTCTCATAGATAAGTGTAAAAATGTCAATGAAACTCACATCCGCACTCCCACAGGCTTCCAACGTTCGAAATACGTTGTTAACTACATTATCTACATCAATATTTCCATTAACGCATGTTACAGCTAAGAGTTTTATCTTATCGACTTTGTGAGCGCCAGCTAGTATGATTAAAGCAAGAGCATCATCAGTACCGGCATCACAGTCGACTAATACTAACTTTCTTTCCATATTAATAACACAAGCTAGCCACACCAGTATGCAGAGAGAATCTAACTCGACTGATTTATTCAACAGAAGATTTGTAATCAACGATATTTTATCAATTGACCTATAGATAACGATGGTCGTTTGTAGATTACCGTAGATAAGAACCAAACGACTTTGTAAATAAGTATCTGCTCCCCTTGATATCACACTGGCTCTTCTACGCTGTTGATATTTAGCGTTGTATCGAGATTACGTAGAACTGAGGCAAATAAACTGTTAGAATATCAGTAAAAATTTTATTGAAAGATTCTGGTCTTGTTATTCGAGCTTAGGCTCGTCCTAAGTATAAATTCTCCGTTTGGTTTAATGAAAATAGTATAGCTGTTGTCTCCATCGATGAAAAAGTTGTGCTCTTTCAGTTCCCAACTTATAGGACTGTCCGCAAATCCTTGAACGTCTATACTTCCCCATGGTATAGTTACTCTTTCTCTTATATACTGTCTTAGGTCGTCGAAAATCCTCTCCGTCTGTTTTCTCGTTATGAATCCGGTCCATCGAACACAGCGCAATTGACCAACGTTTATCAACGGCTCAGGACACTCGTAACTGTTCACGTAAGAACTCGCGATGTTACCGTCTCTGTAAAATACATAGAGAATTCGTAATTAAATGGCAGAAACAATTTCAAAATTCTCTCAATCATTTCTAGCTACGATTTTCAGAACTAAACTCACAAGTCTCCACCGATATTGAACACGCCAAGCCATTCAAAAAGCTTTGCGTGATCTGTACTGTCATCAATGACGGGGATCTTCAAGGAATACTCGTTTCGATCGATCTTAGTTTGTCGGCAGAGTTTAACGTCATATCCGCGCTTGTGAAACCATGCGGCTACAGAGGATGGGCATAATTTGTCGTCTGTAACGCAGGAGGAAAATGTTGAAAAATAGGAAATAATCGCTCGTTAGAGTATAGTCATAAGAATAGCATCAATTCGCATAATTATTGATTTAAAACAAAGATTACTTCAATGTTTTGTTGTAATTCTAACGATAGATTGGCCTTAGTTCTCTGATATTTACCTGGGGGATCCCAAGCTAATATGACATTGAAATTCTGGTGAAGATTGTTGAGGAGGCAGCTTCTGACGTGTTCATAGTTCTTTTTCCCTGGCGTAAAACTTTCTTCTTTCAAATCGATAGTCACGACTAAGTTCCGGTAAACAAATAAAAAAAAGATTCAAGGTATAAATGAGGAGCCATACTGGCAAAACAAGGTGAATAAGTACTATGAATAAATTAATAATCATTAACAGTGTAGAGAGATGATATTTTTTCAAATTGGAACAAAATATATAAAAATTATTAGCTCTACTAGTTAAGCAAAGTGATTATAACAATAAAATCTAAATTATGCGAAATAAAAACGAGTCATGTAGCAATGCTTAAAAATGTATAGTATATTCTTGATCGTATAAGAACGGTACATTATATCGAACGATAAATGGATACAGTGATATAAAAACTCGTAACATTCCCAGCCGGTAGAAATGCTGATAAGAATATTAAAAAAATATAGGCACTTAATTAAGACTTAATAATTTATTCGTAGTATCGATATCATATGACTAGTGCAAGAGTAGCAGTCACAGAACGGAGAATTCTAATTTCTAATTCACTTCGTTTCCACCATTTTTCTTTTCTGTATAATATTGTTATTCGGCGAACATGATTATATTAAATACATACAATTTATTATAACGACATTACAGCTATCCTGACTTGACTAATTCTTTTTCTCTTGCTGCAGACACAAGTTACAATTCTAAGGATATATATTCCTATTAATATTGTAGATATACTTTGTCTTTTTGCCTATTTACGGAGAATTCAGAAGCGAAACATTACACGCAATACTTGGAGGAAGTATAAAATTTCTGAAGCTTAATTTCTCAATGGTTTTTTTTCAAAATTATATCAACGATTAATAATTGATAATAAATCAACAAATTATCTACGTATTCAAATTATGTTATGTTTACGCTAGCTTATTCATTACTAGCCAGTAGTAAAAGTACTCTATTTAAATAATATATTAAAACATATACATATCACTGATTATTAATTAGTATTAGTTCAAACATCGACAGTCTAATATTCTTGCACCATAATAAGTAGAGGCGATATTATATATTATCTCAGCCTCGAGTGACTCCGTCATTTGAATGAGGTATAATATAAATAATAATTATGTTTCAATGCTATTGAGGATTATTAGTTGACTTTTCTGTCTATTTAATATAAAGTAATCTATTTGTATCATTCAATTCAATTCAATTTTTCTAATTATTTAAGCGTAAACAATAATGTATTCATTAATAATTGCAATAAAAGTTATACAATAAATATCAAGCGAATTATAATACAACTGATTCTTTTTTATCACGGATCTGACTGAACGGAATTTTTTAAATTTAAAAAAAAAATAAGAAAAATATAAAAATGCAACAAAAGCGGTGCTATTCAGATTAAAATTCGATTTTGAGCGTATTAATATTATTTTTTATTTTTTATTTTTTAGGCAAGTTGTTTTTTCTTCGCTGAGTCTAATTCATTATAAAAGTGTGAAAAATTTCCATTATGCGTTGTAAATAGTCACAAAAATAGACTTCAGAACAACATTTCTTTTCCTTCTCATTCTTATTACCTGGATGAAAAACTCACTACACTAATGACAATGTAGGACTAATGTCCAGATCTATGTTATTCATTCTCAGCTCATTTTGAAATATGTCTAATTCAGCCATAGAAATACCTTGCCAGCTTTCCAGCTCTGACAATCGTCTTAAATTATCACAGTTCTGCATCAACAATCTAACGGTTTTCATCGAGAGATCATCACTGTAAAGAATCTTGAGTTCCTCCAATTTGTTCATTGGATTTTTAGACAAAACTCTAGCCATAGTATCATCCCCTATGCCCGTCGAAGATCCCATTTGTATAAACTTTATGTTTATGCAATGTGAGAGAAGAAATTCAAGATGTAGATGAGCGCAATCAGCCACACACTTAATACGTTCTAAGTATTTGAAAGGCGGGACGAATAGTTTCTTATTAAAAATGACCGCATGTTCAAGAAACTCGCAGTTGTACAGAACCAGGTTCTTTAGCTTTGGGCAAAACTGGCTAATATAAACAAGCGCGTTGAGATCGATCTCGTTAACATGTTCCAAGTGAAGACTAGTGATCTTAGAACCCTTAGTTTCTAGCAGCTCTCTGACTCTATCCGTAAAAAAATCGCAGCACAAAAGCTTGAGCTCCGTGAGATTATTCAGCGCGGCTAGTATCAACAGATCGTTAATTGTCTCGTCGTGCACAATTGAAACTCTGGTCAAATATGGACACATTTCAACTAAGAGATGTAAATGTTCAGTGGTAACGTCTCTGCTCTCAAACACCTTCAAGTTAAAAGGTTTCTTGTAGCAACCAGTAGCCCTAACGTGTTCTAAAACGTATCCGAACTCATCACATCTCCCAATATCTTCTAAATTCGAGTGTTCTAGCATTAGCTCTGCGTAACCTGCGATGGAAACCGAAGTTCTAAACAACTGAATCTCACGGAGCTGCCAACATTTCTGTAAAATTGTTAAACAGCGGTCGGTCACGGACCGAGATGCTGTGACGTCGAGCTTTTGCAGCTTTGGACAGTTCTGGCCAACCGCTGTTACTATACTGTCCGTGCAGTCGAAGCATAAAGTAAACGACATTAAATTAGGCATAGCCGATACCCCCCGAATTATCATCTTTTCTATACCGGAAGTCTTCCACCCCGCAGACCCAGACCCTAGATCTAATATTTCTAGGCCCGTCATAGCGGGTAAATTGTTGTACAAAACATGCCGCATGATCTTTGGCCACATGGAAAATTCTATAGTCTTTAAATTAGAGTGGACAACAACCTCGGTCAGATTGACGACGACGTTCATCTCCGATAAGTAGGTTGTTATCGGAAAATACTGGTTGAAGCTATTCTTTGTTTCGTTTATGAGATTCAGTACTGACTTTAAGGCTTCTACGGACATTCTGTCGTACAGATACCACGGAACGCTGGATACTAATTGCTGTTTTGTCCACTCGAGCCATGAGTGTAAAGTAGCGATTCCGTGGGCTGGATCTTTTAAAGAGATTGTGCAAATCGGCTGAATTACGTGTCGCCCGACATCTGTTACGAATTGGCCCACCGATCTGAGGGCCAGTTCCTCAAGGGAGGGTATTTGGTATTTCTTTGGCATGTTTTTTTTGTTATCTCTGCTTTATAAGAAGCTGACTTTTTCTCCTTCTTTCAGAGATCGATCTCTTCACTTTTCGTTGAACTCACCAAAACGGCTTTTTAATTTACGGTCAAAGAACGAAGGCTTTCCTTCTATTCCGAGACCTTCAAAATCTTCTTTGACCAGCGACAATATCAGGTGACCAGACGGAGCTAATGCCAATGAATTATCAACATCAATGCGACTCTCGATCGCCAGGACGTTTATTTCACCTGTAATTTTTTTAATCATGAAATTTTTCTCATTAATAGAATAAAATATCTCAAAAAGGTTCTTTATCCATATAAATTGTGGTGAAGGGTTCAACCGAAAAATGTTTTTGACTTGGTTTTCTTTTTTATCACAAGAGAGAGGTAGCAAGTAAACCTAATGTTTTTGCCAGAAAACTAAAATGGATTGAGAAGATTCGGTATTGAATCCTGTAATGATTGAAGAGTTTTTGAAAGATCTGGAACTCCAAGTTACAGAATGAAACCATTTTAATCATATTAATATTCAATTACTTGCAGCGGTTCAACAATCTTCAATGGCATTTAGCATCTCTAGGGATATTATTTCATTTTAATAATTCAAACAGTTTCTAATATGTGTAAATCAAGTATGCAGCCACAAAAACGCTAATTGTGAATTCAGAATTATCCCGGGGATTTTCTTCTCCAGCTCTGAACTACGTTTTGGATTTATTCGTTCGGATCTCAATCAAAACCGGTCTAAGCCAGACGCTTTTAAATTTGATAAATCAGATTGTAATTTAACTCTTCTGACAAAATTTGAGTCAGATTCCAAGTCATGAATTGCTCTTCAGTCTCACCCTTAAAATCAATTTATAAACTGATATTTGAAAATGAAAAAAGATGAGATACGATGCTTTGTTAAGTATGTAGTTATGGAAGATGAATATGTCAGTTATTTTTGCAGCACACAAAAGAGAATATGAATTAGATGATAATCGGTAAATTTGTTAATAACTATATGGGTAAATAAATAAAGAATGATTACTGACCGTTTTTAACAAAAGCTTCGATAAATTCTTTGTCAACTAGTTCGAATGCTCGTAGATTATTGACCCTGTAGTATTCGTTGTCGTCGTTAAATGATTGAAAAATATATTGTGGAAGGTTCGTAGTGTCGGGAAGTACGACAGAGATCTGGCAAAAATCCAGGAAAGATTATTTTCAAATTACGTAAAAGCTTGGTAACTGACAACAATAGTAGAAGAAAAGTAAAGCAAAGTTAAGTTAACCTAACCTAACCCTAACCTAAAATAATCTCTTATTCCGTCTGTCTCCTCGGGTTAGTAATCTCAAACTGCTTACCGAGTGGTTGAAGTAATGCTTCTTTATTACGCCTGTCACGTTCTTTGTTAAACAATCCGATTTATCGACCTTGAAACTATGCTGCGGGGCTCTGAAGTCCCACACCTCCGGGCACAGCATTTCCCGATTATATGTATTATTATGTGTCGATGTATTCCGAAAATACTGTTTTATCTGTCCGGTATTACTCTCTTCCCACCCTTGTCTCTAGCTGCCTATAGTAGATTCACTGACTGCTACATTGATACAGAAATATACATGTGATTTGATATACTTAATAAAGAAAACTGGATATTAGGATTCGAGAATATCTACTGCGGAGTTATTACTAATCTTGTTAACAGCTGTCTGGTGGTTTGTTTGTTTGTTTCCAATTTATGCCAATTTTCCTTGTTTGATGTTATGCCTCCTGGATCTAGGCAACCCAAGATGCATCGATGTTTGCGAGGTTTAAATGCGCAGGATGAAACAGAAGATAATTATAGTTATAAAAACAATTAGCAGCGCAGGATTATTAACAATTTATTCTTCATTTAAACTAGATATTAAATATTGCTGTGCAATAATAAAAAAAAAAAAAAAAACATACGATATACTTTTGAGATGAAAATCATAGCACGAAATATAATATAGATTGTTTATTTCGTTGTACCGTATACAATAATTTAATTGAAAAATCACGAATATAAGTACTACGTACAGTAAAATTTCGTTTATACGCCTTTCAAGGGGTTCGACAATTTTTATGAATAAATGAGAATTACGTCGAAGTGAAATATCATATTGGGTGACACTATAAGGTACAGGGAGAGACTACACATACACATAAAGCAGCTAAACCGTAGCGCGCACCCAGCTGAATCTATGCAAATTTGTGGACTTGCCGAAAACGTGGTCGAAACAGCTAGTAGGTGAATAGATTCTGCATGTTCTAAGCTACACCCACAATCTAGCGGTAGGCAAGTGGAACATCGGAATGCAAGTCTAGAATAAAAAATCATCTGTACATAGTATACATACAATGTTGCACAGCCAATGAGCCAAGGGCTAGCGAAGAAATACACCTCGCGATGGTGAGAAAAATCCGTGATTTACGTACAAGTGGAAAAGAAAGCGCTAGGGGACGGAATAAATAGCGTATAAATGCAAAAAACGTATAAACGAGTAATGTGAACATTTTTATATGGTTTATAGGCGGAGACTGCCGGGACCAAGGAATTTTAACGTATACCTATAGAAAAGCGTATAAACGAGGTTTCACTGTATATGAATGTGTACCTATATGTATATAAACCTATCTGTAATAATTATCTGTAAATTTACATATTTACATAATAATCGTATTTACAATTCGTATAAGTTACGAAAATTTTATAATTGATCTTTATAAATAAAAAATAATCTATAATATGTATATGTATATTGCATAAAATGTATGTTTATGTGTATAATTATTTACAGTGGAAGTCCCTGAGAAAATTTTCGCAATATTCAGCATGTATACCTATTAAGACGAAATGAATAAATTTACATTCAAATACGGCGGAATTTTAACTAGTGACAGTATTTTTCTTTTTTCTTTTTAATCGTTAATCATTCGGTATTGAATAAATATAAAAATACTAGTGTAGAAAAGCTAGACTAACTATGTGACAGTCGATGATAAATCGATATTAATTGAACGTCATTCATTCAGAAGCTCATTTAAATGTCAAATTATTACTTGCCTGCCCCCCCCCCCCCCCCCCCCCAGCTTATATGCTATTATACAAACAGACAGAATTACGAAAATGGTAGAAAAATACGATCAGTTTTAATGATATTTACACTCTGTATAGAAAAAATATGTTTATCTACTGGATGGAAAATGATACGACCTTATTCAAATTTAATGTGGTTAGTCTACGGAACGCGTACTGCAGAAGAATTCAGTTTAAAATTATTAGAATAACGAAAAACCGGTTCTTCGTTTCTTTCTTTTTCGTTTTAGACATTTTTACAAACTGTACCTCTTGTTGCTTTGAAAAATAAAGAGAGAATGAAATGAAAAAGTTGGTAAGAATGTTGTCCTGAAAAAAAAAAAATCGCAAATCTTTCATTCTTTCGCGAATGACACCCTACACGTGTAATATGATGTATGTAAAAAATGCGTTACAACGAGGCATGCTTCATTCTATTTTATAATTTTTTTTTCTATGTATGTGCTTTGCACTGGGGATATGATATGATTAATAAAACAATATACCTGCGTGTATGTTCACCGGAATGTTAAACAATAACAATAATAGTACTGGTAATGCAAGGGGTAAAGTATACCTTCGTAGATATATTGGATGTTGAATAAATTCAGATAAAAAATTCATAATAAATGTCTTCTACGTTATCACTTGAAATAAAATAAAATAAATAATTAATTAATTAGTTGAAACGTTGTGTATAGATGGGGAGAGTCATATTTTCCTTTTCTCGTGCATTCTTTTGTACTTATAAATATAATTAGCTTGTGAAACAATCAGATTCACATTTTTCATACCTCACCCTGTAACAGCATGAAGCATATATTATAATTAACTTATACTGATACATGATCAAATCTAGCATAAATTAATAATTAAGTCTTTAAATAGCAGCAGTACAGATCAAAAATGAAACTATCTCCATTTGTAAATTAAATTTGAAATTAAACTAACGGAAAACATTACAATTTCATAACTCGTTATGAAACGTGTTCGTGCTGTTAAAAGGCAGTATATCTTTACCCGTATAGAATTGAACACGATGTGGTGGAGTGACTATAATATTGAGTATATAGATACACCCACCGAATGACTTATTATGAATCGTTTCGTTGCGTAAATTAAACGATTGAAACATCGTCAAAGTAACGATATCCGATTTTTCTCCTTTGCGGATTCCTCTTCTTCGTTATTGGCCGATTGATCATCGACAAGAATCCTCTTGTCCGTCGTAACGTAGCCAATATCATTCTCCGTAACTCCTGGCTGCATATTAACGTACCTAGCTAAAAGTTCGGTATCGTTTCTGTCGTTGTTAACATTTCGCTCAAGTTTAACGTATTTTGATCTGGCTACGTCCGAGTTTTTAAGCAAAGGCCTCGAGGTGTCTCCGGTCGCTGCGGAAGACCCCGAGTCGTATAATCTAGCAGTTATAAAACTCGAATCGTTAGTCAAGCTGTCTTCTTCAATTCCCATCAACGGAATCTCGCATGGATTATGAGTCGACGTAAGTTTAGAAGACGGTTGATTATACTTAGAAAGCGACACCGAAAACTTTCGGAATTTTTCCGGCAGCTGCATTTCGATCTGACCCGTATGTTCGAGCTGAACACTAGCTAATGGAACGTCAAGACACGGAGATAGTAGCCGCGGATTTGTAGCTAAGAAATCAACTATCTCTGGTGCACTTGGTCGTGATTTGTGTTCTATAGTCCAACAGGAACGTATCAGATTTTCCCTATAAAAGAAAATCGAAGACATTAGATTTGTTACGTTATTTTGGTCATCGTTGGTATAAAATAGGGATCATTTTGACTTCTTACAGAGGGCTTTTTATTCCCGATGGTATCGCGATGGTATTCCCGGACTTGACGTGTTCTAAAACTTCGTTGTTGCTCAATCCTTGGAAAGGAAAACTCCCGAATGTTATTATTTCGTAAAGAAGGACTCCATAGGACCAAACGTCTGATGCTGGAGTGAATATTCCGAGCCCTAGAGACTCTGGAGCCATCCATCTGACGGGAAGCATTCCTAGAAATTGTTATAAAAGATGTTTTAGATTTAATTCTTTTTGTTATTGGCTCGGAGGAATCGATATTGAACTTTGGTATCACCTTTTCTGTTGAATTTGTAGTAGTCGTTTTCGTACATTGGTCTCGTCATTCCAAAATCACCTAATTTCACAACTCGTTGTGCGTTGACCAGACAGTTACGCGATGCTATGTCCCTGAAATGAATGAACGTTCGATTACGACTTAGCAAATGAAACAGATCGTCACTAAATGGACGTTTGGATGGAAAAAAATTTGTAAATCATTTTCGTTCTGGACAGTTCGTTTTTTTTTGTTCTTTACTTTTTTATTTTTTAACGTATTGCGAACCATTGGTAAATAGACACAGGTGTATTTCACGGTCAGACTTTAATACCATTTATAGATCAATGACGCATTTATAACTCATTTTATAATATATGCGTTATTATACCTGCTTAGAGTATATATTAACAATTATTTTACACAACTGAGAAGAGACGTTTCAAATCGAATTTGTAGAAGCGTTTGAAAGCGGGCTTCGAAAGCTTTTCATCAGACGATCATTGAGCAAACATTTAACGTGCGTTCATAACGGAAATAATTATGCCTTTGACGGTGTGTTATACAGTCAATGATTTATCAGGCGGGGCGGACATCCGACCGGAATATTTTAATTAAACTTAATGATTGTTATCTCACGGGTTTCCCATAGCTCTTTCCAGGAATTTTTGTAGATTTCCACGGGATCTTATAAGTTTTTAATCTCATAATCTTATGATTCCATGTTCCTTTTTGTCTTGATAATGAGATTTCATTTATTTTGAATATTATTTATTAGAATTTTGTCGATTTCCATCGATTTGCAAGAGATTTCGCGTGCTCTGATTGGCTTAGGGGCTTTTTTTATAAGGAATCTTATGGGTTTCCATAGATTGTCATTAGATTTTGTATGTTATGATCAATTTTCATAGAATTTCATTGGGAATCGCGATCAATATTCATGTGTTCTCGATTTATTTTCGTCAATTTCTACAGATTTCCATCGGTTATTTTATACAATTCCACGATTACCCATAAGTACCGATGTGTACAATTTATAGAGTGGATTTTTCCATGGGTTTTCGATACTTTGTCATCATGAAAAATTCAAAATATTTTTCTGTATATAAATAAAACTAATAATCTCACTAAAGCTTCCCACTACCAACCTGTGAACGTATTTAAGCTGAGCCAAGTAGCTGAGTGCTCTGGCGACGTCGAGTGCCATGGCGGTCAATTTCTTGCTAGAAATTTCGTCGTAATCTTCATAGTTCCGATCATTGACGAGATGACGTCGCGCCAAAAGATAGGTTTTCAGATCACCGTACAGCATAAATTCCATCACGGTATAAACCGGTTCGCATTTTATGCACACGCCGAGTAGCTTGATGATGTTCTTATGCTCGAACCGTTTCATCACTTCAACTTCGCTTAGAAAATCTAGTTTCTCTTCCGTCGAACTGCCGACCTTTAACGTCTTGACTGCCACAGCTAGCCATCCCTTTTCAGTGAAAAAAGCTTCTCCTCCATAAACGGTACCGAAAGCACCTTCGCCCAATTTTCTATTAATCACCACACATTCTCGAGGAATTTCCCATTTGTCTAGACCCGAAGTGTCGGTCTGTAGTAAATCTATCCCCAATGATTTCATGTACTTCTCGTGCAGCCGTACCTTTTTATCATATCTTCAAGAAAAGACATGAAAAAAAAAAAAAATGGTTAATTACGAATTATTCTAAGACGCAATTTTGCAGTAAATTTCCCTGTAATCGGTCCTACAGTTATCGAGCCATATGCGCAGCGATGTAATTTCAAATTTCAAGATCGTTTCGTATTTTAGGGAAAGATCGGCGCCTCAATTAAAGTAAAGTCGAAAAAAATTTCGTCCCAATTTTACGAACGGTTACAGATTTACTGATTTTTCACAAATTCGATATCCGATCTAAGAATTATTTGAAGAATTATATCAGTGCACCGAATTTTTGCGAAATCGAATTGCGAAACCAAAAAAATTTGGAATTGCGAACCAGTTCCAAATTTTTTTGAGACACAAACAAACGCAGATTCTTTTCACATCAGAGAATAATATGGAAATGATGAAATCGCGTTATTTTCTGTTTTTCGTTTGTTTTTTTTTTTTGCGGACGAAGATCGATAAATTTTAGGAGTTTCAATAATTTGGACGAAAAATCGTCAAAGTGAGAGAAAAGAGTTGGAAGATTTCCGAAAATATATTTGAAAAAAAAATGAGGAGCAATAAAATTTACTCACTTTCTTTTGATGATGACGAAACCGACGATCAATAAGATCCCAAGCAACCCAAAGACGATAATGTTGACAACAATAATGGCAACTTCACAGGTGACGTCAAGAAATTCCGCGAGACTAGCAAAGACGCATTTAATTTCCGGTTCAGATCCGTCTTTAGGTATTTGGCCGTCTGCAGTGAGCCAGAGAATCGCTGACATATTAATATCGAGGTTTCCTCCGACGACTTCGTTGCTACTTTCCGAAACGTTGGGTTGAAAAATGCCGATTTTAACCGTCTCGTTGTTGACATACTGAACGATATCAACGGATGAAATCCTCGACGCTCCTTTTAGGAATTTAATCCGCCCTGAAACTCCGTTGAAATCTGTACGGTTTATTATTTCTGTTAATCTATCAGCCGTGTGTGGATTCTGAAGTGCGAAAACGTAGCTTCCGTTTTCGCTTAATAACTGGTTCATTGCGTAGGCGTATGTCCAGGTAGCGTCGTAAGCGAAACCGGCATAATCCGAAGGGGGCTGATTTTGGAGCGCGCAATTATATTCGTAACGATTTCGCCATTCGCGAACTGTTATATTTTCCTGCATTATCGAATCGTCCGGGGCGTAATAGGCGTGAGATATTCCTAGGTACCCGTTTACCGCCTTCCTCATTTCCGACGTCGTACAATTGACAGATTCCTCGTTTTTCAGATTGTGGACTTCGGTGTCCCACCAGCCAGGCAACAACCACAAAGGCAGGAACCATACGTAGCCCTGAAAATATTGAGGAA
Organism: Tenthredo distinguenda; assembly: GCA_947538915.1. Classification (NCBI taxonomy): domain Eukaryota; kingdom Metazoa; phylum Arthropoda; class Insecta; order Hymenoptera; family Tenthredinidae; genus Tenthredo; species Tenthredo distinguenda. The sequence goes on from OX384532.1 coordinate 25,081,379, forward strand.
TAGTTTCTTCTTTTTCTTCTTTCTTTCTTCATTTTTATTATCGTTTGGCAATAAACTGCGATGAGATTAACGAAAAGGAGAAGAGTGTAGCGATTGGGTCTTTTTTGAAAAGATTTTGAGACACTTTTTCGGATTTTATGAAAGTTTGAACGCGATATTTGAAAAATTTCATACAATTTATACAGATTATTCATTCCGATTGCAAATGTTTTCAAAAAAAATTTCATAATTTGACAAGATTTTAGACAGAATTTGAAGATTCCAAAATATACATACGCTCTGATGATTTTTTTGTCAGTTTCAAAAGATTTCTCGAGATTTTAAAACGATTTTATTTCATTAAGAATCTTGAAAGGTTTTCAAACCATATATTAAACGACTAAATTGAATTTCCAAAGATTTTAGAACAATGAGAATTTCCAAAGAGTTTCTGACGATTTCATTGAATTTCAATGGATTTAAAAATCTTCCGAATCATTGCAGCAATGGATTTCATAAAGTTCCATTTAGATTTCAAGAGATTCCATGGGGAGTTGGACCAGATTTTGAAAAGACAAAATATTTCAAACGATACTCACTTGATAGGCGGTCATTTCCAATTTGTAAGCATCGCACATCACTTGTCTAGCGACGTTGTCCCCCACATCGGCGATGATAATTCTGGCTCTTTTTTTCTTGAGATTTTCCAGATTCTGAAAAACGTCAATCAATGAATTGCACAAACTCAATTCTTCCTCATTAATTATTACCGATGAGAAAATTCCTGGTTAGAGATGAATTGAAATTTCTCATAAATGATGATAAAACGTGAATAAAAAATCATATAAAGCTCACCCTGAATATAAGACCGGGTTCCCCCTCTCTCGGAAACTTTGAATTATCAATGAACGTGATGCTTTTATCCTGAAGATAAAATTGCATGTGAGAAATATACTCTGTATACTTTTGCCCGTCTTCAGTCAGCGCAGCTACCGTTTGCCAGTTCATTTTTTTCAACAAGCTAAGATAGACGTGTTTATAATGAATGTTTTCGCTAATAGTACGAAAGAAGTAGGGGTATTTTTTCCTATCACCAAAACTTGACCCTTCGGCACTGTAACTAATTATCATAGTACTGTACTGCTTGGAGACACCGATAAGCGGTTCTATGGTCTCAGAACAAGCAGGGCCCAGTATCCCAATCAGCGGTTCTCTCTTGCTGCCCATAATGAACTCAATAAAGGATTTCATGACCATATCTGCCTTGCACTGTCCATCGCTGGACAAAATTTGCAAAGCGTAATCCCTGAGAACAGTATTATTACTGTTTATAGCAGCCTTGGCCATTTGAGCAGCTAACAATATCGACCTGGCTTTATACGAGTCTCCAGTCATGGGAAAAATCCCTCCGATATTAAGTATCTTTTTGTCATTTCCCCTCGGTTTCCACCTTTTTAGAGTCTGGTTTAAATTCTCCCTTAGCCAATCGCAGGCGATATCATCCTCGCTAATGTTTGGCCCTTTATCGTTATAACGGCGCAATAAATCCTGGTAATCATCTGCAGTAAGCGAAGTCTTCTTTATAGCATTGTAAGCTACTGTAGCAATACTCTCAAGCCTGGACCATACTATCTTCACCAATTTACTGTCGCCGTATTTGCACTGGCCCTCTACGCTTCGGCATCTAGGAAATCCTATGGATACAAAGTCCTGGTCATTCGGTATCACCTCGCTCGGAGTCCAGTGCAAGATCACTAACGACTTTGAGATGTTTTTGACATTGTATATGTTAGTTATAGCTAGTGAAAGGTTTTTCAACGATGAACCAACCCACGCGACTTTAACATTCAGTTTGAGATCCTCTATGTGTTCTTTAACGAAATCAGTCACGTTTGGGTCACCGGCTAACAGCATGGCGCACGAAGTCGAGTTCTCGCATTGTTTAGGGACGTAAATTCCCTCCTGGCAAAACTGCGGGTCGGAGCAGTAATGCTGGTACTTTGATTCTGGCTTCAAAGTATGGGTTTTTATTAACCTCAGGATCTCGTCGTCGACATCAAATTGAACGGCAGAATCTCTACTGGAAAATATATGCCACGTTTCGGTCATGTTTGATCGCCATAATGACCGAGGGACAAACCAACCGAAGTATCCTCCCGGACCAACTGAGCCACAATCTTTTACGTGGAACCCTTCGAGATATAATATCGTGTCCATTTGACCCGGTATCCAGACTTCCATGTTCACCATTGTGTCTGGTACTCTGAAATTCGGAATTTCGTGGTTCAACGATTAATTACCCTTCCCAGAATAGCTGGATAATTGATCAACTTTTTTCTCAAGCTGTACAGGAAGATTGTGGTCGCCACGATAACTCGATAACGATTTCGTTTAACGACTTGAAATTCATAGCCGAGTTTTACAGCACTTTGATAATCGGACTGATCTATAATCAGAACGTGAAGAAACTGCTGAAGAGATGGGGAGAGAGAAAAATGTGTTAAATGAGTATGATATTAGCAAATAAATTACTTCTCGGCCTAATTTCCGATTATAAAATTGTTTTTAGGTCAGTTTGAAGATAAGATTGGTACAAAACTCTGCTATAAATTCCAAGTCGATGTGGTATATCGATTTTCAGTTATCGTGGCTACCGCAAATACAGAGTTGAACTTTTCGAGAGGTTTTTGCACAAAAGTTGATGAATTTTTCAATCAACTTACGTATTTCGTATGTCGGGGCTGTGCGAGAGTCTTTCGAAAACTTCCGAACTGTCGAAGTGGTCGTCTTTTTCGATTAATTTAACACCAGGATAGCCTAGTACTTCAACAAGGAATATTTTCATTATTCTTGATACTAGACGCTGGGTTACTCGACTGGACAATTCGAACCTGATATCCAGCGATGTTCCTTCTTCTTGCACGACGCGTTTAGGAGTAACTTCTGCAAGTATTATATAATTTAGTTTTTTGAAAACAGAATTCAGGGAGCATAGAAAATTCCATTTCACAATTATCCGCCTCAATTTTTTTCCCCATGCTAAAAAATTTCGAACAAATACTTTCTGTACCAATAATTCCACATCTTCATCGTCTAATTTTTAGTTTCGAAGATACTATCGATTCGAAAATGAATTCTAATCGAAAATTGAGGTGAAAAATAATTATTTATAATTACCTTCGAGCTCTGTAAGACACTGGTTACCCTCAGCCACTCGCATCACGGTGCAGAGGGCCATGAGGCACAATATACATCCTGGACTTCGAATCATTTCGTTCTTATGGTGGCTGAAAAACATTTAAAAAAAAAGGTATATAAATTGTTATTTTTCGATCGAAATATTCGACCTTTGACATACATGATTGTATTAAAAATACAGATAATAGAGGGTCAAATTATTGCCTAATTTATTTAGATTTTGCCGCCTCGAAAACCCACGCTACAGCGTTCCTTAATAACGTAAATGTTGATCTAGTGGTGGTAGCCGCACGTGTCTATAGCAAAGCAAATTTGCAAAATAATATACATAGGTATATAAAACTAAGTGAATAAAAAATACATCGCTAGACTGTATAATCGAAACGGATGATAATTTTCTGGGTTAATTGTGTGAGTTAATATACAAGAGAGTTGTCAGTGTGTAAAACGGTATATGCATACATATATGTAGATCCCTATGTAACGTGTAGTATAGTAGCAGCTGTTTATCTATTTGTCAAATTTTACTGCCTCCCATCACTCCCCTCTATACAGATAGAACTTTACGCCCTGAACACGTGTCTTTCTTCTACCACGGGATGATCGATCGATCAATAAGCAAAATTTAAACAAAGGATAAGTGAAAAAGAGAAGAAGAATAAAAGAGTATGTAAAAACAACGAGATACCTATATTTGAAAGACCGCAAGTTTTCTAACTTACATTTAGCGATTTGGTATTTTAGTGCTTTTATAGTTTATTTTATTATTCTCTTTTGCTACTGCGCAGATGGAGACTGTTTAAATAAACGATTTCGACGTCCTCACGATTCATTTTATAAAGCATTACATTGATTGAATATTCGAGGATCGCAATATGAGTTTCGTAATTGAAATAAAAAAAATGAATAAAAAATAAGTCGAATACGAAAGAATATCATGAACTATTTATATACTATAGAAGATGAAATAAATTTGAAAATAAAAAACTAGAAAGGAGTTTCCTTAAACCTATCGTATGATAATAATAATTGAAAAAAAAAAATCTAGACCGATTGTTAATTTATTTTAGTTTCATAAATTTCGTCGTTCTAATTCGCTTCGGTGCATTATGAATTTATCTATTTTCATGTATAATAATACGTGCCTCTCTGCGAAAGGCTGCGTGCGTGCCGATCGTGTGTGATCACGTTCACGTATACTATAACGTATTTACGCCTACTCGGCTCGTGTCGTCTAACAGCTTCACGTCGTTACACATATAATATCTATATAGTATAATGTTCAGCGGCGAGAATATAGAAGGAAAAAAAAAATAACAATAATAAAAAAAAAAGAAGAAGCAACTAGAAGAAAAAAACAACCAACGGACGTCCGTAACTCTTTCCACAGCGATTTAACGGACAGACAATAATCGCGGCCAGTATTATAGCAAAGAAAAAAATAAGCCGAGGAATTTGTAACAATATAGAAGTAAAAGAAAAAAGAAAAAAAAAAAAATAGGAGAAGAATGAGAGTAATGTAAAAAAAAATACAGGTTTTACGTAATTGAAAAAAATACCAACTTTTATTTAATTTTACCTCAAATATTTACGAAAATAATTTTCCTTCCTGAGATAACGCGAGGGGATTGAGATTTTTTGAAACTGTTTTCAATAGAATTCGAATGAATAATTCGGAGTTAAAAGAAATTATACTTTTTCGTATTTAGGGACTAGCCGATATCGAGGTCTATTTTTTATTTATTCTAATTAGCCTCTAACCGTTCCTTAAAACAGAATTCCGCTTTTCCGGTTCGTTCGACATATACATAACTGATATCACGCATCGTGCTAATGCAAACGTTAAAAATAACTCACAATCAGCTATACAATGTAGTCCTGTATACATATATATGCGTATGATAGATACACGTTGATCTCGGACCCACGCGCAGGCTATTGAACGATTGTAATAAAGTAGTAGTAAATAAGTAGCACCATTAATAATATACTATAATATATATAGTAAATAGATACGTATTTGTATCTATACATAAATACATATACAAAAATATTAATAATTAAAATACGTATACCCGATAAGGTTATAAGCTCTATTGACCCAAGTGTGAATATGTTATCTGGACAAGCATATATGAAGCGGGTACAACACTTGGTTTCATCCGCATATTGCGGTAAAACCTATACAGCGATATTACACATCCGTTTATATGACATATATTATATTCTAAACTGTAAACCAATTAATATACATATTTGTATGGCGTGTCTAATGGCATAAAGTAGTAAGCGTCATTACGCGACAGTTTGGCATTATTTTAATCAAAAGGCAGTATAATTATTTTCCTATGAAATTGAAAATTGGCCAGGTAAGAGTCATCGATCCTGGCGTATACTATGTACGACCCTTTGGACCTAACTAAACGGAACATAAAACTTAAAAAAAATGACTAATACAACAATCGAGAGGAAAAGGTCGTATCCGCTTTAAAATATGTAAAAAAAAACTGTTGAAATTAAAAAAAAAAAAGAGGCGGAAAACTTGAAAGCAGAAGGTCGTCCATATGTTAGGTGGATATAAATCTGTTAAAAATAGATTTTTTGGTCTTTTAAGAATCTAGAAGCAGAAGGTCGAACCCGTTCTCATACGATCTTTTGCTTTTAGGTTTTCAAATTCGTAGTTTCGAATGATTTATGCATTTTCGTCCTTTTTATAGCGAATTATGGCACAGAGGAAAAATTATACGACCTTATGTCATCAAAATTGCCTTTTCAGTCCTTACGACGTTATGCCATTAGACGCGCAATATATGTATACCGTTCCGTACTTAATTTCATTTTTATCACCTATATGTATACCGTAATAAATAATTCTGGACAAAGTCTAATATTATAGCTATCTAATCTAATACTATATAATATACTTATCTGATTTTTACATATATTATACATATACAAAATCTATATACGTATATACGTATACATGCACGAATTGATGTAGTTACAATAGTATACAAGTAAAATGTTTTCATCGAATCAATATAAGTAGGTGGTATTGACGATTTATCTCGCTGAGACTATCGATTTCACGAAAACAGGAAGTCAACAAAACAAAACAAAAAAAGCATTTTTCTTCTGTTTTTTATTTCTTATCTTTTTTTCTTTTTAATGACCTACACTCAATCGACTATAACAATATAGTCAATCTTTAATTGTTTATATTCTCGTATTTTTTCTTCTTCTACAATTGTGTTTATCAAATGACGGCAGATTTTCATTTAATGTATTTTCACCTATCTAACCGGGTATATATATACTCTAGTTTTATAATGTGTAGGTACATATTTTCGAGAATGTTTGATTAATATGGGCCTGCTGTTGAGCTGCCCAGGAAGTTGCTAATTACGATAAAACCGCACACGACATTTTATTACAGAGAGGGAAGAAGAAAAGAAGAGAAAAAAAAAGAGAAGAAAAACAACAAAACTCTTCCCTTATCTATTATATATTACATAGTATATTTATTGGATACGTGAGTTTATATATTCTGCATGTATGTAGTACATATATATATCGCGCTCTGATTAGGTAAACGTTATCAGTTTATTAAATTAGGATATGCGAATGTAACCATTGTATCATTGTTATCAGGCAAATTCTAACATAATTATTATTATTATATATTACTGACAATAATTTTTTCTTTTTCTTTTTCTTTTCATCTCTCTCTCTTTCTCTCTATATAATTTTTTTCCTTCTAAATTTCTCTATCATCGGAGAATTTCATCGATACAAAAGTGACCCTGAATAAATCGGATCAGAAAAATTAAATTCTTTTATTCAATGAATCAAAGAACGTATATATATAAATATTTATATATTGTTGTTCCGTTCTTTTCTTTTTTTCTTCGTATTTTGATGACAGGTGAGAGAGTTTTTTTTTTTCGATGGATAGTAAATTATTTTGCTGTATAGCAGCTGCTCGCTGCTGCTGCCGCTGAAGTTAAGATGCATAAAATCTGATAGAAGTTCTCTCTGTTCTTGTATACACTTTATATATATATATATATATCCATCTGTATGCCAGCTTGTTAATCTCATCAGAGGTAAATAACTGCAGTCTGTGGTATAGGGTAGGTATAAGACCGCGCGCTGTTCGTCGCGGTAATCTTGCTGTTACTGCTGCTGCTCAACGCGGGGTTGTTAACCTATGTATAACTATACGGTGGATGAATAGAAGGTATATAAGATATATATATATTTATATGGGGCATTTCACGTCGCTTCGACCACTAAGAAAAAAAAAAGAAGAAAAATCCGCGAAAAAAGTTACACCAGGTTCGAAAAACTTATTCGAAAATTATTAGAATTACTCAACGTTTTGTGATATATACGAATTTCAAATTCAAAATTTCACATCGAATATATATGTAACGAATTCATGAAGCGATTTAAAAAAATATATATATATTTCGGTCTCATGGGTCGCAACGCGAATCATCTTATCGCATAATTCATCGAATTTATATTCGGCTACATAATTTCACAAATTTCACAAGAACTTTCGATATTACACTATACATGTGTTTTCGTAAAATTATTTGAACCATATCCACGTATAACCATATTTACAATTTCGCATATAGATTATAATAAACGCACGGAGGTAACGATTAATTAATTGATCTAAGCACCTATATAGATATACAAATATAAAATAAAACACCTATAAATATACAAATAGATTTTACTAGATAATTAAATAAATATGTGTAGTTACAATATGATTCGAGGTGTTTTAATATTTTCGAAATTTTCCCCTCCCTTCTTTCTTAATTTTTTTTTTGTTTCCTTTATTTTCGGATTTCAGGTAAAACTGATTCAACGAACACCCGATAGATATGAAATGAATATAACCGAGCGGCCGATATAAGTTTAGTGAGAGTTTAGCTTTGATGTAGCAGAGCGACGGCATATAGCTTAGGCCTTCGATTTGTCGTTTGACCAAAAACAGAGGGTCAGAAAGTCCGGAGTCCGTAATTAGAATAATACGGCACCTAATTACGCTCTTAGTCTATAAATATATACACATTCTGGGTCTATATATAAATATATTCGACCATCTGTTCCAATAAAGAGTCAAAGATCGTTATATTTTTGTCTATAAAACGAATTGAACACCGAGACATCCGGTCTTACCTTGAAAAGTTTGATATTCATCGAAGGAGAAGGCTATTTATTACATTTATCGATCAATTCGTCGACGTATCTCGTTATTCGTGATACAGGTATATTTCGATCGATTTATACCGCATCGGTGTAAACCTTGAAAAGCGTTAAAAATTCTCACCGTTTGAAACAACGAAGCATTTTCCAAGGAAATAATTCAATAAACTTTTACTTTTTAATCGAATAATATTATCTATACCTCTACGGTATACGTGCGCGCTGTATCTTCTTATAAATCGCCGAGAACCTGAAGCAGCGAAGTCTGTACTAGCACGAGAGGAGACAATATCACGTACCTATAGTTCATTGTCTGCAGTTGAACCGCGCAAACGTACGAAGAAACGAACAAAGGAAAGGTTTTTTTTTTTTTACTTTGTGCAGCAAAAAGTATACATACACGTATACACAATATTTCCTGAACTTTCTTATTTTTACTGTTTTTTTTTTTTTTTTCTTTTTCTGTTCTACGGAATAAAATTCGATCATCGAACGGAAATAATTCGAATTCCAAGAGTCGCGAATCATTATAGAATACAATCGTGCGACTTTTTATTCTCCTTTTTCTTCTTCTTCTCTTTTTCTTTAATTCTTAATATTTCAAGTGGTTATAATATACGATCTCATGACAGGTCTGTGTATATAGATATGGTATAGGGGTACCATTAAAATTCTCGGTCAATTATCTTAATTTCCGCTGAAATTAACGTCACGTCGCAATACGTGTAAGCCTATATTACGTTCCGCAGTGGCGCCAGCGGCTACGCTGTGCATGACTGTGGCTGTAATATATGCTGTAGTATACAGCGGGACGACCACACCAACGGCGACCCCGGGGGTTCATTGACTATCATTCGATGAATTACAAATAAAAAAATGTATCAATTTCATAAAAAATGATAATAAATAATTCGAAACGATATTTCGATCCCATTTTTTTACCCTGTACGTGGATATCGGTCTTTATATTTTGTATAACGAAATGCATTTGAAAAAGGGGGGAAAAAAAAGAAGAAAAAAATTAATTCTACAGATTACGAAGTCGTCATATTGGGTTTTAATCGCCTGTACGTATAGCTACCTAATAACAAACCTTGAAATTAATTTCTAATGGTTATTTATATTTTCTTTTTTTTTTTCTATACCACCGCGGTTACACGTAGCTCTCGAAATATTTAATTTTGATACAAACCGAAATCCACGGATTCTGATAAATAAGAGTAACGGAATATCTTGAATAAGTATATAATCGTACACAGATATCAAAAATACTATACACGTATATTTTGTATTTTATATTTGTTTAAATATCATGTTCTACCGAAAGATGCTTCTCCTTTGAATCACATGATTTATGAAATTATAGAGAAGAAGAAAAAAGAGAAAAATAAGAAATATGAGAAACTTATAAATTCACGTATATAGAATTCCGTTTGGCTACTGCGCAATAGATCCGCATACATAAATACATATACCGAAATCGCAATGTTACTATATACACATATATATATGTGTATATATATAGACACATGAATATTCAAATGTAATACCATAACTATATCTGCTAACTATCGTATTTATGCATATGTAGAAAGTCTCGAATGAGTATTATATACTGTATACGTATACAGTTATGCCCCTACTGTTTTACAAAGTTACAAAAAATTTCTATATATATATATACGTACTACATATACATAGAAATAGCTTTAGAATATAAAGTTTAGAATTCCAGTTTCGTAGTTAATGTGTACATTATAAATAAATATATACAACGATATCACGAGATTGTATGTTGTCTTATAATTAACGTTGTTAAAAGATATCGCATATACAGCACCTGAACAGCAGTGATTCATTGTCACATTGATTCCATTCATAAATCTCACATACTATATATGAGGTACGGTGTGTTATTTCTTACGTTAACCAACGCAACGCTACGATATAGTAGGGGGGCGCACGCTCTTCACTGCTATTATCGCGTATACGACATACATACGTGCGTTAAAGGAAGAAGGGGGATTGGCTTCCTATAATCTCACGTATATTATACGCAAATATACCATACGCATACTTTTAGATAGATTTTTTTTCATGTATTGTATTATTCTACCCGGAGATGACCGGAGGTTCAATACACACGTGTTCATACATACGCGGTATTAATACATATCTACCTCTATATATATATCGTTAATCCGAATGCGTCATGATTTTTTTTTTTGTTTTTTTTTTTTTACTTTATGCGAGTTCGACTCTACTCGACATCTGCGAATAATTTTTTCGTCTTTACATTTCACCAGATTTTATTCCGTTCCCGACGGAATACGTTCTCCAAATTAGCAAATAATATGATTTCGATAATTCGATTTCTGCACACGTTGTCCTACGGTTATGATTATTGAATAATGAGAGAATGTCCAAATCATCACGTTACTCTGTTAAATTCGTACTATACATATATTCCATACGTCAAGACTCTGGCTTACAACTCGCAGCCTGCGATGCTTCAGCAGTGAGAGAACTTCGCCATCTGGTGAGAACCCGCTAAAGTTGCGAGTTAAATTTTTTTTTTTTTTTAACTAATAGAGTGAAAATTTGAACCGACACGATCCGTTTTTTTTTCTTTCTTTCTTTTCTTTTTCAATGATATTATATACAGTTTTCGTTACTTTGGATAAAAATAATTATTTCGTTAGAGATCGTTAAGTCGGTCGTTAAAAAAGTAAAAAAATAAAATAAAAAAATGTGATCGCTACTTGGATAATCACTGACGAGACATTCCGCAGGTCTAGTAAACAAGATTATGAACATTAAGATCGAATGGATTAATTTTTTGACGAAAGTTTAGATCGTATCTATGATAACAATAATTATTAGTGTTTTGAGATATAATGTAGGTATAGTATACCTATAGGCTAACTACTGAACGATATGATATTATATTATATAGGCGAGCATGTATTATACGTTGCGAAATTCATTATTTAGAAACGAGAAACAGGGTAGAAGACTGCGAAAGTATATATATAGTATATATATAGCGAGTAAGAATTGAAAAAAATAACTTGTTATTTGTCGTACGCGCGTACATACGCGGAGTATATACAAAGAGATAAATACATAGGTAGATATAGCATATACTCTGCACATACAATTTGCGTGTTTCGAAAATAGTTTCAGGTAAACCGATACGACGAGAAATGCAGTTTATTTTAAAACGCGTTCGCGGACGTATTAGTGTATTACATGTATATATACGTCTGCGGAGTGGACAAAAACATTCGAAAGTCGCATTTTTACAGCCTCTGAAAAAACCTGCCTGTACATACATAAAAACAATATTAACATATTTCAATACGAGAGAAAAAGAAAACAAAAGAGACTCTTGATCTCGAATTCTGACTTATATTTTTTCCTCAAATTTTTTTCTTTTTTCTTCAATTTTTTTTCTCTCGTCTTTATCGCGAATTTCGTTGTAAACATCATATCTACATTCTTTTATCAATTTAATATTACAGTTTTCCATAGATATAATATTATACATGTTATTATAGCTATAATCTACCTTTATGTAGTTTATATGCTATTTATGTATATAATAAGGAAGAAGAGCAGCTGAAAAAACTGATACGAATTGTTTTTGGCATCGAGATACTGTATATAGCCAATGTACTGTAATATATATGTATAGTTGTTGTTTTACAATTTATATTATAAATTTCATTCAATTTATTGTCATCAACACGTTTTTACTTCAACTATCCGATGAGCCAGGGAGTTTCCAAATATATAAAAAAAAAAAAATGTAGCCAAAACCCCAGGTTCCTATCTCAATTCTCAAAAAAAAAATTCTCATCTTGAAATTGCGATGAATAAAATTTTGTCGTTGAAAGTCTGTAAATTTGTCACGGATATCTACTGCTATATAGGTAAGAAGAAGTGTGAGGAATTTCAAATTATTCGAAGCGACATGCAATGCGATCGAAAGTAAAAAATAACCCCGAAGTACTATAAAATCGTGTGTTATTTAAATGGGAGAGTTCAAAGGCTGTGGAGCAGTACTTAGAAATGAGAAAAAGAAAGAAAGAGATGAAGAAAGAAAAAAAACAATCAGCGTTGCTTTTTTTTTTAAATTAAGAATAATCGTGAGCGTGATACGGATTGACTGAAACAGGAAAAAATATAAAAATAAAATAAAATAAATAAAAAAAACTTTCAAAAGTAAAGATATGTGAACAACAAGAAAAAAGAATAAAATAAACAAATTAAGTACAGTACCTCCATACACAACAAAAATATATACGTATATTGACCGTATATTTGGTAACTGGGAAATTTCCGACTTATATTTAATTATTATTAATATAATAAATTATCATTAATAATAATTGAAAAAAGAAGAATAATAATGATAATGATAATGATAAAATGTTTGACAAACATGGGGAAAATGAGAACAAACTGAAGCTACGTATACATATATACATATAAGTGTGTATATACAAAACGATAATAGATAATCTGTAATAAATTAAAAACGATATGCAGATATTTAATAAATTGAGTTTGTTCTTTTTTATTTTTATATTGATTAGCCGTGTTTCTTTCTTCATCGTTCAATAACACAATACGGGTTCGTAAAATATGTTCATAGTATATTATATTAACGATGATGATGATAATAATAATAATAACAATAATAATAATAATACGACGTCTTGTTTCTTGAAAAATAACTTCAGAGTGGAATATTATATTCTCTCACTTCTATGTTCATTATAAAATATAAATATAACACATTTAACATCTGTTGTTGATGATACTGTTGCCTTCCGCTATACCTACTACACTACCTACTGGTGTGTCGCCGCGCGATGTCAGGGTTATTCACTCGGTTTTGTCTGACCTGAATAACTACATATGCTATCCTATCCTATCCTTATACCTTTCGTAGATGAACAGGAACGAGACGAAGAGACAAACAAGTCTAGATCTATAGCTAAATAAATAAATACATGTATACATGTACGTATTATATTATATTTCGCGAGCGAGATGCGGAGTTCGCTAACAATTATATTTCAAGTTTTTAAACCGATCATACCAGCCCCGACCACTACTAGATCTGCAAGAATAACGATAAGCATAAGAACTGAAGCGAATGTAGCAATTCGCATCTCGTGAAAAAAAACGGACTAGGTGTCTGTATTTATATATGTGACACATGAATATACCTACGAATAAATATATGAAGAGATATTATTAATTCACATATATATACTCAATATTTAAAAAAAACGAACTAAATATTTCCTCTCTTAGTCCTAGTCCAAGTATCAAAGTAGGCGTTCGTTATACCTATATACATGGACATTCTACATCGAAAGTAGAATGAGAAATTTCCACACGATGTTATATACCTATAACTATTTCAACAATACGAGAATTCGCCTTGAATTATCTACAGGGTACTATGATACGCATATTATAATCGCATTTGTATAATATACACATACATAGTATAATACGCGAAAAGAAATCTATTATTACAAACATCGGTATCGCGTGCAGGTTAGCATAGATTACGGGTATACGGTAGGGGTTGAAGAACGAGATAGATAACGACTCACCTTATATAATAAAGATTTTAAATAATCCGTAATAATCGCATTGTAACAGCTGCAATCACTATGATTTATATCCGGTAACCTGTGCAGCTGTTGCCGTGGTGCACTATTCCGCGAAATTTTTACGAAATGTTTGATTGTCGTTGTTGTTGTTATTATTATTTTTATATCTCTCCTTGTGGAAAAATCGACCGAGTTTTTATTATTCAATTCTCTATGTTACATAAAACAAAACAACAAAAAACAAACAAGAAAAACACAGAAACTTGTAACGATAATTATAACTGTTATTATTATTTTCGTTGTTGTTGATCTTGTATTTTTAGCGGGGAAGAAAAGAAAACACAAACGAGAAACGAAAATAAGATCGCAGAGTCAATATTATAGTATTATAGAGAGATGAGCGGTGTAGTGTTTAGAATAAACGTTCCGCAAGATAACGCACTCGACGTCCACGACCTATTACGAACGATTGTTGGCGCGCCACTGAACACACGAGGCAAACTTGACTGTTGCGCTCGTCTTCGTCTGCGCGTTGTTCGCGCGTCGTTATTCTCCGTCTCTTTTCGTCTCTCTATTTCTCGCTCTTTGCCAATCCGTCGGTTATCCTTATCCATCTGTCTCGCTCGGCCTCTCAAGTATGAGTCGGGCCCCCGCGTATGTTCTACATGTATTGTATCATTTTTGTATCACGCAGTTTCGCGTGCGGTTTTCGTATACATGTTTAAGCAGCCACTGCAAGAATACTCGCCTATACCTACCGCTGGTTACTTCGCCCCTACCAAATCTTACGTTACTTGCGCCTCTTCTACGACGTCTCGCATTCCAAAGCAAACACATTTATGTATCGCTAGCCATATGTATACGTATCTATTTATGTATGTATGCGCCTAGAGATATATAGATATAGATATATACGCTTGAATGTCAAATACTTAACATACGAACATTTATCTGTTATCTAGGTGTATAATATGCTTAATTACATATCACCATGGTCTTTTAATATGTTTCAAAAGTTTCTTATAGTATTCGAAAATTTTAACGCCGCACGTAGAACCTCAATGCTTTTAAATTGTTGTTTTTGCCATTTCTTTATTGTTCTTTCTTTTCTTCGGCATATTAGGCCGCGCTGTGTAACTCGTGGTACGTTAACAAATTCTGAACACGTATACTAACAGCTTTGGAATAATACCTCCTAATATTCTGAGCCGAATTCTGTCGCATATGAGATGAGAAAAATTTTAATGTATTTCAGAATTTCAAAATATCTTATTATACTTTTCTTACGCATGTACTTTTTTACCTACATTTATTTATCTAACTTCTTTTTTTTTTCATTTACAAGTAGGTAATATTCAATTCCGAATGATGTAATCATTGATCAATTTATATGAGAGAAAGTTTTTCACTTTTTCTTCGATCTTTCTCTCTGCTTTATTATTTCAGTGTCCCTTTTTTTACTTTTTCTTATGACTAATGTATTTTATATTTTATATATAAAAAAAGACTGCAGAAATGAATTCCTCCGTACTGTATATACGAGTTGTCGAATATTTTTCTTCAAATATAGTCATCGTGCTTATACGCAGATAGGTCGTCTTTCTTTTTTTCTCTGTCTTTTATTTCTTTTCATGTTTCTTTTTTTTTTCAATTTAAATTCTGCCGTTATTACCGATGATAATGATAATAACATTGTTAGTACTTGCAGATTTTTGCGTTAGATGTATACCAAATGTATATGGGATATTCCGTGCCAAATCGGACGAGCTTGAACTCCAGATTGAATATTAATTTCTGTGGTCTGGAAAAAAGCACGTGACAAAGTCCAGAGTAATGACATTCACTTCAATAATAAACTTTATTGAAGTGCGATGATTGTTCTCAATGAAATTAATGCTCACGTTGAACTCGCCCATACCACATTCAGATATTATTGAAAATTGTATGATTGAAAATATAAAAAATGCGAAGTAATCGTAGTAAATCGACAAAAAATAAATCCGTCCACTCTACGTGAAGTTTCAAAATATCCGTGAGAGTTCGGGGAATTCTATGACGGGTTAGGGGATTTTTTAGAAAACGACGTTTTCGATTTCCATTCGATTCACGTCTGTCTTCAACAGACTTTGAAGAAATCTAAAATACTCGAAATGTATACTACATGGGAAAGACGTATGAACAATTATCCTGATAAGTGGAGTTCAAGCCCGTCCGATTTGGCATGGAATACCCTATACATGTATTGAAATGTTGCCGAGTACATTATACTATGCGCTATACCTGTACAGAATATAATAATGTATATCTATACGTAGAATATAGCTGAGGCCAACATACTACATATATTCTGCTCCCATAGTCAGATTCATTCGTCGCAGATTTAGTTCTCGCAAACTCGTGACGCACGCGGTGGAATGAGTCAGTTTGTTGTTTACGAATCCTGACCGATCCGTATGTTACATTGCTGGTAACTTGGGAAAAACAAGATCGAGGCTAAAATTCACCACTATCGAACAAACAGTCTATACATATTATACCTATACCTCTATACAGCTATACTCTGCATATATCATAATACAGTGATAAATATTTGTATATTCATACCGCAGATTATTAGGGCACGATAATACCATCACATACGTTCATATATAATATATATATTTATGTATGTATTTCAGAAATATGTATTCTTCAATATTTGTTAAACTCAGTTACAACACGCGATTCAGACGCCTGATTATAGGCAGCCAGTCTTGTCTAGACGTCGCGCGGTTACTAGACATCGAGGCGAATCGATATATTGATTTAGAACTGTATAGTTGTATGTATTGTTATTACGGATTTAAGGGATCGTAATATCGTACGAGTAACCGTTGATGGACTTGGTCAGATTCACAAGAAGAGTTATGACGCAATTTGATCAATTCTTACAGAAATGTCTAGACAGATCTTATACTGTAATTGCAATAAATGAAGATCTCGCATTTTTAGGTGATAATAAAATCGCCTCGTTAATTGTTATTGTACGAAGAAAATAGGAATACAAAGATAATATGAAGACGCGGAATATCATACATATAAAATAAAGAGAAAGAAAAATGGAATTTATGCTCGAAGAATATACATATATATTATACCAGTAATGATACACGCATGAAATTGATTTTTGTATTTGAAGAGTTTTTGTCCGATTTTGTTACGCTCATTTATTCTTACAGGCATATTGAATCGTGATTCTTGACTTCGCAGTTATTATTTGCGATCATGAATTGAATTAGTATTAGAATATACGTTGAGATTCCACCGACAATCTAAAAGCAGAAGAAGAATAAATACAGGAAATAACGAATTCCATGCACGAGACTGAAGCGATTCATTTCTTAAACTCTCGTTCAATAAGAAAAAGATCATACTCCTGCGACCAGAGAGCCGTCCAATGGAATTCCGTGAGCAGCGAATGATATATTTCTCTGTACCATTTGGAGAGAAAAGGATTGTAGCTGCGGGATGAAAAATAACTATAATTATGCTGTCTTGTTCGTTAAAAATAAAACCGCTCCATTACCTCTTCAATTATTTCCTTGTCGTATGATTTCGTCAAAATCCTGTGGACTATGACTTTACTTTTTTGGGCCTCGTCTATGGTGGTTTCGCAGCTCCAAACGGCGGCCAAAAATTTCGAGGAATAATAAGCGGCTGACGTAATGAAGTAGAAATACCAAATTTGTTTCTCTAAATTAATTTCCTTAGCCCCAATCGATTTGAGGATATAAAAGTATAGGCTGAACGTTACTTCGGCGAATGTCAAACCGACCGATATTATAATAGGCAAAGAAAAAGCGTCGTTTATCATTTTTACAACCCCGCAAAGATCCTCGTAAACTTTTCTTAGCGATCTGATATCGGTCAATAAATTCAGGCGGCATCTTTCGTCGCGGTTATCCCGGACTACTTTATTCCCTAATACCATAAGCTGCGAGTTGACGGTTTTGAGAGAAATTTTCGTCGCTAAAACACAGTTTACGAATTGATTATCTAAATTGTATATAACCAGGGTGAGATAAAAGCAAATTGTTTTCACGAAAACGTCGTAGTAATTCCCTTTGAAAGCGTTCGGCGTCTGTCCGATAAGAAATAAAAATCCAACTATGTCTTTAGCGTGTATAAATATCGCGGATCTATTCCATTCGGATTTGGGCACGTGGTGAGATATTTGTGACATTTTTTTAAACAGTTTCAACTTCTTATCACTGAGGATAAAACTAGCCAGTGAAAATATGTAGCCGAGAATAAGATAGCAGTCGAATTGTAGGATAGCCGGTAAACTCTCGTAGTCCGTTACACGGCTGAAATTAACACGATAGATAGTAACGAACACGGTGGATGTGAGAAGGGTAAAAACCGATCCTGCGAAAACGTAGCCGGGAATACTCGACGATATTATGCCCCGCGATATTTTATAAGGAAAAAATCCGATGCTCTGAGATAAGGCGAACGACGGCCACATAAACTCGAGGAAATTCGAAGCGCGGAATAAAGTTATCAAAGACGAAGTTGGCATGTTGCAGACTTTCGAACGACATGCGAATTTTGTTACGATGAACTGATGTAGGTCCGCAGGTACCTCATCGAGGAACTATAATCGGGTCATAAATTATTCAAAACGCAATAAATTAAACAGTACTCATTTATTCTGCAATTCCCGTACTGCAATATCGAGTCAGGCAATTATTGTAATTGCAGAAAAACGCCGGTAGTTTATCATCTTCAGTGTATAGGCAGGTAGATTCAGTGTTTTGTCTCTTTTGTCGAACGGTGTTGAATATAATATAATATCTATAATCATCTTATCATTTACGCGAAATGCCGAACGATCATATTATAGCGCTTACGACCTTATGCCATTAGACACGCAACGCGTTAGTATGTATTCTTTAGTTCCAAGTCCATTAAAGTTCACCGTACTACGAATAATAATTAATATTATAATTTTTCATTTATATTTCTGATATTATACATGCTACATCACCTACGTATACTGTAGTTCGATACAATATGCCTAGAATTTTGTCGTACGATTATACTATAGCTTACACATTGCGGAGTCATCGATTCAAGAATCCAGAATCGCGTTCCGTCGAATTCGTGCACGGAATACATGGCCTTTATGTTTATGAGAATAACACATCACAGAACTGCATTTTGAATAAGAACATTCAGTATCACGTCATCGTTGATACTGTGAAACGGTTATCCACCACTTTCGTAATTCGCACATTGTTCCGAACTGCGATCAAAATACTGCCGCGGTTTCATAGATTTATTACTCATTTATTCATCTATTTATTTTCAACACGCGAATATAGATTTCTCTTTCACTAGAGCCGGTCCGAAACATTTAGGTGTGCACCTGAGATCGAATGCAATAAATTTCTTACACATAAACAATGCATACGATCATAGAAAAGTTACGATATTTAACTATCGATTAACTAGATCAAAATCATTCAAAATAGTATAGCGGCGCCACCTGCTTTACTAACACATGAAGCCATCTATCAGACTGATTGTAAACTTCGGGATTGTCACGTAAGTTGTATTTGATAAGGTGCACGCACTAGTATGTAGTTTGAACGTTATAAATCTATGTTATGTATGTCAGTTACAAGTGGGATAGAAAAAAACAGGTCAATGAATATTCATAATCAGTTTCTCCCTGTTATTTTAATATGAATCATTTTTTCGCGCCATGCAACTTAGAGCAAAGAATTTTTGAATTAATTTATAACTTACAAAAAAATAGTTGGCAGGACGTAGAGCTGCTCGGTGATAATTCGTTCGTCAAATGTTTATACCGCAAGCTGGCGATGAGTGTGAATTTTATCGAATGTTGGATTGGCTATACTTAATAAACAATGTATAATATAAATAATTTATAGTGCAGAATGATCGAACTATTCGTGATATAGATAGTTGCGTAATCTATACGCTCAGAAGCGAAAGACCGTTGACTAAATTTTAGATCAACAACTGCATATTTGCTATATACTTCTATCGACGTCCGCGTTCCGTTTTGGCGGTTAAACTAGCTAGCTGAGCATACATGGTGCCGTTATATTACGTAAAGTTCATAATGACCATTCACAGGTATAATTGAAGTGAAGTGAAGTGAATGTAGATGTATATACACGAGTACGTGTAATTGCTCTGAAAATTTTGACAAGTAAACAAAAGCGCCGGATGGTATAATTTAAAACGCGTTCCAAATTAGTTATGAATACCGGCTTCGATTGTCTTGTGCCGACCTATAATCGACGAGTAAAAATAACAATCGTGGAATAGTTACCACCGAAAGAGTGTATAGGTATAATACAAACATGAAAATATAATAAAATTCAAATATTATTGGCCGCCGTCTACAACCCAACGTATAATCTACTGGACGGTAAAATATTTCTTCAATTCTCATTTTTCCAACAATAATTATCCGTGCTTTCAGGATATTTTTATTTCCAAGAATATGGTATTACGCCTCTATTATGATCGTGAGAAAATTAGAAACAAAAATGATAAATAATCAATTAGTTTATTTTCCGAAAGGGTTAATGGTTTGTTTTCTTTTTGCTCTCACCATAACTTTGGGTGAACTTCTTTATCGGGAATAGGTAAGATTCGTTCATAGTATTATTTATTCACGAAATATTAGACACCGAATGATAATTAAGATACGATGTTGGGATAATCTGACCACTTTTTCTTTATATAACAATAATATCACAAATATGCTGTCTACAATTACGTATATTCAGATGCAACAGTATTTTGGCAAATCAGGCACAGGAAATTATTCACAAATCATATAGTTAGATAAAAAATATTCATCTTGATACACATTTCGATCAGTATCTATGACACAGATAGATTAAGTCATGGTGATGTTAGATACAGATATAGTACATAAAGAGCGCTGTAGCTAAAAAAAAAATGACTAAGCAACAACACGCCTATTACAAGATTCACAATAGTTTCTTTTTCTATGAAATAATCAGCATAGGGTTTTTATACTTTCACTTTTATATATGTACAACAGTGCATGGTTCTTTGCCGATTAAAGAAAATCTATACAGCATAACAACTCGTGTGCCAAGATGGAAGAATTAGGACTTATTTTTACATTAAAATAAAATTAGCAATGGAAAATATACACAAAAGTTCATTTACATCGGAATTATAGAGCCCAGAGATTCATCACACCATTTTTATCAGTCTGTCTATGAGGAATTAGTTTTGACAAGATAAAAAGAGGGAAATTTCCAAATCGTGGTTCAATTAACTCCGTGTAATTCTCAAGGATTCATTATTGCTCGAATGTCTGTTGGGCCTATATCGAAGAATATAAATTAAGAATATAGTTGAGAGTTAATAATCATTTCTATCGATGTGATATAACCGAATACAACTTATCACGTTCCACTCGAAAAGTTTATGTTATATCCCACCAGTTTTCTTTCTTGATCGTTGGGCTTTTTGAGCAATTAATTAGAATCTCTGCGATCAAGTTCCTCCTCGTCATACCTTCAGAACGTTGGATATGTAGCTCAAAATGCCGTCGTGTTTTAGAATCTGAATGTGATCTACGCCGGGAAATTCTTGGTGGTAGATTTTCTGCTTTTGTTTATTCTGCCAGTGAAGACAGCCAAGTAAACTACGGGCATTTACTGTTCCGTCTCCCTCACCTAATACAAGCTTCGGGTAATCGTCTAGCTTACCGTAAGTTAGCCTGCAATTCGAGAATAAAAAATATCGGGTTTTATTCTGTTGGCCAAAAATGGTATTCGAAAAAGGCGAATACAGTCAATACAATCGATTCCATTCTGATTAAAGATCACAACGACCATTTCTCAGATCAAACAATACAGAAAACCTTCTTTAGACTTTAGACTAACTTTAGAAACAGAAGTAATGTTTATCTCTTTGTTTTACGATATAAACTCACTTTTCTACTGTGCCAACTTTTGAGCCGTGCAAACAATGAACGGTAACTCCAGGGGCTGTGAAATCCTCCTGATACTTTTCCGTGTCTTTACGAAACTCCCAACCATTTGGAACATTAATGTCTCTGAGAACAAGTAACAAGTATAAATTGATAGTATTATCAACTTTTTAGAGTTTGTAATGACAATAAAGTAGCTATAAAGTAACAAATATTAGGTTTCTCACATCAAGTACTGCTGTAGATCTGCTAGCGTGTAATTTTTGCTAGATGTTTGAACCAGGACCTCAGAATCTTTCCAGAATAATTTTGAAGGCAATAACCAGCCTAGACTAGGATTCGTGATTTGCTCTTCTCTCAATACACTCTCGCGCAGAAAACGCGTGCCAAGGTTGTCCCCTGGGAACAATAATCATACACTTGTTTACAACATTGAAAAACAAATCTTTTAACAGAATGTTTTCCTATTTTTAAGCCTCAGAGTTTCGAATAAACCGAATTTCCGGCCTTAGAAAACTCGTCGCCAATTTTTTACCCAGTTTCTATCCACTTACCAATCGCAAATACTTTTATAGCTTTTACCGATCCTCCCCACACAGCAGCAAGGCTCATCATTGATTCGATATACTTGTTTTTCCATTTCTGAGTCTGTTGTTGAAGAAAGATAAGTGTCATTGGTCCTCCCATACTGTGAACGAGCAGAGTAACCGGTTGATTATTATTCATAATGTATGTTTCTTCTACCAGAGTTTTTAGCTTAACAAAAAACTCCTGATTCTCATCTGAAATGATAATAAGAAACGATAATCAATACGGTTCTTCTCTTTTCCCTCTCTCTCTCACGAATCAAATTAATCAATTCCATTAAATCTGAGTAAATATTCCCGCCACTCACTAGGCCCTTTCCTAAAATCGTAAGGAGCACCTCGCAAAGAAACATTCCTCACATAGCCCAGTTGATCGACTAGCATATTTCCTATCTCCTTAAAATATGAGCCAGGAAAAGCTTTGCTCGGGTCTAGGTATTCCACTACAAACGGATCTCCCCAGCCTGGTATTTTGATATCGACTCCTTCCTGGTTACTTGTGGTTCTTGTTACGTTATCATAATTCAGAATCATGTTGTCGATCTGGAACAAAATAATTGAAAAATAAAAATAGACCCGAAACGTATTATTATTATTTTTTGTTATTTCACTAATTTTCAGTATTTCTCACCCAGCATCCAATAGCGTAAGGGAAAAGTAGCTCTAAGTTAAGCCAAATGTTGAAATAGTCTGTTGAAGTTTTTTGACAAGCGTAATGGATGACCTTTGACTTGTTTAACTTTGCTTCGACCTGGCTTCCACCATCCCCTGGAACTTTGGATGGTAAAAATTACGATTAATACTTAGTTTTGTTACTGTCCGAGTAGATTATCGCATTTATTTTTATTTTTTAAATTATGCATCGACTTCCCAGAGCCATAATTTTTATTTAATTAAGGTTGTGATTACTCACTCAATATCACGGGCGATCTTTCCTTAGATTTACGACGCCAAGCTGCACCTGATCCTCCCTCGATGTAATAGAATAGTAGAAATATCGTGAGGACGATTAATTTCACACGCATTTTAAATTCGTTTTTATTAGTTTTACGAAAAGTTGAAATTAGATCGTTAAGATATCTCCACTGATGTTTTCAATTATTCTTTTCCTTCTTCTTCTCCGTGTTGTTTAGTTTAATTTTAGACTCACAATGGGCTGCTCCAACTCAACTACGATTTCTTACTATATGATATTGGTTTGCCAGATTGATCAATGTTCGGTAATATATTTGACAGTCGCCTTGGTTCGTACGCACCGCGAAGGTCTGAATACGGTTAGGTGCTAAATGCTGCGATTTTATTGCAATCTCATACACACTACGTACGTACGCATCGATATATACATATACTTGTACATATTCTTATTATGTATAAAGACGTCCAGGAAGGTCGCGTTAGAAGCCAATCACTGGTGATCACGTGACTTTGACAACCAATCATATCACGCAAATACTTATCACGTGATATCTGACAGCGATCACACCATGTGCTTTTATTCATTGCTTGTTTTCCGATAATATACCCATATAGCTATATTGTATACTTATTATTGATCATGCGATCGAGTGACGATAATAGTGTACAAACATAGCTATTTATCAATATATCTCAACCGTTATTATGCCTAGGTTATTACGCTCACGCATTATCTCTATATTTATAATACGTATAACGAAACATTCAATTTCTACATGTCATATTTTTGAGATCAAATTATGATACCGCGATACTAGCTTGACAAACAATTCATTTACGCCTATTATGGTTGCGTAGTTTTTGCGAATCATATGCGTAATATAAATTTATATTATATAACAAACAACGATGTGTACTGGTTGAAAAAAAAAATATACATATGTATATACCGTCTATATTGTTTCATATTCGATTTTTGTTACCATATTTAGGAGGGGTGTAGGAGGAAATGAACAGGAAATAGTATTGCGTATTCGTAAAAAGCGAATTTGAAAAACCACAGAAAAGAAATTGAACTTTAAATTGAATGTGAAAGAGTGACAATCCTTTGAACGGTAACCGCGGTTGCATTACTACAGATATTATCAAAGCTGATAAAGCGAGTATATTTATAATCATTCGAGAGTTCGAGTTTGTTAAATCAATCGGGATCGTGCCTTTCTCCGCATATCACGCACGCAACCGTTTTATTCTGTTTCTTTTCATTTCTTTATTTTTTCTTATTTCATTGCTTTCGAAACGTTTATACGCATGCGTAGTTACGTCAGATGAACGAGCATATTTCGATGTAGATAATTCTGTCTGTCAGTGAAGCGGCCCACCATTCTTAAATGACGTTTAGAACTCGTAAGTTGTAGGGCGGGTTGCGGCCGAGTTGAAATATCGAAGTAAATAAATAAGTCAATAAATAAATAGACTTTATTTAATCAGACAAGTGAATATATACAGATAGGTAAGGTTTATAATGACTGACGTTAAGCAAGAGCACAAAACTCCAGAAGACGACGAGAATTACGCTGTCGGTAATAACACCGACCCAAAAAACATGCAAGAGCTCACGCAATACGTACGTAACCTAAAAATCCAAACTTCAATTTTAACACTTATACACAAATTTACGATGTTCGATATATTTGCCAAATAAGTAATGAAATAACTTTACTTATCATCGCACTAATCGTATTTGTATTATATCCAGGTACAGACGCTGCTGCAAAGTATGCAGGACAAATTTCAGACCATGTCGGATCAAATCATCGGAAGAAATATCCTTTTTGATAGAAAATAACGAAATAACGATTTAAAACACTTTTTCTTTATCCACAAAAAAACTGTCACTCTGGTCCTATTTTATGAAATATCTGAATCTTTAGAATCTTCTGTACTGCGATCGTTGCACAAACAAAGATACACTGAAAAATGCCAGAAAAGTAACGAAACTTCATCTCTAGTGGAAGAAAAACCTTTTCTCTCTTCTCAAACACCTTGATCTTTTCATTCGATCCGCTTACACAAAAATTAAGAACCAAACAAGTCCAAAAATGCTATGAAAAGCCCAAATTTTATTTTTTTAAAACTATATTTCTTGTTATTCTAGATCATAAAGTAGTACAATTTGTTAGAAACTCTTCTCTGTTTATATTTAATCTATTTTCAAACTTTGATATTGGCTAAACCATTTTAAAATCTTATTTTTTACTTCATAATTGATGATTGTAGAAACACTGAGATGAGAACACTCCCCAAATAATTATTACCATATTTTTAGGCTTGAAAGTTTTTGATAATCCTTGACTAAAAAGATACTAGATGAAATGGGAAACAGGATAGACGATCTGGAGAAAAATATAGCAGATTTAATGACCCAGGCTGGAGTAGAGGGTCCAGATAAATGAACATCGATAAATTTTATATTGAGTTAAATATTAAGACATTACACACTACACACTATCGTCTTCACAAAGAAAAAAAAAGCAATTCATATGCTTAATAAAGTAAAGAGTATAACTGCTCAAGGAAGATAG
This sequence comes from Tenthredo distinguenda, assembly GCA_947538915.1. Taxonomy (NCBI): domain Eukaryota; kingdom Metazoa; phylum Arthropoda; class Insecta; order Hymenoptera; family Tenthredinidae; genus Tenthredo; species Tenthredo distinguenda. The sequence continues at coordinate 25,107,498 of OX384532.1, forward strand.
AAAACGATGTATTTTAAACCATAAGAATAAATAAACGCACTGTTTTTTTCACCATATATATTATTACGACTTTCATCTTACACAGAAATGAAAACCAGCAGCCTGGAGAATTAACTGATGAAGAAAAGCTTTGCTCCTTTTGAAATAACAGTTTTTATCCTTATTTGATTATTATCAATAAATTATGTGTAAGATATGCTATGGATGACTGAAGACGTTAAAGACTTTTGGTAGTTAGGTGCGGTGGGAACAGCCCTCAGATTAAGTCCGCTTTCTCCTTTTCGGGTCGAATATTTCATCAAGTTTCTCTAGAATTTGATATCCGGTTTATTAAGCGTTTTTAATTACATAGTTTTGTGTCTATGTCTCACTGGCAATTCCTGAATCGATTCCGAGTCAGTTTCTTCAGATGTTTGACCGTACTCTTCAACCCTCACCGACTCGTTTGAATTGGTAAAGCCAGTCTTCAGAGATTCCTACAAGGACAGAATTAGAACCGATGCAATAAACTCTTGAAAAAATTAAGTAAATACTTACCAAAGATTCGGTCGGTTGGTTTGAACTACTTGGCTTGAAAATAATTGGCGAAGATGTGAAACGACTGGCTAAATTTGTCAGGGAATAGGCCTGCCTGAAAGATGTACGTCTTACTGTATCCAGCCGTGAAACAGACTCTGGTACTCGCATAACTTCCCTAAATTCCTGAAATGTTTCGCAAACGTTATTTCAAGTTCCGGATCAGGTTTATTCCAATAATTAAACTGGCTTCATTTTTACCCCATTCATATCTCCTCGAGTTACTTGAAAGTCCTGCGACCCAGGGAGAGAATAGATAGATACATGAAATCTTATAGACGATAGAGAAGAAAAGATAGCTTTTCACTGTTTTATCCGACTCGAGTATTCGAACATTTATAATTTGTTCTTTTTCTAAGCCCCGAGTCGGATATGCCAGGATAAGTCCTCAGACTGCGGCTCTTGCTTTTACCTCTAAGTCCTTAGCCTCGTCTATTTCAGCGACGTCTTGATAAGCCTTGGTAAAAAGCTCCACCGCTTTGGTGTGAAAGCCGAGTTCTACAGTGACAAAATCTAACAAAACTGATTTGACGTCGTGTAGTTTTCGCCTTTCGAAGGAGTCGATTTGTTCCTCTAGACCTTTGACCACTCTGGATACCTCGACCGTTGCTTTCATCAGCTCGGATTCAGCCTGAGACTATTTTAGGGAGTTTTATTCGAAATTGAGGAAATTATCGAACGAATATCTCGCGGTTTTCATTACGAAATTAATTCACAAATTTTTTTAGAAAGGATACAATCATCTGACGATTTCGGGGATTACGTTCTCGCAGTTTGTCGAGATTCTTTCTTCTCGTCAGCTCCTTGTCTCGTGCAGTAAAAGTGTTCTTTACATCCTCACGAGCGTGTTTGCATATTACAGAGTATTGGGATAAGGGAGATATTACTTTAGTGTCTAGTCTCTGAACCTCGGCATCTCTGAAAAGATTTAGCTGTTTTTTTTTCTAGAATTTTCAGCCGATTTGTTTATCGCGAATAGATTCGCAAAATGTTTGAAGAATCAATAAATTTATAGATCGTTTGAACTTTTCAAGCTTTTGAATTTCTACTGTTCAAAGTTTTGTTTTTCAAGATTTTCAGCGATTTATTGAAATTGAAAAATGTCGAACAAGGAGTTAGAGAAGATCTTTCAAATCGCATGAATCATTGTAAATTATATTTCAAGGAACATCAAACATTGATTATTCTTTTTTCAATACCAAAATCTATTCTTTCTCTCCGATATTCATAATAATAATTATGGATGGATAATTTCGATTTTCGTTTAAGTACAGACTTAGATCAAGTCCGAACAACATGCATTAAATAATTACCTGTAATCGCCAATCACTGATAAAGTCGTGGCAAAATTAGCTAAACCGTTGCTCAAAGATTGATTAATATTTTCCGACTCTGCGTAAGTTTGTACAACTTTAGCAACCTCGTCGTTTTTATCGCGCAATCTATACAGAGATGAAAAAAAAATAATAATTAATTAAATGAATAAATAAATGATCAGCGAAGGAGCTACATTACACTAAATAAAAATAAATAATTGAAATAATTGCATAAAAATAGATTCGAATATTTATTCATCGCATTAAAACCTCGCAGCTTTTCTCGTAAATGCAGCAAAAATCGTGCAAAGTTCGGCAAAATGTTTCTCCACGGCTGAGATACGTTCTTGAACAAATTTAGCTTCTTGTTCGCTGTACGGGAAAAAGTGATTTATAATTAATTTTATCACATCGTAATAATATATTGAGTTGTATAATAATTCACAGTTTTTCGGTTAATTATTTGATCTATTTTATATACCATACGTACCATATGTGATTTTGAGATCTTACGCGCAACATTTTTATTATTATTATTGATACAGTGTACCCGCGATTTTTTATATATTCTCAGATTTATTTACAATATTCGATTATTCCTCCATACATGTCAGTATGATTTCATGCTTTACCCACAACTCGATCAGTATAACGACTACGAACTACTGTTTTGTTTATAATGGGGGCATTCAGTTGCCTAGCGGCAGGTGATCATATACAGATGGTCTATAGGTACTATAAAGGTAGCGTACTATGCCCTGCAGAGACTTACGTCACTGTAATATGTCGATACTGTAATCTGAATTCGTTATTTCAACAATAACTAGCTATGTAAAGGAATGTAACTATAATAACGACAATAACAACGATTCTATAGATTTGAACGATAAGAATCGGGCTCTATTTGGTTTATTTTATTTTATTTTATATTTCATCTGAAAGGGAGATATCGATTTCTTTTTTTTCTTCTTAGGGAAAAAAGATTTAAGATATGAGCTCGGAACATAATTAATAATGTAACATGTTATATTTATTCAAAAATTTGTAGAAAATCTTTTTTACACAATAAAATAATAAGATTATAATTAGGAACTAGATTAACAATAATATATTATTTTATAATATATTACCACGTGTAATTATATTATTGGCACATAATTTGTCTTGTTTTTTTTTTTCTCCTTCGTTATTCAAGTTAGAATAAAATTTTCTTGAATTTCTTGAAGATTTTCTTGAAGAAGGGACGGTCATTTCCCGGCCTCTCGTACTCGTTATAGTTTGATCCGGAGATATCGGAGTCGTCGATCGGTGTCGCGGCCACAAATGCGATCGCCAGAATAACCAGACACAAAATCTGCGGTGCGAAAATAGAATAAATTATTAGACATTAATAATGTTACAGCTGGGTATTCATATTTTCGTTTTCTCCAAATTGGAAAAAAAAAACAGCTTCAAAACAGCAAATTAGAAAAAAGAAAAAGAGAAAATCAATAAGTTTTTCTCAAATTACGGGGTTTTTTTCTCTCTTGGAACCTCGACTCTTCAATTATGCATCAAATTCTACGTCTATTTGAAATTAGTATATATCTATATAATGTACAGCACTATAATTTTTTTTTCCCCAGTTTCTTATCTTAACTTAAAAAGCGGATGTATTAAAGATTGTAACTGACCGTTAGGAATTTCATTTTGAAGTATTGTCCCGAAATAACAGGTATAGTCACAGAAACTGTAATACAGCAGATTGAACTGTCTTCACCGAAGTACGAAGATTATTTGACGATGTGTTTCCAAAGTCTCGCCTTAAGTACCCCAAAAATTACAACATCTTTCCCGCTGGCCGATGTTACGGTATTATTGATGATTTCAAAGTTATAACTATGTACTTATATAGTATATATTATACCCGCATAACATATAACATAACAGAGAGAATGAGAATGAGTAATAAACTAACATGTCTGTGTACGTGTAAATATCTATACCTATACATACGTAACGTGATGTTTTCTGCGCTGTGCTGCGTATAGTGTACAGAGAAATGTTAGTGAAAGGTGAGAAATAATTAGGGAGGGGACACTTATTTTCCGAGGTCATATATTATACGTATACTTGCATATATATATTATATACATTTCTATACGTATATAGATATTTTATTTATATACAGGATTTACACTATCATATTTACGTAACTTATTATGTACAGTAAAAGTGACGATAATCATTTATTGCGAACATATTTTCATTGTAGCTATTCATTGTGATGGAATTTTCGTTTTTTCATTTTTTTTCTTCATTCAGAATTAGCTTGTATTTTTCACTACCGCAAAAGAGTGTCCGGCACCAGTTCCCACGAGGGTTCCAATACCGTTCTTTGGAACGTTGACAATCGTTGGAAATCTAACATCTCGATCATTTCCAGTACCACAATTCCCATGCTCGTTCCATCCCCAACAGACTATCGACCCATCTTCTGTATCCGCGCGAATAAGGAGACGAGAAAATAAGAAAGATACAAAATTTGCGATATCGCATAAAAGGTCTGTATGGTCATAATTACGTAAGATTCTTCGAACATGAGTTTATATCTAATAACTTTGTTGGTCGAATGGTACTTTCAAATATTTAGTTAAATTACCTCCAAGTGCAATGTTGTGCTCTGATCCAATAGAGAGTTGAATTAATTTCGGAACATTCTTGACGAGTTCCGGTACCCAATTTTCTGTAGTAATCATTGATTCCTCGCGGCCTATTTGGCCATAACTATTTCTGCCCCAAGCTAGAACTTTTCCATCTATATTCGGACAAAGACGTATTGCGTAAACAAAAAGTGACAAAAATATGTTTGGTTTTTCGGAGGACATCGTCGAGCTTATAAAACATGATATTTGTTTTTCGAAAGACGTCGGATGTTTTCAATTTATTAATTACATCATACATGTACAGGTACCATATAATACAGCGGTATGTGTCCAACCGGTGAAAATTTCAGCATCCAAACCCACGTTTACATTATCCAATTTTAACGGCGTTTCAACATTTCGATATCTTCGTACGTCCAGTCCTAGTTGGCCATGTTTATTGTCACCCCACACGAACAAATCACCATTTTTCGCCAATACTATTGTATGATGTTGCCCACAGGCGGCTGTTTTTATCCCAAATAATTCTGGCACTATGTTTATACACGGAAATATGAAATGTAAAATAAAATGCCATTAGTTTAACCGTTTATTATTGCAATTAGTAAAAATTTCTTCAATAAACGTGTCTCAAGGATTGTTAACATTGATTTTACAATTTTTATACAGAATTTACAATCTTTTAGCCAATTTTGAAACGTTTCTTTTTTTTTTCACTAGCGCCAATAATCAATTGTTGAGAATTTTTTCTATCTCCGATTCTACACGAACCGTTTACCCGATTTGGCTTAAATTTTGACAGAATATCGTTTAGGCTGTGACGATTTGCCAATTATTCCTCCAACACGTCATCACTTTTGGTTTCGCAAGGACAGTAGTTCAAACTCTGAAAAAATTCATAACTTTCGCATTTCTTCAGACAACTCAACGAATTCTGGAATGCAGCTTTATCCGATCAACAGACATTTAAAAAAATAATTTCAAAACTTTCCAAATCTGAGAATTCGAAATAGCAGACAGAATTCTATTTCTATCTACGATTCGTTTAATTAATTTCTAACGGTTGATAGATAAGTCTGCAAATACTGTCTTTTCCCTTTATTTTTCTGCAGACCAAAATAATTTTTCTAAAATTTTCGAAAGTTTACATCGTATTTTGAAATTCTCCGAAGAACCGAATACTTTTTCGTCGTGAAAGTGTTTTGAGTTGGTGAAGCAGTGAATCCGCTAAAATAAAATCACCTTGCGTAAAACTCATCGTTTTCCTGATCGGTTTGTTTGCGGAATCGATTAGTCCCAATTGGCACTTATTTCCGTTACCAGCAACGAGAACTTTCCCATTATTAGTAACAAGAACCGAGTGGCGTAGTCCCATTGCGATTTTAGCAACCGGATCTCCTGCCTCTAATTGGTCTTTCATGTCGATTTTTTTTGCCCCGTAAAAACAGGAATCTGAAGATTTTCCCAATTGTCCGTAGGCGTTAGATCCCCACCCGTATATATTTCCCTGTTCATTAATAGCCATAGAACTGTCCCAGCCTGCGGCTATGTCGACGATTGTCTCATCTTTCAGTTCTTCGATCATTTCGAATCTTACCAAATATTTAACCGAACGGGGTTTTCCCGCCTGACCTTTATTATTCAAACCGCATGAATATACCGCCCCTTTTACAGTCAGTATTAAAGAATGACCAGCTCCGCCTGTTACTTTCTTTATATCTGATACTCTCAGGTCTAATTCTTTTTTCAAATCTACCGCCGACGGGATTAAACATTGCTCCGATTCTATTCCGTGGCATAATTGATAGTGCGAATTTGCGCCCTGTAACAAACATAAAAAAAAAAATAAACAGATTCGCGTAGAACGTCAGGCCGATAATTTACGGTTTTTTGCTTATTAGTTTCTTGTTTTCTTACCCAGGATAGCAGATCGAACTTCGTCATTACTTCGTTTTCTTATTCGTCGTTGTTCTCTTTCGAAACAATTTAATCGACGAAAATTTTCATAATTTCAGTCAGGTTAATGTTATCTACACGTGTTGTCAAAACTATTTGACCGTCCGAGTATTTAGTCATTGATAATGCTGATTAGAGATCTACGATCTTAACGAAAACTCTCGAGCTGTCAGACTCGTTTTACATGTTAATCGACAGATGTCTGTACTCGATAAATAAGAAAATAATGCTGCTCTTTTTATTTGAAATTTTGTCACAAGTTGAAGTTTGTCACACCTATTTTCACTCATTTTTAAAAGGAAAGCTATAAATTGAATTGAAAAACTTCCGTTTGATGGTCATAAATCTTCGCAAAATCGGCAAAATGCACGAGAAATTAACAAATTTGTTGGTATTGTAGTTTTCTGTATTTCGATCGTTTTCGTTTAAAAATGCCCGACGATGGATTTGTTTACCGGTATGTCTAGTTAACCTAACCTTAAAATATCACGATGGAAGATTCAATCGCGAAATTTGACCTGAAGGAAATAAAATCAGATCTTCGGAGAGCGATAAAAGAATGCTCCGACAGAGGGTTGAAACACACGAGAAAATGGTGAGTATTTTCTACGTTTTTTGAGCACCGAATACCGCTTTGGACAAATCTAACCTAACATGACACAACACAACATAACTTTCCGAGACTGAATGAAACACAAGATTTTCCGTTTGATATTGTTTTCCTCACCTCTTCAATCAATTGCGGCTATTATTCTTGACGATTCAAGAAAGAATTTCGAATTTGCGAACAAATACACTAACTCAATCTAATATAACACAACAAAACCTAACTTTTCATATTACCTGAAAATAAATATTTTCCAGTACGTAGAATTTTTGTAGACTTTTGGAATCAATGTTTTGAATAATTTTTAATTTTGAAATTTTAGTAAAAAAAAATCACTAAAAGGCAGGATTTAATCTTTTTGAAAAGTGACTAATGTTCTATTTTCCTAGGCTTGGCGAGTTGAATTTTTCTTTAAAAGGAGTGAAGCTTGAAGCTCACGACGTAACGGTGGATGTAAGTTTCCTAGATGCGATGGAAGAGGAGGAAGAAGACGATTACACATTAGCGAAGGGTTACTTTGACGTGAAGGAGTACGACAGAGCAGCATATTTTACATCTAGCTGCAAGATGCCAAAGGCTAGATTCCTGCATTTATTTTCCCGCTATTTATCCGGCGAGAAAAAAAAGATAGATGACATGACGGACCTGCCTCCAGACCCATTGAAAAATCAGGAATTAAAGCTGCTTTGTATGGACCTAAGAAAGGATCATTTAGCCGGGAATCTGGACGGCTTTGGTCTCTACTTGTTTGGTGTTGTACTGAAGAAATTAAACCTGGATAGAGAAGCGATAGATGCTTTTGTTGAAGCTGTACGCAAGCAGCCCATGCATTGGGGCACGTGGTTGGAACTGGCTGCGCTAGTTACGGACAGAGAAAAACTTGAGAATTTAAACCTGCCTAATCATTGGATGAAAAAATTCTTCCTAGCTCATATGTACCTTGAATTACAACTCATCGATGAGGGAATGGCTATTTATCGGGAACTACAAACTATGGGATTTGAAAAGAACGGATATGTACTAGCTCAGATCGCTATCGCTGTTCATCACAAACGAGGTTCCTAAATAAAGCCTACAGGGAATTATCATGGTTGAGATTTCCCTGAATTGTACTTACTCTATGAATTTTTCTCATTTTTGTAGATTTATATAGACTTTTCTTGAATAGATTCTGCTCTTGGAAAGACTGATACAGTCAGAATTTGAAATCTTAGTCTTTGTTGCCTTGTTAATTTATTCTCGATTCATGCAATGCAAGGAAGACAAGATTGAACGCTAATCAAATGTGCTTTTTTTTTCATCTTCAGCGGTCGATGCGTCGATAGAAGCGTTCAAGCAGATAATAAAAGACGATCCTTTCTGCCTGGATAATATGGACACCTATTCGAATTTGCTTTACGTTAAAGAATTGAAGGTTGAATTAGCTCACCTGGCTCACAGGGCCACAAAGATAGATAAATACAGACTGGAAACGTGTTGCATAATAGGTAATAAAGTTATCCTCCTTCAGCCTTGAGGTCTACTAACTTTAACAGTTCGTTCTGTATAATCAGCTAAGAAGAAAACGATTATTTCCGCAGGCAATTACTACAGCTTGAGAGCAGACCACCAAAAGGCAGCCCTTTATTTTCAAAGAGCTTTGAAATTGAATCCCCAGTATTTGTCCGCGTGGACTTTGCTCGGACATGAATTTATGGAGATGAAAAATACCAACGCTGCTATACACAGCTACAGACAAGCCATCGGTGAGTTTTCCAAGGTGCGATGCAGAGATTATACAAATTTAAATCCAGAATTATGATTTCGAAGATCTGAACTGCAATTTGATGTTTTGTAGCCTTTTTTAATGCAAAACAGTGGAAAAATTGGGCTATTTGTTTCTGAAAAAAAAAAAAATACAATTTTTAGGTGCGACAGAGCTTTCGAGTGATTTAATATCCAATTTTCTGTTTTCAGAAGTGAACAGGCGCGACTACAGGGCTTGGTACGGCTTAGGACAGACTTATGAGATCCTAAAAATGCCTTTCTATGGTTTGTACTATTACAAACAAGCGCAGCTGCTCAGACCTCACGATAGCAGAATGGTACTGGCTTTGGGCGAGGCATATGAAAAGCAGGAAAAAATTCAGGATGCTGTGAAGTGTTATTACAAGGCATGTAATGTCGGAGACATCGAAGGAATGGCTCTAATAAAATTAGCTACGTGAGTAACGGTCGTTTATAAACCTTAAAGAGAAAGTATCTCGTGAAATTGAGACTGAAACTAAACAATTTTAAGTTAATTTCTCTATCGCATGAAAAAACCGATTTTTTAAATCATTTTTCTTCTCAGTTTGTACGAAAAATTGGGGGAAGATGATAACGCCGCTGCTGCATACACGGACTTTGTTATGGACGAACACATTAATGCTGATAGAACAGAACTCAGTCACGCATACAAATATTTGACGCAATATCACATAAAGTTTGATCAATTGGACCGGGCTGATCACTATGCTCAGAAATGTTTGCAATTTGACGAGACTAAGGAAGAGGCGAAAGCCCTTCTTAGGACTATTGCTCAGAAACAGGCAAAGGTTGAAGAAAACCCCATGGTGGTAGGCACACAAAAATCTTTGTGTTAACACATTTTCACGATATTTAATTCATTTCACTAGTTCTAGCTTTTTACAACGTCCTTTATCTCAATTTGTATTCCTTTATGATAAAATTTCGTCCTCAAAATGAATTTTTATTATTTCAGATCGAAGATATGAACGAAACCGATCCAGTCGCGGATGGAAGTAGTAATCGTGCCGCAGTAACACCGAGCAATCAGTTAACTCCGATGAATTTGTCTTATACGCCACCACAGTAAAGGTGGAATGTAATTAATTCGCTGGTACGATCTGTACTTCATATTCCATTGTAAAAAGCCTCTCTTTAATCGTTCACGTGACTATTTTCCTTCGTATTTTGTATCATTTTTTTTGTATAATAATTACCATTATCGAACATTAAAGTACGACTTTCTCTCTCCTCGTTCCAATTCCTTTAACTTAGTTTAGAAAAATCCCTTTATCCTTCGCAATTTGAATCCTATTGACAAAACCCATAGGACATAAAAGGCGCGTTTTTGTATACTCTACAATTTTAAATCGAAAGATTCTTTGATGTAATGTATATTTTCCGAGATATGAAGGATCTGAGAATAGGATAAAGACTCGATTTTGAATAGGTAAAACAGTGATTTTATTAACATTTCGTAAAGTAACTACGGTGCAATTTTAAAACTATATAAAAATTCAACAATATACATGATTGTTTCGTCAATAGTAATAATACTAGGTATTGCATAGTCACGGATTCATCATAGCAGAGCAAACGTTTTCCTCATGACCTGCACCGTTTACATAACTTGACACTCTCTGCGTTTCAGAGGGATAGGTATAATATTGCGTTGGGTAATGATACGGATAGTGAAAATGTCCGTGAGTCATCTGTGGTTGTACATAATGGTGTTCGCACGGCATCATCTGCGCACTTGCCGTGCAATAATTATGATCATGATGATGATGATGAAGATGATGTACTCCGCACGGTAAATGATTATGACAATGCCCGTTGTTTATCATATCGAAGAAAGCCGTTTCTCCAGAAGCCCCGAAAACCGGAGCCAATTGAAACTGCTGAAGCGGTTGATGAAGCGGTATTTTAAGCCACATAGCTGGGTGTGGATGATGATGACAATTACTCATCGCTGGGCCAAGAAAAGGAGGCGATATCGGCACCCATACTTGCTGATACACTGGCTGGGGTCTAACGATTGATTCCTGGCTTATTTCTTCTGGTAATTCCTGTTTAACATAGCCCGACACTATCGTACTGTTTGCTGGACTCCAAAATTGGGGGATATTTTCGGAACTTCTGAGCTTGAATTTTCTGGAATGCTTTTTACGATGTAGACGGTTCTTCCAATCGCAATATTTTTTCGATTTTTCGACGACTCTAGTTCCCCGGTTTTCTTGAGGCCGGCAAACTGCTCGGGGGTCTATAATCGGCGTCGAACATCTCGGAAATAACTGCAAAATAATTTGATTTCTAGCTTTAGGTTTATATGCTTGAAAACTGGTACCATACGTTTATTATCACAATTTTTGCTCGGTGTGGAATTTCAAAGCTCGAATATGGATCTCGAACGAAAAAAATATAAAATACAACAAGTAATTTATTTCGTGATCGCAAAACTCACCTGACTATCTTCATCTGTAAAAGATCCTGGGTCTGAATAATCTTCCTGCAAAGAGGCCATTGTGTTTGAGAATTGAAGTTCTGTACTTAAACTTAGAGCAACTTGTTCCTTTCGTGTAATTAATTAACACACGCATACACGCACATACATACACTCGAATAGATCCGTACAGAGAAGTATGAACACGATTTAGTCGGTATGGTGAGTAATGAACGGTATTATTCGCTTTCGAAAACAACTCTAGTAAAATTTCGGCTAGGACTTCACCCTGGCGAGTCTAAGCGATAATGAGTGAATGTGGAAAGTAGGGCTCGACTTTATGCCAAATTTTTCCAAGCCACAGGTATAGCAATAAACGAAAATACGTGGAATTTGCGCTCGGGATTTTCCGCGCTATTGACCCTCGGCGATTATTGTCCCTTAGCTAATTTATTGTCCTATTATCGGAGTTCTGACTTTGTATATGCAACAGTGATTAGCACGCGGCATAGTTTTCTGATATACCTGTATACGGTTCAATACCCAAGTTGAGGTATAATACTCTACTCGCAATTCGTTAAACTCATAATTCCTGGTATTTTACTTCATTTTAATTCTGTACTGTGAATTGGAGCAGGTCCTGATCCCAAACTTGGGTCCTAAACTTATACTGATATGGTTATAATAATATAAACGATGAAAATAGAATTACGTATTAACACATCATTTCAGGTGTTCATATTTTTCGTTAATTTCATCCGGAGTAAAGGATCGATTGAAATATATACGAAAGACAGTGTTTTTTACGATAAACATTTCCTTTATCAGCCCGTTTGCCGAAAAGAAAGTTTGAAATCGCTAGAAATTTGAATTCATTCTGTGCGAAATCGAAGTTTGAATTATTGCCGCGCGATAGAAGGTCGAGGTTTGACAAGTTCCGGATTTCGATCTATCTCTACATCGTGTTTAATCGATAGTCGCTGTTTTGACGTGTTGTGTATAGAAGAGTTGTGCGTGTTTGGCGTGATTATAATTATTCCTCTTCTCATCCCGTGTTTATAATCGTTAAACATATCCTAAATTCTCATTTTATCAATATAACAAACCCACTACCCTTACAAAATGTCCAATCAGATATGTCTGAAGTGGAATAGCTTCCTAAACAACATTGCTGCAAGCTTTGAAAGCCTTTGGGAAGAGGAAGGCCTCGTCGACGTGACCCTGGCCAGTGACGGGCAATGCCTCACGGCACACAAGGTAATCCTTTCCGCGAGCAGCCCCTTCTTCAAAAAGGTCTTCCAGGTAAACATATTAGTCACTTATTAAACAGCTGCACCAGCCCGTTCCAAATACAGTCATTATTCAACCAACGAATTAACTACGACCATATGATATAACCTACAAGAATTTTTCACAAAACTATTTCTATTTTTTTTCACGCTCTGCTCCGATTTCTCGTTTGTTTATACTAATATGCGGACTCAAATCTTAAAAGCATCTTTTATTTTCTTTACTAAAATACGCCAGTCTAACTTCTTTTTTTCACGCGTTTTGTTTACAGGGAAAAAAAGTGTCGAAAAGTCGCTTTTCTTACATTGATATTTATAAAACTTTATGAAAAACGTTCGGAAGCATCTTTTTCCATTATTAAAAATTGATTTAATTTTTGTTTATTTCCAGACCAATCCTTGTCAACACCCGGTGATAATACTTCAAGATGTACACTTCAGGGAGCTAGAAGCCCTCCTGATATTTATATACAAAGGTGAAGTGAACATAGAGCAACAGAATTTATCGGCATTGCTTAAAGCAGCCGAGACGTTAAAGATCAGAGGTTTATCTGGCGGCGATATGTTCGCAAAGGAGTCTTACAAGAGATTCGTTGACCTTGAGAATCCAGAGTCGAATGATACATTACCTGCTAAAGATGAGTTGCCTAAAAAGAGGCAAAAGGTTACCAAAAAACCTAATAACTCGATACTTGAGAAAGCACTGAATCCGCAATTGATAAGCGAGAATTCAAACGACACTAATGCCGCTACTGTCGAACAGAACTTCAAAGAACCTGATCCGGCACCCGATCCTGTACTCCTAAGACTAGAAATGAAAGTTAGTCAGTTTGTATGAGGATTTTCATCAATTTCTTGTATTATTTAGAATTGAAAAACTATTTTCTATCACACAGATGTGAGGATATAAGAGAGACGACAATTTGATGTATTAGTTAGGTTGTTATTTGAGATTTTCATTAATTTTAAGCAATTCTGACTATTTTCTTTGCTGATTATTCTAATTTTACAGACCGAGCCTCTGGAGATTCACACAGAAGGTTTTCAGAAGCATTCACCTGTCCATAAAGATCCACTCGAAAGATTGGACACTGGACAAAATGATTTGATTCAAGGTCAGTATAATTATTTTTTTAGTCAACGATTTAGCTAATTGTTATTCGTTAGCTGATACAATTTTTGCCTGCCATTTTTATTTATGTCTTAATATTTCTATTACGTGCGACAAGCTTTATTTTTATCTGAATATTAAATTAGACACAAGAAAGAGTCTTTCCCTATGTGAAACAAGTTTATTTCACTTATGTTATATCTGGAAGATTTTTCTGTTCATTAATAGATCTTAAAAATGTTATCTCTGTAATTTATTCACATATTTTTCTATATTGTTTCCCATCTCAAGACGTGATGTTGATGAATAATTAACCCTTTTCTTTCAAAAAGAGATTTAAAAATTGATAGAAATTATTAAAGCAAATGATTAAAACCGAGGAGAAATTTTTAAGGATTCTTTCCTCTTCTCACAAACATATAATACTGGATAATCAAATTATCTTTGATCATACTACGAATCAGAATCTGAAAATGCGTTACTCACGGCTCGAGTTCCTTAGAAATTTGTTGCCGCTATCGTTGTTTGCACAATATGTACCTGCGCAGTTAAACTTCTCTGAGGGTTGTTACAAATCTCTAAGATTTGGAATTCAGGATTTATTATCTATAAAAATTAGAAGACCGGTTGAACTATCAATTTTATTTGATAATCCGATGAAACTTGTTCAAAATATCTACTAGCAATGAATATTTGGTCTTCAAAATTTTCCAAATCAAGAAAAACTGTAACAACTCTGTGTCTCTTTTCTCCAAACCAATTATTTTCGCCTCTTTATGGAAAAGAATTCAGCATAAACTTTGCATCCCCGTATGTAGTTAGCATTATTCATCTAGGCGTAGGCTTTTTTTCTTTCGAAGCTTGAGAGAAAAATGATTTGTTTTTTCTTCAAATAAATTAGCGTGGCTTTAATATCGGTGTTTATTTGTTGTTTAACAAATTGCGTTCGATGTTGTTGAACATGTAAATGTAAAAAAAAATAAACGAAGCATCACATAACCGTGGAGAAAATAGATATTTTTACCTACGTACGTTGCTCCTACTCGCCTGTAGAATATTTTGCACTACTACTCGTGTCTTCTACTTGGTGTCAGTTACGTGACTCGCTAAACGGCGATGTGCTGGTGTGTGGCAGGGTCTGGGAACAGCCCTGCTGAAGATATTGGATCTGGACTGTCCGGGATATCCGGAATATCTGATGAGAAGCCGTTAGTTCTTTACGCCTACCAGCAACTGCCCTACGCAGATCTCCTCCCTGATCCCGAGATAATAACAACTTGGGCGACGTCGAGGCCTATGGATCACCTGGCCTGTGATTTAATGAAAATCTTATTCACCCCTGAAGAGAGAATACTTTGCAATGTTAATGGGAAAATGGGAAAGCAGCAATTTGATAGCAACAAAATCCACCTGATAAGAGAAGTCCTGCTTCACTTCAGCGGGATTGCTCCCGACAGTGTGGAGTGGGAAGAGGCTTGGAAAAATTGTGTAACCAAAATTGATACAAGTAACAGAGGTTTGAAAAGGTACTTATTTCAAAGACGATCGGTTTACACGCAATGACTAGGGCGTTCTAAGTCCGTGATTAAACGGAAACGTTTTCACTGGCTAGAGTAACAAGATTACTACATTCATTAGTCATTAGTATTGTAAAATTGATCTTTTTTCATTATCTCTGTTTGCTTTTATACCGCTTCTTTATTCAATGATTAATTTTCCTAGATCTGTTGTGATGATTTAGTTCTATTTATTGATTATATCCATCAAATAGTTCTTTTTTGGCTCTGTAATTCCGTTTTTATTTATTTTCTTTGCCCACTCTTTGCTCCAAAATTCACTAATTCTAGTGATGTAGCTTTGAGTTGGTTTTTGAATCTGTGATATCCAACGGCATGATAAAGAGCCCTTTTTTAAAACTCAGACTGCTGAACTAAATAATATTTTCATTTCTTCTATTTTTCTTTGAAAACTGATCGGGGTAAAGCAAACGAGCGGAAATTAAATGAATATGAATATTTTCTATTCTATTCTATTTATAACTACATACGTGCCTTTGGGCATAAAATAACTAAACAACCGAGAGTCATAGAGTTTTCTCTCTATTATGAATATTATACACAAAGTAAATAGGGGTAGAATTTATTAGATGAAATATTGATGATTTGAGAATAAGTTTTATAATTATATGTACACAGACACTCTGTGCCTCTTGGATAAAAGCGCTTGAAACTATGGTTATTTCAATTTACAGGAAGAAAATATTAAGTTCGCGCCGGCTCGTGAAACATGTTTTCAGTTATAGCGAATCTAGGTAACGTAACATTCCTATAGTGGTAGGAGGATAAAAGAATTATTTGTGGAGATTATTATACGTACTTTAATGTACTCTACTGTACTTGGCCAACCGCGAGAAGAGAATTCTAATACGAAATCCGATCGCTCTTACCCGTTATGCTTCCATGGATATTGGAGACAAATGGATACAACGCCTTTGCATGGCAGGTTTATTTAAAATCATAATAATAATAATAATATTAATAATAACAATGCATATAAATTATAAAAGTTATACACCTAACTAGGACATAACGGTAGTAAACAAGGAAATGTTTATTACCCGGTTATTCATAAACTTTTAAAAGCTAAAATAAGCTTCTAGCTATCGGCGTACCAAACGACTTGGCAATATTTCTATGAAAATTATCATCAGTGCGTAATTATTCATCGATTATTAATTATCGCTTAACTTATTGAAAGACTAGAGTCGATATCGAATGATAATATTGATGCTAGATTATATTTAATATTGTGAGTAAATTGGACTGTTGTATTTATCTAGATTCATGTTAACGTCGATTTAGTTTAATATTCAGAGTGAAAAATAGTTGTTACTCGTTAGTAATATACAAGGGAAGAAATAAATTAAAGAAAAAACACATTGATTGTTTTTGTAAAGTGGACTAAGAAAATTTATTTAAAAAAAGATTATTCAGGATTTATTTTTGAATTATCATTTTGCTATGTGTTATTATTAATATGTTTAGGTTTCTCCTTTCTCTTCTTCTCCTTCTTCTTCTTCTTTTTTTTTATTGTTATTGTTGTTTCAAAACCATCCAATCGACATACCAATGATTATTTATACTCGATACATGTACACTTATAAATTTGACGAAAAATAAATGTGTTTTACATTTTTAATCAGAGTTTTTCTTACTCAACTCATCTCTTCATCGGTCCTATCAACTAGTTGAATATTCTATCTTGAACGATCTATTTTATCGAAAAGTAGAAATAGGAATTCATATTTCTTATCCCGTTAACTAGTTTCGTTCAATTAGTTCGATTAATAAATGATAACAGAGATGTTATAAAATCCTTCCAGGATCTTCGAAGCCAACGGTAACGGTAATAGCTGAGGCACGCGACACGTCTACTCCGTCCGGAAATCCGCATCCGGTATCAAAATATTGGACTGAAAAAAGCCCGACTCATTCATGCCCATCAAATAACTTTAATCGGCCAAACTCTTCTAACTCTCCCGTTAATTTTTCCATTGCTTCTCCAGTAGAAATTAGCGAGCCATTAAACTTTCCCTCCGATCATAATCCGAACATATCTCAGCCCGTTTTTCCACCTTATAATAATCCTAACAACAATTCTGACTCTTCTGAAGAATCTCATACTCTAAAAGGCGGCCCTGCTTATCCCCCTTTTCCATGCCCTTTCTGCGATCGAGCTTATACTAGCTGGGGATTTCGGAGAAGACACATCAAGGCAGTTCACACCATTTCACCAATGCTCAACTGCAAGTGGTGCTTACAGGTTTGATTATATCAGAATTGATTGCGCGAGGTTTTCGCTGTTATTAGTCTTATCAAAGTCGTTGGATACATCCTCGAGATTTAGTATTATGGACAGAATTAGGAGAAAACCATAACTTTCAAACTTGTTACAGACATTGTCGAAGATTTTGAACAGTTTTCATCGATCTCTACAATTCTAATTCTAAGTTTCTTGCGAAGAAAATAAATTTCAGGTGATGAGAAGTGATCCAAAATGAATCAAACCCCCGCATGATTTGCAATTTACTTTAGAGTTGTTTCTTTCGTTCTCATGATATTGTTTTTGCATTCGAATTAGGTCCTGCCGACGCACGCAGCATGGAGACGCCATGTGATATCTTCTCATAATTTATCAGCCAGCGATGCTCACAACGGTCTATTAATTCTGGAAGAAGCTCACATGGTTTTACAAATCGCTCATCCCACTCGACTAGACACTCTAGTTAACATTATTAAACAAAGTTCACAGCAGAGTAACACGGAAGGCAACGCGCAAGCTGATAAGGATAACGATTAACACACATACTATGTTGAACCTCCGTGTTATAGCATCTTGAGTAATGTGTAATAGGAATCAGGAAAAGGGGATTTATGAAGGAATTTCAGTCATCTCCTGAATATTTGCCACTTGAGTTTGATATAAAATCGAAATGATTCGTCCGAAGAATGAAATA
Source organism: Tenthredo distinguenda (assembly GCA_947538915.1). NCBI lineage: Eukaryota > Metazoa > Arthropoda > Insecta > Hymenoptera > Tenthredinidae > Tenthredo > Tenthredo distinguenda. The sequence goes on from OX384532.1 coordinate 25,125,724, forward strand.
GAGCTTTTTCGAATGGGAATACCGGCTTGAGAGATTAGTTTGAATGAAATAGCAAAAGATGTACAGGGTATGCGGTGTAAATTGAAAATAGATGGATCTTTTATAGTTTATATAGAGATTTCAGAGAATTATATTGCATAAACAAACTGGGCCAGATATATAAAGTACATAATCATCGGTTCAGAGTTTACTCTGTGAAGTGTTTTTTTTTTCCTCCAACTGTCGAATAGATCTACAGACATCGTTCGCTTAATAGAAAAATTGACATTGATGGACCGCTAGACAAACTTTACTTGATTTTACGTTTATATCTACTATTTTTTTCAGTTATATGTGAATTATATATCGTTTTGATAAATCAAGGAAGTCATAAATTTGTTGTAACATTTAATATACGGTATATACATACAAAGTACATAACATTGAATAGATAAATTTTACAAGAATATCCTTTACGACTTATCTTAGTTTCTTTTTAATACGCTAAACGACGTACAGGTGTTTCTCGTTTTGAAACTGATAATAATCGCGTATGTCGACAAATACAAGAAAATAGTTAAATAAATAAATAAATAAAAATTACGACAATTATATTATTCGAATAAACCAACATTTATAAATTAGTTTATCGATTAGAGAACGTAGCTCGCTAAAAGCGGCCCGATTGAAAACGAGTTGATTGATCAGCATACTGATTAGCAAATTAAAAACCGTTTGAAATCGTAGTTTTCATTTCATTTTTTCCAACTTCATTGATTCAGTATTTTCATTATCATCAATGAATCCCGATATTAATTATCAATCTAATCAAATAGGCCAGTTATTCTTCTTTTATCTTTTTCTTACAGTTATATACGTGTAGAAATAATTATATAGACTATAATATGTATAGTAGAGGTGGGGAATGTTTTTTTCTTTGCTTCTTTTTCAATATCTATTATAAGAAAATTATCTAGTTCAATTAAATATACGTATGAGTATATTATTAGGATTTAGTAACTTATTATTTGCAGCCAGTAATGAACAACATTGATTGGTCTAAGTGCGAAGGTGTGTTTTGCTCATTTTTCTTTTACCATTCATCTCTTATTTCTTTTCTCTCAATATTTTATTATTACATATAATAATACGTACGGAAATAATAACGTACGTATATTATAGGTATCAATTTACTGTGATTATTAGTCAAACGTTTTGCTTTTATAGACTATATAAGTATATTATTTACGCATAAACTCTATCGTATAAGGAGATGGTTGACAATTTATTATCATTATTATTATTCTTATTATTATTATTACATTTTTATACACGCACACATATTATTATTATTATTATTTACGAATTAATAGCTCCTATATCAATGGCCAGTATAACACAAATATAGTATATATCCATAATCATATGGGGCTTTCCATCAACTATCGCCCACATTTGCCCTCAATTTTTTTTCTTTCGTTTAATTTTTTTAGATTTTGTAGTTCTTTGGCGATTGTTGGATGAGTGAAAACGTTTGTTGGGTTTTAGTTTTTTTTTAATCAAAAATAGACGGTTTCATGGTATTTATACAAAAAAAAAAAAAAATTGGTTCGCTAATAAATAGAAAACCAAATTTCAGACGATATTTTATACAGTACTACACATTTGAAAAAGTTAAGCGAAAAAAAAATGTCGATGTCAAATGTGGGCGATAATGGATGGAAAGCCTCACATGTACATATATATTATATATTGTTTATTTTTTCTTTATATTGTATTAATTACTAGCATTATATATGAATATAGCATATTATATAGATATATAGTATATGAGGAAATAAATATTTTGCTACTTTATTATTTTTGTTTTCAATTATAATTTTTATCTTTCACTCTACACTCTCTCTCTCTCTCTCTCTCTCTCTCTGCAATTTTCTCTATTAATATATGTATATATTTATATATCTATAAAAAAATCTATACGATTTTTTCACTCGTTTGTATGTATATTCACTATATAATATTCCGCTAACAAATAATCCGAGGAGCAATAATTCTTGATTAATTAATCGAAAGTTTTGTTTGCCTTTGTCTTTTTCTTTGTTTTTTTTTTCCATCTTGACTGATCGATAAAATCCAATTTCATGTTTTACCATTATTATTTATTATTTATTATTATTAAATTGTATATGCATGGTACGAATTGCAATTCCGTTTTTTTTTTTGTTGCGTTCTTCATATACGCGGTACATATACTACGCATATGTATAATAAATACATACAGGTACCCTATTTGTTTTGTATATTAATATTATTGTTATGTTGCAGTTGAACGATGAGAAATAATTGAAGAAGAAAAAGCGAAAGAAGAAGAAAAAAAAAAGAAAAAAAAAACCATTTCAAAGCGAATAGCTCGTAGAGATTTGTGTAATTTCGGTTATTTTCTTTAGTTTTTGTTCTCTTCTTTTTTTTTTTTTTGTTCTTTTTTTTCCAAATTTATTTTAGACCGATGAAAATCGTTTACAAATCGGCTACGTATCCCTCGACTATTATACCTGGTGCTATTTCTGTCGTAATGCTTTCATGTCCCGAGTCAATGGCGTTAACTTTTTCCTCCTTTTCCCAGCCTCCCTCTTCCCGGCCGTATTTTTCTGACATTCTAATCATTTCGTTCGGACTCCATTCAGACGATTCTCGTCGTGTATTATTCACTACACCTGATCCGCTACTTCTGTACACGACGTTCTCGTCGTTGTAAGGATCGTCACGGGTCGAGGAATTGTATACACTCAATGGGGGTGAAGAACGCATATTGCTGTCGTATATTTGTGAACGTTTCATCGATGCTCTGTGGTGTTGGGTCTTTCTCAACATCCCCTGTTTTTGGTTTTATTTTTTTATTTTTTCAAACAAATAAGTAAAGCGTTAAAAGCTTTGGATTTACACGAAACATCATCACAGTCATCTCGAAAAGGCGACAATCTGTCTCAAATTTTTCCTAGAGTCGTTATTTTTGTAAAAGAGAAAGAAAAAAAAAGAAAAATTGAAAAATTCATATTGAAAAAAGAAATCTGATCGTTAAAAGCGAGATGCGTTGATAGAGCCCGATTTTTATTAGTTATTGGTACGGAAGTGTTTGATTTACTTGCCTGAAAATTGAAGGGTGGATCGTCGTCTGCGAAATTATTGTTGTTTTTGCGCGCCATCATTTGCATTTCTTGAATTGGATTTGCTCTGTAATTGAAACGTGAGTGTCGATAGACCGTCGATGCGTAAATTTTGAGAAACCGTTCGACTCACCGATTATTGCTGATTGAATTTTTGTTTATTTTCTCCTCGAATTCCCACTCGTTATTGTAACCACAATCCGCAGTTCTCGTTCTACTATCCGCGCCGTAATTATTATTCAATGGTTTCTGGTGTTGGGGTATTGGGGGAGGAGGTACCTTTTTCCTAGAACGTATTGACCCCGTACCGTTGCTGCTTACGCCGTACCCTGGATTCTGTTTCGATAAAAGGAGATTAGAAAATAAAATAAAAGGGAGAGACGTTGACACGGAAATTTAACAAAATTTACCGAATTCGATATATTCCCGTTTCCCTTGATCGGATTACTCGCGTTTATCAGCCCTTGATACCCCTGGGCGGTGAACGTTTTTATCGGTGGATTTTCGGCTGGTGGTGGGCATCTCACGGGTATATTCGGATCTCTGGAAAACGGAGTGTTGATCAAACTTTGACCCCCGGTCATGGGTGCGGCAACCGCTCGATGGGGTGAGTTGGTCGTTTGGACTTGGGCGTCTGTAATTAAAGATATTAGCAACACTTGCCCAGTGTGAGTATAACTGCGGCTCTTGTTCTCTCGGAGATGATGGCAATGATGATGATGGCCTTCTTTGATCTCTTCATTCTTTCTCTGCCTATGATTGATCGCTATGTGCATAATTTTTTATTTTATTTCATTTTTTTGTTTTTCATCGATTTCATCGTGCAAACTGTTCGGATTTTCTTTCGTTTTGAAAACATTTTGCGTCTCTTGAAGTTTTTCTTTTTTTTTTTCAGTATGAATGCGTGTTTAGTCAATGAACGAAGGGTGATAATAAAATTGTCAGAAAAATTTACTTATGAAATTAATATAGGCACCTCTGGTGTGGACGTTGTTTGCTCCCCAGGGCACAGTTTGTCGTCTCAAAGGGGCGTCCCAAGCCTCTTGTTCGTCCTCAGAGGCGAGAGTCGACATCGATCTGTAGAACGCATGTTCATTTGGATAATAAAAAAAAAGGACTATATCCCGAAACTTACCTTGTCTCAAAATACAAATTTGTTTTTTTTTTTCTTTTTTAAAAAGGAACAACGAAGCAATAAAACATCGATAGATATTGTTCTCTGCGTCTTGGTGCAGAACGAAGAGTTGACAGAAGAGAAGTAGAAGTAGAAGAAGTAGTAGAAGAAGTAGAAGATGCAGACTGGCTATAAAATGCCATAGAATAAAGAAATCTCTTACCCACGCGGTTTGTTCATTCGACTTTTCGTCGGATCGCTCATGTAGCTGCTATCAAAGTAAGGAAATTCTTCCTTCATATCAAAAGGCAGCTTATGAACGTGAAGACGCTGCTCGCCAAGGTACAGCGACGCTTTAACTCCGGGGTTAATTCTTTCTAGGGGTACGCGTTCATTAGTTGTCTGAAGTCTGGCTATTGTCGATTGATTGAACAGATGGACCTTTACGAAAATATATAGATTTTTACTTTTATCTCTTCCACTCTTATTATATACATAAAAAAATAAATAAAAAACGAGTAAGAAAAAGGTCAAAAATCAGAAAGGGACATTACTTGCTGCGAAAAATGCACGAGGTCTTGATACCGGGCTGCACGGTAGTGTAGGAGGACTTGGAACATGCTCTTCGACCTCCACTTGCTGCTGTAAAACATCACAAAGTTCTTCGTCTCCTGATCCCACTGATCCAATTTCAGCGGCTTCCCCTTCGGGAGAGAATGCTTTCTCACTGAGTGACCCCGGTAGGCTGTTCAGGGTATAATCATCAGTCAGGCGACATGGTATTAAAATTTTTTGGAAACGTGTAGAAGAAGTCAGGATTCTTGTTTCCTCTTTTTTGAATTATTTTCAATATTTCACCTACCTTTTTGAATCATCACTGCTGCATCTTCCTGCGTCATCTCCGGCGTCTGCTTCGCTGTTATCGAGGCTTGCTTCACTGAAAAAATTTCCGTTAATTCTCTGGCAATGAAATTAATTATTTGGTCATTTTTCATACCGATTATATAGATTCTGGAAAGAGGATATTATGGGAAATCAATTGATAAAAATCTGCGCGACTCACCAACAGCTTTCTTAGTGCTGACGATTTTTGATGCCAAACTTTTACGAGCCAGGAAAGCCCTCATCATGCACTGTACTTTGACGATCTTCTTCACCTGGGTTTCGTACAAACGGGACAAGTATTCCTCGTTGTAGTACTTGAGGAAGACTTTGGTCTTGCCGATCACCCAACCCTCCATTTTTAGACGCACTAAAAGCAGCCTGCAGTTGTCCTTGGTCAAGTCTACGTTCTCGTCGAAATCGAAGGCGAGGAATTTGTATCTGATGAAAGAGGAAGCAGAAATTTTTGAATGGAATTCTTCGTCTCGGGAATTTTCGGTCTTCACCTTCTGAGGAATTCTTGAAACGGTATTCTATGCGGGAAACCTCGCTGTCTAGCCTTCGCAGTGTCTAGTACAGCCAAAGCCCTTATTTGCTGCCTCACAACTTCCCTGTAAAATCCTCTGGGCACACCCTCAAGGTCCGAGCGTAGACATCGGACGAAATGTGTCCCTCCACTTCCTCCGCCGACAGACAAGGTCTTCAGAATCTCCAGACTAGTGGATCGGAAAGTCGCCGAACAAGTCCGCATCTTTCGCGTTTGGGAAAACTGGCCTCTCGACGCGGTGTTGAATTTCTATAATTTTCAAGTCGGTCGAAATTTTCGAAATAAAAGATACACGGAGAAGTCCAAAAAATAAGACGTCACACCACTTACCCTTTGCTTCGTGTTTTCCTGGAGCAAAGCTGCGCCCCACTTACCCCGAGTTGTTCTTTCTTGGGGTTTAGGCCGGGAAACGACGATGGTCAAGTTTCCTGATCGAGTTAATTGGTTGGTGAACATTTGTACGATGGGTTCGGCCGTGGATAGTCTCAAAGTTTCGATCATCTCGGGAGGTACAAAGTCCCGATTTTTTTCCGAAATTTCGCTGGCGTCGTAGACGAGTTTCCCAGTGTAGTGAGCGATCGTAAATTCGTGATTGCTGACTGCCTTGACGTGGATTCCCTGTTTGGCCGCTTTTAGAGCCTCGGCGATGTACTGAGCGTCTTGAAGCTGTCGGGACGCGTTGTCTATTATCCGGAACAGGCCGTGCGATTTTCCCATCAGTTGTTCAATAGCTTCGCGATTGTCGTAGAACTGGAGCTGCTGCACGGGGACTTCTTCCTCTTGTTGTTCTTGCTGGAGGGAAAAGAAGGTTCGAACAGTTTCATGGCGAAGTATGAAATTAAGGATAAGGAAAAGCAGAAATCGTTCACCATTTCCCATACGAAGATTCTCTGGTTATAGTGACACTGGAGCTGCTCGTTCATCGTGTTCACGAAAAGCTGCTCGATTCTGTTCACCGCGAAACACTCGAATCCAAAAAGGTCCAGGATACTAACGCAGTACTTTTCGCCACTGAAAATGATAAACCGAAGTCTTTCAGACATTCAGGATTCGAATGATTTCGAATTCAGTGCAATTCCTGGGCTTCAAAGATCTAAATATGCCGAAAGTGACTGAATTGATTAGAATTGCTTATTTTTTGACTCAAAAATGTCTTACTACAAAGTCCGGGTTACTGAAAGCTTGTAGTTTATATTATTCACTGTCCAATCGACGAGTCTTTGGTAAATTGTATTAGCCAGTACATCCCTAGCTTCTCTAGCCTCTTCCACGGTGTGTCTCCTACGAACAGCGGACCCCTTTCTGATCAGACAATAGTTGTTCAGAGACCAGCAGAATTTCTTGACGTCGACACCAAGCAGTTCAGCAGCTTGAAATTCGAAGAAGAAGAAAAAGAAGAAGAAGGAAGGAAAAGTGATTACAATTTTCGAAGGGTTTCCTTTTACCATTTGGAGGTTTTTTCTTACCTTTCCCAGCAACATCGTGGTTATCAATTTCGGCTTCCGAGTTATTGCCCTCGACGAATCTGACCTCTCCGAGGATCAGAATCGCGGCTAAGGTCTTCATGATAGTTTCCAAGTTGTCCTCCATTTCCAACGATTTCAAAGCCTCTTGAAACTCTTCGAATTTCTTCGAGTTTCCGTGCGGATCGTTCCTCACTTTGAACGATCTCTTCTTGTTCCCGCTCGTCTTATCGGTGATCCTTAGGTATCTGTATCTCCTCCCAGGGGTCAAGGAGTACTGTCGTAATTTTCCCTCGGCCTCAAGCCCGTCGTAGAAGTAATAAAATATATGGAAGTTCGACTCGTTCCTAGAGAATAAAATCGGCAATAAATGAAGTATCGAACGCATGGAAATTTCAGCTCCTTTCTCTCACCTGTCTCGTGTTGAAACTCGCCATTTCTCCAGCTGATAAAGCATGAAAATAGCGCCTGACGCTTTTCCCGTAGTTCCGAACGTAGCTTGGATCTCAAGAACACATCGCGTCGAATTTGGGTTCAAAGGTGTAGCCGCGTTGCTCATAGCGTGGATTATGTTCACTCCGTTGAATACCCTGACCCCGGTGTCTTGCAGACCCTAAAAAATGGAAAAGGGATCCAAAAAAATTGCTGAATCAAAAACGACAAATGGTCAAAACTGTCTTTAGGAACTCTCGTCGCTCACCTTTCCCAGATAAATCAAATGCCTCAATACGTGCATCATGTTCCTAGTTTTTCCCGAGTAACTTTCACCGGCGAATATGATGTGCTGACCCTCCTCGTTGTGGAGAACATCTTGGTAGGCGCTGTCCCCCACGGCGTATATGTGGGGGGCATTATCGGACCTTGATTTGCACTGGTACTTCGTGTGGAACTGGAATATGAGGATAAAGATTCATTGCGAATGGCTGTGTCCGGTTAGCGAGGGAATTCAGAGACTCACGTGAGCCCCGTAGATGTCCTGCTCTTCGTTAGGGTTCAGAATCAGCAGCACGTCACCGACGAAAGTCTGGAAATATCCCTGCTTCAATCTCTCGTGAAGTTCGTCGAGGATCCCATCCTCCGATAAGTTTTCCAAACCCGCTAAATCCTCCACCAACATTTGCTCGAGCGGTCCTGTTTGGTGGGTCTGCAACAACGTGTGAAAAGCACCATATACAGTAATCAATGATCAAAGAATGACTATTTTTCTTGCTTATTTTCCCGTTTCTCTATAATTCACTATCAATACCTTGAGGTATCCCTTCCGGACGATCACTTCCGGCCTTCTATCAAGCCGTCCCTTCTCGCTGTAGTCTGTTATCAGGGCTTTTATGTCCTGTGCAAGCTGTAGAATAGAGGAAATTAGTTTCGGAGGTCTCGCTTCTCTTTCTTTATAAATTTATCTCGTTTTTACCGGATAATCGTTCTCCGGTAGTTCCGACAGGAATGGATGCTCCATGATCTCTGCCATGAACGGTCTGTTGTCAGGATTCTTTTCCAGGCATCTGGAAACGAAATTCAATGGTCAATTTCTGATCAGTAATACTTAGATCGAATTTGGGATCTGAGATTCGCTCACTCAGCTATGAAGTCGTTGAAGTTTTGCGACCAGTTAGCTGGCCTGTAAAGGCTCGGTGGTGGATTCCTGACGATTTGAAAAAGTGCCCTGCTGGGATGCATGTCCTGAAACGGTGGCTTGCCATCCGCTAATTCGATCGCAAATATTCCGATTGCCCAGACGTCAGCTCTGCTCCCGTAACCCACTTCTGGGTTACTTTTGCTGGTGACTACTTCTGGTGCCATCCAGCATGGCGAACCAATGCAGGTCTTCCTCTTCCCCAATTCCCCCTTTATCATTCGGGATAATCCAAAGTCGACCAATTTTACTTCTCCGTTTTTAGTCAGGAGGACATTGTTCCCCCGAACGTCACGGTGCACGACGTTACTCTCATGAAGATGAAGCAAACCCTGAAATGATTTTAATAAAAATCGATTTACGAAGGGTTTCGAAGTCGCTCACTCCGAATCTGACCTTAAAATTGCAAGACTCAAAATATCAGTTCAAGGTAGCAAAGTTCAAGGTATGCAGATACCAGCTGAAATCCCCTAAACGGATTGAACAGAAGTGTTTTAAAACCGCCGTTTAAAAGTGAGTAAAATGGGTATACGTTGAGGTATAGATGGTTTGGCTTGGCTGTGAGCTTGCACTATGTTTAACTGAAAGAGTAAAAGGAGTTGGTGAATTTACTGCTAATTGAACGATCTAAAATTTGCGGTCGCTTAACGATTAACAAGCAAAGGAGTACGAGGAGAATGGGAAGCCGGAGGATGAGGAAGAAGAGTGGTACGGGTAAAGGAGTCTTGGCATGCGCATGAAATCATTAATTCCTGGCTCATCAGGCTTTGCACAGCCTCCCCTCGTTTTAACAGAAGAGAAGAGACGAGAAGAGAAGAAAAGAGAAATAAATCTAAAGAGAGAAAAAAAGAGAGATGGAGGTGAAGTGTAAGGGAAAGGGTTGCTATACGGTATGCTTTGGTAGTTCTGCCATGGCTCTCTTATATATATATATAGCTGCTCCATAGAACGGGCATTTATTTTCCGTGTAATTTGCTGGCATTAAACGTCAGCGTGGTCTGATTTACCGCAAGAGTGACCGTAGAGACGAATTGCTACCGGCACAGAGAAACACGTACTGCGTGCGGTATTCGAGGGCATGAGACCCAATAAACTTCGTAATATCACTAAATACAACAAATGAGGGCAGGGCGTAAAAAATTGAGGCATAAAAATTTGGAAAAAACTCCCATAGAATAATTCCTAATTTATTATCGAAGAAAATTTGCCATTTGGATCTTATTTCCTACTCTATTAGATCAAAAAGTCTAATTCTTCCTAAGTACGGAAAACCTCGAAGAAAGTAAGCAGAATTAATTCCCATGGCTTAAATATCGAGTCCCAAAAGTTTCCGGCTAAGAATCGCACAATTGTATACAAGCATTTGAAATCTCTACAAATAGAGTCCAGACGAAGGTGACTTGGTCAATCAATTCGCAGTTTATGTTCAGCGACAAGCCACGTACATACATATGCCATCGCATAAACTGTCATATGAGGTGAAGTTCACAGAATCGAAGTGTGGAATGATAGGTGGGGTGAATTTTTCTTTCTGTGTTTAAAAGCGCTTTAAGTTTTTCTGATCTTCGAAGCGTGTTCCACGAATGCATCTGGCCAGTAAAGGTAGGTGTAGGGTACATCGCATATGAATGGATAATTACCGTAATGGACTTATTACCGGGTAATTATATCCCCGCGAAGTGCATGGCACATTACAGCTAATTGTCATGCAGGAGGCGCGAGTAACCGCTGAATAAAGAATCGCGAGTCATGAAAGACGACGAATCGAGGAGGAAGCGGTCACTACCTTGCGATCGCTCCATTTTTCGACGTATATTTATCTAATTCCGAATCGCTGATACCAAAAGAAAAGAAAAGAGAAAGAAGAGAAATAGGGAGAAGGAAGGGTGAATCTGTTTCACGACATTCTCAATGCTCACCTTGACCACTTCTTTCAGTATATAGCCGATGTGTTCTTCCTTAAGTTTCTTGTCGGACGCCACCAAGCCTCTGACTAAATCCATGACTGATCCACCCTCGCAAAACTGGGGGAATAATTAGATTCGTTATTCGAGTGATAGTAATGAAGGGTCATTTGGTAGGATTTTATAAATCTGATGCGAAAATGGTGAGACAATAAGATGGAATATAATATAATAGAATATAAATGGGACGGTGTAATTGAGGAAGTAATCTAGATTCGCAGTTGATTGCGTTTGCACAATTTTCTGTATACCGTGAGATTTGGATTATGTTCGGTGCGAGGGTTGGGTAATTTCGAGATTCGTTTTAGAATTGAATTGTGGTAAGGTCTGTTAATCCTTTCCCACAACGAAAACCGCTCATGACTTTATTCCGACATAGTTTTGTGGTTTTCATCGCGGATAGATGTATAATAGCAATATACGTAGCAGCCTTTGGTACTAAAACCTGAATAGGTACTTCGGACATTACCCAAGGTACATACGATCTTCGGGAGAATATCATCCGCCTTTTAAACCAATCAGTATTGTAACAGCTACTGTCTCGCAATTTATATTCGACCGTTTCCACGAGTGAAAATTTTTATACGCACTCCCTTCAGAACCCTTCCGAAGGGCACAGGCGATCATGAATCGCCGCAGTTAACGACAATGTGGCCAAGATTTACCGCTAGCAATGTTTCATATCGAGCATTTACGGCTTGGACTGGCCTTGCGGAAAAATTTGCCGTTCAAAATGATCAGCATCGGTGATGGTCGGCTAAATACGTCTCGTAGGTACCATAAACTCGATTAATATCGAGCAAATCACTCGAAATGAGGAAAAAAGAAGAGAAAAAAAATGGGAGCATAATTTCCGAGCTTCTTTCTTATTCTTTTGTAATTTATTATGTTTTGATAGGTATAATCAATGCGTGACTCGCATTAAATTTCTCCAGAATATATTCGGTCGAAGGGCGAAGTAAGTGAAATAATATTTGGCTCAGAGGAGGTCTTCTCGTAAATTTTCGTTGTCACATAGCAGAGTTTTGTACCTGCGTGTCCGAAGGGGTTTAATGATCGTTTAATGAGCCCGTGAATCGTAAATTACCAAGAAAGTTTCACGGTGCACGTATGTTGGTAGGTAGGGGTATATATATCTACGTGTTGGAGAGATAGCGCTTACGATTACTCCTGCGATCATAAACGGTGTTTAAACCGCTCTCGAAATAATTATTATCGAGATACTTCGAGATGAAGAATAAGAAGGCGAAGGGTTATCGATCTGCAGATTGCAAAATTTGAAGACGAAAGACCCCAGATTTTGTTCTAATAAAGTAAACAAGTTGATTATAGAGGCTGCTTACCTCCATGACGAACCATACTTGATCCGGTTCGCTCTTCTTCCCCGATCTCTTGCGATATATTCCGTAGAATTCTGGCAGATTCGGGTGCCCAGCAAAATCGCGAAGAACTCTATACTCCTCCACGATAAGGGGCTGAGTTTCTTGCGTTAATTTTTGTATCTTAATCGCGACTTTCTTGTTTCCTGAATAACGTGAGAATATGTTATACGAAGGTATCGGGGGCGAGGGTTGATCGACGGCTCTTCATTTTATTTCAATTGAAGTTAAAACTGAATTAAGACCAACCAGCCTGCTGATCAGTAGCTTCAAAGACGTCACCGCAAATCCCTGATCCGATACGGTCCTTTAGGGTGTATCGTTTCCCTGGATCTTGGATGCTGTCCAGACGTTGAAGAGTTCCTCCACCTCCTCCGCTCCCACCGCCTCGGACCATATCCATCTCGTTATCTCGCTCTCCTCTCCAGCCTCCGCCTCTCCCATAGTCATCCATCGTTAATAATCTTCAGCAATATTTTTCGCGATCGGTAAATTACTGAAAAAGAAACGCATGACATCCGTCAAGTAACTTTCGAACGAGAGGGGCGATCGCAATGAAATTCGCTGGAAAAATACCTCGAACAATTTTTGCATTCGGTTTCAAATTTGAGAAAAATCGGTTCAAGGGTTTGGGAAGGGTAGTCGAAAAGGTGTTTCCAAAGAAGCGCTCATATCTCTGGTTTCGTCGGTGATATTCGGGCGAAATTTTTAACCGGGGAAGTCTGTTTAAACGCGGACACCCTGTATAAGTTTTTCGCGTTAATCCTGGATATCTTTTATAGGCGGGGGTTGGGGCTGGCGTACCCCTGTGGGTCTGAGGCGCGGAAGAAGATTACGCACGCTCCAGTAGTAGGACGAGGAATAGCTACTTGAACGACATGACCCTCGCGTCGGCGGTTGTCCCTCAAAGCTGTGTACGCAGGGAACCAGCTCTCAAAGCGAGTGTTAATTATTTGCGATTTCACCCCGATACGTTCGTACTTAATGACTAATTAGTCACTCGAGGGATGAAGAGGGTATAAATAATAATAAAAAAGGAAAAATTATACAAAGACGAAGAAAGAGTCGAAGAAGATGGGAAAAGCTGTATACTCGAATCCCATCCCTTATCCCTAAATTTTCCAGTTTTCATTTTTCCCTTTTTCATTTTTCATTTCCATTTTTCATCTCCGATCATATTTAATTCCATCGGAATCAACGACGCCGCCACGGTTCAGTTCCCAGCCCTTGTAAGGCCTCGTAAGTCAGTACCTAGATCCGTTTAGTAACTAGTTTTCGTTACGCAAGGTAAACTACACAGAGAGAGAGCGAGAGCGAGAGAGAGAAAGAGAGAGTGAGAGAGGAGATCGATTTCTAATGACTGTATAGAAAAATCTGATAATTTTTTTAAATGCACGTAGGTATGTACCGAATATCAGCGTTTGTCCATCTGGGTGAAGGTTTAGCTACTTATTTAAGGTATTACAGTTATTGACCGAAAAAATATGTACCCCTAGTACGTCTATGAAAATCTCGAATGCGGCTCGCCTCAGCATTTATCGTGCTTCTCACAAAACAACCCCTGATTCCCTCTAATTGGATCACGTTGAAAAATTTAAACTAAGTCGTCACACCTTGGGTATGTCGGACTAATGATCGATCCGAAAGTTCCTTGCGTCGTCAACGCAGATATGAAAATTGTTTGGTATTCTATATTCCAATGAGTATATCGGTGAGAATTGATCGAACAATCGATTAACTCCTCGAATTATACTCGATATAATTATGGAAAAAAAATACCTAGTCATTCAGGAAACGAGAAATGGTCTTTTCAATTAACACATTTGTTCACCGATACGATATTTATCAAATGCATCATTGAATTTGAGAATAATAGAGGTATACGTCCTGGAATTGATTTTTTTGGCAAATCGCTGGTACCCTTTGAAGGAATATCTTCTTGACTCCATTTTTTCGGATCTGATTGCGAGCATTTTGAGATATGATTCTAATTTTTGTAGGCTTTGCCTTACACAGGTATAGTCTACCGAAGAAAACGTATTTTTGGAAATTTGAAAGGAATATTCTGGCAATGGAATTCATCGATATCATTGGTTTGCTGCGAAATTACATCGATGTAGAACGTTCCCTTTGAGTTTGAAGAAGTTTCCATCAACGATGCGACCTGTACCCCCACGACGACAACTTTTCCTTCGATGCGATCAATCCGAGTGAGGCGAAGTCGATAAAATGTCAAAAATTTTTGAATCACGAGTCGAAATACCAGTGATCGGTTGTGGAAAACTGAGTCGATAGAATATTCCTTCAAATCGTATCAGTGATTTGAAAAAAAAAAATTATTTCCAAAGTGTTCGTACCTACCCCCTTGAGACGATGCAGGAACAACTCAATCGATTTATTTCGTTATCGATCAGGTACAGCGATATTTTCGAATAAATGAATGGAGGGAATAAGGATCACCAATTTTTGAGTCGATAAAAAATTGGAGAAGAAGGGAAACGGGAGAATCCATTTAAATCCATCGATCGACGAACTTCTTCCTAATGAAATAAATCGAAATGAAATTCGCTCGGACGATCGTGATTGCTGTTTTCTTCAGTCGAAAAACTTTTCGGTGTGTGAATCGCTGAGTGTAAAATCCGCAGGTTTACGAGTTCTGAAAATCGCGGGTTATAGCTGGCCTCCAGCGAGAGGAGTCGAGTATAAAGGGGTTACTATCGGGGAATTGTTGTCGGTGACGGGTCTGTCGCTTGGTTCGATTACATCTTACAAAAAGTGGCATTACACGCGACACGGGTTGAGAATAAATCGACATATTATGCCAACAGCTCGCGAACTCGCAGGGAATAAATGAATCGCCTGATGACTCTTCGAACTGTTTTATACCGCGGCTGTAATACGTGTACCCGATACCTCCCAGGAATTTAACGCCTCGACGTTACTTTTCACCTCCTCTTTCATTTTATATCTTAGCCAGAATCCCGTCTCCTCTCATCTTTATTCATTTAATTTAATTTCTGCCTTCTACATTATTCTTCTCTTCCTTTTTCATTCAGCCTTCTATAATTATTTATCACATATATATATACGGTTACGATCGATCGAGTTCCTACAGCTGTAATGATTCAATAATTTTCATTGAAACAGAATCCCAATCAAATTTAAGTAAGATATAATAATATTAATTTAATTATATTTATTTACGTGTCGAATTATTTGTCATTTATTATACGAGGGATGGTTTAATCAGTCCCGGGAATCTCCTCAGGACTGGATCACGGTTCTGCGAACTTCTCACGTCTTAGTTTTTCACCATTCTTGGTAGACTGCATGAAGGAGTAGGTATATAGGAGCTGCCGTCACAGACATTGTCTCTCTCTCTACCTCTTCTTTTCTTTTACTTTATTTTATTTTATTTTATTTTATTTTATTTCGTTTTATTTTATTTTATTTTATTTTCACTCCTACCTCCACAAATCGATACAGGGAACCATCGATACGTCAAACTTGGTCGACTGCTACGAGCGAGCAAAACAACCCAGAACACGTGTTCTGGCACCTCGCGACGCGCCTTTCGCCAGGAACGCCGTCTCGTATCTCTCGAGGGAGGTAAGAGAAGAGAAAGAAAAAAAAAACAAAAATGAAATAAAAATACAAAAACAATGGGAAAAAAAAAGAAAAGGGAACCCGTGCAGAGTCCTCAATTATTGCGAAAACTGTACAGATTTAATTGAAATTTTTCTATTTATGAGGGAAACAAGATGAGTGGATGAAATAATTATGGACGTAACCGCACATAGTTTAATATATCATTTTCATATGATAAGGATAGGGAAAAGAGAGAAATTAAAAAAAAAGAAAAAACAGGAGAAAAATGTAAAATAAAGAAACGAGAGAGAGAGAGAGAGAGGAGAGAGAGAGAGAATAGGAAGTGTGTATATAAGAATAATAAAAAGTGCTCTCAAATTTCCGAGGACCAAAACTCACCTCTAATTAAGACGTCTGGGAGACTGGCAGGTTGCAGGCCCCGCGGCGTCCGCGGCGTCCACCCTCGCAATGCCGGCGCCCCGACGCCCGGCGTCCCCTACGCGGGCTTGGCTTCCATGATCCAATAAGGCGGACTTAATTAACTAACTGCTAACTCACAAGCCTGTTAGCTCATTGATTTCACTCTGTATAGCTTATAGCTCGGTATGTATCGCTGGTGCATTAAATTATAAAGGTCCTAAAAATCCGCTATACCTATACGTCCTGTTCCACAGGTTTTATCCTTCTCGTTCCCGTTTAACGAATCGCGGACTAATCTTCGGCTCGATAAATCTAGACAACAACTTAAGATCAACATCGTACCCGGATTTTTCAATCTCGAGGTGTTTTTTTATTTTTTTATTCAATTTTATTTTTCGTACAAGCGTCAACGAAAATCGCGTTAATTGAGAAGTTTGAAGGAACCGGATTTGAAACAATTATATTTTACGGCTAGTTCATTAACTCCGGTAATATAATCGGCTTAGAATTAGATTTGCAGAGGTAATTAGAGTACGGAAATTTACGGAAATAGTCACATAGCTGTATACGAGGGGGATTCGAAATTTCCAACGAATTTACAACACGCGTAGAATCTTTACGATTGAGCGGAGGAGTTTTGGAAAAAAAAGGGTAATAATTACGATCGAAGAAGAATAAAAGGAAGACAGACTTTTAATCGCGGTTTAAAAAGAGACCCGATTAATCTTGCAGATAGTCATTCGATTCTCTTGCTAATAAAAAAAAAGAAAAAGGAAAAGGAAAAGAAAAACAGCATCTCTCGCGCTGCTGCGCTCTCGGATGAATCTTCGCGGCTCCTACACTATACGGTTTCTCGAACCTCCGCGGTAATATTAGTCTCAATAAATTAACGTGTTTTACTGTAAAACTCGACTGCGCAGGGTAGTCAGCTATTCGCATTAAACTGGCTAGTAAGGAGGCGACTCTTTTCTCTGGTTACCACGAGGACAACGATGAGAAAACTGAGACTGTTCAAAGGTACCGACTCTCAGAGATAGGATAGGCACGCGATTGGACAACGCAAGCCGCAGCATGGGCTTTTTCAAACCATTATTCTATCTATTCGAAAAAATCAACGTTATACATATATCTATACACATCGAAGCTAATTTTCTTTGACAAATTCCATAGTCTCGTCGTTTTATCGTGAATAATATTTTTGATCAATTTTTTTTCATTTTTTTTCTTATGCATTACACTTCACCGACTACGATCGGTAATTGACAATTATTTGAGAATCGTCTGCACAAAGGATAACGAGAAGAAGTATACGCAGTGAAAGAAGAAAAAAAAAGAAAAAGAAAAGAAAAGAGAAGTAACACATTTTATATATATTTTATGTAGTGTTTCGCGTCAGGCTGGTATTTCATCTGGTATTTATTGGCTCATACAAAATCAATAAGGAGTTTGCCCTTGGTAAAGGTATATAGGAATGGCAGTTTGACGAGGGCAGCGGAACTGTAGCGGTATGGGTAACGTCCCCGCGATCTGCAGACGAGCAGCAAGTACAAGACGAATCACTGATCGAAGGATAAGCCTTGTACCGGTCACACTTCGATTATAAACGCGGCGCGAATCAAAGGCATCGCAAAGATAAACCTCGGGGTTAATGAATAAACATCATCGGAGCTGATCTACAATCTATACAACATTTTATCGTATACATATCCCCTCGATACCGCCTCTACCTCGATCCAACATTTTAACACACTACGCTCTAGACTAGACCGAAACTCCATTTCCATCTCTCGTACCATAAATTCGTGAAAAATTTTCTTTTTCTTTTTTTTTTTCATTGAAGATGTATTCTTATTCGTTCGGGTCCGATTGGAACCGCGAAAACGTGTTCCGGTCCGTTTTTCTGGGGCGAATAATAAGTCGTACAGAGAGGGAATGGATTTTTAACAGATCGTTAAGATTTGTGTAAAAGGTGTGTTCGATCTGTAAGTTCGCAGTTCCGCTCGAACTATTTCGGGTCTTTTTTCCCCGAAACTTTATTTAATACCACGATTGTTACCCCCAAATAAAGAAATGGATACTTCTACCCCCTACTCGAGAAGGACTTAACTATTTGTCGTTAGAACCTGAGTAAGATCAATTGACAAAACCGACTTACCTTACCGAATATAAAACCTTCCTCAAAGATCTATTTCTGTAGGATTTCAGTCGACCGTTGGCTATCTTTTTATTGTCATTATTGTTAAAAAGGGAATGTAAAAGAACTCGATGTAGTATACATACACACATAAAACCACTATACGTATTATAAAGGAACTCTTTTTATTGTACGTTTCAGTTAATACAGTCGTGGCCCTTCGCGTAATTTTATTATTATTATTATTATTATTATTATTATTATTATTATTATTTATATTTATTAAAATTTAATAATACTGCAGAGTATAATATAATTAGGTATATATGTATGTATATAGGTGGTAAAATTTATTATTATTTTCCTTACATCTTGACAATATTATCGTTATCGTTATCGTTATCATTATCATTATTATTATATTAAATATTAAATAAACTTATATTTTATAAATAAATTAATTAATTTATTCAATTCAATTTCAATCGATTCATAATTCATATATAGGTATACCTCGTTCAAGCATTATATAGGTACGTATATATTCATACGATGATCCTTTGTATCATACAATTATCATTATTATTATTATTATTATCATCATAATATTATAATACCATACGCCTACATTTTATCGACGATATTTAAATACGTATATTCATTAATTATATATAGTAATTTTATATTTTATACAATTTCAGCTATCATATATATGCATACGTATTCCTTAATAATTATCCTACTCGAATATAGATTCGTTATAACCTTTTTTTTTACTTTTTTGTTTTTCGTTTTCTCAGTCCGCCCCTTTTTCGCATATCCTCTTCCGGGATATGGATAATAATAATAATAATGATAATAATAAAAGAAAGAACAAAAAAAAAGAGAAAAAACAAAAATAGATCATAAATTTTCGATGGATGAAAAAAATTTCGCACGGACAGAAGATTCGCGTGTATACTATGATTATCGTCGATATGAAGAAATGAATTCACAAATGAACCCTAAATAATAGTTGTAGTAGTAGTAATAATTTGGTCAAAGTCACTTGCACACCGTGACCCATTCTTCGACGGTGCAATTTTGACACTGAACAAAACAGCACCAGTGAAATTTGCAGTGACATCTTTCGGTTCTTCGTTGTCGAACGACGTTGTAACCCCGTCCGCAGCATAGAGAACCGCAACCATCACCGCCGGCGCTTGTTCTGTTACAACGTCTACCAGTTGTCCCGGGAATATCAGCGGGCTGATCTCTCTCGCAGAAATTTGGTGATTTTTGATAGAAGTAAAGCTGTTTCGCCAGGTCCTTTGGCTTACGTTTCCGACCCCCGCCTCGGTGCTTTCGTTGTCTTTGCCTGTGCTCGGGCCTTCGTCTTCTCGAGCCTCGTACTCTGTTCAGAGGCGTTATGTTACCCAGGTTACTTTGAGCCACCAATATCGCGCTTCGGAAACGATCCTTCAACGTTTTACCGATTATTCGAAAATCCGGAACGGCCTTCCAGCAGGTTTTTAACTCGCATGAACCGGACATACCGTGACACTTGCATCGCACTTGCATGCTGGTGGCCAAAGCCTGAAAAATAAGGAGAAAAGAGAAAATGAAAAAAAAAGGAAAAGGAAAATGCAGATGAGATACGGTTTTTTTCAGTCGTCTGGCTAATTCGATCTCGAGAGAAATGGAGAAGGTAAGGCAAGAAATAATGAAGAGAGGGAATGAAGGCCCGGGGGATAATCACCGGAAAGAGTTTCGGATCTAACGTCTTGTACAAACTTAGAGGTTTTAGTTCGTCGGGGTGGATTGGGCTTAGACAAAGAGGTGTCGCGTACAAAACAGTTAATGAGTCTACGGCTGGGTGGTCCAGCCCGGGGGCCTCGTCTTAATAACGTGAAACGCGCGAGCGAGCCTCGAAGAAGAAGAAGAAGAAGAAGAAGAAGAAGAGATGCATGGGGCTACGTGATGTAGAGAGGAGTAGATTCTCGGTGGGTATTGCGGCCGCGAGCGAGCCGTTAAAATGTAAAAAGTTAGGGAGAAATAAAAAAGCAATGAGGTAAAAGAGGAGGAGGCGGTAGCTGAAGGACGAGGAGCTGCTGGTAGAGGAAAAGAAAAATAAATTTAAAAAAAAAACAACACAATTATTCAAATTTGAAAGCGAGTCCTTCGTCGCGGAGTACTTCGGATGAGGAAAAAGTTGTGGAAAAGCATTCGGTATCTCGAAGATGAAGAAAAAGTATAGCTCGGAGGATTTCATCCCATTCGCGAAATCGTCAGACTCACCAAACGTCCGGCCTGGTTATTGTGCAGATTAACGGTCGACTGAATGTCGCCGGCCTTCTCACGGGTGTCTAAAAATTGCTTGGAAAATTCCATCCCGTAATCCAAATTGTGCGAACATCCTCCCCACTTCCATTGAGCACCCCGCGCTTTGGCTGGTGGTCGACCCTTGTAACTGGAAGGATCACATCCGCAGGACACTAGACGTCCCATGCTGCAAGCTCTCGCCACACTGTGGGCCACACCGGCCGCTGATATTGCGTAGGCAAAGGCCGTTTCTCTGTAACCTGAAATCAGAAGGAGGTGAATAATTGTGGAAAGGATCGAAGGACTCAGGGCGTTTGTATTTTTCATCGAAATATGCGTACGGAATGGAAAATATTAGGCGAGGATCAGGAGGAGAGATGTAACGGCCAGTTTGATAGAATACATCCAGTGGATGGAGGGTCGAACTGATTTACCGATGATCGTGGAATAGTCGAGGTCTCAGAGCTGATCTCTTAGGTTGGAACAAAGTGACGGCATAGCAAATTGCAACTAAATTGCAGGACGGTTACGGGTACGGATATACACTGCATCGGGACAGTCAGAAGTTACGAGTTGTAGTCCTTAGAAGGAAATCTGTTGATGCAGTTGACTTTGCTGGATGGATAGTCCGAGGGGAGAACGATCGGAGTCTGGAGAAGTATTACTTAGCCGGACGTCAAAAGAATGTGATTTCCTTGCGGGGTGGGCCAGCTACCTCTTCTTCTTGTTCTTCTTATTCTTATCCTTGTCGTTCTTCTTTCTTTCCGTACTATACCAGTCGTGAAATAAAGTTGAAAACGGGGAATGGCTGCAGCGGGAGACTTTGTAAATAACGTAACGTCAAACGCGCTTTTTTCAGTTTGGTATATAAGACGGAGACTGCGTCCAACACGAAGGGGAAGAAGAAGAAGAAGAAGAAGAAGAATAAGAGGAGACTGAGAAGAGGGCGACGGTTCGACGCGAACGTTGACGGACAACCATGGATCCAACCAGCCAGTGGTCCGGGCTGTCAACTTACAAACGATACGACACAAGCCTCTCCAGCATCTCGTCCTGGACCCGTTGGAATACACAATGCACCTCAACAACCTCCTGCAGCACTTCGGTTTTGCACTATTCATGAGATCCCAGCAAAAGCGCCAAGCAGAGTTCTCCACTCTCTTATTGAGAGGAGGATTTGTTGGCTATGGACCCCCGGCTCCGCGTCTTATCGTCAGATTTTAGGAACAAAGAAAGAGGATCGCCAATCAAGAGGCTATTCAAATTTTCCCCAGGTTCCTCTCGACGTTCCAAATCATCGGTTATACCTCAGAACGAAGCTAAGCAAAGGATGCGCGGTCTCTCCGAAGGAATTTCATGTTAAATAAGAAAAAACTGAGACAAGAATGATATTCTTCATCGGTATTATGATGGCTGGGCTTGGTATGATTTTTTTCGCTTTAAGACGGTCATCTCGGTTCACAACGTATAAGGACCACCACTCCATGGGTGGGAGGGATCCCGTACGTCTTTTCTCTTCAGCTTCTCTATATACGGGTATTGGCAGCAACTGTTTTTTAATGCAGATAGCAGCTACCAGGGCTGCTCGACAGCAGCGGTACCCGGGGACGTAGCAATAAATCCTCCCCAGGGAGTTGTACGTCTCTCCTTCTGCAGGACCCTATACTCTTTTCACCGAGCCAACGCTCTGCGATCACCGCGCTATCTATACCTTTACTCACTCCTCGATACTCCCCGATACCTGACCAAGTATTTTCGCGCGCAGGGCCGCCGTATCGCTCCCCTTTTTATCGCCGTACAAAAATCGGCGGATCGATTCATCAATCGATTGGCTAAATCCATTAGGGAGGAATTCGAAAGTATTTTCTACCGACGTTATCCGCGACTCGAGCAAATCCCGAAATTCTTTTTGCTTTTTTCTTCGACTCAAATCGAATCGATTCTTCTTTTCCTCATACTTTCAGACGTTTCAAGAATTCTTTTTGTCTTCGATTTTTTTCCGCAAATCGCCGTCAAAAATTGATCATCGCGGTTATTTCCGGGTTTCCAAATCGAAAAAACGTAAGATTTTTTTTGCAATAAAGTCGAGCTACTACGCTTCTGCCGCCCTGCATCGTGTCTTCGGCGACAAGACGGATCGCCCAGCAAACACTATAGGACCTTTCTTGCCTCGGCTTCCTGTCAGTGGTAAAATAATGATTAATTCTTCTTACGTTTGATCCGCAGTTCATCTTGAATCTGATTTCCGATAAACCCAAACGCGGTAATAACGTGTCAGTTCAAAGGTCGTTCATTTGTCCATAAACAATCGATTTATAGACGCGTGAATCCACTGCGGAGGTTGTTGATGATGATGATTAGTAAAATCGTGCTCGTGTTCGTCTGCGTTTCTCCTTTTTCATTTATTTTTTTATTTTCGGCGGTTGATGCGTCCCGGGATATTCTGTGTAGAGAATATCTTGATCTGCATCTGCATCTGCGTCTCCGTTCGGGCCGGGAAGTAGGAGTTGAATTCTGAGAGAGAGTTATTCCGTCCTTTTTATTTTCCACAGAGAAAGAGAGAGCTTTTCTCCTTCTTTTTATCGCTGATCAACTGTCACCGGATTTTCCGTCGTCTTAGACACACCGTTTTTCTGATCCCCCGTATCCATTATAAAGTCCTAACCGAGTGACACGCTTCGGGTCTCTGCTCTTCACCCGGGCGTCTAACGCACCATGATTAGAAGAAGGACGAAATTGAACGGCGTTAATCTACGCCGATTAAGACACACTCCTTAACCTCATTATTCTCCACCCTTATCCCATCTAACTGGAGTCAAATGCTCGATCAAGTTCGCGTAATTTGTCAGCAAAAACCGCCGACGGAATACACCTCCGTTCACCGTACCGATCAAAAACCCGTTAAGAGTTTATAGCGATAAACGTTGGCGCGAGTAGTCAAGCAATGTGATCGGGGGGGATTTGGCGTAAGTGAGTAAGTGAGCGAGTGAGTGAGCGAGTATAAGTAAGCAAGGTGGTATATATAATGTATTTTCGTAATATATTAAGTTGTTTACCGACTCTTCGTGGTTGAGTTATGAAAGCACCGAGGATTTAACGACTCCAGAAGCCAGTGTATGGCTGGGCCGCGATGGAGTAACGAGTTTCTGTTAGAGATAGGTGTAGAGGTAGAAGTGGAAGTAGGAGTTTGAGTTGAATAGTGGACTGGGAACAAGATGGATCCTGTCGAATTTGACATGGTAGATTTGTGCCGACGGTGAAACGGTGTGACGGGATGGTGACGGTGACGTTAAACCGCGTGCCGCGCGGCTACTGAGAGATTTATAAAGGAACTGAACTGACAATGAAGAGATGGAGGAAGAAGAAGAAGAAGACGAAGAAGAAGAAGAAGAAGAGGAGGCGTTGCTTCCTGGAAACTTACTGAGACGACGTACCCTCGATATAACGACTCAATAATCGGCAAATCGGTATTTTCAACGGCAGCCCGCGCGATCCTCTCTCTCTGGTTATTGTCAGACGACCAGGGAACGATTAGACACACTTTTTCATACCGTTAACTAAATCCAAAAGCCACTGAGAGAGAGACTGGCCCATTATCTCCCCCTCCTTCTTCTTCTTCTTTCCATACCCAACTCTCTACACCTTTTATCCTGACGACTGTACCGGGGGTATATGAGGGACTCCCCAAGCTTTATGTCGCACATTTTTGTATTTCGAAAGGATCCCGAGGTCCTCGTAGAAATTCAGAATCACGTAGGTACACTAAATGTCTGACTCGATAGCGACAATCAACACCTTCGTAAAGCAAAAGGAGTTTGATCTTTCCGTTCAGATAAGGGGGATACAACCTTCTCCAGTTTTTATTTTCCCTTTCATTTTTACTCTGCTCTTCTCTTTTTTCCTTATTCCTACTTTTATTTTAAGCTTTCAGGTCAGGTGCCCTGCGCTGCTCGTTGTCCGGTGTCTCATATCGTCGAGACACCATACCACCATACGCGACCACTCTCATACTACGGACTGCTTATGCTTATGCTTCAGCACCATTCATTCGGAACGAAATATGTTTCCTTCCACGTGTCACGTACGGGAGAAATTTATCTGTCACACCGTAACCTCTATTCTCTTTCTTTCTTTCTTTCTTTCTTCCCTTCTTTCTTTCTCTTTCGTATTATGGAATTGGGTCAGGTTTTCACTTCCTCTTTCCATTCCCATTCGGTCTGAGCTTTTCGACAAACCACTGAACCGCTCTCCCCCGATAAACTCGGTCTCTGATCAAGTTTCGGAAAATTCCGTCAACGATCATGAACAGAAACGTCATTCCCACCTTACGACTGACTTTCGCTACTGTTTTGACATCTGCATGCGGATTCGACGACTCCCATCGCCTGATATAACCTCGGGATGATATTTCCGCGGATTGGAATGAGTAGAGAAGCGAAACTCCCTTTGATTATCTTTCTTATCTTACCTCGTTGGAGAAGTATGCTGCTCTGTTGATTCCTGCTGTTAGTTGTCAAAGAGGAACAGTTCCATCTGTGCCATGCGAACTGATGTTGACATTCTGAGACTGCCATTTGAAGTCCTTTTAGCGCTGCGACAGTAACGTCGCTGTTCCTGTTGCACAGCTCTCTTTGCTCTTTGGTGAGTCCTGGAATACCACTGCAAACTATCGCGTTTCCTCCAGCCCAATCGTCGACGGAATTACTCATCAGACACGCAGCTCTGTATAGGAAGAGAAGACAGGAGAAGAGAATGTTACAAAGGGTCTTTATTATTATTTTTTGTAATATATATATATATTTTTTTTTTAGCTTTTCTTTTATTTTTCTTTTTGCTTTTACTCTCCGGCGAAGTTTTTATAACTTCTCTGACCAGCTCGCGAAACGAGGCATTCTTTGGCCAACCCTTTAGCGACACCAGGAGCTAATTTTCCCACGCGAAGGCGCGCACGATCCGTTTGAGTGATTTTAGGGTTCGGGAATTCGACTGGGGGACATTCCTTACGAGGATGGTATGCGATGATCTCCCCCCAAAATCTCTGGCTATCGGATTCCTGATCGGGAACACGAACACTGTTTCTACGGGGTGTTCGCCACGGTGTATTCGATTATTCAGAGACTGGCTAAAATCATTTTTTTCATACCGACTACCACCCCCTTCACTGCGCGGTCTTCGGGGGTAGAGAAGAGCGTCTGTCCTGGTATCAGAAGTCGAAGCAACGATCGGGAACATAAAAAATCATTTTCTGCGTCTCGAAGTATAGTTTTTAATCCGATATATCTCCCGAGGAGTTGTATTCCTCGTTAGAAGCGAAATTCCATGTTTCTCATCCGCTCCTCGCGGCGAACTTGAGTGAATAAAATATCTCCGCCATCTTGGATTCTTCTGGCACCTATAGTATATCAGAGGACGAGAACTCGAGTTTCTCGAATACGTCGTTCCAAAAACATACTACACGCGGGGTATTATTCCCGCTATACCATACCACTTCACCGGGATCAGGGACAAGTTTTTAGCCAAAAAATCTTCGCCGTATATATATATATACAAAGGTATAGAATCCCGGATTTGGTATGTAGGCAGTTATCGTTAAGGTCGGAGTTATCGTTCGCCAAATCGGTATAAACGTCGCCTTTGGTGTCGCTAAAAAGATTTCTTCTCAATAAACGTTAAATTCTATCGCCCCTATAACTAGCCCCGATTTTTATGGGTACGTTTACCCTAATACGTGGTAAAAAAAAAAGAAGTATCGCAACGAGAAAAAGAAGATTGACGAACGGTCTCCTTAACCGGTAAATAATCCCAGAGCCGGAGTCCGCCTTCTGAATTGTATTAAAATTCGAACCAGATGCGATAACGACGTACTAGATAGTTCCTCGCGTGTAGATCGGTGTCCGGCAATTTGTTCATTGAGTTCCGATCATTAATCTAGATTCGTCGGATCATTAATAGCTGCGAAAGATACCCGGACTACGCGATGTAGCTGTAATGGGGTCCTCAATAACTCGAACTCCTCGAAAGGTTGAAACGCGTTCCCACAAGGAGCGAGGCAGCTCTTAACTTTTCTTTTTTCTCTCTTTTCTTTCCCTTTTTTTTTGCTTCTTAATAAAAAGGTTCAAAAAAAGAGATATTATACTTTACGCATATATGACTACGTATATAAGTGATAACGGTACTTAGGTGTAACCTCTTCGGAGATGGTGACCCGCTACCGACGCTGCGACACGCAACGTATTGTAGATACAAGACTAGAGAGACGGGTCGTCTGTTTTTCTTTAAAATGTTTTACGAGGAGAAGGTCGAAAGGTGCGAATATTCAAAGAGCCGATAAGTTGGGTAGAGTCCAAGAGGCTCTTAAGGTTTATCTTAAGCGCCGGCTGGTGCATGAGCCTAATGGTCGGATGCTCGAGACTCCGATATCTCGAGTGATTATTAATTTAGGAAAACAAAACGCGCCGCTACCCTCCCTTATCTAGTTTTCGCATTTTCCTTCTCTTTCTCATCCCACGATCGCGAGGAAATGAATAAAAAAAAAAAAAACATAATTATTACCGCCTCTACCCTCGATTCGGAATCGAAGAAATCAGTCGATCGATTAATCGAATCATTTCGCAACGCGGAAGTAGAATTCGAGTAATTTCATTGACTAACTAAACCGTAAAGTGTAACGAGCTGCGATTATAAAAAGAACTCGTAATCAATTGGATCAATTTATTACAAAGGTCCTAAATTCCTGTATTCTCCTATAGCTACTCCTATTTCTCTTCGAGGTTGATCGAGCGTAAGATTTTTAACTCGAAATTGTATCAATCGCCGATTCACACCCTCATTCGCGTGTGATTAATTAATTTTTTATAACCAGGTATGATATTTTGATAAAATATGCCACGTATACGTCGTGCATATCTGATCCTGGTTGAGTATAATAAATAGTACACGGGATGTATGTAGCTGTAACGTGGTGGCTCGTGAACTATACTTTATTGAGTGTTATATCGCTCCCCACGCGTCGGTAATTCAATGCCGTCTTGTCAACTTGTCGTTGAAGGATTATTTATTAGAGCAGAGAAGCTGTTTGTCAGGACTGTCGTGTCGCACGGTAGTCATGTTTGCGAACAACACGTACGTACCTACTCGCTCTATACCATCAACCGCGTTATTTGCGAGCGTTAAAAATCATTCGAATCGCGGAAGATTTCATTTCCGTTCATTTTTTTCGATCCCTACGACGAGGACGGAATCCCGTTCACCCTTCCGCGACGATTTCTACTCTCTTTTCCTCCGCTGGGTCAGGTGAGCAAATTTAAAAACGATTTTTCCGGAACCCAGGCCCTCCGACCTGTTTGTCCACGGTTTCTGTCGTCCGGGTGGGCCGGTGCAGGGATTCTGAGTGACGGGGTAGGCGAAAGGAGCGAGAAGAATCCTTCCGCCGAAGAGAATTCTTTTCGCAGCCCGTTACCAGGTCAATTTTTCAATATTTCAACGGAGGAAGAAAAAAATTAGTTACACCCTGTCCAACCCTCTGCTTTCACGGTCCCGTACCTCCCTGGGTAGAACTATTTCTCACCCTCTCTAGCCATCATCCGATCTCCTCTTTACCCTTCTTTTTATCGTAAATAATCGCTCCGTTCGCGATTTTAAATTTCTGAAAAAAAATCAAGAGTCGTATTTGGTAATCAAAGAACGAAATTTCACTCACCGATAATTCGATAGGAATATAACGAGGTTTAAAAAAACCAGCTTATAAAATCTGTTGACTATGCGGGGGGGCGGTCCTTTCGGTACACGGCGTCGAGGCGAAGGCATCCTGTCATCGCCTCTGCGATTTTTGCAATTTTTTTGTTGCCTCTCCTCCCTTCTTCTTCCTCTTATTTTTATTCTTCTTTTTCACAACTCGATGATCAGTTCATCACTTTAACGAGACCGATGTATATATATGTGTGTAATATCCTTTTATTTCTCTATCTTTATCCTTTTATTTCGTATCTCAGTCCGTCCCGTCCCGTCTCTCCAGCTGTGGTTCTCCGGGAATCAACCCTTCCTTCCTTAGATCGGAGAGCGCCGCGGCTTCTCTCTGATCAGCACGTGGCACGCGTCAAGGACTAGCCTCCGGGACCGGCGTAGCTTTGACAGCCCCTCAAGAGCTCGTCACTGATTCACTGGATCCTCTTGCCACAGGGCGATGCAATCTTCCTCAGTGCAGTATAAAATGGGACTTGAAAATAGCCCGGAGGTAAAACAGCGGTATAGGTAACAAGCCGGAGCTCCAATTTACGTTTTGTCAACGAAATGAACGGGGGAAAAAAAAAATGGAACCAAAAAAAAAAAAAATATGGAAAAGAAAATCAATCTCGTTCGTTCGTTAAATTTTTCACACTCACCACTTGGTCGTAGATTAAAGGGTGGTAAAAATATATGTATATATTTTTCGGAAACCCGCGAATTTCGATAATCGCGAACAATAATTGAAAACGAGAAGAAGAAGACGAAAAAAGGAGAAAAAAACAAAACACTTTTTCTTTTATTCAACTTGTTCTTCGTTCGATTATATTCATTAACTTTCCATTCATCCTCGGTTTATATTTATGCTGCACGATCATCCCAGACTTGTTGTAATTTGTTCGGGTTTTTTTTTTTCTTTTTTTTCTGTTGTTGTTCTCGTTTTTGTTTTTCTTGTGGCTGTCGTTATTTTTTTGTCTTTTTTCTTTTTTTTTTTTTTAATCAACTTGTTATCACTTGTTTAATCACTCGGTGGGAAAGAGAATGGAGCGAAGAAAGAGACGATAAAAAAAAACCAAAAAAAAAAAGAAGAAGGAATCGAACGAAAGGAAGAAGTGAAAAAAAAAAAAAACGCTTCTCGATGAACCGCGAATCCGATACTAAACCGAAGACTCTTCTCGCCCCCTTCGAAGCGAAACGGAGGATCGACGAAGAAAAAAATTGAACGAAATTTTATTCGGGGGGGTAGAACGGAACGAAAAAAAAAAAAAAAAAGAGAAACAAAATGAAAAAGAGATTAAAAAAAATAAAAATAAAATAAACGAAAAAATCGAACGGCAAAAAACGAAAGAAAAAAAAATAAAAAATCGAATTGATTTCTGCGATATCCACACAGACGAGACGACGTGTACGTTCACGACGAAGCCCTGAGTTGAAATAAAGTAAAAAGTTGGACCGGCTGGGTCCTGGGTCAGCAGCGGGAGACCGAGCGAAGTGCAAATAGTTTTGTACAGTGTTATAAGGACAAACTTCCCGTCTCGGTCATAGATAGAGGAATGAATGGTTTCAACACGCGATGTTAAAATTACGATCAGAATGAATACGAGGTTGACGTTGACTCGGACGTGGACCGTGGAGCGTGGAACGTGGATGAGGATAACGACGACGTGTGGCAGCTAGGTTAGCGAAATGTATGGGGCAGATATTTTCTGTAACGTAACTTAGGTGGGTACCGAGCCTGTCAGTCTCTGTCGGTGTGTCTATGATGGACTCGCGCAGTGCGCGGGGAACTTCCTAACCTTCTGCTTTTCAGGGGAGAGTGCCGGCGGAGGCTGATGCAGTGAAGAACCAACCCCACCACTGCCCATCATCATTTTCTCCACCACCACCACCGCCGACTTCACAACCACGAGCACAACTACCACTACCACTGCCGTCGCTGGTACAATCATCGACACCGTATCCACCACCTTCCTCTCGATCCAACATATCTCTTCTCTTCTCTTGTTTTCTCACCAGTCGAGTCACCGGCGTGCGGATATGATCTCAGCGTTGGAAATCCCTCCGCGTCTCGGAACGATGATGTGCAATTACCATCGCGACTGCGCGAATCCTTCCCTTCCATTAATTCCGCGACCATATCCTGTTACAATTTCTTCGGTGTAATCGGGGTGCTCCCTCTTAAAATTTACGTCATCCATCGATCGATTCATTCGATAATCGTGACCTGGACTCAGTTACATGTCCCATCGAGATGAGAAGTAGCTTCGATGAGTTTTCGGACCGATCAACCCTCCGATCGCCTTATTCTCGAGCTTCCTATTCTCGGCTTGTCATCCTTCTCGGGTTTTCTCTGGTCTTAGAATCTGGGGATGACGGAGTCCGCTCGTGCACCCTTCGGTACATGTTATATCCCTTCATCCAGTCCTCCTCAGGGTAAAGAAAGGAAAGGAGGCTGGACTCTAAGGGATCACGTGACGGGGCGGTGGGCGGGATTTAACCTCCCCTACATTTACCCCCTCTCCCAAAACCCCCTCATAACCCCCAATTCTCCCCCCTTTAAGGGTCGCCCCTCTACCCCTCTCGCCCCTCTGCCACCCTCGAAGAGTCAATCAACGTAATTGAGGCTTATCTCCCCCTTCCTCTCAAGACACGACTTTCTATACACATAAGGCATTGCAGCGTTACAAAAGAGGTCTTCCTCTTTTTCCTTTTTACTCGCATTTATCCTTTTCTCATTTGTCAAGGATCCCACTTCCACTTCCACTTACAATTTTCTTCTCATTCTCGCGAAAAATAAATTCATTCGATGAATTCGATAATTCTCTCCCTTCGTTCTTCTTTCTCTTTTTATTTTTTATTTTTCATTTTTTTTTTGGAGCAGACGAAAGGTTCCAGTTAACAAAATACTCGAGCCTCCTGTTCGAAGCCTTTCCGGACCGTGGGTCCCCTCAGGTATCTTTACGATATCATCAAAGAGCGTCACTCGCTCCCGGACGGTTTCTTTCTTTCTGAACCTCGACGTATACGTCCGATGGTTTTTGGCCTTTCGACCACCGAGTCCCAAACTAGCTAACTCGCTAGCTAGCAGCTAGCTAGCTACCTATCGGAAGACATTACTTATCAAAACCTGCAGGGCGACACTGGCACGCGAGCTACGATACAATCTTGTCGTTCGATCATCCTATCGCCGAGCAATGCTGACCAGCATAGCTCGAATCTTGCTTTTGGGACTCGGCGGACCTCTGCCTAACTTTCGAGGACTTATGCTCTTCGGCTTCGTAAGACCGAGGGTACTCTACCTATACTCGGGATCTTGATTCTTCGACAATACTAATTGGCTTCGGGGTTTCGATGGAACAAAAAACAAAAACAAAAAATTAAAAAGAAGAGAGAGACACGATTTTTCAAGAAAACAGTACCACGCAATGGTTTCTCCTTCTATTCTTTCTCGACGGAATTTCAGTTCGAGATGTTTGATCGTGATTTGTGTATGTAATATACGATTTTAAACGAAAATTATCGTTAATTAATTCCTCGGTATTAATATACGTCATAATTATTATACAAAGTTTGTTTTGAAACGCAGAGACAAATAATGCGCGTATAAATAGGACTCGACCGACCACCGTCGTCCATGCTCCTATATATCTCTATAAGGAAATAATTAAAGATCCATAAAGAGATGAGAGAGCATCGTGTTACCACGACATAACGATCAACGATGAATATTTATCTCCTTCTCTCAGTTTATAGATCTCGCCTCAAGGCTATACCTACACGGTTAAGTTAAACGCTGTGCGGACGACGATTCTTCCACGTATTTTTCTACCATATTCAATTCCCTTTCCTTTTTTAGGTGCAATTAGGCACAATCACCATTTTTCAACCACCGTCTCGTTCGCGAGTTCAAAAGAGCAGCTCATCTTCGCTTCGATCTCCTAAGCTTTATTTTCCAATTAATATGTCGATCATTGGAATCGAAGGAGCGGAGAAAATTGAATTAAAAAATTTGCAGATTCCGAAAAAACGAACCAATCGATCGAGTGATCGAACTGCTCACGGCTAACCTCGAGCCTCTCGACGAGGCGCTGATCGACGATGGACATAATACACACCTAGGGTGTTCGATTATTAATAAGGCTGATCAAACTGGTTCGCCGCGATTCGCTTCATTTTAATTTATGCGGGAATAAATATTTGAATAGAACGAAAAAAGTAATCGCTGTATAGAAAATCGCTGGCTCTCCGATACCCTATTGAAAATTATCCACACGTTTCTCAGCGTAAAAACATCGCGCGAACAGAGTGTGATAATCGATTGCAGCTGATGATGAGAGCTGGTACTAATGCCGTGGTACCACCGCTACGAGCATGTCGGCGTTTCCGCGAACTGGCGCACCGTAAAGAAGCTACTGTGAAAATCGTTAATTGTTAACCGATCCCTCGCGGCGTGCATGGTTCGGACCTTTTAATTGAGACGTGACTTCCGACACTCCGCGAGACGAGACTCGGCGGAGAGGTTTCTTCTCGGAGATTTCACGCTCTCGAAGAGCCTCGGTCTTTATCCTATTTTACTAGAATTACGGTGCCTGTGTGTTATTTATCAGTGGATTATAATATCGACTCGTCTTTTTTGACTTTCGGGTAGAAAAGTGGCTTTTCATCGTTTCAGAGAATCTCCAAGATTTCGGGACTCTCTGGTACACGAGAAACATAATTTCCACGGGTCTCGTTGGCGACCCGAATGTTTCCTTCTACGAGAAAGAAGACTGGACCTTGTAGAGTTTCTGGAAATAAACTCGGGCTGATTAAAATCGTACCGTGAAAAATCCCGCGATTATACGTCTCGCTCTTTTTATGGAAGAATAACGCGAGGGGCGTCTTCCGATAGTAAGAGAAAAAAAGACTTTTCCCTCCGCAGCGAGAAAATCTTTTCAATAATATCGAAGTTCGTTTCATCCCTGTGGGAATACTGAGCGAAAGTTTGGGCCGAAAAATTTCAATATTAAAGTAAAACAATTCGAGGGATTCGGGGATGAAAAATAACGGACGATACATGAAAGCTTCAATAAGCGGGGAATTCTTTCGTATACGTATATACCTACGTAATATATACATATATACAGATATCCAGCAACAGGGAACCCTGGAGCAGAAAACGCGTTATAAAATTAATTTTTTTCCTTTCGTTGGGTCTTTTTTATTTTTTATTTTTTATATTCATTTATAAATAATAAGAATACAGAATCACCCGAACATTAAGTTTCCTTTTTCTATTACTTTTGTTTTTTCCTCTTTTATAGAAACAGAGATATACCTAAATTACTTTATGGGCTTCCTCTTTGGTCATTTATTGGATTATTATTGCTTTTCTACGGTCAAAGCTGCGGCATAACACGCGAGTAAATCGATTGGCTGAATATGGTAGGTATAATAATCGTAGGTCCGTCTTCAAACCTCTGAACCTTTGCTCGTAACCTTTTTCCCATCCGCGAGAACGCGCGGAGCGCCTCTTCAAAGTATGCAAATTGGGCACGTCTACTGCTCCTCAAATTCTCTCCGCGGGATATATCGCGCCTTCCATTTCCTCTTTTGTTTTTTTCTTTTTTCACTTCTTCCTTTTTCTCTTTCTTTCACCCCCTTTTTTTTTTTTTTAATAACTCCCGCACTCTCCGGTTCACGTCCTATTTCGTTTGTCAGCAACTTGTCAATTCCCTTCAACGTTTAACGAGCGCAAGCCGCTTGTTTAATACCTCAGCTACAATTGCTAACGACGGACTTTCACCCATATCACATACGTCACTGCAGATACGATGTCTTATATATATATATTATTTTATCAATCATTCATCGTAAGAAATTGAACCCTTTTTCATTACTTGTATCTATAATTGAATAAACATCGATGTAATTGAATTCTAAAGTTGCCAAAATTTTAGTCTTCTGCGTCTAGACATATGATAGTCCCCTTTAATCAGTTGGCTCTCTACCTACTCGATAATAATTGTCCCAAATCCCTTTTTTCTTCCTCCACGTCTCTTTATCTGCCCATTGAAAAGGGAGATAATACTGCAGTTGCAGCTAGCTATATCCTATCCTGTCCTGTCCTGTCCTGTCCTATCCTCAAGGGTATATTTCGACGCTTTGAGCTCTACACAAGCGAACCCTTTTTTTTCGGGCCATAGTAATACTAGAATTAATTATTCCTTTATGGTTTGGTAATGAATGTGCAAACATCCCGGATGGCTGGATGGGATATGTTGTGGAGGAGCAGAGAGAAAGAGAGAAGGAATTCTATACGAGAGAGATAAAACGTAGAAACCCTTTCAATTTCAATTCATTCACGCGAAAGCGGTGGAGGATAGGCTCTGTACCAGATAATCGGTTCTCTGTTGCTGCTGCTGCTCCTGCTGCTGCTGCTGCTTCTGCTGCTGCTGCTGCTGCGACTACGGGGACCGTTTATTTTTCTATATTGAAACGCTGCAGCATCCCATCATGAATAGACTGGGCGTGCCTGCGACATCTGGGTGTTTTTTGGGCACTATTCGGACTACGGTGGGACAACATAATGGCTAATGATGGGGTGTTCTACTCGCATTAACCCCACGCTAAACCCACTTCCTATACATCTAAACTTGATCCCCGCGTATACGAGGTGAATTATTCCACCGGCTCTGCATCCTCATAGGATTTCCCTTCCATCATTTCTCTAAATTTCCACATCGATCCTGACTCTCGCTAATTGCAACGAATATCAAACGCATCGAGTCCGATTCGTAGCAGCGGAGGTAAAGACGGATAAAAAAAAGACGAGGATCCTCCAAAGGCCTGGAAAACGGACTTAGGATCGGATCCCAAATTCCGCTTGACGAAATACAGCAACGCGGCCTTTTAGTTTTCTCGTAGGTACGCGATGCCTTTGATTGGCATCCCGTGATCCCTCGAGTCGGTACGACCGCTCATGATCTCGCTAAGGTCAAAAAGATCCTTTGAAATAAGCGCCATATTGTTAAACGCTTGTCAGTTGTTATTCTCACTTTGTATAACGCGTCTATCGGAATCCCCGATACCTGAAGCTTCTAACCTTTGTACCAACACCCTAACAGCTCCATTCTCGACCTCTCCTAAGACTAGGACCCTGTTCAAAAATTTACTTCGATCTCCCCGTCTACTTTTCACCACTCAAAATTGTATCCCCTTCATTACCGCCGTTATAGCTACATACATCCGAGACCTGCTGCTCTACTGTTGTTACGATGCGATGTCAGAGTCTATTTTCTGAAAGGCAAGCCTTGTCCGGGCCCGTTCATCCGTGATCAATTTGTTCTGTAAAGTAGGTGGCTCGACGGGTGTATGTCTCAGCTATGATCTGCTTTCTAAGATCATAGCTCGGTACGGTTGTTTGTTGTGTTTGCAGAGCCGTTTATACCGTTTAAGTAGAAAATCTCCTCGCTGTAATAAAGGGAGATCCATATCCATGCCCGTATCGATATCCTTCGTCATTCTTTTCCGTTCTATTGTAAAAACTGCACTAAGTAGTCGAGCTATTACCGGCTTAGAGGTACGTACGCCGTCCCCTTTGCTACCGATACACTGTTTCTTTTTCCACCAATTCTAAAGAATCTTGAACGGATGAATCCACGTCCGGACTCGACTCGTGGATTACCGGTACCTTTTACTACAACCACACGCGCACGAGAATCCGTACATGAACCAGGAACTTTCCCATGGCGTCAGAACACCGTTTCTTCATTTTTTTTCATGGTTTCTATGAAACGGATACAAACGTCGGTTAGCTTCATCGTGGATGAAAGTTTGGCAATCGAAAGATTGCCAGTCGGCGCGCGGGGGACATCGATTTTTCCGTGATAGTCGACTCGGTGTAAAACAGTCCGCCGAGGGTATCCGTTCCCACAATCGTCTACGGGGGCCACCATCGTCGTGTGGAGTCGTCGACCATGAGCTGGTATTACGACAAAAGGTTTCCTCCAACGGGATTTGAAATAAATAAAATGAGAAAATAAAGATAAATGTTCATGGGTGGAGCGGCGAGGCGGTTCCCTGCTCATTGCCACCTCCTGACGTTTGGTCGACCAACACCATCGCGTGGGCGCTCTCCTCCGGCAAGGCGAGTATTCTTTTCTCTATTCCTCTCTTCTCTTCTCCGACTCTTCCAGCATCCTTTTCTCCTCTTACTACTCTTCGAGGGTCCTCGCACGCCCGGAGGGTCCACCGATTAAAATCTTGCCACCTACGAACACGACGCCCTTCTTCAGGGTGTTGTGTGGGGAACCAGTATGGCTAATCGGCGCTGTTTTACACGCTACATGGATGATTAGGATCTTAACACCTACGCCTCGCATGTTTCGACTTTAGGAGTTTATTCACATTTCATCCTTAGGCCATTATGCATATTTTCTTATCAATTTTATTCACACGTAAATATACACCACGGTGGTCCGAAGTTGGAAAATTTTTTCAAATCGAGTTTCAAAAAGTTATCGAAAAAATTATCGTCCAGAAGTTTACGTGCGTTTCTTTTTTTCAACCATTCGAAAAATTATATATACCTGTAAAGAGCCGGACGATCTAATCACGATACGAGTAAACCGATATAATTGATTGAACATCCAGGTTGATGATCTATGAATTGAAAAATTCGTGGGACTTCCCAGGTCGATAAATAAAACTGTGGGATCGCGATAGCTCCGTGAGATCTAATTCCACCTCGATAGATTAATCATTCAAAGTTTCCCACAGTATTGAGCGCAGGACCTTTTGTCCGGCAAGGATTATCCGCTCGATTCTTTATATTTTCTTTATCTCTTTTCCTTTTCTTTCATTGTCTCTCTTTTCTCCCATTTTTTTCTCTCATTTCGTCTCTGGACTTTATTTATTAGTAATCAAAAAACAAAACCAAAAAAAAACGGATAATTTCTTTCTTTTTTTCATTCTCTTCGGGCAATACCCATACCATATATATTTACGCTTCGATGCAGTACGTATAACCAGATTTACTGCACGGTGGTCCGTTTATTCGACTGTCTTTTACTCGCGGTTGAACTCGATAAGAACTTTATCGTATAATCGATCAGCGATCAGTGATCAGTGATCGGTGATCGGTGATCGGTGATCGCGTACAAGGATCTTGCGGACGGGATCAGACCTGGCCGTCTTTTCTGTCCCCTTTTCAATATATATATGTGTATGCTATATACACGCATACGTACACCATATACCCATCCTCATCCTCTTTCTCCTCCCCCGCGACCGAAGATTGACTCTCCGATCTTACGATCGACGTCTCAATACAGCCGCATCATTGCATATAATAATCGGACAATACAATCCGATCGAGATATTATCGCCTACAGCTGGCATTGTAATGCGTGTATAATAACGCAATTAACACTTCTTTGTTGGCGGGGAATAGTGTTTGGACACAAAACGGCCACGCTTTTATTTCCATTTTATTTTCACTCTAAGATAATGTAGATAACGGAGTTTCGAGATACGATTTTCCCCTCTCTCTTCTTACTCGTTTTTATACAATACCTCGTAATTACAACAAAACGTCACGGATATAAATTCGCCTCGTTTTCTATTATTACTCAAAGAAATTATGTTTACGAGGTAGGAGTCCGTCCGCGTCTTCTTCATCTCCATTTCTTATTTTTTCTTATGATTTGACTAAGCTACGTTCTCGACGAATTTTAGCCTAATGAATTCTCGGGCGAAATCAGGCATAATATAGAGCCTAGCTTTGTCATAAACACTCATTTAGGTTTGATAGTTTTAATTACTCTTCGCCGCTTCGTTACCGATATATTACGCGATTCAGTAATTCATTTATTTTCTAACCTTCGGGCAGTTTCTCCAAAATTTTATTACCCAGAGCTCGATCTTTCGCCAACCTTTCCTCATCCTTTATTTCTGCTCCACTATATTTCCCTCCGTTAATTCTACCGCAATTATCTACTCAGGCAAAATAACATTTCGAGCCGCTCCAATTTTTCCAAGTAATATAATCAAACTCGTTAGAAATGAATTCCTAAATCCCATTCTTCCTTATAAAGGGAATTAGTATAATGCCAATTTTGCAACCTGCTGTTCCAGGGCCACCTAAGGTGGAGTAAAATCGTTGCATTATATAGTATCGTTTTGTTTCGCCCTGTGGGAACCGATTTTGGTGTATTTCAAGGATATAAAGGATTTCATGAATGAAACCGATCCTCTACGGGCTGGTTTTCTTTTTATTCCCTAAAGATTCTCTCCCGCTTTTTATTATTACTTCTTTTTTTCCTTTTCCGTTATTTTCAAAGAATTCTTTCGCTCTCCTCCTTCAACAATTTTAACAACTTTAACCGCTTTCAATCTTTCATAATCTCGGTGAATAGAGACGTTGAGAAAGCCCTCTTTTTTCTTCCCTTTTTTTTCTCTCTCCTTTCACCACCCCCGAAGCACGAGGCATTATATATTTCGTTATAGGGTAGTCACTCGGTCAGTCGTCGATGATACGCTCCATTTTCATTTCTACCCCGAAGCTATCTCACGTCCGATTTCTCACTCCAAAATCAACGGACATACAAGGTCCACAACGATTATCGAATGGTCAAAGAGTCTCTCCAGCCTTCCGAAGTTTTTTTTTTTCCACACAAATAAATTCCGTGTCACTTTTAAATGCCGAACGCGACCGAGATCCGTCCGAATCCCCTTTCGGAGGACCAATCATCCCGCAAAACCGTTCTCATCCCAATTTGCATGAGATTTTGAAATTTTTTTGTTCACATAATTACCGAATGACACGTGCAGAACGAGGGGTTAGCGGCGGTGGTGGCTTTAGCCGCAATTCCCTTTGCCCAGTTTCCAGAGTTCTTCCCGGCGGGCATCTCACCGTAATTAACAATCTGTTTTGTATTCGGCTCACCTTGGCGCGACGTGTGCGGTCCCATGACGTCATAATTTGGGCCTCTTCTTCGCCCGGCTGCAGCGAGATCCGCCCCCTTAATACAGTGCCCGACACCTCGCCTTATACTCTCTTACCTTCGGGAAGATGGGCAAAATGGTACCTCGAACTTGGCAAGGTTTATACCTCGGTACATTATCCCGTTCGGGTCCAGGTGCCTTCGTGAAGAGGCGAAGTAGCGCAGGGATCTTTTCTCGAACGGTCAGTCCCACTAATTCCCGGATTATTCCATGTCCCGGAGGTATTACATCCGACTAACTAAAACCGCGCCTGAGTTTCCTGCCTTCGACCAAAAGGAGGAAAAGGTCTTCGTCCTGGTCCCGGTCCTGGTGATGGTGTACGGGTAGGTCAGCGGGGATAATAGCTTCGGGTGGACTTCACACGAAGCCGCTCGAAACCGCGGAGGTCCACCGTGCCACGTCGAAGATGATACAGACCTCAACTCCTCGCTGATGATGAATCCGGTCTGATTTACAGGGAACGAAAAAAAGTCCGAAGGATTTTCGTCTATCGGTGATAAAAAGATTTCAAAGGATCTCTTAAATCGTATCCGCGATTCTCGAAATTAATTTCGGTTCGGAAGATTTGGAACCCATTTTTATCCCACTAGCAAATATGTTGACTTTTGTGAGATAATTCAACCAGAGAGAAGATGCGTTGCGCGTGTGTGCGAGTGGAAGAGTTTAAGAGATGAAGAGACGAAGAAGAAGAAGAAGAAGGGAGTTGGGCCCCGTTCTCGTTCCCCTGTACCCGTTCAGGCTTTGTATGGGCCGCTGTCAGGCCGCAGGGGCCTTATTTCAGAACCGTGTCGAATCAGGCACGACAATTGCCCTAATATCCACACGAATGGTGGGGCCCAGTGCCGCTCAAAGGCACGAGATGAGTTACAGAGATCAGTTCTTATGAACAGTATCATATGGCGCGGCGTGTGGCTTGGTATAAAATGGCACGTATTAGTGTATACGTGTATGGGGCGATGGGCTGCGCCGGGGTTTCGGTAACAGTAACAAGTGTGTGAATGGGGTTCTGCTGAGTGAGCACCATTAGGTCTTCCAAAGTTTTAACGCTACTCAGGGAACAAGAATTCGGTAACAAAATCGTTTAGGAAAGTAATAGGACCGGCAAACCGTTTGGTTTACCAAAACTATTCGCTCAACAAAAGTACAGGAACAATTGGTCATCACGATGTTTGGGGGACGCGTTACCCACGATTCCTTTTCCCTTTTTCACACCACGCTGTACCCCGCACCTTGCGAAGTGGTAAAGTAATATCGGGGCAGTTTTATTGCCTGGAAGAAAAAGGATTTGAGGGAGAAAAAAAAGGGATTTTCATTAGCAAATATTTTTCACCGGTTTACAGATTTTCCACATTTTCTTGCCCGCTGATAAACGGATTAACATCCTTAAGCCTGTTTCGTCGTAAAATAACATCCTGGTCTTTATTGCGGTGATTCAACCTCCCCGCTGCAGCCTGAAGCACTGTAACTCTCAAAACTCTGGCCTGTTTGCAGGATAAGAGGAACTGCCTGAGAAAACCAACTCCGGTACGACCTACGGCTCGACTCGGCTAATATTTACATACATATTTCCAGGGTCTCTCTCGTTTTCCGGACTGATCACTTCGTTTCACCTGACAAACAGAGATTAACAAACTACGGCAAGGTGCACAACAAATATTATACCTACATATTCTTAAACGCACAATACGATTCAGGCTCTCCCAGTATACATATATATCGCCCACACAAAACAATTCACTCCTCTCTTTATTTTTTTCTCTCGTTTACCAGCCAAAAGTCAAATTTACATAATAAAATGACTAATTTTATCGTGCAAAGAAAAAAATCCGAGCAGATATCCTTCTCGTTTGCATATGAAACAATAATCGCCGTTTATAGTTCTCGATCGGTTCTCCCCGTTGTTGCAAATTGCTTCTCGAGACGCTCTGATTCTTCTCCCAAGTCTTCTCTTTCTTATTCTTCTTCTTCTTCTTCACGGGTCCAGATTTTCGTCGGTGTTATAATTTGAGGCCGTTTCAGGGAGGTCCAGCCCGAGGGCCGGGCGCCAAGAAGTTCAAATGAAGTCATC
This sequence comes from Tenthredo distinguenda, assembly GCA_947538915.1. Taxonomy (NCBI): domain Eukaryota; kingdom Metazoa; phylum Arthropoda; class Insecta; order Hymenoptera; family Tenthredinidae; genus Tenthredo; species Tenthredo distinguenda. Next base: position 25,167,071 of record OX384532.1, read on the forward strand.
AGCTAGGTTGGGGATCCTCTCCTGTTATTACGACCCGGTACCGCGTCACCGTCGCTCACATTGAGCCCATAAGCCTTCGAGAGTAAGAAAGAAAAAGGATGACCCAAAGACGGGAGGATTCCCTCAAAATTCGCTTCCATATTTTCCCTCTCCGATTCAGTCCTGGATTCAATAAAAGCTCCGTACTTTTACTCGCTCGAATTCCATCGAGGCATTCCGTCTATTCGGGTGGCAAAGTATACTCCGAGGCGCCAACGATTTAGAACAATACCAGGGTACGGGAGATAGGATAGCTTCAGAGTTAACCGTCATTTTGACATTAGGGTAACCTGTAATTTTCTACCGAGATCCGAGGTCCTCTAAATGCCATTACACGATTCATTTAGATAGGAGAGACAATAGTCCGGGTCGCAGACTCTGCACCGTGAATCGTAAGAATTTCCGAAAACCTCTCCGTTATTGTTGTTAGCTTTTCGCCTCGGAATTTTCTACGGTGGATTTTTTTCGCGAAAAAATTTCGAACAGAACGAACACCATTTTCTCCGTACGATTATACGCTGCCCAGGGCTGATGCGGGGACGATATTCGCGAGTGGGTATCCCACGAGCTTCAGAGACGATCATAGATCTTTCCAACTTCTTATTGTCAAGCTTGATGTCACGCTGAGATTTCTACCTTCTTTTGGTCCCCCTCGGCATCTTTCCTCGTGCTTTTCTTAATCCTTTTGCTATTCCTCTCCGTGCTCTTTCATCCCCGGAGAATTCGCTGACTTGACCGTCTGCGACGCGACCTTGCAAGGATCGATGCAAAAACCATCGACTCATTTCGTTTCATCATACCTCGTTCGCTGCCTCGTCCCGGGACCTTAGGTATTTATTCTAAGATGAAATTCGAGTTCACGTTCAGTTACCGAACCGAAGGGAGTTGAATCTCGACGCAGAAATCCTTTCCCGAATTCATTCAGTCCGTTTACCTGCTTTCACTAAACGCGTTGCGGTGTTACAACGATCTGAGTTCGAAGTTATGCGTGGGGTATCGCGTAGTCCGGATAAATATCGCTTTACACCAATTACACGGTAGTTGGTTCCCATATCACGGTGCTCGCCAACTTTTCACAATGGTAATTACGCATTTGACTGCTCGTAAATTTGACCCGTGGTAAGTCACCCATATGGTAGCTCGGGCGACACACGCTCTCCTTCGCCCCTCCGGCATTCTCCAAAAGGCAGAAACGTAGGAAAAGGAGAGAAAAATGTGAAACAAGGAGTCAGAATAGAGAACGGAGCAGCTCGGCCTAAGTTCGGTTAGCTTAGTCCTTAGTCTTATGTTATATCGCTATCGCTATCTTGTCGTTGCACTGTTTATACCTATAAAACACAAAGCCATAACTCTCTGTAATAACTAGCATGGTTAGGTCTCTCGTATCCTTTCTCTATTCCTATTTCGGAACGATCCGATCATTCCGCTCGCCATAGAGTTCTCGTGCGAGTCGATTGACCCACGGGTCATTCGGCCGTGTCACCAACCGCGAGGACATGTTACGGTAGATTTTATTGCCCAAGAAAACTCGAGCTGGGGCGGTCAGTCATCGATTGAGATAAATCGACGGACGTATCTCAGACCTCTCGAAGTTCAACCGTACGTGGCAGAATTTTTATTCCACGAGTATGTCGATTTAAAAAATTTGAAAAAAAGAAGAAGAAGAAAGGTTCCCTCGTTTATCTCAAATTTCTTAATTATTCCTCGCTCTTTCCAAACGAATCGGGGAAAAAATTACCCGATAATTCGACGATTTTGAAAAGCATCGATCGCCGCGACCTTTGGGTTGATTAAATTCTGGGGTTGGCGGGATATTCAATTAGGTATTGGCGTAGGGGGCTGAACTACGGGGTTATTAAATTCTCAGGTGGATAAGCCGCGCAGGCGAGCTGTTCGAAAGGGAGAGAAAGGGAGAGATGAAAAGAGAGAGAAAGAGAGGAGGGGAGCCAGCTAGACGCTGCGGGTGGAGTAGAGGCTGCATTCTCTGGTAATTAGTCTCACCCATAAATTACCCACCATTCCTCGTCTGTGTTGGTCGAGTTGGTAACACTGCACTTATACTGCTCAAGGACCATTGTGTGTTCCATGAGGAGGCTCGAGGGAACAGCTCACCTGTACGGAGGCAACCTGGCGACCTGCACCTGGTGGAGTGCAGTGTAGTGCAGTGCTTTGCTGTGCAGTGCCCCACGAGTTTGTATAATACACACAGACATATATAAATATATTTATATACACACACGTATACCTATAGCCGCGGATAGGTATAGATATACGATATGTGTTAGTTTGGTATATATTATATTCAGTTATGGGACTTGTATACAGGTGTAGGTTCGAAGGTATGGTATAATATGTGTGCACATCGCGTTTTGGTATACCGTTTACATGTATATTGGGATATGCATATATACGTGTGTGTGTGCGCGCGTGTATGTGTATGTATATATATATATGCTATACCCTATACCTTGTGCTATACATCTCCTTTATTTTTGTCACGCGCATCACCGACCGCGCGTTGGTATTAAGACCGATTACACCGTGAGAAGTTAAGCCTCTGCATAAATATATATATACCTACACACCAAAGGAAGGATAGATGTATATTATATTCGTAATTCAGGGAATATATTGTATACATTTGGTATCTGAAATTCTGAGGAATGGACGGATTACACCTATTATTGTTCATTTCGAGAAAGAGGTAGTTTTCATCTGAATTCAATTTTCGGTATATTTTGAACAATTTTTTGCAATTAAACTGATGAGGACTTCAACGAACGATCCTCGATCGGGGATGGACCAGATAAGAAGAAATTTATATACGTGAACTCGTTTTGGAAATTATTCTTTCTATTAGAAAAAAAGTGGGAAAGGGAAAAAACTGAGTTTAATGATTAAGGTACGTATATTGTGGATATACTGTACTCCGGGTAGGTATGAGGTGGGTACAGGTACGATATAGAATATCTAGAGGGCGCACTACTTAAAGTCTGTGGGAACGTAGAAGGTACGTTCCCTATCCTCTCAGTCCTCAGTTCTTCTTCCTCGTTTCTCCTACCTCAAAAATCCTCTCTCACCTCTCCTCGCTGTAGGTCCCGATGAGGACCTGTTCTGGCCCACTAGGCCCAACGAACGAACGAACGAACGAACGGGGCGAAGAAAGGGCACCAGCATCGCATCGCATCGCATCGCATCGCATCTTCTCGCATCCCATCGCATCGCATCGCCTTGCCTTGCCTTGCCTTGGCTTGGCTCTTATATATATAGTCAGGGAGGACCCCGCTGCTAAATGAGCTGTAATAGGGACCCCCGCTGACCCCTCGGTCCGAGGGCCTTGCCGCCACTCATTCTGGGCCCCCGGGGCATGATAGGGGTATTCAAAATCTCCCGCTCACTACTATATACCTCGTTCCTTCCTTGGTTCGTTCGACCGAGGTGAGCCCTCGCGATGAGATTAAGATGCTAAAGCTACGCTACGCGCTTTAGCTGCTACACGAGAGACAATTTAGTCAATTAAATAATTAATATATCAATTAACTCTACGGAATGCCGTATATCTCTACCTCTCTTTTTATCTCTCTATATCGCGAGGTCGTCTCTTGCGCTGTAGCATAAACTATCAACAACCCGCAATGATACATATCTCAGATTCCACTTCTCTCAACTTCCACACGTACTACGAGTACTCGATAAAAATTTCGTACGGATAGTAGATGAGACCGTGTTACCTACTCGTCACCCTTTTATGTCGAGGGTGATACCGTGTGGGATTCGGATATCGAGAGATTGTTGGATTTGGTCCTGCGGGGGCGGCGGTGGGGTGTGGGTACATATATACCTACCTGGGTGCCCCGCGAGCATCTTTCTACGCCGCGGCGTTCCGGGTGAGTCGTGGAGGCGATGCGGTATTCACGGCTTTGTCGTGTCGGCATAGATGAAAGAACGGTTCAAGCCACACGCCGCACGGCAAGCTTTTTCAATAGCCCACTACACCGCGATGAGAGAGAAAGAGAGAGAGAGCGAGAGAGATCGAGAGATAGAGAAGAGAGACACGGAGAGGCCCGGGTTCCACGGAAGAGAGGCAAAAGCTCTACGGAAACCGTCCAGGCGACCAGAGAAACTCCAACGGGATGCTGTGAGCCCGCGAGTGGGCTACTGAGTGCCTCTCCAACAAAGGCTGACAATGGGACTTACTCGCCCATTATTGAGCCCTTACTTACACATTCAGGGGCGCATCACCTCGTGCTCTAGGTATTCTTGTATACCCACGTAGATAGCCGAGAAAATTTCGACTCGAGACATCTTTCCGAGACTTGTATCAAAGATTAGTGAAATCTTTCCACTGCGTCGTCACGTGGAAACTGGAATCGTTAGTTTTGTGGAAAAACGACGATAGAGATCGATTCTAGTACGAACTCTTCTATTTCTGGTTTCTCGTAGTCATCCGTGCGTACAGACGGATATATCTGACGGAGAAATGTGACTGTCGGGAAATACCGCAACCTTTCCTCTTTTCTTAGATGATAAGACGACGCTGGTATGTGTGACAGTTCAGATAATAGAGAGAAAGAGAGAGAGAGGGCTGAAAATTTTTCCCTGGCTAAAAGAAAACAAAAAAAATGAAAGGGTATTCGAACAAAAATGAGAAAAAAAAAAAAAAACTGGGGAACGATCGGCTTTTGAAGTTTCGCTAATCGGACGATTCAATTGAAATCGGCGCATGCGTTATCGAACAACGAGACTAGCCTGGGAGCGACGGTCCCGAGGTCTTCGCGTCTAGCTGAATCTGTTCAGAGACTGTTGGTCTCTGGTCTGTTGGTCTCTTGGTTTAACATCTCGGCGTGCACAGAGCAGCATCCCGTCGAGTCTGGTGGCTCGTGGACCATAAGAGGGGCTTGGTGTAGTATTTTGCCGCGACGTGGCGCTCACCTGCTTCGCGGCAGTCTTAAGGTGGACCGTTGCTCAGCAAGAATCAGCCGCTTACTTCTGCCGGTCCTTCTTATACTTTTACCTTTCAATATAATACAAAATTATCGGCATTTTTTGAACGAGCATTTTAAATTCAAAACAAGAATTCACTTCACGATCGCGATCCGTATATTACCTACGACGGAATTATCTCGCTCCCTTTTTACCCCCACCCCAATACCACCCCTTCCCTCGATCTTCGTCCTCCTCCACTTCCTCTTCTTCCTATTCTTATCCGACGGGGATAATCCTTTCCGCGATCGGGTAAAACGAGATCGATTAATCGGTGGATAATAAAATCGCAAATCGAAGATTCTACCCATCCAAGGGTTGGACCTGACACGCGCATACGCGCACACATGTATCCGTAAACGATTTACGTTCGAGTGGTGGGGGGATCTACCTTTGGTGAATTAGTTTGTAGTGGGGGTAAAAGAAGACTCAAAGATCCGGGTGACACAGTTCTGCGGGAAGCTCCGGGTGTCAGGTTTTAAACGGTTTTTTTTTTTTGTTTTTGTTTTCTTATTCTACTCTTTTCTTATTCGACATTAATTTTCTCGTCGATTAGTGGAGTTCGCGATCATCGAGTTCGAAACAGTGCTTCGTCGGCCGAAACCGAAGGACCGACATCCCACTCTCGTCGAGGAGCGTGAAAATCTCCTTGGTGATAAAAGTTCGCCGATATGAAAATCGATCGTTGATATCATCGTCAGTGCGGGTGGATGATAATTAATTATGACGAAAGACTGTCGGGAATATGGGCTGCCACAGAACACTGTAATAGCCGAATTCAAACGACCGCCTTTCGCAGGTGAACCGGTTGATTTCTAAGCCGAGAAAACGTCGACCTCGAAACGGACTTGGTTAACGACATCAAGTTATAACATTTTTCTTTTTTCTTACGGAATGGAGATGCGCACCGTTTTGGTGGCGATTTGCCTGTTGCTTGTTACTCCGATCACTGGATCACTTTGGTGAGTAAACCGATCGTCGAAATGTTTCCCGAAAATTTCGTCCCCTCGTGTCTCAGACCTCGGAGGGAATTAAAATTTCTTGTTCTTCTGTCTCGGAGCATAACCTAGGCTACGCTGGATCGTATATATCGATAACATCTCTTCGTAAATAAAGCTGTCGTTCAGGTTGACTAATGGCATCTTCTCTCCCGAAAGATTCTCGATTTTTATTCATCAAGGGATTACTTTTTGTCCTGCGTCGTTCAATTGAAACATAAATAAAGATTCGATCGTCCGAACGGAGGAAATACCCCTCCAACGTTCGATTGGAAAAACGGAAGTAAATCAGTGGCAAAAGGTTGGGTAATAGTGGGTACAACTACTTCAGGTCTAAAAAGAAGTAAAAAGTAAGAGTCAAGTGGCGTTGCATGGGCCTGGTAACACATGATAGCCATAAAGAGAGGGTGAAAACAAACAGAAGTCATCTGTAACGCGTAGCCTCAAGTTCTCTGCCCTCCGTCCTCGGCATGCCTTCGTAAACAGCAGGGCTAGAGGTGCGAGGTAATGACTTTGACTCAAATTGCAGGTTCCACAAACTTTGATCACCAGAACCATTGATAGACTGATAGACACCCTGACGAATTTCTGTCCCCCATTGTCTTTTGATTCTTGTCGAAGAATCTCCTAAAGAAACTCGCGAAAGTGCAACTCCCGAGGAGCCGGTGCTGAGCCGGATTGAAGAAGAATCGTGAGCCCCGTATCTACGTCATAAATAAAAGAGTCATCCGTCTCGTCACTCGCTCCCTGCTCCCGTTAAGTTGGTAAATATTTGCGGAAAGATACCGTCCTACGCTCTTATCGCATTTTATTTCGTCACGAGGCGAGTTCCGGCGATAGTCGAAACGAAGAGAAAAAGGAAGGAAGAGAAAACCGATCCCAGGTAGATTTTTGACTCCGCTAGTCATTCCTTTTTACCCCTTCGGTAATTTTCGATTCCCGTCTGAGTGGCCGGACGGTTTGAATCAGTGAATAGTTGGCGATTACCAGCGACCCGTGGACCGGATTCTTTTACCCTGGCATAAGAATTCTATCGTTTTTTTAGCGGAGAGCCGCGCCTCGCGCTCTATCTCCCTGACTCCACAGCGCGGGGCAGAGTCCAGAAGCTAAACCGAGAAGGATACACGCAGCTACCGAGTAAAGAGATGAAAAGGGAAAGAGAGACCGTGGACAATGGTCTCTCCGTCGCGTCACAAAGTGTCCCGTAAATCTCTTCCATCGCGTATAATTTGTTCCCCCGACACACGCCGACCGCTAACCGAAGACTGGATGGAGAACCTGATGGTCATCGAATAATAGCTTCAAATTCCACATTCGGAACGATATACTTACTCCATACACTACTCGCCCGCTCATCTTCTATGCGGACTAGAATTTATCCATCCGAGTCAAAAGCTGTCTACCTGCATCGTACGTTCCCGGAGTCTCCTGGTCTCCCGTTCGGAGGAGGAAACGATATTTCGATGGACTTTTCTCCCATGGAAAAAAAAATCGCGTCTTTTTGACGTTGGATTAAAAAATCGTGCGATGTGGTTTACCGGAGGCGATATACCACCGGGATTTCTCGGTGGGGTTCGATGGTGAAGAGTTAGCCAATGAGCCACGGTGGGCAGTCCACCGGGTCCCGGATGATCAGGATTGCCCTCTGAGGCCTCGCTGGTTGGTATGGTCCGCGAGGAGTGGAGTGGAGTGAAGTGGAGTTGAGGCCCTCCTCTCCCACCTTTTGCGGGAATCGACGCCGTGGCTTGTTTGCTCACCTGAATACCTGATACCCCCCTAAACCGAGGCAGGCCACGAGTTATACCAGCCACTCTGACGCGCCAAGAGTGTCACGGAGCAAAAGCTCCCTCTTTCCACGTATGCGCGCGTGTGAGATCGCTGATCGATCCCCTGACACGTTCCTCACTAATCTTCGATTCCAGGGACACTTTGTCCAGATACAAAAGTTTTCTCGTCATCGAATGCACCCTTCGTCGATTGCGTGTGTACAGAGGTCTCCGTGGAATTCAATTCCGTCTGGTTTACGACCCAATTCATTTTCATTCCAATGGCCAAAGCTGTGTCGATCGATTCTCTGAAGTGTCGGATTGAATTTGAAAGAAAGATGAAAAGAAGAAAAAAGTCGGAGGAATCTTTTTCTCGAAACTGAGCTATTGGAACAGAAAAAGATATGCGTGAAAGTGGTTATGCCCAATGCCGCGAATCGCATAATTGGGTAAATATTCTCCTTATACTCTGCCAAGGCAAACATAGATCTTAGAGTATTTGGCTACTAGATGGAAACGAATATCGCGCGCGGTAGCTCTCCGCGGGTTACGTACGTGCGTACCTACATAAATACACCCAAACGTTAACCGAGGACTTCGTCTAGCCTCTTTTCGTATTAAATATAGGTGCGGGCGTCGCGATGCACTCGATCATTGTCGCATTTCTGTACGGATATAACCGCTCGGGTATTAGAAACGTCACGGCTCAGCTATACCCAACTATGCCAAATCTCGTATCGGTCATTCCCTACCCGACAAATTCAACGACTCGAAAGTTTTCTTCTTATATAAATGATATGATGATAAAAAAAGGGCCAAAAACTGGTACGTCAATTTTTACGACCACCCGTTCGCTGAGGCCGGACTGCTGCTCCTCATTTCATCACGTAGTTTCAAAGAGACGATAAATATCCTCTGATCTATAGACATGTGGCCGACCATCCACAGGCGCCCACCACTTATTCAGATTATTTGTATTTCGAGATGAAATCAGCATGCGAGTCTTTCTGGAACGGCGCGTTCACTTTCTTCTCGTTCTCGTTCCTTTTCGTTTCGTTCTTCAGGTAACAAGCATCGCGATATAAAAAAGGGGCCTCGTCAGAGCGGATTTATTGTTAAAAGCTTCGGCTTCGTGGCAGAGCATGAGCCTCGCGGTTCGAAAAAACATTAAGTGGCATTAGCACGCTCCCATTGCTCCACCGCGTCCGTAACAAATCCACCTATGGGGACTCGCGCGTTACCTGGTTTACTTTGCTAACGTTTTCGAGCCCCACCAGGCCCACGGGGGGCCCCTGCGTAAATCAAGCACAGGGTACGCTCCGGCATCTCAGGCATTGTGAAGGACCTGCCTGTTGCCGTCTTTCCCTCGTTTGTTTCAGCTATACGCATTCTCAATTCTTACTCGCGATTAGACCAGCGTACTCGACACGCGTGTCATTCCGGTTTCGAACCGGGGCCCGATTCCCGTTCCCTCAATTTTCCGCACACTCGAGGTCCGAACGTATCCGCTGATATCTGTACACCGCGGATTTGAATTTGGATTATTTTTTTTGTTATTTTCTATTTTCTTTTCAAACAAAATTCTTCGCTTTAGATTTATACCGGAGAGGAGAAGGCTGTTCGTAAAAATTTCACCTCACCTCGACTAACAACATTCTCGCGACTTGTTTTCGAGGCCAAGATTCGTTCCACTGCACTGTGGCCGCAGAACTTCGGTGCTGCAAACCTCCGGTCCTGAATTTAGTCGCTAAAATTCCCATGGCTTGTTACACCAACGTTTTTATTCCTTTTTCAAAATGCCTTCGGGAGCCCTAGGGACCAAGAGTCTCTCCTATACGCGTCGTGTCTTCGAACTCTTTTATACATTCACCGATTCTTACATCCTATCATTTTTTTTTCTTCTCTCATATCTCACGCTAATTTTTCGCTTTTTATTCAACGTTCGTCGACAGCGAAGAGTTTCAATTCGAGATATTAATCAACAGCCTTCAATCCCAAGGAAAGATCGGTACAAGCAAGCCGGTTGCCAAAGAGTGTCTATCGTACCAGACAGCGTGGGGCTCTGTGTCTCGAAAAGAATGCCGTGCGTATAATGACGTAATAAATTTAAACCGAGCTCTTCAATTCTATTCGGAGTCTCTTATTTTCTTTTCGCGATATTTTCGCGGGGCGATTCTCTCCAGAGAGTAAGAAAAATCTTTATTTTATTAATTACTTTGGAACGAATGAATGAATGGATAAGTTGAATGGATCATTTCGACGGGATGAATTTTTCGTCGGTTATTGTTTACGAGTAGGACGTCGTAATTTGGTGATTTTATTATCTCGTGGCATTGTATCGGTTCGTTTTTAACGTTTATTTGATCTTAGAGGGGTTGCCTTGCCTATACGAGGGCCTACTCCTCCGCGAGGCAAACAGTCGTGAAATACGTCCACCAACTCGGCTCACCCTCCTCTCTGCCAACAGCTTAACATAATATACACTGGTGCCCGTAACTTTAACGCAAACGTGACTGTTATGTCAGTCGTTACATGTTCTTGGAAACTGTGAGTGGCGCTGATGCATTCCTCCGCTGGCAAAGAGAGGAAAATAGAAACTAGTCTCGGATCTCTATAGACGCAGCTATATGTTACTCAAGCATTCGATAATCGATACATAAAAGAATCGATCGTCATCCTGAGGTTGAAATTTTTCGTCAAATAGAATAATAATCGAATAGATTTAAAACCGAGTGAAATAATTCTCGTGGATTTTGAATTATTTATTTCTTTTATTTTTTTATTTTTTGTGATATTTATTTTTCATCTCCAGATCTGGAACCAGCGAGCCTGGGTATAATTAGGATATGCGATAAAATTCGGTAGCGCTTATCACCGCGGTGTATAGAGGGCCGAACACGGACCAGGCGAATGCGATCAGAGAAAAATAAATATCAGATTCTAAAAACTATTAAATTATATTCCAGCAACGGCTTCGCATATACTACATGCACACAGGGCTGACGACGTCAGTCAGCGTTCAAACTGTGGCAACACTAGCCGCTCTCGCGCTCTACTCAGTACACATATACAAACAGATTTTATTACGTCTAATTTTGATCATCCGTTCCGCGATCCCGCGACGTTTGTATATATTATGTCATTTCTTTTTCATATGCCAACCTCGTACAGTTCAGAAGTCGTATTACATCGTGATATCGTTTTAATCGAGGGCTGAAAATTGATCGGTTTCTAAAAATGGCTCGGAGATGTTTCATTCTTTTTTCTTTCTTTTCTCTTTTCTCTTCATTTACGCGTCTGATCGGCCGTTACTTATACGGCGAGTTTCCTATATACCTGTGGAATAAAATAATTCAACTTTTTCCCGAGGAGTTGATAGATTTTGATGGTTTGACGTTCTGCGGTTTCCGGCAGTTAGCCAAGTCTCGTTTTTCGTTCTTGTTCCACCGCGGTGCGGTTAAGAAAAAGCTTACGGCGAACGGAGATAAATCAGAAACGTTGGAGAGGATCAGACAGTTTCTCCCTCTTGGGAGTAGGTACAGAGACACAACATCTTGCGAATCCTTGGCGACCGCTTAATCTCTCTTTCTCTTTACTTTTTATCTTTATCTTTCTATTTCTCTTTACTCCTTGCTCCGTCTCTCTTTCTGTTTCCGTTTCTCATTTCATCCGTACTCCGTCTTCTACTCGGTTTGGCTTCTCTTATTTTACATTTTTACCTACACGAGATATATATACGTACACATATATGTCTACGACCTCGCTAAATACTTTCCTCGACAGATTTGTGGCTTCCCTAAATTATTTTCGAACGACTCACAGCCTTGTTTCCTTCTTACATCAAAAAAAAATAAAAAATAACAACAAAACAAAACCCAAAGAAACCGAGAATAACGGAAATGAAATTCTTCTTTCGCATCGTACATACGAATCGATTTCAATTTTTTTCTTTTACGCGAAAAGCTAAATAATTTTCACGACGATTCTGTTTTCTCGTATTCCAGGGTAGCCGGAAGTCAAGTGGTGATGGACCCGATGCTGGTGTGTAAAAAGACCCGAAGACTGAAGGGAAAGCTGGCAGATATTTGTCGCAAGGAGCCAGCTCTGCTCAAAGAAATAGTAAAGGGTGTTCAGGTCGGTACAAGGGAGTGTCAACACCAGTTCAGAAACAGAAGATGGAATTGTACGACTGTCAGACGTTCGTTAAGGAAAATCTTACTCCGAGGTAAGTTGAAAGAAAAGAAAGAGAAACGAAATATCGTTCACGGTTCTTCAAATATCGTCGGTTGATCAAAGTGACAACGATATTTGAGAAGACTGAGATTTTAAATAAAATGTTCTTCTCTTACCTAACCGTACATTATCGCAAGAATCGTTCGAATGAACCTCCCGACGTTGGTAGGTACCTAATCCGTACCGATCAGCCATAAAATCGACCAAAAATAACCATCCGAGAAAGACTAAGAACCTCCTTTATACTTTCGTCCAGCTCTCGGCTTCCCTTCTGCATCCTAGACCCGATACTCGCATCAAACTTTGTAGGTAGTAGCACTTGGGGTTTAACGCCCGTGTTCACCTTATCGGCGAACATGCAGCCCCTCAATTAGGGGATGCTGCAGCGTGCTGAGTCCTAGTCTTAGTCCTAGTCCTAGTCGTATTCGGTCCTGAGGTATTGCAGCCGAGGACCACACAGCAGGAGCTACCTGAACCTATCGGTAGATCGGGTCCATAAAAATTAAATGCCGCCAGATAAATAAACGTCAATTGGGAATTGAGATAGGCGTCAAGACCCGAGAGAGAGAAAGAGCCGAGGGAACACAAGAGTCGGACTTGGAAGTGGAAGCCACCTAAATTTTGTAGGAATTTCCTACTCCAAGTTTTAACCTCAGATAAACTCTAATCTATAGTCGTCTCTGTCAATTTTTAAGCCCGAGTCAAATCCCGGTTGCATACACCCGGCGTTTAGAATTCTATATGCATCCTAACGGTACAGAGGCAAGAAATTAGGCAATCGGAATTAACTCGAGGGGAATTAATCAATAATTAATCGATACTTTGGGTCCGATCGTCGATAAATCTACGCGGTATATGAAATCGGTAAGAAATTTTACTGGAAAACGGTTCTACTCGATTCCTGAGAGAAGAGAAACGGTCCTTTCGCCTGACCCTGGGCCTCGGGTCGTCCACCTTACCAAGGGTCGTATTTTAGCGTCGAGGCATCAGCCGGGTGCCGAAAAATTGGTCATAATGTTGACAGCTACCCGCGGAGAGAGATACACTCGGAAAGAGTTTGAACGGAGAATTGAAGGATGATGCGAACCGGGTGTAGAAAGATCCGGTCGACGATACGCGGTCCGTTTTGTTACAGTCCTCGAGGAATAATAATTCCCCTGTCCGCGATGGAATATTTCCTAAATTTTTCATCCCCACCACTGCCGAGGCTGCTATCTGATCGGAAGGAGTAGAAGCAGCGATTTTAAGGGCTTTAATTAGGGGAACACATTGCCACTAATATCTGACGGACAATGTCAATCTGTCAGCTCCTACTAAAAGGAAAAGATCTGATACCGACACGCGATCCAACCGATTTAGATGTTGGGTCTGATGAGGTGGAATTAACCCGACCTCAACCCGCCCCCACCCCTCCGAAATAATGTTGCCAGAAAGAAATTGGACGGAATTCCAAACTCTAAATTAAAATTTATACCTCCTGCCTCTTAATCCTTAGATAAGGACTAATAGTCACTCTGCTCCTGAGTTAGGGCGACCTTTACCTCGCCGGGCACACGTCGGTGTGTGTTTATAAAAAATATCTCTCGACAGTCTTTTTTTGTTGCTTTCCAAATGAAACAGCTCGTTTCTCATTTTCGCTCAGAAGAATATCCCCCTTTTTTACGCTTCTTATTTTTACTTTTATTCTTTTTTTGCCTTCTTTGGCTCGGATCCTGGCCCCCGTTTCACCGGCAACTAGCCTCGAGCAACCAGCTCCGAATGCATACAAACGTATTAGTTAACACCCGTCGAGGTAAAACACTTAACACAGGTTCGCTAACGGTTGCTGGGTTCGCGTCCGGCCATAAGTTCTTATTACCACTGGTGCTGGTGCTGGGGCTAGCAGGGTACATCACCGGCTGGCAAACCGACGAAGCTGTTCCATCAGATAGGATATAAAGCCAGCCGCGATCGCGGAATTTATACAGCCTATAAATTAAACTATGAAAATGATATCGGACTAGCCATTCGATAAGGAAATCGCGTATCAGAAGGCTAATGGAGTGAGGGCATTCGCGTGAGGCTGGAAGGACAGCGAGATAGCCTCGTTCAAAGGTCGAGTTGAATCAACCGATTAGCAAACGTGTGCGGGGTCAGTCGATCTTTATTCCAGGCTCGTACGGATAAGCCGGTTCTTTTTCTCGGGTAGTCTTTTTCACATGGGATTTTATTGGACCGTCTATCTTCACCTGGATCTTGATAAATTCAAAAAGTATTTCGGAGGCGAAGCGAGGGCGACGATCCGGGTGGGTCTATCGGGCGCGCTAACGATCTTCTCTCCGAGTTTACTGCGAAATAATGTTAGCCTCTGGTTACGATCAGCCGACTTAAGGCTTAATTTGTCCCCCTTATTAGAGATACCTTCGAATGGAGGTAAAGGCCCGATATTCAAGGTAATTTGCAAGGACCACCGGGCTTTACCACCGGCGTTTATTACGTTTAAACTTCAATTTTTATAACCCTTTGATACCAGAAGGTAGAGCCAACCTGTTTCCACCGGACCAAGATCATTTCCAGAATCTGTTTAATTAGCCGATACATTACTTTCTCTAACATATTTGCAACAAGCTGAATTACCGTTTTCTTTCTTTCCTTTTTTTTTCTCGTTTTTTACCAAAAATTGGAAGAAATAAAAAACAAAAAACAAATTCTTTGTCGCGAGTTCCGAGCGGTTATTTAAAACTACTTCGAAAAGGAATCCTCTCCGCGGCGCGGGGGCGATTCGGAAGAAATAAGGGGATCCTGAAAACAGGGGCAGGGAGGGGGTTGGGGTGGGGGGAGGGGGGGCGGCTGTTCGGATCTGTCGAGGCGATGCATTCAAATGTCAACGGGGGCCCCGGTGCCTGAGACCGGACTCCTGCACGCCGAAGAGTAACAGATCTGTCGAGCGTCGCGGAGCAGCTCGGCTGTAGAAGTTAAGTTAAAGTACGGTAGCCTCGATACAATAAACGTAAGGGACACTAAACTGTTTGCTGTTGTCAATCCTTTGTGGTTGGAAACACGGCGATGTACCGGCAATGTATCTCGAATGTAACCAGAGGCTTTTACCAGCGAGGTTAACTTATCCTACGCTTTATAACCGGCCGGTGTACAATCTTGTCCAAAATGAGGGTGCGAGGAAAAAAAGAAATAGAAAATCAAAAAAAAAAAAGAAAGAAATACTTCTGAAAACTTCTCCCTCGTATATTTTTTATTTTTCTTTTTTTTTCTTTCCTCGTTCGTTTCGAAGAAAATTTCATCGTCGCGTCTTCTTCGGTAACGGGAGGTTCTATTCAGCTCGGAATCGCTTATACCCGCAAAAATGACTGTAAAATCGTTAGAATAACTGGAGACATTCGCGATATTCCATCTCCGTACAGTAATTACCGAGGTATTTACTCGAGGGCTCGCGGGGAGCTCTCTTTGGATCGTTTGAAACTCTTCAGATCGGTTTAACAGCGGATGAGAAAATTCCTCTACGAATCCGTAGAATCATCGAGGTCAAACCCCGTAGGGATCAAAGATTCGCGAGAGATTCACGAGAGAAAAACAAAAAGAACAAAATGAAATTCTCACGGGTTAAAAGATCATTTTTTGATGAATAATATACGAGATAAATAGCGCGGAGAACGCGAGCCACACTTGGTCATTGCGGTATTTTTTATTACCCGTTTGAATCGACTCTGGTTGGTTTCTGTTGCTGGTCTCTGCTCCGAGAGAGTTCCTGTATAGGTATTCATGCGTCCAGTTAGTATTTATTGGAAATGGTCAGAGAGACCGACTCCCATCGGACAGAAATAGCAGCCTCTTCGCTCCCTATTCTCTTTTATATACTATATCTACCCTTTCACATTGAATATTCTCATTCAACGGGGTTCAACCTCCGCGCAGATATCAGACAAGGGATGCAAACGCGTATTTAGAAAACAATCCTAGATATACGCCTGCAAAAGGGGAAAAAAATAAAAAATATACCGAAAAAGGTTACTTTCTACGCGATACCTTCACTCATCGCGTAATCGGATTATCTCCCGATTATCCATATAGCTGTAGAATAACTGAGCGAGTGTCGAAAGGTAGATATATACGTTATACAGATATGCGAGGTAGGCTGGTATCGGTGCCATGCAGAATTCAATACCATATAAGTGGAGAAGTATTACAGAGTTAGAGTCGTGTAAGTGGTCTCATAGCTCAGGAGCGGGATAAGTTCTTGTGTAATCGATGATCGATTAATTGCGGTTGAGAGGTTAACGAATACGAGGACGTTCGAGTCGCTTTCGATAAATCAGTCTGACCGATCCCCGGCAACACGAGGTACCTATGGCGTACGGTTCGAGTGGTAGTAACGCGTAGAAAATACTAATGCGATATGTGGTGGTAGTGTTACTTGTCCGAGTAGGTAATTCCGAAAGTTAAAGAGTATAATAAAGCCGATGTGATGTTGGGTCGGAGATTTTGCGCGCGAATATCTTCGCAGAATGTTGATAATTGGCTCCTCCTCGGACCTAACCGTCCCGACGCACCTGGCTCCGAACCGCAATGCCAAGATAACGATCATCGGCTGTCTAATTCATCCGAATAGTGATTCAAACCTAACGATAATGTTCCTTATAACATATCCGAACATGTGCAGATCACGACGTTACGCGATCGCCGCGGTGGTGGTGGCTGGCGAGTATTTCTGCCAATTTGGAAGAGTTTTTCTCGTCCTTCGAGATTGATCGAAAAAAGTAAATGGCATCGAATAATCGAGTAGTTTAAACGCATTTACTCAACGGAGAACGATCACGGCTTCCGTCACGGTCGGATCTAAGGAGCTGCTGATGATGGTGGTGCTGTCTTTTCTCTACTACTGGACCAGCCTTTACTCTCTGCCTGCCTTCCTTCCTTTCCTTTCCTTTACTTAACTTCGGACCTTTCGCTTTCCATATCAGATCAACTCGTATATAAGAGTATCGTATCGCTTAAATACACACTGAAAGGTGAGTTGATGCATCAGAAGATACGCGGGCGGTGGCAGCAGCCAAGGTCCAGTCGCTACGTCGCTCCGTCGATTCGTGCTAAAGATACCCGACTGGAATCCATGGGAACCACAGTGAACCATGGTTAACGTGTACAGCCCATTCCACCACCCTTTTACCCCCATTCCCTCCCTCGACAAACTTTACCACCTCAGTTTTATACTTCGACTTGTTCGACCTTACGCGCAATTCGAATAGACGATGCCTAGAGAAACACATTTAGGTACCGCGTGTAGCTCTACTCATTTTTCGTCACAGAATTCTGAAACCATTTTGAAAAAAAGTTTGTACACTTGCTTCGCGACGATTGATCTTTCGTTAGGATTTACAATCGAGAGAGGAAATGGAGAGAGAAAGAGAGAGAGGGTTCCGTAGCAGCAAGCTGGTGGATCCAGTAATTGGAGAAACATTCCACCTTGTATGAGTTAATTCCATCGATCGGAGGTAGATACCGTAGGTAAGAGGAAGAATAAGAATAAGAATAAGAAGAAGGAGGGAGAAGAGGAGATGAATAGCCGCAGGATCGTTACTTACGCTCCGAGCAATAAGATTTTCGTTTATTAGTACCTCTGACCGATTTGCAAAGCCCGGATGCTGGCTGGTAGGGTGAAATGTGTAATCTTGTGGGCTGGTGTGTATGAAAGGGTAGAGAGCTTGACGCATTGTTCGTTAATGATGGAGTGGAAACGTGACAGGTGAAATCCAATACGGGACTCCATGTCCCACCCTGCAGTTCACCCATTTGGACACACGGCTTAGTATCCGAGGCACAGGTCGCCTCGGTTTTCGGCTCACAGATATTTAAGGTAGCTGTGAGCGTTGGCCACTGTGAGAGCCGGGACCATGCGATAGCTCCCAAGAACCTACCTACCTACCTTCCGTTTGAATTGTTTCGAATCGGTCGTTTATTTTCTTATTCTTCTTCTTCTTCTACCTTATACTCGGCTTAATACCGCCCATTATCATTTGGTTTCTCTCTTTATACGTTGTACCATATGTATACACCGGCCAGCTGAACTTCTCATCACGACGATGAGACCGCGCGCTCGGCAAAATTGCACCAGTGCAATTAAACCCGCTTATTTAACGTCCGCGCGGTGATTCCCCGAGACTGTCTTTGCATTCCTTGATACTCCTTCCTCCCGAGGATACACTTGGCCTCCAAAGAAAGCTCGGAGATGAATCTCGTCTCTCCGTCTATTCGCCTCTCGTCTTCTCTTTCATTTTGTGTAGAGTGCAGTGTATAACAGAGGTCGGGAGACCAGTTAATCGAGGGTTATTACGCACGCGGTTTATCACAACGCGTCAGATGCCTTGTTGCGCGGAAAGATATTAGACTAAGATAGACATTAAATTACGCCTTATGTAGTACCGTGCCCAATAAAACGAGATAGACTAGCCTACGATCACCGTATGGTAATTCACAACAAACTACTTGACGTAATTAGTGTTATTCAGAGCTGGCCTACATCAGCACGTGTTCAATTTTCATCCCAAGAGAAGAAAGAATAAAAAAATTAATAATATCACATCAAACCCTGCATTAATACGTACGTAATTTTGCCGCCATTTTCGATTCTCGTTGTCTTCGAATTTATCCGTGTATAAATTAGTCGTTGGATATTGTTTCATCGATTTGAGAGATCCTTTGTAAAGATTTGTTTGAAGTATACGTCGGAATTCGATTGACTAACATCAATTCGTTGACCGCACTCCTGGAGGCACGGGGTCGGTACAGTTCGAGGATACAGAGGAGTTGATTGCCCCGATCGGTTTCTCAACGGGTACCGGGTACCGGGGCCCGGGCCCGAGGGCAGCAATTAATTTATCCCCTTGATCGGAGCTGCTCTCTCACAAGCTCTAATTGTCTTATCCGTTTAATGATGTGTAATCCGATTTGTTTTCGATCGGTTAAATCTGATCTTTTAATCTTACCGTTTGTTTATTTAATTCTATCGATACACATCGATATATCCACTGTATATATACATCCTGTCTTTCTCATACATATACCTATGTACTCTGGTTCCCACTCTAATGATACCTACGACTAATCTCAGATAATCATCTCCGCAATCTGTTGATTAATTACCTACGTATCTTTGTGTTTTTTTTTTCATTTATTTTTTTTCATTTTATATACAGACACTAGAGAGACAGGGTTTATAAACGCCATCACAGCAGCTGGGATCACTCACGCCGTTACCAGGGCTTGCACGATGGGACACCTCGTCGAATGTTCTTGTGACAAAACCATCAGCAAAGGTAGGAGTAAGTATTGGGTCTTGGACAGTTTTTGGACTGTTTTTTTTTTTTTTTTCCGTCGTTTTTTTTCACGTTCTTTCGTTTGTGTCTCGAGTAGGAAATCGCGGGGGTAAAACCGCCGGGCGAGGACCGGATCGGAACAAGGGTCCTTTGGCTGATGGCGAATGGGAGTGGGGCGGCTGCGGGGACAACGTTAATTTCGGTTTTAAAAAATCACGCGATTTCATGGACGCTCCTTACAGGAAACGAAGCGATATCAAAACCCTGGTCAAACTACACAACAACGACGCTGGACGATTGGTAAGTATAATAACTCATCGAGTGAGCCGATTTTTTTTGTTTTCAACATTTCAAAATAAAATATGATAAACGCGATTTCAAACCTTCACCCATTTTCACAATCGATTTGAAAATCGTTTCGAATTCGGGTAAAAAGATCGTAATTTGCGAATATATTGACACTTCTTTGAAAACACGTTCTCGACTGACCCTGGGATTGAATTTCGTTGAAATTTCAATTTCGAATTGTTTCGAAACGCTCCACTTTCTCAGTAAATATAATCGAACATCGAGGGAAATCGACGATAATTTTTTTGGTAATATTTTTCTTTTTTTTTCTTTTCGAACAGGCGGTAAAAAATTTCATGCGAACCGAGTGCAAGTGTCACGGTCTCTCGGGTTCCTGTACGGTGCGTACATGCTGGAGAAAGATGCCCCCGTTTCGGGAGGTCGGTAATCGTTTGAAGGACTCGTTCGACGGTGCTGCCAAAGTGATACCGAGCAACGACGGGCACAGTTTCATAACCGAGGGTCCGACGATAAAACCTCCCGGTCGTTTCGATTTAGTTTACAGCGAGGATTCACCCGATTTTTGTAAACCCAATAGAAAGACTGGTTCCCTGGGTACTCAGGGTAGACAGTGCAACGCTACGAGCCCCGGGGTTGAGGGATGTGAACTTCTTTGTTGCGGTCGTGGATACGACACTAAAGTAGTCAAGGAGAAGGTCAATTGTCATTGTAGGTTCAAGTGGTGTTGCGAGGTAACGTGTAGCACGTGCGTCGTTAAAATGTCCGTTAACACCTGTCGTTAATTAAATGAAGTTTACAATTTTTTTTTTTTTTTCTGCAACTATAAAATTACACACGAATCGTATGTCCAAACAAAAAAAAAAGAAGAAGAAAGTGGAGAAAAGAAAGAATAAATGAGACATTCAATTTTTTTTCCTTTTTTATTCCGAACATTCTCAGGAATTAGCTAACCCCTCGCGAGGCGACGTCATCAATTTTTATACTATTCTTTCAATTAATACAATTTCGTGATCTTCATAATTTTTTTTTTTTATTAATTATTGAAAGGGGTAGATAATCGTTTATCGAAAAATTCGATGTGTATGTGCGTGTGTTTGTTCTTTGTGTAATTTTTTTTTTAGGAAAGGAGGAAATAGCCGATTTTCTTCTATGTATATCTTATTATTATTTTATTATATTATTATTATTATTAATTTTTAGTCCGTTATTAATATACGTGTACGGTTAATTATTCTCGTCTTTACGACGACGACGACGATGATGATGATGATGATGATGATTTCTTGATCGTTGTGATGTAATATGTTTTATATGTTGATTATATGTTATTATATTTAAGCTTTGAAATATATAGATATCGAATTTTAGCGACTATCCTCCTACACCCCTTCCTCGCGAAATGTGTAGTCAATGAATAATTAACGAGAAGGCGAAAATGGACGAATAAATTTAACAAAACGAAAAAAAAAAAATCAAAAACGCATGAAAAAAAAAACTAAAAATGTTGACAAAAATTGAATGAATTATACGTAATAATTATATCCATTAGGCTGGTCCTCAATTCGATAATTTTCGATTTTAAATGCTCTCATGGGTCAGGATGTCTCTAAATATATACGAAAAAATGCAGCCAAAATCCCAGGTTTCTATCTGAATTCTAAGCGACCGAATCAAGGACCACTCTGATATATAATTATATAATATTTCTATATTATACGTATATTTAATAACCGCATTTATATAATAGATAAATCTGGAATTTTATTAATTAAGCGGTATAATAATAATAATAATTATTGATCGAATGCCATTAATTAATTAATACGATAATAATTTCCCTATTTTCTACGCTGCCAGGTTAAATAACGTATTTATAATGGTCGATTGATTGATTGATTGGTTAATTGATTTATTTGCTTAGCTATACATGTAATATAAATATATATGTATGCGGAAACTGATACTCGCGGTAGCTGCAGAGCTTATATGTTATGTCTTAATTATACTACCATCATTATGCCTTGTAATGACAATAATATTTTCCTATTATCCTTTGTACATAAGACTGATATATTACTTATAATCTAAAAAAAAAAAAAGAAAACAAATAAAATTTCATCATTCAATTTCCTTGGTTTTCATCAGCCCCAATTTGTATTATTCTCTTAGTCTCTTATTCTCTTATTTACTTATTACAGGTACTCCGAGCTGGTTTTCGATAATCCTGATAGGTAAGATCTCCGAGTTTATAGACGCCACTCTATACCCACGTTGCTTGGAAGTTGATAATTGAAATAAACTTGAAGTTGAATGAAAGAAAATAGACGAAAAAAATTAAGAATATATAAATGAACGAGCGAGTCGAGCCAGTTTCGTAGTTAAAATATATGTATACATATTTTTTTTACGACGCATCTATACTATATATTTATATACAGGTGTAATCCTTTATTCAATGAATTACCTTGTATATCGGTGGTGGTTTTTTTTTTAATTTTTTTTATTTTTTACGGGGACGCGAAATTCCTTTGTTGTAAAACTATTTTATAGGAGACGTAGACAGAAGTATTTTTTTTTTTTTCATTCTTTTTCTAATCCTTTTTTTATTTCTATATTTCTTCCTTTTCTTCGAGCGCGCGCTTTTATCGTCCTGCCCGGAGGTAACTCTTTTATAAAGTTAAATTACAGCTAAAAGCTATGTTTTACACGGGCTGTAAAATCCGCCTAATTCATCCTCCATCTACTCATCCTTATTCTCATCCTCTTCCTCTTCTTCTTCTTCGTCTACTTCTTCTTTAGGTTTTTTACAACGAGGAATATAAAACGAAAACTTTTATCCCGACGCGCTTTTATACATTCTATAATATCCACACCCATCCTTTTATACCCTGCATGACAAAGGGGAACTAAAATACGCACATATATTTCTCCGAGGGATATCCTTTCGTATTATAAACCCACGTTCTTCCTAAACTCAATAAAATTATTGTGAGGATCTCCACACGTCGTCGACGACCACAGGAATTCGGATCGAAGGTAATTACCTGCAAATATTAGGAATTCAACATTTCCGATTTTGGAGTAGTTTAATTTTGGATCGTATCTCATCAACCACACTCTGAATAAAAAAAATGTTCGAACAAAAGTTGTAGAACTAAACAAAACGAACATTTTATGTTCTTAAATATTTTTTGATAAATCTCTCCTAGTGCCGGTTATTCGATTATTTGCAAATATATAAAAATCAAGAATCGCCTATTTCGGAGTGTTTGAATTCCGAGGTGTATCTCCTCAGGCACACTCCGAATCGAAAAAATGTTTGAACAAAAGTTATAGAACTAGCCAAAACGAACATTTTATGTCCTATAAAATTTGTTCGTATATTTGTCCCAGCGCCAGTTATTCGATTATCTGTAAATATTAATAGAAATAGGAAATCTGTCAATTTCAAAGTCTTCATATTTTTAAGCGTATCTCATCAGGAACGATCCGAATGGAAAAAATGTTCAAACAATAGTTATAGAACCAACCACAACGGATATTTTTCGTTCTATAAAATTTTTTCGTAGACTTGTCCCAGGGTCAGTTATTCGTTCCTGAAGTAGAATAAAGGGAATCTTTTTCTTTCTCGACACAAGGAGATAATAGAGCAAACTAAACCTGAGTTTTTGGATCTCTGAGACAGCGAACAGGACATGAGATGCAATTAACCCCACTGCTAGGTGGTGGTATAGCCTTTCGCCGGCACCCCGACGCGATTATCTTCTGAAGCCAGAGATTGGCCGGTTCTTCGGCAGCTGGGTGGTCCTCTGGTAATTTGGGGCTGCTGTTTTGACGGGCCAAAATGGCCCCGGGATCATCACCAGGGCGCGTGACTTCATCACGCGATGAAGAAGAGGAAGAAGAAGGAAGAAGAAAAAAAAATTAAAAAAAAATTAAAAAAAAAAGACCAATTCGGTTTCGTAAATGGCGGCCAAATATTACGTTAGTCGCATTGTTCTTTAACAAATTAAGAAAAAAAAAAAAAATGTTCTCGGTTCTTCTTTCGGTCGAAATTTATCAAAAAAAAAAAAAATACTTTTCTCCCACGCTCTTATAGCGTGTGACAATTAATCGGTTAATTCCAAGGACTGCAATTATCAACGGAGAAAGAGAGGAACGAGTTGCGAACGCGGTGTTAAGGGCGTAGCTAATAAAAACGTGCGTTAAAGGATATTCGCACGTTCCAACTCCCTTGGCTAATTTAAAATTCTGTCTGTAAGGTGTAATTAATTAATTAATTGATTACAGGGACGAAAATGAATGGACATTCCTTAAAGCAGCGGTGGAAAAAAATTCTATTTACAAAAATGACCAATCATCGATCCTATATTTTCGTTTTTTGTTAATCAATGAAGAAGGAAAGAGGTCGAGGTAAGTTCTTTCATACCATTTCTCTACTTCTTGTCGTCGTTGTTGTTGGTATTCGTGTTCCGACCGGCACAAGAACCTCGAGTCAGTCGAGTCAGGTAATGACAAACATTAAAATAATCAGTAATTCAAATTCTTTATCGCGGTGAAAGTGGGGCTCGTTCCGTAATCTCTTTGGTAGCTCTCGTTTGACTCTAGGGTATTATATCGCCAGAGGTGGTCGCGTCTCCTCCGTGCCGACAGTAATATTAATTAAACAATCTCATAAGCTTAACAAACGGCCCATACCTTACCGACTTTATTGGCCCCACGAGAATGTTAAAATGTTCCAATCTTAATTAGCTAGGTGTTTACAGGAAGATAATTTTCTAAATTTAATACCTTGCTCGCCGGACGAGCCGAGGAGTTCCTCGCTTATCCCTTGACCACCACGACGTCGTTTCATCCGCCCTAAACGAAGCATTCATTTATTTATCTGTACCTAATAGACGGATATTTTGTTCATTAAATTTCAATAATATTATTCGAAATCTTACAGTTTCGTAATTAATTATCATTCGTCGATTTGTAAAATCTCATTAAATTTATACCGCAGCATTTATACCGCGGGACTAATATCGATATTCAATTTACTCGATACTTCGCTCGTTTTTACGACTCAATACACCCACTGCGCCCGGGGACCCCTTTTCATTTTATTTTATTATTAATAAAACCCGACGATTTCTAACGTGTTAGGAAACGATTTGGCGTAACAATCGGTAGCGATCGATGACGACACCCAAAGCCGAGGAGTTTGGCCTCTTTAAATATCCTCATTACCACCTAGTTCTCTGAGCAAACAGCAATTGAAACTTGTTAGAACCGTATTAGGAGCGTTTAGCACTGTCTTCTTCCTCAAATATATATATACAACCGTTTAGTTTATCCCTATGTTTAAATTGAGCAAGATTCTTTGTCGCCACCCCTCGCCTCTCGCCTCTTTGCCGTTATTAGTTTTCAGAATGTTATATACTTGAGTTTTCTGCTTTTTGATTCATTTCTTTTTCTTTCTTTCCTTTTCTTTTCTTTTACCTCTCTTTGGGGAAAGAAAAGGCGACTTATCAAGTGCTTCTTGCATCTCGGCTGTATTATACACTTGGCAAGGCTCGGGCTCGGATGTCTTTACGCTCCATTCTGGAATCGTTGATTAGGGCTTCCATCCCGAGAGAACGGTCAAGCCTAGCTCGACGATCCAGCCTCGAAGACTTCCAACAACGAAAGAGCTCTCGCGATTAGTTACGGAATTTCATAAGTTACACTTTACGACTATGTG
This sequence comes from Tenthredo distinguenda, assembly GCA_947538915.1. NCBI lineage: Eukaryota > Metazoa > Arthropoda > Insecta > Hymenoptera > Tenthredinidae > Tenthredo > Tenthredo distinguenda. Next base: position 25,192,431 of record OX384532.1, read on the forward strand.
CCGGAGCTCTGCACGGACAGCTATCTTTCAGATTATATTTCTTCTCTATTGCCGCAGTGCAGACGCGATCTAAAAAGGAGTAATAAGACCCGGTAATATCGTACTCGCGTACACGTACCTCATAGGCGAGCCAGAAAAACTCGGAGAGAATTATTTCAGGTACGAAAAAAGGAAACTTTTCGTCAAATTCTAGTTTACGGAAGGCGATTAATCGCCGGGACTTAACCCGAGAAGGTAATAAAGAGGTTTTAAACTAAGAATAAAACCGAGATATATAGAAACGCGTCGTAAACCGAGCCCGTTTATTCGCTCGCGGTAGGCGAGCTGTGGGCCAGCAACAACTTGAAACAACTTGAAACAACTTGAAACAACTTAATCGGCGGGGTGCCCATCCTGGGACCCGAAGGCCCAACGTTCCGCATACGTGTCCGCGTACCGGGTTGATTTATCCTTATTAATAAAAGTTTAAAGTCGTGTTAACATGCGGCGAGATCCTTGCGATCCCTCGCGACTCCTTACTCGCTTCTTATTCTCATCTCTTAAGCTCAGCTTCTTCCCTTTCCATCTTATCGCGGTGAAGAAAGAACCGGGTTCCTTATGCTGAGGATCTCTTCGCATACATATATACATTTCTCTCTTTATTTTTACTATTTATATCGCGAATATATTGTCCCGTTTAAAGGTACGCGCAAACTTATACGGTCAATATATCTCCCACCTAAGGAAGGTAGGTATATTCACATTTACTCGTATATTCAACACGTTTATACTCAGCTCAGCGGGGGGCCCACCTTGTGTTCACGGGATCGCTATACCAGATATCAAGGATTATTAAGACTACATAAACACCGGAGTAAAATCGGATTTATGACTTCAGGGAGTTCTGAGTCAGGGGGAAGTTCACTCGAATTCATCTATATACGCTATATCGTACAAATAATTAGGGGATGATAAATTGAACATAGACACAGAATCCTTTGCGGTATTCGAGGTAAATTTCAAGCAGGACCTTGAGCGGATTCTCGCACCTCGTTCTCAACTCTTCTCAGACCTTTTTTTTTGTATATTTACCAGTACTTTTACGAGTAAACAGAGAAAAAATAAAAAATAACGAAACAAGATTGAGCGGTGGATAAATATTTGCACGAACGGACAATTGGTGGCTCTGTTCAACAGGGTTCGCTAATCGGTTGCTGAAGCAACAAATCGATGATAAAATGCTGTTACAAGGTATGCGAGGGTAAACAAAAAGGTCTTCAGAATGATTTCGTCGGTTTTTATTTTCTCGAAAATTATCGATCTCGGATATTTCCGAACCTGTTATATCGCACGATTTTTGAACTTGTAAATATATTTACTATTGACACATCGTTTGAGAGGCTTTATTATCTCCTGCAGCGGCCGTTTCGGCCTGTTCCTGCCGCAGCATGTTTCGAGATTCGAGTTTGAGGTTTACCAGTCTTTTCTCCTCTTTCTACCTCTTCTTCTTCTTCTTCTCCAAGATGACTTCTCTCCGCAGTAGGTATGTACGTTCGTACCTACCGGAGAAGCGCATTTACTGATATGCTAATTGTTGTGGCTAACTAACGCCTTGGTTAGCAACCGTACACAAAAGTCCTGCCACGAGATCGGTGAACTCGAGAAAAAGCCGAATACGTGTATCTACACATACGTAACTATACATACCCATGCGGTTATATTTAGAGAAATTTCGGAAGAAGAACGGAAATACAGAAATATTTCCAGCCATGTGTATATGTCGCAATAATTTTTTGACGAGACAACGAAAACCGCATTTATAGCAGCAAACTTCGATTCGAATTTCGCCGCTGAAAGATTTGCAGAAATTATCTGTACGCGGGTGTATATCTGTACACTTTGTACACGTACGTGTATTTATGTTTATACAGTCAAGTCTCGACGTAGCTACTCCCTAAATGGTTAGCAAATTTATTCGCGAGACGTTATAGACAGCTGTGACTACTCGCTGTCGACAGATCGACGAACGTAATGAATCTATTACGCAAATTCAAGTGGAAACATGATCCGGCTGCGAATCGGCTACCCCGATGGATATTCGTGTGGGAAATAAATTCACGATCAATTTTTGAGATTTTCTTGTAGGATTCGAATATTCTAAAAAAAATTCCGCACGTGTGTAACGAGACTTTGGCACTGATTACGGAGCCCCTGTAGTCCGCGTCTCGCACTTGTCCCCGTTGTCTCATTTCCATGTCTCCCGTCCGCCCACAAACCTCGACGATATGAATGAGACCGTTTAACTACGAGACACGCCACACCGGTGCAGTAATCCCAGTGTAATTCTTTGAGGCTGGGAGAAGATCGGCCTCGCAGAGTTTAGCCACCCACAACGTATCTCTGTACGGGAAATGATCCTCACGCTTACATGTGATGCAAAAATTTGTATAAAAACGAGGGGCTGCGTCGATTTCGAAATCGTCGAAAACGAATTCGGAATTTCGACCGGCCCTTTAGCTGTGATCAAATAATTATCGTCATTACGTATAATTTTTTTTTTTCACATGGTAAATCCAGACTCATGCCGGTCCGGGATAGAATCATGAATTACGCTTCGTTTCATCGGTCGGATGGTTCTTAGATCGACATTTGATAAGGGCGCGAACCCGGCCTCCCACCCACGAAACAATGCCTGAGGGGTCCGAGGGCTCAAGACGGCTTCGTTAGTCCCCACATCGTTCGAATACCCAGCGGGGAAGTCCCGATTTATAAAGACGATCCTACTCCTTTATACACGCGTACAAATAGGTATACATATACGTACATAAACGTATATACCGTTATTTTTCTTCATTGCTTCAGTTTTTGGCAAACCAGGAAAATTGCGTTCGTTCTTTCTGTCTAACTTACGGCGAAAATGAATTGAATCGATCGATTGATATTGCTTGATCGGTGATTAGACGAGATGACTCAATAACCGAAGATCGTGGCTCGGTCTTATCGGCGGAATATCAATTTCGATAATGGCCATCCGAGGACGTCCGTCCGACACATACCTTGACTACTCGAGGTACCTACCCGCGACCGTGCCTCGAGCTGGGAGTCGGATGAGTCTTATAAGATCCTTAAGAAGGGAGTAAGGAATAAGGCTCGTGGAGGAGCAGGGAACGGGGAAAGGAGAGGAGCGAAGAGTAAAGAAGAGAAGAGGAAAGGAAAGGAAGGTGAGTGCAGCTGGGGGCAATTTTGACGCCTCCTAGCGACCTTGGGGTGTAATTACGTCGCTCGCGGAACACGGCGGTGGGTCTGAGGATCGGACTCGGTAACTTCTTCTTCTTCTTCTTCTTCTCCTCCTTTCTGACCGATGCGATGAGCCTCCTTTATATCGAGCAGGTATTAGTCGAGGCTCTGTCATTACATCGGCATTTTCCATACGGCGTTTCTTCGAGTCACATTTTTTTGACGATCTAATGTCATATTTGACTCGCAGTTTATTAAGGGATGAAAATCGGGTGATCGTTAGAACAGGCGATAGCTCGGTTCGATTCATCGAATTGACGGAAGAATTCGGTCGTTTGTTTCCAGTTCTTTCCACCGTTCTCGGGCTTTTTTATTCCCATCAACGAACGCGGGGCACAATCGATTCCTCTTACTTCGGTTCTCACACGAGGTATAACTCCAGGATACCTCACCAATACACAAACGATTTATTATATATCGCATCTCAAAGAGTGCGAGAGAGAGAGGGGGGCACGGAAAGACCACCACCACAGCGCCGCGCAGAGATACAAATTAATGTTGTCTGATCCTACGGACCACCCAAACAAGTTATCATTTCGACCCCCTGCGAGAACAGACTCATACCTGCATGCGCACAGATCTCTCCATGTCCATGCACGAACGTAGATATAGTCCAGTGATCTGTATTGGTTTATTCCGGCGTTTCTGCATCCCTTGCATCGATGATTTATAAAAAATCGGAACGTCTGGCAACGGGGTCTTCTCGTGACGAAAGGTGCCCGGATTATTGAAATAAAAGGAAGGGTGTAGGGCGTGGAAAAAACTGTCATTAATATACGGAGAGGCTCGGAGAAGAGACTCGCGTGTAGATACACGTAGCCCGTTGAAGAGATAGATTTTCAGTGGAGTGACTCTGCGTTATTCGAGTCACGGAATAAAGGGTTGATTATAATGTAGCAGTAGGTAGGCAGAGGCCTTGCGGCGAGCTTCCGATCATTATTTACAAAAGTGACCCTGGGTACCAAATACACCGTACTTGACGATCAAGGGCCTTGTAATAGTGTTGTTAATACCCCGAAGCAGAGCCTCGTTATAGTGTACACACGTGTACACATACGCGTCGTACACCTCGTGTGATTAGTCGTAAAGGTGAAGCGCAGTGCGTTACATACCTGCATGAATAAAAATACAATAAGAGGTAAAGGGAATAAGGAGTGGAGGATGTGTCAGTGCAACAAGAGACGGTAATCAAACATCTGGTCAAGTCCTCCCGATCCCTCTCTTTCTTTATTTATTTCGTTCTCCCTGGACACACCTACGTAACTGATTCTTAAGAGATTCACCGCTCTCATCTCGTATATGGACTATCGTACAAAAACCATGACACCCAGTCCTGCACACCATAGCCACCGAGGGCGTTGATTAGCGTGTTAATTACTAACACAATCTCTTAAGCTATACGGGGGTTCTTCTCGGTCGAGGTGAAAAAAAATCCGCTGTTTCATCCAGTGTAATTCGGTTTAGTGATGCATTCACTTTGACTCGAAGAAGGGTTGACTTTATCGTACCGGGATGAAAAATAATCACGTTCGTTTTTATTCTCGCTGTTTGAGCGGATATTAAATTAGCAATGTGCGCTATATCGATGCGGTGAAACTTGGCAAGGAGGAAGAAACGAGTACAGCTATCAGGGGCACCTCACGCATGTATATCCTGGGTGGTCATGTGTTTCTTCTGTGCGGTTGATCGGATCCCAGGTATTTCTAATATCATAAAATCATTAATTATCCGACAAAGTTACGACGCGGTTGGTATACAGGCAGGTCCGCGTCCTGGCTACCTAGGTGGCCGGTCGCTTGGATGACCATCAGCTTCTGTCGACGTATCTCACGTTCTTTTGTTCACGGTTTAATCAGTTCGTCATTTTAGACGCCCTGTATCCCCGAGTGCAACATATCGACGAGTAATCGACCGATATACCAGTTTTATGAAATTTTCGACTTTTTTTTCCACCGTCCTCCCTTCCTTTTTTCTTTTTTTTTATACCGAATGCACACGTACGCAATGACTCAATTCCGAGTTAGAGTTCTGGCCTTTTTGGTGGAAAGAAAGAAAGGATAAAGACGGAGAGTGTGTCTCGTGGTTCTTGAGTGGCGTAGCGAATCACTGACGAACCGCTCTGGAAAGCAACAATTGGATTCCACTTAATTCGAAAAACATACAACGGGTTGTCGGCCTCTTCTGTGTTGGACTCGACGGCGAGAGAACCGCTTATTCAATTATCCGAAGACGGTGCGTGGAACCAGCCCTGAAGGGCCCTGGCTATCCGGCCACCGTCGCGGCTGCCGTTCAGAGTCGCCATGGAAGCGACAGACCGTTACGAATTAGGGATAGCTCTCGATATCCTCGACACCGAGCTGTTTTTACTTCACGGAAAAAATCTAATATTTCTAAGAAAAGGGTCAACAGAGCTAATCGAATTAGGACCAGCCCCTCCAAGGCCGGGATTCTAGTGGTTTTAGGGAGCCTACCTAGAAGAAGTTTAATAAAATGAAGAAATCGTCCCTATACACACGGAGGGTGTGAGAAAAAAGAGGGTTAAATTGTAGATTTTTCTATCGTATAATTTTTTTTCCTTTTTTTTTTTTTTTCAATCGTTGACCATGGGTCTGCCATCGCGTCGGTTGTCCTCCGGCGTTAAACGACATATTTTGTATTTTCTAAGGTCTGTTCCCACAGTCGCGGGACGGATTCCTCGCGATCCTGTCGAATGCGAATTCGCGGGAATCTTATAACACATGCCAAAACAGCGTGATTCGAAGGTCTGGACACGGTGGTCTTATAGATCGTAGCCCATCTCGAAGACGACGGTTCGCGTCCACCGCGTTCCCACGGCCAGGACATCGCGTCCTTTCAAAGATTCTTGCCATTCCGCTCTCTCGCTCGTACGTATTTGCCCAGCAGCTTCTCGAAGTACTCGCGCTGGGCTTTAACTTTCGAGGAGCAAAAACAAGAAATTGTTTGATTTATCGTTGCCCTTCTTACTTACTTACCGAAACTCTTTTTATACTCAAACCAATTACTAAACTTTCTCGTACCCTCTTATATACCTGCACTGATCGCCACCTGGCCTCTCCATCTTCATCTTCATCTCCTGTAATCGAGACGCGAGATTCTACTGCTCAAACTATTCCCAGACATTTCTTGTTTCGCTGTACTCGTATTTCCTTTCTTTCGTTCGTCTCGGACTACTTCACGATCGAAAAAATTCTTCAAAAACAAAAAAATGTCGTTCCAATTTTCGCGATAGGTTTTTTTTTCCTCGAGTTTACCTCCCCGAGTTGGTTACACGGTTCGTATATTCGGGGGGGTAGGTGAGCTAGTAACGCGGCATAAGTCGGTCGTAATAAAAAAGTCGGCTTCGGGCTATCCTAGCCGGTCGCGGTCACATCTGATAGAGGCGATGAAAACATTTAGAGGTTACGAGGGTCCTTGCTCGATAAGATCTGAACACAGCGGGCCGCGACACGCCACGTGTTGTGGGCGATCGTCCGTTGAGTCTCATGCACTGCATCCTTGATGCGCGACATATATTCAACTCTCGCTTATCCAGTATTTTTATCCCTCCCTCCCAAAAAAAGAAAACAAAAAAAAAACATCCCCCACCTACCCCTTCGCGTGTATTTGTCAAAAAAAGGAAAAAAAAAAAGAAAAGAAAATCTCTATTCCTCTCGCGGACGTTTATATCAATCCGCAATAGTTGTTCGTTTGATATCGCGTCGAGTCTCTTCTTTTCTCTCTATATCTTTCTCTCTTGAACGGGACGTGAGCTTTTCTGCTCTTGTATATATCTTGGCCGCGTGTAACAGACAAAAGATTATCCGTTTTAAAAGGGCTGAGCCACGGGCAAGCGAGCAAGCGAGTTGCTCAGCCGGGTGTAGTCATCGGACAACTTCATAACTCGCGCGCGGTTGAGTTGAATATCGTGGGAGGCCGCGGCCGCGGTGCGGCTGTAACGGAGATGCGGAGAGAAGAGAGGCACGGGTTCAGTTCTATACCCTGGGCCCCTGCCAGGTTCCAGGTTACAGCCTGGATGTAAAAGAATCTTTAAGGCTTACCAGGCGGGCTCGACTTCTCTCTGTGAAGGTGGAGGCTGCACGCGACGATAAGACTATGGAATCCGGTAGGAATCCAAGGATAAAAGGGTTCAGAATGGAACAGATAACGAATGGTAATGGGTCTAGCACCCCCGAGTCCGCGGTGTGCCTATACACGGATTTTTTCCATTCAAAGAATTCACCTTATTCTTTTTCGTACTAATTGGAAGACGAGTAAAAAAATTTCGCGAAAATATCGATCGAGGAATTTATATACATATGTATAAGGGACGCGGAGAGATTGGAATGAAATCCTTTGCCAAAAACGTTTTTTGGTCCTTTTCATTAATTTTTTTATTTTTTGTTTTTTCTTGAAGAAGTGGTTCGCTGCCCCGTGACGGTATGCGTAATAATAGTAAAAGTGAATGAATCTGGTATAGTTGGGCGGGGGTTGGAGCATCAGTGTAGTGGAACTAAGGGGTATGGCGTGGTCGGGGATATGAACGGGGTCCTGCGAACGCGCGGGAGAAAGATAGGGGGCATCATGCCCAGAGGAGAGAAAAGATCAAAGGTACCGCCGTGAGAAGTGCTCGGCTGCCGGAGATTCTTGTCTTAGGATGCTGGGAGCCTCCCGAACGAAGAATTTCTTTTACGATCATAGGCGGACGGGCGAACTGGGTATATATACCAAAATTCGTTTTTAAAAACAACCCCGAAACTGTACTAAAACCCGAATCGACCACGAGTCTAGAACTGATTCGAACCACCCCCCGTTTATCGAACGATTTCTTTCAAAATTTTTTTCCTTTTCATTTTTACCATTGCGAATTTACTTACCTTGAAATTTGCACCGTTTCATTCAATGGGAAAGAGGCTCTTGTTAATTGATATATGGGTATATAAATATACATGTATAGACGTTTTATATTTTACAGGTGAAATATTTTATTTAAATATAAATAATGGTAAATAATGATATATTATATACGGAGGTTTGTTAATATTATGTCTATATATATGATAGTGTTTTACCGTTAATAATCGATAATTATTATCCATTAGGAATCTCAAGTCTTAATTATTGTAACATGTATGTATGTATATCGTACACTGCAGTATATGTATAAGAGTAGAAAAATAATTTAATAATACGCTGGAAATTTTTATTATTTTTTTGTATCAATTTTTTTTTTTACTTCTTCTTCTTTTTGTTCTCTACATTAAAATAGTATATTGGAAAAGTATATCTATCTAATTATTTAAGTACGTGACACTGGGTATGTGTGTATAAAAAAAAAAAATTAAAAAAATTCTAATCTAAGATGGCCGCCGTGTGTATAGTTACAATATATCGTATATCGATGCTGAAGCTAATTACCTCTTATTAGTAAATTTAACGCTAATTATTTACAAATTTTTTAGGATAGGTAGGAATAGTACTACCTATACGCGCGAGTTCCTGCGTCTATTATTTCAATATAGGTTCATCGAGCACCGTATACGCGTTTATTATCATATCATTTATCAAATTATTAGAAATTCAATATTTCGGATAATTATTACGATCTTCTAACTAATAATTTCATTATTAATATTATTATTATTATTATTATTATTGTTATTATTGTTATTATTATTTACAAAATATATTTATAGCATATATGTATATAAAAACCGCGTCGTGTGACAATAGTCGTATCGTCTAAAAACACGTCTTAACTTATATTTGATGCAATAAATAAAATCGAAATTAATTAAGGATTGAGATTTTGAGAGTTTTTTTTTTCTTTTTTTCGTTTTTCTTTTTCTTTTCGGGGGGCCGCGTTGATATAGGTCTGCAGATTTTAGCGATCTAAATATAAGATACTCAAACCCTTGTATATGTATTTACAATAATTTTTCATATCGTTACTAAAGCATATATATAGTATAAGAAACTTATTACACAAAATTAATACAATAATTTATATATGTATATATATATGTGTATATATATATGTATATAAAATACTTACATAAATAATCTGTACGAATATAATAATCCCGTACAGCTCTATACCCTAAATACAATTCGCTGTTTATTCAGTCTTAAAAATGATTTCTTTTCTTCTTCTAAATAATTATTTAAATCGTATTATGTATATATATATATGTATATGTATATGTATATTATATAATAAATTAAATAATTATAATTATCGCGTAATACTGGGCAGGGTATCGGAAAAAATTTTCTTGAAAAAAAAAAATTTTGTCAATCGATCAAATTATAAGATTAAAAATGAGATACGTTCTTAAGCAATATTATAGCATGTATGAATGAGAAAATGGAAAAACACGAAAAAAAAGAACCAAAAAAAAAAGACCGAGTAAACTTGTCCGATTATAAGAAATTTGCATCACTAGATATATCTAGATCCAGCTTCTTGATTGGCTTATGTTAATAATAATATTTCTGTATAATAAATCTGTTCATTAATATAAATCCTTCGCCAGGAAGGAAAAGGGGGTTGTAGGTATAGGTAGTAGTCGCAGTAAATCAATTAATCCTCGTGTCAAAAATCAATGAAAAATGACAAAAAAGAGAAGAAAAAAAAAAACTGATAATGTTTTTTTTTTCTTTTTTTGCCTACAAACAAGTGTGCACAGTTTTCGTAGTCTTGCAAAGTTTGCACTTCACTTTACAGCACCAGTGAAATGTACAGGCGCATCTTTCCGTGACGTGAACTTCTTCGGTCCTGTAACCCCGTCCGCAGCACATCAAATCGCAACCGTCGACCCCTATGCTAGTGTCGTTACACTGTCTACCGTGAGTACCGAGTATACCGAGTTTTGGATTTTTCTCGCAAAAAGCTGGGGACGGTTCCAAATAAACGAGGTCTTTGGGGCCGGGCGATTTGTGGTCTGGATTATACGGCTTTAATTGGAAATTATATCTGTGCTTACGGCCGGGACCCTCTCGATGACCGTGGACCGAATTACTAGCCGAGTTACTTGTTATCATGTTACTGTTACCCCGAATCCTGTCCGAATTACTGACCATCACTCGCGACGCACCGTCGAATCGATCCTTAAGATTGTCTCCTACTACTCTGAAGTTCGGGAGACGCATCCAGCACGTTTTTACCGTACACGAACCAGACATACCGTGGCATTTGCACTCCTTTCGCATCTCCGATGAGACGTGCTGTAAAAATGGAAAAAAAAGGGGTTGATTCTTTTTTCGCAAATTAATTCACCGGGGCTTTTTTCGATCTCTGCGTATCGCAGCGGAACGGAATCGAAGAGTTCCGGTTCTCGAAAAGAGTGCAAAGAAAAAAAAAAAGGAAAAAAATCCTCCGAGATGTAAAAAATTTGCGAAAATCGGTGGAAAGGTATGGAAAATCGATCGTACCGCTCTTCCAGCTTCGTTATTGTGGAGGTTCATCTTTTCACGAAGATTACGTCCCCGTTCACCGGTGTCGACGAATTCTCTTGAAAATTTGAAACCGTAACCAATATTGTCGGAGCATCCGCCCCACTCCCAGTCCCTCACGTCTGACGGTGCCCTAGATTGATGTGTGTAATCACACGAGCAAGATTGTATGCTACCTTCGCTGCACGCCCTGGCAATACTGTGAGTCACTGCTGCGCTAGTAATCGCGTAGATAAAAGCCGTCTCTCTGCATCCTGGAACAAAAAGGAAACGAAAAAACCCATAAAATGAAGGAATCGTATTAATAATTGAAGAGATCGTTAAATTGAGTAGCTCGCAGTAAATGTATACGAGTTACACTCGTTATGGACTTGTATCATTTTCATTTCGTCCTGTGCACTCATTCCTGCCATTATAGATAAATGGGATATTCCTAAATGCCCATTTCCTGCTAAATAAACATACAGGGTGATTCAGGCTTAGCAGGGCCATATTTTCAGGGTAGATTCCTAGCGATAATCCAAGACGAAATTTCCTTTATCGAAAAACCGAGGGACCGATGGTTTACGAGCTACGGAAGATCTTAGTCCACCAATCGCGGAGCGTATCGGTCACGCAGACGGGGTACTGCGCAGCTTACGCTCGTGGCGGGCCCTGGCCGCGCCACCTATAACCTTCTGCGATTGGTCAACTAAGATCTTCCGTAACTCGGAAACTATCGGGTCCTCGAATTTTTGGCAAAGGAAATTTAGTCTTGGAATTTCGCAAGGAATCCAACCTCAAAGTATGGAACGCCCGATTCGAATCTCCTTGTACAGATACGTACTACCTACTTTGCATCACTGCAGCGCAGATATACGAGCTACTAGACTGCGCTGCGGCCGTAAAGATTCATTGACGAAAATTTCGCCTCCAAATAATGTGAGCAAGAGAGACGGGGTATTAGTGGACGGAGTGACCGAGCCCACGTTTTTGTTAGTAAAACTATTAAAAATCTGTTAATTACGCAAGATTATACTTTACGGCCTACGCCGGTGAGCCAGAGTATCCTTTGTGTCGCCGACCTTATATCTATTGGCTCGTATCTATCGCCGCACTTCGTGTGAACGAGGATATATCCTCGACGGAAAGAGCCTTCCCGGTGTAGAAAATCAATTTTGCGTTTCGGAAATTGAAAGCTGATGATTTCGAGAAGAGAGGATCGAAAAAAGCGGGTCAATTTTTACCTCTTTAAAATTTTTTTTCCTATCCTGAAACCCCGTATGTCGATGACAAAACTTTTACCACCACATTGTGCGGGCGCGTGGTCCGTGACGTCACAACGTCTCAATCCCTCCGACTACCTGTAAGAGGACCCAAAGGACCCACAGGTGGAGAAGAGACCGACCGAGATGACCCCGGGGTTCACCTCTCTGACCTCTTCCGCGCGAACCTCACCCTCAAAACGATCTCTCGACCTTATCTGCATAACGTGATGCTGCAGGTGCTGCAGACTCGCACCTATCACGGAGCTGAACAATTCGGTGAATATGCGTGTACAGACGCAGCTCAGGATTCGATTCGAAGAAGAAAACCGAGAATGGCATCGTGAGAGATGATTTGAATCACAAAGTTGGAAGTTTTTGGGTGAAATTCATCTCGTTTTATGATTTTTTGCTTTCCTTTTTCGGAACTATTTTTTTTCTTTTTTTTTTTGGGAGCGTAGATGCGAAGGAGGGAGCGCGGGACGGGGGTCGGAAATTTACCGTAGTGTAATAACGTCGAATAATATCTGGAACAAATGAAATTTAGGAGACAGGATGATGGTGGGCCCCGAAGGCAGCTAGAGTGGGTTTGGGTCATAGAACGGACTGTGAGAGCCGAGAGGCCCCCCGTGAGATTTACCAAAGTCTCCCGGTGTCTCCGCTCATAACATAGTGGAACGGTATAAATCTTAGTAGCCATTATTGGACGCCCTAAGGGATTTTTGTGCTCGGCGTGAGCCGTCGTATTCCCGAACGCGGTAGTCATCACCCATCGCTTCTGTTGGCTGAACCACGCGGTCGCTACAGCAGCCGAAGAAGAACAAGACGAAGAGGACGAAGAAGAAGAAGAAGGTGAAGTCCTGGAGGGACGAGGATTAGGGAAATTGAAAGGACATGTCTTGGTAGCTTCGTGACGAATCGGTATTATCTGACTAAAAATCGGTCACGGTATCGGGCAAAGATCCCTTCAGTTTCCTTTTCCGAATTTCGAAAAGTTCCCTCATTTTTCCCTCGTACACAAAGTTTTCATTCCAGATTTGAAAAAATTTCTTAGCTGCATCAAGCGGCAGGTGAGAGAGGTTCTGGCTAAGATCGGTAAATATTATAACATCGATAACGCCTCTCCGTGGTTATAGACGAGGAGGTATACACATATAGGTATATCGTGGGCATAAGTATTGAACGTAACCTGTGTTAACAATAAGTGGAACCGTTTTACGATTTTCAAACAAAAGATAACCGACGCTTTAGTTAATATCCACCACCGCGTTATCGCGTATGGCATATGAACAACGGACACGACACCTCGATGACGCACAATTTTCTCGTGGGAATCGGAACTATACGATAATCTTAAAATGTATGAGAAGAAGAGGGAGAAGAGAGGAGAAGCGTGAAACATGATTTGAAGAAGAAATAATAATACGACTTGAAGAGAACGAAAAAAAAGGAAAGGAAAACGAAAAAATGGAAAAGGAAGAGAAATGGACGGTATAAGGCACAATGTGTACCTGTGTAATCATTCTTATCCGTCGACTCGATCGTTTTACAGTACACAATCATATATACATGTATATATATATACATTATACACACACATATGTATTACAAGCTCGTGTTTGCACTCGGAATTCTTTCTCCTTGTTCTCGGGACAATAAATAGCTCGTCTTATCGATGTTTAAATATTCGAACGAAGCTATGGCAGCGTGGGTTTATACTGACCAAATAGTTGATCTTAAGTTTGAGTCAAATTTTTCTTCTCTTCGCTACACCTGTCTCACCTCTGCATTCGTATATACAATATATACATACGTATATCAGGGTGGTCCTCATTTCGATCATTTTCGAATTCGAATGCTTCCATGGGCCAGAACGTTTCCAAACATGTACAAAAAAATGTTGCCAAAGCCCCAGGTTCCTATCTCGATTCTAAGTTTGAGCCCCAAAGCCTTCGAATTCTTCCCCACATGCATGGGAAGCGAAATATTTTGATTTTTCTAAAGAGGATTTATTCTTCTCCTTTTTTTTGTTCGGATTTTTTTTTTTTTTTGCGCCGTTGACCAACCGAACCGTTGCGTGATGTAGGGAACCTCGAAGATCGCCCTGAGCGACATCGCGGAAGGAGTTTACGAGACGCATTTACGTCAGACTGAAAATTCCGTGGAGATAAAATCACCGGAAATTATTGCTACCTGCACCGGCCACGGGGCAGATCACGGTCTCTACTCAGGGCAGTTTATGAAAGCCAGTAGGATATATCGCAGGTAGTCTTTTATACAATTTGAATAAAAAATATATATAATACGTGAACGGAATTAATGACAGACAATGTTGTTGTTGTTTGTTTCTTTTCTTTCTCTCTTTATTTCCTTTCCCTTTCTCTCGTACAGCAAAAATTTTCCAAAGACGAAATTCGAACCGCTTCTAGATCACCTCGACGATTCCTATAACGGCTTATAACGATCTCGTTCCCACTTCTAATCACGTCTTCATTAAACACGGCCTCGCATAGTATGGCATGGCATGGCATGGCATGGTATGGTACGGGATGGCGCTCCGGATATTTTCGACGTGGATAGATAGGTATATAGATATGTATATGTACGTATATCTACAAGGTGGACGTAGCGCGTTCCAGACATAATCAACCGTTTATAGGATAAATTGAATCAATACTGGTCTTGGTGGTTAGGGCCCGAACGGACCCCGAGGAAGGCTCGTAACGTGGGCCCTATAAGGGGGGTACCTGTTTTTGCAATGGCGTTGCGCCGCGATAAATCCCAGCCTATGATCGGCTACATGTGTCGACTGCACGCCACGATTTCTTGCAAAACGTGCGCCGCACTCCAACTCGTATTTCCTTCATTTTTACATCTTATTTGGTTTCTGACTCGACGAGTTTAACCGCAGGAAATAACAGGAATAAAAAGTAAGAATAAAAATAAATATAAAACGAACGACAAGAACAACAAGAATAACATACTCGTCATAATATACGTTTAACGACAGATTCGCACTATATATCGACGGTTCGTTGGAAAAGTAAAGATAAGACGAGGGAAAGGAAGAAAAAAAAACAAAAACAAAAAAAAGACCAGAGATGTTGTGTAAAATTGATTTTTCATTTTTCGTTTCTTAATTTTTGTTTTTTTTTTTGTTTTTTTTTTCTTCTCCTTTGCCAAAAATTTGGCCAATTTTTTATCTTGACTGTACCGAATATTATAGCGATGGGGGTATATACCGAGCGGCTTTCGTACTCTATAATCATTTTGCCGCCAACCGCTGCCGACCGTTTCTTCAGGCTACCACACACATTGCTCGAGATCGCGGGTCCACCCGAGCTAAACCGCAGACGCTCTTTGGAATTTTGATTTTTTCGGTGTTGGATGTATTAGCGTTTTTATAGTATTGCCTAATTATATAATCGCGCGAGACCCGGGGAAGAGTGCCGAGGAGCGAAAAATTGAGAGAAAAAAATCAAAAAATATAAGAAAAAAAACATAAGAAGAAGACGAAGAAGAAAACCAAGAAAGAAAGAAAGAAAGAACTGAAAAAGGTGAGAACCATTTCATTTATTTATTCATACATCGGCTCGTTATTATATTTCCATGTGTCACACACCTATACATACACGAGGTGTGGAGGTATACCTTTGTTTGATATACCTGCTTCGCTCTGAAACGGAGAAGACGCAGAGAAAGAAAGAAAGAAAGAGAAGAAAAAAAAAAAAACGGGAAAGAAAGGAAGAATTTGAAGTATAATTTAAATCACTCGAATAATTTGCCAGTCGTGGCCTAGAGAGCAGCTGTATAATAACAACGATAGTAATAATAATCGTGGTAATAATAATAATGATAATGATGATAATAATAATAACAATAACCAGACTTGCTCTCCTCTATATAGGTATAAAGACTGTTATTAGTCCGTTAGAGTTTCGTTACAATGCCAATGAACTGTTGTTTCCCCCCCTACCCATATATAACTCGCTGTATATCTGATCTTGATCGAAATCTTGCGTATGTGTGTATGAAAAAAAAAAGAGAAGAAAGAAAAAAGAAACTACTACAAATCCGTGATAATGATCTTTGTCAGGGTGATCGAGAGATTTTATCAGCCCTGCCGCTATTACTCTATCTATCTATCTCTCTCTGTTTCTATTTCTACTTCTATTTCGATTTCTATTTTTAATTCTATTCACTGGTTATTCGTTCCCCGTATGTAGACGGATATGTACCTAAATATCCGACACGTATTACGGTATCGTATTATGTGTAACGAAAACCGGTGGAAAAAGTTTTGGTCCGAAGATACGCGTGAGATCTGATATCATCGCGCAATTATTGTCGAGGCGCATACGTAGAAAATCGTTCCGCGTTATTTTTTCCACCCCGTTCGCATTTTCGTTCTTTTTTTTTCTTCCCGATCCTTTACGAGGTATAAGTGGAAAACGATTTTTGTGTTAGAAGAGAAGAGAAAAAAAAAGAAATGAAAGAAAAAAAAACGTACACAAAGAATACAGAGGATGTATGGACTGCGAAGAATGAACGACACAACCCTAACGTCCAGTTCGGTCCAGTCTAGTCCTCGGTACCTAGCCCCCCCCCAACCCGTTGGGGGATTTGTCGTCGTTCTCTTCATTCATTATACATATATACGCTTGTTTGTACTGTCCATTATCATTGAAATGAGGGATTATACACAAAACTGGGTTTTGTCGTACTACGTTTCGTGTCTTCATTTCTTCGTCAGTTTAGCGACCGTAAACTAGGGACGGGGTCTGTCGTCGCACGTTGACCGATCCTCGACCGGGTTCGATTACAGCGAAACAGAAAAAAAACGATTCATAAATAAAAGGCCAAAATCACTTTTCGATATCTCCTGTATCGAGCTCGGGGGTTCGCCGAGGGCCATATGTCCATACGCAGAAAATATCTGCCCGTTTCCACCCCTGCGGCTATTTCATTTGGAGATCCTCTCAGATCGATTGCTCAGCTAGTAGTGTATACTACACGCGTTTTAAGCCGAGGTATAAGGTACGATTTGCTTTTTTCTTTTTTCTTTTTTCTTTCACTTACTTTTCGGCTCGATTATAAACTAGAATTCCCCCTCCCCCCGGAGCCCCTCAGGATACAACGTTTCAGACGATTTCAACCCCCTCGGGGAGGGGGAGTCCCATATGGCCATTTAGTGAAATAGAAAAAAAAATGAGAGAGATTCTACGTGTTATTCGAACGTGCGGTGTGTGTGACACAACGGTCGTATTTCTTCGTAGCTTTGCTATGCTCTCCGTGTGTGTATATATACACCAAAAACCCTCTATACCAGGGTGCAAGGTACCTCGACTAAAGGGCGAAGGATAACCGAGTCCGAGGCTGTCGACAACTTGACAAATGGCTAGAACGGAGTTCGGTTAATGACTCAAAAGTGTCATTAACAAAATCGGATTCCCCTGTTTTGTCAGTTGCTCTAAGGGGGTCGGGGGTGCGGGCAATTAGCGGTACGATTTATCCATTAATAATTCGGTCCGGGTACATCGATTTGTCAAATTTCGGTCGTTCTCATTTTTCTATTTCTTAATAACGCCAGACGTGAACCCCCGTACATCGTGACACGTATATCCATGGGTATATCCGTACGATGGACGAAAACATACGTGCATCGGACCTGTATTACAGAATATGGATAAGTCAGGATAGCAGAACCCAAGACCGGTCTCTACAGGCGCCCTGTGCGTTGGTATACGAAAGACAAACGTATCTTCAAAACTGTTTGCGAGCATTTAAAGAAATGAACTTTCGAGGTAAGGTAGAGGTATGTGAGTGGTTTGGGAACGTGTGTTACTGAGAATTTCTTTCAACTTTCTGTATTAATAATTCAAATGGGGATTTTGAGTACCGTACGAGAATCTCTCGAGATATTTTCGGGATACGTCTCGTAACCTGGAATCTAACTGCAAGTTGAAATCGCGGTATCGCGAGGCTCGGAGACTCGGGCTACACGATATACAGACAAACTTAACGACGGATCGACGGCTCGACGGATCGACGGATCGATCCATTCCCAGCACGCTGTCTGACGCGATTGAAAACCGCGTCCGCACTTCTTACCCGCGTTGCCCTTTAAAGAGGAGACGTAGGTACCTCCGGAGATCCTACCAAGGCTGATGCGGTGCTGATGCTGCGGCGAGGCATCAGTGCAGAAAATAAAACGACAAGCTACTCCAGCGCGGAGAATCGCTCTCGACAAATTGTCGATTGAAACGCTTCCGAGAGGAAAGAGGAAAAGGGGGAATCCCCCTCTAGGTATATCTCTTTGTAAGACGACGACTACGACGCGAGCTTTCGCGAAGCTTTCTCTCTTTTTGTTACTTTCCCTCCTTCTCGTTCTCTTTCGTTTTTTTTTTATTTTTATTTTCATTTTTCACATACCTATATCTCTCTTTACCTCGAGGAGAGAAGAAGGCAGGAGAAGGTTCGAGTCCCCGGTATCTTCCTCGGATATTAAAAGGCCGTAAATATAATCGCGAGACTGTCATAAAAATGCAAAGAGATTAAATGAAAAAGAAATGGGAGAGCTCCGAGGTACCTCTACACGGGTTATACATCGAGCTACAGAACCAAATGTATAAACTTTGATTTATCCACTCGTTTAAGGATTTTTTCTTTTCTTTTTCCTCCCTTCTTTCTTTTTTACCTTCTTACAGCACGCGAGGTATATACCTACACACAACGCAGTCCAGAATTGAGATTGAACCCCGGAGAACCGCACGATACGCGATCACGTCGAATAAAGAAACTCACCCTTGTCCACGATCTTTCCGAAAAGATTTTTCCCCCTGAGGAAATTCTTCGTCGAACAATTCCAGCGTCGATTTCTAAACTGGTGTTGGCATTCCACTATCGCTTGATTAGCTCCTCTCGCGACTGCCATTAACACTCCGGGATTTTCCCGCGCCAATCTCCTCTGCTTTCGTCTCAACGTCGCGTGGATCGCTGGGTCCATGTGGGTCGCCGCTGGTGATACCGGTGGCAGATTATTCGGTTCTCCAGCCTTCGCTATTCCCCTGTAAAGTGGAAACGGAATTATCAATTCAGGACTCGAACCAGGAGCCTCGAGACCCTGCATAGGGTCGTTATTATTGTTCTCTTTCGTCGGTCGAGAGATGGATTCAAAAATAACTCGCGTCTAGTTTATAAACGATAAAAGTGACTCGGTACCGTGCCGAGTGACGAGCTTGACGGAGAAATAAACACGGTGAATAAAGTGACATCGTCACGCTCCGTCAACGTCCGGGAGGACGTGCGGTTTATAACTCCAAGTGTCGGATGATTGATTTTTATTAATGATCTAGACGACGACGTGGTTTTTAGGCGTTCGGTGTGACGAGGAAATGGGGGAAAATGGAAGGAGAGATAAACTCCTTTCGGACGTGACTCTCTGACGTTGGATCTTCGTGAACGTTTGTCGGATCTCCGGATGGTTCAAATAATTTAACAACAATTTATAGATCCCTCCGCATGTCCCGATGACACAAATTTGCCATTGATTCTTGAATAATTCAACAGCCGTGGAGAACAGCTACCTAGCTCGCATGGAGATACCGGATCCCTAATACGGGCTTAGAGACTGATCTATTAGTAACCGATAAACCGAGCTCCGAGAAGAACGGTAGCCAACTCACAGTTTCTTCGCCACCTTATTTCAGGGGGTAAAAAGTCCGCGGCGTTCGATCGGCTTTTTTCGCGGATATTTTCGTCGCGGGATTCTTTGGGTTACGTCGAGGTGCAAGGAGTCGTCGAATTTTCTCGATATTGGTAAAAGTTGAGTAATGCTCGGATTTTTAACGGGATAAATTCATGCCGAACGCGGTTGAGCGTCGCTGAAGCCGATTGCTGTTCGACGTAAATTACAAGCAATATCGTAACCGGTCTCGGGCACACTTATTTATGGACATCACTTATTGAATGCACGCGGGGTGGCAAACTCGGGGCCCTTTATGCCCGCTTGTGCAGCTCTTACTTTTACATACCGGCAAACTTCGTGGGACTATCAAAGCATACTTTAGAGAACTCCCATTGCATATACATCCGTTCTACACGCGTAGGTATCATCATCCTATGCCATACGTTCGGAGTGCCAAAGGGTCCCTCTCGCTCTCCTCTCTCATACTCTCTACGCAAAAAATTTCGCAAAGTGGACGCAAAATTTCGACCGGATCGAAATCTACCGTCATATCCATTTTTCTTTCATTTTCTCTTTACTTTTAATAAGATTAATAATTTTATTGAAATTTCGTCGGTATCACTTACCACCACATAGAGCCGCGTCCTCGGTTTTTATTTCTGTTTATTTCTGCTGGTAGGGTAGGAAAAGCTACCGCCAAAGCTCCGAACAACATCCAAAGTTTCATCTTATTGTTTTTTATTTTTGTTTTATTTTATTATTTTTTTGTTCTTATTCGTTTTTAGATCGCGAATGAATAGCTCGCCTGTTGATCGATCAACGGTGTCGCACCATGTATTTATCACTGTTACTCACTCGCACCTACAGCCTCGTGTCCAACTGTCAAACTGTCAAACTGTCAAACTGACACCACTGCAAGGAATAAAATTCGTATTTCGGTTATTCGCGCACTCGATATGTCCGCACAGTCGGCTTTCTGCTCCTCAAAAAATTTCTTTGCGACCGAATTTCCGAAAAAAAATCGAGGAATGAAAGAAAAAAAACAAAGGACAAACGATAGTATCAAAATTGTGCAAAAAAGCCTCGAAGGGGATCGCCGACAACTTTCAAGGTCGTATCGTCGTAGCGAGCGAGGGTCGCGATCGGCAAAAAAAATCAAACCGATATGTAGAAAAAAAACCGAAAATATGACAGCGAAACGAAAAAAAAAATTTGCAATAAAAAAAAAAAATAAACGGGAGAAAAAAACCAGCGAATCGATTCGAATTTATTCCATAGGTCGACGATGGGAATGAGAAGACCCAACGGAAACAAAAAAAAAAAAAAAATACAAAAACAAAAACAAAAGATCGTTGCACAGACCGTTGATCGTTAAAATCAGTCACTGGAACCGAATTCTACTACGTCTCTTAGTTTGAACGGTTGTAGTTTGACTGTGACGGGTTTAGGGTTTGCGGAGAAACTCGCCCCTACCGAAGCACCAAGGGGTGGCGGAGCTTAAACGCCCTGTGTAATATAGTGGGAGAAGGGGAGGGTGGCCCCCCTTCCTGGTCACCCGATGTCCAGGTATCCCTAAGGGTCGCTTTTTGACGCCTCGGAGAAAAATCTGACGTATGTCGAACGGTTTATCGGTTTTACGATACGATTTTCCCTTTTATTTTGCGAAAAGCTTTTCGTTTTTTGTTTTTTGTTTTTTTAAATTTAATTTTTCCGACTTCTTTTTAATTATTTTAATTTTATTTTTCCTCCTTTTTTTTCTTCTTCTTCTTCTTTCTTCTTATTCTTTCTTCGCGAACGCGAGAATAGAAAAATTTAATCCTCTGTTAATTATGTCAATATATAATACATCGTGTCTATATATATCTATATATCTATATATATATATACAGTATATTTATGAATTTATTTTGACAAACTGTAATATATGTACACACACACACACACACACACATATATATATATATATATATAAATTATGTATATATGTATATATTTATATGTATGTATGTATATGTATATATATATACTTGACGAAAGATCCGTCGGCCAAACCGATCGAGTATAGGACTCTGGTTGCAACTGCACGCGGTCGTCTGTGAAACCAAGAGTAGATCTGGTCGGCGGAGGTTCTGTGCCAGGACCCCCCCAAGACCGATTAAATCTCGCCCCGCCTCTGGTCCAGCCCTCGAGTTCCTCGGAGCCCGCACTCTCTTCAACCTTACATCGTCCGTTCCAGGTGATGAGATGAGAATTTTATAAAGCGCGAGGAGAAACGCCGCGTGCGCGCGCAGCCGCGCTGAAATATTTGAAAATCGAGCGCGGAAAATTAGCCGACTAGAGAGAATCGAACTTCGGGAAGATGTTCTTTTTCTTCTTCGTATTCGAATCGGTTGGAATCGCACAGACGTGTACATTTTCATTGATTTTTCTTCGTTTTTAGTACAGTTTTGAGTTTCTATACGAAAGAGAGTCGATGCTACTGACGTTTTCGAACACGTGGTCCTCAGAGGGACGCTGGGCGTCGCCTCGGCTAACTCCACCTCCGGCTCAACTCTCCTCCGCCTTTCGTATGCCTCGATAAACTGGTTGGTTCCTCAGTTTGATGTGGTTTCCGATATGTACACCGATGCGTGTGCTCAACGCTTTTTCGAGGGGTTTCTCGGTCAGCGGGAAAATCGCGACATTCGTGCCCCCCTCCGCTCCGAACAGACGATTTTCTTTTCGATACGGTACGCCTCGAAGGATCGCGTGAAACCCCCCGTGCCGTAACTAATTCCGGCAATTATTTCAATTCCGTTTTTAACGGTCGTTATAAAGATCCGTTTAATACCTCCGTTTCCACACAGAGGTAGGTGCATGCACGAGATGAATTGGCATTTATCGCGTGCTCGCAGGTTTATCGTTAGCAAACAAAATATCACGAGGCAATTACCTCGTTCCGCATTCCGATACTGATACAATTCGCGTTGAGTTTAAATCCGTGAAACACAGCTCCATGATCGGAATCCGAAACCCCGGATCAGCCGTTTGGTCGTATCTATAGACATCTGGGGTCGAGAAGGGAAGATATCCTCCTCCTCAAGGACCTCAAGTAGTGAGCATATACTGGCTCTCGTGTGCTCAAGTGACCATGTGAGGAATCCATGAGGAAACACTCGAGAGTTACGACCTTCGATGAATGAAAACAGCGTATAAGACCTTTTCGTACCGAATACCGTTGCCGGAAGCGGTTTCCTCGGCTCAAGGAAAACGCCAGACGACGAATAAGGGCGCAGAGTTCAAAAACGGAAGAGTGTCTAGCATACGGACGCATTGATCGCGCTTGAGTTAGAAGAAGAAGAAGAAGAGGAAAAATGAGAAGAAGAAGAAAAAAAGAAAAACGTATCTTGTAAAAATAGCGGAACAGATGTTAAACTGCATCAGAATATAACGGGCGTTTAGCTCGTAGCCGGGCACGTGGCTTTTAGCGGCGATGCCCGGAGAGATGACCGCGAACTGTTGCTCATAAAGCTGTCAAGATTTTTACTCCTGGCTCGAATAACTGGCGACTGTAAAAAAGAATCACCCCCCCAAAAATATAACCAAGTGCACTTTATCAGCCGCGTGCTGAGATATTTTCGAATGATTTAATGCCACGACTCTCAAAGTTCTCCACGTATCTCGTAGTTTCATGACTCGTGAGATTTGCAGTCGCACTAAATTTCAGAATTCATTGAAATCATTTCAGAACGGATTTTCCCCCGTACGTTTAACGTCTGAGGAAAGAAAAGGCGAGAGACGATCCTGCGGCATCATCCTCGCTGCTGTAGGCTCGTAAATTGAGTCACGGGGCGAGGCGTTGAATAGGTGCAAACGAACTTAAACCTCTCCTCGAAAAATGAACCGCCAAAGAGTCGTGGTGGGACCACCGGTCGTCACGTCCTCACTTCAAGACCACACAAAGTAGGTATATGCGGAGAAAAGGGCGCCACCGATTGACGACAATGCAGCTACTGCACGGCTAACCGCCCGTATCACGTTATCCACGTTTTATTTCGCCAATTGATATATATAACAAAATTTGAAGATAAAAGAATAAAACGACACCAAATCTGCGTAAAATATTCCTCGAATTAATTAGCAGCGGTATTTTAGTCGACGATTTAGGGTGGATTATCTGTCTTAGAGACAGCTGGTCTCGCGTCTCCTTATTCAACGGGGCCGGGTCTCATCCCCGAGGATAATACAGGCGATATGACAGGTTCGTGTAATCCTGAATACGGATCGGTTTAATGTAGGTTAATATTTATCCTAATTATTTAAGGGTATAAAGACCCAGGTAACGATCGTATTCGAACGGGTTGAGGGATGCGATGATAAAATCTGTTCATTCATTGTCTCGTATCTTATAATGCGTACATATATACTGTGTGAAATAACCTAGAGAAGAGAAAACCTTCGTGTGTATGTATAATATGTATATCTATATATATATCAGGTGAGTTAGAGCGCGGATGATTCGGCGCGACGTCCTTGGAATTCCTGAGTGGCGTGTGACCAATCCTTCGTCCTTGTCTTCGACCTAGTCGCCGTGAAAGGATCTCGCCCTGGAGCTGAAGCTAAAGTTGAAGCTGAGGCTGAAGGTGTAGTCGTGGTCCTTTAGGTTCGTTGAGACGATGGTAACGTACAAACGCCCATTCTGTTCGACTCGGTTCTATTTCTCCCTTTTTCTCTCCTACACGAAATCTTGCAGGGCGGGGTGCGAACAAGGCGGAGACATCAAAGCTGAGAGGTAATTATTGCTCGACTACGGTGCCACTCGGGACGATTCAACCGTATAGGCGCCACGACGCCTACTTCGGGTCTCGTCCTGTCACGACTTTCACCCTTAAACACCCTCCCGAAAATAAAGAACGATATAGGCAGGGAAAGAGACGCGCAACTCACTGAATTTTGAAGAAAAAGGCGTTGAGCCGTACATACCAGAAATTTCGATATTCTGTGATCTGACCTAAATAAAATAATAATTCATAAAATAAATATCCGATCCTCGCAGGGACTCTTCGCTCAACTCGCAAGAACGGTAGCTCTGACTGACGAAAAGAAAGAAGATGTCTTAGCTGCTTAAGGAATTAGGATAGACCTAAGATGATCATGCTGTTCGTCACAGTCTTTGGTATTCTTTGAATGGTAGAGGCTAGTTGCAATGGCAATGGTTGGGCGAAGAAGTACAGAGAAGATTCGTTGTTCCAAGTTATTCGAAACGTTCGGAAAAGTATTGAGAATTTCCGTTGCTTATATATACTCCGGGAATATTGCCCATAATGCATATTGATCACGGTCGAATATACCATTGTGTCAGAGATTTGTACAGTAATAAATACATAAATGTTTAGCCATAACAGAGAGGATAATTTGGCGTGCAGCCCCGTGGGTGGTTGGAGGTTTTTGCCTCAGGTATGGGGGCCTGCCTCGAAGTCTGCGCACCGCAGGATCTTTTGCTCTTTTTCGTATTTTCGTCTTTCGGTCACACGCTATATACCAGCCCGGGCTTAGACGTGTTTATTAAACGCCGACGGGCTAGAGAAAAAACGGACAGAAATCTTGGGCACGATCCTTACTACCGGCCCGTGGCAAATCGGCCTCCCAGGAGTCAAATGAAATAGCTGCACTGGGACTTTTGGGTAAGGTGAAAAAAAAAGAAAAAAAAAAGGATCCTGCGGTTTATCCTCCTTCACGATTATTATATTCATCTTATTTCACTCACCGCTCCTTTTATTAACGCTTTTATCTGTATACATATTTTTGTCATTGTTTTTTTTTTTCATTTTTTTTGTGACCAATGTAATTACGATCTTTGTGGGCGTCGATATTGCCGAAATATTATTAATTTTTTCTTCGTCTTTTCTGATTTTTTTTCGGGGGGAACTATTTGGGGACGACCGAGTCTATTTATTGAATAGCGCGAACCTTCGCCGTATCGCTACCTGCCCCTCGTGGTAGTCGGTTATAATAATTAAGAACACCTCACGGCGTGATTTCAGCCCAAGGATGAATGGACTGACGTGAAGGTGGACCGAATTATGATTAATGTTATACCTAACCGCAAATTTAAACACTTAATTCCGCGCCACCCACTTAGACGGGAAAAATATTCCTTTCCTTTACTTCGATGACCCCCGTATTCCATTCGTTTAAATCAGGAGAGAAGAGGTCAAGCGGGTTTAGATGACTCGAATCGAACTACATCGCTAAAAAGTTACACTTTCTGTTCATTCCCGATTCAGGATTTCAATTGAATCGATAATTTTATAAAAAGAAAAAAAAAACGGAAATCAAAACTGCAAATAAAATTTCTTTTTAAGCCCATCAATGTATGTTTAGGATTATATGTTCGTCTATAAACGTCTAAACGAACTACATATATGATTAAAGATAAAGTTAGAGCGGAAACTGCAGGAGCGAGGCGTAAGATGAATGATACTCGATCTCTGGGCAATTAGCTGTATATCTACAGTGTTACAAATATTAATTAATCGTCCCCGCGTCTCCTTGTATAAAATACAGCGAGTTGCGTATAAGAAGCACCTGTTAACGATCGTGAATCGTTTTCGATGCGGTTCAACTCTTTTTGCCATTCTTAAAGACGGCCGAGCAAGAACCCGAATCTTATTATTATAAATATGGAGGAGATATCGGGCTCGGTGTATCGGTGTCAATCGTAAATCTTTCAATTTCATCCCAGGGTTAATACGTGACGTGTTAATACGGTATGACGAACGGCTGAGGACGCGCGACGCGTCGATCTTACAAAGTAAGTGCGTCCAAGTGCCCCCTCCGATACCCACCTGGCGTGTTAAGTAAAAATCGGTTATGTCGTTTCCGCTGCAGTTGACGATAAATTGTTGCCTTTGACACCCGCGAGCCTGCTGCGGTGATGCCGTTGAAGTGGAGAGAGCAAAGATTACCGATCGCCGATCGATCAATCTCGAGGCGGTGGTTCTCCGCTGAAACGCACGTATGATATCAAAGCGCCAAAAAAAGGACGAAAAAAAGACGAGAAAAAAAAAAAACGGTACTAACTGGTCGCGCGCGACACGCCGCGAATAAATCGCGCAACATTGACCCGTTTTAATAGTCAATTAAACAACTAATTATATTAATAGTCAATTAATTCGATAAATTAGCCACGACACGTGATAATGAACTGGTTTTTGTTTAATAACGTTATTTTTCAACTTGCTTCTTATACATACGTGTATTTATTAATTCAAATACTGGACGAATAAAAAAAAAAGGAAAAAGGAAGAAAGAACGTGTATACGTATATATAATCGTTCTTTTTCCCCCGTGGCACAAAGTCCTATTAATAAATTCTCCCTAAGCTGTGCGTAGATCATCGTGTCGCTGGGCCATCAGGTCCCTTAAGGCCCCCTTAATTGCTCCGATTCATTAACCACTTTGGATTACTAACGCTAATGGGCTCCATGTTTCTTTCGCCCTGTGTATATACCTACTGCAGCATCACCGGCAGGTCTAACCGTAAGCTTGTATAGAATTGTTACAGGGACGTGTGTAAGGCACAAGGCATATATTTATACGATCTAATAACCCATAGTTGCGTAACGAAACGATATACAAATAGAAAATTAACATTGTAAATAAATTATCATCCCATTCACAACGAGGTAGCTTTAGGTACAGCGTATCGCCATCGTTTCGATTAAAAAAAAATGTTTCTCGTTAATTAGCGAATTACATCGCCTCCGTACGTGGCCGGTGATCGGTAAGTATGCCGTTCAATAACATCGATCTCGACATCCCGATCCGGGGTCCCGTTCGGCCTAAAATAAACGAGGGAATAAAATAAAGGCGGGAAAAAATATCTTGCCGATTTAGCATCGCGTGTAGAAATTAGAGGATGAAATCAATTAGCTACATCGGTGCAGGTTTATTCGTCCGGTATGTACTGCGTACAGTTAAGTACGAACGTTCACTGGCCAACTGCATTCTTTGCTAACCAACCTTGATGCACTGTAGTGATCGAAACTGATGGCTGATGGCTGGTGCTGCTGCTGCAGCTGACGATGAGACGTGCTGCGTTGCTGGTTGTGCCGATGCTGATGCCGATGCACAAACTCGGGTACGTACGGACATTCTATTCACTGTTTACACGCGTTTCACGTATACTTATAATCAGGTAAGTATCAACGGCGACCGGTGCCCTCGAGCAAATCGAAAAAAAAAGGAGGACGATTTTCCGCACGATATTTTCATCGGTATTTGCTATTCCGCGATTCCTGGAATTGCAAATGTATTCAATCGGTAGAGATTAACCGGAAATCGTTAAATGCACGTACGCGAATGCCATTTTCTCGGCGCGTATTGAAATGACACGCGAAATATGGGCGTAGAATGCGGCCGCACGCAGTTTCCTCGGCGAATATAACGCAGACCCGTAAACCGGTAAGAGATCTCAGAGGGTAAATTTATCCCCCCGTATAAAATAGCCGCGGAAACGTGTACAGCGGGTATACATAGATTAGTCGATCAGCTCTGGCTCTGTGTACCGAGACTCGCTGCGGAAAGACGGTTCCATCTTTGGATCGGAGATTTTTATTTCGTCAGAAATTATACCGATAAGGAATCATCGGATCGGTATAATCATTTCTTACCTTAAACACTAATCCGAGACTGAATTTGGATCGGTATAAAAATCGTTTTTGATACACTATCCGGGAAAAATCGGTACGCGTATGCCGTAAGCTCCTTTTCCTGCATCTTTTTCCCTTTTTTTGTTTCTTCTTTTCACCCCTCTTTACGTTATATTATCTTAGAAAAAAATCTATCGCCCCGGGGTTATTCCACCGTGAGATTCCGCGTTGTCTGGTGTATGTATACACGTACGCGCGATGTGATCATCGACCAAAGATCGGCTACGTGGCTTAATAAAAATAGATAAATAAGAGTCAGACGAAGAGAGGGAGAGAGAGGGATAAAGAAAGATTAGCTACCAGCCGAGTAGAACCGGATTTAAAGTAATTAGTAGCAGTGATATCCAACGATGAATCAAACGGCGTAACCCCTGAGGTCCGAGCATTTCGTTCTAACTCAGACAGCTACGCGGGCGGATTTGGACGAGGATATAGCCCCGTGTCCCGAGGATCTCAGCCTCCAGGCAACGCTTCGTATATACTACCATACTCCGATCGTGGAGTAGGCCCCCGCTGAGCGCTAATGGACCGATCGTGGGTGGTTCGATCGGACGATTTAACCGATCGCGAGGCGCCGATATATCGACGATTACATATCTGCTTCGCCAAAGGATGTTATCATTTATTTTTGGGACTTTGACGCGGTGGAAAATCCCCCTTGACGCAATAAAGACACTCGAACTAGTGAGAATGTTCAACAAACAACCGATTTTTTATTTTTACATTTTTCGGAATTAAAACCGGCGAGATTCTCTTCTCAGTGATGATCGCCTGGGCTCGTATAGAAGGTGACTTGACAAAGGAGTTTCGCTCCGCAAATTTTTACCCATGCCCGCCCGGGCACACCTTAAACTGAAATCCGTGAAAAATCTGAAATTTCTAACCGTCGGTGGAAATCGGTCGATGAAAGTAGTAGGTACTGCGTAGGGTGAACAAATAGAGGCGGACCAGAACAGACCCGACCACCCTGAATGCGCGCGAAAATAAGTAGAAAAATGGTGTAAATCACTAACGTCATTCGGTAACAATTACTTTTAGGTATGCGAAAGGCTCTATTTATCAATCCTCGCGGATATTTCAACCGATTTTCGCAGTCGCCTGAATTACGCCGAAGATAATGCAACGAAAAATCTGTTGAGCGAAAATCGGAATCGGTCTCAAGTGGCTCGTTCCGAAGGAAGCGAATTCCGAATTAGTTTCCCTCCGAAGATTCATTCACAGGCTTTTTCCCCAACCTTTACGATCCAGGATTCCTCCTCACGGATTTGTCATAGACAGGTGAAGGGTGGTAACACTAAGAGCCAAGGGAGGAAACTGGAGATAAATAAAGACTCGTCCCCGGATATATGGTTCTTTTAGCTAAAGGGACCAGCTGTGACATTGTCGAATACTATGGGCCATTATGGGACACCTAAGGACCGGACCCCCCGTAAGCTCTGTCCTCAACCATCAATGGAAGATCGTGTATTATGAAGATGTTTCGGTGACGTTTCATTCATGCCTCTCTCGTCATGTGCCCCGGACGATAGCCGATCATAAAAAATATTGGCCGTCGATTTTGCGGCGATTGTGATAAGCGATCGGTGAGCGAGATAAAAACCGGACCTTATTCCAGGGTTTAATACCGTAATTTTTGGTCTCTGGCGATGTAACCAATTTGTGATTCGGGTATGGTGACAAATACACAATATTGCCATAACATATCGCCGGTCTAAACTATCGATCGAATTAATAGTCACCGGTTCTGACTAATAGCCTCATTAATTAACGATCTTTCGAGCTGATTAGGCTAATCCGGCTTAATTTAGTGATCGGGGGCCCGCAGCTCGCCAGTCCGAAAGGATAGATTGTTCCGAGATAGGAGCTGGTGCGAGCAACCTATATGGTAGCTCGGTCAACTAAAATGATCCGACATCCCCAAATTGACTATACGGACAGTATGACGTCAGCCTTAAGATCGGGCAGAGATATCTTTGAAAACTGTCTGCCTGTCTAACTGCCCGGTTGGTTTCATCGTCCGGCGTGCTTTTCTCCTCTTTTTTATTATACGAGAGAGGGAATCACGATATGGTAGATTTCGGTACGTATACTTGGAAAAATATTCGTTATTTTTTAACCAGGAAGATGTAGAATAGTTTTTTCTTTAACAGTTTTTTGAAAAACTGAATACTGCCGAGCGACAAGAGTGTGTAAGCTCTGAGACGCATCGGAGGGACAGTTTCGGATGTTTATATATTGAGAAACATTGGAGCCGTCCTGGACGGGTGGTCAAGAGTGGTCAGGAGTGGCATCCTTGACGTGACTCGAGCTTATATATTCCCTCGAGTGTTTAAGCGGTTGTATAAACAGAATACAACGCCGCTCAAACAGCCAGCTAAAAGGTTTGAGTTGTAACGCGTTCTCGAAACGTCCACGTCCGTCTATACGCGCAAACAGATCAAGACAGTCGCGATGCTGACAGCTAGCTGCCATCTTGGTATCCATGGGTTTTTATTTTCTCCTATTTCTCCCCTCTCGTTTTAAACCATAATCAATTTTTATAACACTCCTTCTTCTCGGCTGTACTTTACTTCCCTGAATAGTCGAGGAAGAGAAAGAAGAATAAGAATAAGAATAAGAAGGGCCTGGGAAAGAATGCGACTCGCTTACCTCAGGAAGAACCACCGAAGAGGAGGAATAAGAAGAAGAAGCAGTGATTAGTTTCTTAACTTAAAAGGACCAACGCTCCTCCCTGAAGACGTCACTGGACACTCTTAGGGCCGTAGGGTCGAGTGAGCCAATCTCATACAACAATGAGCCACTCCAAAACTCTGGCCAATCAAGACAGGGGGCTTCAAAAAGCCCCCAATTATCTCTGACCAGGACAATCGAACGAGCAGTGAAGAATCATCGAGAACAATGAACGGCCTTATTCTTCTTCTTCCCTGTGTCGCCATTTCACACACACACGCACACACGCATATGTATATATGTGTATAAATAAAAGAGAGAGATACCCTCGCGCGTGTGTATAGTTTTTAACGTTTACTACGTGACTGGCCAAACCGTCGCGTCAGTTAGAAAAGGTTTAGTTTGCTTCACTTCCCATAGCTTTACGATTAAGATGACGACAGACCACTGGCCATAGGTGATGAGAAACTTTGACTAGTTATACAAACGTATCGAATTCGAGACTCGAACTCCTCTACCTGTCATTATCGATTATATTAACTGTAGAATAAAATACTCGCGACTTTCTTAACCGCTTACGTCTAGACGTTTACATACCGAAGAACTGGTGGCACCCTGTCCACTTTCGTTAGGAGTCTGACTCTGTTATGACAACGTTTTGTAATCAATATTTAAGGAATTTATACTGCCTCGAGAGAAAGAGCGTGAGATCGAAAACATTTTTTTTTTCTTTTTTTCCTCTCTCTCTTTTTCTCCTTCTCTAGTTTTTATCGATAATTTCGTAGCGACGTGGTCGAACTTCATTTATCTCATCGGGAAACCTTGTCGCTTCAATATTATTTATTAATACTATATACATTCAAAGTTACAAGCGTTTTTCACGGATATCGATCATTTTTCAATTACTCGAATCGACTCGTTCATTTGCAGATATATTTTCTCTCCAGGGCAGGGCAAGTCTGGCATTTCACGTCGCAACATTTTCCTGATATGACGCATCTGCATTTACGCGATCCCTTTATTTCCCTCGTCCGAAAACCTCGGGCGCAGCAAAGTATCGAGCAGTTCATCTCGTCGTAGCATTCTCGGCCGTGCGTATCTTTGCAGAAATTTGGCGACGGCGTTGTGTAGTAAAACCGATTTTTATCTTCTCGGAAATGTCGAGGACACCCGAACGTCCATGATTTCGTATCTGCCTCCTGGACCATCTTGGCTTCTGTATATCTAGAAAACGATAATTAAAAAAGTAAACCAGTGAAATATCGATTCGAAAAATTCATACCGAACTCACCTACTCCGAAGAACTCTGGCCACCTCTTCGAAGCGAGCTAAATTTTTCCTGCAGATCTGAACCGTGCATCTCGACGAATAATTCTGGCAATTGCAAGTCTCTTCCATCTTTGCTGCAGCCTGCTGAGTTAGTGATAAGGAAATAGTTAATTTTTTTGACAGATTTTCTCGTATCTAGGGGTTTAGATATTTTTTTGTAACAAATCGTTAATTTTACAGCCTGCACTCAACGGTGGTTTATAATTACCCTAATTATCTAACGCTGGGTAGTGAATCGGTCTTTTTTCCACCGATCAAACAAAGAAGCAATAAAGTTGAGGTATAGGTTCCGTATGCGTGATATACGAGAGTATAAAACGCGTGTATGAGATATTCGGGTATGTGTATAAACGTAGGAGCTAGGGATTTCGTGAGTGGGCCGTAGCCACCCCGCATTAGCATCGCTATCAAAAGGCATCGAGCCCGTGATTGCTTAATCTTGTAAGTTTTGAGAGTGCTAACCGTGGGAACGGCGACGCAGTAGGTGAATGAATGGATATTGACGTTAAAAATAATGATTACGAACGAACTGGTGAATGAGGTGAATGCGATATGCGGTTGGATTGGTGAAAATCGGCAAGCATGTTCAAGGTATCGTTGAGTGCGGTCAGTTTTTCCGTGCCTTTTATTTCTGGCCTTATTCTGGCCCAGGTATGATAATATTGTGATAACAATAAGCTTTGTTAAACCTTTACTAGTCACAGGTGACAGGGGAGTTCCCAGACTCTCTAATCGCAAATAGGATTTAGATAGGATAGGTCGGGGCATAGACCGGTAAATATTTGGCCGATCCAGGGCCAAAGCTTACGCGAACATTCCCTGGCTGTCGCAGAGACAAGTGCACTGTAAATAAAGAGTGTCTGCTCCCGCAGGTGAAGAGAAACGGAATTCAGTCGAGAAAAATAGCTGGACACGTCGAGCGGGAGACGAACGCTTATGCCCACAAAACAAAGGACCCAAAAGCTTTAGGGTGGAAAATTTTCGTCCATTTCGTGTCGATAATTACCCGTAAGCCAGCCTCGACGTTGTGGATTGAAACGGCGTCGATGAAGCTTCTCGGATTTTTTTCAACCCTCCTTTTCCCGATTCCCAGCAATATCCTCTTCGCCATACGACGTCCGAATTTGACATCGTCGCTCGGTGCTCTCAACCGGATGGGTATCTCCGTCCAGATGAAATTCTGCTGATTCACCTGATTGCATTTGCTGAATTTGCGGCTCACGCAACTCCGCGCAAACGTGTGAGACAACGATGCGGCGAACATTGCGGTAACCACCGAAGTTTCTCTGGACACTTAGAGTCGTTTTTGAAAGAAGAGAGGAAAGATTAGTAAGCGATAGTCTAGGGTGTTCGATCGGTGGATAGAGATGAATGATTTACTCACCCTCGTCGAACAGGCTTTTATTGAGGGTACAATTCCATCTTGTATACTTGAACTGTTCGTGGCAATTTTCGATGGCCAGTATTACAGCTTCTTGTAAAACTTCGGGGAGGTTTGATTCCCTTTGGCAAAGTTTCGTCAGTTTTTTTGGACACGTTTTACCCTTCGAGAGGACGAGCCTTTTCAGGGTTTTCATTATCGGTGATCCTGCGGTGCTGCTGAAATGGAATGTCGAGGTTTTTGCGTTAGTTTGGGTGTATCGAACTATTATTCGCGACTCGCACGGGGACCGTACGTAACATAGATAACGTTATTGACAGCGAACACATGTAGCATGTGATTGTATCTCTGTGGTTTTTAGCTTCCCTTGAGATATTTATCTAGTGATATTTGACTTCACATCCTGCAGGGTGCGTCGGTTTGTTCCTGGTCCGCGAGTCGAGGAACTCAAACAAAACCGTTTACCATGACGGTTTCTATCCTTATCTTAATTCTTAAACAAAAGAGCAACAGAGTTTCTCTTATCTGATTGCATCCTGCAGCGAGTTCGACCATGACGGTGTCAAAATTCTTATTCTTTGGCTTTAGCGGATCAGAAAGTCATCGGTTCTTTAATTTCTTATGTTTTCTTTAGATTTATATTATTCCAAATCTTCGACAAGATTATATAGATTCTGGATTTACGGTTCTTAAATCCCCTGTAATTCCTGGCTTAACGGACGGGACCAATTTCAAACCACCTTTCTCCTTCCCACTACCGATGCTGCCGCTGCTGCTGCTGCTGCTCCTGATGCTGCGATAAAGATCTTAAGGCGATGGTGCTAATGGGGAACATCCTTGATGATAGGATAGGATAAGGTGCGAGTTTAACGCGTGACAGCCGAGTAGCTAAAATTCACCATCGCCTTGATCCAGGGTGAAGTTAATTGAGCTGCACTTACCCGTTTGACGCAGAAATTATCCAGGACGATCCCAGGACTGAGATAATCAGGATCCAGGGGACTCTGAAGATCATTGTGACTCGCACTGGGAAATTTACCGTGTTTCAGCGATCGTGTGACGTGAGAACGTCTGTCGAGAGTTCGGGAAATCGATGATCGAGTTCTAATAATGCGAATGTGCGCTGCTGTAGATCGTAAGAAGGCTTCTCAGCGACTGATCAGACCCCGGAAAGAAGGATAGTGACAATTCTGTCATCCGCAATCTTTATTATGTACGCTAGTGCCAACCGCCAATAGGAAAACGGTGTCAGTTTGTTTTGCAGCTCATCAACGCCTACAATAAAACATGCCTGCTTCTCGCATGCGTATGATACGTATGTACGTAGATATATAATGTGATGTGTTTGTTACTTCTCATGTGATATTATATTTGGCAAATAATCCATTTATAGATCTGCAAGGCTTCGTCTTTGTTATTATAAAATCAGGGCCTTATACTTGCAGCTTGGACCGCTGCTGCGACCGACAAATATTTATCGAACGTATGAATTATCGGTGACGCAATTCCTCCTAGGGAGGTCCAATAAACCAGCAAATCTTGTTGATCAAACATTAGAGATTCTCTAACAGCTCGCATCTGATTGTAACTCGATCCGCTCCGAGAATACATTATTAATATCCCAACGTGACGAAACACCGAGGATATAAAACGACTAATCAGACGCTCAATCATACTGCAGGCACTCCCTCCGTGTGACGCATGATTTTTTTTTTCTATTTTCTTATCGAATATAGATCTCAGAGTCGTGTTCTTAGAGCGAGTATACAAATTGCCTGAGATTCGGGAAAGAAGACGATTATCTATAGTCCAGTCTATAGTCTGATACCAACGTTTCTAGTAATTGAAGGTTTACAAATTTTGCAATTTTACAATTTTACAATTTTTACAATTTTGCGCCTAATTGCCGAGCAGCCAAGTATGCAAATATTCACGATTCAAGGAGAGGATCCTTTTCGTGTATTAGCCCAGAGTGCCTGATATTAGGCAGCTCAAACCACACTATCATATTTCATTCTCTATTGCGTATATTTCTTGTCTCGAACATTTTTCTCTAGTTTACTAAGTATTTGAAATATAGAAGAATGTCCTTCTTGATACCTCATCTTATATGATTATTATGTGCAACCCGCAGAACAAGACCGAGATGCCAATCGCATATACTAAGGCGCACAGATGTGTGAGGCAAAAGTTGTTGGAAAACTCAGCTGCGAGATGGCGATACCATTCAGCACCCCGTTGGCGGCAATATACGGGCAAGGAAGAGCACTGACCTAGGGCGGAGGCACCTGTTGTATAGTAAGTGGCACTCGTGGCGTCAAAGTGTTCTCACATGGGGTCTGTGTTAATGAGATATGACTGACAGGCATCTCGATAGAGATACTCTGCACGCGGGAAGTTATCGCGGACTAGATATATATTTATTAACGGAAAAATATTCATTTTGTTTAGTTCTTTGAGTTATTTACTGAATAGTAGTGATACTATAAGACTCGTCCTTCTGTTACAGTTCAATAAACTTTCATCGGACTCTGAACATCTTCGACCAGAAGGGATTCTTTTCCACTTGCAACGGACGAGAATACATACCTATATTGAACTTGATGTTTGTTGAATTAGATATGCGAGGTAGTATATTATTATGAAACGAATGTGGTTTATATGTTATGTTTATCATTTATCTTTGAGAAAAAATCACAAATTGTACATACCTTTGATAATAAGTAATATTGTATCAATGCTGCACCAATAAATTCTCAGATGTACCAATAGTCAATTGGTTTTTTATTTCCAACCTTTCCTCCTCCCTGAAAATCTTCTTATGAGAATCTAATAAATAAAATGTAAAGCAGCATAAGGAAATTGAAATAAAACGCTTGAAATTTCAGCTACTTGCGAGAGCGTCAATTGATTATTTTTGATTTTATTGAATAGACCTAAAAATTGAGAAATGTAGGATTTGACTAGAAGATCAACAACATGCGTATGGCCACGTCTGTACGAGTGCATATCTGCTTGCCTGCACGCTGTTATTTGTTCCCGCCAAAATTTCGGCACACCTCCTCGGGTCAGATGTTCTCCTGATACCAGGAGCAGAAATTTTTCGACTTAAAATTTGTCTAACTCCGAAAATCGCTAGCATAAATGAATATATAGAAAGACGTGCATGAAGACACGTATGAATGCCTATATCTATACACATATCCTAAATTTCGGATCACCTCCTCGGGTCAGATGTTCTCCTGATACCAGGAGCAAAAATTTTTCGACTTAAAATTTGTCTAACTCCGAAAATCGCTAGCATAAATGAATATATAGAAAGACGTGCATGAAGACACGTATGAATGCCTATATCTATACACATATCCTAAATTTCGGATCACCTCCTCGGGTCAGATGTTCTCCTGATACCAGGAGCAGAAATTTTTCGACTTAAAATTTGTCTAACTCCGAAAATCGCTAGCATAAATGAATATATAGAAAGACGTGCATGAAGACACGTATGAATGCCTATATCTATACACGTATCCTAAATTTCGGATCACCTCCTCGGGTCAGATGTTCTCCTGATACCAGGAGCAAAAATTTTTCGACTTAAAATTTGTCTAACTCCGAAAATCGCTAGCATAAATGAATATATAGAAAGACGTGCATGAAGACACGTATGAATGCCTATATCTATACACATATCCAAAATTTCGGAACACCTCCTTGGGTCAGATGTTCTCCTGATACCAGGAGCAGAAATTTTTCGACTTAAAATTTGTCTAACTCCGAAAATCGCTAGCATAAATGAATATATAGAAAGACGTGCATGAAGACACGTATGAATGCCTATATCTATACACATATCCAAAATTTCGGAACACCTCCTTGGGTCAGATGTTCTCCTGATACCAGGAGCAGAAATTTTTCGACTT
Source organism: Tenthredo distinguenda (assembly GCA_947538915.1). Lineage (NCBI taxonomy): Eukaryota > Metazoa > Arthropoda > Insecta > Hymenoptera > Tenthredinidae > Tenthredo > Tenthredo distinguenda. Next base: position 25,230,083 of record OX384532.1, read on the forward strand.
AAAATTTGTCTAACTCCGAAAATCGCTAGCATAAATGAATATATAGAAAGACGTGCATGGAGACACGTATGAATGCCTATATCTATACACATATCCAAAATTTCGGAACACCTCCTTGGGTCAGATGTTCTCCTGATACCAGGAGCAGAAATTTTTCGACTTAAAATTTGTCTAACTCCGAAAATCGCTAGCATAAATGAATATATAGAAAGACGTGCATGAAGACACGTATGAATGCCTATATCTATACACATATCCTAAATTTCGGATCACCTCCTCGGGTCAGATGTTCTCCTGATACCAGGAGCAAAAATTTTTCGACTTAAAATTTGTCTAACTCCGAAAATCGCTAGCATAAATGAATATATAGAAAGACGTGCATGAAGACACGTATGAATGCCTATATCTATACACATATCCTAAATTTCGGATCACCTCCTCGGGTCAGATGTTCTCCTGATACCAGGAGCAAAAATTTTTCGACTTAAAATTTGTCTAACTCCGAAAATCGCTAGCATAAATGAATATATAGAAAGACGTGCATGAAGACACGTATGAATGCCTATATCTATACACATATCCTAAATTTCGGATCACCTCCTCGGGTCAGATGTTCTCCTGATACCAGGAGCAGAAATTTTTCGACTTAAAATTTGTCTAACTCCGAAAATCGCTAGCATAAATGAATATATAGAAAGACGTGCATGAAGACACGTATGAATGCCTATATCTATACACATATCCTAAATTTCGGATCACCTCCTCGGGTCAGATGTTCTCCTGATACCAGGAGCAAAAATTTTTCGACTTAAAATTTGTCTAACTCCGAAAATCGCTAGCATAAATGAATATATAGAAAGACGTGCATGAAGACACGTATGAATGCCTATATCTATACACATATCCAAAATTTCGGAACACCTCCTTGGGTCAGATGTTCTCCTGATACCAGGAGCAGAAATTTTTCGACTTAAAATTTGTCTAACTCCGAAAATCGCTAGCATAAATGAATATATAGAAAGACGTGCATGAAGACACGTATGAATGCCTATATCTATACACATATCCAAAATTTCGGAACACCTCCTTGGGTCAGATGTTCTCCTGATACCAGGAGCAGAAATTTTTCGACTTAAAATTTGTCTAACTCCGAAAATCGCTAGCATAAATGAATATATAGAAAGACGTGCATGGAGACACGTATGAATGCCTATATCTATACACATATCCAAAATTTCGGAACACCTCCTTGGGTCAGATGTTCTCCTGATACCAGGAGCAGAAATTTTTCGACTTAAAATTTGTCTAACTCCGAAAATCGCTAGCATAAATGAATATATAGAAAGACGTGCATGAAGACACGTATGAATGCCTATATCTATACACATATCCTAAATTTCGGATCACCTCCTCGGGTCAGATGTTCTCCTGATACCAGGAGCAAAAATTTTTCGACTTAAAATTTGTCTAACTCCGAAAATCGCTAGCATAAATGAATATATAGAAAGACGTGCATGAAGACACGTATGAATGCCTATATCTATACACATATCCTAAATTTCGGATCACCTCCTCGGGTCAGATGTTCTCCTGATACCAGGAGCAGAAATTTTTCGACTTAAAATTTGTCTAACTCCGAAAATCGCTAGCATAAATGAATATATAGAAAGACGTGCATGAAGACACGTATGAATGCCTATATCTATACACATATCCTAAATTTCGGATCACCTCCTCGGGTCAGATGTTCTCCTGATACCAGGAGCAAAAATTTTTCGACTTAAAATTTGTCTAACTCCGAAAATCGCTAGCATAAATGAATATATAGAAAGACGTGCATGAAGACACGTATGAATGCCTATATCTATACACATATCCAAAATTTCGGAACACCTCCTTGGGTCAGATGTTCTCCTGATACCAGGAGCAGAAATTTTTCGACTTAAAATTTGTCTAACTCCGAAAATCGCTAGCATAAATGAATATATAGAAAGACGTGCATGAAGACACGTATGAATGCCTATATCTATACACATATCCAAAATTTCGGAACACCTCCTTGGGTCAGATGTTCTCCTGATACCAGGAGCAGAAATTTTTCGACTTAAAATTTGTCTAACTCCGAAAATCGCTAGCATAAATGAATATATAGAAAGACGTGCATGGAGACACGTATGAATGCCTATATCTATACACATATCCAAAATTTCGGAACACCTCCTTGGGTCAGATGTTCTCCTGATACCAGGAGCAGAAATTTTTCGACTTAAAATTTGTCTAACTCCGAAAATCGCTAGCATAAATGAATATATAGAAAGACGTGCATGAAGACACGTATGAATGCCTATATCTATACACATATCCAAAATTTCGGAACACCTCCTTGGGTCAGATGTTCTCCTGATACCAGGAGCAGAAATTTTTCGACTTAAAATTTGTCTAACTCCGAAAATCGCTAGCATAAATGAATATATAGAAAGACGTGCATGGAGACACGTATGAATGCCTATATCTATACACATATCCAAAATTTCGGAACACCTCCTTGGGTCAGATGTTCTCCTGATACCAGGAGCAGAAATTTTTCGACTTAAAATTTGTCTAACTCCGAAAATCGCTAGCATAAATGAATATATAGAAAGACGTGCATGGAGACACGTATGAATGCCTATATCTATACACATATCCAAAATTTCGGAACACCTCCTTGGGTCAGATGTTCTCCTGATACCAGGAGCAGAAATTTTTCGACTTAAAATTTGTCTAACTCCGAAAATCGCTAGCATAAATGAATATATAGAAAGACGTGCATGAAGACACGTATGAATGCCTATACCTATACACATATCCAAAATCTCGGAACACCTCCTTGGGTCAGATGTTCTCCTGATACCAGGACGAATTTCGACCAAAAAAAATGTCAACTCTGCATAATTCAAATCACATGTCGAAAATCGTCCCGGAATCAGGAGAGCATACCCGAGGAAGTGAACCCAAATTCTTAAGTAGCTTTAACTTCTAGTTGCAGGGAGAGGAAAGTGGAAAATAACTAGGCAATTGATTATTGGTATATCTGGCAATTTATTGATGCAGATTCGATACAATATTACTGATTGTCAAAATTGTGTAGAATTCATAATTGTTTCTCAAAAATATAAATGTTATATTATGCAATGTTACTTCCCGGCATCATAGTCTAAACCACATTGGTTACACTAGATAATATAAGTAATTTCACGAAGATTGAGTCGTATAAACACCCATTCGTTGCAATTGGAATAGAATCCTTGCTGAGCGGAGATGTTTGGACTCTGAGAAAATTGCATTCAGTTGTAATAGGAGGATATGCTCATAATACCACTATCATTCAATAAATTTCTTCAAAAACTAGATGAGAAAAATCATTCTCCGTCAATGAGTATATTATTAATTCTGCGAGAACTCTTCTGCGTTTGAATACTTCCATCGGAATGCCTGTCACAAATCACAGTGGTAGGTATTTCGTTTACAAAACCTCCGTGCGAATTCGTTGACGCCAGGAAGACCACTGCTGCGCGACAGGAGCCTCTACCCTAACGCAGTACTCCCACTTGCTCGACTAGTCTCGCCAACGGGGTCCCAAATGGTATTGCCATCTAGCGGTCAGATCGCCGAACTACTTTTGCCGCAACATTAGTGTGCCTTATCCGTATGCAACCCGACCTACAGAACTGAAATGCGGGTCACTTATAATAAGACGTAGATATGCCGATTTTATCATTTCTAATTCGTGAACGCATTACAATTTTCTTGTTTTGCTCTCCTATGCAAGAAATTGAAAGGGCAAAATAATGCAGCAATTGATGATTCACGATCTCATAGGATGTTTAATGAAGAATACGGAAATTTATCATGATAGTAGATGTTTATTAGGTCAACAATCCTAATACATGCTTTGATATAACTGTTATTCTGCAAATTACTCCGATAACTAGTCGAGAAAAGTCTTATTTTGTCAAGGGCAAGTCTTCTGCATTCGGCGGATTTGTATTATCACAGAATAATTACTGTCGCTCATGAATGTATCTCCTGCGATGCCCTGTTGACATTTCGAGGATCACGAACTGACCCCCTAACAACATCAACTGACCAATCTCCGTTGCGTGACCACTCCTGCCGCAGTTGATGCAACTTGCAGCCTGACCGGTCGCACCGCGCTGTAGAATTTATCCGAACTAAAATGCCTTCTGCAATACATCGTTGGAAACAACACTTAACAAGCGGTCTTTCCACCGTAGGTCTTACTCTATGTTCATTGAATCGAGCAAGTCTCTGCGTTCTGTTATCGTTGTGTGAATATTTATATATTATAGGTATATAAACAATGAAGTGCACAATTCCCAAAATATCATGGCATAGTCGTGACCCTGTATTAGGTATTGACCTAAAACCTGGTGTAAACAAGACATCTGACGGGAAATTCTTCTGGAGTTTAGCAAGCGCTGGTGCCGATTCACACGTTCTGGTAAATCACTAACTTTGCTTTTATAATAATAAGAATTGTGTATTAAAGTCACGGTTCGTTATTGTCTCTATCGCTAGAATCTGTCTCAATGTTTCTTCGAGAGTAAAAAAGCTACTCGCGCTAATGAAATTCCTTTTATTTTTCTCTTTATAGAATCTGCGGTAATATTATGGAAATAACGGAGGACAATGGAATTTATGGAAGGTTTTACAAAGCCATTTATATCTATTCTATTTGGTATCAGGCTCTGTTGATAACACTGCGATTCTCTGGGATGTACAGAGGGGTCGACGCTCAGGCATATTAGCAGATCATACAGGATTGGTTGTTGTTTTCAAAAAGGATTTTATTGTTACGCACAATTGTTCATTTTGCGTAGATTTTTAACTCCTTGATGTGTTTTTTCACAGACAATGCCGCCTGATTCATATAAACAGTAGAAAAACAGTTCAACGAGCTGGTAAATCGAGGATCCCAACTCCGCGTGATCACCCATTAAGAGTAAAAACTCTTCGGTTGTTTCGCCACGATACTTTTCAGTCCTTCTTTAGATGGCTTACTTTTTCACCCGATAGTTTATCCCTCATTACACCGTCTGGTATTATAGAACCACAAGAATCTTCAGATAAATTGTCTAAACGCGACTATTATATTCTCTAGGCATGATGTCAAAGAGTATGTTTATTTATATATCCACAGTTTATAAAAATTAACAATTTTCAGTCATAATTCTCTGATGGAGGTATTTCTCTAATGAATAATTCTGGGTATTTGAACTTTTCATCCATCGAGCTTATTATTATCTTGCCATCTCCAGAGGAGTGCGCAGTAGCTGTATGTTAATGTCCGATATATTTTGACTTTAGAGAATATTATTTGCAGTAGCTACGCAAAGTTCAGTGATTATATACGACACACAACAAATTTCTCCCGTTGCAATAATATCAAATATTCATTACACATAATTAACAGAACTCGGTGAATCAACAAGAGTTTACAATCAACACAGAAAAAAAGATTATAAAGACGATTACATCTGATAAGACTAAAACCGATACTGTTGAGGATTAGAATTAGGGTGTGTCATTTTGGGGCCACTTTTTTTTCAACTTAGAAACAGGTTGTATAATTGCAGGCAGGTAAAATAAGAAGCCTGTTAAAATTTGAGCTCTTAATATTAACATTAAGAGGTGCCTAATCGCGAATTCTATTTTCTATTTAAATAACATAGGAAATTTTTTTTTTTTTGCTTGGAATTTTATACCTCGGTAATGGCATATTGTACAGACAAGCCCATGACATATTTTTATAGAGAATTAAATGCTCTACAAAAAATGTCTTCCATAATTTTTCGATAAGTCAACTCTTTTTAATACTTACCTAATTTATTAATAAATTCTTGGTACTCAATCGTTCAAAATCAATCGTTCCTAACGTAATAATGAATATATATTTATTTTTAAGGAACAATTAGGAATTTTCTATAATTTTGACGATCAATATTTCTGTATTAAAGCTGCAGTAATAAATTCACAGATTCATCTACACCAATAATCAATTGCTTCCTCGTTTTTCACCTTACTTTCCCTGCAACCCTTTATTCCAGAATCTTATAATTGAGCTGTGAAGCAACGTAAGCTACGAATTGAAATGAACTGTACTAAATTCCAGCTACTTAGTTTATTATTTTCAATTTCATAGACTTGACTTGGATATTTCGAAATCTAAGTTCATAATATTGAAAGGTTGAAAATAATTGGGATCCGTATAAAGTTGCTAATCATCTGAAAAACGTATCCAAAAATGTATAGCGGTACGTTAAGAATATTTCATGAATTTAAATTTTAAAGATAAAGAACAAAATAGAATTGTTCACAAGTCTGAGATTTGAAATTTCTGAATTTCAATCTGTGGAACTAAGACAGAAATCGGATGGGATAATATTATATACATATATCATAATAATTATCAGTTTTTGCATTCAATCTTATTTAGCTGTACTTCGTTTTTGATTTGTGAGAGTTTTTATTTATAAATGTAAATCTGAGTCGATAGTTCAGCGTTTTAGGATAAGGGTTTTATAAATACTATAAGCTCGAAAAACTTGCTTCTTCATTCATACATAGTCACATCTATTTATAAGTAGGTACAGCCTTTTATACTCCAATTAAAATCGTCTTTCAAAAGGTTCTTTAATTGCTTATACATATATGTACAGAAGTTTAATAATTCACCCAACCCATTTGCACGCAGAACTCATTCAGATAAAATGTTACATTCACAGGTTATTCAAAGTAGTGTAAAGTAGGATAATTTTCGAGGCTCTGTGACGAAAATCTCGTTCTCGCGAAAATCTTACGAGACAAATCTAAAATAATTAGTAAAAAATGAAATAAAGTCAAATATTCTATAACAGGGCGCACAGCTCGACTAATTACCTCCAAGAGCCGCAAGATTCGATCAGCTCAATATTCTGAATAAATGGGTTTCATACGCGTTTATTATTTCTGCACCCATGTACCAGAATTTGGCGAAAACAGAATGATCATGCTCATAGATACGAGCAATGACGAGTAATTTTTGAGGTAGAAAAACAACGTACAAAAACGCGTGTCTACACGATAATTGCAAGACACTTTCACTCAGTCTCTACTTCTTCCTTAAAATTCGCAAAGAGTTCGAATGGCTAGATCTAAAAAGAACTTCTATGATTTGAGGGTGGTCAAACCACCAAGTTCACTTCTTCACTGTGATGATCGGTGTGTCCAAGATTGAAGGGCCAGTTTCTTTGGGAAATGCGCTCCAGTTCTCCTCGCAGAAGATTAACGAGGTCGTCCAGGTATCTCAGATCCTGGATCTCCCGCCTCAGTCTGATCGTCTCCGTTGTTAAATCTCCAGTCTTCGTTTCAGCCCACTGTGCACATTGAAAGAAAAATTGAAAGCGATTTATTTGTCATCAAATATCTGAACAGGATTCGAAATCAATACGTCGATCTTTGATTCCTTCAAATATTTGCAATCGATGATAAGGGCGTAAAATCTACGTGGAAGGAAAACTGTCAGCGGAATAATCTCTCGCCGACAAATACCCTGAATAGGTCAACCACATCTCAGCCTTTCTGATGAGGTCAAGTGCCGATCGTAACTCGGTGTTTTATATTAAACAGAAATTACCATATGCTCATACGCATGTGTAGGATAAAGCCGGTAGATAAGTCGTACCTAGATCGATATAATGTTTTCAGGATTGTAAAACCGAATTTTTAACCGGAATATTACACTTGTAAATTACAGGCAATTAGCGGCTATCATTACGGACTAATTTGCTCAATGATAATAAATGGTATTACACTGATTGCACCGTCAGTTGTGAATTTCTGTTGAATCTGCAAATTGCCTCGCTAATGACGTTAGGGAATTCAATTTGAAAATTCTCTATCCATATTTCTAATAAGTTTTTACAATAAAACCGTTTTCGGTCACATTCTGCTTTTACGTTACCTGAAAATTTTTCCTGAGCGAATAAATATCCCCCAAAATGTCCCTGTTGGTGTCTTTGATGTCGTCAATCCTTCCTCTGAGCTGTTGCACGACGAATACTGGGTCCTCCTCGGTCTCAGAGCCGAGAGCTCGCCTCCATGAATCCTGGCTCGATATCTCGTCCCCGAGGAAATTCTCATCGGAGTTTGACCCGGTTCCAAACACCTTTCTCAACTCCCTGAACTGTTCAATCCGCGAGGAATCCTCTCCGGTAATTGTAAGGCTATCGTACCGATGCCATTCGCAGTTTAAACGCTCGCAGCTCGACCCACTGCTCATTAAATCGGGGGTCAAAGGCCTTCCAGGACTGTCGGAGTTCGCGATAGCGAGGAGTTCCCCGGAGCTGGAATATTCCTTCGTCGGAAAACGGGCTTTCCATGCTTTTCTCCTGGCTGTAGCCACTGGAATTTCGATATCCAGTGCACCGGGATCAAGAAGAGCCTGGAGATGAGATGCACCGACTAGTTTCTTGTCGATCAAATGATTCAGCCTTCGGTGACGCTTGTTCGAATACGGTCTGCAAGTTGTTCCGAGGGTGTTCGTCAGTTCCGTCTGAGACGTGGTCGAAAACGTCGGCGATGGACTGAGTATCGTGTAATCCTGGATCCTGACGAGTCTCTCCGGGGTATAAGACCGCGAGGATGTCTTGCAGGGCGGCTCTTCGGCGAAGCAGATTTCCTCGGGATCGTCGCCCTCCGTTTCTCGATGAACCGAACCTTGAAGATCATCGCTCTTTCCGTTCGGAACCGCGGCTTCAGACTCCTGAACAACAACAAACGAATTTCCGTCATCAGGTTCGGTGCAGGAAATTACAGACTGGGTCGAATCAGCCGACGTTAAGACGTCTTCGAAGGTTTGAGGCTCTGGTTTAGAGCCGGTCAACCACCATCCGAATTCGTCGCAGTCAAGGTAATCGCAGTGATTTTTCCTCAGAAAGAACATATTCCTTGAATTCTCTCGGACTAGAACGAAGAAGATTCCGTTCAGCACATTTCAGCACTGTGACGAACGGACAAAACGTCGAGCGCTATCAATCTTCGCCATTATCTTTACTTGTACGGAACGCTACACGCGCCAATACAGACAAGGAATCTAATTGCGAGTCCGTATTCACACACAACGGAGTACTGAGAGCAATGCGCTTTCGTATAGGTGTTAATCCTTCCTCCAAGAACGGCTTGACACATTTGATACCCCGAGACGCGACACTTGCTCGGCTTCTGTTCCGATAAACTCCGGTTTGTGGACAGTCTTATGGATGCGGCAGTCCGTCCGTAGCTTGAATTAGTAGAGAATGAATTGGCAAAAAGAGAAATTAACGAATGAACAATAATAATGAATAAACCTCCAGCTCTATCCGACGTTTCGGAGTTCCCCTAAAATATCACTCGCGGTATGATTTCTCTCTCGAGTTTCCGCGATACTTATGAGATCAGAAACGCGATACCAAAGCAGCGTTCACCATTGTGCAGAACGGGCAGTAAACTGTCGCTACGAAGCTGGTTATTGTCATTTCCGCTGATATATACAGTAAAATCGTTGCCATGCCGACACTAATTAAATAAATAGACGGCTGGTGGGTCACGTTGAATGGCTATGAACCGCAAGCCACGTTTCGCTACCGCATTGATATTGACGGTATGTAATTTCTCATTTACGCCGTACGTTTTCGCACAGTTTACGATCTACTCAGACTCGCAATTGATTCATAAACGATTCAACTAACGCAGTTTTAGTTGTGATGAAAATTTCACTGTACATCGCATACCGTGCGTAATGTATGTTCGCGCTATTCCAGCTGTAATACGACTAACCGCGTACCTACTTATGCCTCGTAAAGACCCCGGAGATAACGGCAAACTAGCTGATAAGAAAAATGAGAAGTTTAAGCCGCGATAAGTGTAGGCCGTAAGTCAGAAAGCGGACGAATTTGAATGTGCGTCATATCGAAGCTCGGGTCAGAGGTCGAAATCGCAGTACCTAATTCTCGGACAATAGACGCCGTTTTGAAAAAGCGATGAATCATGGAATAAATAAATAATTCACTGCAATGTTCGTCATTTTCCGAGCCGATTGTCGTAATGTTGTCGATTTTCGTGGTTCGAGAGGTTCAAGATCGAATTATAGCGACGTAGCGATGTAGTAAGATATCGATTCGTCTCAGTGGTCAGCTTTACCGAAATCTGAATAAATCAGCAATTGAACGAGATTACTAATAAATGAGAACGTAGCGATAACGCGATTATCTTCCTGTCTATAGATCAATCTTGGTATAAGTCGATATCGAATGTTTGTTTCGTGTATTTCCTTAACCGAATGAATGATCATTCGGAGATACGTATCGATACGGATAGCGTCGGAGTTCCCTTTATGAAAAATGACGCGTAGTAAAAATGTTGATACGTCGTAAAAGTGGCGCATTTTCCATGCCACGTTCGCGTACCTTCTTCGTCCCCCGCGATACGCTACATACATTATACATGTATGTATGACTGAATTTTTGAAGTGTATCGAACGACCTAGCGCGAAAAATGGGCCACGTGAAGGAAGGAAAGTTTCCGCCCTTCCAGATGCCATTTTACGACAATTTATACACCTGAATGCAATGACGAAAATCTGGAAAAACAGACAGAAGTTTGAACTCCAAAATTTAGAGGCGAAATTTTGAATTCCACACGGTCGCATTGCGATTATAAGATCGCTGCAATTGAGCGGCGTTCATCGCTCGTGTTAAGTGAGCGAAATGATGCATTTAGCAGGGTTCAGGCTATTCTAGCTGCAAAGTAGATAAGCTATATTAGTTGCTTACCTGAGTTATTGCGTTGATAGTAAGAAGTCAGCGTTTGGTCTTGGGGTAAAACGCATCCAAGATGACCGTACTATGGTCTTCGAGTATTCGAGACTGATTGCTGACTTTAATTTTTTCTGAAAACATTTTTTCGCATCAAAGGTGAACATTTCACCGACCTTTTTTCAATCTAATTAACTCCGTCGACCCTCTATACTCATTAAAATTCATTTATTTAGTCACAGAAATGCATTCGTTGCACTTTTATATCTCGACTTTATCGCTTCGGTTATCAGTTAAAAGTGCAATATCGCTGATACCGTGACGCCCACGTACCCGACACCTTCGATAGAGTTGCGCCATCTTCGCCAAGAGGCTCTCAAGCCGAAGAAGGTAACATGTTCGTTGGAGTAGTCCAACAAATGAGTCTAAATATTGGGTAAAAGTTGAATTGAATCGAAGAGCGTTCAGAGATCATTCGTCCTCGCTGAAATTTGATTAGTAATTGATTTCGATCGATTCGACTTTCGCGAAATGTCATCGAGGAAATTCTCCAAAAGATTGTCTGCGAAGTGTGAATTTCTTCGAGGTGTAATATACGTCGGAAAACGCTATCAGATTATTCTGAGAAACGCGTTGAATTATGTATCTCGGTTGTGTCAACGAATCGCATTCCGATGTTATCTGTGTGATACGACTTCGAAAGCTCGAGGAAAATGATCGGTAATGAAAGAAAACTTGATGGATTCGGAGTGGAATAATTTAGAAAAACTATCGACATTCCAATAAGATCGAGTGCTGCCGAGAACGAGCTGTGAGCATTAATCAATCAAGTCGAGCTTTTCGCGAAATGTCCTTCGCGGAAAATGGCACTCTTATGAGCGATGATATCATTCCGAAAAATTGACGTTTTGGTATTTTAAACAATTTTTTAAACTACCCTGAAGCATATGCTCGCTACGACTGCCCTCGGTGAAAATTTTTCTAGCACAAACGCGCCGATTTATCGATGAGCAAAATTACGGTTTCTGTCAGAAAAGCCATACCCAGAATCGATCAGACTCGATTTAAATGAGAATTGCAGTAAAATCGAACGACGCCTTCTGAGACATAAACACATGCAAACCATATCCACAGATTTCACTCACCGTTCCATAAAACCATACGGTCGTATTTTCGAGGACTGTTTTTCCCAAAGTTGGAATCAGCGGTACCCCGAAAATCTTCCTGTCAAAGTGAACGTATTACGTGTAAGATTTAGACGAACAAGTATAGAATGCGTCCTGATCTTTCGTTAAAAAACTCTTCATTTCGTAAGGGTAGTAAAACTGGATACAGCGTTAAAAGAAACGAGGAAAGCGCCTGCGCCCTCGAGGGTAGATACCAGATTCTACCCCCGCAGAAGCGACAGTGGCGCCTTCACGGCACCCTTGAAGTTATAGGGTGTGGATCGATATCACGCGGCCTCTTTCCCTGAAAGCGTTGTAAACCGTGGTTAGCCCCGATGCCAATAGCGTACGCACATCGTGGAGGAAAACACCTACCGTGTTTCGACTGCGAGAGGGTGTTTTTTTGTTCCTTCACCCCACGTTTAATTAAAAACCGCGTTATTTTTTCCACCTAAAATACCTGGTAAAAACCCGCGCTATAATTTTCTCCCGGTTCGAATTAGAGCCGGATTAGAAAAGGATAAAATAAATTAAAAAAAAAAAAAGAAAAAGAACGCAAATCTCCAGGTGGTGATTTCTTCGAGGTTATGGAACCCCGGGGTGACCTATCGAACGCTCTCGAAGAGGGTTCGGGCCTTGGGCTAAGGTTTGGGTTTGGATTTCCGGAAACGGACGCGTCGGACGCCCGCTAAAACATGGCTGCTACATCGTGGGGGATTCCCTCATGGCGAGGGTTAAAGAAGACTATGGGTACCGCGATTTTACCCCTCGCATTCATCAGCCTCGTTTTTATCACCCCGTTACCGTACGCCGGGGCAGAAAAGAGCAAGGAATGTAAGTAGGAGATTTTATTTTTTTCACACCAGTCTAGAAACCATCGGCGAATATATATTTATGCCCCATTGCGATTCTGCGCACTGTATTCTACCCTCGTAGCGTATAGCTGCTCGTATTTATCGCCAAAACTCTGATTTAACATTTATTTCAAATGTTTAGAATTAAGCTGTTTGTCATTATCGAGCTTTCCTCTACTTCCGAGACACGCGACTGCTCTTGCACCCCCGTCACTCGTCTGCACGCACACTTGTTCCATTCTACCCCAATCCGTGAACAACAAAGTTTCACTTTTTGGGTAAAACTCAAAACTAAGACTCAGAGCATTATCTTTTTTCTCCACGAATGAATGCATACATTTTTTTTTCTTCGTAAATTTTGAACCCTCTGCTTCATCGCTGAACCCTTCCCGGATTTCTCAAGCATCTGCTCGGTCTCATCCCGATTACACGTAACGCATGGCTTTACGGTTCGCGATTCGAAGCCGATCATTGAACGGAATTAGGTTTTTTCTAATCGGTCATTCACGAACACCCTCGACACATTTATGAGGACGTGTCGTACGGGGTGAAAATCTTTTCTATGATTCATGAATAAAAGCGTTAAAAATATCAAAGTTCGACGTTTTTTACGAAATTCTAAGTTCCGCGAATAAAAATGTCCCCGAAGTTCCAAGTCCTTTCGAGAGGGTGATAACTCCTCGTCCTTTAATCGGGCTAATTTTGAAACATTGAGGGTTTCGGTCCGAGTTGGTAAATACTACGCGAGTCGGACATAAACGAGCCCCTCGGTTTTTCAAGTGGGTAAAATATAAGAGGAGGAAATTTTTTTTTTTTACTTTTTTACTTTTTTCTTTCCCCCATCCCCTCCGCCTCGCCGAGGTTTGATATTGTGCGAAGTTGTCGAGGGACCAGCCAATTGCAATAGCGTGGCTTACTTTCATTAATATTCTCGCAAGCGAGAGGAGAGTAAAAAGCAGAGAAGAGAAGAGAAGAGAAGAGGAAAGGGAATGGTAAAGGAATGCAAAAAGGCTTTGGCATTTAGCGAGTGATACTCGAGGTTTTCTCCTTTATATTCGCGTGAGGGTTTTGTTTTTGATTACATACCTAATACAATTTTGCACACGAAGCACGTTAAAATCTCAAACAAGAATAAAAAAAGAAAGAATGAAAAAAAAAACGAAGATACGGTTTATTTAACGTTTGCTGTGGTTAGGATATACCCGGGGTAGGTGTGGTACCTCTTCGTGAAAGGTTAAGTAGTTTAACGAGCGATAAAATTCGTTTTTATTATATTAGTACCTTATACCTCTCAATGTTCGAGAGATGCGATATCAGAGTGGCTTAATTATAACTGTTTCACGTAAGCCTAAAATCCTGTTGAATATTAACCGAGCTTTTACTCAAAGGGTGAAATTTAATAATACCTACTTACATCGAGCTACCTCGCTTATCGCATTATTCTTTCTACGATATCTTTGAAACTGGCTAATGATTGCGGCTTTCGAATGTAATAACATCCACTTAGATTCGGTCAAATCATAGGCAGGAAATCGAATAAAATATATAAAAATCTCGCTCTTCGAAGATTCGACCAAAATTGCCCTAACAATTTTTGAATTCCTTTAGCACCGAGCTTTTCGGACAAATTGACCACGATTTGAAAATCAAGTGTGGTAGAGTCAACAGTTTCAAATTTTATTACAATGGGATATTAGCTCGATAACTGTTGGTCAAATTTCAACGAAATTCATGGTGAAATCGCGTTTCACAACGAGCACCATATTTCATTACACAAATTGTTTACCGCGGGTAATAAACTGCGCCCACTTTATTCGGTGCCCGTTTTTTTGATCGTTTGAAAAATTGGGTCGGAGGATTTATCAAATTGAATAATGATCCGAAAAAAACAGTGGTTCCAACGGTACACCAATTTTTGACCCATCATTCAATTTTTTTCTCATTCGAAATTGAACCTTTCGAAAAACTTGAACTACATGGTTTCGCCTCGGAACTCGCGCGAAACTCGTTGAACCAGAGTTAATTAAGACCGTAGCGAGTTCCGTGTTGTTTTTTGATCCTTGAGTTTGAAACTTACTAATCCATGAGCTTACGGCCTCATAACAGTTCCCTTAGATTATAAGTTTCTCCGGGCTACAACATGCCTTGCGTTACAACCCGTCGTCTTCATCTTCATCTTCGCCTTAATCTTCGCCTCTAATTCTTCACGGTCCATCTGCAAAGGGGGTGAAAGATTGCTACCCGGTTTTTATCCCCTCAAAAACCCTCGTCAGAGGGTCGTTTGACAGCTCGCGACTTCTTGCCGCGAACTCTGCACCTAGCAAGAACTTATACTGTATGAAACGTAACGGCAGAGCCAGAGGCTAAGGCCAGGCCTAGTTTCATGCAAAGAAAACTGGGATTACCTACCCTCACACCCCCTGAAGACTTCCTAGGTACTTAGGAGGCGCAATATCGAATACAAAAAGCTGGGTTCTACCGAGAGACAAAAAAAATGACCACCAAAAACCACCCTTGTAATAATATATACGTAAACAAGATCGAATACCGAACAGACGTCTTTTTATAAGTACAAGTCGGAGTCCGCGAAATCTGGAGTAATTTTGGAATATTCTTCAAAATGCTAGTAATCGATTGCGGAAAAACCGAGTCGATAGAATATTTCTTCAGGGAGATAGAAGTAATCGTAACAAAAATTATTTCGGTTGTGTGTGTCTGTATGCCTCCTTAAACTATTCAAAGAAATACGTCGAACCGTTCGGTTCGATCGTGTTCTTAAATTAATGAAGCCTAGCGCTAGCTACCCCCAAGGGGTAAATTTCGGTTGAAGACCACGGGGATTTTGCGGCTAGGGGTTCGGAGGCCGAAAGTCCGAGGGCATTAAACCGCGTATATCGTGGTGTTAGAATCGGGTTAAGCCGCCTGGAGTATACGTATACCTATATAGAGAATAGAAGAGCGAATTTAAGGAGTGAAGTAGGTCTGGACTACCGGGGCCTAGGGAACCCTTAGGATGAGTTTATTAGGCCTCGTTCAGGCTGGAAAAGCCCTGCGAACCGTAGGTCAAGTAGGAAAGGAAAGGACGAAATAGTCTCGAGCTACCATCCGACCGACTACGTATACCTTAACCCCGGATGGTCAGAAGCGACCGGTCACTTGCTGACAAACTAATTGCCACCAAGAATTTGCATAACTATACACGCGCGCACAAAGACATTCGCCATCCGCCTGTGTGCGAGTGTGTTGGAGCCCTTCGTTGTCTAGGCTGTTAGTTACGCGCACACGTATGTAGTACCTGTTCGTACAATAATTTCTGTCACGGGGTGAGGTACAGAACCCCGGAATTCTAATGGTCGAGGGAGCAGGCGGAGGGTGAGAGATAAAAAGAAGGGACGTTATGGTCGCTGTGATCGTTCGTTTTTTATTTTTCTTACGTTTAATGATTATCAGTTCTGTAATATGTCGAGTGGAAATTTGTACTTTTTTGAAAACTCTCGCCGTACAAGCACCGAATGAAAATCGTTGCACGAACGTGTGTGGGTGTAATATATGTCTAACGATGGGCAACGAGACGGTGATAAATGGGACAAAGAGAAAAGGGCAAAAAGGAAAACGAAAAAAGAGAACTGGGATGAAATAAAAGTAACGAGGGGGGTTTTAAAAATGAAATACAAAGCGAGAAAAATCGAGGAATAGAACTGGTGGTGAAATATGCGAAATATCAGACGTAAATAATCGTGGTTTATCATAGTTTGACGTGATACTGCGCATAGAGAAATGACATAAAACAGAAATTACGTAAAACGAACATCGTATGTAAAACGTGAGTTAAGAGGGTGTTTCGAGTTCGAGGAAAGTAGAATCTAGTTTAGTGCACAGCGTGAACCTTTCTGATGCAAGCATATAACTTCCACGTGCGTAGTTTACGCTTCTCGTTAACTATAATTGTTTTATAAACACACGGTTCCCTACAATCTCACGTTAGCAGCGGCTGCAACGATGCATACCCCGCCGTTTCGTGTCTCGAGAAAGATCTTACGCCAACTTGTCAGATGCAATTTGTACCGAGGTAAAGCTGTTCGGTACAGAGCAGAGTGCTCCGCAGTTCAGGGAGAGAATAAACTTGTCCTGTTTATCACGTAGATACTGCTGCCATACTAGGTACAAACTTTTAGAACTAAACTTTCAGAGCTACGTCATTAAATTATAATTTAAAAAAAAAAATACAGATGATAAAAATTGTGACTTTACGGCGTGTTACGATAGGCCATGGTCTGTGACCATCGAACATAGCGAGGTAAAGTCATAGTTTACTCTTCACAGTATGAAACGCCTCTGTGTACGATGGAAGCGTGACACAAGGAGCTGGACTGTGGTAGAATATGCGTAGCGTGTGACGGAGAGTCGACCGATTTTTAGCAACGAGTTCGAACGCGGAGAGGTTTGAACCCGCGCTCGAACCGCTCCGAGACTTTCGAACCACGCGTTTGAGACCGCGTGGCTGGTGGAACTCCCGAATTAGACGAAGTAAAACTCTCTTATTTTGTCTGTAACGAAATGGATTCGTTTTGTTGGGATAAAATGAGGAATTTCAGTACAGGGAGAGAGCGATAGAATTGAATAGGAATTTTGAAGATTTTTTAAAATACTGATTTCAGAATCTAAATGTATATATTCAGTTTTGTATACCTATATGCCGAGCATTAAATAGCCAGAGTGCACAAAGGTCGCTTGTTCTTGGTCTGCTATAGACCTGCAGGTTCTAGAATATAGTAATTCCCTTACCCCTCTATTTCCTCGGTCTTTGGCACAATACTCGTAGTCTCCGATCGGGGTAAAGCCTCGCCTCGCCTCGCCTCCTCTCTCTCAACGAGCAACCCTTTGTCTGAAGAGTTCCGCATTGAACGGTGAAACTTACGATACGACAAAGGGTTTCTTCGCGGTAGATAAATCCACGGAAAATTGAATTTTCAACAAACAAATCTCCCACTATTTCCCCATATATATATTTAAAATAAGGAATAAAAATACTACGTGTATAGTATGTATGAAAATAGAAAGCTAGAATTATTCGAAAATATGTATAGCAGTACGTATGTGCAACTATATAGCTATACCTTTTTACGGGCTTATCTTCCTCCCTCGGGGTACCCGCTGCACTGTATTCGGTATTTCATTGTGTTTGTTCGTTCGTGCGTACTAGACTGTTACGTATTGTGAAGCTTACCTGGTAGTTTCCCGATGCACGGCTATAAAATACGCGAGCTGCATTACTAACGCGATTTCTTTGCTCGAGGTAGCATAGGTATGTTTCGAGAATTGTAAAATCAAAATTCCAGATTTTTTTATCTCGCCACTGCGGAATAGATTACAAAAATTTGAAAAAAAAAAGAGAAGGAAAGGATTGAGAGAAGCTGACGCGCGTATGCTTCTGTGGGTTTAAAATTTTACTCGGGATCTTAATTTTACAATAATTCCTATATGCACCGCGACTAAAATAAGGTGAAATAAATCTTTTCCTCGATTTAAAAATCTAATTATATACGCTGCACTTACAAGGGCCAATTGTAAAGTTTAAATTAAGAAAAGCCGAGTAAAGTGACAAGTTTTATCTAGCTTGGAAAAACTCGATGCTGTGTATACAGGTATATCTTCTGAAAGTAATTTCTATACTTCTGTACTTCGGCTTGTATCCCCGGGAAAGTTTTCCCCCGCCAATCGTTAATTGCCAATTAACACGAATCGTTTCGTTCCTGCTCCAGTAATAGTCGCACTATGGCGTGAAAAAAGAAAAGAAGAATCAGAGCTAGAGAAAAATAAGAACTAAAATGAATTTTTTTCAAAATACATATGAAAACTTATCATTTCTTTTATTTCAGCGTTATTAACACAGTTGTAGAGATTTGCTGATATTTGGTTAGAATTATGCAGAACAGTGTACAGTTTGAATAAACGATGATTAGCACCATTAGGCAGGAAACTGCAGGTGGTAATATAAACTCACCTTGAGCAAGAACCTCCTCTATACGCGCCATAAAAGCACTCGACTCTACTCCCTCGTGCTTCTGGATCTGCATAATTAAGATACTCTGTGAATGACTCGAACATACCCTGCAGCGTGTACCTACTTCCGGTGCTTAAATAGCGGTACACAAGTTTTCAAAACGAAACTAATTAAAATATATACCTCCGTACGTATGGAATATAAACGTTAGGAATTTTCCTAGCTAGAGTTTCCATATGTTTACGTTCGATAAAGACCCTTGGAAGATTCCTTAGAAGATGTGAGAAACGAAAAGAGAAAAAAAAGGCCAACTCTTGTCCCCCCGAATTTTGAAAGATCTTACCTTTTCCCGAATGTGATAACCGAGACAGGGAAATGGAAACAACGTCACGCAGCACTTTGAACAGCTGTTGATTCTCTCTGCGAAATAATTGGCGAGTCTTGACTCTGTCTCGCTGTGTCTCGTGCATCGATGTACGATACACATTATATGTAGTATAGGTATGTTGTATCCCTGTACTAAGTTTTGGAATTATAGGACACCAGAGCAGACGCAAAGTGGGCAGACTTCAAAGGAGACTTGTGGCCTTCGAAACCATCGAATCGGTTTGATTTATCTCTGTATAGGTAACCGGGAAGACTTTGTACGACCGATTCCAACTTGTTGCACTATTTATCGATAGGTTTATAACCGTTTCTGTAAAATTCGTATTTAGTGATCTGATGTATGGGCAAATGATTAAAAAATTTGGTATTTATTAGCTGAAGCTTGATTATACCTTGATTAAAGTCAGGGTCGAAGGAATTTTTCCATTTCTGTTGAAGTTCGTTCATTTATTGATTGATACAATTAGTTAATTTGTATGTTATTCGTTTATTAAATAGTTGATTATAATATATGAGAAATAAATTGACAGGATCTGGCTGGGGTTAGTTGATTATTTGTTAAAAAAAATTATAACTAGTTAAGGTAATTACGATATAATTTGAGAACGTCGATAAGCACATAGTTTAGTGATTAGTATGGCGTGATTATTATTTTCTGAAACCACGAAGGCGATGTTGAGTGGGTTGTAATTATTCTAAATATCGACGTGTCCAGATTCACTGTTAAATGTAGGATTTTTAACTCTCGTCACTACGTCTTTGTACAGAGGATTTTGATTCTAGAAAATAGAAAGAATGAGAAACTCGTATTGAAATTTTCAGGCATGATTAGAAGGTAAGAAAATAACGCGGAAAATCGTCTTACCTGCCCCCAATCAGCCAGCGAACTGTCTTTCACAAATTTTTTGTATTCCCTCCGGTCATGTTCGTGCGTTACGAGCTTCCAAATCAGAAGGGTCAACAATCCGAGTACCAAAGTCAGTATCACTACACCGAGGGTCGCAGCTGGAAAAATTACGTCAAATGTTGAATGGATCGTGAAAATCCTACAGCTACCGGGCTGAAAAGCCCGATTCTTACCAAGAAAATTCCCGATTACAGGGAAATCCTTCTCTCTTTTCGCAAAGATCGTAATAACCTTGTTGTCTTCATCACTGCCATAAGTGTACGTGAAGACAAACGTTGAACCATCATCGCTTGCGATGCGGCAGATGTGCTCTTCTGGCTTTTTCTTATCCGGGTCTTCCTCGATCTCGTCAACCTGTGTCGGAAAGACGGAACATCGTTGATCATTTATCATTGATGTCGAAATTCAAGTTGTGTTACAGATAAAATGACTGCAATTTTCTGCTCTCGTCCAACAGACTGGACTGTTAAAAGGAGTGAGGAATTCCATAACTTCTTTGCTATATTTACCGGTATGATTTTCACAGAACATTTTAGGCAATTATTGTCTTCCTCGTATAACTTTCCCGATTTGTGGACCAGGCACTCGACGCAGTCCGTGAACTCGTCGCACCGTTGGCTAGGGCATGTCTAGAAAAGAATTAATGTTCGAGGTTTAAGATTGTCGATGAAATCCGAGGTGATTAATATACCCTGATAAAAAGAGCGACGCACCAGACATTCCTCGCAGAATTGCCCGTCTCTCCCCATTTCGGTGTTGCATCTACATCGTCCGCATTTGCACTCTCCTGCGCCACTGCAGATTTGTGCATTGTCACCAGGTGGAAGACACAGCATTATGTCGTCTCGACAGTCGCAGTCGGGTCCACCCCATCCGGAGTTACACTTGCACTCTCCACATTCGCAGCGTCCGTTTCCTCCACAGAGCTGCAAACAATTTCGAATCCATTTACCTAGACGTCCACCGTAATCTGTCACAATGCGCGATGATCGATACCGTCAACCGTGCTCATACCTTTCCATCCACGTATCTGCAGGAGAAGTCGTCACACTGGCAGAACTTTCCATAAAAGTGCTGCTCCGAATTTCCCAGCTTGTCACAATTGCAGCTGCCACATATGCAGCTACCATGACCGCTGCATTCCATGGAAGAATTGTCCTTCCTACAACTGTCTTTATCGTTACTATTCGTAGCCTTGGCCCCCTGGCACTGGCATGACTTTCCGTAAAAGCCCTGGTCGCAGGAGCAAACACCGCAGTCGAGAACCCCGCTGTTGTGACATACCTCCGCTCGGGGTGCGGTTTTCCCCTGAAATCATTATACAGAATCGCACAACATGAGAAATTGCTTCGTGAATTGATCGGTTCGTTGGATCATGGAAGATCTCAACCCAACCTTCACTGCTTGTTTTCTAGAGTTCTTCAACCAATATCGTAATCGTGATCCGAGGATTACTGCAGAAAAATGTTTTAGAAATTATTGAAGAATAACACGACTGGGTTACCTTGTCAACTTTTTTCGAGCATTTGCAGCCACAGAGCAGCTCAACGTTCACGATCATACGATCGCGAATACCTTCTGGTTTGATCTCAATGATCTGGTGCCAGTCTTCTTCGCGCTGCGGGCAGTCTATGGCCTGAAAAATCAAGAGATGGTCTTGGGTTGCAGCTGGTGAAAGAGGAAAGAAGTGAGGCGATACCGGACCTTGATTGCAACTTCGAATTCGATGGTGTCGTTGACGCGAATACCGTCACATTTATCCGTCTCCAGCGGTTTCCCATATTTGTTTGTGCAACTGGAGAAGAACTTGACGTCCAGAAAATCGAATGTTGAGTTGCTCGTCATCTTCAAGGATCGTACCAGTTTCTAGAACACAGCGAATAATCATCCAGGATTCAAAAATTGACACAGCCTGATCAAAAGAAGAGCTTTCAAACCTCGTACTGCGCGCTGATCAATTTTATAACTTTGTCCGATCGTGCGTCAAAAATGCCAACCGAGGACCCCTGGATGCCAGTCCGCACCGCTTCGTACATCGCCTTGTACCTTTCGACTGTTGCGAAAATAATGTTGATGTTGTGCTTCATCGCCTGCCGGTTGATCTGCGAAACGCAATCATTTCGCGTTTGAATTTCGGATCAAAAACACGGATCCGACCATCGCTACATACCTGGCCAATTGACGGAAAATCCTGAAGCTCCGCGTGGCTATAATACGCTGACGCGTTCAGGTGGCACTCTTCATCATTGGGCTTAGGCAATCCTGCGAGCTGAGTGCGTGAGCAGTAAATTAAACAAAATTAGCTCAAGCTGGATGGTATTCAAAGTTTCGTCATCCTGAAATATTTACCCGTCCATCGCCGGCGATGTGGGGTCGCTCGTCACTGACATAAACAAGAAGATGACGAGCATCCAATCTCCAATTAATCTCTTTCGTACAGACTATGGCCTGCATGATGCCGTCGAAGCCACCCTCGACGTCGTCCCAGTTCCCAGTCACCGGTGAATCGCGCACGTTTTTCTGACGAACGATTATTTTCACTTTTTTGCATTCACTAATATGCTCGAAAAATTTATACTTGGGAGTGACTCACGTGAAATGGCTCGTAGACATTCGTCAGTGGCATCTGGTTTTTGTACGAGTAGTGGTGATACCGATCCCTGAAATAATTATTTGGGTTCAATCAGCGATGATTTGATACTTAAAGGAACTGGAATTGAAAATTGTGCAGTTCATTACCAGAATGGTCGATCGGCGCTCATGGGCCGAGCGTCCTTGTCGACGAAGCTTCCGAAACCTAACTGGATATTGGAGGTGAGACTCTTCATTGCTTTGACAATTCGATCCCCTAGTTGAGAAAGGTTGTTTCGGAACGTTAACATCGAACGTGAAAGATCGACAAGGAAATACAGATCCACGGGGTAATCCTCGGCTTGCCTGTACCGCATTTTCAAACGGTACTCTTCGCCTGAAACAACGCGAGGCTTCAACTTCAAGGCGACTACTGCAGATCTCTGATACCCGGTAATCACGTAATTCGCTACGCACCTCGACGAAGTTTCAAGTTGACAATTTGCGGCGTGATCTGAACCTGCCTGATGCGTTTGTCCCATGAGAGTGGATCGTCCTGAATGATGTCTGCAGTGGTCGTCGGGTCCTCTCTGTTCCCTCCATTACACCACTGATTGCCATGAGCAAGGGGGTCCTGCCGGTGAATACACCGTATCGGTGGCTCCTTCACGCGATCATCAACCTGGTTCGAGATAGTGAGGAGAAGTAAGGAAGAGAATTTTCAGTTTGGAATAAAGTTGGAGAGATACGGATTGTCTCCACCTTTTGGAGAGGGACGAGGAATCGATTTTCAAGCCCGTGTTTGGAATTTTAACAGAAGTTATCTCTCACCACAATATCGCACCAGGTACAACTCCGACTTCTAATACAAGCCGTGCAGGTCTCCTGGGATCGGCAATCATCCTGGGCGTCGGCCTGCTGTCCGTAGGTGACGGCCAACGTCGACGTGAATAGAATTACAGCACATAACGAGACGTGCATGGTCGCAGACGAGTCTAACTGCAAACTGAGAATCAGAGTCCGTCCAAACCACGTGATTCGAGTGGAAAAAAGGCCGGATGTCGAGGAGTGGTGACTATGACATAATGTGGAAGTCATACCGCAAGTGAAATTCTGAATCATGGACTTCCGTTGGAATACTTCATCGCAGAGATACTTCACTTTGAGTTGTTCACGAAAAATATTTATCGGAATCGCATGAGATTCCGGAAATATTTTGGGACCTTACAATAATTATTTAGTTTGCTGCAAACTCTGTTCTTATTCTGTATTGTTAAGGGGTGGATCTTCGGTTTATTCGTAAGGTGACTGATATTTTATGAGATTGTCTATTCTCGGTTGACATCACCTTCGTCGTGTTTCCTAATTCCCGGGAATTTGGGGCGTATATTCCATTCGCTGTAATTCAGACAGCAACGATCAATAGGATATTGAGGTGAATTTGAATTTCTTATGACATATGGGATACTATCAATCATTTCTCAGTAACGTGGAAATATCCTCGGAAAACTATTCTCTCCATGTCATCACAAATTGAAAACGTTAGTAAACAGTATCACCTACTTTTTCCTCTTGCTGGTCAGGATGTGATGATCTCACAATGTGGTTTTGATCTAGATAGGGTCTTGATAAAAAATAACCACAGGGCAATATCGGCACAGTGCGACGTGCATGTTGGTATAATATTTACAAACAGTGAAATCAACTCCAGCTCGAATCGTCGACGGTTATTTTTTTTTTACTTTGCACTTTGAACAGGGCAAATGTAATCGCCGAATTTTGCACCACTGAATTAGCCTACACCCTTCGATATCTTCAAATCCTAATGAACACCATTCGATCTTGTACCTAAAAATTCATACCGAAACTATTTTAAGAAAATAGTCAGCCGAATCCAGTATCATTTTTGACTCGAGTTCACGAGTCTCTTTTCATTATTTACCAATCATCTTGACCGATGATGGTCTTAGAATCCGGGGTTCTGACTAGGTCAAGTGATTATTAGAATTATTTTATGATCATATTGTTTTATTTGAATATATTTACACTAGATAACTTATATCAAATGATTCTCAATTTTCCTTATGTAGTGCAGATAATTTATTTCATATACTTCTCGCAGAGTTTCATACGATAACCAATGCCAAGCATGATAACCAATATGAGGCAGCAGAAAAGGAATTCAGAAAGCTTAGAATTATTCTACAGATCAACTTGTCCAGATGCACGGTGGAATGCAGGGTTTTTAACGGTGGTCACTACATCTCTGTACAGAGGATTTTGATTCTAGAAAATAAAAAGGATGAGAAACTCGTATTGAAATTTTCAGGCATGATTAGAAGGTAAGATAATAACGCGGAATCGTCTTACCTGCCCCCAATCAGCCAGCGAACT
Organism: Tenthredo distinguenda; assembly: GCA_947538915.1. Lineage (NCBI taxonomy): Eukaryota > Metazoa > Arthropoda > Insecta > Hymenoptera > Tenthredinidae > Tenthredo > Tenthredo distinguenda. The sequence continues at coordinate 25,255,201 of OX384532.1, forward strand.
GTCTTTCACGAATTTTTTGTATTCCCTCCGGTCATGTTCGTACGTTACGAGCTTCCAAATCAAAAGGGTCAACAATCCGAGTACCACAGTCAGTATCACTACGCCGAGGGTTGCAGCTGGAGAAATTACGTCAAATGTTAAATGGATCGTGAAAAAACTGCAGGTACCGGGCTGAAAAGCCCGATTCTTACCAAGAAAATTCCCGATTACAGGGAAATCCTTCTCTCTTTTCGCAAGGATCGTAATAACCTTGTTGTCTTCATCATTGCCGTAAGTGTACGTGAAGACAAACGTTGAACCATCATCGCCTGCGCTGCGGCAGAGGTGCTCTTCTGGCTTTTTCTTATCCGGGTCCTCCTCGACATTGTCAACCTGTGTCGGAAAGACGGAATATCGTTGATCATTTATCATTGATGGCGAAATTCAAGTTGTGTTTTAGATAAAATGACTGTAATTTTCTACTCTCGTTCGTCAGACTGGACTGTTGGAAGGGGTGACGGATTTCATAGTTTTTTTGCTATACTTGCCTGTATGATTTTCACAGAACATTTTAGACAAGTCTTGTCTTCCTCGTACAACTTTCCCGATTTGTGGACCAGGCACTCGACGCAGTCCTCGAACTCGTCGCACCGTTGGCTGGGGCATGTCTAGAAAAGAATTAATGTTCGAGATTTAAGATTATCGATGAAATCCGAGGTGATTAATATATCCTGATAAAAAAAGGGACGCACCAGACATTCCTCGCAGAATTGCCCGTCTCTCCCCATTTCGCTGTTGCATCTACATCGTCCGCATTTGCACTCTCCTGCGCCACTGCAGATTTGTGCATTGTCACCAGGTGGAAGACACAGCATTATGTCGTCTCTACAGTCGCAGTCGGGTCCACTCCATCCGGAGTTACACTTGCACTCTCCACATTCGCAGCGTCCGTTTCCTCCACAAAGCTGCAAACAATTTCAAATACAATTACATAGACGTCTACCGTAATCTGTCCTAACGCGCAATCATCGATACCGTGAACTGTGCTCATACCTTTCCATCCACGTATCTGCAGGAGAAGTTGTCACACTGGCAGAACTTTCCATAAAAGTGTTGCTCCGAATTCCCCAGCTTGTTACAATTGCAGCTTCCACATATGCAGCTTCCATGACCGCTGCATTCCATGGAAGAATTGTCCTTTCTACAACTGTCTTTATCGTTACTATTCGTAGCCTTGGCCCCCTGGCACTGACATGACTTTCCGTAAAAGCCCTGGTCGCAGGAGCAGACACCGCAGTCGAGAACCCCGCTGTTGTGACATGCCTCCGCCTGGATCGCAGTTTTCCCCTATAACCATTGTGAGGAATGAAAAGACATGACGAATCGTTTGATGAATCAATTACGCTCTTGGAGCGTGCGACATCGCAGAGTAATCGTCACTACTCATTTCCAATTGTAATTCGTCGAAGAAAGAAATCAGATCAAGTATCTACCTTCCTGGTCTAAATTTGCAGATGCATCGTTCTGTTACTCATGACTTGAGAATAAAATGGGTTACCTTATCAATTTTCTTCGAACATTCGCAGCCGCAGATCATCTCAATGTTGACGATCACACCCTCGTTAATACCCTCCGGTTTGATTTTGATAGTCTGGTGCCAGTCTTCTTCACGCTCTGGGCAGCCTACAACCTAAAAATCAAGAACCAGTGTCAGATTACGTGAATCACAGTCAGGGGAAAGGAAAACCATTCCGTTCAGCACTGCACCTTCAATACCACTTCGAACTCGGCCATATTGTTAACACGGATACCACTGCATTGGTTTCTTTGCTGCGGCTCTTTCTTGTGGCTTAGACAACTCGAGTAGTATTTAATATCCACAAAATCCGATGTAGAGTTGCTCGACATCGTGATGGTTTTGACCAATTCCTAAACCACAACAAACCATTGGCTCGAATTAATAGACGAACACAATCTGCTGTTTCAGCAGCAAAAATACCCTTCAAACCTTGTAATGGCTGCTGATCAGTTCCACAATGTTGTCCGAGGTTTCAGCAAGGATACCGACCGACGAGGTACATATCATGGACTGCACTCGTTCATACAGTTTTTGGAACCTTCTGGGTACCGCGAAAATAATATTGACGTTGTTTTCGTTCGCCTGCCATTTCACCTGCGCACAATATCATATTTAGAATCTGATATCCATGTTGGATGCGTACAGATGAGTCATGGCTTCACTCACCTGTCCGAGCGACGGGTAATCCTGAAGTTCGGCATGGCTGTAATATCCCGATTTGTTCAGGTGACACTGCATGTCATTGGGTTCAGGCAATCCTGCGAACTGAGTTACGACAAGTTACTTAAATATTAAACCAGAGTTATCCGGAGCTATTCTCATATTTTTAAGCCCAAAGTACTGACCCTCCCATCACCGGCTAGATGGGGGCTGTCGTCGCTGACATAAACAATAATATGACGTGCATCTGACCGCCAACCGATCTCTTTCTTGCAAACCATGACCTGCATCACAGCGTCGAATCCACCCTCGGGATTATCGCTATTCCCATTCACCTTGGCCTTTTTAATCTCGTTCTACAAATACCGGTTCAATGTTTTCTTCACTTTCATATATCTTTGCTCAAACGATTTTTCGGAAGTCACTTACCACGAACCACGACGCGTTACTCGTCAGTGGCAAATGGTGTTTGAACGAATAATGTCGTAGCCCATCCCTGAAACGAAGCGGGTTCTCATTTAAGCGAGTAACGTGATGAGATGAAATGCGACATGGCAAATGGTTCATATATTTTTCTACTACCACTTCGTCGAAGCTCGGACCATTGGACGGATGTTCTTATCTACAAAGCTACCCAATCCCACCCGAAAGTTGGCAGTGAGTTTCGTCATCGCTTCAACTATCCGGTCTCCCAGTCGTCCGAGCTGTTTCCAAAAGGGAATCATTGAATATGAATAATCAGCGACCAAATAAAGATCCACGGGGTAATCTTCGGCTTGTCTATACCGCAGGGTGAAGCGATACTCTTCACCTGAAATGACATGGTTGGAATCGTTTCATGCGCTATATAACATGCGATAGATGCTAAACGCGATATACACCTTGACGAAGTTCCACATTGATCTCTTGAGGCTGGATTTGGACTTTCTTGGCGTTTTCTCCAGAATATAGTTTATTGTTTTTAATTACTTTCATTCTGTTCGTCCGGTTTACTGGCGTTCCACCCCTACACCACTGATTCATATGTGCGGATTTAAGATCATGCTGGTTGATACACCGTAACGGTGGTTCTTTCGTGCGATCATCAACCTTGCGCGAAAAAGTGAAGAGAAGAGAATTCAAAATTCGGTATAAAGTAGGAGAAATACAGATTAGGACTACACTTCGAGGAACACTTTTCTAGCCGAGGTATGGAATTTCAACTCTCACCATAATATCACACCAGATACAATTCCGACTTCTAATACAAGCCGTGCAGGTCTCCTGGGATCGGCAATCATCCTGGGCGTTGGTCTGCTGTCCGTAGGTGACGGCCAACGTTGACATGACAAGAATTACAGTCCATGATGAAGAACGCATGTTTTGCGGCAAAATCCGACAAGGAACTGCATCATTGCCGGGAACTGTGCCCCGCAATATATACCACGAATGGCACCCAATACTCAAGAGTGGGGTGGCGGTGTCCCGTAGAAGACCAATCATATGCGATGTTATGGGTCAATTATATTCAAGAGATTATTCAACGTTGTAAGATATTCTTCGAAGCATTCACCACTATGATAATAATTAATTGAATTGCTCTGAAGTCTGTAGTTCTTTTACTTTTTCTGTTGTGATCAAACGGGTAAATTTTCTGGTATTGTGTATCATCAGTTCAATCCAAGATTTTGCATAAGTTGGTATATTTCTAATCAGTCACAAGAAGGTGATGTGGACATTTTCTGAATAAATATGCTTCACATCTTGTTTCAAATTTAAAAAATCCTGCAGACAGATCAGCGTTTCATCAGCCAGAATGTTTCCTGTTCACTTTTATCCCGTTAATAAGGATAAAACGTTGTTAGGATGTGGTTTCTGTCCATACATAGCCGTTGCGATAAGTGATGATAAAATTCCAAAGTCGCCGAATTGTTATATTTATGTGGTGGAATCATATTTCAACACAGTGAAAATCTATGCTCTCCTAAATCGTCAATTAACTGTTTTTCTCTTTTCGACTTCGACTTCGAATCTGGGAGAGACAGAAAGATCCAGGGTAACGCGACACTGAGTCGATTCACGAATCGTGTCTGATAGCCGAAAAATCCACGCTGCAACTTCGTAAGAAAAACATTCAGTCGACCGTAACATTATTTCTGAGCCCAGTTATTCCTTCAGAATATCGAACACTATTTTCGTATTCGTTATCCCGCTGGTCAGGATGTACTGAAACTGAGATGCGGTTTGAATCCATGTATGGCCTTTGGCTACGAACTGATAAAAATTCAAAGTCGACGTCTCGTGCTGGTATATCTTTCACGCTCACGAAGAATACGATCTTAAAATTATTTTTCAAAATGCTCGAATCAACTTTCCTTCAGATTATAAATTATATCGATCCATTGATTCACTGGATCGCAAAAAAGAACGGCGGGTTATCCCGGGCTGGCAAAATCGTAGTGTAATGCCTCTTCTCCTTCGACAAATCCTGAACAATACCGTCGAATTTCATATGCAAAAGAGAAAGATAAGTCGCTGTCCAACTCCTTCAGAAAAATGATAGCAGCCTTGTCTAACGGAATTAAAGCTATTCCTTATTGAATTCCGTATCTGTTCATTTCTCAACTCATTTCAACCGATCAAGATTCCTGAATCTCTATAGTCTAATTATACCTCTTTGAAATATCCTCTTGGCTGTGGATTCTTACGTTCTTTGGTTTCGAATCTCTAATCTCTAACTCACGAAAACTTCTCAATTTTTTCGAAATACGTATCAGCTGGTAATTCGAGGCAGGTGAATAGATCGGACAGGAAAGGAGTACCACAAAATTGAATGGTATCGCACATTCGCTCCAATTCGTGCAGAGGATTTGCAAAAATGCCAGAGAATTCGCTGAGATATTTTCTCGAACGACGATAGATGATCCTTCAAATATATTTGCTTCTTTCAAATGCTTCTCATGTTTTTAGAGCAGCATGGGGTTCTTTCAAATTGCGAGAAATGAAATGAGACCATTTCGTACCAAAATACTTCTTTTATTCAAATTTCGCGTAAATTACCACAGAATTATCTATCGGATGGAAATTACAGATTGGAATATATTCCTTTAGATAACCTTATCGAAGATTTTTGGACTCAAAAAATTCCCGGACCATCGCGACATGTGTTTAGTTTCTTATTTCCGATCTCTGTCAGGTGTGCCAAATCGCCTGGTTCACCTCTTGGCTTGCTGCTGCACAATGACTACTTCGTCTTCGAGTGTAGAGTCAAAGATAGGATTTTTGAAGGTGGTAACTACCGTTCTGTAGAGAGGATTCTCACCCTGAAATAAAGAAAAACCTAATCTTCTTAAATTTCCAGTCATTATTTGGAGCGCGGATTTCCGGAGCAGGGGAATTCGAGCATCCTCGTCTCACCTTGGCCCAGTAGACCTGCGCACGTTCTTTTTCGAACTTTTCAAATTCCCTCTTGTCTTGCACGTCTGTCGCGATCTTCCATATCAAAAGGATCAATAGCCCGATAAGCAGAGTGAGAAAGATGACGCCGAGGGTTGCAGCTGCGGAAATTGACTTGTTCAGTAAATCAAAGACACTAGGATGAAAATTTTCCTTCTCTTACCGAGGAAATCGCTGACCAGACGACTCTCCTTCTTCCTTTTTGCATATATCCTGGGATCCTTGTCCTCGGCTTTGAGGTAAACGTACATGAATACAAACGTGGAACCATCGTCACCCGAAACGCGACAGACGTGGTCTCCCGGTTTTATCTTGTCCGGGTCTTCTTCGATCTCGTCAACCTGTCTCAAGGAGAATTAATATCATGAGACTCCAGTCGTTTCGAGTCGGATTTTCGCCCTATTCTTCACTCTCACGAGAGCACAGCACTATTTCGACTCCAAAAAATGGACAGAGTTCATTGCTATACTGACCGGGTGAATGTCGTACTCGGTACATTCAAGACAGTAAGGATCCACCGCATGTATCTTCCCCGACTCGTGAACCCGGCACTCGACACAGTCCTTGAATTCTTCGCACCGTTGGCCAGGGCATGACTGGAACCGAATGGACATCGGAAATTCGAAGACACGGATAAAATCTGAGCTGATCAATGTGTCCTAATTAAAAGAAGCAACCCACCAGGCAGTCCTCGCAGAATCTTCCCATCCTCCCCATCGTGAGGTCGCACTGACATTCTCCGCATTTGCACTCTCCTGCGCCACTGCAGATTTTAGCATCATCACCGGGTCGAAGACAGAGCGACTCGTCGTCTCTGCATCCGCAAGTGTGTCCGCTCCACCCTGAGTCACACTGGCACGTATTGCATTCGCAGCGTCCGTTTCCTTCGCATAACTGCAGAAAAAATTCCAACCTGTGTCATACGTGCACATCTGTAGTAATCCGTTCTAATCCTCATACCTTTCCATGTCTCGACCGTCTGCAAGAGAAATCGTCACACTCGCAGAAATCGCCTCTAAAATGGTCCTCGGAATCGGGCCGCTTGTGGCAACTGCAGTTACCACACATGCAGTTCCCACGGCCACTGCAAATCTCCGAAGAATTATCTTTGCGGCAGAAAGTCATAAATGGATCGGTTTTCACCGGATCCTCGTCGCCCGTGCACTGACATGACTTTCCGTAATGGCCCTGATCGCAGGAGCAGACACCACAGTCGAGGATCCCGTTCTTGTGACATTCTTCTGACCAGGATACATTTTCCCCCTGAACCATTGGGAGGAATTAAAGAACATTCAGGATGATTTGATGACGAGACGGATTACCTGGTCAATTTTTTTCGAGCATTTACAGCCGCAGATCAGTTCGACGTTTACGATCATCCGCTCGTTGATTCCTTCAGGTTTGATCTCGATGGTCTGGTGCCAGTCTTCTTCGCGGTCCGAGCAGTCTATAGCCTGAAAGATCGGAAGCAAGGGTCAGTTTTCGAACAGCGAGGGATGAAAGAAGTTGGCCGATACCAGACCTTGATCACAACGTCGAAGTCGACGGTGACGTTGACGCGGATGTTGTTGCATTCATCCCTTAGCTGCGGCTTCTCATCTGCGGCTAGGCACGTGGAGAAGAACTTGACGCTCAAAAGATTCGACGTCGAGTTACTCGTCATCTTCAAGGTCCTCACCAATTTCTGGAACAATTAGTCGAGCATTGGTCCCAAACTGACTAACTAGCTCATCAGCTTGTTGGAATAGGTTTCCAGACCTCGTATTGCCCGCTGATAAGTGGCACGATGTTTTCCGTCTGTAAGTCGAAAACGCCGACCGCAGAATTCTCTATAACAGACTGCAGTTCCTTGTACGCTTCCTCGTATTCGCTGAAAGCTGCGAAAATGATGTTGATGTTGTTTTTCCTCGCCTGCCAGTTTATCTGAGAAAAGTAATTGTTCAGCATCGCGATTCAAGGGCGCCAATATCGAGTCGAATTCTACGTCACTTACCTGGCCAAGCGACGGGTAATCCTGAAGCTCTCCGTGAGTGTACAATCCCGTTCCATTTTCCAGATGGCACTTCTCGTCGTTGGGGTCAACGAGTCCTGCGAGCTGGATTCGAGCGCGTTAAATTAATTTCGAGCTATTCCTTTTTTCTCCAAATTTTTCACGTCGGAAATACTCACCTTTCCGTCACCGGCAATATGGATGACGTTGTCACTCGCGTGAACGAGAAGATGTCGAGCATTCGATCGCCAACCGATCTGTTCCGTACATACGATGGCCTGCATCATACCGTCCAAACCACCCTCGGGGGTATCGAATGTCGAGTCAACCAGATGTGTTTTTAGGACGGTTTCCTGAAGAGAGGAGATCTCTTTTTCGCACCGTTTCGACATTGTATAATTGAGAGTTAGCTTAGTTTCGACTTACGTTGAATTCTTCGTATCGATCCGTCAGCTGCAAGTGGTTTTTGAAAGCGTCGTGCCGCTGCCAATTTCTGAAACGAACTGATCAGTGAACGAGTTTCATATTCAGATAAAATGAAACGTGAAAGAGAGTTCAAGTAGTTGTTAATTACGCGTTTGGTCCATCGTTGATCATGGGCCGGATCTTCTTGTCGATGAAGCTTCCAAATCCCAACCGAAAGTCCGACGTTAGCTCTCGCATCGCACTGACTATTTTGCTCGTAAGTTCGGAGAGATCGTCCCGAAATTTCCTCATCGAACTCGAAAGATCGACGAGGAAGTATAGATCCACGGGAAAATCCTCAGCTTGTCTATACCGCACCTTCAAATTGTATTCCTCGCCTGAAACAACATAAGTCCTTCGAAAACGGCTGTCAAACCGATTTTGCGAAACGATCTAACCGGTCTTTAAATTCTCGTTTTTCGTGAAAGTTGAATTTAAAAAAATGGACTGATCACTCGATGCGCCACGTACCTCGGCGAAGTTTCAAATTGACAATTTGCGGCTGGAGCTGAACTCGTTTGATGCCTTTCTCCGATCCGAGTGGATCGTTTTGAACGAGATTCGCGTTCGTCGTCTCGTTGACTATCGTTCCTCCAGCGCACCACTCGTTCCCAGGATCAAGGATCGGGTCCTGCAGGTTGACACACCGTACCGGTGCTTTTTCCATGAGTTCGTCAACCTGAAGAAGTCGACGAACGAAATCGAAGAACGATTCTACACCCAAAATTCGAAATTTCAACAGAATTTATCTATCTCTCACCAAAATATTGCACCAGGTGCAATTCCGCATCCTGATGCAAGCTCCGCAGGTCTCCTGAGATCCGCAATCATCCTGTTCCTTGGCTCGCTGTCCATAGATGACTGCCAACGTCGATACAAAAATAATTACACCCAGATCAGAGACGTGCATATTAAAAGCTGTGTCTCGCGTCGAACTGGATATCACACTGAGACTGCATATCGGATTCTAAATCGTAGCGGATGCTGGGAGTATGTGGTTTTCGTAACATTCCGCATAAGCAAAACCACACACCTTGATATACAGCCATAGTCAGCGTTTGCAGTCCTTCGTAATTCCGCGATTTATTTACTGGTGTGTAACTCGTTTCTTCATCCACGTCCGCACCGCTACTCGGAATCATCTTTCGCATTAATGAATCGTTAAGAGATTTCGCAAACTCGATATCGATACTTTGATTACCCAGAATTTCCGTCGTAACATACGTAGTCACAGTCCATCCTGACTTTATAAATCTTTGGTCGTTATTTCATTTATATTAACCGCGTTGTTCGCCAAACTTTTTAGGAATATAAAATATACAGAGCCAAAGCGAGCCTGTATAAATTATGCAAGTCGAATTCAGAGTTTTTTGGAGACTCGATTGAATTCCGTTAATCAGTCGGTCGGATCTCTGGAAAAATTCATTTCATCAAATGAAAAAAGGTGCCGTTGACGTGCGCTGATATAATTATCCGTTTACCGCAAACTACAAAAAAACCGACTATTTTCCTCCCGCTTTGATGTCCTCTCGTTGTTCAATCTCTTGATGTGATTGTTTCTAGAAAAATTTTCGAGCTCACGTGTCGACGACGAAATGATGAGAAAAGGATGCCTATTCATTTTTTTCTTGGTTTTTTGAGAAACGGAGATCTCGTTCACTCTCCGGAAAATTTAGAATCACAAAAATCCAGAACAATGCACACGCAGAGCCATCGCCTTGCCTCGCCTGGCCTCGGTCCTTCACTCAAATCCCGAATAATACCGTCTCATTTCGTATTCCGTCCATATCAATAGATATTGGTAAGGAACACGACTTCTCCATCTTGTTTACATAATCGGTAATGCAACTATCTCGTCGGGCTCACATATAGCCGTCGGGATTTACCTCTGAATTCGCCTAGAGAAGAGAGTTTCGACGAAGAAACGAAACGACAACAGTTTTCCCTCATTCTTCTTCTTCTTCTTCTTCTTTACTTTTTTTTTTTTTTTTTTCTCGAAGGAGTACGGGTACAGCGAAAAATTAACATACTTATTATATATTATGCAGCGTAGCCGGAGCAGCGATGATGTGTTGAATGCATTTATTCATGACCACCCTATACCCTTGTGTTAAGCGAAAAAAGCATCGGATAAGGATAAATTTGACGCAAGGAGTGTGTCCTGTATCTATACTATCAACGGTACTCGGTTGACAAACTATTAACTAAAATTAGTTCAGGGTGTCTATAACAGATTGCGATTCTGTAGATGGGGTTCGGAGTGAATACAAACTACATGTACTGTTTACAAGGGGTGGCAGCCAGAGGTACAGGGTGAAATTGCAGATGGAAATAGGTAGCGTAAAGTGAGTCCATAATGTTGTACATCGGTGAATGTAAATTAGTCGAGTTGTTTCAGAGCGTGGGTGGGCGTGGGCGGACGGGTGTGGGTATATCAAATTAAATTACCTGAGAGAATGATGCAGATGTTATCTCCCAAGGGAATCAAAATAAATTCGTCATTGCCAATCTTGGGATCAACGAGACGTAAATTTTCCCAGTCGTGTTGTACCTTGTACCAGCATATTTCCACTGAGCGCGGAGTCATGAACGCGGGAAATTGATACGGCTGAAGACGGAGCTTTATTCCTTCGCGTAGGTAGGTAGCTGCTAGGCAGAGGTACCCCGATACCCCGATCTTAAAGACGAAAGACGGGAAGTCCTGAAAGTCGCGAAATCAATAGTCTGGGAAGATGGGTATGTGTACCTCTGCTCCCTCCAACGTAGAACGAATTCAAGATGCACCCTGCACTCCAGGCTATCGTTTCTCACTTATATATCTACGCAAATACTCCCACGAGCCCTTCGGAGCTGGAAGAAAAATTCACTCGAAAGCATACAAATTTAAAAAAAAAATTTTCGTCCATTCTATTCGAAAGAAAAACCGAAATTCGAACTCCGACGATGTAATCTATCGTCGTAACGTATCTCGCGACGACCTGTGTATCTATGTATGTAACATAGGGCGACTCCCTGGTCTGGATTTGAGCCACTTTGCCTTTCAAAGTGTTTTTAAATCCTTAAGTAGGGAGCTATTCCCTGTTTATGCCACGAATGAGGGTTGTTGTCATTCTGTTATGTTTTTCTTTTTTTTTTGTTCATTTTCATTTTCATTTTCGAGCACCGTGATACAACGCGGGGTGGGTGACAGCGAAAGTAAGACAAGTGGGATCGTTACGCTTGGCACTGGCGGCTGCGTTACTACGGAGTAGCTTTTTAACGGGCGACAGCTGCCTGCTGTTGAAAATCTGGTATATTAGTTGTTTACTGATTTTTAAGCAGGGCTCTTCTCCCTTTTTTTCGCCCTTTATTTCTTTATTTTTAGGCACGCGGAGCCCCGGTACAGCAAAATTTAACAAACGAGAATGTCAAATGAAACGCGGAATCGAATACGTCTGCAAAAAATTGATTAAACCGTCTCGAATTTCATCGCATACGATACCTTCGTCGAATTTGTTCTTATCTCTCTACTATTATCCTCAAATTTTCCGAATCTCTGATTTAAATCGCCTATTTTTCATTCGAAGTTATAGCTGAATCTCCTGTACCAATATTCCTATATCCTTATAGGAAGGAAGGCAGAAATCGTTTGGAGAATTTCGTTCAGGGTAGCTTATTGAATTCTTGCGTGTCAAATTAAATTTTACCATCGTTTTCCTTTTTTTTCCTCTTCTTTCTCTTTTTTTACGACTTCGAAGTAACAGGCAGATGGCGTGTCTGACGGATATTTGCAAAGTAACAGCTAGGCTACTTCTATGTCTCACTGACGAGTTCTAAACGGAGTTTTCTTGTCGAAAAGTAATCTGTTCCTCGCTGAGTAGTACCTGCCTCTATACCTCGCGGTATTTCTCCGAACGGTTCGACCCCTTCACCAAAGAACCTTTATTCCTTTTATCTATTCCTTGAAACGAAAGCGTAGCGATCTAAAATTCTGTAGGCACCCTTCTTCCTTCCTTTCTTAAAAAAAAAAATAAAATAAGAATATCAGGGATCGAAATTCTCTTCGAAAGAAGCAATTATGCTAAATTTCATTGCTCAGGAAATTGTCTGATTTACAAACAGTCTTAAAATCGGTCACGTGAACATTAAGATATTCACCTACGTACATTTGTATGTACGTTGTCCCTTACCTCGGTATACGTACTTCAAAAGAATTAGAAACCCTGAAAATGTTTCGCGATGCATAAAAGCTCGCCGATTAATTCCGACCCTTGAAATTATTCCACCGTTCTGTATCTCTCCCTCTCTGTTTTTCTCTTCGTTTAATGATCTACGAAGAAGCGAGGCAGTTGAGCGAATCTTGTCTTACCTGGACAAAACGATTCTCGTGTCGAAGTAAATTTAGTTCGAATTTTGAAAAGAAAAGAAAACAAAGCGGAGAAATTTTTTCAAAATTTTATACTCATAGGTATGAGAAAAAAGGAAAATAAGTTTTGGGTATACATCGAGGATCGCATAGGCTCAGCTCTTGAGACGGGTTACAGAATATATATTTCCGAAACGGTGTGACTTTACGAGCTCAACTACGAGTTTTATGGGATCAGACAGGCGGGCAACGTTACCAGGATCGCTTTGCCGCTTACAAGCACTGTCTCAGCCCTCAAAGTCTCAACCCTGCAGCACCGGAACAGTCTCAACCACTTATCCATACTTTATGCTATATTCCAGCAGAAGACGACGACAGAAAAATAAAAAGAAAAAGAAAGAGTAAAAGAAAAAAATAAAATAGACAGACGAATTCAAAAGTCTATGCATCGTATGGGATATTCCCGAAATTCATATATTTTTGAATAATTTGTTAAATTCTTGCATATGGTTAAAAGTGTTTCGCCAATTCTTATAGATAAGAGTCGCGGGTGTATTTTCTATCTGGTTAAACCGTTGTAAAGTAAAGTTTTAAAATTGGCTTCAATAAAAAGTGGGCCAAGCTCTGATATCGCCGATAGAACCTAGTTCAGCTTATCGCGAATTGGCTCTCGGACACGGCTGGCCCTCTCCCGAACGGTTCTGCAACAGTGTTTCAACAAATTTAGCCACTTTCTAACTTTCAAGCGGCACCTGCAACCGTATTACCAACTATAGCACACACACACACACACGTGTATACGCGAAGACCGCGTTTTTAACCCCGTGGAAAATTTCACCCAACTTTCCACCGTCTCAATTCCCCGGCGTGTAAAACACCCGTTAATATACCGTTTCAAGATCTGAAATGAGTTCCATGACTTCGGTCGAATAAATTGTCGAAAAAACTATAAATAAGTAAAGCATCGATCATCATTATCAACCGTTCATATTCTCCGCGACTTGACTCAGGGATCTATCTGTGCTGTAGCTGTATAAATGTATATATATGTGATATGAGGGCTCATATTAAATTGGGAGTGAAAGGATTCTCGAGAAGTGAGTAGCGCGGTGAAACCGTGAGGAAAAAGAGGAAAAAGGAGTATCCGAGTCGAGGGACGTTAGGATCGTGCTCGGCAAGTAAGCCTCCGTGATTGCCTCCGATGAAAGAGATCAAGATGGTTTTTCTTTACTTTTGGTATCCCCGGGAGTGGGTGGGTATATGTATATATACGCGGTACTGAGAGAAGTTTGCAAGTGCAATTGAGCTAGAGAAAAAGCCGGGATTCTTATTTCTCATAAGGTAGCTGCAGGAGTAAAAAGTGTTATTCCCGAAGAAAATTTTTTCCCGCGGAGTTTCAAGATCTCAAACTTTTTTTTTTGACGCTGTGATAAAAAAAAAATCGAAGAAGGAAAAATTTCATCGAAACATCGACTCGCGTTATTGACGTTTTATAATACCTGCCTTATACCAACCCCCGGCACATCCTTGAGGATCATAAGATATTCGAAGAAGTTCTAAGAATCCAATCATACCGGGATATCGTTGGATTACGAACTCCCGCTAATCCATCGACCATCTCACTCTACAGATATATATATCAGAGTGCTAAGGACCAGAGTGGAATAGCCCAAATTTTTATCACTTTTAATTAATTTTCTGCCACAAAGATGTATCCGAGAATTTTACACGTAAGCTTCATAATAGGAGTACGCTGCCGCAAGGCAGTAACTTGAATTTTATCATTTTTGAAGGCTTAGGTCTTTCTGGTAGTATATTAAAAAAAAAAAAGACTGTACCATTCTTTGAATTCTAAACAAATTCTGTTATAAAAATTCGCGACTATATTTCAATGCTCTGAGCTTGAGAATGAAATAAGTTAAAAGCAAGAAAAATGAAAAACAAAAATAGGTACTGAAATACATTCACAGGTTTTGGCATAATTCGCATCGCGTATCGCGTATCGAAAATCATTATTAAATGAATAAATAAATAGTTTCATTCGTAGGAGTGTGTACCTACTATACTACGTATTATGTATATGACAGGTAATTGTAACAGACAGTTGGATGTCGGTGCAGCGTATAGTTGTCGGTCGATAATGTGCATTGTAAGCAAATATTAACGCCGTATTCAGCGAAGCGGGAATCTCGGCAATGCTTCATTTCGTGTATTAATTATTATACGACCGAACACCGGTCTCGTCGCAAACTTTGTCAAAGCTTTGTCTCCCATTCTCCGATTCTCTTTTTGTCTCAATTAGTCGAGCCACGGATATAATCTATTTTTTATGTATAATTATCAATTAGTAATTCGGAACTAGTATGCGATATCTATGCTGCTCTCTGTCATTGAAACCCCTAGCTTTGAAGCGTAATCATATTTATTTCAATTCGGCATAGAGAAAATATTTTGCCTGGAATTAAAGCTCGAAGTAACGAAGAAAGAACCCTCGGATCTTCGCTGTTTTTTTTTTTTTTTTATATATAATTTTTCAAAAATCAGACAGCCAGATAATTGTTCTGGGATTTCTCGGTCCTGCAATAATAAAAAAAAAAACAAACGAAAAAAAGGTTGCGGAATTTTAGCGAGAAATAAAATCCGGAGTGGCGAGAGAGAAAAGTGGATATTGAACTTGTATATAGGTATATCGACTAATATTGTATTACACGAAATAAATGAACAATACACCGAATTTATTCTTTCCATTAAAACTCTTGATTACGAAAAAATAATGAAAAGGAGAATAGACGTATTAATTCCCTGAAAACAAAATAAAAAAAAATCGTCGATCGAATCATTGATCCACACAGAGACGCGTTACCATTACGCGAGGCATGTGATACGGGTATATATCCCCTTGACGAAAAGCTATAGATATGATGTGTGGGATAAATAATGTATTTCCAATCTTGATCTGTATGAATCGAATCTGATATCAAATGATGTTTTATGTAGCTTGCAATCAGCGGGGTCCTGTTTCCCCATAACCGTATTGGTAGACATTCATCAGACTCATAAATACCGTCATAGGGCGAGATGGGGATCACCGGAAGTAATTGCTTCCGGATTCACGATTCCTCGTGCGTTTTTTATTTTTATTCATTTTTTCCCCCCACTTCACAGAAAAATTCTGTCTCTCGAGAAGTCCCCAAATTTATTTCGAAGAAATAGAAGAAAAAATGAAATACGAATCGATTCTTCTTCCTCTTCTTCTTCCTCAAAAAAAAAAATATGACAAAGAACCGTATCAATTCGTGATAAATAAAAATCCGAATATATTTAGGCCCCGAAGTATAAAAATAAAAAATGAAATATATATATATATATATATATGAATATGGCGTAAGGGATGAGATTAATCCAAGTTATACGGCAATCACAATGTCGTTACGAACGGAGCTAAGCAAAACTTGTTCCCCGAGTCGTGCGGTGCTCAAACTTTGTCGTAATGAAAGTTCAGATTGATGCTTCCGGGGATATGAGGTGCTTTTCTATTTACGCCAGGCCAGACCAGCCGCTCTCCAGTCTCCCCTTTTCTTTGTGGCTAAGTTGAAATTAATATTTTCGCATTATGATATTGGAAGTTTCGTCATTATAACCCGCATCATTATACAATAACTATACCTATAGTTCAAACTCCAAGACGGTCCTTATTACTTGCGAAAACCTACCCCTCGCGTACCCGAAACAAATATTGAAATCATTTCAAAAAGCCTCGCAGTCGGGTGGGAAAGCTCGATGATTAATCTCATTCGCAGAGTAATTGTTTAAAATCGCTAATACAATGATAATTACTCAAACCGTTCTCGTTGTTCTTTGCTGTTGTTGTTTTTGTTTTTTCAATTTTTTTTTTTTTTTCGAATTCCTGTATTAACCAAAGCCGGTTAATTGTTTAGAACTAAAGTTTACCGTGTTATAATATGACCGGTTATGTGTACCTATGTAGGGGTTTCGGAATCCACTAAGTCTATACAAAACAGAGGTGTGAATAAACGAACCGTGCGGTATAAACACGATCTATACAGATATACACACCTCGGTTAAAACTTTATCAGAACCAATGATGTATTTGCCGGAAATGCTGACATGGTTCCCGACCGGAACCTACCGTAGGTGGTCGTTATCTCCCCGCGGTTTACACCCTCGCAATATTACACTGCAACGTTTCAACATACGGATCTAATTTTAAATTTCAATAATTATCGTTAGAATAGATTCTAAAATACCAGGCTAAATACAAAAATAAAAAAAGAATGCATTGGTAAGCGAGTAAGAAAAAAAAAAAAAAAAATTAAAAAAAATATTGCGACTGAAATGAAACAGGCCGGCTTACCCTACAGAGTTGTTACTACTGCAGCGCGAGGTCTGGCCTCTGCTGTCCGCTGCTACTTATTATACTAGTCTGCCGCACGGCACGCTGAGGCCGAGAAACGGCAAGTAGCCACAGCTGTACTGGTCAGACGGATGAAATCGGTTTTAGTCGACGCTCAGATCAATATTTCGGGATTTATAGACAAAATTGTGACGATGGATCCATAGAAAAAAAATTAGAAAAATAAAAAAACTGGAAAACAACTACCCTGAACTTTTGCAAACGATTTTTTCTTTTTTTTTTGTGTTGTTCGATATAATTTGTAAATCAATTTTATGGAGACCCCGGAGGATTTTGTAGCTCTTTGAATTTTCGATTTATTTATACTAGCATGAAATAAAATAACTTTTATATATATATATCGTCAGGATGATATAGAATGGGGGTTTTTGTTGGCGAGCAAAGGTGCGTACCTACATAAAACTAACAGATTACTTTTCCCGGTGGCAAAGCACACGTCCCCCTGGATATAGGTGTATAGGTATTCGCGTGCATATGTACACGCGTGAACCCATGAAATAGTACGGGCATAACAATAGCCGTGATTTATTTTTGTAATTTAACTAAAGCCCATCCAGCCCATCCACCCCTCGACTGGGTGCACCATGAGAGAGCCTGAATATTAAAACGAGCTTGGCACGAATTAAAACTGTATTTCACTACCTCCACTCTCCACCGCCAATAGAAAAGGGATGTCAGACCTCGGTGGATGCTGCTGTAGAAAGGAATTCTATTTTTCCTAGGCTCCCCGCCTTGTGGGAGATGAAGAGAAAAAATATATTTATAATAAAGACGATGAAAATTATATCGGTACTCGAACGCTCGTTTCATTCTTATTCTATATGACATTCTTTTTTCTTCTCTTTTCTTTTTCTTTTCTTTTTTTTTTTTAAACCACCCTATAACGTCCCAGACGCCTTTGTAAAGGAGAATAATCGATTTCTAACCCGTGGGGACCGGGGATAAATTCTGCTTAAAATTTATACACCAAACCCAACAAGTGCAGACGCTGACCTACCCCACAATCCCCGATCACGTATAGTATACACCTAACTCCTATCCGCGTTCTATGGGGAAACGAAACTCGGGGAATTCTTCGCATTCCATTTATACAACAAATATACGGAGCCGGTTATTCATTTTCAGGTTCGCGTGCGGATCGGATAATATATCACTCGATTCTGAACAGACTTCTTTCCCTCGTTTTCTTCCTTTTCTTTTTTTTGCCCTCAAATCTCATCGGATATCTTTTACACTCGCGATCTCGCCATGATGTCAAATTAAAAGTATCGGTTTCAAAAAAAAAATTAAATCGAATTTTTCTTTTTTTGTCGCGTTTCTGAATCCTTTAGTTTCGCATCGGCGTTATTCGGCAGGGGTGGTTAAAGAGTGTCGAAAATTACAGCGTGCGTCGCCTCGGTTGTGAAAAACTTTCGTAGCGAATATATTTCGCGTTTATATCTATATAGGTATAGATATATGGGAACTAAGGTGGAAGTATCCGTGTTTTCCCTCGACCGTGTAAAGTCTTTTGGGTAAATTCTACTCTCGCGTAAAATGCTAAAGCGTGGGACGCCCGTGAGCGGAGAGTCCACCCCCGCTTTTCCTCCAAGGTTCTACGACGCGCGGGCGGCCCAGTCTAGTTTCTTTCACGTCGTCGGTCTTCAGCGGCCAACCCACGTGGAAAATGTGATTCAGCGAAAAACCACTCCGGAATTTTACATCGCCGGAACATATTGCTCCACCGTTTTTAAAGCTGTGCTAAATTTCTATAAAAAAAATAATAAAAATGTAAAGAGAGAAAGAGAGAAAAGGTAGAAAGAACGGAAAAAGGGAGAAACCCTCCCCCTCCCTTCCCCCCTTTTCCCTACCCCCAAAAAAAAATTGAAAAAGAAAGGTTCGAGATCGATAAATAAAATCAGTTTTTAAATTCGAATCATCTATTCGGGCGCACATCTTACATCAATCAGATATTTCGTCCCGTTTTCGTAAGTGAAATTCTCAACGTGTCTTCGTTTCAATAAAGTTTGACAGTCCGCCCGGTCTTCGAGTGGGCAACTTAAATTGGTGGACTTCTTTATCTTCTCACGACGTCCTCCTATTTTTCATTCCACCATATAGGGTTTTCTCTTCTTTTTTTTCTTTCGGCCTCAGAATTTTCTCGCTCAATCTTATTCGATCGAGATGAAGATATATAGAAATGGTTGTAAAGAATCTTCCCGAAAGTATATTCGAGTACAGGTACGATTGATTCATTCGATTATAATTTTTTTATTTCGTAATTTTCAATCGCGAAGAGAGAGCTTTCTCGTTCTTGATACATCGCAGCAAATCATTTCACGATGAAGATAATCCAGTGATCATTGATACGATACGAAAAGGAAAAAGAAGAGAAACAGACAAAAAATTTAATGAAAAATAAAGAAAGAAAGAAATGAGGAATAACGAAGGAAGGAAAGAAATCTCCTCATGTTTTATGCATCAGTTTCGAGCATGATAATTGTCTCTGAGCCTCTGACCAACCGTTGTTATGTAAATCTCAGGATAAACTTAGCCGATTCACGCGGGTGGGTTAGAATTATCATCAAAGTAACAAACTTTCGGAGCTCTTCAAACAGAAGAAACCAACCAAAAAGAGAAGAAAAAGAATAAAAATAAAATAAGAGAAAAAAGAAACGAAAAATAACATTTACCTAATTATACTCAACCTCCCGCAGTTGTTCTCTTCGAGTTTCTCATTCGTTTTCTTTCTTTCGTCTTTATTTTTTTCATGGGGTATACCTACTAAAATAAACATGAAACACGTAACGTCTACGTATAAAATTATCCACCTAATTATATGATCTTAATTTTTGATAAGATATTAAATGAAAAGGTGTTCCTTTTTTCCCTGTCATCTCCTAATTAGAAACGAGATTTCTCGATCTTTCTTTCACTTTTATCTATCCCGAGGCATAATCCGTCCTCTCGCAGATGTCAATAGCGTAATTGAACGGGACCGAAAAGTTCATCATCTCTCGTCACTATCCTACAGAATATCTAGCGAGTATCTCAACCTAAAATCAAATTACCGACTCACTTTAAGAGACATTATCGAGCCCGGAGTACTCGGGAGGTTTCCCTCGACTATCTGCAGCACACGCTGTCACCCCCGTCCAAGAAATCAGGGGATATATGCCAAGCCTCCGCGCGCTGTATCCGAAACAGCCAAATTTCATCCCTTATAATTTTTGACAAAAAAATTTCAAAAATTGAAAATTCGATTGAAAATGTACGACGGGTCAAAATTCGAGCCGCAGAAAGGCGCGGAGTAAGGATACTTACTTAACAATAGGTACGTACGGAGAATAGAGGAAGAATAAAAGCTCGATTTGTTCTATGCATGGATCCACCGTCACCCTTAAATGGATACGCGACATTCACCAGTTGGACGTGTTGCTTGGGGCTGGCAATCCACTTTGACTAATGCATGTTCCCCTTTACTGGGTATATCCTCCTGTCGGGTTGATTGTCCCAGCCAGCCAGCCAGGCCAGCCACCCCAGCCACCCACCCCCACCTACCCGGCCAGAGAAAAACGATAGCTCCTTCTAGTTCACAAGAACACCATTCTAGCTACTGTCGGGTTGAATTTGAAAGAGAAGAAGCTAATGGCTTTCGAGTTCTTTATTTTATTTTGATTTTTTTTTTCTCTTTTTTTTGTTTTGAGAAATAATTCTCTCTCTCTCTCTCTCGAAAGTAAAAAAACGAAAAATATCGCTCCGGAAATTCGTTTTACAATTTTATACATATATATATAAAAATAAGAAATAAAATCGAAAGACGCGATCGATTTTTTTTTCTCATCTTCTGATTCTTATTCTTCTTCTTCTATTTTTTTTTTTTTTTCATACATTTAAGCTGATTAAAAACGTCTTCGTTCTCGTTCTCCGTCGTTTTTTTTCTTTTTTTCTTTCTCTCTTGCGGGACGACCTCGAGATCTCCTAAACGAGCAGACAGACGAAAAGCCAAGAACTCGTCAAGTTTTCTTTCGAGTGTCTTTTATTTAATTAAGGGGTACTTTTACCGACTAACGATAAGATCAAACAGAACTGCGTACGACGTATATACCGCGCTGAAAGAATATTTTACTCTCGGTGAAAAATCGAAAGAATAAAAAAAAATTGGAAAATATTGTGAAAATCATAAACGAACCTCCAGATTTCATTCTTTATACTTCAGACATCGCCAGGGATGAAATATGAATAGAAACGGATTATAAACAAATAAATTGAATAAAAATTGGCGAACCTTTCAGGGGCTAAATTTCGTATCATTGTTCATTATATTTACCCCAATACCTCCCTTGCCTCGAACGTTGAAAATATCGCTCGGAGACTCCGCTTTGGAGACGACCTTTGATCACATCCCTCCCACCTTTCTGGTTATATAAAATAAAGTCTTGTATAGAGGCACACGCGATCGCATCGGATAAAGTGAAAATTTCAAACGATTTTTCCACCACCGGGTGAGGTGTTTTACAGGTTGGATTAATACGGTGATTCGATTACTCCTTCAGACCCGCTTACTGCGCTGTCCCTCGAATGATCACAGGGAAGTGTGTAAACGCTAAAAGACTTACGGCTTGGATTAGTGTGTCGTACAACGGGCTTTTCAATTTTCAAAAGACACTCGTTACGGGTTTGGGTTAGAAATTTTTTCAGTTGCGAGAGGTAAAGTTTTTGAATTTATCGGGGACGATGTCCGATTTTCAGAAACGTTCGGGTCTAGAACATTGAAATCCCGAAAGGTCGGAATGCAGACCCTCGAAAACCCAGAAATTCCAAAATTTTCGTTCATTTCTGAAGATGCGGAGACGAAAAATAGTTCGTTCGAATCGAGGAAATCGATAGGATTTTGAAACTTTTTTTGTTCCAAAAATTAAATCTCAAGACGATTGATTTGACCGCTTATTAGTTTCGATACGATCGATGTACACCCCGAGTTATTAAACTCTGAATGAATACATGGGTGAATTTTAAGTTTCGGAGTTTTGGCCTTCCGATCTTTAGCTATAGAAATTTTGAACCCTCGGTGTTCTTCGTTTCAAATTTTCCGAAATCAGCTATGTAGACTCTCGGGGAAATACTCTTTCGAAAAACTGTGAGTCGGTGATATTCAAATTCAGAATTTTAACTTTTTTCAGGATTTAAAAAAATTCTGAACTTCGACCTGGCCTCATTAAAATCCGGTAAAATTAGTGAGAAAAATTGATGATTTTTTCGGTTTCACTTCTTTTTTTTTTCGTGTCAATGAAACGTACGATATTTTATTTTTACGCTGACTTCTCTGAATGGGGGTTGAAGATGAGTCATCTTGCATCGTGGTGGTGCATGTCTCTCTTCCTGGGTCTTTCTCTCTCTCCCTCTATCTCTCTTTCTCTCTCTGTCCAGCTAACCCCGAGAAATCGTTACTTCCATACCGCGAAAGAGGTCGAGACTCGAGATGAACCAGATATACGTATGTACATGTATATATGTACGTATATATACGTAAAAAGTGTGCAGCGAAGAGTGAATTAGATAAAAACGGTACAAAACAGCATACCACATATATATAAAAAAAAAAAAAAAAAAATTTACACAAGAAAGAAATCTACGCGTGGCTTAAAATTTTTCAATTTTTCATTTTTTTCTTCTCCGATCAAAAGCTCTCACCTTTTGAAACTCAAAAATGCATGTTTCATACGTTACATAGGTATTCGTTTCTCGACCTCTCTTGTGTAATTTTGTATTTTTTTTTTTTTTTCGTTTTTCAGAAACAAATTCACGACGCAGAAACCAATTTTGTTAATTTTTTTTATTTTTCCCAATTATCGTTGAATCGATTCTGAAAAAATTCGATATCGCAAGACCGTACCCTAATAATAATAATAATAATAATAATAATAATATCCATTTTTATACACATATTATACGAAATATGCGAAGTTTTCCCAATTTCCCGCGCACTTTTCGTCCCGTTTCGTCGTTCCTCTATATAATATATAATATACTATGTACATATATATGTATAGATATGTAGTACATATATATATATATATATATATTACATTATATGGTAGTTAGTGCGCTTGCGTGTGGTTTTGATCCTCACAACCGCCGCGCGCGTACGTCTTTCTCTATTCGCGTACATTTTAGTGTCGCACGAGACACGGTCGCGGATAGGTGGGTGTGATAAGGTGTATGGTGATTGTGGCAATGACGATGACGACTGAGTTGCGACTAGACTAGAAAAAAAAAAAAAGAAGAAAATGACGATAAGAGAGACGAACTGCAATCGTCGCTTCGACGATACTAAGAGGAAAAAAAGAGATTAACGACGATTTTTAAACTGAAACGAAAGAAAAGAGAAAAAAAAATAGAAAAAGAAGTCGAACTGTACGGGAAAAATTGTGATTCGGTCACGGGGAAATGCGATGGGAAACTCCGCGTGGTTACTGCTTATGTGTCACCTGGTCATTTGGACGCAGTCGAACGTCGCCGAGGGAAAAGGGGAGAGCTGTGAGTAGAAAAAAGTTTTCGGGGGTTTCGTTTTTTTTTTCTCTTTTTTTTTCTCTTTTTTTTTCTTTTTTTCTTTCTCGAAAACAAAATTTCGAGAGGCGTGCGAAAATGGGAACGGCGGGGGGGAGGGGGGTTGGTCGGGAGAGGGAAGATACGGGATCGGAGAGAATCGAGGAGAGGAGATGAGAGAAAAGAAAAAGAACGTGGCTGTCGGGTCGTGCAGAAGGCACTGTTTGAAGAGAGTAATATTGATCGCAACCCCGGGAGGGTAAGGGGGGGCTTACATCGGCGCGTAGGAGAGACAGAGAGACGAGGGGGTAGGCAGAGGTAGGTAGCTGTTCGGTAGACGGGGAACACAGGGGTTTCAACCCTCTTCTACTCTAGGGGAGAACACAGAACTACCACGGGGTCGTAGCTTCGTACACGAGGGCGTCGTTTACGTACGAAACATTATGTGTATAGATATATGGATAGATATCCACCTATATACTATGATATATGTATAAATATATGTACATATGTATATGCGATGGCTGTATGTTGTATACATGTGTGTGGATACGCGAAAGCGCGGGTAAAAGGTGCGGAGGAGGATCAAGAACACGAATTTACACTTGAATATACACGAGAGAGAGAGAGAAGGGAATTTTGTATCGTCTTTTTTTTTTGCATTTTTTTTTATATTCGTTATTTCAACCCCCGATCGTTCAATCGCGAGTATAATCGCTCTCGAAGAAGAACCTACGTGTTTATATGTATTTTAGGTCAATTTTAAGGCCGAAGAAAAATCCTTTTCTCAGATCCGACGTGACGTATCTACCCTTGAATCTTCGTCGATTATTGAAAATCGTCGTATTTTTCAACGTGAGAATGCCGTCATACTTGTTTCTGATTTTCGAGACACGCGGACGAGGAATTTCTCGAACGCGAATCTTTTTTTTTTTTGAAAACAAAAAAGAAATCTATTTTCAAAACACGAGGCTTACGAGCCAATCTGACATTGTTTGTCGTACTTTTATTCGATCACTTAGAGTTTCCAAAGTTCAGGAATCTGATCCCGTCTAGATACCGTATTCGATTCGTATTTTACCCGAAATGAAAAAAAAAATATGAATCGAACAAATTTACCGGTTCAAAGTATATTGACGAGCTAATAGCGAACCCCGTGTCGTTTTAGTTCGTAATAATAATTACATTGAGTAGATTTACTCTATGTGTGACATTATGAAATACATACGTGGCTGGTTGCGTCGTTATTCGGTGTCGACGACCTTTTTATCTACGATCTTTGACACCGGATTACGATACGACAATAATTACCTCGTCCGGTATAATTAGTTGTTTAATCAGAAAAACCGTAATTAATTCTACGTTTCAGATAAACGATTCGCAATAATTTTGAACGTACGCGTATACGTATGTATATACAACGTCGCGTCTGTGTTGAGATTTATTTATAAAAATGATCCCCCAAAAAAATAAAATAAAAAAAAAAACGATTTTTATAAACATAGAATAAGTTAAAAAAAGATTTAAAAAATTCGTATAATATAATTGTTCACGAAAGTGGACGATTTACTTAGTTTTGTTGAAATTTCAACGGGCGAAGTTTACCCCCCAACGTCATATATCTATATGGAGTACAAAACGCATAGGATCTCATATCACTGTAGATATACTATATATACCTATATACATACTATATATGTAGACGAGACAAGTTCAAGGTAATTAGATAACTTTATCATATAACAGATTGTTCGGGTTAATTGTACACATGGTTGAGTACGACTAACTCTGACATACCTACATACGTATAGCCCGTATATACGTCGAGGAACTAGTTTCTCGTAAGTTCGTTTAGGTGAATGCTTGATATTCGAATCGAATGAATTTTTTTTTTCAAGAATTTCTCATGGAAAAGAAAACAAACAAAAAAGAAAATAAAAAGAGAAAAAAACAAATTCTTCTGTTTATATTTGTATTTTTTTTCACCCTAGGCTTAAGACCCCGACGACTCTCAACGATAAGGGAAGGGACTTTTTTCCGATGAATAAAACCCACACGAGTATCGTCGATAGACGGGACACCACCTCCTCTTCAACCCCTTTTTTTTCAACTTAATCTTATCGAAATAGACCCTCTCGCCCTTCTTCTTTTTTTTTTTTTTCTTTATTTATCAGTCATTATCTCTAAGGGTTGACAATAAATTGGGGACGGGGGAGGGGGACACGAAAAATCGATCCGATGATTTTTTTTTTTCTTGAAAACCGTCGCTTCTTTTTTCACGGTTTTCTATCCGATCTTTTAACGCGTAATAATTTCTATCAGATTCATAGAAACGTTTTTTCAAATATTTTCGATAATCGATTTATATCACCGTTATATGTTCACAGACAAGATGATCCACGTGTGCAAGAATCATTTCCTTCAACAACTTTACCGTAAGATAGACGGCGCGGTTTTGACATCGCAAAACGAGAGGAATCTGGACTGCGCGATTACCTTTCAAACGCACAGCATCCTCCAACGTTTCATGCTACGTTTTGATCGGCTTCAATTGGACTGCAACGATCATTTATATATTTATGACGGGGCTCACGCCGTCGGTAATTACAAGGTAAATATATACCTATATTTCAGGAATATGTAATCTTTCAAATTTCATTTGTTCGTAAAAAAGAAGCAAAATAAAAAAAAAACAAAGAAATTAACAATTTCTCATCGATCTATAGAATGAGAATCAATTTAAATTATTCGCCTTTCGTCAGTTCCATCGGTGAAAGAATTACAACCCCGTGTATTTATCGATTATACCAATTAGTAGCTCAGCTGTATAATAACAGGAAAGTAGTTTCAACCCTCCAGACCACGCAGGTATAACTTTCATACGTACGAGTCTGAATATTTCAGAGTTCGTATAGTTCGCTGTAAAAAAAAAAAAAAAAAAAAATCAAAAAAAATAGAAGAAAAAAACACAAAAAACGAAATGCAAAATTTTTTGTCCCATCGTTATTTTAACTATCGATGTGCATGAAAGCTCGTACTTATAAGTATACATAGGTATATAAATACCTTGATAAAAATGTTGAAAAGAAATCAGAAAAAAAATATGAAAAAGATAAGGACGTAGGCGAGGAAAAGAACGTTGGGTCGAAGAAACGAATCCTGATTAATGATGCAAGTTTTCAACCCCCGCACGTCTCACGCTCAGAATTTTTAATGGATGAATACATTAAAATTGAAGCTTGTGGGGTGGTGGTACCCTAAGCTGTAGGTGTGAAGGTGTATAGTTTGAATTTTGACCCGGTGCAAGGGTCGAATAATGTAACTTTTGATATTAGTACAGGATAGAAAAGAAATTAAAGAGACTGTCCAATAATTCGCAATGATTTTTTTTATAAAAATGAGAAATATATGGGGATGGAAAATGAGAAGGGAAGAGGAAAAAGACGAAAAGAAAAGAAAAAAAAATAAGTAGCGGATGGGGTGGTAGTTTATCGAAGAGTACCGGGCGTCGCCTCCAATCGAGGGTGCCATCACTTCCGCGAAGAGGAAAGATTGATGCGATAGAACCAGTGACACTTTCAGTCTCCGTTCTTAGCTGCACCCCCTAAATTGTCGAGTTGCGGACATTTTTATACCTATAGATGTATAAAGAAAAAAATAAAAAAATTAGACAGACATTTTTGTAAGCTCATGGGGTCGCGTCAAAGTAGACGAAATCATGCACAAAGTGAGAAAATATTATACGCATATTTTCGCCATCTCGTTTCCTCAATTCGAGCAATTTTATACCCGAGCTTATTTCACACCTAGATACGCATACCGGCGCATAAGACTGGTCTGGATAATTATATGGTCAAGCTTTACGATCTCTTATAAAACCTGGACCAGGTTGGATAAGTTTTTATCGTGCTTAATTATCGTTAGGTTAACTAACGAGCAACGATTCAGTCTCGTATAATAAAACCTCTAACAAGCCCCCGAAGTTTCTTCCTTTTTATTATTTTTCTCTTCGTTCTTGGTTCTTGCGAGTTTCCCATTTTTTTTTTTCTTTTTTTCTTCGTTCATCGTACAAAAATCGAAACGCAATATTTTTGAAGATAGACAAACGCGGTGTGATTAGAATTTTTTTTTACGGGGTGAAAGGTGTCCGATCATTTCTAATTTCGGATTCTATTGAGACGGGAAAAGTAAGACGAGGATAGAGGGAAAGCTCTTCCATCTCCCTTCTGCTATTTGCCTCTTTGCCATTTTATTTTATTTTATTTTACTTTATTTTTTGCTTTCACCCCTAGCTCGGATATAGGTATAGGTACTACAGATTGGGAAACGAAATTACCGAAGCTTCTTCGTTCGCGCGAACAATCCGGGAGAACTAGCTTTTACTTTTATCGTAATTGCATCAGCTCTCTGCGCAGAGCTTTACGCTATCGGTGCAGCAGTTAAAACCGCGACTTCTTACCCTTATCTTCTTATTAGCTTTTTTAATATCCAGGCCTATATACGTATACATATGTATAATTAATCGAGGCTTCCAACCCCTCGGAAAAATCAGCCTTACCTCGTTAAAAGATTAAAATAAAATTCGTCATTTTATTTTCCCCGATTCATTTATTTCAGATTTTTGTTCTAAATATTTTTAACACTGTTTCAAAGTATCTGTCATCTGCGGTTGGCACCTCGGTGGTTAATGGCGTAATAAACCATAACGGAACACGAGAAGGTCCGCATTAATTACCCGTGTATAAATAATTCCTGATCTCGGTATATGCGCCGGCTATAGATGCAGAGAGTAGAGCTTGATAATATCCCGCGATTAATTAAATAAGTTAATTAATTAATTAATTAATTAATTAAATAAAAATAGTACAAGGGCTCGTAGTGTCGGAGGAGAAGATTTAATGAACAAGAAATTTTCCTCACTCTCTTAAATAAATATTATACCTACGGTTCGAGGCGAAAAATTCCATCACGTAGCCGAAAGTCGGTCCCTGTCCCTTATTCTTGCGCGTCGTCAGTCTTCACCCACTTTGTATATAACCCCGTCTAGAGGGGTGAGGGTCTAACTATCGATTTACTCGGCGAGGACGAATTTTCCATGTCGAAAACCTTTCGTCAACTGTCAGCCGTGGCCAAGTACCAAGACAATTTTTATTTACATAGATTCTTCCACTTTTCGATACCCCCTGATCCCAGAAACGAGATGAAAAATTCTGAAATTAGGGACGAAAGATGGGCACGAAAAATCGCCATTTATTCGAAAAAATTCGATTCTTGATTTTCTATTTCGAAATAAAGAACTTCATTTTATTTCTGTCAAAAAAAAAAGGTTCCAAATTTTTTTTCACCACTTCGAATGACGGAAAAGAAAATGAGTAATCGACTCGTTGACTGTAGGCACCTTGTCTTGATAGGAAATATAGTTGATGTCGGTGCTGTGCAGCAATACGATCAATATAATGCACGCTCGTATAGTAGTATTATCGCGTGGGGGGTGAATGAACAGCGAATCGTTTGTTCCTTGTAGCTGTTTAAGAATTTATTTTATTTATTTATTTTCTGACTTAAATTTTATACATCAGCCGGATAGATTAGTACTTTCATTTTCGAATCGACTGTATACATAGATGGGTATGATATCGCGAAATCTGCAAAGGCGTGTTATAGGGGTTTGAAAATATGCAAAGTTTTAGTTTAGCCACGTGAGAGAGCGTGATGTCGATCATTACTCGTAATTTGACAATGTTATTACCTGCAATTTACCTGTCTAACGAAATATGCAAAGTATAACGAAATTAAGGCTTATCTTAACTACCATACGTTTCATCAATCTCCACCTATAACCACGAGCTTTACTCTCGTTAACCTTTGCCCGAGTTCGTTATGTATCACGGTCTATGTTACCTGATACCTATATGTTCGAAATTTATTATATACGTTATAAAAAAAGAATTTTTATACCCTCATTATAATTATACATCGAAACGAAAGACTTTAATCGGTTTAATTGCTGCTTACTGTACTAAAAAATACCTTTTTCGAATTCCTGATATAAAAAAAAAAAGAAACTGTCTGATTTTCTAATAAAATCAATAAAAGAAGTAAAACTATCGATTATCACCCGTTTTTTGAATTAATTGAACATTTTTTTGCCCCTTATCGACGAAAATGATAAGCGCAGCATCGCCTGAGCGTATCTCCGGTTGCCATTTGGCAGGCGTTCGTCTCGAGATGTCTTATCTAATTTCTCATATTTTTCTCTTTGCTGTTTCAGGCTGATTTATCCTGTCGGAATACTAAACAGAGTGTGGGTGCTATATTTACCAGGACGAATTTCGTCACCCTAAAATACGTCACTGACGGTTGGGGCACGGATTCGAACGGCTTCCGGCTCGTGATAACGGCTGTCAAGGATCCGAGTGAGTAGACGGAGAGCGGAGGCTCGAATAATCGAAAAAATAATACTTTGAGACCGAGTTTTTCGGCTCTTCTTCATTCCCCGAGTAATTAGACTCACTTTCTCAATATTTACCGCTGTTAATTTCTTCCCATCGATATCAGTTTTCTTTAGTTTTTTTTTTCACTTTTCCACCCACTTTTCCCTTTCCTTCTTTCTTCCTTTTTTGCTTTCCTGCTTTCCCTCTTTCTTTATTATTATTATACTTTACTTCTGCTAATTACTTTTCGTGATTAATTGTCACGTCGAAAACAATACTTAGTCACGGACCTCCGAGTCGTTTGAAAAGGGCCTTCGATGAATGCGAAGACTTTAATCTGATCGGAGAAATCTTATTGTTTCACGACGACGTTAATGTCTGCAACTCCGCAGCTGCCCCCGTAGTATAAACTCCACTTTACTGACGGATGGCTTGGGGGTGCAAGGCAGTACCTATCCTGAAATTGAAAGTTCGTTTCTTTTCCCCGCGTTTTTCATAATCTTTAAGTCGAGCACTAAAAAAAAAAAAAAACGAAAGAAAAAAGAGAATAAAATATTATATATTTTATCTGGTACTCGATTCCCCTTCGCGTCTCCAGACTCCGTGCCTGATATTGAAGGTATTTCCATTATTCCTATCGTTTTAGCTCAAAGTAGCTCCGCAGCCTTTGAGCTTCGCATCTGATCCGGAACGGCCGATAAAACGATAAAAATATATTTCTCTGGAAATAGATTGTTTCCCTCAATTCTAAAGAAACTGCAGGCAAAAATTCTTACTTTATATTCGATCCGTTGAATATAATAATTGAAAATAGAAACGGGGTATCGAACGTATTACTCGAAAAATACCTTTTTCGAAATTGCAAACAACCCTTTTTTTTTTATCATCTCACGGTTCTATATCCCGAGGTTTTATAGTCGTAGATTCCGGTGTCGGTAGGCAGGGACTGAGATACCCATCAAAATCCATTTATTCAAAAAAGGTGCTACCAGAAGGACTGACCGTCTTTAGTCACGAGACCGACAGATTAATTCCAGATAGGAATTCAGGGTTTGGATGAATAGGATAAAGCGAGAAAAGCATTTCCTGGTTATTAACGAATAAAAGAAATGAAAATAAAATAGAATAAGTAAATAAAAAATTAACAACGTCTCTCTTCTTCCTTCGCGATTTATATTCCCATCGTCGATTTCATACGATACGAATTATAATTTCCTTGCACCCTGTTTCGCCGCGATTCGTTTTTCCTATTCGTCAATTTTAAAACGCAATTCAAAATATCGAGCGAGAAAAAGGGTAGAGAAATTTCGAATATCTTTCCCTTGGAAAAATTTGAGTCTGTATGAAACCGTGCAAAGAGTTTCATAAGGTATGTAGCCGCCCGCCTTGGTCGTTAGCACGTCTTTGCACACGTGCAACCATTCCTTCGTCTCTAACCATGAGATTCATAGCCGAGGTATTGCGTCAAGTTTTCACCCCTTTATCACATATTTTTTATTTTTTTTTCTTCTCTTTTCTTTTCTCTTCTCTTCGTCCCTCTTTCTTCATTTTTCCTCCTTCTCTTTCCTCTTCTCTTTCAGCCCCCGTAGCCACCGTACCACTTGCCTCAGGGTCTGGAGCGCGAGCGCAGCTGGCGACCATAGATAGTTCGAAAACTCTTTCTCTCAAACTTTCTTTGAATAAATCAAAATTATTATTATCATTATTGTTATCTTAACCAACGGTACGGAGCTTCGTACGGTCGTGAGTCTGAATC
Organism: Tenthredo distinguenda; assembly: GCA_947538915.1. Classification (NCBI taxonomy): domain Eukaryota; kingdom Metazoa; phylum Arthropoda; class Insecta; order Hymenoptera; family Tenthredinidae; genus Tenthredo; species Tenthredo distinguenda. Next base: position 25,286,807 of record OX384532.1, read on the forward strand.
CGAAAGAGAAAAAGAAAAAAAGAAAGAAAGAAAGAAAATCACGATACCTAGACGTTTGTGACGAGTATGAGAATATCTCCCTTTACCTCTTTTCTCATATTTTTATTTCACTGGTTTTTTTTTTCTGATTTATTTTTTCTCATTTTACTCTCTTCTCGCAGAACACACGTGCAAGGACTTCAAATGCAATTCTAGAGAATTTTGCATAGACACAGACCTGGTTTGCGATGGCGTTAACCACTGCGGAGATGGATCGGACGAGGCGACCTCGACTTTGTGCGACAGTGAGTAATGAGTCAATATTGAAATAGATTTCTCTTTGTTATGCGATATAATGGCGATTAAATGATATTTTTTTCCAGTTTTTTTTCTTTTCTTCTTATCTCGGTTCTGATCTCTTTCTCACTCACTTCGTCGTATTATTCGCAGATACCGAAGCCTCGACGATCCTTGGTATGGAAAGAACGTGGTTCGCGGTAGCGATTGTCTCCACGTTGATTACACTGGCTGGTATAGTGGCCGGTATGGTGATGTGCTTTTGTAAACAGCGTAATTCAACACCTAGGCATTTGCACAACGCTAATAACGCTCAAACCCATCCGCCAGTCAGTTTCCCATGTGAGTTTAAACCGACAGCAATTATCCGTATCAATTATTATTTACATATAGCACATACCTGTGATACATACATCCATGCAATAAATACAGAGAAAAATATTTCTCGAAACATTTCATTTTATCACACACATATACCATCGTAACGAGAAATAGGACAATTAGGTAAAATCCTGGCTCTGATCCAATAAAGGATAATTTCACCCCGTATTTCGCCTTTTTTTTCGCGCTAGTGGGAAAAATGGAAATTACTGGCTAGACCGATTCTTTATATTCCGAAAGGGGAAGAACGTGGGGCTCGGGAAATTAGGATCCTTAAACCGCGGGAATTGTATGGTATTTCCTTGTCGAAGGAGGGGAGAAAATTTCGCTACTTTTTTCTCTTCTTTTTCGTTCGGAATATCGAGTTGCAAATACGTTTTCTCGTTGAATAATAATGTTGAGGTTTATACGTGATAAAAAATTGACGCAAAGTATACGTGTACGGCACGTTATACACGGGTTACAGGTATATATGTATGTAAAAGCATATCGATGCGAAATATAACGCGTGAGCGGCATATTTTATTATTATACAGAGTTTTTAGAGTTTCTGTTTTGATCGTGATCTAGATGAGAAAATTTCGATCGAACGTTACTCGATTTACAATTAATAATTATTCAGTTCAGACTTTCTTTATCGAATAAATTAACTCTTACATATAGTTATAGCTGAGTTACAATAATTAAACTTGGCCTCGAATTACTGTTGTTTCTGTGCACTTTCACGACACACACCCACCCACGCACACATCTACGTACAAAAATTCACAAAATTCTCCAGACTCGAAAATAGAATTCGATGAAACGGTGCGGATCAAATTTTTGGAGATAAAAATCGGCCGATATTATATGCGATTGCGAATCTACAAGAACCTTGCATTATATTTTTCGCGTTATTGAACAAGCGAGATATTATTGTCATTTTATTACAGACCAGCGGTTATCTTAATCGCCTCTTAAGCCAACGACATTGTGATATATTTTCTTCAAAAATATTGTAATAAATGACGTATATAATAAGTGGGTATAAAAATTATATAAAATAACAATTGCGATTGAAATACTTGTTTTTTTACGAAAATAAATTTCTAATTAATTAATCTTCGTTCGATAAATAAATTAATAACGCCAACGCTTAGATCCGGGAATGAAATCGCCTAATTTTATCCTAAACCCGAAAAAAACGAAAACAAGAATACAATGTACCTAAGATAGTAATTGAAAAGAAAGAAAGCAAAAAATTTGTCGAGACAATCGCTGTAATCCTTAAATATCGTTGAGCGATATACGATTCAAGGAACTTCTTTGTTCTTGTGGACAAATCCCCTAAAAGTTGGAATCGTCGGAGATAACGAAGGTCGTAGAACAGCGCAGATCTTATCCCTTTGTTATTCAGATAAAAATCAGAAGACAAATAGACGTGGTATTCGGTCGAGTTATCTTCGGTCGATTATGGCCATCGATGAATGTCGAAATATATTTATTTTGTTCGACTGCGCGGTAGTCCGGGGAATTTTTCGTTATCTAAATTATCGTAAATAATGAGAAAACACGGAGAAAAGAGAGGAGGATAAAGCGTTTCCGATGATTGCATACGCGGAGTCGCGGTATCGCGTAACGCACACATTCGTACCACTCGGCTCATACCGACGTATCATATTCAGTGGCCTACTGACCCCACCATTCAACGCTAGTTAGTTCCATTCCATTCCATTTCCATTTGGAGTTGAAGTCGACTCGTTAAGAATCGAGACGAGAAAGTGACGGTCGACGGACTTTTTAGTCATCATTAATTCCGACTCATTCGACACTGGACGTCGGTCCGGCTAGCAAGTGTTACCGCGGTTCGAAGTTGCGATCGGAGTCGACGATTTTGCGATTCGCGTTATAGAATCGGACGCGATGAGTGGAACCTAGAGGAAAATAATAAGGAAAGAGAAAAGAAAAAATAAATAAAACGCCGGTTATGGGTTCCTCAGATTCGGAATCGCCGTTATCGAAGCTACTCGTCATCTTTGGTGCCCTTTTCTCGAACGGGTTGACCTCGTCGATATTGGAGAGTGAGAATTCGGTTCTGAACACAACCGCGGGTTACGAGTTACGGGATTATTTCATCGGACCGTGTCTCGTTAAGACCAATCGAATCTGTCCCGACGAGGAGGTCACTTTCTTCCTCTACACGCGTAGGAACGCCGCGAACGGTCAAGAGGTGAACATGACGCTCGACGGGGGCTCGAACATACCGGAGACTAATTTCAACCCGATATATCCGACCAAGATAATAATTCACGGCTATAATTCCGACATGCAATTGGACTCGCTGGTAGCCATTAGAAACGAGTACCTGAAAAGATCCGATTACAACGTCATAGCCGTGGACTGGCACCGGCTGGCCACTGCCCCTTGCTACCCCATAGCCGTCCACAACGTACCCCACGTCGGGAAATGCGTCGCCCAGCTGATAAACGCCCTGCGAAAAAACGGCGCCGTCGATATCCACGTCATTGGATTTTCCCTCGGCGCCCACGTCCCGGCTTATTCGGCTCAGGAACTAAAGCCCTATAAAGTGACCAGGATAACGGGGCTCGATCCAGCGATGCCGCTTTTTATAACCGTTAGCAAAGACGAGAAGCTCGACCCCGAGGACGCTAATTTCGTCGACGTGTTTCATACGAACGCTTTCATACAAGGAAAAGTCGAGGCGAGTGGCCACATCGACTTTTACATGAACGGTGGTATCAATCAGCCGGGTTGTTGGGAGATGAGGAATCCGTTCGGCTGCAATCATCACAGGGCTGCCGTGTACTTCGCCGAATCCATAAACTCGAAGGTTGGATTCTGGGGGTGGCCTTGCCCCGGGCTTTTGGCTTATCTTCTCGGATTTTGCCCCGAAAGATTTCCCGCTGTTCTCGCCGGCGACAAATGCAATCCTCGGTACAGGGGATTTCATTTGGTCAAAACCAACTCTCGGGAGCCCTTCGCCAGAGGGCCTTTCCAAGTCAATACCAGAGAAGAGGGGGTGATCTTTTCTGTGGAAAGACTCTAGCGACGATCGATCGATTAATTTCTAATCTTTGTAATTTTATTATTTGTTGTTTGTTATTTATTATTAAAAAATTGTGTTGAAAATAGGATATTTGATTTTTGTTATCATCATCATTATTAGTACTATTATTATCGTTGCTGTAAGGATCGTTGAGAATTTTTTTTTTCTTTTTTCTCTCGTTTTATAAATTTGAAAAACAAGTTTAGGGAAAGACTTTGATGAACCGGAATAAAATCGAGAGAGTTTTGATTTATTTTTTTCTACATATTCATTGAGCCAGATCGATTAGGTGTTTTTCCGAAATCGATCGTGTGATTCGATATTTATTTACGTAAAAAAGAAAAAAAGAAAAAAAAAACGTTGAATTCATTTATTTATTTTTTTTATAGAGAGACGAGAGTCCGTATTCTTGAATAATTCACACACCGATCCTAATTTTGTATTAGAAATTTATTTTCTCGTTCGTTGATTTCGTAATTGGTGAAACTTTTCCCGATCGTTTAAGCGTGCGTTAGATAAATTGAAAAAAAAAAGAAAAAAAAAACAAGCAAAAAATTTTGATTGGCCCCGTCAATCTTTATCAAGGTAATCGTTCGGCTGTTGACGTTCACCAGCCGCGCGATTTACAACCTCAATATAAATTACGTATATATATATCGATATACCTAAACGCGGTGACGAAGAATTTGGAGACCCTGTATAATATAGGGGTGCTCGGTTCTGTATAATACGCTCAATTTAACATCTCGTTTAAATTATAATTACCGAGTTGCGGAGGTAGGTGAACGCGGTAATCAGTTATTAATTAAATATCAATATTGCCTGTCCCTTTTCTTTTTTTTTTCAATTTTTTTCATCAAATTTTGTCAGAAGAGGAACAAAAATTCTGCACGTGGAATCGAGGAACGTTATTCCCGATTAGATAATGGGCAGAAAAAATTCGAAAGCGAAATATAAAACGCCTGATTTTGAAGATTTTTATATCACGTATGCATATGTAACGTACGTCTGATGCCACGAGATCTTTTTCAAATTATTTATGCGTTTTCGTCATTTTTATAGCGAATTACGGAATAGAAAAAAATTATACGATCTTGCCTCACCGAAATCGCCTTTTTGGCACCTGGATACGTTCTTATACCGCATTAGACACGCTGCGTATATTATTTATTTAGATTTACTCGTACGTATATAAATGTGCGCCAAATCCATATTTCATAGTATATATATGCACATTATATATCCGCGTAACTCGTCCCTAGGGGAAGTTCGATCTTGGCCTGTTCCCTGATTTATTTAACCGCGGGAACACGTCGAACTACCGTTTGGACAGGACGGAATTGAGACATAAATTACCAACGTCTACCAGCGTTACGTCTCTGGGTCAGCTAGTGGCCTGCAGAAATCAATAATTCAATTTTCCTTCGTACCTGATCTCAAGATCAGCTTCTACACCCACACATATATGTACACGCATACATATACCACACACACCCACCCACACCGGACACAACGCACGTCTAATTAACCACACGTGAAAAACGAGGCCTAGAAAATTTATGTAAGTGCGTTATCAATTTTTTTTTTTTTCGACAAATAAATAAATTATCAAAATAAAATTCGCATGAGAAGAAAAAAGAAAAAAGAAAAAAGGAAAAATTTCTCTTAATGCGAATTTAGTTCGTTTCTGTTTTTTGGCGGGACTGATGTTCGTCACTGTGTTCCAGTGCAACAGATGTACGGATCGAACGGTGCCAGCGCAGGTATGCCCCTGGGGATGACGACGTTAAAGGGTCATCCGATTCAGGGTGGTATGCTGGGTGCCACGACCCTTCCGCGGCCGGGAAACTGGCTGCGCCCTGCGGGCCTCCGGCTCGGGCACAGCGCGGCCCGGGTCCGCCTCTACTGCCAGGCAAAGTGAGGAGCCACGGTTCGGACAGGTGATTAAATTTACAGATATTCCATTAACCCGATGCTATATGTGTGCCTGAAATAATTACAGTATATATAAAGGCCTACGCGGGTGAACCTTGACACCGAGAAAAAAAAATATATATTTCGCGAATCGTGGATCGCGAAATTATTATCATAGGGCTGCGGAGATGAATTTGGTGTCTTGATTTTTGAGCTTTCCAATTACAACGGAATATTGTTATCTTTTTCTTTTTTTTTGTTTGAAAATTGATTTTTTTTTCGAAAGATCGCGCGAGTGTAAAATTGAATTTCGAAAATACAGGATTTGGGGTTGAATATTCGATTTCTCGCCTCAAAAATCGATGCTGTTCTCAAATATTTGTTAATATGACAGAAAATAGATTGATGTATATCGATCGAAAAATCAAAATTGAATTTTTTCTTTACTTTCAAACGAATTTGTCTAAAAAAAAAAAAACTATATAAAAAGATCTAAGAATCGACTGATTTGTCTTCTTCTTCGTTTCAGTGACATCTCCTCCAGCCAAAAAGACGAGTGGTTCGTGTAGGTGAGTAATTATTTCCAATCAGCGATTTTCCAAATTTTTTTTTTCTTATAACTACTATGACAAAATTCGTACACATATAATACAACGAGAGATATGAAAATAAATGATAAAATCGTCAAATTTGCTAATCTTGATTTTTTTCTTTCCAATTTTTCTCTTTCTATCAGAGGCGGGCCTGGACCAGAGCCCGCAGGGTGATCGGGACGGTGGTGCCCACACCGCCCGAGACGTGAATATTAGTTCCGTCATCTCCCCATCGACACATCATCATATCATGATCATGATCATCATAATAATAATAATAATAATAATAATAATAATAATAATAAAATAATAATAATAATAATAATATTAATATTAATAATCATAATCATAATCATCGTTATAATGATCATACAAAAAAAAAATGAAATAGATATTAATAATAATAATAATAATAATAGATAATAATAATAGTAATAATTCAAGCTATATATTGTATCATCGTGTGTGTTTCTTCTTTTTTTCTCATTTTTCATTTTTCATTTTGTTTTCTCAAGCGACGACCGAAATTATGATGCATGAGGGGAAGAGAAAAAAGAAAAGAAAAAATATAGAAAAAAAATATATGAAAAAAAACGAGAAAACAAAAATTCGTTCTTGTTCTCATTCCTTTTCCATAAAATATCACATCGAGCCGGTGATATAGTGAATTGCAGGATGAAAAAAAAAAAAAAAAGAAGAAAACGAAGAAAACTCTTTTCTTATATAGGTACATATCCATGTATGTATATGCATATATCATAATTATACAAGTATATATATATATATATACTATTTTGACAATAGAAAATTTTGTTGGTCATTTAAATTAATCGAATAAAAGGGAAAAATTTATCGTTACCTATACATTAATAAGCGGTAGATAATTTTCGTTATAGAAAGAGAGTTGCCGCGTAGCGAGTGAAGGGCGGGGGGATGGCGTAAATGGTAAATAGGACAAATAAAATTGTTTTTTGTTTCATAAATATATATATATATATATATATATATATATATGTATGTATATATACATATACATACATACATTTATACTCAATGAGTTCAGTCACGTTTCATCGTAGGTAAAAAAAAACAAAAAAAATTAATCAATAAATAAATAAATAATTTGCATATCTGCCCGGAGATGTGAACACGTATACATATTTTATGGCAAACGCAATGAGTATTGTATAGATCTGCAGATTATGATAGGTAATAAACATTGATAATAATAATAATATTTGTTCAATAAGCCATCAACACGTTGAATGAACGAATTAACGAATGAATGAATGAATGAATGAATATATAGAAGAAAAAAAATTGGAGTAATAATAATAATAATAATAATAATAATAATAACAATAAAATACTCACGTCTTGTATGAACTTTATCATCGTACGTATGAATCGGTTATAAATTGTTACAATAAGTTAATGAAAAAAGGAAAAGAAAAGAGAAGAAAAAATAGAAATTTCCATTCCCCAATGCCAAGCGGTAATACATACATGCCTACATATAATATATAATATGTATAGAGAGAGAGGAAAATAAATTTATTCCATATCAATATACCATATAAATACTGCAGCTGTGCCCGTTTTGATGGAGGAACAAAAAAAAAAAAAAAACAGAAAAGTTTAATTAAAAATTGAAATAAAGAAACAAACGGATGAGAAAAATGTTTAACTCGATGATTATTGTTCGTCTTGTAAATGTAGAAGAGAAGGCGACCAAAATTAGCCCGAAATTTCTCTCCCTAATATATTTCGTTATAAAAAAAAAAAAGAAGTAGAAAAAGAGGAAAAAAAAACAAACAAAAATCAACTAAACAATAATAATAATAATAATAAAAATAATAGTAATAATAATAATGTTTATATTATTAATTATAATAATTTTTAGTAAGGCTTCGAGTTGGAACTCGGACTTACGCGATTAGATAAATCCGATTTGCGTGATTCGGTCACAAAATCTAGCTGTTATACTGCCATAAATAAGATACGAAGAAATTTGGAAGAAACATGAAGAAAAAATGGAGAAAAAAAAAAAAACACACAAGATTCTAAATAAATAAGAAAGACCCGAGAAGAGAACGATGTCTTGGACTCGACGCGTTTATAGGTCGTTGCGAAAATGATATTGAAGAAAATTATTTAAGATGTAATAGCTGAATATATAGGTAAGGTTTTAAAAGATTAAGAATAACGATATCGATTGTCTTGTTAAATATTGTTGTCGATAATAACGAGAGATCTTTGATTGGCTTAAAGGTGGTAAAATAGAGACGCGGAAATTCAACGGAGAAATCGATCAAATCAATTCTTGAATTCTTTGGCAATTTCTTTTTTTTTTTTCCCTCGTTTGCTTGTCTAATCAAAAAATCGATTAAAACGAACCGAGCAAACGAAAACAGAAAAAGAAAAAAGAAATCGTTAATTACTTTTTTCATTGAAACGCGTGAGTATTTCAATATGCTGTTGCAGTATTAGAATGATTTCAGAAAAAAATTAAAAAAAAAAAAAAAAATGGAAGAGAGAATAAATAAATAAATAATTAACAAAGAATTGGATAAAATTTTCACTCATGAAAAAAGTAGGTATATTGAACGCGGTATTCGATTCGTTGATTGTTTATATAGTCGAATATATGAATAAAAGCTATAAATATGTAGGAAGAGAAAAAAAAAGGGTTATCGAACAAAATGGTAAAATTGTAATAATTACGCATATATATATATATATGAAACCTGTATATGAAATTGATCGAAGAAATACCTATACATATGTATAGATGGAATAGAGAAAAAAATAAATAAAAAAATTTGGTATAGAAACGCGGTATAGAAGTGAAGAAAAAAAGAAAAGGAAAAAAAAAAGAATAAAACAAAAGGGGGGTTAGTTTATGGCAGTATTTGTTTGTAAAATTTATTTTGAAGTGTGGAGAATATAAATATATAATATTAAAATCATACCTATATATAAATATATGTATATAATATACGGAGAGATTCTGAGCAAACCTTAATGAACTCCTACGGTAGGCAATTCGGTTTCTTTCCGAATCTGGCAACGCCATCGTACGACGATATCTACAGACGACTTATGTTAGCGGCAACAAATGGTGTTGCAAATACATAGGAATCGACATCTGCAATCGATTAAATCACTAATTCACTACAAATTCTTTACGAATGAATATCGATTACCGTTGTCTCATCAACTATATTAAGATCAACCTCAAAGTCGTCTATTCTGTAGATATGGTCGTACGACAGCGTTGGTCGATTCGAAAAGAAACCGAATTGCCTACCATAGGAGTTTAAAGTTTTCTCCGAATCTCTCATACATAATTTAGTTATAATATATACATATTATATATATATATATATATATACCTAGAAAGTATATATGACCACGAGCAGCAGCTTTTATATATATGACCCTCGTTTAAGTATATTATATGTATTATTACCCTTGCATGATATATAGGGGAGAACGGGGCAAAGTGTGCAGCACAGCTGAAAATTGATAAGAAATTTCCTTTTTTTTTCTTTTTTACCCCAAAAATCTTTTTTTTTATTATTAATATGCAGCTCAGGTGCCCACTCCGCCCCGTTCTATCCTATAATACTTATCTACAAACGATTTTCCGGGTTAATGATCGTACCGAAAATAATCTCACGCTCACTCTCTCTCTCTCACTCTCTCCCGGCGACCCCTTTACCTTGTATTATTTAGTAGCCTGAAAAATTAGTATTGATTTTAACTAATCTTTATGAAAGGGATATGTATAATATATATATTATATATATATATTATAAATTTCGAATCTTTGAATTCGATTAGAAAAAGAAGCAACAAAAAGTTTGAATTTGTATTTGAATTTGAATTGAAGTTTCATGTCAATTAATTTTCACATAGCAATAATTACTAACCACGGTACGATAATATGTAACGGTACATAATAGAATTTCGTCTAACGTTACGATATCTTATATACTATAATATGTGTTTGTTGATTTATTATTATTTATTTATTTTCATTTTATCAGAGATTTTTTTAAGTTATATTATTATAATTCTATATCAAAGTTTGAATAATATTTAACGATGATTGACTCATCGCTAATTATTTACGGTGCAATTCATCATTGAAATAATCATCTTTACATAAACCGCGCGTTATACCTAATCTAATAATATGACTGCCGAAACAGAAAAAAAATAAAATAAATAAATGAATAAATGAATGGATTTAAATTTCCGCATATCATGAAATATTTATTATAGGTATATATAGGTATCGGTAGTAGTTATATACTATAGTATGTGAATTTTATGAAATAAAAATAAAAATCTGAACCTATATGTATATATTTATATATAGATACAAATGATGATTATATGTGTTCACATATGAATAATACTGTAATAGAATATATCAAGATCATACATAGGATAATTGATGTGAAAATAATAATAATCTCAATAATAATCAATATATCGAACAGTCATTCGAATAACTGAATATATCAATATTTAGTAAATTATTTCTGTTATTTAGAAGAAGAAGAAAAAGATTGAAAAAATCAAGATAATAAATAAATAAATTTTGAACCAAAAATAATAAAATCGAGTTCAATTAAACAGATAATATACAACTTATATAAATTGAAAAAAAAAGAATTAAAAAAATGAATTTTCGTTATTATTATTATTATTATTATTACTGTCTTTATTATTATTATTATCATTATTATTATTATTATCATTATTATTATTGTAGTTATAGTTGTTGTCATCATTATTTTTATTAGAAAATTAGATAAAAATGAAACAAAAATTAATTAATATCTTGGATGTTTTGTATTTTTTTTTCCCGTTCGTTCTTCAATTATAACAAAAGCCCTAAGAACAGTATCAAACCAATCGGCAATTTACATGATGTATTAATTGTATAGTATAATTATCATACATATGTATCGGCTATGGTATCGCAGTGAGTGAGGAGATATATTTTATGCTGCTGCGTGGATAATATGTATATACTATATATATACATATATATAAATATACAGAGGTATATAGTATATATTATATAGAGTTTGAAAAATAAAAATTATCGATATAAACGAATATTGAATAATTAAAATTAATTAAACGAGATAATCGTTAATGAGAAATTCTAAAGATAAGAGAGATAAAATAAAATGAAATAAACCAAGAGGAAAAAAGGAAGAAGAAGAAGAAGAAAAACTGTTCATCATTATTCGTCATCGTCTAATTATATTATAATATAAATTATAAAATTAAAAAACGGACAAATATACACCTATACCCATACCTACCTATACACTATACAATTTTTTCTACGCGCTGCACACATGATCATTACATAATTAGAGATGAAGAAAAAGAAGAAAAAAAAAACTTCATTAATATCATGATGTAATAATTATCGATCATCGCGCATCCTTCTAACAAATAAATGGATAATTAACGGTATTACTGTATTACCACTGCGAAAAAAGCACAAAAAAAAAATTAGGCAAAAAGACTAACGATAATTTGTAATAATAATAGATGAAAACATAAAAAATAAAAATAAAAATGAAATAAAGAAAGAATCATTTCAATAATATTGTTCGCGTTCTAGTTACACGGGGCTTGTTAAAATAAATCTATATACATATATGTATGTATGTAGATTCCATTCTACAAGCAGCTGTATAATACATGGATAATAATTGCGAGGTGAAGATAAATAAATAAATTAATCAATCAATCAATCAATTAATTGATGAAAAGAAAAGGAGAAAAAAAAAAAAAAAACGACGACGACGACGTAACAATAAGTAATGGGAAACAATACAATAATTTTCATACTGTTTTTACTTTTACTATACTATATAATATGATCATAATTATTATTATCATTACATCATATCTATACGTAACTATATATTTATGATTGTATATTGAATTATTATTCTTATCTATAATTAATACGTATGTACTACATATATACGTATATATGTATATATATATTAATCTAACTTATATATATGTACGCGCTTATATTGTATAATTTAAATGGCATCTATCATTTATAATTATTGACGTTGAAACAATTGAAACGAAGAAAAAAATAAGAAATGAAATAAAATAAATAAAAAAGATAACGAAAATAAAGAATAATTCATTCTAGGTATTCGTCTGTATACATTACATGTATATTTGGGTTAAATAATAAATGACAACGTAACTAATTACACTTATAAAGATGTATTAGACGTTTTCTGTTATAACAGAAGCGGAGAGTCAATTACATATGCTATATACGTCATTTGTTATTTATATCTAACGATACATATGTATTATATTATGTCATATTACGTCGATCTGAAAACGCCGTAAAGTTGGATTTTTATATCTATACCTGTGAAGAAAAAGGTGGAAAAAAAAGGAAAAAAAAACCAAAATATAATCTGTTACAATATACTTGTAGCATTATAATACTACATCCTTCTCGACGTAGTGCAAATTGCAGAGAAAAATAATAAAAGACTTTTGCAATCAAAGGTATATACATTATACATATATAAAAGCATGATTAACGATTAATAAAAGATAATCGACGGAATAGAAAAAAGAAAAATAATTGAATTAATAAATAACATAAATATCATCATACGTATGGTTATTATGCTTTTTATGATTATTTTTAAATGCGATGATATAATAAATCGATATATATATATAATTATTCATTAATCAATAAATAGTTGCTATTATAATATCATTTTATAGAATCGCTGCTGTAACAATATACATATTATAGAAAATTAATGCATATATGGCGAGGGAGGGTGAGTTTCTTTTTTTATTCTTATTTTCTTTACCTCTTCCTCATTTGATAGTTAATATACATAGTATGTATATTTTTTTTTCTTTTCGTAACCATATATACATATACCTATATATAAATATATGTATTTATAATATGTATTTGTAAAATATATATTACATATATATGAATGATAATTAGAGAATGATGAAAATACACGATATAATCGGGAAAGAAAGAAAAAAAACAAAAACAAGAAAACTTGCACAAAATGAGGTAATGAAAACTGTATTTAAGTAATTGTTTAATGCGATTGGGACGGGTCGGGGACTTGTATAATACAATATTATTGCTTTCGATGTGTGTGGATGTGTGCGTGTGTGTGCGCGTGTGTGTATAACTATGATAAATTCGTTCCGTTCATATACTATAATAGCTTATTAATATATTATAGCCTAATTAATTATTAGTTATCGTATGCTGATCGTTTGAATCGATTGATATAATTTATTTGATGATCGATTTGAAAATGCGATAATATAATTATCAGGATTCAAGGAGAAAATAAAATAAAATAACGAGAATAATAATTAATATAGTAAATATATTCATATATATGCATGTATATGTATACATATATATTTCAAAAGGAGAAAAATATTTTTCCTTGCTATTATATATATATATATATATATGTGTGTGTATATATAAAACGCGCGTGTAATCAGAAATTCTTAAAATTGTGAAAATGAATTTTAATAATTTTCAATAATGATAAAAAAAAAAAGGAAGAAAAATAATATACAATAATTATACATGTATCTATATATACTGTATATACACGTATATATGTATAATATAGATGTATGTTTGCTGCAGTCGTTGTTATAAAGAATACAAATTTAATATTGTCGAATTGCCATATCAGCCTATATCTCTATCCATCGCATACACATATATCACGAGTAAACAATAATACATAGTTATTGTAAAACTGTAGCATATCAAATGATGAAAAAAAGATGAGAAGACGAGATTAAAATATCTAATGAACGTGTATAATCTGTGTCGAAAATTAATGCTGTAATTAATAACAATATTACGGTAATTCCCGTTTTTCCCGTCAAAAGAAGAAGAAGAGAAGCGTGAAAAGAAAGAAAGAAAAAGAAGAAAAAATATATGAATTGAAATGAAGTGAGATTGAATGAAAATAGGGAAAGAGCGAGAAATAAGTTGTAGAAAGAAAAATAAAAAACCAAAAATCTACGATATATGCGAGAAATTTCAATTTGCAGTATACGGAGATTCTTGTTCGTGCGGTAGTGATAATATATCATTAATAACTAACGCACGGACGAAATTTGTAATTTGTAATGTAGAAAAAAAGAAGAAAAAAAAAAGAAAAAAAAAGGAGAGCAATAGGTAGAGACGTAGGTGCTTCAAGTTGTGATTAAACGCATATTTATGAAGGGGATGATATTCCTGTACCTAATCAGCTGCGATGAATAAAATTCATATGGATTTATTTTATTTCATTTCATAATTTATATAAATATATACATATACATATGTATATATATTTATCATCATTTATCATACGCATCCTACTCCTCTACATATATGATATGTATAAACAGAAATTTAAAACAAAAAAGAAAACCGCAAAAAAAAAATAAAAAATAAAAAATGAAATGAAAGAAATTACCAAATGAAAGAAAAAAAAAACGATCTTTGTAACCCTGCGATGCGTACACGTATATATATAGGTATATGTAATAATATACATAATATAGTTATAAACGGAATTAGCGTACCTTCTAATCGTAACAAAAAAAAATTGAAAAAAAACTAAAAACTAACAAAAAAAGAAAAAGAAAAACGAACTTGTATATCCCATGCATAATAATGTAATAATTTATGACCACCGATCATCATTATGTCCGTGTGTGTTCGTTACCGAGAGAGAAACGAAAGAAGGAGATAGGAGAAGAAAAAAATACTGTTTCTTTAGAAAAAAAAAAAAACTTTTCAAAAATCATGAAACAAAAAAAAAACGTCTTTTTATTCAAACACTACATTATCCGCAATATCCTATACATAGATATAATTTAATACCGATCATATCAATTCTATACATATGTGTATATCTATATATATAGTTAAAAAATATATATAATATAGAATTTTTATTATCCATATGACAACTATATATTTCGTTTGTCAGAAATCGCTAATATCTTTCTCGCTCGTCCCTAATAATAATAGTAATGCTAATAATCATAACGATGATAATGCGTGCAGTTTGGTGCAGGTATAAGGCCTACCTAACCGAGGCAGCGCGTTGGGTTGATGCGCCGAGGTGGGAGGACGGGCGAAGGGGGGTGCTAGTAGCAGCGCCGCATGTAGTGCGACGCGCGACGAGACGGATGAAAGTTCTTCGGAGCGTTGCTCCTTGGTGAATTCAGTTTCAGTCTGCTCGCGGCGTTGCACCGGCGACGTTGTTGCGGTTCGTTGCTTAATTTTTTTCGTGAGAGTGTCTTCTGGTTCTGGTTCTGTTTCTGTCGTTACAAGATACGCTATTATAAAAGACGCGGAGTTATCGTTGATAAATTGTTCGTCGATTCAAACCAGTAGCATGTAATAATCTAAATGATTAATATATTCGAATGCTTGTGTGCGTGTAACAACGTCGTAAAATTTATCCTGCGTAAAACAATGGGAAGGAGGTTTTAATCTGACGAATATTCGTTCGATTTTATACGCGATTCGTAGCAACGGTTCTTTCGTTTTATTCTTTTGTTTCTTGATATTGTAGCTCGCTATTTTAAAAGAAAAGAAAAAAACAAAAACGAAATAATTTCGAAACAGCAGACTCCCGGTTCTTTGGATTTCCGTTAAGCCTGAACCACGTGCTACGGGGCAATGCATGCGTACACAATAAATAAACACGTGGTCCTCTGATGCGGTAGTAAATAGGCGCCGGCATAACCGAATGTTTAGTGTTTATAAAACGACGTGAAACATGCATTGAATTCACTTTCCCTCTCTCTGATCTCTGTCTTTCTTCTCGCTTGGTGATATGAATATCGTTATAAATCTATGATGATACTGCGCGCGAGAATGATAATAAAACATTGAGATTCGTTTCACGTTCGTCGATCCATCAGTTAAGAAAATGTAACAACAAAGGAAAGGAAAAAAAGTCGATTTTTATATTCATCCCCGATAAAGGAAAGGGAAGAAATAAAAAAGAGAAGAAACAAAACTTCAATAATAATAATAAAAGAAGAAAAACTAAAATCTGTATACCTAAATCTATGAATAATGGATTCTGGTGTTAAAAATTAACAACTGGTTATAGATCTCGGCTATAAATTATCCTCATTATTTCTCCTTTCTTCTCCACCGTCCGTGAAGAAGTAGGCGTGATTTTTAATCAAGAATTAATATTTTTCGATCCTCGATAATAACAGCGATATCGATAATACCATAAATTCGTTTCGCGTGTGTTTATCTGTGCGCGGCTATTGAAGGAGAGTTTAAAAACAAAAAACAACCGAGCGCTACTCTTATACGCGTAACATTCGCTCTGAAATTATATACGTATATATCTATACATGCATAATGCGTTTGTCAGCGACGAGTGTAAAAGCGCCGATCGGCAGGACGATGACGAAGACGGTAGTAGCGGAGTAGAGGAGGAGGTAGTCGCGTAGCGTAGTACCTAAGTAGCAGGTATTATTTTTAAACCTTCTAGGTATACATGCACCTCCGACAACGGGTTCACAAGTATTAAAGTAGTAAATGAGAAGCGGGCGAAGAACAGAAGTGAGGAAAGAGTGAGAGTGAGAGAGGTAAAAGTAGAGTGAGTAATAGCAGGACTAATATAATAGTATGAGACGACTACCGAGGGCCATGGCCGAACCGAGTCTCCCACGGGCACAACTTCTCCTCCTTATTGCCGTACCCGCTAAGGCTTGGCTCGTACTACTCGTGATACTCTTTTCGGATTTAAGTGCCGTTCAAGCTGCGAGGAACCACAAGAACAACCTAAAAAATGGTGAGTGGATAAAGAAAGAGGTCGTTCTTTTTCTTTTTATTTCTCTCCTTTCCTTTTTACTTTTCAGTCAAGTTGGAATAACAAGGGGAAAAAATGAACAGAACTCGTAGCTACGTGTCGTTTCTTAGAAACTTCAGTCGATTTATTTCATATTGAGTGAGTGTAGGATGTGTAATATTGAAATTCGCGATGTTATCTCTTCTCGTCGCAGAGATACGAACTTCGCGGTGTAAGACTAGGCCTTATAAGGGTGGTCAACAATCGAGGTAACGCAACGTCGTGTGGGGCCGCTACCCTACCCTTCCTTTCTCTCCTCTTCCCTCCCCTTCGACTTCGGCTTTTGAGTTATCTTCGTCGAAAATCGTCTCCGAGAATCGGTAAAAAGAAAAGATCGAAGGAACCGAAAGGGGAAGAACTGAGTTTGAGAAACCCGAGCGATATCATGATAGAGTTAGCAAATTTTGTCACCGCTAAGCGTACCGATTAATCACTTATCCTTCTTTCGGTTTGTATTTTTTATTCTTATTTTTTCTCTGTCACTCTGACTTGCCGCAAAATGAACGGACGAATGAATGGTCGGATACATGGTGACTCGTAAAGATTCTTTTCTAACGGTTTCTGCTTTTTCTTATTCTTCTTCCTACTTTTTTTTTTTTTTCTTTCTTTCTTTGCGTTATTTACGATCAGTTTTTCGGACCTTTTTCTTCGAACGAAGTACGTATAGAGCTGGTAACCGCGCTACAATGAACTCCGAGATGAGGGAGGGCTCCTGTGACTCTCTAGAAGAAGAGGATAACAAACTATAATAGAGAATGAATGGAACGTAATAGAATAGCGAAGAAAGGAGGAATGGTCAACGACGCGAGTCACACGCCTTTTTCGGTTTCTGTACCTCGATTTCATTTTCTCAATTCTCAAGAGACTTCGGCACAGCGGGTATTAAAACTGTTACTTTCGGATGGACGGACATTTTTTTTCGGTCTATTTCACAGAGTGTGAAGACGAAAATATAGTTCATTCCAATCGCGACTCTCTCTACAAAAATTCATTTTATCTACTTAAATCGATAACTCGATTTGAATATTTATTGGTTTCGATATACGATCAATTTCGGGATTTTGAACCCCTCGGTGTTCTTCGTTCGAAAGTTTTTTCAAATCGCCTACGCAGATTGTCGGGGAAATATACCATTTCTAAAAATTGTAAATCGGTGGTATCAAAAATTCGGAATTTTTACCCGGTGCCGATAAATATTCTTACGGCATAACGCCGTAAGTTTCTCGCATCGCGTATTCAATATAATAATATCATACAATATCATTTACTACGATATATACGGCTTATTTATTCGCATGGTTAACCCTTGACTATAATATACGTCTAATATAATAAATCACCATCTATATAGTACATACTATCATCGCGATCGATCGTCTATTGCACGTACGCAGGAAATTACATAATATAAATAAAAAATCATATGCATACACACATATCATATCGCATCACATAGTTCTTCTGTTTTTCTTTTTTCTATTTTTTTTTTTAATATTCTTGTTCTGATTTTTCCGCAGAAATTTTCTTAATTTCTCTAATTCCTCTAATTTCTTAAATTCCTCTAATTTCTTTAATTTCTCTAATTCTTTGACGTAAACTTTGATTACATGGCTTTACTAGGGCCAAATATAGGTATGCATGCCTCATTTCAAGCCTTTCTTGTATACCTACCTTGTATCGTTTTATAGTACACCTATTTGATGAAAATCCACCTACTATAATACATACCTACTTATCGACGATTATGAAAGGGTATAATTGAGGTATTTTATATACATAAATTACTTCCTGGATTTATATTACATCTATACATCTACACATCTACACATATATACGCGATCGATCCACTATTACACAGTTACACGTCGTTAATATACGTATCTATATAGGTATATATGTACCTATGTAATACACTACTTACGTTAGATTATAAGACATTATGATACAAATTATCATTATCTGTATACACACCCATAAACTAAACGCATATAGTATACATATGCTATGTAGATTCGTATATACGAGTACAGAACGTACATACATACTAATTTCTACAGCGACTCGCTCTAGGTATATAATATACACGATCAAAATAATAACAACATAAAAAATATAAGAGAAAAAAGAAAATTAAAAAATTTACGAAAAAAACAAAAAAAAATTATCAAGTGGTGTGTGAACCTGCAGCAAGGACTAAAAGATAGTACCTAGATTGCTTTGACTTTAACCAGTAAGCGAGGAGAAAGATGAAGATGAAGAAGATGAAGAAGAAGAAGAAGAAGAAGAAGAAGAAGGAGAAAAGGAGGAGGTGAAAAGAGGACGCGTGGGGTTGATTGCATTCTTTAGATAAGAGAGAGTCGAGAGAAGTTAACCGCACAACGCGGTGCTTCACTTGTATACACTTTGCTCTGTAGCAGCCATCCACGTATACAGCGTCCAGCGATACCGTATAACAGTAAGAGTGCAGCGGTACCACTGATACCTCTATATGTACGAGGATCGCGGCTTTTCTCTATACGTTCCTTCTTGCTGTAATCCACTGCACCGCGTTGCACCGCACTGCACTGCAATGCACTTGCATTTCACTGTACCACCGCGCCGCGTATACCATACGTTATAACGTAACGAGCGTTTCTCATGACGATAAGAACGACCAACGAACCGACCAACCGCACACGTGGTTTGAATTTTTCAATTTCTACGTATTTACGCGACGTTATTTCGACTCTGATTTTCGCGGGTCAGAATTCTGCGGATATATACGTATAGAAAATAATTTAGGTAAAAAAAAGTAGAGAGAGAGAGAGAGAAAGAAATAAGAAAATTAAATAAATAATAATGATAAGGGTTATAATATGATAAACGAGAACGAGGAAGGAATTTGTATTTTTTTTATTTTTTTTTATTAGTACGTAATATAATGTGTACAATGATCATAATACATATATACACAGGGCAAACTTGACATTAAACGTATGAAAGAAGAATAGAGAGAGAGAGAGAACAAAAAAAAAAAAATTATGATAGGAAGAGAATTTTTTATTTTTTTGTTTCTTATTCCTTTTCACAATCTTCAGAGTCACTTAAACGTACAATAATTCCCATATACATATCTCTCTCTCCGTTTCTCCCGTTCTCTCTGAATCCCTCTCGAGACTAGACGAACTCGAAAACGCATTAGCTATTTTTACGTGAGCCGTTAAAACCAGATAATAATCACTTTCTAATGACCCGAATTTTCGGGACTGCGCACCGTATATATAAGTTCCACGAAGTTGACCGGAAAAGGAAAATATACTCAAGATTAGATTATAGACACAAGAAAAAAGAAAAAAAGAAAAAAAAAATCACCCGTAGAAACCAAAAAACCCGAAACAAATCGCGCTGATACGATTTTCTTTCTTTTCTTTTTTTTTTCTTGTTCAAATTTTAAATAATCGAAGTCCCATTGTAATATTTCATTATAATAATATATAATCGTAATAATGTATATAGAATATCGAATTGCAAAAAAAAAATCATTGCGTCAATAATAATAATAATGATAATAACGTTACGGGGTCGCCCCAGGATTTAGCCTCTCGATGTTATGGGAGGCCTGTAATCACCTGACCGCCGATAATCACCGGTACTTGGTATCGTATCACAACCGTATATAACGCCGCAAAGAATAATGATAATAATAATAATAATAGTAACAATAATAATGATAATAATAATAATAATACGAAGAATAAGAAGCAAAAAATTAAGAAAGAAAGGAAAAAATTAAAAAAACAAAGATCGAGAGAGAGGATCTAGAGAAAGAGACTCGAAGGGTTTCAAAGGAGCGTGCAAGAGCAGAATGGAACGGCAAAGTAGCCTCTATAATGGGTGTAACCTGTTAAACAGTGATTGACGATCAGGTTTTAGACCTGCGAGCTGGTAGTTAAAAAAAAAAAAAACTGACGACTGAAAAATAAAAAAGGAAATTCAAATTTTTCCGATACCGTTTAATAACGTTGAAGGAAAAGAAAAGGAATAAATTGAAAAATGGAAAAAAAAATGATGAAATGAAAAGTTAATATACGAGTTGGGTTAAATAGAAATTGATTAATTATAGTCACGAGTGAACCGGAGCGATCGAGCGCGGGGTTACTAATTATATGTTGGAAATAAGTAATATAACGATATATAACGAGCCGTAAAACGAAGTGAGAGAAAGAAAGAAATAAATAAAGAAAGAAGAAAGAAACGTAACTCAACGATAAAGCCTCAGGCTGAAGCTTTAGTTTCCTCATATACATGATATATAATGATATTACACACGTGTGTAAAGCGTATATTTCAGTATGATACAAAAATAATAAATAAAAATAATAAAAAAAATCACGTTCGCATATGGCTGTGTATCACACACTTATTCGAGGTACCGTATTTCGTACCTGTATTCTCGTATATAGTATATATATATGTATAATATATGTGGTACGATTTAAACGAAGTATGTATAGCCTCGTTGCACGCGAGGGCAACGGCATCAACATCAACGTTGGCGGCAGCCAGCAGTCAGCAGCAGCAGCAGCAGGTACATTGGTAGGTGTACGTACCTATACCTATATACCCATATAAAAGTTTAACGAGAGAAAAAAAAAATAGAGAGGCATGAGAAATATAAATAAATATAAATATAAATATATATACACGTAACTAAGTAAACAAAATTGAGAAATAATAAAAAAAAAATAATAAAAAAAAATAAAAAATATCTAAAGAAAGAAAGAGCTCGTGTGGGAAAAGAAGGAAGGCAGAAAGAGGCCGGAGAGTAACAGCAGATCGCGCGGTGCCCGCGGATCGTCGTCAAACGAGCAACGGGAAACTCGTCGATCTACAGGATCGCCGCGTTTTACTCTCTCGTATTATTTGGGTTTATATATGTACTACGTATATGTGTATATATTTGTATTGCATATTTGTGCAGCAGTATATATCCTGCGGGAGACAAGGGGAGAAGAAGAAGAAATAACTTATGTATATATAATATATTGCTTAACAAAATAGAAATAATTTTTTATTTTTGGTTTCTTTATCGCGGGTAATTTAGCAGGGTACAGCGAGACGTTTATTAACCGAAGATGAAATCTTTTTGTTTTTTTGTTCTTTTCCTTAATTTTATTGACGATAATTGATCGTATATTTTTCTATAGTACAGAATTTTTTGAAGGCAGGGGTGTATAAGATTTCGAGAGGAACGAATGAGAGGAAGTAAAATTTGATTCGTAAAAAAATAATTCCTTTTTTTATTTTTTTTTATTTTTTTTTAAATTTATATTCCTCTTCCTTCTCGCGCCTATTATTGTCTATGTATGAATTCGAAGGAAATTCTCTGTCTTCTATGTCACGGAACCATATTTCCTTATTTGAGGAAAAACAAAAAAAAAAGTATCGTCAAAATTTTAACAAGTTGACGCATTTTGAAAAAAAATTTATTAAACCGATTTTTTGAACCGCCTCCCCAAAAAAATGATAATTCGTTTTTTTTTTTTAAATTTTTTTCTCCTCAATTTTTATTTATTATAATACCTAATGATTATAAATGTTGAGTTATATATATCCTATGTACAACTTCGTCGAATATATGTACATATAGACGCAGTATATAGCGTGATTCACCATCCTCTAGGTTATTTGGCGTCTCGACGCCCGGCGTACGGCGTACGGCTACGTACGTAGTACGTTATTCACTTTGCTGAGTTTTTGCTATATTTATACCTACCACGACGCGACGTCTCGTACATACCTACTACATACGTTTATATACATACATACATACATACATACATACGTACACCTATGCTTCTTCTAAATCTCGTATAAGAGAAAAAGGGAGAGAAAAGGCGTTAGCCGCCGTAGAATTTCACCCCCCATCATACAACGCATATTATACATCACGATTTAGGGTTCAACGAGAATAATAATAAATCCCATCTCCACGCATGGATACTTCAATAAATTGATTTTTCATTTCGCAATTCGTACACGGAACGTCGTTACACATATACACATTTTGTAGACACACATGTATAAGGAACAGATCGAATCGCGAGGCGGAAATAAATTAGCGATTTATATCGAGGGGGAGAAAACTATAACTAAACTATGCCCCATCGATCGATCGATTTTTCTTCACCCCAACTTCGTCGTTTCATCTTCTCGTAAAATTTCATGTATTTGAAAAACGAAAGTAAACTTCAAGTATATAAAATTTTCTTTCAACTTCAATTTACGAAATTTTATTTCAATTTGTAACAACGATTAGAGAAATGGGTGATAAAATAAGTTCCCGTTTGTAGGATATTGATGTATATTTGTCTTCAATTTAACAACCGTTTTTCTTTTTCTTCTGGTTCTGGTTCTGGCTCCTGTTTCCGCTACGGTTCGGGATTTCTCCGGCTTATTACAAACATAAAACAATACCCAAAATACAACTTTCATATATACACGGTACACACCCAGTTCTATAGTTAGAAATATTATAGACCCGCGCGTGCCTAATTTGCCAAACTTTGAACTAAAGCCGCCCTCCGGGCACCACCTTTCCGTCTTTCTATTTCCCTCTTATTTCTCTAATCCCCAGAATCAGCTTCCGGCTCCTCTCGTTTTAACTTCATCTTTTAACACGCCGTTGCACTGCCCAAAGTCTACTAGATCTTCTTCGAGCTTATTCGTCCATGTATTTATATTGTATATGCACGGCTATCGACGTCACTGACGATCGATGGTTGCTGAAATAACGCGTGGGTTTACTATGACAATGAGCGATGCTGTGCTACACGGTGTAACTCCGACGAGACGGATCCAAATCTCGTTTGAAACAGGGAAAAATGACTTTAATTCGATCGAATTCGGGGTTTTGTTCTTTTTCATTTTTTCTTTCCTTTCTTTTCTCATTTATCAGGTCACGCGGGAGGTGGACAGTACAACCATGGGATAAGCAGGAGTTTAAAGAGCGGTGGTTTGTTCCCGTCCGTATTCAACGTTGCTACGAAAGCCGATATCTACGTGAACGCAACCTGCGGGGAGGATGGTCCAGAGACGTTTTGCAAACCCTCGGAGTCAACGAGGTGCGCGGTCTGCGATCCCAACAGTCCGGATCCCGGGAAAAGACACAACGCTTCTCATGCCCTCGATTCTAACCCTGCTCGTTGGTGGCAAAGCCCCACTTTAGCCAGAGGGGATCGCTACGAGTACGTCACCATCACTCTGGACCTGAAACAGGTGAGTAAAAAATAAAAAATAAAATAGAAACGTGATAAGAAATGTTTAAAAAATTTTATAATTAATGAGATTTCATATTTTCTCGATAAAAAATGAAATATCGAAGCGATTATGTTCGAATTATTTTCCGAGAAATTATATTTTATACTTTATATCGTGGTTCGATCTTTTTCCAAAATTATTGTCGGTTAGCGAATGATTTGATTTATTCTATATTCATATGTATAGACTATAATCGTTTTAAATATGTGAAGTTAGTCGTAGATAAGTAGAAAATACTCAACGAACCCGTGTCTGACGTGTCGACAATGCCCGCGCACGTGCTCAGACAACCACGAAAGAAGCTTAGCTCAGCTTTAGCTCGAGCCTTAGCTTTGGCTTATGGCAATCGAGAAATGGGAAGGGAAGAAGGTGTATGTTATAGAGGGTAAATTTTGTGCCGCAGTTTTATTGCACCCGGGCCCCGAAAATCTTGAGAGTGGAAGTTGAAGGGGAATGGAAATGAAAAGGGAAACGGGAAAGGAAAAGAAAAAGAAATAGAGAAAGAAAGGGAAAGATAAAGAGAAGAAAAAGGTATAGGAAATGAAAAAGGGAGGGTGTCCTGTTTAATTCCACTTGACATCGGCTAGATGCCAAGTGATTCGGTCCCCCAAACCCATCCATTGTATGTAGATGTGTGTATGCGACTTGTATACTCACATATATGGAAGCAACCGCGAGAGATTAAGAATTGTCAAGTGGGAGGAGGGGAAAAAAAAATTGAAAAATAAAAAATTGAGACGAAACTTGGTTTCGCGATCTTTTTTCTTTTTTTCTTTTGTTTTCGGTCTTCGTATTCTTAATATTTTTGATTTTTGATTTTATTTTTTTTTCTCGTGTACGATTTTCAACGGCACGGGATGTCGTCCGGTTGCAGTCGGATGGGATAATAATGAGAAAAGTGAAAGAGAAAAAATTAAAGAAAGAAGCGAAGTACGTGTGGTACGGTATAGCGTACGGTCTACGTCTCTAAAAAAAATGTTCAGGTATATATATAAGTATGTATACCATGTAAATATAGCATACACGCGCGCACACGTATACATACATACATACATATATGCATATATACATATACATATACCTGAAGGCGAAGGAGAGACCTGGGACCCTCTGAACCCTCGAGGAACTGAACCGCGCTAGATCCCCCGTGGCGTTTAAGAGGCGCGGTGGCCAAGAGAGTTGCCTCGACTAATTGCGTCTTCTAAAGCAACCTCCGAGAATGTAGTCATTAACGTATTTTATGACCGTGATTATTATTATTATTATTATTATTATTATTATCATCATCATCATCGTCATTATCATCGTCGTTGTTGTTTTTCTTGTTTTCTTCGGAATTATTGTGTTTGTTTTATTTATATTCAGGTACAAACGTATAACTGGAACTAAGAAAAAAGAAAATTTATTAATTATTAATTATTTTTTTACGCGATTTTTATTTATCTTCTTTATAATACACCTATATATGCCTTCGGTATATGATCCAATGGAAGATTATACACCCACCGATGTTGGGGCGAGGGGGCGAGAGAAAAGAAACCAAAAAAAATAAATAAATAAATAAATAAAATAAAAGAATTTAAAGAAATGGAAAAGAAAAGATTTTGCAACCGTACGTTATACATATATACTTCTCTTAGTTCTGCAGCATTCGAGATTTCTTGTATTTTGTATACCTATATATGCAGAAGTACCAGTAGTTGCCTACTTACTTGCAGTCTCAGGTTTTTACCTTATATGGCGATTAGAACGCAAGACATTATTATTTCTTTCCGATCCTTGTGACCCTATTTTCTATTATATATAAATATGTATAGTATACGTATATGACGCGACGTATTACTCATTTACGTATATGTACGCATTGAAATTCACGGATTTATATACATATATCTACCTTTTTCTCGAATATCGTGAAATATCGCAGATTTTCGAACGCACAGAAGAACAGCTGATTCCATGGATTTTTTTTTTCTATAAATTAAATAAAAGAAAAAAAAGAAAATTTGTACAGAAAGTCGCAAGATCTGAGGTTTTCTTTTTTCTCAGACTCCGATATTGCTTCCCTTTTCGAACAACGTCCCGACGAGAGTCGGAAAATGAGAGCGAAGAGTGGAAAAAAACGACAACAAAAAAGAAAAAACAAAAGGACTTTCAATTTTGAAATTTGTGATTTTTTTTTCTTTTTTTTTTTCCTTTATTTTTTTCCAAAAAATGTCATCACCGTGTACACGTAGGATATACGGTCAGCCGTATCAACTTGTATAATTACACCGGTCCAGAAAGAGAGAGAGAGAGAGAGTGATCTTCGTACGAGGGAGGAGAGAAAAGAAAAAACCAAAAAACAAAAAACAAACAAAAAACAAAAGGAAAAGAAAGGGGTTGCTGTTGCAATGTGAAATGATATATAAACTACATATTACGCGTGTAAATTGTACCTATTGTGCCTCGCACATATGGATATATTATATATGTATACACAAATGTACGCAAGAAGTTTCCGTAAAATTCTACATACGTATATAGGTAAGCGTGCTTCGTACGTACGTCGACGTATGTACATACTTATGCCTTGCTTACGTACGTAACGCACATTTCTACTAACTACGAGTATACCTATATATACATATACATATATATACACACACACGTGTATCTTCCAGAACTGGTAACAATGGCGATATATGTATAATACGGCCAGGGCAAAAAAGAAAAAGAAAAAAAAAAAAAAAACCATTATAACAAAGT
The DNA here is from genome assembly GCA_947538915.1 of Tenthredo distinguenda. Taxonomy (NCBI): domain Eukaryota; kingdom Metazoa; phylum Arthropoda; class Insecta; order Hymenoptera; family Tenthredinidae; genus Tenthredo; species Tenthredo distinguenda. The sequence continues at coordinate 25,314,028 of OX384532.1, forward strand.
GCCCACGCTGATCTTTTCGAGTACCTACCTACCTACCTACCTATACCCATAGACACCGTACACACATGTATATACATTATACATACGTACATGAATATACACGCATAGGTGTATGTGCGACGTGTGTAGCGTCGTCCACCGTTCGAGCCACCACAGCCCCGGCCCTTTAGCACGAGCTGATTCTAGACTCGGTCTAGAGTAGAGTCGCGGTCCCTCAGTCAGAGACAGAGTCAGAGTCGCGGAGTCAGGTAGGTAGGTAGGTAGTAAGGAGGTAATAACCGCTCACAGTCGGTCCTCTACTCCTCCCCGTTCAACCAACATCGGTAGAAAACGGCAGGACAGAATCTGAGACTTAACAATAAGTAGTAAAGAGCTGTACCTACCTAACTGCTTACCTACCTACCTACCTACCTATACTCGCGCTCGTTAACGTTTATATAAGGTCGCTCTTACAATGGACTTTACTTTATTTTACTAATTAATTTGGCCTGCGGTATTCGCGGGGATGGAAGAATTGAGCGAGCGATGAATTGAGAAATATTGAAAAAAAAAAAAATAAAAATTAAAGAATAAGATCGAAATCGAGATTTTTATTTAAGGCAAAGGATAGTTCGGTGCCGTTTCTCATTTTGGGTGGCCCGTGCATAATATGATATCTCCTCTCAGTTTCTCTGTAACAGGTCTCTCTCGTTCTTCTACCTCTTCTCATGCTTGAATGCCGTTTATTATTCACACTTCGGACGAGTTAACACTTCCTTGTTTTATCACAAATCTGGTTTTTCTTTTCTTTTATTTTCTTTTCTTTTATTTCTCATTCCACTTCGTCGCAGCTATTATTTTTCTCACGAGAGGCAAGAGAAAAAATAAATATATAAGAAATAAAAAATAGAATCAAAAGAACCGAAAAGTGAAGAATAGAATTTATTATTCATTCTTTTTTTTCCCAAACTTAGATTTCTAGATTCTCGATCTTTGAATTTCTTCTAGTTTCACTGCTTTTTGACTTTAATTCCGGTAATTTTTGAAAATTAAAAAATTGAGAAAAAAATCAAATCTGAAGAAAACAAAATGCACATATTTAGTTCTAACGTATATACACATATGTGAGCAGTTCGTGACTCCGCTGCCACACCGGGGTAACTCTAACGTACAACTTCGAGAGTCTATAAATACAAGGTGCACCGTGGAGCGGACATCGAGTTCGAGGACTCGCGTATATACTCCTTCATTCAAGCTTTCTCGAATACGGGTTGTTAATATTTTATTTTCGAATGAATATTTAGACTCTGTAGCCAAACGTATCTACGGATCAAGATCTCTCCCTAAATTCATAATTTATTGTCATTTTTTCGCGTTCTTTTTCCTCTTTTTTTCCTTCATTCGTAATTTTACCACGCGTCTTTATACCTATACCTATATTTCATCAGCTTTATTACCATTGCAGCTGTGAGCTCCACCATATTCATATACCCAGATATTCATTCATTAGGATCCGCGTCGAAATTCAGAATTCTTAAAATCCCGAATTCGCTTGAGCCACGCAATATACCTGCACAAATCTATGGCAAAAATCTAGCTGAATTCGAAACCAAAATCCGAAATAAAAAAAATAAATAATTAGAAGCTCTTCTTTTTTTTCTTTTTTTTCGATCTTTTTCACTCTCGTTCAAGAGTGAAAGAAAGAAAGAAAGAAAGAGAGAGAGAGAGAGAGTGTGTATGTGTCACGAGTAATGAACAGATCTATTGGTCGTAAATACCTTTTTGCTTCGTTTAGTGAAATAAAAGGAAAGAAAAAACGTATATCCATATGTATAGACACGTGTGTACGTAACATACGTGCGTATAGGTAGAGACACGAAAAGCGTCGCCCCTTAGGCAACTTGCTGCAGTGTTTCGTCGGCGCCAGCTGGCGCCGTTTCAAGTCAGCCTCCAGACGGCGCGGTGATTTTCATTCGATACTCTCTGCGCCTCGCGGTCTTACGAGCGTACATGTATGTATGTGTATTACACGTATGTAGGCATACGGTACACACACGTCCACACGTGATACGTCGTGACGGTCACTTTCACCGAAACACCGTCAAATCCGATTCACGATTCAAAAATCTAGTACATCAAAAAAAAAAAAAAGACAAAGAGGACAAAATTTTGACAAACAAAAAAAAAGGTTTCAATTTTTCACCGAGGTGCCTATACATCAGACTGCGGTCGTTAAAAATTAAATTTTTTCCGACGCCCCCTAAAAAGCTTCCTTTTGATGAAAAAACGCGAGGTAAATGTTTTTCCTTTCTTTTTTCATTTCTTATCACAAATAGTATTTTTCCTGAAATATAAACAATTTTGGAACCCGAATGAATAAAATTTCGAAATTTCTTTCATTCGATGTTGTCTAGTTAATAAAAAATGAAGGATATTTAAATTAATCATTTTATTTTAAAACTAAATTGGTACAAACTTATTTTTTATAAGCAGATTTATCGATTTTGAGGCTCAACTAAACTTTCTTTAGTATTTTTCATACTTTTACTTCTGTAATGTTTTTCCAAAAGAAAAAAAACATGATTCTACCAAAAAATGAACTTCTATTATTTTCAATTAAAAAAAAAATAAAAATTTTAAAGGAAGCTTTTTGGGGGGCGTCGGAAAAAATGTAATTTTTAACGACCAGTCCACTATACATATACGCGACATACGTGTTATAATCCCCTTCGAATATATAATTAAGAAAAGGAATAAATTTATGTCGTATAGACACCCCGCACCTCGCGTGTGACAGATTTAATAAGAAGCTGTCTCGATCGTCGTATCGCTGACTCCTGGTTCTCGTATGTGTCAGTAATAATCACATGTGAAATTGCAACGGAGCGAGGTAGGTGTAATCCGATTATAAAACCACCTCACCGGCTTCTCGTCCTTTTCCTTATCCCGTTCCTTCGGGGTGTTAATAAAATATATTTGTCTCCTTATTTTTTTTCATCCGTTTTATATTCCCTCTAAACCCCGTATACCGTTTTTCTTTCTCTTCTTATTTATACTTCGTTAAAATTCTACAACCACAGCAAAGTTGTACCACTACTTCTACCATACGTACCCTTCCTTCGATTCTTCTTATTTCTGCTCCACTTTGCTCCGGGAGAGTTTCTCACGAACGGAATTCCCGTTAAGGAAATACCTCCGCAACGATCCCGACAACCGCGCCAGCTTTTACCAAGGAAGACCGCTAAGGGTGGATACTAATAAATAACCATCGTATCCTACCTATCTTTAGGACCTTAAAAGGTAAACGTCGTCGTTCTTTAACAGGACAACGACTGCTCTTAAGAGTCCTCTTTAGCCATACTCCTCGCGTCCTTCTCTCCTCCACCGTATCTTATATTCGCATTTTCGCAATACTTTCATTCCACGATCGCAAATCTTCGGCGTCGATTACTCGCCGATCATTTTCACTGTCATTCCTGATTCCTTACACAGCGAGGATGCGATTCGTTCCATAAATCGATGCTCGACGGACTAATCTGCCTAAAATTATTTCGTTTTCAAATCGAGGAAGAAAAATCAGTTTCTGCTCATTTTTCTCCGATAAATCGATCGAATGATCGACTCCAATCAGTCAATCAGAAATTCCTTTACCTCTGCGATCGATTAGGAACCTATCATCCCGTAGATAATCCTCGCATCTTCCTGTGTCAAGCCGAACAGTAATTCTCCTTCCTTACTACCTTCTTACTTACTTACTTACTTCTCGGAGCTATGAACACTCCGTATTTAGAATGGAATGATGATTGCCCGGTAGTTATACCGGGGAACTCGCCAAAGTAACCGACGACCTGTGGAAGCGGAATGAAAATAAAAAGGGGTAACTATATACGAGAAAGAATATCCCTCTTTTTCATCCCCCGAATACCTATATGCCTTATAATACCCGTGTCAGAGAAGGAAGAGTAAAATTTGATCATCTTCGTGTATATGAAACGAAGATTTTTCAGGTTCTCCTCAGAAATTTCTTTCTACGGTTTAATGAAGAAATTTCAAGGTATCGGTACGAACGAGAGTTCTTGTTCAAATATTTGTTATAAGGTCTAGGGGCTTCCTTAACCCGTGACAAACAGTCTATATTACATACCCGGTGAAAGGAAGGTGTAGACTTCTGCTAACACTGTGGATACTGAACTAAACCGTAGACAGCAACGAGATGAGGATAAAGATGTGGATGTTGGACGTTGATGTGGAGGTGGAGGTGGAAGCAAATGCGAGAATAGGTTTCGGAGTCTGGAAATGCGCTTCCTAGTTCAAATATTTACATAGGATGCACGTGCTAGACTGGGTTCGGCCAGGCTACCCTAACCACCCTTCTTCTCTTCACAGCTGATATTGTTTTTTCGTTTTTTTTTTTATTTTCGGAATACGTTCTAGACTTTTCGAGTCGAAGTTTCACGAATGGGAAGAAAAATGAAAAAAATGAAGAAAAATACAAAAAATATTGAATCTTCTTCAATATTGTCCGAGGTTAGTGTGAGGACATTTTTCTTCTGGTTCGTTGACGTAATACAGAATATACATTTACTCGAAATCCCTGTTTGCTTATGCTCTTTGATATCCGAACTCTATACTCCAAGACTGTCTCAAGTCTCTTGAGATTCACGACGTCTGATGTCGGAAGACTCTCAGAGTCCCAAAGTCCCAGAGTCGGACTGACTGACTACTTGGGGGCCCCGGCCGGCAGTAATTCCATGTAAGGAATCGGTCCCCGAACTTAAATCGTCGAATGTCTGCCATCTCGATTAGGAACCGCCTCCAATTATTTACCGATTCTTTTCCTTTACCTGCCGATGCGGTTCTGACCATATTTTACTCCGATGTATACGTGTATGTATTTTTGTATATTGCAAACCGCAGATTGTGTCCCCTCGGATTTATTTATTTATTTGTATCGTTTAATTTGGCTAACCCTACGAAGAATCATTCATTTCATCGACGAATCTATCAGATTCATCCAAATCTGATATAAGTTCATGAAATTCTCTCTTCAGACTTCTTTTCTGAATGACTCGAGTCTTCCAAAACGCAGCTTCTACTTTGAACGCGTTTTTCGACAAGTAAAACCATGTTTTTCAGAATTCTGACTACACGGTTCTAAAGTTCAATAAATTTCCTACAAAAAACGTTCCGACACTTTTTCCAAAAAAGCTAACAGTTCTCGAGATATTTCGAGTAGAAAATCGCTGCGAAGGCGTGCGCTCCGCGTTATAAATCCGTAACTGTATCAATCCTATTGTGTTTTATATTTTTTCTTTTTGTTTCTTCAGATTTACCAAATTGCCTACGTGATCCTAAAGTCGGCCAATTCCCCGCGTCCCGCAGCATGGATATTGGAACGATCTATAGACGGCGAAAATTTCCATCCGTGGCAATACTACGCTCCCACGGACGAGGAGTGCTGGACACGTTATTCCGTGCCCCCGGTTACGGGCAAGCCGACATACGTCAGTGACACCGAAGTAGTATGTACCAGTGCGTACTCAAGACCAACCCCGATGGAAAATGGGGAGGTAAGTTCTTTATTCCATAATTGATTGATTAATTAATTAATTGATTAATGATAAATTAAATTAATTCCATGTCCATCAAAAAAAAAATTTTCTTCTCTTTTTACGCGAATCGGAAAAATTCGATAGACAAAATTGACGGAGTATGTGATATTTCGCTTATTTTATACCCGTGTCTTCTATTTGCTGCTGGTTTGTAACTACGACGTCTAATGACGATTCCCCAGTTCCTTTTCTCTTTGACCATATATACGCGGCGATAGCTACAAACGTACCTATACACGTTTTCGATAATTGCCTTTACTACGTGCTCCACGACCCTCACGTTCCTCAATTATACAAATTGCTCTTCGACCGCAAGCTATGGGTAATCGGGATGAAATAAAATTATAAAACGAAAAGGAGAAGACTAAGAAAAAATAAAAAAAAATTAAAAATAGTATAATACGAAGGGTGTCGAACTAAAACCAGCCGAGTCCACTGTTCTACATACGTCTCACATATTCTCGTCCATATTCTCACAGAAAAACCGAAAAAAGGAAACGTATATCCCTGGGTTTCTCATTAACAAAAATAATATTTTTTGCACGAATTTTTTCAACGGAATTCAAAGAAACAGTTTCACGGTTTTGGCTTTTTTCTTTTTTTTTTCGGTCTCCCATTTGGTATATAAAAAAGTTAAAAATAGCATTGATAATAACAATCACGAAGAGGGTATATATATCTCGAAGAAAACGTTCCGCATATAGTGCCCTTAGAAGGCTATAGCCGTAAAAGGCTGCAAAGAGGATCGAGAAGTCGAGTTGTACCTATGTGGTTTTTCTTTTTCCTTTTTTTTTCTTTCCTTCTTTCTATTTCTCTTTTTTCTCATTTCGTGGGGCTGCTGCGAGGAATCTTATGGGTCGTTTCTTATTTTTAATCACGTTAACAAATTGACCGCGTGCCTGCTGCTGCTGCTGTTTCTGCAAGCATATGGCACCGCGAATATATGACTTGGACTGTTGCTGATGCTATACCGACCGATCCTGCAGCTACAGCTAACAGGATTTAATTATCGCGATCTTTAGTTCTTCAGATGTAATAGGAATAGTAATATCAATTATTATTGATCATTATCGTTGGTTTTGTGTGGGAGATGAGAATGAGAAGGAGATTTGGTATAAAATCGCGACTTTAATCAGTCTCGGAGTATTTCTTTCGGTCGTTTATATTTTATATCTTTGGATCTCTGCTCGGTTCTCAATATACGTCCTCCTGCAACCTGTAAACCCGCAACCTGTAGACCAGGGTAGAAAGAGGAGCGTCCTGCGAGGAGTTAAACGATCCAAAAAAACAAGACTGCTGCACACTCGGTGCTTCCGTAAATGGCCCTTACTTGACGCTCGCTATTGCCATTGGCTACTGCGCTATACTCGTACATGTGCGAACCGATACGTGTTTTAGATTTTGCTTCGTATTGTATACCCGTAGGACGCGATTTATACGAACAAAATTAGAAGAAGAAAAAATAAAATAAAATTATCTAATCAATAAATTAGTACATAGATAGCAAAAATTTTACACTCAGGCTACGATAATTATAATGTGATGAATATATATGTTGTCTTCGATAAATTCTGGTGGACGTCCTCTAAAAATATCCTGAAATTATTCCATAGATGCTGATTAGAGAAGAAGAGGAAAAAAATAAAATAAAAAATAGCATAGAAATATTTTGGAGTTTTGATTTTCTTCAAATTCGCGACTTGCAAAATTCTTTTTACGCAATGCATGTATATTTCTTCGTTTTTAGATTTTTTTTCTTCTTCTTTTGGTAAAATAATCGAAATCATAGTCTTTGATATTATACCCAGTTTTGAGGAAAGTCGTCATTGAGATTTTCAGCGAAAAAATAATTCTTTTCCTTTTCTTTTTCTTGTTCTGTTTTCTAGATTCACACGTCTCTGACGAACGGTCGGCCTGGTGCCTTCAACCATACTTCTGAACTCGAGGAATTCACCCAGGCTAGGTTTGTACGGTTTAGATTTCAGGGACTTCGACCTATGGGTGAAACCATCGTTGATAAAAGGAGAGCATTTTATTCTATTAAAGAAATAAACGTCGGTGGACATTGCCTATGCTCCGGACACGCTTCGCACTGTCGTTACAGCGTACATCACGGGGTGAGTCGAAAAATCAAAAAAAAATAAAATAAAAAAACACACGAAGATTTTGGAATCTTCCTTAAATTAGGATGATTTTTTTTTCGTTCTTTTCTTCGATTTTTTATTCAGAAACTTTCGACCAGGAGTCCTCCTCTGCGCGTGGTCCTGATTCTGATCTTGATTTTCCTTTTTTCCTAAAAAATCGTATTTTTAAATCAGCTGGAGTCGAGGGAGGAAAAAAAAAATTGTTAATTCGATTTAGACGGTATGTGAAGCTGGTATTTTTCGTTTCGAAGATACGATGTACACACGGAATGCGGTATAAGTTGAAGCTTGTAACCCGCGCGCGGTATAATAAAGCAATTAGTTAGTTTCGCATTTTTCGATGACACCGATTGTTCTACCTTTCGCAAAGCACACGCGATCTGAATAGAACTACCTCGTATGATCATCGAGACTAAAGAATCGACTCCGATTATTCCAAACTGCATTTATTCCATAGGTTTTACATAATTTATATATTTTCTATTGCGAATTTACCCGAAACGCAGAAAAAAATAAAATAAATAACGGAGAATGCCAATCGTGTAAAAAGAAAATTTTAAATTCATTTCGATGTTCGAAAAAGAATTCGAAAAATTTGAAATGCAAAAATTAATCAGAAAGAATAGGAGAAGCTGGAGAATTTGAGGGAAATGATATAATTCGAATTGAAATAATCGTCGTATTTGAAAATGCGTGAATTTTTGGAAAAGTTTCGACGAGATTGAGCCGTGATATTCGGTGAGTCGACGATTAAAATTCTATGAGGAGTCTCGTCGGGTGCGATGAAAAATTCTACCTATGCAACAAAATAGTATGAGAGATATTCGAGAGTTGAATTTGAGTGGATTGGATCTTCCGCAGAGTCCGCAAACTAAAAACTAATTCAATTACCTACCCGGAGCTGTTGACTTGCCAAAATTTGATTCTAATACAAATGCGGGACGCGCGCGGTCTCCGATGCACCTTATGGACTCCGGGCAGCAGCCGGATTCGCAAAAAATTCCACAGCGTCCATGCGGATCGCGATTTTTATTCTTACCTGAGGTAAAGAAGTCGATTAAATTTTCTCCAGATTTACGTCCGACATGACAGAAGGGATTCACTATTTCTTCTAACCACGTTCAATCAAAATAAATAAATAAATGAATGAATGAATGAATGAATGAATGATTAAATGAATGAATGAATGATCAAATAAATAATTAAATAAGTGAATGAATGAATGAATGATTGAATTATTTGAAGGCATGAATGAATAAATGATTGATTGAATGAATGAATGAATGAATGAATGAATAAATAAATGATGAGAATTGAATGATTCTTCTTTGTCTAATTCGATGTATAAATTTTCGTCTCCGGACGGAGTCCGACTTCGACCTGGTGCCAAACCGCATAGTTAAAACCGCAGACGAGACCGGTTTCACCGCAGAAGAATAAAAGAGGACCTCGAAACTGTCAGATTTTTTTTTTGTTTGCTTTTTGATAATTAAAAAAAAAAAAAAAATGAAAGACACAAAGGAGGGAAGAAGAGATCTCATAGAATATCGTGAAATCGTGTTTATGTCCTTTATTTCAGCGTCAAGAATGCGAATGCGAACGTCACACGTGTGGCGAACGTTGCAACAAATGCTGTCCAATGTTTAATCAAATTGAATGGCGTCCTGGTACCAGTGGGCGAGGTTTTCACTGTGAAAAATGTAATTGTCACGGTCATGCAACCGCCTGTAGATACGATACAGAAATCGCTAATCAGAGATCGTCTCTGGACATCAGAGACAAATACCGTGGTGGAGGTGTCTGCATAAATTGCACGGTAAAAATCACCTCGTATCGCATATATTTTAAAAATAATTATAAATAATTCGCTGACTACTTTTTTTTTTTGCAAAGATAGTTTCCCTGATTCGTAAGAAAATAAAATGAACGAAAATTACTTCGAACTCGGTTCTAAAAACTCGATCAAAAAATTCCTAATTTTCTTATCAGGAACACACGACAGGAATTAACTGCGAAAAATGTGAAATCGGATTCTACAGACCCAACGGCGTTTTGCCCAACGCCTCCGAACCCTGTCTTCCATGCATTTGCAACATTTACGGAAGCACCGGGTTCTGCACACCCGATGACTCGTTCACCAGACTCGGAAAGGTAAAATAATAGAAAGCGTCGTTTTTTTCTTCTATATTCTTATTTGTTATTTTTTGGTATTTCGGTGGATTTTCAAAACCGTTGAAAAAAAAATGTTCGTAAAAATTGAATTCGCGAAATTTGTCTCGTCATCAGGTAGCAGGCGCCTGCGAATGTAAGCCTGGCTATTCTGGGTACAAATGCGATCAGTGTGCAGCTGGTTATAGACAATTTCCTGACTGTATGCCATGCCCTTGTGATTCGAGGGGCATACTTCCGTCCCACGATTGCGAGGGGGATTGTCTTTGCAAAGCTTACGTAACTGGGGAACTTTGCGACCTATGTAAACCCGGATATTTCGCATTGACGCGCGACAACGAGGACGGATGTCTTCCCTGCGCTTGTTCCGGTGTTACGCACGAGTGCCGAAGCGCTAGGCTTACTTTTGGAATGGTAAGACAAAAAAAATAAAAAACAAATCTATTTCAATAATAATCGTCTTCAGATTTACTTTTTGGATGAAAAAAAAAAGCTTCAAATTCTATTTTTCGTCTTCACATTATGAGAAATGGAACGAAATTTTTGGATTCTTGGTTTTCGGGGAATCTGGACCTTCGGAATTTTAATGATAACTTCAAAACTTAAAAAAATTCCGAAAAATCTAAATCGTCCGTCATTTTTCCTTCCACTCGTTAAAAATGAATGAAAAACTTCATCTTCGAAGCATTCCTGGAACAAAGTCCCGTTCTGGTGTCTCGTTTTTCATTTCCCTTTCTCTTTCCCTTTCGTTAAGATCTCGACACGCGAAGGCTGGATGGTTACGGATATGAATACATCCCGAGCCGTGTCTCCAGAAGTCGATACCGAAAGCGGTTCTTTGGCCATCGATTCATCGGCTTTGGAATACAGTCCTTACTGGTTAGCGCCTAAAGTTTATGGGGGAAACCGGCTCACTTCTTACGGTAGTAACTTGACTTTCGTCGTTACTTGGGTCGTTATGCGAGGTGATAGCAGCGGGAGGCCAACTACAGAACCGGACGTTATTCTAGTGGTAAGTCATGAACCTCGATAAAAATTAAATTAACTTTATTCAGACATTTTTTTATCCATATGAATTCATTTTTTTTTTTTTTTTGGTTTTTTTTTCTTCTATTTTTATCTTCTAATTTTGCAGGGAAATAACGGGATGCGTATTGCATACGGGGAGGAAAGATACTCGGGACAAGATGCTGTCATCTCCGTACCTCTGCACGAACGAGGATGGTATCACGTCAAAGAACAAATCCGAGATGTACCGACGAGATTGAGACGCACCGAATTCCGCGGGGATCCGGTTTCCAGATTTCAAATTCTTACGATTTTAGCCGATCTCAAACACCTCCTGATCAGAGCTCAGTATCACTCCGAACAAATCGAAGGAAGGTGGGAAACAGCGATTCTGACAAATACCTTCGAACCCGATTTTTCCGCGATCTCGTTTCTCATATTCCGATCTCGACCTCGTTTTTGAACTTTTTTTTCGTTTTTACCTTTTCTTTTCTATTTTTTTTTTTTGTATAAATTCAATTTTGCATTTTATTTTTTGAGATTTGGGTTCTTACTTCTACCAATTTTCGATCCAACTTTTCCTCGATCGCGATTTTCTATGTAGATGCAAATTTTTATTTTCTACCTTTTTTTCCATCTCGAAAAAGTAAATCCATCCATATTTTCACTTGCAGTTTATTGGAGGCGATACTTCCGTCAGGTGAATTGATCGATTCTGACGAAGACGAAGGTGGAGGCACGTTGGTAGAACGTTGCAACTGTCCTCCAGGCTACGAGGGTCTATCGTGTGAAAAATGCGCCTGGGGTTACACCAACGTACCATCGAACAATACCGATCATCACGATCATTTGGTCTGCGTTAAATGTGACTGTAACATGCACGCTGGTTCCTGCGATCTTCTGTTAGACGAATGCGGGGTGAGAGACTCTGGTTCCCTGTCGATTTTTATATTTACTCTGATTTTATACTTGAAGAAAAAAAAAAAAAAGCGATAAATCATAAGAAAATATTGAAAAATCAAGAAAATTATTAAATTAAAATCAGGATTACTATAATAAACAAATATAACTTTATGGGAAATTTCTATATACCTTTCGAAATGCTCATTGGTAGGAATTTGCCTTACCGAAAGATGGGAACTTACTGTGAGCCAGTATATTATATGTTTTTACTTATTTATTTAAAAAACAGAAAAGTTTCAAAATAATTTAGAGCTTTCTTACTTTATTTAATTAGATTATCAATTCATGACTGACTTGATTTCATTCAATCAATGAATAAATAAATGCAAAAAAAAAACAAATTTCCGAATATCAAAGAAACTGAAAATTTAATATAGAGAACTGTTTTTATAATTATATATACTTTGATGAATGAATAATAAATAACGCTTCTATTATTATTCACTTATTTATTAATTCGTCAACTAATTCATTCATATTTTTTATTTTCAGATCTGTGAGCACAATACTATGGGACCAAAATGCGATCGTTGTGCTCCAGGATACTACGGAGATCCTAGTCAAGGGACTAAAAATGATTGCAGAAAATGTGCTTGTCCCCTCAGTATTGAGTCGAATAATTTTAGTCCAGTTTGTCAACTGGATCAGCCTGGAAATTTCGGCGGTGGATACGTTTGTACCCAATGTCCGAAGGGGTATACAGGGGATCATTGCGAAAGGTGAATTATAAGGAAGAATCAAGATCCTCTGGTTCTTTTTGTTTATTTTTATTTTTTTCCATTAATTATTAATAAATACGAATGATATTTTAATTGTTAAAAATAATAGTAATGATGGTAATGATGAATTTTATCAAATTTTACAGTTGCGACGTCGGTTTTTTCGGGGATCCTAAAATTTCAGGAAATATCTGTGAACCGTGTTCCTGTAACGGTGGTCAATGCGATCAAGAAACGGGAAGGTGTTTGGAATGTCGTGGGAATACCGACGGATGGAAATGCGAACGGTGTAAAGATTTGCATTACGGAAATCCCCTGGAATTAAAATGCGAACGTAAGGATCTCGCAAATATATCAGAAAAATAAGAAAAATATCCAAATTCTCTTCAACTCAATCACAATTCTTTCATTTTCATGGAATTTCAAATTTATTATCAAACTTTGAACAGGTTTACACCATTCTTTGAAATATTTACCAAATTCTCTGTATGAAATACCGATTCTGAATCATATTTTTCGAGAACTGACTTCAATCCCTGGAAAGGATGTTTAGAGATTCAAAAATTCATCAAAATTATTCGAAAACCATTCCTCGCAATAAAAAAAGGCTCAATTCTCGTTTTTTTTTTCCCTCTTTCCGTTCGAAATTCCCAAATTACATTTTCCCTCTTTTTCGCTAATTTCAGCCTGCAATTGCGACCGCTTGGGTAGTTCGTCATCCCATTGTGATTCCGAGAGCGGTCAGTGTCTATGCCGGCCTCTGTACACCGGCCGAACTTGTTCGAATTGCGTCGAAGGTTTCGGCAACGTTAGCGCCGGTTGTATAGAATGTAACTGCGGAATTGGATCCGCGAAAAATATATGCGACGTTGTTACCGGGGAGTGCGAGTGTCTCCGAGGTGTTAATGGCCCGTTTTGTGACCGCTGCGACGATCAGCATTACGGACTATCTACCGAGGGCTGCTTCGGTGAGTTCTTTACCTTTTTCAATCATCAATTAACATTTTTGCTACAATTTTTCGATCTTGTATTTTATTCTGTGTATCTTCATCGCTACAACGATTCGTCATGAATTTTCTTTCCAATATGGTAATAGAGGATACTGAAAGCTCGTGGGAAAACCTGTAGGGAAATTTTTTCGAATCAAATTCTAGGTATAGTTTTGTTCAATTTTTCAAAACGTTTTTTTTTTTTTACTCTTTTCGTATCTTCGATGATACAGATTTTAGTCCTCTTCGTATGATTCTCAGGATTTTTAAGTAGATCTTCGCATAGTTTGGTCCAGCTCAGTGTTAGGTTTCCTTCTGGTATATATTTTTTTTTCTTTGCGGTTTTTAGATCATTTTTCAACCGGTTTTCCCAATTTTCACCAGATTTATTCGTCTTTCAGTCAAATTTAGGACATTTCCGCGACTTTTGGAGCATAATAAATTCAGATTAGCGCATTTTCTATTTCTATTCTCTGGTCTTTTACCGAATTCTAGTTCATTTCCGGGTAATTTTATAGCTTCTCATCCAATTACTTCATCTTTCGGTATAATTTACTTAATTTCCGCAAATATTTTTATCATTTTTCAACAAGCCCTTAGAACTTCTCTAATTTCATTTTTCCCCTCATACCAAATTCCAGTTCTTTTTAGTTCGCATTTTTCCATTTTTGAACCTCAGGTTTCGGTGTCTTCTTTTTTTCTTTTTTCCATTTTCACCCGAATTCGTCGTCTCTGAGTCGAACTTGCGTTCCAATGCTTTTACCTATTTCCCGATATTTCAGCAATCATTTCCTCGCCGCGGTACAATAGGTTTATCTCAATTTTCAACTCCGTTCTCGTTTCTATTTTTATTTCCAATTTTTTACTTCATAATCTTCTAATAAAACTGTCCGCTTTTAATTGGCGTCGAATCCTCGTACCTCTGCCTATCCACCTACATACGGACATATGTGTATATGTGTCTATATTTATATATATTTATATATATGTATACCAAACTAAACTATATACGACATATAGGTAACATATGGAGGTCGAGAGGCGCGCCTCTATAACTAACCGGATCTTTCTCGTACGGAAGTTTATTGCGACTGGTCTAGCGGTCGCGAATTCCTATCAGATTATCATCATCGACAATCCCCTACACGTCCTCCACCTCCAACTTCACCTTCCTCCGTACTCCTTATCCTCCTGTAACCCGTAAGATACGAACACGTTTTAGAATCTGCGTGCGGGATAGTATATACCTTGAACCCGATCAATGCACGCGATCGATTTTCACTCAGGTATAACGCGAAATATGAGACGCGATAAAATATAGCGAAACTGAAATTTATTCATACTTTTCTATCCAAAAGAAAAAAAAAAAAAAAAAAAATTTGAAACAAAATGAAAAGACTGGAAAATTTGACGAATTTTTTTTTTTTTCATTTCTTCTTCTTATCCAAATTGACCGTAAGTACTCAAATGAACAGGAAGCATGTTTCATATACGGTTTAACGATCATATAATAATCCGGTATCGCTTCCCTATAATTAAAATCTTATCAAAATTTATGAGAGGTACATTCATGTTTATACTCTTTTTTTTTGTTTTCATTTTTTCTCCATTCCCCATTTCTTTAGAAAATTTTTAGTTAAACTTTGACCTCTGATATATTATATAGTAGCATAATACTATCGCGTGTCTAATGGCATAAGGTCGTAAACGCAGTTGTACGACAGTTTTGGATATTTAGGAATCTATGAACGAACTGAAGATTTTTTTTTTTTTTTTTCTTTTGGATCGATTTGAAAAAAAAGGAGAAAAGAAAAATTATTGATATAAATTGCATATTTGAATACAATATAATCATATACCTATACGTACTGGTTTTCTTTCGTCGCTGGAACGTAAGTACGTCTATACATCGTTTCGTTCGTATAATATGTATAAGGTATACCTACCTACCTACCCGAGTTGTTTCTCGAGGTTCATGAGAGGCATGAGCTAATAAAATTCTATAATTACCTACTTATTCATCGAAACGATTACCAGGTGTGAAATACCCGGTTAACGCCTAATGGAACTGCACCTCGAAACCGCAACGCGCAACGCGCAACGCGGCAAACCGTATTGCAATACGAGCAATTAAAATTAAAGGGAATTACGAACCAAGAAGAACTCGTATATTATCGGGGCCGTACATATACATGTATAGATATACATATGCATATACACATTCATGTGTATATTATATGAATATCAATTCAAACTTCAAGTTCGCAGCTTTCGGTATATATCTCATATCCGGGTCCAAAAACATCTGAAATGTAAAAAAATCCGTCACGTACCCAAATTGTCTTACAATGAGAATTCACGACAAACCTATCGCCAATCTCTGACTACAATTTCCCCGCAAGTATACGTCGCGAATTCGGACCTCGCTCTTTCGTTTAGTGATATCGAAACATCATTCCAAGAGCTACGTACTTGGCGGGCACATTTTTTTTCCGCCACTTATACTATTTCACCATTCCACTTTTCTTCAAGAAATACTTGTTGAGCAATAGTAACGTTCGTAATAATTGGACTGATAATTGTACTAATCGTAATCCGTATACAAAGAATGCGATACTTTTCTTGTTATAGACATAACGGTATTTGCATAAACAGCTTATAATATCTAATATAGCTTATAATATCTAATATAAAATACCCTGGGGGGGGTCGTGCATAATGCGTAATGCGTAATGCGTAATGCGTAATGCGTAATGCGTAATGCGTAATGCGTAATGCATAATGCGTAATGCGTAATGCGTAATGCGTAACCACATGTGCACCCCATGTGCACCCCATGTACACCCCATGTGCACCCCATGTGCACCCCATGTGCACCCCATGTACACCCCATGTGCACCCATCGTTAATTCTATAGGCTTGATACGGGACTGAGCAGGACACGATACGGCCGTCTCATTGGGCGGACGAAACCTTCTCTATCTCAGGAACGACTGGTCCCTCGAAGTTTTTGCCAAGGAACTTTATTCTTAGATTTCAATGAGGAATATGCATGTGAATTTTTTTCCGCAAGGTGTGAATCACCCTGTATATATATTTATATATACCTACCTATATATGCATATATGTATACATATATGTCGCTTTGATTAGTATTCCTGATTTGGAAAATTTTCATAAAAATCGTGCGAAACTTTGATCTTTGCGAACTTCGGTACTTTTTCTCACGATTTCCCTAAAATTATAGAAATAAAATAACAAATTCAATTCTTTCAAAAAAACGACGCTTCTCGTTGCTCCGAATAATTGAGAAACTAAACGACAGAGAGACTGATTACAGTCCTAAACTGCGCAATATCGGATTCGTTCGCCCCGATCGTGTTAGACAAAAATTAAAAATTGGAAATTGAAGAGAGCGATATACGACTCCGACGTTATCGAGACTGCGATTCGGCTTATGGCAGATTCAGATCTTTCCCAATTGACGTATGATTTATCGCGTGATCAATAATCTGTTATGTAAATTGATCCCTTTCTCTCTCTCTCTCTCTCTCTCTCTCTCTCTCTCTCTCTCTCTCTCTCTCTCTCTCTCTCTCTCTCTCTCTCTCTCTCTCTCTCTCTTTTTCTCTCTCTTTTTTGCATCGTAAAAAATTCTTGCCTTAATGTTTCGCTGTCGTCGCTGTAGGTAGGTAGGTAGGTGGATAAGCACAGGTATGTGTGTATGTATGTATAGATTACACAGAAAACTGCAGGTGGAGAAGGAAAATCGCGATCTTTGACAAAGAAACTTCGAGATTTCGAATTTACAATTTAAAAAAAAAAAAAAATAGAAAAAATTCGCTCTAATAAAAGGAGCAACAATGATCATCGAATAATCGACCGATTCAATGTATCGATTCATATTCTTGAGGTATACTAAAAAATGAGGATAATAAAAATAAATTGTTTTGAAAAAAATGAACAAATAAATCGAGGTACATATAGATTTCAGAGAATTTTATTTTTTATTTTTATTTTTTCTGCAAGTCGTTCGCGTCGATTTAAATCGCACGCATATATTTAGCTTCGGGATACGGAGATCTGGTTCTATCGTAGGCGAAGGACTCGCGCAGACCGGGTCGCGGTTTGTTGAGGTACAATATCACGTACTACCAAAGCCGAAGTGAAGTGGAGAGTTAGAGTTGGTACAGCGTGCCATCTCCATGGCAATCACCACCTGGGTGGTCTGTAGGTACCGAACCGCCACCGGGCATCTTCGGACCTGGGGAGCCTCCAGGGACCCGGTTCCTGGAGTATTGAGTAATTTTCCCCGACTTTTTCGTATCTCGTTATTTCAATTTTGTTTTTTTCATTTCTATTTCGATTTTGTTATTTTTTTCCCCTCGAAGTTTCAAAGTTTTCCCTCGTTCTCGACGTTTCTTTCCGATAATTTCCTCGATTTCGAATGGAAAAAGAAAAAAATTGAAAAAGGAAACGACGGAAGCAAAAAATTCAATTTCAATCCTATACGCGTAGAGAGGTCTAAAAAATTATTCAATCTTCGGTTTCTCGGTCAGTAATTTTTCTTTCAAACCCGCGTTTTTTCCTTTTTTCTTTCTTAAACCTTTTTCCTTTTTGGTTTCGAACGGATCCGGTGAATCATATCGGACATTTCCTCAAAACGTTTCCCCCGTAAATCTTGGATCATTTTTGAACTCGTTTCATTTCGAAAAAAAAGGAGTAAAAAGAAAAAAATGAAAGAACGAAGAAAAATAAAATAAAAATAAAAATTTGATACAACGTTCGTGCAGGGATACAGGGATACATAGGTATACCCCATACGTGAAACTAATCTCGGTGTTTAACCTCGATGATATAAAATTCAGGTGTTTAGAAGGCGAAATTAAGTCCGTGGTAGTACGGGGACGGTACAAAATACAGGGCGGTGAATATCGGCTTCGGTATACTGCCTACTAGTTTAGGTACCTATATGACTGAATTAATGGCCCAAGGCTGTACCGCGGAGATTCGATTTTCATTACCTCGTCGATTCAAAACGACGTACTTTTCGTGATACACCTACCGAAAACACGTCCCGACGATTCGAAACGAGAGCAACCAAAGAAGGAAGAAAAAATGTAAGAAGAAGAAGAAAAAAAATTGAAAGACCAATTCTCCTTCCCTATATTCGTCACAGGGATGACATCGAGACTCGCTCCAAAAATACGCATATAGGGTTTGATTGAAAATTTCTGTATCCTTTTTTTTTCGCTCTCAATTTTTTGGCAAAATTTGCTCGAGACGATTCGTTCGAATGCGTAGATCGCGATACGCGTTCGGAGTCCTGGGATCCTTCAGTATTTGGGTTTCGGTCGTCGGAATCTCGCAGCATCCGACACCGCGAACTGTAGCAAGAGATGGGATCCTTTCTTCGATCGTATCTCTCCGAGAGAGACTCACTCGTCGCGTCTTTTATGTACTATATTAGTTCGTATAGGTATATGTGACGCGTGACGCGGTCTCTCTGAAGATACGATCCCATACTTCTACATACGTACGTATGTAGCAAAGCATCGCGGGGCACTGATGCTTTTTATCGCCTTTTATCATCTCCGCTGCCCCCTATATTCCTATACCTCCAGCTCCTGGTTTACTAAACTGTTCGATGCATCCCCATAGACCCGCGGACTATCCCCCAATATTCGATATATTCGCAATATTCTTAACGATCCAATTCGATACGCGACAAAAATTCGATGGCAGAGAAGAGGAAGGAAACAAAGATTAGCGAAAATCTTAAAAAGTGGAAAGGAACGAGAAAAGGAAAAATGAAAAAGAGAAAAAAAATAGAACACTTTCGTGGACGACACTTGTCGTGTTCCGGATTTTTAATTCGAGCGGTGGTGGGGGAAAAAAAAGAAAAAAAGGTTGTTTTATCACCTGGAGCTCCCATAGAGAGTTCCCCGTACGTGCCCGCGTATAGTATACATGTAGTACGATACGTGCGTGCAGCGAGAAGAAAGGAAAAAATTCAGGTGATGACTGGTTGCGGCTTGGATACAACCGTCTAATCTCTGCATATATTAAATGGGATTCTCTGTGCCCTCTCCCCCCACCCCCTAGCCGAAAAAAAGAAGAAAAAATGGGGGAAAAAAAAATAACAAGAAGCAAAACTGTTTTCTCGCTATCGCATGTATAATGTGGCTGACACATCTTGTTATACGAGGGGCACGTGCTAGGGATGACCTTAATTCGTATACACGTTGATATTGTTGAGATACATACACATATGCGAGTGATTTTCGGAAATTTCTTTTTATTTTGTGTAAGAAGAAGAAAAAAAAGAATGAAAAAATAAAACAAGGAGAAAGAGAGAAAGGAGAAGAGAGGCGATAGGAATTCGATCGCGATCGGATAATTCTAATTCTGTCCTTTACTGAAATTCTTGATGTATATAATACGGAGATCGATCGTTGCCTGATATCGATACCTAAAATCCCGCATGCCACGATGATCGTTATGGGGGGCTGATCGAATTGCCAGATAGTGAGTGATACGTGTGGTGAAACGAACTAGAGGAACCGGGGCGACGCGACGTAAGAAAAAATGAAAAGAAAGAAACAAAAATTAAAAAATTCAAACATATTTTCGAATCAACGGAGTCGAAGAATTCGAACGATTTTTATTCTTCATTCATTAAAAAATTTATTTTTCCTTTTTTTTTGGATTCTGATCTCGGTTTCCGACTATTCTTTCACTTCGCCTAACGCCATTGAACAGATCTGATAGAATTTGATCAAAAAAAAAAAACTGTTCCAATTTGTTTGGAATTTTTTTTTAATCAAAAAACGAAAAATTTATCTACGAATCTATCCCTCGCTCTTCGATACTCGACTCGTTCAGGGGACACTGTTTAGTAAAATCTCGAGATCTGAATCTCTGAATCTCTGGCCTCTGAGGTATAACAGCGTAAGCCGCGAGGGATCGCGAGTAAGGAATAGGAGGAGGCGGTCTTGTTTGCGTAAGAAGGTATACCTACCGGATAAGAGATATTTTCTCTGATGATACCGACCTTAATAATTTAATCTAGCCCAGTGATTAAAAAACTCCTTCATTCCCGAAGCTTCGCACTTGGGGGTTACGCAACAGCTCGGTCCAGGCTCTCTCTCTCTCTTCTTTTTTGACTCTTTTCTCAGTCTTTTTTTCACTTTTTTCATCTTCCATCGTCCTAGAGGCTCCATGACGCGTTTTATTCGTAGAATGATTTCACTGCGTCATTCTGTACCCGGCATTATATCCGATCGTCTATACGAACGACCACTCCACTCCACTCCAATCCGTGTATGTAACATGTAAGAAACGTAGTCCTGAAACACCTGTAATCCTTATACTATAAATTATACACAGGAAAAAGTTCCCAGTCAATTTTCATTCACTTTTTATTCATTTTCTTTCACGACTTAGTCTCAATTCTCAGTTTTCATAATTAGTCCTAATTTTTGCGCCGTATCAGATTCGCGGATTTCAGCGAATTCACGTTCCTCGTTGAACGTTGAACGATCATTTTTTTTTTCATCGAGAAATTTTTCGATCTATATCTGTCCTTATAGGAAATAGAAATTAGCTCGTCACCGATGAAGGTTTGCTTCCTGATTTCCCGGGGATAAGCTAACTTCATATATGTATCTATATAAGTTCTTCTTTAGTATTCCAAAGGTATAACAAACTCGTGTACAAGTTGTGCCTTTATAACTACCTACCGCGGCATCGTAAAACTGACCGTAACCATAAGCGCGCACACTTTGACCATTTGTATCGTGCCAGATGATGGATAACTATACACCGTGGAAATGTGTATCCTTTGAGGTCTTTGCTCTCTCCACTCTTTATTCTTGACATATATATAAATTTATATGTTTAGGTCTGATATATGGTATCCAAATTCTATCGTATTGCGATGTCATATTATTTTTGAAATGGAAAAAATAATAATCGCTCGAAAGATTGAGGTCTGTGCTACAGACTGGCCGATTTTGACTACGAAAACCAATTTTATGTACTTCGATCGATAACTTCACGATGTCATAAAATAATTGAGATGGATTTTGAAAGTTTTTTTGTTCTTTTCTCGAAAAGGAAATCTTGAGACGATTAATTCCGACGACTTATTGGTTTCGATTAGGCCTTTCGGATTTTTAACTTTCCGAATTTGGAACCTCCGGTGTTCTTCGTTTCAAAGATTTTTTTTAAATCGGCTGTGCAGACTTTCGGGGAAATACTCTTTCTGAAGACTGTGAATCGCTGATATCAAAATTCGGAATTTTCACCCGCAGGGATTTTTGAAATTCGGAACTTCAACTTCTACGATATAGAAATCAATGTTTTACTCATTTTTTAACTCAAAATCTATATCCTTCTCATTCCTGACACTATTTCCAGTAATCACGACATGAGTTTCAATCGTGACTATGAATGAATGAATGAATGAATAATAACAATAATAATGTCAATGAAATCAACGTAGGATGGTTAAATTCGTTCTCCGACTCGTGCATATATTACATTATTATAAGTATAGTTTCGCAGTAACTGAGAATTGAGTTGAGTCGAGTATAAAGAGAATGAAGAGTACGAAAGGTGGAATGAACCACGGAAGTATTTTACTATCGTTTATTTGCGGGGCCCCTCTCTTGATCACCTGCGGCATTTTATGGGTCCTTTGGCCTCTCTCATGCAATGTGAGCAACGTGAGTACGTTTTGTAAAACTAACAGACGTGCCTCTGCAGTTGGGAGAGCCAGTCAGTCAGCCATATAGCCAGGGAAATGACAGGTTGACATTTTAATCGTTCTCGCTTTTCGTATATATATAGATATACGTTATACATGTATAGCGTATGAAATGGGAAGTCAAGTGACGTGTGAGAGAAAGAGAGTCTTGACCTTTCCGCATGAATTATCATCGCATAGTTCCTATTTTTAGTTTTGCATGAATGCTTCATTTTTTTTTATTTTTTTTTTTTTCGATAAGAGAGGCAAGGAATCATTTCCCTATCAAATATACATTTATATACGTCAATCACAATTTGCACATGTAATCGAAAGCCTCGGATCGATATCCATACACCGAAAAATGTAGGAAAGAAAAAAAAAACAAAATTAAAATTAAGATAAATTTGAAAAAAAAAGAAGAAAAACTGGGTTTCTGTCACCTGCTCACGTATACCTACCTATAATAGGCTGGCAATTAATCTAAACGTATAAATATAACTTTTGACGGGATAACAGTATCCGCTTTGTAGTCTGTGTATGAAATTCTACGTTATCATCATCATACACAATCCATACTTGTGTAGGTGTGTGTATAAATACGGCTCGAACTCGGTGTCGGAGGGACTCATGTGCCAGGAAACGTTCTTGAATTAATTTGAAAAAAAAATCAATGATAAAAATTTTGGTAACTTGTCGGTTTTTTTTTGTTTTTTGGTATTTTCTTACATAAAAACCGAAAAAAAAAAGAAAACAACGTAGAAAAATCTTGCCTCTCTCTTTTTTTTTCTCCCGTTGAACGGCGCAGGCCGGGGTAGTATTTAGACACACGGTATGAAACAGGTGCTTTTTTATCTTGTAACATTGTGGTCCGCCCTTTTAATTCTTATATATGTATATATATATATATACATATATACCGAACTGCATCAGCCGCCTCCTGGCAGACTCCCCGGCGATATCTTCGCCCGGTGCACCCACGTGCATCGCATAGTAAACACGACGACGCGCGAGAGATGTGCGTGGCTGCATGAGCACCAGCAGCAGCACCAGCAGCAACAGCACCAGCAGCCCCAACAGCAGCTATAAGAGCGACTCGCTGCGGAGATCTTATATGGTCCAGCATGTGTGAGAGAGAGAGAGACGGAGAGAAAGTAAGAGAGAGATGAAAAGAGGGAGAGAGAGAGAAAGTGAGCGAGGTGGCGTATGTATATAGGTATTCCTCGAGACTCGCGGGACAGAGAGAGAGAGAGATATGTTATATATATATAAGGAGATAAAGAGAGAATTAGAGAACGAGAGAGAGACTCGAATTCGATGAGATAGAGGTACGGGAGAGAGGGACCTGAACCGCGATGAAGAGAGTAAAAGAGGAAAGAGGAAGAGAGGCTAATGGTAGCGCGCGGAAGAAGTAAGAACAGTGTACCGCGAGCTACGCGACTTGACAGACTGCGGCGCGAACGCGGAGGATTTGCTCCAGAGTTTCACTCAATTTTCGGACAAAAGCAAGAAAAAAGAAAAACGCTTTCTTATCTCGTGCTGTGGCAGTGGTCTGAAATATTTCAAAAAAAAAACGCCAAAAAAAAAAAATGGTTTTACAAATTATCGTAAATCGGAAAGCAGTTACGCGGTCGCGATTTATTTAACCACATCTATCCTCGAATATATTTTGAATTGTTTTTTTGTTGATTTCGATTTTTGGATTTTAATAGAGAAAAAAAAAATTGACTGAAAATAAAACCAAACTTATTATGGGGTAGTCATGTTGGAAAGAAAATTATCGCGGTATTTGCTGCAGCAGGGTCGGAGTGTGTTGGTACTGTTTCTCATTGTGAAAATAATAATTTCGTCAAAAATTGAAACGACGGATGCATCGAGTGGTATAAGTGCGGGAGCCGGTGCGAAGAAGTATATTGGAGATGAAAAGGGAACGTATACAGCGATAGGTGGAAATAGAAATTGGAAAAATTCCGGGGCAAATTTTTACCCAGAAATTAGAGAAAACAACAAATTTAATACGGCCACTAAACACCCGCCTTTTCACAGATCGGATAGAAATTATTACAACAGATATCCGTACATTAAAAATCGAAAATCTGTTGCTTACGTTCAAATACAACCCTCGGCTACCAGGGCGGTTTCCGCGTATCCAAGGAAATGCACGCGTTGCATGATTTACTACAACCCCTGCAATTCACCGACCGCTAAACATCAACCTGTCAGAGTCTGGCCCAATTACAAAAAGTACAGTGGTCCGGCGGTGAACTGGCGCGGGTTGAAATACGGTGGGTATTTTTTTCATTCCCGTTTTTTATTTTATTTTTTATTAACATTTTTTTAAATCGAAACTTTTTTTTTTTTTTAAACATCCATTTATTTATCCCTCGGGCCAAGCGAGGTCGGGGGGAAAAGCTTGGTCTACCGCGTGTTTCGAAACGGGAAGATATATAGGAGCTTGTCAACGGAAGAGACGGGAGAGTTTAATCCCGAACGTCTGTCTCGAAGTTCTCTCGCTAATCTGACAGCGGATAGTATCGGTCGTCCATACGAGGATCTTTCGTAGTGTGGACGAGTATGTAACATATAGAACAGGGTAGGGCGGGTTTGACGTGTATTTATAATTTATCATGGTAAGATAAGGGGTGGAGGGCTCCAGTCTTTTTCTCATCCTTCTCTTCTCTTTCAATTTCCTCAAAAATTTACGGGGAAAGCCGTAAGTCGATCCTTGATATCTATTAAAAATTAGAAACTCAATCAGGTACAAGACTCGCGAAAATTATGGAGAATCATTTTTCTGTTTTTCACCTTGGACATCGTGGACCGGAAACCGCTGAACCGAATGATAAAATCCAATCACCAAAATGACGGGTATTGGTGCCCCTTTCGCGTGAACTATGGTTTCATTGATCGGAACTAGGGATCCGAAGACAGAGGTCGATTAACGATCGAAAGTCGACTCATTTATTTGATATTCTTATGGTTTTCCTTGGGTTTCGATAATCTCACGGAGGTTTACCTAGTTCACGCGAAAGGCACATCTGTGTAGGTCACTTTTCTATTTTTTTTTAGTTTTTCAGACTTTCCGTTTATCGTTTGTAACGTCCGCAAGAGAGAGGAGCGCTTCGTTGATCGAACCGATTTTTCTTCTAAATCAACTCCTTCTTTAATACTCGTCGCTTAATGAACCTCACTGTTAATAATCTGCCCGAGGATAGTTTGTATGAAGTAATTAAAGGCATGAACGCGATCGTTTCTTCGTTTCCATATCAGCGATTAATCGTTGACGCCCATCGTGTCAATAAACCGAGAATCCGTTCCCCAGGGTGAAAAGAGAAGCTTTTTCTTCACCGTCTCTCAATTAGCTTCTGAATCTCTATTCATTTTTTGTGCTAATTTTAACGAATCACCAGAAAAAAGACACGTCGTTAGTTCAATCGACGGAAACAAATAACAAAAAATGAATAAATAAAAAAATTCGTGACTGTTCGGAAAATATGATCTTTAGGTAATTTTCTGTGCTCCGTATATATAGTTTGTGTGATTTATCAAGCCGATAAATATCGAGGAGGGTATGGGGACGTTGATTCGATCCAGAAATAACTGTAATTGCTTCAATTATAAAGCGCTAAATTAAATTATGGGAGAAAAAAACGGAAAAAAAAAAATTAACGCTGAGCTGGAATTGCACTTCGCTATTCGCAGATCTGTATAATGTATTTTTAATTGAGAAGAATTATTCCAAAAGTGGCGAGTATAAAAATTGTACGGAGTTTACAAATTTGAAAAAAAATCCAAATATCGTCGTCAAGGATATTTAAAATCCCAACGATAATTTTTCATCCAGTTATCGGTATTCGATCGATTCAGAATAAATAAATAGATCAATAAATCAATAGAAAAATAAAAAGAAAAAATAGAAAAAAACGACAGTGATATATATTAATTAGTTTATTAACAGCAAAATTAATTGATTAATCGTTATATATGGGGTTTTATATAAAAATGATCGCGTGTTAGTTTCGGTGTCTCGATATACCTATATACTTTATATATACGTATACCGAGAGTCGCTGGATTTATTTCTCGATCCTCGAACTCGGTCGGACAAGTTTATAAAATATGAGAGAAAATAAAGTCGTTCACCAACATTCGCGGATCTGATCGTGTCGCTTCCCTGCACAAGTGTCATGGACCATTTTTTAAATGGTATTAATTGAATCTGATCACCGTAGCGAATGGCGAAATTAAATTATTCACGCGGGAGTAATAACACAAACACCCGTTTCAAAGAACGACAAAAAAAATGTATAGAAAATTGGAAAAAACTTATTTACGGTACAATTTTTATTTTTTTTTGGTTTCTTTATCATTCAATTTTTTCCACCGTTCTTTGGATCGTTGCCCTATAGCTGTTAGATCCTGGGTCCCTATAATAATAATTTGCGATACCATATAATGTGGCGTATGAGAGCCGATAAAACCACACCTGTATAACCATAACCATCGATTATTATCGCAGGTGATTTCTTTCGGAATGTAATTTTATTTCTTTACCTCTATTTTATTTTATTTTTCTTTTTTTTCTTTTCGAATTGGTTCCTCGCGCTTCGTCAACGACGATATTATACCCTCGCGTTTCGCAACGCTCGTTAAAAATTGCATAATTTTTTTTGTTGTTTTTTTTTTCCTTCTTCCTTTTTCCAAAACTATCATTACACATGTATTACACACGGCTGCCGCACAGGATCATATAATGGTTATAGCTCTTGGTGTACGTACTACCTATACGTACCTCGGGCCGGAAACTCTCTCGAGCACGAGATTTTAAGTGACTTTTTTGTTTTTTCTCTCTTTTTTTATTTTTTTTTTTCTGTTTTCGTCTCCTCTGTATTCTCCCCAATCTTTCCACCTCTCTCTTTTTCTTCCATCTTTCTCACCGCTCGACAGTCGCACCTACGCATCTGTGGTTTTTTCTCTCTTTTTTTTCCGCTTTTTCCCTTCATTTTTTATTTTTTCTTCTTCCTCTTACGCGGAAAACGAGTTATTACCTTGTATACCCACACACACACACACACACGCACACGCATCTATAATCGCTCGCGATACAGAAGACACGCAACGCCCGTACACGCGGAATTAATGGATCGAATAGAAATTCGCAGTTTTTTTTTTCTTTAATTTTCTTTCCCTCATTTTCATTTCATTTCATTTTTTTTTTTCGTCATCGTCGTCGCCGATTCGGATTGTCAATCGTATCGTCTCCGTTGTGGCGATCTTGGTACAGGCTCGAGCGGTAAGTCTTTTGTGCTCGTGTTATCTCGCAATATCTTCAACCCGTGTCCGCTCACGCCAACTTCCTTCCTGTCGGGTCATACCGCAACAGCTCATTCTCTGGAGATGATTTCGTTTCTTTTTTTTTTTCTTCTTTCTTTCTTCCTTCTCCTTCTCCTTCTCCTCCTTCTCCTTCTCCTTCTTTCTCACCCACACGCATACACCCGGTCGAGTCGAAGATACGAGAGTAAAATATATTGCACACGAGTTATTATTTATAGAGAATGACGTGAGCGCGACGAACAACAAGAAAACAAAAAAAAAAAGAAAGAAAAAAAAACGAAACGAAAGCAAAATTTTATCTAGAAAAAAAAAAAAAAAAAAATCTAGGGAAGTGAAGTACAGGAAATATTCTAACAACTCGCTACACAGATCGCGGTTTTACGGTATACTATATAGTTACATATATGTAGGTAACGATATCACTGTTCGTTGATTTCACATATCAAATCACATACCGCTAATATATTATAACGCGGACATCGGCTACTGTAAATCAATATCGTATTATATGGTCGGCTATAATATGTTATACATATAGCTCATAAAAAATAAGATAATGATAATAATGATAATAATCATAATAATAATAATATCATGCTGAAATTTCTATTCGTATAAAGAAGTTGGGGAAATTTTTTTTTTTCTTAAATTGATTTCGAAACTAATGTTTACAGACAATTTTGAAATTTTTTATATTTCGTATTTTTCTGATCACTGTAATGTAACATATATACACGGTGTTTGATTGATTAATTTTCTTATAATTAATAGTCCTTATTATTGGGTATATAATTATTATTAATTATAGATTATATTATGGAATGGGTTGATTAAAAATTAATTGGTTGTTACATTACATAAGCTATGTTCGTGGTTAATTAATCGTTTCAAGTTTATATAATTATCCGACACCTATAATGTTGTATGATGTATATGTATATAGGTATATATATTCTTCAAAATTTTTTTTTTTCTCCTTTCATACCACGTTTAGTACGAGTGTATAGGGCTATACCTATACTATATGGACCTAATGGTATATTAAGAAGAGCGGATAAATGACCTAATTCTAAGAATGATTACTGAAACGTTGATTAATTAACAGTCATTAAGAATATATGGGGCCAATTAGTGCAGAGATCCGAAATTTATCTTTTTTTCAATTTATCTCTCTCCCTCTCTCTCTCTCTCTCTCGTTTACTTTTATTTTTTTTTGAAATTTTTCTGCTCTTCGGAATATCGTTTTACTGTAGCATATATAAACTATTCAAAACGTCGATTCTGAATTTATATTTTACGATCTGAACTCGAGAGTATGGAAATATATCGCAGTAAATTTTACTAGACCGTTTATAGACTGGTTAAAAACAGTGGAGAGCTTGTTACTCGTCATCCGCAACCCCTCCGGCTCTTTAAACTTTGAATAATAAGAATGTCAGAGGCTGCAGAAGCGTCCGACTAGATACTATATCATCTATGCATAGACACCTCTAGCCATGCATATAAATATATAAATATATATATATATACACACGTGTATATTATTTATTATTCACTTGAGCCGAAGTACAAAAATTAAACATCGTAAACGCACCTGGCGATAGATTATTATAGGCTCTTCGATTTGACAGCAGAAAGTATGAGAGATGCTGTGTGAAAAATCTGCTCCATAAAATGAAAAAAGAAATTCTTTAGTCATTCTGCAATAATTTCTGAAAGAACTACGAGTCAAAAAAATTGTTTTCCGAGTTTATATACCCCGTTGAAAGGATATACTTATATGTAGGTATGTATGTATAAAAAAATAAGGAGGAGAAATTTTACTAAGAATTTGGACAATGCTTTGGTCGTTCAGAAGTGGTTTTCCCTTGTGCGAGCTCGATGACCGGCCAACAATCGTTTTACGATTGTCATCGAGGATAGGAATTTATAGAGTGGTGCGGCTACGATAAAAGGATATGTGATTGGCATGGCAAGAAGGAATACACCTTGACTAACTTGAATCGGAATATTAGGGGCAGAGACATCGCCTTAATATCGTCCCATGTGAAAGTGACATGTGACAATTATCATACAACCCTAACTTACTTTGTCATCAGTCTAGCCCTAATCGACGTACTATATATTTATATTCATATGGGAAAATTCGAAGGCTTTTGGGACTCGTACTTATAGAATTGAGATGGGAACCTGGGGTTTCGGCTGAATTTTTTGGGAGCATTGAAATTCGAAAATCCTCAAATTTAGGACCACCCTGATATATGTATATACGAAATGAAAAAAAAGAACAAAAAAAGAAAAGAGGAAAAGAGAGAAGAATATTCAAATATAATCAACGGTATAATTATGATTCAATTAATTCACAGCTCTCTGCCTTCTATCGGATAGATCGACGAGCTGTAGGGAGATCATTACACATATTTTATACCGTAAAGTGACGTAACGGATGAACCATAACACGACGTGTATGGCACAGTATATTCCGCTGTGTAAGATTTCCGGGAACGAAAATTATCCGATGCTCCGATTTACTTCGAATAAAATTACCCTATATAATTTCGTCATTTTATTGAACAGGGATCGGAGCGCGTTAATTTTTGTTACTCAATGAAAGTAATTCGAATTTTTAATCATACGTGATCTCCTACGTTGATTTTCGATGGTTAATTCGCGGATCGAAATTTCGATACCGAAGATAGGGGGAAAAAATATAAAAATGAAGAAGATACGTTCTTCTGTCCGCCCACGGACCTTTTCGTTTAACTATTATGTATACCTAGGTATATTCAAATTGATAGATAAACTCTTCTTCTTCTAGCCATGAGGCTGTAGGCCTCCGGCTCCCAATTATCCGCATACTCACGCCTCGATCTTCACGCTTCTTAAATCTCCTCTATCACACATACCCATACGAAGATACGCGCGTATGTACCTACGTGCCTAGATAGTAGGTACACACACGGCTGTAACGACTCCTGCTGCAGTTATTACCAGACGATAATAAACAGTAATCAATAACAGACTCGGCAATCGAGATTTTAAACACCTTTTCAATCGGTTTTTATAGACCTCGATCCGTCTAGTACTGTTTTCACTTTTCATCACCGAGGGCGATATATCAGAAAAAGTATCGGTATTCAGGTCGGAAGTTACTTTTACCGATTCGAATTAATATCTCGCGACTTTTCGACCCCTCAGAACCCGGAAAACTGTTTTTTCTCTCTAGACAGACGTCCGGAAAAATCGGTGAACGAAAATTTGGCAATTCTCGTTTAACCCGAACGTTTGCTTCTATGGAAAAAGAAAAATGATGAGAAATACCGTAAAAAAGAACCGTATTTCTTTCTTTTTATCTATTATACACAGAATTTGACACGATACAGTATCGGCTATACCGATATCGATTGATCTATGACACTCTGACGATCTTTTACTCGACAAATATATCTATGCCCATATTGCTTCGCTTTGACATCATTAGACGTTTGATCTATGGCCCGAGGTTTCTTTTGGCAGGGCTGTGCGAAGGATATATATTATTTTTTTTCTTAGTTCAATTCATTCCCTATTTTGGATTTTTATTTCTGACCGATTGTAGAGGAAAAATTTTTGGGTGTTCGTACGAGATGATGATGGAAATGAGAATCGATCTTTTGATGGATAAAAAGATCACCTGGAATCAATTATATTTGATTCTCCATTATTCTGTCACGGCCCTGACTTTAATATCTGTAACTTTTTTATTTTTCGCCTTCTTCTTCTCTTCTCTTCTCTTCTTTTTTCTTCTTCTCTTTTTTTCTCAAGCCGAACAAATCAACGAACTCGTGTCGTCTATATGTTACACCATATCCCTAAGAATGGAGGAGGACGTGTTATGCATATACCTGTTTGGAAAAGGGACTCGTATACACAAACATCGGTCGTCATGATCGTACCTCGATTTTCATCAATCATTTTTCTATACCTCTAGGTATAATAGATATTCAAGTTAGAGATAGGTAGAAGAATTCTATGCCTTGCTTTCCAGGCCTCTATTAAACGCATAGATACCCACTAGCTTATGTGTTCAATGTACTACGTCAGATATAAGAAGAAAGAAAAAAAGAAAATAAAAATTCATCTTCGTTTCTGCAGGTTTCGTTTTTTTTTCTTTTTTTTTCTTTCTATATCCATCTAATTACTCCGCGGAGGCTCTCTTAATTATTGGCATCTGCGAATTTCCTTCTTGTTTTTTTTTTTCTTCACTTTTCTTTATTTTTCTTGTTCTTTCCTCTCGAGCGGTTTATCAAGATCCATTTATGTTCTTCAGGGTCGAGTTGGCACGGCTTGCGTCATATCAAACTCTTGGGTATATAGGAAAGAAAAAAATGAAAAAAAAATGTTAAAAAAACAAAAAACAAAAACAAAAATGAAATGAAATAAAAACTCTCGAGATTCAATTTGCGCTGAGGAACTTATCTCTATACTCCGTTTATATAAGGAGCTTAAAGCTTCGCAGCTTTCGCGCTTTATGTATATATATATATATTTATATACATAAGACGCGGCGACTTAGTCTCGCTATATTATAAACTTATGTCGTACAAACATTTACGTATTTATTTCATCGGTATATATATATATATATATTTGATCATGGCCTGCACTCGGCATCCACTTGAACTGAAATAGAATTATTTATTACTATACGTCGTTGGTAAGCCAATTCGTTTTAAGCGGATCAGGAATATGACTGTTTCAGAATTGATCCGCTCAGTTTGCCTAATTTTTTTTTTCTCTCTGTTCTTCATTTCCACTCGTATTGATTATTCAATCGATTTTCAAGTAGCCTTATATATTTCGGCGAGAAATCACACGCGACACAACGTTCAACGAAAAATATTTTTTAACTGCGTCTATATATATATGTAAAAAAATAACTAAAAATGAGAAAATATTCTATGTAATTATCGCCGAGTTTCGTGGTATTCAAAAACAAAGTCTTTTATCAGTTATAAGCACGTCCACACACGACCTTGTTAATTGTAAACGGTGTAGTCGAATTGATAAGAAATATTTAACCAGGGGAACAAAAAATGTATAACTTCGTCTAAATTTTTATATCAGATTACAAAAATTCTACAGATATAATCGAAGTTTGTAAGTATACGTATTATACACATATAGGTATATGTACTTCGATTTCGAACTGATTGTGAACGGCGAGTCAAGTTAAACACTTAATATGAAAGGGAAAGTGGCTAAAGTACCCATATATCAAGAAAGAATGCTGTTAAGTGGTTAACCATTCGATATTTTCTTTGTTTCAATTTTATCCACATGTGTAAACATACATTTTCATCTATAGAACCTATGAGTAGTTCCTTTTAAAACTAAGGTAATAGTTCAACACATATATAAATATGTTTCAAATCTCAACCTTGATCTATAACATTCTAAAACCAATTTTGATAACAGTTTCGAGTGGGTATAGGCACGTAAATTTTTTCAAGTATTCCAGAGGTACTTTTGTATGAATCGGTGGAAAAACTTACGATTGATTAGAAGCGCGATAAACTTATCCAGAAATCGATCGCTCGGTAGGCGGAAAATGAGTAAGGCGATCGTTTCTCGAATCTTGATAAATGTTGGGGACAGATCTATCCTCCCGATATACTTTTTAGATACTTTTAATTAAATTCGTTTAATCACTGAACGTGATATTACATTACGACACATACGACTTAGAACTTGCATATAAAATACACAGTAATCCAAACAGATAACGAGAGCTAAATTCCAGAGCACTGGAACCACTAGTACCTTGCAATACGACAGCAGCACCACCGGGAAGATTCACGCTATTTTTCTCGTACTTGGTTCTGAAAGATTGAATACAAAATCAAAAATACAAATTCACGCGATTAGGATCAGACCTCAGTCTCACTTTTGATCCACGAATTAATGTCACTTACCCAACGGTTATACCAGAGTTTACATCCGATATCAAGACTTTCAGATTGTCAGGAACGTTTTCGTAAACGTCAAGACTGATTGTAATCGCGGTGGTATTGTCCCAGTTGATTAAGACCACGATCGGTAATTCGTCATCGAGTTCTCTAGCGAAGGCTACTACCTTGTCGCCGATAGTTTGGACGTCCAAGCTTCCTCCTTTGATGACTGTACTGTTTCGGAGCTTGATCAGTTCTTGCACATTTTTGTAGTGGCTGACATCCGCCGCTTTTTGAGCCGCGAGATTCAACGTTAGATAATTTTCGTTGACCGGTAACATGGTCGTAGAGTTTGTCGAAAAACCTGTCGTTTCATAAAACAGAATCGGTTGATTCAACGGACTGAGAGAATTGGGGAAAATCACTGACCCGCGGACGTTGTGTTGTCCCATTGATAAGGAGTGCGTACGGGATCTCTGGAGAACGTTTCGTAGCGAGTTTCGTCCGTGCTGCATGCTTGAGGGTCTTCAGTTTCTTCCCACGTGAGATACGTGTCGATCATACCGATTTCATCGCCGTTGTAAATCGTCGCGACGCCAGGAAGTAAAAATAGTAAGAAATTAATGGCGTCCACACGTTCTTCGCCGAGTTTTGAAGCTATGCGACTGTTGTCGTGGTTTCCGAACTGTGAAGGAACAAAAATCGGCTCACTATCCGCTCGAGGGATCTTTCAGAACCGATCTAATCACACTTACCACCCAATTAGCCGTCTTATTATCCGGCAAACTGTCCATCCATACATTTATTATGTCCACAATGTCGCTCGCGCTGTCTAGAACCGCGTTATTTACGCCATCCTCATCTTTTATGAAGAAGAAATTAAATGGCACGTGGGATCCGTAGTCGTAGTACTTCATTATACATGAGATGTTAGCATACGCTTCGGTGAACATCACTCTCTCAACCCCGTCTCCCTTTATGGCAGTGTAATTGTCGATATGGTCTCTCCATATTTGTACAATATCGTAATTCTCGATCTGATCTTTCGTGTATATGTGGCTGAGGTAGTAATAGTCCGTTGACGTGTAGCCTTCCAGTCCGGACATTGGCTCATCAGCGAGTGAAGCATCCTCTATCAGATAAGGCAACGAATCGATACGAAAACCATCGATATCGCGGTCTAGCCAGAACGTCAGAACATCCTAGAAGCAAACGGATTCCTAGATTCTAGCCCCGTTTCACCCGAACGAGAGTACTCACCTTAGTTTCCTGGATCACATCAGGATTCGAGAAATTAAGATCGGGCTGTTTTACGTGAAATTGATGGAGATAATAGGCCTGACGTTCTTCGACCCATTCCCACGCACTGCCACTGTTAAAGACGCTCAGCCAATTATTAGGTGGCTGCCTGGTACCGTTTCCATCGATTACTCCCTCGTTCCAAACGTAGTAATTCGTGTAAGGTTCGGTACCGTTCTTAGATTTGATGAACCATTCGTGCTCGTCACTGGTATGATTGGGGACGTAATCCAGCACCACTTTCAGCCCAAGTTCCTTGGCTCTGGCAACGAGATTGTCGAAATCGTCGAGTGTACCGTAGACCGGGTTCACGCTCAGATAATCGGAAATATCGTAGCCACTGTCGATCAATGGACTGGCGAAAAAAGGCGATAGCCACGTTACTTCTACGCCCAGATCGACCAAATGCTCCAGTTTGCTGGTTATTCCTGAAACAATTTCACCCACCGTTCGTCGCCGCTGATCTCTTTCGTTGCACTTTTCCTAATCGGCTTACTCACCGTTCAAATCACCGATTCCATCACCGTCACTGTCTTTAAATGAACGAGGCCAGATCTGGTAGAGAGTCGTTGTCTGCCACCATTCCGTTGGCTGTGTTATATCGACTGATTTACCATTGATCGAAACTGTCCCGAAAGTCAGAAGAAGAAGAGCCCATCGTGAAGCACGCATCGTGATGTCTAGGCTGGACTCCGTGTCTACGTTTGCAAAATCCTTCTCGTCGTTACTGATACTTATAGAGGAAGTCGGTATCGCTTTTTTCAATCTAATTATATCGCTGAGCTGTGTGTACCGTGCGATCGAATCACTGCTAGGTAGTACATACGTTATGCAATTTAATCATTGTCTACGAACAGCGATTAGAGATTATTAAAAAATTGAGATTAGAGGTAATTGGAGGTGCACACAGCCCACTCCGTTCTTATAACGTTGTCATTAGGGCAATTTAAAAATGATCAATAACAAAATGAGTAATCACTGAGATTTTTCACTCCTATCAACTGTCTGGATTGAATTACTTTATTGTTTACTCCGGTAAACTTGCAGATATTTGAAGTGCTCGGTTATTGGTTATTCATTCATCGAATCTTGGGTGTAGTCAGAAAAATAAGAATGACAGTCTGTTCGCAAGTTTTAGATAAAAATGACGATTTTTTATTATCCAGTTTTGGGAAATTGCAGCTTGTACATTTTTGTAATGACTGATATCAATCAGCCTCCTTTTGGGCGGCGAGATTCAATGTCAGATGATTTTCGTTCGCTGGTATATCATGGTGGAAGAATTCGTCTAGAATCTTGAAAGACATGGGATAAAAATCTCGTCAGCAGTCTTGAAGAATCGTTGATTAGAGTCGAGTAGTTACACATACGTGGACAAGACGTGTAATGCTAACCCGCAGAAGTCGTGTTTTTCCACTGATAAGGTGTACGTTCAGGATCTCGGGAGTAGAATGATTTGGCGACGAGTTTCATCCCGATTTCATCGCCGTTATAAATCGTATTTTCAAAAAAAGTAAAAAATTAATGAACTGTGAAGGAATAAAAATTTCCTTGCATGTTTTTCATCCGTAAATTTATTACGTCTGTGACTTTTGTTGCAGCGTCTAAATCCGCGTTGTTTATGCCTTCTCTGTCTTTTATGAAGAAGAAATTGAACGGTACCTGAGATCCGTAATCGTAGTTCTTTACGACACTGGATATATATTAGCATAAACTTCCGTGAACATCACTCCGAGAACGTCATCGCCCTTTGTGGCAGTGTAATTCTCCATGTGATCCCTCCATATCTGCACAATATCATAGTCCTCGGGTTGATCTTTCACGTAGATATGGTCCAGGTAGTAATAGTCGGTTGACGTATAGCCAGTTAAACCAGACAAAGGCTCGTCTCTCAGTGATTCATCTTCCATCAGAAAAGGCACTGCGTCAATACGAAAACCATCTATATCAAGATGGAGCAAAAATCTCACGCCTCCTCCTAGAAACGAAAGGATTCGAACAGAAATTCATTGGTCCAATTGAATTTTATTCAAAGGAGACTATCGCGCCTTAGTTTCCTCGATTACTTTCGGATTTCTGAAGTCAAGATCGGACTGCCCAACGCTGAATTGACGAATATAATAAGCCTGACGTTATTAGACCCATTCCCATGCACTGCCGCTGTTGAAAAACACTGAGCCAATTATTTGGTGGCTGTCTTGTGCCGTTCGCGTCAATTACCCCTTCGTTCTAATCATAGTAATCGGTGCAGGGTTCGGTAAAATTTTTATACAGCATGAATCATTCTTGCTCGTTACTTGAATGATTAGGTCCGCAATCGAGGATCACTTTTATACCGAGTTTTTTGGCCGCTGGAGCACAAGGGTATAAAAATCGTCGAGAATACCATAAGCTGGGTAAACTTCACGGTGGTCGAAAATATTTTTTTTTCATCGTAAGGGATTTTCTCTCAGATTATTTTCACGTCGAGGGAAAGGATATATAGATGGGTAATTATTTTCTAACGGGAAAAATACACAGAATTGTTTTCCTCAAAATTCTTAACGTCTCTTACTACGTTGGTTCTGTTCAATTCAGCTCACAGTTAAATCAGTGGGATAATAAACGAAAAGGTCTGCAGGATATCGAAAATATCAGAGTTCTAGCTTTTATTTATAAACTCGGAGCAACTATCTAGACGGGAGTAGTAAAACTGAAAGGTTTGTTATCAACGGCATATTATGCTGGGAAAAATACTTCGTCCAGAAAAACTCTCGTGTATATCGGTATATCAATCCCATTTGCATACTTATGCACCTCTCGTCTTTTCACTATTTTATATCGAATACCTACTCACTCAATTTTCAAACCACGGAGATTTAACGACTATGTGAAACGGTGTTTAATCTCAAATTGCCAGATCTGTTTATACCCGACTTTCTCCGTTTCTGTATTTCGGGAACAGAAAATGTATTAGTCACTTCCAAAAAACACGGTAACTATGATACATTCTACATCCCACTACGTGGCACTGCAAATCTCTCCCTCTTATCTCCTACTCATGAATTAAAAAGAAATCCACAATCTGAAGCCTAAACAAACTTCTGAATGAACGATATTCATGTTTACTATTCACAGACCCCACAATCGCTTCATTCATCACCGTGAAGCGAATTTTCATGAAGTTTAGAAATTTGTGAAACGAGAATTTCTTATTCCAATTATCTGCTTAGCAGATTTTTAACTCGAGGAATAATTCCTTCAAATTCTTTCTTCCTTTCCTGCAAATTTTACGATTTATTCATAGAAAAATTACGATTTATGTTGCAGGATGTAGATGCAATGTCGTTGGATCGACCTCATCGACCTGCGACATTGTCACTGGACAGTGTCTATGCAAACCACGAGTTACAGGAAGAGCTTGTGATCGATGTCAGGTAATTATAGAATACCTTTTCATTAAACAAAAATAATATTTTTCACTCAGGATTGATTTTCTGCACACGTTTACTATTTGAAATGATTTATCATTAAATGGAGAAAAATTCTGCCTATATATTAACTCATTTAGGTACTTTCGAAGTCGCTTTATTGCCAGTGTTAAGCTCGGTGGATCTATGCTGTTCTCTTGCTTTTCAAAAATTTAATTCTCTGACTTGGAGAAACTTTTTCACTGCCAGTAACACAGGTTTTGATTAGGCACACAATCCACAATACTCATGAATTTTTGTAAGAGAATCCGTTGAGAATTTGAAGAATGGCAAAGGTTTTTTGATCTCCTGAGAAAATTTTCAGGAGGTCAATTTTATCAGCTTATATAATTTACCCTACATTGAAGAGTGAAGCTTTCTCTTCAATTCTGGAAGCCAAGAGCCATTTTTTTTTTTTGCATCACTCCAACAATAACTAGTGATGAAAATTAAAAAAAAAAATCGTTTTCCAATATATCGCAGACAGGATTCTGGGGTAT
Source organism: Tenthredo distinguenda (assembly GCA_947538915.1). Lineage (NCBI taxonomy): Eukaryota > Metazoa > Arthropoda > Insecta > Hymenoptera > Tenthredinidae > Tenthredo > Tenthredo distinguenda. Next base: position 25,352,869 of record OX384532.1, read on the forward strand.
GTCTAGCGGCGGTGGATGTGGGCCTTGCGAATGCAACGTTATAGGTGCATTGAATTCCTCCTGCGAAGAAGATACCGGCCACTGTCATTGTCGCCAAGGAATCGGTGGTCCGCGTTGTAACTCTTGTTTGCCTGGTTACTACGGATTCTCTGATAAGGGATGCCAGCGTAAGAAGATAATTGATAAGGATGAGAATACTTGCTCTTATTTATTCATCTTCAAAATCCCAACATATCATTTTTATTCCTCCAGTTTGCGAGCCATGTAATAAGCCAGGTCACATTTGCGACCCCGATACGGGGCGTTGCGTGTGCCCAACTTTGACCCTTGGCGAACATTGCGATCGCTGTAGATCCGGAGCTTATGGATTCATTCCTGGGCTCGGGTGTAAGTCCTGTGCTTGTAGTCCAGGATCTATAAGAGCTCAGTGTGATCCTGATGGACAATGCTATTGCAGAGATGGATTCGACGGTTTAAGATGCGACAGATGTGCTCAGGGATACTATGGATATCCGAGATGTAGGCCTTGCGGGTGTAGCAATTCCGGCACTTTATTATGTGGCGATAATATTTGCCCGTGTAATCAGACTGGCCAATGTCCATGCAAGGTATTTGTTACCGCCAATTTACATTAACACATTCATCCGGTTGTGCGAGCATTTATTCACCTTGTGATACAGGAAAATGCTATCGGTCGTCAATGCAGTGAGTGCAGAGAAGGAACATTTGGCTTGGCCTTAGAGAACCCGAAGGGATGCACAGAGTGTTTCTGCTTTGGTCGATCAACGTCTTGTCATGAGGCAGAGTTTAGCTGGGGACAAAGACGGCTTACTCGACCTCGAACCTTGTACATAAATGAGACGGTTGATGAGATAATAGTGGGTCGAATATACATATCCCTTTAATATATCAAAACATGAATTTCATTCTTCTTTACACTCGTATATATTTACCTAATTCATAGATTACCAACTTCGGAGCATATAATGCTCTCCCATCGATTAACGGAGGTCTCAACACCACCAATAGTCATACAATAATTCCTGGAACAGAGGGAGACGTGACGCTGCCTTTAACTTTGTATTACAATTACCCTCTCTATTGGTCGCTACCCAGATCGTTTCTCGGAGACAAAGTGAGCGAGTTTTTACTCTTATTCCTAACTCCGTATTCTCCTATCTTAGAAACTTAACACCGTTTCTATTACAGGTGGTTTCGTATGGCGGATACATTCAATTCACAACAGAAACCGAAGGCGGGGAATCCTTACCAGCTAATCTTAGATATCCTGTCGTCCTGATGCAAGGAAATGACCGAGTCGTATTAGAACACTATCCCCAATTGCCTGTGGAAAATAATCACTATAAAATTAGGTAAAATATGATAATAAACTCGTTTCTGATCAGCGATGTTTAATAGACTGGAATTTGTGCTATTGAACCAGTTATTACAGTCTTTTTTTTATTTGCATGATACTTAGAATTCAATCAATGGGGATATATCTCGTGCAATTGAATACAATGTTCATTTTTCAGATTACACGAGTCCTTATGGCAGTTACAAAGTAAACCGAACATTCCAGTATCAAGAGAGACGTTGATGATTGCTCTCCAAAACTTACAGCACATATTGGTCAAGGCCTCAGATAATTCTGAATTTAAAAAAACGACGTAAGCATTGAGATTCTTGACCATTCAAGGATTTCCTCATACTATAGCAGTAGAAAATTATGATCTTCATTGTTTTTAGTCTCCGAGAGGCCTCGCTGGATGCCGCGGTGCTAACGCCTACTCGTTCTCCTCCCTTTGCAACAGACGTTGAGATATGCAAGTGTTCGCCAGAGTATAATGGCACTTCTTGCCAAGATCCTAGCATCGGGCATTACAGATGGTATAATAACAAGACAGCTATTGCAACCATCGTTATTGATCTTATAGGGCAAGCTAGGCCTTGCCAGTGTAACGGGAGATCAGGAATATGCAACATGGAAACTGGCTACTGCTTGGTTTGTATATTCCGTTCATTACCAAGCTGAAACATTATCTCTAGCCATTTTTTAGCTCTACAAAAATTTTGTAATCCTTTATAATAGGATTGCAGAGAAAACACTAAAGGCGAACACTGCGAGTTATGTGCGGACAGTTTTTACAGCCATCCGGATAAAGGGGGCTGTAAATCCTGTCCCTGTCCTCATGCTGATAAACGATTTTCAAGTACCTGCGAAATTTATTCGGACTATGACGTAGTGTGTCACTGTAAACCAGGTGCGTTTCATCATTGCACCTAATTGAATTAATGAAAACCCTCTATTTTACTGTACTTTACTTTATTTCACCATGTTCTTACAGGGTATACCGGCAGCAAGTGCGAACGCTGTTCCCCTGGTTACTACGGAGCCCCTACTATTCCAGGAGGCAGTTGCGTCCCCTGTAATTGTAATCCCGCAGGAAGTCTGAGCGACGAATGCTGGGAAGAGACTGGCCAGTGTAACTGTAGGCCTGGATCGACCGGGAGGGATTGTTCTCAATGCACAAAGCCACGCCATGTGTTTATCAAGGATATCTGTACCTGTATGTTTTTATTTGTATTAAATTCTCTTCTTATTTGCGTTTGTCATCATGAATCTCTTCGGTTTATGCTCCTTCTTTTAATTACAGCTTGTAACGATAACTGCACGGGTATATTGCTTGACTATTTGGATGCTATGTCCAGTGAATTGATCGAGGAAACTGTACATATTGCTAACGGATACATTCCACCACCTTGGGAAGGGCTTTCTTATTTAAATAGCAACGTGACGAGTTTGCTTCATCAAATAGAGTACGAAAAGCAGCTGACACATAGAATGAAGAACATACCATGGCGGGAGTATAAGAAATTGAAAAAACACGTCCGTGGCTTGCTAGAAAAGGTGAGATTTATGATAAAATCTACAATATTCAACAAAATTAGTATTGGAAGCTGGAAATCTATCCGAGTTTCTCTTTCCAGGCTACCAGGCTGTTGAATCAGGCCGGTATTCATAAATCTAGAAGCAACGATATCAAGAACAACATCTACAGCGTGCAATTAGAGATTGCGAATATACAGAGAAAACTGAAAGGTAATATTACTCAGCTGCTTACTGTATATCGATAATATTTACTCTTTATTCTTACAGATACTACAATCCAGTTATCTGGCTACGTGGATGACGAAAGTAAAATAGAAATAGAAAATGCTTTGAAACAGGCTTCGATAGTCCTGAGCAAAATCAAAACTGTGAACTTATCCGGGAGGAGACAAGATATCCAAACGATCTTAAAGTTAGTTTACATACTTGTAGATTTCGTAAACTTTCCAAAGTAGATAATAAACAGCCATTTATTACATTTCTGTTTTTATTTCATAGCAACGCAACGGACTACATAGACTGGTTGAATTCCTTGGAAGACGGGGAGAGCGGTGTAATCGATACAAAGAAATACGCTAGTCAGTACAACGCTAAGGTCGTCGACTTTAAAACCATCATTGAAAATATAATGGAAAATTTATTTACTTACGATGGATTGTACAAAGATAATGAAATGGGATTTAGCCATGCGAAAGGACAGTATTTTCAGATCAATACACTGAATAAAGAGGTCGTTGAATCTATTGACGAAGGGAGAACACTCATCGATGAAGCTAGAGGATTTTTAGTGGATAGCCAGAATAATTTTCAGGTGATTAAGCTGAATAAAAGAACGAAATTCAACCTTTATTCAAGATTTTTAATCCCTTTTTAATCAAAAACAGGATCTGCCGGGTTTGAAAACCAAGTTGTCAAATCTGACTGACCTTCTAACAAGCAAGGAGGGAATTCTGTATAGGTTAAACTACGAATATGAAGATATGTATGTTCTACCAGCTAAAAGACATGCCCACAATTTATCCCAATATGTAGATCAATACGAAAGGTTCGTAGGTCAATGACTATTGCAAATTGTAAGAGAAATTTCATGAAAACTTCTCGATTACTTATTTCATTTCGTTTCTTCTTACAGTTTATTTGCCGAAACAAGAAACGAGGCGGTAAATCCATTGAAAGCTAGTCAAGCGTACAAAAATATTGCCGACGCTTTATACACAGCGAAAATAGCTGGTCAAGAATCGAATTTAATCAGCGATGAAATTCACAACAAGGTAGTTGAGTATGAAAATACTTTCTTCTTAAAAATTTATAAATATGAACAGACTTTCAAACGCTTCGAATTTGTCATTAAGGTTTTTCCTGGCGGAGGAAGGCTCGATTCTTTGCTAGCGGTGACTGAAGCTATGGTAGAAAGATCCTCTGATTTATGGGATCTGGCTAAAAAATATGAAAAGCCAGTGATTTCGTTACGGAATCAGTTGGAAGCTCAGAAACAGGGAATTGCCAATTTGAAGGACACGCTAAACAACACCGGGATTAAAGATAATCAGATAAATGTTAAACTCAGAGAGCTGAAGAGCAGCAGCGTTGAATGTTTGTAGAGTTCTTGATTATTTTAGGAGTTAAATCGTTTCTGTTTTTGTCTTCCTCCAAAGTTAAAACTGGAAATGCATAAATTTCAGCACAAAATTACCTTCGATCAATTTTGCAAGACAACGAGCGGGTGATGCATTCTTTTGAAAAGACCAACAAGGATATCAACGACTACGAGGGACTTATTAAAAACGAGCTGAAACCTAAGCTACAGGAATTAAAGCAGGAAGGGGATTCGAAGATTAGTCTTGCCAGTGAAAAGCGTAAGACTTTTTTTCACAGTAGAGAATAAGAAAGTAAATATGACGTAGAATTATTAATTAAAAATTGAATTTCAGTTACCGAAGCCCAGAGTACGATAAAAAGAGCAGATGCAAAGCTTATCAGTCTGACAAACGCGTCTATAAAACGAAAAAACGAATTTGATAAATGGAACGATACTTTAGCAGTAAAACTCCAATACCTTAAAGACAAAATAGCCGAAGCTAGAAACACAGCAGATGGGGTAACGATTATTTATAAATTTATTGCATCATGTTCTCGGTAAGATTCATCACCTCTGATCACAACACATAACAAACAAAAATATTTTCAGATACGAATTTCTCTGAAAAGTGTCGATAACAAGAAGTGTGTCAGGTCTTATAGACCCTCCACGTTACAGCCTGGAACTACTACTAATATCGTAATCACATTTGCTATAGAAAACAAACATAAACAAGGATCGCTATTCTATTTACCAAGCAGTATAACTGTGAGTGCAAGTAGCTTGAACCACTAGAATTTCTACATTATCTGAAGTACTTTGTTTATTGATAAAATGAAACTGCAATAAGTCTTAGTCAGATTAATCAAGGAACATCTGAATTCACAGGACGATTTTGTCGCGTTGGAAATGGTCAATAGAAGGATAAGATTTTTATGGAACGTCGGAGGAGGTACGGGAGTTGTTACTCATCCCGAAGTTATTGAAGCTGGAGATATCCAAGGAGATAATTATTGGTACAGAATTGAGGCAGAGAGGTAATTTCAGTTCGATTTAATGATTAAGAAGATCAATTCCGGTGTATTTATTTAAGAGAATATGTAATCGTTGATCGCTTTTTCAGGACAAGGAATGTCGGTAAGCTGAGTGTCCGAAAACAGACATCGTCATCAGGTAGATATCTCCCTGTACTTAATGCAACAAATCCAGAATATGGCCGTTTTGATATAACACCCAGTGACAGAGTCTGGCTTGGAGGAATACCTGAATCCCAGAGACGACCGACTGAAATTATCGCAACTAACGGTCTTCCCGGCTGTCTTCACCAGGTCATTTTAGATGGAAAACCCATCGGTCTATGGAACTTTATCACTAGTGCTCCAGACATGGCTTGCGAAGCCTGTGTCGAAGGGTAAATCAACTTCATTAACATATGATTAATAAAGAGTATAAATAACTAGGTGGAAGTGAAATTTCATACTATTTTCATTCTAGAGTCGAAGATGCTCGTGACGATATAGCTTACAGTTTTAACGGCGAAGGATATGCGGTAAGGGACAGAGTCGCTTCTGGTCCTTACAGCAAATACACATTTGGAATATCTATAACGTTCAGGACACTCGATGAAAACGCTTTGTTATTCCTAGCTATTAATCCGAAGAATGTAAGCGAGATTTCCTTATCGTAAAATTTGCTTGGATTGACTTGAAATAATCGCCTTTTTCTAATCCATCCCGTATTTACAGAGTCAACACATAATGATATTTCTACGGGAAGGTAGAGTCGTCCTGCACATTGGCTACGGAGGTAATACGAGCATGGAAATGCTTTCAATGCATAAATACAACAATGGAAATTGGACGAAAATCGATGCTCTCAGACACTATCAGCTTAGAAAAGGCATAGAGCAGTGTAGTTTGAGCATAGGAGGCAACAATAGTGACAAAAAAATTGGAGCTCCTACTCCACAGCCGAAGAAAGAAGACATTCCTGATTTAGTTAATGCCAAGTATTACATCGGCGGTGTTCCTCCAAGCTTCAAAGCTGATAATAAGCTGATTCTGCCCTCGCCGGTATCGTTTCTTGGATGTATGTCCAATATATTTGTCCAAGAAGGGTACGATCCTATGGCAGAACAGTATTACGGCGTTGAGCCAAGCTGTGGTAATAAAGTAAGTTTTCAATAGCTTTTTTGCGTTGTTAAAAAAATTCTAAGTCCGAAAATTCTTTTCCCAGCATATCAAGATCGTCGGATTTTACGGTAACGGATATTTAGAGCACCATGCTCACACTTTGAGAAAGATATCATCGTCGTTCAGTTTTTCATTCCGAACTTTGCAAGAGAACGCTGTTCTCTTGCTCTCGACATTCCAGAAGCCAAGCGATGGTAGGAATGGAGAAATTCCTTTCGGAGATCAGAATGTAAGATATCAAGGATATAATTCCAGCCGTAAATGCTGTGCGTTGATTAAATAAGTGGAAAACTATAAAAAATATTTTCTTTTTCAGGATAGCTACTATTCAGTAGCTATTATAAACGGGCAAATACAAGTCCGTGTTAATGCTGGAAAGCGGGAAGCCCTCCTGCAGTCTAACGGAACTTATAACGACGGCAAATACCATTCCATATCCGTCACGAAGAAGAGAAAAGACCTTGAACTCAGAGTAGACGATGCGTACCAAGGCAGCGGCCGCCTTCCTACCGGCGCGGCAGTTAGAGCCCCGGAATTAAATGGAGGGCTTTACTTCGGGGGATTACCTGGGCCCATAAATGACACTAATTTAGTTACCACTAACGTCGCATTGATCGGAGCCATCAAAGACATAATTTTCAACGACGAGTGAGTTTCAGAGAACTGTGAATGCATAAGAAATTGTTTAAAATTTAATTTATATTGTTAAATTTTTTCCCAGAGTCCTGAGGCTCGATGAGCCAGTGTCCTTTGAACATGCAGCTATTGGCCACGCAGGTCCAAGCATGGGGAGAGATCAGGCAACGCATTTGGCGTCGGCTTCATTGTCGCGTGGTATGTCGACACAGCCTGAAGGGTGCCAAAAGGTACCATATTACTCGCTTGAACCAGGGGCTCTTAAGTTTGGGGACAAGCCGCACAGTCATACCCAACTTTATCTGAATTTTAAAAAATTTTGGGAAAAGAAATACGTGATAGAGTTCGACTTTCGCACTTATTATCCTAACGGATTGCTGTTCATCACTCCGGTGAGTTTTAAAAGGCTCGATGAATGGAATGAAATGGGACACTAAATTCTATAGCAAATAATATCAACCGTTTCAGGGCATCAGATTAAAACACTATCTGATGATGGTGGTTCGAAACGGGCAGCTTTTATTGCTCGTTAAAACTAGACAGAAGAAAGAGATTCTATTCAAGAGTACATTCAACGACGGTAACTGGCACCATGTTGTAGTGAGGCACGACGAAAGGAGGCTCACTATGATGGTGGATAGTCAAGCTCCTCAGACGGTCAAAATTCAAAGGAAAATAGGCCTTGTTACTATGATGTACATAGGAGGCTTGCCCGAGAGCGGGACACCCATTCCGGAGCAAGTTGTCGTCAAATTAGAAACCCTCAAGGGTTGTATCAGGGGATTAACTGTTAATGGAAACGTTCACGATATGGTTGGATCTACTAGCAGAGCATATAACGTCGGACAGTGCTTTCCTAGCGTCGAAAGCGGCGCCTATTTCCAAGACGATGCATATGCGATATACAGTGAGCGGACACCAATTTCTATGCCTTGTTTGACCTAGAATGAATGAGAAATCGATTTGAATTAAAGAATCTTTTATTTCAGTTATTGGAAATTCGTGAATTTGTATAATTTTTTCAATTGCAGAGAAGAATTTTGAACTCGGAGCAGTGCTGGAACTTCAGTTAGAATTCAGGACTTCTGAGTTCTCTGGTGTCTTGCTTTCCATAACAGCGGATGGTGGTTCGCCGTCTCTTTCGCTCGAGCTTTACAATGGAAAAGTAATAATGTCTGGTGATCTTGGAGACAACAATCCGCTGTATGTTGAACAGCACTTTTCCAATCCATACACAGTTTGTGATAATAGATGGCACAGGATTCAGGCTTTGTATAATGACGAGCAGCTCGCGCTTAAGGTCGATGAATTAGACCAAAAATACGGTCTCCCAAATAACGGAAACTATCACTTCATGCGTGGTGGAGTGGTTTCTAGTCCCTTATACATCGGGGGATTACCAGGTGAGAATATTTCCTTCGCATAAAGGATTTCGGCTCCTTTTAGCTCAAGTAATTAGTTTTTATGTTTGTGTTCTTATCATTTTTCAGAATCTGCAGCGAAAGGAACACTGATAACAAGGGATAATTTTAACGGGTGTATAAGAAATGTTATGATAGGTGGGGAGAGACGGGATTGGACGGACATGACAGAGCTTCATAATATCCATTTGAGCTCGTGTCCAATACAGCAATAAATATTTGAATAATTTATTATAATCGCGATTGTGATTTTTTATGATTATACAGTTCCAAAGACAGCCTAGTGCCGCATTTATATTTAATGTACATGTAGATGAACGCTCTCACTATAGTATAATCTTTAGTGATTGATATAAAGCTATGTATACATAATTAACTGGAGGGTGAGAAGTGCCATAGAAAGTGGGGATTGATTCATCTTGTATTTTCTTATTATTATTTTTTAGACTTATAATTCAGTATAAGGATTAAATTTTATTTTATTGTATTTAAAAACGGCCAAATTTCAATTTTGTATAAAGTAAAATAATTATATCTAACATTATTATAATATAATATAACTTAGTAGGTATAACATAACGTAATATAAACATACATTGAAAATAGACAGTATATAAAATCATTCATCACATCGTAATTAAATCTCTATTCATTTGCTAATCTAATAATCGAAGGGTGTTACGCTAAAAATGACTAATTCCAACTCTTTTTATCGAATTCACATAGTCTCATCAAAAACGAAAATACCGTATCCTCGTTTTTCTCAATAATAAATGATAGAATGGCAAAGCTTATTTTTGCTCTCCTGACCAAATTTCGTCTTCTTTACTCGGCCAGTTTTCATGTAACACCCTTCAACTCTACAATTTCACTGCCATTTAGTAAATATTTATTAACGAAAACCATTAGGAGAAAAACATTGTACATCAGTATTTAATGTTATTATTTATTTTCTAACGTAAATAAGATTAAGTGAAAAAAAAATAAACTAAAATAAAAAATACGTTTATTATCGTAAGTTATGATTAGATATTAACATATATCATTCTCATGGTAATCTAGTGACTTGTATTATGATCGCAACATTTTCACCACTGATACAATTCATTAAATTTATGTATAGTCTGTATATTGTTTTAAGACAGCTCTCCAAAGTCTGAAAACGAAGGTGATGATTCTCAGCGACTGAATAATTTACATCATTACTTGCAAAGCAAGTTTTATTGCATCGATAATCAAGTAGGTAAGATGCAATTCATTTATTACATTCTGAAAACATACAATTTTCCGTATCTGGAACCAAAATATATTCGTACGGCGCCTTTTTATATGCAGCTTGTTTGCCGCCACGCCTTGTTGTATGCAGCTTGCAAGACGAGATTTGAATATTCGATGATAGCGTCATCACGGAGAATTCTAAGAACTACTTTTGCCGCAAGTTTGCTGGCGCGAGTTAGTATGAATCTTCTGAATCGTAGAACTTTTTAGTTATTCCGAAATGATAATGAACGCTTATTCATAGGGATACGGACGATTTCGAAATGCATTTACAGCATCAGGATCACGATGTTATGAACTCACAAAAGCTGTTCTGACTATGGAACGCTCATCTGATAGACCAGAAAATTTGGTCGTGTTAAAGCGTCGATTTCAAAGACTCTTATTTCAAATATTAAAAAACAAAAACTGTGAAGGAATATAAAAAAAATTTCTGGCATGCTAAATATTTGCCCATTTTTAGGAAACAGGGAACGAAGTTGCCCCGAGTTCTCTTAACAAGTAATTCACTTATTTTTATAGGTATATTTATTTTGCAAGAAATACATAAATTTGTTTGAGTTTCAATCGAAATATATTGATATCTATTGCGTAATTTGAAATAATGACATAACATAAAACCAAATAACATCCTTGTTCAGTTTTACATTCATTATATTTGCAGATTCTGGTTATTGTGCTGATGTTCTGCGGGTAATCTTTTCGTTGAAATGATTTCACGTGCGATCATCATGTGGTCTTGACGATTTTTACCACAGGTTGCCGGACCATTGCTTTACAGATTCAAACCACCCAATTACTTCCTCACACTTCAATTCCTGAATACCTCGCAATACCACTGCAGCATTAGCCGGGAGCTCTACACTTGTCTTCTCGTATTCATCTCTGAAAGGTTGTAGAAAATGTCGTGAAAATTAATTGTGTGATAAAATCGAGGAATTAGATACGCCACTTTTCTGACAAACAATTAACTTACCCAACAGTTATACCGGAGTTTATATCGGCTATCAAGACTTCCAAATGGTCAGGAATCTTCTCAAAAACTTCCAGGCTGACCGTAACGTCGGTGGTGTTACTCCAGTTCAATAACACTATGATCGGCAGTTCTCCATCGAGTTCCCTGGTGAAAGCAACTACATGATCACCGATAACTTGAACGTTCAAACTCCCCTCTCGGATGACCGTACTGTTTCGCAGCTTAATCAGTGCTTGCACATTTTTGTAATGACTGACATCAGCCTCCTCTTCAGCGGCGAGATTCAAAGTTAAATAATTCTCGTTCACAGGTAAGACGGGGGTAGAGTTAGTCGAGAAACCTGTAAGACATGAAACGATACGTGCGTCAATATAGTCTTGGAGAATTGTGTGGAACAGGGTAGAGAGAAGAGAGTCCAGTAATCGTACAGATGTACAGAATACGACGTGAGATACTAACCGGCAGAAGTTGTGTTGTCCCATTGGAAAGGAGTGCGTTCGGGATCTCTGGAGAACGATTCGTAGCGAGTTTCGTCCGTGTTACATGCTTGGGGGTCTTCGGTTTCTTCCCATGTAAGATATGTGTCAGTCATGCCAATTTCATCGCCGTTATAAGTGACAGCGATACCGGGTAGTAAATGTTCTAGGATGCTTAAAGTATCGACACGCTCTGATCCGTACCTTGTGGCGACGCGGCTGTTATCATGATTTCCAAACTGTGCGGAAGAAAAAATCATGAGACTTATTCCATAGGAAATTATAAAATAGCAAATTAATCCTCGAACCAATTCAGGAGTTCGACTAATACTTACTACCCAATTAGCTGTTGCATTAGGCGGCATGTTGCTCATCCACAAATCGATTATGTCTACGACGTCTTCGGCTGTGTCTAAAGTAATTAGATCGATTCCTTCTTCATCTTTGATAAAAAAAAAGTTGAACGGTACGTGTGATCCGGCATCGTAATATTGCATCACATTGGAAATATTCGCGTACGCTTCCGTGAACATTATTCTCGCAACACCATCGCCCATTGTAGCAGTGTAATTGTCCATGTGCTCTCTCCATATTTTTACAATGCCATAATTCTCTGGCTGATCCTTCGTGTATATATGGTCCAGATAGTAATAGTCATTTGACGTGTAGCCATCCAAACCTGACAACGGCTCGTCAGCAAGGGATGCAGCCTCGATCGGATAAGGCAACGAATCGATCCGAAAACCATCTATACCACGATCAAGCCAGAACGTCAGAATATCCTAAAGCAAAAAGATTGGGATAGCGATTCGTGTATTTAATTAGTATCCATTAATCGCCCCGGTTTTATCCAAACGTGAATACCGTACCTTGGTTTCCTGAATTACATCAGGATTCGTGAAGTTAACATCGGGCTGCTTCACGTGGAATTGATGAAGATAATAGGCTTGACGTTCTTCGACCCATTCCCATGCACTGCCACTGTTAAAAGCGCTCAACCAATTATTTGGTGGCTGCCTTGTGCCGTTCGAGTCAATTACTCCTTCGTTCCAAACGTAGTAATCGGTGTAGGGTTCGGTACCGTTCTTGGATTTGACGAACCATTCGTGCTCGTCGCTGGTATGATTAGGTACGTAATCCAGGATCACTTTGAGACCAAGTTCTTTGGCTCTAGCGACGAGATTATCAAAATCGTCGAGCGTACCGTAAATTGGATTTACTTCACGGTAATCCGAAATATCGTAGCCACTGTCGACTAGTGGACTCTTGTAGAAAGGGGACAACCAAACAACCTCGAAACCCGCATCGACCAAATACTCCAGTTTGCTGGTAATACCTAAAATAACTCCATACTTTACACCACGTAGTTTTACCCATAACATAAAAATTCTCACAGTTCATGTTTTCGCACTGAAGGTACAACGTATTCAATCACGCATCGAACTCCTCTATAAAAACAAAATCTTTTCCTTTTAAACAAATCAAATTGGTCAAACGGAGCTAACTCACCATTCAAATCACCAATCCCATCGCCATCGCTGTCTTTGAAAGAACGGGGCCAAACTTGGTACAGAGTTGTCGTTTGCCACCATTCGGTTGGTTTTGGAATATCGTATGTGGTTCCGTGAATCGAAACCGTTCCGACGATAAGAACCAGGAGCAAACCCAGAGCACGCATTGCGTTTTGAAATTTTGCGCTATTATGAAAATTTCTTCATCGATACGCGTATATATAATAGTGATATCGGTGCCACGTCGTAGGGGACCATCCGCATCGCGGCTTTGTGGGGGAGCAAATACAAGCCCAGCTTTTTCCCCAATGAGGTTCGAGGAGTGATTAATAATTGTCAAATGCATAAATTAAAATCAGCTACGCTTTGATGGATTTAATGCTCTTTCGGATACAAATAACTGTGCACTTCGTAGAACAACCGGATCTCGATCAACTATGGGCTAATGAACATAATTCGATTGATTATAAATCGAGAATCTCGTCAATAATTCTCACTTAATTTTGGTCAATTCTTACCACGTTTGATTGGGAGCAAAGACTTTCATACCTGCGTGTTCGTCAGCTGTGTCAATGCAATAATTCATAGATATTTGAAATTCAATGACACCTGATCATTTCTGGCAAGGCTAGCCTGTTTAATTCAATATCCCGTCGACAGCGGATTGGAATACTATTTCTTGGTATCATAGCCGCAAAATGCGATTTCGCTAATTTAGGTACGCAGAATATGCATTTTATATTCCGCTATAATCCCTACTACATTATAATTAGATGTCGCTGATTGTCTGATACAATGAGTCTAATTCGATTGCTAAAGAATTCAATTTTCACTCCGAAATTTATTCACGAGATATCGATCCTTCGTCAGAAAAGTTTCGTGATATATTTTTATAAATTTAAACTGCTCAGTAATAAATCATTACTTCATTTTCACAGATGTATTCTGTAACTAACGTCAATTGCGGGTTTGTCGAACTTCATTATTTGCCAAAAGTCGTATACTATACTCGTGTGAAGCTGTACAAGCAAACCAACTCATACCGCTGAGAACTCCTCGATGCATACCTGTTTCATTTGTATTAAAAAACTTCGGAGAGAATTCCTCGGACAATTCATAATACAAGAAAATTTGATTTTTCACGAATCAGTCCGATCATTTGACACTATTTTTTAAAGACAATCGTTGATCTACTGACTGATAATATTATTTGGAAATATGCAGCCCTATCCTTGGGTGGTCTCGATGTTCAGGTGATTTTTCGCAACAGGATAGGATGGGATAAAATCTTTGTACAAGTCGTTAACATTCAATCAAAATATATTTATAATCATATTATAATTCAGAGTAATTGAACGCGACAAATAAAATCATTTACAGAGATGGAATCACGGGGATAAATCATCTGCTGAAACACTTCGCCAGAGTAAACTTCCTTCGATATTAGATTTGTCTATCAATTTGAAGACTCATCTTAGATGAAGCTTCGTAATTGAAATGTAGACTGCTGTGCTTTTCACACTCTGAGGGACCTTCTGTTGAAGGTCCAACGCTTGGAGAGTGAATACCTTGCAGTACAACTGCAGCATTACCCGGAAGTCTTACACTCGTTTTATTGAAAATATCTCTGAAATATTATCGACGAGATGGTGAAAATTGGATGGCAGATTAATTCGTGTGATTAGGTAAACGCTGCATTGACGAATAATTAACTCACCCGACTGTTATGCCGGAGTTTATATCAACTATTTTAACTTCCAGTGTGTCAGATATATTCTGGAAAACTTCAAGGCTGATTGTAACATCGGCGGTATTTTTCCAGTTCAGCAGCACTACGATGGGTGGTTCGCCATCAAGTTCCCTGGCGAAGGCAACTACACGATCATCGATAACTTGAACGTCCAAACTTCCCTGCCGGACGACCGTATTGTTTCGTAGTTTAATTGCAGCTTGTACATTCTTGTAATGACTGACGCCCATCTCCTTTTGAGCGGCGAGATTCAATGTGAGATAATTCTCGTTGACAGGTAATTCGGTGCTCAAATTTTTAGAGAAACCTGGAAGATATAGGCCGATAGTTGCGTTAGTAATTTATGAGAATTGTGAAATACTTACCAGCAGAAGTTGTGTTATCCCACTGATAAGGAGTGCGTTCGGGATCTCTGGAGAAGTATTCGTAGCGAGTTTCGTCGGTGTTACATGCTTGTGGATCTCTAGTATCTTCCCACGAAAGATATGTGTTAGTCATGCCGATTTCATCGCCGTTATAAATGGTCGCAACACCGGGTAGTAAGAATAGTAGGAAATTAAGACCATCGACAGACTCTGATCCATGCCTCGTGGCGACACGGCTATTATCGTGATTTCCAAGCTGTGCGGGAGTAAAAATCATGAGACTTACTCCATAGGACATTATAAAATCGCAAATCAATCCTCGATCCAAGTCAGGACTTCGATTAATACTTACTACCCAATTAGCTGTTGCATTAGGCGGCATGTGGTTCATCCACTGATTGATTACGCCCACGACATCTTCGGCTGTGTCTAAAGTAACGAGATTGATTCCATTTTCATCTTTGATCAAAAAGAAGTTGAATGGTACGTCTGATCCATAATCGTAATATTTAGCGATATTGTCAATATTGGCGTATGCTTCGGTGAACAATATCCTCTGAACGCCATCGCCTACTACAGCAGTGTAATTCTTAATGTGATCCTTCCATATCTGTACGATATTATAGTTCTCTGATTGATCTTTCGTGTAGATATGGTCCAGGTAGTAATAGTCGGTTGATGTGTAGCCATCTAAACCTGACAACGGCTCGTCAGCAAGGGATTCATCTTCTATCAGATAAGGCATCGAATCGATTCGAAAACCATCGATACCACGATCAAGCCAGAACGTTAGAATATCCTGAAAACAAACAGATCGGAGTAATTATCCTGTAGCTATTATTCTCCCCGGTTTTTATGGAACAAGAGTATCGCACCTTAGTCTCCTGGATTACTTGAGGATTCCTGAAGTTAAGGTCAGCTTGCTTCTCGTGGAATTGATGAAGATAATAGGCCTGACGTTCTTCGACCCATTCCCATGCACTGCCACTGTTAAAAGCGCTCAACCAATTATTTGGCGGCTGCCTTGTGCCGTTCGCGTCAATTACTCCTTCGTTCCAAACGTAGTAATCGGTGTAGGGTTTGGTACCGTTCTTAGATTTCATAAACCATTCATGCTCGTCGCTGGTATGATTAGGTACGTAATCCAGGATCACTTTTAGGCCAAGTTCTTTGGCTCTAGCAACGAGTTTGTCGAAATCCTCAAGCGTACCGAACGGTTTGTATACGTCGCAATAATCAGAAATATCGTAACCACTATCTACCATGGGACTTGGGTAGAGAGGAGACAACCAAATGACCTCGACACCCATATCGACTAAATGCTCTAGTTTGCTGGTAATACCTAAAATAATGTTATACTTCAAAACATCGTTTATGTACTCTTCATGCCATCAAGAATGAATATTATCAAGGCTCTCGTTTCTGTACTGAACAGACAAGGCAATACAATCCATAGATCACAGAACTATTCTGTCCATTACATCGCGTACAGGGCTTGCTGTAAAGGATGAAATTGACTAAGCTGAGCTTACTTACCATTCAAATCGCCAATTCCGTCGCCATCACTGTCTTTGAATGAAGGTGGCCAGATTTGGTAAAGGGTAGTTGTTTGCCACCATTCTGTTGGCTGGGTAACACTAACTGCGGTAGCATCAATCAACGCTATTGCAGCGAGAAGTAAAAGAAGCATTCGAAGAGCACACATTGCGTGATGCAATCTTACTCGATTATGAAAGCTTCTCAATTGCTCTTTCTATTATATATATATGGGTGATATCGATGCAGTGTCATAAATAACTGTTTACATCGCATGTTTCTATAAATGAGCAAATAAGAGCCTTCCACATTATGCAGTTGCTTCGAAGAAGCAATTAATAATTGTCAAATCTATAAGAAACGTAAGCACCTGTGCTTGAATAGGTGCGATGGTATTGAGAAGAATAATTATTTTTCGCCGGCCGGTTGGATAATTATATTATTATGTTTTGTGCTATATGCTTGGTTCTCATAAATAAACAATATATGTTCAGATTCAGCTTCTAGTTTCAAATGTTCAAGTGCATTCAATTGGCAAAAAACTTATAGTCTAGTGTGAAATTTCTTAGCGAGATATCAATCGTTTGTCAGTGATATTTCGTAATAAATATTATTATCATTACACATTGGGTAATAAGTCATGGCTATTTGTCTTCGCATGTACACGTAACTGTTACATATTGTATACTTTAGCGATTCCTAGGTATTTCAATAACTTTATAAATTGTTCTTGTAACACCTGCCTAAACATACATACGTATATACGATTTGCAATATGACAAGAAGCTGTTTAATTTATTACAAAACTATCGATACGATCTCGTGGACAATTCATAGTATAATGGAATGATTCATTTGTATAATTAATACCTATAATATTATAATTCTATATCATACGTGCATTATAGTATGATATTGATATTCTGTTAGCTCATTAAAATAAAATAACAACTAATTTTCAATGAGATGACTATCAGTCAAATCGCTGCGCCTAATTATATGCAATTCGTACTGCAATACGACTATGCAAGTTGCGTATGATCAGGCGCTCTGATACTTGCGGCAAAAGTAGTTCGGCTATTCGATCGCGAGATGCCGAGACCATTTGCGACCCCGTTCGTCGCACGAGTCGGGCAAGGGGAAGCATTACCTTACAATTAGGGTAGGGGCACCTGTCGCGGAGTCAGTGGTTCTTACGGCGTCAAAGAGTTAATACGGGTGTTGCGTTGACAAGATACGATTGATAGTCATCTCAATAGAAATACTTTGAACTCAGAGAAGTTATCGTAGACTAGACAACGTATACTTATCGAGTAGAAAGGCTCTTTGGTATAGTTTTTTGAGTAATTTATCGTGTAATGGTGATATTATAAGACTGGTCTTTCTGTTACAGTTAAATGGAATTCCATCAGACTGCAAACATCTTCGTCCTGCAAGAATTGGTTTACACTCTCAACGAACGAGTGTTACATACCACATTGAACTTAGTGTTTGTCGAATTATTTATATAAGCTATTAGATTATTGTGACAAGAGTACGATTTATGTATTATTTCAGTTTGTACGCTAGGAAGTATGTAACGAGACTCGATCAATTGAGAAATATAGATGTTTATTTATGAGAAACAATTACAAATTGTACATACTTTTGATAATAAGTAATATTGTATCAATACTGCACCAATAAATTCTCAGATATACCAATAGTTAATTGGTTTTTTATTTTCAACCTTTCCTCCTCCCTGAAAATCTTCTTATGAGAATCTAATAAATAAAATGTAAAGCAGCATAAGGAAATTGGAATGAAACGCTTCAAATTTCAGCTACTTGCGAGAGCGTCAATTTATTATTTTTGATTTTATTGAATAGACCTAAAGATTGAGAAATGTAGGATTTGACTAGAAGATCAACAACATGCGTATGGCCACGTCTATACGAGTGCAAATCTGCTTGCCTGCACGCTGTAATTTTTTCCCGCCAAAATTACGGCACACCTCCTCGGGTCAGATGTTCTCCTGATACTAGAAGCAGAAATTTTTCGACTTAAAATTGTTCTAACTCCGAAAAACGCTAGTATATATAGATATATAGAGACGTGCATGGAGACACGTATGAATGCCTATACCTATACACATATCCAGGATTTCGGAACACCTCCTCGGGTCAGATGTTCTCCTGATACCAGAAGCAGAAATTTTTCGACTTAAAATTATTCTAACTCCGAAAAACGCTAGTATATATAGATATATAGAGACGTGCATGAAGCCACGTATGCATGCCTATACCTATACACATATCCAGGATTTCGGAACACCTCCTCGGGTCAGATGTTCTCCTGATACCAGAAGCAGAAATTTTTCGACTTAAAATTGTTCTAACTCCGAAAAACGCTAGTATATATAGATATATAGAGACGTGCATGGAGACACGTATGAATGCCTATATCTATACACACATCCAAAATTTCGGAACACCTCCTCGGGTCAGATGTTCTCCTGATACCAGAAGCAGAAATTTTTCGACTTAAAATTGTTCTAACTCCGAAAAACGCTAGTATATATAGATATATAGAGACGTGCATGGAGACACGTATGAATGCCTATATCTATACACATATCCAGGATTTCGGAACACCTCCTCGGGTCAGATGTTCTCCTGATACCAGAAGCAGAAATTTTTCGACTTAAAATTGTTCTAACTCCGAAAAACGCTAGTATATATAGATATATAGAGACGTGCATGGAGACACGTATGCATGCCTATACCTATACACATATCCAGGATTTCGGAACACCTCCTCGGGTCAGATGTTCTCCTGATACCAGAAGCAGAAATTTTTCGACTTAAAATTGTTCTAACTCCGAAAAACGCTAGTATATATAGATATATAGAGACGTGCATGGAGACACGTATGCATGCCTATACCTATACACATATCCAGGATTTCGGAACACCTCCTCGGGTCAGATGTTCTCCTGATACCAGAAGCAGAAATTTTTCGACTTAAAATTGTTCTAACTCCGAAAAACGCTAGTATATATAGATATATAGAGACGTGCATGGAGACACGTATGAATGCCTATATCTATACACACATCCAAAATTTCGGAACACCTCCTCGGGTCAGATGTTCTCCTGATACCAGAAGCAGAAATTTTTCGACTTAAAATTGTTCTAACTCCGAAAAACGCTAGTATATATAGATATATAGAGACGTGCATGGAGACACGTATGAATGCCTATATCTATACACACATCCAAAATTTCGGAACACCTCCTCGGGTCAGATGTTCTCCTGATACCAGAAGCAGAAATTTTTCGACTTAAAATTGTTCTAACTCCGAAAAACGCTAGTATATATAGATATATAGAGACGTGCATGAAGCCACGTATGCATGCCTATACCTATACACATATCCAGGATTTCGGAACACCTCCTCGGGTCAGATGTTCTCCTGATACCAGAAGCAGAAATTTTTCGACTTAAAATTGTTCTAACTCCGAAAAACGCTAGTATATATAGATATATAGAGACGTGCATGGAGACACGTATGAATGCCTATATCTATACACACATCCAAAATTTCGGAACACCTCCTCGGGTCAGATGTTCTCCTGATACCAGAAGCAGAAATTTTTCGACTTAAAATTGTTCTAACTCCGAAAAACGCTAGTATATATAGATATATAGAGACGTGCATGGAGACACGTATGCATGCCTATACCTATACACATATCCAGGATTTCGGAACACCTCCTCGGGTCAGATGTTCTCCTGATACCAGAAGCAGAAATTTTTCGACTTAAAATTGTTCTAACTCCGAAAAACGCTAGTATATATAGATATATAGAGACGTGCATGGAGACACGTATGAATGCCTATATCTATACACACATCCAAAATTTCGGAACACCTCCTCGGGTCAGATGTTCTCCTGATACCAGAAGCAGAAATTTTTCGACTTAAAATTGTTCTAACTCCGAAAAACGCTAGTATATATAGATATATAGAGACGTGCATGAAGCCACGTATGCATGCCTATACCTATACACATATCCAGGATTTCGGAACACCTCCTCGGGTCAGATGTTCTCCTGATACCAGAAGCAGAAATTTTTCGACTTAAAATTGTTCTAACTCCGAAAAACGCTAGTATATCTAGATATATAGAGACGTGCATGGAGACACGTATGAATGCCTATATCTATACACACATCCAAAATTTCGGAACACCTCCTCGGGTCAGATGTTCTCCTGATACCAGAAGCAGAAATTTTTCGACTTAAAATTGTTCTAACTCCGAAAAACGCTAGTATATATAGATATATAGAGACGTGCATGGAGACACGTATGCATGCCTATACCTATACACATATCCAGGATTTCGGAACACCTCCTCGGGTCAGATGTTCTCCTGATACCAGAAGCAGAAATTTTTCGACTTAAAATTGTTCTAACTCCGAAAAACGCTAGTATATATAGATATATAGAGACGTGCATGGAGACACGTATGAATGCCTATATCTATACACACATCCAAAATTTCGGAACACCTCCTCGGGTCAGATGTTCTCCTGATACCAGAAGCAGAAATTTTTCGACTTAAAATTGTTCTAACTCCGAAAAACGCTAGTATATATAGATATATAGAGACGTGCATGAAGCCACGTATGCATGCCTATACCTATACACATATCCAGGATTTCGGAACACCTCCTCGGGTCAGATGTTCTCCTGATACCAGAAGCAGAAATTTTTCGACTTAAAATTGTTCTAACTCCGAAAAACGCTAGTATATATAGATATATAGAGACGTGCATGAAGCCACGTATGCATGCCTATACCTATACACATATCCAGGATTTCGGAACACCTCCTCGGGTCAGATGTTCTCCTGATACCAGAAGCAGAAATTTTTCGACTTAAAATTGTTCTAACTCCGAAAAACGCTAGTATATATAGATATATAGAGACGTGCATGAAGCCACGTATGCATGCCTATACCTATACACATATCCAGGATTTCGGAACACCTCCTCGGGTCAGATGTTCTCCTGATACCAGAAGCAGAAATTTTTCGACTTAAAATTGTTCTAACTCCGAAAAACGCTAGTATATATAGATATATAGAGACGTGCATGAAGCCACGTATGCATGCCTATACCTATACACATATCCAGGATTTCGGAACACCTCCTCGGGTCAGATGTTCTCCTGATACCAGAAGCAGAAATTTTTCGACTTAAAATTGTTCTAACTCCGAAAAACGCTAGTATATATAGATATATAGAGACGTGCATGAAGCCACGTATGCATGCCTATACCTATACACATATCCAGGATTTCGGAACACCTCCTCGGGTCAGATGTTCTCCTGATACCAGAAGCAGAAATTTTTCGACTTAAAATTGTTCTAACTCCGAAAAACGCTAGTATATATAGATATATAGAGACGTGCATGAAGCCACGTATGCATGCCTATACCTATACACATATCCAGGATTTCGGAACACCTCCTCGGGTCAGATGTTCTCCTGATACCAGAAGCAGAAATTTTTCGACTTAAAATTGTTCTAACTCCGAAAAACGCTAGTATATATAGATATATAGAGACGTGCATGGAGACACGTATGCATGCCTATATCTATACACACATCCAAAATTTCGGAACACCTCCTCGGGTCAGATGTTCTCCTGATACCAGAAGCAGAAATTTTTCGACTTAAAATTGTTCTAACTCCGAAAAACGCTAGTATATATAGATATATAGAGACGTGCATGGAGACACGTATGCATGCCTATACCTATACACATATCCAGGATTTCGGAACACCTCCTCGGGTCAGATGTTCTCCTGATACCAGAAGCAGAAATTTTTCGACTTAAAATTGTTCTAACTCCGAAAAACGCTAGTATATATAGATATATAGAGACGTGCATGGAGACACGTATGAATGCCTATATCTATACACACATCCAAAATTTCGGAACACCTCCTCGGGTCAGATGTTCTCCTGATACCAGAAGCAGAAATTTTTCGACTTAAAATTGTTCTAACTCCGAAAAACGCTAGTATATATAGATATATAGAGACGTGCATGAAGCCACGTATGCATGCCTATACCTATACACATATCCAGGATTTCGGAACACCTCCTCGGGTCAGATGTTCTCCTGATACCAGAAGCAGAAATTTTTCGACTTAAAATTGTTCTAACTCCGAAAAACGCTAGTATATATAGATATATAGAGACGTGCATGGAGACACGTATGAATGCCTATATCTATACACACATCCAAAATTTCGGAACACCTCCTCGGGTCAGATGTTCTCCTGATACCAGAAGCAGAAATTTTTCGACTTAAAATTGTTCTAACTCCGAAAAACGCTAGTATATATAGATATATAGAGACGTGCATGGAGACACGTATGCATGCCTATACCTATACACATATCCAGGATTTCGGAACACCTCCTCGGGTCAGATGTTCTCCTGATACCAGAAGCAGAAATTTTTCGACTTAAAATTGTTCTAACTCCGAAAAACGCTAGTATATATAGATATATAGAGACGTGCATGGAGACACGTATGAATGCCTATATCTATACACACATCCAAAATTTCGGAACACCTCCTCGGGTCAGATGTTCTCCTGATACCAGAAGCAGAAATTTTTCGACTTAAAATTGTTCTAACTCCGAAAAACGCTAGTATATATAGATATATAGAGACGTGCATGAAGCCACGTATGCATGCCTATACCTATACACATATCCAGGATTTCGGAACACCTCCTCGGGTCAGATGTTCTCCTGATACCAGAAGCAGAAATTTTTCGACTTAAAATTGTTCTAACTCCGAAAAACGCTAGTATATCTAGATATATAGAGACGTGCATGGAGACACGTATGAATGCCTATATCTATACACACATCCAAAATTTCGGAACACCTCCTCGGGTCAGATGTTCTCCTGATA
This sequence comes from Tenthredo distinguenda, assembly GCA_947538915.1. Lineage (NCBI taxonomy): Eukaryota > Metazoa > Arthropoda > Insecta > Hymenoptera > Tenthredinidae > Tenthredo > Tenthredo distinguenda. Next base: position 25,376,462 of record OX384532.1, read on the forward strand.
CCAGAAGCAGAAATTTTTCGACTTAAAATTGTTCTAACTCCGAAAAACGCTAGTATATATAGATATATAGAGACGTGCATGGAGACACGTATGCATGCCTATACCTATACACATATCCAGGATTTCGGAACACCTCCTCGGGTCAGATGTTCTCCTGATACCAGAAGCAGAAATTTTTCGACTTAAAATTGTTCTAACTCCGAAAAACGCTAGTATATATAGATATATAGAGACGTGCATGGAGACACGTATGAATGCCTATATCTATACACACATCCAAAATTTCGGAACACCTCCTCGGGTCAGATGTTCTCCTGATACCAGAAGCAGAAATTTTTCGACTTAAAATTGTTCTAACTCCGAAAAACGCTAGTATATATAGATATATAGAGACGTGCATGAAGCCACGTATGCATGCCTATACCTATACACATATCCAGGATTTCGGAACACCTCCTCGGGTCAGATGTTCTCCTGATACCAGAAGCAGAAATTTTTCGACTTAAAATTGTTCTAACTCCGAAAAACGCTAGTATATATAGATATATAGAGACGTGCATGAAGCCACGTATGCATGCCTATACCTATACACATATCCAGGATTTCGGAACACCTCCTCGGGTCAGATGTTCTCCTGATACCAGAAGCAGAAATTTTTCGACTTAAAATTGTTCTAACTCCGAAAAACGCTAGTATATATAGATATATAGAGACGTGCATGAAGCCACGTATGCATGCCTATACCTATACACATATCCAGGATTTCGGAACACCTCCTCGGGTCAGATGTTCTCCTGATACCAGAAGCAGAAATTTTTCGACTTAAAATTGTTCTAACTCCGAAAAACGCTAGTATATATAGATATATAGAGACGTGCATGAAGCCACGTATGCATGCCTATACCTATACACATATCCAGGATTTCGGAACACCTCCTCGGGTCAGATGTTCTCCTGATACCAGAAGCAGAAATTTTTCGACTTAAAATTGTTCTAACTCCGAAAAACGCTAGTATATATAGATATATAGAGACGTGCATGGAGACACGTATGCATGCCTATATCTATACACACATCCAAAATTTCGGAACACCTCCTCGGGTCAGATGTTCTCCTGATACCAGAAGCAGAAATTTTTCGACTTAAAATTGTTCTAACTCCGAAAAACGCTAGTATATATAGATATATAGAGACGTGCATGGAGACACGTATGCATGCCTATACCTATACACATATCCAGGATTTCGGAACACCTCCTCGGGTCAGATGTTCTCCTGATACCAGAAGCAGAAATTTTTCGACTTAAAATTGTTCTAACTCCGAAAAACGCTAGTATATATAGATATATAGAGACGTGCATGGAGACACGTATGAATGCCTATATCTATACACACATCCAAAATTTCGGAACACCTCCTCGGGTCAGATGTTCTCCTGATACCAGAAGCAGAAATTTTTCGACTTAAAATTGTTCTAACTCCGAAAAACGCTAGTATATATAGATATATAGAGACGTGCATGAAGCCACGTATGCATGCCTATACCTATACACATATCCAGGATTTCGGAACACCTCCTCGGGTCAGATGTTCTCCTGATACCAGAAGCAGAAATTTTTCGACTTAAAATTGTTCTAACTCCGAAAAACGCTAGTATATATAGATATATAGAGACGTGCATGAAGCCACGTATGCATGCCTATACCTATACACATATCCAGGATTTCGGAACACCTCCTCGGGTCAGATGTTCTCCTGATACCAGAAGCAGAAATTTTTCGACTTAAAATTGTTCTAACTCCGAAAAACGCTAGTATATATAGATATATAGAGACGTGCATGGAGACACGTATGCATGCCTATATCTATACACACATCCAAAATTTCGGAACACCTCCTCGGGTCAGATGTTCTCCTGATACCAGAAGCAGAAATTTTTCGACTTAAAATTGTTCTAACTCCGAAAAACGCTAGTATATATAGATATATAGAGACGTGCATGGAGACACGTATGCATGCCTATACCTATACACATATCCAGGATTTCGGAACACCTCCTCGGGTCAGATGTTCTCCTGATACCAGAAGCAGAAATTTTTCGACTTAAAATTGTTCTAACTCCGAAAAACGCTAGTATATATAGATATATAGAGACGTGCATGGAGACACGTATGAATGCCTATATCTATACACACATCCAAAATTTCGGAACACCTCCTCGGGTCAGATGTTCTCCTGATACCAGAAGCAGAAATTTTTCGACTTAAAATTGTTCTAACTCCGAAAAACGCTAGTATATATAGATATATAGAGACGTGCATGAAGCCACGTATGCATGCCTATACCTATACACATATCCAGGATTTCGGAACACCTCCTCGGGTCAGATGTTCTCCTGATACCAGAAGCAGAAATTTTTCGACTTAAAATTGTTCTAACTCCGAAAAACGCTAGTATATCTAGATATATAGAGACGTGCATGGAGACACGTATGCATGCCTATACCTATACACATATCCAGGATTTCGGAACACCTCCTCGGGTCAGATGTTCTCCTGATACCAGAAGCAGAAATTTTTCGACTTAAAATTGTTCTAACTCCGAAAAACGCTAGTATATATAGATATATAGAGACGTGCATGAAGCCACGTATGCATGCCTATACCTATACACATATCCAGGATTTCGGAACACCTCCTCGGGTCAGATGTTCTCCTGATACCAGAAGCAGAAATTTTTCGACTTAAAATTGTTCTAACTCCGAAAAACGCTAGTATATATAGATATATAGAGACGTGCATGAAGTAACGTATGCACACCTATATCTATACACATATCCTTAGTACCGCCAAAATTTCAGCACACCTCGTCGGGTTAGATGTTCTCCTGATACCAGGAGCTATATAACTTGAATGTCAGGAAGCAAATAATGAGACTCGATGAATCGCAATTTATACATATTTATTTTAAAGATACAATTACAAATTGTACGTATTTTCGACAATCAATTTTATTATAACGATACTGTAATGAATAGATTTTCAGATATATCGGCGATCGATTGCTCCGTTATTTCTCACCGTTTCCTCTCTGCGACACATCCTGCCAGTTGTTCATCTCATTCCTGCCTAACAAACAATTCCTCCTGCGATTCTTCACCAATAGTTTCCCAGTTCCTGGTATTAGATTACGCTGGCTCATCTGCGGAATCGTTTCGGAAATGATTGTCCGGTATTGTGCTGGATCTATTAGATACAAAATTATTTAACAGACGTGTGAATCAGTTTCAATAATTTTTCAGCAACAAATAATAAATCTAATAGCGCAGAGAATTCATACCAATTGCCGCCCACTGTTGTCAGCAAAAGTAGTTCCTAGTAGAATTCCCTATCACAATACTGCAAGCGCCACCTCCTGGACTACCCCGCGGTGCGAGACGAGGAATAGGAATCGCAAGAACGGCATGCGGGTTGCGTGTCTCTAGGTGGAGTTGACATACCGTCAGAAGCTTGCCTGCATTCAGGCGCTCGAAGCATCCTTTATCGGATATATCCACATCGCAGAGACTACCAGCGCTTGCTCTGTCATTTTTGATATTTCCTGTATGCAAAAAGGTATGAGGTATACTGATTCAATTTTTGAACAGGTATCATCGCTGAATAATGTCTATCTTTGAGTCGAACCACTGTTTTCGGCTAATAGAATTTATCACACAGTTCACTGCCCCCTAATGCTTGCAGTAATCCAATAGCAACGATTAAAACTCTAGGTGTAAATAGCCAGCGGATAAAAATGACTAATTTCTGACTCATTTTGTTATTATTCTAAAACGATAAGCGATAAAAAGCAACCAATTTCAATGCAATTAGAATTTGATTCGAGTATTGTAGGGTGAAACTATATAGAGCGATTCACGTTTGAGTAAATTTCATAGCGTTAAATGAAATATAGCATTAAAAGCTCTAGATGCGGAGGTCGTAAATCAAATTACGTACCTACTCAGAACCCGCGTGGTATTATAATGTGTGCCCCGTCGCGTAGTTTGAGAATATATAGAAGGCGGTTTATTCGGGACCTAAAAGGGAGCGAAGGCTAAGGCTAGGGAACCGGTGAAGTTAATTCGGGTAAATTACAGCTGCAGATCGTAACCGCTCCTAACCCGACGCTCAACTGAAAACTGAATTATTTATCAAATAGTTCATTTGCATATATATTAGCGCTTCTCCACCGCTAGCGGTGGCTGGTTCCTCGAATTAAGGAACCATGAAACTTCGGATATCCCATCCCCCCACCCCTTCGTCAAAACTATGTAATAACTAGCAACGATTTATTTAATTACACACCCACACATATATCTATGTATATACAATGGTTTTTATTTATATTATCCAGTCTTCAAGCCATTAACTAATTATCAACCAACACCGCAGCATTTACGTTTAATTGTAGAAAGTGGAATTAATACGGGCGGAGTGAAATAGAAAGAGAAATAGAGCCAGAGCCGAGTTCTCGGTTTAAACTAGTTTGAAAATTCGTGAAATCCCTCGCGACAAACTACCCTGCGGAGAGGGAAGCCAAGGGACGAACGCTTTCGGTGCTGAGTTAGAGTACGTGAATTCCGAGCTCTCGGCTTGCGACAAACTATTAATTTCTACTTCCAATTAATAATTTTCTACCCCGTACCACCCAGTAATTACAAGTTTAGTTTGTAGTCGGAAATTCGGTGAATCCTCGTACCGTACAGTTATACTACCCCTAAAAGATATGATTTATCTACACGCGAATTTGACGGTTGATTCTCGTTCGTTTACAATGATATAATGGGGATGAAAGTTACGGTCACTTACCTGTTTGTTTGCCAAATCTGTTAGAGCTGTACTGCAAGAAAGGACTGACGTACTTGGGGCGAATTTGGAATTTTCGAATTTTCATTTCATCCCGTGTTTCAAACTCTCTAACGCCGTGGTATCCGCAGGGAGTGAAATAATCAGGGCGGTAATTAACGAGATCGTAATTAACGTAACAGGTTTTTGCGAGATCCGGTCCTACGGCACCCCTTCTCTGGGTCAAAGTTTCCGAAATACAACTAATAAAGTTATACGCGAATACGGGGATTAACTGTGACTGTATTCGAGCGAGTAATCAATGGGAATTGTGAGCGATAAAAAGTGTATCGTGAAAATATAAAATTTCCATTTTGTAGAGAAAATAAAAAAAATAAAAATGAAACAAAATAAAAACCACCGCCGTCAGGAATGAAATTTATCAGCTTGTGCTGCATTTTCGCATTGTAATTATGTTGCATATAAATTAGAGTCTCTTTTTGCGGTTGTACGTTCGCGGTTTGAAACTGGGTTTTATCACTGAAACGCTGCTGGCACCCACGGAAGTGGCAGGAGTTTCCGAGCCAGATCCCAGTTTAATAACCCGCTAAGAGACACGCCGGTGTCATGATTTTGGCATTATCTGGTTTGCGGGTTCGCGGTACATGCATACATACATACATATATACAGTTTTAGCCCTGCACCTTCTACTCAACAGTCCGCCACCTAAGTCGTCAATTTAGGGAGAAAACGCGATTTCCTAGAATGTAATTATCACGTATGGGTTCGGGTGATACATATCTACAAGGATATATTTATATGATTAAATAAAGAGGGATAATATTCATTTTTATATATAGATTTATTGATGATTTTTCGAATATCTGTTGATAAAGTTGTTTATGTACAAAATAATGCTGAGATATACCTATATATATATAATATGTATATATATATACCTATATATATATAATAGTGTTATTAATTAATATCGTATTTGACCTCGAGATGAACGAGCCTCACATATGCTGCAATTTCAAAGGCGATAAAAGAAATAGGGTGCGATCGCCTTTGAAATTGGCAAATCAACTCGCGGTCTTTTCGCGTTCTTATATTTATTTCAAAAGTACAGAATAACTTGAGTTTTTATTTATTTATTTATTTATTTTTCTTTCCTTTTTTCTTTGTTTTTTATTTTTTATAATTAAAGGGGTGAGATATAGATATATTCATTCCATTCGTTCGCCTATTTATTTACATCGCCTATATATACGTATACATATGTATGCATATATGTATATACATATATATATCGATTGTTAATTTATCTGCACTTTAGTTTCTTTTTTCTTCTTCCTCCTATTTATAATAATCATATATTTTCAATGAATTTAAAAATGATTTTCAAGTTTCATTATCTTTTCTTTTCGTTTCTTTTTCTTTTCTTTTCTTTCTTTTTTGTCAATAATATACAGCGTTTAATTAATACATATGTATATATATTTTTTTAATTTAAATATATATAAATATATACATATAATGATTTATACGTCGGCTAATACATATGTAAGAGTGCAGTGAAAATCCGATTATACAGAATATTACGCAGATAGGCCTAAATAATTAACGATATAATTAAGAATAAATTATTTACATATAATGATTAATAATTTAAGATCAGAATATATGCTTTCTTCCCCTGGTTATTTATAAGTTATAATTACACTTTGAACGGTTTTTTTTTTCTTCATCTTCTTCTTCTTTGTTTCTTCTCTCAATCGAAACTAATATAATAAACGACTGAAGGAATTATAAATATAACTGACCTTAAACAAATACAGGCCTGCGATGATAATTTATAAGTATATAATATATATACATATATATGTATATTTATATTTATAGGAGAGCAGCCGTTGCGAAAGGCTGATTAGTGAGTTTTCTAGCTTTTAGGAGTACAAAAGAATGAAAAAAAAAATCCAAAAAAAAAAAAAACAACAACAAAATCAAACAAATGAAATGAAATAAAAAAATGATTAAAAATGATTAAAAAAAAATCAAATGAACAATTTATGATACAAGGGTCTTAGGGGTAGCTTTAAACGGGGAATAATCATACAGATATACGTATAATAATTTTGAAAATATATATATATATTTTTTTTTTCCAACCAGTTCCATGCGGGCGCCGTTTGCGAGTGTATTATATATTGCTTTGTCGATAAGGCTTGTGCTTTTATAATTTATTACACACGAATTTACAATAAATTTTATTTCCTTTCTTATTTCGCCTCGAACTGAGATATAATATTAATTAAAAAAAAAGAATGAATGAAAAAATACAATAAAAATTATTTAATCAATAATTAATAATAATAATAATAATAATAATAAATAGAAAAAATAATTTCCCTCATTGATTTTCACGATAATTATTAATTAAAACTAAACACCGAGGTTAAGAAATTATATTAGGTATATGTCACCTATATACCTATGTAAAGTAGTATGTATAAGCAGTGCTAAAAATTTTTCGTGATATTTTATTTATTAATAAATTGGCAAATAAATAATATTAATAATAATAATAATAATGATAATAATGATAATAATAATAATAATTCTTGTGCATTTTTGATAATCTATGTATATATATATATAGGAGCAGTGAGCCGTATTTTTAATCGTTTTCTCGTCTTTTTCTATTTCTTTCCATCTTTTTTCTTTTTTCTTCTCTTTTCTTTTATAATATTAAATATGTATAAAGACAATAGTGTTTTTTTTTTCTTTTTTAATGATAGATAATAATGTTTTTATAGAAACGATAAGTCCCTTAGAACCTAGACCAATATTTTGTTTGTTTTTTTTTTTTTTTGTTTTTTTTCTTGTTCTCTTCCCCTCATACCGATAAATTTTGTACAATAATTTAATATTCTTTTATTAATCATACCGTTAATCTTATTTACTCAATTATTAATCGTTACACTATATATATATATTTCTTCATCGACTTATTATTCAACTTTTTATTTGTTGGACTAGCATTACAAAACGATCATCAAATTTACACAGACATATTCTTCTCCTCGTATAAATAATTGTATTTTCAATGAATTAATCAATTAATCAATTAATTAAATAAATTATTTCATTTTTCTTATTTCTCTCTCTCTCTCTCTCTCTTTTCGTTTTCATTTTATATCTTCAACTTGTTCGCTTTTTTTTCCCCCGTCTTTTGTATAGGTACCACAAAATTGTTGGAATCCGATTAAAATGGAAAAATGCATAAAATAAAAAGAAAAACGGCAGTGATATATGTATGTTTTTTTTTTTTCATTTTTATTTCGAATCAGCATTCGCAGATGCTATAGGATTATTATTCGATATTATATGTATGTGAACCGTTTTTGTTTCTGTGTTCATTTTTTTTAAATATTTTTTTTGTTTTTCTTTGCTTTTTTTCTTTTGTTTTTTTTTTTCTCGTTTTCTTTTCATTTTTCTTTTTTTGTTTGTTTTCTTATTAAATAAATATATATATTATACATAATATATAGAAATATTTCTTCATTTATAATAATAATAATAACAACAACTCGGTTTTCTCACTTTCTCTCTCTCTCTCCTCTCTCTTCACTTTGTTGTTGCCTTTGTCTTTGTTTCATTTATTTTTACCCCCAATTTGGAATTTGCCAAATTTCATTTCACACTATACTTTGTAATATTTATAGATGTGTACGGTAATGCTGTTTCGTCGATATATATATTATATCATAGATACAAGGAAATTTCGAAAAGGACAAAGATCGATGGTATCTAGAACAAAAAAAAAAAAAAAAACGAGAAGAAAACAAAAAATAAATAAATAAATAAGAAAAAAAAAACTATGTTCAATCCTAGAATTGGTACTCCGTCGTTTTTGAAGCGAGAAGTCGGATCGTCGTGCAAATGAATATACCTATATATAATTCCTTGTCAAAAATCGTTAATTTTTATTTCCGTTTTTTTTTTTTTTTTTTTCGCTTTTTATCGTATAGTTTTCAATTTACATCGTATCTCCGTATAACGTTCAGATTGAAAGAAATCTTTCGATTTCCATGAACCAAGTATGGGTGTAGTACAACATTTTATACGTATTTCTTCAATATAATCATGATAATCACGTACCGTCGTTGCTTCTGATCAACTCTCAAATCTTTCAAAGAAAACGATATGAATCCCCCACCCACCAACGAGCACCCGAAATACGAAATATCAATTTAGTCTTATGCGTCTCCGTATCCTATCGAATTATTAATATTTCCCTCAATAGCGTTTTTTTTTTTCATTTTTTTTTTTTTTTTTTTAAATCCAGAAATCGTTCGACCCCGCGACACCTGAAAGTGATTAAAAATTGTACGTGTTTTTATTTTATTTCTTTTTTTTTTTTTTTTCTCTCCAAACAAATTTACACAAGTTTAACACGATATCGGGCCGAAGGGTCCAAGGATGATTGATTGGTCAGTGTTTCTTCTCCGTTAATTTTCTTCCTTTTCCAAAGGAAAAGGAGAGAATGCGTGTAGGAAAGAAAAAAAAAAGAAAAATGAAAAAAAAAAAAGAAAATAGAAAAAAAAACGAAAAAGGAAAGAAAAAAGTTCTGCAAATGCGAATGCGAATGCGAATTAAGAAACCGGAAAGAGAGATGTTACTTCGCCGAGAGAGCGAGTAGGTAGGTATATAAGCTGAAAAGTAAAGCACTGATCGCGATTCTCCCTGCTATACGCGAGTGGTTCGGCCAAGGTGCAATCACCTTTTCTCACCCAAGATGGCGATGGAATTCCACCGCTAGTGTACACTCAATTCAAGAAATCTCGATCTCTCGGTCAGAGTCAGGTGACAACGAGTACCTGCCCGTTAGAGTTGCTTGATTTTTTTTTCTCTCATTTTTTTTCCCCCATTTTTTTCTTTTTGTTTTTTTTTTTTTTTTGTTTTGTTTCAAATATAAGTTTATCCATCGAACGAACTCTGACCAAAATATATCGCTATATATCTGGTTATGTGTTTTGGGACGAGCTTTGTTTTTTATTACTTTGAAGAAAAAAAAAAATTCCAAACAAAAGACGGTGAAAAAACGAAAAATGATGATACGCATATGTACACATACCTATGTATGAAAGTTAAAAAAAAAAAAATCAACGTTCTATGATATAATAGAATAATGATCGTTAAAAAATGAGAATCAAAAAAATGGATAAGAAAAAATAAAAAAATTGAAAAGATAAACTATAGGCGCACAGAGAGGCATGTACATATACATATATATATATATATATATATATATATATATATATATATATATATACACACATATATATTTATATATATACCTATATGTTTAATTTAAACAGGGAATTGACGTGCTTTTAGCCTAAACTATTATAATATAATACACAACGTCTTCTATCACGTCAGCCACTATAGACAATTATTGGTGTTTTAGAAAATAGGTCGACCGTTTATAGAATAAATAGCATAAATATTGTACAGAATAAATATAAATATATAAGTATACATACATGTATACGTATACATATACATATATACATATATTTATATTTATATTCATATATCCATATATATATATATATATAATCGTATTTATATGTAAATTTTTTTCATTTTTTTTATCAATTTTTTTCAAGTTTTTTTTCTTTTTTCTTTTTTAAATATTATTATTATTATTATTATTATTAATATTATTATTATTAGTGTTTTATTTTATTTTCATTATTACTATGTTACACGAGGTCCTTTCTCTCTCACTTCACACTTCGTCCCTTTCCTTTCGCATTTATATACCTATATACATATATATGTATATACCGATATATACTACGTTATCTCTTTTTGTTTCTCTATAGATCGCGATAAGAAAGAGAGAGAGAAAATAAGAATAATGGATGTAATTTGGAGATGAAGAGAAAAAAAAATCGAAAAAAAAAAAAAGAAGTAAAATTTGATAACAAACATCATCACTCTGACCACGAAGTCAAATAGAATTGCTTATCATAAAGTACGATTTTAAGGTTTATATAGGTATAGTATATAACCATACGCGAATATATAGAATATAATTTTAATCATTTTATCGATTAAAATATGAGATATCGTCTCATCGCTATCTTTTATTCATATTCATATTCATATTCATTTTCTTCTTCTTCTCATTCTTCTTCTTGGCACATCTTAAACCTTATCCATCCCTCTCTCTCTCTCTCTCTCTTTCTCACTCATCTTTACACAGTTTATATAGTTTCGTCGTGTCTAAAGAGGATCAATCATCATTCCCCAATATTTTTAGTTTTTCCTCTTTTTTTCTTTTTTCTCTCAGCTGCATCGTACAAATGTCCATATACACGTACTATAACATCGATTAATTAATTTTTTTTTTGTGTTTAATTTTTAATTTTTTTTTTTGTTTTTTGTTTTTTTGTTTAATTTCTTTTAAATTACCTTTTCAGTCTTCAATTTTGAAACGTTTTATTTTTTATGTTTTGAGTTTTTTTTTTGTTTTTTTCTTTCCCCCCTTCATTTTCATTTTCATTTTCATTTTTTAATCAACGTTTCGACAAACCACCTCCCTCTCTCTCTCTCTCTTCCCACTCGTATCATATCATATACCATAATATAAATCCACCTCTCAATCTCAGGCTCTGTATGTACCTATAATACCATTCCTGTCGCGATGATCCTGAAGATCTTGTTCCAACGCGTCTCTATGCTTCTGATGATAATGATGGTGTTCCCTCTCCCTGTCTCGCTCGCGTTCCCTCTCCCTCTCCCTTTCCCTATCTCTATGATGATAATGATGATGCTGCGTATGCCCGTTAACCGGAAGTGTCGGATACGAAGACTGCGTAAACGGCGGAGGGTGTCTAGGCGGCGGCGGAGGGTGTCCAGGTATACCGTTGTGGATTCTGGACCTCGTACTTTCCATGGAACTGTCACCTCTCGCGGGGAGTGTCGGTGGCTGGTGATTGTTTCTTCTAAGGGAATGACTGGACATGTGTATCCTCGGGTTTGACCCGTTTGTTTCAACTCCCGAATTGCCAGCTCCGTTATTATTGCCACCGACGCTCGACAAGCTGCCATTTCCTCCCCCACCTCCGCCGCCTCTTTGTATACCCGAGCAGGGCAGTGTCCCCGGTCGACTTCGCATTTGTCGCGCGGTTTCACCATCGATGTACGTGAAACCGTCTGCAGGCGCTGTTCCACCGTGAGGAAGGAACCAGACGCCTCCATTACCGGGGCTCGCCGCCCTAAGTTCTAGCTACAGTTCGGTGACTGGTATCGGTTTAAGGCCCGCGGCAACTTGTGCTTGTTGTTGGGCATGGGCAGCCCTGACGATGTAATTTTCATCGTCTGAGAATGTCTTCTGGTACTCGTGTTCCTTTCTCGATATAGCCCGGTTCTTGTAATCTTTCAACGCGTCCCGTACCCTTCTTCTGCATCTGTAGTAAAGGAGCAACGCTAGTCCGGCGAATAACGCGAGTCCGGCACCTCCTAGGGTGGCTACCAGCGCCTGTCTCCTCGGGTCAGAGAACGCGCAGCCGAGTTCATCCGCCGCCATACCCTTCAGAGATCTTCCTCTCAGTTCCTGGGGCTCGGCGCAAACAACCGGGCTAGAATTTCTCGCCGCTAGTACCACCGAGAGCCACAGAATACCGCAGTCACATACTAGAGGGTTTTCGCTCAGATCTAATCTCCTGAGTTCGCCCCAGGCTACGAGAGACTCCGAGAAACTAGTGAACGCGTTATCCCTCAGGACCAAATGTCTCAGATTTGGAAGTCCGGCCAGAGCTCCGTCTTCCATAGTCAAAAGTCGTTTGTTACTGGTAAGAAAAATGCTCTCGAGATTAGCGTTGTCGGAGAATGCACCGCGTTCAACGGTCGTGAGTACTTTAGCCCCGGACACGTCGAGTTTCTTGAGGTTTGACAATCCGTGAAAAGCGCCCGCCCTCAATGCGGTAAAGTCGTTTTGACCCAGTGTAAGTTCTTCGAGACGGGGTAAAGTCGCCAGTTGTCTGGTTGGTACTTCCCTCAGTTTATTACCGCCTAGTTTGAGGGTTCTGAGGGCAGTAAGCCCCCGGAATGCACCCTCGCTGACATTGTCGAGACCGGCACTAGTCACGTCGAGAACAGCGAGTCGGTTTAAGCCGTTAAACCCGTCGTCGGGAAGTGATGAAAATGCGTTCAGGCCTATGTGCAATTCGGCAAGTGCGTTTAGCGGTCCCAACGCGGGGGACGGAATGCCTCTGAGTTGATTATCGTCGAGATAAAGTACCCTGAGAGAGCCGAGCCTCTGGAAAGCCTCGGGGTCCACATTCGATATGCGATTTTGCCCCAGGTCGAGTTCTTCGAGTTTGGTGAGCGAAGTGAAGAGCCCGTTTCTCAAAGTCTCCAAGTAATTGTCTCGCAGATTTAGAACCGTGAGTGACTTCAGCCCTTGAAACGTCCGCTCGGTCAGAGCCGATATTTTGTTGTGTTTGAGGTGAAGTTCAACGAGGTGTTTCTGGGCCTCGAAACTGTTGTTCGGTATCGTGACGAGATGGTTATTCGATAGATCGACGTTTTTGAGATCACCGTAAAACTGGAAAGCGGCGTCGACTATTTTTATCTTATTTTCCTTGAGGACGATCCTCTGAATGCTCGGATTCAGGGCAATGGGTATAACGTCGAGATTCGCCTCGACGCAGGACACGACGAGTGTTTCGTCGTCGCACACGCATCCGTTGGGGCAAAACGTCGCGGCTTTTCCAACGGAGTTTAATACCGCTGCCAAAAGTATGACCAGATGTAGTTTCGAGGCGGTGTATCCGCGTCTGGACACCTGCAAAACGAAAAAAAGAGAGAAATCGTTAGTAAAACCGAGCACAAAGTAGTCGCATACCTATGACGGGGTGGCGACGGTAGGGGGTGGTTAGTTAAGGGCAAAGGAAAATTCTTGAAAGTAAGTAATTACGAATTAAAAAGCCTGAGCAGTTTTCCCTCTCTTTCTTTTCCTCTTTTCCTCTTTTCCTCTTTTATACTTTTATACTTATTTTCTTTAGAGAAACTCGTCGCCTGAAGATTAACCTCAAATATCAAACCTGGGCGGTCGGCGGGGGCTTCTTTGATGGAAAACGACGTTAAGCCATCGCTGATTAAAAGTATACAACTGTATAACTGCCAGGGTTACAACTTTATATGGGACATTCCCCACACCAATTTTAAAAAATCACTCAAAATTTGTATAACTTATTTTCACTACGAATATACCATATAATTCTTAGATTTATATATCAAGCGTTTTACACAGAGAAGACAAAGAAAAAAAAAAATAAAAATTCTGGTTCTCATTGGCACGGAATGCCCTAATTAAAGAAAAAAAGAAAATTATACAAGAGATTCCGTGCCAATGAGATGCAAATATTTTTTTTCTACTTTGCAATTTGCAATGTCTCCTATGCATGTAAATCATCGATTCGTATAGGTCATTCGACGTCGATTCTTCGCTAAATTTGTTTTTCCTCGAAAACTAAAAAACTCTATACATATACCTGTGCGTATAAAAATTCGGAAACGAGAGAAAAGGTCTCGCGATTGAACCCCGAATGATTTTTACGTTTATACATAAGAAAGAAAAAAACGTATAACCCTTCTTCTTCATTTTTTTGTTCGTTCTCTCCTTTTCTCTTTCGTTTTTTTTTTTTATTTCTGTTTTTTTTTTTTATATCTGCGGCTGAGAAGAAAAAATGGTGCGGAGAGAAAAGGGGAGAGAGGGGGAGAGAGGGAGACGTTGGTATATTTACGTCGTATCTCTTATAGTTATCTCCTACGACCCGAAGAAGAGCCAGCGAGAGGGATGATATCGCGAAAATGTGTGCTTACCTTTTTAGCACGATCCCTTCGCCCGATATCCTTATCGGATTTATAGTTATCCGCTATTTGTATATAAAATGCTCACGTCGCTGCTCAACCCCCCCTCCCACCCCCACCTCCCCCACCCTACCCGTAATACTTCCTATAATACTACTTTTTTTTTTCTTTCTTCCTCCTTCCCTTTCCTTTCCTTTCCTTTTTTTTTTTTCCTTTTTTTTTCTCCCTCTTTTCTCTCTTTATCCTACCATTACTTACAGCATAGCTGCTTTTATACGGTCGTTGATCCACTACCGCGTGTATCCGCATATATAGGTATTAACATTTCTCGATCAGAGACGAAAACGAGAGAAACACGAGATGGAAGCCTCTTCGAGGAATCAAATGCAATTTAGAAAAATACGGAAAGTAAGAAATGGTTTTGTTTTTTCTTTTTTTTTTTTGGACAAATTTACGATCCATCGATCGCGTGGCTGTGGCGGCGTATGGTCGTAGGTACCGTACATACGACCGTGTTTGGCGTTTTAAAATTCCTAATTTCGAATAATTGACGCGTTTTAATAATTTTCATAGCAAATTACGGGACCTCATTTCACCCGAAACAGTATTTTCGGTGCCATTAGAAAAGCGGTATAATTCAAACGAATGCACCTGTACCACACGTACTCGTGGTAAAGAATAATAAGAAAATAAGTACACGTATGTACTTCTGCAGAAGGGCGTTTTAATATTTCAAATAAACGAGTCAATTATTCAATACATAAGACACCCCATCGGTGTACCTCTAGGTACGTTACTAACCATGCGTGACTCCAATCCCCCTTTTCTGTTTACGATTACGATTACGATTACGTGTAGAGGAAAGAAAAACGCAAAGGTGTACACGCACCACGGTACTGCAGTGCACGGTATAAGTGTATACCTGAAACTAGAGAATATACTTACGTACGCCGTGTGCGTGCGTATAGGTATATCGGGGTGAAAGTAAGTAGTCTCATGACTGTCCGATAGCTAAGGCTTACCTTAGTGTGTTTAGTGACTGGGTTATATACATACATATATATACATATATATATATATATACACCTACCTAGTGCGATATGTGTTATAGCCGTACGAGTAAAAAGAGAAGGAATAGGAGAGAGGAGGGCGTATCTTTTCCTTGAAGCGATAAACTCTCAGTGTATGGTTAGGTGCATATATATACGTATATATACGTATATATATATATATATATATATATATATATTCGTAGGCTATAGCATTACACGGTGTATGGGATATGTATATGCACGGCATGCATGCATGCATGCATGCTTGCTTGCTTGCCTGGTCAGGCCGTGGCATATCGAATGAATAATGGACCGCTCGAGGCACGTACGGACCCAGAATTACGTCACGGACATCACGATTGCAATTCGAGCGAAACATATACACGTATTTGGAACGACGGTGTAGAAGTGGGTGTAATTATTATACTTACATGTAACGAAGAAGAAAGAAAAAAAAAAGAAATTGGAAAAAAGAAAAGTTGAAAAATTGACAAGATTTATTAATTTTTTTCTGCTTGTTTTTTTTTTTCTACAAAAGTGATTCGGTCAAGGTCCAGTTGAACGTGAGAGAATAGAAAGAAAAAAAAGTTAAAAAAAAAAAAAAAATACCAAAACCTTGGAAAATTTCTTCTACCAAACTTTTCCTTCATGTATATATACAAAGTTCTCAGCTCGCTACTGTATATGATACGCGTGTACGGATAAAGAGATAGATAGCCGATACCCACAGCATGTGGTTAATTTTTTCTTTTTTCTTTCTCGACATTTTTTTTTTCAGTTGTTTTTTGAGTTTTTTTTTTCCTCTTCCACCAATCCGAGAGAGACTTGTCCATATACCTAAACACATAATATACCCCCATACCTACACGTTTGATATACATAGTTTATAGTTTATTGCTTGCAGATGCGTGCGGCGACACACGCACGTATGTACGTGTATACTATATATCGCGTGTCTAATGGCATAAGGTCGTAGGCACCAAAAAGAGAATTTCGGTGACACAGGTTTCCGTATCATTTTTCTCTACGCCGTAATTCGCTACAAAAATGTCGAGAACCACAATCATAATTCTTAATTGAAAATTTGAAAGCTCGGAAATGCAAAATTTCCACACGACGTGGACGGATACGACGTTCTCCCTTTCACCCGGCCAATGTACAATTTCAACTTTTTTTTTTTGTGAACAAATTTCGAAACTTTCCGCCTAAAAATACGTACCGAAATATTTAATGCGATTTTTCAACATTTTCAAAATGCCAAACGTTCGCATAACGCCGCTTTGCGACCTGATAGAATATTGTTATTATCATTATTATTATCGTTATTATCATCGTTGATACTATTATTATTATTATTCATTATTCAAGCTAAGAATCAACACGCGCCATATAGTTCATATATCATTCTGGCTCGGATTACAAATAATTCAATAATACAAACACTGATTGACTAATGAGTATAAATGAATTAATAACCATAATTATAGACACTGCGATTATTGTATTTTAGCATAAATCAGTTCTACGTGGGTAAATCACGATGATTCGGATGATATATGCGTTAAACAACAAAATACATAGTATACAGTCGATCTCTGTACATATATAATATATACTATAAATCGTAGATCCGTATGGATTAAAAATTAACAAAAACTTCGCCCCATTTCGATATACATATAAACGAAAAGAAAATAAATAAATAAATAAATAAAATCAAAAATGAGAACGAAATTATATATAGCGATGAATCATTGCGATATTCGTTATCTTATCGCACATTATTCATATTAATTCGTTGAATTTATCGTCAAGAATCTTTATCTAGGATATTAAGTGTACGTAGCGATATCTGTTCATTCTTTTTTTTATACGGACAATGGTTCGAAATTTTTGTTGTTTTTGTAAAATGATCAGCCACGATAGAGTCCGAACTGTTTCGTGTATGTGGGTCCATGGCTATAGTAGGTCTGGATAAATCTGGGTGTGAAACGAAGGAGATGAATCTTTTCGAAAGAATTATAGTAAAAGAAAACAAAATAAAAAGAATCTTGGCAGGCGAGATCGGATTCTTCGAAAAACTTAAATTAGATACTTTTTATTATTATTTAAAGTTTTTCAATTATTATCATCGTCTCCTCGGAATTCTTGATACTAATATTTCTAATCTAGTTCTACACCAATCTCGGAGTTACAATTGAAGTTGTACTTTATCCTCGTATACTCATACCTATATAAGAAAGAAAGAATCAAAGAAAGAAGGAATCTTCTTTGTTTTCCACATCTCTCTCTCTCTCACATTATCTCTATATACCTCCGGATCTAGCCACTTAATATTTGTATAACTGAATCACGTATATTTTTCCATAAAACTTATAAAATTGCGGTATAGATCTAACCAATAAATTACAATTAAATACTTGATATTTACTTACACACAGTATAACCCATAGAAAACAATAACTCAAGAGCGTATATATGTATACACACGCGTAACGAAAAAACATGAAACGACAAAAAAAAAAGAACAACCCTATCCATAATTAATAACCAAGCCAAATGAAATATTAAACCTATACATATATACATGATATACATAAACATACATTCACAAGAGGCAGACGATATAATCTCATGGGAAATTATTAAATAACTTTCCTGCGCGATATGCCTCTAGGCAATATTATATATATTATATATGTATTATACATAGAAAGTTAGTTTATACATGTATATATTATATATATATATATATATTTCGCATTTATAAATTTCATACCATATACCTAGATACAGTTATGCGTTTACGTGGATTATTTTTTTTTCGAGTTTTTTTTTAAGATCCTTTTATGGTAAATTCGAAGAATATGTAAATGAAAACCAAAAAACAAATTGGTTTTATTTCTCCTCTTTTTTTTTTTGTCAACTCCAGAGCACTTGCACACGGGTTTCAAGGGGTTTAAATATAGATTCTCAAACCCGCTCGACAGGTGAGAGAGGCTCCGTTTTAGGATCGACCGCCAATCAACAGGTTCACCTACGCGCCAAAGTAGCCATCGCATAAAGCTGTTCAGGGATTGTGAAGCGAAAGAGAGAGAAAACGAAAAAAAAGAAAAATCTAAAGAAAAAATAGAAAAGAAAAATGACGGAAGAGATGAAGCAAAGAAAAAAAAAAATAGATAGAAAGAAAAAAAAAAAGAAAAGAAGGAAAGAGAGAGAAGATACATTTTTTTGGAAAATATTTTTGATTAAAATAAAATTTCTATACATATACGTAAATATACATACACGTATTGCAGGGATTTTTGAAATTATGGCGAGGGGACGCAGCTTCCGAGCTACTAGCTGTTTAACGTCAGATATCGAAGAGCAAAAAGGCAACGGGATCGAAACTATAACTCCCACGCAAGGGCAATTTTCCGAACAGCGGATTCTCGCGAGTTGTATTTTTAACACAGAATCAATATTTATTTTACCTCTTCGTCTTCGTCTAACAAGTATAGGTAAAAACTTGCTCGCCATAGGCTAATTATATTAAAACATATATACATGAATATTTTTTGATAAAATTTTTCTCGTGTTTCTAAAAAAAAAAAAAAAAAAATCGGTTCACAGCTAAATCAATCGATCGAATCGATCGAATCGACCGAATTTCGCTCCTCGTTTTACTTGGCAAGAAAAAAAAAATACTGAACTGAATTTAAAAGATATATTCAATTTTCGTTTGTTAATAATATCTCGACGATATGTCCGCGAAGGGTTTGCAGCAGAAAAGAAAAAAAAAAACTGGAATTCGAGTATAGAATATCGACTGCGAATCGAAGTTTAACGTATGTTCCTACGTATATACGATATATACACACGTTAGATGAAAAATTTTTGCTTCAGCTGTAGAAAAAATAAAGAATAAATAAATAAAATGAAGAAAAAACGAAAAATAAAAACTGCCTCGTCAGAGAGAGGGAGTACTGAAACTGAAGTAATAAAACTCGGAGAGATACGTCTAATTACCAGGTCGAAAATGAACTCGGGCATCATTAGCGAGACGCACTCGGATAACGCTCGAGTACATACATATATATACATGTATACACCTACGTACGTAACATACACGCACACATGCATACATATTAAATTTTTCTCCACTCTTTTACCTTCAAACGTATACATATATGTATTATATATGTACAATGTACGTATAATTTGTATACACGTATGTATGCGCGTGTGTGGCCCCTTTTCCGCCAGTCTTACATATCTTGAAGCGTTGTGGATATTAACAATTCGCTGGTAATACCGCCGTATAATTTTCAGCTAATTACAATTTTTAGATGTAACGACGATATGGTGAACGATCGTGAAAAAATTTTCTGGACTCGTGAAAATCTGCGAATTTTTCGAGACTTCGAGTCATTTGTATAAAGTTATTTATTTTTCTTGAAATCAGATTTGGGGAGTTCCGAGGCCTGAAACCCAAAATTTGGCGAAACAGTTATCTCTTCAATTTTTCGTCACCGCGATCTTGAATTCGATCGATTTTCTTATACCGTATTCTCCGAGTTTCTAAATTATTTCGTAATTTCAACAAATTTTCAGACTCTAGATCGTTCATTTAGCAAAATCTTCGCACCGCAGTAATTTCCGAACTTTGCCAAGATTATATAAAGAGAATTTATTAAAAATACCGTTATAATTGGGTATTGAAACGAGATCAATGAGAGAATTAATTTCTTGAGCTTCGATTAACGAAACAATACAAGGACGGAGAAAAAAAGAAGAAAAAGAGCAAACAAAAAAAAAAAAAAGGTACAACTCATTAACGCGGCGATGGACTGCTTTTGTTCTACGAGAAAATGGATCAACATCGTTTCTTTTTTTCATCATATATATATATATTTTTTTCTTCATTTTTTTTTTACCTTTATAACTAAAATCGAATACTTTTTCGAGAGCAAGTAATTTAATGATTGCGTGGTCGTTCGTTCGTTCGTTCGTTCATCCGTTCATTCATTCATTCATTCATTCGATGCAAGACGGTAGTGGGGGTTGAAGCAGCGCTTTGAAATTTAGGACAAAAGGTCTTTTCAAGGTTTCAATTTCTACTGTTCGCAATTTCTTTTCTTCGTATAACATTCTATATATACTATATATATTATAAGATGAGAATATAAGGCAAATAAAGGAGAAGACGATCAGCTGAAAAGATGGTTCGTTGATTCATCGTATATCATCTACCGTTGCCGATTTTCATCCACTTTGCTTTACCTCATCGCGAAATCTTGAAAGTTCCCAGGGGTAAAAATTCCGAATTCGTTTTCGACGATTTCGAATTTTCAAAAAGGTTGAATTCTGTAATATTAAAACACCGAAAATCCAAAGATTAATCGGACCACTTATTTGTTTCGATACGATCGATACGGCCCGAGTTATCAAACGCCGAATGAACACACGCGTGAATTTGAACTTTCGGAACTTCCAGCCTCTCGGATCTTCAAGCTTTCGGAATTTTTGACGAATCTGTAATATCAAAATTCTGAATCTTTACCCCGAGGGACTTAAAAAATTAGGAACTCCAACCCGGTTCCATCCCCTAATAAAATCTATCAATGCCCAGACTAATAGATCGATAAATTTCTCATATTTGCAATAATACCAGAGTTTATTTTCTGCACCTATATGCTAGTTATACGTATATAGGTAATACGCCAAACAGGCATTTGATATATCTACTTTTAATATGGGAACTAACGCACGTGTCTGGCAAGGCAACCGTTTGTTCTGATTTCAGCGATATATATACACCGACGAATGACGACGGCGTAGATTTTGATTAATGGTTTTTTTCCCCTTTATATCAGGACGGGGAGAGGCAGTGAAAATTCGGGGTTACATTTTACCCTACATAACCAGACCTTCTTTCACACTCGCAAATATAAATAGCTAACGTTTACATCGAACATCAAAAAAAAAAAAAAAAATTTCAACATCATTTACACGTTTTCTTCTCTCTCTCTCTCTCTCCCCTTTTATATCATATACCAGATACCTACATACTAAAAAAATTAATTTCCTAATTCGCGTCTATCTTTCTTATCGACTTTTAATTTTTCCCAAACTATATCTTCTGTTATTTCACTCGTTTTACAATTTTCTCCATTTTTGATCAACTTTTCCCAAAAAAATTTCATATGGATTTGACAGAAAAAAAAAAAATCGAACATAAATTCTCGTCATTTTCCGCCTTCGTCGGCATTAATTTTTTTTTTTTGTTCTTCTTTTCCGGTTCTCGTTGTCGGAAAAGCTTGCGCGAGTCGCGAGAACTTGAAACTTTTATTCCCGATGGATATTGAAGTAGAGAACGGACCATATATCCAGCATAGTTGGTGTCGTTATAATACAACGGCCATCTTTTTATTGTCCAATCTAAGCCGCGTCTATATTATTATATCGAAGGGGTAGAACCACCCCTAGCCCTACCCCTACCCATACCATACAGTTATATAAGCACGGTAGAAAAATCTGGGTCAATGGTTTGTCGACTGCCGGAATTATTAGGGAGAACTTTTTCAGGTATATAGAAACAAACGGCATGATAACTAGCGACGCTTCTACCCGGGGGGGGGGGGGGGGGGGTATAACTGCGCCAGGGTGAATAGGTAAGGGGTGGTTGACTGACTAACCGCTCATTTTCATACACAGGCGCGACTCCAAAAAAGAAAAAAAAGAAAAAAAAATGAAAAAACGATCGAATTTTCGAATCTGATTCGTTTTTCCGAATTCCAAAATTTTATTTACCCGATTCAAGGTTTTTTTTCTTCTTATTTTCTTCTTTTTTCTTCTTTCTTTTTGGGTTATGGATGCGCTGGTTAGTTTAGTCTGGGAGTTCGGCAAGGTTTTGAGAGTTTGGAGTTCGGGGGTTGTGTGTTTCGGATAGATGAAAGGGTTTCCTCCTTTCATCCCCCGCGTATAGCTATTGATTTTCCGTTTTCTCTCTCTCTATTATCTCTATATCTATGTATACATGTATCTTTCTCTTGCTCTCCGGGAAGCGAAGGACCTTCGGTTGGTTCCTTCCTTCCTTCCTTCCTCGCTTCCTTACCTACTCACTTCCTTCCTTGTCCATAAGGGATGAAGATCTTATTTTTATTCTTATTCTTATTCTTTTTTTTTCTCTCTCTCACTTCATTCTTCTTTTACTTCCCTAATATCACTTCTTTTATTTTTTCAACTTGGACAAATATTCACCCTGGATGGGAAATCGAAAGAAGGACCGGAAAAAAAAAGAAAAAATAAGAAAAGGAAGGAGAGACCTTGTTCCAACGATTCGGGAGACTGAAAATCTCCGCTTTCTACCCACCCCCAAATAATAAATAGAAATTATTTTATACATATATTTCAAGAGGGTTGCCAATTTCATTCTCCTCACCCTCGATATGGTAATAAACTCATCGTGTAGGTATATTATCGTTAAACGAATAATATAACGTATATACATATATGTGTGTACCTATACCTGTGATATAGACCCTGGGTTTATATCGAAATGAGTAATGGGGTGGCCTTTGATTATACGCTGCAAGACATTTATCATTTACATTCAGATTTTCTACATCCGCGTTGTAAACGTCGGGATTTCGTACCAGAAGGTATTCGAGGGTTGAATATTACGAAAAATCGAAGGGACGGTGACCGGGGAATCAGAAATCTGATAACAAATCCAAGACTTAGAATTTTTGAATTTTTCGAAAGGGTATCTACCCGAAAGTCTGAATAGCCGATTGAAGAAAAAAATAAATAATAAAAAATGTTCAAACTTAGAACACAAAGGGTTCAAAATTTCGATAGTTAAAAATCCGAGGGGCGAGAAACGCACAATTTTTTGTCTTCGCATCCTGAGAAATGGGACCGAATTAAATTTTCGGTTTTCCGGGCTTTCGGAGTTCTGAAGAATCCGCATTCCTACCTTTTCGGAATTTCGACTGGTTTCTGAAAATTCTGACTCGTTTTTTTATTTCCCTAATTTCGTAAAAATTCGTTCACTCGTTACGTCTTCTGTCTCATTATGGTATTCGTAGGCCGGTTAGCCGAGCGTAAAGTTACGGTGTGAGTTCATAAGTTAAATATACACCGTTGAGAAGAATCGGGTACCTAAAAATAGAGCTAAGTAACCACATACTAGTACAGTTCGCATAGTTTATAGGGTATATCTGTACCGGTATATGACACAGACTCTGCAGAGACCACAAAATCCTCCACGGAGACTAAGCTTAACTTAACCCACTCGACATATTTGATAAGAAACAGTAACGTTACTCACATCAGTCATACATACGAGGGAATCAAGATTCAATTTACGTATCGTACGTCTGTTTGTACGATATATGTATATATAGCCTAGATTCGAACCGCAATATCAGAATACATGTATAATTATACACACACGTGTGTCTCCGCGTTACATTTTAAAACGTGACTTTATACTTATTATACTATGAATTGCTTAGAAGATAGGATAGTCATTGATGCGTGACACACGTATGTGTGTATCGGTAAGTTCCGCAGCTGTGATATAAGATAAGATAAAAAGAAAAGGAGAAGACTAATCTATTTTTATTTTGTAACTTCTTATTTCAATTTTTTTTTTTTTATCCTACGTATCGCTTCTATCGAAAGAAGCTCGATATTTTCGGTGATTCGCGGATAAATCGGGATAATTCGTTTTAGAAAAAGTTTCAGAGTTTAATGAGAGATTTTATTTACCTGTGAAATTTTTCCCTCGCGAATAAATATTGACGAAAATTTGAGAACAAATTTTTCCTATCCATTTCCAATCAACGGGGAATTTGAAAATTTATTCTATGGTATATACCATGAATATATATATACTATATATATTATATTAAACCGTTTGTCGATTCGATATCGCGCACGATGACACGTACGGGGGTAGGGGTATGGGTCCGCTAGAAGGGGTACGCGTTTTGGTTTGGTCCTCGCGTGATAATATGACAGGTAATTTCCGGGGTATGAAACATGGCCAAACCAACTCGTTCGCTATGAGTATTAGATATAGGTATAGGTATAGGTGACGGGGGTGGATAGGTGTGGGTATAGATATAAGGTGGTAATGGGAAAAATGTTAACCCTTTTACCCATATCCGGGGTTCTGACAGAGAATTTTAGGTCATCGACAAAAATTCGCTATGCATATGTACATATATACGTGTATATATATAGTACATATGAATATGTATACGTATAAAGCAGCGGCTAAATCGCGAACGAAAATTCGCATATTTCGAAGATCTCGGAAAGAGAAAACGAGACCAGAAAAACAGAAGAAAAAACAAAAAATTAAATTTCAAGGAGAACGACTGGTACGGGGGTGAGAGTAGAATATGGGGTATTCTAACAAAGCGTGTATACACCGAATGTTACATACCTATATATATATTTATACCTATATGCGTATACGCGTACCTAACGTTATAGGTTTCCGGTTTTTTGTATACAAAAACCGCGATTCGAAACAATTTACGATCTTCTTGGTAATCTGTGACGTATCTGGTGATATGGTCTCTGGCACCGGGCCTGCAGGCAGACCTACAGGAAGTTACGTCATCGCATCGGTCACAGACGGTGACTTAAGAGTTGAAATGTGTTGGTTGGTACGTTATACAGACACACGTACGTGGATACAGAATCTACGGTTGTTTACTCATTGTCAGAGTATAGGTGAAAAAAAATTGGAAAACAAAAAACAAAAAAATTAAAAAAATATATGTATATATATAAAAAATAAAAAAACGACTGAGCAACAAAATTTTCTCAGAATATCACAAGATCCGGGGATAAATCTTGAGCACGCTGCATGCAGGTTATCGCACCGCAAGCTTTATACCCCCACGTGTATATTATACTAGACTCGGATCCGTGTACCCTCCTGCGTCATATGTAATATATATAACTATATATATATATATATATATATAGTATATAGTATTATATATATTCTCGTGCCCATGCCGGTGTGAAAATGTCAATATTTAAACTAACCGAGAAATTCTCGGGCTCCCGGGTCAACAATTAATTATCGAGACACGTGTGTCTAATACACGGTATATACCTACGCGCGGTGACTCACGATGATTAAAAGTATCATTATTTTTATTTTTATTTTTATTTTTGTTTGAAATTTTTTCAAATTATTCACAAACCATAGCGTGTACTCGAAATCTGGCATCGAAATTCTACGAAGAGTACAAAATTCAGAAGAACAAGAAGAAAACAAAAAAAAAAAAGAAGAAGAACCAGATTTATATAGTTTCGTACGTGGAAAATGCGTACGGATTTGTTTTTCCAGTAATTTTATTTCATGGAAATTAATCGACCAGAATCGAATATATACCATATACGTTGGGTGTAAGATGTATGTACGTGTATATGGGGATAAATTGTATCCTTCTCGCATTAGATCAGACTCGGAGCCACCCCTAAACGTCGAGGACGCGACTTTCCCATCGTACAATACACGTCGATGTACGAAAAGTTACTAACGGTTGAACGGACGTATTGTTAATCTTCAGAATGGGTTCCTATCCCTCTTTTTCCTCCCGCTGCCACTACCACCACCAATACCGATACCACTGACAGTACCACCCATCGAATGAAATCACATTAGCAACATTTGAGTAATCACTTTTATCGCCTAGATGACGAACGAAGCCATGCAGTATTAATTCTCCAGACTAGACGTAGATAGCTAGTCAGATAAGTGGGTATAGTTACTCCATATATATCATACGTGTACATATATATGAAAAATAAAGAAAGAATAATTTCTTGATTTTTTTTTATTTTTTTTTTTCGAATTTTTCGACCCAAATCGAGGACAAAGTGTGAAAAGAGAATCGTCAGCCTCGTTGTAATATACGGAGTGATTTTCCAAGAATTTCTTTCTCTCCTCCAGTTCCCTGGGAGAAAAATACGAACGGAAAGAAAAAAAAAGAAAAAATAAAGAGAGAAAGAAAAATCGAAAGAGAAGGGAGAAAGATGTACGAGGGGGCGAGACGCGCAAATAAGCATTTGCACATCGGCTATATATGGCTTTGGTACGATTTTTAGCCCCGATTTTTCCCCTATCCGGATAACATCTCTCGAAAGTCTCCTGCAAGCTTGCAACGGAATCAGTAGCAGCAGGCAGTGTAGGTAGCAGAAGCAGGGCGTGGCACTAGCCATTCTGGAATCAGGGTATAGCCGACCCTAGCTGTTCTGATTAGTGGCAAATAATACCCGTAACAATGCTGTTCACTAGGGCAACAAATCGAACTCCTGAATATTCCCCTCACTCTCTCTCTCTCTCTCTCTCTCTCTCTCTCTCCATCTATCGCCTTTTCTCTGTCGTCCAGATGATCTGGATCATAGAGAGGCTTGGCTTCAATGTAGTACCATTACATTTACGTAGTAGTACGTACCTATCTACCCAATACCACCAGCGATCCAGCCACCCTTTGTCCATGGTGATATCAGCCTATACAGCCTCTCTACACTCATTGACGAGACACTGGCTGCTATAGCCACTCAATTCACGCATCTGTCAACTTCCATACGTCTACTACCGTGTATATATATACCTATATACGTCTAGCGATCGAAAAATTTATAACGTTATATATGTAACGGATAATTTCTCCTTTTTTCTTGAAAATTTGAAATTTAAATAAACTTATATTTATATTATTTATATTTATAATCGACGAAATTATTGAGGAAGTGAAAAGGCTGATAGAAACTTTGTGTATGTGTGTATATGCGTATAGTATGGTGTGGTACGTGTGTGTATACATATATATATTTCAATACCTGACTATACTATGTACAACTAATTAGCCGAGAAACTTGTTCTAATTAAATTAACACATCCGTTAGGAAGGAGTAGGAAAAAAAAAAGGAAGAAATAAAAATATTACCGCGTATCGACTCGGTAATTAAATTATCATCTTTTCTCCCATCGTTTCGTCAGAATATATAATACACGTGAAGAAGAAAAAAAATGAAAAAATAAGAAGAAAAATAAGAAATGTAAAAAAATTGCTGCACACTGAAGTCTAGAATCTAGATATTTATATAGCAGCGAGAGATTTAAGATATATACTACGAATTCGGAAATTAATTGGGTTCCGATATAGTGTACCTGCGTTTCCCTCCACAGGTATCGAAGAAAAAGGAAAAAAAGAAGAAAAAAAAAGAGAACGAAAAGAAAGAGAAATAAAAAAAAAAACCAAAGATACAGAGAAAAAAAAAAACCACACGCACATAGAATTAGGGTTCGAATTTCGTAAAGATATTCCAGACCTCTATTCCACCTGCAGCGCGATTTTATCTACCTGCCTCTGCAGGACAAGGAATCGTACCTGTAGGCCGAGAGGAGGCGGTTTCGGGTGCAAAAGATGAAGAAAGGAAAAAGATGAAGAAAGAAAAAAAAAAGGGGGGTCTGGGGGGAAAGGGAAAGTAAACCAAAGTAAAGCAAGTAGAAGATGAAGAAGAAGAAGTAGAAAAAATAAAACTAAAAAATTGAAATTCAAGTCGTGAGAACGGTGGTTGGTGTGGGAAAATCGTGGACGCCCGCGGTTGAATGGTCGAGAATTTATAGAGAGAGTATAAAGTATAGAGAGAGATAGAGAGATCGAGAGAGAGAGAGAAATAAAGCGGAGGCCAATGAGCGGCAAAGCGAAACCAAAAAAGCAAAAGTAACAACAACAAAAAAAAAAAAAAAAGAGCAAAGGCAAAAGTGTATAAATGCAGAAGATAGAAGCCCCCCCCGTACTGTCCGGTTTTTTGTATACCTGCAACAGGCAGTAGCGGTAGCGGTAGCAGATAGCATTGGCAGTGGCAGTGGCCAGGTATCATCGATTATATACGCAGCCCTATTTCATTTGCGACAACTTTTCGGATCAATTATGCGTGACATTGGTTCATTTGTATTTTATGTAGTTGTATAATGCGTATACGTATATCCGCGGTGTGTAACCGGGACTGT
The DNA here is from genome assembly GCA_947538915.1 of Tenthredo distinguenda. NCBI lineage: Eukaryota > Metazoa > Arthropoda > Insecta > Hymenoptera > Tenthredinidae > Tenthredo > Tenthredo distinguenda. The sequence continues at coordinate 25,405,270 of OX384532.1, forward strand.
ATAGAACAGAGCACCGCGGTAGGTATAGAAAATCGAACGTGTAACGGGAACGGGTATGGGAATGGGAATGGGAACGGGGGATCGGAATCGGTTCGACCGGAACAGGATATTTCATTGCTTTGCGGTCGTAAAAAAAAAAAAAAAAATTCGATTGATACCAATTAGTTGCCGCCATCCATTGGATTAAATAAATATAATTAATACGAATTATACGGTGTATAAATAATTTCACAAGTACGCGATATGTATTTACATACTACGTTACGTGTGTGACACGGTGTGTTTATTCGCGAGTCAATTATAACCGAGATATAGAAAAAAAAAAAAGTATAACGCGAATAAATTTCTGCGAATGCGAAATTATTGAAACCTGAAATAATTTGCAATTATATGTTTAAAAATCGTAGTGATCCGTTTTGGAAAGAAAAAAAAACAAAAAAAACAAACTGAGTCTATAGAATATTTCTCAACGGGCAGCGTGTATATCAGCGATTCGATGGAAAAAAAATTTCATTCCCAAGGTTTCCAAAATTAACATTTTATCATTTCGTAACATTTCCAGGTATAAAATATACATATTATATTATATTATTATATATACGTATACAGGAAAAAGAAACGAGTTCAGCACCTGTCGAAAATATAATAAATACGCACCGGTATTACACACGCGTTCGTAATCACGTAGTCAGTCTATACATGTAGAGGTGCACCGAATAAATTAGCATTATAAAACATGTATTTAATTATCATACGTATATATATAATATATTTCTCTTTTTCTTTCTCAAAGGCTTTCGAATATTAAAACACAAGGATACATATACATATATACATTTATATATCTTTATAAAGAAATAATCATGGCGTGTCTCTGATTCAAAAAAATAGAAAAAAAAAAGAAAAGAAAAGAAAAAAAAACTATATACGGAACACTGCGGAGAACGACCTTGTGCGACAAATATCTATCCATAGGGACGGAGAGAGAGAATGAACGGTTTATGAACGTGTATAGATTACGAAATCGTCAGCTGTTAACACACACACACGCACGACCAGGCGACGCATCATCATCGGTACACCACCGGTAGCAGCAATAGCAATAGTCATAGTATTGGTGGTAGTAGTAGCAGCAGCAGCAGCAGCAGGCAATAGGCAGTAGGCAGCAAAGCGCTAATAGATATGCTATACAGGAATCTAAAACGTGACGGACGCGGCACAAAGCGGAGCTATAGAGAAGAATTACTAATCGCGTAAATAAGCGTATAACATATAGTATACTATATTATAATGAAAATAGGTGGCGTATAAAATATAAAGAATCATTCGGTGATATTCCAATATTTGGTCTCTTCGAAGTATTTTTTATTCTTTCTTCTTCTTTTCTGTTACTTTCAACGATTCTCAAAGTTAAAAGAAATAAAGAAAGAAAGAAAGAAAGAAAGCGAAATTCAAAAATCTGTCGATTTATTATTCGACGATTCATTCATCGATTTGTAGGGAATTAAAAATAACAGTCGGGGGTTGACGATGAAAGGGGGAAAGAAAGAAAGAAAAATAAAAATACATATATGGAAGCTGCAAGGACGATATGATTCTCGCCGTAACAGGATCCATATAGGTGTAAGCAGCGCAGTGAAGAGGAGCGGAGGGAGCTATTTCAGCTAGAGGTTGACTTCGTCCGAGGATTAAACTACAGCCTACTGTATGGTGGAACGGGGAAAACGGGGGTAGAGGTATTATCTCTCGGCGTTGAATACAACGCGCGCGTTAGGTTCGTTCGTTCCTCCGCCTGACTCCCTTACGTGTGTTTCTATACGCATAGTAGCTGGTAGGTAGGTATTGTATTATATCACGTAGTGGTATGGTATAAGCGTACCTAGGTACGAAGTGAGCATCGTTATTGAATGAACGGACAAAAAGGAGAGAAAGAAAAATTGAAAAAAAAAAGTAAAAATAATAATAATAATAATAAAAGATGAATAAATTTAAAGCTCTGAGTTTTTAAAGCCCTAATACCTACCTACCTTCGTACCCTAAAGTCCTAAAGTCCTAAAGCTGCCGCGTGCAGGCGGCAATGTTGCATCAAATATAACTGAGATACGTATAATCCGATTAGGATTTGGTACATATAATAATTTGAGAAGAAAAAAAGGAGAAAAAAAAGAAAAAAGAAAAGGCAATTCTTACTGCGATTGTTTTGAAAAAATTAACTTTGATGTTATTTTTTTTATTTTCATTTCAAATAGATATTGTTATTAGATTGTATTAATACGTATGATGTAAAAGAGACGCGGGCAATGAGGAGGTGATATATGAATCGCGTCACATGTGCGGGTGCATCGGAATATAAATATTATATCAGACGGCTGGCTGAGAGAATAGAATGAAAATTTTTGTTTTCGCGTAATAATTTTTTATAATCGTATCAAGGTGTACACCATGGGAATATTTATCGCATACGTATACATGTATGCACGCGGATGTATGACTGTAAGAATCACGGTATGCATCGCGTAATTAAATCTCGTGAGTGTAATAACTGACTGAACGTATATATAATATACGTAGCAGGATGTACAAGCGTATAACACGTATACAGGCATAATGTGTACACAATGCATTCTGACACATGATAATAATTATTATTATTATTGTATGTTGAAAATGTAGGTATATAAAATTTATATCACGTACGGACTAGAGAAGAGAGAATTTTCGCATTCATGAAATTCACGATTGATTACTACATATGTACTAACGTATACAGTTTGTAAATGTATATTATGTACTGCATCCGTGAAATACCAACGACAATTACATTGGAAACATTACGAAATCTGTCTCGGCTCTGAATCATTTTATACTGTACTATGCTAGAATATACTAACACGTCGTTGCCTTTGTTGAAATGATCGAATCATCGGATGATCCGTCACAGCCGCCGCCGACAGTTATTGTTTCTTGATAAATATTACAGTTAGGATATAGAAGAAAAATAAAAATAAAAGAAAAGAGAAGATATAGAAGATAGAAGAATACGCCAAAAAACTTGAAATTTATTATACGATTATTCGTACGTCTATAATTCTATCCATAATTTATTATTTCTTCATTTTCTACGCGAGAAAGAGGTAAAAAAAAAAAGAAGAGAGAAAAGGATTCTACTGATAAAAATAAAACGTGTTGCAAGTTAATATACAAGGGTGTCTAATAACGTGTTAAATCGATGATTGAGTACCGTGTTATTGGATTAAAAAGAAGTGTATAGAGTGAGAAAGAGAGAGAAAGTCTCGAGAGAGAGAGAGAGAGGGGGATGATACACGAGTAAATTTGCGGGTCATATAACAACAGTGTAGTTCTATAACAGTTCACGGGATATAGGATAGAGATATAGAGAATTGGTGCAGCGCCGGGCGTTGCATCGGTGGTGTATCGGAGTTAGTTTGACCAGTAGGTAGGTAGGTAGGTAGGTACTGCCGCGAGTACAGGCACAGGCACGGGGCGCCAAGCTGTTGCTCTCTTCGAAGAGTTTGCTGGAGTGTTAGGGCATACTTGTATATATGTATAGGTACATATATGTGTAAGTGTGTCTCTTTCTCTCTTTCTCTCTGGATCTATCTATCTGTCTGTCTATCTCTCTCCGGTAACTAGGTCACAGAATGATAAATTATTGGTTACCATTTTACGGTGCTGGTGAGCTTGCAGGGTACCGTGACCCCTTCCAGGTTTGAAAATTCACTGTAATATACGTAACTAAATATCCATCTATCCGTATATATATCTATCTATTTATTTATTTATTTATTTATTTATCTCTACGTAGCTGTGTGTATGTGTGTGTGTGTGCACATATTTTGTGTACATTATTAATTTTTGGCACAATTTAAAAACGTACTGATGAGAATAAAACGATTTTAAAAAATATTTCTTTTTTTCTTTCCTCTTTTTCTTCTTGTTCTTTTTTTTTTTTAATTTTTCATTGAATCGTCGATGCATGAAAATAATAGAAAAGAATGTAGACACGGGGATTTTTTCCCTTCTTTTATAAAGTTAACGCGATAATAATAATAATAACAATAATAATAATAATAACAATAATAATAAGAAGAAGAATGAGAATAAGAAATAATAATAAAATTGTAGAAGAACTCGACTCGACCACGTTCCCCCTCCCCGTTGAAATTCGAATCCTCGAAAATCCTATAATTGTTACAATAAACCTGGAAACAACAACGTTAACCGAAACTCAGAAACGATAATAAAAATTGGCGAAAACATTTGGCAGAAGAAGAAGAAGAAGTAGAAGTAAAAGCAAACGAGAGAAGAAAAAAAAGTTGGCTAAATTCTTCGCAAAGAGTGATTTTCCTTCTTTCTTTCTTTCTCTCTCTCTCTCTCTCTCTCTCTCTTTTCTATTCCATCAAAGTGCGGTATCTACCTATACACGTGTATATGTATAATACATGTATATATATGTAAGTATATTGGTATACTAAGCGTATTCCGTAAAGTTTTTTTTTTTCTCTCTCCGTTCCTCTGTCTTTTTCCTTTCGATCTTTCTTTCTTTGGCTAAATCGTAAGTAAAACTTTTTTTTCTCTCATTCTTTCCTTTCCCTCTCTTTTCTGCCCAAGAATTACTACTACTACTGTATCTAGCTATATTATACTATACGCGCACACGCACACATGCACGAAAAGTATACGCGAATAACACAATCGTCAACGTTATAGTTCGCGATTATTATGGTGGCTTTACTCTTTCCGCTACGTTATATATACGAATAATTTTATATTATATTTATAAAAGAGGTATAATAGTTTCGAAATTACTCTTTTGTATATACCTATAATGTAATAAGGTGAATTCAACAAGTAAACGACCAGGTAACGTACACATATTAATATGCTAACGTTAAGCCGATGGTTATATTCGATCAAAACAACGGCGCGTAGGTATACGTACACATACGTTATTCCCACATTTATCTCTCTCTCCCTGTACTCTTGGTTCGTTTGTTTTAACATTGTAAATTAAAAAAATTAAAATAAAATTATTTTTTATATTTTTGTTCGTCGTCGTTGTTGTTGTTGTTGTTGTTTCTTCTTTATTTTTTATTTTTTTTACGAGAAATTAAAAATTTTCAAACGAAACGAGTCATGTTTATTATAGGATTGTAAACAGTAATATACAATCGTAAATGAAACAATCTGTACAAGAAAACCCATTTCATTCAACGCGGTATATATTACGATGTACAATAAACAAAATTCGAATGTAAAAGGTACAAGATCTGAATTGGCAACGTTTAAAACACGCACACTTGGGTTCAACCTCTGTGAGAAAGTTTTTAAATAATTCATAAGTATACCTACACACGTGTAATTCATCCCTGTCTACACGCGTATAACACGTACTCTATCGTACCATATAGAACTGGGAAGAAATAATAAGAAGAAAACTCAACGAACTCAAGAAACAATACCCAGAATTCATTAATTAGTGATCAAGACTTTCGACGTTGAACCGTATTTCCAGTATCGCATTATACACCGTGATTAGTTTACTCTTTTCCGATACAATTATAATAAAAATACGTCAACATCAACGAACATAAAATTTTCTTAAAATTTGTCATAATCAACTACAGGTTGTACAGTATATTATATCGGATATCATCGTAGAACGCGGTGCAGCACGTATTACATAGGTAAAATGAAACACGTATACGAGGATGATCGCAACATCATCCTTGGGATCAGAATGAGTAAAGGCTACTTACGACCGACGCGGACTATGCTTCACGGGATGAAGCAGCAGCGGCATTACAGCAGTGAAAAGAAAACGAAATAAAAAGTAAGACAGACGCAGCGTTACCGGTTTATTACGTCACCGTAACTACTTTATAAGTTTCATTATTAAAATATATCGTTGGTGTAACGTATCCACATACACACGGTAACTACGCGTAATCTAATTCCCCGGATTAATTATTCTAATCATATATACCAACGTACGTATCCTCGTCTTCGTAGAATAAGAAACGAAAGTATGAATCTCAACGACGAGAGACCAAAGTTCGTTCGAATACCAACTGCAACGTCGGTCGCGCAACGATATACATAATACGTTAGAATAAAAGAACCTATGAATCTATCCGAAAGCTCTTTCGCTCGCGTTACCCAGCTTGTATCTACTTCTGGCCGTTAATTCCTGATAAAACGAATAAGGAAAAAAAGTTTCTCGTCTCGATTAACGACGATTAAACTCACCCTTGATATTCCTCGGCGTGTTTTATTCGAGGCTAACGTATCCATGAGATTATAATACGGAGAATCACTCTTGTTCGTAGTCATGTTTAAAACGTTGGGGGGAGGGGGGGGGGGGGGGGGGGGTATGGCGCACTATAACTATAAGCACGTCACAGGTTTTAAAACACTTGAGAGTAATATAAAAAAAAAAAATTATTTTTTAAAATTATTTATAAACGGGGGAGGAGAACCGCCGCCCGTAAAGTTTATTAACAATCACCGCATCTTTGATTTATCGTGTTAAAATTCCGCAGTCACAGTTTGAATCGGTTAATTATTAACTGGAATTTTATCTCGCGATGATATAATCCGCGGTATCGTAACCAATGTAGGTCTTCATTATTGTGGATTACTTTTGTTTTACGGTATATATACTCGTATACGTATATTTATTCGTAGGAATAACATCGACGATGTACAGAGAGAAAAAATGAAATGAAATAAAAGTGAAAACACTATCAACACTTTATGACACGATACGATAAATATCGTTTTTATCGGCTTTTTACACTAGTTCACGACGTCGATACGTATTATTAATATTTAGGTACGTAACCGTTAACGTCAGACGCGGATTCAAACCGATTTTACTGATCCCAAATAACCAAACGAGCTGCGATAACCGCTCGCTGCAACGACTCGATGCCAACTGGCGCTTAGGAGCGGGGATATTCCCTGGCTCTTATGGCTGGTTCGCGTCGTCGCGGTACAGTGGCGCCGCTACCGGCAACGATCGGTACTATTTACTTCACTTCACTCCACTCGTTCTTTCGCGCTCTGACTCCGCTCTCTCTCTCTCTCGCTCGCCCCCTCGTCGCGTCGCCGCGACCCGTTAGGGCAGCCGGCAGCCAGGCAGCAAGCCACCCCATCAAAAGCGAGGAAAAGTACCACCGCCTCGCATCGCGTAGCCTCGTAGTCCCCCTCGCGCGGCTCTCGCATTTGGTAACCCCTCGGTATGGGCAGAGAGAACGCTGAAGAATCTACTGCGTCTACCCTCCCTACTCGCTGCTATACTCGATACCACTTCTCTCTCTCTTTCGCTGTATCTCTATCTCTAGTCTTTCTCCCTTTCTCTCTCCCTCTCTCTCTCTCTGACGTACTTTTGGGGCAGTTTCGAGGTTCATTCGAATAAATATATATAATATATGTCTATATATATATAAATATATGTATATAGTTTATATACGCGTAGATTTGGACATGCGTGTACCGAATGATATCACGTATACAATATGCATGCATATAGGTATATGTGTATACTGCGTGAATAGATTAAATATGAATATCGTCGATACATATGTATACGTGTGGTTTTTTTGGGAAAGAAATATTCTTTTTTAAGTTAATTTCTATTCGCGTACTTTGATTTATCTATTTTTCTTGTGAATTTTTATATGAAATATATTTAAAAAAAGAAGGAATAATTAAGATGAGATTTATGAACTATTTTCACTTATGTATCCATCCATGGGTACTTTTTATTTTCGGTTTTTAGACAGGTAGGTATATACGATCGTCAACGAGATGAAATCTCACGATATCTTTTCATGGTAAAAATTTCCTATGTATACACGTATGTATAGTAGATTTTCTACTCTTTCCCACGATAAAAGCCTAATCTTACGAAACTCATCCACGCGCCTGCACAATGATATACAAAAATTATTATTATCATCGTTATTATTATTCTATAGCTTCGACAAATTTATCTATATGCCTATATATGTATTATATACTCATATATTATAAATGAATATCTCTATAATATATTTCGATTATATTTGTTTAGTAGAATTATTTACACGATGAAAACGTTGCGAAATTTTGCGATAGACGATATGAATATATCATTATTAAACTTTGACACGGAATTTTATCGCGTTAGATACATGTACGGTATTTAGCTTAATTTATCGTTCATATTTTTACACGCTTCTCAAGGACAAAGTGATCTCATAATCGTAGTAGATAGGGGCGTGCGTGGGAGGGGTAAATCGCTGGGTAAATGGATCAAAGGGTTTCGGTTATCAACTTCTCTCTTTACAGCGTCGGCGTCAGCCTCCGCGTCGCATGTACATATAGGTATATATATGTACAAATTACATGTATATATGTATATATAGATGTAGGGGTAGGTATATAGGTACCCAGAGGCTGACACACTATCGTTTATATTGGCCAAACGATAAGCTAGCAGCTAGCTAATAGCTTACGTTAGCTGATGAGAGTAAAAAGAGAAGAAGACAAGGAGAGTCTCGAGCTGATGCAGGTCTCGGTTCGTTGTGGGGTTAGTCGCAGCTAGGAAGGCTACCTCTACACTCTTTCAATATAAATATCGTATTATATTTTTATAATGAATTTTCGCATGATGAAATTTATTCGCTGATTAATAAATGAACGAAAAGTATTGTTTACAACTGGATTTTGAGAAATTGATTTTTGCTGTTGTTGTCATTTCCCCAATTTTTCTTTTTATTATATTACACTAGGTACAGCAATAAAGTATATAGAGAAACTTTTTTCTCTCTCAAATTTATACCGTTTAGAAATCGGAGATTTTTTAGGTGTGGGAATTTGGCAGCGGCTCAAATCTCTTCTTCCTTTTTTAACAATCTTATACCACCTACTCGAATAGATTGTATATTTTTTATACTGCGGTTAGAACCCGGGTTTGATTTTTCATTCGTCGTTTTCATATACGTATGGACCGGATGCTGCTGCGTGAAATATGCCGTGTTCACAATATTCTGCGGAAATCGTTCTAAAGAAATTCGACCGTTCATTCATTCGTTCCCTCCTTCATTCATTCATTCATAATAACGGAAAATATGAGAAAAGATTCGAACCGCAATAAAACGTTAAAAAAAAAATGAATAAAAATATAGGTGAAGATTTTTTTCGAAAAATTCTCTCATCCAGCTGGTGGAAAGATTCTTTTCGATTTTCCAGTTCCGCAGGTAGATTTTACGACGTGTTACTTGGGGTATGGTACCTGGAGCTACTCATCGTCACGCCTTCGCCCCTAATGAATTTGGAAATACCGGACCCTAAGTAAGTTCGAATTTTCAAAATCCATTCAAACTCCTATTTCAGGCTGCAGTGTTCGGGTTATTGCAGGGTTGCAAAGTCATATATTACTCCACGGCCACGGGGTGAAGGAAATTTTTGCAGGTGGTCTCACAATAGCTCAAGCTCAAGGTTTATAGTTCGGTTTAAAATATTGCCAATAACAAAACCGACGGTCTCATTATCAGAATAATAATAATTGCCTAAATATAAATAAGAGGGGAACAAAAATTCGTGCGATAAATTCTTACGAAATATATCTACATATGTAATAAAATAACATCGCGTCCATATATCGACGTTTCAAAAATCCTCCCAGTTTTCTCTATACCTGCGAAGATCTAACACGGATAAATGCCGGTTGAATTAGAGTTTCTTAATTGCCAAAAAAAAGGAGTCAGGTAGGTATGAAAGCTACAGGGGTAGGAAGAAGAGGACAAGACGAGATGACGAAAACGAAAAACAAAAAGGAAAAAAAAAATTTATATACAGAAAAAGAGAAAAGAGAAAAGAACCAGAAGAGAAGAAGTTAGGCAGGTGTTCCTCGGTAATAGAGAACTGCGGCTTCAGCGGACGGACACGCGTCGTACAAATTTTCTTTCTGACAGAAAGAGAATCGGAAAAGAAGGAAGAAAAAAAATGAAAAAAAATACAAAAAATGTGACGAAAATGATTGAAGATATACTAAAATGTAATTTGGAATTAGAAAAGGGTCGTGACTCTAAAATATTTATTTTACTTTTGGAGGTAAATCCGTTCCGCAATTATTTTCGCAGGTACTACCTCGATATTTGGACTTTGAGTAAAAGAATTGACGTTTTTGCGGGTTTGTTCGCAAAAGAATTTATTTCCGCGTTCAAAGCTAATACCCAAGGTCCTGAATATTTGACTTCAAGACCGAGACCTTTGTTAACCGGGTGTTAAAGTTTAACTGTTTTTGTTTACCGAACTGGAGCGTAACTCGCAGCGTCGAAAAGCCCACTCTTAAGCAAATATTTTTCTAAGATTTCGAGTCAGGGGGATGAGACATCCCTGTAGACCGCAGGCTTACGGTATCCGCTAAGAAGGATACGGTCATACCGTAGTATAGGTACGGTTCGGATAAAGGCGTAGAGAAAATAATTATCGAAAAACGAAAAAAGGGGATTCAAAATTCATGAAAACAAATGAAAAAAAATTTCATCTTTTTTATTTTGCACATTTTTAGTGCAAAAGAAATGAAAAATAAGGGGAAAAAAAAACAAAAAAGTGGGGAGAAAATTTATTTGAGTTTGTTCAGCTGATACGAATCCGATTCTTATTCAATACAAATAAGATTTTTGCCCTCTATATATATGGCATCGGTCAAACCGTTTTGCCATCGAAACTACGAGGACACCTGGTGCCTCGGTGCCTGGTGTCCTTCCTTTTCTTATACCCGCGTAGGTAGACATAAGAGAAACGATATCAAAGTCGTTTGTAAAGAAAAAGAAAACGAGAAAGAAAAAAGAAAACGGAAAAGGGAGAGAAAAACCGAAAAGTCAACCTCCGAGGACCAGCTCCGAGGCTTAGCTACAATCTGAAAACTTTTTAAACACAATACCCCCTGCGTGTATATATAAATATACGTTTGACACATACGCGAGTAGGCAGAGGCCCTCGTAGACAATTTTGTAGAATAGCCATTGACAGCGAAGGCATATACCTGGGCCGAGGGAAATAAAGAATCGTGGAAATAAGGGAGTCGAGTTTCTCAATTCTCGACAATTTTGGTTATTTTGGGCAAACTGAGAATCCACAAAGAGGAGCGACGGACCCGGGTCAGACTCCTCCCGGGCGTGAGGTGAGAATCCAAATGCACCTGGACCTGCCTCGTTCATACCTGACCCCGAACGATGTCTTATAACTTCCCCAGAGAATGGGAATTTTCTTTTTTTCCACCTTTTGGGGTGAATCGTTAATAATTCTTATATTTTAATACCTGCGTATAAAATCGTAGTATATATATGTCAGATACGAGAGTACGCCTGGGTAAAACTAGCTATAGCTCGGTCAGGATCTAGACACCCAAACGTACGTCACGTATCCGATAATAAACTAACAAATAATTATCTCACTGACTGCCGCAGTGACACGGCTAACAAGTGTTTTATTTATTGAAAACAATATTTTATTCTTAATGCAAATAACGACCCGATAGCGGTGCTAGTAGGGTGTATCGCGTAGAGCCTTTCTTTTAACCAAAATGCACGTCTTGTCCGACCAATTGACTAAAAAGGAATGCCTGGAGCACCCTGAGTCTCCACTTCAAGAACCTAGGCCTCTACGCGATACAATCCACTCGTGGTCTATGCACCACGCACCACCATCGGGGGAGGTTCTTCCCAGAACGCACTCATCGAGTGCTGTATCTTCTGCAGTCGTTCGGCCCGATCCCTTGTCACCTCGCACTTGGGGTTGCCTAAACATTGGCCAGGGATCGACAGCGTTTTGTTTAAAAACTCAAGTGCCGTCGAAGATCTTAACTTTCACGGCGATGCGACACGGCCATACTGACTAGCACACGTCTCGGGTGCCAGGTATCCATTCATCTAACTTACTTCTGAAACAATAAAACAGACATCGAACGAACAGACATTAGTTCTCGTTCGGCTTTCCTGACCATACAAGTCTGCCACCATTCTTCGGCCAAATCCCATGTCGTTTCCACCTCATGTGTGCAATCATGTGTATCATTTTATTTTCAACGTATTTATCAATAAACGAATTTCCGTGAATTCTGTACTCAAGGCACCAATGGCTCTGCGGGCATGCCTCACGCATCCTCACAATTTCTAACCATTGACCTTTACTGACAATAGCTCTGAAGGCATGCCTCATGCATCCGTACATTTTCTAACCATTGACTTTTTCTGACAATAGCTCTGTAGACATGCCTTGCGCATTCGTACAAGTTCTAACCATTGCCCTGCACTGACAATAGCTCTGTAGGCATGCCTGACGCATCCGTACAAGTTCTAACCATTGCCCTGCGCTCACAATAGCTCTGTAGGCATGCCTGACGCATCCGTACATTTTCTAACCATTGCCCTGCGCTCACAATAGCTCTGCAGACATGCCTTGCGCATTCGTACAAGTTCTAACCATTGCGACATGCTGAATCGTTCTCGAGTTACGTCTAGGCCTCGGGTTCAAGATGCTGGGTGATCAAGTCCAGCGGGCGAGAGCCAAAGTCGCACTCTCGAACAGAAACAACGATCACCAACAGAGTCCCATGCTCTCTTCGGATTTCTTTAGGTAAATCCGGCTCACTCAATCAACAGAGTCCCATGCTCTCTTCGGATTTCTATAGGTAAATCCGGCTCAACCAGAACCACATGTTCTCTGCGAATTCTCAACAGAATTCGGAAACCCACAGAACCAGACTGCGTCTGTTCAATAACTTATTGTCCCGACCCACTTGGGCACAGTCTCTCAGCAAAACCCCATGTTTGCACTCATGACCAAAAACTTTGGTACCACCACAGTCTCTCGAAACCAAATCACATGAATCGCTACGCGATTCTATTCTCATCTTCTTCGCTTTCTGCGACACAGCTATCCTGACTCGCGCCCTCTCCTGGAGCTGCGATCAGCTTATCATGAGATACCTTAATGCTACTACGGCCTCTCGATCCGGAGCCTACTTTCTTAACCAAATATCTATCGTTCGGTAGCACCGCAACGACTTCTACGGGACCGCGATATTTTGCGTCCAACTTTGTCTTTATCCTGTCATTATTCCTAACCATTACAAAATCTCCAATTTTAAATGGCTTAACCCGTTTGTTTCTTCTATCAAACCTTTCTTTTTCTCTTGCGGCCTCTGCTGTTATACTATCTGCAGCCTTTGCTCTGAGCTCATTCAAATTAACACTTTCGGTCTCTACACTATTATGCTTCACACGTTCAATCTCGATTGAATTTATTTTTGTGCCAAACAAAATCTCGGCGGGACTTTTCCCTATTGTTTTCTGAACGGTAGAATTTATCGCAAGTTGCACTTTACCTAACTCGTTCTGCCACTGCTTTCCCTGAGCCTTGCTAATTGCCAACATATTTCTCATGGTCGACATGACCCTCTCAACTTGACCGTTAGCTCTCGGCGTTCCCGAAGCTATAAGGTGAATTAAAATATTCTTTTCCTCACAATATTTTTTGAATCGCGCATTTGTAAACCCTGAACCTTGGTCGCAAATGATTCGTCTCGGAACTCCAAAAGTAAACGAGTGTTTCTCTATCTGGTTGATTGCTGTTTCTGTATCTAAACGGTTTATCCAATTTAATGTTACGAATTTCGTAAATCCATCTATGATTACGAAAACGTATTCTTTCTTGTCAGAGGGGCCTGATAATTTTCCTGATATGTCTATGTGAATCGTATACCACGGTGTATCGTCCTTGTCTATAGGGTGCAGCTGTGCTTGCGTTGGTCTTGATACCGATTTGCAAGTTTGACATAAAATACAATTTTCCACAAATTTCTTGACTCGCTTCGACATTTGGGGGAACCAATACAATTCGTACAACTTCTCCAGAGTCTTTTCCCAGCCCAAATGGCAGATACTCGCGTGTACGTGATGTATGAGTGACCATACCATCAGTCTCGGCACTACGGGTAGTGTTATTTGTTTCGCTTTTCTTTCTATGGTCCGCATCAAGATCTTGTCTTTGACCGAGTATGTCTTTGCTGTCTCCGATCCGTCCAGTACTTCGCGGTACAAAGTTTTTATTTCATCGTCTTTCTGCTGTGCTACGATTAACCAATCATCAGCTAATTCAATTATTTTATTATCGCGTTTGACTACCTTCAATACATTTTTTTCTGTTACTGGATTTCTTGACAGAAAGTCCGCGTGCTTCATTCGTTCACCCGCGCGGTATTCTATTTCAAACTCAAACGATTGCAAAAATGCCCACCAACGATAAACTCGTGGCGTTAGATCTTTCTTGAGGCTCGCGGCCTTTAAGGAGTTACAGTCTGTCACAACTAAAAATTTACGTCCTACTAGGTATTGTCTGAAGTGTTTTATTGCATTTACAACGGCGAGAGTCTCAAGTTCGTACGAATGGTAACGAGTTTCGGCGTCTATGGTACGTCTGCTGTAATAAGCGATCGGATGTTTTTCTTTGTCAACACGTTGAAGCAACACAGCGCCATACCCGAGGGCACTGGCGTCGGTATGCAGTTCGATTGGAAGATTAGGGTCGAATATTCGCAGTAACGGTTCCGATGTTAAGTGTTCTACTAGCTTGGTTCTAGCGTCGGTGTGTTCATCTGTCCATGTTATTGTCTTGGTACTACCTGCAGTAAGTTTGTACAGAGGGGCTGCTATCTGCGAGAATTTTGGTATAAACCTACGAAAATAAGATGCTAACCCTAACAATTGCCTTACCTGGGTCTGCGTTCGGGGGATGGGCGATTGCACCAGGGCTTCGATTTTTCGAAGGTTGGGCCTCAACCCTCCATGCGATACAGTGTACCCCAGATAATCAATCTCAGTTTTCAAGAATTTACATTTCTTTAAATTAAACGAGAACCCATTCTCGGCTAGTTTTGCCATCACGATTTTCAATCTATCTAGAGCCTCTTGCTCAGTTCTACCGGGTATAAGAACGTCATCCAAATAAACAATCGCGAAAGAATATCTCAGTTCTCCCAACGCGTTATTAATTGCTCTCTGGTATACGGAAGGTGCATTCATCAACCCAAATGGCATGGTTAAGAATTCAAACTGTCCGTCTGGTGTAATAAAAGCGAGCTTCTCGATCGAGTTCTCTTCGACGGGTATTTGATGAAACCCAGCCGTCATATCTAATGACGAAAAATAATGTGCACCGGACAAGCGATCTAACTGATCTTGAATCAGTGGCAACGGATAACGATCTGCTACCGTGTTCGAATTTAATTCCCGAAAGTCTACGCATAATCTATCCGATCCATCCTTTTTCTTTACCAAAATGATTGGACTAGAAAACGGGCTTCTGCTTTCCCGAACGATTCCTGCCTCGAGCATCTTGTCAACCAAACCTCTTACAGTCTCTCGTTCTACAATGCCTAGCTTATAAGGCCTTCTCTGTACGATTTTATTCTCGTCTTTTAGCCTAATCTCAAAGCTGCCAGATGTTACCCGAATCTTTGGAGCTTCAACGCTCATATGTTTCGCATACAGTTTCAACAACTTTACAAGTGGTGCTCTCATTTCAACCGAGTCACAATCAACAGCGTTGATATCAATCTCTTCAATACACGAGCCAACGAATTTGTCTACCTTTGCAAATTTAACCATGGTTCCGTCCAACGTGACCGAGACACCATTTGCCAACAATTCTTTACCCAGAATTAACTTCGCGGACAAACTTTCGTCCGGTACCACATACAAATCAATTTCAACGTTTATGCCATTCAGCTCGGCAAACACAGAGATCTGCTCTCGGCAATCTACGTATCCATTACCAATACCTCTTAACCGCGTAGAGACTACTCGTCTCTTACCAGGCAACCTTTCTACCAGACTCTCCGCTACAAGGGAGCAGTCAGAACCAGAATCAAAAATAAATGTCAACACCTTACCGTCGGCTAGCTTCAGCGTATTCTCAGTAGAGGTCAAATTACAAAGCCTTACTACCTTCTCATCCTTCTTAGGACAATTCGGGGCAATATGTCCCTCTTCCTTGCAACTGTAGCAGGTCACCGGCCGCTTAAAATCTGGACCCCTGCTGCTCGAACCCTTGGTGTCCCGTGCATGACTCACGCTTTGTGACCGCGGGGCGGATCGACAATCGGCCTTGCGATGTCCTCTTTTTCCGCAATTGAAGCACTCGATGTCCGAACGGTGCGACCTACCATCTCGCGGCGCCGAAGTCTTGGTATGTGGACCAGGGGCTCCGGTAGGTGCACGCGGTCGATGGTGGTCGGTCGTTCGTCCATCGAGGTACCCCATTGCTTCCTGCAAACTTTTAGGAGATTCGCGAACGAATATGTTGCGAACGAATCGGTTCTGCGCCGAATAGGATAATCCCGCTAGTTGAGCGGCAGCCTCATCCATCGTCTGCCTTTCGTTGAGCCACGCTTTCAGCTTTCTTCCCCTCTTCATGAAATTTTCCAGCGTAAACTCGGCATCTTCCGTCCAGATCGTATGCAGCTCAGACGCAGCGTTCTTATTTTTCGCATACGCGCTCAAAGATTCGGCACGTATCTCAACCCAGCTTTTGCCTGAAGGGTCCATACCCGTAAACCATTGAGCCGCTTCGCCCTGGAAGGCTTTCGCTAGGTGCTGGACCACTTCCCAATCATCAGGGTTATGACGACGAATCCACTCGTCGACCATCTTCGCCCAGCCAGTTGCGTCGGTGGTCTTGGGGTCAAATTTGATCAAATCCATTGGAGCTCGTTCTCGTCTCGTGAGCAACGCAAGAAGTCGCAGATTCTCCTCTTCCAACCTCGACTTACGCCTTCTCCGCCTGTTCCTCCTCTGTACTGAATCATCAGATTCGTACTCGGATTCGGACGTCGCCGGGGATCGATCTCTCTTCCTACTTCTAGGTTTCACACTGCCTGTATCACGGTCAGTTACACTCACACTCTTTTCAGCGTCTTTCGCCAGCACACTCACACTCTCAGCGTCTATCGTCGCCACACTTACACTCTTTGCACCGTTGTTTTCCATAGCTGTATCTAAACTTATTCACTAACACGGTTTTCACGAGAATCTTTACCGCCCGAATCACAGTCGATTAAACGTTCTGTATCCCACTTCTGATGTCAGATACGAGAGTACGCCTGGGTAAAACCAGCTATAGCTCGGTCAGGATCTAGACACCCAAACGTACGTCACGTATCCGATAATAAACTAACAAATAATTATCTCACTGACTGCCGCAGTGACACGGCTAACAAGTGTTTTATTTATTGAAAACAATATTTTATTCTTAATGCAAATAACGACCCGATAGCGGTGCTAGTAGGGTGTATCGCGTAGAGCCTTTCTTTTAACCAAAATGCACGTCTTGTCCGACCAATTGACTAAAAAGGAATGCCTGGAGCACCCTGAGTCTCCACTTCAAGAACCTAGGCCTCTACGCGATACAATCCACTCGTGGTCTATGCACCACGCACCACCATCGGGGGAGGTTCTTCCCAGAACGCACTCATCGAGTGCTGTATCTTCTGCAGTCGTTCGGCCCGATCCCTTGTCACCTCGCACTTGGGGTTGCCTAAACATTGGCCAGGGATCGACAGCGTTTTGTTTAAAAACTCAAGTGCCGTCGAAGATCTTAACTTTCACGGCGATGCGACATATATATTATATATTATATATTACATAGCGTAAAGATCTGATCGCCGGAGAATGACGTTATTCAAATTTGTCTTTCCGACAGAAAATACTTTGTCACGTTACCATTTTAGCCCCGCATAGCTATAACGTCGCGATCTGTCCCACCGGGCGCTACTCGTTATACCTTCTACCCTTACGACAAGACGGTGCATTCACGGGTGGTAAGATTATACGCTATTTATGTTACCCTTTTATCCGTTGATCCGAGATACGGGAGACTATCGTTTGTATACGTACAATACGCGGTCGAGTCAAAAATTAGCGGAACGATTTTTATTTTTCTTTATTTTTTTTTCTTTTTACTTGTTTCCGACAAAGAAACGAAAAATTTTATAAAAACTCGCTCTTTCGTTCGTTCGTTCATTCATTCATTAATTTGTTCGATCATCGTTATTATTCACGCTTGTTCTTTCCTTTTTTTTTTCATTTTTTTTTCTACAGTTGTCACGGAACTTCTACGCTCTGCCCCGCGGCATCACATGGTAGAGATACAACAGCCTCTTATCCGTCTAATTTAAATGCAGGACGCGTGAACCTCGCTTTGGTACAAGATTCTCGTTTTTGATAACTTCCTGATGGATTCTTATCAAATATACGAGTCGTATCCTTACTCGGTATAGAACAGAGGAACGCTTAATTCCAAAACAAACCGCAGGAAAAACGCTGCGCGGGAAAAAGAGTCACGTAGTTTTTTTTTTTTTTTCTTTCTTTTTAAACGTAATCTAGAAAAAAATAAAAACAAAAAACGAACAGAAACACACTCAATTTTCTCGAAAACCGTTCGGAACGCGATTCCCGCTGATCAGACGCTCGAAATTTATTTCCAAAAATGATCAAGGGGAGAGAAAAAAAAATGGTTTTCAGGTAGTTCTGATTTTTTTTTTTTTTTTGACTGCCGTATTTGAGACTAACCTTTCTTCAATTATACCTCATAAACTTAAATACCCATACGTAGCCTATTTAAATGGCATAAATTCGCGTCGGCCAAACTGTGAGCTGCATATATACGTATATATACAGCTTTTAACCCCCGGAATATTTCCACTGCCAAAAAACACGCCTTCTATTAAACTAAACGTGATCTTTTCTACAGGGGCAGATGTCTGAGTTAAATCGTTTCGAACTGGGCTATGGTTTTTGGTACCCAACATTTTAACCACGCATGACTAGTTTCCAATTTTTGATATCCGTGACAGTTTTTCTAAGGCGTTTACCGGGGGAAGGGGAGGGCGGGAGGGCAAAAAATTGTACAAAAGACCGCCCCGTACACCCTGGAGGTATTTAGGAACCATTTACCTTTTTTTCTTCTTCCCTCTAAGTTTTTCCCGGGGGATTTATTTTCGTCGGAAAATTTTCAGGAAAAGGGAAATTCCTGTACCGAGTGAAAATTGCATTGTGTCAACTTGTATACGTGTGTGTGTTTGTATATACAGGACCAAGGATCGCGAGAGAGTATGGGAAATAAGGACCTCGGAGACCAAACGTGAAACCCGCGGGTGCTGCTCCGAGATTAGACTAGAGTGTTTACGACTAACCTAATTCTAATAAGATTTCCGACAAGAGACAAGAGGGATTAATTAAGGATCTCGAGGAATTCGAGAACCCTTTGTACTCGAGAGCCTCGCTAATATATAAAAGCGGAGTTGCAGGGCGATTGTACCTTCGCCGTTCAAACTGGAGGGTGCCCATTGCTAATAAAGCCACAAGAATCTTGACCCAGTTAACAATCCGAACAACATCGAACAATCCGACCGAAATCGATCGAATTCGAGAAAAAAAAAACATCCCCAAAATCTGGGTGAAAGAAAAAAAGAAAAAAATTGAAAGAAAAAATAAATCAATGCTCTCTTCTTTCAACGAATTTTCAAATTTTATCCTCGAACTAGATGTTAACGGGGTGAAATGAGCCACCCGTAAAATTGTACGAAAAATTAAGAAAAAATCTACGTCAAAAATGAAACAAAATAAAAAGACAAAAGAAAAAAAAAATCAAAATACCCTTGCTGTATACATATGTATGTATGTACCTTGTTATTCACTTTACCGAGAAAATTTCTCCATTCTCACCTAAATAAATTAATTTTACAAATATATTCTAAGACTGAAATTTTCTACGATCAAATAATCCCTCGGTCTTTATATATCAGCTCCTTTCATTCGAATCTCCAGACAATTTTCGTAGAATCATAAATAACAGAAGTAAAGGGGAAACGTGGAAAAAAAAAAATTACAAAAAAAAATAAGAAGTTTAAAAAATTGACGGATGATTGAAAATCGATCGCCTTTAATGGAATTTTATTTTTAAGAAAAGGAGTTACCTGTACATAGGTAAGTCGAAGCTTGAAGAAGACTTTGGCGAAAGAGGATATACAGGGATGAAATTAACCTTGAATAATATCACCCTAGCGTTACGGGTGAGGGTTGAAGGGAGGTACGTCGGTGGAGGGGATGGGATGGATTGTGAAAATGAATCAATCAAGAGACCCCTGGCAGAAAGGAGCGAGGAACGTTGGATCGTACTGATGCAACTAGAATTAATGATTCCCTTTGTTGGCGTTCCCAAGCTAGCTAGCTCTCTGCATCATTGGACCACGTCATTTGTATTCATAAACATCAGAGGCTCTAATCTTCGCATCCGACAACCCGAGATATATTTAACTTATGTATGTACATACGTTTAATAAATATCAAGCTACATGATGATAATGAAAAAAATAAAAAAACACATTTTTAAGATATTAGGTATATATATGAAAATATAATATGTATATGTCCAATGGCGTTCTCCAAGCTACAACCCCCCCTGTCTTTTTATTTCTGCTTCTTTTTTTCTTTCCTCATCGTTTTTTATTCTGCTTTTTTTTTCTTTTCTTTTTTTTTCATCCCTCTAACCCGCGCTGATGGGAGTTTAATGTCCGCGATATCGTCGTCAAGAAGTTCTCTTCCCTCCCTCCCCTCGCCTTTCAGGATATCAACACATTAGGAGATAGGGCGAGCTCCTCTCGTTCCATCGCTGTTTTCTAGGCCGTTCATTCAGCGAGAAAAGAAGAAGATGAAGAAGAAGAAGAAGAAGAAGAAGGGATTCCAAGGGTTTTCAAAATTCCTCTTCTCTTTCTTCTTTCTTTTTTTTTTGGTTTCTTATCTTACAATTATTTACAAAAAATCAAATCGACGAAAAACAATAATAATAATAATAACAAGGGGATATTTGCTTCTTTTTTTTTTTTTTTTAGAAAAACAAAAGGGAAGATTTTTATCCGGGCAAAAAGGATAGTTTACGTTGCTAGTTGTTTGTGGGCGGTGTGGGAAAGAAGAAGAATAGTGCCCGCGTAAGCGACTGTCTTTTAGCGATTAATTAGCAAACATTTAAGTAAATTAGACTCATTAGGGCCCTGCTTTCCATTGGCAACCAGCAATCGGTCTTGCTTTCAAGTTCCCACGGGTTCTGGCCAATTATCTTGCTAACGATAACGCCTGAATCCTTTCTTTAATTAATTTCCAAGGATTTCAACGCCGCGCCCGTGCCCGCGACTGGGAAATTACCCCCCGGCCCACCCCTCCGGCTTCGCCCTTGCTTATATACTTTGACTTTCTTACTAACAAAGCTCTAGGCCCCGACGCCGCGCCGCCTATACATATACAAAGCTTTTGCGATAGTTTTTTTCCCTTTATTTTTATTTTTTATTTATTTTCGTACACCGCAAACAGCGTCGATTATTTTCATTCTCTTTTTCGTCGGTTTTCGTTTTTTTTTTTTTTTTATCCCTCGTGCACGTTCGCTCTCATCAAATGACTGTCGGAATCAATTCACTTTCGAAAGTGATTCCGAACGAATCGCGCTGTCGAAATGATATTGAAAAAAAAGGAAGAAAAAAAATAGAAAATAATAAAAAAAACGCTTCGCGTAATTTTTAGCATTATAACACGTACCTCGTACACACGTGTGTGTATACCTCTATACTACATATACTTATGCATTAAAATAGGCCGACGATAAGACACGCGATTAAGGAGAAAAACATGGCGTCTCCACATTTAACGCCCCTCGGTAATTACCGCTGCGAATCTGAAAGATAAGAGAGCTAAAAGAATTCTTTAAAAGAGACGTTTTCAAGATGGCAGTAAAGTCTTAAAGTTTCTTTTCAAATTTTCGACTGCAAAAAGCCTGAGGTACGAGGCAATGTACTACCAGTCGGAATAAACTCAAATTAAGATTCGTTTGTAGTTTTATTTCGGTGAAAAAAAAACAAAAACAACGAAATAATTTGTCACGTACGACATTAGTCCTTTTTCTCCCTCATTTTCTTCAGTTTTTTTAAATCGTTTTGTGATTTTTCTCTTCTTTTGTTATTTTCTTTTTTATTTTATTTCCCTGTCTTCTCAATGTTTACGTTTCATTTTTGCAATTTTGTATTTCCCGCCTGGACACGGCCGCGGTCTGGCGCGGCGCGGCGCGACGTACGTAAACCACCCACCTTACCCCAGGGCTGCCGAGAGCTTTTGAAATAATAATGAAAAGGCTACCGAGGGTATAATTTGAAATTATCAGAGGACGCTTTACAGCGGGGGCGGCGAGTCGACTGAATTAAGTACAATTCTCAGGCGTTGGACTGAGAAGAGAGAGAAAAGAAAAAAAAAAACGAAAAAAAAAAGGAAAAAACAACAAAAATTAATAACACACATCTCTGTACAGTATATATGTATAATACATATGTACATCGGCAACTATATATTGAAAAAAATTGAGAAAAAAAAAACTTAAGTTACACGTCGCATATTAAAATATGGACAATGGTCTAGGCATATACATGCATACATACGTATGCATACATACATAAACATAAAAATTTTAATTAATCAGAAACGCGGAATAATGAATCAAAGTGGTTTTTCCGTTGATTTTTTTCATATTTTTTTTGTTTCTTTCTTTTTTTCTTTTTTTTTCCTCTCTCCTTGTCACCGCTGTAACGATAAATCGCGGTTGGTTTTTAATTTAAGGCTATACGGATAGCGCAGTGAAATAATAACGATATGCAATGACTATGCGTGCGTATACGCCTGCATGTGTATACGGGTACTTGGAGAGAGTGAGAAAACGAAAAAGAGAGAGGGAAAGAGAGAGAGAGTGAAAGGGTACGGGTATAAGGACTTTGATCGTCAAAAAAAAGGAAGGAAAAAATAAATTAATAAATAAAAAAACGAAAATAAAATAAAAATAAGAAGGAAACGGAGAAGGTAACGCCTACGAACAAAGCGAGTTGCAGAGACCGAAATAAAAGTATATTGCGGTGGTTCAACCTCGGCTTCGCCGCAGGTATAATAACATTTTTCTCAGGACCCGCGAGCTGGCATGACCCCTAATACTACCGGAAGTAAAATATTGATCCTAGGCCACCACCTCCTCGGTGCTGCTGCTGCTGTTGCTGCTGCTACTGCTGCTGCTGCTGCTGCACGCGTATATACATATATGTATATATGTATATTCTCGCCGAACCATAATCGTGCAGTTTTTTTTTTTCTCTTACCTTTTCTCTTCCCTATTTCACCGTCTCGTGTGACTACGAACCGTGTGTAACGAAGTTGGCTCGGAAGATTCAGAAAGAAAGAAAAAAAAAGAAAAAAATTTGCCCGAAAATTTGATTTTTTTAATTTTTTTTTCGAATTTTTGTTCGGATCGGATGATTTCAGAACCCTATGTATAGAGTCGGTGAATGAAGTTGATTCCTCGGTTCATAGAACTAGCGATATACGTTACGACCGAAGAATTGTAGGGAACATGCGTGAAAATTTTCAAATTTTCCATTTTTAACGCGGAATATTATTACGTACACTAGGAAAAATTTCCCGTGTAATATTCCGCGATAAAAGAAAAAAAAAAAAATTGAAAATTTGCAAATTTTTGACATGTCACGTTACTTATGTCTAGGGGTACGATATGTCGACCGTGTACGTATACGCGTGTACAGGTATATACATACACGATCGTTTTGTTCAACGTTTGTAATTCAATACACCGGCAAAGGGGGGTTGGGGGGTTGGGGGGTCTTTTACGTCGTTGTAGACAACTTCCGCCATATTGTGTCATTGTTTTCTGATTGGCTTGAATGAATGTCACCGCGGGGTTATATGCATTGTGTGGGGGCATTTGTACGTCCCTCGAACCACCATATATATATATATATATACATATATACTCTCGGGGAATTTTGAATCACAAAAAACAAAGAACGAAAAAAAAAGAGTAAAAAACAAAAACAGAGAGAGAGAGAGAGAGAGAGAGAAAAAAAGAGAGGCAAAAAAAAATGGAAAATGGACCGGCCAGAGTTCGTTTCATCTATCCCCGCGGTGTACCCGTGTAAAATTTTATTTCATTCCGTATTTCATCCCTTAACACTAATATATGTACGATAAATTATCGACGTGTTCGTGATTCGGAATTTGTTACGAATTTTTATCGCAACAATTTCCGAATCCAATCGGTAAAACTCTGCGGGTAATTAATTCAGATTTTTATTCTCATATTTCAACCCTTGACCAAGTGGGGAACCTAAACTATTCCTCTACCCGAATCACGGGTAAGTTTTTGCTATAATTTTATAAAAAACTTTCTTTCGAAGGAGGAGAAAAAATAAAAATAGAAGAAAACAAAAATAATCTCCAATTTTTTGAACTTGTGGCCGATATCGATGCTGGTTCCGGGGGGTGGCCCGTCAAAAATTTCGTTCGGACCACGAATAATATATAATATATAAGTTAGCTCTTAATCAGCGATACATCAATTCAAATTAGAGTTCGAAGGCATAATATTTCGTGGATATAATTTATAGGCATGGCTATAGCCGGTTTCGAGACGCGGGATTTTGGAAACCCCGTAGCGACCCCCACGGCGAGTGAAGCGTCTATAATAATACGGGGTGGATGAATGAAAAAAGGAGAATGAAAAAAACGAAGAAGACAAAAAAAAAAAAAATTGAAAAAATGGAAAAAAAAAGAAAAAATTGAGAAAAAAAGCCGTCCGACAAAGCAGCTATAATACAGAGAGGACAGAGCTTAAAATCTATGAATAATAAGCGGTCGCTTCGGGTTTCGGTATACGTTTTTACAAAGGAACCGCAAATGGCAGCAGAAACGGTGGATTCAATTTATGTGTAAATTTCGTTGATTTTTAGTGCCCGAGGTGGAGAACTCGGCTCCACCTCACCCCATATATATTATATTATCACACCTATTCTAAATCAAGAAATTATTTTTATCATATGTACGATTAGATTTTTTTCAAATTATTTTTTTAAATATGTTGATATCAGTGACGCAATAATCGCCATTGAATATTCTATATTCTATATATATATATATAAATTAGAATACCATAAATATTAAAATGGAATATCAAAAGAATGGACAATTTCGTTTCGATTTTGATCAAAAATTTATACCATTACGTATGATGTGTATGTTAAATAAAAGAAAGAAAGAAAGAAAGAAAGGAAGAAGAAGGGAAAAAAAAATTAAATTTACGTAGGGTTCCTTTAGTCTATGGTTTATTCAACCTCCCCTATCAGCGTAAGCTAACCCTCTGGACTTTGGGCATGGTACAGTCCTTTTTAGACCCACGGGATATTCGCGAGAAGTATATAAATATATGTGTACGTATACCTGTAGGTACGAGGAAAGAAGGAAAAATAAAAAAAGATAAAAAAAAAAAAAACAGGAAGAAAGTGAGATAAAAATTGCTGGACCACAGATGCGGGTATGAAGATCTGACATGATTTTATCCCGCGAAAAATCTTATCCCGATAGCATGATGTGTGCGAAAAAGAAGAGAGAAAAAAAAAACAAGATATAAACAAGAAAGAAAAAAAGATATTTGAAATCTCTAGATTTTTTGGGAGGTGATACAAAATCGGTATATCAGATACAAGCGTTCTGGATCTCGAAAAAAAAAACCTGATCGCGATAAAATATATACGTATATGGGTATGAAGACGTATTTTCATCCCCTTAGCAATCGGCTAGCACGTTATCCTGACAAATATCTTCATATTCGAAATATCTACGAGTTTGTTTTTTTGTGGTGAAAAAAAAGAGCGAAAAAAAAATAGAGATATAGAATTCTCGCATGCAACCCTCTTGTATATATGTATATATGAAATTCTTATGTAGAAATAACATACATACATAGAATTTTCGTCTATGTGAATATATTGGATCGATTTTAGACTTTAACAAATGCATGCCAGTCTGGCTCTGCCTGCCTGCCTGTTTGGTTGCCTTCCTCTGGTTTTCATCCCCTTTAGTAAGGTACTTGAGTAACCCTCCCCCAGCCGCCTGCGCGAGTTTCCCCAAGGCCAAGATGCGTCCCTACGCGCAATCCACCATATCCGCAAGGGCTTTTGGGGTCCAAAAGAATTCAAGATTCTTGAGCTATACCTAGTTAGGGGTGACTAATGCAACGTGATCATTGCAGCCCCTATCTCGCTCGCTGATGCAAGAGTCCTTCGACATCCGTACAACTACGTATTATACACAAAATCAGACCGCCGGACATTGAGGGTGGTGATTTTCTTATCTTCGAATACAACGTCTGCTGCTTTTTCATTTCATCCGGAAAAAAAGATTTCGCGGTCCCGAAAAAAAAAGAAAAAAAAAATTAGTGTCTAAAATTTCTGACGACTAAAATAAACCGTAACTTTTTTTTAAAAAATCGCCGATTTTTCTCCCGATTAGACGACGACGACTTCTTCTGGTTTTCTTTTTTGTTTTTCCTTTTTTCTCAATTCTTCCATCTTTATACGTATTTTCCACCACCGACACCGATTCTAAACGCCTCTCTACCCCCACGTGCCTCGCGAATATATGCATCCGATATGACCACGCGTGTACCGAAAATCTTCGAAGCCATCACCATGTTTTCCACACGATCTCGGTTCGGGGGTGGGGGGGAGGGTAGGGGTTGAATTTAGGGGGTGCGAGGGCGTCTTGTTTGGGGAAAAAGAAAATATCTGCTGAATCAAGATGTTTCCTATAGATACATACGTGTGTACGTATACATATACATATGTGTACATCTATATTTGGCTAAGTTTTTCACACACGCGCACGCACGTACGCATATAGGGGTATACACATATCCCTGGTAAGTATTGACTCGACGCGGCGTATTTCATCCCTTGCAACGCGCCATTGACCGCCGCGCCAACATCTGTTTTTATGGCGGTTCCTGAGCGACCCCCGATTTCTGTCGGTGGGCATCAAAGTATGAAAGTTTCCTCAAAGGAAATCCTGGAGGATGAGAAGATGAAGGAGAAGATGAAGGAGGATCAGGGGAAGGAAGGAAGGCATAAAAAAAAAAGGTATTTTCATCCGGTTGTTATATCCTCGCAAATATATGTATAGATCGATCATCGATTGATACATATATGCAAATTAATCGATTCTGATCTCTTTTCAAAAAATTCTCTCCTTTCTTTCTTTTCGTCCGTTTCCCTAATTTGAAAGCATCTCTCCTCTAATTTCGGTCCATTCCAGCCTCGCTGCTGTATGTACTTAAACTCTTACTCCTCTCCCCGAAAGGCAGCAAGGCTCTGCTCTTCCCTGCAGCAGGTCCTGGTCTAGACCTTTCAGGATAAAATTTCAATTTACGTACTTTTCCTTTTCAACTCTCTTCCGGACGATACGTCTAACCTTTTCATCTCTCTGCTCCGCCCTCAATCTCCTCTACGTTTCTGTACCCACGCAGACTTCTCTCAACGATCGATAACTATGTATACCACCTTATATATCCACATTTCGACACTCGCGTCATTCCGCAATACCTTTCGCAGACGCGGACGTAAAAACCGATCGAGAAATTACTTTCCTTTTTTTTTTTTCGTGGAAAAATCAATTTTGTCACAAATTTTGATTTTTTTTCTGTTCATCTCTCTTCATATTACTCTTTTCCTTTCTTTTTACCTTTTTACCGTTTTTTTGAGAAAAAAACTTATGTCGTTGAAATTCATGAGGGGTGGGAACTCCGGCTTGACGATGTGGCCCCGCTCCTGCATGCCTCGAGGAACTGGGCCTCCCTGCTTCCACTTCTTGGTTCTCGGTTCCCCTATACCTACACACCTTCCCTTGGGAGTAACGTGCGCCGCCCTCGGGACAAAGAGACTAGACGAATAGCTGATACCGCATTCACGCGAGGTTCGATTGCATGTACCAGACGTGCCCCCTTGCGTACGCGCGACGATCCCCCATCCCCCATCCGCCATCCCTATTTTATCTCGATCTCGAATTCTCTTTTACAGATAATGTACGCTGGGATGTATACACACACGTGTACCCGGCGTCTGTAACTACAGGCAAGTGCGCGAAAATGAACGAAATCGGTTTTTTAGACGTGAAATTAAAGCTCGGGAAAAATTTTAGGAAAATATTTTTAACCCATCGTTAGAGATGGACTGCGGAGAATGAAAAACGGGGGAATAGATGCTGGAAAGAGAAGCTCTGATGGAGAATTAAAGGGTGGGTATAGGGTGTGTGAGCTATAGAAGCGCGAACTTCTTGAGAATTTTGTAAAGGTGAACTTACGTCGCGTTTTCAGGTCTCATATTACGTATGGTGAAAGAGTATACCCTGAACCTGTACCGTATACGTGAGGTATTCATAGAACGATGTGGAAAAGTTCGGTTTTCAATGGCGAAAGAGAAGCTCTGAATTTCTAATTCGAATTTCGACTAAAAATTTTCGAAGGAACATGTTTCCGGAGCTTTTTTCCCCCAAGCTTGTAAAACGCAATCCCTTGATTCCAGGACACGGACAAGGATGGGTACGTACATTACGTAGATTATGCGGGATGCAATGCAATCCATCAATATCTGACCCTCGGTGTTCATAACTTTGAAAAAAAGTAAAAGCACGGCGATGATAGGGTTGAAGATGCAATATCACGGTGATCCATCTCGGGCCGATGATCAAGAGGAACCATTCCAGCATCGTTATATACCTATACAGCAAAAATCTTCGCGTTTCTACGGTGAAGAAAAAAGGACCTTTTCCCCGTTCAAATAATTCGATGAAAGCTCTTATTCTTCGGATCAGGAACGAGGAAGATAGTTTCCTTTTCTGTTTTCCTTTTTTTTTTTTATTTTCTTTGTTTTTCGCGAAGTTTAGGGAAAGAGGGATGAACGTATACCCACGTCGCGAATCTGCAGCCCAGTGACTCGATCGTTTTATATATATATACAAATTTATGTGGATTTCGAAACGCGTTTCCCGGGTTATTCCGCGCCCACGCAATTCCTCCCTTGCCTCGTCTCTCCCTCCGTTGCCACCTTCTATCGCGGTTGCAAATGTATTTCAAATCCAGGAGCATCGGAATAGCCTCTAAATCTAAACCCTGGCAGGCTAATAGTCTAGCAACACTTTCCCATCGGGTTAATCCAAGACGGTGTTAGCGGTATATCATCATGCCACGAGTTTTCACGGAAGATATCTTCCTACCCCCCGATTCTCGGGCTGGTCTCGGTTCGCAGGTACGACGCGTGCAGAATTTTGACTTCTCGAATTCGGATTCGAGTTAAAGAAGGAAAAAAATTCTAGCTGAAGTATTTTTCAAAAAGGTTTCAGACTGCTTTTATAAGCTGCACCGGAATCCCAGGTGCACGTTATAACCCAGAAGAACCCTTGATGAGAATTTGTTTGTTGGAAAAAACCGAGTAAACAGGTACGCGAGAACTTCTGCGAGGCTTTAATACGAATTCAGGTTATTTCTTGTCACGGAAAACCGGATTTTGAAAAAGTGGAGAAAAAGAAAGAGAAAGAAAAAAACAAAAACGATAAAAAGAAGAGGAATGATAACTGTAGGGTCGCTCTTTCTCCCCCATATGTATATATATATTATATAGAGGGATGGAGTTTATACCCATAATTTTTTTCGCTTTTTTTTTCGTTCCTCACCCCTTTCACTCCCGTTTCTTATACCATAATACAGTTCCTTAAGCGGGTGGCTTTCGAATGATATGACGAATATGAGATGTTAATAGAAGCCTGAAAGCTGGGGTGTGTATGGGGTGGTGGAAAAGGAGTGTTGATGTCGCCCAGATGTCGTACGAGGGGAGTTTAGTAGCTGTTGCTAAGTAGCTGGTGGCTATATAGCTCCACTGTATATATATAACACGCTTTTAGATCTCAAGTGTCGACATCCTCGTATATGCTACAGGAATCACCCCTTCGTTTTACACTACGACGAAATAAAACCATTTTTTTCCCCTTCTCTCTCTCTCATTATCCCTTCTTTCTATTTCGCGCATTCTCATTTCCATATATGTATATATATATATAAATATACTCGACGCAAAAAAGAACCCCCCACCCTGCCCTCCTTCGCGAAAGAAAAAAAAAAATCGCAAAATTTTTTAAACAAACATAGAGAAAGAGTTGAACAAAAAATAAGAAAAATAAATATAAAAAATGAAAACGGCGTATTTCGAGAACTTTTCTTCGTTTCCCCCATCCCCCAACGAGTAAAACTGCAATGCGTATATGAGTTAATGATTTACATCGTCGATTCATGAAAATGTTTGAACAAAAAGATCGCTGGGAGGTTGGCAATTAGTGTTCCGGGATGCTTGAGGGTCCGTTTAAAAATTGATTAGGTAATCAGCGAGCGAGAGAGCCAACGTTTCATTTCAATTCGTCAATATTTGAGTTTTCCTTTGCAGCACCACCACCACCACCATCACCACTACCAGCTACTGCTGCTCGCTACCGCCGCTCCTGTTGTTATAGGCGAATAAGACAGGTCCTGCCTAATTGTTTGCCAGTTAATTAACTCGCCCCCTCTTTTTCATATACATATACATATATACAATATCAACGGCAATAAATATATTATGTATTTATTTTATTTCATGTACTACGTAAGAAGAAAAATAAAAAAAATTAAATCGATTTTGAATTCTTTTTTTCTTCTTTTTTTTTTCCTTTTTTTTGGAAAGGATTAAACTCTATTTACCCAATAATATACTGGAATCATTTTATACTTCAAAAGGCACGAATGTCGGTAGTGCAATCCCCTAAATATATATAAATATGTACGTATATATTTATGTATATATGTGTAAGTGCACGTGTGTGCGATGTATGGTAGATTTGGGCTACCCTCTGGTACCTAATACCGAGAGGGAGTATTTGGCGAGAGGTGAACAGAGAGAGCGCGTTTCAAGGTTCAGCAAGCATATCGGGGCCTGCAGATTCTCCTTCTGTTTGCTATTCATTTCAACGGGAATTCAGAGTTTTGACGATGATGCCAACAGGCGGTTAAATTGACCGAGAAATTTTTCAAAATATATTACAACTACCGATAACAACTGAGCGAAGGGGGTTGGGGTGAGAAAAATTCATTTTAACCGCTGGGGGCGTATCTATAATAAAAATAGGAATAAAAATAAGATTGAAAACAATTTTTTTTACACCGCGGAGCCAAAATTTCGTTTCTGTTGTTAACATTTTACGAAAAATTTTCGAAATCGTTATCATTACCGTTACCGTTCGGCTAGAGTATACCATATATTAATCATTGTCAGGAAATGCAGTAGGGCGTGGAATTAATTAGACAGAATGTCTAATATCGAGAATTTGATTGATTAGTATATTTAATGTGACGTACGTAATACATATACATGCATACGAGTAATTTTCGGTTTATTAACTTAATTACGAGTAAATATATATACATATATATATTCATATATTGCACGTACATATATATACCGACTGTGAAGTTTTTGGGGGTAGGTAATAACCGCGAGTTAGGTAATAATATTCGAAGTGTAATTAAAGTTTAGCTAATCATCACTTATAGTTGAAGAAACTTATTACGAGGTAACATGGAATTCCACTGAATTCGTATATAATCCGGTATTCATCCTGCACCACCTTTGATTATTATAATTTCGCTATATAATAGAGGGGTTAAAATTCAAACCGAGTTCTTATCTTATATATATATGGATATATATCTATGCGGGTATATATATGTATACATATATGTGTACTAATTAATTAATCATCTATCGCGTACACCGGAGTTATATATATATATAGTATATTATGATAATTGTATCGACTTACCCAAGGTAGACGAAACATTTTCGAGATTAGTTTATCTTGCAGTCGTCTTTGAATCAGCTTCCGCAGAGTCGATCACAGGATCTGAAATTGTTTTGAAAAAAGAAAAAATAAGGATCTCTTGTTATCAACGTCGATGGAAATTTGATGGCAAAAATAAAGAAGAAAAGAGACAAAAAAAAAATCTACACGCAACTATCTCCTCCACACACAATATAAGCAGATGCTCTGATCGAATAATTACACGTAAACGATCATTCATACGCACATATATGTATATATAAATATATTGATAAGTGATAATTATATCCCAATAAAAAGAAGACAGATGGCTCCGATCCTTTCTCCACTTAATTCGTTGTGAATAAATAAAACTTCACTAAAGATACGTCCGACAGTGAGAGAGGATCTTCTTTCCTCTTATTCCTATTCTTCGGACACGCGATGTGAGAACTACGCAATTTCTATAAACCAAGGAAGAGTAGACAGGGATGTAAATTTTATTTGATCGTTTTATATATAATAAATATAAAACGAAATTTTTATCGTTAGTTAGAAACACTACAGTTTAATTTAGAGAAGACAGCAGCTGACACGTGGAGGATTTTGAATAACTATCATCAAAGAAAATTGAGAGTAAAACGATCCTGCGGGGTAGATACATTTTTTAAAACGACATGTGGCCACCAATCACCAGTCACGACTCACGCCTGTTTAGGCATCGGAAACATAGGAAAACGTTTTCTCTATAGAAAAACGGAGACTAGAGGAGAAGAGGGAGAGAGAAAGAAAAATAAAATAAAAAATTAAGTAGAAAATAAAGAAAACGACACGGACACGCGCTACTGCAACACCTGCGTGACGTTTCTTGTTAGAGGTAAAAGCGAAGGTTTTTTTCGAATTTTTAAATTGGTCCTGCAAGCTAGCTGGGGGATGAAAGAGAACTAATGTCGGTTCCGAACTTACAGCCGGAGAAAGAAAAGACAGAAAAAAAAAGTAGGTACACACGTTTTTAAGGGAAAGAATAAAATATATATATATGTAGGAAAAGGGGATCGTTAAAGTCGGTATTAGAAAAATCGGCAAACTTTATTTGGCAGTAACGCGCCCGCTTACAAGACTTTTAGTGAATAGAGGTATATCTGGGACCCGGGTAACTCCGTAGCCATATGGCGCCCCAAGAAATCCATAAGTGGGACATACTCGGTTGTATACAAGCCGTACTTTCCCGGTTTTAAGCTTAGTCGTGGCCATAAAACGTATCCGCAAATACTATACGGGGGTCCGGTAGAGGTATAAGGTACATAAGGCAGTGGGGGCCAGTGTTTCTCATTACGTTATATTCCTTCAGGATTGAAATATACACGCAAACGAACGGGAAAACTCTGGTAGAAAATAAAACGAAGAAAAGGAAAAAGAAAAAGAAATAGCAAAGAGAAGTAGAAAAAAAAAAAAAAAAAAAATAGAGGGGGATGGGGAGAGAAAATCCAGTGAATTATTGACAACGAGAGAGAATTTTCTTTGCCTTTTTATCCAGGATCGATACCCGCGCCTCATCTCGTTTCGGTAAACAAGCGACATCAATCGAGGGGTTTACCTGGCGTTGGTTTACAGCCAGGATCAAGGATTTCCGACTTTCGTAGAGCTGTCGATTTTATTTGAACCGTTATCAGCCAATTTCAAAGTATTCATGGGTTCGCCATGCCGAACGTAGTACGTGTGTATGTACAACGTATACCTCCGTCGACGAATACGGTTTTCATCCCTGGTTTTCAAAAAATTGGGTTCAATCATCGCAATAGATATTCTACAAACATTTACCCCTCTTCAAAATGCCAGCTAATCCCGAAGCTCTAATGTCAATGAACCAGGCGATATTTTCTTAAGGTAATGTCAACCGAACCAGGAACCGTTGGAATGACATTTTCCCACTTTCCTATAATAAAACAACGGAGAATATCGTATTTTATAAATAAATAATGGCAGTAAAGAATATCTGGAAAATTTATCCAGCTGAGTTAACACTTTTATACACACGTATCACCTACGGACACGGTATCATATACACCTTTACGTATACATATGTGTAAAAAAACGAAATCTGCAGGCGTAAGTAGAATTGCAGATAACACTGGATGGATGACTATATAGAATTGACGACCCATAACTTCTGGCCCGAGGTATCGCCTTCAGGGATTATTACCGGGAAGGGAATAGGGAGAAGGGAGAAGGAAGAAGGAAGAAGAAAACGAAGTGGAAGAAGAAGAAGAGGACGATGCTTCGTATCAGAATGCATTATGGGTATGAGAGAGGAAGGTAAGACCCTCTCGGTTATTTCCTTACCTCGGGTAGAAAATTCTCTCACTCTTTTATTCGCTCTTCGGAATAAGAATAAGAGTAAGAATAAGGATAAGGATAAGGATACGAAGAGGAGAAACGAGGAGTATACTTATATACCTTCGGCAAAGTCTAACATCTCTCAGAAAGATCGGTCAGGTTTATCGAACCGATGTTGCTGCACGATAGGAGAGCACCTAGCTGCTAGAGCCACCGTTCAACCCATGCAGCAAAAGGTGATAGGTGAGGAAGCTCGCTAAACCTAAATGGAATCCTGAAGGAAGAAAGGAGCGAAACGTGCATCAGGGAATCCGTTCTGAATTCCAGTTCTTATTTTTGTATATTTTGATGAATTTTATTAATTTTTGAAAACCCTTTTCGTGGAATAGGCGAATGTCTGACTTTGAACAAAGTTTGAACGTCGCCGTTAAGATTTCACGATCTCAACAACCTGTCTTCTTCTATCTCTAGGTATCCATTTGGTTTTTATCCCGACAGTAAAGAGAGTAAAGATCCCGGTGGACGAGAATCGTTCGTTTTTATTTCACACTGATCCATGGCGTTGCAGAAGAGTAGAAAGCCGGAACAATTTCGTCCCTTCTCTTCTTGTACTCGACGATTTTTTTTCTTTCCCCTCACTTTTAAATTGCTTTTGAAAAACGAGACGAGGTCGGCGGGTCTCCGAAGCGGGCGTAAATAAATAATTCATCTCACTTATCGCCGATAATAATTTTCATCTGCTTTTCACCATCCGTACCCCGTGCACATGTGTGTATGGGCTCGGGATATCCACTCGGGATAGTTTCTAGCCATCCTTCGGTAGGTTCGAGTTCCTTTAAACACGGGCGACAACGGCTGAGGCTCATTATCGGCCGTGTTACATACTTCTTTTTTCTGTTTCCTCTTTCCCTATTTTTTGGGGAACGCCTTTTATCCCGCCAGTAACAGCCCTTAGCTAACGGAAACTGACTCGGGCCACCCATAAGATGGACTGACTAACAATAAGTAGGTGGAAAATTTCGATTCAACGGTGCGGCAGTGAAAATATTTTTCAGTTATTTATTTGTTGATTTTATTAGAGAGGAAGAGAGAGAGAGAGAAGAATGATAACGAAGAAAGAAGGAAAAATGAATGAGATTTGAATAATAAAACGGTTAATGAAGGCCGGGCGGAGGCACTTGGATTAATACCAAAGAGAGATCGCGGTTTAAGATTGCACCGTGCAATTTCTCCCCCGTAAATTTGTAGCGAGGAGGTATAGCGGCACGGGGGTAAGTAAGGAATTAAAGAAGTACCTAGTACCAGACCTGGCAATTATCCGATAGGGGATGCAAACAAAACCGTTTAGATAAATTACCCCCGATAACAAATCAGCGGTAGAAATTTCAAATTAGGTATTCGTATCCCCTGAATCTTTTAGCAAGGTCTATAAGGCGAGTGGGAAAATTGATTTTCAACACCGCTGCCTCGGACGTATACATTCTATTTACCTAAACAATAGTATTTACTGATCTAACTAGATAAATATATCGATTCAATTTATTCCAGTCTCGCATGACGTTGGTAGTCCCATATCTCTCGAAGCATTAGTCGCACGGAAAATTACCCGAGACAAGAATCGTAGAGAAAGAAACGACGGACATTTTATATTTCGCAAAATTTTTTCCAGCTCTTCTCTAAGTTCGGGCAATATCAGTTTTTCTGTTTTTATTACCGATCGTTATTCGGGGATCGTTCGATCTCGCATTTGCCAAAGCGTACGCGATACGAAAAAATGTTTCGGACGAAAGTTATAGAGTGCAAAAATATCCACCTTTCATCTTCTACAAATTTTTTTCCAGCTCTTCTCTAAGTGCCGGTAATATCAGTTTTTCTGTTTTTATTGCCGATCGTTATTCAGGGATCGTTCGATCTCGCATTTGCCAAAGCGTACGCGCTACGAAAAAATGTTTCGGACGAAAGTTGTAGAGTGCAAAAATATCCACCTTTTATGTTCCACAAAATTTTTTCCAGCTCCTCTCCTAGTCCCAGTAATATCGGTTTTTCTATTCTCACAGCTCCTGCCCGGTTGAAAAAAGACAGGGCCCTTCGACACCCGACATGACGTGAGATTCCGAGACCGGATCAGAGAAAGCAAAGATTTTATGAATAAAAAGTGTAAAATATAATCAACTAGAGAGTCGAGAGAGCCGTCGGATCTTTCCTCGTCCATATATACGTATTAAAGTGTAGAATTTCAGTCACGGTGTCCAGCGCCCCATGCCCTGCACGATATCTTCGTATCCGTGTCCGTCTCCGTCTCTGTCTCCCCATAAAAATAGTTTGAAATTAGGTATATTTACTCGGAAAAAATTTGTACCCCATGAACCGAGACGAGCGAAGGCAACACGCGTGACTATACGCGGTAGAACTTAGACATTGTCGAATTACAGAACGAAACAAGTTCTCAGACAAATTCCTCCCGGATAGAACCGGTTCCCATCCCGTAAGTTTATCCCCAGAAACTACACGCAGCCGGGTCCTAGACTCCGGGCCGAAACTAGCCTGCCCAGGATCTACCTGTGGAGTAATTAACTCCTAGTTAATCTCCGAGGCTATTTTATGCCCTCGGAGAAACGAGAAAAAGGAAAAGGAAGAGGAAAGAAACGAGCCTCCGGTTTCTCTGAATGAAAAGAAAGAGTCGTTCATATCGTCCGAAGGGTAGATCACCACCCCTAGATAAAATAAATAAGAGATGAAAAATGAGTCCATGGTTTTTTTTCCCAGTCGATCGAATACCTAGGCGTTCCTCGAGGGGTAACTCGATATTTTGCCTCCTCGCAGCGAAAGTCCGGCGAGAGGAAACCCTCTCGTGAAATTCACTTTCTACGAGTGTAATTCCACTCCTCTGATCCAGATTTTCGATTCTGCGTCTTATTACCGTAGTTTCATGGGGAAATTTTCGAAATAATGAGGAGTCTTGTATCTGTATAGGAAAGGGAGAGAGGAAGATGGGTGCGAGAAAAAGGCTGGTAGTTAAAATCGTAAAACGCCTTTGACCTATTCGAGGCAAATTTATGGGGCGCGAGATATAGCCCAGGTTGGTAACTGGCGAGCCGATAGTCAAACACACTTCCAGGTCCGAGTTCCTGGCACGGTCAGGAAAGGGATTTATCCCGGGCATCGGTCATTCCGCGAACAATGCCAGCTCTCAGCAATTCCTCAGCTATCGCTGCTTATTTCTGACCCACTTTCTCTCTCCTCTCTCATCTCTCCTCCCTTGTCCTCTCCCTCTTTCTCTCCCTCTCTTGATCTCTCTCATACGCTATTTTATCCGCGGGAGGAATCCTTCGGATTTCTTCTTTGGTAATGATTAAATTCTTCAACGAATAGCCGGGTGGTATTCTGCTTCCTTCAGGAGTCGTTAAATTACTTTTATACACATACAGAGGTGTATATATACATAGAAAACAAGATATAAAAACGGTATTTTTTAGGGTGCTTTTCATCGCCCCGGTGACCCATATATAAACCCAAAACACCATCGAGTATGTGAGGAATAAAGGTAAAAATGAAAAGAGACGTTGAAATTGTTCCATTCTCGTTATTCGAGTCTAAAATTCTATAAATTTAAGATTTTTTCATTACGTCTAGGAGCCTTGAGACGTTGGAATTAGGAAACGTAATTTTCATTCAGAAAAGTGGAGGAAAAAGAAAGAAATTATTTATTTTTTATTTTATTTTTTTCAGATTGTGATCGCGGTTCTTTCCGGCTGTATGGGATAAATTTACAACGATCCGAACAACGCGCACCTGTACCGTTTGATTCGAGAGGGTTCAGGTTAGGCCACTGCATGTTTTATAGACCGAATCGAACTCCGGTGACCGAAATCTCCCTCTGGAGCTGTTAACCGCAAACTTGTGGAGGGAATCCGGGGAGCTACCTATGTCATTCTTGATTTAGATCGGACTTTCCAGCTCCGGATTGATCAACGAGATCGCATCGATCAATCCAAAGATCTACAAAAAAAAGCAAAAGAAAAAAAAAACAAAAAAGAAAAAATAAGGGATGAAAAAGGTGAACGAAAAAGGGGAAGAATTATGCCATCTCGCTCGCCCGAATGTCTATGAAAAACCCTTAAGCCAAGGTTTTCGGGGTATTTCACTTACACATTTCTGGAATAGGCATTAGCCGAGGAGTCTGAAGGAAGCCTGGTTCGCGGGAAGGGGTTGTACGAAACTGCGTATTCTCCCTTTAGGCTACGTAAAACGTTAGGTGGGTATAACTCCGAGGTAAGACGTGGCTTAGAGAAACATTGGCCCGCTGATCCTTGCCGCGATTACTACGGATTAATTATCATTTCTTGCCCGAGATTTATACCGATTAATTAAGTTAATTGCTATACCACTGCTATAGAAAATTACCCCTCTTCTTCCTCCCGCTACCCCCATGAAAAGAAAATTCAGGGAGGAAAAGGGGAAAATTTCGTTGTCCCTTATCGCAGCTGGAAACCAAAAAAAGGCAAAAATTTCTGTTTCCAAATTTGAAAACCGGTTAAAATGTTCAATCGTCTATCGATAATCATAATCGCTTGTTAAAAAACGGGGATTGTACTTTTTTCTAATTTTGTATTCAACTTTTAGATGTAATCGTTATGTTAAATAGAAAGGAGCGGGGAGTTTAATTTATTTTAACGATTTCTTAATCGGTGATGAGAAGAAATTTATAAACCATAGTATTGGAAGAATTGGAACGAATAATAATAAAAATAATAATGGAAAGCGCCTTGTTAAGTTGAAATTGATTGATCAAGTCTTTGTCGCAGGTAAGGATCTCCTTCTTCGATCGATCAAAAGGCGGGCGTAGTTGTTTATTGCCGAGTTTCCCAGTCGTCGAACGATACGACCGAGTCTTTAGGCGCGTTCGACATCGTTTGATACGTACTTAAGTGGTATTTTTAATTACCCGTAAAGCAATTAACAGCCCAGCTTTTAATCCCTGCGATCAAAGCGGAGGAATAAAAAGAGAAGAGTAATGGAAACGAACGAACGAAGAGAAGAGAAGGGAAGGGAAGGGAAAATAGAAACCCTGAGAAAACAATACCGCAAGGGATGCTGCGGAGATGATGGAAATAAACGGTGAAAAGAAAGAAGACGAAGAACAAACGGGGATTAAAACAGTGGAAATTTTTTTCCTCCGAGTAGACTGTATCGTTTCAGAAAGTCTCGGCGGAATATTCTCCTAATTTTTTTCCATTAACGATTTTTTTAAAAACCCAGTATTTCTAGTGTACAAAAATTCTTCGTACAGCGTTTTAGGCAAGAGATTGAAGAAGGACCGATAATACGTACTCTTGGGCGAGTTACTTCTACTGCGAGAGCGCAGTATCCACCTAGCGGCGACAATGGAAACCACAAAGAGCGCATTTGCTTTAAAAGTCTTGTATTCAGTTTCCCGATTGGAAAAATGATGCGTTTTGAGTTCGTTAGTGAAAAGATTGCGGTATTTCTTGTATTGAGAAAAATAAAAATTGTGGATCAAATATGTTGTTTTTTTTATGTTTTTTTTTTTTTTTTTATGTACCAACGTGTTATATTCCCCACGTTGTCTTCTGTTTTATATTATTCCGTCCCTCATCGTTTTGAAACGCGGACGCCCGATTGGCACACGCAATTTAGTTGTATATATATATCAGTTCCTATACCGCGGTAACGCAATTTTCGTTGAACTTTTTCTTTCTTGGTTGAAATTCTCTCGGGAGTTTGAGAAGGCTTCGAAATCCTAGTATAGCCAAGACGAGAAGACAAAGCTAGATATACGCGGATATAGACGCCTCAGTAACTCGCCTCTTCTACTCTTCTCTTCTCCGCTCTTCTCGTCTCTTCTCTTCTCTTCTTTTCTCTTCTCTTCGGTACAGGACAAGAATCTCCCACAATTTTGTCGCAAGAGTGTGAAGTCTGACTATAACACACGGAGCTTTGAAGATCTTGTTTAACCGCAAGCCAACGGCGGTGGTGCGCCGGGGCGAGGCGAGGCGAGGCGACTCGCGAGTAAATAAAGCTAACAATTTATATACACGGCTTAAGGGTTTGTTTTAAAAGAAAGAGGAAGAGGAAAATGGGAAGAGAAAGGAAAGAAGGAAAAAAAGGAAAAAAAAAATGGAAGAGGGAGGATAACAGGGAGACGGGGAGACGGGGGGATGGAAAGGCGGGATATACCCTGAGGGAGAAAAGGAGAGAGAGCCAGTCTGAACTGGGAGCAGGCTGAGATCGTGAAAAGACCCGATACCAATTATTTTTTATCGCTCCGGGTAGATAAAACTTTTTAAGATCTTGCCTGTCGACTGTCCTCAGTCTGGTAACTGGGGAGCTAACCTCACTCAACCACCTAGCAGCTACCAACCCTTTTTATTAGCGGACCAAGAAAACTCGTTCTCTTCCTCTACCTTTTTTCTTTTTTTTCTGTTTTTTATTTTTTCTTTCTGTTTTTTTTTTTTTTCTTTTCTCCCCTCGACTGACTTTCACCCCATTTTGTATACACCTTTTCGTAAATTACGATTCGATATAAATCATTCTTTGCAAAACTTTCTCATCAAAGCGAAAAAAAAAGAAGAAAAATAAAAATTAAAACAATTTTATCCTGTCACTTTTTCTTTCAAAATTAGCGACTGTTTTTTTTTTTTTCTTTTTTCTTCTCCTTTCCCTCCGTTACAAAATGCTTTGTGCGTATTCCTCCCGTTGCTTTTTTATTCTTGTATTTAATGATATTTCGCGCCGGTTAAAAAACCGGACGGCGAGAGAATGAAATGGAAAAAATTTTTTTGTTTTAAATTTAAAAAAAAAATAAAAAATAAAAAACAGAGAGGGAAGAGATGAGAAAAGAGTAAATAAATCGGATTAGCGGATGATAATAATTGCGAGTGCGGCGTGTGACAGTTTTTAAAATGACATTACAAGCGATCGATATCCTAAACCCACCCCCGCCATCGCGTACCTACGTAACAAGATTACCGATTCGAAGGGTAGGTAGGTACTAAGCCCTCTCTTTCTCTCTCTCCTCTGTAGTACCGCAGCCACCACTCAGACTAAAAGTCGAAGCTTCGAAAGGATATTTGCCTTTTTTTTTTTGCTTTTCTCTTCTTCTATTTCATTATCGAATGTTTTCATCCCCAAAAATAAATAATAGTTCAACAGATCATTGAGATGAATTTTAGAATGGAGGAAAATGAATGAATAAATGAACGGAAAAAAAAATAAGAAATTATGCGGAAATATCCTTATCCTTTATTGTATATACCGTAACGTTACGGGGGAGGGGGTAGGTACGCGATTACCAGGACTCTCGAGCGTCACACTCCACCCTCTCTGAACCCGGTAGGTATGTACCGGGATCCAAAAATAACAGAGGGTGGTGTAAAATTGGGAAGCAGTAACCCTCCCGGGGTCTGAACAGGACCCGAGGCAATATCCCTGACCCTTAGCGGACCTTGGGGTCACTTCAGAATTCGAGGTGGATAAATTCCGCGTGAATTAGACTAATGAACGACACAAATTCATTAACTCTTCAAACGAACCGTATTTACAGGTACGTGTATACGAATAACCCCAACCAACTCACGGCAAGGCATCGTCGTTTAACCCTTAAGGGGATCACCCACTTTAAAAATTTATATTTTATTAACCGTTATACCAACTAATTCGCATTCGGATAAATTCGAAAAGGCAAGAAAATTATTCCGAAATAATCTCATAGGGTGATTCAAAGAAAACGAGATTTTTTTTTTCTTCCAAACAGGTTCAAAAGTTTCATTTGGGTATAAAAATACGCCTGTTAAAATTTGAGCTCTTAATATTAATATTAAGAGGTGGCGCATCGCGAATTTCTATTTCCCACTTAAATAACATGGGAAAATTTGTTTCTGATTCTTCTGATTTTTATAACTAGCTAACGATGCGTCATACAGAAAATCTACAAACATATTTTTGTAGGGAATTGAATGCTCTACAAAAAAGGTCTCTTACACTTTTTTGATAAACTCAACCATTCGAATGATATTCGAGTTCAAAGAACCACCTTTCCGACAAAAAATGAGTTTCTAAAATAAGTTTATCAAAAAAATGGAAGAGACCTTTTTTGTAGAGCGTTTAATTCTCTACAAGAATATGTTTGTAGATTTTCTATATGACGCATCGTTAGCTAGTTATAAAAATCAGAAGAATCAAAAACAAATTTTCCCACGTTACTTAAATGGGAAATAGAAATTCGCGATGCGCCACCTCTTAAAATTAATATTAAGAGCTCAAATTTTAACAGGCGTATCTTTATAACTAAATGAAACTTTTGAACCTGTTTGGAAGAAAAAAATATGTTTTTTTGAATCGCCTTAATATATAATACAAATAAATATATTCTTGAAAATACTTCATCCCTGTAGTTCCCGACCGATTTTCAATATACTCCGAAATTTTGTCTCGCTTTTGTTATTTCAAAGATAGCTAATTGTCATCCGGTTGGAATTCGATAGGGACTTTGGCTCGATCCGTAGTCTTGACGTCGCGACGTGATACGCGAATTCCATCTCGACATCTAGACCTCTATCCATACGATATACGGTTGGTTTTGATATTGGAGACCAGAGCCGGAGCCAGAGTCAGAGTCATAGTCAGGGTGAGGAGTGTCGCCAGCACGTGACACAGAGGCTAACACACTTCGTTGACTTTCTGACAAACGTCAGCCACACTCTGTACCTACGGTAGCCCCA
This sequence comes from Tenthredo distinguenda, assembly GCA_947538915.1. Taxonomy (NCBI): domain Eukaryota; kingdom Metazoa; phylum Arthropoda; class Insecta; order Hymenoptera; family Tenthredinidae; genus Tenthredo; species Tenthredo distinguenda. The sequence goes on from OX384532.1 coordinate 25,448,192, forward strand.
TTGCCATTGCCATGCCATGCCATACCATGCCATTGCCTCTACTCTGGTTATATTTCTAGTTATTGAAAAAAGGTCTCAGTCGTACGGAAACTTTACTTCCGCATCGCTGATTCCTGCTAGCCCCTTAGAGCTCTGATACCCTGCAGTACCTTTTTAATATTAGCATTAGGGCGGCGGTGGGTTTGACCCTGTTTTCATGAGAAGCGAAAAAAAAAAGAAAAAAGAAAAAGAAAGAAAGAAAAAAAAAATCTGAAATAAGAATAAAAATAAGAAATTTCTTTAACGATGTAGGTAAATCGTGACCTACGAAGTGGAAACTAACTGCAGCTGAGAATCAGGGATTGTATAACTCCTGGTAGTTAACAAGGAGCCAGCGGCGTTGCATATAAAGTAATTTACATAAATTTCTTTACGGCTATTTCGGAGCTGGCGGGAGCAGAAATTAGAAAAGGGTTTTGTAACGGGTGGATAGGTAGGTAGGTAGGTAGGTACGTGACCGAAGGATTTAATTGCCTTTATGGTTTATTTTTCTGACCAGTGGATATACTCCGTTCTTCTAATAATTTATCACGACACTTCGTAATTGCCCCTCTCACCTAGCCAGACTTTATATACTTTATAGAAAACGAATAAAAAAAATATTATATAAATTATTCCCAGAGCGCTCCCACGTTATTCAATAACGAATAGAATAACGTGGTGAACATTAAAATTGATGCGGGTGAGAAAGAAGCGAACTTATGAAAGAATATTTCATAAAATTTTACACCGACAATAATTTATCCCTCATTTTTTATTTATTTATCTATTTACTTTTATTTCTTTTTTTCACCCCCGTTTCGGGCTATCTTCGGTTATGAAGCGCTGGACATAAACGAAAGAGTAAATTTTACCCCCTTCAGAAAACTGCAGCGGTAGCAGCATTAACAGCATCGTTAATTTATCGCTAATTAAGAGCCCGGCAATTACCTACCCCGGTAGTTTAAACTAATTTACACCGAGATAAAGATCGGCTTCGTAAAGAGGCTGTTGTTCGCACAAGTCGTACGTATATAAGTGCCGTGCGAAAGCGACAGCGAACTCTTGAACCCCGTTTCTCTTAATTCCTTAGAAAAATGAAAATGAAAAATAAATGAAAAAAAATAAAAAATAGGAATCAAAAACCACTCGATCACAATTTCTCTGTACGATAATAGAGGCACGTAGGTATTCCTCAATCGAATCTCTGGACTGTGCTATGCGGGAGGTAGAGGTTACAGATCCGAGTATCTCCAGGATCAGGTAACACGAGGGCGAGCGTGTAGCCCCGTATCGGAGTACAGAGCAAAGAGCTTTGTACGGGGAAGGGATTTCCTAGGTGGAAAGTAGAGGAGTGCGCGAACCGTTGAAGAGAACGGGATCGATTGGATCGGCAATTACCGGAATTGGTTCAATTCGAAGAGACTGCAGCACACACCTCGATTCCGTAAGAGGTGAGGTGCGAGATGTCGCGAGGTCGCGGGGTCGGAAGGGTGCCCGAAAGATTCAATGGGGTGAAACGTTATATTCGAGAACGAGAGGGAAAAAAAATAGGTAAAGATTGGGAGAAAAAATTGCGATAAAAAAAAAGAGAAAAAAAGAGAGAAAAAGAAAGAATGGTCCGTGGATACAGGGATGAGAATTGGTTTGACAAAGAGTGATCGGTAATCACCTGGTTGAGCAGCGCCGATATCGCGTCGATGAGCTTTCAAAGTCCCAAATTTCATGGGGCTTGACCTCTCGACGGGTTCTTTGAGCTTTTGGTAACGTCGGAAATACTTTGGACCATATTATAGCCGGTGGTGCCGTTGAGCCGTATCAAAATCTCGATCGAAGCCAAGACAAATTAGGTTACCGACTTCCCGATTCTCGAGCTTTACGTCCTGAGTCTTGACAGCCGATGAGACCCTAAGTTCTAATCTGATTTTCAAGCTTCTTTAAATAAATTATTATACTTGGAAAAGTCCCCCGCTAATTTTACCAAAAAAAAAAATAACGTCGTTAATATACTTGATCGGATATTAGAATTAATTAAAAAATAAAATAAAAATATAATAAACCTCGTTATATATTATAACTCTGAAAATTTTCCTTCAATTTCCTTTAATTTCCTTTCAATTTTTTTCTTTTTTTTTCTTCTCTTCTTCTTTCCTTCCCTTTATTGCTTCCTCACCTTTCAGTTATTCCATAGGTATAATTTTCCCCTGCTGTAAACATACCGGCTACTATGGTTTATTTTACAATCAGCGCGAGAAAGCGGTGCATGAAAGTCACTGCAGCTTTTATTATACTCAGCAAGTAGGTATACGGTAGGTAGGTGGGTAGGTAGGTAGGTACTGGGCTGCTACTACTGCTTTTCCAGAGTTACGAGTCACTATACACATGTCTATACATACAGTGCCTTAGATATTCATGAGTCCTTCTTTCTCCGGCGTTACTAGAGCAAATTTTAGGGCTGCGAACTTCATCTTTTATGCATACCAAACTGTATTGTTAGATATTCTCACCCACACATGTATAGTATATATATATTATATATAGGTATATGTTCTCCAGTATCGCATGCACTTCGAATAAAAAAAAAATATATGTATATACATGCATATATATGTATAAAATCTTTCTTTTCTTTTGCTCTCCTTCTCCAAACTTTGTTCTTGTTTTTTATTTTATTTATTTATTTTTTCTATTAGGTACACGAGTCGATTACTTTACCCGCGGAAACATAATTCCCCCTTCATCGATTCAATCCTATTCAGTCAGGGTCAAGGGTAAAAAAGGCTCTGGCTGTTTCTCTGTACAGGTGGAATAGGAAAATCCGTTATTTACCCAAAGTCTGGGAAAAATAGATAACGCTGTTTTCTCTTCGGACTCATTTGAAATTACACACGATGAAAAAAAATAAAAATAAAAAAGAAAAGAAGCTCGTATCTGTACCTACTCAAATACACGGAGTGTAACATTATACAGTATATCTTAAGACGAACGTTACAGCCTCGATTACCTCACAACTATGATATTTCTCATCAATATATAAGATGATGAGTAAAATATCGTTTTTTTTTTTTTTATTTCAAATAATTAATTCGAATATTTATTATCAGTTTTCAAATCTGATATCAGAGATTTTGAACTTCATTATATTTACGTTTTACGTATAAAGACGCGCATGTAGGTGTACCTGCATCTACTCGTCGTAGTACGACCGAGCAGAGTTTTCCCACTACGAAATATAAGGTAGTAAAATATTTCATCCAGGAATAAAAGAATATATACACACACACCTGACTATTACACACTATATATACATAGATATACGTATATACAAGACTTGCGGGGAAAAATTTTACATTTTGTAATAGTGGAGTCGCAGTATAGTACCTACCATGCATGGTACCTCTACCCGGTGAAACAAACCCGCGAGTTTGTTCCCTATCATGAAAACTAACTGTGGTAGGATTGCCTGGTTACTTTTGTCTCGTTTCCCTTTTAGTTCTGAAATGCACTCGTTACATTATACGTGGTTTAATAATAATTTCCTGCGGTTTTTATACACGCGGTGATACAAAATATGGGTGTATTAGTTATTATCATGCCTCCGCACGATGCTCCGGGAAATAGAAAAACAAAAAAAAAAAAGGCAAATGTAAAAACCGGAGGGAGACGGATTTTCGTTTTTTTTTGGTTTTTTTTCTCATAGGAGAAGGTGAATCTCAATTCTTATCACCGCGTCGCTGCAACCATCCGCGAGGGTCGTAAGTAAACGTTATATGAGGGGGTGGGAGGGGCTCGTTTAAAGGTCAGGACAAAATTTAGGGCGGCTAGTAAAGAGGAAAAGTTTTACTCTTCGTCGGGGAGTGGAAACGAACTAGGGAACGAGGTAATCAGTTCCCTGTCGCCTCCCGAGGAAATATTAATGTCCCAAAATTGCAGCAAAGTACGAGATTGAAAGTATTCTGAATATTTGTTTCGCCAATTTTTTCATTTTTTTATTTTCCCTTCTTTCGTTTTTCTCCGCGTTTCAGAAGCCGACGTCGATATACATGATCGAAAAAAATAAACATAATTTCAAATACAAAAAAATTGAAACGAAATTCAGAACAATTGAAGATATAAATGAAAATACGACGTTTTCTTTCAATTTTTTCTTTTGTACTAATATTGCAAACGTTTATTCGAATTTGATGTAAGCCGAAAGAATCTTGAATCTCGAATCTTGGGCGGAGAGGTAAGAGAGAGGGAGGGGGAGAGAGAGAAGGGAGAGAGGTAAAAAAGAGAAAAAAAAGAACCAAGTGTCGAGAATTTTGTCCGTCAAAGTGAAACGTGACTGATTGGGTGATAGTCGAGTTGGCCAAGAATTATCATAAAATATGCGTGGAAAATCGCGTAGGAAAATCCCGTTAGCATAAACGGGCCTCAGGGCGGCGCGGCGGTTGAAGGGCGTCGGCGGCGTCGAGAAAACGAGAACTCGGTCTTGAAAAAAATAAGCCGAGAAAACGACACTTTGAATTATTTCAAAGTGACGCGAATCATCCTCTAGAGAAAAAATAAAAAATGAAAAACGAAGAAGAAAAAAAAAATTCTCAAAGAACGAAAAGAAAGAAAATACAAAAAAGAAAATTACTCGATTTTATTAAACGCCCTGTGCCCGAAAGTTTTTGCAGTTTTTCGGACGGCTGGAACCACGATGAGACCACGTACTCGCCAGTGTTTTAAAAAATGAATAAAAAAATACAGAAAAAAAAAAAATGAGCATGCGAAGGAAAATCGCGTAAAAACGAAATTGCGCCTCTGATTTCAGGACGTGACTTTATTACGAGGAAAGTAATACGAATGGACAAACTTTATCACGATGATGATCACACGTATATCCGAGCTCAAACTCGTCGCTTATTCCGATCTTTCAAAATTTGAAATCCGTTTTTATGTTTGCTTTGTTTTTTTTTTTATCAGTTCAGTTTAATTTGCGGATTGCGAACGGAAGATATTAGTTATATCGTTCAGCTTCGCTTGGTTTTTTCTTCTTGTTTTTCCCGAAATGATTTTTTCCGGGATTGTGAAATTTTTTCCAAGTTTCTATTATCTAAAATACGATATAGCGTCCGGGTGCGGGTGGTTTACGTGATTTCCCCGGTAACGCGGGGATTACCAAATGCATTCTGTGTTCAAACTAAATAACCCAGGATTTCGGCAGATTGGTCACGTATAGCGACAGCGGAGTGAATATCTCTGAAATAACGAACCGCTTTTATCAATACAAATAAATAAATAAATAAATAAATAAATAAATAAATAAATAAATAAATAAATAAATACTAAACAGGCTTTTACCGTCGGGAGAGGGAGAGAACAAAAAAAAAGAAAATTTCCCCATCTCTCTTTCACCTTTTGTCCACCTGCGAGAAAAATCGATGAAAAAAAAAGAGAAAAATTGAAAATTACCCCAAATTTTCAATTCACTCGAATTTCAACGAGTTAGAAAAATTATCGACCCCGTTTTTTTCTTTCAAATTCGTATTCGATTTTGTTTTTTTTTTTCTTGTCGAAACGGGAGTCAAATTTTGTTTGCAAAGCTGTGCAAGCTACGAGGGTACGTATGAAGATGCGTGTACGAACCCACGCCGAAGATATCCTCGCGGTGTCGTTCGTCAAGGATTTCTTATCTACCCCAAAATAGAGAGGAACGCCAGTACGGTAATAAAGAGTATCCGAGACTGAAGAGAAGAAAGAAAGAAGAAAAAAAATGAAAAAAAGGGAAAAAGAATAGATAAAAGGGCTACTCTCCGATAAGATCGGATCTTGAACTCGAACCCGATCTTTATAACTAAGGAACCCGAGCCGTCAAGTCTTTGAGAAGAACTTGACTATTTCAGATAACCCCCGCGGTAAATAATTGCACCAATTTGTTAGTATAATTTTATTAGTTCGAGATTACGGTATCACGCGAGTCATACGAGTTTAAGAAATCATTTTTTAGTATCCAGCCTCTTTTTTTCAGAGTCCCTAATAAAAATTTGATATCGTGGTTAAGAGCTACCCTCTTCGTTCCGTGTATGTCATTATCTTTTCTGCAGATATGGTATTTTCGTAGATAAAAGAAAAAAAACAAAAATAGGTATAATAATTGCTCGAAGGTTTGTTTCATTTTTGTGGGAATGAGGAAGATGACGTAAACGTCGATAAGCAGCCGTTTCGGGCAGTTTCGAAATATGAAAATTTCGTAGGAACCGCACTAACTAAGAGAAAAACGATACCGATCCTGAATAATAATTTAGGCAAATATACATATATATATATACCTCTCTACCCATTCCCACAGCTAGTATTTAACAAGCGGCTATATACTACGATACAAACCCCGCATGGCTCGCCATATTCCATAAATAACTGGCTAAGCTTGATGCAAATTTACACTCGTCTCATTTATAGGGATGAGGATATTCGCCGCGGTTATTGTCCTTTGAAAAAAAAAACAAAAAAAAAAACAAAAAATAGAAAATAGAAAATAAAGAGAAAAAATGAAAATTTTCGTACGGCTGACGCGCTGCACTTTCTACGAATGCAATATTTTCACATACATCGATTTTGATACGAGAGTATAAATCCGTTTATCAGTGGCAGTAAAATGATTATATATATATATATGTTTACAATAAAAATGTCGTATCTAACAAACAGATTTCTCTGACACGTCTCTGTATACGATGCTTCCTACTTTTATACCGAGGGTTACAAAGACCGGGTTGTTGTCGTTTTATCGTTAAAAAAGGAGAGACTCCCTTCTCCTGTATCAGTCGATACATATACCTATGTGTATAGTATATCGGAGATATCGAGGACTCGGGACGAACAAATGCCTTGATAATAAAGACCCTGTGTATCTTCCTGCACATATGTATAATATATACATATGCGGTCATCGATATATATTTTCTTCTTTTTTTTTCGTTTTTTTCTCTTACTCACATTTTCAAAAGAAATAAATCCCTCGAATTCCTCCCGTATCCTTCTATATCTGTATATTTGAGGTAAAGTTTCGGGATCGGGAGGAAGAGAACCCTCTGGAGTAAGGTAGAGGCGCCTAACCGGCAGCCGTCATCGTATCTGATGCCTGAATAATTGATGCGACGAAACAGACCAGATCCCTGCTATCATCCTTCATGTCCGGATGTAAATATCGCGTCCTTTGGTCCTCCGACCTTTACGTTAAATTTTATTTCCCATTTTTCCCCGTTTCTTGTGTTTTTCTTCTTTCTTTTTTTTTTTTTTCTTTTTCAAATCGGTAGATAATGGTCGCCGATATTTGACTGCAAATATTGTACGAGGATTGCAAATATATTACCATGGCTCGTACGCGTCTAATCAAAGTTTTACGTAGATATATATATATATGCGTATGTGATACCGATAATTATTCTGCACTGAATTTACCCCGAACCTGGTGCAGTATTTATTGACTGGACTATTTGCACGTGTATAATTGCAGCTGTTTATTATTCGGCAAATTATTCATATATAATCATTCGTTAATGTCGATAGAAGAGAGAGAAAGAGAAGGAGAGAGGAAGAGAAAAAAAAAGGGCTTCGATGTGACGATTGTGACGGTGAAAAGTAAGAGAAATAAAAAGAGAAAAAAAATGAACCAGTTGGAAAGAATATTTTCCAATGAATCTGGCGCGTACCTCTCCTAACCGAGATTTTAAGAAACGTCGCATTTCTATACACCGATTTCGAATGAAGGAAGAAAGGGGTTCGCGTACCTCGACACTCAGTATAATGCATATAAATAAAAACCTTTTGAGAAGAGACTTGAATCGTGCGATTTTTCTCGCTTCTCCTCGTTTTTCATTTTCCTTTTCCTCTTTTACTCTCACCTTTACTTTTCCTTTTCCTTTTTCCCTATCTCTTTTTGCACTCAGCAGGTGGTGGCACTCTTCGATATCTGCAGGGGAGGAACCGACCAGAATTCTCCTATAGAACTGGTCATATTTATACATCGCATCCTGTATACACGTATATATAAATACAATATAAATAAATATATACATATATATATATATATATATATATGTATGAGGGAAAATTTCGCATTTCAGTTATACACAACCGTGCAGCACGTATTTCTCAAAAAAGAAATTTAATTTGGTAAAAGTACCGCAGGAGGAACCGAAGTAGAGGTACTGCTTTCCCGCTCAGGGTTGGGCCTTGGGGGGCTGGTATTCGCATACAAAATTTGAATGTCAAATACTTTTGAATAGCTTTTAATAATTTGTAAAATTACATTCCTCCAACCCGTCTCACCGAATCACCCATCCACCCATCCATCCATCCATCCATCCATCCACCCTGCAGCAGCCATCCAGTCAGCTCTTGTTCTCGTTGTCCGCGAATTTCCTATGCGCATGAATTAACCGGGTTCCAGTTTTTATAAAATTTTTATGAATAATCATAAAACTTCCCGCTTGTCGCTCGACACTCGGTTTTCAAATATATATATATACGTATATATGATAAAATCGCGAACGTTTATCTATGCAACGCTGTCGCCTGCGAGAATTAACCGGAATTCAATAAAACTGATTGAACGATTTTTTTTCGCACTTTTTCTGCCGCTGCTTCTTCTCCTTATTCGGTTCTGTCTCTCCGAAGAGTTTGAATAAATTCCGTTTTCTCTTTTTTTTTCGGTAAAAAGTGATAGATTCGACGCATGTAGAGGGTTGTGAAAAAAAAAAAGAAAAAAAAAAGAAGGAATCAACGAAAATAGAGAAACGGTAGAGCTTTGATACGTCGGAGGTAATTTAACAGTTTTCGATTGATTAAGGGCTGTTTTAGTCTGTTTCAGAATTCATCCGTTACGGAATTGGACTATTCAATCGATCTCTCCGGGCCAATTTGTCTCCGGAGTGAAGTACCTATACGTCCTGACAAAGCGAGAGATAGATCCGGGTTGTTATATGCATGAAAACACAGCTATAACAACTGGGATTCTGCACGATTCGCGCTGTATATATATATATACCACACATTTATATATATATATATCTTGAAATTTTTCAACCCCTCTAGCAGTTAGACGTATTCGCGATTAACTGCCAAGCCAATCGTGCCTCTGTAGAGCGGCAGGAAACGAACAGGAAATCACAGTCGAGAGGGTTAAAATAAAAGGTGGTAAACAGCGGAAGGGTAATATCGAAGAATATGAAACACGTGATTTTTTTTTTTTTAATCATCTTCGTATCTATCGCGAAAAATATTTTGGCGTCGAAAATACGCAAAAAAAAAACCAAAATTCCTCGGATTAGGCTTTCGATAATTGTTCGACCCCAGACTTTGATTCTTCTATTTTTTTTTTTTCTCGTTCCATCGATCGTAGATCAACCCCTCGCCAGATTTGGTTCAGATTTCGCACTCGTTAATTTTCATTTCTGTCTCTTTAATGCGAAAAACGAAAACGAAAAAAAAAAAACAAACAAAAAATAAAAAATAAAACAACGCAAAAACATTTTCGCGGATTATTTAACAAATGACGCTTTTTACTCACGCTAAAGAGCTACCAGAGCGGATATCTCGCATCGAGCCATCGACACCTGCATCGATTGTAACAGATATATATAGTTCTGAAAGCTTTTTTCGAGAGGGAACGAATTTTGCCTGACGTTATATGTGTTTGTTCTTTTTTTTTTTTCCTTCTTTTTACATTTTTTATTTTATTTTTTTTCCTCTCTTTCCGTTATAAATAAAACAAACGGGGGATGTATTGAAAAAAAAATAAACAAAAAAAATATAAACAAAAAAACACGCACACATACGCGCGACTCTACGGATCAGTCTGCCGATAATGGCAGGAGATGGATTAATCCGCGCTAACTGTATAGCACAGTTATCCAACGACTAAATATACAGATATTGCAGTAGCGTTTGCAATAAATAAATATTTTATTCAAACTTCAGCGTAGAAAAAATATATATACCTATATTCGATGAAATTTTCTTTTAGGATATAAAAACTAGAAAGTCGTGGAATAGTAGGGGATTTTAAATATTTCACTTCTATCCGGCTACCTAACATAATTATTTGTTTAATTAATGCGATCAAAATGTAGCCTCGATGTTTGGCGAGAAATAGCTCAGCCTTAGAGCACATATGTATGAATATATATGTATACAGCATATATGTATATTCTGCGCAAACCTATATATGTATACGAAGAAAATTAGCCAACGTTTGAACACTGACCACTGGTCAGCCTGTGGTTCGGCCTGTAAGGTTCGAGCTTAATCACGCATTGGACTGATTGGAAGCTAATTACGCTCAGTGACACACGTCAAAATAGATTTCCCGATCGCCCTTTGCCCATAGAATAGTAATTAAAGTCCTGTTAATTAGCTGATTGCTGTCTATCTCTATTCACAGAGTTTAAAAAAAAAACAAAAAACACACACACAGTAGAAGAGTAAATTTCACTGTAAAATTTCTAATCATCTTTTCATTTTCATTTCACAAATTTTTCCATTTTTTAATTTTTCATTTCATTTTCCTTCTTTCTTCTCATCTCAAAAACTAGGAAACAGATTTTATTTTCTCTCCGGGATCGAGCGACCGGATCGACCAACTAATTTTCGGTAAATTTTTTGCAAATTATTTAGCATCGATGCATTACGTTAAATTTCACAGAATTCCTTTCCGACCAATCGACCGTTTGGCACGAGGTCCCTTGCCTTCCCTTGCCGTCCCTTGGTCATCGTATGGTATCTCAGTCGACTCATCGTGTACCGGACCTTAGAGAGAACACACGATGCATACCTGCATGCTGCAGGCAGAACAGGTATAGAGATGAACGGTATATATTGATACGAATACCGATCATACCGTCGCTCTGTACCTTGTCGAAGTACCTATCGATCGGAATGAGATCGAAAAAATTTTCAGAGTCGTGGAAGAATTTTTTTTCTAAATAAACTATCGATTTTCTGACAGATTTCGAGACTCGAAAAGATCCGAAAAGCTTTTCTGTTGTGGGGTCATGATTTTTTGAGATTTTAAAGGTCCTATGGGATTCCGGAAAAAATTTGTAGACTTCGTACGATTTTGTGGATGTCGAAGACTCCGAATATGATTTCGTAAGTTTCCACGGAATTAGTTACGAATAATTTCGAAAAATTCGGTACACGATTAAGAGGATTTGAAATCACCTATTTCTAGTGATTTTGAGAAATTTTCAAACGAGCCAAGGAGCTTCAAAAAACTTCAAAGATTCTCAAAGATTTCGCATAGAATTTCAGACAGCTGTACAAAATGGTCCGAAAGGATTTTGTACGATTTTTAAAAACCGATTCTCCGGGGATTTCAGAAAATTTCAAACGATTTCACACGATTTTACAGATTTTCAAAAAACGTGTCGAGAGATTTTGAGATATTTTCTGAAGTTTTGTGCGGCATTTCGGAAAATTTCAAAAGATATCCAGAAGGTTTCTAAAACGAATGAAAATCTGCCCTTAATTTCTAACACCTGAACCCTGTCGTCAATGATCAATCAATGCTGATCGGTATCTCGATTCTGAGAGATGATGTAGCGACTCTCGAGCGAAGAAACGCTGGCAGATTCATTTGATAAAAATGCGTTGAGAAACTGGTTTTGATTTTTAGTCACTAGAAGGACTGAGGATGAGTCATTTCCTCCGCGTCTCGGATGAGTGTCCAAAACTCCGCATGCGGTCATCCCGAATGCCTTTCGACCGACGATCGACGATTGGGATTGAAAAAAGTCGAGGGTTCAAAAGAGAGAGAGCTTCGAAAAAAAATAGAAGAAAAGAAGAAGAAAATATGACAAAACCAATCCAATAGCAACGAATCGAAATGTATTCTGTCACAGCCTCAGATGGGAGAATAAAGCGAGGAATCGACGTGGGGGATGAAAAAAATGAAATAGTTTAAAAAACGACTCACCATGTCCTTTTCGGTCATCAAAAAAGGGAGACGAATCCCGCCTTCAGGGCTGCGAACTGAAAAGAGAGAAAGAAATTCAAAAAATGAAGGAAACGAAGGCATCAGATAATTTCATAGCAGATTTAAATAATTTGGGGATGAGGAAAATTTTGTTGATTATTTTTTGATTAGAATTCGTGTAAGAAATTGAATTTTCATCATCAAATAATGATCCATGTGTAATATTGTTTTGAGAATAACGATGTTTAACGGGGCTGAAATTCTCCCGGTGGAAATCGTACGTCTGAGGTGTTGTTAAGTTGACAGTTTGCATCTAGAAGAGAAAAGCCGGGGAAGGTAGGCGTAAGCCGCGGCGAAGCGTTACTCTACGCCAGGAAAGTCCTTGTTATCGATATTACCGGGGCAGAAGCCCCCGACCTCAACCGAGCTGGGAACTTTGTAAACAACAGGATTTATCTCCTGCGGGATGTCCGCCACCTGAGCGCTGCACCTACACTCTGCGTCTATATACATACACCTACCTTATACTCGCCCTAAGGCTCTTCCTTCGAGACACAGTATCTGTAGTAGCTAGTTTTACCTCCTCGCGGCTAGATAAGTAAATACTATTTATTTGTCTCGCGCTCTACAAACGCCGGATTTCGGTCGCGATACACATATACATACGCACAGATTCGAAGGAATTTATACTTCGCGATTTATCGACTCGTTCGACTTTACAAATTTCGGTATGACAAATTTTCTCGTCATTTTTCAATATTCGAGGGTGAATTTTGACTGAAAAAAATTCGGAGCAGCTCGAAAGCGTCGAAGTAATTTTAAAAAAATCTGAAATTTGTTGGATTTTGCGATCAAATGATAGAAAAAAAAGTTCCAAATCTTGATCAATTCGAACGAATTCTTTAGAATATATTGGGGGGGTTTTTGGGTGACGTAGAGTGCCGTAAAAAATAATTTTCTCCCGGTTTTGTTAACGTTTTCTATCTCTCTTCGCGATAGCTGTACTGGTGTATATCTGTAACCTATGGAGTTCGGAATCTGAGTATTTTTACAAATGCAGGTTTATGCGCGAAGCTTTTCCGCGAGACGTAGTCTCGGTAATATTATCGATATATCTTGAAGCTCGCGCCATCGAGTGTGTATCGAAGTGACATTCGCTAGCACCCGGCTATACGATAGAGGAAATAAAAAGGTATACCGATATTGTGAATACCAGGGGTAAAGGTATATACGTGGCGTAAAATACACGATGTCTCTTCTAGGTAGCCAGTTATTTTTCCAAGGCACAACCGTAGGTACCTATATCCGATTTCAGAAAAGAATCAGAAAAGAAAAAAGACGAAGCGTATCTCTCTAAGGAACTTCTAGCTAGTTTAACTCGCGCAGGACCAGTGATACGGAAAAAAATTGTTGAATAAAAAAGATGCGTATTCTTTTTATGTAAAACTTTTGTTTGACACATTTTTTTATTGCTGTAAAATTGAACGAGATATGGTCAAAAATACAGCGACATGTATGTGCGGCTGATTATATATTTCTCTAAGGAACTTCTAGCCGGTTTAACTCACGCAGGAACAGCGGTACGAAAAAAATTGTTAAATAAAAAAGATGCGTATTCTTTTTATGTAAAACTTTCGTTTGAAACATTTTTTTATTGCTGTAAAATTTAACGAAATATGGTCAAAAATACAGCGACATGTATGTGCGGCTGATAGGCAGCTCGATCGAAATGTCGAAAGGATAAATAGGGAAAGGAAAAATTCACAAAGCTCCACGGGCCATTGGTCGAAGTAGATTTGTGGTAAAGCATCGCTTGATTAGTGACTAATTAAGCAAGCGTTTGAAATAACGTGGCGCAAAATACGACCGGCTCATTGACCAGCCGAAGTAGGTAATTGTTTTAATTACAAACGCAATCCAGGGCTCGATTCAGGTTTTACAAAACCGATTGCCAGTCCCAAGCGAATCGGCCAATTTCATAATCAATTAAATCCCTGTGTCAAGGGACACACACGCACACACACGCGCGAATATTCCCAAACAATTTTGCTTGTTTTTCGAGAAGCAATCGCCAGATTTTCGTACTAAATTTCTTCTGGTGAACCGTCGCGCGAAATGCGGCAATTGTCACAAATCTCGAGAATCGAGTACCCCACCTTTATTAGGGATCTAGTTTAACGGGTTCACAATTAACGGAACAATGACGTAAAGTGCTAAGTACAGATGCCAGAACTACTGCCCACCGTCTGGTTTATGGGTTCAATGAATCCGACTTCGCGGTTTGTGGTAATAAACGTGGATACGGGGTCGGGCTCAGGTTCCGAATTTGAATATTACCGATTCACAGTTTTTACAAAGGGTGTGTAAAGTTTAAACAAGTGGTCAAATTAATCGTCTTGACATTTACTTTTTGGAAAAAAAAACTTTCCAAATCCTATCAATCATTTACAACATCGTGAAGATATCGATTGAAGTAGACAAAACGGGTTTCCTTGATGAGGGTCTCGCTTTCGTCTTCACATCCTGAGAAACAGACCGAAATTTTCGATTTTTTGGAATTTTAATATTCCGAACTTAAACGTTTCTGAAAATTCTGAAGCGTCTCGAACGAATTGGGAACTTTATGTCTCAAAGCGACATGATTCCGGGGGATTTAGAATGGGAAGTAAAGGCGAAAAGTTGAAGAGAGAAAAAGTGGGAAAAACCGCGCAGTGATTTTTTGTTGAAATTCATTTTCGAGGCGACGTTATGCCTTGGCACAGTATTGAGCATGAAATAGAGGCGGCTGCAGGGCTGTCGGTCGAAACATAAGCGGTTTCCAGTCCAGACTGCAATAAAAGCTGTACACCGTTCTGTAATGATCGACTGACCAATACGGCTTGACCGTATGGTATAATTATTGACCGTGATAGAAGAGACTCGGCGATAGAAAACGGTGCCAATAAATTCCCAGTTTAAAATCGGTTTACGAGGACTCTGCCTGGCAGTAAACAAATTTTCACGAGATTTTCGCGCATCAAGTAGCCCCTGAGCCTTCACAGTATCGCAGACCCACCCCACGCGCCGATGAAATGGTCTAGAA
The DNA here is from genome assembly GCA_947538915.1 of Tenthredo distinguenda. Classification (NCBI taxonomy): domain Eukaryota; kingdom Metazoa; phylum Arthropoda; class Insecta; order Hymenoptera; family Tenthredinidae; genus Tenthredo; species Tenthredo distinguenda. The sequence goes on from OX384532.1 coordinate 25,463,239, forward strand.
TCGAAATTCGTATCCGCATATATGAAAAGCCGGATGGAAAACGATTCCTCGATTAATTTTGTTCTTTTTTTGCTTTTTTCGTTATACTTTGACGATTCTATAAAAACACAAACGTCCTGGAGATTCGAATGGACAGAAGAAAAGATAAGAAACTTCATTTTTGTAATTGATAAAGCTAATAAATTTCCGTAACGAAATTATTGGATTCGGTTTTCGTTCGCCCGAAGATTTATTGACCATAACCGTTTCATCGAGCTGCAGAATTACTTCAATTAAATATTGAGGACTATGAATTCGACTGGCTTCAGAGACTGGCTTGCGGGGCTCGTGCTGAACAGTGGCCACAAATTGGCCACCTCTTTAATATTCATGCCGGCAATTATCCTAAACAAACATTTCCTCGGACGGGGGTATCTGCCAGCTTCGTTAAGGGATTTGCGCCGATGGTCAACCATCCAGCATCCGGCGTACCGGGGGCAGCGTCTTTTGTTGTTAATCGAACCGTGCATAGCAGTTCGCAAAACGGAAAATCAAATTAGCTAAAATTGTACCGTGAAAATTCTGCGAGGCTAAAAATCGGAAGCTCTCCTGCCATTTTTCATACGATTAATAAATCAGAAAGGGAAGAAATTTTATTAATAAAATTTCACGTTAATTTTCTACGAGAAAGAAAGAAAAAAAGGGAATGAGAAGAAGAGAGAGAAAAGAGAAGAAAAAAAATCGAGAAAAAAAAACGAAAAGTACAGATATACAAAGAGAGTTTCTCTCCGAGTGGAAAAATTGGCGACATTAAAATTCGAGACTCGAGACACTCGGCGTTTCTCATTCGCACCTGTCGTTCCTGTGAGTCGGGCTCGCTGGCAATTATCTTCTTTTTTCATACCTCGCGATTCTCGCCGTGAAGAAACTTTTATACGAAAGAATTTACAACACCGGCTCGGCGACGAATTTTTTTTTGCCAAAGAATAATTAACGCAGCGACGTGTCAATTAAGGATACTTTAATAGCCAAGAATCGCTTTCTACATTCATTCATTAAAATCTATATAGACTCTTCTTTCTTTCTTCTTCTCTCACGTTCGATTTTCTAATTTTTATCAAGAACGCGAATATCGAGTTCGAAAATCGACTCCGTGTATACATATGTATATCGCTTCTTATATTTTATAAATGAATTTCAGACCGTTTGCCCCCGATGATTACGATCCAGGTTTCCAAGGGCCGAGCCGAGCCGAGCTTCTCTCTACCCAATCTAGATTCTAGCTTAAAATATAATTAATTTTGGGAAAGGGATGAAGGTTCAGACCCAAAATATTAATCAATTAAAATCAGCCCCATCCAAGCCTTTAGGTTAAGGAAATGAATTTCTAATTGAAAATTTTACCATTAAATTAGGTCGAAGATTTTCGTGGAATCCAGTTTAGCAATAAAAATTCAAATCTTTATTATAATATTATTATCATTATTATTATTATTATAAGAGTTTGTTCAATTCTCATTACAGAAACTGTATGTACGTACATATACATCGAGGTTCGATAAAACAAGGGAAATTAAACCTCGCGTTGAGCCTCGATCAAAACAAAGTTTGAATATTTATCGCGAAGCTGGGGATTCTTCTCAGCGTTGAAATTGTCCAGGTCTCCGAGGTCTCGGATTTGGTTTTCAAATCTCGAACTCCACGTGGTAGGTGTATATATAGGGAAGGAGCTTAAATTTCTTCTTCTTCTTCGTATTGGATTACCATGAAGTATTTGCAAAAGTGAAAACAAATTATTTGATTGAAAATGAACCAGGTTTCTTTTCCTTGTTATAATTTTTTTTCCGACGATTTTGCCACTGGTCAGCTCCAAATCGAGTAAAAAAAAAAAAAAAATTGATATCCCAGATATAATACGAAAGTTTCTCCGTGATCCGTTCGTTAATTTTCGTTCATTTTTTTTTTGTTTGTTTTTTCTTCAACTTACTTCTCGCCCTTGGTACCAGGGTTTAATTGATACCCCGTCGACTAACTTTCCAGACGGTTTTCATCTCGGACAAAATCGGGTACTCGTACCTCTATTCAAGGTGCGTAGAATGCAGGATGAAAGAAAAAGACATTTTTCTTTTTTAAGGTCAGCGAGAGGCAAATGCGCGAGAGTCGCAACGATCTTAGAATACCAAACGATCGAGACCCTCTCCACACTCTTTCTACACGAGCAGTGGCGATCCTTGTTCAGAGACCGAAGGTAAACCGAGGTAAAAGAGGGGAGAGAAAATTTTTTTTTTTTTTTTTTTTTTAAGAGAAAGGTGACGAAAGGAAAAATAAAAAAACAAATATCTGGTCTCCTCTTTTTCGTTTATCTGTTCCTGTTTTTTTTTTTTTTTATTTCTCTTTATCTCATTTTTGTTCAGATCGCGGAAGGTACTGCGCAGGATGCGGACGTAGCTCTAGCTTGGTAGAAGTCTGCGGGGTATCTGCGAGATGAATAATTCAGATTCTAGTGTTTGCCTTATTTATCAGTACCCGACTTTACCTCGCTTTGTCCTGGTCTCGTACAGAGTGTTGTGCTCCGCTCTGCTCCGCTCTGCTCCTCTTTGCTCTTCTCTGCTTTGCTGCAGTACCAACGATTTTACTCCGTACCAAACTTATACCTAGGCGGCGTACCTCTACCTCCTCGTTTCGCTCTCCGAGGATCTGGTTCCTCTTCTTCGCCTTCTTATTCTTCGTTTTATTCTTACTTCTACAACCGTCTTTCTGTAGCCAAGGTAAATAGCGCCGAGCAGAGACACACGGAAAGAGAGAAAAGGAGAGAGAGAGAGAGAGAAAAGCGGAAGTAGCTGTTTCCGCGTACCTTGTACCTTTATATGTATAAACGTATATGTACTACTTGCGCGAAAAAAAATGATGACAAGATTTTATACCATCAGACATGTGTAATATATAGAGGATGTCGAGGGCGGCTTTTAGGATAAGAAATCGACTCTTATGCCTGTCTAATAATCAAATGAATTATGAGAATAATGATTAGGAAATAGAAGAGATATATCGCGTATTATTAATGATAATAATTTTGTATGTGTATATATATATATATATATAGTATATATATATAAGGAGAATTCTCTGCCGCAGTACGCTTTGAACGCCGATCAAGTTTTCCACCTGTCTCGCACCTGTCGTTCTGGAACGGCACACGTCAGAGAATACGTCGGCACGTGCCTGCAGTCTCGTTTTATATATATGTATATATGTATATATTATACGTTACAGTGTCTGGGCATCCTGCAGGAGAAGAATTTCTTCTTTCTTTTTCTTTTTTCTCGATCACCGTTTACCGTGTGCTAGTATCGTATTTTAAAATTATCAAAGATGGCGTTTATAACGTGAGAGAGAAGACGAAGAGGAAGAAGAAGACGGAGAATAATAAGATAAAAGACAAAGAAAAATTGTTATTAGAAGATATTCAGAGAGAAAAATAAAGAACCGAATTTATTCGTCACGTATGGATCTCTTCGTTTACCTACCTAATTCTGATCAATTTATTATCCCATACTATATGGTATACCTATGTGTCATATGTTTTACGGAAGCATAAAATTGCAATTTGTTGAATAATATACGAGCCTGATACGTTTATTATCGTTTATTTTGTCGGCTGTTTAATTAACTTTACCTCAGGGGGCCATATGGGTTCTGCACAGCTACGTCAGGGTGGAGATATATAATCTATAATCGAAATCTCGATGAATCAAGTTGGACGAACTATATACTATATATATATATATGTATATATATATATATACCGATTTCAATTTTTTACTTCGTTTTCTTTTACACAAACGCATATGTGCACCATATAGGATTTTTTAGAGGTCGAGAAAAACATATATTCGATATTTTGGAATTTTTATCAACTTGAAAAAATCGGACTTTGATATACCTACTCTTCGGATTCTTTTTCTTTTCGTAATAACATACATATGAGGTCTACTTAAATTGCAGCTCAATTTCAAATTTTTCACTTATTACATTAATATTATATATACGTAGTACATGGTACATATACATATACGTATAATAATGTTAATGAATAATATTCGCCCGAAGGTATAGTATGTATAACCAGCTGTATTTTACATCGGGTAAAATTTATCTCTGCAAAGTTAATTTCGCTCGGTGAAATCACAAAGTGATATCGCGACGTTGGCATGAGCTGTACTGTAATATAAGGCATATATAGACACGTATATATATATATATATATATATATAAATGTATAACTTTCAGAGAAGTGGTTTTAAAGTAGCAAATTTTTTCTTGTCTTTTTTTTTCTCGCCAAACATTTTTTTTCCTCTTCTTATTAAATATATGATAAAAAAAACAAAAAAACAAAAAAAAACAAAAATGGGAACTAGGTTTTCGCTTTCGGTCGCGAAAAAAATTTTCACGGTCTTACGTATCATAGGTTCGCAAGACGGTCGATCCCCAAGCGCCCGGCACTTTGTCTTCTATTCTTTACTTATTTTTTTGTTCGTTCTAATTGGTTTTGTGAGAAATAGAATTTGGAAATTCAGAGCCGAAGATAATTTTTCAATATTTTCATTTGTTCTTCGTTCGTAAATTTCGTTTTTGTCCGCTAAAAACTACCGAGTTTATTTTTGTCCTTCCGTTATAGCGGAACCGGGGAGCCAGACGATGGCTTACGGAGATTAAACGGTTCGACGCCTCAGAATCCGCGAAATCCAATGATCCGTTGTACCCGAGATTCGGCGGGCGAAAAAGGAGACGGAGATAACGAGAGAAAGAGAAAGAAAGAGGGAGGAGATATAGAAACCGGCTACCCTGCAAAGATCAAAGTCGTTTCCACCAAAGCTTTTCCAAATTGAGGACGTTTAGGAAGGAATTATTGGCCACGCTCCACTTCCTAAGACTTCTTTCCCTTTCCCTCGCTCCACTATATTCCCAGCGATCGATTTCAACGAGATAAAAAGCTTCTTAGAAAAAAAAAGAAAGAAAAAAAAAAGTCGAAAAAAGTCGAAGTAATCGAAGATTTTCGCAATTATTTTCCACGCCTCTGGGAGAACAAGAATACCATGGAAATTTCGGGTGAGGTAAGGGTTCAAGGTTGCCAGAGTTCGATCCCTGGAGGGTCTGACTTCTCGCCTTTCTACTCTCCGAGAAACTGGTAACTTACATTTAATTAGTCTTTTGAGTCAAGTCTAGTTCAAAGGGGTAAGATGCTAATGGTACTATTTCATTAGCTCCTCTTATAGCCAAGGGTAGTATTACATCTATGCGGTATAAGAATGACGTATAAATTTCGAAACGATCGTGTTCCTCCGTTATTTCGGTCTCCCAAAAAAAAATTCACTAAAAATGACGAAAAATATATATACGACAAGAATTATACCGCAAAGGGTGGCTTTTGGGATCGTACGGTGTAGGCGGGCTGGCTCTCGCCTTCTTCGGGTGAGACAGGTGTTAGGAATAGGGGGTATGAGGCGAGGCGTTGCGTTGCGTCGGGACGCCCCAGTTTCTAGTCTCCGTGGTGCCATTTACACGAAGAGGCACTTAGCCGGTGTACCAGACACAAGGTTGTATTATCAAACTTTGCTCCGTTCCACCCTCACCTCTGCCTCTACCTCCGCCCCATCTCCTTCTCTTCTAACACCATCTAGCTTGTACCGTTCTAATATTTATACTACCATAGGATACACGGAAGACCTGCATCCAGCCAGGGATACGCTCGAGGCTCGAGGACGAGATTCTTAAGTGGCCGTACGCGGAATTAAAAAATAAATTTACATACATATATAACGGTTTAGGACACGAAAGACGAAATTGTGCGGCGTAAAAGGATGTGGCTTCCTTCTGAAAGAAAAATTGAAAAAAAAAATCATCGTAAATTTGGGGAGGGGACGAAAAGTAGAAGAAGTGGCTCTAAGCCCCGAACGTCGCGGTTTAACCACGTGCGGTTGAAAATAATCGAACGACAGTTGCACCGAGGGAAGAGGGGGTTGAAATTCGGAATTCTTCTTCACATCCCGAGAAATAGACCGAAATTTTCGGGATTTTTTGGCCTTCGTGGTTCCGGACTTTCCGAACTCCGATCTTCCGGACTTCGGAGTTTCTGAAAATTCATAACTTTCGAAATCCGAGGTTAATCCTGGGGCGGGATAAGTGAGAAGGAGATCCGCGTACCTCGTACAGTATATTTATATGAGAGGGACGTCGCTGCGCCTTGGGCGAGTCCTGTAGATACCTAATAGCACCTACCCTGCATGTATATACATATACAGCGCATATATTGCTGCTTGCAGTCTGGTGCACTGCATACGAGACCAGAAGACACCTTTTTGCCTTTAGTTAGACCAGAATCGAGGCGGTGAACCGAATCGTAACTCGAAGGATACGACCGGTTAAAATATTTACGAGTTTATTCGGGAAGTATTCGACGCCCGCACCGTCTAGTCTGCAGGACACGTACGGCCATACCTACCTGACCACGAGGATGGTCGCGAATCAGCCAATTTATATTCTAATCGTATTTTTAGTTCGAAGATCTCGAAATTAAAAAAAAATTAACACAGTTTTTATTTTTTTTTCGCGCTCTTCTCAAAGACTTCATCTTTCTTCTCACTTAGACCCGGCATTTGCCTTAATTAGATCTTTATGATATGCGAAACGATGAGAAGGAAGACAGCCAGACAGGATGATGTAGAAAAAAGTAGATAAAACAGAAATGATTCATCGGAAAATGACACCTCGCGTTCGCATTCGTTTCGTATTACGTAGTTTCGGATCGTTTAGGGGATTGGGGTTGTTAAACGTCGTCGTTGGGCGTAGCGACGTATATATGACGGCGGGGCGGAGGTAGACGTCGGTAATTCTCTGTTTAACCGACGTCTTCATAACTTTCATCAAATTCGGAGACGTAGAGAGTAAAGAAAGAAGGAATATCTGTGTGTATGTATACCTAGGCGGTGTATATTCTTCGATCTCGAAGATCGGGGTGGAGAGATACGCGAGTTATCGGATAAAATAGAGATCGATATCGCCCACCCTCGAGACCAGATCGTAACCATCACACTATTACGTTCTGAGCCCCTTATTTAAACCACCGTATCTGTTCGTACCATGACATCAAAGCGGTGGAGGAAAATTAAGAATAATACAATTTGTGTAAACTAATCGAAACGTAATATCGATGGAAATGTATCGGAGACTCGCGAAACAAAACGATATAAAATTGAGGAAAATGAAGGAAAATTAATGATTGAAAATTGGTACGAACTGTAATTCTCGCCACTTTTTTACTCCTATTTTTTATGGAGAGAGAAACGGAGAGGGAGAGAGAGAGAGTTACGGAAGACAGTCGGAGGACGATGAAGAGGCAGTTGGCGGACAAGTTCTTTTTTTTCTTCTTCGTACTCTTTCCTTTTTAGTTTTATTCGTTTTTTTTGGTTTTTTGTTTTTTTCTTTTTATCGAAGTGTGCAGGACCGGCGCGGCGCGTGTGCATCGTTTAACCAACGCGTAGAGCAGCTGCCCCTCCGTTATAATACGGAACTCCGGGTCTACTGGTGCAGCGAGCAGCTCGTCGCAAGACAAAGAGAAGAATGTGGAAAAGAATGATAGAAGGAAGGGATAAAGAGAGAGGGAGACGGATAGAGATGGGGTGAAATATATATATATATGAAAAAAAAAAAAAAAAATAGAGTAAAAGTTATTCCAACCCTTAGCGTGTTAAGAGAAAAAAAAAAGAAAGAAAGGAAGAAAGTTACTTCCTAGCTGTATAATAGTGTGTAAAGAAAAGAAATAGGGAAGTGAGAAGGAAAAAGACAAAGAAAGAGAAAAAGGAAAGATGAAATTATGACGTTGGCGTTTCCGTGTTGGAAGAAAAAAAAAAGAGAAAAGAAAAAGAAAAACCGAATGAAATAATGATGGTCTCATCGTGCGGTCTCGTTGGGTGAATGATGCGGGGGATATACCGATATAATTGTGACGAGTCATCTTGTCAGCTTGCAGGAGAGAATATAGAGGGAGGAAAAAAGAATGTGGAAAAAAGAGAAAAGAGAAGAGAAAAACTGTGTAGCAGAAGCAGTTATAATGATTAATTAAAATAAGTAACGAACGGATATTTCGAGTTATATATCTATACACCCTCCTTCGGAGCACGTGTCGGACTCGGGGATATATAATGACCGACGAAAGTGGTTAATAGTCGCAGAGTGTATCCTCGATATATGTGGATACATGGATAGCGAAGAAACGTGGAAGAATCACCGACACGCCGTACGAAATGAGAAAAAATTTCGATACATTCGACAAATAAAATTGAGAAAAAAAAGAAATGAATAGAAATTTCCTCGTCCCTTTTTCGCTGTATTTCTTCCTCTTTTTTCCCTTTTTCTCCTTTTTTCTCTTCTACTACTACAGGGTGCGTTTACCTCCTCGCTATATAGTGATAAAGAGCTAAAATAAAAGTGTAATTATAGGGAGGGAGTTATTTGAGCGATGGGTTCCCTTCGGTGTGTCGCGTGGCGTCGCGACGCTTCAACTCTACTCATTGCTCGGTTCCTCTTTCTCTCTCATGTATAGGAGTCGTGCCCACTCTGCACCCCGTACAACTCCGACGACGAGACACGCACCCCGGCACGCAATGGTGCGGAATTCGAATCCTTTATTTCGACCCAAGCCTCGCGCCGCAGGGCCCACCCTCTCATTAATTAGAGTAATTTCGGTATATTCATTGTTTTCGCTTGTTTTTATTATTATTATTATCATTATTATTAATTATCGCGAGAGGGAACGAAGTAAGTGCGATGAAAAAATACGGGAAAAAGGAATCGTGCGAACAAAAGATTCGAAAAGCTGGGAAACATTTGGTTTTTTTCGAAAATTTCCCGGCGAACGATAAAATAAGGATTGGGTTGAAACCAATCTCTGGATTTCCGGGCACATTAAAGTCTCAGACTCCTCGACTGCGGGGTACGGGTTCCATTCGGTTGGGCATCGAAGTGTTGAAATTTACGAGTAGGTATACCGGCAGGATTGGGCGCCCGCGCCGGTATAAAGCTCATGGAAGAGTCATGCCGGTCCGTAACGCCCGATCCTGCTGGTATATCCTGGCCAGGTTGTCGCCATCCGCGAAATAGCCACGCTCCATCGCCCAGAATTACCTGCAGGTAGGTAGGAAGGTAGGAAGCTAGGTAGGTACGTTATTTAAACCCGAAAGGGCCAGGAAAACCTACGATATTAAACCGGGTCAACGATTTTCTCATTCTTCTTCCAGTTTTTGTAGAAATTTTTTTTTTTTTCTTTATTTTTTTTCTCAAAGTTCACGGGGGCGGATGTGATATTTTCGTCGGCAAATTCATCTATCCCTGTGTGTATATGTGTATGTACCATGTGCCAACACGTCGGTGTACGCGTGTGTACATATAACTGGGCGAGTAGTTAATCCCCGCGTTTGAGATTGCAGTATTAGCTTTGGTGACATCTTGAGACCCCTGCAGAGCGTTTGGCCTGACAGTCTGATCGACATTCCCTCCGCTATTTCTGTACATGTGTTATGTACGTGTTTGTATATGTATGGAGAAGAGGGGTTGGTGGATATTGCGACCGTACGACTATGGCTGTAACGGAAGATGCTGCTGTAAATGCAATAAACTGAGTCACTCTTTGATCGGGGAAAGCTCTGATAGTAGCGATTTCACCGAGGAGGAATAGCGTTGCTAAGGGATGCGAGAAACTAAGGTATATTATACCTATACCATCTACCGACTGGTACTTTAGTTTGTTTCCTAAACTGGGTATATATTATTAGTATTCACCCTCGTTTTACGCACCGTTTATCTCGTACCACCAACCTGCACCCTTGTTTTACCAATTTTTACTACGCACGAGACGTCGATCCTATATATATATATATATATAGATATACAGATATATACGTGTGTGATTGACAGATAGGGAAATGGGATATTTGGGGGGTGGGTTTCGTTTTGATTTTTTACCCAGGTAATTACAGGTGAACGTAAGCGTGTGGCGAAGAACGGATCGAAAAGAAATTAAAAGATCAAGGAAATGGACTGATTTTTCATTCCATTTCGTTTCGTTTTTTTTTTTATTTTTGTTTTTTCCCCTTTTTCTCGAACCTCTTTCCGTTGACCCAAGTTTTTACCCGTCTCTATACAGTAACCGAGGGTAAGACATTACGTTACACGGGTCTTCATGTTTTAAAGAACGAGCTTGCGGGGGGTGGGGGCTACGTGGGGTGAAAAAAAAATATAAAGAAATGGTAAAAGCTGTATTATGGTATAACCCGGATATAGAAACTTGTTTCCACCTCCGTTCCCCGGCTTATCTATATTTATTTATTTTACTTCACTCATCGGAATTCCGTATAAAGTCAATTCAATAATTTATCACGTTGATCGGAAGCCCGCAACTTTCAAAAAAAAAGAAAAGCTTAAATTTCATCCGGATCGATCTTCGATCATTTAATTATACCTGAAGAAAAATGTATGTACGTGTACATTATATATGTATTCACTTTGTCGAAATTGAGTTGAAATTTTCAACTAAAATTAATATCACAATTTTCTCACATGAGTAGGCGCATCATTTTCTATTTCCTGTTCATTTCATTAAAAATTTCTCACCACCCTCTGGTGTGAGGATTAATTTTTTACACAGCATGTGTGTGTGCGTGTGTGTAAAACGGATTAAGGATAAAGAAAGAAAGTAAAAAGGAAAAAAAAATAATAAATAACCAGGAAAAAATATTAAATTAGGGAAACCCCGTCGTCAGAAGTGCGTGCAGCATACTATATCGCGTAGGTGCGTTGTACAGGAGGTTTTCTCCCGAAGGCACAGAGGAAAAAGAACCCATTTTATTTTCAATCCCGTACCTATATGTACCCTTACGTTTACGGGGGTGAGTTGGTGGTTGGCGTCGTGACGTCGTACACATACCTAAATAAAATTGTCTGCAAAACGCGTTAAGGCGAGGTGCGTCGCTTGAGAAAAAATAAACAAAAAAAAAACGGGAAAAGAGGTAAAAAGTAACAAAAAAAAAAAAGAAAAATAACAAACCTGAAAATAGGGGAGGGAAAAAACAGAATTGGGAACCGCAAGGGGGTTGTAAATAAGTCCGATGCCTCATTCCCTCCCCCCCGCCGCATGCATGTAAATTTATCTGTGTTTCAGGTAAAAGAAGAAAAGAGAAGGAAAAATCAATAATGAAAATAATTTTTTTTCGTCTCAGAATTTTCTTATCACTTTTACGCTTTATAAACAAATTCGACGACGCAGGGCGGATTATTTTTTGAAATATCTGTATATCCATATATATGTACTTGTAGGAGGTAAGCCCCCAAGGTGTTCGATATCTTCTAACGATCGGCTATAGGTCAGTGCATACCAAGTGGTACCGCGTCACCTTCGAACGGCGTCGCGACGCCGCGACTTACATGCATCACCGATCTCTGGATCAGGACACGGCTCATTGGTCAATATCCTGGCGATATCCTATACTGCAGTGTTCGATTTAGGAACAACTTTACCTCGCTCGAACGCCTCCCGGAAATTTTAGCAGGCGACTTTCGTATAGCGACGTAGGATCGAAGGAAGAGAAAAAACATCTCGAAATTCAAATCCTCGACGAAGAGAAGAAAGGGTTCGAAAATTAGCCATCGATTGTCTAATCAGAAATATAAACAAATTCCAAAAAAACAAAAATTCAAAGGAACTCGAAAAACCGTCGAGTCAGACTATAGTCGTCGTCGTCGTTCCTTTGACCGTAGGATTCTCTTTTCTTTGATGGAACTTTCTAAATTCTTACCCTCTGCCACGTCAATATATTCATATATCTGTCAGGCATCGGTGTCCATTGTTCAGTTGTCATCGTCGATGGTAAAATCTCACTTAAGATCTAGCCGCAACCTTTATGGTCCAGAGATTTTTAGAGGCTGTATACGGCTCTGATCCTGAAATCTTCGAGCCGAAGCTCAAGCCCCCTGCTGTTAGCCGAGCACTGCAGTGGTTTGAGGTAACAGTTTTCCATCCGTTTCTATTCTTTCCTATTTTTTTTTTTTATCTTTTTGTGTTTGTGTTTCGTGGTTGTAGTTTTTTTTCTTTTTTCTTTTTTCTTTTTCCCTTCTTTTCATGCGGAAATTCATATTCCCCCGAACAATGACCGAGTGGGGAAAAGCCCGCTTAATCACCGTAAGATAATCGGTGTTAAAACTTTTCCGGACGAAGGATTTTAATCCGGAATTTTTCACGCCCCGAGACAAACCTCGATGATTTTTTTGGGGATTTTTTTTTGCTTTTTGCTTTTTTTTTTTTATTTTTTCCTTCTCCGTTTTTTCGGGTAGTTCTCCGGGATTCGGTGTACCCCGGAAATCTAACAATCGTATTTGCGCACGCGAACTAATCCCCTGGAAACTAGAAGCTCTTTTAAAACGTGTTTTCCAAATACACACAATACGGTAGTATATACTCTTGTTTGCCTCTGTCGTTCTGAAACGCGAATAGAATACAGATGTAAGGAAACTAAGCTGCGGTCTCTAGGGTCCGTTTTGAATTAAAGAAAGAAACGGAAAAAAAATAAGAAGAAAAAAAAAATCGAGAACACGTCAAAGAAACGTACAAATAAAAAAATGAGTTTCTTCGGTTCATCCCTAATTATTCGTTTCCAGGAAACTATAGAATCAAACCTTCTGGCTTTAGAAATGGGGGATGAAATTTGAAAAACACGTAATTTCTCACGGGGTCTTTTTCCCGAAATATCGAAGAACAGATAGGAACGGATCGCAGCATCTACTTGACGCCTTTTCAAAATTGTTTGCAAACATGTTAATCTCTGGCTATCCTTGAGGTTTCCTCGACAATAAGTGTTAAGTCAGTGTTCTCTTTCGTCTTTTGAAAACGAAGTGTAACCCCGGGGTTAAATCCACCCTGCGAGGATTAGGTCGACGCCGGTCTTCGGCAGATACAAAGCGTCGCGAGGCTCGCAAATTCGGGATCCTGGGTTCTTTGGAAAAAATTTGTACCGAGGAGGGGATGAAGCACTCGGGAAATGTACGTGGAAACTGTTTCTTTTGAGACGAAGAAAATCTCGCGGGATATTCGCGTTTCATTTCTCTCGTCGGTTTTTAGCCAACTAATCGGTGCCTACCTAGGACAATGTATCCGGAGTTTGGTAAGAGGCAGGTCTAAGGATTGGATCAAAAAACAAACTAGAAGGAGGAAACTCCGACTCGGGGTTTGCCCGGGACCGAAATACTACGTGGGAAAAGTTTTTGCGGCGTTCAACGAGACAGAAAAGTAGCAGTCGGTGCTGCTTTGGGAAAGTTTAAGAGCCCTATAATCTTGGCAATATAAGACGAGTTCAAACTCCCTTCTTCCTTTTCCACCACCCTTTCTTCTTTCCTTCCTTCCTTCCTTCCTGGCTGCCTGCCTGCCTTCCTTCCTTACTTCCTTCCTCCCTTACTTACTTCGGGATATTTCTAGAGCTGCTAAATTTCTAAGCTTTACAAATCTACTGCAGAACCCCCGGGCAGATGCTAATATTTTCTCCGTTGGCCCCCTGCGCGAAACCCGCCCTCCACCCCACGGCCAAAGATGGGCTTGGAAACCTGCAATTTTCCTGAAAGCCTCCCTTTTCTTACTTCACCAAACAATTTAGCTACTTCAAACTATTATTATACACCCACTGTTTCACGGTTTCGTTTCCCAGCCGTAAACTGAGAATGAGAAAATGTTGAGATCTGTTTTTTAAAAATTCTGTTCTTCGCTCGGATACAACGAATTCGAAAAACCTTGGGGTTGAGGTCCCCGCGGTGAGGCCGGGGCCGAAAGGGGTTTCGAATCTTGAGAATTTGTAATGAGAGTGTGCAATTAGTGTGTGAGAAAATGTTTAAATGCGGGCTTCCTCCGACACCGCTGCAGCGTTGTGTATAACAGGTAAAAATCCGAGTTTGAGGGAAAGAGTCGAGGAGGAGGAAGCGGGGTAAGTTTAACAGCTTTTTCTTAGAGCCTTTAAAACGCGTTGCCCTACTTTTTTTCAAGGCGCGTACGTACATACATACGTAGAAGAAAGGTAGTTTATTCTTTCGCGTTGCTACAAGCTGTAAGAAAATCCAATTTTTCCTAATGGAAAATAGTTGCGTACCGAGGTAAGAAATTTTTAAGTGCGGCCAAAAATTATTAATAATAATAATAACAAGAAGAAGAAGAAGAAGAAGAAAAAGAAGAGAAGACGGAAGAGTTGAGATATCTTCAAATACGTGAAGCGTGGAAAGCTACAGAAAATTTTCTCTATGCTTAGAATCCGGGGCAGGCTATATCATCGACCCTATTCATTTCATCCCAGAGGATTTCAATTAAGTAGATTTACGCCCAGTGCTCCTAGATTTCAAGTTTATAAGGCGTTAAATTTCTAGCTACCCGAGTTATGGATTAGTTAAATTAAAAATAATTTCATTTCGAATGGTTTAATTTGTTCGAGGAGAGAAAAAAAAAAAATTGATATATCTGTTCTGATTAATTATCGGAATGAGATAGACGTTTTTTCCCATCGCTCAATTATCTAAATTATACACTATGGATCGCCGACGAGTCCGGATCGAGGATTTTTACTATCTCCTATAATAATTTCGAGGGTTTTTTTGGCGTTTGGTACGCAGCCTCGAGCTCGGGGTCCAATTATCGGCGGATTACAGGACGTAGAAAGGTGCGTTTGATTCGCATGAAAAATACAGCGTCACCTGGTAGTCGTTTTGGCAGAAAGAAGAAGAACAGAAGAAAAAAAAATGTGAAAACAAAGAAAACGAAAAAGAAGAAAAAAAAAAGCGGTAAAAGTCAATCGTAGTGTTAATTCGATACGATTGTATTTTTATCAGAGTAAAATTTGACGACGTTATTTCGCACCCCGTTCTTATTTTCACTCTGAATGATGCATATTATCCGGTATCCTGCCCCAGACCTGTTTTAGTGATTCTAATCCCCAAGAATTCAGGGTACAAGTATTCCCGGATCTCTCGTAGAACCCAGTCTCTTGTAACCCTGAGTGTTAAATTGTCAAATTTTTTGCCAACTATATATATATATATATATGTATATATACGGGAGTTTCATATTTCGGCTTAGTTTTTGCCGAGAAGTAAAGCCCTCGGGTTTCAAGATTCGTAAACTTACCCGAGCTTGTATTTCAGCCATATTCCGAACCCCCTCCGTCTTTTGGGAACGCGAATAATTATTAGCCCCTAATTTCTTGAGGAATCGAGAACCTCGAAAAGCCCTCTTAGATCGTAGAAAAAAAAATAAAAAACATCTTACGCGGATTTTCCGCCCCGCTTTGCCTTTCGATAAAGCGAAACTTCAATGCGATTCGAGTAATTCCATCCCCTCGCACGATTGTCGAAATTTTTATTCGACATTTCTGCTTTTATTTTCTTCATTTTTTTTTTTTCGTTATTTCTGCCCGGGTTTTGAATTACTAAAACGCCGTTCGCCATTCAACTTGCGGTTTCCTTTATGCGGCTCGCCCGTTGTTGATCATACCACGAACTAAACCACGAAGCACCTTTCTTTTGTTTAGCCTGTTCCAACTCTGGTCCGTAAAACAATTCCGGGACCTTTTCTACGTGCAGACAACGTCACGGTGACGAATGGCCCTGCTGCCGTTGCCGTTGCTGCGATATAACAGCCCAGACTTGCCCGGGTATAAGGTAGCTGGCCATTATACCTGAAGGCCAGGTTTCAAGAGCCGGTTTTCAGACTGTCTTATATACTCGTGATAGAGAATGCTTTTTTCTCTCTCTCTCTCTTTCTTTTCACGCCACAAGTACCCGAAAACAATTATCAGAAGGTCCGCGTCGTCTACGGAAAAAAAAAAGATCCGAAGAAAAAAAAAACGAGGCTAAAATCGCGTCCGAAAGTTATTTTTCCCCTATACGATGTTAGAATCTCGCGAGGTTTCTTTTGATACCCGCCTTCCACGTTGGCAAATTTTTGGGGTGTCTTTGAAATTAAAAAAAAAATATATATATAGTATAATACGCGTTGAATATATTCTTCGACGGAGCAGCTGAAGTGGTCGAAAAAAAAAGAAAGAAAGAATGAAAAAAAAAAGGAGTTTTGCGGTATATTTCACTCTATCGAAATGCACAATGCGGTTTAAATGACTCCGAGGGTTTTTCTCGTAGTGGACAATATGGGGAGAAGTAAAGAAAAGCTGGGAGGCGGCATAAGGCCGGGGTACCCGGGGGGGGCCAGCTTCTTCCAATGTTCTCTTTCAGCGTGTGTGTCTCTGTGTCTGTGTGTAGTATATAAAATGAGAGAAAAATGAAGGGACGATACGTAGCCAATATATTTGAGATTTGTCGAACAATAGGTTTACTAGGTATCTCTCTCTCTATATAGCGTATAACCAACTGTACAAGGGACGATTTTTCCACTAGTATGCTAGTGTCAATACCAACGTTACTACAATAGAACGATTTTCGCGCACCGTTTCCTCCTTCAGCTGGTTGGTAGGTAGCTAGGTAGTTACAATAAAAGGAAAATCTTTTACTTCGATAATTGTCACTTTTGTGGCCACAGTCTGGTCCCTCATTCGCATTCGAGCTTCTCTTGCGTCCACTGCAGTCCCTGTTATCCGATCGAAACGATAAAAAAAGAAAAGAAAATGAAAAAGAACGAATAGAAAGAAAAAGAAAAAAAAAGAAAACGTTTGATTTTCATTCTTTCTTCGATCTTTTTCATTTTCATCTTCAATCTTTTTCATCTTCATATTTTTCGTCTTCTTCATGGGGTTAGGAGACGCGGTTTAAGCCGACATTCCTCGCGGCGTATGAGGGAAGGCGCGCGAGTGCGCAGTGTACCGTGAAGACCAGCCGGAATTCAATTTATGGGAAGCGAGATGATGCCGCTGCGGCTTTGAGGTGACGCGTTTAAACTTACCTGGTGTAGGTATACCTACAGCTTCGAAGATCAGAAAAACCCCCTGACTTCTTGATTCTATCCTCTCTCTTATCCGCTATTTCAAACTCTTCCGGGATACCCGTGGGACCTTTTTTTTTCCTCTGTTTTTTCTCTTCCTTTTTTTTTTTTCTTTTTTTTAAAGATATACGAGAAATCGGAACCAATGATCCCGCGCCGGAGATATGAGGTACCTTTTTTTTTTTACACTCGCCTCTCTTTCTCACCTCAGCGAACAAATTTTCTGATCGCTTTGGTTTTTTATTATATTCGAAAAAAGAAAAAAAAAAAAGGAATACGAAAAGAGGGAAACCGACGAAGAGAAAAAAAAAAAAGGTTACGAACCCCGGCGTGAAACCATAGGAGATAGAACGAATCTTCACCTGTAAGGTATATAGATTGGAGGGGTGTGTACCAAACTGTGTTCAGGAAAGTTAAAATTTCAACGGAATTTGGTATAACGCTCGGTCTGGTGATTCGAACAATTCGAGTCAGTTGTTCGAATGCAAATGTGATTCAGGTGTGTCGAGCGAGGGCGAGACCAGCCCGCCAATCGCGGTCCAATCAACGGTAACTCTGATTTCTCTACAGCCCTGCGTTGAATGCTAATCGTGTTTGCAAACAACCGTCTGTGTTTGGTCGAATCTGTTACCTTCTATCAGCTGTGCGCTCCTCTACTATCCACTTTTCCCTACCTCGTGTACGCGTGCAGAGCAGCTTCGGACTCAATTCCGTAACATTCGTTCATTTTTTTTTTTAGTTTTCTCATTTTTATTAATTTTTTTTTTAAATAATTCTACCCTGTCTCTCTCAGTTCTTTCAGTATTACAATATACTTTTATCGAGGTAAAAAGGCCCGTCAAACGCGGCTTGGCTTCGAGCCAGACTCGAAGCTGTGCTTTGTGTGTATGCTACTTTTTTATTTTTATTTTCAGAACCAAGTTTCAGACGTCCGATGGAATTCAACAATTTTTATTTACCACTTTTCCTTTTATTTATTATTCAATTTATACAGGCTATCATCGCCGTCTCGCTATTCCTCATGAGCGCAAGGGGATATATATTTATATATATATGGTCAGAGGTGGTTTAAGTGGGTAGCTCTTGGGACTGGTGCAAGGATCAGCCAATTTTCCTCGAATTGTAACCGACTCGGTGGACCGAATGTCCTGGTCTAATAATCGCGAGGTTTTACAATGCGTCGTTAAACTAAACGCGGTTACAGACTCGTGTAGCTATAAGGGAACCCCTTATTTCCCTTAGGAACTGTACCTACACAGCGCGCAGTCGGACTCACGTACGTACACCACACATCGGAGTAGGTACGTAGAATATACCTGCGTTATGTAGTTTCCGGTCCTCCGCTTGCTAAATTAATATCATACCCGTAGTAACACCTCCTCCAACAATTGTTACCTAAACTTTGAATTAGGTCGAAAATAAGAGAAAAAGAAAAAAATTGAATTCAAAAAGGAAAGAAAGAAATCCTCCCTCCGATCTTCGATACTCGATTTTTACCAATTTTTGTTGATTTTTAGGTTTTTTTTTCTTTTTTTTTCAGCCATCGATTCCTTCGTCGTTTTACTTCCAAAAGGAGTAGGTATATAAACGTCGTCGTCGGGTATGATCGAGTGTTTCGTTAACTAACGATCATAAGTATAAGCCAAACAAGTGTCGAAGAGAAATATTATCTCTGGGCTGCGGTTATATACGACGATATCTGAAATCCGATACTGATTGATACACTTGTTATACCGAAACCTCCGCCCTGTTGATCTAGATTATATCGTCAAGATTTCAAGGCTCCGTTCAACAGAAACTACGATAATTGAAATAAAAAAAAGAGTCACACGCATGGAGGTGAAGAATTTTTTTTTCCGATGACAAGAAAACAGAAGAAACAAAAAGAGGAAGGAAAAAAATCAACCCCCCCTCTTCCCCGATACAAGGGAATTCGTTTCGCCGACCAGAGATCAAATAAGAAAAATCTATTCGCCGACAAAAACCATCGACAAAGGACCCCCTCCCTTCCCTGGCTTGATAGCTACATTCGACATTAGACGACGATGAAGGGATGAAACAATCTTACGGACGGGCGGGCAGAAAGAATGCTAGAATCACGGTAGAATTGGTACCGGACCAAAGGGAACGGGGAGGGTCCTCGATGACCGGGAAAAACTGCAGGACGCTATTGAAAAACCGTTCTCTACGATGGGGTATAGAAAATCTAGAAGAGCTCTTCACACTTTTGTGAAAACGAAGTGTATTTTTTTTTCTGGTTTCATTTTATTTTTTATTTGCAAATTTTTTCGGGGGTATTTATCGATGTTTAATATTACGCATATTAATGATGTGTATATTAGGAGTTACGGAGATTGACGACGATTTTATCATTCTTCCTCTTCTTTATAAGTTTCGGGGCTAAGAGTTACGTCAAAGAACGTTAAAATTTAACGAGCAATCAATCAGACCTCCTTATCTTCCCCCGCCGGTTGTCTTTCTCTCGCTCTCGTGTAAACGCCAGGAGAAACTGTCGATTAACAAATTGGAATTGACGGCTCTACTCAACGAGCCTTGACAAGGGTACACAGCTACTGCAGAAACTCCTGAGACAACGGCCGGAGTTATAAGAGAATAAGGAAATCCCGTGACGTCGACCAATACGTTAATATCCAATCCCTTTACCGTTCATTTTTCTTATTCTTCTTATTCTTCTCCTTTTTCTTTTCTCCAACTTCCGGAAACTAGGAAAATGAAGGAGAACAAGAATAAGAGGAAGAAAATAAAGAGGAAATAACGGAATCGTCAAATTCCAATCCTTTGATTAAATTCCGGGGAAAGAAACCTCACTTCTACTTTTTTTCCCTGTTTTTTTTTCTTTTTCTTCTTCTTTTTTTATCCCATTTAAAAAGCACCAAAAATTTCATATCCACTTTTTAGAAACATATCTAGCTAAATCCTTCCGGCACGGCCTGAGCGCGTCCTTTCTCTTCGCATCGCGCATATATGTATAGCGCTTTATCGTATTACTTTTCCCAAGTTTGAGAAGAGGGTGGCGGCGGCGGGGGCGGCGGCGGCGGCGCGGTGGTTGTTTGTTGTACAGAGAAATATCTTCCTTTATTCCTTTTCTCTTTTTATTTTTCCCTTTTCCTTTTTTTCTTTCATTTTTGTTTTTATTTCTTAGCCAGGCGTCATCAGTGACAGAAAGCTCGCCGCGATATACAACGTGAGGGGGTAAAAGAGGGAATAAGAATAAGAATGCGGAGAAGGAGGAGAAAAAAAAGTTTCATTTTCACTCGCAGGGGGTTGAATTCCTCGGTAAGAAAACGCGAGGGAGGCACGAGAGGAAAGAGGGCGAAGGAAGAGGCCCAGGAAACAAAAATGATTGTTTCTTGGTCCGTCTTCCACGTCCACTTGACGTCGTCACCAGACTTCTTGCCGCTCAGTCAGCCATCCTTCAACCTTTTTATACCACCCTTCGCGTCGACGGCACGGACGTTGAAAAAGAAAAAGGAGAGTAAAAAGAAAAAAAAGAAAGAAAAGACACAAAAAAAAGGAGAGGAATTTCGCGGCAAACAAATAGTACAGCCGCACCCCGAAGAGGGGTGAAAAATAGTGGGAATGGAAAGTGGGTGGAATTTTTTCACCCCCGGTTATTCCACTCGTTTCAAAGAGTCTTCGTTTTTTCGCAAGGCTTGAACTTTCACCTTTTCGCGGGGTAAGAAATTCGGCTCGCGTTTAAAACCGCGTCAAAACCAGGTAATTGAAGGGAAAGTTCGCAAAAACGAAGAGGTATAACAACATCCGCGATCCGCGAACTGCGGGGGATTAAAAGACGATTAAGAAAAAGGCAGCTCCGCGGATTCGTTAAATACATACGAAATCCTTATCGCCGCGTTTATTTTTTCACACCCACGAAACGAAAAGGGTGAGAAAAAAAAGAAAAAAGGAAAATCGAGGGAAGAAACGACGAGACTTGGGACCGAAAAATTTATTTATCGCAATTATTGGCGATCTTCGATCCGTCTGACACGAGCCTAGCATTCCGGGCGATAAGGCTGAGCTTTTGGTACCCGTGTTGATCTTAAGCTTCCCCTAATCTTTGGTAGGTCTCGGATATCGTCGTGGCTGTTATCGGCGTACCGGGAAAGCTTGAATCTCGTCGTAGGCGGGTACGGGTGTGGGGTAGGTGTACGTAGGTACGTCATAGACGTAATATACCGAGCCAAGGTGTTCCGTGATTAGCTGATCCAGGATCACTGAATCCCTGTACACGCGGGGATACCAGTTACACCGTCTTAACCAGCCCTGTTAATTTCTGAGCTTTACCCTACTCTCGCTTTGCTCCCGCTACCCCACTGTGCACTGATGCTTCTATAGCTGTATAATAAACCTCTACCCGCTCGCTATCACATCTCTTACTCGTATTATAACGCAATGCGAGAGATCAGAGCTCTCTAATTATTCATATTAACGTTGGGGGGTGATGATTCATACCCGAAGGAATTATTTCAACGCGAGTTAAGAAACGGTGAATGAGGTTTATCGATCAGGCGATGAAATTGATCGTTTTTGGCTCTTTTCTTCCTCTCCTAACATCCATGGGACTCGATATATCGATTTTATTAGGTTCCCTGTTCCCACCTAACTGATAGAGATTATAGTTCCAGATGGGAGGTGTGAGCACGCATACATATTGCTTATTAAAGATTTCCTCAGGAGGAACGCTTCTCCTAAGAAAAGTGAAAACCCATCTGTGTCTCACTCCGGGTATAATAGCCCGCTGTTTTATTAATTATCGGCAAATTTTTCCGCTCCATCTCATCTCGTCGGAATCGAATTTGATTCTAAGAATGTGTCCTCGTATACCTATGCGCAAAAATTGACACCGCACTGTCCCATTATTCAAATTATCCCCGTGTTCCCACCTCGTGTCTTTGGACGATAGCGATAGACGAGCCATCGTTCCATTCATGGCCATTGTCCCATCAAATTTCGGCGATCTCTCTTCCTTTGAGTAATGTTCCGTCCATGAGGCATGGACGACAGTGGAGCCGTGGCCTCGGAGGTATCCACACATGTACGTGTCTGCAGGACATGCGTAAGTTCAACCAAATACGTGTATAGGATGTGAGGTGGGAAGGGCTGATATGCCGAGGCACTGCAACCGCACGGACAATGATATAGGGAGATATTGATGGGCATCATTGCGTAAGACATTCCATGAAATATGTCTTCCATTGTGTTCCTTAATTGTATGGATATGCCTTGTTGTAGGGTACATACGTGGATCGACGTACGTCTGCATGACGTGACGTTAACAACGGCGAGCAGTTATTTGGACTTTTATTTTATTCGTTGGGAGGACGAGGATTAGTTAATTAACACACTGTAACGAAGATTTTTAATTAGAAACGCATCAGGGAGGAATAAAGGCGCCTAACGACGTCTGAGCCCTTAATTTGTTTATCGGAATTGGAATCATTCGATTTCTCAGATTTTATCTCATATTTCGATGGGGATTCTTCGGTATACGTATAGCTTGTAGATTAATGAACCGCGCCGTCTGACGGACTCCCACGTCGAAAATAAGGGACAAAAAAGGACGGGGAGACAGTTTTTATCACCCCACATAAAACCCGCGTGTAATTACCGGAATTATTGTCAAGTATGCGAAGCATAGAGATCGACGTTCAAAAATTGGAAAATTGAATTGCAAAGTAAAGGTTTTCCCAATCTCGGAAATCCGCATTCTACGGTCTCGATATCATTCGGCTGGAATGCATTCAGAAATGTCAAAAATCGATGGAAAATATCCTACGATTGAGGAACTGAAAAAAAAAACTGTGGGTCGAAGATCGAGCGTCGAATTTTTCCCCTCTGAAGCATACGTTCGGATTGAACGAGATTTGGCTACTTCTCAACCCTTCTAAATTTCCGATCTCTTTGTCGAGCCGTTTCTAAAATTTTTCCTTGACTCTGGGGGTTCGTCATTCGTTTATCAACGAATATCACGTCTCCCAGTGCCCATTATTATACAAGTTTCATGGTGGTAGAAAAAGAGAGAGAAGTTAGAAATGGGTTTCGGTGCTAAAAAAAGGTACCCTCTTAATTCCGGAAGACGGAAATGCTTGCGGAGGTGTGGTCAGACCCTGCACCGAACCCATTAAGTTCGCCGGAGGCAATCCCAGCCTCTTCTGTTCTTTGGCACTTCGTATTGTTTCGTCGACGGGTATTTGCAAAAAAGTTCGCTCCCCTGCGGGGTTGAAATTTGTGTCTAAAAGTAGTAAAAATTTACGAGGTACTCGGGGAGTTTCTAATACATATGTAAGTGTATGTAAAGTGTGAAAAGAATTCTTTTACCCCCTTCCAAACAAGAATAAATAAAAAAAAAAAAAAGAAAGAAGGAAAGAAATACGAGGAAGAGCAATTTTTTTTTCCATAAGGAAACTTTTCCGCGGTATAATAAGCGAAAAAATTGCACCTCGGCGACTTGGTCAGGGGTTGATTGCC
This sequence comes from Tenthredo distinguenda, assembly GCA_947538915.1. Taxonomy (NCBI): domain Eukaryota; kingdom Metazoa; phylum Arthropoda; class Insecta; order Hymenoptera; family Tenthredinidae; genus Tenthredo; species Tenthredo distinguenda. The sequence continues at coordinate 25,486,724 of OX384532.1, forward strand.
GCTATTACCTCCAGCTAAAGATAGGGTGACCCTATATAGCGGTCAGACGAGACTCCGGCAATCTGACGCTACGGTGGATAGAATTTATCCCTGTAGTTTAGCGCGAAGAAAAAAGGAAAGGAAAAAAATTGCACGAAACGATCACAGGCTATATTTGAATGAAAAGTTTCCCCACGCGAGGGGTGAAATATTGACGACTATTCGCGGAAGGTTCATTTTCGCTGATGACATCGAAGACTTACAGAATCGAACGAGACGTGGAAATTTGAGAGATTCGAACGTTCGATGTTTCCATTTTTCGGATCACCGGGAAGAAACTACCCCCGAAAATGTGCGCATAGACTTCATATCTGTTGTAAGCAGTCGCTGTCTCGGTAGTCGATATAACAGTCTATGAGCAGTTTGGTTAATTGAATTATAATTATTCCTAAACTAATTGTCAGCGCGCGCAGTGCGATCGTAAGCTTGATTTCACAAAGCAGAAATTAGCGAGCATCCGGGTCGTTGCACACGAACGAACAGAGGCAGCGCATGGTTTCTACCGTGGATGACGGTTCCCGTGGATATAATTGTTACGTTGAATGCAGAAACTCGAGAAAGCTTTATGCCCCTACAGAATCTTGTGGAGTTAAATACGGAACGCAGTCTGCGACGAGATTCGCGTTTGATCTCATCGTCGGAAAAATTCTTGTTCCAACTTGGCAATAAATTGGTACGATTGTTCCCCCGTACTTATAGTAATTTGAAATCGAAGTACAGCGGAGTATAGAACCCTGAGAACCGTTTGATTGGCCAAAAGTGCATTTGGGATTGAATTCGGGGCGTTTGTGGAATCGAAAGAATTATCGGTTCCAGGTCCCTCGGCGACTCGGCGAAACCAACCCCACCGCGTTCTGGGACTGTCGAATTTTATATACCTACCCCCTACTCGGCTCTGGGCCATTAAACGAATGCAATAATGTAAAAAGTTTCTCTCTGACAATAATTTCTCCGGTTTCGGTGCTTTTGTACAAACCACGGAGAAAAAGGGGTAGTCTGTATCGTTTCTTAATTCCTGTATCATTATTATCGATACCATCATCGATGGCCGGACTTTATCCGGCAATTCCGTTCCCTAATCGCCGATTTTGATTTTGGGAAAAAGATTTTTGTATTTCTGCCACAAGAAAAAAAAAACCGGGAATATTTTCTGGCACCGTGCGACGTGGAGAAACGTGTATATTTTTCCTAATTTCTTAAATCTTGTAATGTAACGAGTGGTCGATTAAATTGAGGTCGGGTTAAGGAGGGTGGAAAATTGTTATACGATTACTGCAGGCGAGTTTAAGATTCGGTGGGGTAAAATTCTTGTGTAAAATTTTCACCTCTCCCTCCTCCTCCCCCATTCCCTAATAATAATAAGCCAAGGGGCACCCAGCTTTCAGAACCTCGTGCGTAGTGAGCGTTAAGGAAGCGTAAAATGAGTTCGCCATCTGCAGAGGCAGGCATAAACCGTAAAAATTAGAAACGTACTGTAACAGCATCATCTCGGTTACGTGTATGTGTGTGTATATTTAAATCCGTATTTTACCTACGTAGTATATGTATATATATACATATATATATATATATATATATATATATATATATATACATTTAGAGACTATTTATGGCTATTTACACTCGCCCGCATTTTGAACCCGCGTTTTCTGCTCCTACGTTAACACCGCGGCGGGACGAGGATACGGGCGTGTCACGGACGAGTTAATGCCCTGATTTCATAAATCTTAATCTCTTCGCTAAGCAGCGTCAGTTCCGGTTAATTCCGGAACAAAGGAAGTCGGAACTAACTCAAAGTATATATATATATATGTATATATATACATACCAGGGACGGCTGATTCAAACTACTTAAACAACTTTTAACTTTGCTTAGAAATATGAGTCCGGAGCCTTGCGTGATGTTTCCTAGACCGTGAGCTACGCTCGTGTACAGATATTGCCGAAATCATTGGAGGCGATGTAAACGGAGATTCGATGAGATCGAAGAAGAAAAAACTGAAAGAGCGAAGAAGCGTCGAAGATTTACTTGCGATTAGACTTTTATACGATTTCGGTATTTTTTAAGAAAATTTCGGATCGATTTTTATACTCGGACTTACGAACGGAGAAGAAAGAGGATAGGTAGAAAAATTGGTGAACGTTTTTTAAGAAAGGAAAAAATCGAGTTCGAATCATCGACTAGGTATGAACGACGAATGAACGAGTGCAGGTTCAAGGAGCTATTTCAGCTACCCTTCTGCGTTTTCATGGTACGGTATCGTATTGTATAACTGAACCGAGAAGAATTACCTGGATACCGGTATACAGGACCTGTATACACCGCGTTTGTACATTTATATATACATTCACGTGTACGCGTGTGTTTGTGTATGTAGATAAAGCAAAGAGGGTGAAAAGAGAAGAAAACGTCTATCGGAGTGTGGGAAGATCTGTTTAGAGTTCCGGCTGAGAAAATCTTAATAACGTCTGCGCGGCATGGCATTATTACGATTCGCTCAACCTCGAAATAAACGATCATATTGATATAGAGTAGAGAAAAGGCCTTTGTGCTATCGCCGAGGGCCAATCAGGTGCCATTTTCATACACAGGGTACCAATCGGCGTCTCTCTCGAGAGGAGGATAATACATATATGAGCGATTCCATTTTAACAGTGTTTATTAATGTCCTGCACCGTCTGCTCTCCCTGGTCATCCATTAACAATCTATTCGTAAAATTTCTGTATCAATACGATCCTCGTGAACATATTTCATCGCTTCTTTCGTATAATATAACTTGCAGTCCGGAGAAAACTTGCGGTTTGGATCCCTTAAATGTCGGTACCGTGGCGCGTCCGTTTCTAGAATTTACCTATGAATTCATTATTTTCTTTGTCGCGATAAATGATCCGAACTAATTAATCCATGAATCTAATTAACGTTATAATACAGCTCGTAAATAAATTATAATACAATTCGTAATAATTCTTCCGAAGAATGTCTACCGAATTTATTTTATGTCAGTACCGTGGATGAACGAGTCGGTACCGTGGCACGGAAAATTTGAAATTTGATTCTCATTCTCGATATTTTGAAGTCGCAGCGAAATCCTCTCGGACTTTCATTTTTACAATAAAATAGAGTAATAATATGCATTAAAAAACTGAAAAAGTTTAATTACAGAATCAAAAAATTTTTAATCAAAAAAGTAACAGTCAGAACAGAATCACCGATATACCATTCTACTTCGTACGTACTTATACACATATCCATATATCGAATATAAGCACCTGGTATACAGACGTACCGATTTTTCATCTTTTAATTCGATTCTAGTTTATTCCTTTTTTTCGGTTCTTTTACCCCATTTCTTGTTTCTCGTTTTTCGTATAGCTAGGAGAGATTTGAAGCCCTTAAGCGATTGCTATAGGTATGGGTAGGTGAATGTATACACGTACGTGTGCACGGGTGTATAGAGGAGTGAGCAGCTTTTGCAGGAGCTTTTGCAGGAGCTTATTTTTCTTGACTCAACACCGACGAGACCTTGGTGCAAGGAAGAACGATTGAGACTCGTTCTTTCGGAAAATTATTTTAAGAGATCTTTGAGTGGTGGGGCAGCCGGTAGCCCGCCTCGCGCATTACTTACACAGGGATGAATATTACTTAGGAAACCGCGGACGAACTACCTACCCCTCGTACCCCCACAGACCCCCCAAAGGTCGCCACGTGTTATTGTCGTGTACTCATCTCGTTACCGAAATACCTAAAGGCACGATTTTTCATCCGGGGAAAAAGTTCCTTTTCCTTTCAAAGGACCGAATTTTCCTCCTCTCCCTTCGCCCGAATTGAAAAAAGACAAAAAAATTAACAAACCGATGAACCAACGATGAGCGAATTTTTTTTTATCGCAAATCGAAACGTCCGAACGGATAGAAACACGGACATCTTTTTTATGGCTGTCAGATCCTGTGAATTTCAGTCTTCATCATTCGGAATCACCAAATTGATTTCGTCTACCGAAGCCAGTACTGAACGCGATGGAAGAAGGTAAGAGTAAAACGAGAGAAACGAATTTCCACGTACACCCTGCAGTGAAGAATTTCGACAAAGGACTCAGAGCAAGAGGATAAAAAAAATGGCAGATGCCGAACGTACAGAGGGTGGTACGCGGCGTTGCACTGCACTGCACAAGGACCCACCAAAAGTGTGCTCGGAAATTCAGTGCCGGCTTACTCCGATGATCCGGTGATATAATACACCTGGTCTCTCGATCTAGCCATGGGTTCATACCTGCTCGCGTGGCACCTGGCTGTCACAGGCACGGCGCCTGTTGCGAATTTTTCGCATCCTCGTCATCCATCGTCTTCTGCCTCGTTTCTCGTCCATTCGTCGATGGGTGAGATCTTCGCGGATCTTTTGTCGTTTTTTGATCATTTTTTTTTTTTTTTGATTATTTTTTGAAATCGAGGGAGAGAAGGTAACAGAAAAATCGCAGAGATGTTAATTTCCGCTGTCTATACGCGAGTAAATATATATCAGTGGGTATAGGGGGTAAGGTGGGTTTTAGCCCTTTTTAAAACGGTTTTGTCTGGGAATTTTAGTGGTCCGTACTTTGCCAGGTGATGAGGTCCTTTGTCCCCGCGATGTACAAGAGGGTGGACAACGGTCATCCTTGAAAGAAGTAAAGAAGCGTCGTGCTTCCCTCGGTTCTATAGCTTTGGGAAAGGTTTGAGTGCATTTTCGTGTTTCATATCTCGGATTCCATCCTGCGGGGTCGCAGGATCCACCGAACTTCATTCTCGTTTTTGATACTTTTAACTCATTCACGTTATTCCGTGCCCAATTCGTTCGGTCAGCAACAGACGAGAGACAAAAAAATAAATGGACTTATACGCCGCGCGGCAACAGATGGAAAAATTAGTTTCTGATAGCCGATCCCTTTGACTGTCGCCCGTACGGCGACTTTTCCACGTTCGAAAAAAACCCCATTGCAATTTTCACCCTCGCCTATTTTTCTCTCTCGATTTTCCCAGTCCTTCTTTCATTCCCGGTATTTCGTTTTGCCGTAACGTCAGATGTTTGAATGAATGTCAGTCCTGCCAGAATCGTCTAGACATCTAGTTTCCGAGGCCCACCCCCGGCTCGGCCACAGACGGCAGATTTTTTTCGCCCCTTCTTTTTTACTTTCTTTCCCTCTTTCTTTCGTCCTTTTTTTCACCCTAAACGCTCGGCTTAACGCATCTGTCGAACCAGTGTCGACCGCCCGATGATATTTGACCGCTACTTGTCAGACGTCCGTTTTTCTGACCGGTGCAACACCCTCGATCGATATCCGATCGCCGTTTGGACCGAAGCGCAATCGAGCCAATTTTGGCAATTCTTGAGGAGTCGAGAAACGAGATTCGGAAAATCGTGAAAGGGTGGAATCGAGTTCGAGTTTTTCGAAAATTGCGCTCGATTCATTCGCGATAAAAAAAAAAACGATGTGTGAAATTGGAAAAATTGGAAAAAAAGTAGAGAAAAAAGCTTCGGCGTTGAACTTTGGCCTTTCCAAAACACGAAGGTCACGTTTTGACCCGAAGATTTTTTCGCTTCAACTTGACGCGTAGGGGTCGCGGCGCCTAGTCGAACCTCGTATTATGATTCGCCTACGATAATATTGTCACAAGCCTTTTTTTCCTTTTTTTTTCCTTCGCATTTATTCCGGGGGTCACGAAACCCAAAAGCCACGTGCCGTCGCTCCCACGGGGGTAGAGAAAAAAAAATAAAATGAAAAATTCACAAATAAAATGCGCCCACGTAGACACGTACGTGTGTTTTTTTATTTTGTTTTATTTTTTTGCAAATTTTTTGCGTAAATTTTGATAAACAGGGTAAATTGGGTTCCCCTTTTTTTTTTAAATACCATTTTTTCGAATACCCCATACGTACGCGTGTATATACATATGCATATGTATATACCCAGCAAATATTGGGTTAAAAAATAGAAACCCAAGAATCAAGACTCCTTCTCCCCGTTGTGTTGAGGAAAGGATGGAATTTTAAAGGATCCAGAGCCGAGTCACCCTACCGCTACTTCGTCGTCGTACTCCTCGTCGTCTTCCTCATTTAAAAACACTCCGAGCATAGCAAGCAGCCCCGAATCACCCCATTTTCGTCGCACAACTTGCGGCCGAACCAGTAACCCCGGCCCCAACCCCAACCCCAGCCCTTATACCCATCCCCCCCACGTGTGTTTTAATAGGCTGTCACTCTCTCGTTTCCTATCGCGTCCTTGCGAAAACAGACCGGAGGGATCCTCACAGTTCGCCTCACGAGAGTGGTTTCCTATAGTTTTTTATATTTCACCCTCGAAATATTCACCCCTGCTCTCTTATTTTCCGTCTCCTTTTTTTTTTTCTATCTTCATCTTCTCCTCCGTTCTCGTACTTTTTCCTACATCTCTCCCCGGGATTCAGGGAATGATATTTTCCTTTCATCATGAACTTAGCTGTAACTTCTTTTTTTCATTCATTTTTTTTGCTTTTTTTCTTCATTTATTTACCGATACGTCATCCCTCATATTTTTCTTTCGATCTCTTTCAAAGCACACGATGCACTTCCTGCCCCCCGTTTATCGGCAATAAATATACAGGAAGTAAATCGGCCGAGTGAAGTTCGATTTTTACTCCGTTATCCTATTTTTTTTTGTTTTTCATTTTTTTTTTTCGTTTCTTTTTTTCCTCGTTTCTTCTAATTCTTTTTTGAGTACCGGGCGAGAGTATAGGGAGTCCATATAGTAGCCTCCGGCGGACTAGAGTAGAGTAGCAAAGATGGGATGCTGTGTCAATAGGAACGGAGGTGGATAACAATGAAGTGTATTGTTCGGAGGACAATGCTATATCCCTCTGGCGAATAAAACGTAAAATATGTTGAATGAAACGTCCGTTTTCTCGTCCGTCGATCTATCTCAGTGGAGGAAAATGCACGAGAGTATGAAAGAGCGAAAGAGAGAAACGAAAAAAGCTCGCTTAGCGTATACGTATATGTATATATATATATGTATATATGGAAGGATATCTAAGGGTTGGGGGTCTCAAGAACCAAACTATTCTAGCCCCGCGCGTGGTTTTCTCGCTGAGGGTTAGAGATCCGTAGAACCGCAACGCAGCCTCAAAATCCATCTCCTATAAGAGTTCTGGACGAAAGATATATATATATATACATACATATACGTATGTATACATAGCGAGGTATAACCAGAGCGGGTTTGAAAAGAGAAGGAAATTTCGAGAGAAATGCGGTGATTTTCCCCAAAATACTTTGAATTCCCGTACGTTTCACGTCTCTGAACAACAAAAAGGAGAAAAAAAAAAGAAAATTTCCTCGTCGTTCGCGGTATATGAAATTCTATTCTCTATTCTAGTTCGAAAGTGAGAGCAAAACGAAAAAAGAAATCTCTCTCAAAATTTCCTACGTATACAGGTACTACGGCTGGTAGTCAAAAGTGAAAAAAAAAGCAAAAAAAATTGAAAAACTGATGATCAATCGTGGGGGAATGTAAAATGTTCTTTGATCAATCCAACTCCTATCAGAAAATGGTCTAGTTTATCTGATTAAACGTACTGACTGTATATATACGTATATGTATATACATATGCATGTCAATGCGGTACGCAGTGAGGCTGTATCTGTACCGAGGCATCGCCGAAATCCAATAACGGTGATGGACGACTGGACTATTCAGTTACGTCAATAAATCACACTTTCATACGTATATAGTATCGGGTAATCCGCCGTTCGGCTAGTTCCTATTTATTTATTTATTCGTAAAAAATTTTTTGAGCTTGAAATATTTTAATTCTCATTCGTTTTATGCGGCGCAGCCGTTGGAGTTTCGATATTTTTCCAAAATTACGCTGATTTCGGTTTCTTTATCATTGGTTTTCACCGCTTTTCAAATTTCGCATAAATTTTTGTACGAATAAAATGAATTTTGTCTGAAAAAATTAGGAAAAGTTTACTCGCGTTCCAGTGAAATACGGTAATCTGGTATTGAAACTAGCGGGTATAGGTACTCGTTGAACCGGATGTTCGCCAGATCGGGGAGTTCAAGGATCGAAGTTAGACTGGTAAGGGTAGAAAAGTACGGGGTACCTTTATGGCCGGCGCCATTCGGAGCTCACGATCCGGGGAGGGCAGGGAGAGAGGCAGTTCGCGGATGGAGAAGAGAAACTTTTCGTACCTATTGATTCTAGTTAAAAGTGTAGCTCAAACACTCGTTTGTCCCGGAGGAGCTTTTCGGTGAGATGGTGAACGAACACGAACGCGAAGGAAAGAAAGAGAAGGAGGGAAAAAAGGGGAAGGAAGAAGGAGGTATACCAACGGGGGAAGAAAGAGGGAAGAGGAAAAAAAACAAAAATGGGAAAAGGAAAAAGGAAAGAGGGAAAAAGAGGGCAGGCAAGGGTCGCAGGTTCGATATCGCGTACGTGCTTCAAGTACCAACCGCGACTCATCCGGGACTCTGGCACCCGGGCGGGGAGTCACTCCTGATTTTTTTCTTTCACCACTCCGAAAAGCACGAACCGATGAATTCCGCCCGGTGCAGGAAGAAGGAATGGGGCATCGGGAATGAATAAAACAGAAAATGATAAAAAGAAACCGGGATACCTACTCCCTCCAGGCTCAACCGAATCATAATAATCGAGTCCCGAATAATACACGGACACTCGCGGGACGAGGATCCTTCTAATTAACCCTCGACGCGATCATCATTATTATTGATAATTCTTTCATCAACTCTGATTCGATTTTGTACGAAAAAAATTAATTAGCGGAAACGATATCGACCTCCGTCTCTCGGATCATTCGACGACGAGCCGGTCTTCTGATCTCGGAAGATTCTTTACGAGAGGAGGAAGAGTCATTTCTGTTCGAAGAAATCGATAGTTTCTCGTGAAAAGTGGGAAAGAAATTTTATTTCGATACAGAAGCGTTTGTTTGCTTCGTGCAGTCCGGGTTCAAAGTGTGAGACTTTTGGGATTGAAACCCTGAGAAAAGGTTTGGAGGGGATTTCGGGGGATTAAGAGTCTGGTCTTGCCTTGGCAGACTCGAACTTCTACCGAAGAAGAAGTTCTCTCATTAGTTGCCACTTGTTTCCTTATATAGGATAGGTAGAGCCGCAAGATCCTGGCTAGTAGAAGGAAGTAGGTGAGACGAAGACGAAGAATAAGAATAGGAATAGGAAGAAGAAGGATAAGGAGAGGGAGGATGAGGATGAGGATGGGTCAGAAAGCCGAAGGTGAAATCTGTACACAGTTACCCCCGAAGAACTCAGCCTTCTTTCCTCCACGATGATAAATTCTTGATTGTTTCTACGAGTGGGAAGGAGCGATAAGAAGCGAAAGTAGTTGTGTAGCAGATAGCCGGTAGTAGTTTAAGATTGAGTATAAGGAATTAAGGAGAAAAAAAGAGGAAACAACGAGAATGAGAAGAAGTGGGAGAAGAAGAAGACGAAAGTAGCCATGCTGCAACAGCGGAGCTGAGAAGAGAGAATTGTTTGCGAAGGACTCGATACTCGACGTTTCTACTTCTACATCCTTCCTTCCTGCCACCGCAGGATTTAAGAGCTTCAACGTTCCCAACGCCTCGCCAGGACCCGGGTATAAGCTGCAAGGATCAAATTGAATTCCAAGGTGTCATTAACCATCCGCTTAGACCTCAATTTCCGTCCATCGCCCAACGCTGTCTGGACCAGGAGCCTATTTCTTATACCGAACGAAAGATCTTGTCCTACATTATTCATCGCGTTTCGTTGATCAGGCCGGAATACATATCGGCGATATTCTACCGGATTAACAATTTTTCACTTTATTTTTTCACCAAGTAAGTTCGATTTCTTCATACATATATACATCGTCAATTTTTTATTCATTCATCCGATTTTATCTTCATGGGTATTTTTTATCCCCATAAAGTTTTTTTTTTTGCAAAAACTGGAAACTTTTTTCGTTCTCCTTCTTTTTTTTTTATCGCTCACTCGTGGAACGGCTAAAACTCTTCTAATTACGATCGCGAGTTGGAAACCGACTTTTAATTACTTCATCATTCTCTAGATTCTTGAAATTCCTACGTACGAGAAAGGATGACGTGCGTGGATGATATATATACGAGTTTCCATCCAGATAACGAATTTACATCCGCGTACCTTTTTTTTTCTATAAATTTTTAAAGAAACTATTCGAATCGAAAAAAGAAACTCTCTCATAATATCGACGGTGGAATCTAGCAGCTGACTTCTGGCCTCTAAGTCTCGATAGGATCTTATAGTCCCTCTCGAACTCTGATGTCTGAATCGGTCTGATCAAATTCATCAATTCCAAGCCGGCTCCCGGAATTACGAACCAATGCATAAGTAATCGGGCGATCTGTTCGGCACGGAACGACAGCCATCTAACTTCAGGATTTTATACAAAGTCAGTGAAATTTCGTCCTCGGAAATAATTTCCATTCACATAATTCAACCGCCCCGATCGGTAAGAAATTTACTCAATTATTTATCCCTTTTTACTTATTTAATAAAAAATTTATATATAGATGCCAGAGCTTGTAGACAAGGGTTGAGATCATTAACCGGATCGCGTGTCGAAATTGACCTGTACCGTTGTTGGTGGTAAAATTTTATAACTCCTAATATATCTCGACACGCAAACTTCTGATCTCTCGATCTTGCCCAACTTGTTGCACTAGTGCAATTGGTGCATCATAGTTCGCGGAACGGGATGAATCAAGCTCTTCCGTAATTCGGAAAATTTATGGGAGATTACGTCTCTTCGAAAAGAGAAGTCGATTTTGGGGTAATTTTTTGGAGTAAAAAGGGAAGAGTAAAGTTGAGGAATTCATATCCCTGTTCTTCCTTTCCTTCATGTCGCGATGTATAATCGTATCGATTACTACCTGCAGGGGCGATACGTCTCTCCGTTTCATCCCCCGGGTTTTTAATGCTCGTCTAATAAATAAGCCTTCGTCGTTTCCGATCTAATATTTCCTACCGAGGGGTAATGGCCGAGATGAAGAGAACCGAGGACCAAGGACCCCGTGAATTATGGGAATAATTTTTTTCCTTCAAAAACTAGCTTCGCGAAGAAACATCCGAATACATCAGAATATGATAGACGATGCGTCCTCCCCGTGGATCGATGTTTCTTCGATATATACAAAAATGTGGCTGCTATAATTTTTTTCAATAAAATTAAATTTCATCATAGATTTCCGAGCCGGAAGGGGTATGTTTACAGCCCTTTTACCATTCGGATACCGCGCCCTCTCCATCCCCTAGAGAGTCCTTCTCTTCCTCCTTCTCTTCCTCCGCAGCGCTCTGCTAAATACTTTTAATTGCAATTTTCTCGCGGTTCGAGAAGTTGGAAGTTAAAACCGTATCACTAAATTGCATATACAAAACGTAGCTGTACCGTATGTGTATGTTATTATACAGAAGGGTGTTTATTTGCGAAAAAGAGCCGGTTTTCTTATTTTTCGTTTTTACTCAAATCGATCAGATCCCTCCGGTTAGTTTTTTTCTTTATTTCCTTCTTTTCTTCTTTCTTCACAATTGTCACAGTTCGATTTCCAGGATCGTTTAAAGACCCGCTGCTACTGCACTCTGATAAACTTTGATGAAACGGTTTTACGATCTACTACCCTGCAGCCTCCAATCTCGATTACACTCGCGATCTTTACATACATCAACTCCCTGACTCACTCTCGTGTACGATGGGTCCATATATATATATTAGGGTGATTCAAAGTTTTTTTTTTATTCCAAACAGGTTCAAAAGTTTCATTTAGTTATAAAGATACGCCTCTTAAAATTTGAGCTATTAATATTAATATTAAGAGGTGGCGCATCGCGAATTTCTATTTCCCATTCAAATAACATGGGAAAATTTGTTTCTGATTCTTCTGATTTTTCTAACTAGCTAACGATGCGTCATACAAAAAATCTACAAACATATTTTTGTAGAGAATTAAACGCTCTACAAAAAAGGTCTCTTGCACTTTTTTGATAAACTTATTTTAGAAACTCATTTTTCGTCAGAAAGGTGGTTCTCTGAACTCGAATATCATTTGAATGGCTAAGTTTATCAAAAAAGTGTAAGAGACCTTTTTTGTAGAACATTCAATTCCCTACAAAACTATGTTTGTAGATTTTCTGTATGACGCATCGTTAGCTAGCTATAAAAATCAGAAGGAGCAAGAAACAAATTTTCCCGTGTTATTTGAATGGGAAATAGAAATTCGCGATGCGCCACCTCTTAATATTAATATTAAGAGCTCAAATTTTAACAGGCGTATTTTTATACCTAAATGAAACTTTTGAACCTGTTTGGAAGAAAGAAAAAACAAAATTTCTTTTTTTTTTAACCACCCTAGTATGTATGTATGTATGCATGTATATTTCCGCGCAAATAGAGGTAGCGAGAGGCGTGTAGAAAGAGGAGTAAGAGGAGGTGCGCCGGATGATAGATGAGAAAATCTAACAGTTTGTTGTTAACCCAATAGGAGAAAAAAGCGAGACAAACTTCCCGAAGGATTTATGAGAGTTTTGAGCTCGTAGATCCATACATCACTCGGCTGCTGGAGAACGAAAGGATGCTATTGGTCGCCCCGAAGTCCTGTACTACGTGTATACGTATGCAGGATCTAATACATGTGTATATTTCAACCGCCCCACACACATGGTATCCATGCGCAAATAAATTTATGGATTTATTGTCCCCCAACTGCGGATTTCCTTAACGTCAAAATCAGAACGATTATAACGGGCCGCGGGGGTTCGGAACGGTGGTAAACATTTTCTTCCCTCTCTTTACGCATTTGAATCGAAAAATTTTCCGGCGACGTATCAAATTTTTTTTTTTTTTTCTCCTTTTTTAATTCATTCACGTCTCTTCTCTTTCACGTCGAATTTTTATACCGTATATATAAGAAGCTGTACTCAAGTCCTTCGCGGACCTTTTTGCAAGGGGTGAATTTTTTTTTTAAATTTCTTTTCTCCTCTTTCTTATCGCAAAATTCACTGCTAAACCCGCCATCGGACATTTGGCAATGATTGATTACCTGCAACGCTAAGTAATTACCAAACGGAATGGTGGTGCAGGAACCACGTCGAAAGATCCCGGGGCTTATCTAATGTCACTGTTATTCGCTCTTCTTCTTAATGGTCCAGGTAAACTCCTCGCCCTACTCTCCTCTCCTCTTCTCTTCTCGTCTCATTTATTTTATTGATAACATCGCCGCTCTTTGCCGCCTTCTTCGTTTATCTATATCTCTACCCTGCACCTTTCATCCCTCGCTGTATTAATGGATTTTTGTTATTTTATGCAATTATAAGGGGAAGAAAAGAAAAGCTCGTTCGTTTCAACGTCGAATACTATCAGACACGACAATCGTTATCGTTTTATCCGCAAACACCTGGAAACGACGAAAACAACCGGAAACCCTTTTGGATATAAAAAAAAAACAAAAAACAAATAATATCAATAAAAATAATCGGAACAACGTGAAAAAAAAAGGAGCTTTATACACGAAAATCGTTTTTAATTTAGTCCGAGTGGATATAGACGAAGTTCTGCAGCCCGAAGGGGGATGGAAGACCGAGGGTCTAGGCCGGGTGAATTTTTTTCTTTTTTTCATTCCCATTTTTCATTAATTAAGTAATTGCTCGATGTACGTTGCCGGTTCTTTGAAAACCGATCGGAGAGGGTTGAGAGGGATGAAAAGTGGAGAGATATAGGATATATTCTGGTACAGATCCGTTTTGGGTGAAAGAAGAAAATATACAGATATATATCTGCGAGCCGCGACGAAAGCTTTAAATAAATAACTGAAAATATGAAAATTTCTTATTTTCGGAACGTCAATTTTACCGGAAAACTTTCTGGCGCATAAATTTTCAATTTCCTACCTCCCCCTCCCCCGCCCTTCCCCGGGTGCTCCAATCTTTTCAATGCACTTTCTAAAGTTTCGCTAAAGTCTAAAACGTCGAGTCTGGAGGAGGGTGGCCTAGACGTCGAGGGTTGTTACATGGATACATACACGTACATACATAGACACGTGCGTACGTGTCTCCCTTCTAAACGTGAATGATGCAAAACTGTGATACGCCGTAGGTATACGTATAGGCCGCGATACGCGTATAGGAACCTCTTCTTAATTCGATGTACGACACATATATCTCAGAGGCTGTCACACCTGGAAAACTTTCCTGTTAAATATGAAAGCAAAGAGGAGTTTCAAACTTCGGAAGTACCGCCCATATTTTCACAATCTTTTTTAACTTTGCTCCTCTTCCATATACATGTATACAGCCATACCTACTTAGACAGAGTAGATATTCCACCCCGTACTTTGATACGGGAACACGTACCCCTCGTTCAGGTACGTTCGAGAACGGCGTGCATTTTTTTCGCCGATTAGTTTACGCAGAAAAAGTCAAAGAAAAAAAAAAAAAAATTCAAAAAACAATCTTCAAATTGACAAAATTAATTAATTATTTCTACGCCCTCGCGATATGTGTATATTATGTCATTTGGACTACCCTAGGCTGACTGATTAAAATATTAAAAATTTATAACAATCCTGGAAGCTCGGTTATAGTGTGTGTAGCTGGCTCTGCTGGGTTGTTCGGAAAGTTTTAATTGTCGTTATTTTATACCGGGTAAAATTTTGTTCAAGAGCCTACCGACATTCCGCTCTCCTAAACCGTGAATAATAGTTAATGAGGTGAAAATAAGGAAAAAACAAAAAGATTCTAAAAAATACAGCGTATATTTTCGGTGGTTTTTGCTCCAGAATTTTTCCTGACGCTTTTAATGACACGCGAGGTAACGAGGCGTGTGTCGATTTGAAAAAAAAAATTTCGTTATTTTATACACTTTTTGTTTTTTTTTTTTCTCTTTTACTTATCAAAGCCGCGAAACTTTCGGTGAATATAAATGGCGGTTAATAAGCCGAAACTCGGTCTTTTAAAGGTCATTTTTACGTATTTTGCTTCTTGTATAATAATATTCGTGGGATTAATTTAATCACTTTTCACGAGCTAATGAACTACTTAATTAAAAACAACAGGGTGCATTAAAAATTCGGCAGCGCTAGAGACTACGGTAAACCCCCTGGAATTAAGTCGCTCTCCTATGTGTATATCTATGTACACGTATACACGGATATAGTATATATATATGTATATATATATATATATGCGTATATATATATACCCAAGGACTGTGGGGACGATCCTTGGGAAATCCAGTCCCTCGAAAGACTCTAAAACGTTTTACCTTTTCGCCGTTTTACCATTTAACAGGTTTTCCAAAACTGAGCTAAATTTTTGGCATTTAAGCCTTATAAATCGGTCTGAAAACGGGAAGGAGAATCGAGACAGAAAAAAGGAAAAAAGAAAACGAAAAAAAAAACTAATAAAGAAAATACGAATTTTATTCACTGAATTTCAAACGTCTCTTTGCGAGGGTGGGGGTCAAGGAAATTCCTTCTTTTCGCTTCGTGGGATACAAAAGTAACAAAGGTAGGGGTATCCCTTTCACAGCCCGCTCATAATTAACAAAATAATTAAGCATACTCTTTGTGCAATTACGAAGAGCCCTTTTTGCGGAAGAAAAATCCCCTTGATTACAGACGCTGGTATCAGCTACCAAGTACCATCATCCCAGACGCCTGCACAGCTCGTATAGAAACTGTTCCAAACTTTATGGTCGAGGGGTAAAAAGTTTCTCTTGGACAAATAATCCCGATTCTCGTGCGAAGATTATTTAATTTAAAGGCGTTACCCCGAAACTGAAACGATCTGAATTCGCTATTGTTTCGGAAATTCGTTCTATTCCACGTAGACGGTGTTTCTTTTGCCCCGTTCTTCGGAAAAACGCCTGGAAAGCGAGCAACCCGATCTACACGTAAAGCTGGCCTTCCGGTTTCCCATTTTTTATTTTATTTTTTATTTTTGTATATATATGTATATATTTTTTTTCCATTTTGTGTTATCAAATACGATGGTGAATATTCACCGCAACAAACCAGGCGTAATTGTTTATTAAAATAACTGCCCAGCTTTTCCGATACGTCGATAGTTCGATCAACCGGAAGCTGTTAATTCAACCAATACGTTATGCACAATACCCCGAGAGCGTAGGCTGCATGGATTATTCTCAATTAACCCCTCTAATACCCCGATATAAAACGAAATGATTTTTTATCTATTTGAAAGGGTAGGAAAGCTCGTTGGACAAAGAAAAATACCAAAAATTTTATCGGTTCGGTTAATTATTCCACAGGATGTACGATTTTTCGATAAATCATTTGCCCTATTATTTCAAAGCTTCGTTTCCTTCCCTCGGGCGTTCGAAAAAAAAAAAAAATATATCCTGGCACTCAAATTTTTCCATCATTACGATATTTCGTGCCAGAAGCAACAGCCTCAAGGCTCGGAAAAAGTCGCGCAAAATCAAACGAACGAAATAAATAATACAAATATAACGACACAAATTTTTTTACCCCATTTTCTACCCTCGAGACAAATTTTTTCGAGACAATTTTTGAGTAATTTTACGCTACCTACCCGGTACGAAGACCCACCTACCCCCCGTACCCCACACTCCGAAGATTTTTCATTCAATTTTCTTTTCATTTCTTGCAATTGTATTCCTACTCGACATTTCGCTATCTCTCGCCACCCCTGGCACGAGTAAAACTTTCCAAAGATTTTCCCTCACCCCTTTTAAGGTGAAGATGGGTATAACCGATCTCCGCCTCTTCTGTTTCACCTTAATTTGTTGTTTTTCAGTTTCTTTCCATTTTTTTTCTTGTTAATAAATTTTACAACTTGTCGAAATAATTTAGAGGCTCTTCGGAGGTTCGCGAATCGTCGTTTTCTATTTTTTTTTCTCATCTCAAGAACGTATGATTATTTTATACCATACACTGAAAGTTTTAAATAATTCAACCCTCGCCATCTCACTTTCTCTTCGCTGTTCTCCGGTGCGTTAATGCTATTCATACTACCGGCCGGAAGTTGGAATATGAAAGCGGCGATTTTGAATCATTCAGCAATTGCAAGGATCGTTGAGAAATTTCGCGAAATATCCGCGATTCCGTTAAAATATAGTCGTTCGTCTCCGAAATAGAGTCGAACGAACGAAAATGAAGAAAAATAAAAAAACCGAGTTAAAGGAAAGGATTTTATTTACCTGTTAAATATGCTTCTAGAAAACGGTGTGAATAGAACCTTCATAGTTCTTCGCAGCTCGTTGAATAACGTAGAGTACAAGAAAAAAAAAAGGGAAGAAGAAGAAGAAAAAAGGAACAAATTCTAGAGGAAATTATGCCGCGCGAACGATCTCACGCCTTGAAATTTCTCATTTAGTTTCCTATTGAAAAACGTCCTCGGGAAAGAGAGGAAGAGAGAGAGAGAGAATCGCTCATGGCTCGTGGCTCGTGTCTTGGGGTCCGGAAAGAAGGACCTTAATGCAATAATTGAATCCACCTTTCTCGCTCGCCGCGTCATTCGCCATTTACAATTTTCTCTCGTCTATTCCTCCACCTATTTCTCGTCGACTTCCTGTTCCTCTTCCTCTTCCTCCTTCCCACCGTGTTCCAGTTCCACTTCGTCTTCCTCACTTCTTCGGAGTGACTATAAAACCCTGTCAAGGAGTTGAATCCCCGAAGAGAGTATAACCTTTTCCCGCGTTTTCTAGCGAGCAATTTTTAACATTGATTGTTATTATATAAAAGCTCGGCGACCCGGACCGAAGAGTATTTGCGAACCTTATTGCTTCCGGTTGACTACCTTATTCGATTGATCGAAAGAATCAAATGAAACGTTCCTCGCCTCCCGTCTCCAGGCTCAAACTCTTATTCTTCAATTCACACTTCGTCGCCACCGATAATAATTATCCCAAAAAATGTAATTTTTTATTCCCTCTCTCCTCCCTCTCTTTTTCCCTTTTCTATATTTTTACTCGCCTCGTTCTCTTCCCCTCAATAAATAAAAAAAGAATGAAAAAATCTTCGCACACCCCCCATCATCGAGAATGAAGTATAGCGCACTCGAGACAAAAGCGCATGTATGTATGTAACGTCCCCTTCTCTCCTCTCTTAATTCTCCTTACACTCTAAGCGTGATAATTGGAAACTCACCGATTATTGGGCTGACGCAGCACCACGAGCCCCGGGTCCCTGGACCACTGTTCAGGGGTGTTTCCTAGGGGTTTTACCAGGGGCTTCGCAAGGCCTGAGGGACTCAAGGGGCTCGGTGGAGGAATAGATTAGAGCTAGTTACGAATTGAATAATTATAGACCGACGTACATACTACCCCCTCCCTCGCCTACTAACGCGTTACGTCTAATTAAAGGGTTAATTAAGCGCGATACTGAACGGCGGAGATTCTACATCGAGGGTTGTTTCATCTCTCTATACGTATTCGGAGAACTCGTTCACTTTGAAGCAACGAAATTCGTCGGACAAATTAGTCCTTCTTATTCAGGGAGAAAAGAAGGGTTCTCTACGCGGATCGACAATTATCTTAATAATTGAATAATATCTAAGAAATTAAAGTGGTTTATCATTCTCGAAAGAGGATAGAGCCAGGGGTGGTTCGCCTCTCTGTACAAGCACGAAGCTAACGCCTCTACATCACGCGGTGTCCTTCCGGTAGCCTGTCGTGACAGTGGCTCGTTTTCTCATTATATTAATTACGTTAAGTACTCGGGTGCGCCTACCAGCCACCGCCTTATGGCTGATACTTACTACCAACGATGCAGGGTACAAACGAGGATCGTCGTGCCACGGATGACTTATTAATTACACCGTTGATGAACAACGCTGTTATTCATTTTCTCATTTTCGATACACTCTTACGATTTTTTTTTCCACGAAACGCGTGAAAATTTTGCCAGAAAAATAAGAACAAAAAAAAACAGAAATGGGGAAGAAGGGAATGTATCTCTTTGCTTAAGCTCTCTCACGTGTGTGTTGTGTCCTTTACGTCGCTTTTCTTCAGACAATTAAACTCCTCTTCTTTGCCTTTGCCTTTGCCTTTGCCTTTGCCTTTTCCTTTTCGTTTTCTTCTCGCATTTTTACCGTCCGTTGAAACACATCTCGTTTTATTTCAGTCTAAGGAAAATGTGAAAATTTTCTACGGAAGTAGCCCGCGCTTGGCCCAGTTTTCCATAGGTGTGCGAGGGGTGGGTGCGGTATGCACAGTCTGAGAACAGGTAGTGCAGCTATGCGGACAGACGATTCTCTCTTTTTGCGTATCTCGGCTGCACATGTATTACTTTCACCGAACTAGAAATCCCTTTCCTCTGAATAAACAAGACCCGAGTTGATACTGCTCTATCAATTTTACAAACCGAGAAACGGAGTAGGAACAAATTTCGCTATTCTATCTTTATTCGTCGATAAAAACAAAAACGAAAAAATTTAAAAAAACAGTGGAAGTCCCCTACTTTTCGCTTATATCATAGTGCAACCCGTTTTTATCGTGACGGTGGATTATCGAGGTTGGAATGCAGACCGGAGTTCAGTTGAGCACCAGCCCCTGCACGTATAAAAGCATCTTTATTCAAGTCACACGTGAGATTACCACATGGCAAAGCGGTGTTGAGACTGCTTTGTATACCTTGCTTGTACACCTACGTGCGGATACCTAGCTTGTGTCTTCAGGGGTAAGAGAGGGTAAGTAACAGATGTGGCGAAGCCTGTTTACACTTAGAGAAATTCCAGTTATTGCGGGACCACTATGACGCGAGTTTGAAATTTGCCAAATTTTTATAGGGCTCGGAGGATGTGCTCCGTTCTCAATTTTCGTTTCTTTTCCTCGCAACGAAAATTTCAGGCAAAAAAGGGAAATAGAAAACGAGAAAAAAACGAATAAACGTGAAACTGAGAGCAGAAGAAGAAGAAGAATGACGTCCGGTTCTTTCTTTCAAATACCCTAATGCAATAAAATACAGAGCAATCACTCAATCTGGTTAACGGTTCGCTCGATCCCTTTCACCGTCTTTCAGCTCCTGGTTTCAAGACTGAAATCGAACTTGATAGCAATAAAAGATGAAGAGCTGATCATTGGGTTCTGCAGCTCGCATCTCACTCTATGGATCCTTTTTTCTCCCTCTTTCTTTCTCTCTCTTTCTCTCTCTCTCTCTGTACATATATACATATATACCTATATATATCTTTTTACTTTACGACTTATCTTTACGAGGAACAAGAGAACTGTAAGAGAACACAAGGCGTACCGGGCATCGGCGTGTCTCGCAAGAATTAGGTCGTAAAAATTACTACCCCTTTTGTCCGCCCCTTTTTTTTCTCGTCTATCCTTCCTGCGTTTCTCTCTCTTTCTTTTCTTTTCTTTCTCTACCTTCATTTCCAATTTCAATTGATTTTTATTCCACCAATTCATCGCGTAATAACAAGAATAAAGTAGAGAGCTACTCTTTGACGGTGAAAAACGTAAAGAGAATGATATTCGGCCAATAAGGCTAGGGACGTTTTCAGACGGTTGGTGTAATAAAAATAATATTAATATCCGAAGAGGAGAGAGAGAGAGAGGAAGAGAGAGAGAGCGAGGGTTGGTTCTCGACGTCTGCAGGGGTGTGAAATAATTTTTTAAAACCTTATTAAGCCTTAACCGATGTCAGCCGAGCTGGAGACTCTTAAAAGTAGAAATAACACTCGAAAAAATGAAATAAGGGTGAAAAGTGAACGCGGCAGGTTTCGAATACGGAAAGACACGGATCACCTATTTTTCTAAACACACATACGTTCGTTTATTCAGTTTTCCGAATATTATATTCCACACCTCACAATCCCTCGCCTTTTCTTTCTCTTTCCTTCTTTCTGTTTTTTTTTTTTTTTTCTGGGATATTTACTTCCACTAGATTCCATATTTCCCATTTATATGGCCAATTTTTGTCTCCGTTATAACATGAGGAATCGTCTTTCTATATCTACGCTGATTTATAGACCGAGGAGAGATTCGCGAAAACAGCTACATTCCTTTCACGCGATAGTCCGAAGCTGTCTATACACCACCCCGTATTGTTTTTTCTTCCTCTTTCCTATCGATACCCGTGATTTCTAAAAGATTAACAATTTTCTCATCCCTCTCCGTACCTCGGGGTCTTCAAATTCTATCGCAGCCAACCCCCAGAAGCTCTCCAGCGATTCAACGATTGCCAAGTCTGTCCAGGGCAAACAGCTCGGGGGTTTATATTTTTCGAGTACAATTCGAATACATAATTAACGAGAAACTTTTCTAATAACCATCGGCTACCAGATATTAGAGTCGAAGATACACACGCTGAACTCTCGACGAAATTCATCAACCCTCTATTTGATTATATCGTTTTCGAGTCAAGTTCCGAATCACTAAAAAAAAATTCTTACGATTCATTTTAACGAGTTTTTTACACTCGAATATCTGTCCGTTCGCCTTTTTATTATTTCCGAAATATAGACGGGGCAGCCAGCCAGTCATTAATTTCTGCAAATATTGTTTCTTTTTTCTTTTTCATTTTTCATTCGATTTCAAAGCCCGAATTCGTTCAAATTTCACCCTATTCCGTACCACGTTTGTTCATCGATATTAAAACACGAGATTTCGGGAAATAGTTGATCCCTTTAAAAATAATTATACTCCAATTTTCGAACGACTCGTTACGATCACTTCTCTGAAACTCTCTGTCCGGGGACCGCAATCTGAAAGTACTTTACTGTTGTTGACAATCCTATTAACCAAGCGTGTTGCCTACGTCCAGTAAAAGCAAACTCCATTCTACACCTGAGTACGACGAGTAAACTAACTCCAGGCTCAGAGTATGCTACGCTCAAAGATCGAGCGGAATTAATTAATTAATCAATTATTTAATTAATTAATTAATTAATTCAAATTCCAGGTTAAAATAATAATTAGACTTCGTTCGATTCCGTTATGAAACGTTTTTTGAATGTTTGGGGGGGCCGGGTGGGGAGGAAGAAAGAATTTATCCTAGATTCAAAATTCTATATTTAACGGGTTTTTTTTTTTTTTTTTTTTTTATCGTCTGTTTGCGACCGTCTGCGGTCATGTTTGTTCTGGGCTCGGTCTGCCTCTTGAGTTTGCAAATGTTTGACGTACAGATATCGGTAAACAAAGGGCGGGAAGTGCCCGAAGATTTGAATTTCAAGTCCCCTATGTCCAGACCGACAGGAACAAAGACACTAAAATTTAGGCTAGCGGGTAGGTAAATCTTTCGGCTAATTTTTGGCGATCCTTCAAGTATACCTCTTCTTTTCGATAATTTTATAGAATTTCTTTTTGGTTTTTGGTTTTCTTGGTTTTTAAATAATTCAATTCCGGACGAGTACTCACCGTTTTTCCGCGACTGCAGTTGACCAGCGTAGATTCGATGGTTTGTTATCGCAGTTCTCGATTGGAACCGCCTGTAACCAAGAAAATATATATACGGGGTATTAGATTAGCCTGACATCAAGACAGGGCTCCTAAGATTATATTGGACAGAAAAAGATTATGCGATCTTAACGCTTTAAAGCTCGGATTTACGTGTCCAACGACGGCGAAGCACTTACAGAGAAAATAGGATTTGGATTTAGGATTATTTCAGGATTAGAGTAGGCAAAAACATTTTCGACGACACGTAGTACCTATATCGCCGAAACGACGCGCCAACTTTTCTCATAATTTTTCTCAACGCGTTCCATAAGCACTGACTTTTCTTCGGAAAGATGAGTGGTCGGATAAATAAATAAATAAATAAATAAACGAGTAAATAAATCCATAACAGACATTCAAACGAGGAGAAAATTATTTTTATAACGACGAGGGGGTAGGTGGGGCGGCGTAAACGGGTGGGGTGCGGAGAGATTGGAATATCTGAGATTATTTTAACCCAGTTTCGATATAGCATCAGCGCTTCGACAGATGAAAACCGCAAACTCGTATTCTATAAGGGGAAAAATATCGTTTGGAAAAATATTGGCGACGAGGAAAAGGGGTTCGAGAGGTAGGGGGGCGGGAGGGGCGGGAGGTGGGGGATGGGGTTGCAGTGGAAACGTCAAACGGAATACGTTTTTCCGGGACAACCATCTATTTTTCCCAAACCGTTCACCCAAATTTTCAAGTAGCTGCGGTATACGTGGAAATCGGTTCTCCCCGATACCTACCCTCCCCTCCCACACCTTCGCCCTTCCATTTATATTTATATACAGTGTGTACCGGAATACGTGAAAAGGGGATGCGACGTCGTTTTACCACCACCGCCACATCTGAATATCCTTTTTCCCAAATATAATCCGGAACCGTTGACTCATCCGAAAAATACCTCGAACAAAATTTGTAGCGATTAACAAACTGCGTCTTTTATATTCAATGAAATTTTTCGTCAGACTTAAGGATCTCGAGAAAACCCATCTCGAAATTTTTTTTTTCACAACAAATAATAGAAAAATGCAAAATGTTATTTATACTTTTATTATTATTATTATTATTATCGTTAATATTATTATTTTTAGAAAATTTTCCAACATCCCTTACCTAAGTATCACGGAATATATGTACGGTATAAATAGGAATGGAAACATCTGACTGAAGGGTGGGCGGGGTGGACGAATCCTCGTCGGAAGGTAAATATTCGCTATTCAAATTTCCATTTTTTTATTTTTTTTTGTTTTTTTATATTCTCAAAACTTCGAAGCGCGTCGGGTACTCCGGTCCCCGGACCGTTGACGCGTTGGAAAATAATGAAACGGAAAGAAAAAAAAAGAGAGAAGGAACGAAAAAAATTTGGAAAAAAAAGAAAAGAAAAACGAGAACAAATAATACAAAAAAAAAAAAAAATGTCTCCCTTCTGGAAGCTGCCGTCGAAAAAATAACACTAAAATTACCATCGACGGCGGGAAAGATGCGCGTACATGGGAAAACCAGCCGCAAAGTTTTCGTTGACAACAAGAAGATGAGAGAAGAAGAAAAAAAAAAAACGAGAGGAAAATAAAAAAATGAAAAAACGATGCCACAACAAAAAACGAAAATAAAAAAGAATAGGTACCTCGATTTTGAATCTTTCGACGTTTCGATGATTGAAAAAAGAAAAAAGAAAAAATAGAAAAAAAGAAAATAGAGAAATAAAGAAAGCCGGAGCACTTGTCAACTTCATTATACAGGTTGAAAAAGTGGGTTAAGTAATAATATATAGTTAGGGGGTTGGTCGAGGGAGAAAGACCGCGTCGCTTTCGCACCCAGGCTTTTAATTTCACCGTTTATATGCATTAAATAAAGTAACTGTAACTGGATTTCACCGTGTCAGGGACTAAGCCTGTTGGTCCTGTTGGTCCTGTTGGTCAACCGGCTTAAAATGGGTGTCTAATATAATCGGGCGTTAAATTTATTCAAAGGGATGAATTTTCATCAAAAGTTTCGCGCCCGGTTGAGCGTAAAATAAATTAACGCGTTTTACGAAAACGTATATAACATAAGTAATATAAGAATTGAATGTGACAAGAAAATTTGTTTTTTATAATCTTTGTTTTTTTTCTTTTGGATTTTTTTTTGGGTTTAAAAAAAAAAAAAAATTCACACACGGAGATTTTTTTATCTCCTTTTTAGAATCAATTTTCATCTCATTCATGATTCATGATCCACCCCGGAGATGTATACCTAGAAAAGCGAGAAGTTGAAAAGGGGAAATTTTTTCGTTTTATTTTTTTTTCTTCTCCTTTTTTTTTCAATGGTTTTTAACGGTGAAACTTTCGACTGTAAACACTTCCGATAAACCGCTCTCTTTGTAACTACCGTGTTTTCAAGGATCGTTAACCCCTTGTATTTCCTTTTGTATACCTATCTCCTCCTCGCGACGCCTGGTTCAATCAATAGCGTCCCGACGCTGTCCGTCACATTCCCTGTTGCGAAATGCTGACCCAGTTTCCAAAAAATTTCCTGACGTCTAACGACTCTTTCTCGATTCCCTTTTTATCCGAAATTCGGTCGAACTAGTTCTCGCTTTCGAAAGCCAAAACCGAAATCGGAAATTCATTTTTTCGATATTTTTAAACCCGTTTGCATTAACGCTACGTTATTTTCTCTTCGCTGATATTTCGCTCCGATAGCTGAAAGTATAAGAAAAATAAGCGGAAAAACGAGAGAGAGAGAGGAGAGAAAGGAGAGAATGGGAAATTGCGTCGGGTTCATTTTCCGAATCATTTCGTGCGATTTTCTAACCTTCCATCACCGCAACTTATATATACCTTAGCTATTTTTCTTCAAACTTAACTCGAGGAAAGGGAGATTTTTGCGCTACGTCAGACGAAACTAAAACCTTGGTCAAAGAATGAGGAAGATGGATAAAAAAAATTAAAAAAAAAAAGAGCCGGTGATGGAAAAAGGAAAAAATTAGTATATGTAAAAAAATTTTGCGATATTTAACGGCGTGCGAAAATAAATTAGCCCAGAATCGATGGATGATCGATTTTCACTTCGAATCACTGCAGTCTGTTTTAAATGAAACTCTAGGAGCTTGAAGGGAAATGAGTCTCTCAGTCTTTGAGTCTTTGAGTCTTTGAGTCTCTGGTTGTAAACGCGAGAAGAGAAGTTGAAACGGTTTTCACCGAGTTTACGGATTAATTATTTAGAAAATTCGCTCTTTCGCGAACGAACTACCGCATATATACGTGCTACATATATAGTATAGGTAAATACACACGTATATTCGAGAAGTTTTAAAGTCTGATTAAAAATTGAAGAAAATTCTTGTCGAAAAGCTGCAGCGATGGATTCGTACACGGACTCGTAGAGGATTCGACGATACAGGAATAAACTGAAAAGTGCAAATTTTCGGTCTAGGGATTAATTGGAATCGAAAGATCGCGCGACGAAGATCGTCCACCACCGATTCGTCTCATTCCTGTAAGCTGTTAGCTGTTATAATAGAGATAAAAATAAAAGAATCGTTGACAGATGCTGGATGAGCCAAGGTGACGTGAAGAATTGAACCTCTCGCAAGAACCTAAGTAATAGCTACTGTAAACACGGACGGGGCTTGTTTTCGTTCCATTTCGTTTTTCCAAAGGGAAAATGAGGCCACGTCTTATTACAGCGGTAAGAAAGAACCCGCGTCTCTGTTTTCTCTCTACTTTCTGTTCTAAGCTTGAAAAAAGAGAACAAAAAACAAAAAAGATACAAGAAAGAACAAAAAAAGGAAAAACCGAAAGCTAGAATAAAAAATAGCAGAACAAGACGAACCAACGAACGTGCGAAAATAAATTAAATTACATTCTATACGCAATCCGCGAAATGTTTCGATCTAATATAAATAATTTCGAAAAGTTTACCCTTTTCGAATATAATTTCGATTCTATTGGAAAAAGAAAATCTACCATTCTCTTTTAATAAACTTTTTTTTCTTCTTTTTTTCATGCAACGTTTGTAAACATTTTTTTTTTTGGGCAGCGAGCCCCCTTCTGTTGCAGTTTTCGTCAATATGGTGAAAAGAATAGGGCGTAGATATGGGGCCATAAATTTGGCAAACCGGGGGCACGGCATAAGCTGCACATATAAGAGCTTGCGGTGCGAAGATGTTAATTTGAAAATATCTCAGTAAGAGCTAAGGGCGGTGGCAGGGGCGGGGGCGGGGGTGAAAATATATTAAATGTATAAATGCACCCTCGGAAAAGTTTGTTTGGGTTTGGATAAGGGTGGCTCAACGGACTTTGCCCTCAAAGCCCCGGCGAAAGCCCTGCAGGAGCAACCCTGAAACACCAAAGCGTGTTAAACGCGGAGGAATATAAGTATTGCCTCGAGAATTTGGACGCCGATCATTTTTCGAATGATTCCTTTATTTTGCAAAATTTTTCCCCTAAATTTTGTAGAAAAAAAAAAAAAAAAAATTTCGAGACGGAGAGAAAAAACGAGAGACGAGAGAAAAAAATAAATTTTTTTATGTTTTTTTTTTCCCCTGAAATAAGGGAAAAGAAAATGAGAGAATAATTACGAAAGTTTCTAAACTGCACCAGCAGCAGCATAGGTTTTAAATTTAAATGTTGAACGACGAGGGGGAAGGGAGACAGCGTTGCGATCAGGGTTGCAAATATAACAATCGGATTTGCATCACAATAGCGGGGGATGAGATATTTTGAATTATGTAAATCGGGTGAATGCGTTATGCCACGATATGACAATGCACAGTTTGCATTTTAACAGACGGACTCGCCCGGCCAGGCTATACGATTAATGAAAAAAGGGTGATAAAAAATGGAAAATAAAGTCTGACCCGAGTCGCGAGCCACCCCCGCAATCACGCAATATTAACTCGACGATAAAAATTCGATCATTCTCTTCATTTACCTTCGTATACAAAAAAATAAAAAATAAAAAATAAAAAAGTCTCACTAAAATTTGAAACTGAAATCAATTGCTCGATGATTAAAAATTCTCTACCCCCTAGATATAAATATAAACGCGTGTAACTAATAATATGCGCATGTGTTAAGGGTGGTTTAGGAATACCCCGGCGTTACGGGCGATTAAGTTAGCTGATCATTTAAAAGTCAAACAGAACCGATCGTGAGCCGGGCATTTGGACGTTGGACGGAATGATTAATTATTTTAAAATCCCGGGAGGTTCCGAGCACTGATTACACCGCTCACCCTCGTCCCGCAGCATCCCCTGCTAGCATGGGACAGGCGGTAGAACACAGGGAGAATGACCTCAAATCTGCAGTCCAGAGTTTATAATTAAGTTGGAAAACTGTTGTCTGTTCGTTTAGTTGCGTCTCGTTCAGAAATGGTTTTTCGTTTTTTCGTTCGTATCAAAATTTTCATTTTCATCCCCGGGCGGTGGCTAGATCTCTGCATCGTATCGCGTTTCGAATCTGGTCATTTTATCGTCTGGTATAAATCCCAGAGAGATTCCTTAGGGGTTGCTGAAGGTAACCGAGGAGAGGGACGCGCGAATCCTCTGAAATTTAACCCTTTAATTAATCATATCAAACAGCGATACAACCCTCGGTCATATCCCAGAATGCTGCAACGGTTAGAGCTATGCCGTGGCATGCCATCCCCATGGCTGCACTTGTTTACCCCTTTAGTTATCACGATTCAGAAGGGTTTTAGCCGCGAATCAAATCCCTTCGCATATAATTCCTACCCCGATTCAGTTCTGCCACCCTTTCCCCCCTTCGCCACCGGTTCCCGTACCAGTGCACGATTTTCATCCCCTAAAACACACAGTCTGACAGCTTGACACGTGCTATCATTTATATACATGTACGTATTCTGTATCAAACGACTGACGTATGTAGTAGAGATATATGTGAGCCGAAGGATCTTCTACCCCCGAATTTTTGGGATCGGCATTTAAAAAATGAGCAAATAAAAAAAAAAGGAAAATGTGTATATTTTCGGCGATAATAGATTCGGTTAGGAATTTGATAGGAACAAATTTTCCCGGTTATATCCTTCGGGGATATAAGTTAAACCGAAAGACAATCGGAATTTACTTTGCGGATAAGGGGATAAATAAAATATGAGAATCGTAATACGATGAACACCTCCGGGTGGTAGCTACCGGTATAGGTATAGGTACGACGGGGCTGTAGTGATAAAAAATTCGAATATATAATTCAGGAGGGAAACTCGCCTCCAGAGTTTCCCGTTCCAGAACAGTACACCTATCTAGTATCCAGAAAAGCTACGAGCTGAACGAGAAAGAGAGAAAGAAAGAAAGAGGGAGAGAAAGAGAGGGAGAGAGAGGGAAAGGTGTCTAAATCGTTTTATAACACGTCACTGTACCCGTGAAATATGTTTCGGTTTTTTTTGATTAAATGCTAAAAATATTTTAGCAGGAGGGAGAATTCCTTCCTTTTCCTTTTTTTTTCCTTCTTTCCTTTTTCATCTTCTTCTCCTTTCCTACCAGCTCTTGGTAACGGAATAGAGGAGGAAGTTGTCTTTTCATATCGCAAAATCATTAGGAAATTTGTAAAATTTTAATTTATTAGTATATCGTTCGTATTAGTTTAAAACAAAAAAAAAATTACCAACCTGCCGGAGGGGGATGATGATGATTTTTATTTATGAGACGAGGACCCTGTACAGGACAAATGGTTGAGTGTGGCTGAAAGCTAGATATAGAGCGTTGGAAATAGGGGTTGACTCTTAGGGGTTGGAGAGAAGGAACCTCTGGATGTTTGGAATGCATGAATGGAAGTTCGCGATTATTACCATACAGTTCCCGGCGGTGCAATACCGGCTTCTGGTATACATATATATCGAGGAATAGGGGTTCCCCTAACTGCAGTAATATGGGGTTACATCCCTTAACGCCACCCGCGTAACCTTTCAGGGTGAAACACCCTTCGAGGCATCGTTACCTCGCGACGACTCTCAACTCTATATATATATATATATATATATATATATATATACAGGTACTTGTATTTATCACGCGACGAAAAAATATATCTTAAACCATATATATATATATATATATATATATATTATATACTGGAGTATCTTTGTTTCTGCTTTTTTTTTTCCTTTTTTTTCTTCTTGAGAGGATCATCCCTACGCCGGGGAATTTCGAGAGCGTCGTTTCGCTCGAAAAGTCGAGAAATATTGTTTTCAAAGAAGAAGAAGTAAAAGGAATGAAAAATAACAAAAAAAGAATAACAAAATATCATCCAGCCTTTAGAAACTGTATCTGATTATTTAATATGTACATCAAATATCGCGATAAACGATATATATATAAAGGCGACGCCCGAGAAAGTACGAAGAAGATACATTTTTAACAGTTTTCTCTTTTTCTTTTCATTTTTCTTCTTATTTATACGTTTTGTTTGAAATTTATTTAAAAAAGGGGAGCGGTTGAAAAATAGAAAACTTATATCCGTAGAATTTGACTACCATCGGGGAATATGGGAAATTTTTTAGTACGTCGATCAGGGGAAAGAAAGGAAAAAATAAAATAAAATAAAGAAAAGAAATGAAAAAGAACACCTAATTTTAATCCAGTTCCGAAGATCTAGCGATCTTGATTTCGGAAAGTTATCCATTTAAGAGAAACGACGACCGAGTATAGTGGGTGGTACAGGGGTCGAGGGTGGTTAGATTTTCTGGGTAGAAACTGCCAACCAGAAAACGCCAAGATACATCGACTTGGCTCCGGGTGTTCCAAGTCACCGGAGGAAGACGTATATCCACCAATTCCGCTAAAAGATTTGAAATAAATGGAACTAGGACTCTGATCTCTCTAGCTTCGCCGAGATATGGGCTGCGATATAAATTAACTTCTCTACCCGCCACTGCAACCCCTACCCCTACCCCTACCGACGGGCTCTTACTTTTTTTTTTTATTTTTTCTTTCCTCCTCTTTTTTATTTTTTTATTTATTTTTTTCTCTCCCCCTCAACGATTCCTCTTTCCCTCTATATCCTTTAATTTTTCATCTACATATTCCGTACCTATTGAATATCAAAGATTTGAAAAAGTGAGACGATAGAAAAAGAAGAGAGAGAGAAAAATAAAAATAGGAAATCGTTTCGCAGATACGATTAAACCCCGGTTTACCACCTTTAAATGTAAATTAGTGTCTTACCACTTAGCCACTTTACTCGAGAGTAACTTCGTTAGGTAGAGAAGGCAGAGAGTTTGGCCCTCGTATTTAACCCTGTTATACATTGATTGGTAGTAATCGTTAGAATTAATTGATTGTTCAAGTTGAAGTTGAAGTTTGCGAGTGATTAACCGGAGTGTATCGACAGGCTACCCCAAGGTATAAACGTGCAGTTGTAAATATCCACTATCAAGATCAGTAATGATCGTTTGGCGATACTGATTGCGATAATTAATAAAGTAACAATAAGTATACGGTGTATTTATATATATATAGAGATTTTTCTTCGATTCTTTTCTCCTTGCGGAAAAACGAAGGAAATTCGATCGGAAAAATAAGAAGATAAAGTGAAACTGCAGAGGGTTTGAGGGTGAGAGAGAGAGAGAGAGAGGGAGATAGAGGGATGAGAAATAATAAATTACTTAGGCTGCGCCTTCTGCTAATTTAATTACCAAGCTGTTGCTTCGTTAGAAAGACCGGAGGGGAAGAGTAATACAGAAAGAGAAAGAGAAAATTCTAAGACTAGGGAAAATTTTCGAACGAGAGAAATAAAACGTCCAGAGACGTTTACAGCCCCGTCTGAACCGCCGGCGTGTCTTGCGGCTGTCGAATAACCAATTTCAAGTTTACGAGAATTGATAATAATGCAAATCTTTGATGAATTATAATTAAAAAAAAAAAACTTTATCTTAAACTTCTTAACTTTTTTGGGGATGAACATCCCCTCTCTCGTACGCCGATCTCTTTTTCCCCGTTTTGTAGTAGGAGATAGGTGTGTGTGTAGATATACGCGAGGAATTTTTCAGGTGCCTTTTGCTGCAGCTCTCCTCTCTTGTAAAAAGCGGTTTAGAGGATTGAAGAAGGGGTAGGAAATGGAAGTAAGGAAAAGTAAGAGGAGGTAGAGGAAAGAGGAAGAAGAAGATGGCGTTCGAGCCCACCAGGGTGCCGTTGCCAAAGTTAAGCACTCGGAATTCAAAGCGGTCGGCTCTTAGAGTTTGAGAGGTTTCCGAGTAAGAAAAATTCCCCAAATTTTACCGCCGGGGGTTGCAACACCCACCAACCTACGGCCACTCCTGCAGAGTTCGAAGCTGCCTGTCTTACAGATTGATGCCAGCTTTTCTTACATCTAGGTAAAAAGGAATAAAAAAAAAAAGAAAAACATCTACAAAAAAAAAAAAATATACATCCCAGCCGCTACGTCGATTCTACGTGCGTCTATAGCTGTATATAAAAATTTGGCATTTACCCAGGACACGTTACTCATACACATACCTACAGTTCGGTCTTTCCTTTCTTTTTTTTCGATTCAAATTGTCAAAGATTTTTCAAAATTCTTTAATAAAACAGGGAATATTTATCCGAGGGGGGATTTTTCTCTTCTCTTCTCAATCTTTGCCTTTTTTTTTTTTTTCTTTCTCTGTTTCAGGTGAAACCGAGTTACCAAGAATCAAGAATATTCTCCCGCACTTCGAACAAGCCTCTCTCTTTCTCTATCTCTTGCGCGCGGAGATTTCCCGTGATACTTGAACGCCGATATTGGGGGACGGCGCGTGCGACGACTATCAATGCTGGGGTGTTCCTCCACCCTTGGTGTCGCGAATAATATTTTCACCTGCTTTGATGAGAGAAGAGAAAGAAAAAGAAAAAAAAAAAAAAAATCATAGAAAAAAAAATGGGAGGATAACGAATAGAGTAATATTTTAAAAAATTGTTGTTTTTCCTGTTTTTCTGTCGTTCCTGGATCATATAATATGATCTAGAGTTCGAATCGCATATACGTACGCCGTATTCTTCGATTTAGATTTTATTCACACAAACTTAGACAAATATGCGCTAGATATTGCTGTATGGTATATGGTAGGTACACGTATCTCTAGCATTCCTTCACACCCCGAGGGAAAACCTGGGCTAAACCATGGAACGGTGCGATATATCTCAGAGAGAGGTGAAGTAGGTGAGAGAAGAGAAGGTGGCGCGGATAGAGAACGAAGAGAAACGAAGAGAAGAGGAGAGAAGAGGAGAGGAGAGGAGAAGAGAGGAGAGCTAGGGGTGGGTGGGTGGAGAGAGACCAGGGCGACAGAATGCAGGATAAATTGTTTCGCTCGCTTGAGGCAGTATTTTTCAAATACGCTGAGTTGCGGCAAAAAAACGGGCGACACCGCACCACCACGCGACATTCACCTCGGCTAGAGAAGGGTGGGTGGGTTAGATGGGTGTGTGGAGGGTGGAGGGTGGTTTCGTTCGTTTCCTCTGTCAACGGTTATGGATATCGCCTAGAGCTCAAAGAGCTAGAGATTCATCACAGTGATTAAAGTTCAAATCATTTCTCACTGTGCTCACTCGTATAATGTTATACGCGAGGGTGAGGAGTTCTCCCCTCGAAATATCTTAGTCGAACGAACTAACGGAAAACAAAAAAAAAATGAGGGAAGAAATTTTGCAATAATACTAAAATACTTTCTTCGATTTGCAAAATTTTCCGATAAAAATTTCTCGAAGAATTTTCATTGTATTTTCTTGGTGTTTTCTTCCTATTTTTCTTTTTTTCTTTTTCTTTTCATTTCCCTCCCTGCAGTAGCGGCATAGCGGCAGGAATAAAGGGAGTAATAGAGTAAGGGCAGAGGCAAGAGGGAGTAAAAAGTGGCGGAGACCACGAGAAGGATAATTGGGTCGAAGGGTGAACGGTAATTGAAAGGAGACGGACGAAAAATTGATTCTGCCGCAAGGTTCGGTCTCAGTTCAGTTCTTTGGTCCTCCTCTCTCCCTCGGATACCACAACCTGCAGCCTCGCTAAAACCCTCCCCCGTCTTGACTTTATGTACCGAACGGTATCCCACCACTGTCTTTTTTTCTTCTTCTTCTTCTTCTTGATTTTTCTCCTTTTTTTCTCTTTTTTTTTCTTCGGGGAACGACGAACTCACTCGCCTCTGTGGACCTAGGAAATCCTAAATAGAATTATGGCCTGGGGATCTGTGCTTCTCACTGATCAAAAGGTCACGTATACCGGAGCGGTAAATGCCAATAAAAAAGAAAAAAAGAAAGGAAGAAAAATGAAATCCTCGAGCGATCCCGCGATTCTTAACATACGTACTACTACGGGATCATCCCCCTTTCCCCATGATTTAATCACCGCATAGACAAGAATATTCTCTTCCTCGGAGGGTTAGAGGGGGGGAGAAAATGAGAAACGAAAAATGAAATTCGTGAAAATTTTTTTTCACCCGCAGATTATTATTTTTCATCGGACTTTTCCCTATTTTTTTTTATCTTTCCTCTTTTCTGGTCTTTCTTTTTATTCCTCGAAGGGCAACTAAGTGAATAAGAAGAGACGGGGATGAGGAAGATGACGACGACGGCTTGGGGGGTTGACGGGGCGGGGTGGGGTGGATGTACGGAAGGGGGAAATAACTGGAGCGCAATAATCAATTGTTTCTTATTCTTCTGGAAAGGATGTTTTCCTTCCGAACGAATTCGCATTCTGCAACGTTCACTTGGCACCGAGAACCAAAGTTACCGCAGAGGAAATTGACGGCAATACAGGCTTGCTTATAATCAAAATAGAATACAAAATAGCCAGAAAATTTCGATACGATTCCAGTTTCACTAGAAACTCACAAAATTACTTCCGATTAGGAAACCCATGATTTCTTTTTCAATTTTTCTATCTCGCAACTCAAAAGCTCGCGTGGTTTTCGAAGCCCGAAAAAATACCGAGGCAAAGAGGGATGGACAAACGGGGAGAAACAGCTCGGTAATTAAGGTCCATGAACCACGAAGAGGACACGCTGCTGGTCAGACCATAAATATGGAGTTCATTAAGCTAAGAGTGTAGCCAGTGAGTTTGCGCACCGAACTCACAATCAGTGGGCTAAGCTGCTTCGTTAACTAATACCTTGTCATTCATAATCCGTAGAAAGCCCATTTTTTTTCCTCGTTTCCAACTGCTAGCCGGGCTCCGGGCTCCCGGCTCCTCTTCCACCAATCCAACATTTTACAAATCGTTTTTTCACCGTCAAACAGAAACTTTTTATCTTCCGTTTTACGTGCGGGGAGGGTGGTGTTCATTTTTCAGCCCTTACTTCCCTCCCGAAAATTTCGCGACGCCGTTATTGCGGATATTATTAAAAAAACGAAATTATTTTTCGTTTTGTTATTCAACGTAGAATTTATCAAAAATGATAACATCAAAACTCGGATTTTGAAACCTTATGGAAATCGGCGTATCTCCCACTCTGTGACAGCTGGGTAGCCCTGAGCCAACGCACATCCAAAGTAGATACGTATACACGCGTCCTCTTCGAAACCAACCCGCAACTAATTAAATGAATAATTCATCGCCCCTCTGTACGCAGAGAATTATTATTAACTTAATTGAAGCCAAAGTGTAGCAGAGAAATATATATATATATATAATATATATGCGTGATGAGATAGAAATACGTACGGGGGAGAGGAGAGAGCTGATTGCAAACTGTGGCATCAAAAAAACAAAAAGAGAAAAAAAAAACAAATTTTGGGGAAGGCGGGGGAATGAAAGATGAAAGAAATAATTAATTAATTGATTAATTAAATAAATAAAAACGAAAAGGCATTACAAGTCTGTTCGCTAATTGGTAACTAGAATTAAGGTACATGTGTCAGTTTCCAGCGCGGTTTTAGTTCTACCTTGGAGTGTGTCTTACTACAGACCCCCTGTATAAACGAAACAAATCTGGGTAGATTTAGCCATGTTAGCCGGGGGTAGAGCATAGCTAACGAAGCTGGAACCGGAGCTGGTTGCAGAGACTGCATCTAGCCCGGACTACGGAATACGGAGACGTGGCATCAGCATACAAATCAAATATAGCGGGGCAAGTAAACAAAACAACCTCTTAATTAAGGTGGACAAACAAGCTGCCGGATGGACTAACCGTAAGAGAAAGAGAGAGAGAGAAGCGCAAGGATAGAAGAGGGCATCTCTACTGACGTTCAATTAAATCTGCGACACAGTCTAGCCTCCAGCTTCTCTGCGCTGTCTGGCCAAGGGGCAAACGGAATCGCGAATTTTCTCGATCGAACTTGACGCGAGGTACGGAGGGAGCAGGTCGTTGATCGATATTCAAAAAACTGAAGCCACGATTTTTCTCACCAAAAAACATCTCGCGGGCAAGAAAATAGCCATGAAATCCATTTCCATAAATCAGTCTTCTCTTCTTCATGACCGCCAGCCAGCCAGCCGCCCATCCCACCTTTCAGAGCGGTCTGTTCGATCGATTATGAAATACGCTTTACGATGAATATAATAAAGTAGATGAAGAATATTACCCCCCAAAGTTGAGAAAAGTTCATCCAAAATTAGGGAGACGGTATAGAAAAAGAAAATTCGCCGATATACCGCGCCGGCTCGCGTTAGTCTGTCCGATATTTCGTTGTACCACTTATTTACGACGTTGTTCTAGTTCTGTGTTGTATATCAACCGATTACCCCGCCTAGTATACGTTGAATAATTAATTACTAGAACATAGGTTCGTTTGGTCTAGACTGCGGAATATCAGATGAGAAATTTTTCGGAGTGAGAGAATTGCTCGACTTTTTCAGGCCTCTGGTCGTTCGGTCGATTGCAGAGATGGTATTGAGAAAATTGTTCGGGATCGTTTGAGTGAGGGTAGAACGTGTATTTTCATGCAAGGGTTTTTTTCGACTTTTTTTTTCTAAAAATAAAGGCGATTGTGAGATTGAGTAATTTATTTTTATTTTTAGAGCCGAGCTATCGCGACTTCGACTAGCTGTTGCGAATTTTATATTCAATCTCCATAAAGAGATGGTCGGGGGGGACTGGTGTAAGGAGGGAAATGTAAAGGGAAAGGGAAATCGAAGTAGGATAAAAGGTTAAAAAGGAAACAGCTAACGTTTTCGAGCTAAGGAATCGAAAATACCCCGATACAAGGCAATAACAATTCAATCGGTCCAAAGTGAGTCAAACGTTGCTACTTCAATTTCGCATCGTAGTCCCGGCGATTGGGGATGGTAGGTGGAAGTCGAGTGGGATAGTTTGGTCCGCAATTTTTCAGTATTGGTAATAAAAGATGACTCCGAAATTGCGACCCTGGTACCTCGTCTTACTTCCCTTGCCGTCTCCCTCCCTTCGATAACACATGCAGCTTATGGCCAAACCGACACTTTCTATTTTACAACTAGACACTGAACTCTTGAGTAAAAACCCCGAGGGGTAGTATATATGGGGAATAAAAAGGGGAAAAATAAAAGAAAATTTTCTGTTACGTTTCAAACTGAAACTGAAACTGAAACTGAAAGGAGTGAGGAAAATTCAGCGGAGGTTGTACGTAGGTACCTAAGACGGGGAAAGCTGCATGATGGTGGAAAGAAACTTGTGTGTGCGGGTGATGGATGCTTTAAAGTTATTAGGGTTGAAAGTAGGCGAGCGCGTGCGTGTGCGTCTGGGTTTAATGGAGGGTAGAAAGAACCGCCAGTGTCTGCGTAATATCGCATCGCCGAGTGTCAGGAAAGAGTTTGTCTGAAAGCCGCTTTTAAACTGCCGATACTTCAAATTTAGCAACGTTTCATATACCCCCTTTGGCACTTGAGAAAATAAAAGGGAGAAATTAGTCGGCAATAAAAATTGCATTGGCTAAAGAGAAAGGAAACGAGCCACTTCGAATATCAGACACTTTTCACCGTCCTTCCATCTTTGTGTGTGGCTGCTTACTGCCGATATTTCACCATTTTTAACACTTTCGGAATTATATTTTTCAGTGAATTCCACTCTTTCAGAAGATATTTCAATTATTTCCAGTATCAGAGAAAAATACTTCGAACATTTCCAAAATTTCAGCTTGATACTTCGAGTATCTCGAGTATTCCAGCAAAAAAAAAATCGTGCATTTTGAGTATTTGACGAAGATACTTCAAATATTTGAAAATCTGAGCTAAGATTTCAAGTATATCGAGTATTTTTGAAGATACTTTGCATGATTTGAGCATTCCAGGTAGATACTTGCTGTTGTGAGTATTAGAGTGAGCCATGACGTCTATTTTGAGTATCTGAATAAGATATTTCCGATATTTTGGGAATTTGAGCTGATATTTCAAGTATTTTGAGCATTTGAGGAAGATACTTTGAATTTGCTTGAAATTTCAGCTATCTAGTTACTTCAAGTATCTCAAGTATTCGAGTAAGCCGTGTATTTCGATTAGTTGAGTTGCTATTTCAAGTCTTTCGAGTATTTGAGAAAGATACTTGGAATATTCCGAGCATTCGAGCTAGATACTTCAAGCTTATACTATTTGAAGTATTTCGAAATTATGGGGAGCCTATTTTGAGTATCCTAAGAATTTCGTGTCTCATTCATCGCTGACACCGTCCTCCGTTCTCTTATCCAACTTCCCTCGTATCTTTATAGCAACGATTAACTTGCCAACTATTTGACTTAGTATACGTAGAGAGTCGGGGGTTTAGGATCATCGATATTTGAGTCCTGTAGATGGCGGAGGCGCGCAGATCGGGTATTATCCTCTTGTTTAAGTTTAGATCGTAAATTCAACATGAGCGAGGAAAGTGTGGAATATCGATTGCCTCGAACGACACACGAGAAGAAGGAACGTCGCCTCTAAGTTTTTCGATATATTCTCAACGATGATGTGCCCTTGTTTCCATACATCATTGCCTGTATTCCTTCCCCACTCCCAACATCCCTCCAAGACAAAGCCATCCGCCCTTCGCTCTTCGTCTTTCGTATTTCGTCCCTGGTCCTTGGTCCTTCTTATACACACCCCGGAGCAAAAGATTTCCCTATTTTCTCCACGTTTCGCTTCATTTTAGAAGGAAATATATCGCGCGAGTTCGAATAGGAAAAGAATAACTTAACCTGGACGTATAAATCGAGGAGAGTTTTCAGTACTTCACCAACTTCGATACGCCCTTTTTTTTTATTGCTCTTACACGTCGCTTCTCTCGTTCTCGTGAAAAAAATCAAACTCATATCCGAACGGCAAGACCTACAGGAAAAAGAAAGGATCGAAAGGGTGCTAAAAGTGATAATAATCGTCATTTCCCATCAACACGGTTTTAAAACTTCTTTCTTCCCTTTTGTTTTCGCGCTCCTCTTCACCCTCCCGCTTCTCGGTCGGCACCCGCAAATACTTTATCCCAAAATTACGTCCTTAAGACCGTCGTCCCCGTTCTCCCTCCGGCTTTGGGGTCTTGGAGGCGGCAATATAGATCCGCAAAGCGTCAAGATCGCCAAGAATCCCTTCTTAGCCAGGCTCATCCGATTACAGTATGGGTAGGGGTGCGGGAGTCCTAGTGGGGTCCGGTAATCCGGTCATCCGCAGGACTCTGTCCTGCCCGGGTCCACCTAGTTTTATCTAGTTTCACGCGACTCCTTCCTAGACCATGAGCTTATATAGTTAATCGAAGCCAAAGACACCGCAGTTACTGGAACACGGCCAAATTTCTTCATTCATATAACGAAAGGGGCGACCATCTGGACGTCCGAACCGTCGATTTTATGCAATTTTCTAAATAATAAACTTTCCGGGATATCAGGAGCGCGGCAATACGGCGCGGATCATAAGTCAAACCGTGGACGATAATAGGTCATGGATTCTGAAGCAGCCCCGCACACACACCTCGAGGAAAACTAAGAGGAATAATAGCCGGTCTCGTATATAGAATCTGATATATATATTAGTTGGTGAAAATTTTCGAGTAAATTTCAAGAAAGTCGGCCGATTAATCAAGCCCCGTTCTGTAAGGCTGCAGGGGGTGAAATCAATGAGGAAAGTAAGATTCACACGATCAGAGGACAAACACTGGCAACGGTGAGTTGGTGCAGCGCGGAACGGGAGAGGGAAAGAGTAAGGGAGAGAGAGAGTAAGCCGCGAACTTATTCTAACTTATACGAAGTTAATGAGAGAACTAGGGATGCTGGATGAGAAATGGTACCGTAGTGACTAAAAGGTCCTCCCCGTTCCCTTCGTTCTCTTATTCTTATTCTTTTTATTCTTATTCTTTTCGCGCTACGCCACAATGGAATCGGTTCACCATTCGTCAAACAATGAAAACTTTCTTGCAATGGGCCTCTCTCCTCCATCTCTCTCTTTACCCTCTCCCATCCCTTATTCCCGCCGTTTCTACAACCCTGCAGGAAAGTTTCGTATTGTATTTCATCGGCATGGTGTATACCTTGCTCACCTATACCTACGCATACGTTTATACGTACGTATATACGTATATGCCGAACGTCTGGTACCGATAGGATTTACATCGATAAAACAACGATTCTGAAAACTCCTGAGCTGAACAACTGTAAATCATAAGTTATACGCGAAATAAAGGCCGCAGTAAATCGGCCCTGTTTCTCTACTTCCCCCTTTCTTACTTTCTTTCTTTTCATCTGTCCGACGATCGGGATCGTCAAAATCGAAAAACTCCCCCAGGAGAGCAACCTTCGAACCCGTGTACGGTCGCTCTGGGACCATATGTATAACACTTTCGTATTCCACTCGAAGAAACTATACGATATGCAAATTTACTCGCCTTATTTTTCACCTCGATTTCTCCCCGCGACTTCAATCCGACGTGTTACTCGCGTCCGTCTAATTGCACCATAAGACGATATCTGTAGGTACACGAGGATCTTGGGCACGACGACAGAGACGTGGCGTCGCGTTCGATGGGATTATGAAATCGATTTAAGCTGAATTTCGCATCAGCGAGCAATCCCATGTGCTTTGTGGAAGGGGAGTATCTTTTGTATTGTAGACACATCTACTCGCGGACGTGTGTACACGCCGGAGTATATCGTATATCCGTTTTCTAATGTATACACAGTATTTCCCGACGAGTGAAACGTAATGTAAATTTTGAAGGTAACGAGTTCTGACGTCATTTTAATTAATATCGTTGCCTGACGAGACACACAAACCCCCCTGCGGCAGGCTAGGCTAGTATCCCATCTTCCTCCTCCTCTTTATCTCACCTCAACGAACCTCGAATAATTTCTGTACCTACACTTCGAAACACGATACGACAGTTTCGATTATACGAAACTGTTCTCCTAAAATCTCTTTTCCTTTTTCATTAAAAGAAAAATTGAATTTTAAGAAACAACGTATCCGCGAATCGAGGAATTTTGAATCGTCCTGTAGATGTGGTTGATGTTGAAGTGTGTTACTGGAAGGGTGTGTCTCTCCTCCCTCTTTCCACATCCCTCTTCTCTCTCCTCTCATCCCTCGTCCCGACAGAACTGAGTTTGTTTAATTGCATCCGAGAGAATCTCTCCCCAAGCATGAGCTTCTGTTTCTCTGCATTCCCCGGAAGGAGGAAGCTAGAAGGTGAAGAGTTGGTGGCGAGACGAAGGAAGGGTGGGATAGCTAGGCTAAGGTTGGTTGGTTGGTTCCCCGGGATACGACGGGACCAGAATATCGAATGAGTATATATCTCAGATGAACCGAATAGGGAAGCTCAGAGAAAGCTTCCTAGTTTTGTCTGACGAGTGGATTTCCTGCTCACCTACCATAGATTGCCTCTTAACCCTACGCGTTGGAATAATTAATCATCGAATCTCTGTATGTAACCCTGTAATCTCCCCCATTTATTCATAACAGAAAAAAAACGTCAAAAATTATTCATCAAAATTTGGAATCTTCTCCGAAGAATATATTCTCAAAGGAATCGTCACACCCGTCTGTGAAGGTACAGGATGCATTGTGTGCGAAGGGGACAGTGCGACGTATGTCGGCATATGCAAATATCGTTCATCGGACGACACTGGCTAGTTTGCTCCGAGACGACACTGTCCAAATAACGTCAACCCGCGGGGCTTTGTGGAAAATTAATAATTTGTGCCATCGGAGGTCCTGCGCCCTTATCTCTCTCTCTCTCCCTCTCTTTCCCCGTTGAGTCTGCATATAAGGGAGCGAGTAGGTATTATACATCCCTCGATTAAATCGGGATTGTAATACACGTGTATATGCATGTATGTAGGTATAATACGGACCTCGGAACACGTACCTGTGATCAAAGTCTTACCGTGGATAGAACACGGGCATATCTAGATAATAGATTAAACCAACCCCGGCTGCCCGGGGCGGTAATAATATACGAGTGCAACATTTCCAATTTTGGAAATAAAACGCGAGCTAAATAAAGACGGAAGGAAAGTAAAAGGGAACTGAAAGGACAGCAGAAATCTAGCTGAGGCGTAGGAACCAATCAAGAAAATACGGGGGTAGAGGTATAGGGGTTGGACTAATAAAACTAGGCTTAAGTGAGGCTATCAGCTAGCTAGGAGAAAATTGTGGTGTAATTCGGGACTGATTTTATCGTACGTTGGTCCACTAGCTCGGGGCTAGATTTCGCCCTCTGCCTCAGTCTTAAAACTACTTTTGGGATCTTAATTAGCGACCCGCACACCCCTTAACAACCCTTATCGAAAAAATAGTCCGAGATAAATGTGACTACGCTTTTTTCTCCGAATATTAAAAAAACAGCATTCTCGATTCCTCTTGGATTTCCTCGAGGATCGGACGGAAGGGAGGGTGTGTTCCAGGTGCGTGTGAGGGATGTAAGCGGTCAGCGCAGGTCAGATAGAGATAATTTACAATATATATGTATCAGCGGGTATATCTGTAACTGTTTTACAAGCCCGTGATTCTGTACCGCTTGATTCAGAAGCGACCCACTTCAAACAATTATCCAGGATGCTACCCTGGCTGGCTGGATGTATCTGGGTGGAATTATATACCTATGTAGGTGGGTACTAAAGTCTAGATACTGCCGGGGTGAGCGAGAGAAGAGCAAGTAAGACGCGGCCAAGACCAAAGTCGTGATCTGACTAATACCCTAGCTTTGCTAAAGTTTCGACAAAGCCCGAGTAAAACAACGCGATACACGTCGGTTTGCAAATATATACACACACACACACGTATACGCGAATACAATATGGGATAGCGCGTTCATTCGCCATTCAAATATACATGTTTATTTAATATGTACATATTTGTCTACACGTTTACATAAATGAACTCATCTCAGAGACCCGATTAATCTCTGAATCGTAGATCACGATCATTTCGCAAACGAAAACGAAATCGAATGGGAAATCTTGCGAAAGTCTTTGTCTCCTCAGATCCGTTCGTCTGAAATTTTTGAAATTATTTTGGAAACTGGAAACTGGTTATTTTTCGCGATATCGTCGTTTCGGATACGAACGAAGTGTAATTTCTGTCGGTCTCCGTTCCGTTTGATTTTCTGCATCGATAGCAATAAAGTTTTAGATGAAAATCTAGAGTCTTTGGTATATAGCCCTTGCGGATTGGGGATGTCTGATCGCGAGGGTGGACTAACAATGGGAAAAGAAAGAGCGCGGTTCTTTGAGCTGAGGGGAATCAAATAAACTAAGACTGACTGCACGAACGGCTACAGTCGACATGGGATAAAATTCTATCTTCCTGCGGACGGAGTTTGTTTCCTTTCCTGATACCTAACCGGAATATTGATGCTGGTTAATTACTAGAACGAACGAGCCGGAGGTTTGCGAGGTGAGATGCTGACTACGATGATCAAAACCAACAGGCTCTTCGCCCTCCGAGCTAATCTCTGATCTCGATTCAAACTTATCTTCGAATCCCGAAATATCTAAAAAATTTCTTACTCGCTATTATTTTCAAATTCAAATTTTCCAGG
The DNA here is from genome assembly GCA_947538915.1 of Tenthredo distinguenda. Taxonomy (NCBI): domain Eukaryota; kingdom Metazoa; phylum Arthropoda; class Insecta; order Hymenoptera; family Tenthredinidae; genus Tenthredo; species Tenthredo distinguenda. The sequence continues at coordinate 25,530,087 of OX384532.1, forward strand.
GGCTAGAAATCGGCTTTCGGATTATCTCGCGTGTGATAGGGGATGATCGATCCGCGGTGGGTAAAATGTGCATAAACGATATATGGTATTTCTTCGTTCAGATGGGGCGGAAATCCGGATTGACAATTTGCGTCTGACGTACGTATGACGTGATTCCATCCGCGTTATGTAATAGTCGACCAACGATAAGCGAAAATCGTTTTTCCCGCGCGGGATGAGGGATGCAGATGTTAGGTGGTGGAGAAAATGATGTTCGGATTGAATTTTAAAACGCGCGATATATAATACGCGCGATGCGGAAGACCCGTAATCGATTTTGCCCATTTTCGGAAGGATTTTTTAAAGATCCGATAAAAATAAGCAGATAAATAATTGCATCAAATTTTTCGATGATATACCCGAAGCCCCCGGAATATGAGAACGAGGTAAAGGCGAAACAAAACACGAAGCGAATAACTCAAAGATAATGCATCGCTTCTTACACTACGTGCCGGATGGTAATTAATCTTACTGACAAAACTCGGTCTCGTTTGTTTTTACCAAAAAAGATTTTCGCCTCTGCAGTTTCTCTACCCCCGCGAAAGCCGCGGCGAAAATAGAAAATTACTTCATCTTCAATAAGTATATCACGTCGCGTCTAGCAAAGATATAATACAGTATCTCCATCCCCAGACGTTGGAGCGTACGAAATGATTTCTATTTTCTATTTATTATCTTCTTATGGTTTTTTTTTTTTTTTCTTTCATTTTTCTTCACTTTTTTCGCGACTCGAAAAGATCTTGGAGAACAAAAAAAAAAACAAAAAAAAACAACTTGTATACGTATGTATTTCTATACGAGCCAGTTTTTGGCAGAGGTCCGAGATGAACCTTCTTATTATGCGAGGGAATCATCGGGTGGAAGTAATTTTTGTAAAAACCTTAAAGATCGTACAAAAATTTCTAGATGATATTCGGAGAGGAATTGATATCGTCTCAGACGCCCGGCGCTTATCGCAATGAATTTTAAAGACGGCCCTAATTTTCAATTACACTTTTGTTATAACGGCAAATAACGAGAGTAACTGAGGCGCGAAGAGTTTACCTTCTTACAGAGCGAGAGAAGAAAGAAGAAATGAAAAAAGAAAAAAAAAAAGAAAACAAAAGCTCCGAAATTAATAATACCCCGCAGACTCTCGAATTATTCTTTATTTATCTCTCCACTCTCTCCCTCTCTCTCTCTCTCCTCCTTGAATATTCTTTTTTTTTTTTTTTATTGGCACAGAGAAAACGCTAGCCTTATTTTCTTCGAGAGCGATGAGGAAGGAACGAAAGAAAAGAGGAGAAAAAAAATGAAGGAATAATACTTCGGTCTGAACACTTCGATGAATAAATTATAATCGAAGCAATATTTGTTAATGATAAAACGATTAATTAACCTCGAATTAGAATCGTTGGGAGAGAATTTTATTTTATTTTTTCTTTGATTTTGTTTTCTGGGACGAATTATTCCACCCCCAGCCCTCTGGCCCCTTGTTAATTTTATTTATAACTTCTTTATCCGCGTTTCTGTTTCCGTCTTTTTGTCTGTTTTCTTTTTTTTTTTCGTTTTCTGTTTTTTTTTTTTCTTTTCTTTTTTACCCGAAATGTCGAGACTCGTTGAATGGTCTCGTGAAAATATCTCATTACTGAATTTCTCGGGATCTGTATTAACTCTCGCCTCGATACACAGCCTCAAAGTTATTTACAAAAATTCAAACGATAAGTCGGGATTTTTTGATAACAGAATGGCAGCCGTTGGTTTTTTTATGATAATAGGAGATACCGTCAACGCGATGATCTACAAGTCAAGTAAACGAACGAACGACAATTATTAATCGATCCAATCAATCGTCCGATAAAACCGATACTTCATTAATTTTTTCTTATTTTTTTTTTTTTTTCTACGTTTTCTCAAACAGATCATCCCATGGAACCCTTATTCCCCGTGGAAAAAGAACCGATCCCTGAGAACATCAGCTTGACGTACCAAACCGTGGAAACGATTTGCGGCGACGCATTACCTTGTTTAACTTGCTCGCTGTACGTTCATCACGAAATTGCATTATGCGGTCGTTTTCAACTGGTTTTGGTCAATATAGCCAAAGAAGTGGACTGGTTTTTCAAGGTGGTCGAAATTTCGACTAAATAGATAATAATCGAGTCTGGTTTCTTATTCCTGAGGTAATATACATAAACGATTACGCATTGCAGAACGTCTTCAGGCCAAAATGTCGTTTTTGGAGAACACCGTTCGTGGAATTGTTCCTCGCAGGAAGCACGGTGTCCTTAGGGTAAAAATTTGCAAAATCTATACAATTTTTCACTCCGCAAATTTCTTACGGGACCGAAGACTCTTTCCGCATCTTCAGGGGTTGAAATTCTTTTTTTTTTCTGTCCATAGGCTACTGGCGGAGAATCAGTACGCCGTAATGGCAGCGGCACCCTACCAAATCGCAATGATATTATTCAACCCTGGTTTTTATTATTCGCGTAAAAATAACCGGGTCATCTACAACTTCCTGATGGTTCCGTACGTCGTTTTGATGAGCCTGGCTCTCCGCGAGCCGGCGAAATTTCCCGCTTTACTTAACTATTAAAAAAATAGAAGAAAAAAAAATAAAAAAACGATGAACAATAAAAAATCGATGAACGAAGTAAAAAATGAAAAAAAAAATGAAAAGAAATTCTTTCTTCGTCTCTGGACCTTCGATTCGAGCACGGATAAAGTGATCTCGACGAAATGTTGAATCGGATACGGATTAATCGACCTTTGAGGTACCCGCAGGATCGTTCGGAGTCCTTGCCCTGGAAGGTCCTCTCGGTTTTGGTTCCGTCTGTTCCGTTCCTTCGGTTTCTAGAACAATACCTGCCCACTCAGCTCCGCGAGAGTTTCCTCGGGAGAGAGTAATACACACTTGGCATTTGGCTCCGGGATTCAGGACTCGCGCGGGACTGCCTACCGAATGCGTCCTGAGAAACTGAACCGAACTGAACTGAACTGAACTGAACTGAACCGAACTGTGAACTCGACTCGACTCGACTCGACTCAACTCGTCGAGTCAGACGAAACGAAGAGGTAGAGAGAGCGAGTAATAATTACCTTTGTCGGGGCTTCTGGAGGCTCAGGGGTGCCTCAGGGAGGCTCTTGTGCCTACGCAGGGGTCACCCTACCGTGTAGCTACTACCAGACAGGGTGTATGTACACGGAATGAATGAGAATGGGGAAAAAGAGAAGAGCCGAAGAATTTTTATACGAATTTTATGATACGTCGCAGTGACTCTGAAATTTTGTTATTTTATTTTATTTTATTTTTATATTTTTCTTTCGCGAATTTCTTTCGTTTTGTTTCGTTTCGTTTTTGTTGTTTTTTTTTTCACATTTTTTTTGGTGAAAACAACGAGGTCGTGTACGAAGTACTTCGCGAATTGATCAATTAATGAAAAACACAGGATATGTATACCTAGGTACATTTTTATCTTATTTTATTTTTCGTTCGAATCGATAATATATACCACAGCGCCAGAGAGTTAGCGTTTGTTTATTCATGAAAATAGAAAAAAAACAAAAAGAAAAAACGACAAACCAAATAGAATGCGATTTCAAAGCCAGAGGAAAACTCTCCTATCCTATCCTTTGACGAATATAACGTACATACCCTCTCCCGTTTATATACCTGCCTGTGCATAGATAAATACATGTAACTCTATTGCTTCATATCGTTTCGGTGAAATAAACGTTATACTATAAACGGAGCCAAAAAAAATTAAAAAATTCTCTCAAATTTTTTTCTTACATTTAAAAAAAAAAAATTTATTTCATTTTTTCTCTTTCTCTCCTTCGCGTTTCCTTCTTTCATTTTGCTTTCGTTAGGACCCTTTTTTTTCAATAATCCTCCCTAGTCTGCATGCCAAAACGTGAAAATCTCGAGTTATCCTTAATACCAAGGATTCCATACTTTATCGCGAACACGAGGATACATCTAAACGATTATATATAAACATATAAGTCAAAAGCAATAAGGAAATAGAAAATAATATGATAATCGACATTCGTCGGAACCCCCGATAGGGGCGGTACAAGGGAATAAGGACGAAGGGACGAAATTCTACACCGGGCAATCCTCTCCTAATATCTATTCTCTCTGATATACGGACGTATGCAAGGGGGAAGAAAAAAGCAAAAAAAAAAAAATGAAAACGAAAGGTCAAAATACCCCCGATGAAATACAGGGCGGAATTACAGGTGGTCAAATTGCGGTAGTAGCTCAACAACCTGTAATATTCCATTCTTACCTGATAGAGATTGACTATAATTCCTTCGTATATACATCTATACCTCTCCGTTTATCTACGTCTCAACCCTTTCATTATAATCGACTAGGTTTATGTCTTCGGAGTAGCCAAACTCCTCCTCATAATAGAATAAGGTACGATAAATATATCAGACGAACGTCAGAATCCGATATCGATATGACGAGTGGAAAGAAAAAAAAAAGGCAAAAAAATATGTACATAGAAAGGTATATAAGAAAATTGAGAAAGTTGAAGAGATATTTCCATCGTAGTGAATATATCTGAGAATTTTTTTTTTTTTGTTCTTTTTTCGCACAGTTTCATACATGTTATAGCGACTAGACTGATAAAAAATCGCTTATATGTTATACAGTTTTCTTATTCACTTGGCAAATAGCTCCAGTCGTATTTCTATATATACATATAGGTATATACGTATATGTGTGCGAATAGCATAAAGAAGAAGAAGTATGAAAAAAAAATAAGGTTTCGCCAAAATTCGACCGCGATAACTCCGCGACCGTTTCTTATACCTAATACGGGGTGCAGGAGATGGAAATGTTCCAAGGATCGTTTTGCCCCCATCAGATTCGCGGCGGTCTAGAAATTCGCCGAGAGATATACATATTACGTACACACACGCGTATTTATATAGATATGCGTATTCGGACTTCTGTGTATATGTAACCGTAGGTTTCAGGAGCTACATACCTACCAGCCAGAGAGCCGTCAACCCAACAAGGACGAACGTCTAGTCGGGAATGTAATCGTTATGAATGGCGACAAAAAGCTTGGCTAGTCGAGCCCTGGGCGAGGACGAATTTAACCAGGAAACTGGATATATGACGAAATACTTTTTGCAAACTCTCATTGATTTTCCTCGACTCTTATTTGCCCAGTTTCTCCCAAATTTTAAATTTCTTTTTTACTTCTCAGCTCCGTCGAATTTCAGAACGGAGAGAGAAATCGGAATATCTTGTATACCTACCCGGTTTTCCACCCTAAAACGATGAATTTTCACTAACCGAATGAGCGCTGGCGAGTTAACCCAGTAAACAGCTCTGAAACATTTCCTGCTTTTACTTCTGATATAATGGCTCATAGGTAGGAGGTAGTCAGCCAGTTAGTTATGAATTATATCGGTCCATTTCAGTTGCAATCCGCAGCCAGAGGAAAACTGCTCCGATGCAGTAGCCGCCGTGGCATAGCGAAATGGAAATTCTGAACGTATTATAACCACCTGAGAGTAATAGTTGTAATTAGTATAACAATAATTAGGCTAACCGTGCCAATTTCTATTCCTCGCGAAGCTTGGAAAACGGTCTAAGATCGCAGGCAGCGAGAATATGATTTTCGATTTGGGATTAAAAGAAATAAGAGGACGAGGGGCTGCAGCCTATGGTTCGTTTTGTTATCAAGAGGTAAACCCTTGGTTCAGGAGTTTCAAGACCGACCTTTAGCCTTTAACCTTCTCCTTCGTGCACCAGCGCCTAAACACTATCTACAACAGACTCCTAGCTGCTCCTTAAATCTCGGTGCAATTGCCGTATAACTTTTGCCCGTTTCCAGGTGCCTCCTTATACGTGTAAAAGGACAAAATATAGCCAGCGGCTTCAAGTGGCTCTTCTCCTAGGTCAGGATTGTCTCGATGATGCTGTAAAACTCTCTGGTTCGGTACGGGAAAACCCTGGGAAATATACTCGGCTGTGTCGGGTACCTAGCTGTGTACAAAGATTTTACCGCGACTGCATCGGGGTTGAAAATTTTCGCTGTTCAACGCGATTTACGTGTCTCTGATACAGTGGAAGGAGATCAGGTCCCTCAGGTGTTGATTAAATCTGACCGAATCTCGCCTCTCTTTTTCTCATATTTAGTTCAATTTCATATCATTTTTTGTTTTTTGCTCATATGTTTCGTGTATTAAAACCGTGAGGGATGAAGTTTCGAGGAGTTATTTCAATCCCCTGTTTTCTATGGGAAACGTGTTTTTATAATTGCCATCGTCAAAGAGACTCCGGTTAATTAGTTCATTACGCTGTTTGCTTACCTTATGCTATACGAAACGTGGGTCGGGACGTCAGTCGGACAGACGGTCATATACGGACAGGGGTGACTGCGGAAAATATTCAGTTTCACGAAACACACCCCACCTCGGAGACTGATGTGAGAACAAGATTTTAATTTCGCGAGAATCCCCGGCGAAAGAAAAAAAAAGGAAGAAGTAATCGTTTCCAAAATTGTCATTTTTTTCCCCTTTCTTTCTTTACCCGAAGAGATGCATAAATTTTTTTTGTTTTTGTATCCCGTTTTGTTTTCAAAGCTTGTTATTTCCTCCAGAATTTTCAACCCCTGTACAGTGGCTGTATACGTGCGTGCGTGGGTGTGTAGGTGTATAGAGATACGGAGAAAATTCTCCGACCTCAATCCGAAAACCCATTCGGTAGGAGGAAATAAGTTTACGACGAACTTTGAATATTTCTGCATGATCTTCTTCGTTTTTTGTGATTCGAGGATCCGGGGTGTCGGGGAATTGGGAGAAGCCCCTATAGTCTCCGGGCTCAGCATTTTCCATTTTTTCGAATCGACACCCCGCCTTTTTGTCGCTTTAATCGTAACCGAGCGAAACCCTTTCTTTTTTATCCTCCCTTTTTTTCGCTACAGCGAAACGTTCGCTTCGATCATCGTATACACGGAAATAAAATACGAAGAAGGTCAACTCTTCGTCTCATCCAATCCCCGCGATATTCTCCAAACAAACGTAACGCGGTTTTGCGCAAAACTAAACGAACTCTTTTTCTTTCCCAATTCGAAAACGCCTAAGGTACGAACTTCCAAATGATATTCCATTTCCCTCGTACAGTTTTACTTACAAAGGCAATGTCTATCGATCATTCGACAAATAGGTATATCCGTTTAGTTTCTCTATAGTTCTCAGCCGCAGAGCCAGTCTGCAGTACGTTTGACTACCTCGGTACCATTGATAGCTCCACGGATGGGTATAGCTACCCCTGAGCTATACCAGTGGTACGTATACATATATACACCCGGTGCAGCAGTGGATATTGCTAACGATTTTACCGGAACAAAGGGGGGCGAGTCGAGAGTAGTAGAACTGTGCTTGAAAACTAGTTCACATTCGCTAGTGGTAGTGATAGAGGATAGAATATTGCAGCTCTCTCAAACTCTTATGCCTAGACGGCAAACTGCTGCAGGTGCTTGAACCGATCAGGAGAGGTATTAAGCGATTCTTTTATAGCTACACGCGTATCGAGTCGACAAAGCTTTGTGTACCGAAGCCGAAAGCTTCTCTATATTTCTATGTATCAAAAAATACAGGGATGAGGTGAAACAGGGGGTTGGGAAACTTTCATTAGTCAAATTTATCGCGGAATGAGAACGCCGGGAAATCTTTTGGTGTACAGGTAAGTACAGCGTATAGAGGGATGCGGTGACGAGATATGAGATAATGACGACTGGGGGATGGAATCCTTAATTAACATTCCAATCTGTCACTTATACGCCACCACCCGCTTTCAGACCGAACCTAGTGTCTAGATTCTAGCCTAGATTTCTCTCTCGCTTACTCACTCTGTACCACCGCGACGGAATGACGGATAGACAGACCGGGGAAGATCTTAAATTAGAATTCAAGTTACCACAGAATTTGGCAAATATGAAATAAACAGAGACACCGGTAATACGGAAACTTGCTCGAGGATGGTTAGACTTTGGGAAAGGATTTCTCTTTCCTATTCGCGCACCGCACCCTCTCAGATCCGATACTCTATCTATTAGCAGACCAGAGAGTACGGATAGCGAGAGGAGGCACTAATGACCGGACACCTCGAGAAGGCTTCAGCCTGCGAGGGAATCGACAATAATTATTCAAATTGAGTAATTGTTTTCGTCTCTGGAATAAATTTCGTTTGTAATTAACCTTAGGCGGTTAATTATTTCACATAAATATTTTACGTAGTATTTTTCTTCTTGTTATTATAATCGACGTGTATCAGACTCGAGGCTTCTCTAACCCAGTCTCGAAGTTACTTCGTGTCTAATTTAGACGATATACCTACCTACCCACTCGAACAGAGGTAGAGTTACGAGGTTTAACAACGAGGGTAGTGAAATTCTCTATTGATTTCGCGAGACAATCAACGGTTCAGTTAATGAATGGTGGCAGCCAAGAAACACGAGTAGCTAGTCGTGTAATGAATTCACGAATCGAGCCCATTGTGATTTCAGGAAAGCGCATAACATTTATACCTTGTAAATTGTAGGGCGACTTAGGTATCGTCCTATGATACAACAGACCTGAATATACGAAGAGAAATCGCGATCGATCGTGTATGGGAATTGGGAACGTATGTGTTGAGAAAATGTTGAAAATTTGTCTTCTCGAAAAAATGAAAAGAAAAAAAAAAAAAGAAGGGAAAAAGGAAAAGGAGAGAGGGAGAGAAAAAAAGGACCACCCTGTCATCAGTCATTAGTTAACGTCCGATGTCGTCCGTTCCGGAAGTGGTAAAGGATTGAGCTTTTAGTAAAACGGTAACGTTGATCACCAGACTTCCGGAATCCGTTGATTCATGGGGTATAGAGGTAGCAGGATGGTCCTAATGATCAGAGGATTATAAATAAAAGGCGAACCTAGATGTTGAACGTTAGGTAGAACATGAAAGGTGGGTAGTTTTCCATGGTTTCTCCGTTCATTGCCGCAGGAGCGATGAAAAATTCATTGAGACTTGCCCAGGGTAATTTGCATTTTTATAGTCAAGGACTTTGCAAATTCATGAGCTGACAGAAAACCCGTCTCTCCCTCTCGCCCGTCCTCCCTTTTTCATCCCTTCTTCTCTCTCTTTCTATCTTCTTCTTTTCTCTCCGCTGTATGACTATAACCCAGCCTGACCTGACGTAAACTGACGTAGGTAGGTATATTTACTTAACTCGCAAGATGAAGCACCTAGATGATAATGGAGTACACTGCAGTAAATTGCGACTAGGGGATGGTGGGAGTGAAAGGGTGGAAAAATAGGAGAAAAAAAATCATAAGATCGAGGTAAACCAAAGACGGGATACATATTTCATTAGCAGAAAAGTTGGCTAATAAAAAAGAGGGAATTAATGATACCTATATCTAACTAACTAACTAACTAACTAACTAACTAACTAACTGCCAAACAATGATTCGCGAGTTGAAAGCCGAAAGTTAAAAGCTTTTGGAAAGTGAAATTATTTTAAGCCGTTGTTAGGCGGTGGTGTGACAAGGGTAGAAGACTGATAGGGGTTGCTTTGGGTAAAGAGAGGTAAGACGGTGGCTTACCGGACCGATACCGAGGGCAGAATGTCGCCGAACTTTTCTCACCCCGTGCCGAAGTCTTATTAAAAATCTAAAAGGTAAACCTGTGCAGCTCTATACTCGGGCTTTCGACGCCTCTGGTCGAACTTTGCAATCAACCACCCCTTTCCCCCGACAAAAAAAAAAGAAGAAGAAGTAAAAAAGAAGAAAAAGAAGAAGAAGAAACCCTTTCTTTGAAAATTTTCTTTCTTATTACCGTATTGTTTGTAAAAAGCAATAGAGAGAGAGAGAGAGAGAGGGGGATGAAAAGCGAAAACTTTTCAGTGCAGCTAACTCAAAAAGTCTTTTTTTCCCTTATTTTACTGTTTCCATCGGCATGTTTTATTCATTCATCGATTCCGTCAATCGAATCGAGTATTTTCGGCTTATATTTTGGCTTTCGGAGTTCCGATTGATGCCAGTTTCGCGACTCTAGTGACGCGAATTTCAGTGCTCGTCGATACCGGAATCCCTGCATTTAATCATGTTACATGTCGCGTCGAGGGTTTCGTCAATTTCGAGTAAACTCTAAACCTCTAACAGATTCTGGCGCGTTCTATACTCCAGAACTGCAATACGGTTTGACCCTGAATGGCCTACCGATTAATCATTAGCCTCGAATACCGCCGCATATATATAAATTCTAAACCAATCGGTAATCGCGGTCTGAATTGAATTCCGATTTCTAACTCACGGTCGCGAATCCATTTTTCAAGAAAAAATTTCTCATGTTTATACGCGATTATTTATTACGACGCACTCGAACCGTCGATCCTATACATCTTTCTAATCCCAACAATTTCACGGGTAATCTTGAACAGAAGTGGTTTGCTAATATAATAAATCCTCGGTCCTCGATCAACGCCGAGGAAACGGTCCTCCCTTCTCTTCTCATCTCTTCTCTCCTCTTCCATGGCTGAGATATAATCCATCCTTTTTCACGGATGATAATAGGCGAATGGCGACCGTGACGCTTCTCAGGGTAACGCGGATGCCGGATGGCGTGTTTCGAAACCATTATTCCAGCTATGATTGCGTTACGGCTAAACTACCCCACCGCATCACCATGGGAAGGGTAGTCGCCTGTTTTGCTTGCGTTACATCCCCGCAGGGGACTCGGGGTGACTGGAAATATCCATCGACGTTAAATGCGAGGATCCCTGACCAAATTGATCGGGAACTATATATACGTGTGACGAATCGTCGGTCAATTTCGATTTTTGTTTTTATTTGAAAAAAAAAAAAGAGAGAATTTGGGAATTTGGGAATTCTCGAAGGGGTATATAGCCTCCGGCAATATTTCGCAGGTGCAGTGATATCGTCGCCCTCTTATCCGCGAGTTTTCGAGATCCGTCTGTCACAGGGAAAGACGTGAACACGGTGAACCCCTCGACTGCTACTAGTATCTTTGGGTTTTTCCCAACTCGCGGTAGCGCTGGGCGTGTCTTTCACGCACTTGAAGACCAGCTGCTATTTATCGTTTCCAATCATCCCCCACGCGGTAGTAATAGTACAGGGTGGAACTGAGAGCTTCCAAGAGAGAACTAGCGGAGAAGTGGAGAAACTCGAGTACCTCCGACTACCTTATACCTTCGCAACGTGGCGAAAGAGAGAAATAGAAGGAGAGAGAGCAAGAGAGAGAGAGAGAGAGAGAGTGGGACAAATGTGCCACCGCAAATAAAGCTACAACCGTGTGTTTTCGCTTCGTTTATAGTATTGCCAAGCGTGATACGTGGAGGTACGTTGTGATTTATGGTTTAGCGAAATTGTTTCCATCCTCTCCGCGAGTAGGTACCCGGTGCCGTACCCTGCGCCCCCAAATCCTACAATTTTCGTTCACCTAGATACGAGTGCGACGCCGGTATTTTAGAGAAATCGAAAGCTGTACGGTTTTACGACGGTAGAGAAGAAAGCTCCGAGAAATACAGCGACTGAATTTTTTATTCATTCTCAATACCCTTATTCTGTCTTTACGAAAATCTCTCCGCAGACCGGAAATTCACTTTCGGAGTTATTACGCTCGATTTTTCTCCCCACGATAAATTCCAGGCCTGATATCTCGGCTTCCGTTTATCGTAAATAAGCTTTTAAGTATACAGTTCGAAAGACCGATTCTTTATCTACAAAATCGTCGCTCGATGTCCGAGATCGAATAACGGAGTCAAAAGTTAGGGTGTTTTTTCTCGAGTCAAAAATCGGTGATACGTTTGTCTACCTGATTTTCCCCGAAATGTATCGCCGTCGATATTAATCTGAGGTTTTCTATAATATCGAAGGGCGGAAGAACGGGGGACTGGTTGATCCTGGCCAGAGTCAGGGGTAAGATGATTGATGTACTCGTAGATATATTTGACGACAGGAGACAGATTCCACTTGTTAGCTTTCCTCAATGAAAGTTCGAACGGTTTCCCGCAGAGATTAGGAGAAAACGAGAGAGGGGAAAAAGGAAGATCAAGAAAGAGTAAAAAATCGGAGGGTGAGGGTATGAAAAACTGAAAAAGTGTGACATTAAATCAAATCAAATATCAAATATTATATATATACGCATACTATACATTCGCGGATGTTTTATAGCCGCGAAAAGCGAGCGACGAACAATACCGAACGATAAAACACGCGGAATATAATCCGGTGCTGTTTTAATGCAAGCTCGTGCTAAAGCCCAGTTGTAAATTTATAAATTCATAATCAATTCTTCAACGTAGCGAATAGCGGAGGGAAAGAGATGAGGGAATCTTTACTGCTGATATACGTATACCCACCCCTGTGCCGTACTAAACTAGCGCAATTAAACGAAAGTTATGGAAAGACTCTAAACTCTCGACACCCCCACCTTTGTTACCCCAACACAACAACCGTACGGCTTATCGGACAACTTTGCCACGATTCTGTTTTATGATTTCCGCGACCGGAATATCTAATGAAAATTCCCCTATCCCTTGTCGCACCCCTTTCTTATCCCACATGAAACTTGCTCCGTATAAATTCTTACCGAAGAAAATTTTAACGCCCTTGCATGATTTTTTTTTCACCCCTTCAAATTCCGATATCGCGATCGGCTAATTTTCCAACGACGATAACCGAGCCGTTTCGATCATCGAGTTTAATTGTTTATCGTGAAATTCCGGAGACAATAGATTCTCAAAAATGTGTTTTGACAGGGTAAAGTGTAATTCGAAACTTCCCTCGCGGAGCTATCATATAAGAAGCGGTAAAGTTAAGAATTTTCCCAAAGTTTCGACGTCCTCCATTTCGAAACCGGAAGTTCTCGCGGGCTAGGGGTTGGGTCTGAGGAGGTGGTTGGCACATCGTCACAAAGTTAAAAATTCTCTGTCGAAACTTCACCCATATCCGATCACTAACCGAACGAACCAAACGGATAGGAAAAAAAATCCTACGCGCCGATACTTTTCTTTTTTTCAAATTTCAAAAAGAGCTTTGCGCATTTTTTTTCTCCTCCAGAAAATTCGAAAGGCAATATATCAGCCGTGCCTGTCTTCGGAAAAAGAAGAGAAGAAGCATTCGATCGACTGGAAATCAAAATACCATCGGCAAATTTCGGCTTGTGCAAAAAGCACGCGATACAGTTTCCGCCGCGTTTCTTCCTTCCTACCTCCAGCACATGTCGACAATAAAATATACAAGTTATCGACGCGGTGGTCATGAGAGAGGCCATATTGTGGTAGCAAATAATGCAACACACGTAGTTAGGTGAGGGTAGTAAGGTAAGACGGTCTGGAGAACCCATAGGGAAGGGGAGCCAGGGGGATGACGGTTGGTAACGTTTTTCTGGATACCTTTTCCAGCGGGACAGAATTATCCCCGACCTAGTGTGAGGCGCCTGCATTGCATTCGCGAGTTATGGGACTCGACACACTGGATATTTACTGACCGTATTTCCAACTTTATTGCCACCAAGACGAGCTCCGGAGGCTTCTGTACCACCCCTAGTAGTTGGCCCAGCTTTTTCTCACAATTTTCTTATTTTCTTTCAACTTTAGACCGTTTTTACGACCCTGGTACGCGCGGCACAGTGCTCGGGAATTTTGCCTCCCTACGAGCCGAGGTCGTACACCCTGCCTCCGCGAGCCCGCACGCCAAAGCTTTCGAACACCTTCTTATAAAACTTTATTTCAACCCCCGGATGTGTGGGGAAAAATCTCGAGAAGAAATATTCATTTCCATTTATTTATTATCGCTTAGTTTCACTTTATCCTCGGATTTCTTACACGTAAGAAATTATATATGGAAGTGAATCTGCGGTACTGAAAACGCGTGCTATCTCCCACAGCTTCTTGGTAAAGCTCCATTATTCCACCCCGTTCAATCTGTACGAAGACTGGGTGGGTACAGAGGTATAGCTATACCTCCAACGATTATATAGCTGCAGTTTCATCTAAGACCAGAATTAATCTCGGCTCAAGATGAAGAAGCGAGAAGCTGCACGTCCGATATGCCAGACTTTTTAATGAGAGCTATAAAATAATTTCGCGGTTTAATTTTTAGTCTAGTCAAATTTTTTCCATACTAACGTCATTTTGTATAATAATTAAAAGAAAATAAACGATCGAGCTAAAGTGCATACGTATAATAATAAGGAAGAAATAGAAACGAAATGAACTCGTTACACTACAAAGATTTGTTTTCACCGACAACTAGCGTACATAAAATTTTATTCCGACATCATTAGCACGAAAATGTTCCTGTTTTTCCTTTTCCTTTTTTTTTTTTTTGTCTTTTTCTCGTTTTTTTTTCTCTTTCTCTTGGCTACATTTTCCGCAGACTAGCCATCTAGCTCGCGGACGTTTGTCCTGAAAAATTGTGCCAAACAGGATGTGGGACGACCAGCACGAAGCTCGGGTACGAGGCGGCGAGGCCGAGTGCGTCCGTATAAGTATGCGAGAGGAGGCGACTTAATTTGCAAGTTTTTCAGACAATGGAAGAACAGGGAGCCTATTATCTTGAAACAATGAGGACCGTCGTCAGCCAGAGTCGGGTTGGTTTGGGTTAGACTATAGATACGTGCTCGAGAAAGGGGATGAAAATCTCGCATGCTCTTTTTGTTAAAAATTTATCGTTTTTATCCTCTAACGTTTCCTTGATGTATAATATGCACATATTCGGGTAATTTATACACGGTCTCAGTGGTTTTCGCAAAAAAAAATTCAGAATTTTTTGATTTTTGAAACGAGGATAGAGAGTAGAAATTTCGTTATTCTTGATTCTGAAATTTTCATTTTCAGCAAGAGGTTGAGCAAGTAGTATCTGCCTAGTGCCGGAGAAACACCGGCGACAAGAGCACAGATTATTAAACGCGTGAAAGGAGTGAGAAAATGCAGAGCAGGTATATATAAGGCAATAAGAGCGGAGGAGGAGGAATAAGAAAGGGAAGAAGAAGAGGTCTTGTGCACACGAAACGTAATTCGAGTTCGTTGAGGAAAACTGGAGGAAAGTGAATCTGCGAAATATAATTTTTGCTACCCTCACTCTCCCAGTCAGAAATGAAGAGAAGAGAAGAGAGGAGAAGAGAAAAGAGAGAAACTGGCTCCCGGAGTCACTCCCTGCTGTACAAATGAAGTCAAATGAGCTTCCATTTATGTATAAAGTTAATTTCGCTAATTCAGATTCGTTTTTCTCTGCCTTTCCTCACGCTCCCTTTCCACGGTTACCTTTTCGCGTTCAACTCTGAATCATCTACTTCACATTTCATTATTCCCATATATATTCCTAGATCATCCCCCGTCCCGTGCACATATGACGTGAAAATTTCTACGCGCGTTATTTTCCGATTTTTATTTTGTTTCCTCTGTTCATCCGGAGTGAAAATTTATCCCGCATCGAATATCCCACTCCTTTTGGCACCCTTATATCAGCAGATGATCGAAATGGAAGAGAGCTGGTAACTCCTCCTGTAAAACTTAGCACTTCGGTCGTTCTGGGCACTCCAAACCACTCTACCCTTATCGGGCTACTTGGAGGAAACTGTAACGTAAATACCATTGTCACGCTGCTGGGTTCGATTCCTTTACCACACAAGAACGAGCTCGAAAACTTTCTGGATCGTACCTATACCACAGCTACACACTTCGGCGATGAATGGATGCGGCCAAAAATACGCAAAAAAAGCCTTCGAAAAATTTCGCGTTATCGAAAATCCAGAATTTCAGTTTAAGTTCTGAGATTGTTCATCCCTCCGGCTTTCAATTACGATCATAAATAATTATACAGTCCGGTTGACTAATTTTGAATAAATTCTGTGTCTAGGAATCGCGGAACAGAATTTTTTCTTCTTTTTAGGTAAAAAGGTATAATTGATGGGAGATTCCAGATTCGGGGTTCCTTTTGACAAATTTGGGAAGGAATGTTGAGTGAAATTTTCGGGCTTCGGTGTCTATGTATTATTAGTGTACGTAGACGATTGTAGCGGAGTGTTGATTACGGGAAAATTGATACTGTCCGGATTCCTGCAGGATCGCTCCCGCGGTGCAAGCGCCGGTTATATCTACCCGCACATTTCGCCGATTAATTATTCAACGGTTATCGGCGAGAACGGCAATCGAGTAGTACAGACTCCGATTAATAAGTGATTAGGATTACCAAGTTGTACGCTGACGGTTTCCTACCGAACCAATACCTACTTCGAATTAGAATCTCGCGGATCTAATCAAACTAAATTATCAATTTACACCACGTCCACGCAAACCGTCGAGGAATTTTAATTGCGATCGCTATTCGACGAGATCTTCAAATATATATATCTCTACACATAGATCCCAAGAATTCGTAGCCCTTCGATCAATTTCCTCACGGTATGCGAGTCGCCGTGGCATAGAATATTCGAAAAAAATAAAAAACCGGTCATTTCTGCTGATTTTCCAAATCCAGACGACGAAACGATGATAATTCATCATCGCGGTATTCGATGGCGAAGGTGTCGGGGGGAAATTAATTCTGTAAAATATTGACGGGTAGAAATAATTATAAACTGATAGATTGACCGATGTATGTATATAATGAGCTGTCATCCGCAGAAATTTAATCACTGATCGATTCCTTCGACGATTTTACATTCCCTATCGTACAAACTTTCGACGATCTATTGATTTTTATCGATGAAAATTTTCGCTCAAATTTATCCAAAGCGATCATTTTTGGGACTGTTATACCATCACAGAAAAGCCAGTCGGGGGTGAGAAGCTGAAGAGTTTATTGGCTCCTGCAAAATACTTGTGCGTCTATGTGCGAGTATGTGCAAAAGTATACGGGTTCGGTGGAGAGCGTGTTCGTGTTCAACACATCGTATCGTTATCTCAGCGGGCGAAAGGATTTCTGTACAGCGCTATTTTATATCACTTCTCTTCCTCTTCTTTTCCTCTTTCCCTTCCTCTTTCTCTTCCTCGTTTCTTCTCTTCTCTTCGCTCGCCGTCGCTCTTTCATCTTTAATGACCCGGGCGTGCCAGGGTTTGTGCGCGAGAATCGCGGTTGTCCTGGTGTCAAGCTATGCGCCACTAAAGATTCCATAAACCACCGGGGGGAGAAACCGACCCCGGAGAATGATTCCTCGAAATTTAAACCCTCCGAGAAAATTCACAGAAACAGGAATTCGATTTTTCCGTAACGAAATCGTTTTCGAAATCTGTCGATGATTTTCCGTTCGTAAAAAAAAAGAAATTACCGGTTTTTGATTCGACGCTGTTGAATTCTCTGAATCGATACAGGTGAATGGTTCTGATTCGGTACGTTGGTGCAATTCCGGGTTCTTCGCTTTGGCAAAGCCGTTTAAACTCGGTCATTTTGCCGGTGGCTTACCACACCCGCGGTAGTACCGGAGAGTTTTCTTTGAAATTGAAGTTGTACGTGCAGTTTGAACCGAAGCGAGTGATTAGCGAAGAATAAACCGCTATAGTTAAACCTGGACGAGATCGAGTTCGGCTAGTTCGGTTCTGTATACCTTTTTCCGGTTATTACCGCGATTTCATCCCCCGACAATACGATTCGTACAGGTATGATACTCGCAGGGAAAGAAAGAGGAGAAAATAAAAAGAAATCAATGAAACCGGACGAAGTTTTTCTACTTTTTTTGATATTTTATTTATTTTTCATTTTCTCTTTTATTTTTTCTACTTTTACCGAATGTCAAAAACTGCAGCGATATATCGAGAGTGTAAAACAACGAAAAAGCGCGAGCATGCTGCTCCTGCGAGGGATGGAGAGAACAGCTCTGTCCAAATATTAGCGAATGTATACGTTTATTGCTGGAACGGTATGTACGGATAGTAGAAGCGCAATATTTCGATAAACATGCGAAACTGGGTCGAGTTTTGCACGTTTTTAGCGGTTTTCCGTCGCTCGATGTCGCTCCACTGTGATTTAAGGGAGGTAAAACCCGGTCCTATATTCCCGCTGTTACCTTCCTACCTATATCCCATCCCCTATTCTATCCTATCCTATCCTATCCTTTCCTATCCTATACCACCATGTCCCCAACCTTTACACACGTCGAGACTTCCCACCTATACATTCCACACAGGGATTCTGCTATATGGCGAGAACAGATATGCCGCTAGTCCCCAAGAGACAGCCTTATATGATATGATATAGTAAAGCTCCACTAACTCGGATTTAGCGTTAGGTACTGCCACACGGACTCTATACAAAATTAGACGTTTCCTTTTGCCCCCTTTTTCCTATTCGGCGGCGGATACGTACATCGCCGATTTTTGCGAAAAGGGGATGATTTTTTTTTCGTTTTTTTTCTCTTTTATTTTTTTATACAACTTAACGTCCGCCACGACGCGATTCGTCGGTAATAAATCGTTGCCTTGTTAATTGCACGCGATAATTCCGCTATTTATTGACACTGTTATCCGGCTTTATGGGTTTTAACCCGTTTCATACGACTGCCAGACCCCCGATGTACAAAACGCGAATTCAGACTCCCGGAGTCTTCGCGTTTCTAAATAAATTTTCGAAATAGAGAGACAGAGTAAAAAAAGGAGCTCGAAATTTCGGAGAAAAATTAAATACAGAGATTTTTCTTTTCACCGGCTCACCGGATCCTCTGTTTCTCTACTTCCACTTTTTGTTTTTCCCTCGGTTTTTCTTTTACGGTCAAAGAACGGCCGCATAGCGTAGGTAATATCCTTCTCGGTGGGATGAAACCGTCTTCTAGGTAGAAGCACTCTCCTGGCAATTTGAAAAAAGTTTGCACAGCGAACTGCAGCACGCGCGGGGCGACGGTATAGAGAAGTGCAGCCCGCGCGTATATATATACTACATACGTATAGCGAAAGGATGAAAAGTGGTTCGCTATTTTTGCTCGCCATTTTGAAAGGGGACGTTTCAGCTACGATTTTTCTCTCCCTCTTTTTTTTTCTCTTTCTTTTTCTTTTTTCATCCCTTTCCATTCTAATTTCGGTCGCTCGAATTTTCGTCGTTCGAGGGTTTCGAGAAAATTTGAGGAAAACGCAAAACAAAAAAAAACAAAAAACCAAAAAAATCCACAACATTTCAATCGAACTCCGCACAAACTCCGCACGTACGTAAAACTAAACTGCAGTTCGCTCCGGGCTTCGATGACCCAAATCCGATAGCTCGGACAAGCCAGTTCTACCTTACACCCCAGGATTCCCATCAGCTTGCACGGAAAACCCCGTGGTGTTCACTGAGTGCTCTAACGTAAGACCGACCGGTACGAAAGGAAATATCATTTTATTTCGAACCGATGAATCGATGAATCCTGTACCTTGCACAGCGGATTAATATTCTCTGTATCTTTTTTATCAACTCTAGGGAATAATTGAAAAACAAAGGATGGAAAAATTTCACCCGTTTTACAGTCGAGCTTTTATACTTTAATCGTTCGATACTTGATATAATAAAACCCGATTGTAACAAGGCTCGATGTGCCATACCGTACGGTATTGGTACACGTAATATCTGATAGTATAAAATTGTACGAGTTGATTTTATCTAAGTGTATAGCGCGGAGCTCCGGACTACGAAGGGTGGTTTAGGGGTGCAAGGGGCAGTTTACCACAGAAATTGACCAATTACGACGCTTTAAACCAATTTACATAACTACCACTTCCTATCACAATGCGCGTTGCCGTTCGAACTAAATGCTATCAGACTGCAATATCCCCAACGTACCTATAGCTGTCTACGTATGTGTGTGTATATATATATGTATATATGTTTAAGGGTATATATATGTATATATGTATATATATATATATATCTATGTATATAAGGTAGATACTACAATCAGCAATTCCTTGAGGCGTACTGGTTGGCTAAGGATTCTACCGTAGTCGCGGATCTTCTAAAACATTAATGAAACTTCCTGCTCGAGGATGGTTCCCTCCACTCTACGTACCCAGAGCTTTTACGTTAGGTATAATAACGCTAGTTATATTCCTTATTCCTTTGCCAGATTATAACTTATACACTTCGCCTATATAGTTTCGAAAAGTTACCATTATACATACGTAAGCGACTGAAAATATATAGTAGATGACGAAGAGAAATTAAATAAAATGAAACAAAATGAAAAAGAAAAAAACAACCTGCTCGAACGAATTTCGCTAATTAGCGAAACCTAGGGGAATTCCGAAAACGCGGATTTATACACGAATTTACCAACTCTCCAGTTTTTGTCGAAACGGTATTAGTAACTAACTTGATTGAAAAAAAAATGAAAATAAATTCGTCGTTCGGTTCACATTCGCAAACTGCTTTGTTTATTGATTTTTTCTTCTTTCTTTTTCTCATTCGTAATGAAAAAATTTCGATTTGAAAGAAAAAATAATGTTTCAACAAGTCAACGATTTTCCATATGAATTTAATTTTCGAATTCCATTTTTGAACAGCAATTTACAAACGAAACAAAGAGAATAAAAATAAAAGTGTCGTCATTTTGAATAAAAAATGTCAATCCCATATATCTGAGAAATCGTAAGATTCCGACTTTCCTTCTTACACTCGTATACACATATACGTGTCAGATATCGTGTAATAAGATTTGTTATAATCGTTGTGTGCAGGTACCGCATACGATTATATAGTTATATGCTATTACAGAGTTAGCTAGTCGAAGTTTAGAGATAGAAATTTCTGCGATAATGTTTGTTTCCGCGAGTTAGATTCTCCGGGGATTGAATCCATGAATAATATCAGGAAGGATGTTACGAATTATTACCTACCCCTCTTATACACTGCAGTTGTAATGCAGTAACCATGCAAATTTCTATACCAGTTAGTACATACGATGTACTACATATACATACGAACATGTAAATAAACGATCATGTCATATTGTATTACATTATATCGTATATTTTTCCGTTAACTGTTTCATGTGTGTACATACATACGGTAACGGTGTAATTATAACATATCCGCATGTGTGATATACGCGTGTGTGTATATATATCATATACGAATTTCAGAAGAGTCTAGAAACGTGAAAACGAAGAATTTTCATTTGATTAAAAATGAAATATGATGAAAAAAAAAAGATGGAGAAGAAAAAAGTAAAGAGAGATCAAAGGGAGGTCGTTGACCCATGAGGAAGAGCATTGGCCCGACGGTCGAAGACATATTATATACCTAAAGAGTTTTTTTTCTTTTTTTTTTCGAGACGAAGATAAATTTTGAATAAGAAACGCGAAGGACGGAGAGGAGGAGTACTTATATTTCTCCTTTTTCCTTTTTCCATTTTTTTTTTTTTATTCTTCTTCTCTTCCACCACCAATTAAAAAGCCCACTTGGTGCGGTCGTTTTATCCAGAAGTTTGCTTTTCACCAGAAATGAGAAGCGTAAGAGAAGAAAAAAAAAAAAAAAAAACGGAAAATGTAAGAAAAAAAGGGATCAAAGAATCGCGCGGAACGAGTGTTTTGACAAAAGAGTTTCCCTTTCAATTTTTAGTCAATTGTACAACAATATAAACGCGTACGATACTCTGCTATGTATGATAATCGAAAGAAATTTTTTCTTCTCATTTCCTGTTCGATAAACTGTTGAAATAAAGGGAAAAAATTTTTTTTTTAAGTAATCTATAACATCCCCTAATCGTTGGCGTAACTATAACAACGCGATGGCCGTTGGATACTGGAACCTGAATTCTCAATTCCTCAGGACTTAATAGCTTATTAATTCACATCGCAAAAGGTCGTGCAGCTATCCCAAACCGACCCAAAACCCAAACCTGTCCCGTACCATCGAGCCACTAGTTTCCCTGGATGCGAAATTTTGAGCAAAACCAGGAACCTCCAGGAGCCCCGTAGCTCGTAAGGTCTCTGATTTATAGATTGCCGATACGTCAGCGAGAACGAACGTACGTAGGTCTGACCGTTTGGGTCTCCATGGTCGGTTCTGGACCGAATTACAAAATGCCAGGACCCAGGACGACCCACCAGGCTTAACTTCATCCCACATCTCCCCTCGGGCCACCAAATTGAGATTCCAATTCATCCCAACGAGTCAATTTTTCGTATTCGAAAAACATTTCGTTTCTTCTTTTTTTTTTACTTTTTTTTTTAAGGAAAAAAAAGGATTTTCCGGATCCAAATTTATTCCGACTTGGGTGACGCGTTTTATCCACTATACTTGGCTACTGTTACACATATGAGGACAGATGTTCGGAACCCGTTGCTTTCGGTGGCACCTGGTTCTACACCCACGTGTAGAGAGAGGCGCGTATACGTCACCGAAAGAAAGGGTGCGTGTATTTATATATATAAAATGGAAATTCGAGTCAGATTGAAAGGATAGGTAAACCTTTCGTCCGATAAAACGGATTCGAAATTAGGTGGATGTATACGTATACATATATTGGGAGACTCTTGATTTTGTTACCGAAAAAAATTTGACGGTACGCAATATATCGGAAAATATGTATAAAACGAAAAAAAAAAGGGAAAAATGGAAACGTGTACCTAGCCTATCCCTGTACGGTTATTTCCGTGTACATATTTTATACTATATATACACGTGTACGGAATTGTTTGCATGATAAAAGACTCGTATAATACGTACTTCAAATTTACTTCCACTACACGTGTTTACGAGCGTGGTTCTGGTTTTTCTTTTAAAGAAATGAAAAAGGATAATGAAACTCGACTAAAAAACCAGAAACACGTATGCACAAAATTTTGGGACGAAGATACGAAGATTATCACTCACCAAAAAGTTGATTTCGCTCTTCGCGCACCGCAGCTGGATGGATAATTATTCTGCAAAAAAAGGAAACGGGATTTCTTAGCTTTTTTATTCTGTTCTTATTTCTCTTTCTTTTCGGTTCCCGTGATTTTCAAACACAGCTGAGTTTGCCATCGATACATACACGTATATATGTATATATCGTATATTATATATTGGGGATTGAAGAAACTACAATGGAAAGGTTTTAGAGGAGCATATTCGTGCCGGAGCGATCAATCAGAATTATAGCGAGATTTGAAAGCGTTCGGAGCTCCGGGTGGGTAGAGGTAGGTATCAATGTTTTAAATCGATCATGTTTCTTCATTCAAGTTTCAAATTCGGGTATCAATCATATCCTACAGTTACACTGAAGAGCTCTTCCTTCTCTCAGCTACACGAAAAATGCTCATAGCTACCCTCCATCGAACTTCTGCACACCCACCACGTCTATATTCGCGTGAAATGAGCTAAAACCAAACACCCCTGTAATAATTAATGAAAATATATCGTATAGGTCATTAAGCTCAGTTTGTATATTAACAATTCGGGTTTAAACGGCAATTTAATCCAGGGAGCTTGTCGTTCACTTCAACGCAACCTCCGCCAACCTTTTATGCACCGGCTAGTATATTATACCCTTTTAATTTCATTTATCGTTCACGTTCGCCGCATTTAGATCGCGAAAAAATAGAGTTCACTCGAATCACGCGAACTGCGAGTGGAGCGACCCCCTGGAAGTCAGAAGCGATTTTTCCTCTCCCTCCGTCCCTGGAAATGTGAGAAAATAGGAACGAATGAAACCGTGAAAAACTCGCGAAAAGGGGAAAAGCGCGTCGACGCCGGTTCGCTTCCATAATTACGTGGAAATTATTATTCCTCGGAAACGCATGAATCTATAAACCCTCACGATTATTCGAGAGCCTGCATGCTGCAAGCTCCTTATATACTCGGCATGTTATAATCCATAAACTGCAGGTCACACGCGATCGTTGGATCAAAAAGCTGCAGCCGCATGAGGTACTTGGGGGTTCGGTTAAACTGCCCACTTGTATATTCATAAGCTGAATTTTTTCCTTTATCAAATCACGCCGCAAGCTCTGTACTCTATACCCGGAGTCATAATTCGTTCGTGCTGCATGTTTCCCCGCTGTGAATACGTGGCCTGGCCTGACCTGTATTTCAGACTGCGGTAATACCGAGCGATTTTTAAACTTTTATATACGAAATCGAATTCGGATTGATATTTATTCGAAAATATCGAGGCGAGACACTCGGGGCGAAATGGGATCGCGGTTAAACCTGTTGGCGAAACTAAGTTTTAAACTCTTTGAGAATCCCCTGCCACTCTTCATCGGACTCCTATTCCTCCTTACAAACGTCGAGGAATCGTCGTTATAAAAAAATCGAAAAATTTCTAGGGAATAGGATTTCAAAGTTTAAAATATTGCGTGGAATTATTTGCTCCTAGAGGGGCGAATGATTTATAGGAAAACATGCAGACCGCCTCCTATCATCAATACTGATCGCGAAATGTCTATCCGTCAGGGAGACACGGGTCAGATTAAAATTGAAGGTGGAATTTAAAGAGGGTAACTTCAGCCCTGCGAAAGAGGTGCAAGCGGGAGTCAAGCTTAAAGCTGAGGCCGAGGGAGGGAAAATTGTTTCCTTGAATAATATCAGAACGTCGGGTTCAATCGTACGGACGGAATTTCATTAATTATTCGCAATTATTAAGAGTAGGTTTTACCCGCCCCGAATTCAACCCCGGAGATTATGGGTGAGAGTCGTTCTAAATATGGGGAAGATATTGAGACGCATAGCCTCTTTCTTATCCCCCCTTTTTTCGTCCCCCTTTTTATCCTGCCCCTGTGTACTTTTTCAACAAGTTAAATAAATTCGTCAACGCGACAGATTGGGGGTGTTCTTCCCTAAACGAGCCACGTAACTCAGTGGTCTGATAGAGAGAAAAATCGAAACGACGTTGTATGTAGGGCAGATCCCTAAACCTTGTATTCGAAAAGCGTCCTAAATCCCGAAGTCTGGTGAATAAAAAATACTCCAAAGATCCGGTAGGTTCATGGCTTTTGGCTCTTACGGATCGTTTAGAATCACGCGATATTAAATCAGGCGCCGATTTATCGATCGATCTTTCCGCCTCCATTTGTCGAAATAAAATTAGAAGGGAAGTAAAATCTAGAGGCAGCTAGTTGCGGGTTCGAATCTTCCCGAAGAATTTTGCGGAATTTTTCTCCTGATTGCGGGGAGGCGGATTGCGTAGCTGTGCAAATAAGAATAAAAAGAATAAGAAGAGGAAGAAGAAGAAGAGCGGAATAAGAAGGAGGAAAAGAGATTCCAGCACCGGATAAAAGATTTCCCTACGATTCGGAACGCTGTGGGAACTATAAACACTGTTCAAGATTAATGTACCACCTAACGCGTACTGGCGGAATGCATTTACCTAGATTGCTACTACTGCAGCACCGCAATTCCTACCAGCTAGGAGCTTAAAGAATAATATAAAGAAAAAGATGACTGGAATAATAAAACAAGAAGCTATACAGCTACGATTTTCTTGAATCGGGTATCAACAGATGAATGGAAAATTTATTCATCAACCTTCCCGTCCTGCGGATGGTAGCGCCTACTTTAAGCCCTGCTCTGCAGTTTGACAAAGTTCATAAGTTACGATATAACGCCTGCCTTTGCCTGGCTGCTACTCCAGTTGTAAATTCTATTTATGTTTACGTTTTGTGATTATGGTGCACTTAGCCGGTCCATTAAGTCCTTTCCTTTCCTTTCCTTTCCTTCCCTTCGCATCATTCCTTCATTCCTATGGCAATCCTGGTGTCTGCTAGTCAGCCGGCGCAGATGGTAATTTTGGAAAAATAACTGACCGAAAAATTTCACAGGCTTTTACCAGAGCTGGTGTAGTACTCCGACTAGAGACAAAACACATTAGAGTGTCTCCCCGCGGCTGAACTACTCGTTTATTCTAACTGCCCTGAGTTATGCCGGTTTATCCGTTTCTTGAAACTACGAGATTTGTTCCCAAGTTTTCGTTTCGGACGATAATCGCTTTGAGAGAGGTAAAAAATCGATGAAACTTACACAAGACGTGGAAACACCATTTTTTACAGCGCTTTTCATCAACTCCGAGGAACCTGTGTGTAATTACCGGAATGAAAAGTTCGATTTTCGTCCAATACACGAAATCAGATTTTCCGAAAAACGAACGAAACCGATTTTTCTACGGAACGCAAAAATCGGTTCGAGGCTATTTTTGTCCGAGCGGGGCGAGAGGGTTTCAGTCCAAACTCGGAATACCCGAGAGTTCCGTTTAAAACGTCGGTCCCGAATCTAATTTCGGGCCTCTATTTTACCTTGCTTATTATACATATAACAATGGTTAATTACACCTCTTAAGAAATATATGTATATCTGCCTCTACCCGGCTCGGGGGTGCAAACTGGGTCGCGTTTTGCGCCACAGCCGAGGCTGCGATGACTCCTGGAGGAAACTCCTCTTCCCGTGTGGAGTAGCTGTGCGAGGGGTGCGCCAGGAGGCGGCAAGGAAGAGGAAAAGGCTCTGCTAATGGGTTAGACTATATTTTTAGCCCCCGAGAAGTGAATATTACCTCTTTCAAAGTGACCGCGTACCTAGTGCCCCGTTATGCTCGAAGATCGTTAAGTGGCTCCTAATAATTATTGCAGCAATTAGCCACTCGCTTTAGTAGTTTATGTAGCGCCTAAAAGTCACATCTGGTCTTGTCAATTCGGTCTAGACTGTTTCGTAGATTTTTTTCTGTAGAAATAAATTTGGGAATGTGTGTGCTTTCGAATTTAGTAAAATTCAACCCTTCGCGTTCAGCCGTAGATCCACCGGCCCGAAACCCTCTCGCGGATTCCTTTTTTCGTGAAATTTTTTAATTTCAACATTGCCGAGAAATTTCTGTTCTACATCCTCGAGTGGCACAATACGCGAGCGGTTGTTGTACCTACCACGTAATGCCGGCTACTGTACGTACATTACATCGCGTTATGGAAATTGTACCAACTTTCGACGAAATACATACCAGCTACCTTTCTCGCGAAATTGCTCCCGAACAAGCGACCCTTAATGAGTTATACTCCGCTTTTTTCGCCCCTCCCTTACTCGCCTCATAGCTATTAATGTACACAATCCTATTATTCCCCTGTATTCGTCTGTGTTGCCTTTTCGCGAATTCCTGTACCTCGCCTTCCCTTATTATAACAATTTCAATGATTAATCCCCCGCGATTTGATATTAAGGGGTTTCGGGGGAAAAGCAGCTAATTTTCAAAGGGCCAGAAGAATCAGCTCACTTCTTATTCATTTTTTATTCACTAGTTCTGTTTTTCGTGAACTTTTATTTTGCGATACCTTGCGACCTGCTATGTGCGTGATATTATGGTTTACAGTAGCGGAAGTGGATTCTAACGATTTTCTTCCTGGGTTAAACGATCGTCTAATCAAATCTAAAACCTGCACCGCCATTAAGAAAACTTTTAATAACTTTCGGGAACTCTCGCAGCCAAGCTCACCTACCTACCTACCTACCCACCTATCTACCGAACAAAGGAGAAAAGGACCGAGGAGCCTGAGCACCACCGAGCTAACTTTTCGTCCTGGAGGTGTCCTGGGCTTTTGAAGACTAGCTACGATCTTCTACCCTCGATCTCCCGCCCTCTATCTCGTATTTTAACACTTTACACTTGAAGGTAGAAGAGAGTGTCCGCGATAAGGAGGGAAAATGATTTTTTAGAAATTGTTACTTCAACGCTCGATATCTCGTTTCCTGTTCCGTGTAGATAGAATTTTCATTATACCAATCGAAAGAGAGATTCTTTATCTTGAAAATAAGCCTAAAATCAACCCTCCAGCTTGGCTAGACGAAGAGTTATTGGCCTTTGAAGAAGAGAGTGAAAAAGGGAAAAAAAAACGGGAGGAAAATGAAAGAAATAAAAAGACAAAGCAAGTCGCTTCTTATTTTCCCTCAAGTTGCTTTCTGAACCTCTTATACCTGCGTTAGCTGTAAACTTTTGTCTCTCAACAACCGGTATAGGAGTCCAGGCAGTTTAGCCTCTTTCAAATATAAAGTAACTGCCAGCCTCGGCGCATCTTTACGAGATGAAGAGCAATAACTTTTTGGTTTGATGCGGGGCGCAGCTAGGGATGAACTAAAGTACGAAAGATAAATTTATTCTCGCTTTCGGTGCAGGGATTAAAATCCGGCGAGATACTGGCTGCAGCATGTATTCAGTTTCGTTTGTGCTGCATGAAATCATTATCTTGTTATTTAAAACTGATTCAGAATGAAATTACGTATGTATGTACGTGCAAATATAGTACAAAGATATACACACGTGTATACTCGTTCGAATGGATGAAGATAATTAAAACGAATTAACTGAACCTGCAGGTTGAAATAGTTTCGCGATGAAGCGTGTTCCTCGGCGATATCAAATCCCCGATTTCGGAGCAATAAAATCGAGAATTTACATCGAAATTAAACCGTGAGGGACCCCTGTATATCTATACATCTATAACTTCGTGATGGATACGTAAAACCAAACTCAACTATTCATCACTGACAATTTATTGATTGGTACTGTATATACTGTACGCCATATACATCTCCTACAGCGTTAGCTGCGCTACAGAAATTCGGGGGATTAATATCCCCGGGCAAACAAATTCGGCACCGATAAGCAACATGGGCTGCGCTAAACGCAGACCGATTCCCGCGAATGAATTTCCTAAATAATTTCATAAAGAGAAAAACCGAATAACGATACGGAATAATAATTTATAACTCGATGAAGAAAATAAATTTATTCAAATTTCGCAATTTTTGTCGTTCTTTCTTTATTTCTTGCGCGAAAGCTCGGCTCTGCAGCCACAGGTTTCATTTAGTTACTTCTACTCACCCGGTTCGGGGTGTAGCGGCGCAAAATAGGGAATAAAGAGAAATACGAAGCGAGATAGAGGAGAGAAGACTGCAGAGAATGAATCTTACGGTATAGAGATACCTAATACCTTCTGCAGGCTTGATATATATCTCGCGATATTAGCATACCAACACCAGCCGGTAGATACTAATGCCTATGATAATTTCACGAAT
The DNA here is from genome assembly GCA_947538915.1 of Tenthredo distinguenda. Lineage (NCBI taxonomy): Eukaryota > Metazoa > Arthropoda > Insecta > Hymenoptera > Tenthredinidae > Tenthredo > Tenthredo distinguenda. Next base: position 25,559,079 of record OX384532.1, read on the forward strand.
TAGTTATTCATAAGGTTCCTGGTTACCGGAGGATCTCTGTCTTGAGACATTACCGTCACTGTATACCAAGGCGAGTCCCTCGTTTGCATTTGTTTGCCAAAATACATATTTATGGTATATTTTTGTCGGAAACCTCACAAGGAGAAAACAAAGAGAACAATAACACACGCACACGCAAAAAATAGTTCATTAGGTGCAATGCTTAAGGAAATTTTTTTTTTTTTTTTTTTCAATTTCGCTAATAAATTAGGTCACGAAAATCGCGAGTGGTTCTTTCCTTTCCTCTCACATTGCCTACGACAAGGGGTAGGGGGCTGCCTGCTGCCCTGCAGCTACCACGGGGGTGTAATGGAAAGCTGCGTTAGATTTTATCGTCATATAACATTTGCTGGGGTTAAAAAAGCATCTCCTTAAGTATCACGATTATGTTAGCTACATTGTTTCTCGTCCATCCACTCGGAGACTCGAAGAGGATCTCTCTTCTCCCGGGCTGCTGCAATAGGGGTGATAAAAGAAAGGGAAGGAGGCGAAAGAAAGAAGCGAGATAAATTATCTCTCGCTTTTATTCTTCTCTCATATTTGTAAACATTTTTACCCCGATAAGACCCTCGCTGCTCTTTTCATTCTCGATGCTAATTAATCGAAAATGGTATAAATTAACCGCTGATTAATCTACATCGGACATTTTTATCGCCCAAGCCCGTAAATTGAATAAGCTAAAATCATCCGGCAGTAAAAGAAATTCGAAAGAATTAAGTCTCGGAAACCCGCATCGCCACGACCTGCAGCTGGCTCGTCTTATTAACCCCGTAGATTAGCCCATTAAGAAATGATCTATCTGCGTGGAAAATATCAGTCTACTTGTTCTCCATTTTTCCTGTCTGGGACTCTAATTCAGATATTGCCAATTTTCGAAGAGCAGATGCTCAGCTACAGCTGGCTTCGTTATACCTATGTACCAGCTACTATCGTTTATGCAAATATCACTTATGCCAGCTAGCCCACCCCAGTGGCGCTCTTCTCTTTGTCAAAAGTTTCGCCATCTACCAACATATTACACTCGATCCCACAGTTTGGTGAAACGGTGAACGTCTGCCGTAGGAAACTGCGGATATATTGAACGCTAATTGATCGGATACATTTGATTAATTGGCAAGGCGGATAACAGCAGCCGAACCTGTGTCTGCCCTTGAAACTATGATAATGGATACCCGTAATGCGCTTCGATCACAGATAATACCGAAGAACGTTATTTTCTTGCCGATATTTCGGGGGTTGGATCCGAACGATAAGAATTCTGAATTTTAATTTTTGGTCTTGATTTTCGGAATTTTAATTTTCCGAACTTCGAAGATCGGAATCTTTCAGGTTTTGTCTTCGATTTCCTGGAAAAACGCGAAGTCCTCGACGTATGTCAGAGCTAATATCAGCCCTTGATAAAGTTACTCGGAACCCTCGGTCGCACGGTTGGTTCGGTTGGCTAGTGCCCTAACCCTGAGAGCAAAGACGACGGTGTTATATGGTGACCGTGAAAAACGGTTGGAGCATGAACAACGGGGTAACGGGTCTCTAGAAAGCCACTACTACGAAAGGGTCTGTAACGTATATACATATACTATATGGAAGCACATTTCGGACAGCCGGGCGTCGTGTGCCACTTGGTGCGGACAGCTCAGACACTTCTTGGTGATACATGTGCGTGTTACCCTACTAACTCGCCACCTAGCCACCTACCCTACACCCTCCTCCCTCACCTAACAATCCAGTCATCGTAGCTGTGTATGTAACATATATCTCGAACAACCACCGTTGCGTTGACCTCTGCTGTTCCTCCTAAACATCACTGCCCGTTTCGTACTGACTGAACTAATTCTGATGTTAGCCTAACATAAGCTACTGAGAAACTAGAGCATTGGGAGGCGAGAGTATGGTCCAGAGACCCTAGCCGGGATCGATTTAGCTCTCGATTATCTATTTCATTCGTTATTTTCACGTCAAATGCGATTTATACTTATTCAATGAGGATTAATTAATTCGTACAAGATTACTCTGGCGCCGATCGTCCGAACTGAACCAAATTTCGCATGAATATTTCAGACGGGTATATCTACCGTGTGAACTACGGAAATCCCCTTGTCTTCGTGAAAAGTATCATTTTCCCCGGATTTATTTCATCTTTTTATCCTTATCGCGTTTATCGGAAAATTTCAATATCCGTAGTTCACACTATGCGTAAATGTTTACTAAATAAGTGTGTTGAATTTAAACCTTGTAGGGGCAACGGTTTCTACGTAATCCTGTCCACAGTGTGAGAAAATTTGATTCGCGAGACGCGTTAAAAATTTCGCGGACGAATTTGTCGCGGTTTTTCTCTGGCGGAGTAATCAGTGAAATGTGAACGAAGTTTCCGTTCCTTGTGACCAAATTTCTTTGTATTGTGACAGGAATTATATCCGCGTCCACACGTGTGTAGGAGGGTAAATGTGCAAATTGGCGTTGAATTTAATCATCAGAATTCCGGCGAGTTGTTGTTTGATAAAATTTTGTGTGTTGGATTAGGGCGTAACAATGATTGGCTAATTCGTTTAATAGACTGCGGCTGAAAACAAACAAACAAACAAACAAGCAAACAGCCAAACAAGCGAGCGAACGAGCGAGGGAACGAAAACCTCGTTCGAAATCGTCGTAAGCATTGCACTAAACACTAAAGCATACCGCGAGCTAGGCGATGTTACAGCTCCTGTGTAACCGAATAATTGGTGCAGTACCGACGCCGGGGCATAATTCGATCACCTTTGTTTAGCTCGTTAAATAGATTATGAAGTCGCTGCAAGGGGTTCTAGTCGTTCGTTAATCAACCAAGCGATAAACTGTCCCGGAATTGAATTCCGAACGCTTTTAAACTGCTAATCGATCGCCACCGCGGACTCGCGACTCGCGATTAGAGAGTACTCGAATAATAGATCTCTCGGTTCTTCGATCCTGATTTTTGCATCTCGCGAAAACGAGAGACGGAAAGCTGATTATAAATCGTCATAGCGAAATTCAACGAGTTATCCGATGCTCGAAACAATCCTCGCACATACTCCTCCATATACCGTGACATGTGGAAATAACTGAGCTCAAGAGCGAGGAGCATATATGCGCGGGAATGGGTATGGGTAAAGAGCGTAGAAACGTGAAATTGGGAATGGTCATTCACGGAGACTTAATCCCTAACTAACCCAGTTGCAAAATGGTTCTCGCATAGTGTAGTTAGAGCACCGATGTGTAAAGGTGCTTAGTGTCGATTCGGGAACATAGCGTATATCAGAGGCGAACAATTTCCTGTTCGTATGCTGCATCATCCCCACGTATGGATGCGCGAGGTGTACTTCGCGTAAGCCATTTAAAGTGTAAATCTTTTACAGCACATTAAATTATTCGAATCGTTCGTTCTATTAGTTAAACGTGAAGCGTCGTTACACGCGATCCAACGTGGCTCGGGATTTCTCTTTTTCCAACTTCTCGGGGAAATCCTATGGCCGACAGTGAACAGTGAATACCAGGAAGGATATACCCCTGGGGTAATCAGATAGGGCGGCAAGGGTTGAGCTAATGAGTAGCCTTATCTTGACGCTCCTTGCCCAAGGCAGGAAAATAGAGAAACAGTGGGAGCCGTGGGGAACCGGGGAGTTCTAAGGGACGAGAAAAGATCATCCCTTCGAGGGATACATGAATTGACATCGTTCAGCTGAGAAAAATGGCATTTAGAAACTCGCAGAGGAAGAGATCGAGTCTTCCTAATTGGGTGTAATAAAAACTAGTTCATTTGGAGTCTGAATTAATCAGTTCTTCCTTCTTTTTCTCTTTTTGTATAATTTTCGCCCCCAATTTACCCCGAATGAGTCCCACCGATTCGTTTCAGCTTAGTGCGATCGCATCCTCTCCCTTCGGTTTCTATAACCAACCTTTTGAGTGTAATATGTATATTATTTTGGGGATATAGCGCAAGGGATCAAGCCAGGGTTGCTCGAGCTCGTGAAATCAGCTGTACTAAATGCTTAGGATCACGTCAACGAGGTCCTCTACGATTATGTTCACCGTTATAGAGCGGGTATCGCGATAGGAGGTTGTATATCTTATTATAACAACACACCGGATAGTTTCGATCTTGAGATACTTTACCATAAAGGAAAATAAAAGCTGTTCTCATAACTCGTAAAGCTTTTCGTCTATCGAATTTCCCATCTAGAGATCAAAGCTTGTTTGAGCTTAGAAAAAGCCCAACGATCGGAATCGTCCAATTCATATCCGAGCTTTTCGAATTTGAAACAAAAATTGTTTTTTCACCCCTGTTTCGAAATTCGATCATTCGACTGGTTTTCGAATATGGAAAAGAATTTTCTGGAAACCTTTCTCTCGGTTATAAATCATTCTGGGTCACACCTGACTTATCTGTCATCTGACTGTATAAGGTGCTGAAGAAACTCCCCGCTCTGAAAGCCGTGCTTGCCTTTAATAAGCCACACACTTCAACTAATTTGTTTGAGACGAAGTATCCGAGGGTAGAGGTAGGTGGGTAGGCACTGCACAGGGTAAGTATAAGGTATAAGACCACCGCCACTCTTGCGATGAGCCAGACCTTCATGCCTACCAATTTTTTCAAACTTTTTTCTCCCCTGAATTAAAAAAATACTGTCGAGTGTATCGACTTCGAAAAATACCCCGCGACTCTCTAGTCGAATAATTTTTCACTCGGAAAAAGTTTTTCGGAAAAACAGGCTAGGCGGTGGGATTTGGTGTTCTTTTGGTTTGCAACAGCGGAAGGAAAAAAATGAAATAAAAATTTCTAGGTACTCTGGGTACAGGATTTGTGAAAAAATTAGAAACCCACTAGTTTCGGATTGAAGGGGAGATAGAAATTGATTGGTCAAATTATTTTCGGTACCTACTCTTGATTTTGGAAACGACATACTTTTTTTGTTTTTGAAAATTATTCCCCAGGCGTTGATAACGATAATTGATCATTGTTTCTTTTGTTATTAATACCGTGATTATTGATGTTCGAACCGTATAATAAAACGGGGGTGGAAAATCCCGGAAGTAGTTTTTCGTGTTGTATACGTACCAGCTAGGTACATATACACATTTTATACACTGCAGCAGGCAACGGTGCGTGATACAACGTTATAAATTTGGAAAGTTTTTCGTTATTTATGCGCCCAGATAGCAGAGACTACTGTTGGATTTAGAGTCGTGTATATATATGTATATATATTTATATATGTATTTATATATGTATATGAAACTGTATATAAAACCAAAAAACAGAAATAAAAAGACCACCGAAAACGAAAACGAGAGAAAAAAAAAAAAACATATTAACGCGGTATACGTACAGAATATGACGATTTTATATTATATATATGTATATATATTTATATGAAAATAAATATACATTTTTCACACTTATCAGAAGGGCGCAGTATAAATTTTTTTTTTTTTTTTTCACGTATACGAAGTCAAATCGTTGTTTGCCGATCGTTAATTAAATTTGAAAAAAAAAATACAATTTATAGATACATACATATGTATATAGATACTCGAGTTTATAGGTTGTTCACTTTAATAACGATCAGATTGAAATTCTGCTTGTAAAATCGTGATATCGAAATTCATTGTCTGATAGTATATCCAGTGATTGATGTAATTGTTGAAAAAATAAAATTACTGATCGGTCAACGAAAGACTTTGATAACAACGAAACAACGTTAAAAAATAAAAAATAAAAATGCAGTAGCTCGAAAGATTTTTCAATTTCAATATCGATAAATTAACAAAGCTAACCATATCCGGGGTCCGAACCCCTTGACCTGTTATTCCATTCGATATAAGCACCGGCACGGTATATCTGCTCGATATTACTTGAAAATTAATATCTTCGGCGGATCCTCGAATATTTTTTGCATCCCTTTTTACCATTTTTTTTTTCTTCTCTTTCTTTCTTTCCATTTCTTTCATTTTTTTTTTCGTTTCCTTCGTCCCCTTCTCTCCAATTCTCGGTGGCGATGGAAAGGAGAAAGAAAATGAAAAAAAAGGAAAAGGAAATGAAAAAAGAAAAAAAAAAAAAATAGAAAGAAAGAAAGGATCATCCAGGTAGTGATAAAGTGTCGCTCTTTCCTAAACTCTTGGCGAAGAGAGGTTGCAGAAGGGAATTTAGGTTGGGTATCTCCTCTCCAATAAAGTTTCAACTATGTAAGCGATGTAATTTTGTTAGTAATATCTCAACTCGTTTTTTATTACCTCGTAGGTAGAGAGCTAGCTAGCTGGTGCACCAAAACCATATAGCACCACCAGCAACCCCCGCAGCTGCTACTAAACTTTAGTCGATATTATTACACGGGTTTAAAACCAACCGATTATTATACAAGAAATGCCATTTCATTTTTCCCCATACCTCCCTCAACTTATTAAAATCGCAATATATCTCATCTCACGTATCTCTTTATATCCATAAATATATATTTACCAATATCACATCAGAGAAAAATATTAATTTCATTCGCTGTTACTGACCTGATATAAATGAGCGGTGGATAACGATCTGGATTGCGTCTTCTTTCGCCCTTCTATTCAAGGGATGATATCGCGGCGTCTCAGTTCCACCACTCGTTAATTGATTTTATTTTATTTTGTTTTTATTTTTATTTATTTTTTATTATATATATGTACTCTTTTTTTTATTCCCCCTTTTTCTTTTCGGTCTTCTCTTCTCTTTGAGCCAGACTTCGCTGCCTAAGTCCTTAAAGTATAAGTTTCAAGATTGAATATTTTTCATTTCCATTCCTCACCACCACCGCGGTCTCTCTCCTCATACTGCAGGAGTGAGTGGAGTTCAAGATTGCAAAATTCTCGGCGATCCAAACCCGGAAAAGCTCGAAAAACTTTTATCTCTGAATTTCTCCACCGTACGGATACCCCCGTACTTCTTATATCGGCTTTTATTTTTATCTATAACGTATACGATATGAATTATTTTCAATCCAGAAAATTTATCAATATTTATTTATATATATATAACCGATGGCTATTGAATTAAATTTATTTTATTATCGGTATATAATTGAGTTTTTTATTCATTTATTTTATCGTATAACAAATACATTAACGTCACGCGAATTTTTATACTTTTATTATCAGTTCAAAATTCACATTTTTTATTACGTTATTTTTATTTAATACACGAAATATTGGGTATGTATACTATATACGGGTATATTGTTATTTCATATTTAATTCTTCGCACCTATATATGTTATATCGTACATATATGTATACTGCAGGTTTATATATGTGTAGATATATGTATATGCATATACTGTTTTATTGCAACTTCACAATTTCGTATAATATGTTATCTTTTATTATCACCCATTCACAATACTACGTATCGTCGAATACGAATATTACCTATACGAATATATCATCAGATTATATATCGCTCTATACCTGGTTATGTACGTTACGTATATTCACGTATGTGACAATACGAGAATATTAATATATATTAGGTTTGAATATATAATTCAGCCGCTAATAATAATCTAATTATTGAATCATTACACTGATTTTAAAATCACGTAATCCTCGACGATTTTCGTCTACATCAAGAATCTAGTTCTCAATACACCTATACAGATCGTTTTGCCTGAAACTAATTTTCGAAAACGCTAGAATCAACCTTCTCTTTTTTTCTCTGAAAAAAAAGTAGGAAGAAAAAAAATTCAAAAAAATAGAAATGAAACGAGAATGAAATTTAAAAAAAGTGGAGAAAAAAAATTCCCGAATCACGATTCAAAATTCGATCTGTATCAGCGATATATAATCATCACTTTATTTATCAACCGTACGTCAATTTTGAACACGTGGTTTTTTTTTCCTTTTTTTTTAGGAGACCTTTATCTTTCCTCTTCTCGAGGAAAATACACAAAACTACTTACACACAATAAAACGGGTTTTTAGTGTCGAAGAAATTTTCGGAAAACAATAATTATTTATCGAACATCTACGTAAATCGTTCACTCCGCGATGTATTTTTGAATCGTATTACAGTCGTATACACATACACATACATATATGTAAATATATATATATACTCATGTATATACATATATATTTATGTATATATATATCGTAGCTAAAAGTTGTTAGAAACTGTTTTTAGTTTAACGATATAGTCGCGTTGTAATTCGCGACGGTGAGCGTCGCGGTTGGTGAGCGGTGCTCGACTGCGGAATCCGGCGTCACGACGTCCCGCGAATTTGCGCGTCGGCGCCGTCCGGCGTACCTACATACGCGTACATCCTCTCTACCTATCTACGTGTACCTATACACGCGCGTACACGTACACTACGTACATAGGTAGGTAGATAGATAGATATAGACACCTTTAAAGATACCCAGAGGGCATGGGGTAGGTAAAGGTATATGAGTATGGGTACATAGGTACGTAGGATACTACCTACAACACGAGGTAAGGGATAAACTCTAAGAAGCTACCGCGCTGTACCAGACCTGCAGCCATCTCTCGCACACCCTTTTGTATACGACACACACACGCACGCACATGCACAGACACACGACCCTCTATGTAAGAGCTCCGGAGGTGTTACACCTCTCATCCCTCGCCTGTTTCCTACAGTGTAATGGTACCTAGTCAGTTGGAAGTTTTCCCTCTGGAGCTTCCTCAAAATAGGGACGAACCGGCGTATAGCCCGAGCCAAGTCGGCCCAGACCGTTTCGAAAAGGGTTGAATTAGAGGTCAGAGTTGAAACGTTAGCTGCCAGATATTTATACCGAATCATTTCCACCCCCTCATACCCCCGAAAAAGAAAAACCTATTCTTTTCAATAAAACTCACGTTTTCTTTTTTCTTTTTTCAAATTTTCATCGAGCCAATTTTCTTCGACGTAATAGACAATATCTGAGAGGGTGAAAGATTCAGTGGATTGTTAATTCGGGGAATGGGGGAGGGGGGCGGTGTATATGGGATTTATTTTGGTCGAGGAAAGGCAAACAACGTAGTAATATGTTTCTCGCGTATGTATACGTAATATATATGTACTTTCCCCCTACGCTTGGAATCCTTAACTGCTGTATTATGCAGATCGTTAGTAAGGGGGGGATCCGACAATCGAGGCCGATAGATTTACATTAAAGCGAAACCAGAGGTTTTCTGGCAAATTAGTTCCTACTCTTCGCGTAATATACTTCGAAATTATTCCAGACAACAAGACGTTACTGTCGGAGCGAACACGCCCTACAAACCCCGCAAACACGCGCAAATATACATACACGTACATATACACCTATATACGCATATAAACACATCGAATTCTAATTAACAAGATTTTAACCTTACGCGTTCCACGGTCTAAGTGGAAACAGTCGCGCGTTTGTCAGACACCGGGGTAACGTCTGAATGCGAACAGTTTTCTCTACTAAGTTTCGCTCAGGCATCAATCTAGCGGTAAGTGGAAACGGTGGCGGGCTTGTCGGACGGGAGATAGCGTCTGAGTACGGACGGTTTTTTCTACTTAATTTCGCTAAAATATCGAGAGACGAACGCATTCTGGTGTACAGAATTTAGCGTACGGGGTATTTGGCACCGAAATTTTGTTTTTTTTCTACTCGGCACTGAAATTACTCTTATGACATGAAGCGAAAGGGATGACGACGAGGGTCCACCCCGACGTTTCGGTGTAACAAACACGAGCATTGAATTTTTAATGACTTCCTCGACAGAGTCGAATCGCGAATGAATTCGGAGTTGATGAAACAGTTTTTCGGCAATTATTCCTGCGGCTAAAATCGGGGGATGATGTATCCGGGGTCTAAGATCGCGCCGGGAAATCGCGGGCGCATTTTTTCCGCTTTTTATCTCGCGATGAAGCGATGATTGCCCGGAGGTATATCTACGCGGGGCTGCAGCTGCAGCGAGTGATCAAATGATCCTGAAATGATGTAATTAATTTTCAACTTTGTGGCTAGGTGGCTTTTCAGCTGGAAAATTGTTTGATGGAAAATAAAATTCCAAACAAAATGACTAGACCCGGTGTTAATCAGCGCGCAGTATAAATTATTAGAAAATTCAACTCCGCGGATCACGTATGTGGGGAATCAAGTATGTGACTGGCTACACCCCGTACTACCCGTCTATAAATCGTAATAATTATAATACATTAGCGTTTTAATTAATAACCTCGTATGGGTACCTATTTAAATCACGTCACGTACGAAATCCTCCGATGCGTAGGTGTACGGGGTGTGTATACACGCGACGCACAATGAATAATATACATAGACAGAGAGCAACGCCACTCGGTTTACTCGAGTTGCATTGAATGTCAATATTATGTGCCCAGGTTAGCGGTCGCTAGGGAAATTTATACTAACTGTGCCCAAGAGCAGCGAACGACCCTAGAGGACTTTCGAGAACCCAGAAGCTTGCGGTACGCCGCGAAAACTCTCGTATGATAAATAGTTACCCTCGTATATGTAATTTCCGTATATAATATCTGAGAGGAAACATGGGGGTCTGAAAACAGGATTTTCGAAAACAGTTTCAAAAATTAAAAGCCCGGACCATTTTCTTTCTTATTTCCCTCTTTCGAAGGGTTCGGGGCACAAGGACGAGGTGTGAATAGGAGGTAGAGTGTTGCCTTCTGTCTAAGGGGTGAAACAAGATGGTGATGGTAGAAAAAAAAAAAGGGGATGTTCTGTTCCAGGTAAAATGTGTATATAGCTGGTAGAGCCGGTAGCATCCTAGCCGGTACGTACGTGGGTTGCCTGCAACACCTTAACGGGGCGAGGTGGGTACTACCCCAGCATCGGGAAGAAGGTGGAAACCCGGGTCTTCCCTTCGGCCAAAAAGATAAAGAGACGGCATAACAGCCGGATAGATCGCCTCTACGTGTCTCGTATCTAGCTGAAGACTATTTCTCCTGACTTTTAACGGTGAAATAGTCTCCGTATGAGGTACACGGTTTGATTCCAATGACGTCAGGCGTACAGCGTTGGATTTTACGGCTCAAAAAGAAAATAAAAAAAGAGGTTTCGCCTACTTTTTTTATTTATTTTTGGTAAAAGAAGAAATGAAAAAACAGAAATCAAGAAAAATGACCGTCGATTTATTTTTTTAACGTTTTATTATATCTACTTGTAATTGGAACGATCCTTGGGGGTAACACGATGCTCGTTAATGCCGGGATTATCATATAGCTGTAATAATTTTCCAAATTTTCTTCAGTATTTCTTATTATTTTTACCCCGGATACCCAGCCGTAGGTATACCCCCCTTACAGCCAAGCAGCTACTTCGTTCAATTACTCGTGATTGATTATTCAAGGGCTGGCGTTAAAAATCCCTCGGAACTTTGCAACCCGCTTAGCCGAAAACGAGGAAGGGAAATGTGATGAATGAATGATCGAAACGGAAGCCTGTTCGAGGCCCTTAATATAACACAAGGAATATATTTTTTCGTCCATTTTTCTTTTTTCTTTTTTATTTATTTACTTATTTTTTTTTCTCTTTAGAAATCAGGGTTTATCTTCGGACTTTTTGATATTAATTCCCGATGCGATTTTTATTTTTTTCAATTGTGATAATACCAGGGGTAAATTAAAGTATAGGAATAAACGACGAGAAGAAAAAACGAGTTTCAAATTCGCTATGAGAAGCTAGAATTCCGTTAACCTGAAATTCAGCAATTAACACGACGATAATGAACGACGCCATTCCAGTCCAGGCCACATTAGAGCACTTAACGTCAGTGAAAACCAGACTGACGTCTACCGTCGAGGCGCGAACCGTCGCGTCAACCAATAGCTCTATCCCCCGACCGGAAATATGACAGAGTCTATTTCATATTCGATAAGTAGAATTGGAAAAAGTCTATTCCAGTCCATGGGTAATTGATTCGCAAATTAATCAACGTCGTTAATTATTTAACTACAATCTGAGTCGAACCGCGCGTGAATGATAAAAAAAAACAAAAATTTCTTTACAAATTTTTCTATTTATTCAAAGAACAAACTATATACATATGTATAATAATTCCAACTACGAGAGGGCTGATGAAATGACAATATAGTTTTTATCAAAGCGTGTTATGTTTCCCCGTTTCCGTAACATTCCCGGTTTATAGTAAAACCGCAGTCGAGGAATATACCTAGTAGGAAAACCCCTTTAGAAAACTTTTTACTCCCCCCCATACCCCCTGCCCCCTCCCCCAACAATTTATGTATAAACTTGGAAAGCCTGTAGCTACTCGGTTTCTCCCCGCGAAGCTCTCCTTATTATATATTTATGCCACAATTTACAGTTAAATATATTCTGCTTCTCTACTTTATACTTATTATGTATATATATATACATGTATATATGCGTATGTGTGTGTATGTGTATTATTGTCGCTCAAAAGGCGTACGAATTTATATAGTTTAAAAGTACCCACGTGTGTGTAGTACAACCTTACAATTTACCCTGATATAGATATGAATACATAATAAGTATAGGGATACTATACATATGCATATATTTATAATATACTTTATACCGCAACTTTTGCCTTGATAAAAAAATAATTATTATTACTTTTGAGAAGGGTTTTCGAGAGCGCGTGCTCCGCTAGTTCAACAGATCTGAGTACACCGATACGATTTAAAAACCCTTATCGAACTTCCGCGATTAAACGACTCCCTCTATTCACAACCCTGTAGCACGAGCCGATCGTTGACGACGTAATCTGTGAACGTTTATGGCATCGTTTTTTACCTTTTTTTCTGTTTTTATTTTCATTCTTTCTCTTTTTCGTTATTACGTATTTTTTACACCCAACCAGGTCGAGCGTTTCTTTTTTTTTTCGTCTTTTTTTCTCCAGTCGGATAAAATTTGCGAAAATTTCTTCTTTCCTTAGCTTCTTTTCTTTCTTCTCTTCATCGAGATTCCTCCGGGATGAGGAAATGTGAAAGGTCGATGATAAAACGATCGTAAAGTGTGAAGTAAACGGTGAATAAAAGGCTCGAGTCTTTTTCTAATTTCAAATCGAAATACACGTACCACGTGATCCCTTTACCTCTCTACCATAAATTATGACCCGATATATTTCCCAGGCTTCGGGATACCATTTAACCTTTTACTGTCAGGGCTCGCGTATATATATATATACACATTCCCTAAAGTCGACTGTATAAATATTTAAAACGTAAAAATGCGGAAATACGAGCTCGAGCCCGGACCCTAAACACCATAAAGGTATCCAGGTCCCACCGATCGATTTCTGATTTTAAAGAAATTCCTACGGAAAATCCTAGTCTCCCAATTTTCCCAGTTTTCCCAATTTTCTACAACTCGAACACCCGATTTCTATTCTATTGATAAAGAAGTTCGGCTCGAAGATATCTGTCGATAATTTATACTAATTCGCGACTCGATATACGTGTATACGTTGTATAGATAGGAACATAATCACTTGGAATGTCGGCAATAATTGGAGCGGATTATATTGCTCGATGAATGTCGGAGTATTCGACCCTTGGGAGTCGCAGAATTCTGTGGTAGTCGCGAGATCCAGACTATAGACTGCATTCTAATTCGATTGGATGCTCAGAGATCGTGGATATTTGCATTTTGAATGGTACTTTAACCTCTCGACTGGCCCCTGCGCGCAGCGCGGAGCTTACCTTATCGCGTACGATCGTTTAATCAATGTCTTCCTTATTATCTAAGATAAACGCCTCCCCACCCTATACTACATATAACAATACATGCAAACGATACACCGATACCATATCATCGCTTTGTATCGTTTCGAAATGATCATTTTCAAAAATTGCTTCACGGGGCAAAACGAGCGAAATTTTCATTATCATTAAAATATCGCGCGGTTTAATTATTTCCGCTAATACATATGTGTATATAAATAAAAACGCTTTTCGTGTAAATCCGTGAAATTGGATTGTTTTACCTAATTTTAGAGGGAAACGAAATTAAAAAATTGATTCGCGCGTTCGATTGATTAAATAAATTCGTTTTTTTTTTGTTGGTTTTTTTTTTTTTATTTTTTTTATATACTGACGAGCCATTGAGTACGTTCGTGTTCCGAGCTGGTCCAGCTATGCAGCTCTAGCTTCTACTGCAGGAGTGACAATGAAATTGGAAAAGTGTTGATTGTAGCTTAACAATGTCCATCCCCCCGAGTTCCGACAATCGAAGCAATCAACTATTTTCAAAACAGGTGGGTAATTCTGTGACGACGAACGGATATAACGTCTAGGGGAGACACAGAAACCGATGTCAATTAATTTCAAGAAATTTAGGAATAACTTAGCTTGATATTTATATATATTTGGCTGATTAATGAACGTACGAGTTCGCGAAATAAGCCGAAAATACCGTAACGCACGGGGCAGAAGAGCTTTTTTAAAACGGTAGTTATTTCCGTATACATACACACACCTACACTTATAAACAAAAGCACTTTGTATAATTAGCTATGAATAAATTAAGCAAATCAGTTTAAAAGCTCTAATATTTCAAAGAGCATTTTATGTACCAAAAGGCCGGGTGTGTAACGTTTTCCTTGTCAGTTCTACACTTCATTTTTATACACGAAACAAATTTTTTTTCCAAAATTAACCAATGGGGAACAAAGCTCCGGGTACGTGTCACCGAATTGTGCCGATAATCGTACGAAACGTATAACACTCGAAAATATATTTATTTTTTTAAACATATCGAAGAAACGATCGTTTACGATTTTTCAGAATATCGTATCGTACGGAAATTTTAATTGAATCGAGTCAATCGCCCACGAGAAATATTTTATGAATATTAAAATCATGTAACCGAAGAAACGAGTCGTGGTTCTTCCTCTAGATACGTTATAGCTACGTTTTTGTCCCCCAAAAAATTCTTTTCTGATAAGCTGAATAAAACATATCTTTCGTATTGCCATTCCGGTCAGTCCAGACTTCCGTTTCAATCAAGTACCTAGAGCCGCAGCTAGTCCAGCAGCCATCTGACCAAAAGTAACTTACCGTACGAAACAGTGGAAAATCGCCGGAAGGGTCTATCTGAAATAAAAATCAAAAAAAAAAAAAAAGCTGGTGCATTTCTTCATTTTTTTTTTCGAATTTGCCATTTTTTTTCCTCCTTTTTTCTCTCATCGGGTATAACACGTACCTACATCTTATCGTACCATATCCAACCACGGAATAATTTCCCATAAATATAATCATATCGGAAATTTAGTAAGTCTAGTGTCAAAACCCTGTCGGTGTCTGGCTCTTGGAAAGATATTACAAAATGAAATTATCATAAATTAAACGCTACGCGCCATTAGGACTTCCCTCGAAGGTGTCGCTTCTTGCTCTACACACACACACACATATATACATCATACATACATGTACGAAAATACATATATACATATATCTCCCTTTCCTTTATACGTTATATTCGTAGCTACATCTACATCTACATCTACGTCTATACACCGTAGGTGTCGTCATCTCTATATCACTACGACCAGTACGAGTAGCAGCACCACTTCCTCGTATTATCGTAATCTTCCTCTATGGCTAATTGTAACGTGTTTACGCCAGAGACACCTAAGAGCAAGTAATAATTGTGTCGCCGTGTAGGTGTATACCTCCTACCGGAGTCGAGTCTTGACTCCAAAGTACTATTGCATACATACATACATACACATATCTATATCTCTCTTACAGATAGATAGATAGATATTCATCTATAGATACATATACATATATATATATATGTAAATCTATATTTCGCGATGAGCCTCTATTACAGTAAAAGAGAAAGAGAGAGATAGAGGGAGCGAGCGAGGGGGTTGATTCCGGGCAAACTCTAGAGGAGAGTTTGTATTAATTATTAATTGAATCCTTTGATCGAAACTCCGCGGTTATATTTACCCATCCAGTTTCTCTCGTTGTATACATACACCTGTAACAGAAATTTGGCTCCTATATATTCCAATACTACGGAGTTGTTGAAGTTTACGAAGATGATTCGAGTGGTGTTCGTTGATGCTGTGTTACGAACGATCACGTTTCGGAATTATTC
The DNA here is from genome assembly GCA_947538915.1 of Tenthredo distinguenda. Taxonomy (NCBI): domain Eukaryota; kingdom Metazoa; phylum Arthropoda; class Insecta; order Hymenoptera; family Tenthredinidae; genus Tenthredo; species Tenthredo distinguenda. The sequence continues at coordinate 25,575,210 of OX384532.1, forward strand.
GTCAAAAAATTCGTTACGGATCTCTCGCGATCGATCTCCTTGCTCGAAACCAACGAATCTCCGTAGTCTGACATCTAAATAGGGTGATAAGGACAAGTGAGCATATACCCCGAGACTGGCGTGTTGAGTAGCAATCAGTTTCAGAGTGAAAAATTTTTATGGCTCGTTGTCAGGTCATCTTACGTCATAATTACGTTACCTATCCCCCCGGCAGGCTCTCGAAACGACAGTTTGACACGACGTGCTCAAGGTATAACTATAACGTTATCGTTTATCTACCGCAACTTATACCTTGTAACGTTCTATACAAGATTAAACGAAGCTTGCGAAATGATTCGAGGATTATCACGATACGCAGGAATGATTTTATCGAAATCATTTTTGTTTTTTGTTTTTGGAATTTTTTCAGCCCCTTTTCTTCTTCCCTTTCTATGATTCTTCTTCTCTTTTTTTGTTTTATCTCTTTATCCTCCCCCGATTATTTACCTCGTCTCGGATATCTCGATGACAGGAAGTGACAGGGCGAGGGACAAATTGGGGAATTAGGCACCCCGCGAACGAACGAATGTATTTTTTTGCAGAGGCTTTATCGAGGCCCCGGCAAACTTTCGAGAGTGAAGACCGTCAAGAGTGGAATAGATGAAGAGAAATAGGCAATCCCGCATAGATAGAAACGAGACGAATGTCTGCTCTGAGAATAATATTGTTCTCCTCAAGACAGATCGTTTTATTATGCTCCTGGCTCGCCCACTGTTTTCCTATTTTCCGGCTATGTCCCTCCTCTATATATCCCTTATACCTTATACCCCCATTCTTACAACAACTCTCGCTCCCATTTCACATTTCTTCATCACTTTCACGCCGTTTTCTAAGTTTTGTATTTTTCTTTATTTTCTTTGTTTTCTTTATTTTTTTTTACTTTATTCGAAACGGTTTTATTTTCCCTCTAATATACACCACCGTATGGCGTGTAATAAATTTTTCCCAAAAATCAATCACATGTAGTTCCTTCCTCCCCCGATTTCATATCATAGACGATTTCCTGTTAGGTAGCTGCTGTCCCTTATATTTATCTCACTTTCGAGCCGTACCAGCTAGCCCTGATGCCGGCAGGGGTGGTTGGGTAATTTTTTATCGGACGCCACGTGTTAGTCACTTCCGTTAGGCGTGAGTCGGCTCCATAACACTCATCGACTTCCGATTTCTTACAACATTTTCCCATATCTGCTTCTTTTCCTCGGTTTTTACCCTCCGACCCGTATTTCGAGATATAGAAATTATTGCTTTTTCACGATCCGTATATATATACCCATATGATAACGAAACACCTCGATAAAGGTAAAGAAAAAAAAAAAGGAACGAAGGAAAAGGACGAATTTAAACGGGGTATCGCTTTTTCGACGTATCTCTGTACTTCTCTTACAATCTACCATAGGTCACGTCCTCTCAAGGTATATGGATCCACCCCAGCCCGCTACGCTTTTCGCTAATTGCCTTTGGCAGGATCCGGTGCTAGATTCCCCGCACAGTGTTAATTGGCCTTGGAAAAATAAACCGATATACCCCCGGTGCTTGATGTGAATTGGTAACCAATTAGAATTCATTCAGGGGGGTTTAACAGAAATTTATGCGCAAAATAAGGGTTTTTTTTATTTTCATTTTGTCTCTTTCTTTCATTTCTACCCGATCGATCCCTGATCTTTACGTTATCTTATGAAATTCGGACTCGGAAGAATCCCAAAAATCGAAATAATTGAGCCAAGGACTTTTCCTACCCTTCCAGCGGACGTCAAAAGTTGCGCGAATCCTAGGGGTAGGTGTATACTTAAATTCTAAGGATTAATGTCCGGCGATGTGTTCGCCAACCCTTGGGGCAGAGGCGATCTCTCTCGATCAGTATATCCCTCCACATTAACAAGGAGATCCGTGAGTAAATCAATCAGCTGGGGGGTTGGCCGGGAGGGAAGCTAGACCGACGGTGGAGGAGAGAGCCCTTGGGCGAAATGTGGTTTAGCGAAGGCTTTGAGAATCTCTCGAACCTCAAAAGCTCACCAGCTTTTACACGGAGAGAGAAATACCTTTCGGTTTTCACTTCGGGGTGAAATTCAGGGGTTGCAAAAAAAAAAAGAATAACTTCCGGAACGAATTTTCTTTTTTCGAAGCGAAATATATTTTGATAGGGGGTTTGTTTTTTATTTTTTTGTTTCTTTTCCCGAATGGATCGCGGATCGTTCGTTGTCGTCGCTTCTTGGCTAAAGTAGCCTTCTCTAGCAGGGGAATCGAGGGTTGGTGCTGGTAGTCCTGGGATTCTGTATCTTCTTTATCGATGCGAGGATGAAACAAGTTAAGTCTGGATTATCAGGACCACCAATACCACGAACCGCGCGGGCCTTCGCAAACGCGACTACCAGATAAAATCCCCTGGACTACGCCCTTACCCGAAACGAATGGGACGGCCATTTTCTACCCGACCAAAATTCAAGGAAGTATAAAATTTCGTATTAGTATACACACACACATATGCTTTTAGCATGGAAAAAAAAAAATTTCGTCCTCGAGTATCGAGTTAAAGAAAAAAAACGAAAAAACGAAAAAACGAAAAACAAGATTCTTCGATTCTTTATAAAAGTATTGTATATGAGACAGATCTCAAACGCGAATCTCGTTAGCGAAGAGTATAGATAAAAGCCTGGTAGTTTCCAACGGGAATACTCTGCAGCCTCGGAGGTTGAAAAAGTAAAGTAAAGTAAAAACAAAAAAAAACAAAAAAAAGAAAGAAAATGGAAACGCGAAAAGAGTGCATATCTCGGCAAGAGGGAAAAAGTCGTGATCGGAATAACGTCACAGAGGAATTAATATTGAAGATATCGCTGTGGGCCAGAGTCTGACACAACCCCTATATAATTGACCAAACTCTGCACGGCCCGATCCCGGTTGCAGGTTGCAATGTGATCAAATATTCGTACCCTACGGTATTCGTATGACGATTGAAAAAAAATTTGTGTTTTTTTTTCTTTTTTTTTTTTTTGTCATCTCACTTTGCGGCGAGGTCGTGTAATTATGAGTGATTATTTTCAAACGTTAATAATTGGATACCAAAAAATGAAAAAAAAAGGAAAAAGTAAAGAAAAAAAAATTGATAGAGGTATCATTTTTCTTCTTCTCGGATTTTCGTTTATTTTCTTTTATCATTATTCAAAATGGAGATTATTTTAATCGGTGAATATAATTTTGTACAACGGGGTAAAGAAAGACAAAACTGGCTATTCCACCGTACTTCTTTTTTTCTTTTTTTTTTCTTCTTCTCTCTCGTTTCTCTAAAATCTGATTATTCATTTTCTTGGTGTCTTTATTCGCCTAGTGGGTTAATTAACGAGAACCAACGTAAACACTACCGAGGAAAGATTTGTTGGACCGAGTAGGTAGGTAGGTACACACATAGGTACTACAGGGTATACAGAATTCTCGAGTAATTAATTGGGTATAATTTTAAGTAGGAAATTTCAACTGCTAGCTTTGGCGAATTTTGGCAAGAAACAGAAAATAATACCTGCGGCATAAAACACAAGAGCCGGGGGGTTTGGGGGGCTGGCGGATGGGGGGTGGAGGGTTAATCCATATCGGGCGAGACGTCGTTGCCAATTCAAATAACTTCTACTCTAAATTTGAATAACTTCGGTTCCCAGCGACTTCCAGACTTCTTTTCCACTCTTTTTCTCTTTCTTTTTTCTTATTTCTTTTTTTTCCCCTCTCTCTCCTCTTCTCGGCCCTTTGTCTTACCTACCAGTTACGCTTCATATCCCTCAAAACCTAATAATTCTCGATATTACTTCTACAAGAGTTCCTTTGAGATAAGAAAGTCGCGCATATGTATACCTCGGATACGTTATACGTACGCCGTACACGTATCTACATATTTGCGAACTTCGATTTTCCTGAAAGTTTCGTTACTTCTGCACTTTTTTAAATTTTTTTTGGATTCTCAAAAGAAGAATTTTTTCCTTTTTTATTTTCTCGTCGGTTCTGATTTCGATTTGCAGAAGAAAAAAACAAAAAAAAATGAACGAAATCAAATGTTCGCAAAAACTGACGGTCGAATATTAAAATTTTAGCGAGCGACCGGTATGCCATTCCTGTAGGACGAGTCGCGTCACTTCAGGCGTATTTAGAAGTTTGACCCGTTGAAACTAAAGTTGAGCTTTAGCTGGTACCTTTCTACCTACCGAATGCAAAAAGTTTGAACGCTTTACGCGGGCAATTATCCGCTCTTTAAAGTACCACTACCAACCTAGAACTTTGACGACAAGTACTTATAAAGTACGATGTTTAATAACTTAATTCCGATGTAATTACCGTGAGGTTTCCCAATTATGAATCATTTATCAATCTATTAATAATTATTGAGAAAAAAAAAAAAAACGAATAGGGGTAGGAAAGGGTGAATGAGGATAGGAAACGAAGAAAAGCGATGAACAAATTCAGAGAGAGAGAAAAAGAAACGCCCGTTTTTTGGTCGAGGATTTTTTTTAAATTCTTTTTCAAGGGATGAAGTATAATCGAAGTTTGAATTTTGACGTGGACTATACCGGAGGAATTTGGCACTTAATTTAATCGTCTATAAAAGATGTTAAGATAGGCCTCAGTTCGCGTTAACTTTCAATTTCGTTGGCATTGTGTCTCGCACCGTGGGCACCAGGCTGGAGCTCGACTCCTCCAAACTCTGACAATAAATCGAAACTTCTTATAATTGGTGATTTATCAGCCGAATCAAACCCCCGGCAGCTAACCCCGAGCGGGTGGATGTAGGTACGCCGCGCCGGGTAAAAAATAACCCCCTTAAAAAAACCTGTAGAGGGTAAACGGCACGCGGGGTTCCGAGAGGGAAGGAATATTCTTTAAAACCCACCCAATCAACCAAACGAAAATCCGTTTGCGGGGGTGCGCGGAGTCCTTCGATCCCTGAAACCTTTAATGCGATCTGTATAATACTATATAGGTATACGTATATCGGGGGTGGAAAATAAAGTGAAAATATTTGCCGATCGTTTATGTAAGTTCGAGTAAAAAATGAAGAATGAGAAGAAGAAGAGAAAAAAAAGGGAAAAATGACTTTTTTAAAGAAGTAACGAGACAGCGGGATTCTTAGGGGTTGAATATGTTCCCCGACAGAGGTACGAGAGCCGGTTTTATCTGGAGATGGGAATATGCGCGTATACATACGAGATTTGAATCGAATACTCAACGCAGTAAGCAATCAATATCAATAGAACCTTCGCGATATATACGACTCGGTTTAGTTCAACTCTATTTCCCTGACAATATCGCAATCAAAAACCAATCGGGTCAGGACCACAATCGGCTTGTGGCACCCCTCAACGATGGGAAGCACCAGATCATCAAAGCCTTTGCCGTTTCTATACTTCTGCGATAAATCCTCTTATAATCCAGCCCACACGTTCGCGGATAGACACAATAATTCATCCCATTTTTTTCTCTTTCCTTAATTTTTTTTTTCATCCCCTATTCCGTTTCTTATTATTATTATTATTATATTAGAAAATATATTTCATATTCATTGAATTTGGAAGAAAAAAAAGTTTTTAGATTTTCATTTACTTTATTTTATTTTATTTTATTTTATTTTTTTGTTATAAAAAAGGTATATGTGTATATCTGGTACCAATTCCGTACGAAACGTCAGACCGGGGGTGTTGGTTTACCGATAAATCGGTATTGGCACGTTGAATGATAAGTATCTGAACCTTAAGGGGCAGAGGGGCAGGGGGTTGGCGGTAAAAAAAATCACGTACGTCAGAGGGGCAATATCTTCTATGAAAGATATGGAAGAGATGTCGCGTACAGAATCCACGGCAACCATCGCGGGACCTATAACCTGATATTTGCCAAGGTCTCGGTTTTTCCGTTTTTTTTTCTTTTTTTTCTTTTTTTCTTCCTCTCTTTTCTTCTCTCCCTCTCTCTCTCTGACTCCGATTCTCTCTCTTTCTCGCTCGAAAAATAGAGCAAGTAAGGGAGCTTTTTATCCACCTATATGTGTACAAGATGCTCGTATATTATCGGGTTTGCGAACGAAGAGTCAACCATCAGAATAAAATCCGACCCATCCCCATCTGCGCCCCCTGCCCAACCCCTAACCTTCCCACATCGCGGGGCGTCGCGACGATGCGAAAATGTAAAGCAATATAAATATAATATACATTATATATATATATATATATACACACGTTTTAAAAACGTCTGGATAAAATGTTTGAAAAGTGCAGAAAAAATAAAATAAAATAACTTTTCCACCGACAATAATTTATCGCATATTCTCAATAGATTTTCTATTACAGATGATTTCGCGAAGTGAAGAAAGAAAGAAAAAACGAAAGAAAAAAAAAAACTTCTACATGCGACTACGCAACTTCTTTTTTTTTTTTTTTTTGCGCGTTACGTCGATGAAATATTGTTAACGTAATATTTTTCATATCAGCGCTCTTATACCCATCGTATATATACGTGTGTGCGATATACATTGCCTATATTTCTTGACCGACTGGGTATATTCTATCAATATTGAGAAAAATTCCCAGGGCTTGAAAAATTTGTATTTTTTTACTTTTTCCTTTTTTTTCCGTATACCAAAATCACAGTTTTTTCTGTAGATAAATCGAGCAGAACTCTATCCGTGGTTCTTTTTACATTTCGTTACGCATAGGTACGCACGTGTGTGTATATAAATTAGCAAAGGTACGAAACGTCTGGTGATTAGCTTGTTTTTCTGTTTTGTTTTTTTTTGTTTTTTGTTTTCCAGAAATATGTTGTGTCACGGTTCTGAATATTTATTTTCCTTTCATTGGTCGGAGGCCAGCTCGTATTTGTTCGAAAAAGAACGAAAACAAAAAAAAAAACAGAGAAAGGGAACAAAATTTGAATACATGATACATAGGCATATGCATGTATATACATATACCTCGATGTTTGACGGTAACTGGCTAAAAATCCAGTAAATTTTCCGATTCAAAGCAATTTGCGTATAACAGCCGCCTGTTTGTTTTATGATTCTCAATTTTCCGAATAGCCTTTTTCCCTCGGCGGTGCTACCGTGCCAGCTCTTTCATTTTCTCATCTAATTACCAATGTGGCAAAGGTTTTTAGCCCTTTGGAGAAAGAGGCTGCCGCGAGCTTTGATCCGGAAGTCGTAATTCGACTCGTTTAGGTAAATTCGATTCTTCAATTCAACACCTTATTCAATTCATGGTTTAAACTCGCGTTATGACCTCGCGGTTGTATACCTTATATCATGCCGGGGCTAAGGAATTGCCAGTGGGCGAAGTTCCCTTTCTGGTTAACGTGCAGGTACCTTACATTACCTTAAATGAAAACGAGGCTCTAGGAAACGCGGGAATTAGGGTTCCCCGTTTTACCAGACTTACCGAGCTTCCCAGCCGCCTCTCTTATTCCCAAAGAGAAAGAGAAAGAGAGGGAGAAAGAGAACGAGAAAGGGAAGAGGGTGACCCAAGGACACTTGAGAACTTTGCATAATGGAGAATGATAAATTGGGCAGTAGCACCTCACCGCTAAAGTAGCTGATAAGAAATTGGCGGTGGAAAGGCGTAAATACGAAGACCACCGCATGTATACCGAAGCACAATGCTGAGAACCGCAGACCCCGAAATGTACCAACGAGGAGCATGGAACGCCTTTATCGCTGAGAACATTACCGTGAATTATTGCCGAAAGTCAAGAGAGAGAAAGAGGGGGGGAGAGAGAGAGGGAGAGAGGGTTGAAGCTCTGGAATTGGTGTAACACTCCACACCCTAGTTTGTTGTCTAACTAAACGTTTTGTACCTTGTTGCAGCTCATTCTTCACTCCAGTTTTCCCTCATCACCATCATCATCATCATCTTCGCGATGATAATAACCGGCGAATTTTAACGCGGAGGGAAAATTGCATGACAGGGTGTTACGGGATGTGCTTATACTGCAGTCTGAAAATTGGCTCAAGATCCCGGGGCACAAAGTCTCGAGGAAATAGTAACGACTCTGTAATGAGGTTGGGACTCGATTCAGCTACGGACAGATTGCCTTCTAATGAATTGGGTCACAGCTCAGAACTGAATGAGAGAAGGACACGTTCCCACGGCTACAAATTTACTGACTTGAACTATAAACTAGTCGCTAGACGCGAATTCGCAGACTCCGATACCTCGCGAGCATCGGAATATACGGTTGGCGAACGAGACGGGGAAAGGTACTTTCCATCCCCTTTCCGAGCCGAGGGAAACGTTCGAATTGATAGAGATACGGCGATTTTTCAAAATGCCAAATCCCGGAAATTTCAAGCTTTCCGAATCCGCTATTCCCGAAACAAATCTTCTCCTTCTTCTTCTTCTCCGGATACCGGAGGCTCGAAGTAGCGAAGACTCGCTGCAATTAGCGAAATCAATAATTTTCTTATCGCCAATTCGACGTAGGGAAAAAATGAACCGATATATATGTACCACATGGTATATATATGGTCGTTTTTTATTTTCCCCGTGGATGCCGGTCTGGAGTGGTGTAATAATTCACGGGGTGACAACCTGTACAAGAACGACTTGAATTCTCTGTGGGTCGGACGGCATATTCCCTGAATTAGTGGCTGAGTGTTAATCAAGCAAGTTCTTAGGGTAGAAGGGACGGACGGTATGGTTTGGCACGGTATGTACATCGAGTTCCTAAGGTTAAGGATTAACCTAGGGGAGAGAGTCTGGCGCGGGTTGAAACGACGCCGAGTATCGCGACGCTGAGGAATTTCGACGCGGGCGTCGCGTCGCCTCGCGTCCCATCGCGTCTCGGCGGCTGACGTATAGCTGAAGAAACGTGACCGTCAAAGAGTTGAATTCAAAGTGGTGTCTGACAAAGCAAAATTTAAGTGATAAAAAAAAAAGGGAAAAATTTTCAACAAAAATTTTTAGTTTCATATTTTTTCCTTAATTTTATTTATCGCAATTTTTGCACTAATTTACGGCTCGTCGGTGGGTAACGAGTCGTCGAAAAATGACGTCATTAAAAATCGAGGCACTCGACTATAAGCGCCTTTTATACGTATGGCACAGGCATTAGATGTCAGCGGAGGTGTTAACGCGACACAATTTTATAATTAATGTCTAAACCCCTGACCCGAATTCGGAGTTATCTTCTGCACCGATGAACCGGGATTGAATCGCTTCCAGCCCCCTTTTCTATACGGGGTTGGAATAAACAAAGTTTGATAATTATAAGCGAATTGGAAATTTGATAAAAGCCGAGTAGCTGCCACCTACGTCGGTACAACGTTCTCCCGAAACGTATTTCATCCATTAGATCGAAAGTAACAGGGCGGCGATATCGTCATCGAACAAATAACCCCTTCTATTCACTTCCCGGTGTTTTTAGCTCGTATAATTTTCCGCGGTAACGAACGAATCCACCTTCAAGTGTGATTCGTTTATCACGGATTGGCGGTGATACGGTTTACGCGCGTACTTGACATTCCTACGTAGCCGAAGTATTTATATCCGTTTACCTACCCCTTCAAAACGATGGTATCTGAAAAGCGTTAATCGGTTTTACACATACTCAAACGACCCCCGTGGCTCGGATTATCGCACTAACTGTCTCAGATAATCCGCCGCGGTTGATATTCATACGAATTAAATGGTTAGGAAGGAAGACGTGGATTTTATAATTTTTGGAGAATCTTTTGAGACAATTTTTTTGAAGAATTGACAGCGAAATTATTGTAATTCAACTTACGTCTGAGAATGATTGTATCGTTGGTTGATATTCGTCGACTTCGTAAATTTCTGTATGGAATAAACTAACGGGTTGATGTTTATCGATAGCGATTTCTGGGTCCTCGGAGGTTTTAGTGGCTGTCACACGCCTGCTGGACGCCCTACGTCAACCTAATTTCTTATTAACGGTGAGAAAAGGCGCACGTATCTTCACCCTCGGATCAGATTACAATGGGAAAACGTATTCCATCCATCCTCGGTAGGAGGGAACGGGATACGATCTCAGCGTGCTAAAGGACGAGGAGTATAAACGCGCCGCGGTAGTTTATCCGGAATAACTTTCGATACAGATATCGTGGGGTCTTCTACGTGGTCTTGTTTCAAAGAAGAAGAAAAACCCTTCAAAACTACACGTCACAGGTTTTTCTCGCTTCAAAGATCGCCGAGATATCCACCGATGAATATCGCCGAATTTCAGCCTCGTTTTTCGAAAGTCTGAGAAAGGAAACTTTTTTCTTTTTTGCTTCTCCGCTGATTTTTTTCCTCCTTTTAAAACGAGGACGTCGCTCTACTGAGACAATTTTAACGCGTCTCAAATTCTGAGTGGTTATATTTCAACTACCATAACGTATACTTACGTGTATAATATACACGCGTGTATCCTACCTACTTTTACCACGCTTCGTACGAGGAATTCTACACAGCTACCATATGCACATACATTAATAAAATGACGCAAAACTGTCCTACTTTCGGTCACGTACAACGCACGTATTACTTACTCTCATAAATAACCCGTACTCTCCGTACACATCTAGGTACTACCAGCGTCTCACCATTCTCTCGATCGTTTCTAGAGAAACATACTCTCCCCGGAGCGTTAGAAAGTAATTGAATTCGTTCTTTTTCATTTTTATTTTACGAATCGAGTAAAAGAATTCAAATTTTCATTTTCTTTTGTCAAATTTACAAAAGAATAAGAAAATATATTGGAGTGACTGTTCGCAAAGAGGAATAAAAATGATCAATCTTCGTTGATAGCTCGATGCTAGAGGATCGGGAGACTAAAGGAGTAGGAATATATCGTTGGGCCTGAAAAAGGCACGTCGTGTATATAGATATATATACAAAACAAGGTCTGAAAATCGAGGCGATCCCGAGTCCCGCGGCCTTCTTTTCTACTCCGGAGCCCCTAGATCGGGGGTAATTTGTCACAAGACTTTATTCGAGTTTCTAAGCGTGAGCTGCAGAGACGTAGAGGGTTCTGAGGAGACGGAGGGGGTTGAACGTCGGCGACGACTACGCTAAAAGACGCCAAAAGTCTAAAGGTGGATCGGTCTCTTGCCGGGGCTCCTGGTTCGTTCAGTGGGTCGACAAGGTTAATCAGTCGGACGCGGGCTGGCTCTGACAGGCGATCGTGACCCGCAAAAAAAAAGGAACCAAAAAAGAAAGAGGAAAAGAGTGGAAGGAAAAAAAAGAAAAAAAAAACGGTAAGAAAACGAAGAAGAGGAGAAAAAAAAAAGGAAACCAAGCCTAGAACGTCAGAGTCGCGACCAAATTGCTCATGCCCGGGCATAACCGGATTACAACGCCGTACCTTGGGAGGAATAGAATATATACGTATATAAAGTCTATGGAGAAGCTTGCCGAGTGATCGAATGTCACGCGGAAAATCGAACCGATGGAAAAACTCTGATTTTTGAGTTTTTGTACTATTTTCAAAATATCAGGGCTGCTCCGGGTTCAGCTTTGTGAATTTTTCAAGTTCCCGAATTTGTTTCGTCTTCTACAGAAATCTGAAAAAAATCTTTGACTCGTCATCGCGAAAGTAAGAAAGAGAAAAAATAAAAAAGAGAAAAAATCGTGTAACACGTAGGTCGTTTTCACCCCCTCGTCGCCGTTCGGCAAACAAATTCGCAACACTTGTTGGTCAGTAAAGCCAATGTTTTTCTTTCGGGGAACGGTGGTCATCGAGAAATCTATAGGTGGATTCGATCCCGATCGTGTATATATATTACATGTATAAATACACGTATGTGTATATTTACACAAGTATCGATACGCGCACACGCAAACACCTTGCCTAAGGCCTCTCGTTTGTATCGAGCCTAGGGGCTGTGAGCTATTAACACGCAATTATCTGTCGAGGGTGCATGAACGGATCGACGGACATACAACCCTCAAGAGCGAGGGAGAGGGATGATCCATTTAACCCACGCATGTGCGTCTATATACCGAGCTTACTCACGCGTCTGCTTTGTGTGAGAGTGCAGAACTGGACGCTGCTATATAGGGGAAGCAGAAATGCTTCGATGTATGTCTATCTCTCTCTCTCTCTCTATTTCTCTCTATATATACATACACACATGTACATATAGAAATAATCTCGGCAGAGTAATCAAGTTTTTTGTATTCTTGTTTTTTCTGTTTTTCGTTTAATTTTTTTCTTCGGTTTTTTTTCGCTCCTTTCTTTTTTACACCTTGATGGAATTTTTCATTGGTTGATATAGGTCTGTGTGTATATATATACGTATATATTCAGCCGAGCGAACAGTCGTATACATGAATACGGTATGCGCGGATGTATACGTATATAAATATATACATGCATGTATGTACGTATGGTAGATAGGTAGGTTAAATTAAAAATGCAATTTGAAAACAAATCGTTGAAAAAGATGGTCTCGATTAAAATTGCTTGGACACAGGTGGTGCGGATGGTGTGTAGTACATATACTATACATATATATATACCTAAAGCTACCTACCTTCCTACATAGTTGATTATAGAATTTTATTAACACCGTTTGTAAATTGGAATGTAAATTGGCGATCTTGATTATTTTATCCGAAGGGTTATACCTGCAGTTCAGAACGTGCCAATGGGGTACTTTCGCTATTCGCCTTTCCGTAAGTCATTTCTTTTTATTCGATCCTTTTGGAATACTCAATTTTAGTGGTGCCTCCTACTCTGTCTGCAGAGAATCACCCTCCCCGCTTGTTCCGAAAATTTTTCATTTCCATTCTCATTCTCGTTTTTTTAATTTTTTTATTTTTTGTTCTTTCACTCGAAACCAAAAAATAAACAATTTAGAATAGAAAAGTAAGAATCCTCAAATATCATTAAAATTCATCGATACAGGGTATATATAATATATATAATACGGTATTTTTGTTTTTCTTCAACACCGGAAATACCGGGTCTGTATAATTTGGTATAAAGTTCAACGGAGCATTCACCGTACCGTAATTGTTGTTGAATTATTCCACAGCGTTGGTCTGTTCAATATTTCATAAAGTGTACAGGTACGGTGAAGTGTACAGTATATACCAACGATTGACCGATTCCGTACAAATAATAACTAAAACCTGCCTTCAAAATCATTCGACAAAAAGTTTAAGTAAATAATCATATATCAAAAGAAGTAAATGAATAAATAAACAACGCGCGAGAGAAAACCCTCGATCGACCCTAGATTCGATTCTGATCTCCCATAAGTTGAACAAACGTCTCCACGGTCCACACATGCGAAAGGAGAGAGTAGGACAATTTTTTTTCCTTTTTTTCATCCTTTCGGATTAAATACTCTTTCGATAACGGTACAACCGATTTTAGGACTCGGCCGGGCATGAAGCAACGGTGCGACTAGTTTTCTTTTCTTGTCCCCCATTTTTTTTTTTTTCTTGTTCGATTTTTTTCCAACCTTTTGTCAATCGATCGCGTGATCCTGGCCTTGACACTGTGGAGCGACTGCCTTACCAATATCATCATTATAATTCGGTAAAAAGAAAGGATGGAACGAAAAGAGACTGTGGTATCGGTTCTGGGATTACTTCGTGGCTAGTGGGAGGTCTGTGGGTCGTTTAACAGTTATATAGCCATACGGTCTGGTCTGTCACTGACCCTGTAAGCCTGGTTTCATTCTAGACCGAAGCTTCTCTCCGAACAGTTTCCTATCCACTTCTCAGTCTTCGGGTTATCCTCCGAGCGAAAAGTTGGCTCGTTAAATTAGCCGAGTTTTACCAAAACCTTCGATATATATCCTCACTCTAATCTTTCGACTTCCTAAACCGAAACAGAAGTCCGGAAGTTCAGCAGGCATGAGGGTCGCCGTGATTTGTGCTCTGATACTCTTAGCCGTTATATCCATCGCCAGTGCCTCGAGCAGCGATGAATTCGGTGAGTAAATCGAGCGATTCGAGCTCAAAGAATAACTTCGGAATCGTTTAAGAAAATTTCGTTTTTATTACGTCTAGACGAATTCTTTCGCGATGAATTAGACTACCAGTTTTCTCCTCGAGTTCGAAGATCCAATAAGTCGAAGAGAGGACGCGATGCGACGTCTGATGCAACTCAGATCGACGGTAATAAGAAAAAGAGACAGCGTCGTTCTTGCTGCGGCGAAAATGACGACCTGAAACTCCTCTGGAGCGAAGGTGTTCGCGATCTCAAAAAGGAATGCTTCGATCCGGCGAGAAAAGCCTCGGAAGTGACCAAACAAGGCAAGTAAACCAGATGCATGTAGGTAGGTATACGCGATGTGAAAGTACCTGTTTATACCTTCGCTTCGGCTACGGTTGTTCTTTGAGCCGAGTTTGTTTATTTACTTTTAACAAAGTGAATTTTTATTGTCTGGTATACGCAAAAGCCCTGGAGAAGCTATGCTTTGTTCTTAGCAGCTAAAATCTCGCGGCTTTACGGATATATAGCGATACGCTGGAGGGAATCTTCTCGAGAATAACGGAATTCCTTGGGGATAAAGATATCTCTATTTAGGTTAAGAAATGCCTTGAGAAATTTACCAGATTTATACGATTCAGTGGCTGGTGGAGAGAGAGACGAATGCCTATCTCTCGCCTCTTCATTTATATATTCACCTCAATTTTCGCAGCAAGGACGATCGAGGAATACGAAGGATTCATTCACGGCAATAGAACAAAGGACGAATACGTGGTAAGATCCCAACGTCAATAATAATCCTCCTTATCACAGATTCCCCGATAATTTCTAATCGGATTTTGTTCGACAGTGCGCCGTCCAGTGCATCGGTCAGAAAAAGGAAGTGGTGAGTTTCAGGTCCGAGAAAATATCCCGACGAGCTTTTACAACTCCTAGAATTTAATTCTGATCCTGTTTTATCGCCAGCTCGACCGGATGGGTAACGTGAACAAGGAGAAGATGGGAGAGTACATGAGAAATATGTATTCTTCGGAACCCTGGAAGGCCGAGATAGCGGATACGGTTTTGGAAAAGTGTTTCACCGAGACCCAAAAGCCCAGCGAAGGTACGAGTGCCTCGATTTTGTCTCAGAGTCCGAGTGAAATGGGCCTTTTTTTCATTTTTCTTTCACCCTGGAGATTTACCGAGCCTCTTTGCTCGTGACCAGATATAGATTTGATTACAGGCATGACCTGGATTCGCGAGAAAGATGCAGAAACGGTTCAGCTACAGCCCCATTTTCGCGCCCAATTTTCCGCGTATTTAGCGTAACTATTTTCGGTGTTTAACCATTTCCTAATCACCGTTCCAGGCGAAGTATCCGACGACGATGGTGACGTTACTAATGGAAGGTCAGTCGTGGCTAAATGCAATTCGAACGGGATCGCATTCGTCCATTGTCTGTGGAGAAAAATGCAATTGGTGAGTCCGCGGAATGGATGATAAAGAGAAAGAGGAGGATTTCAAATTCGTCTAATTCACTTTTTGTTACAAATTTTACAGAACTGCCCGGCCGACAAGATTCGCGACAGTAAGTCCATGCCGAATCATTTTTTACCCCTTTTAGAATCGAATGCGGGAGGTTTTCAGAGAGGCGATTAAAACTTCGCGCGATCGTTCAGGGGAAAATAGGCTTCGGCATCTAGCCGATCAAAAAATGTCCTTTTTCTCTATGTCAGGCACTTAAAATTCACTCGACTGCAATTACCCATCCTGTAATTATAACTACAATGGAAGGCTGGGTGGACGACAATTTTCCGGTGCTATCAAGACTATTAGGCACGACTGAGCAGCGCTCGTTTATCACCGGGACTAAAATGAAATGATATTTTCGCGAAAAGCTTGTACCTACCTACCCGGCTCACTCTAGCCGAGTAATTCAACCGTGAAAATATATATCCTTGTGGCGTGAGGGGCACTGCTGCGCTGTGTACTTGTAACGGTATAGGGTGCAAGAGGGACGAAGTTTAGAATAGAGTACGGAGTTCTACGGGGATGAAAACAGGATTCAGGAATATTCAAACTCTTTCAGTCTCGCACAATTTTATTCAAACAATTTATTTTATTATCTACACCTGCCGCAGAATATCATTTGTCTCGCGAATCCGTTCGCGAATATTGTTCGCGAATACCGATGATCGTTCACGTGAAAATATTCTTAGTTCCAATTATTTTCAATTTTTACCTCAAAACGTAGAGGAGATTTTTTCGCAGGGGATAAAATAAGAAAGAGAGAGGAAAGAAGATGGTTTTATTGTTTAATGAAAATAGACTTTGATTGGCAGCTAGCGATTGAGTAAACTGTTTAATTCCAATGCCTGAAGCAATTTTCTTGAGCCTCAGAAGTCCTTGACTATTGGCTGTTTCCAAGTTGAGCTCGGATTACTTTATTGTTTCAAGTTTCACAAGCGTCTCAAGTTACTCGAAAAGCTCCGGTTCTCTTACAGTCGCTTTCGTCGTGTGTGTTCTGGCTGGTATTATGCAAGTAAACCCTCGCGAGACACGGAATCGCTAGGAGGCTGGGTTAAAGTTCCGAATTTCGGTACTCTCGAACGGTCAAAATTCGAAATTCGAATAAATCTACGAAGACTATTCAAAAA
The DNA here is from genome assembly GCA_947538915.1 of Tenthredo distinguenda. Lineage (NCBI taxonomy): Eukaryota > Metazoa > Arthropoda > Insecta > Hymenoptera > Tenthredinidae > Tenthredo > Tenthredo distinguenda. Next base: position 25,591,790 of record OX384532.1, read on the forward strand.
ACTTCGAAGCCAAGAATCCAAAATCCCAAGCAAGACTCCGAAACTTGAAATCCACGCCTGTAATGTTCCAAATTTCTAAGTTTCTTCGAAATCTTGTCAAACAAATTCGGAACTTTCCCCCGGATATAAAATATATAATATATTAAATAATAATAATAACAATAAATTGGATAAAAAATTGAATGATCTTATTATTCCAGGCCGAAAGTGTAACAGACTACGGGAAAGTCTACGTCTCCGTGAATCCGGGGTGAAGGAAGGGACCGTGCAGAGTCTTTTCTGATTTAGTATATAATTTGAAACTTTAAATAATATAATAATTTATAGTTAAATGTCGTAAAATAATTCGAATAATCAGTATTATAAATATTTTTGCGTGATGTTATTGGAACCAAACCCTTCTTGAATCCCCATCGTAATTAATCACGACTTCAGATTATTCTATCGTTAAATTATAATCAACAGGATCTACGTGTACTCTGAGATCGAATCTAATCAAGGAAGATTGCTCAAGATTGATCATCCCACCCGATAACCATGTGGTTAGTGGCACTGGTCAAGCCTGCCACTCGTAATACCCAATCACTACAGCTAATAGCCCGTAATCGAGACAGTAGTTAGCCTGCGAGGACCCTAGCCTGTGATCAGGTGTTTCTAAGTTTCTCGCGAACAGATTTTAACGGAGAATCGGTCGTTCGATGAGTTTTGGAAATGAGGTACAGAATCGTCGATCTTTCGGTGTTGAATCGCGTTATTTTCTGCATATAAGAACGTGGAAAACGGTATTTCCTGATAGGCGATAGGATCAAAGACTCGCGGCGAAGAGAATGAGGGCTCTTCTCTTAAAAGGGCAGAGGTTTTCAGCGCACTCTTTGGTAATGATAAATTGTAATTAACGCGGTGAGAGAAAACGCGGCGCACGGCCCGAAAGCCAAGAGTCTGAATATACCTCGGGGATGAAAAAGTAGCCTGGAAATTAAACGGGCCGCAAGGAAACGGGAGATTTTGTACAACTAATCGCTCGCAGATATTTCGATTAGCCTCTGAAGGGTACCGGGAAAAATAAACGTAGCTATTAAATTTTTGCACTAGCTTTCAGAAGTTTTACGGTTGAAAAGAATTTCGAGGCACCTTAATCCACTCGACATAAATATTACCACTTGATTATAATCGTCGACACGCCCGGAGCCATCGCTACCTTAATCAACACGTTTTCTGGCTGGACTGGGATCAAGTCCTTCGAAACGTAACGTAATGCCGCTCGACAGAGACTCGTGCGGATCGTCAGCTCTAATCCATAATTAGGAGGCTGAACTCAAGTTACAGACTGGACGCGTGTACGTGTTGCGTATCCGCAGCTTTGTGTACCTGGTCGTATTCGAGTGGGATAATTTACTGGCTCGTTAATCCGCGCTGATAAAATATGATTGAGTTTTACAACGAGCGAGTTTGGCGTGGCCGCGAAAGTAGTTTTGAGGTATTAGGTGTTCAGGTAGGAGTAGTTAAACTATATGAAAGCTGGGAGATTTCATAGTCTGGTACCTCGGCTGGGTTCCAGGATCTTAATATTTGTTGAAAATTCAAATAGCGACCAATTATGCAGAGTTTATGTTTGCCGAGATGAAATTTACGTGTAGTAGTTATCAGACAGTCCTAGCTGCGAGGGTGTAGACGACTTTTCGAAGTACGGGCGATTATCGTAATGTTTGTCTTTCGACTTCCACCGTGCAGACTCCGGAGAGCGATTCTCTCAGGAGCACTTCTCCGACCTCTTATAACTAAAAGTCTAACAATCAGTGGTGCTACCTATAAGGCGAGGACGAGAGGAATCTCTCGATAGATTTAGAAGAAGGATAAGAAGAAGGAGGAGGCGGAGGTGAGTAAGAAAAAAAAAAAGAAAAAAATTTGTATTAATCGCGACGTGAGATAATATCGTTTACCGAATAGGCGTTGAGAGATGGGAATTTATATCCCATAAAGTAAAGCTGTTCTCACACGGAAGTGAACTAGCGGGTAACCCGACGTGCGTGTCTGAGGTGAGCCGGTATAACTGTGTTTGTCTTATGGTTGAAAGTAATTTAGGTTGTCGAGAAGTTTAGAAGTAATTATTACCCCCAGGCGTAGAATACAGAACGACACGAGCTCTGCAACAGCCCACGAAGGTAAAGTGATTCCAAAGTAGGTAAACCTGATCATCAGAATTCCAAAACTCGTCAAAATTTACTCTGTACCTACGGTGCCTAAGCCTACCATAACTTTACTAGCTACGACACCCTAGCTTCTTTTCATCTCGAGCTCGAATCTATTCTATAGTTTCTTGTCCCAAGTTCCAAAATCAATCGTTCAGGTCAGATCGTATTCCGGTATCTTCGAATGAATTAGGTCTGTTGATAGAATTGGGTTTTTGCGAATCTCTTGTGTTTGAAACCGTTTTCGATCTACATATATGTGTATATATAATATTTATATATATATATATACGTACTGGGTTGTAAAATAATTGGATTATATTTCACACTTGGCTCGGCACTAAAAGCTTTATGGATTTGATACAGTCGAACGATCTGTACCCACCACAAATACAAAAATATAATAGAGACTAGCTGTATCTCTGATACCCGTTCATTGTCCGGTGAAAATAGAATGTCATTTTAGTCGCACGTGAACTGGTGATCAGGAAATGAACACGTCGGTACAGTGTAGCGAGGTAGGATTATTAACGCTTTTTGATTAAATATTAAGCTTTCGGATTAACGAAATTAAAATAACGTAGAAACGAAGGGAAACGAATAGTGAAAAAAAAAAAAATTTCACGAGGATCGTCATTGTTTCGTATAGAATTGAAAAAAATGAAAAATAAACGAACAGAACACTAGAACTTTAGACCACAAAGGATAATAAGGAAATTGTTTCGCTGATGACTGAGGGTCCGACGCCTCTGAAATAATAATTTGAATTTGGTGGCTCACTGACCGTAAAGGGTTGAAGGGTGCAACCTAACTAAAGTGACCAGCCAGTGGCGTAATTAAAAGATCCCACGCTATGCCTTTTAATAACTCTTAAGCGGGTTATTTCCGGAACGACCGTTGATTACAATTCCAACCCTCGCTCATCAATCTTGAGATCATTCCTTCGATTCATTCGTTCATTCGTCCATTCATTCATTCGTTCGTTCGTTCATGCGAGAAAGAGGAGAAAGGGGATTATATGAAAAAAAATGAGGGAAAAAAAAGTAATAAAAAATTACATCCGAAGAAAGAAAGGAAAAATTTCAATCCGACTTCGTTCGCCGTGTTTCTACGTCCATTCTACCTCACTGGATCAGACACAATGGTAATATACGGCGATGGTCGTATACGCACGGTATAGGATAGGAAATAGGCCCGTAGGGCGAAGCCTGACTGTGTCACCTCGATCACCCGCTGAGCAGACATCAAAGAGACATCCGTTTGTCCACCAGGTCCTCCCACGTCCCTCATTTCAACTGCGGGGAGTCCGATACTCGGTCTATAGAAGGACAAAGTTGCGACGCAATAACGCTCCGGGATATACCAGAATTCGAAGCGTTTTTCCTAGCCGCAACGATACCGCGAGGTCCTCAGCTCACAGTCAAAACGCACTTCCGAACGCCTGTTTTACCCTCGAATAAAACACTTTTTTCCACACTTTTCGGCGAATTTTTTCTTCTTTCCATTAATGTCTGATTCTCCGTCGAACGAACCTCAAAACTCGAGAAAAGATCGACTCAGACCCCCCGAATCTCTACCACAACTTCCGACCATCGTTCGCCGCTAGATGGACACGCGTGCTCGGCCCTTGGCGCTCTCTCGTAGTAGAAGTAACCCGACCAATGAAGTATGCGTTAATCTGTTACAAGGGATAGGTCGTACGTTAAATTTTTAGTTATTGATAGACGCGAACACTCTTCTGACTGTTTTATCGAGATTTAAAAGTGATCAGCGCTTTAGAGCAGATATGGATCGAAATTTCACGCCGATGTTCAAACGGTAGAACGCGGATTTCACTCCTGAGCATGAGCCTCTATCTACCAGACCATTGTTTGTCCCTTTACTCGCAATTATGCCTCGATGAGAACGCAAACATGTTATATCCACCGTGGTGTGTGTGTTGGCGTGATATGTTGGTCCTGGGTTACCATATGTTTGCATAACAACCATTTCTACCATCCGTTAAACTTGGGTTTAGAATCGGACGCGGCTAGTGATTATCGCATGTATAACAAATTTCTAAACTCGTTCACTCCATTCGGGAATCACTTTTTATCGGTGGAATACGTACGACATATGCATATGCCACCCGGTGGAACTAACTCTCTGAAATCACGTGAAGGCCTCGTATGTAGGCATCGGACTAGCGTGCAGATCACGCGACAAGGCCTCATACACACGATTCGAGTCTGTGAGTGAGATAAACCCGAGGGAATGATCGATAAAACGAGTGTCACGTCATGGGAGTCGTTAAAAATTTTCTCCGGACGTGTTACCCTTACCCCAGAACGATCTAAGATTGTGAAAACTGCAAGTTCACGGGGTGGATATAGGGACATGCATAATTCATTCAGTCCAGGGAATATCGATTCCGCTCTAATTCCGGAGAGCGAATTTCGGGGAAAGATTCCGATGCTCTTATTATTTATTTAACCGTTGGAAAATTAAGCCCTCGCCAAGGGATACTAGCCGCTCGTTCTTTTACCCCGTTTCTTAAATAAGGAGGTTTCATTCATTCCACGGAGCGGAAATTACCGGGAAATTATTATTCGGAAGATTTAACGAAAGCCCTTAACCGGTAATTGGCAGATCTTACTCTACCAGTTAGCTAAGACTTAGAAAGTCGAGTTCAACGTGGAGATTCTCGAACCCCGCTCGAGCGAGGTACGTATAGTTCCCTGAAATATTACAGCCATGCCGTTATACTGGTAGCTGGTAATTATATCGCAGGTGACGTGACAAGTGGCTTAAATTCTAGTGTCACGTATCGCGTTATGGTTAATGAATTATTTATAATTTTAATCTTTTCCACTTATAAAACGTACTCGGCACGCCTTTAACGATACGGCACGATACCACCTCCACCGCGTTGTGTGTTAGATAGGATATCGCATGACGATAAATGGTAAAATATCGACTACGAGTTATATTATGCGGATACACCCGCGTCTGATCCGAGTGATTATCGCTGATTTTATTATCGCGAAAAAAAATCCCCAAAAAAAAAAAAATAAATCGATCTCCGATCTCGCGCAAGATTCCTTCAAATTCAGACTCGGAATCCCCTGAAGTCAAATACGCGTATGGTATCCGTCGAGGTATAACTTTAGGGGATGAAAAAGTTCTCTGAACTCTTTTTGAGCTTTCTCTCTGAAAAATGAAGAAAAAACAAAAAAAAAGATGAAACGATCTGTACGGGGAAACGCGTATATGATGTGGATGGAAAGTAAATCGATGAAATATCCGAGGGGATGAGATTTTTTTGAGTCCTTTTTATTTAAAGTTGAAACAACGAATCTGTATTTCGGTATCCGATTTTATGCTAAATGCATCCAGCCTGCATCAAGATCATACGGTGTTTGGTTATTCATGGGAATCCAACGACCATAAATAATGCAATCTCAATTAATATTACTCCCCAGTTGTTATACTGGCTTAATAATTCCAGGTGGAAGTGATAATAGCGTCTTACTGCCGGAGGCTTCATTATTCATGGTTGACTCAGAGCCACGCCATGCCATACCGTTGGTTCGTTGGATATGGCGACTCCTTCGTCGTATCCACTGAATTCTGCGAACCAAAAATCTTTAATTTTTTTCAAATTTCACATTCAGACGATAGGATTTGAAATTTTTTATCGCCGATCTATATTCTCGATCCACTCGAACGAAGAAGTTTCTTTCGTGGTTTAAGGGAGACATGTAGGATATGCGATAAAGATATTTTCCTCAATTCGTTTTAAGGGTATGATCCACTGGCAAGAAGTCTTTCCGAAGGAGGCGAACCCCTGTGATCAAAAAGCGGGAAAAAAAAGTATATACAAGGAAACTGTTATATTAAACGTCTCCCGGCTGCCAACCACCACTGTCGCCTTAACCCCGCACGTTATCCGGGACACCTAGCTCGCGCCCTGACTGACGTATTCAAATATACAACGTGATATCTCGCCTGCACCCACCTACGTCTCGGATAGCTGTTCTCGGAGAAGAAGCCTTTCGCTTACCATATTTATTGGACTGAGATAGCGGGGGATGGTGAGTCCCATAAAACCCCTAGTAGTCGAATCCAGCAATCTGCCTCACCGCCTTCACATATCCTTTCACGACGTTTTAATAATTGAATAGCTAGAACGATGTTGGTATTGATTTCAAACGGTCCGAATTCAACGTATACATTTTTTTCTTTTTTTTCGTCCTGCAAGAATCCGCCTCTTATTTTTCATTCTCTAAACTCTGAATAAATTATTTATATACGCCTCTTTTTCAAGGGATGAAATCCGGACGTTTATACTCGGAGAAACGCGTTCATATCCCTTTGGTCTAAGGATTCATTTCGAGAGAATTAAATTGAAAAATTCCTCGGCAGTAGCCAATTCCGTTTGAATGGTCATCTTGTATACCGTAACATCGAAGTAAACGGATCTCTCAGATACGATCCTATTCCGCTTGACGAATTCCTAGACGAGCTTTTTGTCCCTAGTTTTTCGATTCTTTTATTCTTTTTTTTATTTTTTATTTTTTAACGATATTATGCGATTCCTAGATAAATGCTCTAGCTCGAAAGGGAGCTATTTTAGTGTTATCTCGATTTCGGGTTATTTATTGGCCAATCAGTTATCGCCAAATTCAATTTAGTTGCCGCGATAGGGGATCACGGTCGCTTAGAATGGACCATAGGATTGGTTAATTTCAAAGAGCAATGGATCTGCCGTTCGTTCGTATTGGCTTTTCTACCTAGGAAACGCAATTTCAATCTTTTAATTGGAATCGATTAAACGCAATACCCTGACCGCCGCTTATTACACCGCACCCGTACCTACCCATTGTTATTCGATTCCTCTTTTTCTCACTCTTCTTCATCGATCTCAATCCCCGCGCTATATAACATCGAGAGCGAAAAGAAAAAATGAAAAAAAAGAGAGAAAAAAAACAGAAATCCTTCATTTCGTACGTCGCTCAGTGCCCACAGGCGTGAGAATGACAAAAATGAAGTCATGTGTTCAAACATGTAGTTCCTCAATACGTAGGGGTAGTTTCATGGATTAGTAGCGCCGCGGAGGCGAGAAGAAGAGACGAAATATTCATGTGTGAATAAACCGGGTGCTGACTATTCATCCGTGGAGAACTTCGTCCCCCTCATTCGACGGTGTTAATGTCTCGTAATTGCACACTAAGTGCTGGATGATAAGTTCGCTCGATAAATTTAATGCCGAACGTATGCAGTTTAGAATTTCTATTCCCGCAGTCGTCAGATTGTGTTTAGCAATTTTCCGAGTCACTCTGTCGTATTTTTTCACAGCAGCGATTGAAACGGGGGGTGAAGATCGGGCGTCGATTAATTTTTTCCCGAAAGTTCAAACAAATGAATCATCCCTCGATTCCCATTCGACCCTTCGATTTAATTCGGTCAAATCGAAGTGGCCACGTCGCGCCTTGCGAATGGGGGTGCGGACTATAATCCGGGGAAAAAATTTTCGGGGTCGCGTCCCGACTGATTATTCACTTTGCCCTTTTCTGTTCCCGGCCCCGGTCCCGGTCCCGGTCCCTTTGAAAAATTGTTGAACTACCAAATATCCGAAGACGCGGAGTGAGCACAAGCCAGGAACCGAACTGAGCGTATCAATCGAAGCGTATACAACAACCGGACAGACCTCTGGCTTTTTCCCCGGCGACGACGGGATCTGACGGGTCACGGGTCACTGCAAGGGGTCAGTCGACATTTCTGTCCGTGTGGTCGCGTCTGGGGACCCAATTTGTCTCTTTGTTCGTCCCTACGCCCTCGTTCCGTTGTATACTCTTAGGGTGGTGTAGAGCCCTCGCCCTAAGAGCGCGTCTCTTCTACCCCTTGGCATTTGACGCTGCATCACATGTCTGAATTATACATTTAGAAGTGTAGCTCTCTGATGTCTAAGAGCCTGGGTATTGTTCATCAAGAAACGATCCTTTTTCATCCCTCTTTCAATGCCCTTCTTTCTTTTTCTTTCCCTTCAACTATTATTCCATCTTTCGTACATACACAGCGGCTCATACCGTCGAGTAAAGGGGTGGATAATAAACCACGGCAGCTCCTAAATTTCTTGTTGGTCTCCAACCTACGAAGCACACAATACGTTGTAGTTATCGTGGTGCTGGCACTCGTCCATGTCATAATGAGCCCTGGACAAAAAGGTGGTGTATGATGGAGAGGGAATGTTTTCGGAGGTGAAATATATCCCTCGTTTCTATGAACGGTCCGTGTTTCAGATTTGAATAGTTTGGTTTGATATAATGGGTTATTAATTCACACCCCCGGAACGTTTGTTTAATTTAAAAAAAAAAAGCAAATTTCGTAGCTACATTTTTCACCCTACGACTTACTCGCGCCATCCTGCCACCTTCCGATCCTTATGAAAGTGGATTTTTCAGAGTCAGACTATAACCCAGAGAGGGGAGCTGGTAGGGGTGTAAATAAGTGGCATTTCAGAGCTCTGTGAAATCGAAAGCAGAATCCTCGGAAGCCGAAAAGCTCGAAATCTCTGTCAGTCGCCCGTGATATGAGGCTCTACCCCCGCAGCATCTTCCAGACGAATAAATACGACTGATGTATTCAAAATTGTATATTTTTTAATGTTCAACCAGGTGCAGTTCGCGGTACTTCCATATCGCAATTATTCCACGGTGAAAAAATTCAAAAAATATATCAAACCAAACATAAAAAATACCCAAAAGCTCGTTTCTTATTTTCAATTACGCTGGAAGATATTAAACGTAATTGTCCAATTTCCTTTCGGTAATAGCGGTCCAAGAAATTTTCTCATGGGATTGAGTCCTGAGATAGAGAGAGTATATTCCGAGGTCTCGAACTCGGGCAGATTTTTCTTGAAATCTATAATTTCGGTGGATGTAGACTCGGCCTCTCGACGCTCCCCTCAGCCTTCTCAATAACGGGATCTCTTCGGGCGACGACAATCTCGGGGATGAATGCCTCGGTGTCAGGTGACGACTCCAGTCCTTGACTATGCCGATCTGAATGCTTCTCAACGATCTCTGAGCACACTGGAATCTTCGCGGCAGTTTGAAATACGAATAACCGTTGACAGGGATGCAAAGTACTTGGAGACGTACCTACTCTCTTTCAGGAGCTTTATTATAAAAGGGTAAGAAGGAGAGGAAAAAGAAGAAGAAGGAGAAAAAGGAATAAGGGAAAGAAAAAAAAAATACCCATGAAGAAAGGGAGAATCTTTCCACCGATAGAAAGTCTTCGAGCCTTTCCCGCATTAGTCGATGCAATAGCTCTGGTGTAGATGGGTAATCAGAACTGGGCTGATGGTCATTTGCATTCGATTAATATTCGCCATAGTCGAATTGACGTCAACAGCAATCGTGTCAGTTTTGAATTACCAAATCTCTGGAGCATTTTGCGCTAATAATTAGGCAATTTGACGAGCTCGCGTGTGAACGCATCGCCTATATTTACCACGGTCATTTGAGATTCGAGATTCTCTATACAGGCCCCGTACTTCCACTGAGGCAACAGCTATTTTCTGCCAATCACTACGAACCGCGAAATGGCAATCATGTTCGACCAAATTTCGCACGCATCTGTACCGCACCGAATCTCTGGCGATAAAACAAAGCGCATAAATTCTGATACGGAAATTAGAACCGCCGTTCCACCAAATGGTTTGAATTCCCACATATTTCAGGCCGCGGGTCGAAGCTCCGAATTTTAATATTTTTGGAAGTTTTTGGGAGGAATATTTCCCGAAAGTCTACACAGCTGATTGAAAAAAAATCGAGACGAAGAACACCGGAGGTTCAAAATTCCGAATGCTGAAGATCCGAAAGGCCAAGTTTTGGGATTCCAATGTTCTGAACTCGAGCATTTCTTGAAATTCGGAATCGTCTCGAACAAATAGAGGATTTTTCCACAGTTCGGAACTTCAGCCCGGCTCCACACATGTACGTAGATACATCTACATACATCCATATGCAATGTTCGATTCGTCACACGTACCTCGTTCCATATAACACGAAGCGTTTAACCACTTCCTTGCAGAAACTTTAAGAGAAAATAATATATGCGATCTCTCGCGGTTTACGGTGGGTAGAATATTTCCTGTCTTATAACACCCCAGTTCTACACCTTCCATAGCTCTATGTAATATTCCTGTATGCATCCCAGATTTTCACCACTCTAAAACTATTCCTTTTCCTCTCATTCTCTCGTCCTCCCTGCATCCTCCGATTCTCGCATTCTCCCTATCTCTCTCTCATTCTCAGGGGGATGTTAGTACCGCCAGGCGTTGATGGCCTCTGCAGCGACATCCGTTTGGTTCAGGAAACGGAAGCGAAAATGGGGGGGAACAAAGATGCTTTCGCTAACGTAACATGCATCCCCCTCTGTAGTCTCTCGCGCTGTTTTACTGCAGCTAAAAACGATGCAAGTTCGAGTGTAGAAGGTGAAAAGTTAAATTGTCTTTACGGTAACTAAATTCTGAGCTTTCTGCTCCTTCTCCCTCCTCCCCTTAACCACCCTGAAACTCTCAGACACATTCTTACGCCTGGAATTATGTTAATTTTGTTAAAAAGTTCGGAAAACTGAAACGCCCGATGGCGGAGACCAACGATAATACATTATGACGATGCGGGAAGCTTCTCATCTCGTTACGTTGCGTTACGTTACGTTACGTTACGTTGGTTCGTTTCATTGTCACTACAATTACGACGGGTCCGGAGACTGTGGCCACATTTGTGGCGGAACTACTCTCGCCTCGCCTTTACGCCGTCCTAACTTACCGAGTGACCAACTCCTCCCCAGTCAACCCTCATACATGTACACCGACTAGGTACCTTGTATGTACATGTACGTAATATCACGGAAACCCCAACCCCCAGCCCCCGACCCCCGAACCCCGAGGACAGTGGACAATTTAATTAGCGTCCTGACGCGACTGCAGAGGACTCTGAACACTCCGTAAACTCGGTCTATTCTTTCGTCGAGGATCTGTTTCTGTTTTTTTTTTTTTGATTGGAGCTGAATTTCGAAAACTACCCCTTCGTTTACGTATTTCAAGATATATAGGCAGAAGCTTCTTCGACTTTAGATTTAGGTATTCAATTATTTCCGCAACGTTTACCACCCTGGATGCTGGACGTTGGTTCTATACGCGCACCCTCCGCCCCATATTATCCCTGCAGATGATATCGAATGTAGATCCAGAGATTAGCGGTGTATACCCATTGTTGCAATTAACAAGATTAAACGGGAAACAGCGAGGCGTAGTACATGCATACGCAACCCTGTTAGAAACGGGTGTACTGCGTATACCTAGTGCCTACCCCTCTGGCCAAACCCCGATTGGGAAAACCTAACCCAAAACCAACCCCGCGTGGTTTGAATTAAACTATACATGCATATGTATATCGTACATCGTATATGTACGTCCATACATCCAGATAGATTCGAAACTCGTATATTCCATACCTACACCCTTGTCTGAGTTGCTAATACCAACACCACCGACGGCACGAATGAATGCAACCCTCCGTTTCAGTTTAAACTCGCCTCATAACCAGAGGAGGAGTGAGGAGATCAGAGGATTTACCACTGATCGTCGGACGCAGAGATATGCAGAGCTCAACGGTGTGCAGGGTGAGATACGTACTGGATCTGACACGGTATACGTAGCTATGGGATACACGCGAACGTTCGGATCCGTCTTTGAATCAGAATCTCTCTTCTGTAAATTAAACTCTCTGTTTCTCTGTACAAATTGCACAGCCTGCACACCTAGATGCATGCGTGTATAGGGGTGGTACAAACAGCGAACAAGACGTGCATTGACGGTGCATGGAGAGGAAGATACGTCGCTCCGCTTGTGCAAAGAGAATCGGTGGA